>CM075347.1:84084166-86722500 GCA_037693485.1 Kitagawia praeruptora | reverse complement strand
AAAGCCTGAGCCCAAAAATCTGGCCCGGCTCGATCCGGCAAAGCCCGGCCCGGTCAAGCCCGGCCCGAGGGCCTTAAACGGTCCCTATATTTTTGGGCAAAGCCCGGCCCGGCCCGGCAAAACCCGGTCTTAGCCCGGTTCGGCCCGAAAAAGTCCGGGTAAAATTCGATTATTCTAGTATACATTAATATTTATGTATTTACACTTCCTACAAATATAAAAATAATTTAAGTACATATATATTTACATATTCAGTATTAATAATAAAATTATCTATATGCATATATTACGATACATGAACAAAAACAAGTTAAGTACACGTGTAATCAATTAATATATCATCAAATCAAAAAGTAAATCGATAAATGTAATATTTGTATCGGCAATATAGATTGTTTAACACATGTCTGCCATTATTACATAAAGAACATTCTTATATAACATAAAATCTCGATCCGATTTGATCCCGAAAAAAGCCCGATCCGGTCCGGCCCGCTTCAGGCCCGGAAAAAAGCCCACCGCGGCCCGCTTCGAAGGCCTAAACGGGCTCACATATTTCACAGAAGCCCGGCTCGGCCCGGCCCGGTCAAAGTCAAAGCCCGGGCCGGGCTTTGACCAAAAAGCCCGGGCTTTTCAAAGCCCGGGCTTTTCAAAGCCCGGTCAAAGCCCGGCCCGATGGGCCTTTTGTGCATCTCTAGTTTCGAGAGGAAACTAATGACCACTTCTTTGCATTGCCTTCCTTGATTCTAGAATTTCACTTTTGAGTTTTGATTATGTAAATTTTCTCTCAATTGCACAATATTATCCAAAATATTCTGTCGAGCTAACTCTGGCTATAATTATTGAAACCGGCTGCTGAGTTCGTGATTCTTACAATGTAAATATGATGAAGGGCGGGTGATAGCATGATGATATATGTTGAGAATACTATTTTCCTGGAATGAATTTATTTACGGACCTATCAAACATGCAAAATTTATCAAAAGAAAAAACCGAAATTACCTAATTCACTTATCATTCTTATCAGTCGCTACTCCTTTAAGTAAGATTAACCCAAGTCTCTGAGTTATTTATATACTTTTTTGATGTATAAACATTTAACATTGTTACAGACATTTTATTATTAAAATATTTGAGCCCTTATACTTTGTAGTCCTGGTTCCACCACTCATCAATCATCATGCAAATAGTGCTTGTCACACAATCTAAGATAAGGTACTCAAAAACCAGATCTCTTTTCACAAAATTGATTTACAACCACGATGGTATCTCAAGTTTCCACACATATTGAGAATGTGAAAAGAGTTCATAAAATCAGTAATCAATCAAAGACTTGTGAAATATGCAAACGTTGAAGAAAAAGAATCGTTAATAATAGTAAATTAAAGGATATTAGAATATAGCAAGCTTCCCTTCTTTAAGCGTTTCCAAAATCTCATTCTTATTTTCTGTCCTACTTTGTGTCATTATTTCGAAAAGCCTTTGCGAAAATAAAATAGACCTTAGCGAAATCTCCAGTGATGATGCATTTAACATTTTGATTTCAATTTACTTCTTCCACTGCATAGCACTACCAATTGCTCTCATTTATTCATATATTAATGGCAAATGTACATATCTTGACTACCCTTGTCTCCTGTGACTATGATGTATACTATGTATGCAGATCGGTTAGAACTTATATTCCTTGATTATTCATTTGTAGGACCCGCGACAGTGTTGTGTGATGATTTAGGTTATGTGTTTATGTTCCTTTCTATTGCAACCTCAAATCTTGTTGCCACTGCACTGGCTGGGAAGGTTAGTTCTGAACCTTTTTTTTTTGCTACAAGGTAGATAATTTGGACACATCTTTCTTGTATTATCTTCACCGCCTTAATTTTTCTGCAAGCTACAACGACAATCAAATGTTTGCAAAGTAAACGGTCAGTTTTACAAGTCTCACAATTCAAATATTTGGTCTTGAATATTGATTATAAAAGATGGACTTACTAATATAAGATAAGCACAGGCATAGCTACTCTTGTTACTTGTTAGTTGTTTTCCATATAGTTCCAGGTCATATGGTAATTGTGGTAGTTGCTACTATTAGAAGCATAACAATTATCTAATAAATGTTGTAGACACATGTTTCTCCTAACCTTAAGCTAAATTCCTACTTATCTTCTCATTACGGGATTTATGCTGTAAATCTTGAATACAGTTCCACATTTTTCGTAGTTTGTATAATATCGGGAATGATTTTACTTTTACTATCTCTTTATTATCCTTTTGTTTTGTGGTACTAATCCAGGCTGGTGCAGGGTAAAGATGAAGTGCAGCATCAGATATCTATCTTACTTTTTGTTGGGCTGACTTGTGGTGTGTTGATGCTTTTGTTTACAAGATTCTTTGGAGCATGGGCACTAACAGGTAGTTTGGGCCTATTTCCCGATATGTAGCGGTGGAGTCTAGGTTATCTATTAACAATATATAATAGTACAGGAGATTGACAGTAGAGGAAAATGAAGATGTTTATAGAGATTGTAGTTTTAATTACATTAAGAGAGATCCTATATATAGAAGGTTTGCATACCCCAAAGTCTTTAGATGGTGCCTAATTATATTGATAAACATGACAGCCTAACTATGTTGACAAACATGACAGCCTAACATTTGACACTCCCCCTCAAGTTGATGCATATATATCACTCATGCCCAACTTGCCAATAAGTGGATGAAGCATCTTCTGATTTAAACCTTTGGTAAATATGTCAGCTATCTGGTCCTCCGATCTTACAAAGTGAATACCAATGGTATCATTATTGATCTTCTCTTTTATGAAGTGTCGATCAATTTCGATATGTTTGGTCCGATCATGTTGAACTGGATTATGTGCAATGGCAATAGCGGCTTTGTTATCACAATGTAGTTTCATTGGAGTTGTAGATGCAAGTCCCAATTCTTCTAGGAACAATCTTATCCACAATAATTCACGTAACACCTTTAGTCATAGCTCTATATTCTGCCTCAGCACTAGATAAGGCAACCACAGGTTGTTTCTTGCTTCGCTAAGTAACCAAATTGCCACCAACAAATGTACAATATCCTGAAGTAGATGTTAGCCTATTGATTTTGATGATTCGATGATTTCTTATATTTTGGAATGTTATTTATTATACTAACATGCTATTCATTTTGATGATAATATGTTCACATACATTTGGCTTATTAATATATATAAAACAGCATGCTACTTGTTTTTGTGCTAACTTGGTTTTGCAGGGCTCTACAGCTTACTGATTGTAAAATCAGTTTGTCGCAAACAGCAAGCCATTTCCAACTGTTCAGAATTCCTGCAGATAAAGATCAACTAGACATATTCATACTCTCAGGTATCTTGGTTGATGATATGGAAGAACAAAGTTTACATTCAGCCTATCAGAACCAAAGCAGCAGGCTGATATGAACTCGCCAGAACAAACAGCAAGCTGATTCTGTCTGCCAGAAATAAATAAACTTGCGGTTTTCAAGGAGCAATTGGTGGAGACATCTTTAGAAATATTGTAATGAATCCTCTGAATTATTCTATCACGCCAGAGCATCACTCAAGTATATTGGGGACAATATATTCCTTGTTTTGAATTAAGAAAAGTAGCATGACATTCTTGACTTTTCTTTTTCCAACCACATGCTCTTGTCTCTTCCTCATCATAAACAAATATTATTCTCCATACAACTACACGCTCCATATCTCTTTCTTCATCAGTTGAATTTCTAGCTCCTCCCACGTTCTTGAGCATCAAAACAAATCTTATCAATAACGGCAACAATTTTCTATCCGTTGGAGCCTTCAAGGATTATATTCAAACACTCTTGTTTACCTATTTAAAAGACTGAATAGCTTCAGTTTTTATTAACCTTACAGTGTAGAAAAACAAAGAGATATACACAACCACAAAGCTTACATTGCAAAATCCTTCTAAACCTTTTAAACCCATATATACACGCATATATATATTCGGAGGGGTTCATAGGTTGAGTTGTAATTGATTCAAATCATTGTATTGTTCATATTGTATTGAATAGTTGCTGTACAAGGTTGGCTTAAGGTTTTGGGTGGGTTGAACTAGACTAGAGAAGTGTACTTGGGAAGTATTGCTTAGAGAGTTAGTTCAGCACAGCAAACAGCAAGCCATTTGTAAGCAGCTGGGTATTTTAGTTGCTGGGCAGATTGGTTAGGGAACAAGGGTTGGTGAACGTTGCTAGAGAAGTATACTTGGGAAGTATAGCTTAGAGAGCAGGTTCAGAAACAGGTGTTCAGCAAGCCATTTGTCAGTAGCTAAGAAAAAGGGAGATATATTGTTGCATCTTGTAATTGGATTATCTTTGATCAATAATATATTCTCTTACCAAGTTGGTAAGGGACCAGGACGTAGACCATAGGGGATTAGGGGTCGAACCTGGCTAAAAGATTGTGGTGTTCTTTATTTTTCCTGCACATTACTTACTGCACTGCATAAACAGCTTGCCATCTGTTAAACTGTTTATAACTAACAGCAAGCTGTTTCTGGTAAAATTCAAAACAGGTCATAAATAAGCATAATTAGCCATATACACCTATTCACCCCCCCTCTAGGTGTTGTTTTCAATTGGTATCAGAGCGAGGTTTACTAATATTTCTGTAATAGGAAGGTATCGATCATGGGTGAACAATATCTCGAAGCAAAATCAGATTATAGAGCCCCTCTCCTCACTGGATCAGAAAATTACAACTGGTGGAAATGTAGAATGGAAACATTCTTATCCAAAAGGCCACTGGTGTTAAGAGTTGTAAAGAAAGGAGACTATCAATTCTTGGATGAAAAGAATCAACCGAAAGATGTTGATGATCTCACCATGGATGAGATTATCAAATGTGGTTTTAATGGAGAAGCTAGAAACTCCATAATGAATGCTCTAGATCAAGCTGAGTATGACAAAGTCTCCTCCTTAAAGACAACAAAAGAAATGTGGGATGCTTTGGAAACCTATCATGAAGGATCAACAACCTTGAGGAAGGTAAAGCTTTGCAAGCTAATGAACGATTTTGGAAACTTCAAGCTTGAGGATGATGAAACTATCAAGGAAGGTCAAGCTAGATTCCAGGTCACCATAAACTCTTTAAAGAGACTTGGAAAGGATATTCCACAAGATGAAATTAACATGAAAGTGTTAAGTGCTGTGCCATTTATCTATGAAGCTAAGGTCACGGCTTTGGAATCATCCTCAACAATCGACACCATGGATCACCTAGCTGTATTTGCTGAGCTAGAACAGTTTGAAAGCAAGATAAGCAAAAGTCAGGTTGAAGGTGTTCGGGTTCCACTAGCCAAAATGAAGAATTTGGCTCTTCATTCTGCAAACAGCAAGCCAGCCACTGCATCCAGCAAGCTGACAGAGTTTGATGAAGAATCTGATGAAGAAATTGCACTCATTTCAAAGAAGATTAAGAGGCTGATTGAAAGGAAAGATAGAATGAAAAAGGACAGAGGAGGTTTCTCCAACAACAATGAACAAACTTGTTTCGAATGTGGCAAGCATGGTCATTATAAAAGGGATTGCTACAAGTTAAAGTCAAAACAGCATGCTGTTTTCAAAAACAAGAGAAAATCAAAGGCTTCACTGACTTATAGTGATGATGATTCAGACTCCAGTGATGACTCAAGTGAAGACATGGTGAATTTGGCTCTTGTAGGTCTAAATGATGAAGAAAGCTCACTAGGATCCATAAAAGAAGATTTTGTGGATAGTGATTATTCGGATTCAGAAGATGATACAAGTGAGATAAATTCAATCTATTCTGATTTAAATTCCCCTCATATTATGCTGGAAAAACTAACCATGCAGGTACCAAACCATGTATCCATGATTGAGCTTATGGAACTGAAAAATAAGAACAGCAAGCTGGAAAAGAAGAACAATCAGTTGAAGAAAATTATTTCTGATTTAATGGCTGAGAAGGATCCAGAAACAAATCATGATGATCTTATCACTGACTTAAAAGAGAAACTTAGTCAAATCGAAGGAGTTAACAAAGTAATTCTACAAAGGAATGAAGCACTCATGAAAGAACTCAGAAATCTGAAGTCAGAGATTGAGGCTAGAAATGAATGTATAAAATCACTCAAGCACAAGGAATCAAGTCAAGCCGAATCTTCAAAAACTGTTGAGAAACGAAAACAGCAAGCTGAACTCATCAAACAGCAAGCTGAATTGATCTCTCTTCTGGAAAAAGAGGTCAAAGATCTCGAGAAAGGGATGGAAACTTTTGTTCAAGGAGAAGACACCTTAAAAACAATGATGAAGAAGACAAAAGTCCCTTTGGTCAGAGAAGGAGTTGGCATGAACTTAAACAAGAAGCTTGGTGCACTCAAATATGACGGAAGAAATGGCATACCTTATGACTATGCTATGCCTTGGAAGACATGCAACAAGTGTGGTGGAAAAGGTCATCTAGAAAGACATTGTGTGGTTCAAATCAATCATCAAGGGAAAACAGCTTACCAGAATAGACCAGACAGACGACAAACAGCATACCGGAATGCTTCTGACAAAAGACAAACAGCTTACCAGAGTAAACCAGTCAGAAGACAATCAACATACCAGAAAGCAAATGACAGAAGACAAACAGCTTACCATTATCAGTCTGGTAGAACACAAAGGACCAGAAATCAAGCACCAAAAGTGATACAACAGTGGATCAAGAAATCTGATCTACATGATCTTTATATTCTATCAACAAACATTGGTGGATCCAACAAAATTTGGGTACTCAAGTAGTAAGTATGTTATTTGTCCTCGTATATTCGTTTGAATATGAGTATATTATTATTTGATACTAACGAGTTTCCTCTAGTATATATAGATGGGACAAATATATGTATATATATTGTATTATGCAGGAAACAACATGCTGTTTGGCTGCAATGGACAATGACCCTTATGTTTGGCATAGAAAATTGGGACATACACACATGGACTTGCTTATCAAGCAAGAAACTGATCAGAGGGCTACCCACACTAAAGTATGCTAACACCGAGGTGAAAGTGAAAGCATGCAACCTCAAGTTACTAGCAATCAGCAAGCTGGAAGTTCAAATCAGCAAGCTAAAGTTGAAGATGTAATTTCTAAAATGACTTTGAAAGGTCCTAGAGGTTCAAGGGCTACTGAGAAACTACCTCTTTATGATGAAGAAGATCATTCACCACCAGAAAAGATGAGAAAGACAACTCATGAAGAAATAGCTCAACATTCTTTACCAAGGTCAACAAGGACGGTCAAGAATAATTCCCCAGAGTTGGTATTTGTCTCAACTGAAGTTCAACTAGCGGATATCTTCACAAAGCCACTAGCTGAAGAAAGGTTTTCAGTCATACGAAGAGAGCTTGGCATGTGAACTGTGTAGTCAGCAAGCTGACAAGCACAGAATGGGTAACGTTGGCTTACCATTTGTATCTGAGCTCTTTATATGCCATTACCATGATTTTATCCATGCTTATATTGAACATGCTATGTGATTACCCTTTTTAATGATTAAGGGGGAGAGATTTTAGGAGGTTAACTCTCAATGATGCATGTGTTTGGGATTTTAGTCCATATAAATCCTTATGTGCTTAATTGAATATCATGTTGTTAAATCAATGATGCATGTGTTGAGGGGGAGTATGTACTCCTAAAAATATATGTTAGTAATCATCAAAAAGGGGGAGATTGTTAGCCTATTGATTTTGATGATTCGATGATTTCATATATTTTGGAATGTTATTTATTATACTAACATGCTATTCATTTTGATGATAATATGTTCACATACATTTGGCTTATTAATATATATAAAACAGCATGCTACTTGTTTTTGTGCTAACTTGGTTTTGCAGGGCTCTACAGCTTACTGATTGTAAAATCAGTTTGTCGCAAACAGCAAGCCATTTCCAACTGTTCAGAATTCCTGCAGATAAAGATCAACTAGACATATTCATACTCTCAGGTATCTTGGTTGATGATATGGAAGAACAAAGTTTACATTCAGCCTATCAGAACCAAAGCAGAAGGCTGAAATGAACTCGCCAGAACAAACAGCAAGCTGATTCTGTCTGCCAGAAATAAATAAACTTGCGGTTTTCAAGGAGCAATTGGTGGAGACATCTTTAGAAATATTGTAATGAATCCTCTGAATTATTCTATCACGCCAGAGCATCACTCAAGTATATTGGGGACAATATATTCCTTGTTTTGAACTAAGAAAAGTAGCATGACATTCTTGACTTTTCTTTTCCAACCACATGCTCTTGTCTCTTCCTCATCATAAACAAATATTATTCTCCATACAACTACACGCTCCATATCTCTTTCTTCATTAGTTGAATTTCTAGCTCCTCCCACGTTCTTGAGCATCAAAACAAATCTTATCAATAACGGCAACAATTTTCTATCCGTTGGAGCCTTCAAGGATTATATTCAAACACTCTTGTTTACCTATTTAAAAGACTGAATAGCTTCAGTTTTTATTAACCTTACAGTGTAGAAAAACAAAGAGATATACACAACCACAAAGCTTACATTGCAAAATCCTTCTAAACCTTTTAAACCCATATATACACGCATATATATATTCGGAGGGGTTCGTAGGTTGAGTTGTAATTGATTCAAATCATTGTATTGTTCATATTGTATTGAATAGTTGCTGTACAAGGTTGGCTTAAGGTTTTGGGTGGGTTGAACTAGACTAGAGAAGTGTACTTGGGAAGTATTGCTTAGAGAGTTAGTTCAGCACAGCAAACAGCAGCCATTTGTAAGCAGCTGGGTATTTTAGTTGCTGGGCAGATTGGTTAGGGAACAAGGGTTTGTGAACGTTGCTAGAGAAGTATACTTGGGAAGTATAGCTTAGAGAGCAGGTTCAGAAACAGGTGTTCAGCAAGCCATTTGTCAGTAGCTAAGAAAAAGGGAGATATATTGTTGTATCTTGTAATTGGATTATCTTTGATCAATAATATATTCTCTTACCAAGTTGGTAAGGGACCAGGACGTAGACCATAGGGGATTAGGGGTCGAACCTGGCTAAAAGATTGTGGTGTTCTTTATTTTTCCTGCACATTACTTACTGCACTGCATAAACAGCTTGCCATCTGTTAAACTGTTTATAACTAACAGCAAGCTGTTTCTGGTAAAATTCAAAACAGGTCATAAATAAGCATAATTAGCCATATACACCTATTCACCCCCCCTCTAGGTGTTGTTTTTAGTAGATCGTCTGTCGTCTTGACATCCGGCCCAATCTGCATCTGTATAGCTTTCAACCCCGAGATGATTGTTTTTAGTAAACATTACTCCTTTTCCAGGAGCAGCCTTAAGATACCTTAATATCATATAAACTGCATCCAGATGTGGTTGACGAGGATCATGCATATACCTGCTAACAATTCCCACTGCATATGATATGTCTGGCCTTGTATGTGCAAGGTAAATTAGTCGACCAACTAACCTTTGATATTGAGATTTCTCGACAATTTCACCAGCATCTCCACAAAGTTTATGATTTGCTTCTATTGGAGAATCTGCAGGTCTACATCCCAACATCCCTGTTTCATTCAGAAGGTCAAGTGTATACTTCCGTTGTGAGAGGAAGATACCACCTGGACTTCTAGAGACCTCAATACCAAGGGAATACCGTAGTTTTCCTAAGTCCTTCATCTCGAATTCAGAGGCAAGCTTGCGTTTAACATTAGCAATCTCACAGGTGTCGTTGCCGGTGATCACAATATCATCGACATAAACAATCAACACAGTGATTTTTTCATCTCGTCTTTTTACGAACATAGTGTTATCTGAGTTGCTTTGTTTGTAGTCAAATTTAATCATTGCTCCCTAAAATGCCAAACCAGTCCCTTGGAGACTGTTTTTACCCATAAATAGTCTTCTTTAGCTTGCATATTTTCCCAATGGTCGCAGCTGAGGAAAAACCCGGTGGAATATCCATGTAAACCTCTTCTTTCAGGTCTCCATGTAAGAATGCATTTTTTACATCCAATTGCTGAAGTTCCCATCCAAGATTTGCTGCACATGATATCAAGACTCGAATAGAGGCCATCTTGGCTACTGGAGCAAAAGTTTCCTGATAATCAATCCCGTAAATTTGAGTGTACCCTATCAATCAGCCCATTAGGTTTCTGTTTCACAGTGAATACCCATCTGCATCCTACTACCTTCCTTCCAGCGGGAAGATGAGTTAACTCCCAAGTGCCATTATGTTTCAAGGCATTCATTTCCTCTATCATAGCATCTTTCCATTTAGGATCACATAAAGCATCCTGCCAAGTATGCGGAACAGAAACACTAGACAAGGATGTCACAAAAGCAAGTGAAGATGGAGATAATGCATTATAAGATACAAAGTTTGAGATAGGATGGTTAGTGCAAGAGCGTACACCCTTTCTTATAGCAATAGGAAGATCTAGAGTAGGATCAAGAGTATTACCATTTTCTGGCTCAAACACAGGAGATGCAGGATCTGTCTCGAGGTCAGAGGTCTCTGGATGCGGTAAAGTGGTGATATCATTTCTTTTCCGCCTAGAATATGTAATCAAATCTGGAATATTCAATCTATTTAGATCATCTGACTCATTACTCGTATGTGGAGGAATAAATAACCTGTTTGAGCTAGTGTTTGGAATAGGTATATTAATAAATGGAAGTGTCTGTGACTCATCTGTTGCTTTACTATCAAGACTGTGTCGGTTTATCTCCCCCTGAAGCAAAAAGGAGGAACCCGGAGAGAAATAAGAAATGGTCTCCCAGAAAGTAACATCATGACTGACAAATATGCGACGAGAGGAAGGATGATAACATTTATATCCCTTCTGAGTTGGTGAATACCCAATGAAAACGCAGCGGAGGGCCCGAGAATCAAGTTTATCCCGAGAGGGAGCATGATTATGAACAAAACATACACTCCCAAACACTGTTATCACGAAGACGACTAGTCAACGACTAGTCGACGACTAGTCGACACGAAGGTACTCGGGCGCCAAGAACCTCGAAGCCCGACTTTTTACGACTTTTACTCAAAACTACGAGTACTCTTGTACTCGGGCGCTGAGAACCTCAAACCTCGAAGCCCGACTTCTTAACATATTCAAAACTTATACTCTTGTATAGTTACACTGTTATTACTTTTGATTTAAATTGGAATTGATATGTTTAGTTATATTATATATTAATCTAGTAAATACATGTATAATTAGCACTTTGTCGACTTTTTACGACTAGTCGGGCAACTTGTCGACTAGTCTTCTCGAAGGTACTCGAGCATTAAGGCTCGACTTGGCGCCGTGATAACCTTGCTCCCAAATACTCGAAGGGGTAGTGGGTGAGAAGAAGGTGCAGGAACACAGGACAACGGTGTTTTGAATTTGAGAACACTAGACGGAAGACGGTTTATAAGATATGCCGCAGTCATGACTGCCTCTCCCCAAAGATATTTGGGAACATGCATTGTTAACATAAGCGACCGAGCAACCTGTTGTAAGTGACCAATTTTCCTTTCGGCTACCCCATTTTGTTGAGAAGTTTTGACACACGAAGTTTGATGAATTATACCACATGTGTCCAAATAAGATATAAATGGACCTCCATATTCAGTACCGTTATCACTCCGAAGAATTTTAACAGAAGCACTAAACTGTGTTTGTACCATGTGATGAAAAGATTTAAAACACTCGAAAACTTCACTTTTTTGTTTAAGGAGATATACCCAAGTAAGCCTAGAATAACAATCAACAAAGACAACAAGCCATCTATACCCATCATGTGTAGGATGTCTAAATGGACCCCAAACATCAGTATGAATAATGGAAAACAAAGTAGAACTTCTTTTATTTCTGGATGGATAAGATGATCTTTTATGTTTGGCTAGTTCACATGGTTCACAAAAGAAATCTTCCTTCTTACAGTGTTTTACTAAGGCAGGGAGTAGATGTGTTAAAACACCAAAAGATGGATGACCTAACCGCCTATGCCACTGATACAAAGATTCAAAAACAGAATTTAACTTGGATGACACCTGATAAGTTGAGGGAGAAATAGAATTCCCTTCCATAACATAAAGTCCATCTACCACTTTACCATTGCCAAGGACCTTGCCTGTCGCCAGATCCTAAAATACACAGTGAGAAGAGAAAAAAGTTACCGAACAATTTAAATTTTCAGTAATACGATGAACAGATAGTAGATTTGCAGCCAAAGAAGGAACATGCAAAACATCTGATAATGGTAATGAAGAAAGACAAAGGGAGGTGCCTTGTCCATGGACAGGTGCAAGAGCCCCAGTAGCAACACGAATATTTTCTGTTTTATCATGATATGATTCCAGGAGACTAGAATTTGCAGTCATATGCGCTGATGCTCCGGAATCAATGATCCAAGATGTTGGACATTTATCGGAAGTAAAATGACAAGATATACCTGCATAGGCAGAATTGGCTGTAGGTGTAGTGGTGTTCATTTGTGACATTAACTGGCGGAGGGTGTTGACCTCTGAAGCAGTCATCGTCCCTGTTGAAGAATAAACTCACATTCTGATGCAGCAGCATGATGAGCAATAAAGGGAATAGCTCTACCCGTGCTTCTGTCAGATGAGACACCACGGTAACCACCTCGGCCACGCCCTCCTCGTCCTCGAATTCTGAGATGGGGTTGCAGGATAAAACATGTTTCACGAGTGTGGTTTAACTTCTTGCAGTAATCACATTGCAGACTGGATCTTTCACTCATTAAAGCCATTGGAACTTGTTCTGGGTTGCTTTGGCTTAGATTGCTGAACATTTTCAGTTAAGAGTGCAGATCATTCAGAAGAGACTACCGGAGCCATACTTTGCTTTCGACTTTCCTCTAACCTGACACGACCATAGGCTTCTTCCACAGTAGGAAATGGAACTTGTCCGATAAGTTGGTTTTTTATTGAATCATACTCATCAGACAAGCCATCAAGAAACTTCATCACTTTTTCTACAGTCATCATCTTTTGATATTTTTCTTGAGCATGTTTACATTCAAATATAGTGTAGTGTCCCAATTCACTCCATAATGATGTAAGCTCAGAATAATACTCAGCTAATGTGTGACCTCCCTGAGCTAATGCCCACATCTTCCGTTTGATCTCAAATTGCTTGGCTACATTCCCGGAGAAGGAATACGTCCGAGTGAGAGAATTCCACACATCTTCAGCGGTATCAATGAAGATGTATGTCTTCCGAATATCAACCTCCATAGAGTTAGATAGCCATGAACATACCATGGCATTTTCAGATTCCCAATCATCGAAACTTGTATCACTTTCCAAAGGTTGTTTGGCTTTCCCATTGACATATTTCATCATTTTATGAGATTTAAGTGCCATTGTACAAGCTTTGGACCATTCCAGAAAATTCTTTCCGTTAAATTTAGGACTTACATACGGAGTACTATGAAATCCAGATTTCCTGCTACTTATAGCACTACTCTCGGATGTATTATCTAAAACTTCCGCCATTTAATAAAAATAGAGTAATATCCAATCAATAATTATTGATCATAATATACTAATATCATAAGTGTATATATTTACTGCTATTTATCTACCTATATAGCAGTCTATAGAAATTAAACCAGTAGTCCAGCTAAAAAACGACAGAAACAGACAGAAAAAAAAAATATTTTCTCAGAATCAAGAAACAGTACCACGGTTGGGATCAGAATCAGGAGAGGAACACGAGTCTCTAAAGAAAGTTTTCCAGAAAGTGACCGGAGAAAGCCTCACGCGCCGGCGCGTGGGCGCGTCTGGCGGCGTTGCCGCGCGTCCGGCGGCGCGTGAGGGCGCTTGTGACAGTGATTTTCCAGATTGCTCGTCTCTGTGAACTCCTCTTTCAGTGCTCTATTCAGTGGTATATTTGTTTTTTTGTTTGGGTGTGTTTTGAATTTCGAGTTTTGAAGCAGATGCTTCTTCTGTGCTTCTGTGTTTCTGTGTTTCTGGTCTGGACTGGTTTGGAGGCTTTCTTCTGTGTTTCCCTAGGATTTCACATTCTCTGATACCATATTAACAATATATAATAGTATAGGAGATTGACAGTAGAGGAAAATGAATATGTTTATATAGATTGTAGTTTTAATTACATTAAGAGAGATCCTATATATAGAAGGTTTGCATATCCCAAAGTCTTTAGACGGTGCCTAATTATATTGATAAACATGACAGCCTAACTATGTTGACAAACATGACAGCCTAACATTGGACATTATCTTTTATTATGAATTTTATCTGCCATTTGTAGCTGACGCTAACCCGTGACACACTTTTACTCATTACAATTTCCAGCTTTTACCGGGGCACAGAATGTGGATATCATATATTCAGCAAACAAATATGTTCAGGTTCATTTTATGGCAAATTAACCTCTTTTCATTTCCTAGCTGAAAAATCAGTATGTTATACTGAGGATTAGTTGTATTATTGTTGGCCAGTAGTCAATGACACTTGTAATTCGTATTAAGTCAATCTATTAATATTAGCAAACTAACTTTTTGATAGATATACTATAGAGATAAGACCCCTTTACTCTGAATCTCACTAACATGCATTTTTTAAGTTGATGCATCTTTAAATCATATTATTAGTGTCTTTGATTCTTTTAAATTTGGCCGTATTACATTCTGTAATTCGATATTTGTTTTTAAATGATGGAGAGATTAATTGGTAAGTTATACTGGATATTTGTACTAAATGATATAATTCACTATAGGCCAAGGTTATCTAGGTAGTCATCATAACAAAACGAAAACAAAATACCTATGTTCTGTGTATATTTACGATTGTATACATATGCGGTATTTGATGACCACCAGTTTAAAATTTTCCAAATTTATGAAGTTTGGCATGAAGAACCCAAATTGTAGAAGTAGTAACCCTTCTTTTAAGGTCTGGAAAAGTCCACTCATCCGGGCATATGCTACAATTTAAGCTATACTCTTTGGACGATGAGACATTTATTAGCTGTTAATGCCTGAATTCACATAAATCTGGATTCATAAATATAATCTATTCATTAAAACTTCCTTATATAAATAGTATTGTGTTGGTAGTTTTTAAATGTTTATATAATTTTGTCCAGTGGTGTGATAATCTTATTCTCATTTCCCCTTGTCCTTGATTTAGAACAAACACACATGATTTCTGTGGGCTAAACGTTACAATTTGATGCAGGACAACTGTAAGAAAATGGAATATATGAACCAAACCAAGAATAACAATAAAACTTATGTGAATTAATCGCAGATAATTCACTATTCCAATGGATTCACAGCCGCAGAAGGGAGAATTTTGATAGATCGCAACCCATGAAGACACCTAATTCAATATTCAACAATTTTTCTAATAATCAAGTCTAAGATAATATGTGGGCTACGTCACTTATATAGAGAATTACACCCTAAATACTAAATCTAATGGACTAAGGATTGTTAACAATTGGGCTTATTTTAAATAACCTATTATATGTTATTTATCTGTACGCACTTATAAATAGCATACATGCAAATATTTCACTTTTGTTCCCCATCAGGGATATATCTTTAAATTTAATTATATGTTTCTTCATAGTTTTCAGCTTCGAGAATGGTTTAGTTTAACAATAATTTTTAATTTGTTTGTAGATTCGAGGTTTGGCTTGGCCAGCTGTGCTGATTGGATGGGTTGCTCAGAGTGCAAGGTACATAGTCTATTTCAATGATGTGATTAGTTTTTTTTGGGTTAGCAAGTTGCAAAAAGCATCATCTGTGTTTGTATAGTGTGCTGTAACTTGTAAGCTACTCCATTGCTGTAGTATTCATTTCTAACATAAGATATGCAGTTAGGTTAGTTAGGGTAGACTTGACCTATATGACTAGTACATACCCTGACGAGTGCCTGTCCATTCAAATAATTTTCTCGTTGTTCCAAGTACCGCAGAAACTTACATTACTCTTGTATTAAACTATGATCCGCTGAGTCCATTATGAGTTATGTTTGACAAATTTTTAAGTGTCCGTCTTTTGATTTCAGTCTTGGATTGAAAGATTCTTGGGGACCTCTGAAGGCTTTGATAGTTGCTAGTGCTATAAATGGGATTGGCGATGTAGTTCTGTGCACATTCCTTGGCTATGGTATTGCAGGAGCAGCATGGGCAACAATGGCATCACAAGTATGCTAAATGAGCATTACGTTCTATTTTTTACTGTGTTTGTCTAAAGTTTTATTAATGCTTTTGCATCAGAATTTATACATCCTGTACATCTCCCTTTTCCGTCTATGATCCGAAATCTGCTTCAGGTTGTTGCAGCTTATATGATGGTTGAAGCTCTGAACAATAAAGGATATAACGGGTTTGCTCTTTCTGTTCCATCATTCAGCGAGTTGCAACACATATATATACTTGCGGCACCAGTTTTTGTACTAATGATGTCAAAGGTTTGCAACTTTGTACTCAATACGCACAGTGTATCTGCTCTAATGTGATACCACTGACACAAGTTGAGTTTTAAGGTGGCGTTTTATGCACTTCTAGTCTATTTTGCTACATCTATGGGTGTTCAGACAGTTGCAGCTCATCAGGTCAGTTTGGGTATCCTTTCATTAATTCATGTTTCCACTTGGTGTTTGCAAGGAGCTTATGAAAATTTACCTTAACAAATTTGAATCATTCTAGGTCATGATCCAAATGTACTTCATGTGTGCAGTATGGGCAGAACCTCTAGCTCAAACGGCTCAATCATTTATGCCTGAGCTGTTATATGGAGCTAAACGAAGTTTGTCAAAGGTTAGTAGAGTTCATCGGTTATTGACAAAATCTTTTTGAAATTGATTACCTCGTTAATGACCAGGAAGATTAATGAGTTTTTTTTTTAAATCTACAATATATTATTAAAGCCGAAAAATTAAATGTTTTGGTACCTGTTTCTTGGTACGGTATGTGTAACAGCCCGACTTTTTGGATTATTAATTCTAAAACAAAACTAAAAGGAAAATACAATTTTTTAATCCAAAAGTCTATTACAAAGGTAATAATTACACAAACGCAGCTATCGATAACAATCCAGAAAGCAATCTAATCCAGTTCTAATCTCCTTGAACTCCAATGCTATCAATTTATCTTATACGAAACCTGAAAATTGTAAGTAATGAGCTATACAGCCCAGCAAGCAACTACCGTCCGTCGGCTCAAAATAATCTTATTATAATTTTTCAAAAACACGATTTTTTTTGCTAATCCAAAAACACGATTTTGACATTTAGCACATAGCATCTAGCACATAGTATCATATAACATACTCAAAAACAATTACGACAAGATTAACACAATGTATTCTATAACAAATATCAAAGTGATGCATGCAATATATTTTAAGGTTCACATAATAAAATTCTTTATCAATAAATAATCTCAGTCTTATATATTTTACGTTTAATTTCCACAGTCCTAAATCACACCTTACGTCACTCTTTGCTAGTGACCAGCATCTTATACTCTATGCCATACTATCCCAAGTGATCGGGATTTTATTCTTATTCGATGGGGCTAGTTTACGTCCCTCGTTAAGTGAAAGATAAGTTTGACAAGGTATCGATATGTTCTGGAACGTGCGCAAACTAGTTCTATGCACCACACTCTCCTAGTGATCGGGATCTTATTCTTATACATGACTAAGACTGGGGATTTCTAAAAATTTTCAGCTTATTAATCACATATGGATATCATATATACGATAAATAAAGCAAATAATGAAGAACAAGTAATTAAGCAATACAAAGCATGTTTCACAACAATATGGAGCAATAGGAAGTTAACTTACAACTATATGGAGCAACGAATAGTTACTTAGCTCAATTGCGCAAATGAAGAATTCACATTAATCACATTAGAACACGTTTACAATCCTTAGCAACCCATCAAAAACAGAACATCTAAAATCTTGAACGACTTTATGATTACAACTCGGACCAGAACTGATTTGTAACATCCCACATCGATTAGAATAAGAGTATTCGGGTCCTTCATAGATACAAGTCAACGACTTAATATGTACCAACTTGATAGCACTTGTGGACTGACCTATGGTGGATTGTTGGGTCCGGTATGCATTCGGTTGTGGGTTTGGATGTTATAGTATGGTACATATTTAATTGTTTTACTTAATTACCCTTAATTAATTATTTTTAATTATAGGTATGCATGATAAGACCCAATACTAAAATAGCCCAAAATAGAATATAAACACATTTCTTTATTTAATCTTTTCTAACGGTCTTATTATTTAAAAACTGTTATTATGGGCCTAACTATTTCACATACCTATTATAATTAGAACACATTTAACTATTTTATTTAAACACATCTTTAAACCTATTTAATATAAAACTCATTTCAATGGATTTAAATCATTTAAGAATCTGTTATGATTAGTATATTTATAACAAGAATAAATATTAACATATTAAAAGTAACCCGTGCGGGATATAAAGTTGGTAATGAATAAGGATGCAAATCTAGGTTTGTTTAAGAAATTAAGCTTTGGATATAACTATGCACTCCTCCATCATTCCGGACTTAGTTATTTACTCTGCTCCAAATATTAGGGATTTGTCAAACTACTACAAACCACCACATTTTAATTCATTTCCCAGTGATATAAACCTTAGTGACCCCTATTCTAATGTCTGGGCTTCTGGTATGCCTAAGAGTAGAATGAACCAGGCTTCTACTCAAACCTATTTATGTAGGCCCGTACGAAGAATGCGACTCCACACTCTCCATCGGATTATTAATCTCCTATGAAATCAACTAACAGCTAATAACATCTATTCTATGTATAAACTTGCATGAATAACTTTGGAAAAACATTGTCTCTGGTAGCGTAAAGTTGGACTAAATATTCCTAAGCCAAGCCTTAATCCTGAAAAACACAGCACTAAAGTAAATGGATCAACCATGCTATCTTTTCTCTTTACTAGTGTTAGCAAATTCATTTTGCATGTAAGTTATCTTACATTGTTAAGTATGTTCTGAAGTGAAATCAATAATTTTAAAACATCAATCTTTGTGATTATTTTTTGTTCGTCCTTTCCTGAATTATGTTTGGGTATCAAACAGGCACGAATGCTGTTGAAGTCTTTGGTAATTGTTGGAGTTTTAAGTGGTATATTATTGGGATCCATTGGAACTATTATCCCCTGGTTGTTTCCCTTTGCTTTTTCACCAGATAAAGAGATCACAAAGGAGGTTGCTTCTATCATATTTCTTTCCTTCTTTCGCAATTGTTTAGTTGTTCTTAAACTATACGTTGGCTGTAATTTTTCACTCCAAAGACAAGTAATCCTATTTGATGCTATTGCAGATGCACAAAGTGCTTGTTCCATACTTTATCACGCTGTGTGTTACACCTAGTACTTCTGGACTTGAGGGGACATTGTTGGTGAGTCTTTTCTATAGAGTTTCTTTGGTGTTCTGACTCTCCTCCATATTTTTTCAGACATGAATACTTGGTCTAAGTTTGGTCAAGTAATTTATAAATAATCCAGAACAGTCAATATATATAAACCACTGTCTATCCATACTGTTTGTTAACTATGTTATATCTTAAGAATAAAACTTTCAGCTTCAAGTTTGAGCATCTGTGAAATTACTGGCATATCACTTGAGACTGTAGTTCAACTTCGGAACTATACAACTACCAACTTGCTTATGTTTGCATTACTTTTTCAATACATGTATTCTGTACCATTTTTCCAGTGTTGGTCTTATTATGATGTGGGCGGTATATAACCAAAGTAGCAAATGTAAGATTATGTCTTAAGTTCTGTGTTCATAGTACAGTGCCCCATCTCTCTTTGCCATGATTATGTCAACGAATTTAATACCACTGGTATCTTAACATTGCTCATCATTTTAACAATTCGGAATCTTCTATTGTGACTCTGTCAGCAATCCCTTTGTTTATGCAGGCTGGACGAGAGTTAAAGTTTATCAGTATGTCAATGACTAGTATCGTTTTTTGTGGGGCTTTGCTACTCATGGTAATGTTTTTGCATTACTTTAATAAGTTCAAGTTAATTTTATTTACTTCTTTAAATTTTCATTGATCATGCTAATGGTTCATTAAAAAAAAACAATTAGATACTTTACAAAGCAAGAATGCATATCTTGATTGGTATGAGCATCTTTGTAGAAGCACCAGCTGCAAAATTAACAAGTATAACCTGAATTGAAGAAAATATCCTTGTTTCTTTTTCTCAAGCTACGGTTATTTTGCCTATCTTTTCCGACATTTTATAGTAACAAGAAACAGAAGATGTACGAATTTTTAAGTCAAGTTGTATTTTTCCAGTTGTTGAGTAACCGGGGACTTGGTTTGTCTGTCTGCTGGTGGGCATTAGCAGCATTTCAATGGGTAACTACCTTCTTCATCATGTTTTTATTCGCAGAATGCAATTTTATCGTTTCTAGACAGTTATATGCATATTTATCAACTCCTTTTGTGTCATTCTCTTTTCTGATTTTCCAGTCTAGATTCGGTATTGCTCTTGGACGCCTGACCTCACCGGATGGAATACTCTGGTCTAACAAAACGGCCCTTCAGTATTTGGGAAATCAAAATGCTGCTTAGATTTAGATTTTATGTCCTGATCTCTTGGGTAAATCACCTGAAAATGATGTAGGTTCATTGTACATTGTAATACATGATTTTAGCCTGGTACAACAGACTATAATGGTATAAGTGAAAATTTTATAGTTTGACTGTTTTGTTTAAAGTCAAGTAACTTATATCTGATGCGGGTATAGTTGTTTTATCATCAGATTTGTTTGTAGCATGTATTTTTTGTGGATGTTTTCTTTCCGGACATTAAGATTTTTTGTGGGTGCACGCAAATTACCTCTGCGTGCATTTCGATCCACTACAAAAAATCTGGCAATAGACGACACATATCAGACAACACCCATGAAAAAAAGTGTTGCCCGAAATGATCAGACAACTGTTATTTTCCTACTCGAAAAAGTATTGTGTAATCCAACATTCACACAATGGGCCAAAACCGTTGTGTGATGAATCTTACCAGACAAGCATTTCTTGACCAGGAGTGTTGTGTAAATGCATAAGTATTTTTAAGATTAGACAAGCGTTAGCAAATAAGTGTTGTGTAAATACCTGCAACACAATATCCCGGAAAACCGTTTTTGTATCCAGACAAGTGTTTTTAGGTCTGTTGTCTAAGTAGCAGTCATACAATATGTTATACATAGTGTTGTGTCACAGTGAACCAACACACAACATTTTTTAGAAATATTATGTAAATGAAGCATAGACAATACTTCGTAAAAAGTATTGTTAGAATGAGACAAGTGATTTCCAATGTGGTATTGTATAATGATATTTAACGCAAGTGCTTTACATAGTGTTGTATGAACTTAATCCAACACACAACAGGTTCTGGCCTATTGTGTGTTTCAACTCATACAATTGTCTTCTGTTTAAAACTGTTGTCTAATGAATTGTACATGAAAAAAATATATATTTAAAAAATGACTAACCTACCAAATTGGCATCCAACAATACAAATATCAACTAATTAACCAAGTCAAGAATCATCGCAACAAAACCAAATCCAGAATCATCACAAATCAAACTTATCAAATCAATACCATAACAAAGTTCTAGAAATTGAACATAATTAATACATATGTCAAATATTCAAAATGACATCATTCTAGTTGTATTCTACATTCACATACACCTATTCTGCTCCGAGTCCCAGCCTTAAGTCCAGACACAACCCAGAAGTTAAAGCCGAAGATGAATGGTCATCTTCTAGTAGTGCAGGCAAGTTCAAGTTTAATGCAGAAGCTCCATTTGAACCAAATTGTTGATTTTTGGACACCACTTCAGGGCTTGAGGTATTTGCTAGTAAATAAGCAGACCATTTGCAATCATCACTGCGAACATTCATTTTCATGCAGACCACAAACAAAGCTCAGAAATTACGAATCGATCATAGAATTTGGGCTTCGGACATACAACAACAATATTGAGAATCAGAAAAACTAGCAGCATAAAGCCATATACATAATACACCTGCCAATAACCAAAAAGAAAGGGAATAACATTTAACATAAATTCAAAGTCTTTCCTTCATCAAAACAGTTTTGTACCGTGCATGTGAAATTTACATTTTACCAACACTAAGCATACACATGAAGATCTCAAAAAGACGAAAAGACGGGGACTTAATGATTACAATGCAATTCCTAGTTTTTCAGCTTCTACAATGATCTTATACCGTTACTGGTAAAGTAAAAGAAAAGGCCTTCACAACGTAAAGCAAGTAGCATTGTAGGCTTTATCTAAATTACACAAATGAATGAATAAAAGATATTAAAGGAAAAATAGAGTAGGAAACTGCTTGAATGGTACAGTACGAAAATTTTAGCAGCATGATAAAGTCAGCACATTTAAATTCTACAGCCTGATTTGATTCTGGATACAATTACAATCCCTGATAATCCATAGGTGGTCTACAATCACAAATAATCCAGAAGTGGGCTCAACAAATTTTAGCAGCATGATAAAGTCAACACATTTAAATTCTACAAATTATATTTGACAGCATTACTGGATGGTTATGTTACATTACCTCATAAATGTTTCAGCCCACTCTTGAGCAGTATGTTGTATAACATGATCAAAGTTATGCTGATGTTGTTTCTCTATTTCATCCGCACTCATAATCAAAGCTTGGCCAATAGATGAAGCAACTTCTGAGATGTTCCAAGGATTTACGAGGAGTGCTCCAGCACCAAAAGACTGTGCAGCACCTGCAAACTACAATCAAGATAGAAAATATGAAATATCTGTAGCCTGTACAAAAAACAAATCACATAGAGATTTATATAAAAAATTTGGGAAATTAAAGGATCAGAAATCATCTAAAATGCCTTGTAAGTTATAATTACCATGAGTATTTCTAGTTCTTGTAATTAAAATCAAATTTAATTTTGTTGGGCGCAATGTCATAAGCAGTGAAATCATATGAGAGGGAAACTTGATGGATCAGCTAAATTAATGTTCCCGCATAATTTTAACATCATCTATTTTATCTATCCAGTTTTCATTGATAAAGAGTCAGCTTATCACTATGGACTTGATTATAGAAACTAATAAGAGAATGACATACATCATTAAACATCAAAACAACTTAGAAGAGATGAATAAACATGGAAACTTTAGCCTGCAGTAGAACTGTTTTAAATTTGTACTACAATAGAATATACGTTACATGACAAATTTGACATATAGTTTAATTTAATAGCGTCTTCAATTTGAGAAATATATCAATATCAATTTAAACTTGTAATTGATTATTTAAGCACACATTATGTGTATGTATTTGGAACACAAAGTACATCAAATCATAATTGAAATGCCCGTTCTCACTATCCACTCTCAAAATCACATAATTTGCGGGAGCACCTGCATACAAAAGTTTTGGGTAAGCATGAATGCAGGCTAATGATACTTCACTCAGAACAAGAACTCCTTTTTTTGACTCTTGGCAGGCCACAAACTCATAGCTGACGAGATTCATTCCATCCTGCAAAGATGTGACAAGTGCTACATCTAAGAAATAACATAAACAAACCAAATAAGTACGCATTTCCG
Source organism: Kitagawia praeruptora (assembly GCA_037693485.1). NCBI lineage: Eukaryota > Viridiplantae > Streptophyta > Magnoliopsida > Apiales > Apiaceae > Kitagawia > Kitagawia praeruptora. The sequence goes on along the minus strand of CM075347.1, from coordinate 86,698,763 downwards.
CAGATTCCATCCTGTTGTTAATAGCTCTACAATCTAACACACACGCACACTTAAAAATTCTCAAACAAGGAACTAATTAAATTATTAACACAACTAAAAACATAATACTAGAACAATTAATACATGAAACACACACACACAGAATACTCAATTATATTCAAACAAGGAAGTACTAAAAGTATAAGACAATTAAAAACATAATAGTAGAACAATTTAAGTATAAATCACAAACACGAACACACACATACACAAATTAATTACCTTTACTTTCACATGTAATGCTAAGAGAAGTTTGAAATCAGATATAAGGCAATATGCAGAGACAATAGCTACGTTTTAAATACCTTTTACAACAGAAATTAACACCCTAGAGTCTAGTAATCTTCACTTTAGAGTCATTTCCCAAATCCCCCAAGCTTGAACACAAGTTGTTTGAACAGCCAATCAATTGAACCCAAATCATATGCTTAGGCTATGTTCACTTGATTGAATGGAATGAGGGGAGAATGGAATGAAATTTATACTATTATTTGGGGGAGATTGGGGAAAGTGTTTATAAATTTCATTCCTTGCTTCATTCCTCTTCAAATAATTTGAACTAGAATTCTAACCCACATGTTTTGGAAGGAATGCTCCATTCCCAATATTCATCAATTTCCTTGCAATCTTCATCATAAAAAATTTCTTCTCCCTCATATTTGTTCATTATTTTCCCCAACATCCCCCTTTCTTCATAAATTTTGTTTATAATTTTCATTCCATTCTTTCCAAGTGAACACACTCTTAGGGTTTTAAAAATGAGAAGAACGATGGAATGAATCTTTAATTGATAAATCGATTAACAGCCAAATCGACTAGCAGCAGATTTATTATGTATGTGTATATCTGGATATGTAGGGAGAGAGAGATAAGAGAGAGATGCAGAGAGGGAGAGAGATAGAGTGAAAGAGAGAGGGAGAAAATAAAGGGCTTAATTTGTCAAAATTTGGGTAAAGGATGGAGGCCGTAGAATTGCCGCTCTAGCATTTCATAAACCCGCTTGTTGTTTTTGTTTTTTTTACGTTAGTTTTGTAATTATTTCACTGTTCAAATTTGTGTTTTTACAAAATTTGTTCATTTTAAAATTATTCAAAAAAATCATCATTCATTCCTATTTAATTTAATATTTTCAGTATAATAAATAAATTTATTTTACTTTTTTAATACATATATACAATTTCTTAAATAAAAATGTAAAAGTTTTAATTTATTAATTTTAAAATTATTGAAAAATACATTACTTTACAAAAAATATCATTCACTCCAATTCAAATGAGTGTATATTAACATCCATATGGTTCGATCTTCGAAGAAATCATTAAAAAAAATCAATTAGTGAATCTGGATCGTGCCCATTACAGGAAGCATCACTTTTACTACGTTTTTGTTCAAATCTCGTACAACCCGACCTTTTTATTTTTTGATTATTTTTTCCCAACATTATAATGAGTGTCTATTAACATCCGTACGGTTCGATCGTCGAAGAAATCATTTAAAAAAATCATCCAATGAATCTGGATCGTGCCCCGTTACAAGAAGCATCACTTCTATTACCTTTTTGTTAAAATCTCGTACAACCCGACCTTTTTATTTTTTGATTATTTTTTCCCAACATTAAAATGAGTGTATATTAACATCCGTATGGTTCGATCGTCGAAGAAATCATTTAAAAAATCATCTAGTGAATCTCGATCGTGCCCCGTTAGAGGAAGCATCACTTCTACTACCTTTTTATTAAAATCTCGTACAACCCGACCTTTTTATTTTTTGATTATTTTTTCCCAATATTAAAATGAGTGTATATTAACATCCGTACGGTTCGATCGTCGAAGAAATCATTTAAAAAAACCAGTCAGTGAATCTGGATCGTGCCTGTTATAGGAGCATCACTTTTACTACGTTTTTGTTCAAATCTCGTACAACCCGACCTTTTTATTTTTGATTATTTTTTCCCAACATTGAAATGAGTGTATATTAACATCCGTACGGTTGGATCATCGAAGAAATCATTTAAAAAAATCATTCAGTGAATCTGGATCGTGCCCCGTTAAAGGAAGCATCACTTCTACTACATTTTTGTTAAAATCTCGTACAATCCGACCTTCTTATTTTTTGATTATTTTTTCACAACATTGAAATGAGTGTCTATTAACATCCGTACGGTTCAATAGTCGAAGAAATCATTTAAAAAAACATTCAGTGAATCTGGATCATGCCCCGTTATATCATACAAGAATGACTTCTTTTTTTCTAATTTTTTTTACACATCACTCAAATCATTAGATATTAACATCCGTACAATTGGATCGTCAAATTGTTTTTTTAAAATAGATCATGTTCAATTGGTACGATACTAATTAGAGGAAGTAGTACTTTTGACGGATTTATATTATAAACAAGTACAAGAATGATTTCTTTTTTTCTAATTTTTTGTACACATCACTCAAATCATTAGATATTAACATTTGTACGGTTGGATCTTCGAAAAATATTTTTTAAAAAATAGATCATGTTCAATCGGTACGATATTAATTAGACGAAGTAGTACTTTTGGCGGATTTATATTATAAACACGTACAAGAATGATTTGTTTTTTTCTATTTTTTTACACATCGCTAAAATCACTATATAACATCATCCGTACGGGTGGAGCGTCAAAAAATATTTTTAAAAAAATATTATTCCAAAATTATACTAGTTTGACCAAGTAATACTTTGATAGTTGACCAATTAAATATCATACAAGAATTTTTGTTATAAACAAGTACAAGAATTAAATTTATATTAAATTATATATTAAATTATATAAACTAAAATAAAAATAAATTATTAAAAATAATAATTACATAAAAATATTATTATAACATGTAATAAAATTTTATTTTTGGTGACACCCCTCCCACTATTTCGGTTCCCTCCTATTATAATTTTCATTTCCCCTTCTTCCAAATTTCATTTCCCCCTCCTTGTATAATTTTCATTTCCCCCTCTTCCAAATTTCATTTCCCCCAAATTTCAATCCCCCCTCCCATTTCCCCCTCCCCCAAATTTCATCTCTCCCTCCGCGTTCTCATCCACACAAAATCCACAAATTGAAAACACAAACACCATACACCAACTACAAATTGATATTCGAATCAAACACAGACCCTATTTCATCATCTCACCATTCTCAAACACAAATCCTACTCCATTCTCAAACATAAAGCACACCAACCCACAAACCCTAGTTCGATTTATTCATCAATTTAAAACCTAACTTGGATTCACGGCTAGAAATAACATCTCAAAACCTTTCTTTGATCATTTAATTCATTTTGTAAATCAATCTGTTATTTTTTTAGTTAGTATGTTTGACGTTCCAATTTTAATTTGAGATTTAAATTTTTAGTAATGTTTAACTTGTATCTTTTGTGTTCTATTTTAATTGATTTTTACTTTTTAGAAGGGAGAGTATTTGTTTGAGTCAGTAATTGAGCATTTAGAGTGATGTTTGGTTAGGTTACTATGTTTAATAATGGGTTATGGTTTTAATGGATCATGATTTGATATGCTTATTATTGAAAATCTAATGTTGATAGGCCACATATTGCATTTGTTGATAATTGTTACGGTTACAACACATGAGCATCACGGCCTCTGTATGCAGGATGTGAGCTGTGGGAGCAGCCTAAGTGTAGGAATCACCTCCAGAAGTTTGAAATCCAAACAGGATACTTTGAAAATTACAATGTTTCTTATGATAACGATGGTAATATTGGTTATAGTGACTGCAAAGCCAAGTGTTGGAAAGATTGTTACTGTTTTGGCTTTAAGAATAATGGTGATACAGGATGCACTTTCTATAGGGGAAATAATTTGAATTTTCATAGCAGTGGTAATTTTCCAAAAGTATATGGTCTGTCTCCTGCCAATCTTTCAAAGAGTAAGTTCACAAGTCTTTTTCTTCTATAGCTATATGTATGAAAATCGAAGACATAAACTTGTGTTTCATCTTAGAAAAGCTAGCATATAAAGCTAATTAAGATAGTTCTAACTATCAAAAGTAGTGCTTCTTTGAAATGTGCGTAGAAAGGAAGAAGTCTGTCTTGATTATTGTCATTGTTGTGGTATTCTCCCTTATTATACTACTTCTATCCGGTCTTATATACTATCGAAGAAATAAAATTAAACAAGGTACAACAAAGGTAGCTGGCCCATTAATATGCACTCAATATATAGATTGTTCAAAATATTATATCTGTCAACATATGCTGTCTTTTATGTTGTATACAATGATAGCCAAGAAGACTGAAATACAAGAGCTATTGACACGAAAGGGATACACAAACACAATTAATGAACTAGGAAATGATGGCAGAAGTGATATAAAATTCTTTAGCTTTACAAGCATCATAGCTGCTACAAGAAATTTCTCGTCAGACAATAAGCTAGGAGAGGGCGGATTTGGACCTGTTTACAAGGTACATTATATCTTATTTTGAACTCCAAGGATATACATCAATTTGTTTGTCCACAAAATAAGCAAGACTTTGCGATCAGCAACTTAACATAGCACATTTAACTCAAAAAAATTACAGGGAACACTTTTAGAAGGACAAGAAATAGCAGTGAAGAGACTTTCAAGAAAGTCAACACAGGGATTGAATGAGTTGAAAAATGAGCTCATCCTCATAGCCAAACTCCAACACATAAATCTTGTCAGGCTTCTTGGTTGTTGCATTCATAGACAGGAGAAGATGTTAATCTATGAGTATATGCCTAACAGAAGCTTGGATTCTTTTCTTTTTAGTAAGTAGTACTACATTTGCATGCTGACTTGCAACTTTGGTGTATATTATAAGTTGAAGGAGTTTGCTCTAAGATTTTGAGATTTTTAACCCACTAGTTTGTTTATGTATATTGCCCGACAAAGAAAAGAGCAATTTTGATACTAGATACACTAAAGCCTCCAAGGTGATACATTGTTCTTATTTCAAATGTAGAAGCGGCACCAAATTTCCAATTCAAAGCAAAGTGTCGATGTCAAGTAGCCATGCTGAGAAGTGCCCTGATTTCTTTAGATGGATACCTCTGTTTCGCTATTGCACTTCAGCTAAACACTATGATATCCCATTTCCTGATTGGTCTTTCTGGGGATGGTGCGACTGTTGAACTGTAAAATCTTTTTACCTAATTAGAATTGATCTTCACCTTCTGTTTCTGATGTTATTGATTCTCTTACAGGGCAGAGGTAAATATATCACCCTGGGACGAAGAATTCAAAAGCATTACACAAGCTGCAAATAATAAAATTTGGAAAAAGAAGATTCCTAATGCATACTGGAAGGGTAATCCAGATGTTGTTTCTCCTATTCGTCTACAGTTGCTGGAATGCAATGACACAGAGCTGTGGGGGACGAGAATTATGTTACAGGTTTACAATGCGGGCTTTGTGACTAATTTTTTTTAAACAAAAATAATTTTGTTGATACATTTAGTTTCTTCATTCATTGACCTTTAGTTTTTACTGAATAATAGAATTGGATTGAAGAAAAAAAACATGGATACTCCAAGTCCAAACTATCGAACCAGTGCAAAAATCGGTAAGAATATACTGATGCAATTGAATAATATATAGTTCTGATGGGGCTGTGTAATTTTTTAACTTTATGTTTAACTTTTGCAAGTATAAGATCTATGTAGAAGGTTATGATTGGTCCGTATACATTCTATCATGTGGTTTTGTTCCTCTACTTATACATCCTGAATACGAAGATTTCTTTAGTCGTGGCCTTTTTCCGAAGAACTACTTGCCTATATCTCCTTCAAATTTATGCCCATCAATAAAGTTTATTGTTGAATGGGGTAACAGACATACTCATCAGGTATTATCAGTTACTTTCTTCACGTAGAGATATGCATATTGGTTATATCATAGTTTCAATAATGTTTGATTCATAGTTACCGATTCCAGTGTTAATGGCAGGTCTACTAGCAAAAATTTGAGTCTTTGAAGCAATGGGCGTAGAGATATGCATATTGGTTCATTAGCTGAGCAGAAGAACAAAGTTAAGAAGCAAAACCAAGGGCAAGGGAGCTAGAGAAGTAGGTAAAGAAATTGAGTTATCTCATTCTAACATTGTAATTTAAACGATGGTAGTGGTACTTTGTTGGGATTGGTATCGGTAGTAGTTTTGTAGCGATGAATATTGATTGGTAGTTTTTGTTATGAATATTGGTTAGTTGCTACTGTATAAAATCTAATTTTTGTTGTAAATAAAGTGTTGTTTCATTTATCATTAGCCAATGTTATCATCTTTTATAAACACTTGTGGAAAATATCATCAAACAATGGGTACATGTTTCAAGAAACCATTGTCTATTATATGTACATACAACACATAAAAAGAAAAAAACCATTGTCTGTCTACAAGAAACATAAATAAAAACCGTTGTTTAAAGAGAACACATACAACACTTAAAAAAGAAAATTCATTGTATGACTACAATAAACACTAGCATTTGGAAGAAATAAATCGTTGTGTGTTGGAGTTCTAACTACACTTTAAGATAAGCAAAGCTTTGTATGTAGCGAACTTCAACAACAGTTTCCTTCATAATAAACAGTTGTGTGACAGGCACTCATGCAATGCATTTGTTTCTAAAAACCATTGTGTCGCACACGGCAGAACAACTGTTTTTATTTCAAAAACCATTGTCTTTTTGACTGAACAACAACAATCATAGTTTTGAAAACATTTGTCTCAAATGATTTCAGACAAGCATTTTTCAACCGACTGTTGTTGTTTCTGGGTATCAGACAACACTTTTCAGGTGATTTTTACTTTCACACAACGTTTGCTGTGTGTTGTCTGAGGTGTGTATTAGACGGCTTCTCAATAGTCAACAGTTTTTGGTACATTCAGACAACACGTTTTGCCTGTTGTCTAAAGCAAAAATCCTTGTAGTGATCTGACAATAAACTTCTGACAAAATAAAAGAAGAGAATGGTGTACTAATGTTGCAAACTGAGAAAAGGACTATAGAACCCTACAAAAGTTTGCGTTTTTGTCCTTCAGCAGCAAAAAAGAAACAGTGTTGTGCATACATAACAAAAAAAGTTTCTGCCAAAAGAGTTTAAATTTATAACTTGTAGCAATATGTGCAAGTTACTAAGCGACATACCTACCTGTATCAACTCCGACATCCGCTTCAGCTATCCATCCGCGAGTGCCAACAATTGGACTCAAACCAACTCCGTATACATAAATGCCCATTGCACTCCGTGCGTTCCGGCGCAGTGGAATGGTGCCAATCAATATTCAACACAATCATGTATCTGGGAAGCAAATTGTTAATGTCATTAGTGTAGTAACAATCGCTGTCATCTCCTTTTTTTTCCTTCTACCAACACTTGATGGGACACTGGCACGTCAAAGATTAGGGTTTATTTAGGGCAACAAAATATTTGGGTTCAGTTGTGTCGATATATACATAGGGTTGGTACGTGAAAGATTAGGATTAGGGTTCAGTTACGTTCAGATATACATGCCAGGGATATGACTTCATTTGACCCCGTGAATATACATGAATGGATATGACGTGAAAACTCAATTTTTTTTAGAGAGGAAACGAAGTTTTAACAGGAGAGTAAATAGGACCATATATAAATCATTAAATCCTATTTCGAATAGGTTATTTGTGATGTGTAAAACAAAGTCAAAATTGTTTTGATCAATCCGAATTCAAGAACTAAAGGAAAACAGAGAACCGTCAGAATACACCGACTATGAAATTCTATTCCTATTACGAAAATGAAAAGTGAAACAGCGTGTGATTTGTAAATCCTATATATATGGTTCCTAGTTGAAAAGCACACGAGTACTTTACGTCAAGAAGGCTTCTTTATATGCAAAATTTGTTACATCTGAAATCGAAAACCCAAACTTGTAATTTGTGAATCATGGATGAAAGTATCAAATCATCTCCTGGATTTCGTTTCAGCCCTTTTGAAGAAGAGCTCATCACTTTCTACTTGAAGCCTAAAGTTTTGGGACACAAGCTACCATGCAATGTTGTTGAGGAGAGACAGCTGTATGGTCCCCATGCCAATCCATGGCAAGTTTTCGACCCCGAAAATCATTCATGGCTCCTCTCTGAAGTCACGCCCGGAAAGTTTGAAAAAGTTACTTATGTCTTCGTCAACTTAACCAAGATGGCCTCTATTGAGAGAGAGAAGAAGCATGGAAGAGACAACTACATGAAAACAGCTGGTTGCGGAACTTGGGGCGGGAAAACCAGTCGCAGTGAGATCAGGGATCATTGTAATGGTGATGTTATTGGGGAGAGAAGACTGCTAGTTTTCGAAATCGATGAGGATACTGATCAGGATTTGAGTAAGGTAGGTTATTGGAAGATGCATGAGTATAGCTTGCGCGGGGTTAATCAAAACATTAGTAATCCGCGTAATATTGTTCTCTGCAAGATAACCTTCGACTGTTCTAGACACCCTGCCATCAAAGTGCATCCTAAAATTAGTCACGATCATCCGGTAAAAAGTAGTAGTAAACCTCAGAAGAAGAATACCAATGTGGACAGCGTGAGTTCACCATCAACAATGAAAAGTAGTAGCGTTGAAGAGAATATACCCGTAACAGAGAGTTCACCATCAGAACAACTATATCCTCGCTATCCGAAGCCCGTATCCTCTGATTTTTGTTGGCCTGCTAAATATGGTAATGATTATAAAAAAATTGTAAAGGAAGAGCAGTCAGTTGAAGACACTACTAGAAACCAGGGAAAAGAGAAATTTAAAGCTGAAACTTCATGCTCGATGCCTAAGAAGGTAAAGACGGTATCCTCTAATTTTTGTTGGCCTGCTAAACATAATAATGATTATGAAAAAATAAAAAAAGAAGCTGGTGAAATAGAAGATTTGGATTCTGGCATGACTAAGATCCAGATTCCCAGCTATCCGAAGCCCAAAGAAGAGCAGTCAGTTGAAGACACTCCTACTAACCTCGGAATTAAAAGGAAAGTTAAAGTTGAAACTTCATGGGCAATGACTAAGAAGTTGTGTCCTTGACCGTGATCATAGATTAACAGCACCTCGCTGTTATCACTGTCAAGCATTAGAATTTTTATATAGAGAAAGGATTAGTAATTTAATTAATTTATTGTGAAACTTTTAGATAAAGATATGTTAATCAAGTTGTTTACCCTGTTTCAGGGTCTGTTTCTTAACCACTTCTGTCCTTTGTCTATAATAATATAATTTACTGTATGTGTAGCTTGTTTTATCATAATTTCAGTAATCTAATTCAAAAAGCTATTTATCTTTAGCTTGTTTTAGTAACAATTTATATCATTAGTTGTTTCACTTAGCGAAAAGCTCCATGACTTTATTTGATAAGTATAAATACAATGAAGTCTATCCATCAATCTATCCTTTTTTACTTTTACAACGGTACACATATTTACGAGATGAGGTTTGACTTGATCAAACTCAAGAATTGATGTTCAGTAAGGATGTTAGCAAATCGGTTCTTAGTATGATCATCACGAAGAGATCCAGCTGCTACTTGTTCACGAACAAAATGATAATTTAAAGAGATGAGCTTCATGCACAAATGGAATACAGGTACCTGTAACGGTAGATTATAGGTGGAGATGAAACAGGAGCATGTAGTTCGGACAACAAATTGTAAATCGAGCAGCACAATATATTTAACTGCCAAGTAAATGAGACTGTCTCAAATGACAATGAAACTGTCGCTTTTGTGCGTGAGAGTGTCCCAATTAACCAAAAGAGTAAATAAACAGCAGTAAGTAAATGATAGAAAATAAAGCAAGAACACCAGGAATTTTCACTTGGTTCGGCCCCTACCCAATCTATGGCCTACATCCAAGTCCCTATGCCAACTAGCACAGAGATTATATTATTATAACAATAATATAAAGCTTACAGTCTTTCCCGATTACAAGTTTAAAGCCTCTTGGAAGAACCCTTCCCTTGACACAACTGTCACCTAGCAGACCTGCTACCTAGCCCACTGGCTACCTTGGCTTATGACTTGCAATCCTATCTATATGCCACAACCTAGCACAAGTATGAATAAAATGAATATAAGATTACAACTCGATGAACTATAACTTTTGTACGCAGTGTATAAGCTTGATAGTCTTTGTAAGAAGTTGTATTGCAGATGTGTTGAGCGTTGTTCTTCTTCTTGCCAAAAGATCGTCTTTATATATAGCACAAGAATATGTAGCCGTTAGAGATGAATCCTTGAGATTATAGCTGTTGGAATAAGAATCAATCAAGTACAATATAGTGACTAGATAATCAATCAATCAGTGATCATTAGCAACGGCTCTTTAAGGATTTGAAATTCAATCAAATCGTATGATATCTTTGAGAGATATCCCAAAATATATGACCTGCAATAAATACAATATATGTTCTACAATAGATATGGCAATCATATATGGAAACTCAGAATCAAATCTCCATGATTTAATTCGAAGACTATTAAAAAATAGCATCCTAAAAACCTGGGATTAACAATCTCCCCCTTTTTTTTTATGATGATGAACATTTTTGAATGTCGATCAAGCTATTGTTGTCTCCCTGAAGGTAGTGTTTTTCGTAGTTCGTTCACAGGGAAGGACTATCAATATTGATTTCAAGTATATTATTTCTTACAATTTAGAAGTGTGGACAAAGGGGGGTTTTGAGTTTGGTTGAGGTGTTCTATCAAACACCTTGCATACAATAAATAAATTTCTATAGATATACAACTAAGTTAATGCCAATCATCCAAATTTACCAACACAACAACACAATGAGTAAATTAGCAAGATATAGAGATATTTGACCCAAGGATAAAACTCAAGCACTTCAACCCAACAAACAAGCAAAATTATATCCAACTCTACCTAACCAAGATAATTGGTGAAGCACACAATCTCTTATTTCTCTTCTATTATAAACACTAATTTAGTGAAGCACATAAATTAGCTCTCTTGACAATAGCAACCAATAATGAAGCACTATCAATTTAACCAAGTCAAGGAATTAAACAAAGAGAGGCTAGGACAAACCCAAGGATGAGAAGCTCAACCTAGGTATTTGTACTTGAATCTTGAAGTTTAGGCACGCCAAACCTTGTGCTACTATAATGAATGAACTAACGATTACGTATTAGAACAAACAATTAGCAATTGAAGATACAAGAAGAGTAAGATGAAGCAACTTACAAATCTCCAAGCAAAATCATAAACAATACATCACAAGTATTCAAGATAGAGGTAAATAAATCTTACTTAAATTGAAATGGGTTTAGTACATGAATTCCTCCTTGAGCCAAATAAATGGAGTTAGTTACTCATAATCAATGCTAGATTACAAGTAATTAATGTCTCCTCTCTAATTCCTACTAACCCTAATTGTGTTCTTGAAGAGGCTAAGATGAAGATGAAGGTGTTAGGTTAGATATTAGGTTAAGAGAGGTTAGATGATATGTTTGGTTACATCTCTTTTTAATACACAGCAGGTTCTGTACGGCCTGTTGAACGGTCGTACAGCAACCCGTACAGAATAACTGCTCCTTTGAACAGCCTGTCGAACGGCCGTACAGTAGCCCGTACGAGATAAAATCTTCAATATAATGCATTAAACACCTCCCGGCATCACGAGTTGCATCTTCTAACTACCCTCTTGAATCATCTTTGCCTTCCAAGCCCAAAATAAGTCAACATTTCAAAAATTAAGCAAGTGGCACTACAAATGAAAACAAAGCAAATATAAGTAAAATGCTCATGAAACTAAAATAAAATCAAGATAAAGAAATACAAAATCGTGTATAAAATACACGTTATCACTCCTCCTGTCAAAAACACTCATAGAGACAATGCAAACAATATAGTCAAGAAGTCTGAGAATAAATCAAGGCAATTCAAGAACAAATATATATCAGACAACTATTATGAAAACCACAAATATGCCAAATATTCAAACAACAACCAAAACGATAATCACAAATATGCCACATAGTCACACAAAGAATATTCTGAGCATCCAACTTAAAACAACTTAAAATTCAAAACATTCAAAACAACTAAGTTCTCCCCCTTTCATCAACATAAAAACGGACTCAATCATCGTCAGGATTATCAACAGGATCTTTGCCTTTGCCCTTTTGCTTGTACTTTGGAGAATCCCCATAGGTAGAAAAATTCTGTGCAAAGAAATCTGTAGAAGGGACTTTGCCATCACGAGCATCCATCCATTGAAAGAGCTTCTCCATATATTCATCCTTTGTAAGTCCAAATGCAGCACGAGGTGGAATTGCTGGGAGAGGAAGAGGTGCAGTGATTTCTTCAAGAGAGCAATCTCCAATCCAATCTATCTTTTTATGCCACGGAGTGATATGCTTACCATGAAGAGAAGTGAGCTGCTTGGACAGGAACTGTGTCTCAGAACCCAACTTAAAGAAGAGCTTATCAAATTCTTTTTCCCAAGCTTTGGTAGTTTGAGTCATTCCTTCCTGAAGTGAGCCAAATTCGAAATCCATTTTTCTAGAGATGCTTCGATCATTGGCTTTTAATACATCCAATTTAGAATGCAGTAACTCCATAGACTTGGACATCGATGCAAGAGAAGATTCAACAGAAATCAATTTGGTTTGAAAGGACTCGATGGCTTTAGAGTTGGCTCCAACTTGAGCAGAGAGGCCATCAAGAAATGCATTCAACTGAGCATTGCCAAAAGAGGATGGAGCAATGGGAGAGTGAGGCAAGGAAGTGTCTGACTTAGAGTCATCATTCTAAAAAACAAGCTGATTTGACTCATTAACCGAATGATGGTTACAAGTAAGGGTATTTGTATCAAAAGTTTTAGACAAATTATCCACTTCATCAATGGCATCAATTACTTTGAAATATTCAAAAACTTTGGTCAAAAGACAGGGGTATGGCAAATGCATGAGAAGCACAATGAATCATGTTACGAATTAAGAAAGATGCAACATTAAAAGGAATTTGCTTGACAAACAAAGATAGCAAAATTGAATCTTGATAGGTGACCCTATCCCGACCACTTTTGCGCGGTAAAAGATTTGTATGAAAGAACTTGAATAGCAAAAGACAAATAAGAGTTATATGCATATTTATCAACTCCATTTGTGTCATTTTCCTTTCTGATTTTCCAGTCTAGATTCGGTATTGCTCTTGGACGCCTGACCACTGGATGGAATACTATGGTCAAACAAAACGGCCCTTCAGTATTTGGGAAATCAAAATGCTGCTTAGATTTAGATCTGATAAAAAAAAAAAAAAGAGAGAATGGTGTACTAATGTTGCAAACTGAAAAGGACTATAGAACCATACAAAAGTTTGCGTTTTTGTCCTTCAGCAGCAAAAAAGAAACAGTGTTGTGCATACATAACAAAAAAAGTTTCTGCCAAAAGAGTTTAAATTTATAACTTGTAGCAATATGTGCAAGTTACTAAGCGACACACCTACCTGTATCAACTCCGACATCCGCTTCAGCTATCCATCCGCGAGTGCCAACAATTGGACTCAAACCAGCTCCGTATACATAAATGCCCATTGCACTCCGTGCGTTCCGGCGCAGTGGAATGGTGCCAATCAATATTCAACACAATCATGTATCTGGGAAGCAAATTGTTAATGTCGTTAGTGTAGTAACAATCGCTGTCATCTCCTTTTTTTTCCTTCTACCAACACTTGATGGGACACTGGCACGTCAAAGATTAGGGTTTATTTAGGGCAACAAAAAATTTGGGTTCAGTTGTGTCGATATATACATAGGGTTGGTACGTGAAAGATTAGGATTAGGGTTCAGTTACGTTGAGATATACATGCCAGGGATATGCCTTCATTTGACCCCGTGAATATACATGAATGGATATGACGTGAAAACTCAATTTTTTTTTAGAGAGGAAACGAAGTTTTAACAGGAGAGTAAATAGGACCATATATAAATCATTAAATCCTATTTCGAATAGGTTATTTGTGATGTGTAAAACAAAGTCAAAATTGTTTTGATCAATCCGAATTCAAGAACTAAAGGAAAACAGAGAACCGTCAGAATACACCGACTATGAAATTCTATTCCTATTACGAAAATGAAAAGTGAAACAGCGTGTGATTTGTAAATCCTATATATATGGTTCCTAGTTGAAAAGCACACGAGTACTTTACGTCAAGAAGGCTTCTTTATATGCAAAATTTGTTACATCTGAAATCGAAAACCCAAACTTGTAATTTGTGAATCATGGATGAAAGTATCAAATCATCTCCTGGATTTCGTTTCAGCCCTTTTGAAGAAGAGCTCATCACTTTCTACTTGAAGCCTAAAGTTTTGGGACACAAGCTACCATGCAATGTTGTTGAGGAGAGACAGCTGTATGGTCCCCATGCCAATCCATGGCAAGTTTTCGACCCCGAAAATCATTCATGGCTCCTCTCTGAAGTCACGCCCGGAAAGTTTGAAAAAGTTACTTATGTCTTCGTCAACTTAACCAAGATGGCCTCTATTGAGAGAGAGAAGAAGCATGGAAGAGACAACTACATGAAAACAGCTGGTTGCGGAACTTGGGGCGGGAAAACCAGTCGCAGTGAGATCAGGGATCATTGTAATGGTGATGTTATTGGGGAGAGAAGACTGCTAGTTTTCGAAATCGATGAGGATACTGATCAGGATTTGAGTAAGGTAGGTTATTGGAAGATGCATGAGTATAGCTTGCGCGGGGTTAATCAAAACATTAGTAATCCGCGTAATATTGTTCTCTGCAAGATAACCTTCGACTGTTCTAGACACCCTGCCATCAAAGTGCATCCTAAAATTAGTCACGATCATCCGGTAAAAAGTAGTAGTAAACCTCAGAAGAAGAATACCAATGTGGACAGCGTGAGTTCACCATCAACAATGAAAAGTAGTAGCGTTGAAGAGAATATACCCGTAACAGAGAGTTCACCATCAGAACAACTATATCCTCGCTATCCGAAGCCCGTATCCTCTGATTTTTGTTGGCCTGCTAAATATGGTAATGATTATAAAAAAATTGTAAAGGAAGAGCAGTCAGTTGAAGACACTACTAGAAACCAGGGAAAAGAGAAATTTAAAGCTGAAACTTCATGCTCGATGCCTAAGAAGGTAAAGACGGTATCCTCTAATTTTTGTTGGCCTGCTAAACATAATAATGATTATGAAAAAATAAAAAAAGAAGCTGGTGAAATAGAAGATTTGGATTCTGGCATGACTAAGATCCAGATTCCCAGCTATCCGAAGCCCAAAGAAGAGCAGTCAGTTGAAGACACTCCTACTAACCTCGGAATTAAAAGGAAAGTTAAAGTTGAAACTTCATGGGCAATGACTAAGAAGTTGTGTCCTTGACCGTGATCATAGATTAACAGCACCTCGCTGTTATCACTGTCAAGCATTAGAATTTTTATATAGAGAAAGGATTAGTAATTTAATTAATTTATTGTGAAACTTTTAGATAAAGATATGTTAATCAAGTTGTTTACCCTGTTTCAGGGTCTGTTTCTTAACCACTTCTGTCCTTTGTCTATAATAATATAATTTACTGTATGTGTAGCTTGTTTTATCATAATTTCAGTAATCTAATTCAAAAAGCTATTTATCTTTAGCTTGTTTTAGTAACAATTTATATCATTAGTTGTTTCACTTAGCGAAAAGCTCCATGACTTTATTTGATAAGTATAAATACAATGAAGTCTATCCATCAATCTATCCTTTTTTACTTTTACAACGGTACACATATTTACGAGATGAGGTTTGACTTGATCAAACTCAAGAATTGATGTTCAGTAAGGATGTTAGCAAATCGGTTCTTAGTATGATCATCACGAAGAGATCCAGCTGCTACTTGTTCACGAACAAAATGATAATTTAAAGAGATGAGCTTCATGCACAAATGGAATACAGGTACCTGTAACGGTAGATTATAGGTGGAGATGAAACAGGAGCATGTAGTTCGGACAGCAAATTGTAAATCGAGTAGCACAATATATTTAACTGCCAAGTAAATGAGACTGTCTCAAATGACAATGAAACTGTCGCTTTTGTGCGTGAGAGTGTCCCAATTAACCAAAAGAGTAAATAAACAGCAGTAAGTAAATGATAGAAAATAAAGCAAGAACACCAGGAATTTTCACTTGGTTCGGCCCCTACCCAATCTATGGCCTACATCCAAGTCCCTATGCCAACTAGCACAGAGATTATATTATTATAACAATAATATAAAGCTTACAGTCTTTCCCGATTACAAGTTTAAAGCCTCTTGGAAGAACCCTTCCCTTGACACAACTGTCACCTAGCAGACCTGCTACCTAGCCCACTGGCTACCTTGGCTTATGACTTGCAATCCTATCTATATGCCACAACCTAGCACAAGTATGAATAAAATGAATATAAGATTACAACTCGATGAACTATAACTTTTGTACGCAGTGTATAAGCTTGATAGTCTTTGTAAGAAGTTGTATTGCAGATGTGTTGAGCGTTGTTCTTCTTCTTGCCAAAAGATCGTCTTTATATATAGCACAAGAATATGTAGCCGTTAGAGATGAATCCTTGAGATTATAGCTGTTGGAATAAGAATCAATCAAGTACAATATAGTGACTAGATAATCAATCAATCAGTGATCATTAGCAACGGCTCTTTAAGGATTTGAAATTCAATCAAATCGTATGATATCTTTGAGAGATATCCCAAAATATATGACCTGCAATAAATACAATATATGTTCTACAATAGATATGGCAATCATATATGGAAACTCAGAATCAAATCTCCATGATTTAATTCGAAGACTATTAAAAAATAGCATCCTAAAAACCTGGGATTAACAATCTCCCCCTTTTTTTTTATGATGATGAACAATTTTGAATGTCGATCAAGCTATTGTTGTCTCCCTGAAGGTAGTGTTTTTCGTAGTTCGTTCACAGGGAAGGACTATCAATATTGATTTCAAGTATATTATTTCTTACAATTTAGAAGTGTGGACAAAGGGGGGTTTTGAGTTTGGTTGAGGTGTTCTATCAAACACCTTGCATACAATAAATAAATTTCTATAGATATACAACTAAGTTAATGCCAATCATCCAAATTTACCAACACAACAACACAATGAGTAAATTAGCAAGATATAGAGATATTTGACCCAAGGATAAAACTCAAGCACTTCAACCCAACAAACAAGCAAAATTATATCCAACTCTACCTAACCAAGATAATTGGTGAAGCACACAATCTCTTATTTCTCTTCTATTATAAACACTAATTTAGTGAAGCACATAAATTAGCTCTCTTGACAATAGCAACCAATAATGAAGCACTATCAATTTAACCAAGTCAAGGAATTAAACAAAGAGAGGCTAGGACAAACCCAAGGATGAGAAGCTCAACCTAGGTATTTGTACTTGAATCTTGAAGTTTAGGCACGCCAAACCTTGTGCTACTATAATGAATGAACTAACGATTACGTATTAGAACAAACAATTAGCAATTGAAGATACAAGAAGAGTAAGATGAAGCAACTTACAAATCTCCAAGCAAAATCATAAACAATACATCACAAGTATTCAAGATAGAGGTAAATAAATCTTACTTAAATTGAAATGGGTTTAGTACATGAATTCCTCCTTGAGCCAAATAAATGGAGTTAGTTACTCATAATCAATGCTAGATTACAAGTAATTAATGTCTCCTCTCTAATTCCTACTAACCCTAATTGTGTTCTTGAAGAGGCTAAGATGAAGATGAAGGTGTTAGGTTAGATATTAGGTTAAGAGAGGTTAGATGATATGTTTGGTTACATCTCTTTTTAATACACAGCAGGTTCTGTACGGCCTGTTGAACGGTCGTACAGCAACCCGTACAGAATAACTGCTCCTTTGAACAGCCTGTCGAACGGCCGTACAGTAGCCCGTACGAGATAAAATCTTCAATATAATGCATTAAACACCTCCCGGCATCACGAGTTGCATCTTTTAACTACCCTCTTGAATCATCTTTGCCTTCCAAGCCCAAAATAAATCAACATTTCAAAAATTAAGCAAGTGGCACTACAAATGAAAACAAAGCAAATATAAGTAAAATGCTCATGAAACTAAAATAAAATCAAGATAAAGAAATACAAAATCGTGTATAAAATACACATTATCAAATATTCCCCCACTTAAACTTTGCTAGTCCCGAGCAAACTGAATATAACATAACCATATGTTACTAACTAGTACCACTTCCGTAGGTGATCACGGTTGCATTTGGCATATGCAACAAGCCCTTGGAACCCCTAGGTAGCCCTAGTGGACGAGTGAGATCTCATGAGGGTTTATAGATGATGTACCCACAAAATCACAAAAATCACCAATAAACAAAAAACTAACAATATATACTAATTAAACTAACTACTACGCTCACATGTCCGAATCGTCATACAAATAGGAAACAAGCCAAGCATGACGCTATATTTACTTGTAACTAAAATCAAACATATAGAGCTATTCACCATGCCATCCACTATTACGAGTTAACAACCAATTCAAGAATCAAGATAACACACCTTGTGCAAAATGTTACCATGACATTAAAGCTAGAATGAATGTACTTCAATCGTGAACACTAGACAAGATTATCACAAAGCATACATGGTTTCGCATTAAGAAGATGAAATTGTATGGTGAAAAATCTCACATCTCTTAATTATGAATCACACAAGTATGGGCGAGAGATTTCACTCAACTCCAAGTCTAAATGCATGTGCTCTACTTGACCTTGCTTGTCCACCTAAATTTCGGATTGCACCAAAAACAAGGAATTCATAAAATGGGTTGTAATGGGGCTTGGGTGAAGGTGTGAAAATTTAAGTTCAAGGAAGGTGTAAAAGTCTTGCTAGTTGAGTCAAAATGACGCTTGCTCTCTTCATACACCAAATTCTCGAACTAAAGAAGATCTCCACTCATTTACAATTACAAAACACAACCACATCTACCAAGAAAATTGAAACAAAATAATGTACAAAGATTTATTGCTTTTTTTTCTTTTCTTTTTCAACATCCCCTTTATTTTTTTCTTTTTTTTTCTTTTTTTTTTTTAGCAAAGGGGATGCATTACATATATAAATACTACAAAGAACTTTGAACCACATCTAAATATACACATCAAACTAGTTCCCACTTACAATAATTAGAATTCTTTCTCTTCACAACTTCTCCAAATTCCCATGTTCATCAACCAATTATTTCCAAGACTCAACTAGCTCAACTAGGACGAGAGTGAAGTATTTGGCTATGATTCATGTATACTAGGGGAAAGTGACGAAGAAAAAATATGGATATAAGCTTCAAAGGGGGGTAATTAGAGATTATTTTCATGGTTCACAAGCT
The DNA here is from genome assembly GCA_037693485.1 of Kitagawia praeruptora. Taxonomy (NCBI): domain Eukaryota; kingdom Viridiplantae; phylum Streptophyta; class Magnoliopsida; order Apiales; family Apiaceae; genus Kitagawia; species Kitagawia praeruptora. Next base: position 86,679,301 of record CM075347.1, on the reverse strand, counting down.
AAAAAGGGAAAAATGGCTATCCTAAATAGAATTTCCTCATTATGGTGCATCCATGAATTAAGGTTTAATGCAAGCCCTAGAGCAACAAACACACATAAAGAGGAAGCAACACACAAGCAAAAGAATCATCGTTCAAGGCCTCACAAGATTTAAGTTGTAATAACATCTTCTCGATTTGATTCCATGCATGCTAAGAAATAATCGTCATGCTCACAATTTAATTACAAACATCTAGACTTTTCATGCTATTTAAGTGCGTGTGTGCAAAAAGGTGCATCAAACTTATAGATTCACATCAAATTGGTAATGCTAGGCACGCAATAGGAGAAAACAAGGCTACAAGCTCACAATGTCTTAATTTTACAAACAAGTAAACAAGCTCATAACTAAACTTGTTTCCAAATGCAAACGAAACGGACATTAACATAAACAATCATTCCCCCACTTAAAACATAGCATGTCCTCATGCATGACAACTAAAACGAAGTAGAGATAAGGGTGAAAGAGAACTCCCCTGAAAATAAATAACAAGAACTGGAAGCACCACTCATACTCTTGTAAAAATCCAACTCCAAAATTGCAAGTCACGAATTGAATTATGCCACACACCACAAACAAGCCCAACTAAAATAACCGTCAACCTATATCCAACCCCCCTCAAAGTTAATTTAAAACACTAATTAAGGAAATAGAAATAATAAAAATATTTATTTTTGTTTTTTTAAAAAAAATAATAAAATAAAATAAAATAAAATAACTAACCAATTAATAATAAAATCAAAAATCAAATTCTAAAGTGAAATAAAATTGATTCTTGAATTTATATAAATTAATTAGTTCAAAATAAAATTGATTATTGGTGAGGTGAGATGTGAAGCGTGGTGCGGTTGGCGTTGGTTGAAATGGTGGCAGGCGAGAATGGAGATTTGCAGGTGGAGTGGATGGCGGCAATGGAGGAGAAGAACAGAGGTGATTGATTGTTGGCTTTGAATTGAAGGATATGAGTTGCGCAGTTGTGAGTTGTGAACGGAGATGGGGGGTGGAGGAATTGGTGAGAAGAAGAGAAGAAAGGGGCTGTGGTGGTTGGTTGTGAGGAGAGGTGAACGGGAAAGGAAGAAGAACGGTGGTGTAGGTATTGTTGTTGTGAGATGAGATGGAATCGCGAAGTGGGTTGGTCTTGAAAGCGCATGCCTGTTGGTGAAGGAGGAGACAGGGGAGATGGTGCTTGAGTTTATGCTCTGTTTTTGAATTTGTGTTTTAAAAGTTGCACAGGCTTTTTTCAAAAAAAAAAAGTTGCACAGGCTGTACATCAAGTGGGTTGGGGGCTTGAATTTTCATTCACTTTGTACTAACAACATTCACAGAAGCTGCAAAAAACCTGTACAGCTTGTTGAACGGCTTGTTGCACAGTCTGTACCCCGTACAACAGCCCGTACGGTCCTGAAAATTTACAAAATTGTATTTTTTTTTTTTACAGAAAATTCCCACAAATTCTTGAATGCTTGAATAGAATACTAATTCCTGAAAACATGAAACAAACAAATCAAGTCACGAGTGGAACAAATATAAAAATTATAAAAACTATAATTAACGATACTAAATATTATTGAGCGGGACATTAAATTTTTTATTTTTTAAAACTCTATTATAATCTAACACACACATAAAAATATATAAATACATACGTACCTTGGGTTGCCTCCCAAAAAGCGCTTTGTTTATTGTCGTTGGCTCGACTTATTTACACAAGTATTATAACTAATGAGGTGAAAAAGCAAATAAATGCACATACCTACGAATCAATAATAAAAACAAGGTGTGCAAATATACCTTTGATCCATAAAAATATAAAAATATTTTTATGATCTTCACATCTTCAAGAGACTTTGAAAAGGCAAAATAGTTAGAAAAATTGTCAGAATAATCATTATAACTACGACTCAAAAATTGTTCCCAAATTGGATCCTTATATACCCAAGCAAAAATTTCAACCTCATCAATCTTAAGCTCAAATTCCTTCTCAATTTTAATTGGACAATCATTAATTTTATCTCATCTACCAATTCATTAAGCACAAAAGTATTTCCTATGTTTGGTAGATCCTCAACTACATCCAATTTATCATTGTCAAGCTTAGGGCAATCGCCAACTAAACAAGCAAATTCATCATGCACAACATTTTCATCAATAACAAAACAAGAATCATGATTAGTAGGAGAATTGACCTCCTCTAATCGACTCACATTTTTGGCTAGTTGACTCATTTGCTTTTCTAAGTTGGATATGCTTTGAGAAATGTTCTTTTCCAAGCTAGATATGCTTTGAGAAGTGGTGTTTTGGAATTGGAGGTTGTTTTCCGCCATTTGTTTAATCATCTCCTCTAATGATGATAAGGAAGATGAAGAAGACCCTTGATGGTCTTGGGAATTATATTGCGGATCATAGCATCGATTTTCAAGAGCAAATTGGAGGTTGTTTGCCTCCATTTGCTTCATCATTTCTTCAAATGATGACAATGTAGATGAAGAAGACCCTTGATGGTCTTGGGAATTATATTGCGGATCATAACATTGATTTTCAAAAGCATATGAATAATCAATTCTAGGAGGGTAAGGAACATAGCATGAGTTTGTAGAATATAAAGAATTCACCTGATACGCATTTAAATTCTGAAAAGAATTAAAATCTTGATATCGTTCTTGATCGTAGGTGAAATCTTGAGCGTTAATCCAACCAAAATAACTATCCATCGTCTCCTGAAAGGGTTAGTTCATGTCTATATCCAATAAACATGAAGACACAAAAAAACAAAGAAATAAAGAAAAAATTATATACAAAGATAAAATCTAAAATATAAGAAACAATTAACTCAAAATTAATATTGTTGCCTTCCCCGGCAGCGGCGCCAATTTGAAGGTAGTGTTTTTCGTAGTTCGTTCACAGGGAAGGACTATCAATATTGATTTCAAGTATATTATTTCTTACAATTTAGAAGTGTGGACAAAAGGGGGTTTTGAGTTTGGTTGAGGTGTTCTATCAAACACCTTGCATACAATAAATAAATTTCTATAGATATACAACTAAGTTAATGCCAATCATCCAAATTTACCAATACAACAACACAATGAGTAAATTAGCAAGATATAGAGATATTTGACCCAAGGATAAAACTCAAGCACTTCAACCCAACAAACAAGCAAAATTATATCCAACTCTACCTAACCAAGATAATTGGTGAAGCACACAATCTCTTATTTCTCTTCTATTATAAACACTAATTTAGTGAAGCACATAAATTAGCTCTCTTGATAATAGCAACCAATAATGAAGCACTATCAATTTAACCAAGTCAAGGAATTAAACAAAGAGAGGCTAGGACAAACCCAAGGATGAGAAGCTCAACCTAGGTATTTGTACTTGAATCTTGAAGTTTAGGCACGCCAAACCTTGTGCTACTATAATGAATGAACTAACGATTACGTATTAGAACAAACAATTAGCAATTGAAGATACAAGAAGAGTAAGATGAAGCAACTTACAAATCTCCAAGCAAAATCATAAACAATACATCACAAGTATTCAAGATAGAGGTAAATAAATCTTACTTAAATTGAAATGGGTTTAGTACATGAATTCCTCCTTGAGCCAAATAAATGGAGTTAGTTACTCATAATCAATGCTAGATTACAAGTAATTAATGTCTCCTCTCTAATTCCTACTAACCCTAATTGTGTTCTTGAAGAGGCTAAGATGAAGATGAAGGTGTTAGGTTAGATATTAGGTTAAGAGAGGTTAGATGATATGTTTGGTTACATCTCTTTTTAATACACAGCAGGTTCTGTACGGCCTGTTGAACGGTCGTACAGCAACCCGTACAGAATAACTGCTCCTTTGAACAGCCTGTCGAACGGCCGTACAGTAGCCCGTACGAGATAAAATCTTCAATATAATGCATTAAACACCTCCCGGCATCACGAGTTGCATCTTCTAACTACCCTCTTGAATCATCTTTGCCTTCCAAGCCCAAAATAAGTCAACATTTCAAAAATTAAGCAAGTGGCACTACAAATGAAAACAAAGCAAATATAAGTAAAATGCTCATGAAACTAAAATAAAATCAAGATAAAGAAATACAAAATCGTGTATAAAATACACGTTATCACTCCCCCTGTCAAAAACACTCATAGAGACAATGCAAACAATATAGTCAAGAAGTCTGAGAATAAATCAAGGCAATTCAAGAACAAATATATATCAGACAACTATTATGAAAACCACAAATATGCCAAATATTCAAACAACAACCAAAACGATAATCACAAATATGCCACATAGTCACACACAGAATATTCAGAGCATCCAACTTAAAACAACTTAAAATTCAAAACATTCAAAACAACTAAGTTCTCCCCCTTTCATCAACATAAAAACGGACTCAATCATCGTCAGGATTATCAACAGGATCTTTGCCTTTGCCCTTTTGCTTGTACTTTGGAGAATCCCCATAGGTAGAAAAATTCTGTGCAAAGAAATCTGTAGAAGGGACTTTGCCATCACGAGCATCCATCCATTGAAAGAGCTTCTCCATATATTCATCCTTTGTAAGTCCAAATGCAGCAGGAGGTGGAATTGCTGGGAGAGGAAGAGGTGCAGTGATTTCTTCAAGAGAGCAATCTCCAATCCAATCTATCTTTTTATGCCACGGAGTGATATGCTTACCATGAAGAGAAGTGAGCTGCTTGGACAGGAACTGTGTCTCAGAACCCAACTTAAAGAAGAGCTTATCAAATTCTTTTTCCCAAGCTTTGGTAGTATGAGTCATTCCTTCCTGAAGTGAGCCAAATTCGAAATCCATTTTTCTAGAGATGCTTCGATCATTGGCTTTTAATACATCCAATTTAGAATGCAGTAACTCCATAGACTTGGACATCGATGCAAGAGAAGATTCAACAGAAATCAATTTGGTTTGAAAGGACTCGATGGCTTTAGAGTTGGCTCCAACTTGAGCAGAGAGGCCATCAAGAAATGCATTCAACTGAGCATTGCCAAAAGAGGATGGAGCAATGGGAGAGTGAGGCAAGGAAGTGTCTGACTTAGAGTCATCATGCTAAAAAACAAGCTGATTTGACTCATTAACCGAATGATGGTTACAAGTAAGGGTATTTGTATCAAAAGTTTTAGACAAATTATCCACTTCATCAATGGCATCAATTACTTTGAAATATTCAAAAACTTTGGTCAAAAGACAGGGGTATGGCAAATGCATGAGAAGCACAATGAATCATGTTACGAATTAAGAAAGATGCAACATTAAAAGGAATTTGCTTGACAAACAAAGATAGCAAAATTGAATCTTGATAGGTGACCCTATCCCGACCACTTTTGCGCGGTAAAAGATTTGTATGAAAGAACTTGAATAGCAAAAGACAAATAAGAGTTATATGCATATTTATCAACTCCATTTGTGTCATTTTCCTTTCTGATTTTCCAGTCTAGATTCGGTATTGCTCTTGGACGCCTGACCACTGGATGGAATACTATGGTCAAACAAAACGGCCCTTCAGTATTTGGGAAATCAAAATGCTGCTTAGATTTAGATCTGATACAAAAAAAAAAGAAGAGAGAATGGTGTACTAATGTTGCAAACTGAAAAGGACTATAGAACCCTACAAAAGTTTGCGTTTTTGTCCTTCAGCAGCAAAAAAGAAACAGTGTTGTGCATACATAACAAAAAAAGTTTCTGCCAAAAGAGTTTAAATTTATAACTTGTAGCAATATGTGCAAGTTACTAAGCGACACACCTACCTGTATCAACTCCGACATCCGCTTCAGCTATCCATCCGCGAGTGCCAACAATTGGACTCAAACCAGCTCCGTATACATAAATGCCCATTGCACTCCGTGCGTTCCGGCGCAGTGGAATGGTGCCAATCAATATTCAACACAATCATGTATCTGGGAAGCAAATTGTTAATGTCGTTAGTGTAGTAACAATCGCTGTCATCTCCTTTTTTTTCCTTCTACCAACACTTGATGGGACACTGGCACGTCAAAGATTAGGGTTTATTTAGGGCAACAAAAAATTTGGGTTCAGTTGTGTCGATATATACATAGGGTTGGTACGTGAAAGATTAGGATTAGGGTTCAGTTACGTTGAGATATACATGCCAGGGATATGCCTTCATTTGACCCCGTGAATATACATGAATGGATATGACGTGAAAACTCAATTTTTTTTTAGAGAGGAAACGAAGTTTTAACAGGAGAGTAAATAGGACCATATATAAATCATTAAATCCTATTTCGAATAGGTTATTTGTGATGTGTAAAACAAAGTCAAAATTGTTTTGATCAATCCGAATTCAAGAACTAAAGGAAAACAGAGAACCGTCAGAATACACCGACTATGAAATTCTATTCCTATTACGAAAATGAAAAGTGAAACAGCGTGTGATTTGTAAATCCTATATATATGGTTCCTAGTTGAAAAGCACACGAGTACTTTACGTCAAGAAGGCTTCTTTATATGCAAAATTTGTTACATCTGAAATCGAAAACCCAAACTTGTAATTTGTGAATCATGGATGAAAGTATCAAATCATCTCCTGGATTTCGTTTCAGCCCTTTTGAAGAAGAGCTCATCACTTTCTACTTGAAGCCTAAAGTTTTGGGACACAAGCTACCATGCAATGTTGTTGAGGAGAGACAGCTGTATGGTCCCCATGCCAATCCATGGCAAGTTTTCGACCCCGAAAATCATTCATGGCTCCTCTCTGAAGTCACGCCCGGAAAGTTTGAAAAAGTTACTTATGTCTTCGTCAACTTAACCAAGATGGCCTCTATTGAGAGAGAGAGAAGAAGCATGGAAGAGACAACTACATGAAAACAGCTGGTTGCGGAACTTGGGGCGGGAAAACCAGTCGCAGTGAGATCAGGGATCATTGTAATGGTGATGTTATTGGGGAGAGAAGACTGCTAGTTTTCGAAATCGATGAGGATACTGATCAGGATTTGAGTAAGGTAGGTTATTGGAAGATGCATGAGTATAGCTTGCGCGGGGTTAATCAAAACATTAGTAATCCGCGTAATATTGTTCTCTGCAAGATAACCTTCGACTGTTCTAGACACCCTGCCATCAAAGTGCATCCTAAAATTAGTCACGATCATCCGGTAAAAAGTAGTAGTAAACCTCAGAAGAAGAATACCAATGTGGACAGCGTGAGTTCACCATCAACAATGAAAAGTAGTAGCGTTGAAGAGAATATACCCGTAACAGAGAGTTCACCATCAGAACAACTATATCCTCGCTATCCGAAGCCCGTATCCTCTGATTTTTGTTGGCCTGCTAAATATGGTAATGATTATAAAAAAATTGTAAAGGAAGAGCAGTCAGTTGAAGACACTACTAGAAACCAGGGAAAAGAGAAATTTAAAGCTGAAACTTCATGCTCGATGCCTAAGAAGGTAAAGACGGTATCCTCTAATTTTTGTTGGCCTGCTAAACATAATAATGATTATGAAAAAATAAAAAAAGAAGCTGGTGAAATAGAAGATTTGGATTCTGGCATGACTAAGATCCAGATTCCCAGCTATCCGAAGCCCAAAGAAGAGCAGTCAGTTGAAGACACTCCTACTAACCTCGGAATTAAAAGGAAAGTTAAAGTTGAAACTTCATGGGCAATGACTAAGAAGTTGTGTCCTTGACCGTGATCATAGATTAACAGCACCTCGCTGTTATCACTGTCAAGCATTAGAATTTTTATATAGAGAAAGGATTAGTAATTTAATTAATTTATTGTGAAACTTTTAGATAAAGATATGTTAATCAAGTTGTTTACCCTGTTTCAGGGTCTGTTTCTTAACCACTTCTGTCCTTTGTCTATAATAATATAATTTACTGTATGTGTAGCTTGTTTTATCATAATTTCAGTAGTCTAATTCAAAAAGCTATTTATCTTTAGCTTGTTTTAGTAACAATTTATATCATTAGTTGTTTCACTTAGCGAAAAGCTCCATGACTTTATTTGATAAGTATAAATACAATGAAGTCTATCCATCAATCTATCCTTTTTTACTTTTACAACGGTACACATATTTACGAGATGAGGTTTGACTTGATCAAACTCAAGAATTGATGTTCAGTAAGGATGTTAGCAAATCGGTTCTTAGTATGATCATCACGAAGAGATCCAGCTGCTACTTGTTCACGAACAAAATGATAATTTAAAGAGATGAGCTTCATGCACAAATGGAATACAGGTACCTGTAACGGTAGATTATAGGTGGAGATGAAACAGGAGCATGTAGTTCGGACAGCAAATTTTTAGCAGATAAGTTGAGCAGCTGCATTAGCAACAGCCTTGTATTCGGCCTTAAAATAAGACCTTCGAAACAGAATTTTGTTTGGATGATTTCCATGAATTTGGGTTGGAACCCAAGTAAACAACATAACCAAGTAAGAAACACAGCCTGTGGTGGAGCGTCAAGTATATTCGTCTTCTTCTCAATCAGAGTCAATGAAGGCATGAGTAATGCTAGTTGCACATAATTGGTTACAGAAACATTGTATAGAATGATTGGCAATGCCACCTAAATCGATATTAAAATAATTGTCGGCCATTATCAATTTTCACTAAACATTAGTATAATTTTAGTTTACTTTTTACTCCGCCTTTCATTATTTTGATTTTTTTCATTATTAGCTTAAAACCGTGCGATCGATACTTTTTAATATTTGATAAATATTTTTACTTGAATTTAAAATTTTTAAATATGAATTTCTTAAGATTAAATTTTTTAATAATATGATTTGATAATAGTTATATATATGTTGCCTTTGATGTTTTTAAGAAACAAAGGAATTATAGTTAGAAAATAAAAAAGAGATGAAACATGTTAGCTAAAAAGGGGCAATTGGTTAATTATTACTCCTTCTGTCCCATTCATTTCTATACGTTTTTTCTAGAGTGCCTGACATATATTTTAAGATGCATAACTAGTATAGTTCCATGACCTATTCGTATAGTAGACTATGCCCTGCACACAACGCCTCGAGTACTAACTCAATCATCCATCCATTTCCGACCTTAAAAACATTATCATTTCATGTCCTTATCATCTGCTCCTTAACCATAATCAGTTTTTTTCGTATTATTGAATCTTGTACGTGTTTTGTTGATCCACTGCGTAATTTAACTTGATATTCAACCTCTACTTTAACCTCAATTCTCAAACTTGATCAACCAATTCCTTTTTGACGTAATTGTAACTCGGACCACTTAGAATGTCATCGTCTCCATCTTTACTGCTTTCAATCATTGATAACTTCAGGTATCACCAAGGTTTATAACAAGAGGAATCAATAAAATGGACAGGTGATAACATGTATGAATATAAGATGAGTTTTGTTTGATAAGAATTTTATAAGAGAATTTAACTGAAAGATCAATATGATCATTGAACTAATTTCAGGTTGCATTTGTCACTTAGGTTAACCACCATAGCACAAGAAGGGGGCCAGCCTTCTGTACTTTCATGACAAACACAATCAGTGGCATCCCACCAGACTTCTATCACATAGATAAGATGTCCCTGAATCCCCTATATACATAAGGTTGTTCATCCCAGTCAGAATAAATAAGATTAAGTATTCAAAGAGAAACAAAAAGAATTCAAAAAGTTTATAGATATACAATGTTGAATAAGGAATAACAAATATTCGTGGAAACTAGAAAGAATTCAAGATTCTCAATAATTTATGCATCATATTGAATCAAGTGATCCCCTGGAAAATAGAGGTATCACTGAAAAATAGAAATGTGTTTAAATGAATCTGAAAAATTCATCATCAATTGAAGTATAGTTGATTATCAAAGGTGAGGGGGTATTATCAAAATAAGAAGAAACAGAAAGAAAGGTTAAATCTCCTTAATCAATAAGTTAAACGAAATCAATGGCTAGTAATGAATAACCACGCCACTCCTGCAACCCATGCCAGTAATCGGATTTCACATCTTGTTTACCGTCCTTTCGCACTTTCAATGTCGTTCACGTGGTAACTAAAGTCGCAAAAGAAAATTCTAGAACATACACGAAGGTCTACACGTAGAATCCTCCAAGCTGGTAACTTCAGTCGTCTGTTTAACATAGGCGGCGCCGAATCAACTTCCTCGTCCAAAGTCGTACCTTCGATGAAACGAATTCTGGCTCGCGCGATATGTCGAAATACTAACTAACGTCGCAACTGTTGTCCTAATAACCTAAGGCAAATCTTATCCTAAATCGTTCTATCTAACATCCTACTTAAATACGTATACATAATCATCCTAATTTGTTTCAGTGACCATAACCTGTCGCTCTGTTACCAACCTATAACGCCCCGACTTTCCAATACAAAAAATATACTTTTTATAATAAAATAGACTTTGATACAGGGGAATTTTAGAAAATTTCGGCATGAAGTATTCGTAAATTGGATTATCCACCTGTTTTTCAACCCAAACTAAATTTCCAATTAACAATTACAAATAAAACTCAATACGCCAACGATTCCTCACCGAGGATCGATTCCAGGTTATGGTATGAAACAAGATCTACACTATACAAATTATTACAAATTCTATCTCTGATCCAAATACAAATATCTATATCGCTTAATCAATAGCGCAATCCAAATAGTGTATGCCCGTACTGGCTCTGTTACTAACCTTTGAAAAATGCTCCATCGCTCTCATTTGAATTATAACGCGCAAGTATCCAAGTCCTTAATCCTAACTGAAAGGGAAGGTAAAGCAAAGCAAGAGTGAGCCAAAGAATGCTCAGCAAGTTAATAATATAGTGAAACGATAATATCTTGATAATTCATTTATGAACAATATCAATGATAAATTTACTCAAGGAAGTAATTCAATTTCCATCACAGGATTAAACTTTCCATTTACTACAAACCATCACTTTCTACGTACAATGTTACTCGCGAAGGGAATGATTGGGAAACTTCAATCCATCCTTAGTCTCATTGTTTTACTGAGTTCCCAATTTTAATCAAGATAGAAACAACTAACTCTACTATCCACAATTTCGAAACTAATGACCATTTTCCTTGAAACATATATATCTTATAAAAAACGTTCCTTTCTTTCATCACTTTTCATTAAAACATTCTTTTCTTTAAAACCCTTTCATCTTTGAAATATTCTTTTTCACAAAACCTTTTAAAATCATTTAAGTTGATTAGAGTTTTTCCCTTAACATCGGACAATACAGGTGATAAGCCACGTAAAGTCCCCATACCGGACACGAAGTCCCTCTGGACCTTGAAATTGGGTTCCCAATTAGGCAACACATTGGCCTTTAATGCTGGACTAGGACCACCCTAGCCTCTTACGCTAAATAAAAAAAAATGTTGGACTAGGACCACCCTAGCCTCTTACGCCTCCAATATGAAGGAATCCGTAGAAAACATTTTAACGGATTTCCCCCACAATAAAATCTTTGAAACCTTTAAAACATTTCACTTTTAAGTCCTTTATACTTACTGATAACAGATCAGCCTAGTAAAAGGAATTTTTAAAACATCTTTAATTAATGAATCCATTTTAAAGAACAACATTAAAAGATTACGGGTCAGGGAAGTAATTGATATAAAGAATCATGAACAACACAGCAATAAGATTAAGATTCAGGGAAGCATTTGATAAAAGGGATCATAAACGACAAAACAATAAGATAAAATTAAGCATGATATGGTACAGCAGAACAGAATCATATAACAGGGGAAACTTAAGTAATTCAAGGAACAAAGCAATTTGTCAAGATTTTATAAATTCATCGCAATTTATAAGGAATCATGAAATAGAGAAAATCTGAAGTTCAAAAGAATATTTAAGAAATTCTCAATTACACAAAGTCTCACTTTTGTCGGCTAAACACCCATAGGCTTTAGCTGCCAGAACCGGCCTGACAATAATGAGTTTGAATAATTAAGAAGATCTCAATTCATTCTCGGTTTTAACCATCACTGAGCAACATATGCCTCAACAACAGTATAAACCTCGAATTAGTTTACAACAATTCGAAGAAAACATTATTTGAAAAATATTAATAAAGATGAGGAATATTGATATGAAATAATTTTAAAGGAATCAACACCTGAACTGTAGGTGAGGAAAAATAAACAATGACAGAATAATTTGAAAATGATTGTTTGTAAATTAATAGAAGAAGAATGTCACTAACAATAAAAATGAAGAGTTTAGGCACTAGCAAAATGATTTGAAAGAAACATCGTATAATTAACATAACAGGTTCAAATTATTCAGAATAAATATGAAGAATATAATTGCTTGCAAGAAGGATTTCGAAAGAACAAATAAATAATTCCAAAATGTTCCACATCACTTGAACAATAAGTGAGGGATAGCAAACATGCCTCAATATATGAAGTTTCCAATTCCAACATATTAACTCATTCACTTTACATCCGTTTCTACTTCTTTATACATTGGCCTCTGTTCGGCTATACAATCGTCTTTCTTCTATACTTTATCATTCACTCTGCTCTTATGCTTGACAACTCGGATAATTATCTTGTTTCTCAAAATTCCATCTACACGTGTGCTGGATCTTAGTCGGCCTCCTACTCGTACCTATAGAAAATTAAAGTACTACTTCAGTACACTTACCACCATAACCGTCTAACTCTGCTCTACCCAAACGCGTCCTAGACGCCTTACAACTTGTTAGAAATGATTGATGGAAACAGTGTTTGGAAGTTAAAGTCAGAAAACAGAGTTTAGCTGGAAGCAGTCAGAGTTTAGTTAAACATTGACTGAAAGCGCAACAGAGATTGTTAAACTCTGTAGCGGTATTGTCTGAAGAGTCAACAGTGTTTGTAGATTATTTCAAGATGAATATGGAAGCAATATCTTTGAAGATTGGAAAGCTGTCAAAGAGATTGAGTTGACTTGGAAGACTTGAGCAATCGTGATTGATATCAATTGTATAGCTTAATTATAGGAGAATCAATTACTGATTGTACGAAGCTGTATGTTCTATAAATACAGTTAGGTTAACCCTAAAAGGGTAATCGAACATTGAGAAATTCATTGATTGTAACCTAAGCAGCTCTCTGTGATATTTACATTACCGAGAGAGGAATTATTAATTCCAAACAGTTTTTAATTGTTAAACAGTGTGTTCTTGTTAAGTTACTCATACAGTATTTGATTACTTATTGTGTATTCGACCTAACAAGTGGTATCAGAGCCTAATCTGTTACTTTATTACAGTTAAAGATCCAAACAACACAAGAGTAATCAATGGCAGAGATACCTCCACCATCTGAGAAAGCCCCTACTACTGTTAGTAGGTATGAAACAATAAGGGTTCCTATACTTAGGCCATCAGAGTATGCAATTTGGAAGGTGAAAATGACCATGTTTCTGGAGGCTACAGATCCAGAATACCTTGATAGAATTTATGAAGGTCCTCACAAACCAACAAAATTATCTGCTGCTGCTGCTGGTGAGGAATCAAAGGTCATTCCAAAGGAAAAGAAAGATCTAACTGCTGAGGATCTTTCATCTATTGCAAAGGATGCAAAAGTAAGACATTTACTTCACAGTGCATTAGACAATGTTATGTCTAATAAAGTGATTAACTGCACCACTGCAAAAGAAATATGGGATGCACTTGAGGTTAGGTGTCAAGGAACTCCTGCAATCAAGAAAAACAGAAGAAACATACTCACTCAGGAGTATGAGCACTTTGAGGCAAAGTCTGATGAAACCATGACAGAAACATTTGGCAGATTCTGTAAACTGCTCAATGATTTGTCATTGGTTAACAAAGAGTATGATTTAGAAGACTCAAATCTCAAGTTTCTTCTTTCTCTACCTGAAAAGTGGGATGTGAAAACAACCACTATAAGAGATAATTATGAACTTGGTGAAACAGAGATTGATGAAATTTATGGACTGCTCAAAACCCATGAATTGGAAATGGAGCAGAGAAATAAAAGATCAAGTAGAAAGTCAAAGTCTGTTGCACTTAAGGTTGAGGAGAAACCATCAAAGAAGGAGGCATCAAGGAGAAAGGCAAAAGGGAAAGCCTTAGTCATACATTCAGAGAATGAGTCATCAAACACTGATGTTGACTCAAACACTGATGGATCATCTGATTCTGAAGATGAGGAAGAGATGATGCAAATGGCTGCTTTGATGGTAAAGACCTTCAAGAAGATGGGATACAAGAACTTCAAGAAGGGAAAGAGATTCTCCAAGGACTACTCAAAGTCTGACAAGAGGAATTTCAAGAAATCTGAGGGAAAGGACTTCAAATCTGGTAAGAAAGATAAGTCTGAAATTCAATGCTACAAGTGTAAGGAGATGGGTCACTATGCTCCTGAGTGCAAGAAGGGTAAAACTGAAAAGGCACTCTACACCAAAGGCAGAGATTGGGCAGACACTTCAGATTCAGATGAGGAAGTCAACTATGCTCTCATGGCTACTACTCAGACTGAAAATGATGATCTCAAGGTACCTCCAACTACCTATGCTTATAACACTGATAATATAACTGAATTGAGAATTTATCTTAAGGCATTGCATATCAGTTATAGGGATCAGACTTTAGAAAATGAGAGGATAAAGTCTGAGTGTTCTCAACTCAAAGAAAGAAATAAGCTTGTTGAGGAACAGCTAGAGAACATGAATAAAATTCAAAAAGAGAGAGATGATGCAGTGTTTATTGAACAGGAGTTGCTAGGAAAATATAAGCAACTAGAATCTGAATTGGAGGATACTAAACACATCATTAAAACTTGGACACACTCTGGTAAAGACACTCAAGAAGTGTTTCAGTCAGACACAGTAGGTCTAGGTTACTCTGTAAGAGATGAACTTAGATTTGAAAATCAGGTAAAGGTTAGACCACATTGTTCATCTGAGGGTAATGTCATGGGAACAGGTGGACCTAAGACTGAAGCACAGAAAAAGGCTGTTAGAGAGTCATATGCTAAAACTTTTGTTAAAGAGGCTAACATTGGTTTAATGACAGATAAACAACTCAAGCATAAGCTTAAGGAGATAAAATCTGTCAACAAACAGAGATTGCCTAAGAAAAACAAAAATGGAAAAGTAGGCATCACATCAGGAATTAAGCCAATGCTTGCTTCATTAGCTCCTAGAAAAACATGCTTTAATTGTGGTAGCACTAATCATCTTGCTAGTTTCTGCAGTAAGAATAAGAACATTAATTCTTTGCCCTCTAAAACTGCAGTAAAGAGTGATTATGTGAGAACTAGACCACAGACTTTATGCAAACACTGTGGAAGTACTTGGCATTCTATTTACACTTGCAGAGATTATCATGCTATTTACTATAATTACTATGAACCCAAGCCAAATTTAAAATGGGTTAAAGTAAACTCTGCAAATGTAAACTCTGAAAAAGTTAGCTTAAACTCTGTTAATGAAAATTCCGCTGCAAAAGCTAACAGAATTAAGAAAGCCAAAGGATCCAAGCAAGTCTGGATCCTTAAAACTAATAATCAGTGATTGTTTGTGATTGCAGGGCACCAGGGTTAGTACCCTAGTTGTGGACAGTGGATGTTCAGGATACATGACAGGAAATAAAGCCCTGCTATCAGAGTTTGAGGAGAAGGCTGGCCCAGAAGTTTCCTATGGAGATGGCAACATAGGACATACACTGGGATATGGCAATATTAATCTTGGAAATGTCATCATCACAAATGTAGCTCTGGTTCCAGGACTCAAGCATGATCTGCTATCTGTGAGTCAAATCTGTGACAGAGGATATCATGTGGATTTTCAGCCTGAATATTGTCAAGTGATCAGTAAATCTACAGGGAAAGTTGCTCTAGTTGGAAACAGACACAATAACATCTATGAAATCAAATTGTCAACAAACACTGATGGCAAAGCAGTGTGTCTGTCTACAAGGATGTCCAGTGAAGAGAGTTGGAAATGGCACAAGAAACTCTCTCATTTGAACCTGAACAACATCAATGAGCTAATCAAGAATGATCTTGTAAGAGGTCTACCAAAGTCCTTGTTGAATGTA
The DNA here is from genome assembly GCA_037693485.1 of Kitagawia praeruptora. NCBI lineage: Eukaryota > Viridiplantae > Streptophyta > Magnoliopsida > Apiales > Apiaceae > Kitagawia > Kitagawia praeruptora. The sequence continues at coordinate 86,663,218 of CM075347.1, read as the reverse complement.
GAAGGACTGTGTGATTCTTGTCAAAAGGCTAAACAGAGAAAAGTCTCCTTCAAAAGCAAATCTGAGTCTTCAATTGTTGATCCTTATCATCTACTACATGTTGATCTTTTTGGTCCAGTGAATGTAATGTCTCTTGGAAAGAAGAAATATGCTCTAGTCATTGTTGATGAATATACCAGGTTCACATGGGTATATTTTCTTGCAATGAAGGATGAAACTGCATTAACACTGACAGAACATATATTACAACTGGAAAAAGGGTCAGAGAATCAAGTGAAGATAATCAGAAGTGACAATGGAACTGAGTTCAGGAATTCATCAATGGAAGAATTTTGCAAGAGTAAAGGGATAAAACAAGAGTTTTCTGCACCTGGCACTCCACAACAAAATGGTGTAGTGGAGAGGAAGAATAGAACCTTGATAGAAGCTGCCAGAACCATGCTAGATGAAGCAAAGTTGCCAACATATTTCTGGGCAGAAGCAGTTCAAACTGCTTGTTTTACTCAAAATGCAACACTGATCAACAAGCATGGTAAAACACCATATGAAATGGTGAAGAAGAAAAAGCCAAATCTAAAATATTTTCATATTTTTGGATGCAAATGCTTTGTGTTGAAGACTCATCCTGAACAGTTGACCAAGTTTGACCTAAAGGCAGATGAAGGAATTTTTGTTGGCTATCCACTGTTAACAAAGGCATTCAGAGTTTATAATCTGAGAACTAGAGTGATCATGGAATCAATTCATGTGTCATTTGATGACAAGAAAATAACTGGACTTGAAGATGTCAATGAACATGATCAACTGCACTTTGAAAATGAAGATTTATTCTCTGAAAAAGTAAACTCTGATCAGACTGATTTGACAAACTCTGTTGATCTAAACTCTGAACCTCTACTGGTAAATACTGAAGAAACTCTTCAATCAGAAACAAGGGAAGAACCAGTTGAGGGGGAGCATGAAGAATCACATCAAAGTGATGATTCAAACACTGATAGTGACTCAGTTGATAATTCTGAATCAAACTCTGTTGATTCAAACTCTGTTGATAATTCTGAGAAGTCACATTCAGGGGGAGCATCAGAAAATGAAGAAAGACACCAAGAAAATCAGGAGAGCATGGATCAAGGGGGAGGATCACATGATGACAGAAGCAATTTGCCTTCTGCAAGAAAATGGACTAAATCTCACACACCTGATTTGATTATTGGTGATCCAGATGCAAAAGTAAGGACAAGAAGTGCAACAACAAATGAATGTCTGTTTCATGCATTCTTGTCACAAAGTGAGCCAAAGAAAGTTGAAGAAGCTCTTAAAGATGCTGACTGGATAACAGCAATGCAAGAAGAGCTAAATGAATTTGAAAGAAATGAAGTGTGGACACTTGTACCAAGGCCCAAGAACAGATCCATTGTTGGTACTAAATGGGTTTTCAGGAATAAAACTGACAGTGAGGGTGTTATCACAAGGAACAAGGCAAGGCTGGTTGCAAAAGGCTACTCACAACAGGAAGGAATAGACTATGATGAAACATTTGCTCCAGTAGCTAGATTGGAGGCAATCAGAATCTTTCTTGCATATGCCTCTCACATGAAATTCAAAGTATTTCAAATGGATGTAAAAAGTGCATTTTTGAATGGAAAACTTGAAGAAGAAGTGTTTGTGGAACAACCACCAGGGTTTGTAGATCCAAAATATCCAGACTATGTCTACAGATTAGACAAGGCACTCTATGGACTTAAGCAGGCACCAAGGGCATGGTATGAAACCCTTGCCAAATTTCTACTAGAAAGTGGATTTCACAGAGGTACTATTGACAAAACTCTGTTTTACTTCCAAAATGGTAGTGACTTGCTTTTAGTTCAGATATATGTGGATGACATTATTTTTGGGTCTACTAATGATAAACTATGCAAGAAGTTTGCCAAACTCATGCAGTCAAGATATCAAATGAGTATGATGGGAGAGCTTAGTTATTTTCTAGGCCTACAGGTGAAGCAAACAGATGATGGAATTTTTATAAATCAAGCAAAATATACCAGAAACCTTCTCAAGAAATTTGGTATGCTTGATTGTTCATCTGCAACAACTCCCATGGCAACTGCAACAAAATTGGACAAAGATGCAGGGTCATCAGTAGATATGACAAGTTACAGAGGAATGATTGGTTCTTTGCTCTATTTGACAGCTAGCAGACCTGATATCATGTATGCAACCTGTTTGTGTGCAAGGTTTCAGACAGATCCAAGAGAACCACATTTAACAGCAGTAAAGAGGATATTCAAGTACCTCAAGGGCACTATGACTTTGGGGCTGTGGTATCCAAGAGAATCAGAGTTTAAACTTCTTGGTTACTCTGATGCAGACTTTGCTGGATGTAAGATAGACAGAAAAAGCACCAGTGGAAGTTGTCAATTTCTGGGTGACAGACTTGTTTCCTGGTACAGCAAGAAACAGAAGTCAATATCTACATCTACAGCTGAAGCAGAGTATATTGCTGCTGGTAGCTGCTGTGCATAGATTTTATGGATGAAGAATCAACTGCTGGATTATGGATTAAGGTATACCAAGATACCTATTTACTGTGATAATCAAAGTGCTATTGCAATGACAGGTAATCCAGTGCAACATTCAATGACAAAGCACATCAGCATAAGGTATCATTTCATCACAGAGCATGTAGAGGAAGGCAACATTGAGCTTCACTTTGTGTCTACAGAACAACAACTTGCAGATATCTTCACCAAGCCATTGAGTGAAGCTACATTTACAAGACTGGTCAATGAACTAGGAATGGTCTCTAGTTTTGACTAGAGATGTTGGTTAGACTCAAAAACTTATTTCTAAAATATGTTGCTCATGTTTCTGCAAATTGTTAAGTGCTATGTGAACCTTAGTATTAAACTCTGTTATGCATGCTTATGTTTAAAACTTTTTAAACTCTGTTAAGCATGTCTGTCTGTTAAACACTGTTAACATGTTAGATACACTCAGTGAATTCAGAATTGATTATTGTCTGAATGAAAACACCAATGAAGAAAATTGTATGAAGCATGATTCTCAGTAAATAAATCATGATTCTTTCTGAGTCACTGTAATCTAATCAGACTTTGTGCAGTAAATCAACACAGCATGATACTGTTTCATATTTATAGCATCTCTTAGTTTATTCAGTCCTAAACTCTGAGCCTATGAATATTGTGTGCATTGCCTCTCATAAATAATTTTGGTTATTGATGAACTCTAAACTCTGATAAGTGACATTCTGTTTCCAAAGGTATGGTTCATGATGATTCCTTGTTTGCACTTGTGAAAACCATAAAACTTGAGATGTGTCATTGATTAGTTTGGTGAGTTCAGATTCATGTCTACAACCTGTGAGAGTTTGAGCCAAATCAGTGATTGATACATTTTCTATCAATCAGTATTTATTGTTGTGTGGTATTCATCAGGTAGTATGTTTCTCTAGAACTTGTATTAGACCATTTTGAGACTACATGATATGTGTGTGCATGAAAATGATAAAGGCAATAGGATTTACCATTTCTTCAAACACTGTTCAAAAAAATTCTTTTGAACTTTGTTCAAACACTGTATAAACACTGTTCATAAATTCCATCCTTAGTAAACCCCTTTGAGCCTTATTAACTGCTCATTTTTCTTATACACTGAAGTGTTAAGAGCAGTTATTTTTTTTCTCAAACAGATGAGTGTTTCTCAAGAAAAGAAAAGTTTACTCAGTATATATGCTAAATAAATAAAAAAAAAAATAATAATAAAAAAAAAGGCATATATACTGATCTTGTACAAATATTTACTAACAGTGTGACTGAACACTTTGATCTATTGAAATGTTCAGCCTGATATTCACTCATGAATAAAATATCTTTTTCATCTGTTTGATCTTATCTCATCCAACCCTGAATAAAGTCCTTTTGATTTGTGAATACATGTACTCAAAGTAGTGTAGAATTGGTGGACATTCAAGCATATGGTAGATTCTGCTATTTCTGATTGAATGTGAGTATAAACACTTCACCTAAACACCTGTGTGTTTGAGAGTTTGTGAGATTATCCAGTTCATGACTGTTATTCACTGAATGAAACTCTGATTTCAATCTCTTGATATTTTTGTCTTTAAAGACTGTGTGCTTTCTTGGATAATCATGGACATCAAAGGGAATGGAAGTTTTCAGATTTCTGTATTACAGTAACTACAGAGTTTAGCATTCATCAAACAATCAGTGTTTAATATGAGAGTTTGTGCATTCAGTGGTTATTGATTTTTGTTATGGATTTTATGAAATATTAGATGCTCTAAAAATTGATTTCAGTAAACTCTGCTTCACACACACTTAATTCACAACTGTGCAATTTTTGAAAGGGTTTTAAGTGATAAAGTTGGAAAATTGATAAACACTGTTGAGTTGTGTTAAGTACTCTGAGGTAAAAACTCATTGAGATGATTTGACTATTTTGCAGTAATTGGGGTAGTTGACAACTGTTAATTAGTGTAAGTGTCGTGATTATAGGAATGACAGCGGTAATTATTAAGTAATCCATTGGTTGTTTGACACGTGTCCCATGATTGTGTCCCACTCACACACTACTCTACAACAGTTGCGTGCTTTTACTAAATAAACGATTGAGTTTTAATTTTACTCTAATCGTCTTTAGTCTCTTACTCCATATCGATTCACATTCACCCACTCACAGTTACTTGCATATTCATTCACTTTCACACTTCTCATATACTTCTCCTTCACATTTTGATAAACACTTACAGTGCATACGCATCTTTTCTCTGAATATCTTCGTATCACTTTTTACTAATGGCAACTAAAGCGTTTGATGCAGCAGGGTTAGTTTTTCTCCCTAGTAACTATGCAGCACCGTTGGAGACTGTAAATGCTCCAGAGGCGTTTCATGTGTTCCAAAATTTCTTGAAAGACTCTGAAATAGGGAAGGCTCTAACAGCACCAGCTACACTATCTGCTTCACAAATTGCTACTTTCTGGACAAACTCTGAATATGATGATGGAGGAGAGTCTGGCACTCCAACAATCATTTTCACTCATGATGAATCAGAGTATATTATTACTCCAACTACTGTTAGGGATGCTTTGGACTTTGAGACACACACTTCTTACAGTGTTGTTGGTCATGATCGGTTGAGGACAATGTTGGAACAAATTGGATGTGCAGGAAACTTGAACAAGATAGGGTCTTTGAGACGGCCAAGTTTGAGAAAGAAATGGAGTTTCTTTTTCGATTGCATAACAAGGGCTTTTGGAAAGAAGACAACAAACTGGGATGCACTTCCTCTGGATACTCTCCAAATTGGTCATGCTCTACTATATGGAGGTAACTTCGATTTTGGTAGACTAGTACTAATGAACTTGGGAGAGCGTTTGTCTGAGTCTACTACTGTTTATTTTGCTCGTTTTTGTCAACTGCTATTTACTGCCTGTGTGCCTAACATTCCAATTGATGAAGCTGATGTGATTTAGCCTTTTCAAGTTGCTAAAAGAATGTTTTCTGATTTGACAAACAAAGATATCACTAAACAGCAAATACCTGAGATGTTTATGCCTTTAGCCTTACAAAACTATGTAAACCAACCACAAGACTCTCAATCACCACAACAAATGCCTGAACCAATAGACACCATAAACTCTGAACCAACACCTACAACACCCACACCCACTGTACCTACTACATCTCATCAACCACAACCAGAAACCATAAACTCTCCACCAATAAATTCTCCACCCTTAAACACTGAACCCTCAAACACTGAAAACTTAAACACTGAACCATTAAACACTGACACCTTAAACACTGACACCTTACACTCTGAGCCAGCACCTACTGAACCATCCAAAACCAAGCCAAAAAGAAAGAAACACACTGCCCAAAACACTAAACACTCAAAGGCTAAACAAACAATACCTGGAGCTGTTTATACCAGAAGGAAGAAACAGAAAGCAAACAGACCTTCACTTTCACCACCAAGAGAGAGCTCAAGTGAAGATGAAGAGGAGAATGTGGTGCCTCCAATCAAGAAGAGGAGATTAATTCTTTCTGATTCAGATGAAGAGAATCTTGTTGAAACTCCAGAGGTGGTTTCACAGCAAACACCTACTGTTGAGATTACAGTGAATGTTGCTATACCTGCAGAGGTTGAAATGCCTGCAGAGGATATTATCACTGACAAAGTTGAAATACCTGCAGAGGTTGAAATGCCTGCAGAGGATAATGTTAATGTTCCAATGCCTACAGAGGATAAAATGCCTGTAGAAGAGGATAACAGAGATGGTCTTTCACCAATGGATAATATTTTTGACTCATTTCAACCATTCTCTGATCCTATCTCACCTATTGTTCATACTGAAGCTCCTGGTGTAGCTGATGAGCTTGCAGCAAAAGTTTCTGAAGCTGAAGCATCACCCACAGAGCTGGTATCTTCTCCAATTAAAGACAAAGGTGATGAAGTTGATCAGGCAACAAATATAATTTCTGAATCCATGCCTGTTGAAGCTACAAAGGCAAACTCTGTTGCAGAGCCTGTGCAACATGAGATGACTGTTGAAAAGGTTGCAGCAGTTATTGAAGAAACTGTGGCTGACACTGCTCAGCACAGTGGTTCTTTAAAAGATGATCAATCTAAGGATGCAAGTGCTGAAGATGAATCTGCTAGTAGTGCAAACTCTGACTCTTTTGTGAGTGCACCTGCACAGACAGATAATAAGCATACACCTTTTGCTCAGCCTTGTCCATCTCATGCAGTTGAAGTAGAGCATCTTGCTAAGTCTGCTGAAAATTGGTATAAACAAGATTGCATTTTTCCAAAAGGAAGAGCATCTGAGTTTGTTAAGCAAACTGCAAAGCAAATTTCAAATCCAGAAATCTTATCCTGTTTAAAGGCAACTGTAGTACAAGTCAAGACTCTGGAAGGAAATTTTGCTGAAACTAAACAAGAAATTGCTTCCTTGAAGACTGAGATTCAGTCAAGAGAATTGAAGATGGATAGAGAGTCTAAAATAAAAGCTGTTCAGCTGTCTAAAGTCCAAGACACTCTCTTTGCCAGGCTAGGAAAAGTTGAAGAAAATCAGACTGCTTTATTTGCTAAGGTTGATTCCATTGCAAACTCTTTAGAGCTCATTACATCAATCCTTATTCCTGATGATGTCAAAAAGGGGGAGAGAGTGGCTAAGTCTAAATGCAAAGTATCTCAAACTCTGACTCAAAAGGATGATGCTGGAGATGGAGGGGCAAGTGAAAAGAGCAAGGTCTTAAACTCTGAAAAGCAAACTCTGAGATCTGGCAAATCTTTTAAATCACAGTCTGTTGGAATAAACACTGAAGCTCAAGGTACTTCAAAGACCAAGAGTTTGGAATTAACATCAAACCCAAAGACTGATGAGGAGTTAGCTGTTAAGCTTTTTATGGAAGAGAATGCAGAAGGAGTGACCATAGAAGATGCTAAAGCTGAAGAGAAGAGTTTACAAGAAAAGCATCTGAAAGCTCTAAAGTCTGTAAAAGCAAAGAAGAATGTGAAAGTTGCTGAAGCTGCAAAGCCTGTTCTTAAAGGCATACAAATCAAAGAACCTGTTGGTACAAATCAAAGAATGCAAATATTCAGAAAACCAACAGATGCAGAAGCCAAGCAAAAGCTGAAAAGTATAGTTACAACCTCTGTTGATACACATGTTGTACAGAAGAATGAAGACACAACCTCTGTTGCTGCACAAGTTGTGACCACACCATTATTGTCTTCTCAGTTGAAATCAACATTTAAGAGGGGTGCTCCTCATGATCCAAGACTAGAAGCTACAATTCCAATGGATTTTACTGATGGTAGAGCTCTATCTGGTAAAGTTGGATACAACAAAGAAGGTATAGGCTCACACAGAGATAAAAGGCAATATGTTGGTCCTAGAGATCCTTCTTCACTGTCTGTTCCAGGTCGTGGTGTCACTCAAGAGAGTTTGGACAAACTGGAGTCAGTACAGCTTGTATATCAGAAGAGTCTAGAAAAGGATTTCTTGCTATATTTCATGGCTAATGGAACAGTATTTAAAGTCTCTGAAAAGGATATCGAATTAAAGAATGCTGAAGAACTTGAATATGTCCTATATATTTTCAGAGTGAGAAATCAAAGAGGTCAGTTAGTTGCAAATGTGCTTCAACAAAGAATGATTCAAAACCTTGCAAGAAGGCAAATGAAATTCAACAGCAAGTATGTTCCTAAATACAGAGATTGGAATGGCAATCTGATTGAAATGGAGAAGGGAACTACAAAACTGAAGACTGATCTTGGAATCACTGTTCTGGATTTCAATGTAAAATCTGAGGAAGTGAAATACATAAGGCTGGGAAATGAAATGAGAAGAAACAAAATCTACGATCTTAGAGCTGCTATCTATCAAACTGATGAGAATGATCCTCAGTTGAGAGAAATCAAAGAAGCTATGCAGATAGAGCTTGAAAATGCTGAAAGAAGGTTGCTTATAGACTATCTCAGAACAATGCCTGATCTGCAAGAGATTAGAAATTAAAGTCTGTAAGAATTTTCTTATTTTCTGTAGAATTTGATAAGTAATAGCTTAAACTCTGTTTGTATGTTAAACACTGTAAAATTTTGTATTTGTTTTGACATCATCATTTACTGTAAACTTGTACATTCTTGCTAATGGACAAGTTGGGGGAGATTGTTAGAAATGATTGATGGAAACAGTGTTTGGAAGCTAAAGTCAGAAAACAGAGTTTAGCTGGAAGCAGTCAGAGTTTAGTTAAACACTGACTGAAAGCGCAACAGAGATTGTTAAACTCTGTAGCGGTATTGTCTGAAGAGTCAACAGTGTTTGTAGATTATTTCAAGATGAATATGGAAGCAATATCTTTGAAGATTGGAAAGCTGTCAAAGAGATTGAGTTGACTTGGAAGACTTGAGCAATCGTGATTGATATCAATTGTATAGCTTAATTATAGGAGAATCAATTACTGATTGTACGAAGCTGTATGTTCTATAAATACAGTTAGGTTAACCCTAAAAGGGTAATCGAACATTGAAAAATTCATTGATTGTAACCTAAGCAGCTCTCTGTGATATTTACATTACCGAGAGAGGAATTATTAATTCCAAACAGTTTTTAATTGTTAAACAGTGTGTTCTTGTTAAGTTACTCATACAGTATTTGATTACTTATTGTGTATTCGACCTAACACAACTTATCACATATAGCTTATACAGATCATATTCTCAAAATAATAACATACAATCTCAAAATCATATGAGCACTTAGCATGTAAAAATAATTTACACTTATGCTAATTATCACATATATCATATCTATTTACAAATACTTGTTATCAATTTGCTATACAAATTAAAAAATAATTCTAATAAAATTCGGACATCACCTTCTCTAAAATATGACATAACCTGTCATAATAAAATCAATCATTAGCAATCACAACATCCTTTACTTCGATATCAACTCAATTCCACTCACAATTGTCATAAATCATTCTAATAATTCCCACACACACCTAACGCTTAACACACAAACTAGCAGTCAAGCACAAAATTGAATTTAATATCTACTTTATAAAAATTAATCTACCTTAATTAAATGAAATCAATGCTGATTAAAATTGATCAAGAATAAATTAACTACTTAATCGTATTTAAACAGATTCAACTAAATATTTAGATCTCAAAATAATTACTTTTAAATCCTTTTAAATGAATGAAATTTATGATCTTAAATAAGATTTAAAAAATAATAATAATAATAATAATAATAATAATAATAATAATCCCATTTTCGAAAATAATTTAATTAAGTAATTAAATGAATAATTAAGAACACTGGCCGGAGAACTTTGAATGTGACCAGATTCTGGAACAATCCGGCAACATTTCCCCGTTCCCGGCAACACCTTGAACTCAAAATCGACCCAGTAACATTCACACCAAAAGGTAGCAAAACACTCAATCCCAATATAACATTAAACTGTACTTCAGCTTACCCCAAAATTTGAGCAACTAAATCAAATTAACAGCCTCCTTAACAATATGTAAAATCCGATACACTTACTTTAATTATAACAAACCTAGACGAAACAAAAGCCACACCACTAACAGAAAACTCAGTACAACTCAGTATCCACTATCAGACAACTCAAACTTCATATAACTCTAACACTTAGCCAAAATTCGCATAAAAATATATACATACAATTCACCAGCAACCAAGGTGTCATCAAATGAATTTATTCGAACCAAACCAAACTTAACTAAACAGAACAAATCAGAAAATTCAATTTACTTATGGTTTGTCAACATACAAACGAAAATCAAGGTTATGCAGCTAATAAAGGCAATAAGAATTCAGCGTAAGTGTAAACGAACATCAACAAAACCAGGAGAGGGTTGATAAGTGGATTTTATATCCACTTGGAGCATTCCAAATCGGCTTAAATTGATTGTCTTGGACTCAAGTTTGTGGTAGTTTTGATGTGTTTTGTTTAGTTGTGCAGATTTACGAGAATGTTGATTAAGTTTGATGCTTCTAGGGGTTTTGGAGAATTAATTGATGAAAATTCGGATTTCTGAGAAGGGTTGCGCACTCTACACTGTTTTGGCCATATCTGGAGTTCTAGAAGTCCGTTTGAGGCCCGTAAGCAGTCCACGCGAAGCTAACGAGATTATCTATCATTCCAAAGTGGTCCAGATGTCCAATTACTAATGGAACGGTCCATAAATAATGAAGAAAAGTCAGCTACGAATTTTCCTTAAAAACAGACTCAGTTTAGGAAACATATTTTGCAGAAATTCTATTATAATTCTGTTTTGGTATTTTCTTGCTGGGCAAGACTTGTAGAGCCTATATAAACACATCAAACCCTTGTAATTTGTATCATTAGGGAGAGAACTATTACATATCAATTACTTAGATTTATTTGTATCTTTTCATACTTTGTTTTTATCATGGTTTCATCAGATCCCATGATGACGAGCGGTTCAATTATGAACTAATCGTTGTCATGGGATTCTAACGGATTTATTTATGGAGCTTTAGTATCTTGATGCTTTAAATATCTGTGTGTGATGTATATTTGATATCCTCGTATGGTTATGCTTAATTGTTAGATGTGTAGCTAACATCTAATTTGTTAATCTCTTGTGAAGTGAAAGTGGATCTTGAGATTTAGAACTTGCCATGCTAGCATAGGTTCATAATTGTTTATCAATATGATTCGTAGTATGAGATGAGAATACTTATATTTCCCTATGTGATCATTATGGATAACTTGCTCTTCAACCGCTATGTTTTCAAATTCTATAGACATATAGGGTCTAAGCATAATTGGTGTCTATTCATCTTCTATCTCTTTTGTGGATGTATGTTTAGTTTGGTATACGTATACTGAGAGGTAGCGTGTACTTATTTCATGTTGTCTGATCAGATATCATAACCATTGCATATAGTGATTAAAGGCGTCAGATCTAAGCAAAGTATTTAATGAAGTTAGGATTCCATGATTTTTCTTGCAGATGTAATTAGATTTCAATTCTCGTTAGTTAGTTAATTCTTAGTTTGTTAAATTGTTTTTTTAGTTAATTTTAGTTAATCAAAACCCAATTTGTTATTTGTCTTAGCAGTGAATTAAAACCATACATTGTTGCATAGGTACAATACTAAATTAAAAACCAGATCTCTGTGGGAACGAACTTGACTTATATCTATATTACTTGTGACCACGTACGCTTGCGTGATTTTGTGTTAACAAGTTTTTGGCGCCGCTGCCGGGGATCATTGGTGTTTTATTTTTGGTTTATGTGCTTGTCAATAGTGGTCGTTAGCGTTCACTGACTCGGATTTGTTTTTCTTATCTATGTTGTTTAGTTTGGTGTGTTTCAGGTACTTGAGTGTTTGAAGATGGCATGCGAGGAGTTGCCATGGTGGGCATATTCGAGGACATCCATGCCTCAGCAATGTGAGCAGTGTTTGGGCGTTCATGATCCCTCACAATATTGTTACTACGAAGGAGTTGATCCATATGTCACTTATGAGGAACAACCATATTTTCAATACCATCCTCAACAGTACCAGCAAGATGTTCCAGATATGTCATATTTCTTTGGTAGTGAAGAGTTTCAACATCAGCAACCTACTCCTACTTTTCAGTCAGATGAGGTTGATGCTATGGAGGAGATTAGGATGCTTGCAAGAAGTTATGAGGAGTCTACCAAATCTATGGGGACACTAATTGCTCAAGTTTTGAGTGCCTTGGAACAAGAGAAACATCAATTCATACCAGAGGCAATTCCAGAGAATAATAGTGATTTGGAGCAAGGTACTGCATGCATAATTGAGGAAGACAAATTCCAAGATGAGGTGAGCGTTCACAAGCCATGTGAGGAATTTGATCAAGCTAGTGAGGTGGATGATTTAGAAAGGGCACAATTCGGGACAGACACTGATGAGCTACGCAAATTTCAAGAATTGGTATGTGCGTACCAAGAGGCTGATGAACATGAGAAAGATGCAGGTCTTCTACTTGTCTCAGAGTAAAAAGATGGAGATGAAGTTCTCTTTGAGGAACCAAAGGCTTCAGCAACTTACATTTATCCTCCTCCATTATATTCAAGCGAAGCCCGCGAATGTGTGTTGTTCTACAAATTGACAGATTTTGGGTCAACAGATGAAGGCATTGGAATAGGACAAAGTTGTTACACGAATAGGCCAAGCGTGGAGAAGGGGCAGAAAGTGTGTCTCCGTGATGACGATGAAGTCTCGCGAAGAGAGGACCAGGCAAATTATTATCATCCTTAATGGAGGCTTGGAAGTAATGTCAAGCTATTGACGTTAAAGAAGCGCTTGGTGGGAGGCAACCCACGCATTAGTGTAGAAAAAAAAAATTTGAATGTTGTATTTCAAAAAAAAAAAAAAAAAAAACTGCCAACAGAAATCGTTCCAGGCCGCAGCGCCATTTTCACGGATGCAGCGCCAGTTATCCTCTGTTCCTGTACTAGGTGGCGAGTGTTGTTGGAAAAAAAAATGTTACACTAAATAAAAAAGCTACCGACAGGAGACATGCATTATGTTCATGTTAGTAGTAGTAAGTTGTTAGCGCCAGTCTTCTACAAATGCCAGGCGCGTGTTTCCTACGGTCCAGGTAAGTTTTTTTGGCCGCAAATGTTAAAAAAAAAAAAAATCTTTTTCATTCCCAAATTCTTTTTCAACCGCCAATCTTTTTCTACTTTTATACCCTATCTCAACACTTATTTCTAATTCTAAATCAATTCTAAAACCCTCCATCTTTTCTTCAAATCTCTAAACCTATTTCTATTCTAATTCATAATTATTATTATTTTGTTGTTGTTTTAACCCCTAAATCCTATTTCTATCATACATCAAATTTCATACCTTCTCAAATTTTTTTCTTTTTACATTAAAATTTATATTCATCCTATCCATCATCTTATATATATACACACCTAGACATACAAATCCAATTCCTCTTCTATTTATTTAAATCTCTAAAAATTCAATTCTAAAGAGGAATTAATTGCAAGTTCACCTCTTTGATTCGTATTGGGTAAATCTTTTTCTCTAATCTTATTTTTATTACGAATTTGTGTTCTTGTAAATTGGGGATTTGGTAGTATTCAGGCAAGGTGGCCAGTCTATGGAGCTTGTACGCAGTTCCCTCCACCAGATTCAACCGAGGAGGATGAGGACTTAGATGGTTAGGTATGTTTTCTACTATCCCTTGTATTTACTTCCATTCAATGCGGACATTGAATATTTTAAGTTTGGGGGTGGTTTGAGGGATTAGTAGTTGTTGTTGTATTATGTGTTCATATAGGATATCATGTTGCATGTTTAGTGTAATTCATGCATGTTCGTTCGTATTTTTTTTATGTTTGTTTCATATAGGACATTCGATTTTTTTTATTTATTTTTCGTATATTATGTGAGTTCAATTTAGTTGCATTTTCATGGCATGCATAATTCATGATCCCTTAGGACGAGCTGATTCTGATTGATAGGTAGATGTTTAATTGAGTGTGATGATGATGCGTAGAGGGTTGATTTATAGTTCCTAGGAATTGGCTTGCATGTTACGAGAACAAAACTTTTGCACAGTCTCATTGTTTGCTTTTGGGCTAGGTTGAGGTTATGCTTGTTTGGATGTTTTGAGATTTAATCACTTGATTATATTTAGAATTTTCGTTATTCCCTTGATGGCGTAGGAGCACTAAAGTCTAAGTTTGGGGGAAACCAGGGATTTCATGCTAGTTGTTAATATTGTTGAATAATGACTAGTAGCCATCTCATATTTATATGAGTAGTCTAGGATTGGAAATGAGAAAGGCTCATTCCAGATTGCATGAAAAAAAAATCAGAAAAAAAAGAAAAAAAAAGGGAAAAAGAAGAAAAAAGAAAAAAGAGTCAATAGTTTAATTGTTAAATGCAGAATTAACCAGAGTGAGCTCTTTAATACTCGAGTAATTAAGTCTGAGGGACTTAATCCTTGTAACCTAAAGCCCTTGTGGTTTGGGATTGCTGACCTAACACTCGCTACATGGGTATTATTGTATAAGCCTTTTGGGGTCTCATTCATTGCACGGTTAAATAAGCATGCGTATTGTTTATGGTATTATATGTCATAGTGTAGTACTAAAGCATGAATTCCTGGCTAACTTGAATGAGGATGGAGGTGTTTTTAAGTTATGAAGTGTCTACAGTCTATTTTTTTATAAACCTGTGATTGTCTTGGCGAAGAATAGGTATGATTTTTGATCTAGTGTTGGGAGTATTTCTGATGAGCATCGCACACACGCACGTTTCTGTCATGTATTGTTAGTATACGGGGACTTAGTCGAGCTCTGCTTGGAGTTGTTGCATTCTTTGAGATATTTGCTTGTTTGTTGGTTTTGGTGAGTTTGAGGGGATCTTGCATTTTTCATATTAGTTGCATTCATGCATTGCATTGCATTAGGTTAAATGGATTTTGTGGGTACATTCGCTATAGGCCCTCACGAGACCTTACTCGTCCACTAGGGTTGCCTAGTGGTTTAAAGGGCTTGTTGCATATGCCAAATGCAACCGTGATCACCTACGGAAGTGGTACTAGTTAGTTAGATAGTGTAATTGTTTATGCTTGAGGACAAGCATCGGTTTAAGTTTGGGGGTGTGATAAGTGGATTTTATATCCACTTGGAGCATTCTAAATCGGCTTAAATTGATTGTCTTGGACTCAAGTTTGTGGTAGTTTTGATGTGTTTTGTTTAGTTGTGCAGATTTACGAGAATGTTGATTAAGGTTGATGCTTCTAGCGTTTTTTGAGAATTAATTGATGAAAATTCGGATTTCTGAGAAGGGTTGCGCAGTCTACACTGTTTTGGCCATATCTGGAGTTCTAGAAGTCCGTTTGAGGCCCGTAAGCAGTCCACGCGAAGCTAACGAGATTCTCTATCATTAAAAAGTGGTCCAGATGTCCAATTACTAGTGGAACGGTCCAGAAATAATGAAGAAAAGTCAGCTACGAATTTTCCTTAAAAACAGACTCAGTTTAGGAAACGTATTTTGTAGAAATTCTATTATAATTCTGTTTTGGTATTTTCTTGCTGGGCAAGACTTGTAGAGCCTATATAAACACATCCAACCCTTGTAATTTGTATCATTAGGGAGAGAACTATTACATATCAATTACTTAGATTTATTTGTATCTTTTCATACTTTGTTTTTATCATGGTTTCATCAGATCCCCTGATGACGAGCGGTTCAATTATGAACTAATCGTTGTCATGGGATTCTAACGGATTTATTTATGGAGCTTTAGTATCTTGATGCTTTAAAGATCTGTGTGTGATGTATATTTGATATCCTCGTATGGTTATGCTTAATTGTTAGATGTGTTGCTAACATCTAATTTGTTAATCTCTTGTGAAGTGAAAGTGGATCATGAGATTTAGAACTTGCCATGCTAGCATAGGTTCATAATTGTTTATCAATATGATTCGTAGTATGAGATGAGAATACTTATATTGCCCTATGTGATCATTATGGATAACTTGCTCTTCAACCGCTATGTTTTCAAATTCTATAGACATATAGGGTCGAAGCATAATTGGTGTCTATTCATCTTCTATCTCTTTTGTGGATGTATGTTTAGTTTGGTATACGTATACTGAGAGGTAGCGTGTACTTGTTTCGTGTTGTCTGATCAGATATCATAACCATTGCATATAGTGATTAAAGGCGTCAGATCTAAGCAAAGTATTTAATGAAGTTAGGATTCCATGGTTTTTCTTGCAGAAGTAATTAGATTTCAATTCTCGTTAGTTAGTTAATTCTTAGTTTGTTAAATTGTTTTTTTAGTTAATTTTAGTTAATTTTAGTTAATCAAAACCCAATTTGTTATTTGTCTTAGCAGTGAATTAAAACCAACATTGTTGCATAGGTACAATACTGAATTAAAAACCAGATCTCTGTGGGAACGAACTTGACTTATATCTATATTACTTGTGACCACGTACGCTTGCGTGATTTTGTGTTAACAAGGGTCACCGCCGGCGACCAACGAATGAAGAGCACCCACCAACACAATCTAACACAACTCCTGCCTCATTCCCTCTTCAACATCACAACCAAATACACATGTATTCCTTCCTGCAACAACACCGTTGTTAACTCGGCTCCTTACCAGTCCAACCACAAACACACGACTACCTACTAGGCACAAACATGCTGTAGAAAACATCACTACAACAGCTTAATTGAACCCGGTTTACACAAGAATTGGACAACCCCTTACGTCTTCATCGTACACCCGGATAAACACAGTACCGCGCAAAACCCAGCTCACAACCCATACTACACACGCAGCACTCCGACTTCAAGAACACATACACACACCTATGTATATATATATACATACACGAGTGAGGGAGAGGAGAGGGTTGAGAGAGATTGAGAAAAAAAGGAGAGAAGCTGTGAGAGAGATTGATAAATGAGAGAGAGAGAGAGTTCCAGAATTTGGGAGGAGAGTCGAGAAGTTTCACAACCCAGCTGAGCCCAAAACTGAATTGGGGAAAGACAACTTAATTAGGGATTTTAGGAGATAAGGAGGGTATTTTGTTAATCTTTCACTACAAGAAATATGGGCTATTGCAAGCCCAATATACATATGTGTTGCATAAAGTGTTGCTATAGCCTGAAAAATTGCTAGTCTATTGCAATATTTTGAAAAGTGTAATATAAACTATGAAAGTGTTGCAAGCCGTAGGATATTTTGAAAATTTTGGAACAATTGCAATACTTTCAAAAGCGTTACAATAGATAAAACGCTTTTGTCAAATTGACCCAAAATTATAGGCGGGGAACTAAAAATTTCAGTGGCGGCTAAATTGGTACTAAAATTTGGGCGGCTGAAAATTAAATAATATTCACACAAAACATAACCTACACAATACACAAAATTAAACTTTTATTACATAAAACTGAAAACACTCGTCTCTCTCTCAATCTCCGTCGCAACCTCACCCGTCTCTCTCTCTCCGTTTCTCACCCATCTATCTCTACAGCTCGTCTCACCATCTCTCTTTAACTCATTCATCTAATGGACCTCTAACACTCACCGTAAATTTCGATTTGGTACCAGATTTGAGCAAAACCCCCAACACCGATTGAGCAAAGATTTGAGCAAATAACCGATTAAAGCTTCAATTAGAGGTATATTACCCATCATTCTCTGATTATATTGTATTATACATGTATATATATATGTATGCATGTGAAATTTTTCGATTATATATTGGATTAAAGCTGGTATTAAGTGTTAATTTGTAGATTTTATGTTAATTAGTAGGATTTTTGTGTTTAATTTGAATGGATTTTGTGTTAATTTTGAAGCCCTTTTATGAATGGATCTGTAATTTTACACTGTATTATATATATGTTTGTGTACTCTATCTGTTGTACTCTGTTCTTGTACCGTATCTTTATTTTTTTTTGATTTTTTGTGTTTATATTCCTTACATAAATTAATGTTGTCTTAACATTTAAGTTACAATTTCACTTTGTCTTAATTTCACTTCTGTAGCTCCTGGCCTTTGTAGCTCCTGGACCTAATACCTTAGTACAATACCTTAGTAAATATTGTTCTTGTTAATTTCTAATTTTGTTAAATAATTACATGTGTTAACTTTTTTGTTTTTTCAAGTTGTGTTAATTACATGGGTTCTCATCTTGTTGTTAAAGGTTTAAAACTTGAGCTGTGCATCTTTTAGAGTGTATTATTGTTCAGTAGTTTGTTTCTTTAGATAACAAGTTAACAAGTACATTAACAAGTTAATGTTGTAATGAGGTGTTGTGTTCCTTATTGACGTGTTGTGTTCTTTTTTCAAATAATTTATGTAGAAAATGGATGTTGAAGGAGAGAAATGGATCAAGCTCTGTTCTTTTATAGTGAACAATTGCTAAGTATTGTCCTAATGTGCGTGTTTGAAGCCCCTTTTTTGGTTGTTTTTAGTGACATATTAAGTTACATTTTTTCTCAATTTATTTAAGTTAGTAATGAATATCTATTATGATATTTAAGTTGTGATTTTTTTATTGCAGAGAACAATGTGCTAGTTGCTACACTTGCAGTGCTTAAGCTAATAAGCTGTATTTGTGTCATTGCCAACAATTTTAGTTTGCGGGCTAACCACATTCAAAGTTTCTGTGAGACCATATACATAGCTGGACAAAAGACAAGTTCATTAACCTGATCCATAGTTACTCTACTGTGTCAGCCTTGATTTTCTTGTTTGAAAAATAATTAATTAATCTATCTTTTAGGCAAGATGCCGCAAAGAGCATGCTCAAAAACAGCATCCGGTGCACCTTTCCTTAGAAGTTGGTGCAGACACAATTACTGAGGTAAGTATTCACCGTGCTTGATTATTGCTGTTTATGGATCTTTCTTTTTTGATAGCCTCTTATATGCATCTGAATACTCTATTTATCAACGATTATGTTAGGATTTTGACTTCAAGGAAAAAAAAGGGGTCATAGCCCAGATTTATAAGATCATAGCCCAAGAGGCTTCCAGATGTCCACAGTTGATTCAGTCTTGTTCCAATAAATTATTGAATAACTAATGAGGAAATTACAATTACTTTAATCATTGAAACAATATGACAGTATCAAGGGACATTTTGGTATGAAGTTTAGTGTTGGGCATCATTAGTTTAAATTAGTTTTGAATATTTTTGTTCATAAATACGTAGGATGTGGAGGCAATAGAAAGTCGTTCACCCTTTACTCTTTGTCGTATTCTGAATTTTGTTTTTGGTGCGCAGATCAACTTCCAATGCTGCTAGGTTCCGACTACATGACAACTTCACTTCCGTATACTTCTAAGGTGGACAATGGTAGTCTACATGACAACTGATTTTGTATTCTACTCAGATCGGCTTATACGCCTGGTACTTAAGCTTTTTTATTTATTGTTAGTAATTTAGCATCAATTGTAGATCTCTGCACTTGGACTATCCTGGTCTGTATGTTAAGCTTCCTTCACCTCAACTTTCAGGTTGTGGAGCATGGCCTTGGTCATTTGCCCTTTACCGAGAAGCAAGTAGTCACTCCAACGGGTATGTTGGTAACTAAATTAATGGTATCATCTCAATCTTATTTCTCTTTATCGCGGCACTACCTTCTGATTGGTGTCTCTGTGATCTGTTAAACAATAATACAAGTCCCGGGTCTTCTGCTAGGCCTTCAGTTCAAATATACATAATGTACATTCCTTCACTAATTTGTTTAATGCTTAAATTGAGAGCCTTAAAATTTTGTCTCTGTAGAATTTAGAGAATATGAATGACATGTGCGATCAATTGACAAGGACCATGACTCTGTCTGTAAGATCTGGGTCATTTAGAATTTTTTTGCTATTTTGTGATGCTTGCTTAGAAGATTACTAACATGCAATATCCAATCAGATGAAAAACCTAAAACTAAACATTAGCACAAGTGTTTTGTACGCTTTAACAGTCACCTCACCTGGTGATCCGGGAGCGTTCTTTTTTCCTTTTATTTTTTTTGATTTTTTTTTAAACGTGTCTGGGGGCTATGCCTATATCATAAAAATAAATGTGTAGTCTTTTTTTTTTCTAGCCATTCTTTTTTGGTACTGGACCTGTTCTAATTCGTCACTTCCAATATAATACTACTGTCATCATATGGTAATTAGTATTGGGCGGTGTATCTTGTAACATCTATACATTTTAGGGCAGATAGCTGTTATTGGCTTGCGTATACAAGTACCAATTTTTTTTCTGAACGCTTTTATTTACGATTATGGGATCTGAGATGTAAGTCGACTCTTCTGTTGTACTTGTAAGTTGTCCACATTGGCTATGTTGAAAAATCCATGTAATTTAATTGCAGGATCAGTATATACTGGAGTTGATTTTTGCAAAAAGTTATGTGGAGTCTCGATTGTTCGAAGGTTTGCATTGAGTTAATTGTTTTGAGAATAATTATTTTGTTTGAAATTTCTGATAAGTTGTTTATGTAATAAAAGACATCAATACATGAGGCAATGATGGCCTTCTATTTATCAATGAATTTATGAAACTGGCATTGTTTAGCCTAGCCACCAGTAGTTCAGTCTCTTCTGACATTTGTCTCACTTTTTTGTTGCATTATTTTTTTTTTTGTTTTATTACATTACGAAGATGCATAAGATGTGCATACCCCTTGATAATAATACCCTTTAACAATAACCCTCATATCATCATTGCTTCTTTAACTAGAACATTAAGCATTTATACATTTGAAAAATGGTAATTGATATTTACCTAATTGTTTATATATGAACAGCTTATATATGAAAAACTTCCAAAAGATATTTCAGAACGACATGTCCTGCTCTTGGATCCAGTTCTTGCTACCGGTAATATTTGTTGTCTCATCTTATATTTGTTTTTTTGCATGGTTCCAACTAAGAAACATTTTTTGCATTCATCTCTCTTTTCCTTTCTTTATATTTACCTAATTGTTTGAAAACAAATAATTTTTATCTCCTCATCTAGGCAACTCTGCTAACCAGGCAATTGAACTACTCATACAGAAAGGAGTTCCAGAGTCCCACATTATATTTCTAAACCTCATTTCTGTAAGTGTCAAAAGCTGTCTATAGATAAAAATGTGCTTTGAAATACCCATGCATACTGATTCCTCTTGCATTGATTTTTATAGGCCCCAGAAGGAATACATTGTGTCAGCAAACGGTTTCCAGCACTTAAAATTGTCACTTCAAAGATTGATGTAGCTTTGAATGAAGAGTTTCGTGTGATACCAGGCATGGGAGAGTTCGGTGATCGTTACTTCGGCACCGATGATTGATTAAACAAAAGAGTGACTATCATCATTTGTCTTGGTTTCAACTCTCCGAGAAAGTTACAAAATGGAGATCAACTAATGCACATATTGACTTTATATTCTTGTGTTTCATTATCATTTATTTTAGAGCAATGGGCCCTGAATACGCATAGGAAAGACCAAGTTTTATTTAGATTTATGGTGTGTAAGTTTCGAATTTGGATTTAAGTACTCGATGTAAGATGATTTATGGTATAAGCCGACTTTGGGCTTTATTGACATGTATTCTGTAGGATTTGCCATTTGGGAAATTTGAAATGTGATTTCTGGTTTGATTTGCTTTTGTGTTGGTTTATTGACATTTCAATCAGCATATTTCAAATTGGACTAATACAAAGTGTTGCATATAAATGTTGCTAAAAAAACCAAAAGCATTACAATAGGGGATAAAATGTTACATAAAAATGTTGCAATAAATTGACTTTGCATCACTTTTAATTAAAATATGTTACAAAATGGTGTTGCAATAGTCTACTGCAACATCATAAAAGTGTCACTAAACATGACAAAAGTGTTGCACTAAAGGGGATATTGTAATACTTTAAAAATGTTGCAATAAGTAGGTAAAACGTTGCTATAGGGGTCTATTGCAACGGCAGCAGATGCAACGCTGAATTTTGGCAAAAACGTTGCAAAAACCTCTATTGTAACACATTTGGGGTCTAATATGACACTTTTTTGGCGTTGCAATAGCCCATATTTCTTGTAGTGTTTAAAAATGTTGAAAATTAATTCAAATCAACTAAACAATTTTTAATAAATTCGAATTTTAAATGGAACAATTTTGTAAATTAAAATTTTCATTTTTAAAATAAAGAATACAAAATTACAGAAACCCACCTATTTTTAAAATATTTTTAGGATAAAAAATGAATTAAATATGAATTTTAGAAATTCTGATCCTTTAAATACCATAAAACACTTGAAATCATTTCAAAATACTTAAACACCCAAAATAATTCACCCCAAAATTTTAAAAACTAAATAAATATACAAATATGATATTGCAAAAGATTTCAGGATTTTTAAATAATACGAGGATTTTATAAAAAAATTCAAAGATCAATAATGCATAATTTAAATAGATATTAATTATAAAAATTCAAATAAAAAAAATACACGGACTAGCAAGTCACACATACATCACCATATAAACATGTAAACATGATGTCACATATATTTAACCTAAAAAAATTTCACACCATATATTTCACATTTAATATTAAATAATAATAATAATTAGTACGATATTTCTAGGGCGTTATAGTTTGTATTAATAAGATCAAATACAAACTCTACCAAAGGTGTACAAATACCTTTAGCAGCTGTTGACAATACAAATCTCTCTCTGTTTGTACTCTCGTATACTTACGATTACAAACCTCACAAATGAACACTTTTTACAATGATATAGAGAGAGTATTTATAATGCTACCTATCAACTAATAACAGAAAGATAATCTATACATGACAATGTTCTGCCGTCCAGTTGATAGTTTCCATCAATAGGAAATTATTTCCTTCATGATATCTTCTTGCTTGTTCTTCAAAACAACGATCCTCTTTTATAGCACTTGCCAGTTTCTGTAGCATCCATAATGACATCATCAGTAGCACGACTAATATCATAGCATCCGTATGACATCATCAGTATCATGTCTGATATCAGGATTCCATCTTGCATCAGGATCTGACCATCCATCAGTATTTGATCAGTATTTGACTTATCGTATCAGGATCTGCTCTCAGTTCCTGAAATGTAGTCCTTGATGCTTTGTTCCTGACTTAACTCTACAGATTACTGTCTAATACATATATCCTGTCCAAAGTGCTAAATCCTTTATAAAATCAGGATATATAAGAAGTATTTGCAAATTCTATTCTTAACTTCATAACTTATGAATTATTCCTAACAATCTCCCCTATTTATGCTTTAGAATCTGAAGCATAAATCTAAGTTGTAGATGTCAAAACATATAACAATTCAACCAAAATAGAATTTATGAATTTAAGATCATGAAGTTAATTACCTCTCTCTTCAGATGTAGACATAGTATCTAGTACTTAGAAGAAAGAATTCAACTATTTGATGCTTCTTTTCCTTTACCACTTCCCTGTTGAGATTCACCTCTGTCACCCTTAGTTCTTCATCTATCTCCTCCAGTCTGTTTAAGTCCCCCAGTCTGTTGCCTCTGAATTGTTTTTGTCTCCCTCTTTTTGACATCAACAACATTAATTCCAAGAGATTCAGTAACAGAACAAATGAGATTCATTAAAACTTCTTGATTTTCCATAATAGTGACTTCGTTATCTTCAAGTGTTTGAAGTCTTGATTGAATTTCAACTTGAGATTTCTGAATGTCTTATAGAACTTCAGAATTGACTTCAATGTTGGAAGTGTTTGGAATATCTTCAGATTCAAGTCTTGTAGAAGAAGTTGCCTGTGTAGAATGATATTCAAGTAATAATACTCGAGCAGAGTTACAAACATCTTCATCTTTCTAATCTGAAGCTAAAATATGATCATCCTGTCCTTCACCAGTATTCTGTGTACTAACATCTTCAAATCCTGAATCTTTCTTAGAGTGATCAGACACTATTGATGTCTCAATTCTTGCTGATATTGGAAGTACATACCTAGGAATACTAGGATCATTAGAAATTTTTTCTGGTACAAGCGAAGTAGAAGTTTATCTTAGCCTTTCACCTCTTCTGTTGATGATTCCTGCAAGCCTTTCTTTTTGCTTCTGAGCTTTAAATTCAGGCTTTGCATTGTGCTTTGCTAAGTCATTCTTCTCATACATCTTGATAAAAGAATAAGTACCAGCATCCATACCAAGATTATCAGACCAAGATTCAGGAAAAACCTAATCCCAGAAATCAAACGATGGTGGTTTCCTAATTTTCTCTCCCTCACTATGGAGTTGATCATCCATACCCTCAATCTCACTTTGACTATCTAAAGACAACATTCTTTCTACCTCTCCTTTTGCCCGGTGAGGAGACAGCCTCTCTGTTTGTGGATCTATGTCCATCTTTTCAAGTGGATCACTCAAATTTGGATAAGTGCTCTCATGACCTACAGAAAAATAGAGTTTAGAAGAAGTTTTTATACCTGAACTCACATGGAGAGAGGGTTCCTCATCTGGCAAGGGGCTTGAGGTTTTCTCCACGGAGTGAGCTGCTATAGTCTCTGAACCCTTACAAGCATCTTCTTTCCTTCCAAAGACTACAGGCTCCAGTATACCACTTTTAGGTTCTATAGTAGACTCTAATGTCTTCAGTAATACTTTATTAGACACCATAGTTAGCATGTCACCATCTTTAAGTGTTGTTTGCCGAGACTCACCCTCAAGGTGGATAGACTCGGACTGAACAAAATTTGTTTGATCTTCAGGAAAATCAATCAAAGTCATTCCTCCCATATCATGGGGTATCTCACTTGCATTCTCAGTCATCACAGAAGACCTTTCAGCATCAGCCATCACAGTTCCTGAGTCATCCAACCTCTGACTAGATGGTTCTTGTGTTGCAGTGACTTTGATCTGATCTGTCTTAACTATCCACCATTGGTGCAATAGTATCTCCCGTTGACTGCTTTCCACTATTACTACCTCCTTTCGATCACCTAGAGCTGGAGCATCTTCAATAATAAAATCCTTATGAAACAAGTATGTGTGAATTGATTGAAGTGCACCATGCTTAGTAAGTCCAAATTTCTTGACTAATTCCTTTCTGACTGATACATAGAAATGCATTTTCAATAAGTCAAGTCTTTGATGTAGAAGTCCATATTCTTCAGGAAATGAAAGTCTTGAACTACACCATATATGGTCTTTGGCAACACCCAAAGTAAGTGTTAAAAATGCTGAAAAATTTTACCATAAGATTCAAGGCAGCACTTTGGTCAATTTTGAAGGTGTTGGGAATTTGCATGTGAGCTTAGAGGTTAAGCCAACACATTTGTCAAAACTATGGCAACATTAACATCATGTTGCCTTAGGCACTTATGCCAACATTTCGTGCAAAATAGCAACACTATTTTCGGTGTTGACATAAAATCTATGGCAACACTGTCTACTCAACACCAACAGCCTTGCCATGTTGCCATAGCCTATTCCAACATCTTTGTCTCTCTACAGCAACACCAGTTGATATAAAGTTTCTAAAAATTTATATTTTAATTATTTTTTGGATTTTGTTTTATTTGTGATATTCTTAAAATTTTCAAAAATGCAATAAAAAATTAACGCAAGTCAAGGTAAACTAAAATATAATTTGAATAAATCATATTTATCATCTTTTATAAAACTAAAATATATCACTAATTCCGTTACAAAAAATTACTAATTACACAAGTCAAATCATTATACAATTAAATCTACACTCCATTTCAACTAGCTGTAGAGTGGCTTTCTACTTTCAACTTTTATCCTGTCTAGTGATTCAACAGCAGCACTTGAAAATTCCATTGGCTTTCTACTTTCAGCTTTTATCCTGTCTAGTGATTCAACAGCAGCACTTAAAAATTCCACTCTAAGCGACGGATACATCAACGACAACATCTACTTAAAAACACCAGCACTTGTATCAACGGCAACATCCGACTATGATGTTGGCATATATCCATTTTAATTATTTTTAGACATCTAAGGTAACATTTCTCATGGCAACATCATTTTTCAGTGTTGGTAAAGACCATATATGGTGTAGTGTTGGTACTCTTTCAACTAGAAAATCTAGAACGGGCCTGGACAATTTCACTTTGATAGAAATAACTCCCATAGCCAGTCTGTATGACAGTGTTGTTTCCCATGAAGAATCAATATCAAGATCTCTATTGTCAATTGCTGACCTGATTGTAGCTTCATTTGTAGAGACCTGCATGATATTTGTTGGACTAGACTCTATGTGTGTAGGTGACAAATGAATCTTTCTCCTTGTTCTCCTATTATAGTGAGCAACAGATTTTTCTTGAGAAGACTCAAGAGGTGTAGACATAGAAGTGATCTTGGAATGAGATCCTTTTTCAATAGACACATTCTCTTGAGAGACAGTATCAAGTAACTGTTTTCCCTTTTTAAGTACTACAGCCTTTTGAGAGACTACAGCCTGGCTGTGACTAGGTGCTCCATCTCTTTGTCCTAGCTTAAAAAGTTGAATTGCAGCCTTCAATTCTGCTCTCTCAGTAAGAGATATATTATCATCATCTTCACTAGAACTACTACTACTTGACACAATAAATCTTCTCTTCCTTACAACTGATGTCTTTTGAGAAATACCAGAGGTTGGTTTCTGATAAGTGGATTTTATATCCACTTATTATGTGCTAATTGGACCTAGATTGGTGGTTTATCTTTAAGTATGTTGTGTCTTTTAATTCGTTTATGTTGTTTCAGTACTTGTTGTGCAGAACTCGCAAATTTAGGTATCAAGGCGACAAAAGACTAAAAATGGTGGATTTTTGCATCAATTCGGATTTTTGCCTCGATTTGGAATTTAATCACAAGGATTTTATTATCAAGTGAACAGGCTACGAGGAAAAAGAATTATCACAAAGAAATTCGGAGTGATATATTCTTAAAGCTAAAATCCCGGTTGGAATTGTTATATTTTTTTCTAAGCAAAAAGAGTCCGGTTTCAGATCCTCGATAGGCCGTAGCTTACACCTGGACGAGCAATGAAGAAATAAGAATTATCACAAAAATATGGAAAGTGATATATTCTTAAAGCTGGAAACTCGATTGGAATTTATATATTTTTGGTTAAGCAAAAGGAGTCCGGTTCCAGACGCCCAGAGACCGCAGCTTAGACAATAAGGATTTATTTATATTAATAAATAATTTTATTAATTTATAAAATTATATTTATAAATATCTAATAATATTAGATATTTATTTTTATAATTTCTGAATTAAATTAATTATTTATTAATTAAAGATTATAAGCTGTGCAGGTTAAAAAGCATTTTTATGGAGCCGGTTCAAAGAAATCAAAACAAGTCACCCGAATTAAAAAGAAAAGTGGCAGGTGGAATGTTTTGGTTTTGAAAAAAGAAAGGGAGGTGGGCGCGTGTGGCAGGTAAACAAAAAGAAAAAGCCACGTGAATTGTTGTAATTGTGGCCAGGTTCATTTAACAAATAAACTAAGTAAATGAATTGACTTTGAAGCAAGCAAACAGCCGCCTGTGCATGAAGTCGCCCGCCGCTGCATTTCACTGCTTTCGGTTGATTTATTATTCCTACATGGTGTGCTAAATTGTACTATAAATATATGTGATTTTCATAGGTTTAGAGATCATCCGGAGAACTGCATTTCATTTGTATTCTCTCTCAAAAATTCAGTAGCTTCTCTTGTAATTTCAGTTTCATTTTATATACTTTAATTTTCTGCAAATTTAATATAAGTTCTATTTTGGTTGAAGATTTTACGGGGATTACTTGGAGTGCTCTCTATTTCGTTGGAAGCTATTTCAATTTTATTTTCTAAACTCTTATTTTACGGGGATTGCCAGGATTACTCCGCTCTATTTCATTGGAAGCTATTTCGGTTCTATTTTCTAAACTCTTCTATTTCATATTTTATTCATGCAATTTTATACCATGTTTTCTTTTAATCCCATGATGACGATTCGTTCGATTATGAACTAATCGACGTCATGGGATTCTAATGGATTTATTTACATAATTTAGAAATTCGATGCCTTAATAATTTGTATTATGATAAAAATTCAGATTGCCTAATATGGTTGCGCTTAATTTATTAGATGCGTAGCTAACGTCTAAATTATTAATTCCTAATGAATGCAAAAGTGGATTTAGGAATTTAGAATTTGCCATGTTAGCATAGGTTCGTAATTGTTATGTACATTTACGATAAGTGGTAGGGTTTTGGATCACATCGCCCTATGTAGCCATAATAAAGGAATTTATTCGTAAACCAATTATGTTTTC
The DNA here is from genome assembly GCA_037693485.1 of Kitagawia praeruptora. Classification (NCBI taxonomy): domain Eukaryota; kingdom Viridiplantae; phylum Streptophyta; class Magnoliopsida; order Apiales; family Apiaceae; genus Kitagawia; species Kitagawia praeruptora. The sequence goes on along the minus strand of CM075347.1, from coordinate 86,634,810 downwards.
AAATCTTATAGACATATAGGGTCTAAACATAAACGGTGTCCACACAACTTCTATCTTTTTAAATGGATGTTCGTGTGGTTTGATATAAGTTAAGGCTGAAAGGCGCTTATGTTAGTTTCGTGTTCCCGGCTAGCTTTCGTAATTATCAAATCACTTTGAATTAAGGCATCAATTCTAAATGAAATAAGTAATGAAATTTGAATCCCATGTTTTTTTCACATATAAAATCTTGTTTAATTAAATCAAGTAGTTTGAATTATTTAGTATTATTATTTTAATAAATCAATTAGAATAATAAAACAAAACTTCCCTTTTATATTTATTCAAGCAGTTTGTTGTTTAATCATACGTCATTGCATAAGCACTATTTCTGAACAAACATCAAGTCTTCGTAGGATCGATCTTATTATATTACTTGTGACCACATACGCTTGCGTAGTTAGTTTTCGAACGAACAAGTTTTTGGTGCCACTGCTGGGACTTCGGTTTTATTTTCAGAATTTGTGTTTAACATCAACGGAGGTTAATCTTAACTGATTTGGATAGTTATTTTTTTTCTCACGTCGTGTTTTCTCGCTCTTCCAGTATAAGGATCTTGAGTTGTTTATGCTAACGCGTGCCCAAACTCTTAAATCAAGAACCGTAATAAAGCTGGAAGAAGCATTAGAAATGGCGGATGTTGTGCCCAAGACGTTGATGGACTATTCCCAACCAAAAATCAATGACATTCAGTCAAGCATCGTCAGGCCAGCTATTGCAGCCAACACATTTGAAATCAAACCTGGCACAATCCAGATGGTACAAAACTCTGTCCAGTTCGGGGGAGCGCCAACGGAAGATCCAAATATGCATATCCGGAACTTCATAGAGATTTGTGACACATTCAAATTCAACAACGTTTCAGAAGATGCTGTAAAGTTGAGGCTTTTTCCATTTTCTCTGCGGGACAAAGCTAAGGGATGGTTGCACTCTCTCCCAGCTGGCTGGATAACAACATGGGACGAACTCGCTCAAAAGTTCCTCACAAAATTCTATCCCATGGCAAAAAAAGCTGCCATAAGGAATGCTCTTGCTCAGTTCACACAATAGACGTGGGAATCTTTATGTGAAGCTTGGGAGCGCTATAAGGAAATGCTAATAAAATGCCCTCACCATGGAATGCCCAACTGGATGGTGATTAATTGCTTTTACAATGGCCTAGGATGGCAGTCAAGACCTATTGTGGATGCAGCTACAGGGGGAGCCTTATGGGCTAAAAGCTATGATGCCGCCTACGAGCTAATTGAAATGATGGCGGCTAATGAGTATCAGAATCCGACGCAGAGGATGCCTCAACATAAGGTGGTAGGAATCCTCGAAGTTGACACAACCACATCCCTATCAGCTCAGCTCGAAGCGTTAAGCATGAAGGTGGATTCTTTGACAAACTATGGGGTACAGCAAGTGGCGAGTGTTTGTGAGCTATGCGTCGGTGGACATGAAATGGATCAATGTGCAATTTCTAATGAATCAGTGCACTTTGTGAGCAATTTTCAAAAACAACAGCATCCAGTCCCAAACACTTACCAACCCAACAACAGAAACCATCATAACTTCAGTTGGAGCAACAATAACAATGGATTGCAACCACCACCGCAGCCATATCAAGCACAACCACCATATCAACCACACCCATATCAACAACAGCCATACCATCAAACCCAAAATCAGCAATATGGGGCTAGGCCATACAATCCCTCAGGATCACATCAACAACAGGGACATCAACTTCAGAATCAATACGCCCCAAAACAATCTCAACCTCCGGGATTTAATTAGCAATATTATGCATGTCCAGGCCAACAGTCTGCTGAGTAATCCAAATTAGAAGAACTAAGATTGATGTGTAAGAGCCAGGCTGTATCTCTTAAAACCCTAGAAAACCAAATTGGCCAAATAGCAAACGCCTTACTCAATAGGCCGCAAGGAGTTCTTCCTAGCGACAAAAAAACAAACCCTGGAAAAAGGGATGGCAAAGAACAAGTCAAAGCTATCACTTTAAGATCTGGCAAAATCACAAAGGACCAAGAAGTTGAAAAGGTAAATGAACAAAAGGAGGCACAGGGCAGTCACACCACTACAGAGGAACAAACGGAGATCTCGAAACCTGAAATCAACATCAGCAAACCGGAGGATGTCAACAGGCCATCTTAGAAAGAATATTAGGAGCATAAAACTGCAAACACACAATTCTACCCCCCCTCCACCATATCTGCAGAGACTCCAGAAGCAGAGATTGGATAAGCAGTTTGCAAAGTTTTTAGAAGTATTCAAGAAGCTATAGATAAACATACCGTTTGCAGAGGCTCTTGAACAAATACCTAGTTATGCTAAGTTCATGAAGGGTATTCTATCAAGGAAACTGAAGCTTGAGGAATTGGAAACCGTTGCCTTGACAGAAGAATGCAGTGCGGTGTTGCAACAGAAATTGCCCCCGAAACTCAAGGATCCTGGAAGCTTCACAATACCATGCACTATATGCAAATTATCTTTCAATAAATGCTTATGTGACTTGGGAGCTAGTATAAATTTGATGCCATTGTCTGTGTTCTTGCAACTTGGTCTGCCTGATCCAAAACCTACAAATATCTCCTTACAGCTAGCAGATCGGTCGATTACGTATCCAAGAGGTATTGTGGAAGATGTCCTGGTAAAAGTGGATAAGCTCATCTTTTCTGCGGATTTTGTTATACTTGATTTTGAGGAGGATAAGAAGATTCCCATCATCTTGGGAAGACCATTTTTAGCTTCAGGCCAAACTTTGATCGACGTGTAAAAGGGAGAGCTCACAATGAGAATGCAAGATCAGAATGTCACTTTCAATGTGTTTAACGCAATGAAATTCCCAATAGATGAAGAGGAGTGTTTTAAAGTGATGGTCAATTCGTTAGTGAACATAGAGAAGGAACAAATGCTAAAGTCAGATCCCTTAGAAAGAGCCTTAATAGGGGATTCTGATGAGGAAGATGTAGAAGGAGAAGAACAAATTCAAATGTTGAATCCAGCCCCTTGGAAGAGGAGGTTTGATTTTCTAATTGAGTCTCTTGGGTTACAAGATCTTAAAAAGTCGCAGGTGCGCCTTAAACCATCTGTTGAAGAAGCTCCTTCTCTTGAGCTCAAACCTTTGCCGGATCACTTGAGGTATGCATATTTAGGTGATGCATCTACATTACCTATTATTATTGCTGCTAACCTGTCAGGTGATGAAAAAGACAAGTTGTTGCGGATTCTGAGAGAGCATAAATCAGCAATTGGGCGGACCATAGCAGATATTAAGGTAATCAGCCCCTCCTATTGCATGCATAAGATTCTTCTTGAGGAAGGAAGCAAACCATCTGTTGAACATCAGAGAAGACTGAATCCGATCATGAAAGAGGTGGTGAAGAAGGAAATTCTTAAATGGCTGGATGTAGGGATCATTTATCCAATTTTGGACAGTTCTTGGGTGAGTCCGGTACAATGTGTGCCTAAGAAAGGAGGCATGACAGTGGTAACAAATGAAAAGAATGAGCTCATCCCTACTCGGACAGTCACAGGATGGAGAGTATGAATGGATTATCGGAAGCTAAATAGGGCCACCAGAAAAGATCATTTTCCTCTTCCATTCATCGATCAAATGCTGGATAGGTTGGCTGGCCATGAGTATTATTGCCTTCTTGATGGGTATTCAGGTTATAATCAAATTTGTATTGCTCTAGAAGATCAGGAGAAGACAACATTCACTTGTCCTTTTGGCACTTTTGCTTTCCGACGAGTTTCTTTCGGGCTATGTGGTGCACCTGCTACCTTTCAGAGATGCATGATGGCCATATTTTCTGACATGATTGGAATAAATGTGGAGGTTTTCATGGATGATTTTTTAGTTTTTGGAACTTCTTATGATGAGGCTTTGGATAATCTGAGTCTGGTCCTGAAACGATGTGTTGAGACCAATTTGGTGCTAAATTGGGAAAAGTGCCATCTCATGGTGCAAGAGGGAATCATTCTCGGGCATAAAGTATCTAACGAGGGACTTGAAGTAGATAGGGCTAAGGTGGAGACTATTCAAAGTCTTCCTCCTCCAATCTCAGTTAGAGGAATCTGTAGCTTTCTTGGACATGCAGGTTTCTATCGACGATTCATACAAGACTTCTCCAAAATTTCTAAGCCGTTGTACAATTTGCTGGAGAAAGACACCCCTTTCAATTTTGATGATGATTGCTTGGCTGCTTTCGAGCTATTGAAGAAGAAGCTGACATCAGCCCCGATTATTACAGCACCTAATTGGGAAGAGCCATTCAAGCTAATGTGCGATGCTAGTGATTTTGCCATGGGAGCTGTGCTTGGTCAGCGAAAGAAGAATATTTTTCATGTGGTTTACTATGATAGTAAAACCCTCAACGCTGCACAGCTGAATTACACCACTACGGAGAAAGAGCTTTTGGCAGTTGTCTATGGTTTTGAGAAATTCAGGTCCTATTTGCTTGGAACGAAGGTGACAATCTACACTGATCATGCAGCCATTAGATATCTATTTTCAAAGAAGGATTCAAAGCCGCGATTGATTCGCTGGATTCTTTTGCTGCAAGAGTTTGAGCTTGAAATAAAAGACAGGAAGGGGACAGAAAATCAGGTAGCCGATCATCTATCACGGTTGGAGGATCACGGTAAGGATAAGACGCTAATCAATGAATCATTCCCAGATGAGCAGTTGTTTGTGGTGCAAGGAGAAATGCCATGGTTTGCAGATATTGTGAATTATCTGGTGAGCAACGTCGTTCCGTCAGAATTCTCTTATGCTCAAAAGAAGAAGTTTCTGCATGATGTGATGAACCGTTCTTGTTCAGGCAGGGAGCAGATCAGATTATCATGAGATGCATTCCTTATAGTGACACGGAGGGGATTTTATGAGATTGCCAGTATACCACATACGGTGGTCATTATGGTGGAGAGAAGACCTCAGCTCGAGTACTTCAGGCAGGATTTTTCTGGCCAACCTTGTTTAAAGATTCTCATCAATTTGTGTTGAGATGTGACCGCTATCAACGGGTTGGAAATATCTCCAAGAGGAATGAGATGCCTCTCAACATGCTTCTTGAAGTTGAGATTTTCGATGTATGGGGAATAGACTTCATGGGACCATTTATCTCATCGTGCAACAATCAGTATATTCTGTTAGCTGTGGATTACGTGTCTACATGGGTCGAGGTCAAGGCTTTACCAACTAACGATGCTAAGGTGGTGCTAAATTTTCTACATAAGAACATATTCACCCATTTCGGAACTCAACGAGCAATAATCAGTGATGAGGGGACACATTTTTGCAATCGCAACTTCACTGCATTAATGGAAAGGTATCATGTGACGCATCGGGTTGCAACAGCGTATCATCCTCAAACTAATGGTCAAGCAGAAGTCTTCAACAGGGAAATCAAGAGGATTTTGGAAAAGGTGGTGAATCCTTCAAGGAAGGATTGGTCGTTGAAGCTAGAAGAAGCTGTGTGGGCCTACAAAACAGCGTACAAGACACCATTGGGTATGTCACCTTTTCCGCTTGTGTATGGTAAGGCGTGTCATCAGCCTGCTGAGCTAGAACATAAGGCGTATTGGGCTTTGAAGAAATTGAACCTCGACATATCAGTTGCTGGTGAAAAGCGAATGCTTCAACTTAATGAACTTGATGAGTTTCGTCTACAGGCTTATGAGAATAACAAGCTGTACAAGGAGAAGGTCAAGAGATGGCATGATAGAAGGTTGGTACATAAGATATTTGTACCAGGTCAAATGGTTCTGCTTTTCAACTCTCGGCTCAGACTTTTTCCTGGAAAGCTCAAGTCAAGGTGGTCAGGTCCATTCACGGTTAAAACCGTTTTTTCGCATGGGGTAGTGGAAATTTTTGATAAGTCGCCTGATTAGTCTTTTAAGATGAACGGGCAGAGGCTTAAGCATTATTTTGGGGGTACGGTGAACCGTGAGGCGGATACCACCGTGTTGGCCACCACATGATTCTCAGCAGTAACGTCAAGCTATCGACAATAAACAAGCGCTTCATGGGAGGCAACCCAAAGGTTTAATGTTTTTTTTTGTTTTTTTATTTGATTTTATTTAGTGTTATGTCAAGTGTGCAGGTTTGGAGCTCATGTAGTTTTTCCATCACTCGATTCACCATCCGAGGAGAGTACCGATGCCGACAGTTAGGGGAGTTCTCTTTTATCCTTTATCTATACCTTCAATGAGGACATTGAATACTTTAAGTTTGGGGGTGATTTAGGATAATTCATTAATCAAGTCATAGTATTGCATATATACCATGTTAAAAAAAATTACATATTCATGATTAGTTGCATAACATATTTTCCTTGATCCCGTAGCGCTTGGTGGTTCCGTTTAGTATCCAATGATGAATCTGAGTGTGATAATGATGAATAGAGGGCTGATTTAAATGCTTATGAATTGATTTGCATGTTACAGAACACATTCTTAACAGAGTCTCAGCAATTGCTCTTGAACTAGTTCCGGAACATACTTGTTGTTTTGTTAAGAATAATCACTTGTTTATATTTAGAATATTATGTATTCCCTTAAAAGCATAAGAGCACTAAAATATAAGTTTGGGGGAAACCAAGGATTGCTTGCTAAAAGTGTAGTGGTTAAGAGAGTTAATAAAGTTAGGCGTCAAAGGCTAGTAGCCGCTCATATGCATTTTATGAGTAGTCTAGGGGTGGAATGAGATGAAGCGAAACGCACTCATTCTGTAAAAAGAAAAAAGAAAAAAAAAAGTTGATATGAGTGTATATGGGCATAATTGACTGCGGTTGGGCTCATTAATACTCGAGCAATTAAGTTCTAGGGGACTTTGTGCCTAGTGACCTAAGACTTTCTCGGTCTGGGATTCATTAACCCAACGCTCGCTACAAGAGTATTAGTGCATAAGTCTTTAGGGACCTCAACCATTGCACGGTCAAATAAGCATAAGTAGCATAGTTTTGTTATTAAGTGTTTAGCGTTCATTCTATCTATAAACTTGTGATTGTTTGGTCGAAGAATAGGATATGTTTCTGAACTAGTGTAGGGAGTATATCTGGTGAGCTAAGCACACACGCAAGTTTCTGTACTTGTAAATGTTAATATGCGGGTATTTAGTCGATCTCTATTTAGATTTATCACATTCTCTGAGGCATTCTGCTAAATTGGTTATTGTTTTGCCTATGGAATCCTTGCATCAGTTGCATTCATGCATTTAGAGGTAGTCGAGTCTGTTTTCGCTTGAGGACAAGCACCGGTTTAAGTTTGAGGGTGTGATAAGTGGATTTTATATCCACTTATTATGCGCTAATTGGACCTAGATTGGTGGTTTATCTTTAAGTATGTTGTGTCTTTTAATTCGTTTATGTTGTTTTAGTCTTTGTTGTGCAGAACTCGCAACTTTAGGTATCGTGGCGATAAAAGACTAAAAATGGTGGATTTTTGCATCAATTCGGATTTTTGCCTCGATTCGGAATTTAATCACAAGGATTTTATTATCAAGTGAACTGGCTACGAGGAAAAAGAATTATCATAAAGAAATTATGAGTGATATATTCTTAAAGCTGAAATCCCGGTTGGAATTGTTATATTTTTTTTCTAAGCAAAAGGAGTCCGGTTTCAGATCCTCAATAGGCCGTAACTTACACCTGGACGAGCAATGAAGAAATAAGAATTATCACAAAAATATGGAAAGTGATATATTCTTAAAGCTGGAAACCCGATTGGAATTTATATATTTTTTTTAAGCAAAAGGAGTCCGGTTCCAGATGCCCAGAGACCGCAGCTTAGACAATAATGAGTTATTTATATTATTAAATAATTTTATTAATTTAGAAAATTAGATTTATAAATATCTAATAATATTAGATATTTATTTTTATAATTTCGGAATTAAATTAATTATCTATTAATTAAAGATTATAAGCTGTGCAGGTTAAAAAGCATTTTTATGGAGCCGGTTCAAAGAAATCAAAACAAGTCACCCGAATTAAAAAGAAAAGTGGCAGGTGGAATGTTTTGGTTTTGAAAAAATAAAGGGAGGTAGGCGCGTGTGGCAGGTAAACAAAAAGAAAAAGCCACGTGAATTGTTGTAATTGTGGCCAGGTTCATTTAACAAGTAAACTAAGTAAATGAATTGACTTTGAAGCAAGCAAACAGTCGCATGTGCATGAAGTTGCCCGCCGCTGCTTTTCACTGCTTTTGGTTGATTTATTATTCCTACATGGTGTGCTAAATTGTACTATAAATATATGTGCTTTTCATAGGTTTAGAGATCATCCGGAGAGCTACATTTCATTTGTATTCTCTCTAAAAAATTCAGTAGCTTCTCTTGTAATTTCAGTTTCATTTTATACACTTTAATTTTCTGCAAATTTAGTATAATTCTATTTTGGTTGAAGATTTTACGGGGATTACTTGGAGTGCTCTCTATTTCGTTAATTGGAAGCTATTTTGATTTTATTTTCTAAACTTTTATTTTACGGGGATTGCCAGGATTACTCCTCTCTATTTCATTGGAAGCTATTTCGGTTCATTTTCTAAACTCTTGTATTTCATATTTTATTCATGCAATTTTATACCATGTTTTCTTTTAATCCCATGATGACGATTCGTTCGATTATGAACTAATCGACGTCATAGGATTCTAATGGATTTATTTACGTAATTTAGAAATTCGATGCCTTAATAATTTGTATTATGATAAAAATTCAGATTGCCTAATATGGTTGCGCTTAATTTATTAGATGCGTAGCCAACGTCTAAATTATTAATTCCTAATGAATGCGAAAGTGGATTTAGGAATTTAGAATTTGCCATGTTAGCATAGGTTCATAATTGTTATGTACATTTACGATAAATGGTAGGGTTTTGGATCACATCGCCCTATGTAGCCATAATAAAGGAATTTATTCGTAAACCAATTATGTTTTCAAATCTTATAGACATATAGGGTCTAAACATAAACGGTGTCCACACAACTTCTATCTTTTTAAGTGGATGTCCGTGTGGTTTGATATAAGTTAAGGCTGAAAGGCGCTTATGTTAGTTTCGTGTTCCCGACTAGCTTTCGTAATTATCAAATCACTTTGAATTAAGGCATCAATTCTAAATGAAATAAGTAATGAAATTAGAATCCCATGTTTTTATCACATATAAAATCTTGTTTAATTAAATCAAGTAGTTTGAATTATTTAGTATTATTATTTTGATAAATCAATTAGAATAATAAAACAAAACTTCCCTTTTATATTTATTCAAGCAGTTTGTTGTTTAATCATACGTCGTTGCATAAGCACTATTTCTGAACAAACACCAAGTCTTCGTGGGATCGATCTTATTATATTACTTGTGACCACGTACGCTTGCGTAGTTAATTTTCGAACGAACAAGTTTTTTGGGCTCATTAATACTCGAGCAATTAAGTTCTAGGGGACTTTGTGCCTAGTGACCTAAGACTTTCTCGGTATGGGATTCATTAACCTAACGCTCGCTACAAGAGTATTAGTGCATAAGTCTTTAGGGACCTCAACCATTGCACGGTCAAATAAGCATAAGTAGCATAGTTTTGTATATATAGCAGTTGAATGATCTAAATAAATCATTTTGAATCCTTGGCAAACTTGAATAAGTATGAAGGTGTCTCTGAGTTATTAAGTGTTTAGCGTTCATTCTATCTATAAACATGTGATTGTTTGGTCGAAGAATAGGCTATGTTTCTGGACTAGTGTAGGGAGTATATCTGGTGAGCTAAGCACACACACACACACACACACGTTTCTGTACTTGTAAATGTTAATATGCGGGTATTTAGTCGATCTCTATTTGGATTAATCACATTCTCTGAGGCACTCTGCTAAATTGGTTATTGCTTTGCCTATGGAATCCTTGCATCAGTTGCATTCATGCATTTAGAGGTAGTCGAGTCTGTTTTCGCTTGAGGACAAGAATCGGTTTAAGTTTGGGGTGTGATAAGTGGATTTTATATCCACTTATTATGCGCTAATTGGACCTAGATTGGTGGTTTATCTTTAATTATGTTGTGTCTTTTAATTCGTTTATGTTGTTTCAGTCTTTGTTGTGCAGAACTCGCAACTTTAGGCATCGTGGCGATAAAAGACTAAAAATGGTGGATTTTTGCATCAATTCGGATTTTTGCCTCGATTCGGAATTTAATCACAAGGATTTTATTATCAAGCGAACTGGCTACGAGGAAAAAGAATTATCATAAAAAAATTCTGAGTGATATATCCTTAAAGCTGAAATCCCGGTTGGAATTGTTATATTTTTTTCTAAGCAAAAGGAGTCCAGTTTCAGATACTCAATAGGCCGTAGCTTACACCTGGACGAGCAATGAAGAAATAAGAATTATCACAAAATATGGAAAGTGATATATTCATAAAGCTGGAAACCCGATTGGAATTTATATATTTTTTGTTAAGCAAAAGGAGTCCGGTTCCAGAAGCCGAGAGACCGTAGCTTAGACAATAAGGATTTATTTATATTATTAAATAATTTTATTAAATTAGAAAATTATATTTATAAATATCTAATAATATTAGATATTTATTTTTATAATTTCTGAATTAAATTAATTATTTATTAATTAAAGATTATAAGTTGTGCAGATTAAAAAACATTTTTATGGAGCCGGTTCAAAGAAATCAAAACAAGTCACCCGAATTAAAAAGAAAAGTGGCAGGTGGAATGTTTTGGTTTTGAAAAAAGAAAGGGAGGTGGGCGCGTGTGACAGGTAAACAAAAAGAAAAAGCCACGTGAATTGTTGTAATTGTGGCTAGGTTCATTTAACAAGTAAACTAAGAAAATGAATCGACTTTGAAGCAAGCAAACAGCCGCCTGTGCATGAAGTCGCCCGCCGCTACTTTTCACTGCTTTCGGTTGATTTATTATTCCTACATGGTGTGCTAAATTGTACTATAAATATATGTGATTTTCATAGGCTTAGAGATCATCCGGAGAACTGCATTTCATTTGTATTCTCTCTCAAAAATTCAGTAGCTTCTCTTGTAATTTCAGTTTCATTTTATACACTTTAATTTTCTGCAAATTTAGTATATGTTCTATTTTGGTTGAAGATTTTACGGGGATTACTTGGAGTGCTCTCTATTTCGTTGGAAGCTATTTCAATTTTATTTTCTAAACTCTTATTTTACGGGGATTGCCAGGATTACTCCTCTCTATTTCATTGGAAGCTATTTCGGTTCTATTTTCTAAACTCTTGTATTTCATATTTTATTCATGCAATTTTATACCATGTTTTCTTTTAATCCCATGATGACGATTCGTTCGATTATGAACTAATCGACGTCATGGGATTCTAATGGATTTATTTACGTAATTTAGAAATTCGATGCCTTAATAATTTGTATTATGATAAAAATTCAGATTGCCTAATATGGTTGCGCTTAATTTATTAGATGCGTAGCTAATGTCTAAATTATTAATTCCTAATGAATGCGAAAGTGGATTTAGGAATTTAGAATTTGCCATGTTAGCATAGGTTCGTAATTGTTATGTACATTTACGATAAGTGGTAGGGTTTTGGATCACATCGCCCTATGTAGCCATAATAAAGGAATTTATTCGTAAACCAATTATGTTTTCAAATCTTATAGACATATAGGGTCTAAACATAATGTCCACACAACTTCTATCTTTTTAAGTGGATGTTCGTGTGGTTTGATATAAGTTAAGGCTGAAAGGCGCTTATGTTAGTTTCGTGTTCCCGGCTAGCTTTCGTAATTATCAAATCACTTTGAATTAAGGCATCAATTCTAAATGAAATAAGTAGTGAAATTAGAATCCCATGTTTTTCTCACATATAAAATCTTGTTTAATTAAATCAAGTAGTTTGAATTATTTGGTATTATTATTTTGATAAATCAATTAGAATAATAAAAACAAAACTTCCCTTTTATATTTATTCAAGCAGTTTGTTGTTTAATCATACGTCGTTGCATAAGCACTATTTCTGAACAAACACCAAGTCTTCGTGGGATCGATCTTATTATTTACTTGTGACCACGTACGCTTGCGTAGTTAGTTTTCGAACGAACAGTTTCTTTGAAACAAAAGGCTGTGGATTAAAATTTAGTTTAAGAATTGTTTCAGAGACTATTATGTTTTTGGCTACTTGGGTAGACACAGGAGGGTTCTCCACCAAATGAGATTCCTGAGTCATTTCACCACTAAAGAAAGAAGAATTGTAGAGAGTAGGAAGATAAGTTTTTAGAAGTACCTGAACATGATGTGGATAGTATATTGCAGGTATTTCATCTAGATTCTTTTCATTGTCCTTCTTTGTAATGTCAAAGAAAATTCTCTTTTGATGTACATAAGAATAAACACAATTTTCTCTACCAAATCTAGCTTCAACATTAGGAATAAAATGGTTAATAAACAATTGCATGAATCTGTGATGATAAACCATTTTCCTCTCTTGATCTCTTGACCCAAGTTTGATACACATCTAACTTAAGATAATGTGACCAATATTAATTATGTTAACTCGAATCACTTGTAGAAGGGGGGGGGTTGAATACAAGTTATATAATCGTGTCTGATTTTTGCTTGATTATATGAACAAGAATAAATGAATGAATCAAACTCTGTTTGTATTAATAAGATCAAATACAAACTCTACCAAAGGTGTACAAATACCTTTAGTAGCTGCTGACAATACAAATCTCTATCTCTGTTTGTTTCGAACTCTTGAATACAAACCTTATACAGAGCTACGCACACGAACTCACAACACACGCTTGTTCGACTCTTTTTACAATGATATTGAGAGAGTATTTATAATGCTACCTATCAACTAATAACAGAAAGATATAATCTATACATGACAATATTCTGCCTTCTGGCTGATAGTTTCCATCAATAGAAAACTCTTTCATTCATAATATCTTCTTGCTTGTTCTTCAAACAACGATCCTGTTTTATAGCACTTGCCAGTTTCTGTAGCATCCATAATGACATCATCAGTAACAAGACTGATATCAGGATTTCATCTTGCATCAGTATCTGATCATCATTAGTATTAGACCGTCATCAGGATTTGCTCTTTATTCCTGACATGTAGTCTCCGATACACTGTTCATTCCTGACTAAACTGTACAGATAACTGTCTTACACATAAATCCTATATAAATTGCTAAATCCTTTATAAGATCAGGATTACAAGAAGTATAATGTGTAAATTCTATTCTTAACATCACAACTTATGAATTATTCCTAACAATCTCCCCCTATTTATGCTTTAAAATCTGAAGCATAAATCTAAGTTGTGGATGTCAAAACATATAATAATACAACCAGAATAGAATTTATGAATGTAGAATTATGAAGTTAAGTACCTCCTTCCCAGATGTAGACATTTATCTAGTACTTAGAAGAAAGAATTTTAACTATTAATGCTGCTCTTCCTTTACCACTTCCTAGCTGAGATTCACCACTGTCACTCCTGGTTCTTCTTTTTACTTCCCTTTGTCTGCTCTTTATCTCCCCCAGTCTGGTGGTGTTGTTTTTGTTGTCTTTGAATTGTCTTTATCTCCCCCTTTTTGACATCATCAACATTAATTCCAAGAGATTCAGAAACAGAACAAATGATATTCATCAGAACTGCTTGATTTTCCATAATTGTGACTTGGTTATCTTCAAGTGATTGAAGTCTTGTTTGCATAGCAATTTGAGAATTCTGAATATCTTTCAAAACATCAGAATGAACTTCAATATTGGAAGTGCTTCTAGTATCTTCAGTATCAGAATCAGAAAGAATTGTATCTTCAAGTCTTGTAGAAGAAGTTGCTTGGGTTGTATGATATTCAAGTAATAAAACCTGATTAGAAGTATCAACATCTTCATCTTTCTGATCTGTAGCTGAAACATGATCATCATCTCCTTCACCAGTATTCTGTGTACTAACATTTTCAAATCCTGACTCCTCCTTAGAGTGATCAGAGACTGTAGATGTCTCAATTCTAGCTGATATTGGAAGTACATACAAAGGAACACTAGGATCATTAGGAACTTCATCTGGTACATATGTATCAAGAGATTGCTTTATCCTGGCACCTCTTCTGTTAATGATTCCTGCAAGCCTCTCCTTTTGCTTCTGAGCTTTAACTTCTGGCTTTGCATTGTGATGTTCTAGGTCATTCTTCTGATACATTTTGATGAATGAATAAGTACCAGCATCCATATCCAAATTTTCAGACCAAGATTCAGGAAAAACCTGATCCCAGAAATCAAATGATGATTTCCTAATTTTCTCTTCCTCACTATGGAGTTGATCATCCATACCCTCATTCTCACTTTGACTTACTAAAGTCAACACTTTTTCTACCTCACCTTTTGCCTGGTCAGGAGCCAGCCTCTCAGTTTATGGATCTAAGTCCATCTTTTCAAGTGTATCACTCAAATTTAGATAAGTGCTCTCATGACCTACAGAAAAATAGGGTTTAGAAGGAGTTTTTATACCCGAACTCACATGGAGAGAGGGTTCCTCATATGGCATGTGGCTTGAGGTTTTCTCCAAGGAGTGAGCTGCTATAGTCTCTGAACCCTTACAATCATCTTCTTTCCTTCCAGAGACTACAGGCTCCAGTATACCACTTTCAGGTTCTTTACTAGACTCTGATGTCTTCAGTAATACTTCATTAGACACCATAGTTAGTACATCACCGTCTTTAAGTGTTGTTTTTTGAGACTCACCCTCAAGGTGGATAGACTCTGACTGAACAAAATTTGTTTGATCTTCAGAAAAATCAACCAAAGTCATTCCTCCCATATCATAGGGCATCTCACTTGCATTCTCAGTCATCACAGAAGTCCTTTCAACATCAGCTATCACAGCTCCTGAGTCATCCAACCTCTGACTAGATTGTTCTTGTATTGCAGTGACTGTGATCTGATCTTTCCTACTATTCACCACTGGTGCAATAGTATCTTTTGTTGACTGCTTCTCTCTATCTACTTCCTCCAGTTGTTCACCTTGAGCTAAAGCATCTTCAATAATGACATCCTTGTCAAATAAATATGCATGAAGTGATTGAAGTGCAACATGCTTCGAGAGTCCAAATTTCTTGACTAATTGTCTTCTGACAGATACATAGAAATACATCTTCATTAAGTCAAGTCTTTGATGTAGAAGTCCATATTCATCTGGAAATAAAAGTTTTGGTACTCTTTCAACCAAAAAATCTAGAACAGGCCTTGACAACTTCACTTTGAGAGAAATTAGTCCCATAGCCAGTCTGTATGATAATGTAGTTTCCCATGAAGAATCAATATCCAGATCTCTCTTGTCAAATACTGACATAGATGTAGCTTGATGTGTAGAAACCTGCATAATGTTAGTTGGACTAGACTCTGTGTGTGTAGGTGACAATTGAATCTTTCTCCTTGTTCTCCTGGTATAGTGAGCAAAAGATTTATCCTGAGAAGACTCAAGAGGTGTAGACACAGAAGTGATCTTGGGATGAGATCTTTGTTCAATAGACACAGTCTTTTGAGAGACAGTTTCCAGTAACTGTTTTCCCTTTTTAAGAACTACAGCCTTTTGGGAGACTGAAGCCTGGCTGTGGCTAGGTTTTTCATCTCTTTGTGCTAACAGAGAAAGTTGAATTGCAGCCTTCAATTCTGCTCTCTCAGCAAGAGTTAAATCATCATCATCTTCACTAGAATTACTACTACTTGACACAACAAATCTTCTTTTCCTTACAACTGATGTCTTTTGAGAAACACCAGAGATTGGTTTCTTTGAAACAATAGGCTGTGGATCAAAATTTGGTTCTTGAATTGTTTCAGAGACTATAATGTTTTGGGCTACTTGGGTAGACACAGGTGGGTTCTCCTCCAATTGAGATTCCTGAGCCATTTCACCACAAAAGAAAGAAGAATTGTAGAAAGTAGGAAGATGAGTTTTAAGAATTACCTGAAAATGATGTGGATAATGAATTGCAGGTATTTCATCTAGATTCTTTTCATTGTCCTTCTTTGTAATGTCAGAGAAAATTCTCTTTCGCTGTTCATAAGAAGGAACACAATATTCCCTACCAAATCTAGCTTCAACATCAAGAATAAAATGGTTAATAAACATTTGCATAAATCTATGATAATAAACCATTTTCCTGTTTTGATCTCTTAACCCAAGTTTAATACTCATCTGACTTAAGATAATATGACCAATGTTAATTACTCTGTCATAAAGTAAACTATAAGCAATATGTGATGTAACAGAAGTAATTTGCTGAAAAGAACTACATTTACCAGTAAAACATTTAGCAATTTGATCAAAGTAAAAAGACCATTCTTTTCTAAGAAAAGACCTATTCAACTGGCTCATGTTGTCTAGAGGTCCACTATAACCTAATTCAGACAACATAGTTCTTACATTATCATCAGATGGTTCACTTGCATAATTATCAGTAACAGGTAAGCAAAGTACTGAATTAACAACAGATTCAGTAATTGTAACAACCCGGATTTTTCAAGAAATGATTTTATTATTATTTCAATAATGATAATGTTTTCCTAAAATGAGGAGGAATTTTTTTTATTTAATTATTTAATTATTTTCGGTTAAGTGGAACCGGGACCCTTTTAAAAAATTTTATGGACCAAGTAGATATCTCGAGTCAATAAATTATTTGGATAAAGATTTAATTTTGGAATGTGAAATTATTCAGTAAAGATTTTATTTTAAATTACTGAATAAGTTAGAGATTTTAAAATTCTTAGAAAATGTTTATTTTAATTATTTGAGGATTTGCAGAAATTACTTGATTAATATATAAAATCAAGGATTTGAGATTTTACTAAAACAATAATGTTTGTAGTATTTTTATAAAGCCCTTTAAATTGTGATTTATGAATCACAATTATTATTTCTATGAATTGTTTTTATAAATTATTATTGATTTGTAAAATGCATATCAATTTAGAAAATTTAGATTTAATTCTAATTCTTTCGCCAAAAGTCTTTAAAAATATTCTAGTATTTAATTATGCTAAAAAATTTATTTTTACAAATTAGAGTTATTAGTGTAAAATATTATTTAAAGTGTGTAGTGATTAAATGTATTACTTTTTGAATAGTGTTGGGCTTGAGCCCATTAGGGTTAAAAACACACAACAGATACATACACACATGAGAAACGGACACAGCCGCACAAAAATAGATCGGGGGAGGGGGAAGAAATCAGTGGGGGGGAGAGAAGAGGAGAGAAGAGGGATTTGGGGGTTTTGATTATATACCCACATATATACATACATATAAGCGTGTGTATATGCTATGTATGTGTATATATTTCGGTGTATGAGCAGCGGGAGAGTTGTGTGTGCAGTGGGTGCGCGCGAAGTCGACCGGAGAAGCAGTGGCGACCGGAGTGTAGAGTCGCCGGAGTTGTGCTGAGGGGCGAGTCACGCAGCAGCAGTAGCAGGGGGGCAGGCGCGCGATGGTGCAGTGAGGGAAGGGACCAGCGGTATTGTGAGTGAGAGAGAGAGAGAGAGAGAGAGAGAAATGAGGGAGATTGGTTTCCGGTGGGTTGACTTTCCGGTGCGTCAAATCGAAATCGAAAAGGGTATAATTTCGTAAATCCAATTATTTAATTCTCGTATGAAATTAGATGTAATTGTTATATATTGTTAAATTGTAGTTATTTAATTAATTAGTTGTCGTAATTTAATTAGATTTAAATTGCGAGTTTAATTGTTAATTTTCATGATTTAATTCGGAGAGCATAGATAATTATAATTATTGAGTTTAATTATGAGTCCGATTAAATGTTCGAGTTAATAAATTGTTAATTGTTAAATTGTTATTTGCTAATTGGACTTGTGAGATATTGTTTAAGCTCCATGATTAATTCGGAGAGTTTAATGATTAATTTATAATTATTGGATTAATTGTGAGTCGGATAATATATTCGGGTTAGTTGTCAAGTAATTGTTAAGTGTTAATTGCTAATTGTTAATTGTTAGTGAGTAATTATGAGTTGTCGGATAATATGTGGAGTTACATGGTTTGACTAATTGTAAATGCTTATGTGCTAAATGATCTTAGTGATTAAAGTTAAAGTATTTTAGTGGATAAATTGCTAATTGTAATAGTTATTGTTATAGGAGGTGTAATTATATGAATGGCTAATTGGCTAAGTACTAAATGGTATGAATCAAGTTATAGTATATGTTGATAGTATAAGTGCCAACTACGTGGTGTTGGCTTAAATGTGGATAAACTTAGTTTACTTTCCTTACATGTTGAGGTGCCGCATGTCTGGGCGGGTACTTTTCCTTATGTGCTAGTTGCCGCATGTCTGGGCGGGTACTTTTCCTTATGTGCTAGTTGCCGCATGTCTGGGCGGGTACTTTTCTTACTTGTTTACTTTGCTGCAAGTTGAGGCAGCTTTATTTTTATTTAAAACAGGGTTGAAATGTTTTGAATTGCTTTGGAGGGGCTGTGCCCATAGTCCGATAAACGAATACTACATGCCGAAATTTTCTAAAAATCCCCTGCATTTTTATTTATTTAACTTATTTGATTTCAAGGGTTAAAAGGTATGATTTGGGTGTTAACTGTTTATGTGTATATGTGTTAAGTGAATTAATTCGAGGATTATGTGCTAATTCGAGGATTAAATATGTCTTGAAGATTAAATGGGTATTATGAGTTTTTATCGAGGGCTAAGTATGTTTTGAGGATTACTTGTTAATTAACTTGTGACAAGAGTATGTCAATAGTATTATGGTCAAAAGTGTTAAGTGGAGTTTTGACTAAGTGTTATAACTGTGTAGTGTTATGTGTTAGCACCAGGAAATGTCTACTTTAAAAAGGGGACTTTTCCATTTCTTTTCTTTACTATAATATGTTATGTGCAATAAGTGGTATTAGAATAGGCAACTATAGGGAGGACACCTATAGTTTGACTTTATGTTATTTAGTGATAATCCCGAGTTGTGTCTACTCGATATACGAGGTAGGACTGACACGCACTCATAACTATTTCAGTACCATTAGGGCGAAATCAAATTGGAGCGACGTGCATCCAAAAAGGAAGATCGAGACGTCAGGTAAGGTCCATGGAATTACTTGGACGAGGTGCGAAGGATTTGTTCGCGGTTTCTATTTTCTGCTAAGGACCAGAGGCAAGTTTATTTACACATACTCTATCGTTCAGAGTATACCTATTTTGAATTATATAAAATGTGCGGAAAAAGGTTTCAATCCCTAATTGCGAGTTTTTAATCTTGTGCTCCTCCTTCCAAATCATTTTATTCTTGACTTTGCTAGCGATACTAAATTCTTCTCGTGCAATAATCAAAACCCATGACTTATAATACTGTCGATGGACGGTGACATTCTTATGGGTCTACATCTCGATTTATATGTTGTATATTTATAAACTTTTGTAATGTGGTAGAGGACTATATGTTATGAGGTATATATAGATACATATACGTATATATGGAACTACGTGGTAAAGGCTCCGAGGGTAGAGCGTGTATTGAGTTATCGAACTTAGCCCGCGTGTCGGGGCTATTTTGTATTGTATGTTTTCGAAAACCCGGGCAAAGCTTTTAAAAAGAATTTCGCAATAATTAACCTAAAGGCAACATCACCAATAAACCAGTGTTTATTTAATTAATAGATGCTCCTGAAAGCATTTACTAATTAAATAAATCTCATTCGCCTAATTAAATTTATTTAATTAGATGAATATCATTTTCAAAACGCTTTCTTAAAATCACTTTGTCCCGGAGAAATAATAAAACAATTTAATGGAGTGATTCTATCTAGTATATTATTTATCGGAGATAGTTTATTTTCAATAAGGATTAAAGATATTCCAATGGTTATAAATTGGTTACTTTCAGCTTAAAACAGCTAGATTGATATCGATATATGTTATTTGAATGCTTATTTAATTCGATGAATATTAATTATAATATTCATTAAGAAACAAAAAAAAGAAAAGAGAAGAAGGATTCTCATGCTTATTAATTATTCCTTATTGACCGAGAGTCAGTAGTAGTTATTTGATAAAGTGGCTAAAGTTTGGAGACTGCTGGAGAGATTGTGTCTTGATTTTGATTAGAAACATTCCAAGAGTTGTATTTGGGTGTTTTGAGGTTATTAAATATTCCAGTATTAATAGTAAATATTATTTGAATATTACTTAATAAATGAATATTAATTTGAGTATTCTTTTAAAAAGGGATTATTGAATATTTATTATTTGTTACATAGTAGTCAAATACTTATTAAATACTTTAAGTGTTTTGAAGGTTATAAAACACTATTTAAAGGTTGTCTAAGGACTTTCATAGTCATTTAAAATATTATATTTTGAATCTATCTAGGTAAGTTACTTTTCAAGAACTTATATATATATGGAATTACCCTGTTGTGGTTACAAGCTTTATGCGTACCATTTTCCACGTGTGATCACAAAACCCTGTGTCGAGATTGATATCGGTACAAGTGTATATCTATACTTGAACTATTTTGAACTCAAAACATTTTCGAAAACCCCCGGTCAGGTTTTACTCTCTTGCTCGTTTTTCAAGAAATTATCGGTCGACTGAAGTCGAACTTCAACTACTCAAGTTTTCTATCAAAATGATTTTGACAAGAAAAGAAAAAGGGGACTCTGGCAGGTGTAGGAATCGTTGACGAACGATTCCCGGGATGTGTAAGCGGCCGTGAGCCAGGCGGCCCATCAATTATTATTCCGGCCCAGGTGTTGCCGAAGGATGATTACGGATGTAGTTTTCATCGAGGGTGATTACGGATGTAGTTTTCACCCGGGGATAGTGACGGATGTAGTTTCTATCCTTCTACCGGTAGAGAAGACCCGCGGATCATTGGACTTGGATGTGGCGACTGATCATCGTCAATCCTTGTCAGGTTTTTATGTTTTCTTTAAGTCCCATCCTCCACTTTGGAAAAATACTCAGACACTGCTTCTTAGGCCTAAGTGCCAAGTAGCCGATAGTGTTGTTTTCAATTTTGAAAGATGATGAATTCATGCAGTATCTAGAACTGCAAGATTATTCTAACAATAATGGCACGTGCTTGTGCACTTTTGCAATTATTCAAAAGATGAAAGATGGTTCATCGGTTATTGATGTTAAGTCCCAAATGTTTTGCTTCAAGAGCTTTGACTCTCTTCCTATCAGTTATTTCCGAGTTTAGACTTATCAAGTGGTTAATGAACTTATACCCGGTACATGATGTCGATCTGTAAGGTGTTTGATGGAAATGACATACTTATATGTATATGCTTTCAGATTGAGAAATACTAAAGATGAAACCTTCTAATGGTTGGTTTGTATATGATGATAAGCAACTGTCTTAGCAGCATATTGATCTGCGTATTTTGAAAAGCTTTCTAAAAGATTAGTAATACGGTAGTGTACACTATTTCGCTAAGATATGAGGATTACTATGGTTATTATAAACTTATCTATTCATTGGATGTTGCGTTAAACGTCATATTTTCTTTATTGAAGTTTCATAGTTATAAATGTTTCGGAAATGATGTTGAGTATTGTTGGATTTTAAAACCCATGTGTATATTGGATTATATATCGTTGTGCTCTATTAATACTTGCTGGGCAATTCTTTCGCTCATACTTGCTTGTTTTAAATATTAACCTTTCAGAGGAAGGTAGATGATTGAGGCTTATCTGTATGGCTCAAGAGAAGCAGGCAGTGTGCCCTTGTGAAGATGATATGATCCAGAACATAGATAGCTGGAGTAAGTTATATATAAGTGTATTGATGTGTAATATGTATATATCACTTTGTACAGGATAGTACTAGTGCTATTGTACAGGATAGTACTAGTGCTAGTGTACTTCTCAATGAAGATACACTAGTAGTATAAGATTTGTAAGACATAGTGCGATGTAATAGAATGGATGTAATGAAGGTGTAAAAATTTTAGTTCTTGTTTCTAGCCCTATAACCTAAAAGATGCTTGGTGGTTGGGGTCACAGATGTTGTAATTCAGTTATTAAATTATTACAGATGGTTTAATATTGTCAAACAGATGATTTGATGTTAAGGATTTCCGCGTGACGACCAAATCCCTGACCCCGAATTTGGGGCGTTACAGAAATGGTATCAGAGATGAGGTTATAGTAAACTAGAAACGAGAGTGAGTAAGAGTGTGTATAGTTATGTGAGAACGTCAGAACTCACGTAGAGTTGCTGTTGGGCTATTGGATATAGTGCCAATGATTAAGTTAAGATTGGAATGTTATAAGGAGGAATATGTTGAGATGGACCTCACCTTGGGTAGTTGTGGATGTCAGCTAAAAGATCCTCAGAGACAAGTATTGGTTGGCAGGGGCATAGATCGCCCGAGGTATAATATTAAGATGATTTTAGGGGATTCATGGAAAAAGTTATGTATTCCCCGAATGATAAGGAAATTTCAATATGATGATGAAGGATGGAAAGCTGGCATCCAGTATTATGGTAATGATGAGTTGAGATAGCATCCGTACTGTTAAAATTCCAAAAAGGGAAGCAAAACAAGATCACTATGAAAGAATATCAGTCGAAGTTACGGGTATTAAATTTCTCGAGCCTAAGAGGGTTTGAGGTAATATTACAAATGGATTGGTGGATAGACACCGACTGTCTCAAAATTATAGAAGTAAAAAGGGTGGAGATGAGATTGATCAATAAAGATGAAATGTTTTAAGAATCGAGACGGACTGAGAAAGTCTGAGAAAGACTAGTACGAAGGCTGTTATGCCAATAAAGGATAAGCTTAAGTAGCACATGGAATTGTCATGAGGACAGGAACATGTGGTATAAATACGGTTATAATGGTGACTGGATCTAAGTATGTATTTCCAGCAATGTTCCGGAATATCGCCCATTCGACATGTGGAATTCATCGTTGCTAGGGGCGGCACCGGTATCGAAGTCTTCTCAAAGAATAGAACGCTTGCGTGAGATGCTTGCGCCGAGTCGAATAGAACTCCTTAATATCGTAAAATGCCGACGGTTGAATCTCTAGCGACTATTACGAGTCGACGATGACGTCGGTTATCGAGCACCTTAGGGTGTGCGTGGAAAAGAAGAGCGCTACAATCGAACAATTATCCGTCAGAGGAGGCGACATGAAAGGCATCCTTGGAGACCTTGGCATTACCCTCCCCATTTATGAATCATTTTGATTATCTCCCCAATCTGAATTGTTTGACATCTCCCCATTTGCAAATTATGTTTATTACCTCCCCAGTCTACGATCTATCTTGACATCTCTCCAAGAGAGAATTTTGATAAAGAATATACTCCCTCTTCGAAGTTGTTCTTCAATACTCGTGTTAAACCATATTTAATTTCAATTTTGCTAGAAGCTGTCATTATACCTACTTTCAGATTTATGAGGCCCTATCGATTGATGATATTTAAATTCCCACTTTTCTTCAAATATTGGATAATCCTATGGTGCTATAGCACCACTTGCTTGTTGTATACCAGTATCTTTCTGGTTATCCTTTTCCTTGGAAATTGCACCTTGGAATCTGATCAATTTTAATCCAGGGTGTCCACTTGAGAATTATTTGTTGAAAGACGATAATTATTATCTTCACTTCGAATTGCTTTCATACTTCTCAACTTCCACTGAGACGAACAACCCTATACAAATAGGGGCCACAAGGACCATCTGTCTGTGTGATAGAAGTCTGATGGGACGCCATCACTTGTGTGTTGTGAAATACAAGAAGGCTAATTACCTTTAGTAATGTCTCAACTGAGACACGCAACGTGAGTTCTCTGGATCATATTGATCTCTCGGTAAATTCCCTTATCTCAAATAAGGTTGACTTTAATACTCATAACCTTATGATCATCAGTGTGTAACAATTGCCTTGATATGACAGTTGTCTTTTCAAAGGTCCCTGATTCTTATTACCTCTAATGAATTTCAAAGGGATGCCAACCAGGTCGGCCAAGTCATAAATTTGCTGACCAAAGCTGGATTCGAACGGAATCGCCAAGAGTAAGAGCGAATCCCAACACGAATAGAATATCAGTGAGGTATAGCTAGAATTGGTTCGTTCTCTCTCTCTCAAGAATGTTATGTTAATAGAGTCGGTGAACTCTCTCTCTCAAGGATAGTATGATAATGGAAAGTTGGGCAAGACGTATATGTGAAGGGAATAATGGTGGGTTATAAGACTCCAGCGATAATTGTGTCAGATAGAGAATCGAGGTTTGAATTGAGACATTGGAGAAGTTGTTTACGAAGAGACACTATCTCTAGTTTTGCAGAATAAGTGTTGATGATAAAAGAGTTAAGGAACCCCAGTAGTTGCCTTAGCTGATTCCGTGGACGAAATCCTTTTAAGGAGGGTAGACTGTAATAACCCGGATTTTTCAAGAAATGATTTTATTATTATTTCAATAATGATAATGTTTTCCTAAAATGAGGAGGAATTTTATTTTATTTTATTTTATTTTATTATTTAATTATTTTCGGTTAAGTGGAACCGGGACCCTTTTAAAAATATTTATGGACCAAGTAGATATCTCGAGTCAATAAATTATTTGGATAAAGATTTAATTTTGGAATGTGAAATTATTCAGTAAAGATTTTATTTTAAATTATTGAATAAGTTAGAAATTTTAAAATTCTTAGAAAATGTTTATTTTAATTATTTGAGGATTTGCAGAAATTACTTGATTAATATATAAAATCAAGGATTTGAGATTTTACTAAAACAATAATGTTTGTAGTATTTTTATAAAGCCCTTTAAATTGTGATTTATGAATCACAATTATTATTTCTATGAATTGTTTTTATAAATTATTATTGATTTGTAAAATGCATATCAATTTAGAAAATTTAGATTTAATTCTAATTCTTTCGCCAAAAGTCTTTAAAAATATTCTAGTATTTAATTATGCTAAAAAATTTATTTTTACAAATTAGAGTTATTAGTGTAAAATATTATTTAAAGTGTGTAGTGATTAAATGTATTACTTTTTGAATAGTGTTGGGCTTGAGCCCATTAGGGTTAAAAACACACAACAGATACATACACACATGAGAAACGGACACAGCCGCACAAAAATAGATCGGGGAGGGGGAAGAAATCAGTGGGGGGGAGAGAAGAGGGATTTGGGGGTTTTGATTATATACCCACATATATACATACATATAAGCGTGTGTATATGCTATGCATGTGTATATATTTCGGTGTATGAGCAGCGGGAGAGTTGTGTGTGCAGTGGGTGCGCGCGAAGTCGACCGGAGAAGCAGTGGCGACCGGAATGTAGAGTCGCCGGAGTTGTGCTGAGGGGCGAGTCACGCAGCAGCAGTAGCAGGGGGGCAGGCGCGCGATTGTGCAGTGAGGGAAGGGACCAGCGGTATTGTGAGAGAGAGAGAGAGAGAGAGAGAGAGAGAGAAATGAGGGAGATTGGTTTCCGGTGGGTTGACTTTCCGGTGCGTCAAATCGAAATCGAAAGGGGTATAATTTCGTAAATCCAATTATTTAATTCTCTTATGAAATTAGATGTAATTGTTATATATTGTTAAATTGTAGTTATTTAATTAATTAGTTGTCGTAATTTAATTAGATTTAAATTGCGAGTTTAATTGTTAATTTTCATGATTTAATTCGGAGAGCATAGATAATTATAATTATTGAGTTTAATTATGAGTCCGATTAAATGTTCGAGTTAATAAATTGTTAATTGTTAAATTGTTATTTGCTAATTGGACTTGTGAGATATTGTTTAAGCTCCATGATTAATTCGGAGAGTTTAATGATTAATTTATAATTATTGGATTAATTGTGAGTCGGATAATATATTCGGGTTAGTTGTCAAGTAATTGTTAAGTGTTAATTGCTAATTGTTAATTGTTAGTGAGTAATTATGAGTTGTCGGATAATATGTGGAGTTACATGGTTTGACTAATTGTAAATGCTTATGTGCTAAATGATCTTAGTGATTAAAGTTAAAGTATTTTAGTGGATAAATTGCTAATTGTAATAGTTATTGTTATAGGAGGTGTAATTATATGAATGGCTAATTGGCTAAGTGCTAAATGGTATGAATCAAGTTATAGTATATGTTGATAGTATAAGTGCCAACTACGTGGTGTTGGCTTAAATGTGGATAAACTTAGTTTACTTTCCTTACATGTTGAGGTGCCGCATGTCTGGGCGGGTACTTTTCCTTATGTGCTAGTTGCCGCATGTTTGGGCGGGTACTTTTCCTTATGTGCTAGTTGCCGCATGTCTGGGCGGGTACTTTTCTTACTTGTTTACTTTGCTGCAAGTTGAGGCAGCTTTATTTTTATTTAAAACAGGGTTGAAATGTTTTGAATTGCTTTGGAGGGGCTGTGCCCATAGTCCGATAAACGAATACTACATGCCGAAATTTTCTAAAAATCCCCTGCATTTTTATTTATTTAACTTATTTGATTTCAAGGGTTTAAAGGTATGATTTGGGTGTTAACTGTTTATGTGTATATGTGTTAAGTGAATTAATTCGAGGATTATGTGCTAATTCGAGGATTAAATATGTCTTGAAGATTAAATGGGTATTATGAGTTTTTATCGAGGGCTAAGTATGTTTTGAGGATTACTTGTTAATTAACTTGTGACAAGAGTATGTCAATAGTATTATGGTCAAAAGTGTTAAGTGGAGTTTTGACTAAGTGTTATAATTGTGTAGTGTTATGTGTTAGCACCAGGAAATGTCTACTTTAAAAAGGGGACTTTTCCATTTCTTTTCTTTACTATAATATGTTATGTGCAATAAGTGGTATTAGAATAGGCAACTATAGGGAGGACACCTATAGTTTGACTTTATGTTATTTAGTGATAATCCCGAGTTGTGTCTACTCGATATACGAGGTAGGACTGACACGCACTCATAACTATTTCAGTACCATTAGGGCGAAATCAAATTGGAGCGACGTGCATCCAAAAAGGAAGATCGAGACGTCAGGTAAGGTCCATGGAATTACTTGGACGAGGTGCGAAGGATTTGTTCGCGGTTTCTATTTTCTGCTAAGGACCAGAGGCAAGTTTATTTACACATACTCTATCGTTCAGAGTATACCTATTTTGAATTATATAAAATGTGCGGAAAAAGGTTTCAATCCCTAATTACGAGTTTTTAATCTTGTGCTCCTCCTTCCAAATCATTTTATTCTTGACTTTGCTAGCGATACTAAATTCTTCTCGTGCAATAATCAAAACCCATGACTTATAATACTGTCGATGGACGGTGACATTCTTATGGGTCTACATCTCGATTTATATGTTGTATATTTATAAACTTTTGTAATGTGGTAGAGGACTATATGTTATGAGGTATATATATAGATACATATACGTATATATGGAACTACGTGGTAAAGGCTCCGAGGGTAGAGCGTGTATTGAGTTATCGAACTTAGCCCGCGTGTCGGGGATATTTTGTATTGTATGTTTTCGAAAACCCGGGCAAAGCTTTTAAAAAGAATTTCGCAATAATTAACCTAAAGGCAACATCACCAATAAACCAGTGTTTATTTAATTAAAAGATGCTCCTGAAAGCATTTACTAATTAAATAAATCTCATTCGCCTAATTAAATTTATTTAATTAGATGAATATCATTTTCAAAATGCTTTCTTAAAATCACTTTGTCCCGGAGAAATAATAAAACAATTTAATGGAGTGATTCTATCTAGTATATTATTTATCGGAGATAGTTTATTTTCAATACGGATTAAAGATATTCCAATGGTTATAAATTGGTTACTTTCAGCTTAAAACAGCTAGATTGATATCGATATATGTTATTTGAATGCTTATTTAATTCGATGAATATTAATTATAATATTCATTAAGAAACAAAAAAAAAAGAAAAGAGAAGAAGGATTCTCATGCTTATTAATTATTACTTATTGACCGAGAGTCAGTAGTAGTTATTTGATAAAGTGGCTAAAGTTTGGAGACTGCTGGAGAGATTGTGTCTTGATTTTGATTAGAAACATTCCAAGAGTTGTATTTGGGTGTTTTGAGGTTATTAAATATTCCAGTATTAATAGTAAATATTATTTGAATATTACTTAATAAATGAATATTAATTTGAGTATTCTTTTAAAAAGGGATTATTGAATATTTATTATTTGTTACATAGTAGTCAAATACTTATTAAATACTCTAAGTGTTTTGAAGGTTATAAAACACTATTTAAAGGTTGTCTAAGGACTTTCATAGTCATTTAAAATATTATATTTTGAATCTATCTAGGTAAGTTACTTTTCAAGAACTTATATATATATGGAATTACCCTGTTGTGGTTACAAGCTTTATGCGTACCATTTTCCACGTGTGATCATAAAACCCTGTGTCGAGATTGATATCGGTACAAGTGTATATCTATACTTGAACTATTTTGAACTCAAAACATTTTCGAAAACCCCCGGTCAGGTTTTACTCTCTTGCTCGTTTTTCAAGAAATTATCGGTCGACTGAAGTCGAACTTCAACTACTCAAGTTTTCTATCAAAATGATTTTGACAAGAAAAGAAAAAGGGGACTCTGGCAGGTGTGGGAATCGTTGACGAACGATTCCCGGGATGTGTAAGCGGCCGTGAGCCAGGCGGCCCATCAATTATTATCCCGGCCCAGGTGTTGCCGAAGGATGATTACGGATGTAGTTTTCATCGAGGGTGATTACGGATGTAGTTTTCACCCGGGGATAGTGACGGATGTAGTTTCTATCCTTCTACCGGTAGAGAAGACCCGCGGATCATTGGACTTGGATGTGGCGACTGATCATCGTCAATCCTTGTCAGGTTTTTATGTTTTCTTTAAGTCCCATCCTCCACTTTGGAAAAATACTCAGACACTGCTTCTTAGGCCTAAGTGCCAAGTAGCCGATAGTGTTGTTTTCAATTTTGAAAGATGATGAATTCATGCAGTATCTAGAACTGCAAGATTATTCTAACAATAATGGCACGTGCTTGTGCACTTTTGCAATTATTCAAAAGATGAAAGATGGTTCATCGGTTATTGATGTTAAGTCCCAAATGTTTTGCTTCAAGAGCTTTGACTCTCTTCCTATCAGTTATTTCCGAGTTTAGACTTATCAAGTGGTTAAAGAACTTATACCCGGTACATGATGTCGATCTGTAAGGTGTTTGATGGAAATGACATACTTATATGTATATGCTTTCAGATTGAGAAATACTAAAGATGAAACCTTCTAATGGTTGGTTTGTATATGATGATAAGCAACTGTCTTAGCAGCATATTGATCTGCGTATTTTGAAAAGCTTTCTAAAAGATTAGTAATACGGTAGTGTACACTATTTCGCTAAGATATGAGGATTACTATGGTTATTATAAACTTATCTATTCATTGGATGTTGCGTTAAACGTCATATTTTCTTTATTGAAGTTTCATAGTTATAAATGTTTCGGAAATGATGTTGAGTATTGTTGGATTTTAAAACCCATGTGTATATTGGATTATATATCGTTGTGCTCTATTAATACTTGCTGGGCAATTCTTTCGCTCATACTTGCTTGTTTTAAATATTAACCTTTCAGAGGAAGGTAGATGATTGAGGCTTATCTGCATGGCTCAAGAGAAGCAGGCAGTGTGCCCTTGTGAAGATGATATGATCCAGAACATAGATAGCTGGAGTAAGTTATATATAAGTGTATTGATGTGTAATATGTATATATCACTTTGTACAGGATAGTACTAGTGCTAGTGTACTTCTCAACGAAGCTACACTAGTAGTATAAGATTTGTAAGACATAGTGCGATGTAATAGAATGGATGTAATGAAGGTGTAAAGATTTTAGTTCTTGTTTCTAGCCCTATAACCTAAAAGATGCTTGGTGGTTGGGGTCACAGATGTTGTAATTCATTTATTAAATTATTACAGATGGTTTAATATTGTCAAACAGATGATTTGATGTTAAGGATTTCCGCGTGACGACCAAATCCCTGACCCCGAATTTGGGGCGTTACAGTAATGTCAAATGAATCTTGTCCTAAATGTAGAACAATCTTACCTGATTGACTCTGAGTAGAATCAATTACCTCAACATTCTCCCAAACTTGTGAAACAGCTGCTAGATTAATTTGTGGAGATGCTGTCAATGCATAACTTAATGGTCCATACGCCAGAAAGTCTATGATTGGATGAAAATCAGATGACACTCCTTCCTTGTTGGTGATAGCTGCTACATGATTGTTCATCATAAAATCAAAGTCACCAAACTTGAAAGCTACTGACTTAGGTAATCTTCTCTGAGCTGCCATTGATTTTGATCTGAAAAAGAACTTGAAAAATTCTTGAAATAGATTAGAGATTTTGAGAACTCAAGAGTGGTTTTTGCTTTAGAGAATGTAAAATTAGAGAAAGAAATTACACGATTAGAGTTTCAAAACAAATATATTTCACAATTCTATCAGACCATTATCCCACGTTGACACGTAGATTGACAGGTGTCAGTCCCTGAAAAGTGCGGTTACCCACGATTTTTGGAAAATAAAATCCAAAATTGATTTTCATGAAATAAATCAGGGTATTATCAAGATAAACATCAATACTGATCAGCTTCCTTTTCCTGTTGACCTCTCATCAAAATAATCACAAAATACAATGTGATAATAATTATCAAATCCTGATTGTCACACATGAAATCCTGATCAATATCATCCTGATTCCAGAGACTTAATCTGGAGTTTCCACGTGGCATTTTTCTTTTATCTGAAAAAGAAATAAACAATTAATCTGAACAACAATCAATTGGTTAGATATATTCAATATTTCTTGAAAACAAGAAATACAGTCACACACAATAATTAGCATCTGACTTCATTAAAACTTCCAAGTGACTGTTCAGCTTCTCACGTCTTTCTTTAAAAGAAACAGACGCCTTATGCCATTCTCCGTAAACCTTTCAATTTCTTTTCTTCTCGACAATGCTTCTCAAACCAAAATTCCCTTCAAATCCATTCTTTAGATTTTTCTCGATCGATGAACATCCTGTTCTTGATCATCTCTTTGAAAAGACAACTTTTCTCATCGAACTAATCATGGATGGATTGGTTTTCGAAAATATCCAGAGGTTTTTCCTAGAACATCCATCTGTTGGATACAATCTTCCCCTAACCTCCTCAAAACTTGAGGATGAAGAATTTGGCCGAGAGTCTGAGGTTGATCTTGATGGAGATGCTATTCATTTAAGTTAGCTGCTCTCATTCAAGTCGCCCAGACAAGGAATCCAAGAGTAGACGAGGCTATTCAATCCCCTGATGAATTTCTTGAGATGCTCCTTGTCCTATACCTCAGAATTCATATCAATAGACAAGTATAGAATTATCAGTAGAAATTAGACAAAAAGATGTTGTATTTCATTTCCATATATGTAATGATTTTAATTAATGAAAATTCAATTTCTTGTTATCTACTTATCTTTTGATTATTGAATGATGTACAAATTATCAGTATGCAAATATTAAAACTTGCTGGTATAGACTTAACACATCACAAAATTAGATTACTACACAAAGTAAACGTCAGGATCTGAAACAGTTTTCATAATCCTGATACTGACACAATACTGATGATGTCAGTATCCTGATAACAAATCTAATCCTGATGATTATTAACAAGTCTAACATACTGAAATTTATCAAGGCAAAGTGTTATAGCTAAAGCATTTAACAATCAAATATAGATCCTGACAAGAATATCAAGTCTATAAGCTAAGAACAACATACCTTGCTACTTTTGCAGATGTTAAAGATCTAAAAATTTAACATTCCTAACTCACTTACTAGTCTACTGAATGTAGTCTCATCAAGTGGTTTAGTTAGAATATCTGCAAGCTGTTTGTCAGTAGGAACAAAATGAAGTTCCACAGTACCATTCTCAATATGTTCTCTAATAAAATGATACCTGACATCAATGTGCTTAGTCCTTGAATGTTGAACTGGATTTTCTGCAATTTTAATAGCACTAGTATTATCACAAAACATAGGAATATTACTAAGTGTCATACCATAATCCATCAACTGATTTCTTATCCAAAGGAGCTGTGCACAACAACTGCCTGCTGTTATGTACTCAGCTTCTGCAGTTGAGGTTGAAACAGATTGTTGCTTCTTGCTTGCCCAAGAAATCAATCTATTTCCCAAGAATTGACATGTACCTATAGTGCTTTTCCTGTCTATCTTACACCCTGCATAATCAGAGTCTGAATAACCAATTAGAAAGAAATCAGATTCTCTAGGATACCACAAACCAAGATTTGGAGTTCCTTTGAGATATCTAAAAATTCTCTTCATAGCAATTAAATGAGATTCCTTAGGATCACTTTGGAATCTAGCACAGAAACAGGTAGAAAACATTATATCTGGCCTACTTGCAGTTAGATATAACAATGAGCCTATCATGCCTCTATAACTAGTATTATCCACACTCTTCCCTTTAGGATCAGAGTCTAGTTTAGTGGCTGTTGCCATGGGTGTTTTTGCAACTGCACAGTCTTGAAAGTCAAACCTTCTTAAAAGATCTTTGATATACTTTGACTGATTAATGAAAATACCAGTCTCAGTCTGTTTGACCTGCAAGCCTAAGAAATAATTTAATTCACCCATCATGCTCATCTGATACTTAGACTGCATAAGCTTGCTAAACTTAGCACACAACTTTTCATTAGTAGAACCAAAAATAATATCATCAACATAAACTTGAACTAAAAGCAATTCACCTTTTATTTTTCTAAAGAATAAAGTTTTGTCAATTGTACCTCTTGTGAAGCCATTTTCAAGAAGAAATTTAGACAAAGTCTCATACCATGCTCTTGGTGCCTACTTTAGTCCATAGAGTGCCTTGTCAAGTTTGTAGACATGATTTGGAAACTTTGGATCAACAAATCCAAGTGGCTGTTCCACATACACTTCCTCATCAAGTTTGCCATTTAGAAAAGCACTCTTTACATCCATCTGGTATACCTTGAATTTTGAATGAGCTACAAATGCAAGAAACATTCTGATTGCTTCCAATCTTGCTACAGGTGCAAAGGTCTCATCATAATCAATGCCTTCTTCCTGAGAATAACCCTTGGCCACCAGTCTTGCTTTGTTTCTTACAATCATACCAGATTCATCTAGCTTGTTTCTGAAAACCCATCTTGCACCAACAATAGATCTATCTTTAGGTCTTGGTACCAGTTTCCAGACTTTGTTTCTCTCAAACTCATTTAACTCCTCCTGCATTGCAATTACCCAATCAGGATCCTGTAAGGCTTCTTCAACCTTCTTAGGTTCATTCTTTGAGAGAAAGCAACTATACAAGCATTCATTTTGAATTGATCTTCTAGTTCGAACACCACTATTTGGATCACCAATTATCAAATCTTAAGTATGATCCTTTGTCCATTTTCTAACAGGTGGTAAATTAACTCTGCTAGTCTCTCCCCCTAAGTTAGTGGTATCTTTTGTAGAAGAATTCTCCACCTTCAAAAACTCTCCTTTGATCAATAGAATCAGTAGATTCCATATTGCTGCTAGTTACTGATCTTTCCTCAGTAGACTCTGAAGGATCAGTTCCTGATGGAGTAGACTCTGAAACGTCAATTCCTGATGGAGTAGACTCTGAATAGCTAGTCTGCTCCTGATGATCACTGTGTTCTCTTTGATTTATTTGCTCCCCCTCAACAGTAGCATTTCTTTGAGAAGCAATAGAAATTCCTTCTGGAGAACCTTTATCATCACTGGAGAGTATCTCAGAATTCTTCAGATTTTCAAATTCCAATTTGTCATGGCTTTCATCAGTTTGCAGAATTCCAAATTTCTTATCATCAAATGCAACATGAATTGATTCCATAACAATGTGAGTTCTGAGATTATAAATTTTGAAGGCCTTAGATGCTGAATATCCTAGAAAAATTGCTTCATCCGATTTGGCTTCAAATTTTCCAAGTTGTTCTGGATGAACTTTTAGGACATAGCATTTGCATCCAAAGATGTGAAAGTATTTCACACTTGGTTTCTTTCCTTTGATCATCTCATAGGGAGTTTTTCCATGACCATTTACCAAGGTACAGTTTTGAGTAAAACATGTAGTGTTAATAGCTTCTGCCCAAAAGTAGGTTGGAAGTTTTGCATCTGCAAGCATGGTTCTAGCTGCCTCTATGAGAGTCCTGTTCTTTCTTTCCACTACACCATTCTGCTGAGGTGTACCAGGTGCAGAAAACTGTTGAGTGATTCCTTTGTCTGCACAAAACCCCTCCATTGTAGAATTCTTGAATTCTGCACCATTGTCACTTCTAAGTACTTTGACTTTGTACTCAGAGTTATTCTGAATATTCTTTACAAGTTCAATGATTTGCTGAGGAGCTTCATCCTTCTTGTGTAGAAAGAACACCCATGTGAACCTTGTGAAATCATCCACTATCACTAGAGCATATCTTTTCTTGCTTATAGACATAATGTTTACTGGACCAAACAGATCAAGATGTAGCATGTGAAATGGTTCAGTAATCGAATTTTCAGTCTTGCTCTTGAAAGTGGTTCTTCTTTGCTTTCCAAGCTGACATGCATCACAAAGTCCATCTTGCACATAATTTGCCTGAGGTAGGCCTCTCACCAGATTGTGCTTAACAAGTTGATTAAGCTTCTTGAAATTAAGATGTGAGAGCTTCTTGTGCCAATTCCAGCTTTCATCACTTGTTGCTTTGCTGTAGAGACATCTAACAATTCCTTTTGATGTATCTCTTAAGCTGGCTTCATATATGTTACCATGTCTTTGACCAGTTAGAACAATGTCTCCATTCTGCATATTCAAGATTTTGCATCCTTCTCTGTCAAAGATTGATTTGTAACCTTTATCACCCAGTTGACTTATACTTAAAAGAGTATGTTTCAAGCCTTCAACCAGTGCTACATTTTCTATGATGACATTCCCCAAAACAATTGAGCCATATCCCAGAGTTTCTCCTTTGTTGCCATCTCCAAAAGATATTATTGGGCCAGCTTTCCTCTCAAACTTTGTAAGCAGGGACTTCTTTCCAGTCATATGTCCAGAGCATCCACTATCCAAGATAATTGAATGCTTCTTTCCTGTGCCCTTAACAGAGGATGGAGAAATTTTCTTTGGAGATCCAGGTTTGTCTGAACCATTTGCCATCAATGCAATGTTGTCATAATCCAATTCATCTTCAGAATCACTGGAATCAGCCCAATCCTTCTGTGTGACCATAAGTGCATTACCCTTTCCTGAATTCCTAGGCTTCTTACACTCACTAGCAAAGTGTCCAAGCTCGCTGCAGTTAAAGCACTTGATGTTGGCCTTATCAAGCTTGACAATTGTACTTTTGCCTTTGTCACTCTTCTTCTCCTCCTTCTTTTGAAAAGGTCCTTTGCTAAATCTTCTCATGTTGAATCTTCCTTTCTTAAAGGCTTTAGCAAACATAGCAAAGAGTTCCTGCATCTCAGATTCAGAATCATTGTTGTCAGAGTCCATATCAGTAGTCTCTGACTCAGAACTTTCTTTGCTTTTCTTCTTCCTTGAATTCTTTACAGCAATCTCTTCATGCTGTTCTTCAGGAAGCTTCTTTACTTCAGATTGAGCAGTAAGCGCAATAGTCTTCATCTTTCCTTCACTCCTGCTCTTCTTCTGCTGCTTGTCAAGTTCATAAGCTCTCAATTTTCCATATATTGTCTCTAATGAAATCTCATCCAGATCATTAGCTTCCTCAATCGCAGATATCTTCTCATTGTAGAAATCAGGCAAAGCTTTCATGAACTTTGTATTCATATCCTCCAAGTCATAATATTTACCATGCATGGCCATCTCATTGATGAGTTTTGTAAACCTATCAAAGGTATCAGTAAGTGACTCACTAGACTTGGATTCAAAGTACTCATACTGTTGTATAAGTAATGTCCTCATATTCTTCTTGACAGGCTTAGTTCCTTCACAGTGAACCTTAAGATTGTCCCATATATCCTTAGCAGTTTTACAAGAGAGAACATAGTTAGTGAGAACAGAATCAAGACTGTTGAATAATATGTTTCTCACTTTAGCATCTTTAAGAACATTCTCCTTGTCTTTATCTGACCATTCAGATTTTGGCTTCTCTGCTTTATGTTCTAGAACAACCACACCATCAACAGTTGCTTGTCCAATGACCTTTGTTGGAACAAAAGGTCCATCTCTGATTCTGTCAAGATAATCAGGATCTGTTGCTTCCAGATGATGCAACATCTTTACTTCCAATAGAGTATATTCGTTTCTCTTGAGCATAGGAATTTTAGTATTCCCATCCTTGTAACCAGACATGATTGCAGATCTTTATGATTATTCGAAATCAACCTTCTCTGATACCAATTGTTAACTCGAATAACTTGTAGAAGGGGGGGTTGAATACAAGTTATATAATCGTGTCTGATTTTTGCTTGATTATATGAACAAGAATAAACGAATGAATCAAACTCTGTTTGTATTAATAAGATCAAATACAAACTCTACCAAAGGTGTACAAATACCTTTAGCAGCTGCTGACAATACCAATCTCTCTCTCTGTTTGTTTCGAACTCTTGAATACAAACCTTATACAGAGCTACGCACACGAACTCACAACACACGCTTGTTCGACTCTTTTTACAATGATATTGAGAGAGTATTTATAATGCTACCTATCAACTAATAACAGAAAGATATAATCTATACATGACAATATTCTGCCTTCTAGCTGATAGTTTCCATCAATAGAAAACTCTTTCCTTCATAATATCTTCTTGCTTGTTCTTCAAACAACGATCCTGTTTTATAGCACTTGCCAGTTTCTGTAGCATCCATAATGACATCATCAGTAACAAGACTGATATCAGGATTTCATCTTGCATCAGTATCTGATCATCATCAGTATTAGACCGTCATCAGGATTTGCTCTTTGTTCCTGACTTGTAGTCTCCGATACACTGTTCATTCTTGACTAAACTGTATAGATAACTGTCTTACACATAAATCCTATATAAAGTGCTAAATCATTTATAAGATCAGGATTACAAGAAGTATAATGTGTAAATTCTATTCTTAACATCACAACTTATGAATTATTCCTAACAAATTACTCTGTCATAAAGCAAACTATAAGCAATATGTGATGTAATAGAAGTAATTTGCTGAAAAGAACTACATTTACCACTAAAACATTTAGCAATTTGATCAAAGAAGAAAGACCATTTGTTAAATATAATTGATGTGAATAATATCAGTGTTTAAGTGTTACAGTGATTCATCAGAGTTTAACTGGAAGCTGGAAGCGATCAGAGTTTAATTAAACTCTGACGGTTGGATGCTCGACATTTGCTAAACTCTGTTAGGAGGAAGCGTCTACTGGTCATCAGACTTTGAAGAATAATTGAAGATAATTATGGAAGCGATATCTTTGAAGATTGGATAGCTGTCAAAGAGATTGTGTTGACTAAGAAGACGTGTAACAATCATAATTGATAACAATTGTATAACTAATTTATAGGAGTATCAATTATCAATTGTATTGTAGCTGTATATCTTTATAAATACAGTTAGGTTAACCCTAGAAGGGTATCGTGTAACGTATTATCATTCATTGTAACCTAAACAGCTCTCTGTGATATTTTACATTACTGGGAGAGGAGTTTTTATTTCCAAACAATTTTTGATTGTTTGAACGTGTCTTACTTGTTATTCTCTCATACAAACGTGATTATAATTGTGTATTCGGCCTAATAAGTGGTATCAGAGCCAATATGTTACTTTAATACAGTTAAAGATCCACACACAACTATAATCAATGGCAGAGATTCCTCCTCCATCTGGTTCAGGTTCTGAGAAGGCTCCTACAACTATGAGTCGTTATGAGACAATTAGGGTTCCTATTCTCAGGCCAGCAGATTATGCAATATGGAAGGTGAAGATGACTATGTTTCTGGAGGCTACAGATCTAGAATATCTTGACAGAATTTATGAAGGTCCTCATAAGCCTACAAAGTTATCCGTTGCTACTGCTGGTCAAGAAGCTAAATCAGTTCCAAAGGAGAAGAAAGATCTAACTCCTGAGGATAATTCATCTATTGCTAAGGATGCAAAGGTTAGACATCTACTTCATAGTGCCTTAGATAATGTTATGTCTAACAAAGTGATTAATTGCACAACTGCCAAAGAAATCTGGGATGCCCTTGAAGTTAGATGTCAAGGAACTGCTGCCATCAAGAAGAATAGAAGGAACATACTCACACAGGAATATGAACATTCTGAGGCTAAATCTGAAGAAACCATGACAGAAACATTTGACAGATTTTGTAAGCTGCTCAATGATTTGTCATTGGTAAATAAAGATTATGATCTAGAAGACTCAAATCTCAAATTTCTTCTTGCTCTACCTGAAAAGTGGGATGTGAAGCAACCACTATTAGAGATAATTATGATCTTGCTGATATTGAGATTGATGAAATCTATGGGTTGCTCAAAACTTATGAACTGGAAATGGAGCAGAGAAATGGGAGATCAAGCAAGAAGACAAAGTTTGTTGCTCTTAAGGTTGAAGAGAAATCCTTGAAGAAGGAAGCATCAAGGAAGAAAGCTAAGGGAAAAGCTTTAGTCATATACTCTGAGAATGAGTCATCAAATTCTGATGTTGACTCAAACACTGATGAATCATCTGACTCTGAGGATGATGAAGAAGAAATGTTGCAAATGGCTGCTTTGATGGTTAAGACCTTCAAGAAGATGGGTTTCAAGAACTTCAAGAAGGGAAACAGGTTCTCTAAAGATTCAAATTCAGACAGGATGAATTTCAGAAAGTCTGAGGGAAAGGATACCAAATCTGGGAAGAAAGACAAGTATGAGATTCAATGCTACAAGTGTAAGGGGATGGGTCACTATGCTCCTGAGTGCAAGAAGGGTAAAACTGAAAAAGCACTCATTACAAAAGGCAGAGATTGGGCAGACACTTCAGACTCAGATGAGGATGTTAACTATGCTCTCATGGCTTCTATTGAGAATGAATCTGAAGATTCTGAAAACAAGGTACCCTTAACTACCTATGCTTATAATACTGATAATATATCTGAATTGAGAATTTATCTTAAGGCATTGCATATCAGTTTTAGGGATCATACTTTAGAAAATGAGAGAATCAAATTTGAGAATTCTGAACTTAAAGAAAGAAATAAAATTGTTGAAGAGAAACTTGTTAACATGCAACAAGTTCAGAAAGAAAGAGATGATGCTGTTTATCTAGAACAGGAGTTTCTAGAAAGATATAAGCAACTAGAATCTGAATTGGAGAAGGCAAATGACATAATTAAAACTTGGACTCATTCTGGAAAAGACACTCAAGAGGTTTTTCAGTCAGACACGGTTGGTTTAGGTTACTGTGAGGAAGATGAACTTAGGTTTCAAAATCAAGTCAAAATTAGAACACATCTTCCATCTAGAAAATTTGTAACTGGAACAAGTGAACCTAAGTCTAAAATTGAAAAAGAAGCTGTTAAGGAAGAACCAGTAAAAACTTGTGTTAAACAGATCAATATTGGTTCAATGACAGATAAACAACTCAAGCATAAGCTTAAGGAGTTAAAATTTGTTAAGAAACAGAAAGTGTCTAGGAAGAATAGAAATGGAAAAGAAGGTATTACTAAAAGTAATTATCCAATGCTTGCACTACGCCATAAATGGCTTTATACAACACTTAGGGGGGGTGTTACCTTCTCGGGTGTTACCATAGCTATGAAATTTGGGCCTACCACAACACTCTAGTTTTGGTGTTACCATATCCTTAAAGGTATGTTACCATAGCTGTGGAAGGTGTTAAATTTAGTAACACCAAGGGTTGTGTTACCTTAGAGTATAATTAACATATTTTTGAATTTTATTTATTATTAAATTTAAAAATTAAATAATTTTAATCAAATGAATTTATTATTATAAAAAAAATTCTATCAAATAGTTGAATTATTTATATTTTTACAATATTAATATATTTTTTTAATAATTATTTAAAATATTTAAAAATAAAGTAATATTCAAAAATTATTAGAGAAAATAACAGGGTATAATTAGTTTAAATTATTATTCAATAACTGAAATAATAAACTTTATATATATACAAATTTTCATAAGAAAATTTATAATTTTTATAATATTAGAAAATAATAATTTTATTAGTAAACAAATAAATGAAAGTGCAAGTCCACCAAATAAATGAATTTTTTAAAAGTGTAAGATGAAATATCGGTGAATTGAATGGCACAAATATCGGTGAATTGTGTGAGCGGTAGATGAAATATTTGAGCATTGGCTGAGCGGCAAAACTAAATTGGGGGTTAATAATTCATTCTCTCCCGCACATCCCCTTTCTCTCTCGGTCTGATCAGACTTCTCTCACTCACTTACTCATCTCTCTTGCTCTAATTCCTCTCCAATTAGAACTGTATGTGTATTAAAGCGGCAAAATCTGGTGTTCGTGCTGGGTTTCAGTTCGATTCAAGGGGTTGAACGACACTAATTTTGGTTCAAAGGAACACCAAAAAAAGTCTAAGGTAACACCATAAGTTTAAGCTTTGCTATGTTTTTTACTTGTTTACTCATTTTCAGATATCTCAAAGGAACACCAAACCTTGGCATTTGGTATCCTAGAGAATCTGGTTTTAATCTAATTGTCTATTCAGATGCAGATTATGCAGGTTGTAAAATTGACAGAAAAAGTACTATA
The DNA here is from genome assembly GCA_037693485.1 of Kitagawia praeruptora. Lineage (NCBI taxonomy): Eukaryota > Viridiplantae > Streptophyta > Magnoliopsida > Apiales > Apiaceae > Kitagawia > Kitagawia praeruptora. Next base: position 86,593,981 of record CM075347.1, on the reverse strand, counting down.
GGCACGTGTCAATTCTTAGGGAACAAACTGGTTTCATGGTTTAGCAAGAAGCAGAATTCAGTTTCCACTTCTACTGCAGAAGCTGAGTATATTGCAGCTGGAAGTTGTTGTGCACAAATACTATGGATGAAGAATCAATTGCTTGACTATGGATTAAGAGTTGATAGAATCCCAATATTTTGTGACAACACTAGTGCAATTGCCATATCTGAGAATCCAGTGCAACATTCCAGGACCAAGCACATAGACATTAGATACCATTTCATCAGAGAACATGTGATTGAAGGTACTGTGGAACTTCATTTTGTTCCAAGTGAGAAGCAACTTGCAGCTATCTTTACCAAGCCACTTGATGAATCAACATTCACAAGGTTGGTAAGTGAGCTAGGTATGCTGAATTTCTCCTAATTTATCTAAGATATTTGCATGGTTGAATAAGCAGCCAGAAATTAGTTTGAATTTTTCTTCTACAAGAAAAGGCACGAAATTCTGTCTAAGTAAGAATTTAGCCATCGACGGATATGTCAAATATCCGTTGATGATTCAAATAATATCTGGAGTTTATTTTACTTTTATTTATTCGGTGGATATTTAGTTTCCTTTATGTGTATTATTTCAATAATACATATCAACGGGAAACTCGTTTCTCGAGGATTCACTATTTTATCCGCTGGTTGTCTTTTATTTGGCAGTTGCCATTTGCCACGTCGCTGTATGTATAGGACTGGTGCAGTTATTAATTCACTTTTCAATCCACTACTCTGAGCAATTTCTCTATTGAGTAACTCTATTTTTTCAAAATTAATTGGGAGAAAGTATAATTCACCTAATGATTAACATTCAGATTTTATCTTACTCTCAACATCTTCCTCTCTTTCTCTCAAAGCTACAAAAACCCCTTTCTAGTTCTCAAGTTTGATCTTCGCAAAATGGCTCCAATAGTTACGATGATGTCTAAGAATGGGTTTATCTATGAGAAGAACAACTTCGCCGCTTATGTGGATTCGGCGCACTCTTCGGCCAACTATCACAAGATGATGGATTTCATCAAGAAATGCAAGCTCTCTATTGCCACGACTGAAACTCCAATTCTCTATCACGAAGTTGTGGAAGAAGTATGGACTACGGTGGTTTTTAACGCCTCTGAAGGTACAATTGCTTTTTCCCTCAAAGGTAAAGAGCATATTATTAATTCTGACGTTGTTACCTCTTGTCTGAAACTGCCTGAGAATAACTGTACTACTGGTCCTACTGATAGTGATATAGTTACCATGTAAACACCATAGGTTATAATATGAGTACTGATAACCTAGGCAAAATTGTTAGAAAAGGCATGAGAAAGGAATGGAGTTTTCTTTTTGATGCCTTCATTAAGGTGTTTTCTGGTAAAATTATCAATTTTGATGTAGTTACCAATGCCTTGCTTATTATTCTTTACATGCTGCTTAATGACAAATTCTATAATTTTGGTTCATTAGTTCTTCATGAGATTGGTGCAAAGTTAGGAAAGAAAGAAAATAGAAACAATAAAATTTATTTTGCAAGATTCCTAATGATGCTGGCTAACCATGTCTCTGAGAACAAAATAGTACTTGAGCAGCCTTTGATAAGTGGATTTTATATCCACTTGGAACGTTCCATATCGGCTTAAATTGATTGTTTTGGACTCAAGTATGTTATAGTTTTGATGTGTTTTGTGTAGATGTGCAGGCTTGCAAGAATGTCGATTAAGGTGATGCTTCTGTAGTGTTTTGAGGATTAATTAATTGAAATTCGGATTTTCTGGGGCGGTTACGCAGTCTACACTGTTTTGGCCATATCTGGAGTTCCATAAGTCCGTTTTCAGCGATCTTACTGCCCACGCGAAGCTTGGGAGATTTTCTACAACATGGAACAGGTTCTGCATGAGCAGACTGCGTGTGGTGAGAGCAGACAGCACGACAAGAAGACTGTTGGGAGCAGGGAAATTACTGTTTTGCCGTTTTCAACTTTTAATTGTATTTTGGGCCATTTTTAGCACCTTAATTAAATTCTAATTGTAATAGAAGGCAATTTCTTGCTGGGCAAGAATTATAGAGCCTATATAAACACATCCTAGCATTGTAATCATCATCAGTTTTATTATTGTAACATAGCTTAGATCTGCAAGGGAGAAAAGGAGAGAAGGATTCAACGCTCTGTGACAAGCACGGATCTAGATCTACTTCATCTTTTGTATACGTTGGATTATAGATTTGTTTTCTCAACTCTTTATTTTTATAATATTATTGCTTCTTTCTTCCATATCTTGTTATTTATCATGCTTTCATCAAATCACATGACGATGAACGGTTCAATTATGGGCTAATCGTTGTCATGAGATTCTAACGGAGTTATTTACGGAACTTAGTATCTTGATGCTTTAAAATCTGTGTGTGGTGTATAATTGATATCCTCGTATGGTTATGCTTAATAGATAGATGCGTCGCGAACATCTAAATTGTTAATCTCTTGTGAAGTGAAAGTGGATCTTGAGATTTAGAACTTGCCATGCTAGCATAGGTTCATAATTGTTTATCAATATGATTCGTGGTGTGAGATGAAAATACTTATACTACCTTATGTGATCATTATGGATAACTTGTTCTTCAACCATTATGTTTTCAAATTCTATAGACATATAGGGTCTAAACATAATTGGTGTCTATTCATCTTCTATCTCTTTTGTGGATGTATGTTTAGTTTGGTATGCGTATGCTGACAGGTAGCGTATACTTGTTTCGTGTTATCCGATCAGATATCAAAACCATTGCATATAGTGATTAAAGGCGTCAGATCTAAGGGAAGTATTTAATGAAGTTAGGATCCCATGTTTATTCTCATATAAGTAATTCGATTAAATTCTCTTAGCTGATTAATCCTTAGTTTTATAATTTGCATCTTAGTTAAATTAGATAATTAAACCCCAATTTGTTACTTTTCTTAGCAGTGGATTAAAACCATACATTGTTGCATAGGCATATTTACTGATTAAAACTTAACCAGATCTGTGCGGAACGAACTTAAATTGTATTACTTGTGACTACGTGCGCTTGCGTAATTTTGTGTTAACAAGTTTTTGGCGCCGCTGCCGGGGATCATCGGTGTTTTATTTTTAGTTTATGTGCTTGTAAATAGTGGTCGTTAGCGTTCACTTACTCGGATTCTTACTTGTTTTGTTTGTTCGTGGTGTTGCAGGTACTTAGGTTTGTATGCAAACACGTTTGCAAGCTCGTATACAAAACTGGAAAAAGATGATCTTGTAGAGAATAAAGAGGATAAGAGAGAGGAATCTGAAACTACATTAGAGATGGGTGATTCTGCAGCAGCTAAGGCTTTGAAGGAGTATTCTCAGCCGAAAATCAATGATATCCAGTCTAGTATTATCAGGCCAGCCATCACAGCTAATAAATTCGAAATCAAGCCATGCACTATTTAGATGCTACAGAATTCGGTTCAGTTTGGGGTTGCTTCTACGGAGGATCCTAACATGCATATTCGGGACTTTATCGAGATCTGTGATACTTTCAAGTTCAATGGTGTTTCGGATTATGCTATCAAGTTGAGGCTTTTCCATTTTCTCTGAATGATAAGGCCAAGGGCTAGTTACACTCTCTATCACCTGGTTCCATTACTACATGGGAGGATCTCGCTCAGAAGTTTCTTACTAAATTCTTCCCTATGGCGAAAACTGTAGCAATAAGGAACCAACTAACTCAGTTTCAGCAGCAATCTGGAGAATCTTTTTGTGAGGCTTGGGAACGATACAAGGAGATGCTTCGTAGGTGTCCACATCATGGTATGCCTGACTGGATGGTTATCAATAGTTTCTACAATGGGTTGGGAGCACAATCTAGACCTATGCTAGATGTAGCATCAGGAGGAGCTCTGTGGGCTAAGAGCTACGATGAAGCTTATGAACTTATTGAGACGATGGCTGCTAATGAATATCAGAATCCAACCCAGAGGCTTTCTCAAGGCAAGGTAGCAGGTTTGTTTGAGGTGGATACAACTTCAGCTATTGCGGCTCAGTTAAAGGCTTTGACTATGAAGGTGGATTCTCTTGCAAATTATGGAGTTCAGCAGGTGGCTAGTGTTTGTGAGCTATGTGCGGGCGCACATGAGACGAATCAGTGTGCTATCTCTTCTGAATCAGCACAGTTCGTGAGTAATTTTCAGAGACCTGCTGCACCAGTTCCAGCTACTTATCATCCTAGTAATCGGAATCATCCCAACTTCAGCTGGAGCAACAATCAAAGTGCACAACAACCTTATCAGCAAGCAAAGCCAATCAATCAAGGCTATCAACAGCCTTATGCTCCGAGGGCACCATATCAACCTCCTGGATTTCAGCAGCAACAGCCCCAGGCTCATGCGGGGCAATCTTCTAATGAAAAATCAGAGATGGATGATTTGAGGATGATGATGAAGAACCTGCAAGCTTCTCAAAAGATCTTGGAGAGCCAGGTGGGACAGATTGTAAGTGCCTTACTTAGTAGGCAACAAGGAACTTTTCCTAGTGATACAGAGGTGAATCCAGGCAAGAGGGAGGTCTATGAGCAGGTGAAGGCTGTGACTTTGAGATCGGGAAGGGTTACAACAGATCCAAAATCAGCAACTAAGGAAGATGAAGATGTTCAGAATCAGCAGGTTGAAAAATCTGCAGTGCCAGAAATTGAGAAATCTGATTTAGTGGCTGATCAGTTTGATGGTGAGAAGAGCAAGAAACCTGTTGAAAAGTCTACTCTGGAGCAATTTTTAAAGAATAATCAGATCTATCCGCCTCCTCCATATCCTGGACGCTTGCAGAAAATTCAAAAGAAACAGTTTCAGAAATTTATGGATGTCTTCAAGAAACTGTCCATTAACATTCCTTTTGTTGAAGCATTGGAGCAGATGCCGAGATATGCAGAGTTCATGAAGGATATTTTGTCACGGAAGAGAAGGTTGGAAGAATTTGAAACAGTGGCAGTGACAGAGGAGTGTAGTGCGGTGTTGCAACAAAAATTGCCTCCTAAACTTAAGGATCCAGAAAGCTTTACAATTCCATGCGCTATTGGGAAGTTGTCTTTTGATAAATGCTTATGTGATTTGGGAGCTAGTATTAATCTCATGACCTTGTCTGTTTTCAAGCAACTTGGTCTACCGGAGCCGAAGCCAACTAACATCTCCTTGCAGTTGGCTGATAGGTCGATCACTTATCCGAGGGGTATAGTAGAGGATGTCTTAGTGAAGGTTGATAAGCTCATATTTCCTGCCGATTTTGTGATTCTAAATTTTGAAGAGGACAAAAAGATTCCCATAATCTTGGGAAGGCCTTTTCTAGCTACGGGTCGTACTTTGATCGATGTACAAAAAGGAGAGCTTACAATGAGGGTGCAAGATCAGAATGTCACCTTTAATGTGTTCAAGGCCATGAAATTTTCGATAGAAGATGAAGAGTGTTGCAGTGTGGAAATAGTTGATACGGGTCAGAGAAAGAGGTTTGATCAGTTATTGAGCGAAAAGTCGGATACACTCATGATAAAACATCACATCAGTGATTCCATTGACGGTTCTTCAGTTCAAGATCTTTCGAATGTCAAGCTTGGGAAACTTTCACCACATTTAAGGTATGTCCTTTTGAATAATGAGCTAGTGATTTTTGAAGAAGGGCATGATTACGTGTTGCGAAGGTGGAAAACCGATGATAAGGAAGAAGAAATTTTTGTTCAACCGGTTAAGTCGGAGAAGCACCTTAGAAGTGTGAAGAAGAAAAAGAAGAAGATTTGGCCATTGGGTAGTAAAATCAGGTTGAAATCTGATGGAAGAGATTTGTGGAAAGTAAGCAACCAAGATGTCAACGTTCGTATGAATGGTCTATGTGTTGAGGATGGTTCAGTTATTCTTTTGAAACCGCCATGAGTTGAGGAAGTAACGTCAAGCTATTGACGTTAAAGGAGCGCTCCGTGGGAGGCAACCCACGCATTAGTGTAAAAAAAAAGTGAATTTTGATGTGTAACGCAGGCTGCTCCTGCGTTTCTGTCTTTCGGGCAGGTTGCACCCCTGTAACGCAGGCTGCGCCTGCGTTACTCTCCTTAGCGCAGTCTGCTGGGCTGATGCACAGCCTGCGCCTGCGTGTCTGCATTGTGAGCAGATTGCTCCTGACGCGCGAAGGTTGCAAAATTACTGTTCATCCGATTTTTTTTTTCAGCAGTGTTGTGTCTTATAAAAAAAAAAAAAATCTTTCCACCCCATTCTTTTTATACTCTCTTCTCTAAACCTAATTCTTTTCCTATTTCAATTCCAAAACCCTTCATCTTTTCTTCAAATCTCTAAACCTATTCTTATTCTAATTCATATTTATTATTATTATTATTATTATTATTATTATTATTATTATTATTATTATTATTATTATTTTAATCCCTAAATCCTATTTCTATCTTACATCAAATTTCATACCTTCTCAAATTTTTCCCTTTTCACATTAAAATTTTATTCATCCTATCACTCCATTATATATATATACCCACCTATACATACAAATGCAATTCATCCTCTACTTCTTTAAATCTCTAAAAATTCAATTCTAAAGAGGAATTAATTGCAAGTTCACCTCTTCGATTCGTATTGGGTAAATCTTTTTCTCTAATATTATTTTTATTACGAAATTGTGTTCTTGTAAATTGGGGGGTTTTGTAGTATTCAGGTAAGGTGGCCAGTCTATGGAGCGCGTACGCAGTATCCACCGCCTGATTCATCCGAGGATGAGGACGAGTAGGTATGTTTTCTGCTATCCCTCGTATTTACTTCCATTCAATGCGAACATTGAATATTTCAAGTTTGGGGGTGTTTTGAGGGATTAGTAGTTGTTGTTGTATTATGTGTTCATATAGGATATCATGTTTGCATGTTTAGTGTAATTATGCATATATGTTCGTGTTATCTACATTTGTTTCATATAGGACATTCTGTTTTTTATTTTTCGTATATCATGTGAGTTCATTATAGTTGCATTTTCATGGCATGCATAATTCATGATCCCTTAGGACGAGCTGATTCTGATTGGTAGGTAGATGTTTAATTGAGTGTGGTAATGATGAGTAGAGGGTTGATTTATAGTTCCTACGAAATTGACTTGCATGTTTAAGGAACAAAACTTTTACACAGTCTCATTGTTTGCTTTTGGGCTAGGTTGAGGTTATGCTTGTTTAGATGTTTTGAGATTTAATCACTTGATTATATTTAGAATTTTCGTTATTCCCTTGATGGCGTAGGAGCACTAAAGTCTAAGTTTGGGGAAAACTAGGGATTTCATGCTAGTTGTTAATATTTGTTAAATAATGGCTAGGTGTCAATTGGCTAGTAGCCAGCTCATATTTATATGAGTAGTCTAGGGTTGGAATTGAGAATTCTCATTCCAGATTGCATGGAAAAAAAAATTAAAAAAAAAAAGAAAAAAAAGAGTCAAAAGTCCAATTGTTAAATGCAAAATTAACCACGAGTGAGCTCTTTAATACTCGAGTAATTAAGTCTGAGGGGACTTAGTCCTAGTAACCTAAAGCCCTTGTGGTTTGGGATTGCTGACCTAACACTCGCTACATGGGTATTATTGTATAAGCCTTTTGGGGTCTCATTCATTGCACGGTTAAATAAGCATGCGTATTGTTTATGGTATTATGTGTCGTAGTGTAGTAATAAAGCATGAATTCCTGGCTAACTTGAATGAGGATAGAGGTATTTCTAAGTTATGAAGTGTCTACAGTCTATTCTATTTTTAAACCTGTGATTGTCTTGGCGAAGAATAGGTATGATTTTTGACCTAGTGTTGGGAGTATTTCTAATGAGCATCGCATACACTCACGTTTCTATCATGTATTGTTAGTATACGGGGACTTAGTCGATCTCTATTTGGATTTAGTTGCATTCTTTGAGATATTTGCTTGTTAGTTGGTTTTGGTGAGTTTGAAGGGGATCGTTGCATTTTTCATATTAGTTGAATTCATGCACTGCATTGCATTAGGTTAGATGGATTTTTGTGTGGGTACATTCGCTATAGGCCCTCACGAGACCTTACTCGTCCACTAGGGCTACCTAGGGGTTTAAAGGGCTTGTTGCATATGCCAAATGCAACCGTGATCACCTACGGAAGTGGTACTAGTTAGTTAGTTAGTTGTAATTGTTTATGCTTGAGGATACTTGCTGCGTTCAGGAGAAAAGGATTATTAGTGACCTCATTCGAATGAATATCAACTCGGAAGTGAAGATGGTATACCGGCCAATTATCGAGGTAACTATTTCTAACCCTCTTCCCACTACTCAATCTCAAGGTTCTTTGGCATTGAGTGTTGCTATGGAGACTGAGTCTGAGAACCCACAGTCTTCTACCTAAGCAACCAAACTTAAATCCAAATCCAAGTCAAAGAAACCAACCTCAAGTGCTTCCCAACAGACATTTGTTGTAAAACCTACCATAACCTCTGAGGGGAGTGTTCATGTGGAAGTGAGTGGTGAGGGATAGGGTGAACATCAAAGAAGTCCTAAGGATAAGGTTGGAGAGGTAAGTGTGTCCCAGCCTAACCACATTGCAGTCTCCCAAAAGACTGTTAATGCTGAAAAGGATTTAAACACATCCCTAACAGCATCCTCTCAATAGGGTGTTGTTATTGAAAAGAGTTCCCAACCAGGAACATTGAATAAAAGGGGAAGGGACACCACTAGCCAAAAGTCACCAACCAAAACCTTTGTCAGAAAGAAGAAACCTAAAGTTACTTTGGGTGCACAAGGGTCACACACTGTTCAATCTCACATGATTGAACCTTCTCAAACTCAGTTTGATGTGGCTCCATCAAATGTGGAGTCACAGCCAAATTCTCAATCTCTAATCACACAAACAACTCAAAATTCACCATCTCTATCTCTGGATGTGGACATGCTTTCCACATCACAAGGAAATTCTCCCTCTTTACATCCAAGGGAGGAGCCCCACTCAGACCTTGTTGGTCATCAACTTTTAGATGATTTGTTGGACCAACAGCCATTTCTTTCTGAAACTATGACTGAATTTGTGTCGCCTACTTTAAAATCATTCTACACAGATTCTATCATAATTTCCCTATCAACTGCTATCCCTTCTACTTCATCGATGGATATCTCTCATCCGTTGACAAGTGTTTGTTCACCGATGGATATGCAACTACAGAATCAATGGATACACCAAATTCATTGGTCAATGTGTTCCCTACATCAACAACAGAAGTCACACTTGTAGTTCAAACATTTCTAGGATTGAGGGAAGGGAGTGACAACACTGAGAGCGAGAGGCTGCTTTGTGAGCAGGCAAAAGGAGAGAATGAGAGTGAGGGGCTGACAGTTTCTTCCTGCCAGGCAAAAGGAGAGACTGAGAGTTCCACCTTAGTAGGTGAAGGTGAGGGTGTGAGAGGTGTGAGCCAGGAGGAGCCCCTGATGCAAAAAGAGAGAGAATATGAGAGAAAAGCAGGTACATGAGACATAAGGATGGATGAAGCCATTTCTTGTGAGTTAATGGAGGTTAAGGATGCCCCTAGAATAAGTATCTATCAACAGACATCTCAAAACGTCATTGATAGATCAGTTCTTGGAGTTGAAACCTTTACTCACCCTGTCTTTGACCTAAACTCTCGGGCTGAACATGGCAATGTGGAGGCTGAGCAACAGCTGAACTTGGTACAAAACTCAGAATCTATGCAAAGAGCCACAAATGCTCTTACCAAGCTGCCTCCAAGTGCTAATGAAGCGAGTCAGTCTGACTCTGAATTCACAGATGAAGGTGAAGATGTAGGGCCTTCACAGCAACCTAGAGACTTACCAGAATGGATAGTATCTCAAGACTATGTCTCCAAGGATGCTCTCACTGAGCTAGTAGTGCAGTATGAGAAGACTACAGCTACTCTACAAGATGCTGAACCTGCTATGAAGCTTGTGCAAGAGAACTTTCCGGCTACTCTCAAACTGCACAAGTGTCTTCTCAATCAAAGGGTGGTAGATAAAGATGAATTCAAGCTGGAAATTAAAAATTCTCTAGAATCTCAACACAAAGACTTGGAGCTTCTTTTCCCTCCCCGAACAATGCAGCAGCTTAATCAGAAGCTGAAGAAAGAGGTAGACACAGAAAAGAAAACTGACTGTCTGTCTGCAAAAGTTGATAAGTTAGAGCTTCAAATGAGCACTATTCTTGAAAATCAAAAGCTCATTCTTGAAGCTCACAACAAACAGAATGCTCTCCTTGCCAGTCTGTTGACTCTGCCAACTACTCCAGCCCTTGATGCTAACAAAAAGGGGGGAGAAGTTTGGAGATAAGAGGTCAACAAGTGAGGGGGAGCAACTTAGAGGTCAACAAGTGAGGGGGAGCAACTTCATTCTACTCTACCTCCAACAGCTCCAGCAATTCAAACTAGTGAGGAAGAACCAGCCATTCAACCTGAAGACTCTATAGCCATGAGGCTGGCTGCGAATCCTCAGATTTCTCAAGTACAAATTCCTCCCATAACCACATCAATCAGACAGGTACTAATTCAAGATTTTGTGCTTCCTAGATCTCTAGCCAGAGGGGAGCCATCTTACTTGTCTGAATTCACGCCTGTGCTCAAGCCCAAGAAGTCACCTATGAAAAAGAATGGTAAAAACACCATGAGAGTAGAATTTCCAATGCCAAAACCAGATGAATTCAAGCTAATGAGCAAACATCTTGCAGAATTAAAACAGAAGGCTAAAGTTGATGTGGGACTCAAAGAGAATCTAGCATTTATCTACAAAGAGGGAGTGGAAATTTGTGTCCCTGCAGGTTACCCTGACTTTGTAGTTGCTAAAGCTGAAGAAACTGCAAGGTTACTTCAAGCTGGTCAAATTGTAAGAAATCCTGTAGAATCTACTGAGAAGGAAGCTAGATTGGCTGATGAGCTCGTAAGAGAGTTAGAAGAAGAAATGAAGCAAGAGGCTGAAGAAGAAGAGGCCAAATTTAAGAAGAAGAAGAAAATGAACACAAAGTCTGCGTGCAAGAAAAGAAAAAGCATGTTTAAAGTTTCTGCTAAGAGATCTTTGAGCCCAGAACCAGAAGTTCAAGTTGAATCAGTACCACCTCAACCTACAGAACCTCCAACTCAGAACACTCAGGCACTCAACACCTTGGAACTTGTAAAGGAAGAACCTGTGGAATTTGACTTTGACATCAACAGCTTGGTATTTCCAAAGATCAGGCTCTCACCTGAAAAGAGGAGAACAAGAAGAAGGAAACAACCACTAGCTAGACCAATTCAATTCACTAAGGTTCCTCAAGTTGCAAAGGTTGCCACCAAGAAAGAAACTGAACTATACATTGCAGATATTGAAGAATATTCAAGCATCGATTTCTTCTTGGATGATGTGGATAATGTGAGTGCTGCATATAGGATAGTCAGGCTTCCAAGAAGGTTAATTTTCACCTATAAAGGAGGGAACAGTGTAGCCTGGCCCCTAGATCAAGTGTTAAATGAAGGATACAGCAAACTCTGAGGGATTTGGTCCTTAATGAAAAAACTGGAGGATTCACTCCAGAAGCAAGGGGAATAATTTTCAAAAAGGCCAATAAAATTGAGAAATAACCGGACTTCAAAGGAGGGTTTTCCCAAGACACTGAACATTCCATATGAACCTGGCAAGAAGGTTCATTTTTATCCTTACTGGATAATGGAATTCAGAGATGATCAAAATTGTAGAAGATTCTTCAGGATAGAAGATTAGCTGGAAAAAGCTTACAATGAGTACTTGCAATACTTAATGTCTATGTTGGATCCAAACCACTCAGAAGAAAAGATCATCTACAGATCTCTGGAAAATCAGCTTGAGGCAAACAGAGAGAAAATCCATAGTATGAGGACTGCAAGGGGAAGAAAGCAATGATATGCTCAGACTAGAGGAGCATCCCTTGTAGAAGTATGATTCTGTCACTTAACTCAGTTCAATTCTTCAAAATTTTGTAGCTTGTACAATTTATATGTTTTTATAGAATATCATGATCTTTGCAAAGGTGTTTTGTTATCATCAAGGCCCTTAATTTATGGCTGTAGTTCTATCAGTCATAAATTGGGGGAGATTGTTAGGAATTATGTTGCCTTGATGATATACACCAATAAAACACCTTGAAAATCATATGAGTACAAGATTAAGTTTTGTAACTTATCAACGGATACCCAAGCTATGTACATCCGTTGATGAGGCAGCTTATCAATTGATAAGTTTGTAGCATACCTTGTATTTAAGTTTGAGTTTGTTGTCGAATATCATAGTTGCTAGTAATCCTAAGTCATGTTGACTATCAAAGGATATACAGAATAGGGTAGCTAATTGTATATAAGCTGTGCTATGTAATTCTGTATAAGTGAAGTGGTGATCAACGGATGAAGATTCTATGTCAATGGATATTGTATTCTCAGCAAGCAGAAATCAACCTGTCGATCCATGTCTAGACCAACGGATAAATGCTTCAACCAATAATGTCTTGGGATTAGAGGTTGATGGCGACTTGACATGCCTGACATATCACATGGGTTGATAAAATTAAAAGAGGTATGGGAACCAGTATTGGAAACGAACAAGAAAAAGAAACATTCCTTATTCTCACAAACAATCTAGCTGGTAAATCTAGTGAATATATGTCCAAGACAACCAGACAAAATTGTATCACATGGAGACAAGGAGTGGCAGCAACCCTGCAGGATACTTTGACTTGTAAGATTCGTTTATTTTGTAGGATTTGTAATCTTGGAGTATTTATATACTTCAAGTGTAGCATAGCTAAAACAGAGAAGAAAAACACTGAGCTAAAAAGCCATAAGCATTAGGTTCTCTTGTAATAGTTTTAGCCTTGTATTCGCAGCTGTGTACTCATTTTACACAGAGAAGTTTTCTTCAATACAACCCTCAGGTGGAGTCGAGAAAACCCCACCTAAAATTTTTAAGTGTATTGTGCATTTGTTCATTTTCTGTTTCTTTACGTTTTAGTCTTCGACTTATCCATCTATTTCCATTGAAGTTGTAATTGTTGTCTTGCTTAAAATCGAAAGAATTTCACAAGATTGTATTCAACACCCCTTCTACAATCTTGAGGTGTGCAACTGGGAAATAACAAAGCTGCTAAAGAAGTGGATCTGAACAGAGTTAAAGGAAGTCAAATCACAAGTCGTTTGGATGTTTACTCAAAAAGGGATAGAAATATTAGAAAATAATTTTCTCTGTCACTTTATTTGTAGTAAGTAGGTTGTACACATGTTCTATAAGTGTACAACCTCACTTCTCTAGCAGTTAAGATAAGTAAGATTTCTCAACACAACTTAGAACCTCTCTCTGAGAAAACGAAGCTGAGAATACTACCATTTGTATTCATAGTTTGTAGCAAACCTTTATCTAATAAAATATTAAATTAAAGTGAGTGATCTTGTTCTAGTGTTTACATTCCGCATTTTACACATCCTGTAGAACACGAACACACACATTTGCTACACAATCAGATTCAAGCACTCAAACAATCTTTTCTTAAAAGCCATACTCAAAGAAAAGTTTGAGAAATACATTCACCCCCTCTGTATTTCCTTGTCGGTATATTCATACTCAACATTGAAAATATTGTGTGATATTTTTGGGTAATTGTAAGATTAGTTTTAAATAAAAAAGATAACGTATTTTAATTAGAAAGAAAATATTAATGATTTGAAGATATGGTATGATTGAAAAAAGGTAAGGTATTCTAATTTGAAAAGAAATATTAATGATTTGAAGATATGATATGATTGATGTTTTTGTAAAAGGTAATATCTTCAAATAAAAGTAAATATGAAAATGGCAATAGCTAATTAACATTAATTATATTATATTATTATTTATTTTAATAATTAAGATAAAAAGGAAATATTTATGATTGAAAGATATGGTAGATTGATGTTTTTAGCTGTTTATAAAAGATAATATTTTCAAATATAAGTAAATGTGAAAAAGGCAATCGTCTAATTACCATTAATTATATTATGTTATTATTTATTTTAATAATTAGGATAATCAAACCGACAAACTTTCAATATTTCGGCTTTAATATAATAGTACTAGCTTATAACCCGTGCGATGCACGGATTTCTTTTGATATGTTATAAATTTTATTTATGTTATAATTATGTTTTTTGTATAATTATTATTTTTAAAATTTTTTTAATATTATTTTAATATGATTTAGTATAAGTTTAATTAATGATATGCATGATTTAAAATTAAAATTATAAATTTTAAGTTAAACATGTCGTTGACGGATTCGAACCTTGAATCCTTAGTAAAGTAATTTAATCATAAAATATACCTTATAATTACATCTAACATTCATATTAATTACAGTAATATGGTGTAACATTTTTGGGTATATATTAATGATTGCAAAATTATATTTTAAATTAAAAGGTAATGTATTTAATTAGAAAAGAAACATTGATGATTGGAAGATATGGCATAACAGATGTTATAGGTGTTTATAAATGATAATATCAACTAAAAGTTAATATGAAAAAGATAATCGAGTAATTACCATTAAATACATTATTCTATTATTTATTTTATTAATTAGGATAACCAAATCGACAAAATTTCAATATTTCGGTTTTAATATAAGAGTATTAAAAAGTACTGTTTTCATTAAAAAATAAACATTGATGATTGGAAGATATGTTATAATTAAGGTTGTTAGGTTTTTATAAAAGGTAATATCAACTAAAAGTAAATATGAAAAGAATTGATGATTGAAAGATATGGTATAATTGATGTTTTTAGTTGTTTATAAAAGTTAATATCAACTGAAAGTAAACATGAAAAAGGTAATCGAGTAATTAACATTAATCATATTACTCTATTATTTATTTTATTAATCACGATAACCAAATCGAAAACCAAACTGCCAAATTTTCAATCTTTCGGCTTTAATATAATAGTATAGATAAATAGATACGAATTTTTAATATATTTCATTAATAATTATAAAATATGGTTTGATATTTTTAGGTATATAATAATGATTGCAAAAAATATTAATGATTGAAAGATGTTACATTATCATGTCATTATGGATGTTTTTAGGCATCTATATATAAAAGTTAATGTCTACAATTAAAAGTAAAAGTGTTTTAATTAAGAAGGCGATCGATCAATTACCATTTAATACATTATTTTATTAATTAGGATAACCGTATCAAAAATCAAAATAACAAATTTTCAATGTTTTGGTTTTTTTTTAAATGTTTCGATTTTAATATAATAGAATAGATACTAAAAATCTAATGATCATTATTAATTGTAACTTGTATGGTTGAACAGCAGAACCAAAATAAAAATAATTATACTCATGTTTCCTTATTATTAACTTTTGCAAGATATGATATTTTTGGATATGTAGTAACGATTGTAATATTATATTTTAAATTAAAAGGTAATTTAATAAAATGGCTCGTGATATTTTTGAAAAATGAGATATTATAGTTATAAAAGATAGAAAAACTAATGCGTTTTATTTGAAAAAGATAATTAGTAAGTTATTAGTAATTATAAATAGAATTGCCCGTGAGTATAAAATAAAATAGAATTGCCCGTGAGTATAAAATAAAATAGAAACTAAATAAATAATAACTAAGAAAGGGTATTGAAGTAAAAACACGAAGTACCGTACCCACTAACCAAACTTTTAATATTTCGATTTATAATATAGTATAGATTTTTGGATATTTATTAATGATTGTAAAATTATATTATAATTTAGAAGGTAACTTAATAAAATGGCTCAAGATATTTTTGGAAAATGAGAGATTATAGTTATAAAAAATAGAAAAGTATTGTGTTTTAACTAAAAAAGATAATTGAATAGTTATTATTAGTTAAAAAATAGCATTGCCGGTGAGTATAAAATAAAATAGAAACTGAATAAATAATACTCCCTCTCTCCCATCCATTTCTTTACAATTTCCTTTTTGGGCCGTCCCACCATTTCTTTACATTATCCAAAATAGTAAGTTTTAACACTATTACACCCACTACTTCACTTATTTTAACAAGGAAAATGCTAGGTACCCCAAATTGGTACCCAAATTTTTTTCCAAAATACACATGTCATGATCTGAATGGTTGAAAGGCATATGATGTAGC
Source organism: Kitagawia praeruptora (assembly GCA_037693485.1). NCBI lineage: Eukaryota > Viridiplantae > Streptophyta > Magnoliopsida > Apiales > Apiaceae > Kitagawia > Kitagawia praeruptora. The sequence continues at coordinate 86,577,796 of CM075347.1, read as the reverse complement.
CTATTTGTATTTCGAGGATACAACTCAACTTAAACAAGATTGTAATAGTTAATAGTATATAGACTGTCACAAGGAATCTCAGATTGTATTATCTGTCAGAAGAAAAAGATCAAGGTCAATCTACAGACTTGAAGAATTACTACATTGAAAGAAGCTCAGACATCTGATCAAGCCTCAGTGGAGTATTCGTTAAGAAGTGGATTCATTTAAAGTGACAGAGATTTCAAGGTGACAGAGATAGTACAGAAGATTAAAGAGAGAGAGGAGAAAAGAAAAGGAACCAGATTTTAAAGTCAATATATGAAGAACAGTCATTGCGGTTAGTCACTCATGAACCAGACAGTACATCGAGTGTCACATTTAACAGTGGTTGTTCATCATTAACTTCAGTGGTTCAAGCTATCAAGACTGGTATGTGAGAAAATCATTGTGCAAGCAACAGAAGTGCTAAATTAATTAATCACAAGGATTTTACTATCAAGTGGACTAGCTACGAGGAAAAAGAATTATCATAAAGAAATTCTAAGTGATATATTCTTAAAGCTGGAACCCCGGTTGGAATTGATATATTTTTTGTTAAGCAAAAGGAGTCCGGTTCCAGACGCTCAGGTAACCGCAGTTTAGAGTTTAAGTATAATTTTATATTAATAAATATTTTATTTATTTAGAAAATTATATTTATAAATATCTAATAATATTAGATATTTATTTTTATAATTTCTGGATTAAAATAATTATTTATTAATTAAAGATTATAAGTTGTGCGGGACAAAAAGCATTTCTACGGAGCCCATTCCATATAGGACAAAATAGACCTCGGTTGAATTTTGAATTGCAGCAGGTCATTTGTTTTCCGAATATTCTTCAACATGTGTACGAAGCAATTCACTTGATTAATTTAATAAACAAATGAAAAGGAAACAAGTGAATTGTTAGCAAATTGGCCAAGAAAAAAAGAATTATGTTAATTCTTTCTTAATTAATTTAAAGTATTTAATTAACTTGATTAATAAATTAATTCTTCAAGAATTAATTTATTTATTAAGTTAATTATTGAATTAATTAATTTGGAATTAATATAAATTTCTAAAGTCTATTAGAAGTGTTTTAGACTATGATTTAATGTTAAAAGACTATTTAAAAGTAGTCTGGCTGATAGTCTGCACAACAAAGGCTGCACAGGTTGATAGTCTGCTAAGGTGATAGTCTACCAGAAAGTCTGCATGGTAGTCTGCCAGAAAAATCATGTATTAAAGACTATCAGGATAGTCATTCTGATCGTCTGGAGAAAGAGTTGGGTAGTCTGCCAAGCCAGATAGTCACACCGGTAGTCTGCAGCTCAACTGGATAGTCTGCAAGTCATTTGATAGTCTTTCGATAGTCTGCAGAAGTGCTAAACAAAGCCAGTAGCTTTATTTTGATAAAAGCACCAGGCGGCTACAACAACAAAACACACATAGACACACACGGACAAGAAAGACACAGAAGCAAAAATATCATATCTCTCTCATCTTTCAAGCTCAAACCAAGCAATTTAATTGCCATAAATTCTTGAGTTCTTTGTATAAAAAATTGTATCCATTGGAACTTAATTATTTGTGATTCTTGTACTACTAGCGAATTAAGTTTCCTAGTTCGTAACTTGATATCTTGATTTTTATTAACTAAATTAGAAAAGTTCATGTCGAATTTTCTAATTAGTTATTAATTACTTGATAAACATTTGTACTGAAATTGTAACACCCATCAAGTTAATATATTGTTATATTCAACTTGAAAATTTGTTTCAATTAATTTCGCACAAATTTGTTTGAATTAAATTTTATTTAAAGAACAAATTTCGAGAAATTGGTATAGATTGTATTCAACCCCCCCTTCTACAATCTTATCGGACCTAACAATGGTTATAATTACAATGGGCTCGCCAGGGCCATATAAATCCCACCAATTAAAATTTTTCATACATCCAACTCATCAATGCCACATCATTTGGGAGCATTTTTTGGGTACCAATTTGGGATACCTAGCACTACTCTTTTAACAATACTTTACACTATTTCACCCACTACTTAACTTATTTTAACAATAAAATCACTATTACACCCACTACTTCACTTATTTTAACAATAAAATCACTATTACACCCACTACCTCATTTATTTTAACAATATTATACCCACTTTACACTCACTATCCTTGACCTCCGTGCTCAGCCGCCATGTAAAGAACTGGCTGGGACGGAGGGAGTAACTAAATAAGGATATTGAAGTAAAAACACGAAATATCGTACCCACCGACAAAATTTTTAATACTTCGATTATTATAATATAGTATAAATTTTTGGGCATGTATTAATGATTGTAAGATTATATTTTAAACTAAAATATAACTTAATAAAATGGCTCGTTATATTTTCGGAAAATGAGAGATAATTATAGTTATAAAAAATTGAAAAAGTAATGTGTATATTAAAAATACATATGTATTATTAATTTATTATTATTAAAAATAAGAAACAATTCAAAATGTTATAAAAATTACTTTAAAAAAATCATTGTAAAAAATATATTATCAAATAATAATTAAATAACATGTGCGTGTATATAAAGGGTATAAAGCTACTAATACATGTGGGAAGGATATGGTCACAATGCGAAGGAAAGAAGAAGTTACTTGGGCTAATTGTATTGTATTTAAAGGCTGGGCCGAAAACATCTGTATTTGTTTTTTTTTTTTGCTAAATAACATCTGTATTTTTTGTTTCCTGCATTATGTAAATTTTTTTTTTGAAAAAGTAAAATGATGACATTTTTACCATTTTTTTTAACTTTTTGACGAGAATACCACTTCTGAATTTATTGCCCAAAAATACCATTGTATTACGCATTTAAAAAATGGGTAATAGTATTACGCATTTTTCAAATGGGTAATACATATAAAGTTAAAAAAAATTGAAAAAAAAAATTAAAAAAAATAAAAAATTGTGTCACGCATTTGGGAAATTATTACATGATACCCAGATCTCAAATGCGTAATAGTATTACCCATTTTGGAAATGTGTAATAGACTGGTATTTTTGGCCAAAAAATTTAAAAATGGTATTTATGTAATAAAATTTTGAAAAAATGACATTTTTGGCCACAAAAAAAATACAAACTATCATCTTTCTTTCCTTCTTTCGCAATTGTTTAGTTGTTAATTTTTCACTCCAAAGACAAGTAATCCTATTTGATGTTGTTGCAGATGCACAAAGTGGTTGTTCCATACTTTATCACGCTGTGTGTTACACCTAGTACTTCTGGATTTGAGGGGACATTAACTACAACAAATATAGGCTTTTTTGACGGCCAACTTCTGACGGAGTTGTTTTCAGCGCTCAGACAAACACGAAAATCCGTCAAATGGTTAGCTGAACATCCGACGAAAGATAAAAGGTTGTCAAAAGTTGAATATTTTAATTATATATTTTGGCGCATACAAAATTTTGGCCTGAAAATTTTCCCGCTAAAACAATCTTTTGACGGAATTGATCCCGTTGTTAGATGTTATGAAAATTTTCTTTTTTTAAAAGTAATTAAAATCCAGAAACAATTATTAATTATTAAAAAAATTGACAATCTTCTGACGGAAAATCTTTTTTTGCCAACTTTTGACAGAGTCGATCAATTCCGTCAGAAGTACTGGGAAATTCCCAGTACTTTTGACAGAAATTGATGAATTTCGTCAAAAATTGATTACTACATTTTTGTTAAAATCTCTTTCAACCCGACCTCTTTATTTTTTGATAATTTTTCCCGACAATAAAATGAGTATTTATTAACATGCGTATGGTTCGATCGTCAAAGAAATAATTCAAAAAAATTGTTCAGTGAACATGGATCGTGCCCCGTTACAGGAAACATCACTTTTACTACGTTTTTATTAAAATCTCGTACAACCCGACCTTTTTATTTTTTGATTATTTTTTCCCAACACTAAAATGAGTTTTTATTAACATTCGTACGGTTCGATCGTCGAAGAAATCATTCAAAAATTTTTTTTAGTGAACCTGGATCGTGCCCCGTTACAGAAAATAGCACCTTTACTATGTTTTTGTTAAAATCTCGTACAACCCGACCTTTTTTTTTTGATTATTTTTTTCCAACACTAAAATGAGTGTTTATTAACATTCGTACGGTTCGATCGTCGAAGAAATAATTCAAAAAAATTATTCAGTGAACCTGGATCGTGTCCCATTATAGGAAGCAGCATTCTTACTACATTTTTGTTAAAGTCCCGTATAACCCGACCTTTTTATTTTTTGATTATTTTTTCTCAACACTAAAATGAGTGTTTATTAACATTCATACGGTTCGATCGTCGAAGAAATCATTCAAAAAAATTATTCAGCGAACCTGGATCGTGCCCCGTTATAGGAAGCAACACTTTTACTACGTTTTTGTTAAAATCTCGTACAACTCGACCTTTTTCTTTTTTGATTATTTTTTTCCTATACTAAAATGAGTGTTTATTAACATTCGTATGGTTCATTCGTCGAAAAAATAATTCAAAAAAATTATTCAGTGAACCTGGATCGTGCCCCGTTATAGTAAGTAGTACTGTTCATTTTTGTTAAAGTCTCGTACAACCTGACCTTTTTATTTTTTGATTATTTTCTCCCAACACTAAAAGGAGTGTTACATTCATACGGTTAGATCGCCGAAGAAATCAATCAAAAAAATTATTCAGTGAACCTGGATCGTGGCCCGTTACAGGAAGTCGCACTTTTACTACGTTTTTGTTAAAATCTCGTACAACTCGACCTTTTTATTTTTTGATTATTTTTTTCCAACAATAAAATGAGTGTTTATTAACATTTGTACGATTCGATCGTCGAAGAAATAATTCAAAAAAATTATTTAGCGAACCTGGATTGTGCCCCGTTATAGGAAGCAGCACTATTACTACATTTTTATTAAATTCTCGTACAAGCCGACCTTTTTATTTTTTGATTATTTTTTCCCTATACTAAAATGAGTGTTTATTAACATTCGTACGGTTCGATCGTCGAAGAAATCATTCAAAAAAATTATTCAGTGAACCGGGATCGTGCCCCGTTAGAGGAAGCAGCACTTTTACTTCGTTTTTGTTAAAATCTCGTACAACTGGACCTTTTTATTTTTTGATTATTTTTTTCCTATACTAAAATTATTTTTTATTAACATTCGTACGGTTCAATCGTCGAAGAAATAATTCAAAAAAAATATTCAGTGAACCCTGGATCGTGCCCCGTTATAGGAAGTAACACTGTTCATTTTTGTTAAAGTCTCGTACAACCCGATCTTTTTATTTTTTGATTATTTTTTCTCAACACTAAAATGAGTGTTTATTAACATTCCTACGGTTCAATCGTCAAAGAAATCATTCAGTAAAGCTGGATCGTGGCCCGTTACAGGAAGCAGCACTTTTACTACGTTTTTGTTAAAATCTCGTACAACTCGACCTTTTTATTTTTTGTTTATTTTTTTCCAATACTAAAATGAGTGTTTATTAACATTCGTACGGTTCGATCATCGAAGAAATACTTCAAAAAAATTATTTAGTGAATCTGGATCGTGCCCCGTTATAGGAAGCAGCACTGTTAAAGTCTCGTACAATCCGACCTTTTTATTTTTTGATTATTTTTTCCAACACTAAAATGAGTGTTTATTAACATTCGTACGGTTCGATCGTCGAAGAAATCATTCGAAAAATTGTTCAGTGAATCTGGATCGTGTCCCGTTGGAGGAAGCAACACTTTTACTACATTTTTATTAAAATCTCGTAAAATTCGACCTTTTTATTTTTTTATTATTTTTTTCCAACACTAAAATGAGTGTTATTGTAATTTATAACATCTAGATAAAAAGTCTTCAAGACCAATATCAAATTACTTTTGATTGCAAATTCGATTTTGGAGAATTTATGTTTTCGGAACCTTTCAAAAGTTTCATATGTTTTTAAATTGTTATATCAAAAAATAATTCTTTAGTACAGTTGGATAATCGAGGAATATTAGACTAATATATTAAATATTATGATAATATCCTATTAATTATTCCGATTAATCCTCGATTACTAGATTAATTTTAAATCGATACATCAACCGATTTATACCTATTATTACCAATTTTTAAAACCTTGGTTACAAAATGTTTTTCTAAAAAAAGAATTAATGTGAGAAGAGGAGGCAGTTTTCCCCCAAATGAAAATTAGAAGCTCACTTTCCCCCTCAACGAAAATTAGGGTAAAATGGCTTAATCATAATTGAACTCGTGGTCAACTTACAAGTGGGTCACTAAACTGAAAAAGCTTGCTAATGGATCATTGAACTAGACTTAACTTGCTATTTAGTCATTGAACATTAAAATTTTTGCACAAAAGTTAACTCATCTTTGACTTTAACGGAATCCGTTGGGTTTTTTTTTTTTGCTTAATTATGATTGTTCAGTCAAATTGGTGGGTTGTATAGCTTCCCATGATTGTTAGAAGGCTAATTACAAGATCAATTTCATCATTTTATTTCCGATTTGAGTAATTCGTATAATTAGGGTTCTTAGTTCATAATTTGGGGATTTTATTTCTGTTGAATGTTCACTTAATTGGATGTTTTGTATAGCTTTAGGAGGTCATAAGCAACATGTTTATGTGATTAATTGGAATGTTATGTTTGTATAAAGGCATAAACGAGTTAAGAGGTTTTTGGACTCGAAGTTCCGGTGTGAGTTCGTGATTGTTGTGGTTATAAACGAGTTGCTGCAGCTGTCTTGAGCACGTAGATGTCATTTAATGTGAATTCTGGGCTAGTAGAGAGTTGCCGGAAAGTTGTAGTCATCGGATAATTGATTCCGTTAGTGCACATTAACGGCAATTACCTAAATGCAAGTTTTTATCAGTTTAATAAGTTTACTGCAAGCTTTTTGAGTTCAGTTACCCAACTGCAAGTTAAGGGACAGTTCAATTATGATTAAGCCATTTTACCGACGAAAATTACAACCCAATAACGCCCTCGCGCGCAGACACTCTCTTACACCTCTTAATCTCACATTACTCTCGCTGTCCACTCTCTCTATATCAAATTAATGTTGAGTATTGAATACAGTAAAAGAATACAGAGGGGGGGTAAATGGATTCTTGAACTTTTCTTGTTCTTGAGTCTGTGTAGCAAGATAGGTGTTTGTGTGTGCTAGAATATGAGTGCGGATAAAAACAACACAAGACACGATATCACTTTAATCTAATATTGTATTAGATTAAGGTTGCTACAATCTGTGAATACAAATGATAGTATTCTCAGCTTCGTTTTTCTCAGAGAGATATGACTTTATAATGTATGAAAAACTTGACTCCTCAAAAGTTAACTACTAAGGAAGTGAGGCTGTATCCTTATAGAACATGGATACAACCTACTTACTGCAAATAAGGTAGCTGAACAAAGTACTTTCTAGTTTGTCTATCCTTTTTGAGTAAGTGTCCAAACGGTTATAAATTTGACTTTGCAAAGCCTGTTCAGATCCACTTCTTTAGCCCTTCGTCTCTTCTATATCTCTCCAAGCTTCCTTGTAGGCTTTCCAGAGCACATTACAGATTGTGGTCCATAAAGTGCATTGGCTTGTTGCAGGCTTCTGACTTGTACAATTTCTTCAGTATTTTGTCTCCAAGAATGTATTCGATAAGTGACTAAGTAAGTGGTTCGAGAACTAGGATTGACTTGATCGATAACTCTGAGTTCTCGAATACTGTTATATGATATATCGAATCACTTCTCGAATAGTTCTTTTCTCTAGAAATCCTTGAGTTATCGAATAGAGCATTTTGACATGTCGAATCCCTGAGATATCGAATAGCTTTCTGAGTCATTGAGATATCGAATGGAACTTTGACTTGTTGACTCTTTGAGAACTCGAATACCACTTTGACTTCTTGACTTCTTGAGTTCCCGAATAGAGCAGTAGACATATCGAATCTCTGAGATATCGAATGAGATATCGAACAGTGTATTCAGAGATATCGAATAGTGTCTTGAGATATCGAATCCCTGACTTCTCGAATGCTGGACTTCTCGAATAGACAAAACTACTTCTCGAATTGGTACTTAGGCAAATTCTTCATTTCTTCAAATCTCAACTGTGATTTATTTGACAGTCTTCATCTCTTTGTTTGAGGCATGAACCTTGGAACTTCTTTCAAGCATTATTCTTGACTCAATAAGTACAGTTACACAGCTAGAATTTGATGCGTATTACAAGTACAAAGCAAGTGGAAACTCTACAACTAGAGGTTCCCTCAGTTAAGAGGTCATGTAAGTAATGCAAAGCATTACAAACAATTAGGCTTGTTCTTAGAGTTAAACAGGCATGTCTCTGTGGCTAACAATCTCCCCCAAATTGTGAGTAAGACCCTTAGTCACAATTTCACGTCTGATAACAAGCCTAACATACATAAAGATAAAACTTTAAAAAGTACATGTATGAAATTTGATTGAGAGCATGAGTTGAATTACAAGTTGAGTATTCTTACAATATGATGAAATACAAGCCATTCCCCTTTGATTCCATTTTCATTGCTTTGGCTTGTAGATCATCTTATGCTTTCTGTTTTCTTTCTTGCTCCCTCCTTACATTCTCATCCATAGCTCTTATGATATCTGCCATAGCATCTAATTCTTCAAGCAGGATAGAGTTTTTGAAATCTTCAAGTACTGGTTTTAGTATATTGGCAGGATAATGATTGAGTAGGTTCATTCTGATATTGACATTGTCTCCATTTCTTCTCCTATACTTCACCACATAGGGATCAAACTAAACTCTACACAATCCCTTAGCCCTTATCTTTTCTACCTCAATCTCCAGTCTATCAATTTCTTTCTCTCTCTCTAACCATTTCTCAAGGCACACCTTCCTTATTGAAGATGGTAGAAAATCGTCTATGAGAAGGACTTAAGGTACATTCATCTTGATTTCTCTTCATTCTCACAAAGTTAATCAACTCCAACTTCCATACTCTCTCCACCCTGTCTTCAGAATCCAACAATGCAATAATTCTTTCTATCTCATATAGCTTGCCCCAATTTTGACAACCCCCTTGTTTGAATTTTCTCTGTCTCCCATCAGTATACTTGATCTCAAGGAAGTCATTCACAATTGTAGCAGAGTAGATTCTTTGAGCTCTCAGAAATAGCAGTTGGTCTTCATCAAAATCTTCATCTAGTGGTTGGAGTTTCAATCCTGGAATGATTGTTAGGGCTCTTGACCTGGATGGCTTTACTCTCTTAGCAGCATGCTTGAAATTAGATCTTTTTACTTGATTGCTTGGCTGAAATTTTTGACCTTTGTTGGAAGACCATAGTAGTATTCCATTAGCAATTTGCTTTCTGAAACATACACATGGTTTCTTGGCTTGAATCTCCTTCTCTTCTTGAGGTAGTAAAACATTTGCAGAGGCCATGGAATTTGACTTTTGTAGGTCACTACTAACAGTATTCACCCTAGACTTAGAGTCTTGTGTTGTGGTGAGGTTACTGTCAGCAATGCCTATGGCTTGCTGTTTCACACTTGTCATCTCATAGACTTTCCCTTGGTCATTACCATCTTTCTTTTCTTTGTCATCCCTCTTCTTTTTCTTGTCTTCATCTCCCTTATCACTCATGTGATGTCTTCTGCTCCCATAACTTTTATCCTCATCTTTGTCATCCTTATTTCTCCTAGGCTTAGCAATTTCTGGAATTACCGCAGTTGCAATAAAGGATCTGAGAATTTGCAATGCCTCTAGTTCTTCAGCATTTCTGGCTCCATTCTTCTTCTATAGTTGATCAGTGATAGCAATGATAAGTCTGTGATTTCTAGAGGTGAGATCATTGGGAATGACCAATTGCTTGATGTCTTCAATTTTGGTGCCAGATTGGTAGATGATTGTCCATGGCTTCTTGATTACTTCTGGCAGCCTTGAAGGTTGATCATTCCTTAAGTCATCATACAGACTCTTGTTGTTTTCATTTGCATCCCTCTTCTCAATAAGTCTGATCAGTGCATCTATCTCTAAATGTTTCAATGATTGTAGAGTGTTGTAGGTTAGATGCTAGATACTGGATTTTGCCACCATCATCACCTCCTTGAGCCATAAGCCATTGACTCTCCTTAGTATCACAGTGAAGTAATTGATCTGATCCCTCAGCCTCCTTAGATATATTTGAGTGTTATCAGCCTGTTCCCTTGAGACTTTCAGAAACTTCAAGAATGCATCATCATGGTAGACATTAGAGTTTGCAACTTCTTGTAGCTTGGCCTCAGTAACCACCTTTACTTCTACAGGTTTGACACTTTCAACTTTAGTAGATGGAGAGTTATCATATGGCATACTCCCTGCAGTCACTGTGGTTGTGATAGATTGCTTCTGACCATCAGGAGTGGTGATGTGTACAGTTGGTAGAGTGACAACTGGCAGAGAAGATGGAGGCTCATCAACTTTTGATTTTCCTTTGCCTGGCACATTAGGTATGGATATGGATTTTGAAGCTCTTTGGTGACCACCCTCATTTATCTTGATGCTTTTAGCTTGAGTTTTATCCCCCTTTGGATTTGAGTTCCTTGAGGTCCTCTTCTCCCCCTTAGGCTTGTTGTTAGGCACAGAGGCTTGATGAGTGACCACAGGGTTTGAAGATTCTTCAGGGAGAGGGAGACCCATGTGCTTCATCATTGCAGACAACATGGACTATTGATGCAGGAGAATATCAGCTGTGGTGGTGGCTTGAATGTTCAGCTGCTCAGTGAGAGTTGCTACCTTGTCTGTAAGATGAGCATTAGACTGAGTGAGAGTGGCTACCTCCTTTTCAAGTGCATCTACCTTGTCGAACAATTGAGTAGATTTGAAGCAAGATAGGGATTGTTCTTTAAGTCTCTGCACTTCAAACCTAGTCATATCATGCACTGGGACTTCAGTAACCAGCTTGTCTCCATATAGATTTTTGAACATGGTCCTCACCATGGCATTGACATCTGTGGTCTGATCAGATAAAGCTTGAAATTTATTCCCCAGACCTGTGACAGTGTCATGGAGTAGAGCTAAGCCATTATCCATCTTGGTACATGTAGACTTGCATGCCAGAATGTCCTTGAGTATAGTCTCCAATGAAGGGAATTTGGCATCAAAAGCTCTCTTAATCTCATGCACCTCCTTGGTTGTGGCTGTACATACTTCATGAATTTCTGTTTTGAGACCCTTTCCAAGATAGTGTGCAGCCTTGAGAATGCCCTTGTAGCTATCATTCACTGCTTCATACACATCACTATGGGTGAGAGATTTGGCATTGTACCCTAGTGAAGTGATGTACTCTTCTCTGAGGTACTGGAGACTATCTGAGAGAGGAATATCAAATTTTCCTTGTAGCCAGGCATCTACATTTCCATCTCTCTCAGAATCATCTATTATCTTTGCCTTCTAGCTCCACATCATCTTTGTGGCATAGGAGAATAGCTTCATAGTCAGGATTGGGCAGATTTGTAGTGAGAAGGTTCTGAGAAATCTTTGTGAACTCAGGGATCTGATCCACAATTAAGCTTTGAAGTGCTTCAACCATCATTTGTTGTGGAACAGACCCTGATCCTGAAGCACTGTCATGTTACACAGGCTTCAGCCATTGTGACATAAAGTCAGAGCTAGAGCTAGGCAAGCTAGACTCCTCAGTTACAGATGCAACTTCTGTAACCGGATGGATTGACTCTACTACTGGTGTCTCCACAGAAGTGGGATGAGTTACACCAGCAGTTGACACAGGCACAGAGTCTCTAGTAAAAACTAGTGAATCCTCTGTGTTTGTGATGGTGTCATCAGGACATGCCCCAGCATGCATTCCCTCACCATCTAAATGTGGGTCCTAGGTGGTGAGCATAGTGCCAAGCACCATGTCACTTGAATTCATTGGCTCACCAAGAGAAGAGAATTCTTGGTGATCAATGCCTTGTTCTTCAATTTCTTGAAGTACAGGCTCCAAAGAAATATGAGTGGTAGATTCTGGAAGAGAAGTGTCTTGTAGATTAGATTTTGGCAACTCCCCCTGAAAGATAAAGGGAGTTTCAATTTTGATGTGCTCTCCACTTAGTGTTGTGCCAGCCTTATCACTCCCATGTGCTGACTCTGTACAATTAGGTGCATTGGGGAGGACAATTGATTCTATAGATGCACCCTATTGAGAGGATACATCTAGTGAACTGTGTGCCCCTGATTTTACAACTTCAGCCATTTGTGTGACTGAAGAGGTGGTTTTATATTTCTTCCTCTTTGGCCTCTGTAAGGGTGACTCAGGTTCCTCACTACCTATACCTAATTCCACAGCCAATGCTGCTTCAGATAATATGTTCAAGGGTGTAGACATTACCCCCTTTCTCTTCTTTTTACTAACATCACCCTTTTTAGAGGATGATGCAGTTGGCTCACTGTGTGGTAGAGTGTTTGGTTGAGAGGGTTGGTTAGCAAGCCTTGGGTTAGCATCTTGTACTCCTTGCTTAGGCTGTGCTAACTGTGATTTTGAGTCAAATGTTGGAATGTTGTGGGGGTAAGTCTTAAATAGACTCTCCATATGGGGAGTTATTTTGAGTCTTACATCCACATCATTCCTAGTCTCCAAATTACCAAAAATAAGTTTGGTCATGGACCTAGGGTAGCCTATTCTACTATTATCTACTCTAGGCAATTCAATCAATTTAGCATTTTTAAAGTTAAGTACAGATTGAATAAAGCGAGGGAAGAAAATTTTAGTACCTCTCTTGGTTGTGTTCTTGCCAAGTCTCCCATATAGCTCCTGTAGAATAATTTGACCAACATCTATCTTTCTCCCATAAGCCAAGGCATAGCCTATTTGCTGTGCAGGTGCACTAATTTGATCGAAGCTTGACTTCCTGGCTGTGAAGACTTGAAGAATGGTGGCAAACACATAACTCCACTCTTTCCGCAGATGTTTTCTATTTAACTTCCCAAGATTGATCACATCTGAGTAGTTGATGAATTCAAAGAATTCTTCCAACTGTGTATTTGTGGCCAGTGTGTCATATGACTCTTGTTGTAAATATTCCAGTGCTTGATTCATGTCTGCTGTAGGAATAGTAATATCCTGGCCTTGAATCTTGCAATAGACTACATAGGAGGTTATAGCATTCTTGAGGGCAATGACTTCCACGGTGGCAGTTCTCCAAAACTGTTCTAGGAGGTCCAGATACAGAGTTGGGTTGGCTGATAGTGCACTCTTGATGTATGATTCTGACATCCAGCGGATAAAGCACTTGAAGTTTGCATTAGGTGCTTCCACATCGTTAGTTATTGCAATGAAATTGGTTTGAGTGGGTATGGTGAGTTGGGTGTTTGCCATCTGTATATAGAAGAAAAGAGAATGAAGGTTGAAGAAGAAATTAAGCTTTTGCAGTTAGGGTTTTCAGAGGTTTTGGAAGTTTAGATGCTTGAGAAATCGAATGAAGTAAATCGAATAGATGTAGAATTGTATAGGTATGAAGTACTAAAATTGTCGATTAGACATATGTTTTGTATCGACAAGTCAGGTATTCGAGAAGTAGAAAACAACTATTCGATAAGTCAAGAAAGGCTTAATCGATAACTCAAGCATGTTGTAACTCACAGCTGGCAGTAATCTAACTTAGAATAAATTCTAAATTAGGTAAGATATGTTTTTATGAGTAATTCTGAATTTTGAATAAAAATCCAAAATCGGTTAAAATTCAGCGAGAAATCAGCCTTTTCAAATGATTCGAGAACTCAAACATGCTATTCGAGAACTCTGTTAATAGAGAACTTAAATACCTTATTCGAGAACTCACTCATGTCTCTGTTCGAGTTCTCTAAAAGACACTATTCGAGAACTCAAGAGTGTCATGAATAGGCTTGTTAGAGAAGTCGACCACTAACAATGAAATGAACCATTCGAGAAGTCTAACTTATCGAACTATTCTTTTTACTTATAGAAACTCAATTTTCACTATCTTTTAAAATTTACCAGTCATATTCAATGAAGAATATTCTAGCAAATTAAACAGTGATTTTCTCAAAATTTCATAGAAATTTCAAGTTGACAAAATATGATTTTCTGATATATGCAGCAGATTGGAAATATTTATAAATCATATATTTCAGCCAACACTTACTTCAAAAATATTGAGCATTTAAATAAAGTAAGTGTTTACTGCTGCAACAACTCAGTTGATATATTCACTTAGCCAGAATCTGAAGAATTCAGCATTCCAATCTCACTAACCAACCTTGTGAAGGTGGCTTCATCTAATGGCTTAGTGAATATGTCAGCTAGTTGTTTATCTGTAGAGACATAGTGCAACTCAGTGGTTCCATTAGTTGCATGCTCTCTAATGAAATGATATCTTATGTGAATGTGCTTTGTTTTAGAATGATTGATAGGATTGGCAACTATAGAGATTGCACTTGTGTTGTCACACATGATTGGAATACTTTCCAACACAAGTCCATAATCTTTAAGTTGGTTTCTAATCCAAAGCACTTGAGCACAGCAACTTCCAGCAGCTATGTATTCAACCTTAGCTGTAGAAGTTGACATAGATTGTTGTTTCTTGCTATACCAAGAGACTAACCTTTGTCCAAGAAACTGGCAGCTACCTGAGGTGCTTTTCCTATCCACTCTGCATCCAACATAATTAGCATCAGAATATGTTAGGAATAATTCATGAGTTGTGATGTTAAGAATAGAATTTTACTTATACTTCTTGTATATCCTAATTTATAAAGGATTTAGCACTTTGTATAGGATATATATGTTATACAGTAATCTGTAGAATTAAGTCAGGAACAGTGCAACGAGTACTACATGTCAGGAACTGAGATTGAATCCTAATATGTCAAGTCGAATACTGATCAAGTACTGATGGGATGGTCAGATCCTGATGCAAGATGGAATCCTGATATCAGTCGTGTTACTGATGATGTCATTGTGAAAGCTATAGAAACTGGCAAGTGCTATAAAACAGGATCTTTGTTTGAGGAACAAGCAAGAAGATTTTATGAAGGAAAGAATTTTCTATTGATGGAAACTATCAACTGGACGGCAGAACATTGTCATGTATAGATTATCTTTCTGTTATTAGTTGATAGGTAGCATTATAAATACTCTCTCTATATCATTGTAAAAGGAGTTCGTGAGGTTTGCAATCGTAAGTAATACGAGAGTGCAAACAGAGAGAAATTTATTTTGTCAACAGCTGCTAAAGGTATTTGTACACCTTTGGTAGAGTTTGTATTTGATCTTATTAACACAAACAGTTTGATTCATTTGTTTGTTCTTCTTTATCTAATCAAGCAAAAATCAGACACGATTATATAACTTGTATTCAACCCCCCTTCTACAAGTTATTCGAGTTAACAATTGGTATCAGAGCAGGTTGATTTCGAATAATCATAAAGATCTGCAATCATGTCTGGTTACAAGGATGGGAATACTAAGATTCCTATGCTCAAAAGAAACGAATATACTCTTTTGGAAGTAAAGATGTTGCATCATCTGGAAGCAACAGATCCTGATTATCTTGACAGAATCAGAGATGGACCTTTTATCCCAATGAAGGTTGTTGGACAAGCAACTGTTATTGGTGAGGTTGTTCCAGAACATACAGCAGAGAAGCCTAAATCTGAATGGTCAGATAAGGACAAGGAGAATGTTCTTAAAGATGCTAAAGTGAGAAACATATTATTCAACAGTCTTGATTCTGTTCTCACTAAATATGTTCTCTCTTGTAAGATTGCTAAAGATATATGGGACAATCTTAAGGTTCATTGTGAAGGAACTAAGCCTATCAGGAAGAACATGAGGACACTACTTATACAATAGTATGAGTACTTTGAATCCAAGTCTGGTGAGTCACTTACTGATACCTTTGACAGGTTTACAAAACTCATCAATGAGATGGCCATGCATGGTAAATATTATGACTTGGAGGATATGAATACTAAGTTCATGAAAGCCTTGCCTGATTTCTACAATGAGAAAATATCTGCAATTGAGGAAGCTAATGATCTGGATGAGATATCATTAGAGGCAGTGTATGGAAAACTGAGGGCTTATGAACTTGACAAGCAGCAGAAGAAGAGCAGGGGTGAAGGAAAGATGAAGACTGTTGCACTTACTGTTCAATCTGAAACTAAGAAGCTTCCAGAGGAACAGCATGATGAGCCTGCTGTAAAGAACTCAAGGAAGAAGAAAAGCAAAGAAAGTTCTGAGTCAAAAACTAATGATATAGACTCTGATAACGGTGATTCTGAATCAGAGATGCAGGAACTCTTTGCTATGTTTGCTAAAGCTTTCAAGAAAGGAAGATTCAACAGGAGAAGATTTAGCAAAGGACCTTTTCAAAAGAAGGAGGAGAAGAAGAGTGACAAAGGCAAAAGTACAATTGTCAAGCTTGATAAGGCCAAAATCAAGTGCTTTAACTGTAGCGAGCTTGGACACTTTGCTAGTGAGTGTAAGAAGCCTAGGAATTCAGGAAAGGGTAATGCACTTATGGTCACACAGAAGGATTGGGCTGATTCCAGTGATTCTGAAGAAGAATTGGATTATGACAACATTGAATTAATGGCAAATGTTTCAGACAAACCTGGATCTCCAAACAAAACTTCTTCATCTTCTGTTAAGGTATCACTTCACTCTCTTGATTCATTTGATAGCTTAAATTCTGATGAAATTAGATCTATTCATGCTGAGTTTAAGAATCTTATGACTAATTTTAGAATTCTTACTAGTGAAAGAGATGAACTTAAGGTTAAGAATGATAAATTAGTTGATATAAATAATTTTCTTGAATCTGAGTTAATTCAAATGGAAGAATACAAGTTAATTTCTTATAAAGCTAAGCATGATTATGGTGTTATTCTTGAGGCTTATGACTATGTCAGAAAAGAACTAGAGGAAAAGAGAGATGTGATTAAGACCATTAACATTTCTGGTAAAAAGACACAAGAAATCATCGAAAATGGAATTCGTGGTAAAGTTAATGGTTTAGGTTTTGATAAGGCTAGACAAGAAGAAAAAGTAGCTATTGTCAATGATGATAGTAAAGTAGAAGCTAGCACATCTAAATCTGAAGGTAAGAAAATTGTTTCTGAACCTAATCATGTTAAATTTGTTGATTCAAAAGGTATCCCTATTGTACACAAAAGAATTAACAATAGTAATTCAGATGAGAAAGTGTTAGAGAAACCTAAGAATGTAAACATATGGTTTCTGTCTAAGTCTCAGTTGAAACAAAGACTAGATGGTCTTTCGGAGTCTAGCAAGATCAAAAGAAATAGGAATGAAAAAGAAGGTATTAACAAAGAGAATAATTACAAGAATGTACCTGATGCACCTAGGAAAAAATGCTATAAGTGTGGAAATAATAATCATTTGGCCCTAGACTGCAATCAAAAACCTTCTTGGAAAACTGAGTCCAGATTCCCCAAGACTCAAAAAATTCAATACCAACCACAGAAAGCTTGTTATCATTGTGGTAGTTTACTTCATTCCATTTATATGTGTAGAGAATATCATGAACTGTACTATGACTATTATTCTTTGAAATCTGAAACTCCTAGTCACAAACAGTTTGTGAAATCAGAGTCTAAGATTGACTCTGCAACAGGTAAAGTAAAAGCAAAATCTTTAAAGCCTGTTGTTTCAAAATCTAGTAAGAAAGGATCCAATCAAAGTTGGGTCCTAAAAAATTCTAACTAGTTACTTTTTGTTTGCAGGGCACAGGAAAGAAGCATTCAATTATCTTGGACAGTGGATGCTCTGGACATATGACTGGAAAGAAGTCCCTGCTTACAAAGTTTGAGAGGAAAGCTGGCCCAGTAATATCTTTTGGAGATGGCAACAAAGGAGAAACTCTGGGATATGGTTCAATTATTTTGGGGAATGTCATCATAGAAAACGTAGCACTGGTTGTAGGCTTGAAACATACACTGTTAAGCATAAGTCAACTGGGTGATAAAGGTTACCAATCAATCTTTGACAGAGAAGGATGCAAAATCTTGAATTTGCAGAATGGAGACATTGTTCTAACTTGTCAAAGACATGGTAACATATATGAAGCCAGCTTAAGTGATACATCTAAAGGAATTGTTAGATTTCTCTACAGCAAAGCAATAAGTGATGAAAGCTGTGATTGGCACAAGAAGCTCTCACATCTCAGCTTCAAGAAGCTTAATCAACTTGTTAAGCATAATTTAGTGAGAGGCCTACCTCAGGCAAATTTTGTGCAAGATGGACTTTGTGATGCCTGTCAGCTTGGAAAACAAAGAAGAACCACTTTCAAGAGCAAGACTGAAAATTCAATTGCTGAACCATTTCACATGCTACATCTTGATCTGTTTGGTACAGTAAACATTATGTCTATCAGCAAGAAAAGATATGCTCTAGTTATAGTGGATGATTTCACAAGGTTCACATGGGTGTTCTTTCTACACAAGAAGGATGAAGCTCCTCAGCAAATCATTGAACTTGTCAAGAATATTCAGAATAGCTCTGTTAGATATAATTGATGTAAATATTAATCAGTGTTTAAGTGATATAGTGATACATCAGAGTTTAAGCTGGAAGCAGTCAGAGTTTGAGTAAACGCTGACGAATGGAAGCGCAAACGCTGATTGATGGAAGCAACAGAGTTTGTTAAACTCTGTTCAGCAGAAGCATCTACGAGTCAACAATGATTGAAGATTAATTGAAGATAAACATGGAAGTAATATCTTTGAAGATCAGATAGCTATCAAAGAGATTGAGTTGACTTAAAAGATGTGTAGCAGTCGTAATTGATATCAATTGTATAGCTTAATTATAGGAGTATCAATTTCTGATTGTATAGAAGCTGTATGTTTTATAAATACAGTTAGGTTAACCCTAGAAGGGTATCGAACATTGAAATATTCATTCATTGTAACCTAAGCAGCTCTCTGTGATATTTTACATCACTGAGAAAGGAATTATTAATTCCAAACAGTTTTTAAGTACTAAAACGCGTGTTCTTGTTATTCTCTCATACAGTACTTGATTATATCTTGTGAATTCGGCCTAACAAGTGGTATCAGAGCCAATCTGTTACTTTATTACAGTTTAAGATCCAAACACAACTATAATCATGTCAGAGATTCCTCCTCCAACAGGTCTAGGTTCTGAGAAAGCTCCTACTACTGTGAGTAGGTATGAGACAATTAGGGTTCCTATACTCCGGCCAGCAGAGTATGCAATCTGGAACGTGAAGATGACTATGTTTCTAGAGGCTACAGATCCAGAATATCTTGACAGAATTTATGAAGGTCCTCATAAACCTACAAAGTTATCTGCTGCTGTTGCTGGTGAGGATCAAAAGTAATTCCAAAGGAAAAGAAAGATCTGACTGCTGAGGATCTTTCATCTATTGCTAAGGATGCAAAAGTAAGGCATTTACTTCATAGTGTTTTAGACAATGTTATGTCTAATAAGGTGATTAACTGCACAACTGCAAAAGAAATTTTGGATGCACTTGAGGTTAGGTGTCAAGGAACTGCTGCTATCAAGAAGAATAGAAGGAACATACTCACACAGGAGTATGAGCATTTTGAGGCAAAGTCTGAAGAAACCATGACAGAAACATTTGACAGATTCTGTAAACTACTCAATGATTTGTCATTAGTTAATAAAGATTATGATCTAGAAGACTCAAATCTCAAGTTTCTTCTTTCTCTACCTGAAAAGTGGGATGTGAAAACAACCACTATAAGAGATAACTATGATCTTGCTGATACTGATATTGATGAAATCTATGGACTGCTCAAGACTCATGAATTGGAAATGGAGCAGAGAAACAGGAGATCAAGCAAGAAGTTAAAGTCTGTTGCTCTCAAGGTTGAAGAGAAACCCTTGAAGAAGAAATCAAAGGGAAAGGCTTTAGTCATTCATTCTGAAATTGAATCATCAAACTCTGATGATGATTCAAACACTTCTGATTTATCTGACTCAGAGGATGATGAAGAAGAAATGAGAAAAATGTTTTCTAGAGATTCAAATGACAGAAAGAGTTTCAGAAACTCTGAGAGAAGAGATACCAAATCTAGGAAGAAAGACAAGTCTGAGACTCAATGCTACAAGTGTAAGGAGATGGGTCACTATGCTCCTGAGTGCAAGAAGGGTAAAACTGAAAAGGTACTCTATACAAAAGGCAGAGACTGGGCAGACACTTCAGACTCAGATGAGGAAATTAACTATGCACTCATGGCTTCTACTCAGAATGAAGATTCTGAACTCAAGGTACCCCCAACTACCTATGCTTATAATATTGATAATATAACTGAATTTAGGATTTATCTTAAAGCATTGCATATCAGTTATAGGGATCAGACTTTAGAGAATGAGAGAATCAAGTATGAGAGTTCTCAACTTAAAGAAAGAGATAAACTTATTGAAGAAAAACTTGAAAACATGCAAAAAGTTCAGAAAGAGATAGATGATGCTGTTTTTCTAGAACAAGAGTTGCTAGGTAAATATAAGCAACTAGAATCTGAATTGGAGGATGCAAATCACATTATTAAAACTTGGACACACTCTGGAAAAGACACTCAAGAGGTTTTTCAGTCAGACACGGTAGGTCTAGGTTATTCTGAGGATGATGTACTTAGGTTTCAGAATACAGTCAAGATTAGACCACCACTTCCTTCTAAGAAATTTGGAACATTTGTTAATGAAATAAGTGAACCTAGGTTTGAACATGGAAAAGAAGTTGTTAAGAGAGAACCAGTAAAAGCTAGTGTTAAACAGGTTAATATTGGTTCAATGACAGATAAATAACTCAAGCATAAGCTTAAGGAGTTAAAATCTGTTAAGAAACAGAAAGTGTTTAGGAAGAACAGAAATGGAAAAGTAGGCATCACTCAAGGTAATTATCAAATGCTTGCTACATTAGCTCCAAGAAAGTCATGTCATAACTGTGGTAGCACTAACCATCTTGCTAGTTTTTGCAGGAAGAACAAAAATATTAATTCTTTACCTTCAAAGTCTGAAGTAAAGAAAGTTAATGTTAGAGCTAGACTACAAACTTTATGCAAACACTGTGGTAGTACTTGACATTCTATTTATACTTGCAGAGATTATCATGCTTTTTATCATAATTACTATGAACCCAAGCCAAATTTGAAATGGGTTAAAGTAAACTCTGTAAATGTAAACTCTGATAAAGTTAGCTTAAACTCTGATAATGTGAATTCCGCTGCAAAAGCTAACAGAGTTAAGAAAGCCAAAGGATCCAAGCAAGTCTGGATCCTTAAAACTAATCATCAGTAAATGTTTGTGATTGTAGGGCATTAGGGAGAGTACCTTAGTCGTGGACAGTGGATGTTCAGGAAACATGACAGGAAATAAAGCCCTGCTATCAGAGTATGTGGAGAAGGCTGGCCCAAAAGTTTCCTATAGAGATGGCAACATAGGACATACTCTGGGATATGGCAATATTAATCTTGGAAGTGTCATCATCACAAATGTAGCTCTGGTTCCAGGACTCAAGCATGATCTGCTATCTGTGAGTCAAATCTATGACAGAGGATATCATGTAGATTTTCAGCCTGAATACTCTCAAGTCATCAGTAAATCTAAAGGGAAAGTTGTTCTAGTTGGAAACAGACACAATAACATCTATGAAATAAAATTGTCAACAAACTCTGATGGCAAAGCAGTGTGTCTGTCAACAAGGATGTCCAGTGAAGAGAGTTGGAAGTGGTACAAGAAACTTTCTCATTTGAATCTGAACAACATCAATGAGCTGATTAGAAAGAATCTTGTAAGAGGGCTCCCAAAATCATTATTAAATGTTGATGGCCTATGTGATTCCTGTCAAAAGGCCAAACAAAGGAAGTCATCTTTCAAGAGAAAAACTGAATCTTCAATTGTTGATCCTTATCATTGATAAGTGGATTTATATCCACTTGGATCATTCTATTTCGGCTTAAATTGGTGTCTTGTATCTCAAGTATGTGTGTGTTTTAATATGTTTTTGTGAGATTTGTGCAGGGTGTATTCCAGGTGTAGGTATTGCATTTAGTAGGTAATATATGATTTTTAGTGTCAAGAAGATCAAGTGTTGGAGTTGCAATCAACAGCAGAAGAAGGAATCAGCAAAGTGCAAGTCAGTCTGTCAGTGCGCGCGGGCGCGCGGAGAGAACGCTAGGACTGCGCGCGGGCGCGCCGGGTGAATCTGTTAAAACTAACGTGCGCGGGCGCGCTGGAAATCTATAGGAAGCGCGCGCGGCCGCGCCTGTGTGCGGAAAAATTGGCAGAAGGTTGCTGAAAACTGAATTTGAGAAGGAAACTGACCTAAATTCTTTTCCTAATTATTGTGGCATCACTTGAGACGGCTAGAAACTTCTGGAATTCAACTTAAACAAGGGAATTGCAATTCTATTTCAATTAAAGATGGAAAATTACCGGAATTCTATCCTATTTCAATTACGGTAATTGCTTGGTCAAGGAGGCACTTGGGGGCTATAAATACACACCTTGGGGCACAGAAAAATAATCATCTACACATCCTACACACAAAATTCGTCCAGAGCAAGAAGGGAGAGAAGCCAAAGCGAGGATCGTGACAACAAGAAGATCTAGACATAGTTTTCTTGTATTCCTTTGTTAGGCGTATCTTGTGGATGCTCATTACTTTTCCGGATTTGTTCGCTAAACCTTATCTTATTATTGATTTATTCATCTTCTTTATCTTGTTTACTACCATGCTTTCATCAAATCCCATGGTGATGAAAGGTTCGATTATGAACTAATCGTTATCGTGGGGTCCTAGTGGATTTATCTATGTAGCTTAGTAGTTTGCATGCCTTAGAGATTTATGTGTGGTGAATTATTGATATCCTTGTATGGTTGTGCTTATTGAATTTAGGTGCGTCGCGAACATCTAACATGTTAATCTCTTGCTAAACGAGAGTGGATCTTGAGATTTAGAACTTGCCGTGCTAGCATAGGATTAGGGCTGTAAATGAACCGATACACTCGCGAACGGCTCGGTGTTCGGTTCGAAAAAAACTCGGTTCAGGTTCAGTTCGATTCATAAATGAGTCGATCTTGAACATGATTTTTAGGATCGATTTATAAACGAGCTGAACTTGATCACGGTAAAGTTCGTCTCGATAGCTCGTGAACAAGTTCGATTAACGTGTTCGTGAACGTAGTTCGTGAATAGGCTCGCGAACATACTTCATGAACATGTTCGTGGATAAGTTCGATAATTGAGCTCGTTAACAATTATGTTTCTTTGCCCTTTATTTTTTAATCAAACTTTGTTTGTTTTTTGGAATTGGAATGTGAGAATTTTATTGGTTGATGATTTATTATTATTGGTTGATGATTTATGATTTATGAGTTGTTCGTAAGTGAGCTCGTGAGCAATGTTTAAGATTTATTCGTGAGCATAATTACATGAACAAGCTCGTGAACAAGCTTAATGAGTTGTTCGAAAGCAAAAGTTCGTGAGTAAGTTCAAGAGACAGGTTCGTGAGGTGTTCGTGAACTGTTCGCGAACAAAATTTTATCTTAACGAACCGAGCTCAAACATATTTTTTGGCTCGATTCAAGTTCGAGCTCGAGTTCGAGTTCGATAATTTCTTAATAAACGATACATGAACATTTTAGAGTTCGGCTCGGCTCAGCTCATTTACACCCCTACATAGGATAGGTTGATGTTAAGCATCATGATTTGTGGCATGAATAGAGATATTATGCTACCCTATGTGATCTAAGTGAATAACTTGTGCTTCAACCTTTATGTTTTCAAATTCTATAGAGATATAGGGTCTAAACATAATAGGTGACTATTCATCTTCTATCTCTTTTGTGGATGTATGTTTAGATTGGTACTAGTATACCGAGAGGTAACTTTTACTCTTTTCGTGTTATTCGATCAGATATCAAAACCATCGCATGTTTTAATCGAAGGCTGCAACTCTAAGTGAAGTAGATAATGAAACTAGGATTCCATGTTTATTCTCATATAAGTAATTCGATTTTAATTCTAGTTAATTAGTTAATTCTTGATTTTATAATTTGCATCTTAGTTTAATTTAGTTAATCAAACCATATTTGTTATTTTTCTTAGCAGTGAATTAAAACCATACATTATTGCATAGACATATTTTCTGAGTAAAACTTAACCAAGATCTCTGTGGAACGAACTTTAATTGTATTACTTGTGACTACGTGCGCTTGCGTGAGTTTAGCATAACAAGTTTTTGGCGCCGCTGCCGGGGATCATCGGTGTTTTTATTTCAGTTTATGTGTTTGTCAATAGTGGTCGTTAGCGTTCACTGACTCGGATTCTTACTTAGTTTGTTTGTTTCGTGGTATTTCAGGTACTTGAGTTTGTATGCAAACACGTTCGCAAGCTCGATTACTAAGACTGGCAGAAGACGATCTTGTAGAGAATTTGGAGAATAAGGAAGAGGAGACTGAAACTACAGTAGCAATGGCAGATGCAGCAGCAGCTAAGGCTTTGAAGGACTATTCTCAGCCGAAACTCAATGATATTCAGTCGAGCATTGTTAGGCCAGCTATTGCAGCGAACAACTTTGAGATCAAGCCGGGCACAATTCAGATGGTGCAGAATTCAGTCCAGTTTGGGGGAGCTACTACAGAGGATCCAAACATGCATGTTCGGGACTTTATTGAAATCTGCGACACTTTCAAGTGTAATGGTGTGACGGATGATGCTATAAGGTTGAGGCTTTTCCCATTCTCTCTGAGGGATAAGGCTAAGAGCTGGCTACACTCTCTACCACCTGGTTCCATTACTACATGGGAAGATCTTGCTCAGAAGTTCCTTACAAAATTCTTTCCTATGGCAAAAACTGCAGCAATAAGGAACCAGTTGACTCAATTTCAACAACAATCTGGCGAGTCCTTGTGTGAGGCTTGGGAACGCTACAAGGAGATGCTAAGGAAGTGTCCTCATCATGGCATGCCTGATTGGATGGTTATCAATGGATTCTACAATGGGTTGGGAGCACAATCTAGGCCTTTGCTAGATGCAGCATCAGGTGGAGCTCTTTGGGCGAAGAGTTATGATGAAGCTTATGAACTGATTGAGATGATGGCTGCTAATGAATACCAGAATCCAACCCAGAGACTTTCTCAAGGCAAAGTAGCAGGAGTTTTGGAAGTAGATACAACTTCAATGATTACGGCTCAGTTGAAGGCTCTTGCTATGAAGGTGGATTCTCTTGCTAATTATGGAGTTCAGCAGGTGGCTAGTGTTTGTGAGTTATGTGCGGGCGCACATGAGACGAGTCAATGTGCTATCTCTTCTGAATCAGCACAGTTCGTGAGTAATTTCCAGAGACATGCTGCACCAGTTCCAGCCACTTATCATCCTAATAATAGGAATCATCCTAACTTCAGCTGGAGCAACAATCAGAATACTCAACAATCTTATCAGCAAGCAAAGCCGTACAATCAGGGTTATCAACAATCTTATAGGGCACCATATCAACCCCCAGGATTTCAGCAGCAACAACCTCAGACTCAGGTGGGGCAATCATCTAATGATAAATCTGATGAGATGTGGATAGCATTGAAGAACCTACAAGCTAGTCAAAAGCTCTTGGAAACTCAGATAGGACAGATTGCAAGTGCCTTGGGTAGTAGGCCACAAGGAACTCTTCCTAGTGACACGGAAGCAAATCCAGGTAGGAGGGACTTCAAGGAGCAGGTGAAGGCCGTAACTTTGAGATCAGGAAGGGTCACATCAGGTCCTAAATCAGCCACTAATGAGGATGAAGAAGTGCAGAATCAGCAAGTCGAAAATTCTGCATTGCCCGAAATTGAGAAATCTGACTTGGTAGCTGACCAGCTTGAAGGTGAAAAAGAGAAGAGCAAGGAATCTGTTGATAAGGCTTCTCCGGAGTTGTCTACTAAGAATAATCAGATCTACCCTCCTCCTCCATATCCTAGAAGACTCCAGAAGCAGAATTTGGATAACAAATTTGCTAGGTTCTTAGAAGTGTTCAAGAAGTTGCACATCAACATACCTTTTGCGGAAGCTCTTGAAGAGATGCCGAGCTATGCCAAGTTCATGAAGGGTATTCTCTCGCGTAAGTTGAAGCTCGATGCATTAGAGACCGTTGCCTTAACGGAAGAGTGTAGTGCTGTTCTGCAACAGAAATTGCCTCCAAAGCTAAAGGATCCGGGTAGCTTTACTATTCCATGCACTATTGGTAATCTATTCTTTGAGAAGTGCTTGTGTGACTTGGGAGCTAGCATCAATCTCATGCCCTTGTCAGTATTCTTACAACTGGGTTTACCGGATCCAAAGCCAACTAACATCTCGCTTCAGTTGGCTGATCGTTCAATTACCTATCCGAGAGGCATAGTTGAGGATGTCTTGGTGAAAGTTGATAAGCTCATCTTCCCTGCTGATTTTGTGATATTGGATTTCGAGGAAGATAAGAAGATTCCCATAATCTTAGGAAGGCCATTCTTAGCTACGGGTAGTACCTTGATCGATGTGCAGAAAGGAGAGCTCACCTTGAGGGTACAAGATCAGAATGTCACCTTTAATGTGTTCAATGCTATGAAGCTTCCGTCTGATGAAGAAGAATGTTTCAATGTTGATTTGGTTGATTCCATGGTAGCCAAGGATCTTGATCATTTGTTGCTAACAGATTCTTTGAAAAAAGCATTGAGTGGGAATTCTGAGGTGGAAGATGAGGATGAAGTAACGCAAATTCAGATGTTAAATGCAAATTCGTGGAAGAGAAAATTTGACATGCCATTCGAGTCTCTTGGGTTAAAGGAGCTGGAAAAGTCACAAATCCGTCTTAAACCATCTATTGAGGAGGCTCCTACTCTTGAACTCAAACCTTTGCCTAGTCACTTGAGGTATGCTTTTCTTGGTGATACCTCTACGCTACCTGTTATTATTTCTTCTAATCTGTCAGATGTCGAGGAAGAAAAGCTCTTGCGTATTTTGAGGAAATTCAAGACAGCAATTGGTTGGACTATAGCAGATATCAAGGGAATCAGCCCTTCTTATTGCATGCATAAAATTCTGCTGGAAGAAGGAGCTAAGCCTACTGTTGAACATCAACGACGACTCAATCCGATTATGAAGGAGGTGGTGAAGAAGGAAATTCTAAAGTGGTTAGATGCTGGTATTATCTATCCTATCTCAGATAGTTCTTGGGTGAGTCCGGTTCAATGTGTGCCAAAGAAAGGAGGCATGACAGTTGTTGCTAATGAGAAGAATGAGCTCATCCCTACTCGAACAGTCACGGGGTGGAGAGTTTGCATGGATTATCGGAAGCTCAACAAAGCCACAAGAAAAGATCACTTCCCTCTGCCTTTTATTGATCAGATGCTAGACAGGTTGGCTGGTCACAAGTATTATTGTTTGCTTGATGGTTACTCAGGCTATAATCAGATTTGCATTGCTCCGGAAGATCAAGAGAAGACCACATTCACATGTCCTTTTGGCACTTTTGCTTTTCGTCGAGTTTCGTTTGGACTTTGTGGTGCTCCTGCCACTTTTCAAAGGTGCATGATGGCTATTTTCTCAGACATGATTGGCTCGAATGTGGAAGTTTTTATGGATGACTTCTCAGTTTTTGGTACATCATATGATGAGTGCTTGCATAATCTTGGTTTGGTTCTGAAGAGGTGTGTGGAGACGAATTTGGTGCTTAATTGGGAAAAATGTCACTTTATGGTACAAGAAGGAATTATTCTTGGGCACAAGGTATCTAGCAAGGGACTTGAAGTGGATAGAGCCAAGGTGGAGACAATCGAGAATCTTCCTCCACCTATTTCTGTTAAAGGAATTCGCAATTTTCTTGGTCATGCAGGATTCTATAGGCGATTCATTCATGACTTCTCAAAAATCTCTAAACCTTTGTGCAATTTGTTAGAGAAGGATGTTCCTTTCAAGTTTGATGCTGAATGTCTGGCGGCTTTTGAGCTGTTGAAAAAGAAGCTTACTACTACTCCTATCATTACTGCACCCAATTGGGAGGAACCGTTTGAACTTATATGTGATGCTAGTGACTATGCTGTTGGTGCTGTGCTTGGGCAAAGGAAGGACATAATTTTTCATGTGGTTTACTATGCTAGTAAAACCCTCAATGAGGCTCAGCTTAACTACACCACTACAGAGAAGGAGTTGTTAGCGGTTGTCTATGCTTTCGAGAAATTCAGATCTTATTTGCTTGGTACGAAGGTGATTGTGTACACGGATCATGCTGCTATTCGATATCTCATGTCAAAGAAGGATTCTAAGCCTAGGTTGATTCGTTGGGTGCTTCTCTTGCAAGAATTCGATGTGGAGATCAAGGATAGGAAGGGCACGGAAAATCAAGTAGCTGATCATCTTTCACGTTTGGAGGACCAAGGTAAAGATTCGCATGCTAAGTCTTTTATTAATGAATCTTTTCCGGATGAGCAACTTTTTAGGGTGCAAGGTGAAGAGCCATGGTTTGCAGATTATGTGAACTATCTTGTTAGTAATGTCATCCCTCCAGAATTCTCTTATGCTCAAAGGAAGAAGTTCTTACATGATGTGAAGTGGTACCGTTGGGACGAGCCATTCCTGTTCAAACTTGGTATAGATCAGATTTTGAGGAGGTGCATTCCGTATAGTGAGACTGAGAGTATCTTGCGTGATTATCATTCTACCACATATGGAGGTCATTATGGTGGTAATAAAACAGCTCAGAAAGTACTTCAGGCGGGATTCTATTGGCCGACTCTGTTTAAGGATTCTCATCGTTTTGTGATGAGTTGTGATCGATGTCAACGAGTTGGTAATATCTCTAGGAGGAATGAGATGCCTTTGAATACTATTCTCGAAGTTGAGATCTTTGATGTGTGGGGGATTGATTTCATGGGTCCGTTTGTTTCATCTTGCAATAATCAGTACATCTTGCTAGCTGTGGATTATGTGTCTAAATGGGTTGAGGTGAAAGCCTTGCCAACCAATGATGCTAAGGTGGTGCTGAATTTTCTTCACAAGCAGATTTTTACACATTTTGGGACTCCACGAGCTATAATCAGTGATGAGGGGACACACTTCTGTAATCGTCAGTTTACTGCTATGATGGCAAAGTATAATGTGACGCATCGTGTTGCCACTGCTTATCATCCCCAAACTAATGGTCAAGCGGAGGTCTCGAATCGTGAAATCAAAAGGATCCTTGAAAAAGTGGTGAATCCATCTCGTAAGGATTGGTCATTGAAGTTAGACGAAGCTGTTTGGGCTTATAGAACTGCGTACAAGACACCTCTTGGGATGTCACCTTATCAGTTGGTGTTTGGTAAGGCTTGTCATTTACCAGCTGAGTTAGAGCACAAGGCTTTTTGGGCATTGAAGAAGTTAAATCTGGATATCTCAGCTGCGGGTGAAAATCGTCTACTTCAGTTGAATGAGCTTGAGGAATTTCGTGAGCAGGCTTATGAGAATGCGAAAATGTACAAGGAGAAGGTTAAAAGGTGGCATGATAGAAAGTTGGTGCACAAGGAATTTGTGCAGGGTCAACAGGTTTTGCTGTACAACTCTCGCCTTAAACTTTTTCCGGGAAAGCTCAAGTCAAAGTGGTCTGGTCCGTTTACAGTTAAGGAGGTATTTCAGCATGGAGCGGTGGAGATATTTAGAGGGTCTATCAATGATGCTTTTAAAGTAAATGGACATCGACTGAAGCCTTATTATGGAGGAACGGTGAACCGTGAGAAGGTTGCCTCCGTTTTGTCAGAATTGTGAGATTTTGGAAGTACGTCAAGCTAAAGACGTAAAACAAGCGCTTCTTGGGAGGCAACCCATGGTGTTAGGTATTTTTGTAGAAGTCAGTAGGTAGGTATTTGTTGTTAAAAAAAAAAAAAAAAAAAAAAAAAATTCTGAGATTTTACCTGGGCGCGGGCGCGCGGAGAAAGGCCTATGCTGGGCGCGGCCGCGCGGAACACTGGAAAGACAGGGAGCAGTTTTCGGCAATTTGAGTTTAAGTATCCAACCCTAATTCTTATCTCTTAAATTCGATTTTCCCCATTATTTCTCTTCTCTAAATCAACCATTAATTACTCTCCTCATCCCTAATTCCATATCATCTCTTCATTATACACATACACACCTACCTATACTTACATCTCCATACACATTCACCAATTCATATCACTTTTCAAACCCTAATTGGACTTCAAAGGGGCTGCGATTTTTCGAGTTTGGGGGACTGATTTGGCAAGTTCTACCTCTACTATTCGATTTGGGTAATCTCTACTCTTGATTTTTGATATTTCGAATTGTAGTTCTTGCAAATTTTGGGTTTTTGGTGTGAGATTTTTGGACAGGAATTTGGGTCGAATTTTTGGCAGTTGGGGTGTGATTTTACTGTTGTTATTGATTACTATGGCACCAAAGAGAGCTCGAGTTATTGGTAGCAGTTCTCGTGGACGGTCATTGTCCGGTTCTGACTCGAGTTCGGGAGATGAGGGTATGGATAAGTTTCGTTCTGAGGAGGCTAGGGCTGAGTATGTGAAATTGATGACTCGGTCTGTGGCGAAGGATAGGATTTGGTTGCCTCTTGCTGGTGATGGAGAGATTGTGGCTATGATTGAGGAAAGGGGTTGGCAGAATCTGTGTGAGCTTGCATCCGCTGTCCCGTTGAGTATAGTCCGGGAATTCTATGCTAATGCCAAGGAAACGAGGGATGGTTACTCGATTGTCCGAGGGTTTACTATAGATTATACTGCTCGTGCTATTCGGCTGTTACTTGGGTTGCCGGATAGACCTGTTGGGGTGGAGGACTGGACTTTTAAGGCCAGGTCCGAGGTTGATTTAGATGAGGTGGTGGCACGTCTGTGTGTGCCAGGTACGACATGGAAATTGAAGGTTGGGTCGGCTGAGAAGGCTACATTCGCATCTGCTTCGATGAACAGATATGCTAGGGCTTGGAATTCATTTATTTATGCTAATCTGTTGCCTACTACGCATACACATGAGGTGACAGTTGAGAGAGCTATCTTGTTGTGGGCTATTCTGAATGGGCATTATATCGATGTTGGCTATTTGGTGAATCAGAGTATGCTGCGCTTCTTGAGGGTGTCTACTGGGGCAGTTCCTTATGGCTCTATTGTTACGAGGATGTGTGCGATAGCTGGGGTGACATGGTCGTCTGAGGAGCCGATTCAGATGCCAGCTGGACCCATTGATGTGTCAAAGTTGGGGGAATGGCCTGGCGGCATTCCTCATCCTAGGGGTTTGGGTTATGAGATTGCTGGCGCTCCTCCGGTTCAGCAGGCTCCCGTTGCCATCTCGAGTGCTTCACATGATAGACGGATGATGAGGCGGATGGATGCATTGTATGAGAGCCATAGCCGGTTTTCAGCGAGGTTGACTCAGGCTTTCAGTTCTGCATTTGGAGCTAGTGGTGCTCATGTTGAGTGGCCAGTCTTTGGATCGGACACTGTTTATCCACCTCCAGATTCTCCACCCGAGGAGGGTGATGACGCTGCGGCGTAGGTATGTTTTTACTTTCCCTCGTATTTACTTCCATTCAATGGGGTCATTGAATATCTTAAGTTTGGGGGTGGTTTGGGGGAAAAGTATTGTATATGTTGTATATGTTTCATTGTGTTCATGTTAGGATATCATGTTTTGCATATTAGTTGTAAGTCATGCATTTTATGTTCGTATTATCTACGTTTGTTTCATATAGGACATTTTGTTTTATTTTCGTATACCATGTGAGTTTTCATGTTAGTTGCATTTTCATGGCATGCATTTTTCATGATCCCTTAAAATGAGCTGATTCTGATTGATAGGTAGATGTTGATTTGAGTGTGATGATAATGAGTAGAGGGCTGATTTATAGTTCCTAGGTAATTGACTTGCATGTTCGGGAATAAAATTTTTACACAGTCTCATTGGGGTGCTTTTGGGGGTAGGTTGGAGTCATGCATGTTGGATGTTTTGAGATTAATCACTTGTTTATTCTTAGAATTTTCGTTATTCCCTTTATAGCGTAGGAACATTAAAATCAAAGTTTGGGGGAAAACAGGAATTTCATGCTAGTTGTAATATTTGTCAATAAAGGCTAGGCGTCAATTGGCTAGTAGCCAGCTCATATTTATATGAGTAGTCTAGGGTTGGAAATGAGAAAGGCTCATTCCAGATTGCAGAAAAAAAAAAAAGAATCAGAAAAAAAAAAAAAAAAAAGAGTCAAGTTTTGTTTGTTAATGCAAAATTAACCAGAGTGAGCTCTTTAATACTCGAGTAATTAAGTCTGAGGGGACTTAGTCCTAGTGACCTAAGGCTTTATAGTCTGGGATCCACTGACCTAACACTCGCTACATGGGTATTATTGTATAAGCCTTTTGGGGTCTCATTCATTGCACGGTTAAATAAGCATGCGTATTGTATATGTAGTGTCGTAGCATAGTAATAAAGCATGAGTTTCTGTCTACCTTGGATAAGGGTGGAGGTGTTCCTAGGTTATGGAGTGTCTACAGTCTATTCTAGTTATAAACCTGTGATTGTCTTGACGGAAAGTATGTATGATTTTTGACCTAGTTCTGGGGGTATTTCTGATGAGCATTGCACACACGCACGTTTCTGTTCATGTATTGTTAGTATACGGGGACTTAGTCGAGCTCTGCTTGGCTTTGTTGCATTCGTTGAGATATTTGCTTGTTAGTTGGTTTTGGTGAGTTTGAAGGGGGTCTTTGCATTTTCATATTAGTTGCATTCATGCATTTGCATTGCATTAGGTTAAATGGATTTTGTGGGTACATTCGCTATAGGCCCTCACGAGACCTTACTCGTCCACTAGGGCTGCCTAGGGGTTTAAAGGGCTTGTTGCATATGCCAAATGCAACCGTGATCACCTACGGAAGTGGTACTAGCTAGTTGTATATATTTTTGTTTGTTTATGCTTGAGGACAAGCATCAGTTTAAGTTTGGGGGTGTGATAAGTGGATTTATATCCACTTGGATCATTCTATTTCGGCTTAAATTGGTGTCTTGTATCTCAAGTATGTGTGTGTTTTAATATGTTTTTGTGAGATTTGTGCAGGGTGTATTCCAGGTGTAGGTATTGCATTTAGTAGGTAATATATGATTTTTAGTGTCAAGAAGATCAAGTGTTGGAGTTGCAATCAACAGCAGAAGAAGGAATCAGCAAAGTGCAAGTCAGTCTGTCAGTGCGCGCGGGCGCGCGGAGAGAACGCTAGGACTGCGCGCGGGCGCGCCGGGTGAATCTGTTAAAACTAACGCGCGCGGGCGCGCTGGAAATCTATAGGAAGCACGCGCGGCCGCGCCTGTGTGCGGAAAAATTGGTAGAAGGTTGCTGAAAACTGAATTTGAGAAGGAAACTGACCTAAATTCTTTTCCTAATTATTGTGGCATCACTTGAGACGGCTAGAAACTTCTGGAATTCAACTTAAACAAGGGAATTGCAATTCTATTTCAATTAAAGATGGAAAATTACCGGAATTCTATCCTATTTCAATTACGGTAATTGCTTGGTCAAGGAGGCACTTGGGGGCTATAAATACACACCTTGGGGCACAGAAAAATAATCATCTACACATCCTACACACAAAATTCGTCCAGAGCAAGAAGGGAGAGAAGCCAAAGCGAGGATCGTGACAACAAGAAGATCTAGACATAGTTTTCTTGTATTCCTTTGTTAGGCGTATCTTGTGGATGCTCATTACTTTTCCGGATTTGTTCGCTAAACCTTATCTTATTATTGATTTATTCATCTTCTTTATCTTGTTTACTACCATGCTTTCATCAAATCCCATGGTGACGAAAGGTTCGATTATGAACTAATCGTTATCGTGGGGTCCTAGTGGATTTATCTATGTAGCTTAGTAGTTTGCATGCCTTAGAGATTTATGTGTGGTGAATTATTGATATCCTTGTATGGTTGTGCTTATTGAATTTAGGTGCGTCGCGAACATCTAACATGTTAATCTCTTGCTAAACGAGAGTGGATCTTGAGATTTAGAACTTGCCATGCTAGCATAGGATAGGTTGATGTTAAGCATCATGATTTGTGGCATGAATAGAGATATTATGCTACCCTATGTGATCTAAGTGAATAACTTGTGCTTCAACCTTTATGTTTTCAAATTCTATAGAGATATAGGGTCTAAACATAATAGGTGACTATTCATCTTCTATCTCTTTTGTGGATGTATGTTTAGATTGGTACTAGTATACCGAGAGGTAACTTTTACTCTTTTCGTGTTATTCGATCAGATATCAAAACCATCGCATGTTTTAATCGAAGGCTGCAACTCTAAGTGAAGTAGATAATGAAACTAGGATTCCATGTTTATTCTCATATAAGTAATTCGATTTTAATTCTAGTTAATTAGTTAATTCTTGATTTTATAATTTGCATCTTAGTTTAATTTAGTTAATCAAACCATATTTGTTATTTTTCTTAGCAGTGAATTAAAACCATACATTATTGCATAGACATATTTTCTGAGTAAAACTTAACCAAGATCTCTGTGGAACGAACTTTAATTGTATTACTTGTGACTACGTGCGCTTGCGTGAGTTTAGCATAACAATCATCTTCTACATGTTGATCTTTTTGGTCCAGTAAATATAATGTCACTTGGAAGAAAGAGATATGCTTTAGTCATTGTTGATGAACACACCAGATATACATGGGTGTATTTTCTAGCAAAGAAGGATGAAACAACATTAACTCTGATGGAGCATGTAAAGCAACTGGACAAAGGATCAAAACACAAAGTCAAAATAATCAGAAGTGATAATGGAACTGAATTTAGAAATGCAACAATGGAAGAATTTTGCAAAGACAGAGGAGTGAAGCAAGAGTTTTCTGCACCTGGTACACCACAGCAAAATGGTGTAGTTGAAAGAAAGAACAGAACCCTCATAGAAGCTGCCAGAACTATGCTTGATGAAGCAAAATTATCGACCTATTTCTGGGCAGAAGCTGTTCAAACTGCTTGTTTTACTCAGAATGCAACTCTGATCAATAAGCATGGAAAAACACCATATGAAATGGTGAGGGAAAAGAAGCCAAACCTGAAATATTTCATATTTTTGGGTGCAAATGCTTTGTGCTGAAAACTCATCCTGAACAGTTGACAAAATTTGAGTTAAAAGCTGATGAATGAATTTTTGTTGGCTATCCACTGTCAACTAAGGCATTCAGAGTTTATAATCTGAGAACCAAAGTGATCATGGAATCAATTCATGTGTCATTTGATGAAAAGAAAATAACTGGACTTGAAGATGTAAATGAACATGATCAACTGCACTTTGAAAATGAAGATTTATTCTCTGATGAAGTAAACTCTGATGAGGCAGATCTGATAAACTCTGAACCTCTACTAGTAAACACTGAAGAAACTTTTCAGCCAGAAATAAGAGAAGAACTAGTTGAGGGGGAGCATGAAGAATCACATCATAGTGATAACTCAAATTCTGATAATGACTCAGCTAAAAAATCTGGATCAAACTCTGATGACTCAAACTCTGATAGTCCAAAATCTGACAGTTCAAACTCTGAGCAGTCACATTCAGGGGGAGCCTCGGAGAATGAAGAAAGACACCAAGGAAATCAGGAGAACATGGATCGAGGGGGAGGATCAAACTCTGAGAGTAGTCATTTGCCTTCATGTAATAACCCTAACTTCAGTAAAGCTACAGTGATCACATAAATAGTAAATTTCGAGGATTTAGAGAAATGGTATATAAGTACTCCATAATGGAAACAGAAAATGAATAAACAGAAACCATATTAATATTATACACTGAAATTAAGTGACTCGAAATGACGATAGATTTCAGAAATTCCTGAATATGGATTTTGAGGATTTGATTTCGAATAAGCTTCTATTGGATATTGAGGAGCATGGAAATATTATAAGAATGACAAATTGAGGGATTAGTCAATTTAGATTAAACCAGGGGATTATTAAGTTAAGAGAATACTAAAGGAATTTGGATCGTTAAATGATTTCAAAACCACTGAGATAATGAGGTTTACTCGAAACGAATCACAATTAGACGAGTATGGAGACTAAGCAACCAAGATTAGTAATATAACAAGGCTACATACCACATTATTTACCAATGTGATTGGCATTTTACTTGGAAAATTAAGAAATTAGGAGATTAGATCATCCAAGTGACATCACCATCCATTAACACATGTTTTAAGGGGCAAATTAGTACTTTTGCAAGGTTTTAACCACAAAATATCTTCCAAGGCTTCCATAACACTCTAGATTAACAAGTAAACACCAAGATAAGATCTAACCAACACAAAACAAATCTCATCTTCTTCATTTCATCAAAATTCGTAGGTCACTATTCATCAAGAAAAAAATCAATTTCAAAACCCTAGCTAGAATCAACTAAAAATCAAGGGAAAAATCATGGAGGTTACTTGAGGATATATAGAGACATCCACCAAGTTTCATAGCAATCAAGCATCATTTGGTAAGGGAATAAATTCATGAAAGTTGATGATGAATAGTAGTGAATAGTAATTTCAAGAAACTAACTTTGATTTTATGGTTCCTTTAGTTGATTCAAGCTAAGATAAAGTTGTTTAAGGATATATCAAGGATTGTTAAGTGTTGTCAAAGCTTCAAGAAGGTATAAACATGCTTGCCCTTTTATATTTATGATGGATATGGTTGTGTTTAGTGATTAAGTGGTATAAAGGTTATGTTTATGATGTTATAAGTGTTTGTAAGTGGTTTGAGTTGATTTTGGAAGGAGTTTGGGAGTGTAACCATGGCTGGTAATGAAGACCACATGGTGTAGGTGATGATTATTGTATTTGATGATTGATTTGGAGGAGTTTGATTTTGGAAAGTATGAAATTACAGCAGTTATAATGTCCGATTTTCGTTAGAACGAAAACTGCCCTGTTTTGTGACCCCTGTATTCATACGGTACCTCACTGCCTAGGTTACCAATTGACCATGAAAGGATAGAGCTTAGTTCATAGATCGTTTTGATATAAGGTGCGTTGAAATCTGATGAACGGTTTAGGAGAAAAGTCAGTTTTAGTGAAAGACGTTCGATAACCGAGAAAACGTAATTGTATCAACTTTGAGGTTAAAGTTACCATACTTAGACATTTTTATAAGTCACGAAATTTTGGGATAGTATAGTAGGGTGGTCAGAGGACCCTTGACAGTTGACCTTACATTAAAATTCAAAATCCATATTTTCTGAGAATTTTTATAGTTAAGTGTGGTCGTTAGGGAAAATGGTGAAAACCACTGAAACTTCGTTTGAGCTTATAAATGGTTAAGTCCTTGAACCTTTGGGGTAATAATAATACGTTAAACATATGTTGAAGTGTAAAGGGTTTTGTTATACGAGAGGGTAGTGAGTAAGAGATGTGGTATTCTAATGACGGTCCTTTTGTGTTTATAGAAATTCCGGAGGAGGGACCAGCTATACTATCAGGATACAGAAACCAAGGCAAGATCTTTTCTATCCCTACTTGGAAATTATTTATCTTCAAAGAAACTTGATTTCATGAAATATATATATGGGATGCTATTGTTACTATATTGTTAAGAAATGGTTTTCCTCGATTATTGATGTAAAAAGGGAAGGTATATAAGTATGATATGAATATGGATATGAGTATGAGTATGAGATGGATATGAATATACATAGGGATGATTATGCATGAAGTGAACATGCCTTATGATTAAGGGAATATGAAGGAATGGTGTCAGTTGTTATCTAAAGATATATAAAGGAATGGAATCAGTTATTATCCAGGGTTATATGATTTATAGTATTATATTCTTTCGAAGTATTGTGATTTAATAAATATTATTGAATGGTATTTAATACTTTTGAGATAAATGGAATACTCTACGTATATAAAAGCATATTTGAATTCTTGAATATAAAGGAGATGTTTGAATCATAATCAAAGTATTATGTTATACATATATTTTATAGAAATAATGTGCGAGAATGAAAGTGATATACGGGAATGGAAATGTGAAATGGTGTTGATAAATTGAATAATGATCTTATAAAAAGGGGAATTTACAACAGTAAGCGTAAGAGGCCGTGTGGAAGTTGCACAGTCCAGCACTTAATATTACAACAGTAAGCGTAAGAGGCCGTGTGGAAGTTGCACAGTCCAGCACTTAATATTACAACAGTAAGCGTAAGAGGCCGTGTGGAAGTTGCACAGTCCAGCACTTAATGTTTCATTTCGGCCCAAGAGTTGCCGAAGGAGGATGTAGTGGTAGACCTTCCTCCTGGGGGATGGTGGCAGACCTACCTCCGTCTACCGGTAGTAAAAAGGGACGGATACGGAGGGCGACTGATCATCGTGCCTCACGTATTCGGCAACAGTGAAAACCCCTACAATATTTGAATAAAGAATGAATGATAAGGTCAGATTGGTACACTGAAAAGGGAAAATGATATGAAAGATGGAATTATTGTTATAGATGAAGAGAAACTGATTTTATATTAATTTATAAAAATTGTTACATAAGAAGGAAATGAGAAGATGATAGTAAGAGATTTAAGTAAATATTCATGTTATCCTGAAAAAATTACACTGAAAAATTATATTGATTGTTATATATTTAAGAAGAGAAACTGATACTGTATTATTCTAGATTTCTTTCTTATAATAGTAAGTGGATGATGTATTATTAAATAAGAGTTTTATTCTTCCTTAAAGTTTATAATTGATTTCCGTTTACATATGTATATACATGTATATTTGGTTACATTTTTAAATTCTAGTTTATAATAATATCTTGCTGAGCTATTATAGCTCACTCTTGCTACTTATGTATATACAGCTAGGACCAATGCCAATACTCCGTACGACACCCCGCAAGAGGGTAGGGGGAAGGCGACCTATTGAGCGAGTACTGGCGACCGTTCCCGAGGTAGATGACAAGCGCAAGGGGTTTAGTGATCTTATGTATATTAAGTGTGTAAGTGTGTGAGGTTGTAATAAATTTGGTTGTTGAAATGCTTCTTGTAGAAGCATCACTCAACAATGTACTTAAGTATGATTCTAGGTTTGTAATAACTGTTTAACTTTAAACTTTTATTATGGTGAATGTTGTTCTCTGAGCATATGACTGGTGTGTGTGTGTGTGTATTACTGTGGGGTCAATTGCATAAGTATTAATTACAAAAAAAAAACCAAGAGATATTGATTTTGAATGGAAGTTGGTCCGTGATGGCCCAGATTCATGACCCCGGATTTGGGGCTGTCACAGTTTGGTATCAGAGCTTAGAGTCATAATGCTCAGGAACAGGAGTGATAATAATAAACGTATCAATAATAATATAAAATTGTGAACTTCCATCGAGTTCGAGGGGGGGTTTATCGAACGAAGTGGTTATTCTAAGTAGTGATTATGATTTTATAGATTATTGCTAATAAAGGTTATTATGCCAAAAGTGTCAAGTTTATGTAGCACATGGGACTGATATGAGAAAAGGGAATATTTGAGGTAACAGGAAGTGTACGTTAGAAAATATTGTGAGTATGTGTGGTATGTTAGAATATACAATTTAGAAGTATAATTTGAAGGGTCCTTGATACCGGAGCAGTGTCAGGCTAAGACGATCAATATTAC
Organism: Kitagawia praeruptora; assembly: GCA_037693485.1. NCBI lineage: Eukaryota > Viridiplantae > Streptophyta > Magnoliopsida > Apiales > Apiaceae > Kitagawia > Kitagawia praeruptora. Next base: position 86,538,129 of record CM075347.1, on the reverse strand, counting down.
GTAAGTATATCGATTAGAGGGTTGTGTTCTATTATGGATAAAGGCAGAATGTATCGAGCCAAGTCAAGACTAGGTAAATGACGATAACTGGGAATATAAGACGATAGTTTAAGGCTAAAGGATAAGTGTCAAATTTAAGAAATTTTGGAGAGTACGCAGACTTAGATATATATGGTATTTGAGGAAAACCTTCCATTATTTGGGATTTTAAATTGGGCAGAGACTATTAACGGTACCTATTCTTAAATTTTCTAAATCCCTGCTAAATTATGTTATTGAGTTTCAAATTTTCCTCTATTGGTGGGTAAATCCAGTTGTGATCTGGCACCTCTTATTCATTAAGGGTCGGTATCTTTTCAAAATTTTGGTACCTTTGGAAGGTGTTTCAAAATTGTATTTAATCTATCTTAGTCAAAATATTCCTCTAAGATTATTTTCGAAAGATGGTATTTATCATCGTGATTTAAATTTCCCTCTATATTTCTTACTTCAACTAAGAGAAACAACCCAATATGTATACACAAGGACGATCTGTCTGTGTGATAGAAAGTCGGAGGGGACGCCCTCACTTGTGTGACGTACGGGTTCTTCCATCATATTGATTTCTCAAATATTCTTTTATTTCGAATAAAGGTTATTTAAAACTCTTAATGTTATAAATTGTTGTGGGACCCTTGCTTATATCTGGGTTCGTTTAAATTTAAGGTCTCTTGAATTCTATCAATTGTTTCAAGGAATTTTATTCGAGCCGGATTCTGGAAGATTTTACAGAGACAAGATATAATAAGATCGAAGTGTGTATATTTTATGTCATGATAGAGATCAACATAGGGATAAACCATAAGTGAGATATACTACCATTCAGGGGAGGCCAATGTGGTGGCCGATACCCATAACTAAAAGAGGGATGTTGATGAATGACAAGCAAGTTTAATGTTGGTGTAATTTTGCGCAAACAAGATAGAGATATTATGAAGGAAATAGGATGGAGAAAGTGGTATAGAAGTTATAAGGTGTAGACGAAAAGGTATCTATGGACATTTCTGACGTGATTCCGGGACGGAATCCTTTTAAGGAGGGAAGGATGTAATAACCCTAACTTCAGTAAAACTACAGTGATCACATAAATAGTAAATTTCGAGGATTTAGAGAAATGGTATATAAGTACTCCATAATGGAAACAGAAAATGAATAAACAGAAACCATATTAATATTATACACTGAAATTAAGTGACTCGAAATGACGATAGATTTCAGAAATTCCTGAATATGGATTTTGAGGATTTTGATTTCGAATAAGCTTCTATTGGATATTGAGGAGCATGGAAATATTATAAGAATGACAAATTGAGGGATTAGTCAATTTAGATTAAACCAGGGGATTATTAAGTTAAGAGAATACTAAAGGAATTTGGATCGTTAAATGATTTCAAAACCACTGAGATAATGAGGTTTACTCGAAACGAATCACAATTAGACGAGTATGGAGACTAAGCAACCAAGATTAGTAATATAACAAGGCTACATACCACATTATTTACCAATGTGATTGGCATTTTACTTGGAAAATTAAGAAATTAGGAGATTAGATCATCCAAGTGACATCACCATCCATTAACACATGTTTTAAGGGGCAAATTAGTACTTTTGCAAGGTTTTAACCACAAAATATCTTCCAAGGCTTCCATAACACTCTAGATTAACAAGTAAACACCAAGATAAGATCTAACCAACACAAAACAAATCTCATCTTCTTCATTTCATCAAAATTCGTAGGTCACTATTCATCAAGAAAAAAATCAATTTCAAAACCCTAGCTAGAATCAACTAAAAATCAAGGGAAAAATCATGGAGGTTACTTGAGGATATATAGAGACATCCACCAATTTTCATAGCAATCAAGCATCATTTGGTAAGGTAATAAATTCATGAAAGTTGATGATGAATAGTAGTGAATAGTAATTTCAAGAAACTAACTTTGATTTTATGGTTCCTTTAGTTGATTCAAGCTAAGATAAAGTTGTTTAAGGATATATCAAGGATTGTTAAGTGTTGTCAAAGCTTCAAGAAGGTATAAACATGCTTGCCCTTTTATATTTATGATGGATATGGTTGTGTTTAGTGATTAAGTGGTATAAAGGTTATGTTTATGATGTTATAAGTGTTTGTAAGTGGTTTGAGTTGATTTTGGAAGGAGTTTGGGAGTGTAACCATGGCTGGTAATGAAGACCACATGGTGTAGGTGATGATTATTGTATTTGATGATTGATTTGGAGGAGTTTGATTTTGGAAAGTATGAAATTACAGCAGTTATAATGTCCGATTTTCGTTAGAACGAAAACTGCCCTGTTTTGTGACCCCTGTATTCATACGGTACCTCACTGCCTAGGTTACCAATTGACCATGAAAGGATAGAGCTTAGTTCATAGATCGTTTTGATATAAGGTGCGTTGAAATCTGATGAACGATTTAGGAGAAAAGTCAATTTTAGTGAAAGACGTTCGATAACCGAGAAAACGTAATTGTATCAACTTTGAGGTTAAAGTTACCATACTTAGACATTTTTATAAGTCACGAAATTTTGGGATAGTATAGTAGGGTGGTCAGAGGACCCTTGACAGTTGACCTTACATTAAAATTCAAAATCCATATTTTCTGAGAATTTTTATAGTTAAGTGTGGTCGTTAGGGAAAATGGTGAAAACCACTGAAACTTCGTTTGAGCTTATAAATGGTTAAGTCCTTGAACCTTTGGGGTAATAATAATACGTTAAACATATGTTGAAGTGTAAAGGGTTTTGTTATACGAGAGGGTAGTGAGTAAGAGATGTGGTATTCTAATGACGGTCCTTTTGTGTTTATAGAAATTCCGGAGGAGGGACCAGCTATACTATCAGGATACAGAAACCAAGGCAAGATCTTTTCTATCCCTACTTGGAAATTATTTATCTTCAAAGAAACTTGATTTCATGAAATATATATATGGGATGCTATTGTTACTATATTGTTAAGAAATGGTTTTCCTCGATTATTGATGTAAAAAGGGAAGGTATATGAGTATGATATGAATATGGATATGAGTATGAGTATGAGATGGATATGAATATACATAGGGATGATTATGCATGAAGTGAACATGCCTTATGATTAAGGGAATATGAAGGAATGGTGTCAGTTGTTATCTAAAGATATATAAAGGAATGGAATCAGTTATTATCCAGGGTTATATGATTTATAGTATTATATTCTTTCGAAGTATTGTGATTTAATAAATATTATTGAATGGTATTTAATACTTTTGAGATAAATGGAATACTCTACGTATATAAAAGCATATTTGAATTCTTGAATATAAAGGAGATGTTTGAATCATAATCAAAGTATTATGTTATACATATATTTTATAGAAATAATGTGCGAGAATGAAAGTGATATACGGGAATGGAAATGTGAAATGGTGTTGATAAATTGAATAATGATCTTATAAAAAGGGGAATTTACAACAGTAAGCGTAAGAGGCCGTGTGGAAGTTGCACAGTCCAGCACTTAATATTACAACAGTAAGCGTAAGAGGCCGTGTGGAAGTTGCACAGTCCAGCACTTAATATTACAACAGTAAGCGTAAGAGGCCGTGTGGAAGTTGCACAGTCCAGCACTTAATGTTTCATTTCGGCCCAAGAGTTGCCGAAGGAGGATGTAGTGGTAGACCTTCCTCCTGGGGGATGGTGGCAGACCTACCTCCGTCTACCGGTAGTAAAAAGGGACGGATACGGAGGGCGACTGATCATCGTGCCTCACGTATTCGGCAACAGTGAAAACCCCTACAATATTTGAATAAAGAATGAATGATAAGGTCAGATTGGTACACTGAAAAGGGAAAATGATATGAAAGATGGAATTATTGTTATAGATGAAGAGAAACTGATTTTATATTAATTTATAAAAATTGTTACATAAGAAGGAAATGAGAAGATGATAGTAAGAGATTTAAGTAAATATTCATGTTATCCTGAAAAAATTACACTGAAAAATTATATTGATTGTTATATATTTAAGAAGAGAAACTGATACTGTATTATTCTAGATTTCTTTCTTATAATAGTAAGTGGATGATGTATTATTAAATAATAGTTTTATTCTTCCTTAAAGTTTATAATTGATTTCCGTTTACATATGTATATACATGTATATTTGGTTACATTTTTAAATTCTAGTTTATAATAATATCTTGCTGAGCTATTATAGCTCACTCTTGCTACTTATGTATATACAGCTAGGACCAATGCCAATACTCCGTACGACACCCCGCAAGAGGGTAGGGGGAAGGCGACCTATTGAGCGAGTACTGGCGACCGTTCCCGAGGTAGATGACAAGCGCAAGGGGTTTAGTGATCTTATGTATATTAAGTGTGTAAGTGTGTGAGGTTGTAATAAATTTGGTTGTTGAAATGCTTCTTGTAGAAGCATCACTCAACAATGTACTTAAGTATGATTCTAGGTTTGTAATAACTGTTTAACTTTAAACTTTTATTATGGTGAATGTTGTTCTCTGAGCATATGACTGGTGTGTGTGTGTGTGTATTACTGTGGGGTCAATTGCATAAGTATTAATTACAAAAAAAAAAACCAAGAGATATTGATTTTGAATGGAAGTTGGTCCGTGATGGCCCAGATTCATGACCCCGGATTTGGGGCTGTCACAGTTTGGTATCAGAGCTTAGAGTCATAATGCTCAGGAACAGGAGTGATAATAATAAACGTATCAATAATAATATAAAATTGTGAACTTCCATCGAGTTCGAGGGGGGGTTTATCGAACGAAGTGGTTATTCTAAGTAGTGATTATGATTTTATAGATTATTGCTAATAAAGGTTATTATGCCAAAAGTGTCAAGTTTATGTAGCACATGGGACTGATATGAGAAAAGGGAATATTTGAGGTAACAGGAAGTGTACGTTAGAAAATATTGTGAGTATGTGTGGTATGTTAGAATATACAATTTAGAAGTATAATTTGAAGGGTCCTTGATACCAGAGCAGTGTCAGGCTAAGACGATCAATATTACGTAAGTATATCGATTAGAGGGTTGTGTTCTATTATGGATAAAGGCAGAATGTATCGAGCCAAGTCAAGACTAGGTAAATGACGATAACTGGGAATATAAGACGATAGTTTAAGGCTAAAGGATAAGTGTCAAATTTAAGAAATTTTGGAGAGTACGCAGACTTAGATATATATGGTATTTGAGGAAAACCTTCCATTATTTGGGATTTTAAATTGGGCAGAGACTATTAACGGTACCTATTCTTAAATTTTCTAAATCCCTGCTAAATTATGTTATTGAGTTTCAAATTTTCCTCTATTGGTGGGTAAATCCAGTTGTGATCTGGCACCTCTTATTCATTAAGGGTCGGTATCTTTTCAAAATTTTGGTACCTTTGGAAGGTGTTTCAAAATTGTATTTAATCTATCTTAGTCAAAATATTCCTCTAAGATTATTTTCGAAAGATGGTATTTATCATCGTGATTTAAATTTCCCTCTATATTTCTTACTTCAACTAAGAGAAACAACCCAATATGTATACACAAGGACGATCTGTCTGTGTGATAGAAAGTCGGAGGGGACGCCCTCACTTGTGTGACGTACGGGTTCTTCCATCATATTGATTTCTCAAATATTCTTTTATTTCGAATAAAGGTTATTTAAAACTCTTAATGTTATAAATTGTTGTGGGACCCTTGCTTATATCTGGGGTCGTTTAAATTTAAGGTCTCTTGAATTCTATCAATTGTTTCAAGGAATTTTATTCGAGCCGGATTCTGGAAGATTTTACAGAGACAAGATATAATAAGATCGAAGTGTGTATATTTTATGTCATGATAGAGATCAACATAGGGATAAACCATAAGTGAGATATACTACCATTCAGGGGAGGCCAATGTGGTGGCCGATACCCATAACTAAAAGAGGGATGTTGATGAATGACAAGCAAGTTTAATGTTGGTGTAATTTTGCGCAAACAAGATAGAGATATTATGAAGGAAATAGGATGGAGAAAGTGGTATAGAAGTTATAAGGTGTAGACGAAAAGGTATCTATGGACATTTCTGACGTGATTCCGGGACGGAATCCTTTTAAGGAGGGAAGGATGTAATAACCCTAACTTCAGTAAAACTACAGTGATCACATAAATAGTAAATTTCGAGGATTTAGAGAAATGGTATATAAGTACTCCATAATGGAAACAGAAAATGAATAAACAGAAACCATATTAATATTATACACTGAAATTAAGTGACTCGAAATGACGATAGATTTCAGAAATTCCTGAATATGGATTTTGAGGATTTTGATTTCGAATAAGCTTCTATTGGATATTGAGGAGCATGGAAATATTATAAGAATGACAAATTGAGGGATTAGTCAATTTAGATTAAACCAGGGGATTATTAAGTTAAGAGAATACTAAAGGAATTTGGATCGTTAAATGATTTCAAAACCACTGAGATAATGAGGTTTACTCGAAACGAATCACAATTAGACGAGTATGGAGACTAAGCAACCAAGATTAGTAATATAACAAGGCTACATACCACATTATTTACCAATGTGATTGGCATTTTACTTGGAAAATTAAGAAATTAGGAGATTAGATCATCCAAGTGACATCACCATCCATTAACACATGTTTTAAGGGGCAAATTAGTACTTTTGCAAGGTTTTAACCACAAAATATCTTCCAAGGCTTCCATAACACTCTAGATTAACAAGTAAACACCAAGATAAGATCTAACCAACACAAAACAAATCTCATCTTCTTCATTTCATCAAAATTCGTAGGTCACTATTCATCAAGAAAAAAATCAATTTCAAAACCCTAGCTAGAATCAACTAAAAATCAAGGGAAAAATCATGGAGGTTACTTGAGGATATATAGAGACATCCACCAAGTTTCATAGCAATCAAGCATCATTTGGTAAGGTAATAAATTCATGAAAGTTGATGATGAATAGTAGTGAATAGTAATTTCAAGAAACTAACTTTGATTTTATGGTTCCTTTAGTTGATTCAAGCTAAGATAAAGTTGTTTAAGGATATATCAAGGATTGTTAAGTGTTGTCAAAGCTTCAAGAAGGTATAAACATGCTTGCCCTTTTATATTTATGATGGATATGGTTGTGTTTAGTGATTAAGTGGTATAAAGGTTATGTTTATGATGTTATAAGTGTTTGTAAGTGGTTTGAGTTGATTTTGGAAGGAGTTTGAGAGTGTAACCATGGCTGGTAATGAAGACCACATGGTGTAGGTGATGATTATTGTATTTGATGATTGATTTGGAGGAGTTTGATTTTGGAAAGTATGAAATTACAGCAGTTATAATGTCCGATTTTCGTTAGAACGAAAACTGCCCTGTTTTGTGACCCCTGTATTCATACGGTACCTCACTGCCTAGGTTACCAATTGACCATGAAAGGATAGAGCTTAGTTCATAGATCGTTTTGATATAAGGTGCGTTGAAATCTGATGAACGGTTTAGGAGAAAAGTCAGTTTTAGTGAAAGACGTTCGATAACCGAGAAAACGTAATTGTATCAACTTTGAGGTTAAAGTTACCATACTTAGACATTTTTATAAGTCACGAAATTTTGGGATAGTATAGTAGGGTGGTCAGAGGACCCTTGACAGTTGACCTTACATTAAAATTCAAAATCCATATTTTCTGAGAATTTTTATAGTTAAGTGTGGTCGTTAGGGAAAATGGTGAAAACCACTGAAACTTCGTTTGAGCTTATAAATGGTTAAGTCCTTGAACCTTTGGGGTAATAATAATACGTTAAACATATGTTGAAGTGTAAAGGGTTTTGTTATACGAGAGGGTAGTGAGTAAGAGATGTGGTATTCTAATGACGGTCCTTTTGTGTTTATAGAAATTCCGGAGGAGGGACCAGCTATACTATCAGGATACAGAAACCAAGGCAAGATCTTTTCTATCCCTACTTGGAAATTATTTATCTTCAAAGAAACTTGATTTCATGAAATATATATATGGGATGATATTGTTACTATATTGTTAAGAAATGGTTTTCCTCGATTATTGATGTAAAAAGGGAAGGTATATGAGTATGATATGAATATGGATATGAGTATGAGTATGAGATGGATATGAATATACATAGGGATGATTATGCATGAAGTGAACATGCCTTATGATTAAGGGAATATGAAGGAATGGTGTCAGTTGTTATCTAAAGATATATAAAGGAATGGAATCAGTTATTATCCAGGGTTATATGATTTATAGTATTATATTCTTTCGAAGTATTGTGATTTAATAAATATTATTGAATGGTATTTAATACTTTTGAGATAAATGGAATACTCTACGTATATAAAAGCATATTTGAATTCTTGAATATAAAGGAGATGTTTGAATCATAATCAAAGTATTATGTTATACATATATTTTATAGAAATAATGTGCGAGAATGAAAGTGATATACGGGAATGGAAATGTGAAATGGTGTTGATAAATTGAATAATGATCTTATAAAAAGGGGAATTTACAACAGTAAGCGTAAGAGGCCGTGTGGAAGTTGCACAGTCCAGCACTTAATATTACAACAGTAAGCGTAAGAGGCCGTGTGGAAGTTGCACAGTCCAGCACTTAATATTACAACAGTAAGCGTAAGAGGCCGTGTGGAAGTTGCACAGTCCAGCACTTAATGTTTCATTTCGGCCCAAGAGTTGCCGAAGGAGGATGTAGTGGTAGACCTTCCTCCTGGGGGATGGTGGCAGACCTACCTCCGTCTACCGGTAGTAAAAAGGGACGGATACGGAGGGCGACTGATCATCGTGCCTCACGTATTCGGCAACAGTGAAAACCCCTACAATATTTGAATAAAGAATGAATGATAAGGTCAGATTGGTACACTGAAAAGGGAAAATGATATGAAAGATGGAATTATTGTTATAGATGAAGAGAAACTGATTTTATATTAATTTATAAAAATTGTTACATAAGAAGGAAATGAGAAGATGATAGTAAGAGATTTAAGTAAATATTCATGTTATCCTGAAAAAATTACACTGAAAAATTATATTGATTGTTATATATTTAAGAAGAGAAACTGATACTGTATTATTCTAGATTTCTTTCTTATAATAGTAAGTGGATGATGTATTATTAAATAAGAGTTTTATTCTTCCTTAAAGTTTATAATTGATTTCCGTTTACATATGTATATACATGTATATTTGGTTACATTTTTAAATTCTAGTTTATAATAATATCTTGCTGAGCTATTATAGCTCACTCTTGCTACTTATGTATATACAGCTAGGACCAATGCCAATACTCCGTACGACACCCCGCAAGAGGGTAGGGGGAAGGCGACCTATTGAGCGAGTACTGGCGACCGTTCCCGAGGTAGATGACAAGCGCAAGGGGTTTAGTGATCTTATGTATATTAAGTGTGTAAGTGTGTGAGGTTGTAATAAATTTGGTTGTTGAAATGCTTCTTGTAGAAGCATCACTCAACAATGTACTTAAGTATGATTCTAGGTTTGTAATAACTGTTTAACTTTAAACTTTTATTATGGTGAATGTTGTTCTCTGAGCATATGACTGGTGTGTGTGTGTGTATTACTGTGGGGTCAATTGCATAAGTATTAATTACAAAAAAAAAAAAAAAAACCAAGAGATATTGATTTTGAATGGAAGTTGGTCCGTGATGGCCCAGATTCATGACCCCGGATTTGGGGCTGTCACACTTCAGCTAGGAAATGGACCAAATCTCACACACCTGATTTGATTATTGGTGATCCAGATGCAAGAGTAAGGACAAGAAGTGCAACAACAAATGAATGTCTGTTTCATGCATTCTTGTCACAAACTGAGCCAAAGAAGGTTGAAGAAGCTCTTCAAGATGCTGACTGGATAACAATAATGCAGGAGGAGTTAAATGAATTTGAGAGAAATGAAGTTTGGACACTTGTACCAAGACCCAAGAATAGGTCTATTGTTGGTACTAAGTGGGTTTTTAGAAACAAAACTGATAGTGAAGGGGTTGTTACAAGAAACAAAGCCAGACTTGTGGCAAAAGGCTATTCATAGCAAGAGGGAATAGATTATGATGAGACTTTTGCTCCAGTTGCCAGGTTGGAGGCAATAAGGATGTTTCTTGCCTATGCTTCTCACAAGAAATTCAAGGTATTTCAGATGGATGTGAAGAGTGCTTTTCTGAATGGGAAACTTGAAGAAGAAGTGTTTGTTGAACAACCACCAGGATTTGTTGACCCCAAATATCCAGATTATGTCTACAGGCTTGATAAAGCACTTTATGGACTTAAGCAAGCACCAAGAGCATGGTATGAAACTCTTGCCCAGTTTCTACTAGAAAGTGGATTTCACAGAGGTACAATTGATAAAACTCTGTTTTACTTTAAATCTGGTAGTGACTTGCTTTTGGTTCAAATTTATGTTGATGACATAATTTTTGGGTCTACTAATGATAAACTCTGTACAAAGTTTGCCAAGCTAATGCAGTCCAGGTATCAAATGAGTATGATGGGAGAGCTTAGTTATTTTCTAGGTCTACAGGTGAAGCAAACAGATGATGGAATATTTATAAATCAAGCAAAATATACCAGAAACCTTCTCAAGAAATTTGGTATGCTTGATTGCTCATCTGCATCAACTCCCATGGCAACAGCAACTAAGTTGGATAAGGATACAGGAACATCAGTGGATATGACAAACTACAGAGGCATGATAGGGTCTCTTCTTTATCTGACAACAAGTAGACCTGATATCATGTATGCAACATGTCTCTATGCAAGGTTTCAAGCTGATCCCAGAGAACCACATCTCACAGCAGTGAAAAGGATTTTCATGTATCTCAAGGGAACCATTAATTTAGGACTGTGGTATCCCAGAGAATCAGATTTCAAACTTATTGGTTACTCTGATACAGACTTTGCAGGCTGTAAGATAGATAGAAAAAGCACTAGTGGAAGTTGTCAATTTCTGGGTGACAGACGGGTTTCTTGTTACAGTAAGAAACAAAAATCAATTTCTACATCTACAGTTGAGGCAGAGTATATTGCTGCTGGTAGCTGCTGTGCACAGATTCTATGGATGAAGAATCAGTTGCTGGATTATGGATTAAGGTACAGTAAGATTCCTATTTACTGTGATAATCAAAGTGCTATTGCTATGACAGGTAATCCAGTACAACACTCAATGACCAAGCACATCAGCATAAGGTTTCATTTTATCAGAGAGCATGTAGAGGAAGGGAACATTGAGCTTCATTTTGTGTCTACAGACCAACAGCTTGCAGACATCTTCACCAAGCCCTTGAGTGAAACTATATTTACAAGGCTAGTAAATGAACTTGGAATGGTCTCTGGTTTTGACTAGAGATATTGGTTAGACTCAAATTTCGCTTATGTAATGCATTACTTATGTTTTTGTGATGTGTTAAATGCTATGTGAACTCAGTTTTTAAACTCTGCTATGTAAACTCTGATAGCATGTTTTGTCAGTCAAACACTGTTAACATGCTGAATAAACTCTGAATAATTCTGATAATGTTATTGTCTGAGATAAACACCAATGAAGAAAATGTATGAATCATAATTCTCAGTTATTAATCATGAATCTATCTAAGTTATCTGTGATCTAATCTTAGACTGTGCAGAAATTCAACACAAGCATGATACTGTTCATATTTATAGCATCTCTTAGTTTATTTCTCCTAAACTCTGAGTCTGTAAATGATGTGTGCATTACCTCTCATTATTAATTTCTGATATTGATGACTCCTAAACTCTGATGAGTGACATTCTGTTCCCAAGACATTTACATGGTACTTGATGATTCCTTGTTTGTACTTGTGAAAATTATAAAACTTGAGATGTGTCATTGTTTATTTTGTTGAGTACTAAAGCATGTCTGCACCCTGTGAGAATTTGAGCCAAATAAGTGATTAATACAATTTATATCAATCGAATTTTAATTGTTGTGTGATGTTCATCAATAAGTATGTTGCTCTAGAACTTGTTTTAAACCATTTTGAGACTGCATGATATGTGTGTGCATGAAAATGATAAAGGCACTAGGATTTACCACATTTATACAAACACTGACCTTACATTAAACTCTTAGTGAACCCCTTTGAGCCTTATTAACTGTTCTCTTAAACTTGCTAGAGCTACACTGGCCAGAAAAGAGAAAAAAGAAAGAGCAAATAGATCACCATCACCATCTCTTGTTGATGAAGAGTCTTCTTCTTCTTCTGAAGATGAGGCACCTGTTGAGTTGCAGACTTACAAAAGAAGGAAGCTGGTAATATCTGATTCAGATGATGAAATGGTTATTAAAGCTCCAGAGGTTATCACTTCAGAAATACCTACTGTTGAGATACCTGTTGAGATAGATGCTACTAAAGATTCTGAGAAATCACCTGTCAATATGCACATGGATGATGACAACAGAGATGGCTTTACTCTGGATGATTTTGCTGAGACTGCCATGCCATTCTCTGATCCTATGATTCCTCCTACTTCTTCTCTTCATGTTCACTATGAAGAAACTGGTGCAGTTGATCAGCCTACTATACTTGAAGAAACAGTAGCTTCTCATACTGATATATTTTCTGATGCTCACCAGGGTTCTGATCATGGTGAAGAAGTTGAAAAGGCAACAAATGATTTAAACTCTGATATTCTACCTGCAGTTGTTTCTCTTGCAGAGAATGTTGATAAGACTGTTGAGTCTGAAAAACAACCAGCTCAGACTGTTGAAGATGTTGCAAAGAATGATGGAGTTGTTGAAAAGAATGCAGAAGCTGCAGAGATTGTTACAGAGAATACAGCTGAGGCTGTTGTAGAAACTGAGCACACTGTTGCTGAGAATGTTCAAATTGCAGAGAATGTTGAACATGTTAGTGTTGAAGTTGAAGGTGAAGAGAGTTCAAACTCTGATTCTTTTGAAAGTGCACCTGTGCAGACTGATGGAAAGCATGCACCGTTCACTCAGCCTTCCAAAAGACATGAGATTGAAGCAGAGTATCTTGCTAAGTTTTCTGTAAATTGGTATAAGGAAGATTGTATTTTTCCTAGAGGGAGAGCAGCAGATTTTGTGAAACAAACTGCTACTGAAATTTCAAATCCAGATATTCTATCTTGTTTGAAGGCCACAGTGGTGCAAGTCAAAACACTGGATGGCAGACTTGATGATTGTCAGAAGTCAATTATTGGTCTAAAAGATGATCTTAAGGATAAGGATATGACTCTGGAGTTTGACACCAAACTCAAGATTACCAAATTCTCCAAGGCTCAGGACTCTATGTCTGACAGACTGACCAAAATTGAAGAAAATCAGAATAGTTTGTCTGATAAGGTTGATGCTATTGCTTCTTCCTTGGAGCTGATTACATCCATTCTCATGACTGATGATGTCAAAAAGGGGGAGAGATATGCTAAGACTAAATGCAGGCAATCTCAAACTCTGACTCAGAAGGATGATGTAGGAGATGGAGGAGCAAAAGGTCAAAGAAATCTGAGGTCAAGGGTAACTGAGAAGAGTTTACTATCTGACAAAACTTCTAAGTCAAAGTCTGGTGGGGTAAATACTGATACTCAGGGTACATCTAAGACCCAGAGTTTGCTATTCACTGATAATCCACAGACTGATGAAGAGTTAGCTGCCAAAGTATTTTTAGAGGAGAATGAAGGAGTTACTCTTGCAAACATTCAAGCTGAAGAGAAGAGTTTACAAGATGAACATCAGAAAGCTTTGAAGTCTGGTAAGGGTAAGCAAAATGTGAAAGCATCTAGGGATGTTATTAAAGGCATTGAAATCAAAGAAAATGTTGTAGCTGATCAAAGGATGCAAGTATTCAAAAAGCCAACAGAAGTAGAAGCTAAGCAAAAGCTTAAAGGCATTGCTGAAGAGGAAAGCATGTCAAAGAAATTAAACACAACTTCTGTTGCTAAAAGAGTTGTGCAGAACTCTCTATCTTCTTCTGTATTACAATTAGTTTTTGGGAAGACATCAGTGTTTGAACCAACCCCAGAGACTGGAGGTCCTATGGATTTTTCAGATGGAAAAGGTTTAGCTGGAAAGATTGGAAGAAATAGAGCTGGTCTGGGTTCAAGAAGAGATTCAAGACAGCATGTTGGTCCTAGAGATCCTTCCTTACTGACTATTCCAGGTCGTGGTGTTACTCAAGAGAGTTTAGACAGACTGGAATCAGTACAGTTGGTTTATCATAAGAGTTTGAAAAAGGATTTTCTCTTATACTTCATGTCTGATGGAACAGTATATAAGATTGGTGAATTTGATCTTGATCTGAAATACTGGGAAGAACTTGAATATGTTCTGTATCTGTTCAAGGTAAGGAATCGAAGAACTGAGTCAGTTGCAAATGTGCTTAGACAGAAGATGCTTCATAACTTGGCAACTAGAGGCATGAAATACAACAGCAGATATGTCCCTAAGTACAGAGATTGGAATGGAAATCTTATTGAGATGAAAAAGGGTACTACAAAGCTGAAGACTGATCTGGGGATTACAGTTCTTGATTTCAACTCACAATCAGAGGAAGTGAAATTTATCAGACTGGGAAATGATATGAGGAGAAACAAAATCTATGATCTAAGGTCTGCTATCTATCAGACTGATGAGAATGATCCTGAATTAAGGGAAATCAGAGAGGTAATGCAGAGAGAGCTTGAGAATGCTGAAAGAAGATTGCTGATAGACTATCTCAGAGCTACACCAGATCTTGAGGCAATTTGATAAAAGATGCTCTGTAAGAATTTCTTGTTTTACTGTAGATTTTGTTTAAGTAAATGTTTAAACTTTGATTACTTGTTAAACACTGCATTTGTCTATTTTGTTTTGACATCATCAATTATCATTAACTTGTGCATTTTTGCTAATGAACAAGTTGGGGGAGATATAATTGATGTAAATATTAATCAGTGTTTAAGTGATACAGTGATACATCAGAGTTTAAGCTGGAAGCAGTCAGAGTTTGAGTAAACGCTGACGAATGAAAGCGCAAACGCTGATTGATGGAAGCAACAGAGTTTGTTAAACTCTGTTCAGCAGAAGCATCTACGAGTCAACAATGATTGAAGATTAATTGAAGATAAACATGGAAGCAATATCTTTGAAGATCAGATAGCTATCAAAGAGATTGAGTTGACTTAAAAGATGTGTAGCAATCGTAATTGATATCAATTGTATAGCTTAATTATAGGAGTATCAATTTCTGATTGTATAGAAGCTGTATGTTTTATAAATACAGTTAGGTTAACCCTAGAAGGGTATTGAACATTGAAATATTCATTCATTGTAACCTAAGCAGCTCTCTGTGATATTTTACATCACTGAGAGAGGAATTATTAATTCCAAATTGTTTTTAAGTACTAAAACGTGTGTTCTTGTTATTCTCTCATACAGTACTTGATTATATCTTGTGAATTCAGCCTAACAAGCTCTAAGTACAAAGTCAAAGTACTTAGGAGTGACAATGGTACAGAATTCAAGAATTCTACAATGGAGGATTTTTGTGCAGATAATGGAATCACTCAACAGTATTCTGCACCTGGTACACCTCAGCAAAATGGTGTAGTGGAAAGAAAGAACATGACTCTCATAGAGGCAGCAAGAACCATGCTTGTAGATGCAAAACTTCCAATATATTTTTGGGCAGAAGCTATTAACACTGCATGTTTCACTCAAAATTGTACTTTGGTAAATAGTCATGGAAAAACTCCATATGAGATGATCAAAGGAAAGAAACCAAGTGTGAAATACTTTCACATCTTTGGATGCAAATGTTATGTCCTAAAAGTTCATCTAGAACAACTTGGAAAATTTGAAGCCAAATTGGATGAAGCAATCTTTCTAGGATATTCAGCATCAAAGGCCTTCAAGGTTTATAATCTCAGAACTCACATTGTTATGGAATCAATTCATGTTGCATTTTATGACAATAAATTTAGAATTCTGCAAACTGATGAAAGCCATGACAAATTGGAATTTGAAAATCTGAAGAGTTCTGAGATACTCTCTAGTGATGATGAAGGTTCTCCAGAAGGAATTTCTATTGCTTCTCAAAGGAATGCTAATGTTGAGGGGGAGCAAATAAATCAAGGAGGACACTGTGATCATCAGGAGCAGACTAGCTATTCAGAGTCTACTCCATCAAGAACTGATCCTTCAGAGACTACTGAAGAAAGATCAGTAATTAGCAGCAGTATGGAATCTACTGATTCTACTAATCAAGGGGGAGCTATTAAAGGCAGAGAGATTTCTTCTACAAGAGATACCACTACCTTAGGGGGAGAATCTAGAAGAGGCTAACCTGTTAGAAAATGGACAAAGAATCATACTGAAGATTTGATTATTGGTGATCCAAATAGTGGTGTTCGAACTTGAAGATCAATTCAGAATGAATGCTTGTATAGTTGCTTTCTCTCAAAAATGAACCTAAGAAGGTTGAAGAAACCTTACAGGATCCTGATTGGGTAATTGCAATGCAGGAAGAATTAAATGAGTTTGAGAGAAACAAAGTCTGGAAACTGGTACCAAGACCTAAAGATAGATCAATTGTTGGTGCAAAATGGGTTTTCAGAAACAAGCTAGATGAATCTGGTATGATTGTAAGAAAAAAAAAAAAAGCAAGACTGGTGGCCAAGGGTTACTCTCAGGAAGAAAGCATTGATTATGATCAGACCTTTGCACCTGTAGCAAGATTGGAAGCAATCAGAATGTTTCTTGCATTTGCAGCTTATTCAAAGTTTAAGGTATACCAGATGGATGTAAAGAGTGCTTTTCTAAATGGCAATCTTGATGAGGAAGTGTATGTGGAGCAACCACCTGGATTTGTTGATCCAAAATTTCCAAATCATGTCTACAAACTTGACAAGGCACTCTATGGACTAAAGCAGGCACCAAGAGCATGGTATGAGACTTTGTCTAAATTTCTTCTTGAAAATGGCTTCACAAGAGGTACAATTGACAAAACTCTATTCTTTAGAAAGATAAAAGGTGAATTGCTTTTAGTTCAAGTTTATGTTGATGATATTATTTTTGGTTCCACTAATGAAAAATTGTGTGCTAAGTTTAGCAAGCTTATGCAGTCTAAGTATCCGATGAGCATGATGGGTGAATTAAATTATTTCTTAGGCTTGCAGGTCAAACAGACTGAAACTGGTATTTTTATTAATCAGTCAAAGTATATCAAAGATCTTTTAAGAAGGTTTGACTTTCAAGACTGTGCAGTTGCAAAAACACCCATGGCAACAGCCACTAAACTAGACTCTGATCCTAAGGGAAAGAGTGTGGATAATACTAGTTATAGAGGCATGATAGGCTCATTATTATATTTAACTGCAAGTAGACCAGATATAATGTTTTCTACCTGTTTATATGCTAGATTCCAAAGTAATCCTAAGGAATCTCATTTAATTGATGTGAAGAGAATTTTTAGATATCTCAAAGGAACTCCACATCTTGGTTTGTGGTATTTTAGAGAATCTGACTTCTCCCTAATTGGCTATTCAGACTCTGATTATGCAGGGTGTAAAATAGACAGGAAAAGCACTACAGGTACATGTCAATTCTTGGGAAACAGATTGATTTCTTAGGCAAGCAAGAAGCAACAATCTGTCTCAACCTCAACTGCAGAAGCTGAGTACATAGCAGCAGGCAGTTGTTGTGCACAACTCCTTTGGATAAGAAATCAGTTGATGGATTATGGTATGACACTTAGTAATATTCCTATGTTTTGTGATAATACTAGTGCTATCAAAATTGCAGAAAATCCAGTTCAACATTCAAGGACTAAGCACATTGATGTCAGGTATCATTTTATTAGAGAACATATTGAGAATGGTACTGTGGAACTTCATTTTGTTCTTATTGACAAACAGCTTGCAGATATTCTAACTAAACCACTTGATGAGACTACATTCAGTAGGTTAGTAAGTAGTTAGGAATGTTAAATTTCTAGATTTTTAACATCTGCAAAAGTAGCAAGGTATGTTGTTTTCAGCTTATAGACTTGATATTCTTGTCTGGATCTATATTTGATTGTTAAATGCTTAAGTTGTAACATTGTACTTTGATAAATTTCAGTATGATAGACTTGTTAATAAACATCAGGATCAGGATTGCTATCAGTATACTGATGTCATCAGGATTTTATCGTCAGTATCAGGATTGTGAAATTTGTGTGTACTATTGTTTCAAATCCTGAAGTTCATTTTATGTATTGATCTAATTCTGAGTTTTGTTAAGTCTATGCAAGTAAACTTTAATTCATTCATTCTGATAGTTTATATTGTTTTTCAGATCAGTCAATAAACAATCATAGACAAGTAGATAATAAGAAATTGTATTTTCATTAATTGAAAGCATTACATACATGGAAATGAAATACAAATATCTTTTTGTCTAATTTCTACTCATAACCCTATTCTTGTCTAAAGTTGTTGTTGTTCTTAGTCTTCAAAGATCTACTTCAGGACAAGGAGCATCTCAAGAGTCACTTTGATGATTACCCCTGGATTCCTTGTCTGGGCGACTTGAATGAGAGCAGCTGACTTGAATGAATAGCATCTCCATCAAGATCAACCTCAGACTCTCGGTCAAATTCTTCATCCTCAAGTTTTGTAGAGGTTAGAGGGTGATTGTATCCAACAGATGGATGTTCTAAGAGAAGGTTCTGGACATTATATGGATCTACTCCAACCATGTCTAAAATGATGAGAAAAGTCATCTCTTCAAAGGGATGAATATTGAATCTTTGGTGTTCATCATCTGTGAGAAATCGAAAGATTGGGTTGAAGGTCATTGTGTTTTGTGGAAGCTCTGTTTTTACACAGAGGTTTTGTGTGTTTTTGGAGTTAAGAATGGAAAAGACATCAAGGGTTTATAAAGGAAAGAGTGAGAAGCTGAACAATCATTTTAAGTGTTCAATGTATCTGCGTAAATATCTATACGTATGACTGGTCCTCTCATTTTTCCAAGATATTTTAACAATCTAACAAGATTTTTTGTTTGGATTATTGATGTTCTTTTCAGGTTAAATTCTAAAATTACCACGTGGAACTCCATTTAATCTTTGGAATCAGGATGATAGTGATCAGGAAAACGAAAGTGATTTCATCAGGATTGATAATTATTTTTATTATTTTTAATCACATTTAGAGTTGTGATTATTTTGGTGAAAAAGATCACATTAGAAAATGAAGCTGATCAGTGTTAACTTTATTTTGATTTTACCCTGATTTATTCAATTGAAATCAATTTTGGATTTTATTTTCCAAAAATCGTGGGTAACTTGCATTTTTCGGGGACTAACACCTGTCAACCTACGTGTTAACGTGGGTTAGTGGGTCTGAAGGATTTTTGAATATATCTTTATTTTGAGACTCTGATTGTTTATTGCTAACTTCTAATTCGTATTTCCTAAAGCAAAAACATTCATTCAAGTTCTCAAAATCAATAATCAGTTTCAAGATTTCTCAAGTTCATTTCAGATCAAAAATGGCAGCTCAAAGAAGTCTACCTAAATCAGTAGCTTTCAAGTTTGGTGACTTTGATTTTATGACTAACAATCATGTTACAGCAATCACCAGCAAGAAAGGAGTATCAGCTGATTTTCATCCTGTGATGGATTTTATGGCTATTGGACCTTTGAGTTATGCATTGGCAGCATCTCCAGAAATAAATCAAGCTGCTGTTTCACAAGCTTGGGAGAATGCTGAGGTAATTGATTCTACTCAGAGTCAATCAGGTAAGATTGTTCTACACTTAGGACAAGGCTCATTTGATATTACTGAATCTGTTATTAATTCAGTACTTCACTTACCTGTTAGTATGAACTTTGAGAATGTACCATCTGATGATAATGTTAGAACTATGTTATCTGAGTTAGGTTATTCTGGACCTTTAGATAACATGAGCCAGTTAAATAGGTCTTTTCTTAGAAAGGAATGGTCTTTCTTCTTTGATCAAATTGCCAAATGTTTTACTGGCAAATGTAGTTCTTTTCAGCAAGTTACTTCTGTTACTTCACATATTGCTTACAGTTTTCTTTCTGACAGAGTAATTAATATTGGTCACATTATCTTAAGTCAGATGTGTATTAACCTGGGTCAAGAGATCAAAACAGGAAAATGGTTTATTATCATAGATTTATGCAAATGTTTATTAACCATTTTGTTCCTGATGTTGAAGCTAGATTTGGTAGAGAACATTGTGTTTCTTCTTATGTACAGCAAAAGAGAATTTTCTCTGACATTACAAAGAAGGACAATGAAAAGAATCTAGATGAAATACCTGCAATTCATTATCCACATCATGTCATGTAATTCTTAAAACTCATCTTCCTACTCTCTACAATTCTTCTTTCTTTTGTGGTGAAATGGCTCAGGAATCTCATTTGGAGGAGAACCCACCTGTGTCTACCCAAGTAGCCCAAAACATTATAGTCTCTGAAACAATTCAAGAACAAAGTTTTAATCCACAGCCTATTGTTTCAAAGAAACCAACCTCTAGTGTTTCTCAAAAGACATCAGTTGTAAGGAAGAAAAGATTTGTTGTGTCAAGTAGTAGTAGTTCTAGTGAAGATGATGATAATATATCTCTTGCTGAGAGAGAAGAATTGAAGGCTGCAATTCAACTTTCTAAGCTAGGACAAAGATGAAGCACCTAGTCACAGCCAGGCTGCAGTCTCTCAAAAGACTGTAGTACTTAAAAAGGGAAAACAGTTACTGGATACTGTCTCTCAAAAGACTTTGTCTATTGAAAAAGGATCTCATCCCAAGATCACTTCTGTGTCTACACCTCTTGAGTCTTCTCAGGATAAATCTTTTGCTCACTATACTAGGAGAACAAGGAGAAAGATTCATTTGTCACCTACACACACAGAGTCTAGTCCACCTAATATCATGCAGGTCTCTACAAATGAAGATACAATCAAGTCATCAAATGACTATAGAGATCTAGATATTGATTCTTTATGGGAAACTACATTATCATACAGACTGGCTATGGGAGTTATTTCTATCAAAGTGAAGCTGTCCAAGCCTGTTCTAGATTTTCTAGTTGAAAGAGTACCAAAACTTTTATTTCTAGAAGAGTATGGACTTCTACATCAAAGACTTGACTTAATGAAGATGTATTTCTATGTAACTATCAGAGGGCAATTAGTCAAGAAATTTGGACTCTCGAAGCATGTTGCACTTCAATCACTACATACATATTTATTTGACAAGGATGTCATTATTGATGATGCTTCAGCTCAAGGTGAACAACAGGAGGAAGTAGATAGTGGAATGTAGTCAACAGAAGATACTATTGCACCAGTGGTGGATAGTAGAACAGATCAGATCACAGTCACTGAAACACAAGAACCATCTAGTCAGAGGTTGGATGACTCAGGAGCTGTGATAGCTGATGTTGAAAGGTCTTCTGTGATGACTGAAATTGCAAGTGAGAAACCCTATGATATGGGAGGAATAACTTTGACTGATTTTCTTGAAGATCAAACAAATATTGTTCAGTTAGAGTCTATCCACCTTGAGGGTATGTCTCAGCAAACAACACTTAAAGACGGTGAAATGCTAACTATGGTGTCTAATGAAGTATTACTGAAGACATCAGAGTCTAGTAGAGAACCTGAAAGTGGTATACTGGTGCCTGTAGTCTCTGGAAGGAAAGAAGATGTTTGTGAGGGTTCAGAGACTATAGCAGCTCACTCCTTGGAGAAAACCTCAAGCCCCTTGCTAAATGAGGAACCCTCTCTCCATGTGAGTTCAGGTATAAAAACTTCTTCTAAACTCTATCTTTCTGTAGGTCATGAGAGTACACTTTAAAAGATGGATATTGATCCACAATCAGAGAGGCTGGCTCCTGACCAGCCAAAAGGAGAGGTAGAAAGAGTGTTGACTTTAGATAGTCAAAGTGAGAATGAGTGTAACATCCCGCACTTTTTCGGAATGTTAGTTCGAGCCAAAAGTAAATTACAAAATTTTAATCTCGAAAATTCTAACAAAAAACTATTACAAGTTAAGTCACATAACACGTAAGCGCAGTTATCCAAAAATATTTGACACGATCTAAGAAAACTCCAACTACGTACAAGCTCCCCGCAAATCCAACGAACCAAACAAAACCTGAAATATTAAAAGAGTGAGCTAACAAGCCCAACAAGCAAACTAACCAAACAAACCAGCTATTCAAATCCAATAAATAAAATATAGTATAAAACGATAATAATTTTCAGAAATTCAAACTTACGAAACGATAACTTTTAACCACCAGTCTAACTAAGGTCATTACAAACCGGTGACACGGTCCAGAAATTAAGAAGTCACTATGAACCGGTGACGCGGTCCAGAATTTAGTATTGCGTCCCTCACTAAGGTATCAGAAATTGCACATAAGTGCGCCCTAGAGAGGTATCATAATTTAGTTCCGGAACTATGCGCAGATACTAAAGGGTTCATATCATAGACTCAACTAGGGTCTCAAAGCTAAAATTTTACTAAAATCTAAAATCATAATCTTCAAAATAATAGCACTTGACCCAAATTTTCATATCAATAAATAGAGCGGAAACATAAAATATAATTTCAGAATTTAAAACATATAACTATAAATATAATTTCAGAATTTAAAACATATAAATATAAAATCAAAAACTTTCAAAATAATTGCATTTGACCCAAATTTTATATAAATAAAATAGAGCGGCTAAAAACATTTAAATATAAATTCGAAATAGCCAGAAAGTTCGGATAGAACACTTACCTCGATTACGTTACTAACCAGTCACCAACAGAACCTCGGATAAAGATTGCAACAACTTATGCTTGAGTGCCTTCTCGAATTTCTCTAGAATCCCTTCTAATATTTTTTTTTAATTGGTGTGTGCCCACTTATATACAAAAGTAACAGCTTGCTCTTAATATATAATAATGACATATTTTAATGATAGGTTACACTAACCTTTTAAATACCCTCTAATCATTTTTCATTAACTAAAGTCATCAGTTACTATTATAAAAAGGATTGTTTTTTTAACTAATACCAAATATCCAAATTTAAATATATATAAAATTGTAGGATATTACAAACTACCCACCTTAAAAGAATTTGGTCCCCAAATTCTCTAAAATTACCAAAAGACCAGTAAATTAAAAAAATGCGAGCTACCCACAGGTCAAGCCTAATGGCAGTCTACAGGAAATTAACCTAGATCTCTGATACCATCTGTAACATCCCGCACTTTTTCGGAATGTTAGTTCGAGCCAAAAGTAAATTACAAAATTTTAATCTAAAAAATTCTAACAAAAAACTATTACAAGTTAAGTCACATAACACGTAAGCGCAGTTATCCAAAAATATTTGACACGATCTAAGAAAACTCCAACTACGTACAAGCTCCCCGCAAATCCAACGAACCGAGCAAAACCTGAAATATTAAAAGAGTGAGCTAACAAGCCCAGCAAGCAAACTAACCAAACCAACCAGCTATTCAAATCCAATAAATAAAATATAGTATAAAACGATAATAATTTTCAGAAATTCAAACTTACGAAACGATAACTTTTAACCACCAGTCTAACTAAGGTCATTACAAACCGGTGACACGGTCCAGAAATTAAGAAGTCACTATGAACCGGTGACGCGGTCCAGAATTTAGTATTGCGTCCCTCACTAAGGTATCATAAATTGCACATAAGTGCGCCCTAGAGAGGTATCAGAATTTAGTTCCGGAACTATGCGCAGATACTAAAGGGTTCAGATCATAGACTCAACTAGGGTCTCAAAGCTAAAATTTTACTAAAATCTAAAATCATAATCTTCAAAATAATAGCACTTGACCCAAATTTTCATATCAATAAATAGAGCAGAAACATAAAATATAATTTCAGAATTTAAAACATATAACTATAAATATAATTTCAGAATTTAAAACATATAAATATAAAATCAAAAACTTTCAAAATAATTGCATTTGACCCAAATTTTATATAAATAAAATAGGGTGGCTAAAAACATTTAAATATAAATTCGAAATAGCCAAAAATTTCGGATAGAAAACTTACCCCGATTACATTACTAACCAGTCACCAACAGAACCTCGGATAAAGATTGCAACAACTTATGCTTGAGTGCCTTCTCGAATTTCTCTAGAATCCCTTCTAATATTTTTTTTTAATTGGTGTGTGCCCACTTATATACAAAAGTAACAGCTTGCTCTTAATATATAATAATGACATATTTTAATGATAGGTTACACTAACCTTTTAAATACCCTCTAATCATTTTTCATTAACTAAAGTCATCAGTTACTATTATAAAAAGGATTGTTTTTTTTAACTAATACCAAATATCCAAATTTAAATATATATAAAATTGTAGGATATTACAAGCTACCCACCTTAAAAGAATTTGGTCCCCAAATTCTCTAAAATTACCAAAAGACCAGTAAATTAAAAAAATGCGAGCTACCCACAGGTCAAGCCTAATGGCAGTCTACAGCAAATTAACCTAGATCTCTGATACCATCTGTAACATCCCGCACTTTTTCGGAATGTTAGTTCGAGCCAAAAGTAAATTACAAAATTTTAATCTCGAAAATTCTAACAAAAAACTATTACAAGTTAAGTCACATAACACGTAAGCGCAGTTATCCAAAAATATTTGACAAGATCTAAGAAAACTCCAACTACGTACAAGCTCCCCGCAAATCCAACGAACCGAGCAAAACCTGAAATATTAAAAGAGTGAGCTAACAAGCCCAGCAAGCAAACTAACCAAACAAACCAGCTATTCAAATCCAATAAATAAAATATAGTATAAAACGATAAAAAATTTCAGAAATTCAAACTTACGAAACGATAACTTTTAACCACCAGTCTAACTAAGGTCACTATAAACCGGTGACACGGTCCAGAAATTCAGAAGTCACTATGAACCGGTGACGCGGTCCAGAATTTAGTATTGCATCCCTCACTAAGGTATCAGAAGTTGCACATAAGTGCGCCCTAGAGAGGTATCAGAATTTAGTTCCGGAACTATGCGCAGATACTAAAGGGTTTAGATCATAGACTCAACTGGGGTCTCAAAGCTCAAAATTTACTAAAATCTAAAATCATAATCTTCAAAATAATAGCACTTGATCCAAATTTTCATATCAATAAATAGAGCGGAAACATAAAATATAATTTCAGAATTTAAAACATATAACTATAAATATAATTTCAGAATTTAAAACATATAAATATAAAATCAAACACTTTCAAAATAATTGCATTTGACCCAAATTTTATATAAATAAAATAGAGCGGCTAAAAACATTTAAATATAAATTCGAAATAACCAGAAAGTTCGGATAGAAAACTTACCTCGATTACGTTACTAACCAGTCACCAACAGAACCTCGGATAAAGGTTGCAACAACTTATGCTTGAGTGCCTTCTCGAATTTCTCTAGAATCCCTTCTAATATTATTTTTTTAATTGGTGTGTGCCCACTTATATACAAAAGTAACAGCTTGCTCTTAATATATAATAATGACATATTTTAATGATAGGTTACACTAACCTTTTAAATACCCTCTAATCATTTTTCATTAACTAAAGTCATCAGTTACTATTGTAAAAAGGATTGTTTTTTTTAACTAATACCAAATATCCAAATTTAAATATATATAAAATTGTAGGATATTACAATGAGGGTATGGATGATCAACTCCATAGTGAGGGAGAGAAAATTAGGAAACCACCATCGTTTGATTTCTGGGATCAGTTTTTTCCTGAATCTTGGTCTGACAATCTTGGTATGGATGCTGGTACTTATTCTTTTATCAAGATGTATGAGAAGAATGACTTAGCAAAGCACAATGCAAAGCCAGAAGTTAAAGCTCATAAGCAAAAAGAAAGGCTTGCAGGAATTATCAACAGAAGAGGTAAAAGGCTAAGACAAACTTCTACACCACCAGTACCAGAAGATATTCCTAATGATCCTAGTATTCCTTTGTTTGTACTACCAATATCAGCCAGAATTGAGACATCAACAGTATTTAATCAATCTAAGGAGGCGTCAGGATTTGTATATGTTAGTACACAGAATACTGGTGAAGGACAAGATGATCATATTGCAACTTCAAATCAGAAAGATGGAGATGTTTGTAACTCTACTCGAGTATTATTACTTGAATATCATTCTACACAGGCAACTTCTTCTACAAGACATGAATCTGAAGATATTCCAAACACTTCCAACATTGAAGTCAATTTTGAAGTTCTGCAAGACATTCAGAAATCTCAAGTTGAAATTCAATCAAGACTTCAAACACTTGAAGATAACCAATTCACTATTATGGAAAATCAAGCAGTTCTGATGAATCTCATTTGTTCTGTTACTGAATCTCTTGGAATTAATTTTGCTGATGTCAAAAAGGGGGAGATAAAAACAGTTCAAAGGCAACAGACTGGGGGAGGAGATAAACAGACTGGAGGAGATAAAAGAGGAACTAAGGATGACAAAGGTAAATCTTCTTATCAGGGAAGTGATAAAGGAAAAGGAAAAGAAGCATCAAATAGTTTAATTCTTTCTTCTAAGTACTAGATACTGTGTCTACATTTAAAGAAGGAGGTACTTAAATTCATGATTTTTGAATTCATAAATTCTATTCTGATTGTATTTTTATATGTTTTGACATCAACAACTCAGATTTATGCTTCAGGTTTTAAAGCATAAATAGGGGGAGATTGTTATGAATAATTCATGAGTTGTGATGTTAAGAATAGAATTTTACTTATACTTCTTGTATATCCTGATTTATAAAGGATTTAGCACTTTGTATAGGATATATGTGTTAGACAGTAATCTGTAGAATTAAGTCAGGAACAGTGCAGCGAGTACTACATGTCAGGAACTGAGATTGAATCCTGATATGTCAAGTCGAATACTGATCAAGTACTGATGGGATGGTCAGATCCTGATGCAAGATGGAATCCTGATATCAGTCGTGTTACTGATGATGTCATTGTGAAAGCTACAGAAAGTGGCAAGTGCTATAAAATAGGATCTTTGTTTGAGGAACAAGCAAGAAGATTTTATGAAGGAAAGAATTTTATATTGATGGAAACTATCAACTGGACGGCAGAACATTGTCATGCATAGATTATCTTTCTGTTATTAGTTGATAGGTAGCATTATAAATACTCTCTCTATATCATTGTAAAAGGAGTTCGTGAGGTTTGCAATCGTAAGTAATACGAGAGTGCAAACAGAGAGAAATTTATTTTGTCAGCAGCTGCTAAAGGTATTTGTACACCTTTGGTAGAGTTTGTATTTGATCTTATTAATACAAACAGTTTGATTCATTCGTTTGTTCTTGTTTATCTAATCAAGCAAAAATCAGACACGATTATATAACTTGTATTCAACCCCCCTTCTACAAGTTATTCGAGTTAACAGAATAACCAACCAGATTGAACCCTGTGTCCTTAGGATACCATAAACCCAAGTTTGGAGTACCCTTCAGATATCTAAAGATCTTTTTTATAGCAATCAAATGTGATTCTTTTGGATTTGATTGAAACCTTGCACACAAGCATGTAGCAAACATGAAGTCTGGCCTACTTGCAGTGAGATAGAGTAGAGAACCAACCATGCCTCTGTAGACTGAGATATCTACTTTCTTGCCTTTAGCATCTTCATCTAAATTAGTGGCAGTGGCCATGGGTGTCTTTGCAGGTGAGCAGTCTTCCAAGTCAAACTTCTTCAATAAATCCTTGATGTACTTGGTTTGATTGATAAAGATACCATCCTTCCTTTGACTAACTTGCAACCCAAGAAAGAATGTCAACTCTCCCATCATACTCATCTCATATCTGCTCTGCATGAGCTTAGAGAACTTTTCACACAGCTTCTCATTAGTAGATCCAAATATGATATCATCCACATAGATCTGAACTAAGATAATATCATCACCATGTTTCTTGTAAAATAGTGTTTTGTCCAATGTGCCTCTAGTGAATTGATTTTCAAGAAGAAATTGTGATATAGTATCATACCATGCCCTTGGAGCCTGCTTAAGACCATACAATGCCTTAAGCAATCTGTAGACAAATTCTGGGAAGTATGGATCCTCAAAGCCATGTGGTTGTTGCACATAAACTTCTTCTTCCAACTCTCAATTCAGAAATGCACTCTTGACATCCATTTGATAAACTTTAAAGTTTGAATGGGCAGCAAATGCCAAGAATATTCTGATGGCTTCCAATATAGCAATAGGGGCAAATGTCTCATCATAATCAATGCCTTCTTGTTGAGAGTATCCTTTTGCAACCAACCTTGCTTTGTTTCTTACTATTACACCATCTTCATCCATCTTATTCTTCAGAACCCATTTTGTTCCAACAATGGTTCTATTCTTTGGTGCAGGCATAAGTTCCCATACTTTGTTTCTTACAAATTGATTCAGCTCCTCTTACATGGCAATAATCCAATTTGGATCCAACAGTGCATCATCAAGTTTCTTAGGCTCAACCTGAGATAGAAAAAAACCATAGAGGCACTCATTCTGAGTTGCTCTCCTAGTCCTTACTCCTGCATTAGGATCTCCAATAATTTGCTCTGCAGTGTGTGATCTATCCCATTTCCTTGAATGCTCAGTCTGATTTCTCATTCTTGATGTTGCTTCATCATCCGAGTCTTGATCATTCTCATTTCCTCCCCCTGTGATGTTGCCACTATTCACAGGTGTGTCTTGGATGCTTGTTTCTCCACTATTGATTGGCACAAATTCTTCTCTTGTATAATCATTCACTTGAGTTTGTTGAACTTGAGTTTCAACTTCGGTTTCATTCTCTTCATCAGAATCATCTAGATTATCAAACTTTATTGTATCTTTATCTTCATCATTGGCTTCTTCTAATCCATGTAGTTTGCTGTCATCAAATGACACATCTGTGCTTTCCATAATTTTCTTTTGATTGATGACATAAACTTTGTATGCAATTCTTTCCATAGAGTAGCCAAGAAAAATTCCTTCAAATGCCTTTGCATCGAATTTTCCAACATATTTTGAATTATCCTTCAATACATAGCATTTGCTTCCAAAAGTATGAACATACTTTAGAGTAGACTTCTTTCCAGTCATCAAATTGTAAGGTGTCTTTCCAGTGTTTTTGTTGATGAGAGTTTTGTTCTGGATATAGCATGCAGTGCTCACAGCCTCAGCCCAAAAACATGTAGGCATCTTTGCATCAAGTAACATTGTCTTAGCAGCCTCAATTAGAGTTCTATTCTTTCTCTCAACAACTCCATTTTGTTGGGGAGTTCTTGGAGCTGAGAATTGCTGCGAAATACCATTCTCTTTGCAGAATGCTTCAAGGATGGCATTTCTGAACTTTGTTCCATTATCACTTCTTAATGCAATCACACTTGCATTGTTGGCCTTTGCTTCTTTGTCAACTTTCTTTATGTGCTCAATGATTACTTGTGGAGCCTCATCTTTTGATGCCAGAAATTCCACCTATGTATACCTTGTAAAGTCATCAACCATCACTAAGGCATACTTCTTTCTTCCTAGTGACATAATATTGACAGGCCCAAACAAGTCCATATGAATGAGCTGTAGGGGCTTGGATATTGATGTCACTGTCTTTGACTTGTGGCTCGATCTTTTCATTTTTCCTCTTTGACACGCCTCACACACTCCTTCTTGACAGAATTCAAGTGTGGGCATGCCTCTCACTAACTCTCTTTTGAGCAGAGAATTAATGGCTTTGAAGTTCAGGTGTGATAATTTCTTGTGCCACAGCCAACAATCTTCATTTGATGCTTTTGAGTAGAAGCCAAATTTTGTCCTTATTTGCAGAGTCCATATTGTCTACAAACAGGCTTCCTTTACTTACTCCAGATAGAGCAAAATCACCAGTCTTCTTGTGGGTGATCAAACATTCATCTTTGTCAAAATCCACTTTGAATTCCCTATCAGTAAACTGACCAACACTTAGCAGATTATACTTGAGTCCCTTGACTAGTGCTACATCTTCAATGATGACCTTACCAACTTTCAATTTGCCATATCCCAATGTGTTACGCATGTTGTCATCTCCAAAAGCAACCATTGGGCCAGCCTTCTCCTCATACTGTGATAGCAGGGCCATATCACCAGTCTTATGATTTGAGCATCCACTGTCCAAAATCCACATGACCTTCTTTTCACTTTCTTTGCCCTGCAAACACAAAGGTATTACTTCTCCTTTGGTACCCAAACAAGTTTGGGTCCATGTGACTTAGAAACAGTTTTATCATAAACAACATGCTTATCAACTTTCTTGGTGTTAGTCTTCTTGTCACTGTTAGAAGTCTTAGAGCCTGAGGTCTCAGACTTAGGTGACAAAGGTACCTTCCTAGCTTTAGGAGGACTTGAAGACTTTGACCTTGTGTAGTGTGTGTGAGAATTGTGACTGATACAACCATCAATGAATTGCCTTCTCAAATTAAAATAACTAGTCATAACATTCATGTTGCATGGCATACAGTCAAATTTATCACAGAATGGAGCATCTCTATGTCTTAGAGGCACAGAACAATCATAGAAAGGTTTGGGCACACTACCAACAAGTTTCTTGCATGCATGAGTTAGATGATTGGTACTGAAACAGTTCTGACAATTTTTCCTAGGGGCATTAGGCATATAAGCATAGTTATTATCTTTGTTAATCCCTAACTTGCCATTTCTGTTCAATTTCTTCTTAGTCACTTTCTTCTCAGATTCACTCTTCCCAGCTGAAATAAACTTAACAAACTTTTCAATCTTAGGTCTATTACCTACTGGCTCCTTGGCTTTGGCTTTGACACTCTTACTCTTGGAGGATGCCTGTTGTTCATTGGACTGTGCCTCATCCTCATCATTAAACATTTGCTTGATGAGTAAGGCTTCCTCATCAATTTCAAGTGTTGGATGTTTAAAAATAGGAGTCTCAGTCTTTTTCAAGATGTGAGGGACTTCCTCTTAAACAGCAGTGTCATCTTCAATGATAGCATAGCCTTTTCTCTGGTTAAGAGTGCCATAGTCAAGTCCAATAGCAGTCTTAGGTTTTGCTTGAATTTTCTCACAGTAGGATTGCACTAGACCAGATGATTTCTTAAACGTTTTCAGTTTGAATTCATTTTCAGCTAATTCATCCCTAAGAGCCTTTTCCACTTACCTAGCACATAAAACCTTATTCTGCAGATATTCAACTTCTTTCTTAAGGTTTTCTACTTGCATAGCAGTTAGCTCAAGTTCCTTATTTCTTTTGATTAATATTTCATTTTTAGCAGATAGTTTAGCAATTTCCTCATTAGCAGCAGTCATACTAGTATGAATATTAAACATTTCAACAGATAGTTGTTCAATCATGCACTTGTACTCAGAAACAGACATGTCTTTGGTAGTGAGAGATGGTACCTGAGAGTCTGATGAAGATGTGTCATCCTTGGAGTTGGCCATCAAGACATAGTTGCAGAATCCTTGCTCTTCTTCATCACTGTCAGTATCATCCCAACACTTCCCTTCAGCTATGTAGGCCTTACCTTGTGTTTGCTTTTTCAGAAGGGCCTCATACTTAGCTTCAAGCTCTAGAAACTCTTTATCCTTCTTTTTAGGCTTCTTGCATTCATAGGCAAAATGCCCTAGGTCATTGCATCTATAACACCTTACAGATGACCTATCCACATAGCTGGTTTTAAATTTGTTCTTGTTTGCTTTCACAGGTGCCTTGCTCTTGTTGAATGAATGGCTTTGGGTTTTAGGTTTGAAGGGTTGGTTCCTCTTAAATCTGATGTTGGGAAATTTTCTTGCCATGAAAGCATATAAAGTATTTTCCATTCCATCTAGTTCTTCAAGAGTATAGAACTCTTCTTCCTCCTTCTCCTCAACAGGTTCACTTACCTCAGCTTCAGTTTCTTCATCTTCTACTACCTCCTCTATCCTTAGTTGGCTTGTAGATACTTCTAGGTCTTGAATAGATTTGTTGACAATCAAGGCACATGATGTGTTTATCATTCTGCCTTGGTTGGCTTGGATAGCCCTTTTCTGAAGCAACTCAAGCTCATGACTTTTTAAAACCCCATAGAGCACATCATATGTAACTTTGTTCAAATCTCTTTCCCTTAGAGAAATGACCCTTTGCTCTAAATGATTTGGTGAAGATAGCAGAAACTTCATGTTCAACTCCTTTGTGCTGTAAACCTTGCCATTCATCTGCAACTCAGTAACAAGCTTGTGAAATCTTTCAAACATCTCAGTGATGCTTTCCTTGGGTTGTGCCATGAAAGCTTCATACTGTGTGACCAGTATCTGTTTCTTGTTTTCCTTGACCTCATCCGTTCCTTCATATAACACCTCAATGTGATCCCACATTTCTTTGGCAGATGTGCATGATGCAATGTTTGCAAACATTGACATGTCCATGGAATCAATGATTAGCAACATGAGGTGACTGTCAAGAGCAACCATCTCCTTTTCTGATTCTGTCCATTTAGATGGTTCCTAGGCCACATAAGATCTTGGAACAGTTATGGTTCCAACAGTCTTTTCAGGAATCTCCTGTTGGGGAACAAAGGGACCATTCTTGAGAATCTCAGGATACAAATGATGAGAGGCTTTGATGAACAACTGCATCTTGATCTTCTAGAGGTTGTAGTTCTCTTTGTCAAACTTAGGGACCTTCACCGTGTTAACTCGAATAACTTGTAGAAGGGGGGGTTGAATACAAGTTATATAATCGTGTCTGATTTTTGCTTAATTATATGAACAAGAATAAACGAATGAATCAAGCTCTGTTTGTATTAATAAGATCAAATACAAACTCTACCAAAGGTGTACAATACCTTTAGCAGCTGCTGACAATACAAATCTCTCTCTCTGTTTGTTTCGAATTCTCGAATACAAACCTTATACAGAGCTACGCACACGAACTCAATTTTTCACACTCTTTACAATGATATTGAGAGAGTATTTATAATGCTACCTATCAACTAATACCAGAAAGATATAATCTATACATGACAATATTCTGCCTTCTAGTCGATAGTTTCCATCAATAGAAAACTCTTTCCTTCATAATATCTTCTTGCTTGTTCTTCAAACAAAGATCCTGTTTTATAGCACTTGCCAGTTTCTGTAGCATCCATAATGACATCATCAGTAACAAGACTGATATCAGGATTTCATCTTGCATCAGTATCTGATCATCATCAGTATTAGACCGTCATCAGGATTTGCTCTTTGTTCCTGATATGTAGTCTCCGATACACTGTTCATTCCTGACTAAACTGTACAGATAACTGTCTTACACATAAATCCTATATATAGTGCTAAATCCTTTATAAGATCAGGATTACAAGAAGTATAATGCGTAAATTCTATTCTTAACATCACAACTTATGAATTATTCCTAACAATCTCCCCCTATTTATGCTTTAAAATCTGAAGCATAAATCTAAGTTGTGGATGTCAAAACATATAACAATACAACCAGAATAGAATTTATGAATGTAGAATTATGAAGTTAAGTACCTCCTTCCCAGATGTAGACGTTTATCTAGTACTTAGAAGAAAGAATTTTAACTATTAATGCTGCTCTTCCTTTACCACTTCCTAGCTGAGATTCACCACTGTCACTCCTGGTTCTTCTTTTTACTTCCCTTTGTCTGCTCTTTATCTCCCCCAGCTTTATCTCCCCCAGTCTGGT
This sequence comes from Kitagawia praeruptora, assembly GCA_037693485.1. Taxonomy (NCBI): domain Eukaryota; kingdom Viridiplantae; phylum Streptophyta; class Magnoliopsida; order Apiales; family Apiaceae; genus Kitagawia; species Kitagawia praeruptora. The sequence continues at coordinate 86,504,331 of CM075347.1, read as the reverse complement.
GGTGTTGTTGTTGTTGTCTTTGAATTGTCTTTATCTCCCCCTTTTTGACATCAGCAACATTAATTCCAAGAGATTCAGAAACAGAACAAATGATATTCATCAGAACTGCTTGATTTTCCATAATTGTGACTTGGTTATCTTCAAGTGATTGAAGTCTTGTTTGAATAGCAATTTGAGAATTCTGAATATCTTTCAAAACATCAGAATGAACTTCAATGTTGGAAGTGCTTCTAATATCTTCAGTATCAGAATCACAAAGAACTGTATCTTCAAGTCTTGTAGAAGAAGTTGCTTGAGTTGTAGCTGAAACATGATCATCATCTCCTTCACCAGTATTTTGTGTACTAACATCTTCAAATCCTGACTCCTCCTTAAAGTGATCAGAGACTGTAGATGTCTCAATTCTAGCTGATATTGGAAGTACAAACAAAGGAACACTAGGATCATTAGGAACTTTATCTGGTACATATGTATCAAGAGATTGCTTTATCCTGGCACCTCTTCTGTTAATGATTCATGCAAGCCTCTCCTTTTGCTTCTGAGCTTTAACTTCTGGCTTTGCATTGTGATGTACTAGGTCATTCTTCTGATACATTTTGATGAATGAATAAGTACCAGCATCCATACCTAAATTTTCAGACCAAGATTCAGGAAAAACCTGATCCCAGAAATCAAATGATGGTTTCCTAATTTTCTCTCCCTCACTATGGAGTTGATCATCCATACCCTCATTCTCACTTTGACTTACTAAAGTCAACACTCTTTCTACCTCACCTTTTGCCTGGTCAGGAGCCAGCCTCTCAGTTTGTGGATCTAAGTCCATCTTTTCAAGTGTATCACTCAAATTTGGATAAGTGCTCTCATGACCTACAGAAAAATAGGGGCTAGAAGGAGTTTTTATACCTGAACTCACATGGAGAGAGGGTTCCTCATTTGGCAAGAGGCTTGAGGTTTTCTCCAAGGAGTGAGCTTCTATAGTCTCTGAACCCTTACAATCATCTTCTTTCCTTCCAGAGACTACAGGCTCCAGTATACCACTTTCAGGTTCTTTACTAGACTCTGATGTCTTCAGTAATACTTCATTAGACACCATAGTTAGTACATCACCGTCTTTAAGTGTTGTTTGCTGAGACTCACCCTCAAGGTGGATAGACTCTGACTGAACAAAGTTTGTTTGATCTTCAAGAAAACCAGTCAAAGTTATTCCTCCCATATCATAGGGTATCTCACTTGCATTCCCAGTCATCACAGAAGTCCTTTCAACATCAGCTATCACAGCTCCTGAGTCATCCAACCTCTGACTAGATGGTTCTTGTGTTGCAGTGACTGTGACCTGATCTTTCCTACTATTCACCTATTCACAACTGGTGCAATAGTATCTTCTATTGACTGCTTCTCTCTATCTACTTCCTCCAGTTGTTCACCTTGAGCTAAAGCATCTTCAATAATGACATCCTTGTCAAATAAATATGCATGAAGTGATTGAAGTGCAACATGCTTCGAGAGTCCAAATTTCTTGACTAATTGTCTTCTGACAGATACAAAGAAATACATCTTCATTAAGTCAAGTCTTTGATGTAGAAGTCCATATTCTTCAGGAAATGAAAGTCTAGGAACACTTTAACTTAAAAAATTTAGAACTGGCCTGGAAAGTTTCACTTTTAGAGAGATAAGTCCCATAGCCATTCTGTATGACAATGTAGTTTCCCATGAAGAATCAATATCCAGATCTCTCTTGTCAAATACTGACATAGATGTAGCTTGATGTGTAGAAACCTGCATAATGTTAGTTGGACTAGACTCTGTGTGTGTAGGTGACAATTGAATCTTTCTCCTTGTTCTCCTGGTATAGTGAGCAAAAGATTTATCATGAGAAGACTCAAGAGGTGTAGACACAGAAGTGATCTTGGGATGAGATCTTTGTTCAATAGACACAGTCTTTTGAGAGACAGTATCCAGTAACTGTTTTCCCTTTTTAAGAACTACAGCCTTTTGGGAGACTGCAGCCTGGCTGTGGCTAGGTTTTTCATCTCTTTGTGCTAACAGAGAAAGTTGAATTCCAGCCTTCAATTCTGCTCTCTCAGCAAGAGTTAAATCATCATCATCTTCACTAGAATTACTACTACTTGACACAACAAATCTTCTCTTCCTTACAACTGATGTCTTTTGAGAAACACCAGAGGTTGGTTTCTTTGAAACAATAGGCTGTGGATCAAAATTTGGTTCTTGAATTGTTTCAGAGACTATAATGTTTTGGGCTACTTGGGTAGACACAGGTGGGTTCTCCTCCAAATGAGATTCCTGAGCCATTTCACCACAAAAGAAAGAAGAATTGTAGAAAGTAGGAAGATGAGTTTTAAGAATTACCTGAAAATGATGTGGATAATGAATTGCAGGTATTTCATCTAGATTCTTTTCATTGTCCTTCTTTGTAATGTCAGAGAAAATTCTCTTTTACTGTTCATAAGAAGAAATACAATGTTCCCTACCAAATCTAGCTTCAACATCAGGAATAAAATGGTTAATAAACATTTGCATAAATCTATGATAATAAACCATTTTCCTGTTTTGATCTCTAAACCCAAGTTTAATACTCATCTGACTTAAGATAATATGACCAATGTTAATTACTCTGTCATAAAGCAAACAATAAGCAATATGTGATGTAACAGAAGTAATTTGCTGAAAAGAACTACATTTACCAGTAAAACATTTAGCAATTTGATCAAAGTAAAAAGACCATTCCTCTCTAAGAAAAGACCTATTCAACTGGCTCATGTTGTCTAGAGGTCCATTATAACCTAATTCAGACAACATAGTTCTCACATTATCATCAGATGGTACATTCTCATAAATCAAACTAACAGGTAAGTGAAGTACTGAATTAACAACAGATTCAGTAATATCAAATGAGTCTTGTCCTAAATGTAGAACAATCTTACCTGATTGACTCTGAGTAGAATCAATTACCTCAGCATTCTCCCAAACTTGTGTAACAGCTACTTGATTAATTTGTGGAGATGCTGTCAATGCATAACTTAATGGTCCATACGCCAGAAAGTCCATGATTGGATGAAAATCAGATGACACTCCTTCCTTGTTGGTGATAGCTGCTACATGATTGTTTGTCATAAAATCGAAGTCATCAAACTTGAAGGCTACTGACTTAGGTAATCTTCTCTGAGCTGCCATTTTTTATCTGAAAAGAACTTGAAAAATTCTTGAAATGGATTAGTGATTTTGAAAACTCAAGAGTGTTTTTTGCTTTAGAGAATGTAAAATTAGAGAAAGCAATTACACGATTAGAGTTTCAAAACAAATATATTTCACAAATCTTTCAGACCACTATCCCACATTGACACGTAGATTGACAGGTGTCAGTCCCTGAAAGGTGCGGTTACCCACGATTTTTGAAAAATAAAATCAAAAATTGATTTTCATGAAATAAATCAGGGTATAAATAATCAATACTGATCAGCTTCCTTTTCCTGTTGACCTCTCATCAAAATCCTGATCAATATCATCCTGATTCCAGAGACTTAATATGGAGTTTCCACGTGGCATTTTTCTTTTATCTGAAAAAAAATAAACAATTAATCTGAACAAAAATCAATTGGTTAGATATATTCAATATTTCTTGAAAACAAGAAATACAGTCACACGCAATAATTAGCATCTGACTTCATTAAAACTTCCAAGTGACTGTTCAGCTTCTCACGTCTTTCTATAAAAGAAACAGACGCCTTATGCCATTCTCCATAAACCTTTCAATTTCTTTTCTTCTCAACAATGCTTCTCAAACCAAAATTCCCTTCAAATCCATTCTTTAGATTTTTCATAGTCGATGAACATCCTGTTCTTGATCATCTCTTTGAAAAGATGACTCTTCTCATCGAACTAATCATGGATGGATTGGTTTCCGATAATATCCAGAGATTTCTCTTAGAACATCCATCTGTTGGATACAATCTTCTCCTAACCTCCTCAAAACTTGAGGATGAAGAATTTGACCGAGAGTCTGAGGTTGATCTTGATGGAGATGCTATTCATTTAAGTTAGCTGCTCTCATTCAAGTCGCCCAGACAAGGAATCCAAGAATAAATGAGGCTATTCAATCCCCTGATGGATTTCTTGAGATGCTCCTTGTCCTATACCTCAGAATTCATATCAATAAACAAGTATAGAATTATTAGTAGAAATTAGACAAAAAGATGTTGTATTTCATTTCCATATATGTAATGCTTTCAATTAATGAAAATACAATTACTTGTTATCTACTTGTCTTTTGATTATTGAATGATGTATAAATTATCAGTATGCAAATATTAAAACTTGCTGGTATAGACTTAACACATCACAGAATTAGATTACTATACAAAGTAAATGTCAGGATCTGAAACAATTTTCATAATCCTGATACTGACACAATACTGATGACGTCAGCATCCTGATAACAAATCTAATCCTGATGATTATTAACAAGTCTATCATACTGAAATTTATCAAGGCAAAGTGTTATAGCTAAAGCATTTAACAATCAAATATAGATCCTGACAAGAATATCAAGTCTATAAGCTAAAAACAACATACCTTGCTACATTTGCAGATGTTAAAGATCTAAAAATTTAACATTCCTAACTCACTTACTAATCTACTGAATGTAGTCTCATCAAGTGGTTTAGTTAGAATATCTGCAAGCTGTTTGTCAGTAGGAACAAAATGAAGTTCCACAGTACCATTCTCAATATGTTGTCTAATAAAATGATACCTGACATCAATGTGCTTAGTCCTTGAATGTTGAACTGGATTTTCTGCAATTTTAATAGCACTAGTATTATCACAAAACATAGGAATATTACTAAGTGTCATACCATAATCTATCAACTGATTTCTTATCCAAAGGAGCTGTGCACAACAACTGCCTGCTGCTATGTACTCAGCTTCTGCAGTTGAGGTTGAAATAGATTGTTGCTTCTTGCTTGCCCAAGAAATCAATCTATTTCCCAAGAATTGACATGTACCTGTAGTGCTTTTCCTCTCTATCTTACACCCTGCATAATCAGAGTCTGAATAGCCAATTAGAAAGAAATCAGATTCTTTAGGATACCACAAACCAAGATTTGGAGTTCCTTTGAGATATCTAAAAATTCTCTTCACAGCAATTAAATGAGATTCCTTAGGATCACTTTGAATCTAGCACATAAACAGGTAGAAAACATTATATCTGGCCTACTTGCAGTTAGATATAACAATGAGCCTATCATGCCTCTATAACTAGTATTATCCACACTCTTCCCCTTAGGATCAGAGTCTAGTTTAGTGGCTGTTGCCATGGGTGTTTTTGCAACTGCACAGTCTTGAAAGTCAAACCTTCTTAAAAGATCTTTGATATACTTTGACTGATTAATGAAAATACCAGTCTCAGTCTGTTTGACCTGCAAGCCTAAGAAATAATTTAATTCACCCATCATACTCATCTGATACTTAGACTGCATAAGCTTGCTAAACTTAGCACACAACTTTTCATTAGTAGAACCAAAAATAATATCATCAACATAAACTTGAACTAAAAGCAATTCACCTTTTATCTTTCTAAAGAATAGAGTTTTGTCAATTGTACCTCTTGTGAAGCCATTTTCAAGAGGAAATTTAGACAAAGTCTCATATCATGCTCTTGGTGCCTGCTTTAGTCCATAGAGTGCTTTGTCAAGTTTGTAGACATGATTTGGAAACTTTGGATCAACAAATCCAGGTGACTGTTCCACATACACTTCTTCATCAAGTTTGCCATTTAGAAAAGCACTCTTTACATCCATCTGATATACCTTGAATTTTGAATGAGCTGCAAATGCAAGAAACATTCTGATTGCTTCTAATCTTGCTACAGGTGCAAAGGTCTCATCATAATAAATGCCTTCTTCCTGAGAATAACCTTTAGCCACCAGTCTTGCTTTGTTTCTTACAATCATACCAGATTCATCTAGCTTGTTTCTGAAAACCCATCTTGCACCAACAATAGATCTATCTTTAGGTCTTGGTACCAGTTTCCAGACTTTGTTTCTCTCAAACTCATTTAACTCCTCCTGCATTGCAATTACCCAATCAGGATCTTGTAAGGCTTCTTCAACCTTATTAGGTTCATTCTTTGAGAGAAAGCAACTATATAAGCATTCATTTTGAATTGATCTTCTAGTTCGAACACCACTATTTGGATCACCAATTATCAAATCTTCAGTATGATCCTTTGTCCATTTTCTAACAGGTGGTAGATTAACTCTGCTAGTCTCTCCCCCTAAGTTAGTGGTATCTCTTGTAGAAGAATTCTCTCTACCTTCAAAAACTCTCCTTTGATCAATAGAATCAGTAGATTCCATATTGCTGCTAGTTACTGATCTTTCCTCAGTAGACTCTGAAAGATCAGTTCCTGATGGAGTAGACTCTGAAACGTCAATTCCTGATGGAGTAGACTCTGAAAGGCTAGTCTGCTCCTGATGATCACTGTGTTCTCTTTGATTTATTTTCTCCCCCTCAATAGTAGCATTCCTTTGAGAAGCAATAGAAATTCCTTCTGGAGAACCTTCATCATCACTGGAGAGTATCTCAGAATTCTTCAGATTTTCAAATTCCAATTTGTCATGGCTTTCATCAATTTGCAGAATTCCAAATTTCTTATCATCAAATACAACATAAATTGATTCCATAACAATGTGAGTTCTGAGATTATAAACTTTGAAGGCCTTAGATGCTGAATATCCTAGAAAAATTGCTTCATCCGATTTGGCTTCAAATTTTCCAAGTTGTTCTGGATGAACTTTTAGGACATAGCATTTGCATCCAAAGATGTGAAAGTATTTCACACTTGGTTTCTTTCCTTTGATCATCTCATAGGGAGTTTTTCCATGACTATTTACCAAGGTACAGTTTTGAGTGAAACATGCAGTGTTAATAGCTTCTGCTCAAAAGTAGGTTGAAAGTTTTGCATCTGCAAGCATGGTTCTTGCTGCCTCTATGAGAGTCCTATTCTTTCTTTCCACTACACCATTCTGTTGAGGTGTACCAGGTGCAGAAAACTGTTGAGTGATTCCATTGTCTACACAAAACCCCTCCATCGTAGAATTCTTGAATTATGTACCATTGTCACTTCTAAGTACTTTGACTTTGTACTCAGAGTTATTATGAATATTCTTGATAAGTTCAATGATTTGCTGAGGAGCTTCATCCTTCTTGTGTAGAAAGAACACCCATGTGAACCTTGTGAAATCATCCACTATTACTAGAGCATATCTTTTCTTGCTGATAGACATAATGTTTACTGGACCAAACAGATCAAGATGTAGCATGTGAAATGGTTCAGTAATTGAATTTTCACTTTTGCTCTTGAAAGTGGTTCTTCTTTGCTTTCCAAGCTGACATGCATCACAAAGTCCATCTTGCACAAAATTTGCCTGAGGTAGGCCTCTCACCAAATTGTGCTTAACAAGTTGATTAAGCTTCTTGAAGTTAAGATGTGAGAGCTTCTTGTGCCAATTCCAGCTTTCATCACTTGTTGCTTTGCTGTAGAGACATCTAACAATTTCTTTAGATGCATCACTTAAGCTGGCTTCATATATGTTACCATGTCTTTGACCAGTTAGAACAATGTCTCCATTCTGCATATTCAAGATTTTGCATCCTTCTCTGTCAAAGATTGATTTGTAACCTTTATCACCCAGTTGACTTATGCTTAAAAGAGTATGTTTCAAGCCTTCAACCAGTGCTACATTTTCTATGATGACATTCCCCAAAACAATTGAGCCATATCCCAGAGTTTCTCCTTTGTTGCCATCTCCAAAAGATATTACTGGGCCAGCTTTCCTCTCAAACTTTGTAAGCAGGGACTTCTTTCCAGTCATATGTCCAGAGCATCCACTGTCCAAGATAATTGAATGCTTCTTTCCTGTGCCCTGCAAACAAAAAGTAACTAGTTAGAATTTTTTAGGACCCAACTTTGATTGGATCCTTTCTTACTAGATTTAGAAACGACAGGCTTTGAAGATTTTGCTTTTATTTTACCTGTTGTAGAGTCAACTTTAGACTCTAATTTCACAAACTATTTGTGACTAGGAGTTTCAGATTTCAAGGAATATTAGTCATAATACAGTTCATGATATTCTCTACACATGTAAATGGAATGAAGTAAACTACCACAATGATAACAAGCTTTTTGTGGTTGGTATTGAATTGTCTGAGTCTTGGGGAATCTGGACTCAGTTTTCCAAGAAGGTTTTTGATTGCAGTCTAGGGCCAAATGATTATGATTTCCACACTTATAGCATTTTTTCCTAGGTGCATCAGGTACATTTTTGTAATTATTCTCTTTGTTAATACCTTCTTTTCCATTCCTATTTCTTTTGATCTTGCTAGACTCTGAAAGACCATCTAATCTCTGTTTCAACTGAGACTTAGACAGAAACCCTATGTTTACATTCTTAGGTTTCTCTAACACTTTCTCATCTGAATTACTATTGTTAATCCTTTTGTGTACAACAGGGGTACCTTTTGAATCAACAAATTTAACATGATTAGGTTCAGAAACAATTTTCTTACCTTCAGATTTAGATGTGTTAGCTTCTACCTTACTATCATCATTGACAATAGCTACTTTTTCTTCTTGTCTAGCCTTATCAAAACCTAAACCATTAACCTTACCACGAATTCCACTTTCAAAGATTTCTATAGTCTTTTTACTGGAATTGTTAATGGTCTTAATCACATCTCTCTCTTCTTCTAGTTCTTTTCTGACATAGTCATAAGCCTCAAGAATAACACTGTAATCATGCTTAGCTTTATCAGAACTTAACCTGTATTCTTCCATTTGAATTAATTCAGATTCAAGAAAATTATTTCTATCAACTAATTTATCATTCTTGACCTTAAGTTCATCTCTTTCACAAGTTAGAATTCTAAAATTAGTCATAAGATTCTTAAACTCAGCATGGATAGATCTAATTTCATCAGAATTTAAGCTATCAAATGAATCAAGAGAGTGAAGTGATACCTTAACAGAGGATGGAGAAGTTTTCTTTGGAGATCCAGGTTTGTCTGAACTATTTGCCATCAATACAATGTTGTAACACCCCTAGATCCGGGGTCGGAGATCCAGGCTGTCACTAAATCCTTAATTCCCATTTTAATAAACATTACTCTCAATCTTCCTTTTTGCATGCTGTGACCCCTCAGTCAAACATAACATTTACAGATTATAGGCTCAGAGACGAAATTAAAATGTTACTGAGTTATTACAACCATCTTGAAATAGATATTATAAACCCAAATTGTCATAATCTTAAAAGTTCAAATTAAAAGGATTACCATCTAAGGCGGCATCTACAGCCACAAAATACGGTTTGGTTTTCAGAGGCTTACACAAGTCATGCTTATAAATAAACCTAACCAACCTAAGCTGCAAACCTATCCAACTTAGTCTGCTCACCTGTGGTAATGCTGCTGGGTGTGGCCTCGACACCTGCCTCGTAAATAGTCTCCTATACTGCTGACCGGTTAGCACGCTTTTGCGGGGGGTCTGACTTGTTCTTGCCATGCTTATCTGTTGTTGTGTGGTGGTATATATAAAAGAAAAGCAAGAGTGAGCAATATAGCTCAGCCATATAATAATAGTTTTCAAAGTACTTTTGTTAACGTAAACCATAAAACATATCGTATACTGACATTGTATTATCCTTAAACATTTTCATTGTTTATCCAGAAATATAACGAAGAATTTCTGAGGTACTTTGAATAATTCATCATTCTGTCAACATTATCGGTAACTGAGCACCTAGGCTTTTATTACAGTGTTGCAATACAATTCCAATTGGAAGAATGGGATTATGCTGGAGCCTCTTCCACGATATTTGGTGATCAGCCAATATACCGTGCCTCTGCTTCTCTACTAGTAGAAGGACGACATTCCCTTATCGGGTTGCACCCTGACCGCATATGGGCCTTATCATTTGGACTACGCTCGAAGGCGATGTCCCCTCTTCCTCCAATCCCTTAGAGAATTCTATGCATCGTAGGAACAGAATTTAATTCAGTTTCCCCCAAGCACAAAGCTTGACGACTGGTTTAATAATCATTACTACCTTTACTTCCATGAGTAATTGAGGAAGTAACTCTGAAGTGTGGGTTGACTTTAGTCAACAGATTTCGATTACTAAGAATTGCCTCATCAACATAACTTGGGAGTTAGTCGGAGTTTTGAGTGTTTAGTCAAACCTGAGCCCCTCCTTACTAGGTAGGGTGCATTTCTTGTTGGTAGCGAAGGGAGAAAATAATTAATACTAGCTCCCAAAACCTTGGGTTCCCGAGTTTTGATAAGTTGAGTGAAGTAGCGATACTTTTTCGAAGAGTGTAGCTATAGTCCATGAAGAAATGGGAACCCGTCCTATTTTTAAATACTTTTCCGACGGTCAGAAAATATTTAAAATACTTTTTAAAGTTTTTAAATCACTTTTAAAAATAAATAATATGATTTTTAAATCATCCTGGAATATTTAATAAATATTTAAATAATATTTATTAAATAAATAGTCAGCTTAGAATATTTAATAAATATTTAAATAATATTTATTAAATAAATAAACCTTCAGACTATTCTCAATAAGAAAATAATATTCAAATTATTAATAAATACTCAAATAATATTTATTAATATCTTCAAAGAAATTTTCAATCCGAAAATACCCAATTTATATTTATTGGAATATTTAAAAATATACGTCATATAACCCTTCCGGTGACTTCCGGGTTTTATGCCTTATCCTGACGAAATATCTCCGACTCCCTTACTAAGAAAAGGTATTAGCATACCCTACTGGGAACTTGTAACACATCACCATATACATATATATAAGAGTCTATGCATACGTACATACTTAACAGGTTTATAAATCCCCGTAAATGACCATACATCATATGCTGATTCGTAAAAATACTATCAAGCAGCTCATAGCATTTATACCACAACAACAACAGTTTGTAAATACTTGAAATACAAGTTTCGAAAACTTGCCTGATCGTGTCGGAATAGTCTGGGCTATGCCTCTAGTGCGATGATCTATAACAACCAATAAGGTTCGGTTAGTTCGTTAAACAATCCCGTCAAATCGACTATTCACGTAAAGACACAACTTCGTAACCATACATCCTTATTACACGTTTGGCTTATTATACGTCTATGATATCCTTTAACCACTTTTGGGTAATTATTGGTCTCGTAACGACTTTCGTTAAAGGTCATTTTCAACGAAACTAAAGTTTGTCTCGTATCGTCCCCTAAAAGAGTTTTTCACTTGCGCAACTTCGATTCAAAAAATTCTATAAAATTGAAAAATAAACTTTTTCATGAAATTCTTTTTCTCACTTCTTCTTAACTGTCCAGAGGATTTTTCATCCAAATTTCATAATTAAGAACATCTTTTTAATATCTCAATTGTTGCTCTAAATATAGCTTCTTTCTGCAGTGGGTTCTCATGCGCATTCTTGACTTAAACATTTCTATAAAATCGAAAATTAAGCCTTTTGTCTTCAACTTTTTACAGGGACTTAACCACTGACTAAGTTAATCCCTGTAAAAATTTCATAATCACAGACCATTTTTAAAGGGCTCGTTTGACTTGGTAAAGTCAGTCCATCTCAACAATTCGTCCGTTTTATCCGGTTTCACTAAAACGAGCATATCTCATAAACCGTAAATCGTAATCACATGATCTTGGTGTCAAAACAAACTACAAAACAATTCCTACTGGTTTATGGCCAAAAACTTACCAAGAAAACATTTGTTGAATTCGGTATTACTGCTCAAATGATCTAATGAAATTTCGACATTATAACGACAATAAACCGAACATTTCCAAATTCCATGAACTCCATCTAACCACTTAATTCAACCACACACCATCAAGATCATATAAACATCATCAAGGATCTATAAAACCAGTGGTAACATCCATTTATCACTATCCAAAATTTTACACATACTTATAAAGTTTAAAACATCGCAATCCCCTTAAACATGTACATACTTACATCAACCTTTCAAATCAACTTATAGCTCATAAGGTTTAAGGTGGGTGTGAGTGTTTTACCTTCCTTGGAGTCTTAACAACCTTAACCAAGCTTGACTTTCCTTAAAAACACCTTAGATAGCTTTAACAACCTTTAATCTTCAAGACCTAAACAACCAAGTTTAAAATTTTCATAGTCAGCATCACCACTCTTGAAAGAACTGGAAAAACGAGGGTCTTACCTTCCCTATCTGAACGAGGCTCCTGAATAAGAGTTGTAGAGCATCTCAATACCTTTCCAGAAAGCTATAGAACACAAAATTTCATTGAGAAATGAGGGAGTTATGGCAGGTTGAAGTGGCTGCTCTAATTTTGGCCGAAAATAGAGAAAATGGAGGGGGAGAGCTTTTGATATCTTTTCTTATGTAATTGATAAAATGATATGTATAATTGAAATATATCAATCATACTTCAGCACTTATCAATTACCCAAGGTAATCTCCAAAGTGATTTTGCAAAAGAAAGGTAATTGGCAATTTGTCCCAAAAATGGTATACAATGTTTGGTTTAAATTATCATAACTTGTCTTATTTGATTAGCATCCAATGCTCCTTGCCTTGCATGGCTTGCATGGCTATCACATGGTAAATTGCAGGTATATTACTCACCTATTAATCAACCAATGCTTACCATTTAATTCCATATGCAAGTTTAGAGATTTTCTTGTAAAAGCGTTTCGTCGCGTAGAAATTTCTTTCATCGTTCTTGAACATTTACCTTTGAAATTCTTCTAATAAATTACATAATTTCTTGCCTTGGTATTTAACTTAGCTTATAGATTTTCTTAACCTCAATATCCCATATTTATACCAATTTTTAATAAAAATGAAAATCTACGTAATCTGACAGTTTCTACATTCCCTTTCTTCTTGGTACAACGATACTTTATCCATAAAAGTATAAATACTTCTTCATTCATATAATATGATCTTAAAAACTTTACATAACCTCCACCAATCACCGTTTATGATCATTTTAGAAATATTACAAAAACCTGGGTTCTTAAAAATGTTGTCATAATCCAATTCATCTTCAGAATCACTGGAATCAACCCAATCCTTCTGTGTGACCATTAGTGCATTACCCTTTCCTGAATTCCTAGGCTTCTTACACTCACTAGCAAAGTGTCCAAGCTCGCTGCAGTTAAAGCACTTGATCTTGGCCTTATCAAGCTTGACAATTGTACTTTTGCCTTTGTCACTCTTCTTCTCCTCCTTCTTTTGAAAAGGTCCTTTGCTAAATCTTCTCCTGTTGAATCTTCATTTCTTGAAGGCTTTAGCAAACATAGCAAAGAGTTCCTGCATCTCAGATTCAGAATCATTATTGTCAGAGTCCATATCAGTAGTCTCTGACTCAGAACTTTCTTTGCTTTTCTTCTTCCTTGAATTCTTTACAGCAATCTCTTCATGCTGTTCTTCAGGAAGCTTCTTTACTTCAGATTGAGCAGTAAGTGCAATAGTCTTCATCTTTCCTTCACTCCTGCTCTTCTTCTGTTGCTTGTCAAGTTCATAAGCTCTCAATTTTCCATATACTGCTTCTAATGAAATCTCATCCAGATCATTAGCTTCCTCAATCGCAGATATCTTCTCATTGTAGAAATCAGGCAAAGCTTTCATGAACTTTGTATTCATATCCTCCAAGTCATAATATTTACCATGCATGGCCATCTCATTGATGAGTTTTGTAAACCTATCAAAGGTATCAGTAAGTGACTCACCAGACTTGGATTCAAAGTACTCATACTGTTGTATAAGTAATGTCCTCATATTCTTCCTGACAGGCTTAGTTCCTTCACAGTGAACCTTAAGATTGTCCCATATATCCTTAGCAGTTTTACAAGAGAGAACATAGTTAGTGAGAACAGAATCAAGACTGTTGAATAATATGTTTCTCACTTTAGCATCTTTAAGAACATTCTCCTTGTCTTTATCTGACCATTCAGATTTTGGCTTCTCTGCTGTGTGTTCTGGAACAACCACACCATCAACAGTTGCTTGTCCAACGACCTTTGTTGGAACAAAAGGTCCATCTCTGATTCTGTCAAGATAATCAGGATCTGTTGCTTCCAGATGATGCAACATCTTTACTTCCCATAGAGTATATTCGTTTCTCTTGAGCATATGAATTTTAGCATTCCCATCCTTGTAACCAGACATGATTGCAGATCTTTATGATTATTCGAAATCAACCTGCTCTGATACCAATTGTTAACTCGAATAACTTGTAGAAGGGGGGGTTGAATACAAGTTATATAATCGTGTCTGATTTTTGCTTAATTATATGAACAAGAATAAACGAATGAATCAAACTCTATTGGTATTAGTAAGATCAAATACAAACTCTACCAAAGGTGTACAATACCTTTAGCAGCTGCTGACAATACAAATCTCTCTCTCTGTTTGTTTCGAATTCTCGAATACAAACCTTATACAGAGCTACGCACACGAACTCAATTTTTCACACTCTTTACAATGATATTGAGAGAGTATTTATAATGCTACCTATCAACTAATACCAGAAAGATATAATCTATACATGACAATATTCTGCCTTCTAGTTGATAGTTTCCATCAATAGAAAACTCTTTCCTTCATAATATCTTTTTGCTTGTTCTTCAAACAAAGATCCTGTTTTATAGCACTTGCCAGTTTCTGTAGCATCCATAATGACATCATCAGTAACAAGACTGATATCAGGATTTCATCTTGCATCAGTATCTGATCATCATCAGTATTAGACCGTCATCAGAATTTGCTCTTTGTTCCTGATATGTAGTCTCCGATACACTGTTCATTCCTGACTAAACTGTACAGATAACTGTCTTACACATAAATCCTATATATAGTGCTAAATCCTTTATAAGATCAGGATTACAAGAAGTATAATGCGTAAATTCTTTTCTTAACATCACAACTTATGAATTATTCCTAAAACACCGTTCCTGTAGTCTTTGGTGTATTTGAACTCATGATCGTTTCCTGTTTAGATTTAAACAGCCCGCTCTGATACCACTTGTTGAGTATTGAATACAGTAAAAGAATATAGAGGGGGGGTGAATGGATTCTTGAACTTTTCTTGTTCTTGAGTCTTTGTAGTAAGATAGGTGTTTGTGTGTGCAAGGATATGAGTGCGGATAAAAACAACACAAGACACGATATCACTTTAATCTAATATTGTATTAGATAAAGGTTGCTACAATCTGTGAATACAAATGATAGTATTCTCAGCTTCGTTTTTCTCAGAGAGATATGACTTTACAATGTATGAAAAACTTGACTCCTCAAAAGTTAACTACTAAGGAAGTGAGGCTGTATCCTTATAGAACATGGATACAACCTACTTACTACAAATAAGGTAGCTGAACAAATTACTTTCTAGTCTGTCTATCCTTTTTGAGTAAGTTTCAACGGTTATAGATTTGACTTTGCAAAGCTTTTTCAGATCCACTTCTTTAGCCCTTTGTCTCCTCTATCTCTCTCCAAGCTTCCTTTTAGGCTTTCCAGAGCACATTACAGATTGTGGTCCATAAAGTGCATTGGCTTGTTGCAGGCTTCTGACTTGTACAATTTCTTCAGTATTTTGTCTCCAAGAATGTATTCGATAAGTGACTAAGTAAGTGGTTCGAGAACTAGGATTGACATGATCGATAACTCTGAGTTCTCGAATACTGTTATATGACATATCGAATCACTTCTCGAATAGTTCTTTTCTCTGGAAATCCTTGAGTCGTCGAATAGAGCATTTTGACATGTCGAATCCCTGAGATATCGAATAGCTTTCTGAGTCCTTGAGATATCGAATGGAACTTTGACTTGTTGACTCTTTGAGAACTCGAATACCACTTTGACTTCTTGACTTCTTGAGTTCTCGAATAGAGCAATAGACATATCGAATCTCTGAGATATCGAATGAGATATCGATTAGTGTATTCAGAGATATCGAATAGTGTTTTGAGATATCGAATCCCTGACTTCTCGAATGCTGGACTTCTCGAATAGACAAAACTACTTCTCGAATTGGTACTTAGGCAAATTATTCATTTCTTCAAATCCCAACTGTGATTTATTTGACAGTCTTCATCTCTTTGCGTGAGGCATGAACCTTGGAACTTCTTTCAAGCATTATTCTTGACTCAATAAGTACAGTTACATAGCTAGAATTTGATGCCTATTACAAGTACAAAGCAAGTAGAAACTCTACAACTAGAGGTTCCCTCAGTTAAGAGGTCATGTAAGTAATGCAAAGCATTACAAACAATTAGGCTTGTTATTAGAGTTAAACAGGCATGTCTCTGTGACTAACATTGAAGAACTCGACTCTCTCTATATTCTTTTTTCTTTACTTTCTTCTCTTCTCTCGTAACTCTATTCCCCGTATCTAATATTTTTTGATTCTGCAGGTGATAATTAGGGCTCCACTTCTCTAATTAATTGGTAAAAAAACTCTCATATCTTCTTCTTCATTTTAATTGTTTAATTGCTCTTCTTCACTCTTCATTCAACTAATTGCTTCCGTTTTGTATTTTCACTCAAATCTTTAACTGGGGCTTTCGGTTCCGGGATTAAATTAGGGCTTTTCATTTGAAAATTTTAATTGGGGGCTTTCGATTGACGAATGAAATTATATATTTGTTATGGATTAATGTTGTTGGTGTTTGTATTTGTCATTTAGATGCTTGTATTTCTATTTGTGTTTGTAACACAGAGAGAGAGAGAGAGGGAAATGGGGATGAAAGTAGATGAACAAGTGAGAACTCTGGTCGATATCTGGAGAGGATGGCTGTAGGAGGTTTGCATCATAAACCTGTTAATTTTTATCTCTTTATACATTCTTGTAAACATGGGACAAGATAGAAAAAAATAGGTCACTTTCTGTACAATATATCTTCCCTCACTATTTGTCGACAATCCAGACATGGAAGTAGCTGTTTCCAATAATGAACCAAGTGATACTCAAGGTTTTGAATTATCACCTGAAGCAAGGGCTCAAGCTGGTTTCATAGTGTTTGCATAGTGTTCATGCATAGTGTTCATTGTTCATTGTTCTAGTGCTGTTTTGTAAGCTGGTTTCATAGTGTTTGCAGGCTTTAAAAATCAACAATTATGCTGATGAGTCAACAATTTTTTTTTTTACATCTGCTCTGTTAATAGCTAAGTATCTTCTGTTTTTTTCGTAAGACATATAGGACATATATTAGCTTAGTAGTTAAGGATTATAGATTTTGTATGTAATATGACTATGTGTGTAATGACTGTTTATAGAGTGTTTGGAGTGCACGCTATATATATATATATATATATATATATAGAAAATGAGTGTGTACGTTGAATTTTGCAAGGATATAAGGGCTTTTAATAAAAAAAATTGGAAGAAATTGACACCTAATCTTGTTATTTATATGCATAAGCATAAAGCATGCATTAGGCACCTTGCTTCAGACTTCCCGACGGGGGCATGGCACTAAAAAGATAGTTTGATGTGCTAAAAATAAGATTTTAAATTGCAAGGGCACAATTTCATCGTTTTAATATTTGAGATATCGATCCACAGAGACTAATATTTTCGCAAATCTTAACTTTTAATTTAATCGAACTAGAACAACTGGGTTTTGGAAAATTCAATTTTATACTAATTAATTCCTAAAAGAATATTTACACTAATTTCTTTTTAAAAGAAAATTAAATTAATCTAACAAAAACTGCATTTTGAATTACACTATTAGAATTAAAAGTGGATTTCATTTACTAAAATTCGGCATAACTCATTCCTAAAATTAAGTAGCCAAAATCAAATCAAACAAGAAAATAATTCGAACCCAGCACTACCATTATAACTTTAACCAAATTTTGACAAAACAGAACTCAACCGAAATCAATAAAAAACTTCTATCAAATACACAATATGGAAAAACTTCGAAACTCGATTGAATGCAAACTACAAAACTAAAACTAATACTCAACAATCCTTAAAATTCAACAATAACTCAACAACTCGGGGAACGAAACATTCAAACTTAGAATAAAACGCAGCAACAGGAAATCGAATTTGGACTCAAGACTATACAGCAACTTCCTACGCAGACAAAAAGCAATAATAATGACTCAATAACAGCAAATCTTAGAACAACAACTACTACTACTACTGTCGACTACTACTCGCAGAAAACAAAACAAAATTCAGGAATTCAGTCGAGTACTTTCGAACTCAATCACACAAAACCAGCTATACTCAGGAACCAGCCGACTCAGCCACAACTCAGCAAATTCAACTAACAGCAACTTATTTCAGCGAATCTAAAGAACAGCAGAATGAAACTAACTCGACATTCAAACTCTAAACTAACGAACTAAACTCGCGACCAGGACTCAAACACAACCAATAACTCGGCACAAGACTACAATCCGATAGACATTTAGACTCTAGCAACTGTAAAACGAAATCGACTAATTAGCGGAACATAACGCATACTCAATGTACAAACCCAGCTGCAAACTTAACGAACAACAAACAGACATCAAAAGACAGACACAAAACGCACACACTCGAAATGAGTTGACTCAACACCATTCGGAAATCGACGGCAACTTTTACAATCAAGAACTCAAAACAAAACCCAAAACAATTATGAACAAGTCTTAAACTTAAACCAACGAACTCAGGAATAGGCTTCGTAAATCAGTAATTTCGAACAGTAATTTTACTGAAGATGAGGAGGGGTTTGAGACAGAAAAGAGAGGAAAGGGGAGAGAAGTTGGGTTTGTGTGATTTGTTTGCAAAAAAGAAAACAGGGGAGGGGATTGAGTGTTTGAATCGAGAAAGAGAAGAAGAAACAACAAAATGACGATAATGCTACGAACACGCAGGCAACACTAATAACTACTTAACCAATCAAAAACAGAAAACCAATAGAAAACAACTCAACGAAAACAAAATAGAAAAGAGGAAAAAAACGAAGGGAATCAGAGGTGGGTTTTGTGGTTTGTTCGAAGAAGGAGACAGATACAGAGGAAAAGAGAAGAAGGATAGAGGGTCGTGTTCGTGGTTTGAAAACAGAGAGCTGGGTTTTTGGTGAATTAGCGAGAAGAACAAAGTATAAACAGGTGAAATAAAACAAAACAGAGGAGGCTAACTTACTGCTTCGAATTACCAAAAATAAAGATAGGAAAATAAATACCGAAAATATAACCAAACTAATATTTTTATTAATTTTTTATTATTACACTAATAAATAAAACATAAAAATTAGATCTACAATTAACAATAATAAAACCCACAATAAAATGGATATTTAAAGGGGCTCAACTACCAATTATAACTAAGAGCAAGAAAATAAAAATCGTTACTTTCAACCCCAAGTGGTTAGCATTTCGCTACTTTGTCCACTAATCGGATTTACGAAAATAACGAAGCAAGGCAACATAAAAGAGAGAGCAAGACAAGAAATTAAAGGAAATGAAAATTTGCATTAATGAAAAGAGGAGTGTTTACAAAATTTAGAATTACAAAACAAGAAATGAAATCTACCCTAAAACTACACTAAAATCTAGATTCTACTCTAAGTTTTTAAATACAAGGGGGATGAGGGGGTATTTATAGGATGAGAATTAGGGTTTAGGGGTGTGTTGGGTTAATCTTGGCCCTACACCTTCATAATGTGGTGGAGAAATCCTAGCCATCTAATTGTTTCCTTCCCCTTTAAGCTTTGTAGAGTGGATCTTGGCTATATACTTATTTAGTGTGTTGGGATGATCTCCACCTTCCACTTGTCTTGAGATATTCCTTTTGCTCCAAGCTCCTAATTCTTTTCCTTCTTTCATTTTTGGTCCTTTTTCTTCCACTTTTTCCCTTCCTTGCTCTTTATTTCTTTATTTTTCCATTTCTTTATTTATTCACGAATTTTCTGAAATGCAACAAAATAAATTATTAAAATACAAGTTCAAGCAATAAATAGGTAATAAAAATATGCAAAAATATGCACTTATCAAATGCCCCCATACCTATCTTTTGCTCGTCCTCGAGTAAAACAAAAACAAAAAGAAAATCTAGATAAAAAGTCCTAAACTCCTTTTCGTAGGTGTGACGATTGCATTTGGCATATGCAACAAGCCCTTTAAACCCCTAGGCAGCCCTAGTGGACGAGTGAGGTCTCGTGAGGGCCTATATTGAATGTACCCACAAAATCCATCTAGTTCGTGTAAAAGATTACATGGCAATGCAATACCACACATACATGTCCTCTCATGACACATCAACTTATGAATCAAAATGAATTTTCAAAGTCTTGGTGTGGAAAGTACAAGGATTCACATAGTTTACTTATCGAAGTATGCAAGAGTGATTAAAAGTTCATGTCAAGTGCAAAAATTATTGGAAACCATGCTACGTCTACAAGAGCACACCTTAGAGTCAAAACTTGAGATCTCATATGCAAAAAACAAACAAGCAATACCTCACATTTCACTCACAAAAGAATATTCACTCAAGAACAAGGGTGAGTGTATCACTCAATTCCAACAAAATCAAATGCATGCTTGACATTTGGTATCATTCTAACTTAAACACAACATACATCAATGATGACAATCAAAAGGTCTTTATTTGGGTTGTAATGGGGCTAGGGACAAGGTATGTCAAGAAAGGCCAAAACAAGGTGAAGTGTCAAAAGCTAGTAGTCACCATGAATATCATGCACAACACCAAACTTCCTCCCCACACAATTATTATTATTTTCAACAAAAGGACTTGACTAGTCGAATGAAGGAGGATTACAAAAAACATAAGTATGCTCTCATATGTATTTTTTCTTTTTTCTTTTTCTTTTTTTTTCACTTTTTTTTCTCTATTTTATGAGAGCTACGATAAATGTAAGCAACAATAATCCTCCTTTAGATTTAAGTTGAAAATCGACTAGCAAGGTAACCAACTATATTTCCTCAAAAGTTATGAACAACAGTAAATCCTATTTCACACACCTTATTGCTCCCTCAAGTTCCTACTAGCCTTTGACAAATTGGGATCAAGAATACGTAAGGCTATATAAGAAAAAGGTCTTAGGCGAGTAATGTGGTGTGTCACCGAAAGAATATGATTAAGCTCAAAAGGTTAACTAATTGATCACATAAGCATGGTTTGGATATTTTTGGAAATATAGGTTATTCCTTAGTGCCTTTATCATTTTATCATCAATCAATGTCATGCATTTCAAGACAGAACTCAAACAAGGGCTAGCAATGCAAATGACAAGTGGACACTCAAGCAAAAGAATATAAATGCAAAAGATGTGCATATAGGCTCAAAACTCACTTGGTGTAGTAAAACATAATCAATCTCAAGTAATGGTATCCTCAATGCACCTACTTGTACTCAAAGCATGAAGACCAAATCATCTTACACCTAATCATGACCTTCTAATTTCATGCACAATTCAAATAAGTTTATTAGCTTCACCTTGCTAGTGTAAGTGTGTGAACTAGAACTTTAGCAAATCACTTCTCAAACAAAAGCTAATGGATCATAAGATTATCATAGCATGCAAGGGTGCATCAAGCAACTAGCAATCAATTAACAAGACTAGAATAAAATTAGAACTCTTTTTGTGATTTTTCATTTTTTTTTTTGGATTTTTTGATTTTTATATTTACAGTAAAAACCCTCCCCCATACCTAGATCATGCATTGTCATCAATGTATGCAAATGCAAGAGAAATGAGAAAGGAGAAAGGTGAGGAAATACCTGATAAGGGATGACGGAGACTGAAAATTTCTAAAAATTACGAAAGAAAACAACTCACACACGCACACAATTCTTCCCCCATACCTAGACTTCACGAGGGGAGGTAAAAGAATAAAGCTGAATTAGCCGATGTCGGTAGGAAAATTGCGATGAAGTTTTGAGAAAATATCAAGACATTTTTGAAAATTTTCATTAGCACAGATTTTTTCAATCAACATAGAATCATTCAACCCTAAAGAACAACTATCACTAATGTTCTCCCTAAACCAACTTAAGGCTTCTTTATTTTGTTTAAGCAGATTAGGGACAATGAAAGTCTGGTTAGAGGTCGAATCACTAGGAATGACAAAAGATGATGGTGATGATAAACAATCAAGTCAAATGCAGGTGGCGATGGTCCAACAGGACTCTTAAGAATAGGCTCACTACTAACAATCTCGGATAGGGTCTCCCACGGAGAACAAATTTCATCTCCTAATGACTTATTAAATGTAGGTGGTTCACCAACGGGAGTTTTAACAATAAGATTTGGTTCATAAGAGACCTCCAAAGGTTTGGTTTCCCACTTGGAACAAATATCGTCCAACTCCCTCAACATCTCGTCCGAGGTCATATCCCTATACGACTCATGAAGCTCTCAATTGGTTTCGTGAATCCATTGAAAATCCTCAACAAGAAGAGACTCAATCTCACCATCCTCAAGGTTTGACCAATTAACAATGTCATCAACAAGATTAACCCCTATTGATTGTTCATAAAGCTCATTGGGTTCTTTTCCGACATTAAAAATGTTAAGGTTAATGGTCATATTACCAAAAGTGAGTTTCATCGAACCATCCCTACAATTAATCAAGGCATTGGATGTAGCAAGAAAAGGTCTTCCTAGAATGATCGGGATTTTGTTCTTAGGATTTGTGATGGGTTGAGTCTCGAGGACAACAAAATCAACCGGAAAGATGAATTCACCAACCTTAATTAGCACATCTTCAGTTATTCCCTTAGGCATTTTGACAAAACGATCGGCTAATTGAATTGTCATGTTCGTCTTTTGAAGTTCGCCTAAACCTAGGGCTTGATAGACCGAAAATGGAAGGAGATTCACACTAGCGCCTAAGTCAAGTAACGCCTTGTCCACAAAAGTATTGCCTATGACACATGAAATTGTAGGACAGCCGGGGTCCTTATATTTCATGGAAATTTGATTCAAAAGAATTGAACTAACTTGAGAAGTCAAAAAGGCTTTCTTAGGGACGTGGGTAGAACGTTTGTGAGAACATAAATCTTTTAGACACTTGGCATAAGAAGGGACTTGTTGAATGGCATCTAAAAGAAGAATGTTTATCTTGACTTGTTTGAAAACTTCCAAGATTTGGTTCATTTGAGCCGATTGTTTGTTCGAAATGAGTCTTTGAGGATAAGGAGCTTTTGGCTTAAAGACTCGTTCGCTAGGTTCTTCAGGAATAGATTTTGAAGGTGATTTGTTAAAAGATGAAGGTTCACTCGGTGATGGTGGTTTACAAGAAAATTTTGGTGACGTAGGAATGGATTTTGAAGATGAAGGTTCAAAAGGTGAAGGTGTGGGACTAGATGACTCGAAAGGCTCGGGATTTGGAAGATGGTTTGAATGATCCAGTTTACGGTTTCGATCAACATTTGAATCGTCTTTTTCATCTTCGGAAGACTCGACTCCTACTTGATTATCAACTTGGTTTCCAGACCTTAAAGAAATGACGACATTCACATTTTCATGAGGTCTTTGGTTGAGAGGAAATTTCGGGTTGACCTCGGGTTGACTCGGGAACTTGTTCTTCTCTCGCTCACGCATGGCGTTAGCTAATTGGCTCACTTGAACCTCTAACTTAGATATGGATTGAGTACTAGCATTTAAAATTTGCCTATCTTGAGTCATGGTTTGCATGAAGGTTTGTTGGGATTGAGCCAAATTAGTCGTTGATTTTAAAAGCGCATCAAGACTCTTTTCCAAAGAATTAATTCTCTTATCCGACTCTTGAAAGCCGGGAGGGTGGGTGGGTGCTTGAGTCGGATAAGGACCGTGATTTTGAGTCGGGTTTGGAAAAGGACCTTGGTTTGGAGTCGAGTAAGAATTTTGATTGGGCCTTTGAAAAGAAGGTTGAAACGAAGGTGGGGGAGATTGGTAATTTTGACCTTGGTTTTACGAGAAATTTGTTTGATTCTTCCACCCAGGATTGTAAGTAGGAGCAAAAGAATCATTCCTAGGGGTTGGTTGAAACACCACATTAATTTGATCATAGCCGGAAAAGTCCAAAAAACCTTGATTATAATTTGAGCACATAGACACTTGTGAGGGGTCCTTGCTAGTTTCTAGGGCTTTGAGTCTTCTAGTTAGAGTAGCTAATTTGGCATCGGTTGCAATCGAATTCCCAATCGAATGCAAACCCCTAGATGTACTAGACGACTCGTTGGACTTATGAGGTTCCCTAGTAGACTCCCACAACATAGTCTTCTTGGCTAGTTCCTCAAAAAATGCCCACCCTTCGTCTTCATCTTTCTCCATGAATTTACCTTGGCACATAGACTCTAACAACGCGGTTGTCGGACTATCTAAGGCCTCATAAACGATCTTACAAAGTCTCCATTTTTCTATTCCGTGGTGGGGGCATTGTGATAGAAGATTTTTAAAACGATCAAAATATTTCCAAAAAGACTCGTTTTCCCTTTGATGAAATTGATTTATCTCGTTTGTAATCCTTGTAGTCTTATGGTTTGGAAAATATTTTTTTAGAAAAATTACCACAAATCCCTCCCACGTGGAAATAGAATTAACGGGTAGACTATACAACCATTTCTTAGCATTTTCTTTTAAGGCGAAGTTGATAAGTCTAAGCCTAATGGAGTCCTCGAAAAGATGTCGGAGTTTTTGCAAGGCACAAACTTCCTCGAATTCATGAAGAAAAAGGCACGGGTCCTCACCATTACTCCCGGTAAATTTAGGTAACATGCTAATGTGATGGGCTTTAATCTCGAAGTTATTACCATTAACGGGAGGAAGAGTGATACACGAGGGTTGGGCAGAACGGGTGGGATAGCAACGGTCCTTAAGTGACATGGCCATGGTTACTAATGGTTCGGAATAATCTAAAGACTCGGAATCAGAAGAGGAAGAAATCTCAAACGATCTCACTAGTCTCGAAGAATTATCCCTAAACCAAGTAGTTCGCATAAACCATGAAAGGAAAACACGTAGCAAATAAGTGCGATAAATTAAAACACACAAAAAGAAAGGGTGAAAAATCAAAAGAAAAATTATAATCCTAGGGTTCCTTAAATAAAATAAACTAAACCTTGCTCCTAACTGGAAGGACCACCAAAAATTTGGTAAATCAGAAATTATTCGAACCGATTTGGCCAGATAGGTGCAAGCATTGCCAAGAGGCTAAACACCAGTCTAGACACCAAATCTTAATTGGCCAGGTATGCTTCACTTGCCTAGACACCAAAGAGTCGGAATAATTAAAGATTACGTCGTTTTTTATGTACCTTCCTAAATGAGCGCGAAATTCTAGGGGCCAACGTCTAATTTAATTTTATTAAAGGCTAAGGTATGCAAAATGATGGATTAAATTGTTTTTGGGCCAAGGAAAGAGTGATGAAATCTCTTCCCTTATCTTATAAGTGGTTTTGCCCTTAAAATTTATTTACAAATGATGCAACAAACAACGAAATAATAAAAAAATTATAAACATTTATGGATGCTTAACTACGTGCTCTAACTAAAGAAAAGAAGAAATTTAACGTACCTTTGGGTCCTCCAGCGATCACCACAATTATAAGGTACGAAAAATTAAAAACAAGAAAATAAAAATCTATATGTTGTGTCCTAAGTGATTAAATGCATGATGCAACAATTATGTAATATCTAACTAATTTTTTTGGATTTTAAATTTTCAATTTTTTGTGATTTTCAAATTTTTTGATTGTTTTTGTGATTTTCTACAAATAAAAATGCGAAAAGAGAGAAATACGGGTTACCGAAGCACGCTTCCAAAAATTCCAATTTGTTCCAAGCTCCGTGAGCAATTCCCGAATTTCAAACTTTCCTAAAAAAAACGAGACAAAAATAAGGAAAGAAATAAAATTAATCCGAAAAATTAGAAATTAAGGTGCGAAAAATAATTAGTCCCCGGCAGCGGTGCCAAAAACTTGATGTGCTAAAAATTAAGATTTTAAATTGCAAATGCACAATTTCATCGTTTTAATATTTGAGATATCGATCCACAGAGACTAATATTTTCGCAAACCTTAACTTTTAATTTAATCAGACTAGAATAATTGGGTTTTGGAAAATTCAATTTTAAACTAATCAATTCCTAAAAGAATATTTACACTAATTTATTTTTAAAAGAAAATTAAATTAATCTAACAAAAACTGCATTTTGAATTACACTATTAGAATTAAAATTGGATTTTATTTACTAAAATTCGGCATGACTCGTTCCTAAAATTAAGTAGCCAAAATCAAATCAAACAAGAAAATAATTCGTACCCAGCACTATCATTATAACTTTAACCAGATTTTGACAAAACAGAACTCAACCCAAATCAATAAAAAACTTCTGTCAAATACACAATATGGAAAAACTTCGAAACTCGATTGAATGCAAACTACAAAACTAAAACTAATACTCAACAATCTTTAAAATTCAACAATAACTCAACAACTCGGGGAACGAAACATTCAACTTAGAATAAAACGCAGCAACAGCAAATCGAATTTGGACTCAAGACTATACAGCAACTTCCTACGCAGACAAAAAGCAATAATAACGACTCAATAACAGCAAAACTTAGAACAACAACTACTACTACTACTGTCGACTACTACTCGCAGAAAACAAAACAAAATTCAGGAATTCAGTCGAGTACTTTCGAACTCAATCACACAAAACCATCTATACTCAGGAACCAACCGACTCAGCCACAACTCAGCAAATTCAACTAACAGCAACTTATTTCCGCGAATCTAAAAAACAGCAGAATGAAACTAACTCGACATTCAAACTCTAAACTAAGAACTAAACTCGCGACCAGGACTCAAACACAACCAATAACTCGGCACAAGACTACAATCCGACAGACATTTAGACTCTAGCAACTGTAAAATGAAATCGACTAATTAGCGGAACATAACGCATACTCAATGTACAAACCCAGCTGCAAACTTAACGAACAACAAACAGACATCAAAAGACAGACACAAAATGCACACACTCGAATTGAGTTGACTCAACACCATTCGGAAATCGACAACAACTTTTACAATCAAGAACTCAAAACAAAACCCAAAACAATTATGAACAAGTCTTAAACTTAAACCAACGAACTCAGGAATAGGCTTCGCAAATCAGTAATTTCGAACAGTAATTTTACTGAAGATGAGGAGGGGTTTGAGACAGAAAAGAGAGGAAAGGGGAGAGAAGTTGGGTTTGTGTGATTTGTTTGCAGAAAAGAAAAAAAGGGAGGGGATTGAGTGTTTGAATCGAGAAAGAGAATAAGAAACAGCAAAATGATGATAATGCTACGAACACGTAGGCAACACTAATAACTACTTAACCAATCAAAAACAGAAAACCAATACAAAACAACTCAACAAAAAAAATAGAAAAGAGGAAAAAAACGAAGGGAATCAGAGGTGGGTTTTGTGGTTTTTCGAAGAAGGAGACAGATACAGAGGAAAAGAGAAGAAGAATAGAGGGTCGTGTTCGTGGTTTGAAAACAGAGAGCTGGGTTTTTGGTGAATTAGCGAGAAGAACAAAGTATAGACAGGTGAAATAAAACAAAACAGAGGAGGCTAACTTACTGCTTCGAATTACCAAAAATAAAGATAAGAAAATAAATACTGAAAATATAACCAAACTAATATTTTTTTTATTACACTAAAAAATAAAACATAAAAATTAGATCTACAATTAACAATAATAAAACCCACAATAAAATGGAGATTTAAAGGGGCTCAACTACCAATTATATATAACTAAGAGCAAGAAAATAAAAATCTTTACTTTCAACCCCAAGTGGTTAGCATTTCGCTACTTTGTCCACTAATCGGATTTACGAAAATAACGAAGCAAGGCAACATAAAAGAGAGAGTAAGACAAGAAATTAAAGGAAATGAAAATTTGCATTAATGAAAAGAGGAGTGTTTACAAAATTTAGAATTACAAAACAAGAAATGAAACCTACCCTAAAACTACACTAAAATCTAGATTCTACTCTAAGTTTTTAAATACAAGGGGGATGAGGGGGTATTTATAGGATGAGAATTAAGGTTTAGGGGTGTGTTGGGTTAATCTTGGCCCTACACCTTCATAATGTGGTGGAGAAATCCTAGCCATCTAATTGTTTCCTTCCCCTTTAAGCTTTGTAGAGTGGATCTTGGCCATACACTTATTTAGTGTGTTGGGATGATCTCCACCTTCCACTTGTCTTGAGATATTCCTTTTGCTCCAAGCTCTTAATTCTTTTCCTTCTTTCATTGTTGGTCCTTTTTCTTCCTCTTTTTCCCTTCCTTGCTCTTTATTTCTTTATTTTGTCATTTCTTTATTTATTCACGAATTTTCTGAAATGCAACAAAATAAATTATTAAAATACGAGTTTAAATAATAAATAGGTAATAAAAATATACAAAAATATGCACTTATCAATAGTTGACATCATATGGGATCAGGTGTGTATGTTAGGTAAAAATAAAATTGATACCTTTGTTATGCAATACAACACCTGGGATATTATCTGGGTCCAACTTCCAAGGTGTAGATAATTAGGTGAAGGTATAGAGAGGAGAAAATGGTATTTACAAGGTGAGGTGTTCAAATTTCAACAATTTCCATTGCTAGGCTAAGAAAATCTAATTAATAATTAAGCATTTCTTTGTGTAGGAAGGAAACAACTGTAATCTTTTAATAATTAATAACAGGACACTTCACAACGGGCCTGCGAAGAATTCTTTGAAGAATTTAGCTGATCCGCTTCTAGGTTCTCTTGGAGCCTCTGGTTCCTCTGAGCGCAGCTTTCTTCTGCAGTCAACTATCTACAATTGGAGTTGTGATCACTTTTCAAAACCACTCCTTACCGCAGCAGAGGATAGTGACGTAGTAAATACAAAAAGAGAGGAGATGGAAAAATATGCACTTGATCATATATCAAAATGCCAGCACTCTTGTGCGTCTTCGTCATTCTTTTGTCTGGGTTCTGGTTTAGTGATGTATTTCTCAACTTTAAGTGACTAAATAAATTTGGACTATTTTACTTGCCAGCTGTTAACAAGCTGCACAATCAAATTGCTGGATGGAATACAAGATTTGAGACTGGTGCCAAAATAGCTTTGTTGCAACCTTTTTCTCCCGTTGTTATTGCGGCTGATGAGGGTGAGCGTATCAGGTGGGCAAACTCAACTTCCAATTCTTATTCCATTCTAAGAGCCGGATTATTACAACAAAATAAACTTGATTATTTTTTAACTTGAGCACTTTCTATAGTCTATAGTACGCATAGCCATCCAGGAATGCTGAATCTTCAAGATGGTTATATTAATTACAAACAGCACTTTAATTGAACTTGTCGTATTTGGAGAAACCTTGGTCTTAGTTTGTTAGTACAATATTACATAACATTCATCGTTATCTGCTCTTTTTGCATTGTTGAAGGGTATGGAATTATGAAGCGGCCTTGCTAAATTCTTTTAGTAATCATGATTTTCTAGACACAGTGATATGCTTACATGATACAGGTGATGGAAGTATCCGAATATGGAAAGATCACAGTGTTAAAAGCCGACAGAAACTTAATTATTAATTACAGTGTCGCTGCCCGGGAGCAATGACGGTGATGGTGATGTTAGTTGATCTCATAGGTCTAATGGTTCCCTTAAAAGTTTAGGCTAATTTTAATTTATATTGTATAAAGAATTATCGATATTGAAATAGGGATGTTAAATGTTTGTATTGTTTGATTTATAAAATATGCATTGTTCATCTCGGATGTTATAGTTTTAGTTTAAAGTACTCTATAATAGAATTTTGTGATAGTTTTGAAAATATGTAGTCTGTCAAAAGCACTATCATATCATATTTAAAAATAATATTTAGGTATTTTTCCTTTTTTTTTATTAAATTTTAACTTTCGACCGATTGTTTGTTGGAATCTAATATTTGAATATTTTATTATTATTGTGTATACATTCAGATAATAATAAAATATTCGAAATTCTGACAAAGTTTTTTGTCGGATGTTTAGTTTATTAATATATTAATGAGAGAGTGGGTCCTTCGTTATCTTCCGACGCAATTGATAACTTACGACGCAAATATGAACACTTGACAAGAACTTTTCTAACGGACGAGTTCTGTCGGAAGGAAGCATTCTTCCTATAGAAACTAGGCCAAAAAGTTTGTCAGAATTGCCTGTTTTTGTTGTAGTGATTGTTGGTGAGTCTTTTCTATAGAGTTTCTTTGGTGTTCTGACTCTCCTCCATATTTTTTCAGACATGCATACTTGGTCTAAGTTTGGTCAAGTAATTTATAAATAATCCAGAACAGTCAATATATATAAACCACTGTCTGTCCATATTGTTTGTTAACTATGTTATATCTTAAGAATAAAACTTTCAGCTTCAAGTTCGAGCATCTGTGAAATTACTGGCATATCACTTGATACTCTGTAGTTCAACTTCGGAACTATACAACTACCAACTTGCTTATGTTTGCATTACTTTTTCAATGCATGTATTCTGTACCATTTTTCCAGTGTTGGTCTTATTATGAAGTGGGCGGTAAGGGTATTCTTATATAACCAAAGTAGCAAATGTAAGATTATGTCCCAAGTTCTGTGTTCATAGTACAGTGCTCTCTCTTTTCCATGACCATGATTATGTCAATGAATTTAATACCACTGGTATCTTAACATTGCTCATCATTTTAACAATTCGGAATCTTCTATTGTGACTCTGTCAACAATCCTTTTGTTTGTGCAGGCTGGACGAGAGTTAAAGTTTATCAGTATGTCAATGACTAGTATCGTTTTTTGTGGGGCTTTGCTACTCATGGTACTGTTTTGCATTACTTTAATAAGATCAAGTTAATTTCATTTACTTCTTTAAATTTACATTGATCATGCTAATGGTTCATTCAAAAAAAAAACAATTAGATACTTTACAAAAACCAAGAATGCTTATCTTGATTGGTATGAGAATCTTAAGCACCAGCTACAAAATTAACAAGTATAACCTGAATTGAAAAAACTATCCTTGTTTCTTTTTCTCAAGCTACGGTTATATTGCCTATCTTTTCCGACATTTTATAGTAACAAGAAACAGAAGATGTTTGAATTTTTAAGTCAAGTTGCATTTTCCAGTTGTTGAGTAACCGGGGACTTGGTTTGTCTATCTGCTGGTGGTCATTAGCAGCATTTCAGTGGGTAACTACCTTCTTCATCATGTTTTTATTCTCAGAATGCAATTTTATGTTTCTAAACAGTTATATGCATATTTATCAACTCCATTTGTGTCATTTTCCTTTCTGATTTTCCAGTCTAGATTCAGTATTGCTCTTGGACGCCTGACCTCACCGGATGGAATACTATGGTCAAACAAAACGGCCCTTCAGTATTTGGGAAATCAAAATGCTGCTTAGATTTAGATTTTATGTCCTGATCTCTTGGGTAAATAACCTGAAAATGATGTAGGTTCATTGTACATTGACATGATTTTAGCCTGGTACAACAGACTATAATGCTATAAGTGAAAATTTTATAGTTTGACTGTTTTGTTTAAAGTCAAGTAACTTATATCTGATGCGGGTATAGTTGTTTTATCATCATATTTGTTTGTAGCATGTATTTTTTGTGGATGTTTTCTTTCTGGACATTAAGATTTTTTGTGGGTGCACGCAAATTACCTCTCCGTGCATTTCGATCTGACAATAAACTTCTGACAAAATAAAAGAAGAGAATGGTGTACTAATGTTGCAAACTGAAAAGGACTATAGAACCCTACAAAAGTTTGTGTTTTTGTCCTTCAGCAGCAAAAAAGAAATTGTGCTGTGCATACATAACAAAAAAAGTTTCTGCCAAAAGAGTTTAAATTTAGAGAATCAAGTGCCTGAGGATGACCTCAGGAGAAAACCCTGAGGTTAAAAGCTTTTTAATACAAATTTTAGGGCATTTAGGTAAATTTACTAATAAAAAAGATTAATATTTACGAAGATGCCCCTGCGGGGCCACTTATTCTAAAGGCTATTTGTTATAACCTCAGGAAAAATCCCTGAGGACAACCTCAGGCCCATTTTTCTCTTAAATTTATAACTTGTAGCAATATGTGCAAGTTACTAAGCGACATACCTACCTCACTATTATTTAACTATGTTCTGATCTCTATCATGACATAAAATATTAATACTCCAACATTTGTATATATATCATCTTTGTAAAATTTTCCAAAAAAAATCGGCTATAAGACTATTCCTTGAAACAATTGTAAGAAAATATTGGTTATACAGTAAAACCTCTATAAATTAATAATGTTGGGACCGGGATATTTTATTAATTTAGCGAGATATTATTATATCGATAAATTAATAAATTATTAATTTAAAGAGGTTTTACGTATGATCTTTAAATTTCCAAGTCCTATGTACTATTTACAATGTATATTAGTTAGAAATGAAAAATAAATTATAAAAACAAGTTCCAAGGAACATTCTATTAATGTACATTCACAAATTAATTGAATTTGAGTTTGATTCACTAGCTTTGGAACCGTTCACTCGGAAAGAAGCATTGCAAGCGGAAACAACTCTTCACAACTTTTTGTTGAAATACGAGAAGACAATGCCCAAACTCTTAAGTGCAATGAGAAGATTTAAAGATGAACTCAATATAGATTTGAAACAAAAAAATAAGTGATTATAGATTCATTTTTTACTAGACAATCTTAGAATTTGGAATCTTTTAGTAATTATTAATTTATAGTTTTGTTGGGACCAATATATATACACTGGGATTTCAAAAAACTTATTATCTTATTATTTTATCGATTGGGGTCCAATTTTGTACTGGTCCCAGTTGGGACTGGACAAATTATTAATTTTATCGAGATTATTAATTTATCGAGTATTAATTTATAGAGGTTTTACTGTAATATATATTTCCTGTTCGTAACTATACGAGCATGTACTTTTCCTTCATCCTTCAAAATATTCTCACACCTTCTCTCATACTCTTAATCTCCTTTTTATAGAGCTCCATGACCCTTAACAGATGTTGATTTGGATGACATGAGAATAACTCACTTTCTTATATCACCATAGTTTACTTTCACAGATAGATTATTCTTATCTATATTATCAGTCCATTTACACCATTCATTGACTTAGCCGATCCCTAACCAAACATTTACGTACACTTAAGAGGTTAAATTAGAGCGTACCTGCAATTTCCTCCGGATACCTTATCCCATATGTCTATTGTTCACTATACGCTCTTTACATCTTGCTGATCCACCTTAGTTCCTTCATGATATACTATTTATTCCACCTCTGAAATTTCCCTTTATTATTCTCATCAAAATCTTTACCTCAAGTTTTACCCATTCACACCTTTTGGATTAATCCTTTGAATACTTAACATCTTTAATCTCTCTCTGCTACTTAGGGTATTAGTCACAATATTGGCCTTCCCCCACTAATAGTTATTACACCTCGAAATCCTTCATTAATTATCCCCACTTCCTTTGTTTATCCTTATTCTGACTCTATCCTCAAAATACACCTTACTCTCAATAGTATATCTCAATTATGCCTTAAAATTCCTCATATTCTTTTTTTTTTCTTACTAATCATCAAATATACCTATTTCTTTTCACGAATTTCCTTCCTCTCTTATATTGAAACGCTTCTAGCTCTAACTATCTCTTATCGAAATTTCCCTTGGAATCTCCAGTTCCCTTGTATAATCACGTATACTCTAAACCTTGCTTCCATTATCCCATCCATTAACGAAATCTTCTATATTCGAAACAATTTATAAAATTTAAAAAACTTTGAATTGAAACGAACCCAGAAACAAGCAAAGGTCCTACAACAATTCATAAGATTAAGAGTTTTAAATAAATTTTATGTAAAGCATAATGTAATGTAATATGTAATAGAGGACATATGTAACTCAACTAGGATAAAAGATAAATAATATTAACTCTATACAGGGATCATGAAAGTTGAAGAACAGGCATCAACAAGGATCAAGTTGCTGAAAGAAGTTCATTAACATGATCAAGCCTCAGTGACAAAATAAGATGTACAGATGATTCAGTTGAAGGGCCAAAAGATTCGAGTGATAAAGCTTTTATGGTTGCACAAATCTTAGCAGTGTTCTTAAAGACATGATACGAAGACCACGAGTGAATGTTAGTCGTCTGTAAACCAGACCAGTTGCACTAGGCATCAACACCTCACAAAGGAATCAAAATATCTAACTCAGAAAAACTGTTAAGAGATATGATTGAGTTTAGAGCAGTGTTGATATCCTCTAGTTAGTTGGAAGCTGAATATTTTAGGATGTCAAACTAAGAGGAAAATGAATAGTATCCAAAAATACTATTCATGTGAATAGTATCCGAAATTACTATTCATGTGAATAGTATCCGAAATTACTATTCACGTGAATAGTAACTGAAATTACTATTCATGTGAATAGTAACCAAAAATACTATTCATTTGACAAAGTAAAAGCAAAAGGTAAAAAAACATGTGGGACCATGTTCAAATCAAGAATGTTGAAAAACAACAATTCAGCAGAATTGTTTGAAAAGAAAAAAAGAGGCAGCAGGCGGCGGAGAAAAAAAAAGGCTGATAAAAACGTCAGCAGTTACGTTAATTTAGCTGCATAGTAACTTTCTAAAGTCTATAAATAGGCTTGTTGTATTTCATTTCAAAATACACCTCAACACACAACTCTATCTTCTCTCTCTTATATCTTCTCTGTGTAAGCTGCTAGATAGTCCATCTAGTAGGAAAGCCGGCTTAGCCCGTTTTTAGGAAGTGTCGGGTAGAAGGTCCTCGTGCCTAAACTATCCTTAGGAGTGTTTTGGTTTTTGAAGCTAATCCACTGGATTAGAAGTTGTAACACCCCTCGGTTTTTATCAATTCAAAGATATTTTCCCGAATTGATTGTGTTATTTCGATTCAGTTGTTGACCTTATTTTTCACATCTCAAAAATCCAAATAATTCGAAATAACGTATTCAACCCCCCTTCTACGTTATTCTGGACCTAACAATTGGCATCAGAGCTTGTTGATCGACATACAGATCAGATCCGCGTTCGTCATCCAGAATCATGAGTACTCAAAAAGGTAGCAGTATTAAGGTTCCTTCATTTAAGCGTGATAATTACAGCAAGTGGAAAATGAAGATGTTACTGTTCATGCAAGCGTCAAATCCTAGATACATGGAAACGTTGATTGAGGGTTGGTCTAAACCAATGAAAGCTGCTCCTGAAACTACTGAGGATGGTGAAAGTAGTGCAGCTGTTGGAGGAATGATTCCAAAATGCCCATCGGAGTATACCGCTGCTGAAACCGAAAAAGATGGATTGGATACCAATCTTAGACTAATCATAGTTGACTCCATGGATGATGAAATGAATCATCAAATTATGAACGGTACTAGTGCGAAACACATGTGGGATACAATTGGAATGATAATGGAGGGAACTGATGAAGTTCGTGAAAATCGACTGGATATTCTGACGTCTCACTACGAAGCTTTTAAATCTCTTCCTGGTGAAAGTATCACTCAAGTTTTCGAGAGATACAATAAGCTACTGAATGAGTTGAGCATTCACGGGAAGAAGTATCCTCTAAGAGAGACAAACAGGAAATTCATGCTGACTCTACCATACCATGTAGAACATAAAGCGTCATCCATCAGAGAGAGAGATGACTTTGCTACAATGACTCTTGAGAAGTTGTATGGAAAGTTAAGAACTCATGAGATGGAGCAAGAGCAAAGGAAAATTATATATGGTGCTGGAATAGTGGACAACAAGAATGCTGAATTATTGAAGACAACTGCTCTTACTGCATCCAGCCACAAAGAACCTGAAACAAAGGTTGTGAAACCGCAGAACAAGAAGGATGTGTTCTTTGAAGCTGAAATGGACAATGATGATTTGCCTGGTGACGAAAGTGAGTATTATACTATTGAGGAGTTGCAGCAACTGGAGGATCCTACTATGGCTACATTAGCAGCTAACTTTAGCCGAATCAGATTCAGGAAAAATTCCAAGTACAGATCTTCTGGAAGTAGCAGCAGATTGCAGAGAACTGGTTCATCTTCTGGGTCTGAATCAGGAAAGAGTAATAAGATAGGGATGGTAGACCGTAGCAAGTTTCGGTGCTACAACTGTGATAAGATGGGGCACTTTTCCAGCGAATGCAGAGAACCCAGGCAAGCAAATGAAAGGAAGAACGTTTTTCAGAAAAGGGACTCTAGCTCTCAGAGAAAGTATCCTGTCAAGTCATACATTGCCGAGGGCAAAAGCTGGGATGACACTAACGATGAAGAGGAGTATGGCAATCTTGCGCTGATGGCAGACTATGATCCTACTTACGGATATGAGGTAAAAAACATGCCTACTTCTATGGTTGATAGATTTAAATGTCGTAATCGTGATTGTGTCAAGCATGTGATAGACTCTAGCAAATCTATAAGTGATCTTAGATGGGATTTAGAATATGCTTTAAAAGATATAACAACTGCTAAATCTGAGACTGAAAATGCTAGGGCTGAACTTAGTAAGATACAAGCCAGGAATGAGGAACTAGAACTCACTAATATGCAGATAGAAAATCTAAAGGAAAGAAATGAGTATCTAGAAAACAAATTCCAGGTTAGTGTCGAGACAGAGAATGAACTTAAAGAGAAAATAGCTGACATAGATGGTAAGCTATATGCTTTTCAGAATTCAGCTAACCTTGCTAGGGAATTGTTTGATAGTCAAATATCTGGTCCAAGATTTGCTATTGGATTTGACTATAATGTTAAGAAATGTAAGAAACAAGTGGTGGATCCTGAATCAGCTAAGGCTACATCCAGTAATGCACCACCTGTTCTTAAGAATGCAGATAGTCCCCTATATAAGGAAGTTACCTCTGAGCCCTTTGATGTTGATGCTTTATTAATTAGAAATGAAATACTTGTTGAGGACATTAAAAAGCAAAGAAATGAAAAAGCAATGTCACCTAGTAAGTTTGTCAAATTTGTAAAACCTAAAACTGAACTAGGTGATCAAAATGAGTATAAGGCTAAAAAGAACAGAAATGGAAGGATAGGCAAAAATGTCCTAGGAAGTTATGTAACAACTGCAACTCTGCTGCTCATCTTACTCATGCATGTAAGAATGTTAAAGTAGAGAATAATCATAATATTAATGCTCATGTTCATAACATGTCTGCCATGCCTGTTCATTCTAAGTGTGCTTCAACTGCTTGCATATCATGCACTGTTAATTTTATGACTGCTTTTCTAAATGTGACACATGCATCTCCTGCTGTTAATAATTGTTCACATGATGATAAAAGTAAGAAAACAAAACATGATAGAAATAACAGACCTAAGACTGCTAGTCCACCTAAATCTAGGAAAGAATCCTTTTCTCCCAAGCCTAGAAGCAATTCTGTTGAGGCCTCTGTGAGAGAAAAGGAGACAGTCAAGGAAAATGCTAAATCTGCTAAATCTGCACAAAAATCTGTTAAATATGCAAATGTGTCTAAGCTCTCTGGACCCAAACAAGTTTGGGTACCAAAGAAAACTTAATCTCCTTTGAATACAGGGCATGAAGAAAAAGCGAGTCATGTGGATTCTGGACAGTGGATGTTCGAGACATATGACCGGTGATAGAGCCCTGCTATCAAAGGTGGTTGAGAAAGCTGGCCCAGTGGTTACCTTTGGAGATGACAGCAAAGGATTCACTACGGGATATGGCTGTTTGGAATTTGGGAATGTCATCGTTGAAGAAGTCTCTCTTGTTGATGGTCTAAAGCATAATCTTCTGAGCATAAGTCAATTTTGTGATAAAGGATATGAAGTCTTGTTCAAGAAGGAGAAGTGTCTGATCAGTAACAAGAGGGATGAGAAGCTCGCTTTGCAAGGAGTGAGAAAGGGTGATTTGTTCGTAGCTAACTGGAACTCTGGCAATGATGAAGTCAAGTGCTTCTATGGTAAAGCATTTTCAGAAGACAGTTGGTTATGGCATAAGAAGCTTTCACATCTTAACTTCAAGACTATGAATTCTCTAGTCAAGAGGGAACTTGTGAGAGGATTACCCGAGATGGAGTTCTGTCCTGACGGACTATGTGCAGCATGTGAAAAGGGAAAGTCCAAGAGAGCATCACATAAAAGGAAGACAATATCAGACATCACTGAACCACTACAACTTCTGTATATGGATTTGTTTGGTCCAGTTAAGGTCATGTCTATGTCCAAGAAGCGATACTGTTTAGTAATTGTGGATGACTATTCCAAATACACATGGGTGTTATTCTTGCATTCTAAGGATGAAACAGCGCAGATGATTATCGATCATATCAAGAAGATTGAGCTAGAAGCTGGAGTGCCCGTGCGTAAAATCAGATTAGATAATGGGACTAAATTCAGAAACTCAGTTCTCAATAGCTGGTGTACTGAGAAGGGTATCTCAAGATAGTTTTCAGCACCCAGGACTCCGCAGCAGAATGAAGTGGTTGAGAGGAAGAATCTGCTGAATGAAGCTAAACTTCCTACCTATTTCTGGGCTGAGGCAGTCAATGCAGCTTGCTATACTCAGAATAGAACCCTGATCAACAAAATGTATGAGAAGACATTATATGAGCTTATGAGCCTCACTAAACCATCCGTGAAGTACTTACATGTGTTCGGAGGAAAATGCTATGCTCTTAAAGATGGCTATGAGCATCTTGGTAAGTTTGATGCTAAAGCAGATGAAGGCATTTTCTTAGGGTATTCATTGGAGTCTAAGGCGTACAGGGTGTATGTGATCGATAGTCAGAAGGTTGTGGAAAGCCTTAATGTGAGATTTGACGATGAAAGATCTCCTAGTATTCAGAAAGAAGATGATGATGAATCTCTAGCTTTTGAGAATCTTTCTGATGATGAGGATGATGAAACTGAACCTGAGGTTGCTGTTGATAATGTAAATAATAATGGTAATGATGATAATGATGATCCAGATTCTGGTAATGGCAGTGGGAACACAGGATCTCAAAGTCAGACTATTTCTAGTTCTAGTCCTCAAGTTGAAGAATCTACAGATCAGACAAGCAACAACTCAGGGGGGGCAGGAGATGGATCCACTAGTCAGAATGCTAATAATGGGGAATCATCCAGATCTTATCTACCAAGGCAAACTATTTGGAATCGAGATCATACTTTTGATCTGATCATTGGTGATCTTGACTCAAAAGTTCAGACTAGAAGAGCTACTCAGAACGAATGCTTGTATTCTGGTTTTCTATCAGAAATTGAACCTAAGAAGGTTGGAGAAGCTCTGGAAGATCCAGATTGGGTGATTGCAATGCAAGAGGAACTCAATCAGTTTGAAAGACAGAAAGTTTGGAAGCTTGTACCCAGACCAAAGGACAAATCTGTAATTGATGTAAGATGGGTATTCAGAAATAAACTTGACGAGAATGGAATAGTTACAAGGAACAAGGCGAGACTGGTTGCCAAAGGCTACACTCAAGAAGAAGGTATTGATTATGATGAGACCTTTGCACCAGTTGCTAGACTAGAAGCCATCAGGATGTTTCTGGCATTTGTTGCACATTCAAACTTCAGAGTATATCAGATGGATGTGAAAAGTGCTTTCTTGAATGGTGAGCTTGAAGAAGAGGTCTATGTTGAACAGCCTCCTGGTTTTATTGATCCTGAATGTGAGGACTTCGTCTACCTTTTATTCAAAGCTCTCTATGGTCTTAAATAGTCGCCTAGAACATGGTATGACACTCTTGCTGAATTCTTACTTGAAAGTGGTTTTACTAGAGGTGTCATAGATAAAACTCCGTTCTATAAAAAGCATAAAAATGATATTTTACTTGTGCAAGTTTATGTTGATGACATTATATTTGGCTCTACGAATGATGCACTTTGTGCAAGGTTTGCTAAGTTGATGCAGAGTATGTACGAGATGAGCATGATGGGAGAGCTGAACTACTTTCTTGGATTGCAAGTAAGCCAAAGAACAGATGGTATCTTTATCTGTCAATCCAAGTATATCAAGGATCTTCTTAAAAAATATCATCTTGAAGATTCAGCACCTGCAAAGACTCCCATGGCCACTGCCACTAAGCTTGATCAAGATAAATCTGGAAAACGAGTTGACATAACAAGCTATAGGGGCATGATAGGTTCTCTACTCTACCTCACTGCAAGCAGACCAGATATAATGTTCGCAACATGCCTATGTGCGAGGTTCCAAGCTGATCCTAAAGAATCACATTTGATAGCTGTGAAGCGTATCTTCATATATCTTAAGGGTACTCCAAATCTTGGTATTTGGTATCCTAAGGATACGGGTTTCGACCTAGTTGGCTATACAGACTCTGATTATGCTGGTTGCAAGATTGATCGCAAGAGTACTTCTGGAAGCTGTCAATTCCTTGGAAGGAGATTGGTTTCCTGGTTCAGCAAGAAGCAGCATTCAGTAGCCACATCTACAGCAGAGGCAGAATACATTGCAGCTGGTAGCTGTTGCTCACAAATCTTGTGGATGAGGAATCAACTCATGGATTATGGTCTGTTGCTGAAGAAATTACCCATATTCTGCGACAACACAAGTGCCATAGCAATCTCGAATAATCCAGTACAGCATTCTCGAACCAAGCACATCGACATAAGGTATCATTTCATTCGTGAACATGTTATGCATGGTACTGTGGAACTTCACTTCTTTCCCACTGAGCAACAACTTGTAGACATTTTCACGAAACCACTTGATGAATCTACATTCAACAGGTTGGTTAGTGAACTTGGCATGTTAAACTTGTCCTCTTAACAGGAAGTCAACAAATGCAAGTTGTTGTACATTTTCATGATTTTATCTACTAATTAGTTGCCATGTGTTTAAATGTTAGAAATTTGTGGTAATTAATTGGTACTACTGAGGCGATACTTGAGTATTAACAGGTTTGCATGGTATATCTTTGTGTAATACTCGTGTACTCGATATTTATTTTAATAATTGATATCATGACTAAAGCAATTCAAGATTGGATTTCACCTGTTCTGATATTTGATTATTAAAATAAATTGTAGCATAATTAAATAAATATTTTATTGACATATATCAATTAATGATATTTTGTTAATTTTATGTCTATTTAATTGTGAGTTTATCTGATTATTGTGAATTAATTCTTGATTTACTGTGTGATTATTTTTAAATCCATAATAATTAGAAGTATTAAATATGTGTATGTGTATAGGCTGATAGGTTTCGGCGATAAGATGTTTTTTCGGCCGACAGGTTTTGGTGATAAGATGTTTTTTCGGCTAATTAGGTAGTTATTTGAGAAATTATTGAGCGGTGTTATTTTTCAAACATAACATGTCACTATTACACCTAACCCACTAATACTTGAAACCTTATAAATGATGAGTTTTTGTTTGTGTTTAACATCATCATTATTCAGATATACAGAGCATATACACACAATTGCTGAATATTTCAAGCTTTGACCGGAAAAATCTCACAATCTAGCTGGTGGTTTTAGAGCGGATTTCATACTCTTGTTATACGCACTAACCCTTGTTTTTGAATTTCCTCAAAGTTTTGAAAATGGCATTGCAGGGAAGCTTTTTAATTGCTAAAGTTAATCCTATTTCCATTCAGCAAATCGAAACCATTCAGGATGAGCAATTTCGGGCTTGGACACAATTTCTGAATGAACATTCATTAATTCGTTATGCTTTAGTTACACATGTGCAGCTTAACCATGATGCATTGTGTGAACTATATTGCAGTGCGGTTAACACTTCTGGACAGGACGGGTGTGCAATCACATATCGACTATTTGGTAGGTCGATTAGGGTCACTAAACGAGATGTTAATCGAATTCTTCATTTTCCTATTGAAAATCTCGTTTCTGATCCTACACCCGAACAGATTGAAATGTTCTTTCGTTTTATAAGGTACCAAGATGGCAATTTCCATACTGGTAATCTATCTAGAATGTTTCTAACCCAGTATTGGAATTTCTTCTTTCACACTCTTAACCATGTTTTTTCCTCAGATAGAACAAATCAAGATCGAATACCTGAATTTATTCAAATAATAGGGTATGCAGTCACCAATAATTTGAGGATTAATTTTGGAAAAATAGTGCTTGGTCAAATCATTTTAAAAATGAAACGCTTGGGAACAAGAGATGTTCGGACTCAAAATGTCAAATGTCTATATCCAAGGTTTCTACAGTTAATATTAAATGATTTTTTGAATGATGAAGACAGGGTACACTTGGAAAATGGTCAAAATGTGGAATGTTCTTCTATGAAGACGAATGTAATTAATTACATAAGCAAAAAGAAATATACGGATGTGCCTACAGTCCTAACTGAATATCTAAAGACTGTCCCACTTCCGTTGTTACCACGACCAGAGAGAGCAGGTATACGACAAGGTAATATTTCAATCCCTGCTATTCCAACCTCTATATTCCCTATTGTGTCACAGGAAATACAGTTTCTACAGCCCCCAGTGGCCATCTTACCCGACCAAGAGCAGGAAATCCCACCGACTCTAACACAGGTCGAAGAGCCCATTCTACAAATGCAAACACAAACACAACAAACTCCTACACCTTATTTGTCACTTAAACGGCAAGTCATTCAAATTATTGAGGGAGATAGTGCCTCAGCAGCACCACATAAGGAGTTAGTTACATCAGTCGCTCTACCTCATTCTAAACGGAGTAAACCCAATAAACCTGAGGTAACGACAACTGTTAGTGAAACAATTCTTTCTTATCCAATGAGTGAAAATGTAAATAAGGTTGAATTGACGGGAGCAACTGGTGAATCTTCCATTTTACGGAAAGATCCATTAGTAGGAGGTTCTTTTATGAACCAAGTGTCTTCACAGACATACGAGGGAAACTTGGGTTTTATGCCATTTAATCGATTCAAGTTTAACCTCCCACAGGAAAAATCTCTGGATCTCTTTCGAGATTTACCACTCTTTACCAGTGGTCGGCAACTCGCTTCACGCGAGGACGGAAGCTCACGAACTTTCATTGCACCATCCGTGACCTCTGAAAAAGGGGCTAGGATGATTTCATTTGCAAGTACACATATCGGTGGAAGCTCTAGAGGAAAGTTGAGGGAAACACCAACAGAACATGTAAGTGTAACCCAAACCACTAAACCGAGTGAATATAGAGTGTTGAGTGAAACACCTGCAGAACGTACAAGTGAGCAACCTACTCAACCACATGCACCTGTAACCAGAAAAGAATATAGCAGACTCCTTACACGGGTCCAAACAATGGAGAAAGAGTTGCAAAATATCTGTAAGTCCATTGCAGAAATTAAAAATTTGCAACTTATTCAACATGATGCATTCCAGGTTCAATTAAGCTCCATGGCATCCCAGTTTAGTCATGCAATCAACTCCTTGGTAAAGCCATCTTCGTCTAATTTACCAACTCCACATCCTACTACTCTGGAGGATAACCCAACTGAGGGGGAGAAGGTGGATGATCAAGAAAAATCTACTAGGCATAAGGGCAAGGAAAAGGATGTTGACACAGAATTAACTTTATTTTTGGGAAAGGAAAAGCTAATTGGAATATTCGTGCTATGTGGAAAGAAAGCAAAGGCAAACTGGAAGATATGTTCAGTCTAAAGGAACAATTGTCTTGCACTTGGTTACTTTTAGAAATCTGGAAAATGTATATATATGATCCAGAATGCACTTTAATATTATTTATCTTTGAACTTCATTTTTTTTGTATCAGTTGAGTTATCCACTAGGAATTTGCTTGTCAAACCCTAACAATCAAATAGGGGGAGATTGTAAAGCATAATGTAATGTAATATGTAATAGTG
The DNA here is from genome assembly GCA_037693485.1 of Kitagawia praeruptora. Taxonomy (NCBI): domain Eukaryota; kingdom Viridiplantae; phylum Streptophyta; class Magnoliopsida; order Apiales; family Apiaceae; genus Kitagawia; species Kitagawia praeruptora. The sequence continues at coordinate 86,460,361 of CM075347.1, read as the reverse complement.
GACATATATAACTCAACTAGGATAAAAGATAAATAATATTAACTCTATACAGGGATCGTGAAAGTTGAAGAACAGGCATCAACAAGGATCAAGTCGCTGAAAGAAGTTCATTAACATGATCAAGCCTCAGTGACAAAATAAGATGTACAGATGATTCAGTTGAAGGGCCAAAAGATTCCAGTGATAAAGTTTTTATGGTTGCACAAATCTTAGCAGTGTTCTTAAAGACATGATACGAAGACCACGAGTGAATGTTAGTCGTCTGTGAACCAGACCAGTTGCACTAGGCGTCAACACCTCACAAAGGAATCAAAGTATCTAACTCAGAAAAACTGTTAAGAGACATGATTGAGTTTAGAGCAGTGTTGATATCCTCTAGTTAGTTGGAAGCTGAATATTTAAGGATGTCAAATTAATAGGAAAATGAATAGTATCCGAAATTACTATTCATGTGAATAGTATCCGAAATTACTATTCATGTGAATAGTATCCGAAATTACTATTCATGTGAATAGTAACTGCAATTACTATTCATGTGAATAGTAACAAAAAATACTATTCATTTGACAAAGTAAAAGCAAAAGGTAAAAAAACATGTGGGACCATGTTCAAATCAAGAATGTTGAAAAACAACAATTCAGCAGAATTGTTTGAAAAGAAAAAAAGAGGCAGCAGGCGGCGGAGAAAAAAAAAGGTTGATAAAAACGTCAGCAGTTACGTTAATTTAGCTACATAATAACTTTCTAAAGTCTATAAATAGGCCTGTTGTATTTCATTTCAAAATACACCTCAACACACAACTCTCTCTTCTCTCTCTTATATCTTCTCTGTGTAAGCTGCTAGATAGTCCATCTAGTAGGAAAGCCGGCTTAGCCCGCTTTCAGGAAGTGTCGGGTAGAAGGTCCTCGTGCCTAAACTATCCTTAGGAGTGTTCTGGTTTTTGAAGCTAATCCACTGGATTAGAAGTTGTAACACCCCTCGGTTTTTATCAATTCAAAGATATTTTCCCGAATTGATTGTGTTATTTCGATTCAGTTGTTGACCTTATTTTTCACATCTCAAAAATCCAAATAATTCGAAATAACGTATTCAACCCCCCTTCTACGTTATTCTGGACATAACATTTTATTTGAAACAAAAGGATATTTGAGAAATCAATATTATGGAAGAACCCGTATGTCACACAAAGGAGGGCGTCCCCTCCTGACTTTCAATCACACAGACAGATCATCCTTGTGCATACATAAAGAGTTGTTCCTCTTAGTTGGAGTAAGAAATATAAAGGAAAATTTAAATCATGATGATATATACCACCTTTCGAAAATAATCTTAGAGAAATATTTTGACTGAGATAGATCGAATAAAATTTTGAAATACATTCCAAAGGTACCAGAAAGTTTTGAAAAGATACAGGCCCTTTTTGAATAAGGGGTGATAGATCACCCTAGAATTACTCACTAGTGGTGGAAAATTTGAAACTCAATAATATAATTTAGCAGGGCTTTAGGAACTTGAAAATAGGTACCGTTAATAGCCTCTACCCAATTGAAAATCCCAATAATGGAAGGTTTTCCTCAAAAACTATTTATATCTTAGACTGCGTACTCTCCAAAATTTCTTAAATTTGGCACTCACCATGTAGCCTCAACTTATCGTCTGCTATTCCCAATTATCCTCATTTACCTAGTCGTGACTTGGCTCGATACTCTCTGCCTTTATCCAAAATAGAACACAACCTTCTAATCGATATACTTACGTAATGTTGATCGTCTTATCCTGACAATGCTCCGGTATCAATGGCCCTTCAAACTATACTTTATAATTGTATATCCCAACATACCCTGTATACTCACGAGGTTATCTAACATACACTTCCCGATACATCAAGTATTCCCTTTCTCATATCAATCCCGTGTGCTACATAAACTTAACACTTTTGGCATAATAACCTTTTCATTTAAGTCAATCTCGGAATGTCTCAGTCTGTCTTGGTCCTTAAGGTATATATTGGCTTTACCGACCAACCTTAGTTTCACCCTTTCATCTCCACAAACAATCAATGTCTATTCACCAATCTACTTACTCTATTACCTCAAACTCCCTCATTTTCCTTTACATTTACCCTAGTATTACGTTTAGGCGGCATGATTATGTACATAACAATATTCTCCATTATTTACCCAAATTTAGGGTACAATATACATTATTCCATATTCAATAATTATATCACCGATTAACACAATTATATATATATCCCTAGCCACTCACGAACATAACTCGACTCACTCATTTCCTCTCCCTATAATAAAACATAAACCTTTATTAGTAATAATCTATAAAATTATAATCACTACTTAGAATAAATGCTACATTCGATATACCACCCTTGAACTCGATGAGAGTTCATATGTTATATCATTACATATATATCTATATGTGTATATTATTATCACTATTGTTCCTGAGCATTATGACTCTTAGCTCTGATACCAACTGTGACAGCCCCAGATCCGGGGTCAGGAATCCGGGCCATCATACTCCAATTTCCATTTATTAACAATATCTCTTGATCTTTTTTTTATACTATTTAATACTCACACAAATGACCCCACACTAATATCATCACACACACCAGTCATATGCTCAGAGAACAACATTCATTAATGATAGCAGTTAAAGATAAACTATTATTACAATCCCAGAATACCATTTATTACACCCATATATAAGTATATACTACCTTGAGAACAGGTGTCGATACTTTCTCATAAGGTAGACTTCCCCTTTACCCTCTTCCGGGTTGTACTGCGACGTTTCAGCACCTGATCTAGCTGTTATATAAATAAATAGCAAGAATGAGCTATAATAGCTCAGTAAGATAAATTTTGTAAACTAGCATCAAAAGAATATATATATATATATATATATATATATATATATATATATATATATATATATATATAAACTGAAAATTCACTATAATAATTCAAGAGAAAAATTTATCCTTAATTACTCCACATAACCTTTCATTTTCGTTTATAAGAAAAAGACATATAGAATAATATAATATCAGTTTCTCTTCTAAACAAAATAATAATCTATACTTCATCTCAGTATAATATCCAAGATAATATAACATTTGAGTAAAATCTTTCAATACAATCTTTTCATTTCCTTTTTATACAACAATCCTATATAAAAATAATATAAAATCAGTTTCTTTTTTGTCCATAAAGTAATTCCATACTTTCATATCATTTTCCCTTTTTCAGTATATCAATCTGAAAACCATTAACATGAATTCTTTCTTTTAAAGTTTTGGGGATTCTGCTAACGCCAGATACGTAGGACGATGATCAGTCGCCTGACCGTACCTGCTCTCTGTTTACTACTAGTAGAAGGGATGATCCCACCTGGTCATCAACCCTGGAGGAAGGCCATCTGCTAACATCCTCCCTTGGCATCTTCGTGCCGTAATAAAATATTGAGTGCCGGACTGTGCAACTTCCACACAGCCTCTTACGTAATATTGGGTGCCGGACTGTGCAACTCCCACACAGCCTCTTACGCATACTGTTGCAATCCCCCTTTTTCAAACCGTTATTCCATTTATAAAACATCATTTCATATTTTCCATTTTTCCGTTTTCATTTCCATTCACATTTCCATTCACATATATCATTACCATTCATATATCATTTCCATTCTCATATATCATTACCATTCATATATATACATCGTAATACTTTGATTATAACTCAGACATCTCTTCCGTATTTAATAAAATCAAATATTCTATTAAATACATAAGCTATTCCTTTTATCTTTAAAGTATTAAATAATATTCAAATAATTTTTATTAAATCACAAATGTTTAAAGATTATAAATAACAGAAGATTATAAACCATATAACCCTAGATAACAACTAATACCATTCCTTCATATCCTTTTAAATATAAAGCATGTTCGCTCTATTCATAATCATATCTATATATCCATATTCATAATCCATAATCCATATCCATCTCTCTTTAATTCCCAAAATCAGGAAATAAATTCTTAACAATATAGTAACAATAGAATCACATATATATTCCATGAAATCATTTTTCTTTGAAGGTAAATACTTTTCCAAAGTAAAGATAGAAGAAATCTTGCCTCGATCTCTAAATCCCAAAAAGAATGATCCGGTGTTCGTCTCGAGTATCTATAGAAACGAAAAGGATCACCATCAAAATATATTTCACTTAACCACTTAACCCTTAACTTTATATATATAATAACACCCTTGACATATAATATAAGTTTAACATACCCTATAGAGACCACAAGCTCCAAGAACTTATTCATTTTTAGACTCCATGAAAGTTTCAGTGTTTTTCATCGTTTCCTTATTAACCACACATGACTGTAAAATTTCTCATAAATTATCAATTTCGGATTTTGACACAAGGTTTATGGGATTTGCCTCTCTATTCACCCTACTATATTGTCCCAAAATTTCATAATTTTTAAAGATGTTTAAGTATGGTAATTATGGCCTCAAAGTTGACACAATTGCATTTTCTCGGTTTCCAAATGACTTTCACTAAAACTCACTTTTCTCCTAAACCGTTCATCAGGTTTTGACGTACCTTATATCAAAACGATCTATGAACTAAGATCTATCCTATCATGGTCAGTTAACACACCCTACTGACCATTACCAGTTCGTGACCTCTGCCCAAATACAAGGTAGTTTTAGTTTTAACTAAAATCGGACATTATAACGGCTATATTCTTAACAATTCCCAAATCATCACTCCTCCCAATCCATCATCCAACACATATATTATTCCCTACACCATGTGGTCATCATAACAGTCATGGTTACAAGCACAACTCACTTCCATACTCAATCAAATCACTTATAAACACATATATCATCATGATTTCATACTTTATACAACTTTAACTACTTAACCAACCATAACCATCATCAACTCAAAGTAATACTAAGGGTTCTTGAGCTTTATACTTTCTTTGCAGAGTGAAAAACACTTAATAAGCCTTGGATAGTCCTTAAACAACCTTAAAGTGGCTTAGATCAACTAAAGAAATCATAAAACCAAAAGTTAGTTCTTGAAGGTTACTATTCATCCATCACTTTGTAAAAATCATAGAAAATCGAAAAATAAGAGTTTGGCTCTCAAGTTTATACCACATCTTGGCCTCTTCATAAGCTTTGATTTGAGCTATAGATCACCAAAAACAAAGCTTCCTAGATATGGTTTTGAGCCCTCTTTTGCCGCTGGACAGAAACTGTCAAGAACAGGCAGTTTGGTTTCTTCCACTTTGAGCATGGATTTGACTAGGCTATACTACTTTGTTGGCCATGAAATTTTGAACGCACCTTATACATGGAGTGGAGAAGTTATGGTTAAAATTTGGTGATTTTATCGTGAATAGAAATGGAGATATGAATTTTTCTTTGAGTTGTGTTCTTGGTTGGCAGATTGGAGAGCTTTGTGGTTATCTTGCTTCTTTGCCTAAAAAACGTTTTTCTCCTTGTATCTATCTGTTGTGGAATAAAAACTAGGTTATTAGATTGCGGCTAGGGTTTGATGTATTTAATGCTAGGGTGCGTGAGCTTCGTGCTTTAATGGCTCCTTCTGCGTTCGAGACTAAACGGTCCTCACAGAATGCCTACGTATCTCTGTATTTAGAGAATCAAGCCAATAAAACGTAGTTCTGAGTTGAGGGGTCTGACCCTTTATATAGGCTGAGAAGCCTCAGAATTAGGGTAGGGTTAAGTGACTTGGTGGACAAGTCAATCTTGAGGAAAGTTCTAGACCCCTTCCTTGTAGGAGTCTGTTTCCTTGTATGAGTGTATGCCTTGGAGGCTACTCCTTGTAGAGATAATGTTCTTATCTGACACTTATTGCTGAGCTGTTTATTATCCCCAATATTAATTACGAAATTAATATTGTAAATAGGGTTTGGGCCTACCTGGTGGGCCCCACGTTTGGACCATTCCGGGTCTAATTAATGCCACATTAAATGTGTCTTTAGGGCTTATTTTTAGCCCATATCACTATCCTATATATATCAGTTGTATAGTCTTATAATAAGAGTCTTTGAAGTCCACCAATGAGATTAAAACAATTGTTCATGATCTAATGGACCATTTGTCAAGCTAGAAACATGTAACTCCATTTTGTTGTGTTTTACTTCCATGTCCTTGGCTTTTCAAGATTCCTTCCACCACTACCCTTGCCCTTTGGCTTTCACCATAAGTCACTTGATAAATCAGCTCCTTGATTAGTGTTGGGCCGAAATTGGGCTTACTTTGATGATCTTAGGGCTTTATGCAAGTTTTTTCGTCATTTCCTTCATCGAATGATTTCTGTGATCGTCTCAGTGGTTTCTTTCTCGTAAATCTCTTGGATATATATTATCCTTTTTGACATTATATTTTAATGTATTGGGGTGGTTCTAAACCTCAAATAGATATTAAATCCAATATCCTTTGTATATTCTCTTTATCTCAGAAATTGCTCTCCCGGTTTCTCAAGCGTTCTCTAACTCGCTCACTAACTCGTTTGCATTCTCTTTACTCTAGGATTATATTCTCAATTATTTTTCCCTCTCATAATATATCCTCCCTTGGACTTCTAACATTTAATATCCTCAATTCATGATTCGTTCGCTTAATCTCGTTATAAAGTCTCAACGGTTTTCGTTCTAAATTCTCAAATCAAATATAATAAAATTCCAAAATATTAAACCCTCAATTCCTCAAATTTAATATCTCATTTCCAAGTGGTTCTAAATTGTTTAACAATCCAAATTCCTCTGGCATTCCCTTGACTTAATAATCCCCTAATTTAACCTAATTTCACATGTTCCTCAAAGTATACACCCTTTTCATATTCCATACTCTTTAATATCCAATACAATAGTGCTCAATTGAAATCAAACATCTCAAAAATCTATACTCAGGAATTTCTAAAATCCGTCATCGTTTCGAGTCACTCATTTTCATAGCACAACACTAATATGGTTTCTGATTATTCATTTTCTGTTTCACCTATAGGGTACCTACATACCATTTCCCTAAATCCTCAAAATCACTATTCATTTAGTCACTGTAGCATTTCTAAAGTTTGGGTTATTACATCAGTGATAGTGCAATGGGAGTTCGCAAATCCCAAATCATCGTTGGACTCGTCAGACGAATCTTAGTCATAATCTACAAGTTGCTAATCTCCCTTTTAAAGGTTCCAGATTTGAATTCTGGGAAGGTAAACAATGATCTATAAATTTAGCATTGAGATCAAGGTTCCCTTCTAATGTCTGTGAAGACATCACCTTGTTAAACTCATCAGGTAAATCTGAATCATAGTTTACAAGTTGCCGATCCGCACCTATGTCGGACCCGTTACCTGCAGGATCCAGAGATGTTCCCTCTAAGGAGTTAGATAATGATCTTGTTGAATTTTGCATTGAGATCAATACCTTCTCTCGAGGTCTGTGAAGACTCTTGGTTCATTAAAGAACCTTTAACTTATAATCCTTACCGTAAAATGGTTGGATTACAGGTTTCCGTTAATTCATCCTTAGTGTGTGCAATCTCACTTTGTGCATATGTAATATTTTGGTTAGTGTATAAGGTAGTGACTCTCCAACTGAATATCATACACATCCTTATTTGCTGCATCAGATGCAGTTACTCCCTGGTGACCTCTTGTCTGAAAGGTTACTTCCTTTTAGGGGGTAAGATAGAATGTGTTTGAGTTTGACTATAGTCTGGGATAAAAGTTGTTGGGTTTACAACCTTATGACTAAACATGTGAGAAAGCAAAACTCCAATTTTGATGAACCTGCATCACAGAATATGAGCAATATAGATAGAATGCATTTTTAACATTGAAAAGTTTTCTGAGAAAATATTGCATTTTATCTTAAGAGAAATGATATATAGTTGTGATTTCAAAAGGTTTAACATATAAGCAATCACAACTATTGAAAGAGATTTTGAGTTAGGAAGTTAAAGAGATCCTGAGCCGGTTTTACTAAACAATAACATAAACAAGAATCCAATTAATAATAAATATTAATCGAATTAATGTAAGTTAATGTTCAAACCAATACAAACAAAACTATTTTATCATGTTTTAGGTCCTGTAAGATAGATACCAACTATTAGAAATTGTTAGCAACTGATAGGTCTTGTTTTCCAATTGTTAGATCCTGAAAATCAAACATTAGTTCCTAAACACTTGAATTGACATATACCAATTTAATACCAACAATGGTCTTATATAAGAAATTCTGTTAACAACAACAACACAACAAAGAATTAGAATTAAAACTGCAGGTTATGTGTGTGTTAAACATGAGAACTACAAAAGAACCAAGTACAGTGACATTTTTGTAAGTTTTGCAAGTATAGTGACTAAACTGTAAAAACTATACAAACTATTTATGTACACATGAAAAGTAATATACAAAAATAAGAAATAATATACAAAATAAAAACTAAAAAGAAGAGAAATTTTATTTTATTTTTATTTTTTATTTTTTTTCTTCAAAAAGACTTGTTAAGACAATCAGGTCTTAACGATTGTATTAATAAGTCAATCTGCTGTTAAAACAATCAAGTCTTAACGATTGTCTTAATAAGCCAATCTGCTGTTAAGACAATCAGGTCTTAACGATTGTCTTAATAAGCCAATCTGCTGTTAAAACAATCAGGTCTTAACGATTGTCTTAATAGTTCAAAACAGCTAGGAACTAACCTGAAACTCTTAAAACCTTAGTGATTAAAATAAAAACTCTCTAATCTACTAACAAACAGCTTAATCAGATCTATATATCCACAAATGATTAACAAAAACCATCAAAATTACCATGGGATGTCCTTTAAACGGAAACAAGACAATAGTACCAAAAGGACAAACACTACAAATTGAAAAACTAACATATTAAATATTTACATAAACATTTATAGTACCTTAATAAATCTATATATTTTCTAATAAAATAACTTTCTAATAGAAAATTATTTAATGAGAAAATATGATTTAGTAAAATATTATAAACATTGCAGTTACTTTAAAATAATGAAATTTTCAACAAAAATACTTTCCTAAAAATTCTAACTTGAGAATTAGAGAAAATTATTTTTAGAGAAAATTTATCATTCTAAAATATAGAAACATGGAGTATAACAAGAGAATGACTATGACAATCCTTTTTAGAAAGATAACAAGTAAGAATTTGGAAAGAATTTCATACCATTTACTTGGTGCTTAGACCTAGGCACCAGCTTCCATGCTTCTTGTTGTTCAGGATCAGCAATTGCTTTCTCAGATTCCTTAGATTCTATACCTTGATTCTGAGAAGCCCTTCTAGTTCTTAATCCAACATCTGGATCATCAATAATTAGATCTATTCCAAACAGACTGTCTGAGAAGGTTAGATCTTGATGAATCACCTTGTTCTTCATTTTGATGTTGTGTTTTACTAGTTGATCCTTTGTTTACTATCCTCAAGTTATTGCCAGAATGACTTAATGATTCTTTTCCAGTGATATGGGTATTTTCCAATATTAAAATTGTTTCCACCACTATCACTTGGATAATTATCATCATTAACATTTTAAACTTATGACTTTAAGGCAACTCCTCGATAACAACAATTGTTAACTCCTAACAACTGTTTGTTGGTAGACAACCTTGGTTCTATAGATAAGATTTAATTACCAAAGTTGTCTGCAATCTTAGAAATAACATTCTAAGTCCAATACACCTTGATCCATAATATATAACATTTATTATCAAAGTGATTAGAAGCTTGCAAATAAGCATAAAAATTATTCGAAGTAACTGAACTATAGTAACTTTAGATATTACAATATCCATAGTTCTACTTAGATAATTTTCACACCTTGTATAGTAGAATGAGTGAATTTCAAAAGATAAGACAATGATTACTTAGAGGAGTTCTAAGTAACTTTAGATAAGCTGATGGTTACTCTATAGCCCGATTAGGTCCTAATTAGTAGATCCTGAACTTCTTGGGTCAAATATCTCTAGGGTACCATTTCCTCATATCCTGGTCCATCTTAAGATTTTTGATTACCAACTTGTTAGGTCTAAACTAATAGGTCAAAATCCAGCTATAGTGATTGTTGGTAGATAGTCATGACAGGTCTAGAATCTTCTGAAAAGAAACAAAAGATCCTTGACTAATTTTTATTGACATCATTATTTTGACTTACTTGTGCTCCAAATAGAATTATTCTTTTGGCTTGCATGAAGTAATTCAAAAGAATTGCAACTTTACCAACATCAAAACAGCAAATACCTTGATACCAATTTTTAGTTAATAAATCAACATATAATATAATCAAGATATCATTGCACATATATATCATTGTATTTATGCCTAATGATGTAGAGAGTTCTATAAATATGACACTAATTTCTAAATGATATTAATTGTTAAAGATTGATACCAAATGATAAATTATAGTTAGGGTGTCATACCATGTCTTCCATGATTGCTTGAGTGATGATACCAGTTGATACTAACCTGTAGAGATCTTTCATTATCTCACCAACCAGGAGTGCACTTATTTACATTCCTCTAGCATCCAGATTCAGTAGGTCCAGATGTCCATTATTATCATGAATGTGTAGTAGGTGCTTGATATCCTCAAGTCTTGTCACTGGTGCTTCTTGTCAGATATATCATTTGATCAAATTGTAACCTTGCATCCAGTTTGGCTTTGTCCCTCGTAACAATGCCTTGACATCATCCAGTTAGACTTCTGGTTATCCTTGTACCAAATACAACCTTGTTGTTTGGTCTAGATACCAGCTTCCCTTCAATCTGCCTTTTGTACTGATTGAGATCATCTTGCATTGCAATCACTCAATCTTGATCATTCAGAGCCTTTTCATCTTTATTGGTTTCTTATGAAAGAAAACTAACAAAATAATCATTGGTACTTGAAACTCTGCTAGTCTTTTACTTCCACCATTAGGAACACTAAGAATTAGGACAAAGAATTAATTGAGTCAACATTCTTTGTCTTGGCAGACATGTTCTCATAGTGTCCTTTGATTTTCAATATGGTGTTTAGTTAGCTAGTTGATCCTTCTGCTACTCCCCCTAAGCTGTTGCTGGGTTTACATGAAGATTCTCCATATTTAACATTGCTTGGATCTGAATCACCATAACCACTGACAGATGGGAGCTAGAAGTTGTTGAACATCAATAAGACTTTCAATCACCTTCTGTTATGTCTTGTCTTCAGATTGTCTGAACAATAACTTGTTTGTTGAGAGAAGTCATCAGTCATCACCAATAAAATATATTTTACTTTGATGTAGAACTTCTGTGTGATGCTTCTTTGACCTCCCTTTATGACATGCCTCATGATTTCATTTTACTTTAATTTCAGATGAGGTAGTCTCCTTTACTGATTCGATTTTCGGGAAAGAATCTCTTGATTTGACATCCAGGTGTGAGAGCTTCTTATGTCATTGCTGAACTCTTGTCTGATGAAGATTTACATTAAACCTTGTTGACTTCACCTTTGACTGAGATTCCATGACAACTATAGATAAGTTCTCTTTCCTTAATCCTCGAACAGTAAGCTCTTCATCTTATAAAAGATGTTTTATTACTGACAACATTCTTAGCTATTGAATAGCAATGACCGTGGGTCATACCCTTGTTGTTTTCTCCAAGGGATACCACTTGGCAAGATACCTTCACCATTATTGACAACAGGGCTCTATCTTCGGTCATATGCCTTGAACATCCACTATCCAAAATCCACATAACACGATCTACCTGTTACACACCCTGCAATTCCAAAACGATTAAACTTTCTTCGGGACCCAAGCTTGGTTGGGTCCAGAGTACTTGAAAAATTGGCCTTTGTCAGTCAAAACCACATTCTTGACCTTGACACCAATTTCATGATTAATCAATAGACATTTAACCCTACAAACAAATTTGACAATCTTTTATTTTATCTTAGGTATCCATGTCTCTTTAGCAGCAATAACATTCTTTTCATTGACTGGACATTTAACCTTGTAAACAGCCTTAGTAAAACTTTGTTTAGGCTTTGGTATAAATGTCTCTCTCCTAACATGAGGAGGACTAGTAGTCTTTGATCTAACATATTTATGTCTATTCATATATTGTCGAGGAGCGGTCTTATTAGCACATGCATGATTACCATTAAAGTAAGCAGACATCACATTAAAAGCGCAAGACATACAGTTGACAACACCACATGCTTTATGAGAAGAATCAATAATAGACATGGTATGCATGTTAGACATGTTATTGTTTTGCTTCAACTTATTACCACCTAACCCAGTTTTAGACGAACTGGTTGACTCAACAAACTTAACTGGTTCCTTAGAAACAACCTTTTTAGATTTAACATTTTTGGTTGTAGGTGCCTTAATAGATTTTTCATTAAGTTGGACACTTCCACTAGCAATGTCCTCAGTACGCATCTCCTCTTGAATAACAAGAGAAGTCAAATCTAGAGGCTCTATAACAGACTTCTTAAAGAGTGGATCTTCAACATTCTTAAGCACATGTGGTATTCCCCTTTCTTTAGCACTAACATGATTATGGGAATTTATGCCTAACATTCCAACAGCTTCATTGTAACCAAACCCTATTCCTACGGTTCGGTCTACAACTTGTTTATTGAAAAACTCTTTAGAAGTTTTAACAGAATTAAAGCAAGCAGATAATTTGACATCCTGTTCCTTTATCTTAGTTTCAAGTTCAGCAATTTTAGCAACTTGTTTTAACATGTATTCTGATATCGACTTATCTCTGTAGTTAAGTCGAGCTATTTCCTTTATTTGATGATCTTGATTAACATGCACTTTTTTTAGTTCTAACACTTCATTTTCAAGATTATTGTTCAACAGAACTATTCTAGCATTTTCATTTTTTGCATTAATCAAGTTATTACTTAAACTACGAATCAACTCATCATCAGTAAGAGTTACGTAAATTATTTGATCATTGGATGTTTCAGCATTTGCCACCAGCGCAAAATCCTCAACCACCTCTTCATCACTGTCTGAATCATCCCAGCTCCTTTCCCGAGCTACATATGCATTGTCTGCCTTCTTCTTTCCAGATGCATACTCTCTCCTTGCATCTTGTTGAGGTTGTTGATACTCAGTTGCAAAGTGTCCCAATTCATTACATTTGAAGCATCTGATATTGCTTTTATCTACCATCCCAGTCTCGTAGCCACCCCTTGTGATAGTTGAGGAATAACCTCCTTGCTGGAATCTGTTCCCTGTAGACCTGAGTCTGAAATTGGGATTTCTTCTAAATCTGATATGACTAAACTGCCTTACAACCAGTGCCATTGACTCATCCTCCAACTGCTCCAGCTCCTCTAATGAATAAAATTCTCCACAACCCTGACTTGCAGCTGTCTTCCCATATTCTGCTACAATCACCTCCTTTTCAAAGTTGTAAGGTTGAACAACCTTAGCTTCCATTTTCACCGAGGCTTCACCAGCCAAAGCAGTAGAAGTGCTATCTACCCTTTCCTCATTTATTGTCAAAATGGTATCCCAGATATGCTTTGCATCTTTACAATTAACAACATGATTCTGCATGATTAAATCTAGGGATTCCATCAAAATCAGCTGTAGGTTCATATCCAAGGCAGCTTCCTCCTTTTCAGCAGGAGTATAATTATTAGGATCCTTTGGATACGTCTTTTCAGCAAATTCAACAACTCCATCCACAATTACTTCCTCTTCTGTAACCATATGAATTATTGGCCCGGTTTTCAATATTCCTAAATATTTAGGATTGGCCACTTGTAGAAAAAGGGTCACTTTCTTTTTCCACAGTTCATAATTTTCCTTGTCAAATATGGGTATCTTAACAGAACCAACTTTTGAAGACATGATGAATTTTTAAGTGAGTTAAAAATTCGAGATAGATTTTTGATTGAATAAAAATAGGATCTTGATTTGTGTATCAATCAATAGGCTCTGATGCCAATTGTTAGATCCGATAAGATTGTAGAAGGGGGGGTTAAATACAATCTATACCATTTTATCGAAATTTGTCCTTTGAATAAAATTTGACTTGAACAAATTTGTGCGGAATAAATTGAAACAAATTTCAAGTTGAATATAACAATATATTAACTTGATGTGTGTTACAATTTCAGTACAGATTAATTATGTAACGCCCCCAAATCCGGGGTCAGGGATTTGGTCGTCACGCGGAAAACCTTAATAACAAATCACCTGTTTAACCACATTAAACCATCTGTAGTCATTAATAAAATTAAGTTACAACAATGAGACCCCAACCCCCAAGCATCTTTTAGGTTATAGGGCTAGAAACAAGAATCAACTCCTTACTACTAGTATAACTTCGTTGAGAAGTACACCAGTAACTAATACTATTTTGCACAAAGTAACATATATATTACACATCAATATACTTACATATAATTTACTCCAGATATAAACTTTCTAGATCATATCGTCTTCATAAGGGCACGCTGCCCGCTTCATCTACGCCATGCAGATAACCTCGTCCGGCTACCTTCCACTGAAAAGTTAATAGTTGAAAACAAGCAAGTATGAGCGAAAGAATTGCTCAGCAAGTTATTACTAGAGTTTAACAAAATATCCCATCAGGTGTATGGGTTTCAAACATTCAACCGATACTTAATATCATTCTTGAAACATTTATAACCACGAAATTCTATAGGGAAAGTATAATGTTTGAAAATAATATCAACTGAACACTATACCAATATAATATAAAAGGTGTCGTTACAAAGTAATTAAATAGCCACATCTTGTTTGTGCAGTAACACACCAACATAAACTTGCTGGTTATTTAATATGAAATCACTTACTTATTGATAATATAATATCAGTTCTCTTCTATAACAAGATAATAATCAATACATCATCTTAGTATAATATCTCAAGGTAATATAACATTTAAAATCAAGCTCTCAATATAATCTTTCCATTTCCTTTTATACAACTGCATGTAAAAGTAATATAAAATCAGTTCCTCTTCTTATTGTAAAACAATTCCATCATTTCATACCATTTTCCTCTTTCAGTACACAACTCTGAAACCATTATCAATTCTTTCTTTTAAGTTTTGGGGATTTTCACTGTTGCCGAATACGTGAGGCACGATGATCAGTCGTCCTCCGTACCCGTCCCTTTTTACTACCGGTAGACGGAGGTAGGTCTGCCACCATCCCCCAGGAGGAAGGTCTACCACTACATCCTCCCTTCGGCAACTCTTGGGCCGAAATGAAATATTAAGTGCTGGACTGTGCAACTTCCACACAGCCTCTTACGCTTACTGTTGCAAATTCCCCTTTTTATCAAATCATTTTTTTCATTCATAAACATCATTTCACATTTTTCCACTTTTCCGTTTCCATTCGCATTTCCATTCACATATATCATTTTCATTTCCATTTCCATTTCACATTTCTGTTTCACCTTTCCATTTTCATATCCGTATTATAATCATTTGAAAACATTTATACAGGTATATCAATTCAAGACATACATTCATTTCACTATGAAATTCCTTAAACAACCTTTTAACAATATATAATCACCCTTAGAACACTTAGAATATCTAAAGAATAACTATTCAATAATCTCTTTTAAATGAATATTATAATTAATATTCATTGAATTAAATAACCATTAAATTACATTTATCATTATCATTCCAGACATTTTTAACCAAAAATGTCTCATTTTTAACCATCGAAATATCTTTATTATTATTCCGGAACAAAGCGATTTTAAGAAAACATTTTAAAAAATAATATTCATCTAATTAAATAAATTTAATTAGACGAATAAGGTTTATTTAATTAGTAGATGCTTCAAGAGGTATCTAAGAATTAAATAAACACTAGTTTATTGGTGATGTTGCCATTAGGTTAATTATTGCGAAATTCTTTCTAAAAACTTTGTCCGGGTTTTCGAAAATATACATTTTAAGATAACCCCTTCCACTTTTCCATTCATATATCAATACCTTTAAAATACACCAACTAAAATACTTTTACATGTGAGTCCCTTTTCAGAAAAATCTGTAGATATCAGCCCTTGTCACCTTACATAACAAAATATTTATTAATAACGTCTGAAACAGTTTGGAACTCAAATATCCCTAATTTACACATAATTACAATATTATAAAATAACTTTAGATAACAACTGATACCATAATATCCTTAAAATAACCATAAATAACAACTGATACCATTCCTTCCCATATCACTTTACTCTTTTATAGTATATCACTCTCTCCATATCACATATATTTCCAGTCAAACCATTTTACTTAAAAGTAAACAATTTATCAAGATAAAGATAGAAGAAATCTTGCAAATATGGACTGAAGTCTTATTCCACACATTTCATATATTTTAAAATAAATATACTCTGAACGATAGAGTATGTATAAATAAACTTGCCTCTGGTCCTTAGCAACAAACGGAACACCGCGAATAAATCCTTGGCGTTTCGCTTAAGCAGTTCCATGAACTTTACACGACGCCTCGATCCTTCCTTTTTGATACACGTTGCTGTTATGCAAAATCACGCAAGCGCACGTTGTCACAAGTAATATATGATTAAATCAAGTTCGTTCCCACAGAGATCTAGAATGGTGTTCAATTCAATTAATGTACCTATGCACCGATGTATGGTTTTTATCCACTACTAAGACAAATAACAAATTGGATTTTTATTAACTACTAAATTAATTATTAAACTAAAGATTAACTAATTAAAGAGATTAAAGTCGAATTACTAATATGAGAATAAAACATGGAATCCTAGTTTCATCATCTACTTCACTTAGAGTTGCAGCCTTTAATTAAAACATGCGATGGGTTTGATATCTGATCGAATAACACAAAAAGAGTAAAAGTTACCTCTCGGTATACTAGTACCAATCTACGCATACATCCACAAAAGAGATAGAAGACGAGTAGGCACCTATTATGTTTAGACCCTATATCTCTATAGAATTTGAAAACATAAAGGTTGAAGCACAAGTTATCCACTTAGATCACATAAGGCAGCATAATATATCTCTATTTACGCCACAAATCATGATGCTTAACATCAACCTATCCTATGCTAGCATGGCAAGTTCTAAATCTCAAGATCCACTCTCGCTTCACAAGAGATTAACAATTCAATTTAGATGTTAGCTACGCATCCAAAAGCATTAAGATTAACCATACGAGGATATCAAGAATTCACCACACATAAATCTTTAAGGCATGCAAACTACTAAGCTACATAGATAAATCCACTAGGATCCCATGACAACGATTAGTTCATAACTAAACCTTTCGTCACCATGGGATTTGATGAAAACATGGTAAATAACAAGATATGAATAAAAGACGTAATTATATTAATAAACAAGAGTTTGAGAAAATAAATCTATAATCCAAAGTAACACAAAGGATGAAGTAGATCTAGATCCGTTGCTTGTCACGAGCGTTGAATCCTTCTCTCCTTTTCTCCCTTGCAGATCTAAGCTGGTTACAATAATAAAACTATGATATATGTCTCTCTCTATTACAATGGTAGGATGTGTTTAAAATAGGCTCTATATTTCTTGCCCAGCAAGAATTTATCTTCTATTACAATTAGAATTTAATTAAGGTGCTAAAACCTGCCCGGAATATAATTAGAACTTGAAAAGGGCAAAACAGGAATTTCCCAGCCATGCTTCACAAAGAATACGCGCGCGATTTTATTCAGCACATTACTTGCACGTGCTTCCTATCCCAGGTTGTAGAAAATCTCTCAAGCTTCGCGTGGGTAGTAAGATCGCTGAAAACGGACTTACAGAACTCCAGATATGGCCAAAACAGTGTAAGCTGCGCAGCCTTCCCAGAAAATCCGAATTTTAATCAATTAATTCCCAAAAAATTATAGAAGCATTCACCTTAATCAACATTCTCGTAAACCTGCACAACTAAGCAAAACACATCAAAACTACAAGAAACTTGAGTCCAAGACAATCAATTTAAGCCGATTTAGAATGTTCCAAGTGGATATAAAATCCACTTATCACACCCCCAAACTTAAACCGATGCTTGTCCTCAAGCATAAACAATTACAACTAGCTAACTAGTACCACTTCCGTAGGTGATCACGGTTGCATTTGGGATATGCAACAAGCCCTTTAAACCCCTAGGCAGCCCTAGTGGACGAGTAAGATCTCGTGAGGGCCTATAGCGAATGTACCCACAAAATCCAATGCAATGCAATGCATGAATGCAACTAATATGAAAATACAACTAATCTAGTACTAATATCCTACCATACCGTCAAATCATCTCATGCCATATCAACTTAAGAATCAAAGTAAATACGCAATGTCTTGGTGTCGAAAGTGCAAGTATTCACATAGTCTACTCAATGAACATGCATAAATTCTCATAAGCCCATGTCAAGTGTAAGAATAAGTTAGTAAACATGCTAAGCCTACAAGAGCACATCTTTGAGACAACACTCGGAATCTCATACACAAGAACAAGCAAACACTCACAATCCACTCACAAAAGAATATTCACTCAAGAACAAGGGTAAGTGTATCACTCAATTCCAACAAAATCATAAGCATGCTTGACATTTGGTATCAATCTAACTCTTAACACAACATACATCAATGACGATAATCAAAAGGTCTTTATTTGGGTTGTAACGGGGCTAGGGACAAGGTATGTCGAATAAGCCAAAACAGGTGAAGTGTCAAAAGCTAGTAAGTACCATAATACATCATACACAACACCTTATTTCCCCCCCACATAATTTTACTAAAACAAACACTCGACTAGTCGACTGAAATAGGATCACAACAAACACAAACATGCTCTCATAATATATATTTTTTTTCTTTTTTTTTCTTTTTCTTTTTTTTTCTCTTTTTTTTTCCGAGAGCTAAATAAAACACAAACAATAATATAAACAATAACAATGATCCCATAATTTATTACATATGTCGACTATCAAGTAAACAACCAAACCCAATATTCAATATTTTCCCCAAAAGTATGACCAACAATAAACCCCTCCTTGCACACCTTATTACTCCCTTAAGTACTTTACTAGCCTTTGACAATGTGGGTTCAAATTAATGTAAGGCCAATACAAGAAAAATGTCTAGGCAAGTAATGTGGTATGTCACCGAAAAAATAGGATTAGCTCAACGGGTTAACTAATTGATCATGTAAACATGGTGTGGTAATATGGGAAAATATGCGGTTATTCCTAATTGCCTTTATCATTTTAATCGTCAAATAATGTCATGCGTTTCAAGAAAGACCTCAAACAACTGCTAGCAATGCAAACAATCCGTGGACACTCAAGCAAACGAATAAATTGCAACAAATATGCAATATGGCTCAAAAGCTCACTTGGTGGAAAAACATACTCAATCCCAAGCAAAAATCTCTCTAATGCACCGACTTGTATTTAAAGCATGCAAACTAAATCATCTTGCACATATTCATGTCCTTCTAATTACTTACAACATTCAATAAGTCTACTAGCTTCAACTTACTAGTGTATGTGTGTGCACAAGAACAAAGCATATCACTTCTCAATCAAAAGCGTCAACAACACAAAATTCCTATCAAGCATGGGTGCACATGCAAACTATTATGAACTCACATGATATACGAACATAAAAACAGAATGTCCTATATGAAACAAACGTAGATAACACAAACAATAATGCATAATTTACTACTACTAGTATGCAAAGCATGAAATCCTTCATGAACACATTATACAACAACAACTACTAATCCCTCAAACCACCCCCAAACTTAAAATATTCAATGTCCCCATTGAATGGAAAGTAATACAAGGGATAATAGAAAACATACCTACTCGTCCTCTTCCTCGAATGAATCATGCGGGAGACGAAAATTTCACAACACTAGCACCACCTCTCCCACGCTTAGGAGCCATAAGAATCAATACCCAACTCACAAAATTCACCAAAATCCACAAAAAATTCGAACTCACAAATACCCCCAAATAATCAAGAACACACAAACCTAATAATGCAAGAACACAATTCGTAATATCAAAATAAAAGGAATAAATATACCCCAAATACGAACCGAAGAGGTGAAGCTTGCAATTAAAAATCCCCAAAACTTGAATCTTGAAGCCTTGAAATTGATTGTAGAAAATATAATTGGAATGGGGTAGGATTTGTGTGTCTATAGGTGTATATATAGATGGGTATATAGAATTGGGGAAAAAAATAAAAATACAAATAAAAATAAAAAATAAAAAATAAAAATAAAATAGGAGATGGATTGGGACTAAATTGGAATTAATATAGGACTAGAATTAGGATTTTAGGTGGAGAAAATAATTAGAAAAGGGGTTGGAATAGATTTAGGAGATGAATAATATTTAATATATATTAAAACAAATATACACACGTAAATCAAACCTGGCCAGAAGGTTTTGGTCGCCAGGTCGCGTCCTGGGCGCTATGGCGCGTGGGATTTTCTGTTGAAACAAATTTCCGATTTTTGTCTTTTTTTTTTTTTTGGAGAAACAAATAAAATAAAAATAAAACAAAACTAATAAAACTGACCTCTTGTGATACGCACCTTGTGGACAGAAACTTTGAAAGGCTACTGCGGACACTTGGCGACATGGCTGTTGCAAATATTTTTTTTTTTTCTTATAACAAAACACAACAGACTTGTGTTATACCCTCCTGGACAGAAACTTCACTAGGACACGGCGCACAGTGGCCGACGTGGCGTGTATAACCTCCTGCTGCAATTTTTTTTTTTTTTTTTCACTACACTCATTCTTTTTTTTTTCATACAATACTCAATTTTTTTTTCCTACACTAATGGCATGGGTTGCCTCCCACGAAGCGCTTCTTTAACGTCAATAGCTTGACGTTACTTCCTCAAATCAAGGCGGTTTCAAAAGAATAACCGAACCGTTCTCAACAGAAAGACCATTCATACGAACGTTGACATCTTGTTTGCTTGCTTTCCACAAAACTTTCCCCTCAGATTTCAACTTGATCTTACTACCCAACGGCCAAATCTTCTTCTTTTTCTTCTTCACACCTCTAAGATGCTTCTCCGACTCAACCGATTGAACAAAAATTTCTTCTTCCTTATCATCAGTTTTCCACCTTCGTAACACGTTATCATGCCTCTCTTCAAAAATCACTAGCTCATTATTCAAAAGAACATACCTCAAATGTGGTGGAAGTTTTCCAAGCTTTACTTTCGAAAAATCACGAACCGAAGAACTACCAATGGAATCACTGCTAGGATGCTTTAGCACATGTGTATCAGATTTTTCACTCAATAACTGATCAAACTTCTTTCTCTGACCCGTATCAACTATTTCCACACTGCAACACTCTTCATCCTCTGTTGGAAATTTCATTGCCTTGAACACATTAAAAGTGACACTCTGATCTTGCACCCTCATTGTAAGCTCTCCTTTTTGCACATCAATCAAAGTCTTTCCTGTAGCCAAGAACGGTCTTCCCAAGATTATGGGAATCTTCTTATCTTCTTCGAAATCCAAGATAACAAAATCAGCAGGAAATATGAGTTTATCAACTTTCACCAAAACGTCCTCCACTATGCCTCTAGGATATGTGATAGATCGATCAGCCAACTGCAAAGAGATGTTAGTTGGCTTTGGCTCCGGTAGACCAAGTTGCTTGAAAACAGACAAGGGCATGAGATTAATACTAGCTCCCAAATCACATAAACACTTGTTGAAAGAAAGGTTGCCAATAGTGCATGGAATAGTAAAACTTCCTGGATGTTTCAGTTTAGGGGGCAACTTCTGCTGCAGAACGGCACTACACTCCTCTGTCAATGCCACTGTTTCAAATTCTTCCAACCTTCTCTTCCTTGACAAAATATCCTTCATGAATTTTGCATATCTCGGCATCTGCTCCAATTCTTCAACAAAAGGAATGTTAATGGACAGTTTCTTGAAGACATCCATAAATTTCTGAAACTGTTTCTCTTTACTTTTCTGCAAGCGTCCAGGAAATGGAGGAGGTGGATAGATCTGATTATTCATTGAAGATTGCTCCGAAGTAGACTTTTCAACAGGTTTCTTGCTCTTCTCACCATCTAGCTGATCAGCCACTAAATCAGATTTCTCAATTTCTGGCACTGCAGATTTTTCAACCTGCTGATTCTGAACATCTTCATCTTCTTCAGTTGCTGATTTAGGATCACTCGTGACTTTTCCAGATCTCAAAGTAACAGCTTTCACCTGCTCATGGACCTCCCTCTTGCCTGGATTACCCATTGTAACACTTGGAAGAGTTCCTTGTTGCATATTTACCAAGGCACTTGCTATCTGTCCTATATGACTCTCCAATGTCTTGAGAGATGCTTCCTGACTCTTGAGAGTTGCTGCCTGACTCTTGCACATTAATCTCAACTCTTCTAATTCAGATTTTTCATTCGACTGATGGCTAGAACCAGTATGAAACTGTTGCTGCTGAAAACCAGGAGGTTGAAACTGTTGCCTTGGAGCACACAGTTGCTGAAAACCTGAAGAATTAAATGGCTTTGCTTGCTGATAAGGCTGTTGAAAAGGTTGTTGTGCACTTTGATTGTTGCTCCAGCTGAAGTTGGGATGATTCCTGTTGTTAGGATGATAAGTGGCTGGAACTGGTGCAGCAGGTCTCTGGAAATTACTCACGAACTGTGCTGATTCAGAAGAGATAGCACACTGATTCGTCTCATGTGTGCCCGCACATAACTCACAAACACTAGCCACCTGCTGAACTCCATAATTAGCAAGAGAATCCACCTTCATAGCAAGACTTTCAACTGAGCCGTAATCATTGCAGCTGTATCTACTTCCAAAATTCCTGATGCCTTGCCTTGAAATAGCCTTTGGGTTGGATTCTGATATTCATTAGCAGCCATCATCTCTATAAGATCATAAGCTTCATCATAGCTCTTTGCCCACAGAGCTCCACCTGATGCTACATCTAGCAAAGGCCTAGACTGTGCTCCCAACCCATTGTAGAACCCATTAATAACCATCCAATCAGGCATGCCATGATGAGGACACTTGCGTAGCATCTCCTTGTAGCGTTCCCAAGCCTCACACAAGGTCTCTCCAGATTGCTGTTGGAATTGAGTCAACTGGTTCCTTAATGCTGCAGTTTTCGCCATAGGGAAGAATTTAGTAAGGAACTTCTGAGCAAGATCTTCCCATGTAGTAATGGAACCAGGTGGCAAAGAGTGTAGCCAGCTCTTAGCCTTATCCCTCAGAGAGAATGGAAAAAGCCTCAACCTGATAGCATCATCCGTCACACCATTACATTTGAAAGTGTCGCAGATTTCGATAAAGTCCCTAAAATGCATGTTGGCATCCTCCGTAGGAGCTCCCCCAAACTGGACTGAATTCTGCACCATCTGAATTGTGCCCGACTTGATCTCAAAATTGTTCGCTGCAATAGCTGGCCTAATAATGCTAGACTGGATGTCATTAAGTTTCGGCTGAGAATACTCCTTCAAAGCCTTAGCTGCTGCTGCTGCGTCACCCATCTCTACAGTAGTCTCAGTTTCCTCTTCCTTATTCTCTTTATTCTCTACAAGATCGTCTTCCGCCAGTTCTTCCAAACGAGCTTGTAAGCGTGTTCGCATACAAACTTAAGTACCTGCAAACACCACGAAACAAACAAACTAAGTAAGAAATCCGAGTCAGTGAACGCTAACGACCACTGATGACAAGCACATAAACTAAAATAAAAACACCGATGATCCCCGGCAGCGGCGACAAAAACTTGTTATGCAAAATCACGCAAGCGCACGTTGTCACAAGTAATATATGATTAAATCAAGTTCGTTCCCACAGAGATCTAGAATGGTGTTCAATTCAATTAATGTACCTATGCACCGATGTATGGTTTTTATCCACTGCTAAGACAAATAACAAATTGGATTTTTATTAACTACTAAATTAATTATTAAACTAAAGATTAACTAATTAAAGAGATTAAAGTCGAATTACTAATATGAGAATAAAACATGGAATCCTAGTTTCATCATCTACTTCACTTAGAGTTGCAGCCTTTAATTAAAACATGCGATGGGTTTGATATCTGATCGAATAACACAAAAAGAGTAAAAGTTACCTCTCGGTATACTAGTACCAATCTACGCATACATCCACAATAGAGATAGAAGACGAGTAGGCACCTATTATGTTTAGACCCTATATCTCTATAGAATTTGAAAACATAAAGGTTGAAGCACAAGTTATCCACTTAGATCACATAGGGCAACATAATATATCTCTATTTACGCCACAAATCATGATGCTTAACATCAACCTATCCTATGCTAGCATGGCAAGTTCTAAATCTCAAGATCCACTCTCGCTTCACAAGAGATTAACAATTCAATTTAGATGTTAGCTACGCATCCAAAAGCATTAAGATTAACCATACGAGGATATCAAGAATTCACCACACATAAATCTTTAAGGCATGCAAACTACTAAGCTACATAGATAAATCCACTAGGATCCCATGACAACGATTAGTTCATAACTAAACCTTTCGTCACCATGGGATTTGATGAAAACATGGTAAATAACAAGATATGAATAAAAGACGTAATTATATTAATAAACAAGAGTTTGAGAAAACAAATCTATAATCCAAAGTAACACAAAGGATGAAGTAGATCTAGATCTGTTGCTTGTCACGAGCGTTGAATCCTTCTCTCCTTTTCTCCCTTGCAGATCTAAGCTGGTTACAATAATAAAACTATGATATGTGTCTCTCTCTATTACAATGGTAGGATGTGTTTAAAATAGGCTCTATATTTCTTGCCCAGCAAGAATTTATCTTCTATTACAATTAGAATTTAATTAAGGTGCTAAAACCTGCCCGGAATATAATTAGAACTTGAAAAGGGCAAAACAGGAATTTCCCAGCCATGCTTCACAAAGAATACGCGCGCGATTTTATTCAGCACATTACTTGCACGTGCTTCCTATCCCAGGTTGTAGAAAATCTCTCAAGCTTCGCGTGGGCAGTAAGATCGCTGAAAACGGACTTACAGAACTCCAGATATGGCCAAAACAGTGTAAGCTGCGCAGCCTTCCCAGAAAATCCGAATTTTAATCAATTAATTCCCAAAAAATTATAGAAGCATTCACCTTAATCAACATTCTCGTAAACCTGCACAACTAAGCAAAACACATCAAAACTACAAGAAACTTGAGTCCAAGACAATCAATTTAAGCCGATTTAGAATGTTCCAAGTGGATATAAAATCCACTTATCAGTTGCTCCACTTGATCACGCCCTAATGGTACTGTAATTGTTACGAGTACGTGTCAGTCCTATCTCGTATCTCGAGTAGACACAACTCAGAATTACCACTGAGTCACCTAAAGTCGTACTATAGTTGTTATCCCTATAACTGACTACTCAAATACCAATTAATGCAAATAACATATTTAGTCAACTTCACTTAACATATACAATTATAATACTAGTGTCATTCTATGACAAAACTAAGTTTATAAATAATCCTCAAAACACAATAAATCCTCGAAACCCATAAATCCTTGAATTAAATCACTTAGCACATAAATCCTCGAGACAACAATTACCCTCGAATTAATTCACTTAACACATATACACATAAACAGTTAACACCCAAATCATACCTTCAAACCCTTGAAATCAAATAAGTTAAATAAATTAAAATGCATGGTATTTTTAGAAAATTTCGGCATGTAGTATTCGTTTATCGGACTATGGGCTCAGCCCCTCCATGCCAAACAAAACAATTTATAACCCTGCTTTTGATAAAATAAAAGCTGCCTCAACTTGCAGCAACATAAAAGTAAACAAATAATGAAAAGTACCCGCCCAGACATGCGGCACCTAGCACATAATAATTAACACTACTACTTACGCTACACCAATGATCGTATTTCTCACGCATTTTAATGATACACGTGACAACCAATCATTGATGTTCGTAAGCCCTAGGGAACAACCCCTAGCACTAACTATTACTTACGCTATATCAATGATCACATCACTCAAGTATATTAATTATACTCGTGATAGCTAATCATGGATATTCGTAAGCCCTAAGGATTAGTCGAAAAGAATTACACAAGTCCTCTAAATATTGACATTTAAAAACTTGTGATCTTCTCATAACCCCTAGCACAATTCTAATTATTATAAAATTCTAACATTTAACAAATGTTATGACTCGACTACAACATTTAACATGTATCACGTATCCCCATACTTACCAACACCAAGTAATTGACGATTATACATTCTAAGACTTGATTTATACCATTTAGGATTTAACACATAAACATTTACCATTTAGCACATAAACCTTTACAATTTAACCAACCCTTATATCTACACTTTATAAGACAACAACAATTAACAAATTAGTAATCACTAATCCGGACAACAAAATCATATAGCTCGACACACAACTAATCCCAACAATTACAAATAGCAACTTAACTTACCATTAATTAACAAATAGTAATAATACTCAACTTTATTTACCAATTTAATTCACATAACATAGTAATATCCACAATTTTTCACTTTAATTCAATTACGAAAATCCACATATTTAACTCACAACTTATATCTAATTACAATTATGCCAATTAAACAATACTCGAATTTCACAATTAATCACAACAATATTCTCAAAATTCAATATAATCTAATTATCAAAATTAACACATACATCTCACAATTTACAACTAATTAAATTAAAACAATAAAATAAATTTAAAATACGGAAATTAAATAAGTAGACACGAAATTATACCATTTCGATTTGGTCCGATTCGACTCGCACACAAACCCATCTCCATCTCTCTATCTCTCTTCTTCACTGCTGCCTTTACGCATATACACACGCTGGAATACACACACCGGAACACACACAAACGCGCACATCTGCCTCAAAACTCGTGGCCGCCACTTCCACGCACCTCCTCCGTGCACAGCTGGAGAGCCGCCACCTGCCCGACGCCATCGCCGCCGGCCTGCTCCTCCGCCGACTCCCGGTCGCCTCCCACAGCACAAACATGACTCCCTTACTACATATATACACACACACGCACGCTTATATATACACACACACACACGACGCACACATATACGCGAGTATATACACACACCTATGCGTATATATATGTATATACTACCCAATTAATTCAACAATCAACCCCCAAATTGAAAACCCCCAATTTCTATGAACCCTAATTTCTATGAACCCTAATTTATAAAATTAACAGAGGATCAAAATGCATGATTTAAATATATTAAAATCGTCAAAAATATAAATAAAATACATCAACCTTCACAACTCACACCAATCATCATATAAACACATAAACACAACTTCACATATATTCCACCTTCCAACAATAATCACATAATATAATTCATAATTACACTGAACCAGACAATAATTAAATAATTCGCTTTTGAAATTCCTCGAACTGGATAATGAACAATTAAATAAAATAAAAAATTTCCTCCTCATTTTAGGAAAACATTAATATTCTTAAAATAATACTAAAATCATTTTCTGAAAATTAGAGTTATTACAAATTATCAAGTTGATAAAAACAAATTAGAAAATTCGACATGAACTTTTCTAGATTTGTTAATAAAAATCAAGATAAGTGCTAGGAGTAAAAACTCGCTAGTAGTACAAGAGATACAAATGATCAAGTTCTATCGGATCAGATATTACAAATATTGAGAACTTGATTTTCTATGAATTTTTCTATCTCCTTGTGTTCTTGAGTTGTTTGAGAGAGAAAGAAGCAGCCGGGTCGTTTCTGTGTTTTGATATTATGTTGTGTGTTTTTGATCTGGCCGCCTTCTACCTCTTTTAACAACAAAACATGTCAACTGTCATAGAGTCCATTTTTAACGTTATTATGACACTCGCTATGACAGTTTCTTGAGCTTATATGACTCTTGTAAGGCTGCTATGACACTCCGTTACTTCATTATGACTAGCGGTATTACACTTAGGAAAGCTTTATGACACTCTTTAATTCAAGCAATTCATTCGAATTAATTACTGCCAAGTGAAGACCAGTCTCAGGGATAGGGAGTGCTGGACACGCGCAACCTTTTCTTTGTTTCTCTCGGGCGCGTGCTGGACACGCGCTAGGCAGGGGCGTAAGGATCTGTCGACAGCAACCATGTGAACAACAGCTTTTCATTTCTTTTGTTTGTTTAAATCAATTGGATTGATTTAATAACCAAAAGAATTGGTTTTCACTTGTTAACAAACCTGTGACCTGCTGTGAATTCAAATGAAACCGGGGCATATTTCGTCCTATTAGGAATGGCTCCGTAGAAATGCTTTTTAACCCGCACAGCTTATAATCTTTACTTAATAAATAATTATTTTAATCCAGAAATTATAAAAATAAATATCTAATATTATTAGATATTTATAAATATAATTTTCCAAATAAATAAAATATTTACTAATATAAATAAATCCTTAAGCTCTAAGCTGCGATTACCTGAGCGTCTGGAACCGGACTCCTTTTGCTTAACAAAAAATAAATCAATTCCAACCGGGGTTCCACCTTTAAGAATATATTAATTTAGCACTTCTGTTGCTTGCACAATGATTTTCTAAGCGTCTGGAACCGGACTCCTTTTGATAATAAAATCCTTGTGGTTAATTAATTTAGCACTTCTGTTGCTTGCACAATGATTTTCTCTTATACCAGTCTTGATAGCTTGAACCACTGAAGTTAATGATGAATAACCACTGTTAAATGTTGACACTCGATGTACTGTCTAGTTCATGAGTGACTAACCACAATGACTGTTCTTCATATATTGACTTTAAAATCTGGTTCCTTTCTTTTCTCCTCTCTCTCTTTACTTCTTCTGTACTGCCTCTGTCACTGTTGAATCTCTGTCACTTTAAACGAATTCACTTCTTTAACGAATACTTCACTGAGGCTTGATCAGATGACTGAGCTTCTTTCAATGTAGTAATTCCTCAAGTCTGTAGATTGACCTTGATCTTTTTCTTCCGACAGATAATACAATCTGAGATTCCTTGTGACAGTCTATATACTATTTACTACTACAATCTTGTTTAAGTTGAGTTGTATCCTCGAAATAAAAATAGGCTACATCATATGCCTTTCAGGCACCCATGTTGCCCCCGGACAATTAGACAATAGAACCTTTAAGTCCGAAAAGAAAATAACCCAAAAGTTAAAAATACACTAAGTAAGGCACGACAATAGAAACCAACTAAAAATAAAATCAACACTTCAAAAAAGAGTGTAGATCCAATCTTCAGTTGTCTCAATCCACCCGCTCTCCTTAATCACAGTTTGTCACCAGCTTTGCTTCAAAGAAACTTTCACTCCATAAAAATCATGACTAACTTCAAAATTCTCCAACCCAAGCAATAGGGACACGGAGGGAAAATAATAAGAGCTTCGTTAAAAACCCACAAGATCAAAATCCTTTGGGAAAAAACTCAAGTGGGAAAAGAGTGCCCTCCATGAAACCCAAATTTAATGAAACACATAAGGCTCCTTAGACAAAGACATTTTATAAATTTTCGCTCCTTCCTCCGTCTATCATCTCTTCACATATAAACTGCTTCTTGAAAATTAAAACACAAAAGCACAAACAAAAACAAAAAACATTACTCTAGCCAAAAGGAGTATCCCGTTGGCTAGATACCTTAGTCCACTAACACTAATTCGTCCACTGACGATAGATATAATTTGTAATAACCCTAACCTTAGAAATGCTACAGTGATTAAATGAATAGTAAATTTTGAGGATTTATGGAAATGGTATGTAGGTACTCTATACGTGAAACAGAAAATGAGTAAACAGAAACCATATTAGTGATGTACTATGAAAATAAGTGACTCGAAATGATGACAGATTTCAGAAATTCCTGAGTGTGGATTTTAAGGATTTTCGATTTCAATTGAGACTCTATGGAAGGTGATATTAAGGAGTATGGAAATATTAAAAGGTTTATATCTTGAGAAAATAGTGAAGTTAGATTAAACCAAGGGATTATCAAAGCAAGGAAATGCCAGGGGAAAATTGTGACAGCCCCAAATCCGGGGTCATGAATCTGGGCCATCACGGACCAACTTCCATTCAAAATCAATATCTCTTGGGTTTTTTTTTTTATTAATACTTATGCAATTGACCCCACAGTAATACACACACACACACCAGTCATATGCTCAGAGAACAACATTCACCATAATAAAAGTTCAGAGTTAAACAGTTATTACAAACCCAGAATCATACTTAAACACATTGCTGAATAATACTTCGACATGAAGCATTTCAACAATCAAAAGTTATTACACCAACTTACACACTTAATGTACACAATCTATCAATACCCAACCGTCCGCTAGCTACCTCGGAAAGCGTTTCCAACACTCTCTCAAAAGTTCGTCTTTCCCGTACCCTCTTGCGGGGTGTAGTACGGAGTATCGGCGTACCTAGCTGTATATAGATAAGTAGCAAGAGTGAGCTATAATAGCTCAGCAAGATCATATGGTAAACTAGAATTTAAAATGTGGACAAGTATATATATGCATATGAAAGCGGAAACCATTTATAAACTTTAAGGAAGAATACAATTCTTATTTAATAATACATCATCCACTTACTTTTATAAGAAAGAAATCTAGAATAATACAGTATCAGTTTCTCTTCTTAAATAATATAACAATCAATATAATCTTTCAGTGTAATATTTCAGGATAACATGAATATTTACTTAAATCTCTTACTATCATTTTCTCATTTCCTTCTTATGTAACAATTTTTTTATAAATTACTATAAAATCAGTTTCTCTTCATCTATAACAATAATTCCATCTTTCATATCATTTTCCCTTTTCAGTATACCAATCAGACTTTATCATTTATTCTTTATTCAAATATTGTAGGGGTTTTCACTGTTGCCGAATACGTGAGGCACGATGATCAGTCGCCCTCCGTATCCGTCCCTTTTTACTACCGGTAGACGGAGGTAGGTCTGTCACCATCCCCCAGGAGGAAGGTCTACCACTACATCCTCCTTCGGCAACTCTTGGGCCGAAATGAAACATTAAGTGCTGGACTGTGCAACTTCCACACGGCCTCTTACGCTTATTAAGTGCTGGACTGTGCAACTTCCACACGGCCTCTTACGCTTATTAAGTGCTGGACTGTGCAACTTCCACACGGCCTCTTACGCTTACTGTTGTAAATTCCCCTTTTTATAAGATCATCATTCAATTTATCATCACCATTTCACATTTCCATTCTCGTATATCACTTTCATTCTCGCACATTATTTCTATAAAATATATGTATATAACATACACTAAAAAAAATGTTTATAATATAGCATTATAACCATATAACCCTAGATAACAACTGATACCATTCTCTTTCATATCTCTTTTACCCTAGAGCATATTCGCTCAATTCATAATCATCTCTATATTCATATTTCAGAAAACATATCCATCTCTCTTTAACTTCCCACAATCAAGAGAATATATCCTTTGCAATATAGCAACAAAAGCATCACATATACATAAATATATTCCATGATATCATTAATATTCCGAAGATACATAATTTTTAAAGTAGGGATAGAAGGATCTTGCCTCGGTTTCTGTATCCTGACAGTATGGCTGGTTCCTCCTCCGGAATTTCTATAAACACAAAAGGACCGTCATTAGAATACCACATCTCTTACTCACTACCCTCTCGTATAACAACACCCTTTACACTTTAATGTATGTTTAATGTATCATTATTACCCCAAAGGTTCAAGAACTTAACCATTTATAAGTTCAATCGAAGTTTCAGTGTTTGTCACCATTTTACCTAACAACCACACTCGACTGTAAAATTTCTTATAAATTTTTTATTTCGAATTTTAATATGAGGTCAACTGCCAAGGGTCCTCTGACCACCCTACTATACTATCCCAAAATTTCGTGACTTATAAAAATGTCTAAGTATGGTAACTTTAGCCTCAAAGTTGATACAATTACGTTTTATCGGTTATCGAACACCTTTCACTAAAACTGACTTTTTCCTAAACCGTTCATCAGATTTTAACGCACCTTATATCAAAACGATCTATGAACTAAGCTCTATCATTTCATGGTCAATTGGTAACCTAGGCAGTGAGGTACCGTATGAATACAGGGGTCACAAAACAGGGCAGATTTCGTTCTAACGAAAATCGGACATTATAACGGCTATATTTTCGTACTTTCCAAAATCAAACTCCTCCAAATCAATCATCCACCTTATACACCATCACCTACACCATGTGGTCATCTTACCAACCATGGTTACAAGCACATACTCCTTCCATATTCAACTTTAATCACTTACAAACACATATATCATCATGAATAATCACTTATCATAACCTTAATCACTAAACTTTCTATAATCCATCATATATTCAAAGTAATACTAAAGGGTCTTGAGATTTATACCTCCTTGAAGCTTGACAACACTTAACAAGCCTTGGGTAGTCCTTAAATAACCTTAAGGTAGCTTGGATCAACTAAATAAATCATAAAAACAAAGTTAGAAATTCGGATTCACTGTACACCAGTTGAAAGAATCGCAAAAAACGAAGGCCTTACCTACGTTTTCTGGATGAGGCTTCTAAAGGAGAGTTGTAGAGCATCTCACCATCTTTCTAACCATATAAAGAACACAAAATTCCATTGAGTAATGAAGGAGATATGGCCATTTGAAAATCAGCCCAGAAACTGTCAATCCTCCTGGACAGTTTGGTTTCTTCAACTTGGGGGAGGTATTTGACTAGGCTACACCCCTTTGATGACTATGAAATTTTGAGCGAATCTTGCCCATGGAGTGGAGAGGTTGTGGTTAAAATTTGGTGATTTAATCATGGATAGAAATGGAGATATGAATTTTTCTTTGAGTGGTGTTTCTGCTGGGCAGTTTGCATCTCTTGTGTTTTGCTTTGTTTCTATCTTGGATAATGATGTATCCTCTTGTTTCTATCCCTTTGAATCAGATCATTATCTCTTAATTAAGTTTATTTGAAGTCCACCAATGAGAAAGAGGCAATTGTTGCTCATCTAAACACCTTAGCATGAAAAATGCTACTTAGTACTCAAGTTTGACAAGTTTACTCCTCTTCCACTTTGGTTTTAATGTTTGCACCAATGGGATTCCTTCCCTTACACTCTAATATCACTTAATATCAGCTCCATACTTGGGTTGGACCGAATTTGGGCTTCTCCCCATGTCCTTGGGCTTTTGTTTGGGTTTTGTACAAAGTTCTCTCGTCATCTGATTCATCGAACGATTTCTGCGATCGTCTCAGTGGTTTTTCTCTTGTAAATCTCTTGAATATATTTTATCCTTTCCCACATCATATATTAATGTATTAGGGTGATTCTAATCCTCAAGTAGGTATTAGATCCAATATCCTTGGTATATTCTCTTTTTCTCAGAAGTTGCTCTTCCGGTTATCTCTCAGGTTCTCAAGCATTCTCAAACTCGTTTAACAATCTAAATTCCCTTGGCATTTCCTTAACTTAATAATTCCTTAGGTTAACCTAATTTCACATATTCCTCAAAGTATTCGCCCTTTTCATATTCCATACTCTTTAATATACAATACACTTATGTCCCATTGAAATCAAACAAATTTAAAAATCTATACTCAGATTTTCTAAAATCCGACATCATTTCGAGTCACTCATTTTTATAGTGCTATACTAATATGGTTTCCGATTATTCATTTTCTGTATCAATTATAAGGTACTTACATACCTTTTCTCTAAATCCTCAAAATTTACTATTCACGTGACCACTGTAGCATTACTGAAGTTAGGGTTATTACAAAAATGAATTGTTAAACGATTTCAGAACCACCGAGATAACGAGGTGTATTCGAAACGAGGTACGATTTAACGAGTATGGAAACAACGCAACCAAGATTAGTAATATAACAAGGATACATACCACATTATTATTTACCAATATGATTGGCATTTTACTTAGAAAATTAAGAGATTAGAGCATTAGATCATCCAAGTGACATAAGCAGTGATATCACCTTCCACTAACACTTGTTTAAGGGGTAAATTAGTCATTAACTATAGTACTTATCTACAAGACTCTAGAACACACAAGATTAGGCTAGATAATTAGTAAACCAACACAAAAGATCATCACCAACCTCACCAAAAAGCTCTCCATCTCTTTTCTCTACAAACTACCCAGCAAGTACAAGGAGGAAAGAAAAATTCATATCTCCATTTTTATCCATGATAAAATCACCAAATTTTAACCATAGCTTCTCCACTCCATGTGTAAGGTTCGTTCAAAATTAAATGGCCAACGAAGAAGTGTAGGGGTTAAGTGGTTAAGTGGAATATATTCTGATGGTGATCCTTTTCGTTTCTATAGATACTCGAGACGAGCATCGGATCATACTTTTTGGGATTAGAGATCGAGGCAAGATTTCTTCTATCTTTACTTTGAAAAATTATTTATCTTCAAAGAAAGATGATTTCATGGAATATATATACATATGATTCTATTATTACTGTATTGTGAAGGATTTTACTTTCCTGATTTTGGGAATTTAAGGGAGATGTATATGAATATGAGTACGGATATAGATTAAAGGGAGCAAGATTTCTTTTATCCTTATTTTGATAAACTCTTTATGTTTAAAGAAATGTGGTTTTGCTAGATAATATTCATATATCATTATATGGTTAGGGATATATTCCCTGTTTGTTGAGATTATTTAATATGAATAAGGATTATGGATTATGGATATGGATATGAATATGAGTAGAGTGAATATACTCTATGATCTAAAGGGATATGAAAGAGAATGGTATCAGTTGTTATTTAGGGTTATATGGTTTATAATATTTTTTTTAAAGATAATCTTTAAACATTTGTGATTTAATAAATATTATTTGATTATTATTTAATACTTTTAAAATAGTTAAAATATTTTGTATATAAGAGCATATTTGATTTTATTAAATACGGAGGAGATGTCTGAGTTATAATCAAAGTATTATGATGTATGTATTTTTGAAGATGATGATAAATGGAAATGATATATGAGAATGGAAATGGAAATGATAAATGTGAATGGAAATGGAAACGGAAAAATGGAAAAATGTGGAATGGTGTTTTATAAATGGAATAATGATTTGAAAAAAAGGGGATTGCAACATAAAGCGTAAGAGGATGTGTGTGGCACAGTCCAGCAACCATCATTTTATGAGGATGTAGTGGAGAACCTTCCTCATTATTTTATTTTCGGCCCATGTGTTGCCGATGGAGGATGTAGTGGAGAACCTTCCTCCAGGAGGATGTAGTGGAGAACCTTCCTCTAGGGATGTTTGACATTCCTTCAACTAGTAGTAGACAAGGAGCAGGTACGTATGCGACTGATCATCGTCCTAACGTATCTGGCGCTAGCGGATATCCCCAAAACTTTAAAAGAAAGAATTAATAATGGTTTTCAGATTGATATACTGAAAAAGGGAAAATGGTATGAAAGTATGGAATTACTTTATGGACAAAAGAGAAACTGATTTTATATTATTTTTACATATGATTGTTGTATAAAAAGGAAATGAAAAGATTATATTGAAAGATTTTACTCAAATGTTATATTATCTGGGATATTATACTGAGATGAAGTATAGATTATTATTTTGTTTAGAAGAGAAACTGATATTATATTATTCTATATGTCTTTTTCTTATAAACAAAAATGAAAGGTTATGTGGAGTAATTAAGGATAAATTTTTCTCTTGAATTATTATAGTGAATTTTCAGTTTATATATATATATAGGCCTACGTTCAAGGGAGAACCTGGCTTATTGAGGGAACCAGGAGATCTACTTCATAGCCATTGATCTTTTGTTGATCAGATGGTCCAACAAATCAATTCATTAATTAAAAATAAATTATAACAATTCCTTATTTAAGTCAAAAGGGCATAGTAGGAATATGATTTATAAACTTTTTCACCTTAATCTGTCGATATCTTCTTTCATCAATCAAATCTGATTGATTCTAATTAGTGACTTTATAGGTCAAAAAATATTTAGAAAGATATGTGTTCTTATTTGGAAACAAGAATAAACGGTTGTAAAACAACAAAGATACGCATCACCTAAAATCTTAGTTACGCCAAAAAAAAAACCTTAATTACTGACAAAAAAGGAAAACAGATCACAACCACTCTGATCCTTCATCCTGTAAAAAGGCAAAATCCAAATATAAACTCTAATGAGCATGTAATATTAGTGATATAAACAAAGTAAGAAAGTAAAAACTAAGTCCACTACATGTTTAATAAAAAACAAAAAAAACTAAGTTCACTATACAACACACAAAATGTACAAAATACCCATTAAAAAAAATTGTATAACAATATTATGTACTCCCTCCAGTCCATTATAAGGCGTTTGACTTTTCTACACGTAACTTTAGGTGCTTTGATTACATAGCTAGACTTATTATTTTTTAAAATTTCTTTTTCTAAATAAAAATATAATATTAAAATTTTTATTTAGAAAAAGAAATTTTAAAAAATAAGAATTTTAGCTATGTAGTCAAAGCACTTAAAGTTACGTGTAAAAAAGTGAAACGCCTTACGGAGGGAGTACATAATTTTGTAATACACTAAGATTCTCTTAGGTATTTTGTTAATTATTTTAAAATTGTAATATTATTTATTTAGATATTTATATTAAGATTCTACTCGATATTTTAATAATCCAAAACAAGTTTTGATTACAGTTATGTATCGATTTAAGTAATTTATCCAACATGTAAGAAAATTTATACATTATTTTTTCGAATTAAAATTCAATTTTCTAGAACATGTTTTCTAACCATTCTCCAAGGAATCTCAAAAAGATAATAGAAGAAAATAAATGATATATTCATTTGAAACACGTAAGAGAATCTTAGTGCATTATATAATATTTTTGTATGTAACTTAATTTTAAAAGAAATATATATTTTTTACAAAAAACAAATATGTAAAAATATTATGTAATACACCAAGATTCTTTTGCGTATTTTGTTAATTACTTTGAAATCATAATATTAATTTATTAGATATTTCTTTTAACTTTATATTAAATATTTTATTGATCTAAAATAAACTAGAAATATAATTACGTACAAGCACATTAAATAATTCATCGAACATTTAAAAAATCTATATTATTTTTTTTAAATTTTAATTCAATTTTTTGATAGCATGTCTTTTAATATAATCCTCAAAGGATCTCAAAAAAAAAAATTTGATAAAATAGACTT
The DNA here is from genome assembly GCA_037693485.1 of Kitagawia praeruptora. Taxonomy (NCBI): domain Eukaryota; kingdom Viridiplantae; phylum Streptophyta; class Magnoliopsida; order Apiales; family Apiaceae; genus Kitagawia; species Kitagawia praeruptora. The sequence continues at coordinate 86,422,826 of CM075347.1, read as the reverse complement.
AAAACATGTAAGAGAATTTTGGTGTATTACATAATTATCTTTTAAGTTATGTTAAAATATTTAGTCGTGATAGTCTACCCTAGTAAGATATTTTAAATTAACATTATTTTTGTAACAAAACACTTAAGAGAATCCATGTAATTTTTTAAAAATAATCTTACAACACTAAAAAGAATCTTACAACTTATAACGTTTTTAGAAAAATTGAATAAAAAGTAGAATTAATAAGATACAAAACATCTAACGGAATGTCGTTATAAAATTTAAAAATGAGTTTTAATGATACCTAAAAAGGCCACAAAATTAAAAATATACTATGGTTACACATAAAGCACTACGCCATAGATGGCCTGCAGCAACGCTTTTTCTTGGTGTTGCAATGAAAAACGTTGTAGTAGCTCTAAACTTGATGGCCTACAGCAACGTTTTTTTTTGTGTTGCTGTATACATAACCTGGTGTTGCCGGAGCTATAAGAAGTGTAGCAAGTTGCAACCCTTGTGAAGTGTTGCCGTTAATATGCTTTAAACACAACCTTTTTAACAAAAATTGAAATAAATAATTTTTGTGAATTAAAATTAATTAATTTAGAAAACAAATAATTTAAATTTTCAAAGTTTGTTATTAGAGTCAATATTAGAATTTTTATAAAATAGAACATTTTTTATAATTTGAAAATAGACCAAATTATTAAAAAAAGTAACAAATTAATTATTTTTTGAAAAAAAAATATTTTTTCATAAAATGAATAAAGTTTGAGAAATAATGTTAAGTTTGATATAAAAAATTTGTATGCATTATTGAACTAAAATATAACATTTTTATAAATAAAAATAACATATCTTCTTATAAATTTAATTAAATTGAAGAAATTTTCAAATAAAAATTAATTAAACAGAAAAAAGTACTTAGTTATGGGCCTATGGCAGTGTCTAAATTACTGGGCTGGGTTTTGCTTTTGACATGGGCTGGGTTTTAGGGCTCTCCGAAATTTTAGCAAGTCAACACACTCTAATTAGTAAAAAAGGAAACGGGACACTCACACTCACTCACTCTAACACGAAGAAAACACACCGCCGCTCCTAACCCTATCCGTCGCTCACCGCTCACCGCTCACCGCTCACCGCTCACCGTCTCTCACTCAAAATTAGGGTTTCGATTTGGGGTTTCTTCAAGCTTGGAGGCTGATTTAGTTAGGGTTTGAATTGGGGATCGAATTTAATTAGGGCTTTTAACATCATCAGGTATTATTCTTAATTTGAGCTCGCTTTTAAAGTTCTAGCTGTTTATTTGTTTTGCAAGTATCAAATATTATTCGAATTTGTTGTGTTTACCTGTTAATTCGAATTGAATTAGGGCTTTTCAAATGTTATTCTCTGCTTGAATACAAATTGAATTGGGGATTTTCTCTTATTTGATTTATGGTTTCGATTTGTTTGTTGTATTAAAGTATGTATGTTGTATGTATGATCTGATTTCATGCTTTTCCCTTTCTCTCTGTCTCTTTATCTCTCTGTCTCTTTATCTCTGTCTCTCTCTGTCTCTCTCTCTGTCTCTCTCTCTCTCTCTATCTCTCTCTCTCTCTCTCTCCCTCTCTCTCTCCCCCTCCCTCTCTCTCTCCCCCTCCCTCTCTCCCCTCTCCCCCTCTCTATGTCTCTCACTCTCTCTCTCTCTCTCTCTCTATCTCTCTCTGTCTCTCACTCTCACTCTCTGTAGGTATTGATTTGTTGTTTTCGGTTTTACAGTACTGAAAATTGTTTATGGACTGGGTTGTAATTTCTGATAAAATGTTTATTGATTTTGTTTTACTTGTATTAGCTTATTGATTTTGTTTATGTACGTGTTAGCATTGGACTAGTGATTGATGTTGGAAATGCAAGTTGATCCCTTTCGTCAGTTTTTGGTTCTTGCTTTCCAAATACAAAATCTAGTATTTGGCAATTAGGAATTGTTTGGAAATGGTCATTTTATGTGCTTATTTTATACTTATATCGATATTTTGGAAATGGTCATTCTAGTTGGAATTGAAAATTGCTCTTGCTTTCCGTTTTCAAATTTCAAATACACCACAGACTTACGATTATCGTTCACAATCCGATATGGACTGTGTTAGTGAAGTTTAGGGAAAGGGACAGCTAAGATGTGGAACCTAAACTCTATTATCCACATATGAGCCAAATCCACATAGATATTTCTACGTGATACTAGGAAAAGAACCATTGTATGTTTTTCCTGATACTAGGTTAGGGCCCTGCACTAGGCTTCCAAATAGTATAATTCTTTGTATGTGATAATTGTAGTGATACTAGATACTAGATTTTTAGTCGGCACCCACTCTTATTTTCAAATAGTATAATTCTTGTCGTCATAATTGTAGTGATGGATGGCTGGATTGAACTTCCAAAATTCAGTGAAGGATATATTAGTGGGATAAGATCTTTTTTACGAAATGCATTTTCTAGATTCGTTGTTGGTGATGAAATTACATGCCCCTGCAAAAATTGTAAAAATCGCAAGTGGCTTTGTGAGGATGTGATTTATGATCACCTCATCTACGCGGGTCCATGTCCCATGTATGCGACCTGGATTTGTGAGGTTTCGTGCCCACAATCCAAAGCGAGTAATGAAAATATGGAGTGCGACGATGGTGGTCTCGATTTCGGAGATAATCTAGCTGAGATGTTGCAACGTATGCAGAACTGTAGGAAACCTGGTAAACCAAATGAGGAAGCTACAAAATTTTATCGCCTTGTTGAAGAGGGAAAGCAACCGTTATATCAAGGCTGTACAAATTTCTCACGATTAAGTTTCATCATTAGGCTTTATTCCTTGAAATGCATACACGGAATGACCGAGTCTGCATTTAGTGATTTGTTACAGTTGATGAAAGAGGCTTTCCCACAGGCCCACATCCCTCTATCTTTTAATGCAGCGAAAAATGTCATTAGAGAATTAGGTCTAGATTACCAAAAAATACATGCATGTCCAAACAATTGTATGCTGTATTGGGCAGAAAATGAAAAGGAAGATGTCTGCAAAACTTGTGAAGCTTCGAGGTGGGTCGTAGTGGAAAAGAAAGACACTTCTGATGGTGTTCCGGAGAAGTTGATGCAGAAAGTACCGGCAAAAGTGATGCGGTATTTTCCACTAAAACCGAGGCTGCAAAGGCTGTTTATGTCCAAGGATTATGCTGAACTTATGACTTGGCATTCATCGCGACGGAAAAATGATGGGAAACTTAGGCATCCGGCTGATGCCGAGGCCTGGAAAACAATGGATGCCAAATTTCCTAATTTTTCATCAGAACATAGAAATGTCAGATTAGGTCTAGCATCTGATGGGTTCTGTCCATATCGTACAATGAGTACTGCGTATAGTACTTGGCCGATAGTGTTAGTAAACTACAATCTCCCACCTTGGTTGTGCATGAAGCCAGAAAATTTAATACTCTCAACACTAATCTCAGGTCCAGAATCTCCGAACAACAATATTGATGTATTTATGCAGCCTCTTATCGCCGAGTTGAAAGAGTTGTGGGACGTAGGCATCGAAACCTACGATGCTTTCGCTGATGAAAATTTTGTTTTACGTGCAAGTGTTTTGTGGACCATTAGCGATTTCACGGGATATGCCATGTTATCCGGTTGGAGTACAAAGGGTAAATTAGCTTGTCCCGTATGCCATTATGAGACTTCTTCAATGTACTTGAAACATAGCAGAAAAATGTGCTACATGAACCATAGGAAATTTTTAGAGCCGAACCACAGGTGGAGGTTTGATAAAAAAAGGTTCAATGGTGAAATTGAAATGGAACTGCCTCCGCCTATTTTATCGGGGGAAGATGTTGAAGAATTATTGATTGGTTTTGAGAATCATTTTGGGGGTGATAAGACCAAGAAGAATGGCCAGAAAAATAAAGGTAAAAAAAAAAATTCCCCTTTCAAAAAAAAGTCAATTTTATTTGATTTACCGTATTGGAGTCAGAACTTATGTCGACATAACCTTGATGTTATGCACATAGAAAAAAACCTTTGTGATAACATACTTGGTACTTTGCTGAATATGAGTGGGTCGAAAGACCATTTAAATGCTCGGTTTGATCTTCAAGAAATGGGCATCAGGAAGGATCTACATCCAATTTTATCAAGTGATGGGGAACATTATGAGATGAGGGCTGCCATCTTTGAAATGACGAATAAGGAGAAAGAAATTTTCTGCACAGTATTGGAGAATGTTAAATCACCATACGGTTGTGCATCCAGCATTAGGCGGTATGTGCACACGAAGGAGAGGAAAATCACAGGGTATAAGAGCCACGACGCACATTTCATTCTCCACTACTTGTTGCAGTTTGCTGTGAAGAGAACACTAAAACCTGAGGTTGCGTTGCCCATGATAAGATTAGGTGCATTCTTGAGAGGACTTTGGGCCAAGGTTATTGATTTGGCCGACATCAAGAGGCTGCAACAGGAAATCATAGAAATTCTCTGTAGTTTTGAGACGATATTTATACAAGCTTTCTTCGACATAATGGAACATTTGCCAGTTCATTTATGCAAGGAAGTTGAGTATGGTGGACCAGCACATCTCCGATGCATGTTTCCAATCGAGCGTTACCTTGGTAAGTTGAAATCGTATGTTCGGAACAGGAGTAGACCAGAGGCTTCCATCGCTGAAGGTTATCTTGCCGAAGAATGCCTGACATTCTGTTCGAGATTCTTAAATAATGACGAAGCAGGAAAAAATAGCAAGTTTTCTGGTAAATCTAGAATCTGTCCACAAAATATGAAATATCCAATTGGTACAAGAAGAAATAAAGAAGGAAAAACCATTCACTTAAACGATTCTCAATGGATGGAATGTCATCGCTACGTTCTTTGCAACTGTGGTAACAAGGAAATAGAGAGTTTAATTGAGTAAGTACTTAAGTTCTAATTTATTTTAGTCATTATTGAATAATTAGGATCTATCTGTTTTGATTGTATTAACTAGGTCATTATTGTAGGGAACATCGAGCTTTAGTTGAAGGTCATGCTATACCAAAAAGATATAAAAGAGAGAGAGTGCATTCTGATGAATTTCAAAAGTGGCTGAAGGAAGTAATTGCAAAAAAGGAAGTCGTTTCGCAAGAATTACAAGTTCTTGCAATGGGCCCTAATCGAGCAGCTAAAAAGTTCAGTGGATACGTCATTAATGGATACAGATTCCATACTAAATTTAGAGATGCGAAGTGTACTACACAAAATAGTGGCGTATTTCTAACTGCCTTGACAACTAGCTTTGCAAGTTCGAAGGATCAGAATCCAAGGGTTGGTGAAGTCAATTACTATGGAGCAATTGAAGAAATACTAGAGCTTGATTATTGGGGAGAATTCACTGTGGTTTTATTTAAGTGTTGCTGGTACCAAGAGGAGAAAGATTTATATGGGCTAACTCGGGTTAATTTTAATCGATTGTGCCAAAAATCGGATCCATATGTATTGGCGTCACAAGTACAACAAATCTTTTATATAGAAGATCCTGTTGATAAGACATGTCATAATGTTATCAAGAAATTGCCAAGGGACTGGTGTGAGGTTGAAAGTGCAGATGCAAATGAAGACAGTCTAAGTGATCCGGTTTTAAATGATACTTACTGTGGTGTTGGGGCAAATGAAGTTAGTGATGACATATGGTGTAGAGATGATGTCCCGATAACACAGATTCCTGTTCCTCCTACCGAAGAGGAAGAAAATGCTTCTTAGTATTTTTGCATAATATTTAATTAAGTGACTACTATTTATTGTATTTCATGCGTTGTAACTCACTGCTTCTTAAGTGACTTTTGAGACTTCTTTTTTTAATATATTGCTTCTTACTTAAGTGCTTGTTTTTTAATTGCATGTCAATTTACTTAAGTGGTTGCTTCATAGTCAATATAAACTTAATTGATAATCATGGTGATTTTAGTTTGTTGCTTAATTTGTTCTGGTTTATGTTGTCTGCACTTGCATATAATTATGTAATCACTTAGTTTCAGTTGCCGTGTTTATTTTTGAAATTTCATATCTTGATTTTAATGTAAGTTTCTCCTTTTTTGTGCAGGATGGAAGATAACTTTGTGCATCTAAGGTTTAACCACAAGGGGAAATTTCAAAACACTAGATATGTTGGAGGAGAAGAGACTGCGGTCATGTTTGTTGATCTTGATAAGTTTTCTTACACAGTACTGATGGAGCATGTCAAGGTTGACCTCAAATACACTGAAATCGGAGGAATATATGTGAGCAAAGGTGATATGGAAGGGTGGAAATTATGTGCAGATGATGCTGACTTGAACGAGCTGGTTAAAGCAGCAAAAGCCGCAAAAACTGGAGAGTACTTGGATTTTTATATCGACAACGTGGTCGATTGTAAAATCAAGCCTTTGAAACAGATGCAGCCTCATGTGGTCATGCGACCAAGGCAGAATTTAATTGCAGGTGCTGTTTCAGTGTACTTTAAAATTTTAGATGGAAAGTATTTGATTTTACTTCTGTAAGTATCTCATTTTTATGATTTATGTTTTGGTGCAGCTAAAAACCAAGGGAAACGGACGTTCGTGACCACTCACCAACTCCAGCAACAGAAAAACAAGAAGTCAACTCAATTAGTCAACAGTCCTCGGAGGTCATCACGGCTGAATGAGCTACAAGTTAACAGTCCTCGGAGGTTATCACGGTTGATTAATCAAGAGGTCAACAGTCATCGGAGGTCAGCATGTGGGGATGCTACAGAAAAAGTGGAGGATGCAACTGTGAGTCTGAATGTTGCACGTGTTAAGAGGAAATTGGAGTTAATCAATCCACCAGCTGCAAGTGAAGAAATGGGATCGAATGAAAATACGGGGGATATGGCAGAGGATGACGATACAGGAAAGTCTGAAAATGAAGTAAGAATGCATTTTGATATTTTCAAAAAAAAAATTGCATTTTGATGTAATTTTTTTGTCCATAAATAGGATATTTATGCAGAAGTTTATAATTATTGCATTGTGTTTTACTTGCAGGTGCTACCTCCCCCACCTCCCATTACAGATTATGAAAAAAACCGATTTGTTAATGTGACTTTGAACGATATAGTGTACCGGATGCTAGGTTTGCCTGCACTAGCAACTTCTCTAAATGCCGAGATGAAAAAGGCAAAGGACGCAACGAAAATAAAAAGATTCAGGAGGAAGGCTCAGAATATAATCCCGGTGCAGAGGAACATACTGGAGATGATGGTGGAGAAAAACCAAGGAAGGTGTGTCATCTCTGTCTTTAATTTTTATTTAAAATCACCGCATAATTCATGTTATAATAGTATTGTATATGTTTGTCTTTTCTGGTTAAAATAATCATGATTGCAAAATTCAATTCAACTGTACATTGTAGAGAACTAAAAAAGCACTAAAGACGAAGCTTCCAAGTGGACCAACAACTCGTTCACGGTCAAATATCGTAACCGCCCCTCTGAAGGATGCAACAGATAAGGAAGCAGCAGCAGCAGATAAGGAAGCAAGGAAGTCAATTCTTATACAGCCCGCTGCACAAATCCAGCTGCCGCAGAATGAAGAACCAGGGTCAATGGCTGCTTATTTGGCTATGAGGGAGCGTCAGAAGAATGAAGTTGGTAAGAAAAAAGCTGCGATTGCTAGTGGAAGTGGAACTGCAAATCAGCCGGTTGATGGAGAAAATGTCTTGCCTGATTTTGGAGATGAAGTCGAAGAAGGTTAGCAGCTAATCTTTAGTTTTTAAGTTACATAAGTACCATTGCATATTTATGAAATAAATTGATGCTAGTTTTTTAACCTTTTGAACACGTATTCTTGGTACTTTAAGTTGTAGTTCGTAAAAGAACCCGAGGAAAAACAAACATGGATAAAGTTCACACAAGGCCCTTTGAGAAAAGAATCGTCGTGAACATGAATAAGAAAGGCCAACCTATTTCCGATGATGACAACGTTGTGACTGAACTTGGTTACTTTCTGGGGACATTGAGGAAGTGTGTGCCCCTTACTTATAAATCTTGGAGAGATGTTCCTGAAAATTTGAAGAACACTCTATTGAATTATGTTAAGGTAACTTGTAAACTACTATTTAGCTCAATTTTCTCTGCTTATATAAATAATATTGGTCACACAGTAGACACTCTTTATTTATTTATTTTATGTTTGATTTGTATGTAAGCAACGGTATATTTTCCCTGAGGAAATGGGAAAGTGGGTGTTGAAGTCAATTAATGCAGATTGGAGGGGATACAAGAGTCGTCTCAAAGCGGCACATTATACCCCTTATACCACTGACGAGGAGAGGCTGGAGAACAGGCCTGATGAGATTCCACTTGAGGATTTTAAACTGGTCTTGAAGTATTGGGGAGATGAAGATGTTCAGGTAAACAAGTATTTGGGGAGTTATTTATTATGCATTCAATTCCATAAAAATAAACCAGTGCTTTTTATCATATTTCCTAATAGGCAAAGGCCAAGAAAAATGCTGAAATTAGGCAAAAGTATGTGGAGACACACACTGCTGGTCCAAAGTTATTTTCCCAAATTCGACACAAATTGGTATATTTCTGGACTCTTTTATTGATTCGTGTGAGAACAATTTGTGCAACTCCTATTAGGACACAACATCGTTTAACTCATTTTTGCTTTATTTTGTGCACTGAACTTGTATTCCATTTCGTGCTAATTTTTCATACACATGCATATTTTTTTAATTCATAAGAAGCATTTGTTTAAATGTCAGACTTTAAATTAATTGATTCATATTAAATTGAGTTGTTACTAGCGAACTCTGTTTTTTGGACTATTACTCCAATAAATAAATTCATACGTCATGTTTGTACTTTCTTAATTCGATATTAGCATATCAGTTAATGTCACCATATTAATTTGTTTCTGATTTTGTGATCTGAATTTTACGTCCAGGTCAAGGAATCGGATGGTGCAGTTTTTGTGAAGACTCGAAAGCGAAAAGACGATCGTGAGTACAAGACAGATGGGAAAGTAACTAAGTTCTTAGTTGTAAGTATTCTGTCATTTAGTTGATCACATGCCAGACATTTTCTTCCATTTAATTCTACTTTATTTGAAATATGGTCGCGGCTTTATTTTGTAGGACAAAATTGAAGGGGTTCTGGGTACTGATTTAACAGGACCAACTGATGGTGTCGATGAACTTCTATTGCAAGGAAAATCGCATGGTCCTTCTTGGCTTATTGGCAGATGTGTCAATTCTGACAAACATTCCACTTCTTCTACCCCGGCTGACTCACAGATCAGTGAATTGACAACAAAAATCAGGCAAGAAGTTGTTGCCGAAATGGAAGAAAAGCTGAAGAAAAAGGTCGAAGAGGAAGTCGATGCAAAGGTGAATCTGGTGCTCAGTAAATTGGGCCAAGCAAACCCCAGTATCAGTTTCAATCTGGTGGATCTCTGTGCCGCAAAATCCAGTGACAACGACAACGGCACCCCTGTTACTGTTGCCACATCTTAGTTAACTGTTTTTCATCGCTTTTGGTTATATTTAACGTGTTTAACTGTTTTTAATCGTATGTAAAAGACTATGGTTTCTTGATTTGCGGTGGATGTATTTTGGATGGTTTTAGACTTTTAAGGTGGATGGATTGTTTTAGATTTTAAGGTGGATAGATGGTGTGGAACTTTATCTATTTTGGTTGGATTTTGGCTGTATTATGAATTATGGGGAATTAATAGAAACAAACATTTCCTGCCTGTTTTTTGTTGTAAAAGTGTTGCCGTAGGTATCTTTAGCGTTGCAAGAAATTAATACAAAAGCGTTGCAAAAACATGAAAAGCATTGCAACAGGTAGTCCCAAATAGTATGGGGCCCACATGTGGGGCCCACATGTGGGAACCACATGTGGGGCCCACCTGTGGGAACCACATGTGGGGCCCACCTGTGGGACCCACATGTGGGCCCACATGTGGGCCCCACATGTGGATTTACCTACTTTTAACATCTACTGCAACACTAATTTAGTGTTGCCGTACATTTGTTTAACGTTGCCGTAGATGTTTCTGGTAACAAAAGTTGTAGCGTTGCCGTAGTGAACACAAGCGTTGCCGTAGACACCTACGGCAGCTGTGCCAAATGCAACGCTGAAAAAGCGTTGCCGTTTCTTTTTTTTGCTCTACAGCAACGTTTTTCTGGCTTGCTGCAACGTTTTGAAAACGTTGCTGCAGGCCATCTATGGCGTAGTGAAGAATCTCATATTTATTAGAATTTTTTAAATTAAGAGGAACATCATTAAATTTTTAATATAATACAAGAAATATGAGGATGACCACTTAAAAGTTGATTTTATGGATGTCCAAAAAGGTTCCAAATGTTTTAATTGTACTTTTTCCAAATTCTTTAAAAGTGATTCAAGATTCTTTATGGTATTTTAGTATTTCTAGTAATTAAAATTCGTTTTTTGAAATGTACATTTTTCTTTTTTATTAAATTTTTTTAAACATTGTTGAGATTTTTTAAGATGTTTTGTTATTTCTCTAAATAATTTCGAATATATTGATAGCAATTTTTAAATTATCTTACTATAATTATTACAAAAATATTTTGTTTATTAAAAAATATTTTTTAATATGTATGAGATAATAACTTATTAAAAAATATTACATTAATTTCAAAGTAATTAGCAGAACACCTAAGAAAACATCTAATATCATCTAATACAAATATAAATATCTAATAAGGATTTCAAAGTAATTAACAAAACACCAAAGAGAACCTTGGTGTGTTATATAATATTTCTATATATTTCTTGTTTTTATAAAAAAAATTATAATTTTTTCTTAAATTAATATATATTTTAGGAATACTATGTTACACAACAACATTTTCTTACGTGTTTTAAAAATAATTCTAATTCCAAAAAAAATCATAAATAAAAATATTATTTTAAATAGAAATATTATAATGCTTTCAAGAATCTCAAATGTTTTAAAAAAAATAATATGAATATCTAACAAAATACTACTACAATTTTAAAAAAAATTAGAAAACACATAATAGAATATTGGTGGGTTAAATAATATTTTTATGCATTTAAAAAAAACATTTTTTTGAAAATAAGTTACATCTAACAGTATCATTTATTACACCAAGATTCTCTTACGTGTTTCAAATCATTGAATCAATTTATTTATTTTATTATCTTCATAGATTCCTTCGAGAATTATTTTAAAAGACATGCTATAAAAAAAATTATAGATGATTTCTTAAATTTTTGATGACCATTCATAGTGTTGTACTTGTGTCTAACTACATTCAAAACTTATTTTATATCAATAAAATATTTAGTAAAATTGTAATATAAAATTCTAATAAAGGAGTATTAAGATTTCAAAGTAGTTAACAAAACATCTAAGAGAATGTTGGTTTATTACATAATATTTCTAAATATTTCTTTTAAAAAATATATATACATTTCTTCTAAAAATTGAATTACATTGCCACGAAATAAAAAAAATTCCCCTTCTCTCCTCTACAAGTCGCCGACCTCTCCCTTCTCTCTCCTTTACAAGCCGCCCCCTTCTTCTTTTTTTTCTTCTGTCCTCCTCTTCTTCACAGATTTGCGAGTTTATCTCCGATGAGAGTCGATTAAGTTTTCTCCTTTTTTTCAGTTTTCCAAATAAATCGAACTTGATTTCAGAAACCTTTGAAGAATTCATTCCAATTTTTCAGTTTGGTTCTTAGATCTTCGCCGATATGTTTTTTTAGTTGTGTTTTGTTTTCAGTTTGAATGTCTTGCTTTTTAGCATGTGTCTTGCCTTTTAGCATGTGTCTTGCTTTGTTCGTTTACCGGTATGGCATTTTGGTTCGATGAAGGCTCATATTTTGTAGAGGCTTACGTGTGGATTATTTGAGATTCCATTTCAGAGGGAGTTATCATGTCTATAAAGATTATCTTGGATATATAGCGCGAGATCAATTTAACGGAAGTCAGGATCCAGATCAATGTAGATGCAGTAATTTCTGAAGTTTATGGGCTCTTTTGTTCACATGCCTCGATATTATGGATTACTTTTGTCATTCTTGGTGTTGTACTGTTTTTTATTTTTTTAAACGGTCTGCGAACCACTTAGCTCAATTTGTAGCGAGTTATTGTAGTTCTATAGCTGATCGTATCTGGACGATGAGTAATGCTCATTTAGAGTTCATTCATGTATTGATGAACGAACGCTTTGAAGTAATGAAATTTATTTCTTTCTTTGCAAAAAAAAAAAAATAATTACATTTAAAAATAATTTCAAAAGTTAAAAATCTAATAAAATAAAATAATCTATTCGAACAAATCTTTAAAATTAAAAATAATATTAAAAATAGAAATATTATAATACTTTAAACAATATCAAAAGTTTAAATGATATTAATATAAATATCTAATAAAATAATACTACAATTTTAAAATATTTAATAAAACACTTAAAAGAATCTTGGTGGATTATATAATATTTTTATACATTTTTCAAAAAAAAAAAAAAAACTACACATTTCGTTTGAAATTAAGTTACATATAGAAATAACATCTAATAAACCAAGATTCTCTTACGTGTTTTAATTCATTATATCAATTTATTTACTATTATTATCTTTTTTAGATTATTTCGAGAATTTTTTTAGAATACAAGATATAAAAAATTGAATTCTAATTCATTTTTTTTTATAGATTTTCTTAAATTTTGGATGAATCATTAAAGTGTTGTACTTATACCTAACTTTATTCAAAACTTATTTTATATCAATGAAATATTTAGTAGAATTTTAATATAAAATATCTAATAAAATAGTTTTAAAGTAATTAATAAAATACCCAAGAGAACCTTGGTGTACTACAATTAGAAATATTATGTGACACGGCTAGATTCTCTTACGTGTTTCAAAAAAAAAAATTCTAAAAAAAAATCAAAAAATTTAAAAATATTATTATAAATAGAAATATTATAATACTTTGAAGAATCTAAAAAGTTTTAAAAAACTTAATATAAATATTTAATAAAATAATATTACAATTTTAAAATAAATAACAAAATACCTAAAAGAATATTATAATACATACTTTGAAGAATCTAATTTGTTTTAAAAAAATTAATATAAACATCTAATAAAACAATACTATAATTTTAAAATATTTAATAAAACACTTAAAAGAATCTTGGTGGGTTACATAATATTTTTATACACTTTTCAAAAAAAAAATTATACATTTCTTTTCAAATTAAATTACACCAAAGATTCTCTTAGGTGTTTTGTTAATTATTTTGAAACCGTAATACTACTTTATTTGATATTTTATATTAAAATTCTACTAAATATTTCATTGATATAAAATAAGTTTTGAATATATTTAGGTACAAGTACAACATTATAAATGATTCATCAAAAATTTAAGAAAATCAATAGAATTTTTTTAAATTAGAATTCAATTTTTTTATAGATTATCTTTTAAAATAATTCTCGAAAGAATCTCAAAAAGATAATAAAGAAAATAAATTGATATAATGAATTGAAACACATAAGAGAATCTTGGTGTATTAGATCATATTTTAATATGTAACTTAACTATTTCATTAACTATTTCATTAAAACAAATTATATACTATAATTTATCCAGAAAAAACACATTAATGAATCTTAATGTACATTAAAATATATTTCAAAAGATAATAATAAATATTTTAAAATTTTTGAGTAGTTTACTAAGATTCTGTAGAGTATTTATAAATATCATGTTATCTTATTTTGGTAAATATTTTTATCAAATGATTTTATTAATATATTTAATGATTTTATTTTTTTGGTAAGTATTGCTACAATTAGATTCTGTTAAATGTTTACGAGATTTTCTTAAGTGTTCCGGTGACCATATAAAGCCCAAAGCAATATTAAGGAATAGTAATATTCCTCGAATTTTGATTTGTTTCCATGTAAAGCAAGATCTTTGATTTGAAAATCAACACAATCATCAAAGTTTCCTTGCGTGATAGTATCTTCATCGGTGAATAACATATTACTACTAACCCTTAATATTGCAAAGAATCACAACTATGCCACTGAATATTCCTATTTTTAATTTTTAATAATTATTAATAATGAATGGTCTTAGATCTAGTCTCCTGGTTTTCTTGATAAGGCGGTTCTCCCTTGAACCTCACTCTATATATATATATATATATATATATATATATATATATATATTCCTTTGATGCTAGTTTACAAAATTTATCTTGCTGAGCTATTATAGCTCACTCTTGCTATTTATTTATATAACAGCTAGATCAGGTGCCGAAACGTCGCAGTACAACCCGGAAGAGGGTAAAGGGGAAGTCTACCTTATGAGAAAGTATCGACACCTGTTCTCAAGGTAGTATATACTTATATATGGGTGTAATAGATGGTATTCTGGGATTGTAATAATAGTTTATCTTGAACTGCTATCATTAATGGATGTTGTTCTCTGAGCATATGACTGGTGTGTGTGATGATATTAGTGTGGGGTCAATTTTGTGAGTATTAAATAGTATTAAAAAAAGATCAAGAGATATTGTTAATAAATGGAAATTGGAGTATGATGGCCCGGATTCCTGACCCCGGATCTGGGGCTGTCACAGTTGGTATCAGAGCTAAGAGTCATAATGCTCAGGAACAATAGTGATAATAATAAATATATCAGTAATAATATAAATTGCGAACTCCCATCGAGTTCAAGGGTGGTATATCGAATGTAGCATTTATTCTAGGTAGTGATTATAATTTTATAGATCATTACTAATAAAAGTTTATGTTTTAGTATAGGGAAAGGAGATTGGTGAGCCAAAGTTAAGGGTATTTAAAGTCTTCTTGTGTTTAAGGGAGTTTGAAGAAATATTGTAAGTGGATCGGCGAATGGACACTGATTGATTGTGGAGATGAAAGGATGAAACTGAGATTTGTCGGTAAAGCCAAGATATAGCTTAAGGACCAAGACAGACTGAGACATTCCGAGATTGACTTAAATGAAAAAGTTATTATGCCAAAAGTGTTAAGTTTATGTAGCACACGGGATTGATATGAGAAAGGGAATACTTGATGTATCGGGAAGTGTACGTTAGATAACCTCGTGAGTATACAGGGTATGTTGGGATATACAATTATAAAGTATAGTTTGAAGGGTCCTTGATACCGGAGTAGTGTTAGGCCAAGACGATCAATATTACGTAATTATATCGATTAGAATGGTGTGTTTTATTATGGATAAAGGCAGAAAGTATTGAGCCAAGTCACGACTAGGTAAATGACGATAATTGGGAATATCAGACGATTGGTTAAGGATAAATGGTGAATGCCAAATTTGAGAAATTTTGGAAAGTACGCAGTCTAAGATATAAATGGTATTTCAGGAAAACCTTCCATTATTTTGATTTTCAATTGGGCAGAAGCTATTAACGGTACCTATTTTTAAATTTTCTAAAGCCCTGCTAAATTATATTATTGAGTTTCAAATTTTCCTCTACTAGTGGGTAAATCCAGTTGTGATCTGGCACCTCTTATTCATTAAGGGTCGGTATTTTTTTTCAAAACTTTTTGGTACCCTTGAAATGTGTTTCAAAATTGTATTTTATCTATCTTAGTCAAAATATTCCTCTAAGATTATTTTCGGAAGATGGTATTTACCATCGTGATTTAAATTTTCATTTATATTTCTTACTCCAACTAA
This sequence comes from Kitagawia praeruptora, assembly GCA_037693485.1. Lineage (NCBI taxonomy): Eukaryota > Viridiplantae > Streptophyta > Magnoliopsida > Apiales > Apiaceae > Kitagawia > Kitagawia praeruptora. Next base: position 86,407,099 of record CM075347.1, on the reverse strand, counting down.
GAGGAGCAACTCTATATGTATACACAAGGACGATCTGTCTGTGTGATTGAAAGTCAGGAGGGGACGCCCTCCCTTGTGTGACATACGGGTTCTTCCATAATATTGATTTCTCAGATATCCTTTTGTTTCAAATAAAAGTTATTTAAACTCTTAATTTTATAAATTGATGTGGGAACCTTGCTTGTTTCTGGGTTCGTTTCAATTCAAAGTTTCTTAAATTCTATAAATTGTTTCGAATATAGAAGATTTCATTAATGGATGGGATAACGGAAGCAAGGTTTAGTGTATACGTGATTATACAAGGGAACTGGAGATTCCAAGGGAAATTTCAATAAGAGATAATTAGAACTGGAAGCGTTTCGATATAAGAGAGGAAGGTTCGCGAGAAGACATGGGTATATTTGATGATTAGTAAGAGAAAAGAATATGAGGAATTTTAAGGTATAATTGAGAGTTACTATTGAGATTAAGGTGTATTTTGAGGATAGAGTCAGAATAAGGATAAACAAAGGAAGTGGGGATAATTAATAAAGGATTCGAGGTGCAATAACTTTTAGTGGAGGAAGGCCAATATTGTGACTAATACCCTAAGTAGCAAAGAGAGAGATTAAAGATGTTAATTATTCAAAGGATTAATCCAAAAAGTTGTGAATGAGTAAAACTTGAGGTAAAGATTTTGATGAGAATAATAAAGGGAAATTACAGAGGTGGAGTAGATAGTATATCATGAAAGAACTAAGGTGAATCAGCAAGATGTAAAGAGCGTATAGTGAACAATAGACATATGGGATAAGGTATCCGGAGGAAATTGCAGGTACGCTCTAATTTAACCTCTTAAGAGTAAATGTTTGGTTAGGGATCGATTAAGTCAATGAATGGTGTAAATGGACTGATAATATATATAAGAATAATCTATCTGTGAGAAAGTAAACTATAGTGATATAAGAAAGTGAGTTATTCTCGTGTCATGCAAATCAATAACTGGTAAGGGTCAGAGAACTCTATAGAATGGAGATTAAGAGTATGAGAGAAGGTGTGAGAATATTTTTAAGGATGAAGGAAAAGTACATGCTCGTATAGTTACGAACAAGAAATATATATTATAACCAATATTTTCTTACAATTGTTTCAAGGAATATTATTATAGCTTATTTTCTGGAAAATTTTACAGAGATGATATATAAAAATATTGGAGTATTAATATTTTATGTCATGATAAAGAGCAAGGTATAGCTAAACAATAGTTGGAGATTAAACTTGAGGATATAGGATTATGACTATAAAATACACTACCATTCAGGGGAGGCCAATGTGGTGGCCGATACCCTTAGTCGAAAGAGGAAGGAGAAATGAGATAATATAGAATTACTGAATACAGGAAGGGATTTGCAAGAAAAAGATAGTGGAAGTGCTGCTATTGATAAGCTAAATGGCATATGGATGAATGACAAGCAAGTTTATATTGGTGTATTTTGCTCAGACAAGATAGAGATGTTATGAAAGAGCAAAAGGATGGAGGAAGTAATATGAGAATTAAAAGGTGTAATGTGAGAAAGGATTCGTCAATATATTCAACATGATTCCGGGACGGAATCCTTTTAAGGGAAGAAGACTGTAATAACCCTAACCTTAGAAATGCTACAGTGATTAAATGAACAGTAAATTTTGAGGATTTATGGAAATGATATGTAGGTACTCTATACGTGAAACAGAAAATGAGTAAGCAGAAACCATATTAGTGATGTACTATGAAAATAAGTGACTCGAAATGATGACAGATTTCAGAAATTCCTGAGCGTGGATTTTAAGGATTTTCGATTTCAATTGAGACTCTATGGAAGGTGATATTAAGGAGTATGGAAATATTAAAAGGTTTATATCTTGAGGAAATAGTGAAGTTAGATTAAACCAAGGGATTATCAAAACAAGGAAATGCAAGGGGAAAATGAATTGTTAAACGATTTCAGAACCACCGAGATAACGAGGTGTATTCAAAACGAGGTACGATTTAACGAGTATGGAAACAACGCAACCAAGATTAGTAATATAACAAGGATACATACCACATTATTATTTACCAATATGATTGGCATTTTACTTAGAAAATTAAGAGATTAGAGCATTAGATCATCCAAGTGACATAAGCAGTGATATCACCTTCCACTAACACTTGTTTAAGGGGTAAATTAGTCATTAACTATAGTACTTATCTACAAGACTCTAGAACACACAAGATTAGGCTAGATAATTAGTAAACCAACACAAAAGATCATCACCAACCTCACCAAAAAGCTCTCCATCTCTTTTCTCTACAAACTACCCAGCAAGTACAAGGAGGAAAGAAAAATTCATATCTCCATTTTTATCCATGATAAAATCACCAAATTTTAACCATAGCTTCTCCACTCCATGTGTAAGGTTCGTTCAAAATTTAATTGCCAACAAAGTAGTGTAGGGGTTAAGTGGTTAAGTGGAATATATTCTGATGGTGATCCTTTTCGTTTCTATAGATACTCGAGACGAGCATCGGATCATACTTTTTGGGATTAGAGATCGAGGCAAGATTTCTTCTATCTTTACTTTGAAAAATTATTTATCTTCAAGGAAAGATGATTTCATGGAATATATATACATATGATTCTATTATTACTGTATTGTGAAGGATTTTACTTTCCTGATTTTGGGAATTTAAGGGAGATGTATATGAATATGAGTATGGATATAGATTAAAGGGAGCAAGATTTCTTTTATCCTTATTTTGATAAACTGTTTATGTTTAAAGAAAAGTAGTTTTGCTAGATAATATATGAATCTTATATCATTATATGGTTAGAGATATATTCCCTATTTGTTGAGATTATTTAATGTGAATATGGATTATGGATATGAATATGAGTAGAGCGAATATACTCTATGATCTAAAGGGATATGAAAGAGAATGGTATCAGTTGTTATTTAGGGTTATATGGTTTATAATATTTTTTTTAAGATAATCTTTAAACACTTGTGATTTAATCAATATTATTTGATTATTATTTAATACTTTTAAAATAGTTAAAATATTTTGTATATAAGAGCATATTTAATTTTATTAAATACGGAGGAGATGTCTGAGTTATAATCAAAGTATTATGATGTATGTATTTTTGAAGATGATGATAAATGGAAATGATATATGAGAATGGAAATGGAAATGATATATGAGAATGGAAATGGAAATGATAAATGTGAATGGAAATGTGAATGGAAATGGAAACGGAAAAATGGAAAATGTGGAATGGTGTTTTATAAATGGAATAGTGATTTGATAAAAAGGGGGATTGCAATAGAAAGCGTAAGAGGTTGTGTGCGGCACAGTCCAGCAACCATCATTTTATGAGGATGTAGTGGAGAACCTTCCTCATTATTTTATTTTCGGCCCATGTGTTGCCGATGGAGGATGTAGTGGAGAACCTTCCTCCAGGAGGATGTAGTGGAGAACCTTCCTCTAGGGATGTTTGACATTCCTTCAACTAGTAGTAAACAAGGAGCAGGTACGTATGCAACTGATCATCGTCCTAACGTATCTGGCGTTAGCGGATATCCCCAAAACTTTAAAAGAAAGAATTGATAATGGTTTTCATATTGATATACTGAAAAAGGGAAAATGGTATGAAAGTATGGAATTACTTTATGGACAAAAGAGAAACTGATTTTATATTATTTTTATATATGATTGTTGTATAAAAAGGGAATGAAAAGATTATATTGAAAGATTTTACTCAAATGTTATATTATCTGGGATATTATACTGAGATGAAGTATAGATTATTATTTTGTTTAGAAGAGAAATTGATATTATATTATTCTATATGTCTTTTTCTTATAAACGAGAATGAAAGGTTATGTGGAGTAATTAAGGATAAATTTTTCTCTTGAATTATTATAGTGAATTTTCAGTTTATTTATATATAAATTTTCCTTTAATGCTAGTTTACAAAATTTATCTTGCTGAGCTATTATAGCTCACTCTTGCTATTTATTTATCTAACAACTAGATCAGGTGCCGAAACGTCGCAGTACAACCCGGAAGAGGGTAAAGGGGAAGTCTACCTTATGAGAAAGTATCGACACCTGTTCTCAAGGTAGTATATACTTATATATGGGTGTAATAGATGGTATTCTGGGATTGTAATAATAGTTTATCTTGAACTGCTATCATTAATGGATGTTGTTCTCTGAGCATATGACTGGTGTGTGTGATGATATTAGTGTGGGGTCAATTGTGTGTGTATTAAATAGTATTAAAAAATAATATCAAGAGATATTGTTAATAAATGGAAATTGGAGTATGATGGCCCGGATTCCTGACCCCGGATCTGGGGCTGTCACATAATTCGCCAACCGGCGATAGATAACAGCCACCTATATAAGGTCCACAAGCCGACAATTACGGTACACCGAATAATGGTACAATAGTCAAATAATTATTCAAAAACAGTATAATTAATAAATGAATTAGTTAATCGATTATCATTAACTAAGAGAATCAATTAATCAAAAAACACTTAATCAGGGAAACAATTAGGAATAGGTAGCCTCATAATTAGGGAATCAATTAACAAAACAATTAATTAGTAGGTCAACTAATCAAATAAACAAATATCAATTAACATTTAATTAGGGAATCAATTAATTAGGGGCTCAATTAATCAAGAATGCAATAATCAATGAATCAATTAGGAATAGGCAGTATCATAATCGACAATAGTTATATCATTTAATTTTGCAAAATTCGGCGAGGCACAACCAGATTCCGACCTCTAAATCACAGTAAAACAGAATTAAACAAAATTCAGTACTCGGGATTCAAAGACTCAGTACTCACAGACTAAATTCATCAGTACACAAAAACGGCAACACTCCACACAGAAATCGACTTAGCCACTACAACGCAACTACAGATGAAACTCGTGACTCGACAATACAAACTCGGACAGAAAACAAACTTCACACAGTAGTTCAACAACCAAAATAGAAACAAAACAGCGAAACCAACGAACACAGCAACTCGGTAAGTCAATAAAGTAACAAGACTCGACTTCACAACATCAATTAACACGGAAGAATGACTCGTAAAAGAAAATTGCTGGAAAGCACCGCAACGAAACGCAGAAAGAATCAACACATCGATTATAGCCATCAAAACAATAAATAACAAACAAGGTAATCAACGAACTCAACGAACTATAACAAAAACATAAAGCGCATAACAAAATACAGAAAATCAAAACAAGGGATAGATCAACAAAAGAACAGAGGAAGAGTGTTTGTTATGTGTTTGCACTGAAGAAGAAAAAATAACAAAGGTAATTTATTTGTGATTTAGAGGATCGTAGATTTATGTGGTTTGTGTAATTGTTGGTAATTGATGATATGAAATTTGGTTTTGATTTGGTGGGGGTTATTGTTGGTGCTTGTCTGGAGAGAAGGTGAGGAGAGGCCACCACCGCGGCGGTGGAGTCAATTGTACTTATCCACAATCAATATAGAAGTTGAATAGGAATACAAGCACCAATTAGGTGTGTATAAAGGGTTATATGTTCAATTAAAGTAAACGTCTTTTAAATTGATTGAAAGATAGGATATTTTAGGTATTTATTAAATTTTATTTAATATTACAATTTTGTTTTTATATAATTATTATTTTAAAAAATTTTAATTTTAATTTAATATAATTTAATATACTCAAATTTACGAATTATACTAATGTTTCCTTATTATAAATAACGTATATGGATTTTTAATATATTTTATTAATAATTGAAAATATGGTGTGATATTTTTGGGTATATATTAATATGTAAGATTAGTTTTAAATAATAAAGTTAATGTTTTTTTAATTAGAAAGAAAATATTAATGATTTGAAGATATTGTATGATTGAAAAAAGGTAACGTATTCTAATTAGAAAGGAAATATTAATGATTTGAAAATATGATATGATTGATGTTTTTGTAAAGGTAATATCTTCAAATAAAAGTAAATATGAAAATGACAATAGCTAATTACCATTAATTATATTATGTCATTATTTATTTTAATAATTAGGATAAAAAGGAAATATTTATGATTGGAAGATATGGTACGATTCATTTTTTTAGCTGTTTATAAAAGATAATATTTTCAACTATAAGTAAATGTGAAAAAGACAATCGGCTAATTACTATTAATTATATTATGTTATTATTTATTTTAATAATTTTTTTTGCCAGAATTATTTATTTTAATAATTAGGATAACCAAACTGAAAACAAAAGCCAAACTTTCAGTATTTCGGCTTTAATTTAATAATACTAGCTTATAACCCGTGCGATGCACGGGTTTCTTTTGATATGTTATAAATTTCATTTATGTTATAATTATGTTTTTATATAATCATTATTTTTTAAAATTATTTTAATTTTATTTAATATAAGTTTAATTAATGATATGCATGATTTAAAATTTAAATTATAAAATTTGAATTTAAATATGTCGTTGACGGATTCGAACCTTGAATCCTTGAATAGTAATTTAATCATAAAATATACCTTATAATTACATCTAACGATCCTATTAATTACTAAAAATCTAACAGTAATATGGTGTAACATTTTTAGGTATACATTAATAATTGCAAAATTATATTTTAAATTAAAAGATAATGTATTTAATTAGAAATGAAACATTGATGATTGGAAGATATGGCATAATTGATGTTTTTAGGTGTTTATAAAAGGTAATATCAACTAAAAGTAAATATGAAAAAGATAATCGAGTAATTACCATTAATTACATTATTCTATTATTTATTTTATTAATTAGGATAATCAAACCGACAAATTTTCAATATTTTGGTTTTAATATAAGAATATTAAAAAGTAATGTATTTAATTAAAAAAGAAACATTGATGACTGGAAGATATGTTATAATGGATGTTTTTAGGTTTTTATGAAAGTTAATATCTGTGACGCCCCCAAATCCCCCCCTGTCCGGGGACCCGGGTCGTCACATCAGGTCTAAGCATCCTGCAACACACGTTAGCTCAAATAATAATAAAATCTTTATTACAACGGAGCGGAACAGTCCCACTCCATATATCTAAGATCGGTCTCACACTTTATTACAATCCGATTATTACATCTTCGAATTATATCTTACAAAACTCTATAAAGGTAGAAAAGATAACAGTTTCCAACTGGATGATCTAGTCCTTGTCAGCATAGCCTGGAGCTTTTCCCTTTCCTCTGGATCCCTGGCTGGACGTCTCACATCTTTCTTTCTTGACAGCTGAACAAATGTTGTAAAGCAAGAGTGAGCAACTTTGGTGCTCAGCAGATTCTCTCCTTACTCGGTACATAAATATAGTAGTATATATATATCGAAAGAGATACTCGAAATTTAAGAAAACAATTAAGATATCAGAAATCTGACAAATTGACTCAAGACTCGTCTCGAAAATAGGATACTCGAAATGACTCGGCTCGAAAATAGATACTCAAAAGACTCATTTGGTGAAACTCTGATGACTCAAGATAATTGAATAATTGGTCTTCCATCCTTTCGGTATCTCGACGGGACGATCAACTATCCGACCGGGTATACCGTCCTCCAATGACACCGCACTTCGCCCGATCACGGCTACAATACGATATCAACGAATATAGTATATAGTATGAATGCACTACGCCATAGATGCCCAGACGCAACTCACTTCTACTGTTGCATTAGACACGTTTTTTGTTACAATAGGCCTAAGATAACACTTTTTCACCATTTCATCCGCTAGTGTTGCCTCTGCTCTCTAACGTAACGCTTTTGTTCTCAATAGTAACACTAAGAAAAGTATTACCTTAGGGCCATATAGTAACACTAAATCAAACAAATGCAACACTAGAAAGGTGTTACAATAGCTTAGCCAAAAAAAGTCAGAGGACACGTGGCATGTGGGCCCACGTGACACGTGTCATGGTGGTGACGTGTCATGGGGTGATACATGGCAGGTGGCCACGTGGTAGGTGTCCACGTGGCATGTGGGGGGCACATGACACGTGGCAGGTGGGGGGCCACTCTCTATTGCAACACTACATAATTATCTAATGCAACACTATAATTATCTAATGCAACACTACAATTTTCTTTTAAAAATATAAATAAGGCTAATGTAACACTTTGTTATTCTAATGTTACAGTTCATGATAACAAGAACAATTGCAACACTAATAATAAAAAATTTGCAATATCTAATTTGTACATGTAGTAATCCTATTACAACCCAACAAACCCCAATCTAGTCAATACAAAATCATAATATGCACGGATCTCCTTCATCCACCACTTCACCAGAATATAGTCTAAATCCACCACTTCACCAAAACAAAGTCCAAGTACCTACAACTTCTAATTTCTTCAAAGTACCTCACCAGTCTTTGTGCTAAATACATGCGTCTTTGTCGGAAATACTCTTCTGTTTTTTCTTTGCAAGAAATGCAAGACAAATCTCTAAAAACTTACTCTATCACGGATGGCACTAAACATGTTGGATGCAAGAGCTGCTAGCAACATGAACATTGGAGTAATTTTTTTCTTTCCTACAATTAAGGATAATAGATCACAATATGTACATGTACCAAATATATACTCAAACAAATCAATTATGATTTAGAAGAGAGTACCATTTTAGAATTACAAATCTGACATATTTGAAATTCATCATCAAATTCTACGACTTAGAATCATCTGCATTGACAAAGCAAAACTTCATGAATAGACATTACGATAAATTTGTGTGTCAAGATTCTCAACTGACCATGATTTCTGAAGTAATCGATATTATAAAAAAGAACATAGTGAATCCTTGCGTGCATATAGTAAAAAATCCCTACAACATTTAATAATAAATATAGACATCAATTTTTTTGATATGAAAAAATCTTTAAATTCCAAAAAATGGGAAAACATTAGAAAGAAACAAACACAATCTGTAGATTTCATAGTAAATTATAGTAGTATAAAGTCAAAACTTTAAAAAAACTAGGAAAACATGACTGGTTCGAGGTTCTAGCACTACGTGTAAGGATTCATAGCTTATTTAGATTGCGGACTCTCTAGTATTTCAATTTCTTCTGAACACACAGGACCTTAATAACCTTAATAAACATAAATGTACATAAAGTCGTATAGTGGATAACCATCAGCCTACTTAAGAAGTTAAATTAACAAGTATATGCAAGAATACATATTATTCTGAGATATCAAATTTGATTAGAGGGGACACAACTGGTACATATATCTTAAGGAAATCAAATATATAAACTCAAATCAGACAAACAAGTAACTTTCTAAGAGAGGTTCAGATGATTAACTTAAGAATATATGAACATATGTGAAATAAATATGTCGAGATATTCATATATTACAGGGAATCTAACGAATGAAAGCAAGTTAGCACAAGCACTTCATTTCACAATTTTGATAAAACCTGCCATATTTAGCTTCAACAACCAACACATAAATGCTTCAACAACCATTTTTCGATATATATACACATACAAACACTAAACACAAACAACATGAGATAAAAAAAAATCAGCACGCAACCACAAAAAGGAAATCCATCAACCTTTTTACTAACAAAATGAAGTGTTGGCATTTCCCTTTTTTTTGTATGTATGCATGCAAGTTTTAGAAACCCTAAAGATAGAACATACTATCAGCAGGCTCGTTTGACAAGAGATTTTCAACATGTGCTGCTGCTGCGTCTAAGCCCTCCAAATCATCAAGAGCATCTTCAGAAATCTCTCACATGTCGCACCCTGATATTGTATTAATCAGCATTATAGTCCCTTCTCTAAAATCAGTCTAGGTAAATAATTTTTAAAAACTAACGCAAAAAGGCAATTAATTCAAGATGTTTTGGAGCCTCAAAGAATGAATTAAAACAACTCAAGGCTTTAAATTTACAAGAAATGCAAGGAAAACCTCCAAACAATGCAACCGGATGAGTAGGAGTAGTTGACAAATCCACTTAATCTAACAAGATCACACAACATAGAAAAGTAAACATATATGTATAATCATGCGGATGTGGTAAGTCAGCAACTCAGTTCATGTACTAATCCTTACATTTGTTAGAGGGAAACTTTCCCAGAGATGTGACCAGCTGTAACAGAGATTATAAAATAAAAACATAGGTGTTGTAGGATTAGCCATTTTCTTAAACTTTACAAGTGGAAGAAATAATTCTTATAGATTTAGCATAGCACGTTAATAATCTGGTTCACACTCCAGATTGCTGAAGACTATATATGCTACCATATAATGTTATATGCTAGTTTCTTGATGACTCCATGACTAATAATTTTTCAATTTTATTGTTCACTTATTGTTGGTAAAAAGTACATGTTAAGTTACATTAATAGATTGATTAATAGGAACAAATCATTAATATTTTACGTGTAAATGCAATGGACGGCACAGTAGGCACCACAATGTCACCAGCCATGCTGCGCATGACACACTACACAAAGTGCTAATTACAAAAACTGTTACCTTAATCCAGAGTCACCAAGACCATGAAGCCAAACTATCGTTGCTTATGTCTCCCTTTAGGTCTGACAACATAAGTCCTTCCAAATTCATGAGTGCTCCTGATACTTCTGTTACCTGAGGCATTAATAGGAAAGATACAAAGAAAATATCAGAAACTATAGTGATAATATCATTGTAAAACAAACATACCATTACACACGACTGTCATATCAAAAATTAATTTCGCTCAAAAGTAGTAGTCTATCAGCATAGTATGCTTCAATTAAATAGCATACTATAACTTACCAACATAGTATGGAGGTTCATGCATTTTGTAGTTTGCAAATTACGTAGACTGTCATCAAAGAACAACTGAAATTGACAAAAAATTAAAGATTAGATAACAATGCAAAGGAAATAAGTGGATATGTTTAACTAAAGACATAAGTGACAATGAACAGAATAGGAGAAAATATAACATAAAGATCAATATAACAACAAAGTTGATTATTTATCGACACAACAACAATGCCACATATCGAGTTAAAGCCTGATGGTAAAAAAACAAAGGATTATCAAAACCTTTACAAGTCTGTTTCATTTCCTTCCCAGTACACATATTCCAGGAACTTTATTGTCCTCTATCTTTAGCTTCTCGATCATGTATTCTAATTATTGCATTTATAAAAGGGTCACCATAAAAATTGCAAGAATTAATAAGAAATAGTCATATTTTAAAGTTAAGCAAACTTGTAATATTTTTGGTGCACTGGATGGACAATCCAGAACTATTCAGATACAACGTATCATCAACATCTAAATATGAGATAAAAGAGAAAAATTTAAGTTAAATTAAATAACATTTTTAATGGTTTGCTAAAAAATTAAATTAAATCAAACGTACTTCAGTTTAGCTTCCAGGCAACTGCTTTGCCTACTCAGTGTTCCTGCAACAAAATTTTCTTGATTACGAGAAAGAATATTATTAAAAGAAAGTATTATGCGGAATAGAGATGTTCTGAAGCGAGCATGTGAATTATAATCAGTCAATCCTATATACACATCGTATTATCAGTATAAGTTTGTATAAATTAGCTAGTAATAGAAAGAATCGACAACCATTACAACGTATAACAACAGATTACTAAGGCTCATTTTTAAGTTCTGAAATTCAAACGATCAGACCCTAATATAACCTTCTAGCCTTCCTAATGCTTGGTGTTTGCGTTTGGGTCGTTCTTCACCCTCATCTGGCTGTTAAACATCAAAATTTAAAACAGTTATAAACCATCTAACTGTGAAAACATAAAGACTGTATAAATGTATGCCACTATTTCTATTGATCAAAAACATATATAGGTGCTTACATTATGGGTATCCCCCGAGGCCTAGGCCACTAACAAGATGGTTGAACCTTTCCATCCACTTATCCACCTCAGTGAGAGAACCTTGGCTGCTTTTGATTGTTTTTCATCATCACTAAGAACATATTTTCACAAGAATAAGCACACTGCATGCCATGTCAGTTAAAGAGTGTCTTGACCTAACACTGTATGATTCTTCCAATATTGGGTGCACTATTAACTCAGGGCTATAACAGGAGCTGCATCATTGGTACAGAACACATGTGATAAATCTGCACCCTAAGGGAAAAAAGTAAGAAAGAATTATGACACTCAGTGTATATAGTATGCACTTGAACTAGGCAGGCAGTAATGAGAAGAAAACTCAGTCCTTGAAAGAGAAGTACAAATATGTTTTCTTTAATCTACCTGAAAGCACTTATTCGCATACAATGTTAATCTAAGAAACCTAATCTGTATATTCACATCATTATATTTTTGTTCTAACTTATCTCAAGAATGCATATAGCCTTACTTCAATAGTTGTACATACAAAAACACACACAATATAGGATTCAACAATTACATACTGATATAAAACATCAGTACAAAGACATATAAATTGGACAGACACATATGAACACAAACAGACAGAGAGGGAGAGGGGAGAGAGAGAGAGAGAGAGAGAGAAAGAGAGAGAGAGAGAGAGAGACCAGTGACGATTCCTTGACATATGCCTATATAATTGACACCCTAATTATACCTTGAACGAAAATCCCCAATTGAAGCCCTAACTGGAACCCCGAACGGAAAGCCCCAATTGAAGCCCTAATTGAAAATCAAAATAGAAGAGTGACGAAGAGAGCAAAATCAATTAAGCAATGAAATTATATATATAATTACCAATAAATTTGAGGGAGTGAGCACTAATTAATTAAGCACCTGCAAATTCAAAAACAAATTAGATTGAAAGTCGAGCGAATAGAGAAGAGAGATGAGAGATAAGAGAAGAGAAAAGAAGAGAAGAATAGAAGAGAAGAGAGTGAAAAGGAGAAGAGATTGATTCAAAACCAGGGCTAGTTCTTAGGAGTGAACGGAGTGTCTATGGAGAGAATGAAAGTGAGAGTGAAAGTGTTTGCGAGAGAGTACGAGAGAGTTTGTCAGCGAGTGTTCATTTGATTTAATTAAGGGGGAAAGTGAATTGTTTGAGTATTTTGTTTGGGTTTGGGGGGAAAATTACCGCCCTTTTTCACATTTTTTTTTTATCTTCCTTTATTTTCTTTTTAAAATTTTTGTAAACTTAAAATTAAACAAATAAATAATGAGAGAGAACCATTTTATTTTTTTTGTAAACAAATTGTTGAGTGTTTGCGAGAGAGTATTGATTGAATTGTTGTTGCCCACAATTTTCCATCTTTTTTTAACTTAAAATTAAATAATCAATAAAAATAATTATTTAGATAATTTGGGTTGTAATTTTTTCAAATAATTTGGGATTATGCTAATTCGTTTTTAATGTCATTCCCAAAATTTCAGAAAAAAAAATTATTTGATTGGATAATTTAACGGTCAACTATCACTTTGACCGGAACCCCTAAATAGGGTTTCGTCGGGGTTTAAGGATTCGATTTTTTAAAAAATATTTCTCGACCACCCAACCATACGGGAATCAAGATCCATCATATTTAATGTTATTCCCAAAAGTTTAGAAATTTTTTTTTATTTGATCGGGTAATTCAACGGTCAACTATCACTTTGACCGGAACACCTAAATAGGGGTTCGTCAAGGTTTAAGGATTCGATTTTTTAAAACATATTTCTCGACCACCCAACCATACGGTAATCAAAATCCATCATATTTAATATTATTCCCAAAATTTTAGAAAAAAAAATTCATTTGATCGGGTAATTCGACGGTCAACTATCACTTTGACCGGAACCTCTAAATAGGGTTTCGTCAAGGTTTAAGGATTCAATTTTTTAAAAACTATTTCTCGACCACCCAACCATACAGGAATCAAGATACATCATATTTAATGTTATTAACAAAATTTTAGGGAAAAAAAAAATTATTTGATCGGGTAATTCAACGGTCAACTATCACTTTGACCGGAACCCCTGAACAGGGTTTCGTCAGGGTTTAAGGATTCAATTTTTTAAAAAATGTTTCTCGACCACCCAACCATACATGAATCAAGATCCATCATATTTAATGTTATTCCCATAATTTTAGAAAAAAAAACTTTATTTGATCTGGTAATTCAACGGTCAACTATCACTTTGACTAGAACCCCTAAACAAGGTTTCGTAAGGGTTTAAGGAATCGATTTTTAAAAAAATATTTCTCGACCACCCAATCATACGGGAATCAATATCCATCATATTTAATGTTATTCCCAAAGTTTTAGGAAAAAAAATTATTTGATTGGGTAATTCAACGGTCAACTATCACTTTGACCGGAACCCCTAAACAAGGTTTCGTCAGGGTTTAAGGATTCAATTTTTTAAAAACTATTTCTCGACCACCCAACCATACGGGAATCAAGATACATCATATTTAATGTTATTCCCAAAATTTTAGGAAAAAATAATTTATTTGATCGGTTAATTCAACGGTCAACTATCACTTTGACCGGAACCCCTAAATAGAGTTTCGTCGTCAGGATTTAAGGATTTAATTTTTTAAAAAATATTTCTCGACCACCCAACCATACGGGAATCAAGATCCATCATATTTAATGTTATTCCCAAAATTTTAGAAAAAAATTTTATTTGATCGGGTAATTCAACGATCAACTATCACTTTGACCGGAACCCCTAAACAGGGTTTCGTCAGGGTTTAAAGATTCGATTTTTTAAAAAATATTTCTCGACCACCCAACCATACGGGAATCAAGATACATCATATTTAATGTTATTCCTAAAATTTTAGGGAATTTTTTTTATTTGATCGGGTAATTCAACGGTCAACTATCACTTTGACCGGAACCTAATATATAAATAATTAAAGAATTAACATATAATATATAAAATCTATTTCAATGAATAACATAGAATTTATTTCAACCTAATATATAAAATTTATTTCAGTGAATAATATAATATAATTAACATATATAAAGAATTAAAATTATTCTAATAATTTAGTAGTAATAAATAAAACCTAAGGTGCAAAGGTTATATATTAATGATGGAGGAAATTAACCAATTATAATTGTAGATGGAGCGGTTGTGGTGGTGAAATAGAAGTCATGTGCCTTGGAGGTCAGGGGTTCGAATCCCTCCAACACCAATTTCTTTTTTAGTAAGAGGTAAAATAGACACGTGGCAGTGGGGCCCACTGACACGCGGCACATGTGGGACCAACCTGACACGTGGCAGTGGGACCAAAGGACACGTGGCAGAGTAGGACCATACTGACACGTGGTAGTGGGCCCACATGACACGTGGCAGTGGGCCCTCGTATGACACGTGGTAGAGTGGGACCCACACTGACACGTGGGCCCCCCCCACATGACACGTGGCAGTGTGGGACCCACTCGACATGTGGCACATGTGGACCCACCTGACACGTGGCAGTGGGGCCTACGTGACACGTGGCAATGGGACCCACATAACACGTGGCAGTGTGGGCCCACACGACACGTGGCACTTATGGGACCCACCTGACACGTGGCAGTGGGGACCACCTGACACGTGGCAGTGGGGACCACCTGCCACGTGGTGGAGTGTGACCCACAAATGACACGTGGCAGTGGGGCCTACCTGACACATGTCTGTGGGACCCACATGTTCATTTGCTTTTTTATTTATAAATGTTTAAAAAAAACAAATGCAACGCTTAATGTAAGAACCCAGATTTTTTATAGAATTAAAAATTTTTCTTATGTAATAATATGGAAGTGAATAGTGGTTACGACTACGCTGTAACGGTTGTTCTAGTAAATAAATAGAATGGATGTGGGTTCAAATATTTATATGTCATGAAGAATACTTTTGGTTGACAGCATAGATAAGAATGATCTATCTTCTAAGGATATAAGTTATATTATTCCAAGAAAGATTATTCTTGTGTCATCCAAATCAATATCTATTATAAGTCCAGCGGTTCCGTAAAAAGGTTAAGGAACACTCGAGGGTAAACCAGGCTCATTTTCCTATTTATAGGAATTAAATAAAAATAAGTGATGAATAGTGATTTTGGTGGAATTTGGAATATTATTATAATAATGCTATATTCGGTATTCGGAACGGATTTCTGAGTTCGTATTAGTGGTCCAGGAGGAAAATAAGTGTATGTAAAAGCTGTCGGATTCAGAAAAATAGCACTTTTATTTTCTCCGAGATTTCCCTCGACACTGCCAGACTTAAGGAATTATCAAAGGGATTTAAGGAAATTAAATTCGAGAAGTATTAACAAAGGTGGAGAATGCTATTATAATTATTAAGAAGGTTTTCGGTAAAACCCTAACTAGAAACGAATGAGTTATTCCCTCGAACGATCAACGAATTAAGCAATAAACGGACAAAGAAACAAGAAGAGGGAGCAAGATTCATGCATAAGCCAGTAGAAAATATCTATTAACCAACATAGTTACAAGAGTAACTAGAATCAAGTGAACCAACCAAATACTTAGCAATCTAACTACAAGTTAGCCTTAAACCACCACTAGATCAACACTTGTCCTCACAAAAACATCACTCCATGCATCATCACTTTAATAAAGCAACCAAGATGAGATATTATCCAAGTCTCATCCACTTGATGCATTATTATCACATTAACCAAGCAAAGAACACAAAAAATATCAAACCTCTCCATAAACCTTTACATTCTGCTATTCCTTAAATTCAAGGATCAAAATCCTACTTCCAACCATCATTTAATCTTGAAACTTTTTATGTGAGTCCTATAATTCATAAAAATGATCTCCTCAAAATCCTAGCTTTAATCTCTTATTTTTCCATTTTCAAAAAAATCATTAAAAAGGAGGATGAATAGTGTTCTTCAAGAACTAACTTTGATTTTCAAGTTTCTTTGGTTGATCTTAGGTTTGTTAAGGCTAGACAAGGACCATACCAAGCTTTGTAAGGCTAGATCACACTCTCAAGAAGGTATAATGATCTTGAAACCCTAGGTCTACTTTGAGTATTATGCATGTTCTTGATAGATTTAAGTGTTAGTAGCATGTAAGTGATGTTATAAACATGATTATGTAGTAGATCTAATGGATTTAAGAGAGGATGATTATGTTGGTATAATATTGTGTTCTTGAACTTGTTGAGATGAGAATCATGTGTATAAGTTGTATTGGTGCCCGGTGTGGCTTGGTTTTGGGTGTTACGATTATTAGAACGTTCGATTTATAGCCGTCGTAATGCCCGATTTTCGTTTAATCTTGAAATCTGAACTTGACAGTAGATGTAACGCACTGATTAGCTTCGATTTATGCCATGATATTCTAGATTATGTTATGAGCTTCGTTTTGATATAAAGATCGCATGAAACGGACTTACGGTTTAGGAGTTATGATTAAATTCGTATAAGTGGTTCGAAACCGAGAATGCAAATTCGTAATTGAAATTGAACCGTGTAAAATAAGTATCGCAGTGGCGAATCTTGGTAATTAAATGTTAGAGATCATAAGGATGGTGTGAGAGAAGACCTCGTATTAAAAAGATCGTTTTTCGATTTTATAAAAATGTTCGAATCAAGGTTAAGTACGAAAGTACCCCTAAAGAGTATACTTGGTTATAACTACGGTAAACCACTTAGAAAACGATCGATAAATCTTGAGGTATAATCTTTCGACTTTAAAACTTTTACAAATCAAATACTTACCATATGTAAAGGTAATGACATGCTTTATTAACGAACAAGTGTCGGATAATAAAAGCAATAATAAGAGTGAATTAGAGGGGTATAACGAAACGACTTGAAAACATATTTCGATTTAAGTTAAGTTTATACTTAACCTTTTAAAAGGTGTTAAGTGATTAATCCCGAATGCCTTGGCTATTTATAGATCATCAGGCTGACCCGGGACACGCTACCACTACCCCTACCCGTACTCGATTCTCAGGCAAGTTTCAAACCGTTTTTAAAAGGCTGTTGTTGTGAATACATATATATGCTTTCTGTTATACATATGCCATAGCATGCATGCCTACTTTTAAAGTCATATTGATATACTTGTTCCTGGAATTATTGTTGGCTTATAAGCTAGATAGTTAATATATCAGTTATAAGCCGGATATCACTAAGACCCTTAAGCGAAGGGCAGTTAAATCTCATTCTTTGATTATAGACCGGGAGTTGTTATTTCTTGATATATTGATATTATTTTCAGAGGAAAATATTTAAGTAAATATTTTCCATTTATTATCCGGCGAATATTATTGGAATATTCCTTTGAGATTATTTGATAAATATTATCCGGATTATTCATCAGATATTTATTCGATGAACATTATCTTTAATATTCCTCTAAAGTCGGTTTATTATTCGAATATTATTTCGAACCCTCAGTTAAGTTATTGACTTAAAAAATATTCATTCTTATTTACTCAATAGATATTATTTTCGAATATTCATTCGAGTTATTTATTTAATGAATATTATTTTATATTCATTCGAGCCTTATATATTCAAATGAATATTATTTCGAATATTCATTCAATCTCTATTTATTTTATAAATATTAGTTGAACATTGATTCGAACTCTAGTTATTCGATAAATATTATTCAAAATATTCCCTTGAGGCGATGAATATTATCTTCGACATTCATTTAAAGTCGATTCAATTATTGAACATAATTTCAAATGTTCCTTCGATAATCATTTCTTCTATAAATATTACTGAGTTGAATATTCATTGTTTGTTCAATAAATATTGTCTCAAATATTCAGTCGATCATTATGTCATCAATGAGTATCATTCTTAAGTATAATATTCATTATTGATTCAGTGAATATTATTTCAAATATCTATTTGATGATTATTTCATCACTAAATATCATTATTAATTTGAATATTCATTATTTGTTCAATGAATATTATTCTGAATATCTATTCAAAGATTATTCCGAGCAACCCTTTTTCAATATCTGTGACTTAATAAATATTCCTGGAATATTTATTTAATTCTTCTAAATCGTTTCAAAGATCATTGATTTCATTCACATAGTATCATCGACCCTCGAACATTATATAAATTATTTCAGAGTCTTATTTTTATTATTATATTATCGAGGAAGGTTCTCAGTAATGCCATTCCTCCTTCGATTCTATTATAAAGGGAACCTTACTTGAGGAATGTTATTTTATCTTGTGACTGCCCGGTCATAAATTATTCGTTTCACTCGCAACTCGGTTGCTATTACTCATGGAATTATGTATACCCACTCATTATTCGAGGGGTAAGAATATTGGAACAAGTTGGTATCCATTAACAAGCAGCAGCTTGGGAAATATTGGTGAATTTTCCTTTCCAATTAGATATGACTACTTTGTGGAGTCTTATCAACAAGTATTATACTTGGGGAAAGGGGGACGAACTTTACGTTTCAAGGTATGGATGTGAAATGAACTAGGAGATGCGTAAGTGACCCAGTGGCGCCGGTCCAGCAAATGCCCCAACCGTTGGCCGAGGGGGTTCCAGAGGGCGGTAGACAAGTAGATTCGTCAGTGCTTCCTTCTACATGTAGTAAACAAGAGGTGGGGAGCATAACATGCGACTGATCATCGTGTAAATGCTATGTCTCCTGGCGCGTCAAACTCCAGTATTAGTTCATCACTCAATGTTGGAAATTTTCTGCAACATCATCTTAGTTGGCAGAGTTGAAAAGTATTTCAAACCGGAATTGCAATATCTTTCTAGCAAGTTCTTATTTTTATGAAAATGATGCTATCTTGCTTATTTTGGCATAACACATGCTTCCACGAAATATATACATGTTGAGTTACCTTGTAACTTCATCCTTTATATTGAACTGACAATATTTTCTCTAATGCATGGCATATGGTTTCAAAATATATCTTTGAACTGTCATATATATTACTGTTCAGTTATATTCTTGTTGGTGGGCTATTGCTCACCCTTGCTTTATTATTTATATCACAACAATAGTTAGATCAGATGGCCGCACAAGGTGCACTTGGTGCGAGCAGGTGTCCGCCGTCAGAGGATTAACCGTTGAGATCGTAGCTACCATTGCTGAAGAGTAAGCTATTGGAAGGCTAGTTGTTAGCATTTGAATATCAAATGTATTTATTATATGACATATACAAATGGATGGCACAGAGTAAGTAATGTATAAATTGTAATTCTTTGGGTTGTAAGAACTCAATTGTGTGATTAATAAAATTTGGTTACTCTGATTACATCTCTGGGACTATAACGTTTGTGTTCTATATTGTTGTTTGGGTCACAAGGTTGTTATTCAATTTATGTTGATTTTATGGATGGAAATTGAGACCGTAACGACCAGATCCCGGACCCCGGATCTGGGGGTGTTACACTTAATCTCTATTGTAACACAACGAATCTATTGCAACAGTACATGTTCTACTGCAACAGTACCTTCACAAGTAATGTAACACAATCTCAACAGTGTTTCAGTAGGTCAAAAAAGGTACCTCTTATGTAACACAAAGTGGGTGTTACAATAGAAAAGCATTGCGGACACCAATCTATAGCGTAGTGATGCTAGCATCATAGTGGGTGATATCAACCCTGGCATCATAGTGCCTAAAATATTCTTGTGTCCATATAAAGGTACATAAATCTCTCTTTCTCTTTTTCGTAGTTGAGAAGGGGGAAGGAGTCTAAATCAATAGACATTAATGAACCATCATTGATAGACGTTGCACATGACACGATCAATTCGACTCAAGGTCCGACGCTAATAGACTAAGACTACAGAATGTTCTTGTGAATTATGGCCAATACCGGGTATATAAGCAGTGATTTCAAATCCAGAGGCTTATCCACGAGTAGCGTCACTGCTTGATCAGCGGGGAGGAGTATCTCATCAAAGTATGGGGCAAAGGATCAAACGAAATGGGCCTCTTTCCCAAAATTGACCAGTAGAATACAGAATTCCCGAATATTTAATGAACTGACATTTGTAGATAAACTTCATAGGAAAGTATTTAATTGATCTGGAGGACTGCCAGTTTTACTCAATGTACCACCAATCCGAACAATGGACTGATGTAACTCTCAATAAAAATATTTAAATTGGTTGACAAGAACAAAGTGCCAACCCTTGACAAGAAAGGCAACTATCTCGAAATAATGAGAATAGTCTCAAAACAAAATATGATGAGTTGTACTGAACAAATAGTACCACTCGAATATTTGTAATACTCACAATTGATGAACGTTAAATAGAATATTTTCACTTGATCAATGAGTAAAACTCTAACGATTCTAATTTTATAACTCCTATCGGTTGATTCGAAAGATGAATCAACTAAAAGATAACCAATAAATTATTGTTGAATTTGTACAATAAATTCAACCAAAAAGAATGAGTTTAACTATCTCGAACGAATGAGATTAGTTTGACTGAATAAAAGAAAAAAAGTCGTCTCGAATTAATGAGATCGACTCGATAGCAACGAATCTGTTTCTACGCTTATAGGGAGTATAATTCGCAATTAAACTAAATTAATAGTATCGTAACATTTAACGAGAAATAATGCTCAAAAGAAATTAGTGCATCATAAGGAGTAGCAAATAGGTCTCATAATTGATAGCTCGAAAATAAATATAGGATAAAATAATATGACAGAAATACAAAGTTTTCGAGAGTTAGGGTAGGAATGAACTTGCCTCTTTCGCGAAATGTCAAAATAATTCGGACTCATGATTTTAATAATCAAGCAATTCTCGAAATATAAATTCAAAAGATGGTTGAAACTTTAAAATCTCGTTAAAGTATCATTCTTGACTTATTAGATTTAAAACGGAGGCTCTATTCATTTTTCCTTATTATTTTTAATATCTCGGGTTTATGGCATCACAAAGTTTTAAGTAAGAATTTATACTTGAAAAATCTCGCTCTAGTTATTCATAAGGGAAATTTTCCAATTAAAGGTCCCTATTTAATTAATGACAATTCTCATATTAATATCCGTCTCAATAAATAAATCAAGTCATTTAATGTACTTATTCCAAAAATAATCGTTTAAACTAATAACATTTTTCATAAGTGGAGGCACTAATCGATCACCTAATTATTTAAATAAACCGCATTTTTGTGACAATGCGCCAATTTAGATTAAAATCGTACGTTGGAATTTTACTTTATTTACCATAATAGAATTTCTCACTAAGAGGGTCTCTAATTATCTATAAATACTTGCTACAATTATTTGATTAAATCACCTCACTAAATTTAATTAGTTCTTGTAAAATCTCTAATAATGACTAGAATTCTCAAATAATTCAAACAACCCATTTTTATTCACATTTTAAATCCATACTTTTTTTTTTGTAAGATCCTTGCTTATTCCAAAATATGGGTTCATAATTTAAATCCAACTAGCTTCGTTACCCGTGCAAGGCACGGGGATATTCAAGTTTTATTGTGAGATTTTGATTTTTAATAGTTGTGACCATGAATATTCTTCAATTTGTTGCAATGTTGCCTAAATATAGATTAACTTACTCTCTTTTCAAGTGCTCTCACTTTGTAACAGGTTGTGTCTAAAATTTCTAATATCCAATCAATTAGTCATCTAGTTCAATGATTTTAGTTATAAATTTAAATTCATTATACTTAGAACTGGATGTCACAGTTTCGATTCTGGACAATGCCTATAACTAACGTTTTCATAGCATTTGATTTTAGGGGGATTTTAGAGTTATATCATAGGAAATTGGAAGGCATAAATGTGAAATGATATTAAATAAAATGTAGAATATTGCGATATTTTGGGTTTTAGTAGTTCGACTTTGTAGCCGTGAACACCTTTCAATTTGTAGCGGTGTTGCCTAAATATAGTTTAGGAAACTCTCTTCTGGGGAACTTCATTTTCAACATGAATTGTCTAAGATTTATAATATCTATTAAGATGGTCATCTAATTCAATATTTTCAGTTGTGAATTTAAATTCACTTTATTCAGAACTGAGAATTTAAATCTTATTACTCGCTATGAGCTTTTAAATAATATATTTTATTACAAATTAGACTAATACATTAAATACTATTATTACTAAAATACATATGTTTATTATTCTTTTATTATTCTTGTTATTCCCCGGCTTAATTCCTAATCGTGAACCCAATCGTTTAGTTCTGATTCTCGAATTTTATGAGTATTTCTATACAAGTATTATTCATATATTGGCGTAATTATATAATAATTTACCCAAGAATTTTAATCTAAATATATGCACCAATATAAATTATTAAAAGTTTTTTTTTTGAAAGCAATTATTATTAAAAGTTAATGACTATTATTAGTTTGTTCTAATTAATTACGTAATATTAAAGTAGATATTACATAATCATATTGAATATAAAATTATTAAATGATGTATATTAAATATATAAAGGGACAAAATAGTAACTTTGCAATGAATAAAATGTGACATGTTGTGGTATATATCTAAGTTCACTACATATCATATATCACTAATTTATACTAAACTGTAACATATAAAATATCTTTGAAATTGACAAAAAAAATTATCTTAAAAATCAAAACCAAATATTCTTCATTCATCACCCAAGATACATAGCATATTTATGATTTACATAACACATGTGATTGTTAGCCTAGTGGTAAGGTGGTGTGTATATGAATGGAAAAACCTAAGTTCGATCCTCAGCAACAACAATTTTTTGGAAAAAAATAAATGGATTAAAATGAAGGGCTAAAATAGTAACTTTGCAAGGAATAAAATGTGACATGTTGTGGTATATTTATGATTTACATAACACATGTGATTGTTAGCCTAGTGGTGATCCTCAGCAACAACAATTTTTTGGAAAAAAAAATAAATGGATTAAAATGAAGGGCTAAAATAGTAACTTTGCAAGGAATAAAATGTGACATGTTGTGGTATTATATATATATATATATAATAGATTAAATGACCAATATTTTAAATCCCAATTCTTCTCTTTATTTTTAATACCCAATTTAGTAATTCAAACAAATTCCTTTTCTTTTCCTAAAAAAAACATTTAACAACTTAATATTATTTTAATCATTTTATTACTTAATAATTAATCCCAAATTATACATACAACCCATGTATGTATCACCATCAACTCAACACCACAGTTGTCTCAAAACAGATTAGACAATGTGCGTAAAAATAGTTGTGCAAACTTACTCGTCTTTACAACACCACAGTTTAAAGCCGTTGTCTGAATCAATTTACTAGACAACGTTTTATAAACCGTTGTAGGGTACCTGGATTAGACAATACTTTTCTGAAGTTACAAAAAAACCGTTGTCTCCTAATTCCAAACAATGCTTTTTTGTCCGAGCGTTGTTTGATAAGTGTTGTCTGATTGCAATTTTCTTGTAGTGGATATAAACCTTAGTGACCCCTATTCTAATGTCTGGGCTTCTGGTATGCCTAAGAGTAGAATGAACCTGCAGGCTTCTACTCAAACCTGTTTATGTAGGCCCGGACGAAGAATGCGACTCCACGTACAGTCTCCATCGGATTATTAATCTCCTATGAAATCAACTAACAGCTAATAACATCTATTCTATGTATAAACTTGCATGAATAACTTTGGAAAAACATTGTCTCTGGTAACGTAAAGTTGGACTAAATAATTCTAAGCCAAGCCTTAATCCTGAAAAACGCAGCACTAAAGTAAATGGATCAACCATGCTATCTTTAGTGTTAGCAAATTCAGTTTGCATGTAAGTTAATTATCTTATTACATTGTTAAGTATGTTCTGAAGTGAAATCAATAATTTTAAAACATCAATCTTTGTGATTATTTTTTGTTCGTCCTTTCTGTTGAGTATGGAATACAGTAAAAGAATACAGAGGGGGGGGTGAATGGATTCTTGAACTTTTCTTGGTTGAGTCTGTGTAGCAGATAAGTGTTTATGTGTGCAAGGATGTAAGTGCGGATAAAGAACAACACAAGTCACAATATCACTTTAATCTAATGTATTATTAGAAAAAGGTTGCTACAATCTGTGGATACAAATGATAGTATCCTCAGCTTCGTTTTTCTCAGAGAGATATAGCTTACAATGTATATGAAAAACTTGACTCCCAAAGTTAATTGCTAAGGAAGTGAGGCTGTATCCTTATAGAGCATGGATACAACCTACTTACTACAAATAAGGTAGCTAACAAATTACTTTCTAGTATGTCTATCCTATTTGAGTAAGAGTCCAAACGGTTACAGATTTGACTTTGCAAAGCCTGTTCAGTCCACTTCTTTAGCCCTTTGTCTCTTCTATATCTCTCCAAGCTTCTTTGTAGGCTTTCCAGAGCACGTTACAGATTGAGATCCATAAAGTGCTTTGGCTTGTTGCAGGTTTCTGACTAATACAATTTCTCCAGTATTTTGTCTCCAAGAGTGTATTCGAGAAGTGACTAAGTAAGTGATTCGAGAACTAGAATTGAATTGATCGATAACTCTGAGTTCTCGAACACTGTTATATTGACATATCGAATTACTTCTCGAATAGCTTCTTTTTCATCAGGATTCCTTGAGTTGTCGAATAGAACATTTGACTTATCGAATCCTCGAGATATCGAATAGCTTTCTGAGTCCTTGAGATATCGAATGAAACTTTGACTTGTTGACTCCTTGAGAACTCGAATACTACTTTTGACTTGTTGACTTCTTGAGTTCTCGAACAGAGTAATAGACATATCGAATCTCTGAGATATCGAATGAGATATCGAACAGTGTATTCAAAGATATCGAATAGTGTCTTAAGATATCGAATCCCTGACTTCTCGAATGCTGGACTTCTCGAATAGACAAAACTACTTCTCGAATTGGTACTTAGGCAAATTCTTCACTTTCTTCAAATCCCAACTGTGATTATTTGACAATCTTTATCTTCTTGCTTGAGGCATGAACCTTCGAACTTCTTTCAAGCATTATTCTTGACTATATAAGTACAGTTACACAACTAGGATTTGGTGCCTATTACAAGTACAGAACAAGTAGAGACTCTACAACTAGAGGTTCCCTCAGTTAAGAGGTCATGTAAGTAATGCAAAGCATTACAGACAATTAGGCTTGTTATTTGATGTAAACAGGCATGCCTCTATGACTAACAATCTCCCCCAAATTGTGAGTACGTAAGACCCTTAGTCACAATTTCATGTATGATAAAAATCCTAACATACATAAAGATAAAACTTTACAAGTACAGGTATGTAGATTGATTGAAGAAAGTGCATAGAAGTATTCTTACAAGTTATGGGAAACTACTAGCCATATCCTTTTGGATTCATCTCTTGAGCTTTGGCTTGCAGATTCTCATTTTTCATCTTCTCTTAAGCTTCTTTGGCTTTCTTCTTTGCATTTTCCTCCATGGCAAGAATAATATCTTCCATTGCAGTGAGTTCTTCAATTAGAGGGGAGCCTGACAGATCCTTGAGTACTTCATTCAGTTGTTTCTCAGAATAGGAACTGATGTAGTCCATTCTAATCTTTACATTTCTACCATATTTCTTGTACTCAATGATGTAAGGATTAAACTTGACTCTGCACAGACCCATAGCTCTCAATTCATCAGCCCTAGCTTCCATTGTAGCTATCTCCTCCTCCCTTTTCTTTAGTAGCTCTTCACTGTTCTTTCTCATTTCTGCCTGGTGATCTCTCTTCATTTTGACAAAGTCAATTAACTCCAGCTTCCATACCCTTTCCACTCTGTCTTCAGAATTCAACATTGCAATTATCCTTTTTATGTCATATAGCCTGCCCCAGTGCTGGCATGTTCCTTGTCTGAATTTCTTCTGTCTTCCATCAGTATATTTAATTTCAAGAAAATCATCAACAATGGCAACATGATAGATTCTTTGAGCCCATAGAAACTGAAGTTGGTCTTCATCATAGCTTTCATCCAGAGGTGGTAGGTTCAATCCTGGAATAATTGTTAGTGCCTTTGACTTGGATAACTTCACCCTTCTTGCAGCATGCTTGAATTTAGTCCTTCTTATATGATTGCTAGGCAGAAACTTATGACCCTTGCTTGTAGACCATTGTAGTATTCCATTAGCAGTTTGCTTTCTAAAACATACACATGGTTTCTTGACTTGAATCTCCTTCTCTTCTTGAGGTGGCAAAACAGTTGCAGAAGCCATTGTATCAGATTTTGGTAAGTCATTACTAACAGTATTCACCCTAGACTCAGAGTCTTGTGTTGTGGTGAGGTTACTGCTATCAATGCCTAAGGCTTGCTATTTTCCAATTTTCCTCTCATAGACTTTGCCTTGGTCATCATTATATTTCTTTTCATCATTCTTCTTCTTGTTTTCATCACCCTTATTACTCCTTTGATGTCTTCTCCTTCCATCACTTTTATCTTTATCCTTGTCTTGATCACCATCCTTGCTTGGGTTGAACTTAGCAGACTCAGGTATAATTCCAGTTGCAATGTATAATCTGAGATAAGATATAACTTCCAATTCTTCTGCTGTTCTTACACCCTTCTTCTTGTTCATCTTCTCAATGATGGCAATAATGAGGGGTTTGTTCTGAGGGACTAGATGCTTAGGAATGATCAGCTGCTTGACATCATCAATTCTGGTTGCAGCTTGATAGATGATGGTTCTAGGATTTATGATTACCTCAGGTAGCCTTGAGGGTTGATCATTCCTTAAGTCATCAAAGAGACTCTTGTTATTTTCATTCCATTTTTCAATCAGTCCAAGGAACACATCCACTTCTGAGTACTTTAGGCTTTGTAGAGTGTTGAAAGTCAAATGCCATATTTTTTACTTAGATACCATCATTATCTCCTTGAACCATAAGTTGTTGAATTTCCTATGAATAACAGTGAGGTAGTCAATCTGCTCCTTCAACTCTCTCAGATAGAACTGAGTATCACCAGTCTGTTCCCTTGTGGCTTTCAGAAACTCCAAGAAGGCTGTATCATGATAGACATTTGAATTAGCAACTTCTTGTAGCTTGGCCTCAGTAATGACTTCAGCTTCTACATGCTTGGCACTTTCAGATTTGAATGATGGAGGTTCATCAACTGGCATGCTCCCTGCAACCACTGTGGTTGTGATAGATTGCTTCAGACCACTAGGAGTAATGAAATGCATAGTTGGTAGAGTGACAGTTGGCAGTGAGGAAGGAGGCTCATCAACTTTGGATTTTCCTTTGCCTGCCACATTAGGTATGGATTTTGAAGCCCTTTGGTGACCACCCTCCTTTATCTGTATGCCTATCTCCTTAGGTTTCTCCCCCTTTGGATTTGAATTCCTTATCCTTTTCTCCCCCTAGGCTTGTTGTCAGGCACAGAGGCTTTAGAAGTGACCTTTGGGTTTGAAGACTCTTCAGGTAGAGGGAGACCCATATGCTTCATCATGGCAGCCAACATAGATTGCTGATGCAGAAGAACATTAGATGTGGTGGTTGCTTGAGTGTCCAACTGATCATTGAGAAGTGTAACCTTGTCTGTAAGATGGGCATTAGACTTAGTGAGAGTAGCTACCTCCTTTTCAAGTGCATCTACCTTGCTGAACAATTCAGTAGATTTGAAGCCAGACAGGGATTGTTCATTAAGTCTCTGCACTTCAAACCTAGTCATGTCATGCACTAGAACTTCAGTTACCAGTCTGTCTCCATATAAATTCTTGAACATTGTCTTCAGCATGGCATTGGAGTCTGTGATTTGATCAGATAGAGATTGAAATTTATGCCCCAGACTTGTGACAGTATCCTTTAGCAGTGCTAGCCCATGATCCATCTTGGTGCAGGTGGTGTTACAGTATTTGAGGTCTTTAAGCACACTGTCCAACTGAGGGAATTTGGCATCAAAGATCCTCTTGATTTCTTCCACTTTAGTGGCTGTCTTATCACACACTCTGCTGACTTCAGATTTGACTCCTTTTCCAAGATAGTGGGCAGCCTTGAGGAATCCCTTGTGTGAATCATTCATAGCCTCATACACTTCACCAGGTGTCAGAGATTTGGCATTGGATCCTAGTGAAGTGATGTATTCCTCCCTGAGATATTGAAGTGCTTCATCAAGAGTAATATCATATTTTCCTTGCAATCAGGCATCTATATTGCCATCTCTCTCAGCATCATCAACTATCTTTGTCTTCTGCATCTCCACATCATTCCTATGGCATAGCAGAATGGCTTCACAGTCTGGATTGGGGATGTTGGAGGTGACCAAGTTCTGAGCAATCTTGACAAACTCAGGAATCTGATCCACAACTAAGCTTTGAAGTGCTTCAACCGTCAATTGTGGTGGAACAGACCCTGATCCTGAAGCACTGTCATGTTGCCCAGGCTTCAGCCATTGTGACAAAAAAGTCAGAGCTAGAGCTAGGCAAGCTAGACTCCTCAGTTACAGATGCAACTTCTGTAACCGGATGGATTGACTCTACTACTGGTGTCTCCACAGAAGTGGGATGAGTTACATCAGCAGTTGACACAGGCACAGAGTCTCTAGTAAAAACTAGTGGAACCTCTGTGTTTGTGATGGTGTCATTAGGAGATGCCTCAGCATGCATTCCCTCACCATCTAAATGTGGGTCCTGGGTGGTGAGCAAAGTATCATGCAATAAGTCACTTGAATTCATTGAGTCATCAAAAGAAAAAAATTCTTGATGATCAATGCCTTGCTCCTCAATTGCTTGAGTTGTAGGCTGCAAAGAAATTTGAGTGGTAGATTCTGGAAGAGAAGTGTGTTTTAGATTAGAGTTTGGCAACTCTCCCTGAGAGATAGAAGGAGCTTCAATTGTGATGTGCTCTCCACTCAGTGTCATGCCAACCTTATCACTCCCATGTGCTGACTCTGTACAGGTAGGTGCATTGGGGAGGATGCTTGATTCTAGAGATGCACCCTATTGAGAGGATACATCTAGTGAACTGTTTGCCCCTGATTTTATAACTTCAGCCATTTGTGTGACTAAAGAGGTGGTTTTAGTTTTCTTCTTCTTTGGCCTGATTAGGAGTGACTCAGGTGCCTCACTTTCTAATTCTACAGCCAATGCTGCTTTAGACAGAATGGTTAAAGGTGCAGAAGCAACCTATTTTCTCTTCTTCTCCTTTTTACTAACATCACCCTTTTGAGAGGATGATGCAGTTGGCTCAGTGTTTGGTAGGGTGTTTGGTTGAGGTGGTTGGTTAGCAGACCCTGGGTTAGCACTGTGTTCTACTTGCTTGGGTCTAGCTAACTCAGATTTGGAGGCAAATGTTGGCATGTTGTGAGGGTAAGACTCAAATAACTTCTGCATATGGGAAGTTATTACAAGCCTTACATCCACATCATTCCTAGTATCTAAATTACCAAAAATGAGTTTGGTCATGGATCTAGGGTAGCCTAATCTACTTTTATCTAAACTAGGTAAATCAGCCATATTTTTATCTATATAATTAATACAGACTGAATAAACATAGGAAAGAAGATATCATTACCTCTCTTGGTTGTGTTCTTACCCAGTTTTCCATAGAGTTCCTGCATTATGAGCTTTCCAACATTAATTTTCCTATCATAGGCAAGTGAGTAGCATATCTGTTGAACATGAGCACTTAGTTGGTCGAAGCTGGATTTCCTTCCACTGAATACTTGCAGGAGAGTGGCAAACACATAGCTCCACTCCTTTCGCAGATGTGCCCGTTTTAGATTTCCAACCTTGATGGTGTCTAGTACCTTATTAGTTCAAAGAATTCCACTAGTTGATCTTCTGTTACAAGGCCATCATACTCATTCTGGTGAAGACCCAGGGCCTTGCTCATATCCTCAGAAGTGATGCTGAACTCTTTACCAAGTATCTTGCAGCCATCATCTAGAGCAACTGTTTCTGTAATGGCAGTATTCCAAAATTGCTCCAGAATGTCTAGATACAGAGTTGGATTGGCCGTAAGTGCTTCTTTGATATAAGATTCAGACATCCATTGACGAAACACTTGGAGTTAGCATTTGGGGCTTCGACATCACTTGAGATAGCAATGAAGTTAGTGTTGAATTTCACAGTTGCCATTGATTTGGAGAGAAGAGAAAAGAGAATGAAGGTTGAAGAAGAAATTTGGCTTTTAGCAGTTAGGGTTTTCAGGGGTTTTGAGAGCTTTAATGCTTGAGAAATCGAATGAAATGAATCGAATAGATGTGAAATTGTATAAGTATGAAGTACTCGAATTGTCGATTAGATGTGTATGTTTTGTATCGACAAGTCAAGCATTCGAGAAGTAGAAAACACTTATTCGATAAGTCAAGAAAGGCTTATTCGATAACTCAAGCAGGTTGAAAACTCACAGCTGGCATCTATCTAACTTAGAATAAATTCTAAATTAGGTAACATGTATTTTTATGAGTGAATTAAAATTTTAGACAAAAGTCCAAAATTGGTTAAGATTCAGCGAGAATTCAGCCTTTTCGAATGATTCGAGAACTCAAATATAGTATTCGAGAACTCAGTCATTAGTGAACTAAAACACTATATTCGAGAAGTCAAGAATACCTCTATTCGATAACTCTAAAAGACTCTATTCGAGAACTCGAGAGTGCTCTAATGAGACTTGTTAGAGATGTCGAATGGTCAATCACTCGAGAAGTCTGACTTATCGAAATATACTCATCACTCACAAAAATTAATTTTCACTATCTTTTAAAATTCACCAGCCATATTCAGTTAAGAATATTCTGGCAAATTAAACAGTGATTTTCTCAAAATTTCATAGAAATTTCAAGTTGACAAAATATGATTTTCCAAATATGCAACAGATTTGAAATATTTATAAATCATATTTCAGTCAACACTTACTCCAAAAATATTGAGAATTTTAATAAAGTAAGTGTTTACTGCTGCAACATACTAGATGCTGTATTCACTTAGCCAGAATCTGAAGAATTCAGCATTCCAATCTCACTAACCAACCTTGTGAAGGTGGCTTCATCTAATGGCTTAGTGAATATATCAGCTAGTTGTTTATCTGTAGAGACATAGTGCAACTCAATGATTCCATTAGTTGCATGTTATCTAATGAAATAATATCTGATGTCAATGTGATTTGTTCTAGAATGATTGATAGGATTGGCAACTATAGAGATTGCACTTGTGTTATCACACATGATTGGAATTCTTTCCAACACAAGTCCATAATCTCTAGGTTGATTTCTAATCCAAAGCACTTGAGCACAGCAACTTCCAACAGCTATGTATTCAGCCTCAGCTGTAGAAGTTGACACATATTGTTGTTTCTTGCTATACCAAGAGACTAACCTTTTTCCAAGAAACTGGTAGCTACCTGAGGTGCTTTTTCTATCCACTCTGCATCCAGCATAATCAGCATCAGAATAACCAACCAGATTGAACCCTGTGTCCTTAGGATACCATAAACCCAAGTTTGGAGTGCCCTTCAGATATTTAAAGATCCTTTTTATGGCAATCAAATGTGATTCTTTTGGATTTGATTGAAACCTTGCACACAAGCATGTAGCAAACATGATGTCTGGCCTACTTGCAGTGAGGTAGAGTAGAGAACCAACCATGCCTCTGTAGACTGAGATATCTACTTTCTTGCCTTTAGCATCTTCATCCAATTTAGTGGCAGTGGCCATGGGTGTCTTTGCAGGTGAGCAGTCTTCTAAGTCAAATTTCTACAATAAATCCTTGATGTACTTGGTTTGACTGATAAAGATACCATCCTTCCTTTGACTAACTTGCAACCCAAGAAAGAATGCTAACTCTCTCATCATACTCATCTCATATCTGCTCTGCATGAGTTTAGAGAATTTCTCACACAGCTTCTCATTTGTAGAGCTAAAAATGATATCATCCACATAAATCTGAACTAGGATAATATCATCACCATGCTTCTTGTAAAACAGTGTCTTGTCCAAGGTGCCTCTAGTGAATTGATTTTCAAGAAGAAATTGTGATAAAGTATCATACTATGCCCTTGGAGCCTGCTTAAGTCCATACAATTCCTTAAGCAATTTGTAGACAAATTCTGGGAAGTGTGGATCTTCAAAGCCAGGTGGTTATTGCACATAAACTTCTTCTTCCAACTCTCCATTCAGAAATGCACTCTTGACATCCATTTGATAAACTTTAAAGTTTGAGTGAGCAGCAAATGCCAAGAATATTCTGATGGCTTCCAATCTAGCAACTGTTAGTGTATACTGAAAATATTTATTTTAAGTATATACATTTATTTCTGGCCCAGTTTTATTGAGAATCATTTAAATGTTTACATGTTGTCTAATATTATATATTGTGGACAATCTAGTATCAAATGGGATACAGAATATTAGATTGTTAAATACGGTTTATATAATATAATAAGGTTCAGAGCACAGGTGGTGTTGGACAATCCACTGGTATGGCTGTAGTATTATTTAGATTAGTTTATATTGACTAATAAATAATACTAGTATACTTTGTGTATATTGAACAGGATCAAATTTAGAATTGTTTCTTTATACTGATTAAGAAAGAGAACTAAGATTCTATGTTATTATTAATGCTTAGGTTCTTAATCCGGATATAGTAATTGACACGTGTATATTATTTACATGCTTTGATTTATATATGAAATAATTCTTTGGAATTAAATCATTATATTTTGTGTGATGGAATAATATATATGGTGGATATTATTTATTGAAGGAATCCATGTCCTGATAATATTCGGGTTAATGATGTCCCCTTGAAAGCTCAAAAAGATTTAATTATGTGAAACCCTGCAGGTGGAATTTATTCCGGCATAATTAAATAAAGGTTGAGTGGATGATCAAGGATAAAAGATATTAATTAAATGAATTATCAGTAATTTATTTAATTAATGGACATACGATATTTTAAACTTGGCGAATTTAATAAGCAAATAATAAAGGAGTCGATTTAATTAATTAAATAAATTACCGAAATTAGGTGGGTGGTGCAATATTAATTATTTAGTGGAATTAATTAATATTAATGATAAAGGGCTTGGCCCAAGTTATCATTAGAAGGCCCGACTTAATTTACTCCTTGATCCCTATTGTAGCCTATAAATACTTATGATGCCTCCAAGAATAGGGGTTCTGAATTCTAGAGCTTGGAGGCTAAACCTTGGAGGATCGAAGGCCACACTTCGTTCAAGGGAGTAAGGGAATACAATAGAATATCGTGGATTTGAATCGCTTGCGCCGTAGCGATTAAGGTAAATCTTCTAAACCCCCTTTGTAATCATTAAACGGGTTAAACACAAATCACTATGATCCAAAGGGACGAACAATTGGCATCAAGAGCCTGAGGTTTAGTGGACTTGTGTTTGTGTTTGATGATGTCCATGTCGTAATTAAAATTGGTTGTGTATGTATAGTGGTATGCTTGTGTAATAATCTTTTGCAGGTTGTTATCCACTATTATGGCCATGTATATTTTAATTATGTGTTTGGATCCCACGTGGTTTAATCGTGGTTATTTTGTTTGGTTTCCTCGTGGTTGTAAAACACGAGGGTTGATCGTGTTAGAATAGATTTTACAAAATTAGTTTTGTATTAGATATATTTTTATGTAATTGTCTGATGGATTTTGTAAAAATCCGGGTATCTTGTAACAATTATATTCTGTGGCGTTGAAAATCAAAACCGGATATTTTTTTTTATTCCGCTGTGTAGTGTTGTGAAACCTTGATGGGGCTGCTGTTATTGTTTGTGGCTATTGTTGAAACTGTTGGCGTCGGAAGAAAATTACTGGCAGGACAACAGGCGCGTGTGGAATACTAACAGGATATATGTCATGTTGTTTCTTCTGTTGGTTTCTTCCGCATGCATGCATAGGAAACTGGACCCCATGCTGGTTGGTGTCATAAGTTGTAATTCACAGGGCAGGCGCTTGGTTTATTCGAAGTGGCCGGTAACAATTCCGATCAAGGGCTGCAGCAAATTAATTAATTTGGGGCCATAATAGTGGATTTAATTATTGCTCTAATTTTTAATTCCATTATTTAATTATTTAATTATTGCTTTAAATAATTATTATGTGTGTTGTTAATTATGTGTGTAATTATAATTGCATGTTTAACATAATTAGGACGACATGGACATAGATTTTTTATTTATTGCTTTAATTAAATGTTTTATATTATTAAATTATGTGTGTATTTGGAATGCATGTTAGACATAATTTTAATAGCATAGGCCCCATTTAATTTTAAAATTCCTCAATTTATAATAAAAAAAATTCTAAGTGGGTGAGGGAATTAATTAGGAATTAAATCCTATGGTCTCTATTATTTTGTATGTAATATAACCTTTTAAATAATGTAGATGGTATATATGATCACCTAACGTGGCATACTATTTACGGTATTGTTAGGAATAATTCATGAGTTGTGATGTTAAGAATAGAATTTTACTTATACTTCTTGTATATCCTGATCTTATAAAGGATTTAGCACTTTGTATAGGAAATATGTGTTAGACAGTTATCTGTAAGGTTTAGTCAGGAATAAACAGTGTAACGGAGACTACATGTCAGGAACTGAGATCGAATCCTGATACGTCAAGTCAAATACTGATCAAGTACTGATAGGATGGTTAGATCATGATGCAAGATGAAATCCTGATGTCATTCGTGTTACTGATGATGTCATTATGGATGCTACAGAAACTGGCAAGTGCTATAAAAAAGGATCTTTGTTTGAGGAACAAGCAAGAAGATATTATGAAGGGAAGAATTTTCTATTGATGGAAACTATCAACTGGACGGCAGAACATTGTCATGTATAGATTATCTTTCTGTTATTAGTTGATAGGTAGCATTATAAATACTCTCTCTATATCATTGTAAAAAGTGTTCAGTTCGTGAGGTTTGTAATCATAAGTATACGAGAGTGCAAACAGAGAGAAATTTATTTTGTCAGCAGCTGCTAAAGGTATTGTACACCTTTGGTAGAGTTTGTATTTGATCTTATTAATACAAACAGAGTTTGATTCATTCGTTTATTCTTGTTCATATAATAAAGCAAAAATCAGACACGATTATATAACTTGTATTCAACCCCCCCTTCTACAAGTTATTCGAGTTAACAATTGGTATCAGAGCAGGTTGATTTCGAATAATCATAAAGATCTGCAATCATGTCTGGTTACAAGGATGGGAATACTAAGATTCTTATGCTCAAGAGAAACGAATATACTCTATGGGAAGTAAAGATGTTGCATCATCTAGAAGCAACAGATCCTGATTATCTTGACAGAATCAGAGATGGACCTTTTGTTCCAACAAAGGTCGTTGGATAAGCAACCGTTGAAAGTGTGGTTGTTCCAGAACATACAGCAGAGAAGCCAAAATCTGAATGGTCAGATAAGGACAAGGAGAATGTTCTTAAAGATGCTAAAGTGAGAAACATATTATTCAACAGTCTTGATTCTGTTCTCACTAACTATGTTCTCTCTTGTAAAACTGCTAAGGATATATGGGACAATCTTAAGGTTCACTGTGAAGGAACTAAGCCTGTCAGGAAGAATATGAGGACACTACTTATACAACAGTATGAGTACTTTGAATCCAAGTCTGGTGAGTCACTTACTGATACCTTTGATAGGTTTACAAAACTCATCAATGAGATGGCCATGCATGGTAAATATTATGACTTGGAGGATATGAATACAAAGTTCATGAAAGCTTTGCCTGATTTCTACAATGAGAAGATATCTGCGATTGAGGAAGCTAATGATCTGGATGAGATATCATTAGAGGCAGTATATGGAAAATTGAGAGCTTATGAACTTGACAAGGAGCAGAAGAAGAGCAGGAGTGAAGGAAATGTTAGGAATAATTCATGAGTTATGATGTTAAGAATAGAATTTTACTTATACTTCTTGTATATCCTGATTTTATAAAAGATTTAGCACTTTGTATAGGAAATATGTGTTAGACAGTTATCTGTAAGGTTTAGTCAGGAATGAACATTGTATCGGAGACTACATGTCAGGAACAGAGAGCAAATCCTGATGAAGGTCTAATACTGATGGTGATCAGATACTGATGCAAGATGAAATCCTGATATCAGTCGTGTTACTGATGATGTCATTATGGATGCTATAGAAACTGGCAAGTGCTATAAAACATGATCTTTGTTTGAGGAACAAGCAAGAAGATATTATGAAGAGAAGAATTTTCTATTGATGGAAACTATCAACTGGACGGCAGAACATTGTCATGTATAGATTATCTTTCTGTTATTAGTTGATAGGTAGCATTATAAATACTCTCTCTATATCATTGTAAAAAGTGTTCAGTTCGTGAGGTTTGTAATCGTAAGTATACGAGAGTGCAAACAGAGAGAAATTTATTTTGTCAGCAGCTGCTAAAGGTATTGTACACCTTTGGTAGAGTTTGTATTTGATCTTATTAATACAAACAGAGTTTGATTCATTCGTTTATTCTTGTTCATATAATAAAACAAAAATCAGACATGATTATATAACTTGTATTCAACCCCCCCTTCTACAAGTTATTCGAGTTAACAATTGGTATCAGAGCAGGTTGATTTCGAATAATCATAAAGATCTGCAATCATGTCTGGTTACAAGGATGGGAATACTAAGATTCCTATGCTCAAGAGAAACGAATATACTCTATGGGAAGTAAAGATGTTGCATCATCTGGAAGCAACAGATCCTGATTATCTTGACAGAATCAGAGATGGACCTTTTGTTCCAACAAAGGTCGTTGGATAAGCAACCGTTGAAGGTGTGGTTGTTCCAGAACATACAGCAGAGAAGCCAAAATTTGAATGGTCAGATATGGACAAGGAGAATGTTCTTAAAGATGCTAAAGTGAGAAACATATTATTCAACAGTCTTGATTCTGTTCTCACTAACTATGTTCTCTCTTGTAAAACTGCTAAGGAAATATTGGACAATCTTAAGGTTCACTGTGAAGGAACTAAGCCCGTCAGGAAGAATATGAGGACACTACTTATACAACAGTATGAGTACTTTGAATCCAAGTCTGGTGAGTCACTTACTGATACCTTTGATAGGTTTACAAAACTCATCAATGAGATGGCCATGCATGGTAAATATTATGACTTGGAGGATATGAATACAAAGTTCATGAAAGCTTTGCCTGATTTCTACAATGAGAAGATATCTGCGATTGAGGAAGCTAATGATCTGGATGAGATATCATTAGAGACAGTATATGGAAAATTGAGAGCTTATGAACTTGACAAGCAGCAGAAGAAGAGCAGGAGTGAAGGAAATGTTAGGAATAATTCATGAGTTATGATGTTAAGAATAGAATTTTACTTATACTTCTTGTATATCCTGATTTTATAAAGGATTTAGCACTTTGTATAGGAAATATGTGTTAGACAGTTATCTGTAAGGTTTAGTCAGGAATGAACATTGTATCGGAGACTACATGTCAGGAACAGAGAGCAGATCCTGATGAAGGTCTAATACTGATGGTGATCAGATACTGATGCAAGATGAAATCCTGATATCAGTCGTGTTACTGATGATGTCATTATGGATGCTATAGAAACTGGCAAGTGCTATAAAACAGGATCTTTGTTTGAGGAACAAGCAAGAAGATATTATGAAGAGAAGAATTTTCTATTGATGGAAACTATCAACTGGACGGCAGAACATTGTCATGTATAGATTATCTTTTTGTTATTAGTTGATAGGTAGCATTATAAATACTCTCTATATCATTGTAAAAAGTGTTCAGTTCGTGAGGTTTGTAATCGTAAGTATACGAGAGTACAAACAGAGAGAAATTTATTTTGTCAGCAGCTGCTAAAGGTATTGTACACCTTTGGTAGAGTTTGTATTTGATCTTATTAACACAAACAGAGTTTGATTCATTCGTTTATACTTGTTCATATAATCAAGCAAAAATCAGACACGATTAAATAACTTGTATTCAACCCCCCCTTCTACAAGTTATTCGAGTTAATAATTGGTATCAGAGCAGGTTGATTTCGAATAATCATAAAGATCTGCAATCATGTCTGGTTACAAGGATGGGAATACTAAGATTCCTATGCTCAAGAGAAACGAATATACTCTATGAGAAGTAAAGATGTTGCATCATCTGGAAGCAACAGATCCTGATTATCTTGACAGAATCAGAGATGGACCTTTTGTTCCAAGAATGGTCGTTGGACAAGCAACTGTTGATGGTGTGGTTGTTCCAGAACATACAGCAGGGAATCCAAAATCTGAATGGTCAGATAAGGACAAGGAGAATGTTCTTAAAGATGCTAAAGTGAGAAACATATTATTCAACAGTCTTGGTTCTGTTCTCACTAACTATGTTCTCTCTTGTAAAACTGCTAATGATATATGGGACAATCTTAAGGTTCACTGTGAAGGAACTAAGCCTATCAGGAAGAATATGAGGACATTACTTATACAACAGTATGAGTACTTTGAATCCAAGTCTGGTGAGTCACTTACGGATACCTTTGATAGGTTTACAAAACTCATCAATGAGATGACCATGCATGGTAAATATTATGACTTGGAGGAAATGAATACAAAGTTCATGAAAGCTTTGCCTGATTTCTACAATGAGAAGATATCTGCGATTGAGGAAGCTAATGATCTGGATGAGATATCATTAGAGGCAGTATATGGAAAATTGAGAGTTTATGAACTTGACAAGCAGCATAAGAAGAGCAGGAGTGAAGGAAAGATGAAGACTGGTGCACTTACTGCTCAATCTGAATTAAAGAAGCTTCCTGAAGAACAACATGAAGAGATTGCTGTAAAGAACTCAAGGAAGAAGAAAAGCAAAGAAAGTTCTGAGTCAGAGACTACTGATATATACTCTGATAACGGTGATTCGGAATCAGAGATGTAGGAACTCTTTGCTATGTTTGCTAAAGCTTTCAAGAAAGGTAGATTCAATAGGAGAAGATTTAGCAAAGGACCTTTTCAAAAGAAGGAGGAGAAGAAGAGTGACAAAGGCAAAGGTACAATTGTCAAGCTTGATAAGGCCAAGATCAAGTGCTTTAATTGCAGCGAGCTTGGACACTTTGCTAGTGAGTGTAAGAAGCCTAGGAATTTAGGAAAGGGTAATGCACTTATGGTCACACAGAAGGATTGGGCTGATTCCAGTGATTCTGAAGATGAATTGGATTATGACAACATTGCACTGATGGCAAATGTTTTAGACAAACCTGGATCTCTAAAGAAAACTTCTCCATCCTCTATTAATGTATCACTTCACTCTCTTGATTCATTTGATAACTTAAATTCTGATGAAATTAGATCTATCCATGCTGAGTTTAAGAATCTTATGACTAATTTTAGAATTCTTACTTGTGAAAGAGATGAACTTAAGGTTAAGAATGATAAATTAGTTGATAGAAATAATTTTCTTGAATCTGAGTTAATTCAAATGGAAGAATACAAGTTAAGTTCTGATAAAGCTAATCATGATTATAGTGTTATTCTTGAGGCTTATGACTATGTCAGAAAAGAACTAGAGGAAGAGAGAGATGTGATTAAGACCATTAACATTTCTGGTAAAAAGACACAAGAAATCATCGAAAATGGAATTCGTGGTAAGGTTAAGGGTTTAGGTTTTGATAAGGCTAGACAAGAAGAAAAAGTAGCTATTGTCATTGATGATAGTAAAGTAGAAGCTAGCACATCTAAATCTGAAGGTAAGAAAATTGTTTCTGAACCTAATCATGTTAAATTTGTTGATTCAAAAGGTACCCCTGTTGTACACAAAAGGATTAACAATAGTAATTCAGATGAGAAAGTGTTAGAGAGACCTAAGAATGTAAACATAGGGTTTCTGTCTAAGTCTCAGTTGAAACAGAGATTAGATGGTCTTTCAGAGTCTAGCAAGATCAAGAGAAATAGGAATGGAAAAGAAGGTATTAACAAAGAGAATAATTACAAGAATGTACCTGATGCACCTAGGAAAAAATGCTATAAGTGTGGAAATCATAATCATTTGGCCCTAGACTGCAATCAAAAACCTTCTTGGAAAACTGAGTCCAGATTCCCCAAGACTCAGAAAATTCAATACCAACCACAAAAAGCTTGTTATCATTGTGGTAGTTTACTTCATTCCATTTACATGTGTAGAGAATATCATGAACTGTATTATGACTATTATTCCTTGAAATCTGAAACTCCTAGTCACAAATAGTTTGTGAAATTAGAGTCTAAAGTTGACTCTGCAACAGGTAAAGTAAAAGCAAAATCTTCAAAGCCTGTTGTTTCTAAATCTAGTAAGTAAGGATCCAATCAAAGTTGGGTCCTAAAAAATTCTAACTAGTTACTTTTTGTTTGCAGGGCACAGGAAAGAAGCATTCAATTATCTTGGACAGTGGATGCTCTGGACATATGACTGGAAAGAAGTCCCTACTTACAAAGTTTGAGAGGAAAGCTGGCCCAGTAATATCTTTTGGAGATGGCAACAAAGGAGAAACTCTGGGATATGGCTCAATTGTTTTTGGGAATGTCATCATAGAAAATGTAGCACTGGTTGAAGGCTTGAAACATACTCTTTTAAGCATAAGTCAACTAGGTGATAAAGGTTACAAATCAATCTTTGACAAAGAAGGATGCAAAATCTTGAATATGCAGAATGAAGACATTGTTCTAACTGGTCAAAGACATGGTAACATATATGAAGCCAGCTTAAGTGATACATCAAAAGGAATTGTTAGATGTCTCTACAGCAAAGCAACAAGTGATGAAAGCTGGAATTGGCACAAGAAACTCTCACATCTTAATTTCAAGAAGCTTAATCAACTTGTTAAGCACAATCTGGTGAGAGGCCTACCTCGGGCAAATTATGTGCAAGATGGACTTTGTGATGCATGTCAGCTTGGAAAGCAGAGAAGAACCACTTTCAAGAGCAAGACTGAAAATTCAATTACTGAACCATTTCACATGCTACATCTTGATCTGTTTGGTCCAGTAAACATTATGTCTATCAACAAGAAAAGATTTGCTCTAGTGATAGTGGATGATTTCACAAGGTTCACATGGGTGTTCTTTCTACACAAGAAGGATGAAGCTCCTCAGCAAATCATTGAACTTGTCAAGAATATTCAGAATAACTCTGAGTACAAAGTCAAAGTACTTAGGAGTGACAATGGTACAAAATTCAAGAATTCTACAATGGAGGGGTTTTGTGCAGACAATGGAATCACTCAACAGTTTTCTGCACCTGGTACACCTCAGCGGAATGGTGTAGTGGAAAGAAAGAACAGGACTCTCATAGAGGCAGTAAGAACCATGCTTGCAGATGCAAAACTTCCAACCTACTTTTGGGCAGAAGCTATTAACACTGCATGTTTCACTCAAAACTGTACCTTGGTAAATAGTCATGGAAAAACTCCCTATGAGATGATCAAAGGAAAGAAACTAAGTGTGAAATATTTTCACATCTTTGGATGCAAATGCTATGTCCTAAAAGTTCATCCAGAACAACTTGGAAAATTTGAAGCCAAATCGGATGAAGCAAATTTTCTAGGATATTCAGCATCTAAGGCCTTCAAAGTTTATAATCTCAGAACTCACATTGTTATGGAATCAATTCATGTTGCATTTGATGATAAGAAATTTGGAATTCTGCAAACTGATGAGAGTCATGACAAATTGGAATTTGAAAATCTGAAGAATTCTGAGATACTCTCCAGTGATGATGAAGGTTCTCCAGAAGGAATTTCTATTGCTTCTCAAAGGAATGCTACTGTTGAGGGGGAGCAAATGAATCAAGAAGAACACAGTGATCATTAGGAGCAGACTAGCCTTTCAGAGTCTACTCCATCAGGAACTGATCTTTCAGAGTCTACTGAGGAAAGATCAGTAACTAGCAGTAATATGGAATCTACTGATTCTATTGATCAAAGGAGAGTTATTGAAGACAGAGAGAATTCTTCTACAAGAGATACCACTAACTTTGGGGGAGAATCTAGCAGAGTCAATCTACCACCTGTTAGAAAATGGACAAAGGATCATACTGAAGATTTGATTATTGGTGATCCAAATAGTGGTGTTCGAACTAGAAGATCAATTCAAAATGAATGCTTGTATAGTTACTTTCTCTCAAAGAATAAACCTAAGAAGGTTGAAGAAGCCTTACAGGATCCTGATTGGGTAATTGCAATGCAGGAGGAGTTAAATGAGTTTGAGAGAAACAAAGTCTGGAAACTGGTACCAAGACCTAAAGATAGATCTATTGTTGGTGCAAGATGGGTTTTCAGAAACAAGCTAGATGAATCTGGTATGATTGTAAGAAACAAAGCAAGACTGGTGGCCAAGGGTTATTCTCAGGAAGAAGGCATTGATTATGATGAGACCTTTGCACCTGTAGCAAGATTGGAACCAATCAGAATGTTTCTTGCATTTGCAGCTCATTCAAAATTCAAGGTATACCAGATGGATGTAAAGAGTGCTTTTCTAAATGGCAAACTTGATGAGGAAGTGTATGTGGAACAGCCACCTGGATTTTTTGATCCAAAGTTTCCAAATCATGTCTACAAACTTGACAAGGCACTCTATGGACTAAAGCAGGCACCAAGAGCATGGTATGAGACTTTGTCTAAATTTCTTCTTGAAAATGGCTTCACAAGAGACTCTGATTATGCAGGGTGTAAGATAGACAGGAAAAGCACTAAAGGTACATGTCAATTCTTGGGAAATAGATTGATTTCTTGGGCAAGCAAGAAACAACAATCTATTTCAACCTCAACTGCAGAAGCTGAGTACATAGCA
This sequence comes from Kitagawia praeruptora, assembly GCA_037693485.1. NCBI lineage: Eukaryota > Viridiplantae > Streptophyta > Magnoliopsida > Apiales > Apiaceae > Kitagawia > Kitagawia praeruptora. The sequence goes on along the minus strand of CM075347.1, from coordinate 86,363,309 downwards.
GCAGGCAGTTGTTGTGCACAGCTCCTTTGGATAAGAAATCAGTTGATTGATTATGGTATGACACTTAGTAATATTCCTATGTTTTGTGATAATACTAGTGCTATTAAAATTGCAGAAAATCCAGTTCAACATTCAAGGACTAACCACATCGATGTCAGGTATCATTTTATTAGAGAACATATTGAGAATGGTACTTTGGAACTTCATTTTGTTCCTACTGACAAACAGCTTACAGATATTCTAACTAAACCACTTGATGAGACTACATTCAGTAGATTAGTAAGTGAGTTAGGAATGTTAAATTTCTAGATCTTTAACATCTGCAATAGTAGCAAGGTATGTTGTTTTGAGCTTATAGACTTGATATTCTTGTCAGGATCTATATTTGATTGTTAAATGCTTTAGCTATAACACTTTGCCTTGATAAATTTCAGTATGATAGACTTGTTAATAATCATCAGGATTAGATTTGTTATCAGGATGCTGACGTCATCAGTATTGTGTCAGTATCAGGATTGTGAAAATTGTTTCAAATCCTGACGTTTACTTTGTGTAGTAATCTAATTCTGTGATGTGTTAAGTCTATGCCAGCAAGTTTTAATATTTGCATACTGATAATTTATACATCATTCAATAATCAAAAGACAAGTAGATAATAAGAAATTTTATTTTCATTAATTGAACGCATTACATACATGGAAATGAAATACAATATCTTTTTGTCTAACTTCTACTGAAAATTCTATACTTGTCTAATGAAATGAATTCTGAGGTACAGGACAAGAAGCATCTCAAGAAATCCATCAGGGGATTGAACAACCTCGTCTACTTTTGGATTCCTTGTCTGGGCGACTTGAATGAGAGTAGCTAACTAAATGTATAGCATCCCCATTAAGATCAACCTCAGACTCTCGGCCAAATTCTTCATCCTCAAGTTTTGATGAGGTTAGGGGAAGATTGTATCCAACAGATGGATGTTCTAGGAGAAACCTCTGGATATTATCTGAAACTAATTCATCCATGATTAGTTCGATGAGAAGAGTCGTCTTTTCAAAGAGATGATCAAGAACAGGATGTTCATCGACTGTGAAAAATCTAAAGAATGGGTTTGAATGGAATTTTGGTTTAAGAAGCATTGTTGAGAAAAAAAGAAATTGAAAGGTTTATGGAGAATGGCATAAGGCGTCTGTTTCTTTTATAGAAAGACGTGAGAAGCTGAACAGTCACTTGGAAGTTTTAATGAAGTCAGATGCTAATTATTGCGTGTGATTGTATTTCTTGTTTCAAAAAATGTCGAATATATCTAACCAATTGATTTTGTTCAGATTAATTGTTTATTTCTTTTTCAGATAAAAGAAAAATGCCACGTGGAAACTCCATATTAAGTCTCTGGAATCAGGATGATATTGATCAGGATTTCAAGTGTGACCATCAGGATTTGAGATTTGTTATTTTTATCACATTGTTTTTTTGTTATTATTTTGATGGAGATCACAACAGGAAAATGAAGCTGATCAGTATTGATTTTTTATCGTGATAATACCCTAATTTATTTCATGAAAATCAATTTTGGATTTTATTTTCCAAAATTCGTGGATAACAGCATTTTTCAGGGACTGACACCTGTCAATCTACGTGTCGACGTGGGATAGTGGTCTGAAAGATTTGTGAAATATATTTGTTTTGAAACTCTAATCGTGTAATTGCTTTCTCTAATTTCACATTCTCTAAAGCAAAAATACTCTCGAGTTTTCAAAATCACTAATCCATTTCAAGAATTTTTCAAGTTCTTTTCAGATCAAAAATGGCAGCTCAAAGAAGATTACCTAAATCAGTAGCCTTCAAGTTTGGTGACTTCGATTTTATGACAAACAATCATGTAGCAGCTATCACCAACAAGGAAGGAGTATCATCTGATTTTCATCCAATCATGGACTTTCTGGCATATGGACCATTAAGTTATGCATTGACAGCTTCTCCACAGATTAATCAAGCAGCTATTACACAAGCTTGGGAGAATGCTGAGGTAATTGATTCTACTCAGAGTCAATCAGGTAAGATTGTTCTACATTTAGGACAAGACTCTTTTGATATTACTGAATCTGTTGTTAATTCAGTACTTCACTTACCTGTTAGTTTGATTTATGAGAATGTACCATCTGATGATGATGTTAGAACTATGTTGTCTGCATTAGGTTATAATGGACCTTTAGATAACATGAGCCAGTTAAGAAGATCTTATCTTAGGAAAGAGTGGCCTTTCTTCTTTGATCAATTAGCTAAATGCTTTACTGGTAAAAAGAGAGGTAGAAAGAGTGTTGACTTTAGATAGTCAAAGTGAGATTGAGGGTATGGATGATCAACTCCATAGCGAGGGAGAGAAAATTAGGAAACCATCGTTTGATTTCTGGGATCAGGTATTTCCTGAATCTTGGTCTAATAATCTTGGTATGGATGCTGGTACTTATTCTTTTATCAAGATGTATGAGAAGAATGACTTAGCAAAGCAAAATTCAAAGACAGAAGTTAAAGCTCAGAAGCAAAAAGAAAGGCTTGCCGGAATTATCAACAGAAGAGGTGAAAGGCTAAGACAAACTTCTACACCATCAGTACCAGAAGATATTTCTAATGATCCAAGTATTCCTTTGTTTGTACTACCAATATCAGCAAGAATTGAGACATCAACATTATCTGATCAATCTAAGGAGGCTTCAGGATTTGTAGATGTTAGTACACAGAATACTGGTGAAGGACAAGATGATCATATTGCAGCTTCATATCAGAAAGATGAAGATGTTTGTAACTCTAATCGAGTTTTATTACTTGAATATCATTCTACACAGGCAACTTCTTCTACAAGACTTGAATCTGAAGATATTCCAAACACTTCCAAAGTTGAAGTCAATTCTGAAATTCTACAAGATATTCAGAAATCTCAAGTTGAAACTCAATCAAGACTTCAAACACTTGAAGATAACCAAGTCACTATTATGGAAAATCAAGCAGTTCTGATGAATCACATTTGTTCTGTTACTGAATCTCTTGGAATTAATGTTGCTGATGTCAAAAAGGGGGAGATAAAGACATTTCAAAGACAACAACAACAACAGACTAAGGGAGATAAAAGAAGAACTGGTAGGGGAGATAAAGACAGTGACAGAGGTGAATCTCATCATGGAAGTTGTAAAGAAATGAAGCATCAAATAGTTGAATTCTTTCGTCTAAGTACTGGATACTATGTCTATATCTGAAAATGAGGTACTTAATTTCATGAATTTTGAATTCATAAATTCTATTCTGATTGTATTATTATATGTTTTGACATCAACAACTCAGATTTATGCTTCAGATTTTTAAAGCATAAATAGGGGGAGATTGTTAAGAATAATTCATGAGTTGTGATGTTAAGAATAGAATTTTACTTATACTTCTTGTATATCCTGATTTTATAAAGGATTTAGCACTTTGTATAGGAAATATGTGTTAGATAGTTATCTGTAAGGTTTAGTCAGGAATGAACAGTGTATCGAAGACTACATGTCAGGAACAGAGAGCAAATCCTGATGAAGGTCTAATACTGATGGTGATCAATATTGATGCAAGATGAAATCCTGATATCAGTCGTGTTACTGATGATGTCATTATGGATGCTACAGAAACTGGCAAGTGCTATAAAACAGGATCTTTGTTTGAGGAACAAGCAAGAAGATATTATGAAAAGAAGAATTTTCTATTGATGGAAACTATCAACTGGATGGCAGAACATTGTCATGTATAGATTATCTTTCTGTTATTAGTTGATAGGTAGCATTATAAATACTCTCTCTATATCATTGTAAAAAGTGTTCAGTTCGTGAGGTTTGTAATCGTAAGTATACGAGAGTGCAAACAGAGAGAAATTTATTTTGTCAGCAGCTGCTAAAGGTATTGTACACCTTTGGTAGAGTTTGTATTTGATCTTATTAATACAAATAGAGTTTGATTCATTCGTTTATTCTTGTACATATAATCAAGCAAAAATAAGACACGATTAAATAACTTGTATTCAACCCCCCCTTCTACAAGTTATTCGAGTTAACAGGAAAGATGAAGACTATTGCACTTACTGCTCAATCTGAATTAAAGAAGCTTCTTGAAGAACAGCATGAAGAGATTGCTGTAAAGAACTCAAGGAAGAAGAAAAGCAAAGAAAGTGCTGAGTCAGAGACTACTAATATGGACTCTAACAATAATGATTCTGAATCTGAGATGCAGGAACTCTTTGCTATGTTTGCTAAAGCCTTCAAGAAAGGAAGATTCAACATGAGAAGATTTAGCAAAGGACCTTTTCAAAAGAAGGAGGAGAAGAAGAGTGACAAAGGCAAAGGTACAATTGTCAAGCTTGATAAGGCCAAGATCAAGTGCTTTAATTGCAGCGAGCTTGGACACTTTGCTAGTGAGTGTAAGAAGCCTAGGAATTCAGGAAAGGGTAATGCACTTATGGTCACACAGAAGGATTGGGCTGATTCCAGTGGTTCTGAAGATGAATTGGATTATGACAACATTGCACTGATGGCAAATGTTTCAGATAAACCTGGATCTCCAAAGAAAACTTCTCCATCCTCTGTTAAGGTATCACTTCACTCTCTTGATTCATTTGATAGCTTAAATTCTGATGAAATTAGATCTATCTATGCCGAGTTTAAGAATCTTATGACTAATTTTAGAATTCTTACTAGTGAAAGAGATGAACTTAAGGTTAAGAATGATAAGTTATTTGATAGAAATAATTTTCTTGAATCTGAGTTAATTCAAATGGAAGAATACAAGTTAAGTTCTGATAAAGCTAAGCATGATTATAGTGTTATTCTTGAGGCTTATGACTATGTCAGAAAAGAACTAGAGGAAGAGAGAGATGTGATTAAGACCATTAACATTTCAGGTAAAAAGACACAAGAAATCATTGAAAGTGGAATTCGTGGTAAAATTAATGGTTTAGGTTTTGATAAGGCTAGACAAGAAGAAAAAGTAGCTATTGTCATTGATGATAGTAAAGTAGAAGCTAGCGCATCTAAATCTGAAGGTAAGAAAATTGTTTCTGAACCTAATCATGTTAAATTTGTTGATTCAAAAGGTACCCCTGTTGTACACAAAAGGATTAACAATAGTAATTCAGATGAGAAAGTGTTAGAGAAACCTAAGAATGTAAACATAGGGTTTCTGTCTAAGTCTCAGTTGAAACAGAGATTAGATGGTCTTTCAGAGTCTAGCAAGACCAAAAGAAATAGGAATGGAAAAGAAGGTATTAACAAATAGAATAATTACAAGAATGTACCTGATGCACCTAGAAAAAATGCTATAAGTGTGGAAATCATAATCATTTGGCCCTAGACAGCAATCAAAAACCTTCTTGGAAAACTGAGTTGTTAGTCACAGAGGCATGCCTGTATACATCTAATAACAAGCCTAATTGTTTGTAATGCTTTGCATTACTTACATGACCTCTTAACTGAGGGAACCTCTAGTTGTAGAGTTTCTGTTTGTATTGTACTTGCAATAGGCATCAAATCCTAGTTGTGTAACTGTACTTATAGAGTCTAGAATAATGCTTGAAAGAAGTTCCAAGGTTCATGCCTCAAGAAAGAAGATAAAGACTGTCAAATAATCACAGTTGGGATTTGAAGAAATGAAGAATTTGCCTAAGTACCAATTCGAGAAGTATATTTGTCTATTCGAGAAGTCAAGCATTCGAGAAGTCAGGGATTCGATATCTTAAGACACTGTTCGATATCTCTGAATACACTGTTCGATATCTCATTCGATATCTCAGAGATTCGATATGTCTATGTACTCTATTCGAGAACCCAGGAAGTCAAAGTAGTATTCGAGTTCTCAAGAAGTCAACAAGTCAAAGTTCCATTCGATATCTCAAGGACTCAGAAAGCTATTCGATATCTCAAGGATTCGACAAGTCAAGTGTTCTATTCGACAACTCAAGGAATCCGGAAGAAAAGAGCTATTCGAGAAGTAATTCGATATGTCAATATAACAGTGTTCGAGAACTCAGAGTTATCGATCAAGTCAATTCTAGTTCTCGAATCAACTACTTAGTCACTTCTCGAATACATTCTTGGAGACTAAATACTGAAGAAATTGTACAAGTCAGAAACCTGCAACAAGCCAATGCACTTTATGGACCACAATCTGTAACGTGCTCTGGAAAGCCTACAAGGAAGCTTGGAGAGATATAGAAGAGACAAGGGGCTAAAGAAGTGGATCTGAACAGGCTTTGCAAAGTCAAATCTGTAACCGTTTGGACACTTACTCAAAAAGGATAGACAGACTAGAAAGTAATTTGTTCAACTACCTTATTTATAGTAAGTAGGGTGTATCCATGTTCTATAATGATACAGCCTCACTTCCTTAGTCAATTAACTTAGTAACTTTAAGAGTCATGTTTTTCATACACTAAGCTGTATCTCTCTGAGAAAAATGAAGCTGAGAATACTATCATTTGTATTCATAGATTGTAGCAACCTTTATCTAATAATACATTAGATTAAAGTGATATTGTGTTTTGTGTTATTCTTTATCCGCACCTTCAATCTTGCACACACAAACACTCTTGCTACATAGACTCGAAAAAGAAAAGTTCAAGAATCCATTCACCCCCCCTCTGTATTCTTTTATCGTATCCAATACTCAACAAGTGGTACCAGAGAAGACTGTTGGAACCATAACTATCCCAAGATCTTATGAGGCCAAGGATCCATCACAATGGACAGAATCAGAAAGGGAGAAGGTTGCTCTTGACAGCCACCTCATGTTGCTTATCATTGATTCCATGGACATGTCAATGTTTACAAACATTGCATCATGTACATCTGCCAAAGAAATGTGGGATCATATTGAGGTGTTGTGTGAAGGAAATGATGAGGTTAAGGAAAACAAGAAACAGATACTGGTCACACAGTATGAAGCTTTCATGGCACAGTCCAAGGAAAGCATTACTGAGATGTTTGAGAGATTTCACAAGCTAGTTACTGAGTTGCAGATGAATGGCAAGGTTTACAGTACCAAGGAGTTAAACATGAAGTTTCTGCTATCCTCACCAAACCATCTAGAGCAAAGGGTCATTTCTCTAAGGGAAAGAGATTTGAACAAAGTTACATATGATGTGCTCTATGGAGTTTTAAAAACTCATGAGCTTGAGTTCCTTCAGAAAAGGGCTATCCAAGCCAATCAAGGCAGAATGGTAAACACATCATGTGCCTTGATTGTCAACAAATCTATTCAAGACCTAGAAGCATCCACAAGCCAGTTAAGGATAGAGGAGGTAGTAGAAGAGGAAGAAACTGAACCTGAGGTAAGTGAACCTGTTGAGGAGAAGGAGGAAGAAGAGTTTTACACTCTTGAAGAACTAGATGGGATGGAAAACACTTCATATGCTTTCATGGCCAGAAAATTTCCAAACATCAGATTCAAAAGGAATCAACCCTTCAAACCCAAAACCGAAAACCATTCATTCAACAAAAGCAAGGCAATTGTGAAACCAAACAAGAATAAGTTTAAAACCAGCCATGTGGATAGGTCATCTGTAAGGTGCTATAGATGCAATGACCTAGGGCATTTTGCCAGTGAATGCAAAAAGCCGAAAAGAAGGATAGAGACTATCTTGAGCTTGAAGCTAAGTATGAGGCCCTTCTGAAAAAGCAGACACAAGGTAAGGCCTACATAGCTGAAGGGAAGTGTTGGGATGATTCTGACAGTAATGGAGAGGAGCAAGAATTCTACAATTATGCCTTGATGGCCAATTCCAAGGATGACACATCTCCATCAGACCCTCAGGTACCATTTCTCACTACTATAGATATGTCTGTTTCAGAGTATAAATGCATGATTGAACAACTATCTGTTGAGATGTTTAACATTCATACTAGTATGACTGTTGCTAATGAAGAGATTGCTAAACTGTCTACTAGAAATGAAATGTTAACCAAAAAGAATGAGGAACTTGAGCTAACTGCTATGCAGATAGAAAACCTTAAGAAAGAAGTTGAATATTTGCAGAACAAGGTTCTATGTGCTAGTCAGGTTGAAAAGGCTCTTAGGGATGAATTAGCTGAAAATGAATTCAAACTAAAAACTTTCAAGAAATCATCTGGTCTAGTGAAATCCTACTATGAGAAAATTGAAGCAAAACCCAAGGCTGCTATTGGACTTGATTATGACACTCTTAAACAGAGAAAAGACTATGCTATCATTGAAGATGACACAGTTGTTCATGAGGAAGTGCCTCACATTTTGAAAAAGACTGAAAATCCAATTTTTAAGGAACCAACATTTGAAATTGATGAGGATGCCTTACTCATCAAACAAATGTTGAATGATGAGGATGAGGCACAATCAAATGAACAACAAGCATCTTCCAAGAGTGAGAGTGTCAAGTCAAAAACCAAGGAGCCAGTAGTTGATAGGTCAAGACCTAAGAAGTTTGTTAAGTTTGTTTCAGCTGGGAAGAGTGAATCAGAAAAGAAAGTGACCAAGAAGAAACAGAACAGAAATGGCAAATTAGGGATTAACAAGGATAACAACTATGCTTATATGCCTAATGCCCCTAGGAAAACTTGTCAGAACTTTTTCAGTACCAATCATTTAACTTATGCATGCAAGAAACCTACTGGTAGTGTATCTAAACCTTTCTATGATTGTTCTGTGCCTCTAAGACATAGAGATGCACCATTTTGTGATAAATTTGACTGTATGCCATGCAATATGAATGTTATGACTAGTTGTTTCAATCTGAGAAGGTAATTCATTGATGGTTGTATCAGTCACAATTCTCACACACACTACACCAGGTCAAAGTCTTCGAGTCCTCCTAAAGCTAGGAAGGTACCTCTGTCACCTAAGTCTGAAACCTCAGGTTCCAAGACTTCTAACAGTGACAAGAAGACTAATGCCAAGAAAGTTGACAAGCATGTTGTTTATGATAAAACTGTTTCTAAGTCACATGGACCCAAACTTTTTTGGGTACCAAAGGAAAAGTAATACCTTTGTGTTTGCAGGGCAAAGAAAGTGAAAAGAAGGTCATGTGGATTTTGGATAGTGGATGCTCAAATCATATGACTGGTGATATGGCCCTGCTATCACAGTATGAGGAAAAGGCTGGTCCAATGGTTGCTTTTGGAGATGACAGCATGGGTAACACATTGGGATATGGCAAGTTGAAAGTTGGTAATGTCATCATTGAAGATGTAGCACTAGTCAAGGGGCTCAAGCATAATCTACTAAGTGTTGGTCAGTTTACTGATAGGGGATTCAAGATGGATTTTGACAAAGATGAATGTTTGATCACTCACAAGAAGACTGGTGATTTTGTTCTATCTGGAGTAAGGAAGGGAAGCCTGTTTGTAGCTAATATGAATTCTGCAAACAAGGACAAAATTTGTTGCTTTTACTCAAAAGCATCAAATGAAGATTGTTGGCTGTGGCACAAGAAACTATCACACCTGAACTTCAAAGCCATTAATTCTCTAGTCAAAATAGAGTTAGTGAGAGGCATGCCCACACTTGAATTCTGTCAAGAAGGAGTGTGTGAGGCTTGTCAAAAAGGAAAGATGAAAAGATCAAGCCACAAGACAAAGACAGTGACATCTATAACCAAGCCTCTACAACTCATTCATATGGATTTGTTTGGGCCTGTCAATATTATGTCACTAGGAAGAAAGAAGTATGCCTTGGTGATGGTTGATGATTTTACAAGGTATACATGGGTGGAATTTCTGGCATCAAAAGATGAGGCTCCACAAGTAATCAATGAGCATATAAAGAAAGTTGACAAGGAAGCAAAGGCCAACAATGCAAGTGTGATTGCACTGAGAAGTGATAATGGAACAGAGTTCAGAAATGCCATACTTGAAGCATTTTGTAAAGAGAATGGTATTTCTCAGCAATTCTCAGCTCCAAGGACTCCACAACAAAATGGAGTTGTTGAGAGGAAGAATAGAACTCTAATTGAGGCTGCTAGAACAATGTTACTTGATGCAAAAATGCCTACATGTTTTTGGGCTGAGGCTGTGAGCACTGCATGCTATATTCAAAACAGAACCCTTATCAACAAAAACACTGGAAAGACACCTTATAATTTGATGACTGGTGTAATAACCCTAACTTCAGTAATGCTACAGTGGTCACATGAATAGTAAATTTCGAGGATTTAGAGAAATGGTACGTAGGTACCCTATAATGGAAACAGAAAATGAATAAACAGAAACCATATTAATATTATACACTGAAATTAAGTGACTCGAAATGACGATAGATTTCAGAAATTCCTGAATATGGATTTTGAGGATTTTGATTTCGAATAAGCTTCTATTGGATATTGAGGAGCATGGAAATATTATAAGAATGACAAATTGAGGGATTAGTGAATTTAGATTAAACCAAGGGATTATTAAGTTAAGAGAATACCAAAGGAAATTGGATTCGTAAATGATTTCGAAAACCACTGAGATAATGAGGTTTACTCGAAACGAACCACAATTAGACGAGTATGGAAACCAAGCAACCAAGATTAGTAATATAACAAGGATACATACCATATTATTTACCAATGTGATGGGCATTTTACTTAGAAAACTTAGAAAATAAGAGATTAGAAAATCCAAGTGGTATCACTTTCCATTAACTTGTTTTAAGGGGGTAAATTAGTAACTTTGCAAGCTTTTAATCACTAAATATCTTCCAAGGCTTCTAGGACAAGCTAAAGCTAACAAATATTAACAAGATTAAAGAGGGATAAGATCAAAACAAAGAACAAAACTCTCTCCCCCATCCATATTACAATTTTCGGCCAAAACAAGAACAGCCCAGTAAAATGACCATAACTTCTTCGTTTCTCAGCCAAATTTTGCGTTCTATAGCTTTTTAGAAAGCCCATGAGATAACCTACAAGTCGTATTTCACAAGAGTTTTCCAGAAAAGCAAGGTAAAGGGGTCGTTTTTCATGTTCTTTCAGCTGATGAATAGTAATTCCGAATTGTTAACTTTGTTTTCATGGTTTCTTTAGTTGATTCAAGTTAATCTAAGGTTGTTTAAGGAGTGCCCAAGGTTTATCAAGGATTTTTAAGGGTTATCAAAGCTTCAAGAAGGTATAATCATGCTTGCTCTTTTATGTTTATGATGGATATAGTTGTGTTGAGTGATTAAGTGGTATAAATGTTATGATTATGATGTTATAAGTGTTTGTAAGTGATTAAAGTTGATTTTGGAAGGAGTATGTGCTTGTAACCATGGTTGGTAAGATGACCACATGGTGTAGGTGATGGTGTATAAGGTGGATGATTGATTTGGAGGAGTTTGATTTTGGAAAGTATGAAATTACAGCAGTTATAATGTCCGATTTTCGTTAGAACGAAAACTGCCCTGTTTTGTGACCCCTGCATTCATACGGTACCTCACTGCCTAGGTTACCAATTGACCATGAAATGATAGAGCTTAGTTCATAGATCGTTTTGATATAAGGTGCGTTAAAATCTGATGAACGGTTTAGGAGAAAAGTCAGTTTTAGTGAAAGACGTTCGATAACCGAGAAAACGTAATTGTATCAAATTTGAGGCTAAAGTTACCATACTTGGACATTTTTATAAGCCACGAAATTTTGGGATAAGGTAGTAGGGTGGTCAGAGGACCCTTGACAGTTGACCTTACATTAAAATTCGAAATCAATATTTTCTGAGAATTTTTACAGTTAAGTGTGGTCGTTAGGGAAAATGGTGAAAAACCACTGAAACTTCGTTTGAGCTTATAAATGGTTAAGTTCTTGAACCTTTGGGGTAATAGTGATACGTTAGGCATATATTGAAGTATCAAGGGTAATGTTATACAAGAGTGTAGTGAGTAAGAGATGTGATATTCTAATGACGGTCCTTTTGTGTTTATAGAAACTCCGGAAGAGGGACCAGCCTTACTGTCAGGATACAGGAACCGAGGCAAGATCTTTTCTATCCCTACTTGGAAATTATTTATCTTCAAAGAAACTTGATTTCATGAAATATATATATGAGATGCTATTGTTACTATATTGTTAAGAAATGGTTTTTCTCGATTATTGATGTAAAAAGGGAAGGTATATGAGTATGGTATGAATATGGATATGAGTATGAGTATGAGTATGAGATGGATATGAATATACATAGAGATGATTATGCATGAAGTGAACATGCCTTATGATTAAGGGAATATGAAAGAATGGTATCAGTTGTTATCCAGGGTTATATGGTTTATAATACTATATTAAAAATATTCTTTTTGGTGTTAGTGGTATTATAAATATTATTTGATTATTAATTACTACTTTTTAAGTAGATGGAATATGTTATGGATATAAAAGCATATTTAAATTCTTGAATATAAAAGAGATGTCTGAATCATAATCAAAGTATTATGTTATGAATATATTTTATAGAAATAATGTGCGAGAATGAAAATGATATGAGTGAATGATAATTGATAATGGAAGTGATATACGGAAATGAAAATGTGAAATGGTGTTGATAAATTGAATGATGATCTTATAAAAAGGGGAATTTACAATAATAAGCGTAAGAGGCCGTGTGGAAGTTGCACAGTCCAGCACTTAATAAGCGTAAGAGGCCGTGTGGAAGTTGCACAGTCCAGCACTTAATAAGCGTAAGAGGCCGTGTGGAAGTTGCACAGTCCAGCACTTAATGTTTCATTTCGGCCCAAGAGTTGCCGAAGGAGGATGTAGTGGTAGACCTTCCTCCAGGAGGATGTTAGCAGGTGGCCTTCCTCCAGGGATGATGTTAGCAGGTGGCCTTCATTCCTTCTACCGGTAGTAAAAAGGGACGGATACGGAGGGCGACTGATCATCGAGCCTCACGTATTCGGCAACAGTGAAAACCCCTACAATATGTGAATAAAGAATAAATGATAAAGTCAGATTGGTATACTGGAAAGGGAAAATGATATGAAAGGTGGTATTATTGTTATAGATGAAGAGAAACTGATTTTATATTAATTTATAAAAATTGTTACATAAGAAGGAAATGAGATGATGATAGTAAGAGATTTAAGTAAGTATTCATATTATCCTGAAATATTACACTGAAAGATTATATTGATTGTTATATTATTTAAGAAGAGAAACTGATACTGTATTATTCTAGATTTCTTTCTTATAAAAGTAAGTGGATGATGTATTATTAAATAAGAGTTTTAATCTCCCTTGAAGTTTATAATTGGTTACTACTTACATATGTATACATGTATACTTGGTTACATTTTAAATTCCAGTTTACAATATTATCTTGCTGAGCTATTATAGCTCACTCTTGCTACTTATCTATATACAGCTAGGTACGCCGATACTCCGTACTACACCCCGCAAGAGGGTACGGGAAAGACGAACTTTTGAGAGAGTGTTGGAAACGCTTTCCGAGGTAGCTAGCGGACGGTTGGGTATTGATAGATTGTGTACATTAAGTGTGTAAGTTGGTGTAATAACTTTTGATTGTTGAAATGCTTCATGTCGAAGTATTATTCAGCAATGTGTTTAAGTATGATTCTGGGTTTGTAATAACTGTTTAACTCTAAACTTTTATTATGGTGAATGTTGTTCTCTGAGCATATGACTGGTGTGTGTGTGTATTACTGTGGGGTCAATTGCATAAGTATTAAATAAAAAAAAAAAAAATCCCAAGAGATATTGATTTTGAATGGAAGTTGGTCCGTGATGGCCCAGATTCATGACCCCGGATTTGGGGCTGTCACAGTTTGGTATCAGAGCTTAGAGTCATAATGCTCAGGAACAAGAGTGATAATAATAAATATATTATTAATAATAGAAATTTTGAACTCACATCGAGTTCAAGGAGGGGTTTATCGAACGAAGCGTTTATTCTAAGTAGTGATTATAATTTTATAGATTATTGCTAATAAAGGTTATTATGCCAAAAGTGTTAAGTTTATGTAGCACACGGGATCGATATGAAAAAGGGGAATACTTGATGTATCGGGAAGTGTACGTTAGATAACCTCGTGAGTAATTCCAGGGTGATTCATCATCTCTTATTCAAAAGGGGCCGGTATCTTTTCAAAACTTTTTGGTATCCTTGAAATGTGTTTCAAAATTGTATTAGTCAAAATATTCCTCTAAGATTATTTTTGGAAGATGGTATTTATCATTGTGATTTAAATTTTCCTCTATATTTCTTACTCCAACTAAGAGGAACAACCATATATGTATACACAAGGACAATCTGTCTGTGTGATAGAAAGTCGGAGGGGACGCCCTCACTTGTGTGACGTACGGTTCTTCCATCATATTGATTTCTCAAATATCCTTTTGTTTCAAATAAAAGTTATTTAAAACTCTTAATTTTATAAATTATTGTGGAACCCTTGCTTGTTTCTAGGTTCGTTTCAATTCAAAGTTTCCTAAATTCTATCAATTGTTTCGAATATAGAAGATTTCAGTAAAGGATGGGATAATGGGAGCAAAGTTTAGAGTATACGTGATTATATGAGGAAACTCGAGATTTCAAGGGAAATTTCAATAAGAGATAATTAGAGCTAGAAGCGTTTTGATATAAAAGAGGAAGGAATTTCTTGAGAAGAAATGGGTATATTTGAGGATTATTGAGATAAAAGAATATTAGGAATTTTAAGGTATAATTGAGATTTACTATTGAGAGTAAGGTGTATTTTGAGGGAAAAGTTAGAATAAGGATAAACAAAGGAAGTGGGGATAATTAATGAAGTTTGTGTATTCTGTCTAAATTCTATTGTATTTTGATATTAAATGTTGAGATTCAAGGATATTGATGTATATAAGGTGATTGACTTAAATGAAAAGGTTATTGTGCTAAAGGTGATACGCTTAATTACTAAAGTTGAGTTGAGAATATTATGGTATATAAATGAGTTAACTAGTGATATAATTGTGTATATGAGAATGTGTATATAGAAATGATGTATATTATACCCTAAATTTGGGTGATTAATGAAGAATATTGTTATATACAGAATCATGCCGCCTAAGCGTAATAATAGAATGAATGCAAGGGAAAATGAGAGAGAGGAAGGAAGTCATAATAGGCAGGGTGAAAACGCTCATAATGAACAAGATCATGAGGAAGAAGAAGATGAATCAACTGGTCAACAGGGAAATCAGGGTGGTAACCCTTTTAACCAATTTATGGAACTATTGAGGCAGAATTTAGCTAATCCACAGAATCCGCCACAACCACCTGTTCTTCCCAACCAGGCAGCTAACTCTTTTCGTGCTTTTAAGTCATTAAAACCCCCAGAATTTGAGGGAACCACTAACCCAGTAGCAGCCATGGCATGGCTGAAAGAGATGGAGAAGGCTTTTGAGATACTGAGGGTAGAGGAAGATCAGAAGACAGTCTTTGCAGCCTATCTCCTAAAGGGAGAGGCAAATTATTGGTGGGAAGCTAAGAAAAATCTCGAGGGAGCGGGAGTGATAACTTGGGAGCGTTTCACTAGGGTGTTTCTAGACAAATATTCCCCTAGGTACTTAGAGAACCAGATGGAAATAAAATTTTTGGAGCTAAAGCAGGAAAATCTAACAGTGGCTGAGTATGAAACGAAATTTACCGAACTTTCTAGGTTTGTTCCAGAATTTGTGCGTACTGAGGAACAACGAGCGAAAAGGTTTCAACAAGGATTGAAACCATGGCTACGGACAAGAGTGGCACCATTTGAGTTGACTGATTATGCTGCGGTGGTTCAGAAGGCATCTATTATCGAGGCCGAGAGTGAACAAAACCAATTAGGTCGAGAGAACAAGAAAAGAAAATTTGAGGGTCCAAAAGGAGGTTCAAGTGAGGGAAGCTACTTTAATAAATTTGGTAAAGGACAAAAACCCCAGTTTGGAAAGTCAGGGAATAATAAGACTAACAGTGAGACGGTGAATCAAGGTGGTAGATCCACAGGAACCTTTCAGTCTAATCAATCGCGACCACCATTGCCAGATTGTAACACGTGTGGTAAGAAGCATTCAGGAGTGTGTAGAGTGTTAGGAATAACTTGCTTTAGGTGTGGACAAAAGGGGCATTTTCTAGACAAGTGTCCATTAGTCGATAGGAGTGACATGAAGTGTTACCAGTGTGGGAAATTAGGACACTTTGCCAGAGATTGCCGTTCCGGTGAGTCGTCCGCACCAGGACAAAGTATGACTGCTTCAAATAGACCTACTGCCAGGGTGTACAATATGACTTTAGGAGAGGCATTGAGAAAGCCGGATACAGATACAGGTGAACATTTTTCTAGTATTTAAATTTTTAGTGTAAATGTTTGGTTAGGAATCAATGTGGTCAATGAATGGTATAGGTAGGTTGATAATCTAGATAAGGAAAATCAGTATCTGTTAGGGGTTAGAAATTCTATGAAAAGGAGAATAATAGTATTTTGGGGGTAAACCACAGACTTGTTTATATACGAACAGGAAATATATATTATAGGTAATATTTTCTTACAATTGTTTCAAAGAATCTTATTCTAGTCGGATTTCTGGAAGATTTTACAGAGACAAGATATAATAAGATCGAAGTGTGTATATTTTATGTCATGATAGAGATCAACATAGGGATAAACCATAAGTGAGATATACTACCATTCAGGGGAGGCCAATGTGGTGGCCGATACCCATAACCAAAAGAGGAATGTTGATGAATGACAAGCAAGTTTATGTTGGAGTATTTTTGCGCAAACAAGATAGAGATATTATGAAGGAAAAAGGATGGAGAAAGTGGTATAGAAGTTATAAGGTGTAGATGAAAAGGTATCTATGGACATTTCTGACGTGATTCCGGGACGGAATCCTTTTAAGGGGGGAAGGATGTAATAACCCTAACTTCAGTAATGCTACAGTGGTCACATGAATAGTAAATTTCGAGGATTTAGAGAAATGGTACGTAGGTACCCTATAATGGAAACAGAAAATGAATAAACAGAAACCATATTAATATTATACACTGAAATTAAGTGACTCGAAATGACGATAGATTTCAGAAATTCCTGAATATGGATTTTGAGGATTTTGATTTCGAATAAGCTTCTATTGGATATTGAGGAGCATGGAAATATTATAAGAATGACAAATTGAGGGATTAGTGAATTTAGATTAAACCAAGGGATTATTAAGTTAAGAGAATACCAAAGGAAATTGGATTCGTAAATGATTTCGAAAACCACTGAGATAATGAGGTTTACTCGAAACGAACCACAATTAGACGAGTATGGAAACCAAGCAACCAAGATTAGTAATATAACAAGGATACATACCATATTATTTACCAATGTGATGGGCATTTTACTTAGAAAACTTAGAAAATAAGAGATTAGAAAATCCAAGTGGTATCACTTTCCATTAACTTGTTTTAAGGGGGTAAATTAGTAACTTTGCAAGCTTTTAATCACTAAATATCTTCCAAGGCTTCTAGGACAAGCTAAAGCTAACAAATATTAACAAGATTAAAGAGGGATAAGATCAAAACAAAGAACAAAACTCTCTCCCCCATCCATATTACAATTTTCGGCCAAAACAAGAACAGCCCAGTAAAATGACCATAACTTCTTCGTTTCTCAGCCAAATTTTGCGTTCTATAGCTTTTTAGAAAGCCCATGAGATAACCTACAAGTCGTATTTCACAAGAGTTTTCCAGAAAAGCAAGGTAAAGGGGTCGTTTTTCATGTTCTTTCAGCTGATGAATAGTAATTCCGAATTGTTAACTTTGTTTTCATGGTTTCTTTAGTTGATTCAAGTTAATCTAAGGTTGTTTAAGGAGTGCCCAAGGTTTATCAAGGATTTTTAAGGGTTATCAAAGCTTCAAGAAGGTATAATCATGCTTGCTCTTTTATGTTTATGATGGATATAGTTGTGTTGAGTGATTAAGTAGTATAAATGTTATGATTATGATGTTATAAGTGTTTGTAAGTGATTAAAGTTGATTTTGGAAGGAGTATGTGCTTGTAACCATGGTTGGTAAGATGACCACATGGTGTAGGTGATGGTGTATAAGGTGGATGATTGATTTGGAGGAGTTTGATTTTGGAAAGTATGAAATTACAGCAGTTATAATGTCCGATTTTCGTTAGAACGAAAACTGCCCTGTTTTGTGACCCCTGCATTCATACGGTACCTCACTACCTAGGTTACCAATTGACCATGAAATGATAGAGCTTAGTTCATAGATCGTTTTGATATAAGGTGCGTTAAAATCTGATGAACGGTTTAGGAGAAAAGTCAGTTTTAGTGAAAGACGTTCGATAACCGAGAAAACGTAATTGTATCAAATTTGAGGCTAAAGTTACCATACTTGGACATTTTTATAAGCCACGAAATTTTGGGATAAGGTAGTAGGGTGGTCAGAGGACCCTTGACAGTTGACCTTACATTAAAATTCGAAATCAATATTTTCTGAGAATTTTTACAGTTAAGTGTGGTCGTTAGGGAAAATGGTGAAAAACCACTGAAACTTCGTTTGAGCTTATAAATGGTTAAGTTCTTGAACCTTTGGGGTAATAGTGATACGTTAGGCATATATTGAAGTATCAAGGGTAATGTTATACAAGAGTGTAGTGAGTAAGAGATGTGATATTCTAATGACGGTCCTTTTGTGTTTATAGAAACTCCGGAAGAGGGACCAGCCTTACTGTCAGGATACAGGAACCGAGGCAAGATCTTTTCTATCCCTACTTGGAAATTATTTATCTTCAAAGAAACTTGATTTCATGAAATATATATATGAGATGCTATTGTTACTATATTGTTAAGAAATGGTTTTTCTCGATTATTGATGTAAAAAGGGAAGGTATATGAGTATGGTATGAATATGGATATGAGTATGAGTATGAGTATGAGATGGATATGAATATACATAGAGATGATTATGCATGAAGTGAACATGCCTTATGATTAAGGGAATATGAAAGAATGGTATCAGTTGTTATCCAGGGTTATATGGTTTATAATACTATATTAAAAATATTCTTTTTGGTGTTAGTGGTATTATAAATATTATTTGATTATTAATTACTACTTTTTAAGTAGATGGAATATGTTATGGATATAAAAGCATATTTAAATTCTTGAATATAAAAGAGATGTCTGAATCATAATCAAAGTATTATGTTATGAATATATTTTATAGAAATAATGTGCGAGAATGAAAATGATATGAGTGAATGATAATTGATAATGGAAGTGATATACGGAAATGAAAATGTGAAATGGTGTTGATAAATTGAATGATGATCTTATAAAAAGGGGAATTTACAATAATAAGCGTAAGAGGCCGTGTGGAAGTTACACAGTCCAGCACTTAATAAGCGTAAGAGGCCGTGTGGAAGTTGCACAGTCCAGCACTTAATAAGCGTAAGAGGCCGTGTGGAAGTTGCACAGTCCAGCACTTAATGTTTCATTTCGGCCCAAGAGTTGCCGAAGGAGGATGTAGTGGTAGACCTTCCTCCAGGAGGATGTTAGCAGGTGGCCTTCCTCCAGGGATGATGTTAGCAGGTGGCCTTCATTCCTTCTACCGGTAGTAAAAAGGGACGGATACGGAGGGCGACTGATCATCGAGCCTCACGTATTCGGCAACAGTGAAAACCCCTACAATATGTGAATAAAGAATAAATGATAAAGTCAGATTGGTATACTGGAAAGGGAAAATGATATGAAAGGTGGTATTATTGTTATAGATGAAGAGAAACTGATTTTATATTAATTTATAAAAATTGTTACATAAGAAGGAAATGAGATGATGATAATAAGAGATTTAAGTAAGTATTCATATTATCCTGAAATATTACACTGAAAGATTATATTGATTGTTATATTATTTAAGAAGAGAAACTGATACTGTATTATTCTAGATTTCTTTCTTATAAAAGTAAGTGGATGATGTATTATTAAATAAGAGTTTTAATCTCCCTTGAAGTTTATAATTGGTTACTACTTACATATGTATACATGTATACTTGGTTACATTTTAAATTCCAGTTTACAATATTATCTTGCTGAGCTATTATAGCTCACTCTTGCTACTTATCTATATACAGCTAGGTACGCCGATACTCCGTACTACACCCCGCAAGAGGGTACGGGAAAGACGAACTTTTGAGAGAGTGTTGGAAACGCTTTCCGAGGTAGCTAGCGGACGGTTGGGTATTGATAGATTGTGTACATTAAGTGTGTAAGTTGGTGTAATAACTTTTGATTGTTGAAATGCTTCATGTCGAAGTATTATTCAGCAATGTGTTTAAGTATGATTCTGGGTTTGTAATAACTGTTTAACTCTAAACTTTTATTATGGTGAATGTTGTTCTCTGAGCATATGACTGGTGTGTGTGTGTATTACTGTGGGGTCAATTGCATAAGTATTAAATAAAAAAAAAAAATCCCAAGAGATATTGATTTTGAATGGAAGTTGGTCCGTGATGGCCCAGATTCATGACCCCGGATTTGGGGCTGTCACAACTGGAAAGAAGCCCACTCTAAAGTATGTTCATACTTTTGGAAGCAAATGCTTTGTATTGAAGGATAATTCTGAATATGTTGGAAAATTTGATGCAAAAGCATTTGAAGGAATTTTTCTTGGCTACTATATGGAAAGAATTGCATACAAGGTTTATGTCATCAGTCAAAAGAAAGTTATGGAAAGCACAGATGTGACATTTGATGACAGCAAACTACCTGGACTAGAAGAAACCAATGATGAAGATAAAGATCCATTGAAGTTTGATAATCTAGACGATTCTGATGAAGAGACTGAGACTGAAGTTGAAACTCGAGTTCAACAAACTCAAGTGAATGATGATACAAGAGAAGAATTTGTGCCAATCAATAGTGAAGGAACAAGCATCCAAGACACACCTGTGAGTAGTGGCAACTTCACAAGGGGAAATGAGAATGACCATGATGTGGATGATGAAGCAACATCAAGAATGAGAAATCAGGCTGAGCACTCAAGGAAATGGGATAGATCACACACTGCAGAGCAAATCATTGGAGATCCTAATGCAGGAGTAAGGACTAGGAGAGCAACTCAGAATGAGTGCCTCTATGGCTGTTTTCTATCACAAGTTGAGCCTAAGAAACTTGATGATGCACTGTTGGATCTAGATTGGATTATTTCTATGCAAGAGGAGCTGAATCAATTTGAAAGGAACAAAGTATGGGAAATTGTGCCTGCACCAAAGAACAGAACCATTGTTGGAACAAAATAGGTTCTAAAGAATAAGATGGATGAAGATGGTATAATTATAAGAAACAAAGCAAGGTTGGTTGCAAAAGGATACTCTCAACAGGAAGGCATTGATTATGATGAGACATTTGCTCCTGTTACTAGATTGGAAGCCATCAGAATATTCTTGGCATTTGCTGCTCACTCAAACTTTAAAGTGTATCAAATGGATGTCAAGAGTGCATTTCTGAATGGAGAGTTGGAAGAAGAAGTTTATGTGCAACAACCACATGGTTTTGAGGATCCACACTTCCCAGAATTTGTCTATAGATTGCTTAAGGCACTGTATGGACTTAAGCAGGCTCCAAGAGCATGGTATGATACTTTATCACAATTTCTTCTTGAGAATCAATTCACTAGAGGCACACTGGACAAGACATTGTTTTACAAGAAGCATGGTGATGATCTAATCTTAGTTCAGATCTATGTGGATGATATTATTTTTGGTTCTACAAATGAGAAGCTGTGTGAGAAATTTTCTAAACTCATGCAGAGCAGATATGAGATGAGTATGATGGGAGAGTTGACATTCTTCCTTGGGTTGCAAGTCAGTCAAAGAAAGGATGGTATCTTTATCAGTCAGACCAAGTATATCAAGGATTTATTGAAGAAGTTTGACTTGGAAGATTGCTCACCTGCAAAGACACCCATGGCCACTGCCACTAAATTGGATGAAGATGCTAAAGGCAAGAAGGTAGATATCTCAGTCTACAGAGGCATGGTTGGTTCTCTATTCTATCTCACTACAAGTAGGCCAGACATCATGTTTGCTACATTCTTGTGTGCAAGGTTTCAATCAAATCCAAAAGAATCACATTTGGTTGCTATAAAAAGGATCTTTAGATATCTGAAGGGCACTCCAAACTTGGGACTATGGTATCCTAAGGACACAAGGTTCAATCTGGTTGGTTATTCTGATGCTGATTATGCTGGATGCAGAGTGGATTAGAAAAAGTACCTCAGGTAGCTGCCAGTTTCTTGGACAAAGGTTAGTCTCTTGGTATAGCAAGAAACAACAATCTGTGTCAACTTCTACAGCTGAGGCTGAATACATAGCTGCTGGAAGTTGCTGTGCTCAAGTGCTTTGGATTAGAAATCAACTTAGAGATTATGGACTTGTGTTGGAAAGAATTCCAATCATGTGTGACAACACAAGTGCAATCTCTATAGTTGCCAATCCTGTCAATCATTCTAGAACAAAGCACATTGACATCAGATATCATTTCATTAGAGAACATGCAACTAATGGAACCATTGAGTTGCATTATATCTCTACAGATAAACAACTAGCTGACATATTCACTAAGCCACTAGATGAAGCCACCTTCACAAGGTTGGTTAGTGAGATTGGAATGCTGAATTCTTCAGATTCTGGCTAAGTGAATATATCATCTAGATTGTTGCAGCAGTAAACACTTACTTTATCTAAATTTTCAATATTTTTGGAGTAAGTGTTGGCTGAAATATGATGTATAAATATTTCAAATCTGTTGCATATGTTGGAAAATCATATTTTTGCTAACTTGAAATTTCTATGAAATTTTGAGAAAATCACTATTTAATTTGCTAGAATATTCTTAAATGAATATGGCTGGTCAATTTTAAAAGATAGTGAAGATCAACTTTTTATGAGTGATGGGTATAGTTCGATAAGTCAAACTTCTCGAATGATTCACTATTCGACATCTCTAACAAGTCTCGTTAGAGTACTCTTGAGTTCTCGAATAGAGCCTTTCTGAGATATCGAATAGAGATATTCCTTGACTTCTCGAATATAGTGTTTTAGTTCACGATTGACTGAGTTCTCGAATACTATATTTGAGTTCTCGAATCATTTGAAAAGGATGATTTCTCGCTGAATTTTAACCGATTTTGGATTTTTTATTCAAAATTCAGAATTACTCATAAAAACATATTTTTACCTAATTTAGATTTATTTCTAAGTTAGATAACTGCCAGCTGTGAGCTACAACCTGCTTGAGTTATCGAATAAGCCTTTCTTGACTTCTCGAATAGTTGTTTTCTACTTCTCGAATGCCTGACTTGTCGATACAGAACATACATCTAATCGATATACATCTATTCGATTCATTTCATTCGATTTCTCAAGCATCCAAACTCCCAAAACCTCTGAAACCCTAACTGCAAAATCTAAATTTCTTCTTCAACCTTTGATCTCTTCTCTCTCTCTCACACACAAATGGCAACAGTAAAGTTCAACAACAATTTCATTGCTCTAACTAGTGATGTTGAAGCACCCAACGTCAATTTCAAGTGCTTTGTGAAGTGGATGTCTGAATCGTACATCAAGAATGCTCTATTTGTTAACCCAACTCTGTATCTCGACATTCATCAAATATGAAGACAGAATCAGTCTTGGGCACTTGAACAGGAAGCATTTGAGGAAGGAATGGAGTTATGTGTTTGCTACACTTCTTCAAGTCTTCACTGCAAGAAAATCTAGCTATGACCAAATCAGCACTCCTGCACTGCAAATAGGCTATGCCTTAGCTTATGGAAAGAAGATAGATGTTGGTCTCATCATTCTGCAGGAGTTGTATGGAAGACTTGGTAAGAATTCAGCCAAGAGAGGTAATGAAATTTTCTTCCCTCGTTTTATTCAATCTGTCCTTAATTTCTTAGATGATAAATTGATTGAATTAGATGGGATGAATAAAAATAGAATAGGCTATCCTAAATCCATGACCAAACTCATTTTTGGTAATTTGGAGACTAGGAATGATGTGGAAGTAAGACTTAACATAACTCCCCATATGGAGAGTTTGTTTAGAACTTACCCTCACAACATGCCAACATTTGCCTCTAAGTCTGAGTTAGCTAAGCCCAAGCAAGTAGAACAAAATGCCAACCCAGGGCTAGCTAACCAACCCTCTCAACCAAACACTTTACCTATTACTGAACCAACTGCATCATCCTCTCAAAAGGGTGATGTTAGTAAAAAGAAGAGAAAGGAAGTAATGTCTGTACCCTTGAATATCTTATCTGAAGTAGCATTAGCTGTTGAACTAGGTCTAGAAAGTGAGGAACCAGAGTCACCCTTACTAAGGCCAAAGAAGAAAAAGAAAACTAAGACCACCTCTTCAGTCACACAAATGGCTGAAGTTGTAAGATCAGGGGCAAACAACTCACTAGATGTATCCTCTCAACAGGGTGCATCTATAGAATCAAGCATCCTCCCCAATGCACCTTCTTGTATTGAGTCAGCACATGGGAGTGATAAGGATGGCACTACACTGAGTGGAGAGCACATCACACTTGAAACTCCCTCTATCTCTCAGGGGGAGTTACCAAAATCTACTCTACAACACACTCCTCTTCCAGAATCTAACACTGAAATTGCTTTGGAGCCTGTAATTCAAGAAATTGAAGAGCAAGGCATTGATCACCAAGAATCATTTTCTCTTGGTGAGCCAATGGACTCAAGTGACTTAGTGCATGACACTTTGCTCACCACTCAAGACCCACATTTAGATGGTGAGGGAATGCATGCTGGGGCATATCCTAATGACACCATCACAAACACAGAGGCTTCACTAGTTTTTACTAGAGACTCTGTGCCTGTGTCAACTGCTGGTGTAACTCATCCCACTTCTATGGAGACACCAGTAGTAGAGTCAATCCATCCGGTTACAGAAGTTGCATCTGTAACTGAGGAGTCTAGTTTACCTAGCTCTAGCTCTGACTTTATGTCACAATGGCTGAAGCCTGTGCAACATGACAGTGCTTCAGGATCAGGGTCTGTTCCACACAAATTGACGGTTGAAGCACTTCAAAGCTTAATTGTGGATCAGATTCCTGAGTTTGTAAAAATAGCTCAGAACCTTGTCACCTCCAACATCTCTAATCCAGACTATGAGGCCATCCTACTATGCCATAGAGATGATGTGGAGATGCAGAAGGCCAAGATTATTGATGATGTTGAGAGAGATGGCAATGCAGATGCCTGGCTGCAAGGAAAGAATGATGTAACTCTCAGTGAAGCACTTCAATATCTTAGAGAGGAATACATCACTTCACTGGGCTCCAATGCAAAATCCCTGTCTCCTGGTGAAGTGTATGAAGCTGTCAATGATTCCTACATGGGTTTCCTCAAGGTTGCACACTATCTTGGCAAGGGAGTCAAAACTGAAGTCAACAGGGTATGTGACAAGACAGCCACTTCAGTAGCAGAAGTAAAGAGGGCCTTTGATGCTAAATTTCCTCAATTAGACAGTGTGGTCAAAGATCTCAAACACTATAACACCACCTGCACCAAGATGGACAATGGCCTAGCCCTCCTCACAGATACAGTCAAAGGCCTAGGCACAAGATTTCAAAATCTATCTGACCAAACTACAGAGGCCAATGCCATGCTCAGAACACTGTTCAAAAATCAGTATGGGGAGAAGTTGGTCACTGAAGTCCCTGTGCATGAAATGTCCAAGTCTGAAGTGAAAAGACTGCAAGATCAATCCCTAACTGGTTTCAAGGCCACTACACTTTTCACCAAGGTTGATACTCTTGAAAGGGAGGTGGTGTCTCTCAAAGAATTGAATGCCCATCTGGCAGACAAGGTTACACATCTAACTGAGCAATTGGACACTCAAGCCTCTACCACTGCTAATGTTCTTTTGGATCAACAATCTATGCTGTCTGCCATGATGAAGCACATGGGTATCCCTCTACTTGAAGAATCTTCAACTCCAAAGGCTCCTACTACAGCCTCTGTGCCTGACAACAAGCCTAAGGGGGAGAAGAGGATATCAAGGAACTCAAAATCTAAGGGGAAGCCTCAGACTAAGGGGGAGAAATCTCAAACCAAAGGCATCACAACCAATGAGGGTGGCCAACCAAGAACTGCTAAGTCATCTCAGTCTGAGAAATCTACATCCAAGGATGACAAGCTGAAGAAAATGGTTGTAGATGAAGTTGCCAAGCCATCTGAAACTGAAGGGAAGTCAGAATATGAATTTGACATCCCTGAAATTGCTAAACAATCCCTTCAGTCTGAACCTTCAGAATTTAGAACTGTGCTTACTCAAAGGGTATGTCAAGAAACTGCAAACTCTAGACTATACCATGACATAGCCTTTTTGAAGCATCTACAGGAGTTAAGGAAAAGAGCCAATTTCCATTACTTTGACTACATCAAGCTTCTTGTGCAAGATGTGTTTCTAGTCACTATAGTGAGAAGAGAAATTGTGCAAACCAATCCCCATGCCATCATTCTTTCAAATGATAGAGAAGTTTTAGTTCACACTTCCAAGAACCTCTTTCACATCCACATTGAAGCCTTTCAAATTCTATCTAGCTCTGAACTTGGAACAATCATCAAGAAGATAGAAAGGAATAACTCACTAGACAATGATATGCTCAAAGAGATTCTCACCAAGTGCATGAAATCTCAACTGCCTCAATTAGTTTCTCAGCCTCATTGTATTCTATATGAAAAGGATCAAGACATTGTTGCTTTCAGGTTTGGCCACCATCTAAAAGCAAACAACATGTCCACCATAAAGTTTCTGGCTGGAGTTCTACATTCAAGGAGTGGAAAATCTGAATCTGAAAAGGAGGCTCTTAACATTCTGGTGAAGTTTATCAACTCTCAATCAGACATCAAGCCAATTGCTCAAGGCGGAAAGTCAAATCAAGACAAGGTCATGATAAGAGTGGAATCAGGGGTGGAGATCAAGGGAGATATAATGGCATGATGACAAGAAGAAGAGGGATGATAAAAGCAGAAAGAAGGATGATGACAAGGGTAGTGGAAAGGTATATGAAAAGAAGAGTGGAAAACAGCAAGCCATGAACATTATTAATGACACATCTACCACAACACAAGGCTCAATGTCTAGGGTGGATGTCACGGGTAATGATTCATCATAATCTACATCTCTGGCATATAACGCCCCGACTTCCAAATACTGAAAATATACTTTTTATAATAAAATAGACTTTGATACAGGGGAATTTTAGAAAAATTTGGCATGAAGTATTCGTAAATCGAACTATCCACCTGTAATTCAACCTAAACCAAATTCCAACTTAACAAATACAATTAAAACTTAATACACCAACGATTCCTCACCGAGGATCGATTCCAGGTTATGGTATGAAACAAGAATCTAACTAATACCAATTATTACAACTTCTCTCTCAGCTTAAAAAAAAAACAAATCATTATACCGTCTAATCTGTAGCGTAATCCAAAATTTTGCTCGCCCGCGTTAGCTCTGAAATCTATTCCGAATAGTATCCTCCTCGCTCATTCGCATTTGAAAATATAGGTAGGTCATCCTTAAACCTAACTGCAAAGGGTTAGGTAAAATAAAGCAAGAGTGAGCCAAAGAACGCTCAGCAAGTTAATAATATAGTGAAACAACGATATTACGATAATTCATTGATGAACAATATCAATGAATACTTTGTCTCAAGAGATCATTCAATTTCAATCATAGAGTAAAACTTTTCCATTTTCTTCAACTATATTGCCTCAGACAAAACTTTGAGAAAAAGAATATCAAGAAATTCCCCAATCATTCTTACTCCACTTTCACGTAGTTACTCGCGAAGGGAATAACTGAGAACCTCTATCCATCCTTAATCCCATTATTTTACTGAGTTCCAAATTTTATCAAGTAGAAAACAACTAACTCTGATATCCACAATTTCGAAACTAATGAGCATTTACCTTGAAACATATATATCTTATCAAAAACGTTCCTTTCTTTCATCACTTTTCACTAAAACATTCTTTTCTTTAAAACTCTTTCATCTTTGAAACATACTTTACATATAACCTTTTTAAAAATTATTCTCCTGATTACGGACAATACGGGTGATCAGCCACGTAAAGTCCCCAGTCCTTTGAAATTGGGTTCCCAATTAGGCAACACATTGGCCTTTAATGCTGGACTAGGGGAACCACCCCTAGCCTCTTACGCTAAATAAAAGTGCTGGACTAGGGGAACCACCCCTAGCCTCTTACGCTTCTCCCATCTATAAAACCTTTAATAACTTTAAAACATTACACTTTTAAGTCCTTTATACTCACTGATAACAGATCAGCCCAGTATAAGGAAATTTTAAAAACATCTTTAATTAATTAAGCCATTTTCATTTACCATTTTAAAGGACTGAGGTTCAGAGAAGCAATAGATATAGAGAATCATAAGCAGCAAAGCAACAAGATTAAAATAAACATGGCATGGTTCAACAAGATTGAATTATATATCAACAAGGAATTGTAAATCAATTAAATAACGGAGCAATTATCAAGATTTAAGAAATTGAACAACAATTATAAGGAAATCAAGGAATAACGAAAATTCAAAGTTCAATAGAAGATTTGAGCAACTGCACAAGCAATAACCACTCATTTCAAAGGTTACCAACTGCTAAAATTTTTGTTGCAAAGTTTGAACTAACATAAAAGATTTGGAATAGTTAAAACGAAGATTTAAGAAATTCTCAATTACTCAAGATCTCACTCTTGTCGGCTAAGCACTCGTAGGCTTTAGCTGCCAAACTGGCATGACAGTAATGAGTTCGAATAATTAAGAAGATCTCAATTCATTCTCGATTTTAACCGTCGCTGAGCAACACATGCCTCAACAATAGTATAAACCTCGAATTAATTTTCATCAATTTGAAGAAAAAGTTACTTTGAAGAATATTAGTATAGACGAGGAATATTAAAATAAAATAATTTTAAAAGAAATCAACACCTGAACGATAGGTGAGGAAAATAAACAGCGATAGAATAATTTGAGAATGATTGTTTGTAAATTAATAGATGAATAAAGTCACCGGCAATAAAAAGGAAGAGTTTAGGCACTAACAAACTGATTTGAAAGAAACATCATTTAATTTACAAGACAAGTTCACATTATTTAAAAAAATGAAAATGAACGGTACAGATGATTGCAAGAAAGGAATTTAAAGGATGCATATATAAATAATAGAAACAGTTTCACATCACTTGAACGATAAGTGAGGGATAGTAAACTTGCTTCAATACACACAGTTTCCAATTCCAACATCTCAATCCTTTATTCACTTTACATCAATCTCTACTTCTTATTCGTTGACCTTTACTTGATCGTAAATTCGTCTCTCCTTCATCACTTGTCAGTCCCGATAATTATCTCCTGTCTCTACCTTCCATCTACACGTGCACTGGCTCTTAGCTGACCTCCTATTCATACCTATATACAGGTAAAGTACTACTTTAGTACTCAGCCAACCAAAACCTTACTGTTAATTCTAGTCTCCCCATACGTTCCCTAGTTCGCGTAAACACAATAACATGTATAACACATAAGGTTACACTTATAAAATACCTTTAGTATAACCAGATAAACTAAATAAATCACATAACATGTATTGTTGTATAGCACTTATCATTCAAAATACACACATAGAATATTTAAAGGCGGCTTTAGCAAAATACTTTAAGAATCATATATAAATTTCTAATAAAATTTCGACAACACTCCCTTTGTAATATCACACTACCTGTCGGGATACAACCGACCCAAACAATCAATCAGTCATTCCATAATCCAATATCAATCTCAAGCCTAACTGACAACTTGAAATCACCGTTCAAATATAAATTAATAATTAAATTCTAATTACCCGAAAGTTACATACAACTCTTATTACACTTATATCAATTAGCTTACTCTTACAACTACATTTAATCTTCGAATACCTAAAGAGTATTCACAATATAAGTCTAAAAATTACATAACCCAATAACAAGCAATTCAAATTTACAAATACCATAATTATTGAATAATTGGTTATCTTAATCCAATTATACAAATCCAAATACAGACTTCTAAAATTAAAAACACGAGCATAAATATAGCAATATTAAACAGATAATCTCATCATTAACGAATCATCAATTATATACGAATATGCAAAAATTAAACCCCTCTTTCTGTTTTAACAGTACAACCAACAACTCGCATACATAACTGAGTTACACAGCCACTGGCATCAATCGACTCTTAATCAATTAAACCCTTAAGAAAAATGATCACTGGCAATACAGTACCCGCAAACCCGAACAATACCCAGCCACAACACCAAGTCGACCAACAACAATTTAACCAAGTATGACTATATTTTTCACAACCCAATCATCTCAAGATCCTATACGATCAACTGTATATTCGAATAAAATAAGGTTTTGAATCAACACTCAATTAACAGCTAATTTAACGGTATGCAGTCACATAAAATAAATTAATCAACGATAAAAACCAACAAGTCCTCACCAACATAACCCAAGACCTCCCCATTCGGCAGGACACATACACACCCTATATACACATAACAACACATACTCGGCAATCCACACACACCCAGCAGACATATTCACGCAGACACCCTCACACTCTCTTGTATGCACACACCTGATCACACATCATTTGCCACACACCTCACTCAATATTCACTTCTTCACCATTCTCTGAACCAGCCTCACTCACGGCAACCTTCACCTCCTCCTCCCTTGACAGCCTCCCCTGTTTCTTCCCACTTCGGACAACATAACAGCAAGAGCATCACCCACATACACACTTGAACATATAATACACACACGAACTGCCATACAACCACTTACACAGTAACACGAGATTGCAGACACAAGTCACACAACAAACACAAAATCAGCAACACCACATAACGATTCTGGGCGGCAAAGCAGAGGGGATAGGAGATGGGTTTTACCATTAAATCGAACCAGAAGATAGAGGGCAAAAAGGAATGAGAAAGATAGAGATATATGCGAGAGAGATTCAGATAGAGAGCTACACCAGTTCAAACGCACACCCCCACTGCGCGCCTATACACGCACAACACCTATACGCACACACGATCGGCGCCATACACACACACAGCCTTTGAGCGAAGAAGAGAGGAGAGAAAGAGAGGTTTGCAAGAGAGATTTCGAGAGAAAGAGGGAGAGATTGAGAAAAGCCGAGAGATTTCTAGAGAGGTCTCAAGTACACCACTCATAACTGAATTAGGAAATTAGGGATTTGGGTTATAAAGGATTTGGGGAAAAATAAAATGGTTTAAAAAGTTATAAACATTTTCTGATTAAACACTTAAAAATCTATTTCGTAAAATAGCAATTAAATAAGTAACAGTTGGAAAAATCAAAATTTCATTTTTAAAACGTAGAGAATGAAATTATCTACCTCCCCATATTTTTAAAATATTTTTTTGATAAAAATTGAATTAAATATGAATTTTACAAGATTAAATCCATAAAACACAGATCAATTCGTAAAATCATTTTAAAATACTTAAATGCTCAAAATAATTCACCCAATAATTTTAAAAATTAAATTAATATACAAATATGATATTACAAAAGATTTTAGGATTTATACTACTCCCGATGATTTTATAAAAAAAATTCAAAGTTCGATAATGCATGATTAAAATATATTTTTAATCACAAAAATTCAAATAAAATACACGGACCTACACATCATACATACATCACCATATAAACATGTAAACATGATGTCACATATATTCAATCCTAAAACAATTTCATCTCATATAATCCACATTTAATATTAAATAATAATAATAATAATAATAATAATAATAATAATAACGAAATTTCTAAGGCGTTATATGGCATATGCAACTGTTTTGGCACCTCAAGAAGTGAAGGGGATTCAAATCAAGAAACCATGTGTATGTTTCAGAAAGCAAACTGCTAATGGAATACTACTATGGTCTACCAACAAGGGTCATAAGTTTCTGCCTAGCAACCATGTAAAAAGGATCAAATTCAAACAAGCTACAAGGAAACCAAAGCTATCCAAATCAAGGACTCTGACAATCTATCCAGGATTAAAACTCCAACCACTAGATGAAGACTTTGATGAAGACCAATTGCAATATCTAGGAGCTCAAAGAATCTACTATGCTGCCATTATGAATAACTGCCTTGAGATTAAATATACTGATGGAAGGGAGAAGAAATTCAAACAAGGACAGTGTCAAAATTGGGGCAAGCTATATGAAATAGAAAAAATCATTGCATTATTGGACTCTGAAGACAAAGTGGAGAAAGTATGGAAGCTGGAGTTGATTGATTTTGTAAAGATGAAGAGAGACTATGCTGAGAAGATAAGAAAGGGGTGCTTTGAGAAATGGCTAGAAAGGGAGAAGGAGATTGATAGGCTGGAAGTTGAAGCAGAAAAGCTAAGGGCAAAAGGATTGTGTAGAGTTCAATTCAATCCCTATGTGGTGAAGTATAGGAGGAGAAATGAAGATAATGTCAATATAAGAATGAACCTACTCAGTCACTATCCTGCCAACATTCTGAAACCAGTACTTGAAGATTTCAAAGACTCTATCATGCTTGAAGAATTGGATGCTCTGGCAGAGATCATAAAGGCCATGGATGATAATGCAAGAAAGGAGAAAGAAAGAAAACAGAAAGCATATGATGATCTACAAGCCAAAGCAATGGAGATGGAATCAAATGAGAATGGCTAGTATTTCATCATACTGTAAGATTATTCATCTTGTAATTGCATTCATGTGCTCAATCAAATTTCATACCTGTACTTTTCAAGTTTTATCTTTATGTATGTTAGGCTTGTTATCAGACATGAAATTTTAACTAAGGGTCTCACTCACAATTTGGGGGAGATTGTTAGTCACAGAGGCATGCCTGTATACATCTAATAACAAGCCTAATTGTTTGTAATGCTTTGCATTACTTACATGACCTCTTAACTGAGGGAACCTCTAGTTGTAGAGTTTCTGTTTGTATTGTACTTGCAGTAGGCATCAAATCCTAGTTGTGTAACTGTACTTATAGAGTCTAGAATAATGCTTGAAAGAAGTTCCAAGGTTCATGCCTCAAGCAAGAAGATAAAGACTGTCAAATAATCACAGTTGGGATTTGAAGAAATAAAGAATTTGCCTAAGTACCAATTCGAGAAGTATATTTGTCTATTCGAGAAGTCAAGCATTCGAGAAGTCAGGGATTCGATATCTCAAGACACTATTCGATATCTCTGAATACACTATTCGATATCTCATTCGATATCTCAGAGATTCGATATGTCTATGTACTCTATTCGAGAACTCAGGAAGTCAAAGTAGTATTCGAGTTCTCAAGGAGTCAACAAGTCAAAGTTCCATTCGATATCTCAAGGACTTAGAAAGCTATTCGATATCTCAAGGATTCGACAAGTCAAGTGTTCTATTCGACAACTCAAGGAATCCTGAAGAAAAGAGCTATTCGAGAAGTAATTCGATATGTCAATATAACAGTGTTCGAGAACTCAGAGTTATCGATCAAGTCAATTCTAGTTCTCGAATCAACTACTTAGTCACTTCTCGAATACATTCTTGGAGACAAAATACTGAAGAAATTGTACAAGTCAGAAACCTGCAACAAGCCAATGCACTTTATGGACCACATGCTGTAACGTGCTCTGGAAAGCTTACAAGGAAGCTTGGAGAGATACAGAAGAGACAAAGGGCTAAAGAAGTGGATCTGAACAGGCTTTGCAAAGTCAAATCTGTAACCGTTTGGACACTTACTCAAAAAGGATAGACAGACTAGAAAGTAATTTGTTCAGCTACCTTATTTGTAGTAAGTAGGGTGTATCCATGTTCTATAAGGATACAGCCTCACTTCCTTAGTCAATTAACTTAGTAACTTTAAGAGTCATGTTTTTCATACACTAAGTTGTATCTCTCTGAGAAAAACGAAGCTGAGAATACTATCATTTGTATTCACAGATTGTAGCAACCTTTATCTAATAATACATTAGATTAAAGTGATATTGTGTTTTGTGTTATTCTTTATCCGCACCTTCAATCTTGCACACACAAACACTCTTGCTACATAGACTCGAAAAAGAAAAGTTCAAGAATCCATTCACCCCCCTATATTCTTTTATCGTATTCAATACTCAACAAGAGTCTAGATTCCCCAAGACTCAGAAAATTCTATACCAACCACAAAAAGCTTGTTATCATTGTGGTAGTTTACTTCATTCCATTTACATGTGTAGAGAATATCATGAACTGTATTATGACTATTATTCTTTGAAATCTGAAACTCCTAGTCACTAACAGTTTGTGAAATCAGAGTCTAAGGTTGACTCTACAACAGGTAAAGTAAAAGCAAAATCTTCAAAGCCTGTTGTTTCTAAATCTAGTAAGAAAGGATCCAATCAAAGTTGGGTCCTAAAAAATTCTAACTAGTTACTTTTTGTTTGTAGGGCACAGGAAAGAAGCATTCAATTATCTTGGACAGTGGATGCTCTGGACATATGACTGGAAAGAAGTCCCTGCTTACAAAGTTTGAGAGGAAAGCTGGCCCAGTAATATCTTTTGGAGATGGCAACAAAGGAGAAACTCTGGGATATGGCTCAATTGTTTTGGGGAATGTCATCATAGAAAATGTAGAACTGGTTGAAGGCTTGAAACATACTCTTTTAAGCATAAGTCAACTGGGTGATAAAGGTTACAAATCAATCTTTGACAGAGAAGGATGCAAAATCTTGAATATGCAGAATGGAGACATTGTTCTAACTGGTCAAAGACATGGTAACATATATGAAGCTAGCTTAAGTGATACATCTAAAGGAATTGTTAGATGTCTCTACAGCAAAGCAACAAGTGATGAAAGCTGGAATTGGCACAAGAAACTCTCACATCTTAATTTCAAGAAACTTAATCAATTTGTTAAGCACAATCTGGTGAGAGGCCTACCTCAGGCAAATTTTGTGCAAGATGGACTTTGTGATGCATGTCAGCTTGGAAAGCAAAGAAGAACCACTTTCAAGAGCAAGACTAAAAATTCAATTACGGAACCATTTCACATGCTACATCTTGATCTGTTTGGTCCAGTAAACATTATGTCTATCAACAAGAAAAGATTTGCTCTAGTGATAGTGGATGATTTCACAAGGTTCACATGGGTGTTCTTTCTACACAAGAAGGATGAAGCTCCTCAGCAAATCATTGACCTTGTCAAGAATATTCAGAATAACTCTGAGTACAAAGTCAAAGTACTTAGGAGTGACAATGGTACAGAATTCAAGAATTCTATAATGGAGGATTATTGTGCAGACAATGGAAACACTCAATAATTTTCTGCACCTGGTACACCTCAACAAAATGGTGTAGTGGAAAGAAAGAACAGGACTCTCATAGAGGCAGCAAGAACCATGCTTGCAGATGCAAAACTTCCAACCTATTTTTGGGCAGAAGCTATTAACACTGCATGTTTCACTCAAAACTGTACCTTGGTAAATAGTCATGGAAAAACTCCCTATGAGATGATCAAAGGAAAGAAACCAAGTGTGAAATACTTTCACATCTTTGGATGCAAATGCTATGTCCTAAAAGTTCATCTAGAACAACTTGGAAAATTTGAAGCCAAATCGGATGAAGCAATCTTTCTAGGATATTCAGCATCTAAGGCCTTCAAAGTTTATAATCTCAGAACTCACATTGTTATGGAATCAATTCATGTTGCATTTGATGATAAGAAATTTGGAATTCTGCAAACTGATGAGAGTCATGACAAATTGGAATTTGAAAATCTAAAGAATTCTGAGATACTCTCCAATGATGATGAAGGTTATCCAGAAAGAATTTCTATTGCTTCTCAAAGGAATACTACTGTTGAGGGGGAGCAAATGAATCAAGAAGAACACAGTGATCATCAGGAGCAGGCTAGCCTTTCAGAGTCTACTCCATCAGGAACTGATCTTTCAGAGTCTACTGAGGAAAGATCAGTAACTAGCAGCAATATGGAATCTACTGATTCTATTGATCATAGGGGAGTTATTGAAGGCAGAGAGAATTCTTCTACAAGAGATACCACTAACTTAGGGGGAGAGACTAGCAGAGTTAATCTACCACCTGTTAGAAAATGGACAAAGGATCATACTGAAGATTTGATTATTGGTGATCCAAATAGTGGTGTTCGAACTAGAAGATCAATTCAAAATGAATGCTTGTATAGTTGCTTTCTCTCAAAGAATGAACCTAAGAAGGTTGAAGAAGCCTTACAGGATCCTGATTGGGTAATTGCAATGCAGGAAGAGTTAAATGAGTTTGAGAGAAACAAAGTCTGGAAACTGGTACCAAGACCTAAAGATAGATCTATTGTTGGTGCAAGATGGGTTTTAAAAAACAAGCTAGATGAATCTGGTATGATTGTAAAAAACAAAGCAAGACTGGTGGCTAAGGGTTATTCTCAGGAAGAAGGCATTGATTATGATGAGACCTTTGCACCTGTAGCAAGATTGGAAGCAATCAGAATGTTTCTTGCATTTGCAGCTCATTCAAAATTCAAGGTATACCAGATGGATGTAAAGAGTGCTTTTCTAAATGGCAAACTTGATGAGGAAGTGTATGTGGAATAGCCACCTGGATTTGTTGATCCAAAGTTTCCAAATCATGTCTACAAACTTGACAAGGCACTCTATGGACTAAAGCAGGCACCAAGAGCATGGTATGAGACTTTGTCTAAATTTCTTCTTGAAAATGGCTTCACAAGAGGTACAATTGACAAAACTCTATTCTTTAGAAAGATAAAAGGTGAATTGCTTTTAGTTCAAGTTTATGTTGATGATATTATTTTTGGTTCTACTAATGAAAAGTTGTGTGCTAAGTTTAGCAAGCTTATGCAGTCTAAGTATCAAATGAGCATGATGGGTGAATTAAATTATTTCTTAGGCTTGCAGGTCAAACAGACTGAGACTGGTATTTTCATTAATCAGTCAAAGTATATCAAAGATCTTTTAAGAAGGTTTGACTTTCAAGACTGTGCAGTTGCAAAAACACCCATGGCAACAGCCACTAAACTAGACTCTGATCCTAAGGGGAAGAGTGTGGATAATACTAGTTATAGAGGCATGATAGGCTCATTGTTATATCTAACTGCAAGTAGGCCAGATATAATGTTTTCTACCTGTTTATGTGCTAGATTCCAAAGTGATCAGAAGGAATCTCATTTAATTGCTGTGAAGAGAATTTTTAGATATCTCAAAGGAACTCCAAATCTTGGTTTGTGGTATCCTAGAGAATCTGATTTCTTTCTAATTGGCTATTCAGACTCTGATTATGCAGGGTGTAAGATAGAGAGGAAAAGCACTACAGGTACATGTCAATTCTTGGGAAATAGATTGATTTCTTGGGCAAGCAAGAAGCAACAATCTGTTTCAACCTCAACTGCAGAAGCTGAGTACATAGCAGCAGGCAGTTGTTGTGCACAGCTCCTTTGGATAAGAAATCAGTTGATGGATTATGGTATGACACTTAGTAATATTCCTATGTTTTGTGATAATACTAGTGCTATTAAAATTGCAGAAAATCCAGTTCAACATTCAAGGACTAAGCACATTGATGTCAGGTATCATTTTATTAGAGAACATATTGAGAATGGTACTGTGGAACTTCATTTTGTTCCTACTGACAAACAGCTTGCAGATATTCTAACTAAACCACTTGTTGAGACTACATTCAGTAGATTAGTAAGTGAGTTAGGAATGTTAAATTTCTATATCTTTAACATCTGCAATAGTAGCAAGGTATGTTGTTTTTAGATTATAGACTTGATATTCTTGTCAGGATCTATATTTGATTGTTAAATGCTTTAGCTATAACATTTTGCCTTGATAAATTTCAGTATGATAGACTTGTTAATAATCATCAGGATTAGATTTGTTATCAGGATGCTGACGTCATCAGTATTGTGTCAGTATCAGGATTGTGAAAATTGTTTCAAATCCTGACGTTTACTTTGTGTAGTAATCTAATTCTGTGATGTGTTAAGTCTATGCCAGCAAGTTTTAATATTTGCATACTGATAATTTATACATCATTCAATAATCAAAAGACAAGTAGATAATAAGAAATTGTATTTTCATTAATTGAACGCATTACATACATGGAAATGAAATACAATATCTTTTTGTCTAACTTCTACTGATAATTCTATACTTGTCTAATGAAATGAATTATGAGGTACAGGACAAGGAGCATCACAAGAAATCCATCAGGGGATTGAACAGCCTCGTCTACTTTTGGATTCCTTGTCTGGGCGACTTGAATGAGAGTAGCTAACTTAAATGTATAACATCCTCATCAAGATCAACCTCAGACTCTCGGCCAAATTCTTCATCCTCAAGTTTTGAGGAGGTTAGGGGAAGATTGTATCCAACAGATGGATGTTCTAGGAGAAACCTCTGGATATTATCTGAAACTAATTCATCCATGATTAGTTCGATGAGAAGAGTCGTCTTTTCAAAGAGATGATCAAGAACAGGATGTTCATCGACTGTGAAAAATCTAAAGAATGGGTTTGAATGGAATTTTGGTTTGAGAAGCATTGTTGAGAAGAAAAGAAATTGAAAGGTTTATGGAGAATGGCATAAGGCGTCTGTTTCATTTATAGAAAGACGTGAGAAGCTGAACAGTCACTTGGAAGTTTTAATAAAGTCAGATGCTAATTATTGCGTGTGACTATATTTCTTGTTTCAAGAAATGTCGAATATATCTAACCAATTGATTTTGTTCAGATTAATTGTTTATTTCTTTTTCAGATAAAAGAAAAATGTCACGTGGAAACTCCATATTAAGTCTCTAGATTTATTATTTTTTAAATCACATTGCTTTTGTGATTATTTTGATGGAGGTCACAACAGGAAAATGAAGCTGATCAGTATTGATTTTTTTATCTTGATAATACCCTAATTTATTTCATGAAAATCAATTTTGGATTTTATTTTCCAAAAAATCGTGGATAACCGCATTTTTCAGGGACTGACACCTGTCAATCTACGTGTCGACGTGGGATAGTGGTCTGAAAGATTTGTGAAATATATTTGTTTTGAAACTCTAATCGTGTAATTGCTTGCTCTAATTTCACATTCTCTAAAGCAAAAATACTCTCGAGTTTTCAAAATCACTAATCCATTTCAAGAATTTTTCAAGTTCTTTTCAGATCAAAAATGGTAGTTCAAAGAAGATTATCTAAATCAGTAGCCTTCAAGTTTGGTGACTTCGATTTTATGACAAACTATCATGTAGCAGCTATTACCAACAAGGAAGGAGTGTCATCTGATTTTCATCCAATCATGAACTTTCTGGCATATGGACCATTAAGTTATGCATTGACAGCATCTCCACAAATTAATCAAGCAGCTGTTACACAAGCTTGGGAGAATGCTGAGGTAATTGATTCTACACAGAGTCAATCAGGTAAGATTGTTCTACACTTAGGACAAGATTCTTTTGATATTACTGAATCTGTTGTTAATTCAGTACTTCACTTACCTGTTAGTTTGATTTATGAGAATGTACCATTTGATGATGATGTTAGAACTATGTTGTCTGCATTAGGTTATAATGGACCTTTAGATAACATGAGCCAGTTAAGAAGATCTTATCTTAGGAAAGAGTGGTCTTTCTTCTTTGATCAATTAGCTAAATGCTTTACTGGTAAATGTAGTTCTTTTGATCAAATTACTTCTGTTACTTCACATATTGCTTACAGTTTGCTTTATGAAAGAGTAGTTAACATTGGTCACATTATCTTAAGTCAGATGTGTATTAAACTTGGGTTAAGAGATCAAAACAGGAAAATGGTTTATTATCATAGATTTATACAATTGTTTATTAACCATTTTATTCCTGATTTTGAAGCTAGATTTGGTAGAGAACATTGTGTTTCTTCTTATGTACAGCAAAAGAGAATTTTCTCTGACATTACAAAGAAGGACAATGAAAAGAATCTAGATGAAATACCTGCAATTCATTATCCACATTATGTTCAGGTAATTCTTAAAACTCATCTTCCTACTCTCTACAATTCTTCTTTCTTTTGTGGTGAAATGGCTCAGGAATCTCATTTGGAGGAGAACCCACCTGTGTCTACCCAAGTAGCCCAAAACATTATAGTCTCTGAAACAATTCAAGAACAAAGTTTTAATCCACAGCCTATTGTTTCAAAGAAACCAACCTCTGGTGTTTCTCAAAAGACATCAGTTGTAAGGAAGAGAAGATTTGTTGTGTCAAGTAGTAGTAGTAGTTCTAGTGAAGATGATGATAATATATCTCTTGCTGAGAGAGAGGAATTGAAGGCTGCAATTCGACTTTCTAAGCTAGGACAAAGAGATGAAGCACCTAGTCACAGCCATGCTGCAGTTTCTCAAAAGACTGTAGTACTTAAAAAGGGAAAACAGTTACTGGATACTGTCTCTCAAAAGACTGTGTCTATTGAAAAAGGATCTCATCCCAAGATCAATTCTGTGTCTACACCTCTTGAGTCTTCTCAGGATAAATCTTTTGCTCACTATACCAGGAGAACAAGGAGAAAGATTCAATTGTCACCTACACACACAGAGTCTAGTCCAACTAATATCATGTAGGTCTCTACAAATGAAGCTACAATCAAGTCAGCAAATGACCATAGAGATTTGGATATTGATTCTTCATGGGAAACTACATTATCATACAGACTGGCTATGGGACTAATTTCTCTCAAAGTGAAGTTGTCAAGGCCTGTTCTAAATTTTTTGGTTGAAAGAGTACCAAAACTTTTATTTCCAGATGAATATGGACTTCTACATCAAAGACTTGACTTAATGAAGATGTATTTCTATGTATCTGTCAGAAGACAATTGGTCAAGAAATTTGGACTCTCGAAGCATGTTGCACTTTAATCACTACATACATACTTATTTGACAAGGATGTCATTATTGAAGATGCTTCAGCTCAAGGTGAAAAATTGGAGGAAGTAGATAGAGGAATGCAGTCAACAGAAAATACTATTACACCAGTGGTGGATAGTAGGAAAGATCAGATCACAGTCACTGCAACACAAGAACCATCTAGTCAGAGGTTGGATGACTCAGGAGCTGTGATAGCTGATGTTGAAAGGTCTTCTGTGATGACTGAAATTGCAAGTGAGAAACCCTATGATATGGGAGGAATAACTTTGACTGATTTTCTTGAAGATCAAACAAATATTATTCAGTCAGAGTCTATCCACCTTGAGGGTGAGTCTCAGCAAACAATACTTAAAGACGGTGATGTACTAACTATGGTGTCTAATGAAGTATT
Organism: Kitagawia praeruptora; assembly: GCA_037693485.1. Taxonomy (NCBI): domain Eukaryota; kingdom Viridiplantae; phylum Streptophyta; class Magnoliopsida; order Apiales; family Apiaceae; genus Kitagawia; species Kitagawia praeruptora. The sequence goes on along the minus strand of CM075347.1, from coordinate 86,321,894 downwards.
ACTGAAGACATCAGAGTCTAGTAAAGAACCTGAAAGTGGTATACTGGAGCCTGTAGTCTCTGGAAGGAAAGAAGATGATTGTAAGGGTTCAGAGACTATAGCAGCTCACTCCTTGGAGAAAACATCAAGCCCCTTGCCAAATGAGGAACCCTCTCTCCATGTGAGTTCAGGTATAAAAACTTCTTCTAAACTCTATTTTTCTATAGGTCATGAGAGCACTTACCCAAATTTGAGTGATACACTTGAAAAGATGGATATTGATCCATAATCTGAGCGGCTGGCTCCTGACCAGGCAAAAGGAGAGGTAGAAAGAGTGTTGACTTTAGATAGTCAAAGTGAGATTGAGGGTATAGATGATCAACTCCATAGCGAGGGAGAGAAAATTAGGAAACCATCGTTTGATTTCTGGGATCAGGTATTTCCTGAATCTTGGTCTAATAATCTTGGTATGGATGCTGGTACTTATTCTTTTATCAAGATGTATGAGAAGAATGACTTAGCAAAGCACAATTCAAAGCCAGAAGTTAAAGCTCAGAAGCAAAAAGAAAGGCTTGCCGGAATTATCAACAGAAGAGGTGAAAGGCTAAGACAAACTTCTACATTATCAGTACCAGAAGATATTTCTAATGATCCAAGTATTCCTTTGTTTGTACTACCAATATCAGCAAGATTTGAGACATCAATAGTATCTGATCAATCTAAGGAGGCGTCAGGATTTGTAGATGTTAGAGCAACTCCAATGGCGTTAGCTAAAAATAATTAGCTAAATTACATAAAATATTGATTATGTAAAATTTGTCGAACCTGTAAGACATTGTGTTCCGAGGGTATTGGCTATAATGATTGGCTATATTTTAAAAATGGTATGTTATTAATATTTCAAGTTGTTATTAATGGAATATATAATTTTAATATAGAAATAAGTGATGTGGCAATTCACTACAGGTCTCTAGAGGTTCGACAAATATAGCCAACATCAAGAGATTATCTATAATTATAGATAACAGTTTTGTCCCATTGGAGTGTAATTTTTTTTACACATTCTTTATAATTCTTATTTATGGTAATTAATTTTAAAATTTAGCTAAGGAATCTCTCCCATTGGAGATGCTCTTAGTACACATAATACTGGTGAAAGACAAGATGATCATATTGCAGCTTCAGATCAGAAAGATGAAGATGTTTGTAACTCTAATCGAGTTTTATTACTTGAATATCATTCTACACAGGCAACTTCTTCTACAAGACTTGAATCTGAAGATATTCCTAACACTTCCAATATTGAAGTTAATTCTGAAGTTCTACAAGACATTCAGAAATCTCAAGTTGAAATTCAATCCAGACTTCAAACACTTGAAGATAACCGAGTCACTATTATGGAAAATCAAGCAGTTCTGATGAATCTCATTTGTTCTGTTACTAAATTTCTTGGAATTAATATTGCTGATGTCAAAAAGGGGGAGATAAAGACATTTCAAAGACAACAACAACAACAGACTAAGGGAGATAAAAGAAGAACTGGTAGGGGAGATAAAGACAGTGACAGAGGTGAATCTCATCATGGAAGTGGTAAAGGAAAAGAAGCATCAAATAGTTGAATTCTTTCGTCTAAGTACTGGATACTATGTCTATATCTGAAAGAGGAGGTACTTAACTTCATGATTTTTTAATTCATAAATTCTATTCTGATTGTATTGTTATATGTTTTGACATCAACAACTCAGATTTATGCTTCAGATTTTAAAAGCATAAATAGGGGGAGATTGTTAGGAATAATTCATGAGTTGTGATGTTAAGAATAGAATTTTACTTATACTTCTTGTATATCCTGATCTTATAAAGGATTTAGCACTTTGTATAGGAAATATGTGTTAGACAGTTATCTGTAAGGTTTAGTCAGGAATGAACAGTGTATCGGAGACTACATGTCAGGAACTGAGATCGAATCCTGATACGTCAAGTCAAATACTGATCAAGTACTGATAGGATGGTTAGATCCTGATACAAGATGAAATCCTGATGTCAGTCGTGTTACTGATGATGTCATTATGGATGCTACAGAAACTGGCAAGTGCTATAAAACAGGATCTTTATTTGAGGAACAAGCAAGAAGATATTATGAAGGGAAGAATTTTCTATTGATGGAAACTATCAACTGGACGGCAGAACATTGTCATGTATAGATTATCTTTCTGTTATTAGTTGATAGGTAGCATTATAAATACTCTCTCTATATCATTGTAAAAAGTGTTCAGTTCGTGAGGTTTGTAATCGTAAGTATACGAGAGTGCAAACAGAGAGAAATTTATTTTGTCAGCAGCTGCTAAAGGTATTGTACACCTTTGGTAGAGTTTGTATTTGATCTTATTAATACAAACAGAGTTTGATTCATTCGTTTATTCTTGTTCATATAATAAAGCAGAAATCAGACACGATTATATAACTTGTATTCAAACCCCCCCTTCTACAAGTTATTCGAGTTAACAGGTATTATTAAAAGGTTGTGGAAATTACTAGAACAAAATTCTTAAATTAAAGTACGAATATTGAAAGGTATACATGCCACCCAACGTGGTGTACCAAGTTTCATAGAATTCGATTAATAAGAAAGGTACAAATGATTGAATATAGATTTTCGATATTAAAAGAAAGGATGATTCTGTCTAGAAAGGGGTCTTAAGTGACGTCTCTTGACAATGCTCCCCCCGATCTGGGAATTATCCTATTATCGATTATTGATTTGAAATATTTAATGGTGGCATCCGATCTTATTGTTATTAATTTAAGATTTGATAATGGTATACACTTAGCTATGAAAGATTATATATAGTCCACCCTAACGTGGCGTATTATTTAGTAATAGGATCGAAGTAATATTTAAATGAATTTAAGTGGTATATATGTCACCCATCGTGGCGTACCAGATACTTATGGTGTTTAAATATTAGTGCATTAATTTTAATTAATTGTTAGAGGAAACCAATAGGTTTTAAGATTTTTGCAACTCTCTGATTATGTGTTACATGTATGATTCTCAGGATTAGATCATTATGGGCTTTAATCCACTATTCACCATACTTAAGGATAACAAACTTACGGGACCAAACTATATTGAATGGATACGTAATTTGGACATAGTGTTGACTGTTGAGGAGTACAAATTTTGCACTTATGAACCCAAGCCAGATCAGCCTGTTGAAGATGCTCCTGAAAGTGAGAAGGAGTATTATAAGTGGTGGGTTAAGGTTGATGAGATGTCACGATGTTACATTCTGGCAGCAATGTCACGTGTTTTGCAGCATCAGCATCAAGCTATGCCCACAACTTCAGATATGCTCTTTAATCTCAAGGAACTTTTTGGGGAACAGAATAGGGCTGCTAGGCAAGTAGCAATGAAGGCTTTAATGAACACTCAGATGGCTGAAGGAACACCTGTAAGGGATCATGTTCTCAGGATGATGTCTCATCTGAATGAGATGGAGATCCTTGGTGCTGATGTTGATGGGGAAACCCAGATTGATATCATCCTTATGAGTCTGCCCAAAAGTTTTGAGCAGTACCGCTTGAATTACACCATGAACAAAAGGGTGTATAGTCTCGCGGAACTTCTGACAGAACTTTAGGCAGCTGAAGGACTCTTTAAGCAGAATATTCAAGTGGATGTGGCTGAGAAAGCTTCTTCCTCTAAGCCGAAAGGCAAGAAGAAGAAAAAGGTTCAGACACATAAAGCTGGAAAGGTTGCTAATGCAGTGGGAGTTCAAGGTGATGTGAAAAAGCCTAAGGGCAAGTGCTTCAAGTGCAAGCAGTCAGGTCACTGGAAACAGGATTGTCCTCTTTCTAAGAAGACAAACAATACTGGTATGTCTCTTTCTCTAGTTATAGAAACATATATAGCGGCTATATCTACGAGCACTTGGTGCGTAGATACATGACCCACTGACCATGTTTGTAACTCTATGCAAGGGTTCCAGCAAACCAGAATGCTTAGAGATGGCGAGATATATGTGTTCATGGGAGATGCTACGAAAGTAGCAGTAGTTGCAGTTGGAATAATTACTTTAGCTTTCGGTGATGATAGGATTTTGGTTTTGAACAATTGTCTTTATGTACCTTCGTTTAGAAGGAATTTGATTTCAGTTTCTAAACTTGCCATTGATGGTTATAATGTTTGTTTGGATCGTAATGTTTCTATTATGATGAATAAACGAGTTATATGTTCTGGTACATTGCAAGACAATTTATATATTATTAATCCTATCCAACCAATGCTGCAACAAAAGGAATCTAATAATATTCTTTCTAGCTCAAACAAAAGAAAGAAACCTTCCGAATTGAACCAAACATATCTTTGGCACTTAAGATTAGGTCATATTAACTTGAGGAGGATTCAAAGACTGGTAGTAGATGGGCCATTAGGCTTGTTGGCAGTGGAGCCATTTCCAGTTTTTGAATCTTGCTTGGAAGGTAAGATGACTAATAGGCCTTTTAAAGCAAAGGGGAATAGAGCCAAAGAAGTATTAGAATTGGTTCATACTGATTTATGTGGTCCTATGAGTATCCAAGCAAGAGGAGGTTATGAGTATTTTGTCACTTTCATTGACGATTATTCTAGATATGGATACATTTATTTGTTGCGCCGCAAGTCTGAGTGCTTTGAAAAATTCAAAGAGTACAAAGCAAATGCGGAGAAACGCCATCTTAGAAAATGTATCAAGTCACTACGATCAGATCGTGGTGGCGAATACTTGCTTGGAGAATTTAGGGAATATTTATCAAAAAATGGGATTACATCCCATTTATCTGCACCTGGCATACCTCAGCAGAATGGTGTAGCAGAGAGAAGGAATCGGACTCTTTTAGAGAGTGCTAGATCGATGATGAGTTATTCAGATTTACCCAAGTCGTTCTGGGGATATGCTATAGAAACAGCGGCTTACCTTCTGAACTTGGTACCTTCTAAGTCGGTTCCCAAGACTCCAATAGAATTGTAGACTGGTAGCAAACCAAGTCTAAGACATATTCGGATTTGGGATTATCCAGCACATGTGCTGAACAAGAACGCGACCAAGCTAGAATCTCGTACAGAAGTAAGGTTGTTTGTAGGCTATCCCATGGGAACGAAAGGTTATTCATTTTATAGTCCTAGGGATCGAGATATCATTGTTAGCACCAATGCTAGATTCTTAGAGGAAGACTATATAATGAACCACAAACCCATGGGTAGTGTTGTTTTAGAAGAATTAGTATGAGGGACAGATAATCCTAAAGAGCCGATAGTATAAGTAGAACAACCACAAGAAAATGCACAACTTGACACTAATACCGCACCAGTGCCTCGTCATAGTGGGAGGGTTGTTCAACAACCTGATAGATTCATTTTTTTGGGAGAGTCCTCGGACTTGGTCTCTGGTGAACATGATGAGGATCCCAGGACATACGAAGAGGCAATTCTAGATAAAGATGCAGATCTATGGCATAAGGCAATGGAATCTGAGATGGAATCTATGTATTCCAATCAAGTTTGGGAGCTCGTGGAACCACCCAAAGGTGTAAAACCCGTTGGATGTAGGTGGATCTACAAGAAGAAAAGAGGATCTGACAAAAAGGTGAAAGCCTGGAAAGCACGACTTGTTGCGAAAGGGTATACTCAGAAAGAAGGGATTGATTATGAGGAAACCTTTTCGCCGGTTGTCATGCTTAAGTTGATCCGGATTCTTTTATCTATAACAGCTCATCTCGATTACGAGATTTGGCAAATGGATGTCAAGACAGCTTTACTTAATGGAAGTCTTGAGGAAACCATCTATATGCAGCAACCAAAAGGATTCATTAAGAAAGGCCAAGAGCATCTAGTATGTAAGCTTAAGAGGTCTATTTATGGACTTAAACAAGCTTCTAGGGACTGGAATATTCATTTTGATCAGGCAGTTCAGTCATATGGATTTGATCAAAGTCCAAGCGAATCGTGCGTGTATAAGAGAAGTGAGGATAATGCAGTGGTTTTTCTAGTACTATATGTAGATGACATTTTACTCATTGGAAACAATGTTAAGATGTTGTCATCAGTAAAGGCATGGTTGTTCAAATAATTTGACATGAAGGACTTAGGTGAAGCGGCATACATCCTTGGGATCAAAGTAATAAGGGATCGAAAGAAAATGATGTTGGCTTTATCTCAAGAGCCCTACATTGATGAAGTATTAGCTCGTTTTAACATGCAGATGTCCAAGAAAGGTTTTCTACCTTTTAAGCATGGAGTTGCTCTATCTAAGGAGAAGTGTCCTTCGACACCTAAGGATATAGAGAGCATGAAAGCAGTTCCTTATGCTTCGGCATGTGGAAGCTTAATGTATGCTATGTAATGTACGAGGCCTGACATCTGCTTTGTTGTAGGCATGGTTAGTAGATATCAGTCGAACCCAGGTCAGGAATATTGGAGTGCGGTAAAAACTATACTCAAGTACCTGAGAAGGACTAAAGAGTATATGTTAATTTACAAGGCCTCGGATCTATTTCCTTTGGGATATACTGATTCAGATTTTCAATCGGATAGGGGTAAGAGGAAATCAACCTCGGGATATGTTTTTACTTTGGGAGGTGGAGCCGTTATATGGAGGAGTGTAAAGCAGAAATGCATTGCAGACTCTACTATGGAAGCCGAGTACGTGGCGGCCTCTGAGGCTGCAAAGGAGGCTGTATGGTTTAGGAACTTCCTTTTGGACTTAGATGTGGTACCTAATTTGCCTAGGAGTCTGACAGTGTATTGTGACAACACTGGTGCTGTGGCAAATTCAAAAGAACCACGAGACCACAAAGCAGCTAGACATATTGAACGTAAGTATCATCTCATACGAGGAATCGTAAAGCGAGGAGACATAATTTTGGCTCACATATCATCAGAAGACAACCGGGCAGATCCTTTCACAAAGAGCTTTCCAGCCAAGGTTTTTGACAGGCATGTGGAAGCGATAGGAGTCAGATAGATGGGCACATAGTTTTCAATGTAATAGTGGATTAAATAAACACTGATATACTCATTGAAATATTTTGAGTATAAGTGGGAGATTGTTAGTGTATACTGAAAATATTTATTTTAAGTATATACATTTATTTCTGGCCCAGTTTTATTGAGAATCATTTAAATGTTTACATGTTGTCTAATATTATATATTGTGGACAATCTAGTATCAAATGGGATACAGAATATTAGATTGTTAAATACGATTTATATAATATAATAAGGTTCACAGCACAGGTTGTGTTGGACAATCCACTGGTATGGCTGTAGTATTATTTAGATTAGTTTATATTGACTAATAAATAATACTAGTATACTTTGTGTATATTGCACAGGATCAAATTTAGAATTGTTTCTTTATACTGATTAAGAAAGAGAACTAAGATTCTATGTTATTATTAATGCTTAGGTTCTTAATCCGGATATAGTAATTGACACGTGTATATTATTTACATGCTTTGATTTATATATGAAATAATTCTTTGGAATTAAATCATTATATTTTGGGTGATGGAATAATATATATGGTGGATATTATTTATTGAAGGAATCCATGTCCTGATAATATTCGGGTTAATGATGTCCCCTTGAAAGCTCAAAAAGATTTAATTATGTGAAACCCTGCAGGTGGAATTTATTCCGGCATAATTAAATAAAGGTTGAGTGGATGATCAAGGATAAAAGATATTAATTAAATGAATTATCAGTAATTTATTTAATTAATGGACATACGATATTTTAAACATGGGGAATTTAATAAGCAAATAATAAAGGAGCCGATTTAATTAATTAAATAAATTACCGGAATTATGTGGGTGGTGCAATATTAATTATTTAGTGGAGTTAATTAATATTAATGATAAAGGGCTTGGCCCAAGTTATCATTAGAAGGCCCGACCTAATTTACTCTTTGATCCCTATTGTAGCCTATAAATACTTATGATGCCTCCAAGAATAGGGGTTCTGAATTCTAGAGCTTGGAGGCTAAACCTTGGAGGATCGAAGGCCACACTTCGTTCAAGGGAGTAAGGGAATACAATAGAAGATCGTGGATTTGAATCGCTTGCGCCGTAGCAATTAAGGTAAATATTCTAAACCCCCTTTGTAATCATTAAACGGGTTAAACACAAATCACTATGATCCAAAGGGACCAACAGCAACAGGGGCAAATGTCTCATCATAATCAATGCCTTCTTGTTGAGAGTATCCTTTTGCAACTAACCTTGCTTTGTTTCTTACTCTTACACCATCTTCATCCATCTTATTCTTCAGAACCCATTTTGTTCCAACAATGGTTCTATTCTTTGGTGTAGGCACAAGTTCCCATACTTTGTTCCTTTCAAATTGATTCAGCTCCTCTTGCATGGTAATAATCCAATCTGGATCTAACAGTGCATCATCAAGTTTCTTAGGTTCAACCTGAGATAGGAAACAACCATAGAGATACTCATTCTAAGTTGCTCTCCTAGTCCTTACTCCTGCATTAAGATCTCCAATGATTTGCTCTGCAGTGTGTGATCTATCCCATTTTTCTTGAGTGCTCAGCCTGATTTCTCATTCTTGATGTTGCTTCATCATCCAAATCATGATCATCCTGATTTCCTCCCCCTGTGAGGTTGCCACTACTCACAGGTGTGTCTTGGATGCTAGTTTCTCTACTGTTGATTGACACAAATTCTTCTCTTTTATTATCATTCACTTGAGTCTATTGAACTTGAGTTTCAACTTCAATTTCAGTCTCTTCATCATAATCATCTAGATTATCAAACTTCAATGGATCTTTATCTTCATCATTGGCTTCTACTAGTCCAGGTAGTTTGCTGTCATCAAATGTCACATCTGTGCTTTCCATAATTTTCTTTTGACTGATGACATAAACTTTGTATGCAATTCTTTCCATAGAGTAGCCAAGAAAAATTCTTTCAAATGCCTTTGCATCAAACTTACCAACATATTCAGAATTATCCTTTAATACAAAGCATTTGCTTCCAAAAGTATGAACATACTTTAGAGTGGGCTTCTTTCCAGTCATCAAATTGTAAGGTGTCTTTCCAGTGTTTTTGTTGATGATGGTTCTGTTCTGGATATATCATGTAGTGCTCACAGCCTCAGCCCAAAAACATGTAGGCATCTTTGCATCAAGTAACATTGTTCTAGCAGCCTCAATTAGAGTTCTATTCTTTCTCTCAACAACTCCATTTTGTTGTGGAGTCCTTGGAGCTGAGAATTGCTGAGAAATTCCATTCTCTTTGCAGAATGCTTCGAGTATGGCATTTCTGAACTCTGTTCCATTATCACTTCTTAATGCAATCACACTAGCATTGTTGGCCTTTGCTTCCTTGTCAACTTTCTTTATGTGCTCAATGATTACTTGTGGGGCCTCATCTTTTGATGCTAGAAATTCCACCCATGTATACCTTGTAAAGTCATCAACCATCACCAAGGCATACTTCTTTCTTCCTAGTGACATAATATTAACAGGCCCAAACAAATCCATATGAATGAGTTGCAGGGGCTTGGTTATTGATGTCACTGTCTTTGACTTGTGGTTTGATCTTTTCATCTTTCCTTTTTGACAAGCCTCACACACTCCTTCTTGATAGAACTCAAGTGTGGGCATGCCTCTCACTAACTCTCTTTTGACTAGAGAGTTAAGGGCTTTGAAGTTCAGGTGTGATAATTTCTTGTGCCACAACCAACAATCTTCATTTGATGCTTTTGAGTAAAAGCAACAAATTTTGTCCTTGTTTGCAGAATCCATATTGGCTACAAACAGGCTTCCTTTTCTTACTCCAGATAGAGCAAAATCACCAGTCTTCTTGTGGGTGATCAAACATTCATATTTGTCAAAATCCACCTTGAATCCTCTATCAGTAAACTGACCAACACTTAGCAGATTATGCTTGAGTCCCTTGACTAGTGCTACATCTTCAATGATGACATTACCAACTTTTAACTTGCCATATCCCAATGTGTTACCCATGCTGTCATCTCCAAAAGCAACCATTGGGTCAGCCTTCTCCTCATACTGTGATAGCAGGACCATATCACCAGTCATATGATTTGAGCATCCATTGTCCAAAATCCACATGACCTTCTTTTCACTTTCTTTTCCCTGCAAACACAAAGGTATTACTTCTCCTTTGGTACCCTAAAAAGTTTGGGTCCATGTGACTTAGAAACAGTTTTATCATAAACAACATGCTTGTCAACTTTCTTGGTGTTAGTCTTCTTGTCACTGTTAGAAGTCTTAGAACCTGATGTTTCAGACTTAGGTGACAGAGGTACCTTCCTAGCTTTAGGAGGACTCGAAGACTTTGACCTGGTGTAGTGTGTGTGAGAATTGTGATTGATACAACCATCAATGAATTGCCTTCTCAAATTAAAACAACTAGTCATAACATTCATATAGCATGGCATATAGTCAAACTTATCACAAAATGGAGCATCTCTATGTCTTAGAGGCATAGAGCAATCATAGAAAGGTTTGGGCACACTACCAACAGGTTTCTTGCATGCATGAGTTAGATGATTGGTACTGAAACAGTTCTGACAAGTTTTCCTGGGGGCATTAGGCATATAAGCATAGTTATTATCTTTGTTAATCCCTAACTTGCCATTTCTGTTCTGTTTCTTCTTAGTCACTTTCTTCTCAGATTCACTCTTCCCAGCTGAGACAAACTTAACAAACTTCTTAGGTCTTGACCTATCACCTACTGGCTCCTTGGCTTTTGACTTGACACTCTCACTCTTGGAAGATGCTTGTTGTTTATTGGATTGTGCCTCATCCTCATCATTCAACATTTGCTTGATGAGTAAGGCATCCTCATCAATTTCAAATGTCGATTCCTTAAAAATTGGATTTTCAGTCTTTTTCAAAATGTGAGGCACTTCCTCTTGGACAACTGTGTCATCTTCAATGACAGCATAGCCTTTTCTCTGTTTAAGAGTGCCATAATCAAGTCCAATAGCAGCCTTGGGATTAGCTTCAATTTTCTCACAGTAGGATTGCATTAGACCAGATGATTTCTTGAAAGTTTTCAGTTTGAATTCATTTTCATCTAATTCATCCCTAAGAGCCTTTTCAACATGACTAGCACACAAAACCTTATTCTGCAGATATTCAACTTATTTCTTAAGGTTCTCTACTTGCATAGCAGTTAGCTCAAGTTCCTCATTCTCTTTGATTAACATTTCATTTCTAGTAGACAGTTTAATAATCTCTTCATTAGCAGCAGTCATACTAGTATGAATGTTAAACATCTCAACAGATAGTTGTTCAATCATGTATTTATACTCAGAAACAGACATGTCTATAGTAGTGAGAGATGGTACCCGAGGATCTGATGGAGATGTGTCATCCTTGGAATTGGCCATCAAGGCATAACTGCAAAATTCTTGTTCCTCTCCATCACTGTCAGAATCATCCCAACACTTCCCTTCAGCTATATAGGCCTTACCTTGTGTCTGCTTTTTCAGAAGGGCCTCATACTTAGCTTCGAGCTCAAGATAATCTCTATCCTTCTTTTTAGGCTTCTTGGATTCACTGGCAAAATGCCCTAGGTCATTGCATCTATAACACCTTACAGATGACCTATCCACATGGCTGGTTTTGAACTTAGTCTTGTTTGGTTTCACAGGTGCCTTGTTCTTGTTGAATGAATGGTTTTGGGTTTTGGGTTTGAAGGGTTGATTCCTCTTGAATCTGATGTTTGTAAATTTTTTGGCCATGAAAGCATATGAAGTGTTTTCCATCCCATCTAGTTCCTCAAGAGTATAGAACTCATCTTCCTCTTTCTCCTCAACAGGTTCACTTACCTCAGCTTCAGTTTCTTCCTCTTCTACTACCTCCTCTATCCTTAATTAGCTTGTAGATGCTTCTAGGTCTTGAATAGATTTGTTGACAATCAAAGCACATGATGTGTTTATCATTCTGCCTTGGTTGGCTTGGATAGCCCTTTTCTGAAGCAACTCAAGATCATGAGTTTTTAAAACCCCATAGAGCACATCATATGTAACTTTGTTCAAATATCTTCCCTTAGAGAGATGACCCTTTGCTTTAGATGGTTTGGTGAAGATAGTATAAACTTCATGTTTAACTCTTTGGTGCTGTAAACCTTGCCATTCATCTGCAACTCAGTAACTAGCTTGTGAAATCTCTCAAACATCTTAGTAATGCTTTCCTTGGGCTGTGCCATGAAAGCTTCATACTGTGTGACCAGTATCTATTTCTTGTTTTCTCTGACCTCATCAGTTCCTTCACATAACACTTCAATATGATCCCACATTTCTTTGGCAGTGGTACGTGAAGCAATGTTTGCAAACATTGACATGTCCATGGAATCTATAATCAGCAACATGAGGTGACTGTCAAGGGCAACCATGTCCTTTTCTGATTCTGTCCATTTGGATGGATCCTTAGCCACATAAGATCTTGGAATAGTAGTGGTTCCAACAGTCTTTTCAGGAATCTCCTGTTGGGGAACAAATGGACCATTCTTGAGAATCTCAGGATACAAATGATGAGATGCTTTGATGAACAACTGCATCTTTATCTTCAAGAGGTTGTAATTTTCTTTGTCAAACTTAGGGACTTTCACCGTTCCTGTAGTCTTTGGAATACAGTAAAAGAATACAGAGGGGGGGTGAATGGATTCTTGAACTATTCTTGGTTGAGTCTGTGTAGAAGATAAGTGTTTGTGTGTGCAAGGATGTAAGTGCGGATAAAGAACAACACAAGTCACAAAATCACTTTAATCTAATGTATTATTAGATAAAGGTTGCTACAATCTGTGGATACAAATGATAGTATCCTCAGCTTCATTTTTCTCAGAGAGATATAGCTTACAATGTATATGAAAAACTTGAATCTCAAAGTTAATTGCTAAGGAAGTGAGGCTGTATCCTTATAGAGCATGGATACAACCTACTTACTACAAATAAGGTAGCTAACAAATTACTTTCTAGTCTGTCTATCCTATTTGAGTAAGAGTCCAAACGGTTACAGATTTGACTTTGCAAAGCCTGTTCAGATCCACTTCTTTAGCCCTTTGTCTCTTCTATATCTCTCCAAGCTTCTTTGTAGGCTTTCCAGAGCACGTTACAGATTGAGATCCATAAAGTGCTTTGGCTTGTTGCAGGTTTCTGACTTGTACAATTTCTCCAGTATTTTGTCTCCAAGAGTGTATTTGAGAAGTGACTAAGTAAGTGATTTGAGAACTAGAATTGACTTGATCGATAACTCTGAGTTCTCGAACACTGTTATATTGACATATCGAATTACTTATCGAATAGCTCTTTTTCATCAGGATTCCTTGAGTTGTCGAATAGAACATTTAACTTATCGAATCCTCGAGATATCGAATAGCTTTCTGAGTCCTTGAGATATCGAATGAAACTTTGACTTGTTGACTCCTTGAGAACTCGAATACTACTTTTGACTTGTTGACTTCTTGACTTCTCGAACAGAGTAATAGACATATCGAATCTCTGAGATATCGAATGAGATATCGAACATTGTATTCAGAGATATCGAATAGTGTCTTGAGATATCGAATCCCTGACTTCTCGAATGCTTGACTTCTCGAATAGACAAATATACTTCTCAAATTGGTACTTAGGCAAATTCTTCACTTTCTTCAAATCCCAACTGTGATTATTTGACAGTCTTTATCTTCTTGCTTGAGGCATGAACCTTGGAACTTCTTTCAAGCATTTTTCTTGACTATATAAGTACTGTTACACAACTAGGATTTGGTGCCTATTACAAGTACAGAACAAGTAGAGACTCTACAACTAGAGGTTCCCTCAATTAAGAGGTCATGTAAGTAATGCAAAGCATTACAAACAATTAGGCTTGTTATTTGATGTAAACAGGCATGCCTCTGTGACTAACACTTTCTTAAATTATGTTTGGGTATCAAACAGGCACGAATGCTGTTGAAGTCTTTGGTAGTTATTGGAGTGTTAAGTGGTATATTATTGGGATCCATTGGAACTATTATCCCCTGGCTGTTTCCCTTTGCTTTTTCACCAGATAAAGAGATCATAAAGGAGGTTGCTTCTATCATATTTCTTTCCTTCTTTCGCAATTGTCTAGTTGTTCGTAAACTATACGTGGCTGCAATTTTTCACTCCAAAGACAAGTAATCCTATTTGATGCTATTGCAGATGCACAAAGTGCTTGTTCCATACTTTATCACGCTGTGTGTTACACTTAGTACTTCTGGACTTGAGGGGACATTGTTGGTGAGTCTTTTCTATAGAGTTTCTTTGGTGTTCTGACTCTCCTCCATATTTTTTCAAACATGAATACTTGGTCTAAGTTTGGTCAAGTAATTTATAAATAATCCAGAACAGTCAATATATATAAACCACTGTCTGTCCATACTGTTTGTTAAATATGTTATATCTTAAGAATAAAACTTTCAGCTTCAAGTTCGAGCATCTGTGAAATTACTAGCATATCATTTGATACTGTAGTTCAACTTCGGAACTATACAACTACCAACTTGCTTATGTTTGCTTTACTTTTTCAATACATGTATTATGTACCATTTTTCCAGTGTTGGTCTTATTATGATGTGGGCGGTAAGGATTCTTATATAACCAAAGTAGCAAATGTAAGATTATGTCTTAAGTGCTGTGTTCATAGTACAGTGCCCCATATCTCTTTTCCATGATTATGTCAACGAATTTAATACCATTGGTATATTAACATTGCTCATCATTTTAACAATTCGGAATCTTCTATTGTGACTCTGTCAGCAATCCTTTTGTTTGTGCAGGCTGGACGAGAGTTAAAGTTTATCAGTATGTCAATGACTAGTATCGTTTTTGTGGGGCTTTGCTACTCATGGTAATGTTTTTGCATTACTTTAATAAGATCAAGTTAATTTTATTTACTTCTTTAAATTTACGTTGATCAATTAGATAAAAACCAAGAATCCATATCTTGATTGGTATGAGCATCTTTGTAGAAGCACCAGCTGCAAAATTAACAAGTATAACCTGAATTGAAGAAAATACCCTTGTTTCTTTTTCTCAAGCTACGGTTATATTGCCTATCTTTTCTGACATTTTATAGTAACAAGAAACAGAAGATGTACGAATTTTTAAGTCAAGTTGCATTTTCCAGTTGTTGAGTAACCGGGGACTTGGTTTGTCTATCTGCTGGTGGGCATTAGCAGCATTTCAATGGGTAACTACATTCTTCGTCATGTTTTTATTCTCAGAATGCAATTTTATGTTTCTAGACAGTTATATGCATATTTATCAACTCCATTTGTGTCATTTTCTTTTCTAATTTTCCAGTCTAGATTCGGTATTGCTCTTGGATGCCTGACCTCACCGGATGAAATACTCGATCTGGTCTAACAAAACGGCCCTTCAGTATTTGAGAAATCAAAATGCTGCTTAGATTTTAGATTTTATGTCCTGATCTCTTAGGTAAATCACCTGAAAATGATGTAGGTTCATTGTACATTGTAATACATGATTTTAGCCTGGTACAACAGACTATAATGGTATAACTGAAAATTTTATAGTTTGACTGTTTTATTTAAAGTTAAGTGACTTATATCTGATGTGGGTAATTTTTAACATTCATGGTGTAACAGTCAAGCTTCAAAGATAGTTGTTTTATCATCAGATTTGTTTGTAGCGTGTATTTTTTGTGGATGTTTTCTTTCCAGACATTAAGATTTTTTGTGGGTGCACGCAAATTACCTCTGCGTGCATTTCAATCTGATAATAAACTTCTGACAAAAGAAAAAAGAATGGTGTACTAATGTTGCAAACTGAAAAGGACTATAGAACCCTACAAAAGTTTGCCCTTTGTCCTTCAGTAGCAAAAAAGAAACTGTGCTGTGCATACATAACAAAAAACGTTTCTGCCAAAAGAGTTTAAATATATAACTTGCAGCAATATGTGTAAGTTACTAAGTGACATACCTACCTGTATCAACTCCGACATCCGCTTCAGCTATCCATCCGCGAGTGCCAACAATTGGACTCAAACCAGCTTCATATACATAAATGCCCTGCACTCCGTGTGTTCCGGCGCAGTGGAATGGTGCCAATCAATATTCAACACAATCATGTATCTGGGAAGCAAATTGTTAATGTCGTTAGTATAGTAACTGTCAAGAATTGATATACTAGAAATATAGTAGAATTGTATTAATCGGATATTTTCTATTACATGAGCCAATGCTCCGATATATAGAACAAGTGAACAACAATGTCTATACTAGAGGCACCAAAGTCTATGGATGGTGCCAAACTTGTGCCAACCTTGCTGACGATATGACACTTAGCACACAATATTTGACATGCCCCCTCACTCGAAATCCCATCTTCAGATGAAAGACCTTTCTTGGGATTGAAGAGTGGACACTAGTAGCCCTTCAACTTAATCTGAGCGTCCAATTATACCCATTTTTAGGATCGATCGATCTTGAGTTTATTGAGTTTTTTGGGATACAGGGACTCGAACTTGCGACCACACGGTATATTTTAAGCCATGTGAAAATAATAGAAAGTGCTGCTTTTCAGCACAATGGTGGATGACCACCAATCAGTCCTTGAACTGATTATTTTGAAGAAACTGAGATTCGACTTTGTGATCACTCAGTATAAACAAGCCTATGTCTGAACACAGGAGGAATCCGCATCTGTCATCCCTTGAACTATAAGCAACTGGAACCGTATTTGGTAGACTGCATCCCTTAAGATCATCCATGAACTGGTCCTTCTGCTTCTTTTACAAGAATGAAATGCAAGATATAGCAGTGAACTATGTGTATGTATTTGTATACATACTACTACTTCTGCTGCTTTGTCATTTGCAGTAGTGAACTGTGTGTACATCTGTATATACACTACTTCTGCTGCTCCAGCTTTGATACCATGTCAAGAATTGATATACTAGAAATATAGTAGAATTGTATTAATCGGATATTTTCTATACATGAGCCAATGCTCCAATATATAGAACAAGTGAACAACAAAATCTATAATAGAGGCACCAAAGTCTATGGATGGTGCCGAACTTGTGCTAACCTTGCTGACAATATGACACTTAGCACACAATATTTGATAGTAACAATCGCTGTCATCTCCTTTTTTTCCTTCTACCAACACTTGATAGGACACAGGTCAAAGATTAGGGTTTATTTAGGGCAATAAAAGATTTGGGTTCAGTTGTGTGATATATACGATATACATACGGTTGGCATGTAAAAGATTAGGATTAGGGTTCAGTTACGTTGAGATATACATGCACGCATGGATATGACTTCACCTGCCCCGTTAAAGATTAGGCTTTAGAAAATTTTAAAAAACTTAATCATTCTGTAAAAATTTCCAAAGCTTCAACCACTGAGGCAACAACAAATTTTCATTCTGTGAAAATTATTAATGAAAATGAACAACTTACTAATAAAAACGTATTTTCCTATGTTTTTTGTTTTATGTAAGTGAAAAATGCAACAGAGGGAGTCAAACCCTGTACCTTTTCTGAAAAATTCCAGCCTCTCAACCATTGGGCTATAGCAGTTTAATGCCAAATATGTAGTAGTAATATACATTGGTAAACACTCTCCCCTGCTTGGAAACATAAATTTTACCCTGAGCTACAACCCACCACAACGTGGCTCCGCCCCTGTGACTTGACGATGATGAGTTGGCAATAAAATAATAAAAGAAAAGTCAAATTTTTTTTCAGAGTGGAAACGAAGTTTTAACAGGAGAGTAAATAGGACCTAAATCATTAAATCCTATTTTGAATAGGTTATTTGTGATGTGTAAAACAAAGTCAAAATTGTTTTGATCAATCCGAATTCAAGAACTAAAGGAAAACAGAGAACCGTCAGAATACACCGACTATGAAATTCTATTCCTATTACGAAAATGAAAAGTGAAACAGCGTGTGATTTGTAAATCCTATATATATGGTTCCTAGTTGAAAAGCACACGAGTACTTTACGTCAAGAAGGCTTCTTTATATGCAAAATTTGTTACATCTGAAATCGAAAACCCAAACTTGTAATTTGTGAATCATGGATGAAAGTATCAAATCATCTCCTGGATTTCGTTTCAGCCCTTTTGAAGAAGAGCTCATCACTTTCTACTTGAAGCCTAAAGTTTTGGGACACAAGCTACCATGCAATGTTGTTGAGGAGAGACAGCTGTATGGTCCCCATGCCAATCCATGGCAAGTTTTCGACCCCGAAAATCATTCATGGCTCCTCTCTGAAGTCACGCCCGGAAAGTTTGAAAAAGTTACTTATGTCTTCGTCAACTTAACCAAGATGGCCTCTATTGAGAGAGAGAAGAAGCATGGAAGAGACAACTACATGAAAACAGCTGGTTGCGGAACTTGGGGCGGGAAAACCAGTCGCAGTGAGATCAGGGATCATTGTAATGGTGATGTTATTGGGGAGAGAAGACTGCTAGTTTTCCAAATAGATGAGGATACTGATCAGGATTTGAATAAGGTAGGTTATTGGAAGATGCATGAGTATAGCTTGCACGGGGTTAATCAGAACATTAGTAATCCGCGTAATATTGTTCTCTGCAAGATAACCTTCGACTGTTCTAGACACCCTGCCATCAAAGTGCATCCTAAAATTAGTCACGATCATCCGGTAAAAAGTAGTAGTAAACCTCAGAAGAAGAATACCAATGTGGACAGCGTGAGTTCACCATCAACAATGAAAAGTAGTAGCGTTGAAGAGAATATACCCGTAACAGAGAGTTCACCATCAGAACAACTATATCCTCGCTATCCGAAGCCCGTATCCTCTGATTTTTGTTGGCCTGCTAAATATGGTAATGATTATAAAAAAATTGTAAAGGAAGAGCAGTCAGTTGAAGACACTACTAGAAACCAGGGAAAAGAGAAATTTAAAGCTGAAACTTCATGCTCGATGCCTAAGAAGGTAAAGACGGTATCCTCTAATTTTTGTTGGCCTGCTAAACATAATAATGATTATGAAAAAATAAAAAAAGAAGCTGGTGAAATAGAAGATTTGGATTCTGGCATGACTAAGATCCAGATTCCCAGCTATCCGAAGCCCAAAGAAGAGCAGTCAGTTGAAGACACTCCTACTAACCTCGGAATTAAAAGGAAAGTTAAAGTTGAAACTTCATGGGCAATGACTAAGAAGTTGTGTCCTTGACCGTGATCATAGATTAACAGCACCTCTCTGTTATCGGTGTCTGCATTAGAATTTTAATTAATTTATTGTAAAACTTTTAGATAAAGATATCTTAATCAAGTTGTTTACCCTGTTCCAGGGTATGTTTTCTTAACCACTTCTGTCCTTTGTCTATAATAATAATATAATTTACTGTATGTGTCGCTTGTTTTATCATAATGTCAATAGTCTAATTCAAAGAGCTATTTATCTTAGCTTGTTTTAGTAACAATTTATATCATTAGTTGTTTCACCGAGCGAAAAGCTCCATGACTTTTGATGGCTCCCGGTCCCGGTCCCTGGCAAACGTATGCCAGGGACCCTTTATTTAACATACGACTTTTCAGTCGTTGGATGGTTGATCCAACGGCTATGATTTAAAAAAAAATTGTACCGTACCACATAAAATTTATGCGGTACGGAGAAATTACCAAAATGCCCCATGTTTTCATACAAAAAATCTACTATTCACCGTACCGCAGAAAGTACGGTGCACAGTAGATTTTTTGTGTGAAAACAGGAGGCATTTTGGTAATTTCTCCGTATCGCATAAACTTTATGCGGTACGGTACAATTTTTTTTTAAACCTGGACCGTTTGATCAACCATCCAACGGTCAAAAAACCGTATGTTAAATAAACAGTCCCTGTCATACGTTTGCCAGCGACCGGAGCCCTTATTTGATAGCAGGAGTGTATATATTGATACATGTCCACATGCAGTTTCCATATGTGATAAGTTTAAAGGATCGTGGTCTATGGCAACCGTTTGCAATAGTACTGTTACACAATATACTGCGTTGGATCAACTATCCAACAGCTCTGATTTTAAAAAAATCAACACCATACCCCTTGTACCGCGAAAGTTTTCGCGATATGGGAAACAGAGTTCATTACTTAATGAACTACAGTTCACTAGTGTTCACTACTTAATGAAGTACAATTCACTAGTTAATGAACAGAGTTCACTAGTTAATAAACTATTATAAAGCATGGAATATCTATTTTATTTTTCTTTCTTTTCTTTTTAATTCCTTTCGATATTTTTTTTTCATAAACTTGCATGAATTTAAATATCATTTAAAATATTTATTTAAATATCATTAATTTTTTTTTAAATTTCATTTAAAATATTTTTTAAATATCATTTAAAATATTTTTAAATAGTTATGCGATACAGTAGATTTTTGATGTTGTAAAAACAGGGGGCATTTTGGTAATATACCCGTATCGTGGAAAGTTTCTGCGGTACGAGGACGGGTCCATTTTGGTAATTTGCCCGTACCGCGGAAAGTTTCTGCGATACGATACAATTTTTTTTTAAATCAGGACCATTGGATGGCTGATCCAACGATTATAAAACCGTATGTTGCCAAACAGTAGTTTGGCAACCGTTTGCAGGAGACCGGGAGCCAAGTTTAAATACAATGAAGTCTATCCATGAATCTATCCTTTTTGACTTTTACAACGGTACACATATTTACAAGATGAGGTTTGACTTGATCAAACTCAAGAACTGATGTTACGCCCTCTCAAGATAATGGCTTCATTGATTGGAGACTACTAGCAGCTTGATACGAAAATGAAGAAAATCTTGACTAGGAAGATGTTCAGTAAGGATGTTAGCAAATCGGTTCATAGTATGAACATCACGAAGAGATCCAGCTACTACTTGTTCACGAACAAAATGATAATTTAAAGAGATGAGCTTCATGTACAAATGGAATACAGGTACCTGTAACGGTAGATTATAGGTGGAGATGAAACAGGAGCATGTAGTTCGGACAGCAAATTTTTAGCAGATAAGTTGAGCAGCTGCATTAGCAAAAGCCTTGTATTCGACCTTAAAATAAGACCTTTGAAACAGAATTTTGTTTGGATGATTTCCATGAATTTGGGTTGGAACCCAAGTAAACAACATAAGCAAGTAAGAAAGGTCTTCTTCTCAAGGTCTACTTCTCAATCAGAGTCAATGAAGGCATGAGTAATGCTGCTAGTTGCACAAAATGTTAGTCACAGAGGCATGTCTGTATACATCTAATAACAAGCCTAATTGTTTGTAATGCTTTGCATTACTTACATGACCTTTTAACTGAGGGAACCTCTAGTTGTAGAGTTTCTATTTGTTCTGTACTTGTAATAGGCACCAAATCCTAGTTGTGTAACTGTACTTATATAGTTAAGAATAATGCTTGAAAGAAGTTCCAAGGTTCATGCCTCAAGCAAGAAGATAAAGACTGTCAAATAATCAAAGTTGGGATTTGAAGAAAGTGAAGAATTTGAAGTACCAATTCGAGAAGTATATTTGTCTATTCGAGAAGTCCGGCATTCGAGAAGTCAGGGATTCGATATCTCAAGACACTATTCGATATCTCTGAATACAATGTTCGATATCTTAGAGATTCGATATGTCTACTACTCTATTCGAGAACTCAAGAAGTCAACAAGTCAAAGTGGTATTCGAGTTCTCAAAGAGTCAACAAGTCAAAGTTCCATTCGATATCTCAAGGACTCAGAAAGCTATTCGATAACTCGAGGATTTGATAAGTCAAATGATCTATTCGACAACTCAAGGAATCCTGATTGAAAAGAGCTATTCGAGAAGTTGTTCGATATGTCAATATAACAGTATTCGAGAACTCAGAGTTATCGATCAAGTCAATTCTAGTTCTCGAATCACTTACTTAGTCACTTCTCGAATACATTCTTGGAGACAAAATATTGATGAAATTGTACAAGTCAGAATCCTGCAACAAGACAATGCACTTTATGGACCACAATCTGTAACGTGCTCTGGAAAGCCTACAAAGAAGCTTGGAGAGATATAGAAGAGACAAAGGGCTAAAGAAGTGGATCTGAACAGGCTTTGCAAAGTCAAATCTGTAACCGTTTGGACAATTACTTAAATAGGATAGACAGACTAGAAAGTAAATTGTTTAGCTACCTTATTTGTAGTAAGTAGGTTGTATCCATGCTCTATAAGGATACAGCCTCACTTCCTTAGTTAGTGGATTTTTAGAGACACCAACTTTAAACTTTTGAAGAGTCAAGTTTTTCATACATTGTAAGCTATATCTCTCTGAGAAAAACGAAGCTGAGAATACTATCATTTGTATTCAAAGATTGTAGCAACCTTTATCTAATAATACATTAGATTAAAGTGATATTGTGTCTTGTGTTGTTCTTTATCCGCACCTACACCTTGCACACACAAACACTTATTTGCTACATAGACTCGAGCCAAAGAAAAGTTCAAGAATCCATTCACCCCCCCTCTGTATTCTTTTACTGTATTCAATACTCAACAAGTGGTATCAGAGAAGGGATGTTTATTCAAAAACAGAAAAATGATCATGAGTTCGAATACACCAAAGACTACAGGAACGGTGAAAGTCCCTAAGTTTGACAAAGAGAATTACAACCTCTGGAAGATAAAGATGCAGTTGTTCATCAAAGCATCTCATCATTTGTATCATGAGATTCTCAAGAATGGTCCATTTGTTCCCCAACAGGAGATTCCTGAAAAGACTATTGGAACCACTACTATTCCAAGATCTTATGTGGCTAAGGATCCATCCAAATGGACAGAATCAGAAAAGGACATGGTTGCCCTTGACAGTCACCTCATGTTGTTGATTATAGATTCCATGGACATGTCAATGTTTGCAAACATTGCTTCATGTACCACTGCCAAAGAAATGTGGGATCACATTGAGGTGTTATGTGAAGGAACTGATGAGGTCAGAGAAAACAAGAAACAAATACTGGTCACACAGTATGAGGCTTTCATGGCACAGCCCAAGGAAAGCATTACTGAGATGTTTGAGAGATTTCACAAGCTAATTACTGAGTTGCAGATGAATGGCAAGGTTTACAGTACCAAGGAGTTAAACATGAAGTTTCTGCTATCTTCACCAAACCATCTAGAGCAAAGGGTCATTTCTCTAAGGGAAAGAGATTTGAACAAAGTTACATATGATGTGCTCTATGGGGTTTTAAAAACTCATGAGCTTGAGTTGCTTCAGAAAAGGGCTATCCAAGCCAACCAAGGTAGAATGATAAAGACATCATGTGCCCTGATTGTCAACAAATCTATTCAAGACCTAGAAGCATCTACAAGCCAATTAAAGATAGAGGAGGTAGTAGAAGAGGAAGAATCTGAACTTGAGATAAGTGAACCTGTTGAGGAGAAGGAGGAAGATGAGTTCTATACTCTTGAAGAACTAGATGGAATGGAAAACACTTCATATGCTTTCATGGCCAGAAAATTTCCAAACATCAGATTTAAGAGGAACCAACCCTTCAAACTTAAAACCGAAAACCATTCATTCAACAAGAGCAAGGCACCTGTGAAACCAAACAAGAATAAGTTCAAACCAGCCATGTGGATAGGTCATCTGTAAGGTGCTATAGATGCAATGACCGAGGGCATTTTGCCAGTGAATGCAAGAAGCCTAAAAAGAAGGATAGAGATTATCTTGAGCTCGAAGCTAAGTATGAGGCCCTTCTGAAATAGCAGACACAAGGTAAGGCCTACATAGCTGAAGGGAAGTGTTGGTATGATTCTGACAGTGACGGAGAGGAACAAGAATTTTGCAATTATGCCTTGATGGCCAATTCCAAGGATGACACATCTCCATCAGATCCTTGGGTACCATCTCTCACTACTATAGACATGTCTGTTTCAGAGTATAAATGTATGATTGAACAAATATCTATTGAGATGTTTAACATTCATACTAGTATGACTGCTGCTAATGAAGAAATTGATATGCTGTCTACTAGAAATGAAATATTAATAAAAAAGAATGAGGAACTTGAGCTAACTGCTATGCAAGTAGAGAACCTTAAGAAAGAAGTTGAATACCTGCAGAATAAGGTTCTATGTGCTAGTCAAGTGGAAAAGGCTCTTAGGGATGAATTGGCTGAAAATAAATTCAAACTGAAAACTTTCAAGAAATCATCTGGTCTAGTGCAATCCTACTGTGAGAAAATTGAAGCTAATCCCAAGGATGCTATAGGACTTGATTATGACACTCTTAAACAGATAAAAGGCTATGATGTCATTAAAGATGACACAGTTGTTCATGAGGAAGTGCCTCACATTTTGAAAAAGATTGAAAATCCAATTTTTAAGGAATCAACATTTGAAATTGATGAGGATGCCTTACTCATCAAACAAATGTTGAATGATGAGGATGAGGCACAATCCAATGAACAACAAGCATCTTCCAAGAGTGAGAGTGTCAAGTCAAAGACCAAGGAGCCAGTAGGTGATAGGATAAGACCCAAGAAGTTTGTTAAGTTTGTTTCAGCTGGGAAGAGTGAATCAGAGAAGAAAGTGACTAAGAAGAAACAGAACAGAAATGGCAAGTTAGGGATTAACAAAGATAACAACTATGCTTATATGCCTAATGCCCCTAGGAAAACTTGTCAGAACTATTTTAGTACGAATCATTTAACTCATGCATGCAAGAAACCTGCTGGTAATGTGTCTAAACCTTTCTATGATTGTTCTGTGCCTCTAAGACATAGAGATGCACCATTTTGTGATAAATTTGACTGTATACCATGCAATATGAATGTTATGACTAGTTGTTTCAATTTGAGAAGGCAATTCATTGATGGTTGTTCAGTCACAATTCTCACACACACTACACCAGGTCAAAGTCTTTGAGTCCTCCTAAAGCTAGGAAGGTACCTCGGTCACCTAAGTCTGAAACCTCAGGTTCTAAGACTTCTAACAGTGACAAGAAGACTAACACCAAGAAAGTTGACAAGCATGTTGTTTATGATAAAACTGTTTCTAAGTCACATGGACCCAAACTTGTTTGGGTACCAAAGGAGAAGTAATACCTTTGTGTTTGCAGGGCAAAGAAAGTGAAAAGAAGGTCATGTGGATTTTGGACAGTGGATGCTCAAATCATATGACTGGTGATATGGCCCTGCTATCACAGTATGAGGAAAAGGCTGGCCCAATGGTTGCGTTTGGAGATGACAACATGGGTAACAAATTGGGATATGGCAAGCTAAAAGTTGGAAATGTCATCATTGAAGATGTAGCACTGGTGAAGGGACTCAAGCATAAGCTGCTAAGTGTTGGTAAGTTTACTGATAGAGGATTCAAGGTGGATTTTGACAAAGATGAATGTTTGATCACCCACAAGAAGACTGGTGATTTTGCTCTATCTGGAGTAAGGAAAGGAAGCCTGTTTGTAGCCAATATGGATTCTGCAAACAAGGACAAAATTTGTTGCTTTTACTTAAAAGCATCAAATGAAGATTGTTGGTTGTGGCACAAGAAACTATCACACCTGAACTTCAAAGCCATTAATTCTATAGTCAAAAGAGAGTTAGTGAGAGGCATGCCCACACTTGAATTCTGTCAAGAAGGAGTGTGTGAGGCTTGTCAAAAAGGAAAGATGAAAAGATCAAGCCACAAGTCAAATACAGTGACATCAATAACCAAGCCCCTACAACTCATTCATATGGATTTGTTTGGGCCTGTCAATATTATGTTACTAGGAGGAAAGAAGTATGCCTTGGTAATGGTTGATGACTTTACAAGGTATACATGGGTGGAATTTCTGGCATCAAAAGATGAGGCTCCACAAGTAATTATTGAGCATATAAAGAAAGTTGACAAGGAAGCAAAGGCCAACAATGCATGTGTGATTGCACTGAGAAGTGATAATGGAACAGAGTTCAGAAATGCCATACTTGAAGCATTCTATAAAGAGAATGGTATTTCTCAGCAATTCTCAGCTCCAAGGACTCCACAACAAAATGGTGTTGTTGAGAGGAAGAATAGAACTCTAATTGAAGCTGCTAAAACAATGTTACTTGATGCAAAGATGCCTACATGTTTTTGGGCTGAGGCTGTAAGCACTGCATGCTATATCCAGAACAGAACCCTCATCAACAAAAATACTGGAAAGACACCTTACAACTTGATGACTGGAAAGAAGCCCACTCTAAAGTATGTTCATACTTTTGGAAGCAAATGCTTTGTATTGAAGGATAATTCTGAATATGTTGGGAAGTTTGATGCAAAAGCATTTGAAGGAATTTTTCTTGGCTACTCTATGGAAAGAATTGCATACAAAGTTTATGTCATCAGTCAAAAGAAAATTATGGAAAGCACAGAAGTGACATTTGATGACATTAAACTACCTGGACTAGAAGAAGCCAATGATGAAGATAAAGATCCAATAAAGTTTGATAATCTAGATGATTCTGATGAAGAGTTTGAAACTGAAGTTGAAACTCAAGTTCAACAGACTCAAGTGAATGATGACACAAGAGAAGAATTTGTGCCAATCAACTGTGGAGAAACAAGCATCCAAGGCACACCTGTGAGTAGTAGCAATCTCACAGGGGGAGGAAATGAGAATGATCATGATTTGGATGATGAAGCAACATCAAGAATGAGAAATTAGGCTGAGCACTTAAGGAAATGGGATAGATCACACACTGCAGAACAAATCATTGGAGATCCTAATGCAGGAGTAAGGACTAGGAGAGCTACTCAGAATGAGTGCCTCTATGGCTGTTTTCTATCTCAAGTTAAGCCTAAGAAACTTGATGATGCACTGTTGGATCCAGATTGGATTGTTGCCATGCAAGAGGAGCTGAATCAATTTGAAAGGAACAAAGTATGGGAACTAGTGCCTGCACCAAAGAATAGAACCATTGTTGGAACAAAATGGGTTCTGAAGAATAAGATGGATGAAGATGGTATAATAATAAGAAACAAAGCAAGGTTGGTTGCAAAAGGATGCTCTCAACAGGAAGGCATTGATTATGATGAGACATTTGCCCATGTTGCTAGATTGGAAGCCATCAGAATATTCTTGGCATTTGCTGCTCATTCAAACTTTAAAGTGTATCAAATGGATGTCAAGAGTGCATTTCTGAATGGAGAGTTGGAAGAAGAAGTTTATGTGCAACAACCATCTAGCTTTGAGGATCCACACTTTCCAGAATTTGTTTACAGACTGCTTAAGGCACTGTATGGACTTAAGCAGGCGCCAAGGGCATGGTATGATACTTTATCACAATTTCTTCTTGAAAATCAATTCACTAGAGGTACACTGGACAAGACATTGTTTTACAAGAAGCATGGTGATGATCTTATCTTAGTTCAGATCTTTGTGGATGATATCATTTTTGGTTCTACAAATGAGAAGCTGTGTGAGAAATTTTCTAAACTCATGTAGAGCAGATATGAGATGAGTATGATGGGAGTGTTGACATTCTTTCTTGGGTTGCAAGTCAGTCAAAGGAAGGATGGTATCTTTATCAGTCCGAACAAGTACATCAAGGATTTATTGAAGAAGTTTGACTTGGAAGATTGCTCACCTGCAAAGACACCCATGGCCACTGCCACTAAATTGGATGAAGATGCTAAAGGCAAGAAAGTAGATATCTCAGTCTATAGAGGCATGGTTGGTTCTCTACTCTACCTCACTGCAAGTAGGCCAGACATCATGTTTGCTACATGCTTGTGTGCAAGGTTTCAATCAAATCCAAAAGAATCACATCTAGTTGCTATAAAAAGGATCTTTAGATATCTGAAGGGCACTCCAAACTTGGGTTTATGGTATCCTAAGGACACAGGGTAAAATCTGGTTGGTTATTCTGATGCTGATTATGCTGGATGCAGAGTGGATAGGAAAAGCACCTCAGGTAGCTGCCAGTTTCTTGGACAAAGGTTAGTCTCTTGGTATAGCAAGAAACAATAATATGTGTCAACTTCTACAGCTGAGGCTGAATACATAGCTGCTGGAAGTTGCTGTGCTCAAGTGCTTTGGATTAGAAATCAACTTAGAGATTATGGACTTGTGTTAGGAAGAATTCCAATCATGTGTGACAACACAAGTGCAATCTCTATAGTTGCCAATCCTGTCAATCATTCTAGGACAAAGCACATTGACATCAGATATCATTTCATAAGGGAACATGCAACTAATGGAACCATTGAGTTGCATTATGTTTCTACAGATAAACAACTAGCTGATATATTCACTAAGCCATTACATGAAACCACCTTCACAAGGTTGGTTAGTGAGATTGGAATGCTGAATTCTTCAGATTCTGGCTAGGTGAATACAACATCTAGATTGTTGCAGCAGTAAACACTTACTTTATCTAAATTCTCGATATTTTTGGAGTTAGTGTTGGCTGAAATATGATTTATAAATATTTCAAATCTGTTGCATATTTGGAAAATCAGATTTTCTTGTTAACTTGAAATTCTATGAAATTTTGAGAAAATCACTGTTTAATTTGCTAGAATATTCTTGAATGAATATGGCTGGTAAATTTTAAAAAGATAGTGAAAATTGAGTTTCTATGAGTATATTTCGACAAGTCAGACTTCTCGAGTGATTCACTATTCGACATCTCTAACAAGTCTCATTAGAGCACTCTCGAGTTCTCGAATAGAGTCTTTTAGAGTTCTCGAATAGAGGTTTTCTTGACTTCTCGAATATAGTGTTTTAGTTCTCGATTGACTGAGTTCTCGAATACTATATTTGAGTTCTCGAATCATTTGAAAAGGCTGAATTCTCGTTGAATTTTAACCGATTTTGGATTTTTATTCAGAATTACTCATAAAAACATATTTTACCTAATTTAGATTTATTTCTAAGTTAGGTAACTGCCAGCTGTGAGTTACAACCTGCTTGAGTTATCGAATAAGCCTTTCTTGACTTATCGAATAGTTGTTTTCTACTTCTCGAATGCTTGACTTGTCGATACAAAACATACATCTAATTGACAATTCGAGTACTTCATACTTATACAATTTCACATCTATTCGATTCATTTCATTCAATTTCTCAAGCATCAAAGCTCCCAAAACCCCTGAAAACCCTAACTGCTAAAAGCCAAATTTCTTCTTCAACCTTCATTCTCTTTTCTCTTCTCTCCAAATCAATGGCAACTGTGAAATTCAACACTAACTTCATTGCTATCTCAAGTGATGTCGAAGCCCCAAATGCTAACTACAAGTGTTTCGTCAAATGGATGTCTGAAACTTATATCAAAGAAGCACTTACGGCCAACCCAACTGTGTATCTAGACATTCTAGAGCAATTTTGGAATACTGCCATTACAGAAACAGTTGCTCTAGATGATGGTAGTCTGGGTTATATCATTAACTGCAAGGTTCTTGGTAAAGAGTTTGTAATATCCGCGAATTTTCGAATAATTTTTTTTCTTTTCTGCTCGATATTCAAATTTTAATTAAGAGCGATGCACTAGTATATTTTAATTAGCGCGTTTTTGGTAAAATTTCGAAATTTTATATATTCAAATGTAAGTAAATATTAAATTATATCTATTTAATTATATTTATTTGGTATTTGTTAAAATTAGAAAATTAGGAAAAACAAAATTTTAATTTTGGATCGAATTTATTTATAGAACGAAATTGGAGTTTCGTTTAAATTAACCAGCAGGGAGGAATCGAGCTCTTTTCACAAAATATTGTACTAAACCTAGCCATTATTTTCAGCACTTATTCTGTCCCCCACGATTATTTCTTTTTAATTCCACTAGCACAAAAATCGGATCATGTTTTGTTCCATCAGTTTTTGTCCCCCACGTTTTTTCTCCTTTTCAATCAACCATCCTTATTTTATATAAATAAACAGATACACTACTCCTTTATATTCCCTTACAACAATCCAAAGATAGATACAAAATCAGATACTACTCATCATATATTGATAACAAAACTCGAGCTATATATTCACAAAACAGAGTACATCACATAGGTTGATAATTACATTTTTCTGTTAAACTTTCTTTTCCTTATTCTTGTTTTTATTTTTTTCGATTTTGGATTGAATCAGGAGGCTCGATTAACACTTTTATTTGTGTTGAGATGAATATTTTGTAATTGTTGGTGTGTTGATTCGGTGGGTTTTTATGTGTATGTTTCCGATTGGGTGTTGTAGGAGAAGGGAGAAGCCGAATAGAGGCGGAGAGATTGAGGTTGTGGTGTGATTGGGTTTCGTTGATGATGGAGGCAGGGGTGGTGTTTGTGGTTGAAACCGGGAGAACACGGGGGGGGGGGGGAAGGAAGAGATTGAAGGGGGTTCGTCGAGAGATTGATAGAGAGAAGAGAGTCGGAGTAGAGATAGAGAGAGATGAGGGTTGTGAAGGAGAGGAGAATGAGAGTGAGGGGCGGAGATAGTGAGAAAAGAGAGGACAGAGATCGGAGAGACCATGGGAAATGGCGGAGAGAGATTATCCAGAGAGGCGGATGGAGAGATTACCAGAAGAGAGATTGAGGGGAGTCGAGAGAGAAGAGGGTGGAGAGAAGAGAAAGGAGGGAGGTTGAAATCGAGAGTTTGAGAGAGATAGAACGAGAGAGAGGCTGGGCGGAGGGAGAGAGAGACGACGGGGAGAGGGAGGCAGGAGAGATTGAGGGCGGGAGAGAGACAGCGAGATTGTGAGAGAGAGAAAAGAGGGAGGGAGAGAGACTGACCGGAGAAGGGTTTTCCGGGAAGGGTGTAGGTGGGACCCACGTAAAGCGTTGTAGTGAAATAATAATAAAATATTAACGATTGAATGTTTTAAATCGGGATTTAATTATTTGGATTAAAAATGGAAGTTTTGGGATTTAGGAATAAAAATGGAATTTTAACTTATTAATTGTTAAAAAGAGAAATTAGAAGCTAGTGGGATTGATAAATTAGGATTATTTTAATAGAATTACATTTTTGGTTAAAAGTGGGAACAATGATTATGGCTTAATAAATAGACTAATAAAAATTGTATTATTGATTAATTAATTAAATAGAAATAATTAATTATTATTTGGGCATAATTTGGTAATATAATGATTTTTTTCATAAAAGAAGGAATAATTATGAATAAATAGAATTAAATACAATATTATTTAAGAAAGCTGATTTTTAAAATTTGAGGATTTATTTATTTAATTCAAGGATTAATTGTTGTTTGAGGATTTATTTATTTAATTTGAGGATTAATTGTTGTCTTGGGGATTTATTTATTTATTTTAAGGATTAATTATTGTCTCGAGGATTTATTTATTTAAATTAAGGATTAAGTGTTGTCTCAAGGATTAATTGGTTAATTATGTTTCTTTTATCGTGGAATAAGATAACTGTTTGAGGATTATTTATTGATTCAGTTTTTATATAGGACGTCAATGGTATTATTTTAGAGGATTGATATTTAGCATTTTCGGATTATTTTGATGAACCAGATCGGACTAGATTATTTTAGTAGTTAAAAATCGGATTATTATTAAATTATTTGTGAGATTTAAAAATGGAAAAGGTTTTGCGTAAAAATGTTGAGTTTGGAATTATTCGAGGAACCATTTTGGGGTAGGATATCGGATGAGTTTAGAGACTCGTTTGGAAGAACTTGAAGAACGAAAGTTGTAGATATGCAAAGGTACTATATAGCGGTGAACAGAAGTTGATTGAAAGGTGATCAGAAGTTGAGTTGAATAATAGATGAACTAGGCCCGAGAAGGTGAAATGCCGGAGAACCAGAGACTTGGAGCAAGTTGGAGTATCGTACCGCAGAACCAGGCAAGTTTATTTATGTATACTCTATCGTTCAGAGTATCTGTATTTTTCAATATATGAAATGTGTTGAATAGATTTAAATCCATAATTGCAAGTTTACTAATTCGTACTTCATCGTTCGGAGTATTTATATTTTTAAATATTCTGATTAAGTTTTCGTTATACAAAAATCAAATATTCTTTTTAGTGGTTTATATCAGATTTTATTCATGCAATCTACATACATATAAATTATTATATGAGGTGCTGTATTTATTACACGAGGTGTTGAAATTATTAAATGAGGTGTTGTAATTATTATACGAGGTGTTGAAATATATTTCATGAGTTGGTACGTTTATTGAGATACTTCATTCGTTTTCATAAAAGAGATGATAAAGATATATTTAATGATATTTTCATACTACAGAATATTTATATTTAGGAGTGGGGTTATATACATAAAGTTGTGATTTATTGCTTTTAACAACAAAAGTGACCGGAGTAACGCACCGGCCCAATTGAGGAGTATTTAGGATGATGGTCCGAGCAAGTCGGCTCATCCTAGGGTGATGGTCCGAGCAAGTCGGCTCACCCAATCTGAGAAGTAAATTAGGGTGATGGTCCGAGCAAGTCGGCTCACCCAATCTGAGAAGTAAATTAGGTTGACGGTCCGAGCAAGTCGGCTCATCCTTCTATCGATAGAAAACGAGTAGTGATAATGGATTGATCATCCATTACTTGAGTAGGCGTTCTGAGCAGAAATCCAATTATCAATATCCTAACGGTTAACCGATGCCTGTGTGGTTCTGTTAACTAGGGGGAAGAGCTGAGCAGTTGGTAAATTGTTTTTATTCATTCAAATTAATTGAACAGTTCTGAAAAGTTATTGATTTATATGAGCAGTATTTTTGAGAAGTTATTGAGATATATTTATACTTTCATATGAGTAGTATTTTGAGATTTGTAAAAATTTCTGAGTTGCTCTCTTTTCAAAAGTAGATATATTATAGAGTGATACAAAACATATTTTTGTCGAGTTTTTGTCGTATTATATGATATCTATACATACTTGCTGGGCATTCTTTGGCTCATACTTGCTATTTATATATTATAAAACAGGGGTAATCAGAGCTGATTCTAGTACAGTGAACCGTAATTAAGGGAAAGGGAAGACAACTGATGCAGTGTGTTAACCTTATAGCATTTGAGAAGGGTGCATACTGGGAAGGTGTTTGTATAATGTTTTATTATCTAGTACTTTGGAGTTGTAATAGTATTTCAGAGATTCTGGGAAGTGAACTTGAGATGTAATATCTTCTGGATTTTTGAGTACTTGTTCTAAGACTATAACCCGTGGAGTAAAAGATGGTGTGTACTATGAATATTATTGTAGATTGTATTGTGAGCAGGTGATCGAATATTCCGCAAGAGATGTGACGACCTGGATTCCTGTAGGGAATTTGGGGGCGTTACAGAATGGTATCAGAGCAGTAGGTTATAAATCTTAGAACGAGTGTAGGAGGAGTTATGATTATATAAGAGAGAGTTTAAAAGCCAAGGAACCGATAGGTATATATATAGTAGGATTTCAAAGAGTTGTGGGGTGGAGGCATGATGACCATTATCAGTAGTAGAATCAATTAGGACGAGAAAAATGTGTATCCATGATTTATTTATTGGGTGAAATTTGAGTATATACATTTATGTATTCATAAATATGCATATATATACAACTGCAGGTATATATGTGTATATATATGAATATGTACAGATATGTACTGTTTTGTTTCCATAAATAAATATTTCATGGGTATGTAGTTTTATTAGACTAAACCATATTGGGATAAGTTGAGTCGAGTGAGGTTGTGACTTTTGGAGAAGTGTATAAGAGATGAATATAGTGGAAAGTAGAGTACGAAATACGCAACCTTAGTTATTGCCTACGTTGATTCCGAGGACGGAATCCTTTTAAGGAGGGAAGACTGTAATATCCGCGAATTTTCGAATAATTTTTTTTCTTTTCTGCTCGATATTCAAATTTTAATTAAGAGCGATGCACTAGTATATTTTAATTAGCGCGTTTTGGTAAAATTTCGAAATTTTATATATTCAAATGTAAGTAAATATTAAATTATATCTATTTAATTATATTTATTTGGTATTTGTTAAAATTAGAAAATTAGGAAAAACAAAATTTTAATTTTGGATCGAATTTATTTTAGAGAACGAAATTGGAGTTTCGTTTAAATTAACCAGCAGGGAGGAATCGAGCTCTTTTCACAAAATATTGTACTAAACCTAGCCATTATTTTCAGCACTTATTCTGTCCCCCACGATTATTTCTTTTTAATTCCACTAGCACAAAAATCGGATCATGTTTTGTTCCATCAGTTTTTGTCCCCCACGTTTTTTCTCCTTTTCAATCAACCATCCTTATTTTATATAAATAAACAGATACACTACTCCTTTATATTCCCTTACAACAATCCAAAGATAGATACAAAATCAGATACTACTCATCATATATTGATAACAAAACTCGAGCTATATATTCACAAAACAGAGTACATCACATAGGTTGATAATTACATTTTTCTGTTAAACTTTCTTTTCCTTATTCTTGTTTTTATTTTTTTCGATTTTGGATTGAATCAGGAGGCTCGATTAACACTTTTATTTGTGTTGAGATGAATATTTTGTAATTGTTGGTGTGTTGATTCGGTGGGTTTTTATGTGTATGTTTCCGATTGGGTGTTGTAGGAGAAGGGAGAAGCCGAATAGAGGCGGAGAGATTGAGGTTGTGGTGTGATTGGGTTTCGTTGATGATGGAGGCAGGGGTGGTGTTTGTGGTTGAAACCGGGAGAACACGGGGGGGGGGGGGGAGGAAGAGATTGAAGGGGGTTCGTCGAGAGATTGATAGAGAGAAGAGAGTCGGAGTAGAGATAGAGAGAGATGAGGGTTGTGAAGGAGAGGAGAAAGAGAGTGAGGGGCGGAGATAGTGAGAAAAGAAAGGACAGAGATCGGAGAGACCATGGGAAATGGCGGAGAGAGATTATCCAGAGAGGCGGATGGAGAGATTACCAGAAGAGAGATTGAGGGGAGTCGAGAGAGAAGAGGGCGGAGAGAAGAGAAAGGAGGGAGGTTGAAATCGAGAGTTTGAGAGAGATAGAACGAGAGAGAGGCTGGGCGGAGGGAGAGAGAGACGACGGGGAGAGGGAGGCAGGAGAGATTGAGGGCGGGAGAGAGACAGCGAGATTGTGAGAGAGAGAAAAGAGGGAGGGAGAGAGACTGACCGGAGAAGGGTTTTCCGGGGAGGGTGTAGGTGGGACCCACGTAAAGCGTTGTAGTGAAATAATAATAAAATATTAACGATTGAATGTTTTAAATCGGGATTTAATTATTTGGATTAAAAATGGAAGTTTTGGGATTTAGGAATAAAAATGGAATTTTAACTTATTAATTGTTAAAAAGAGAAATTAGAAGCTAGTGGGATTGATAAATTAGGATTATTTTAATAGAATTATATTTTTGGTTAAAAGTGGGAACAATGATTATGGCTTAATAAATAGACTAATAAAAATGGTATTATTGATTAATTAATTAAATAGAAATAATTAATTATTATTTGGGCATAATTTGGTAATATAATAATTTTTTTATAAAAGAAGGAATAATTATGAATAAATAGAATTAAATACAATATTATTTAAGAAAGCTGATTTTTAATATTTGAGAATTTATTTATTTAATTCAAGGATTAATTGTTGTTTGAGGATTTATTTATTTAATTTGAGGATTAATTGTTGTCTTGGGGATTTATTTATTTAATTTAAGGATTAATTATTGTCTCGAGGATTTATTTATTTAAATTAAGGATTAAGTGTTGTCTCAAGGATTAATTGGTTAATTATGTTTCTTTTATCGTGGAATAAGATAACTGTTTGAGGATTATTTATTGATTCAGTTTTTATATAGGACGTCAATGGTATTATTTTAGAGGATTGATATTTAGCATTTTCGGATTATTTTGATGAACCAGATCGGACTAGATTATTTTAGTAGTTAAAAATCGGATTATTATTAAATTATTTGTGAGATTTAAAAATGGAAAAGGTTTTGCGTAAAAATGTTGAGTTTGGAATTATTCGAGGAACCATTTTGGGGTAGGATATCGGATGAGTTTAGAGACTCGTTTGGAAGAACTTGAAGAACGAAAGTTGTAGATATGCAAAGGTACTATATAGCGGTGAACAGAAGTTGATTGAAAGGTGATCAGAAGTTGAGTTGAATAATAGATGAACTAGGCCCGAGAAGGTGAAATGCCGGAGAACCAGAGACTTGGAGCAAGTTGGAGTATCGTACCGCAGAACCAGGCAAGTTTATTTATGTATACTCTATCGTTCAGAGTATCTGTATTTTTTAATATATGAAATGTGTTGAATAGATTTAAATCCATAATTGCAAGTTTACTAATTCGTACTTCATCGTTCGGAGTATTTATATTTTTAAATATTCTGATTAAGTTTTTATTATACAAAAATCAAATATTCTTTTTAGTGGTTTATATCAGATTTTATTCATGCAATCTACATACATATAAATTATTATATGAGGTGCTGTATTTATTACACGAGGTGTTGAAATTATTATATGAGGTGTTGTAATTATTATACGAGGTGTTGAAATATATTTCATGAGTTGGTACGTTTATTGAGATACTTCATCCGTTTTCATAAAAGAGATGATAAAGATATATTTAATGATATTTTCATACTACAGAATATTTATATTTAGGGGTGGGGTTATATACATAAAGTTGTGATTTATTGCTTTTAACAACAAAAGTGACCGGAGTAACGCACCGGCCCAATTGAGGAGTATTTAGGATGATGGTCCGAGCAAGTCGGCTCATCCTAGGGTGATGGTCCGAGCAAGTCGGCTCACCCAATCTGAGAAGTAAATTAGGGTGATGGTCCGAGCAAGTCGGCTCACCCAATCAGAGAAGTAAATTAGGGTGACGGTCCGAGCAAGTCGGCTCATCCTTCTATCGATAGAAAACGAGTAGTGATAATGGATTGATCATCCATTACTTGAGTAGGCGTTCTGAGCAGAAATCCAATTATCAATATCCTAACGGTTAACCGATGCCTGTGTGGTTCTGTTAACTAGGGGGAAGAGCTGAGCAGTTGGTAAATTGTTTTTATTCATTTAAATTAATTGAACAGTTCTGAAAAGTTATTGATTTATATGAGCAGTATTTTTGAGAAGTTATTGAGATATATTTATACTTTCATATGAGTAGTATTTTGAGATTTGTAAAAATTTCTGAGTTGCTCTCTTTTCAAAAGTAGATATATTATAGAGTGATACAAAACATATTTTTGTCGAGTTTTTGTCGTATTATATGATATCTATACATACTTGCTGGGCATTCTTTGGCTCATACTTGCTATTTATATATTATAAAACAGGGGTAATCAGAGCTGATTCTAGTACAGTGAACCGTAATTAAGGGAAAGGGAAGACAACTGATGCAGTGTGTTAACCTTATAGCATTTGAGAAGGGTGCATACTGGGAAGGTGTTTGTATAATGTTTTATTATCTAGTACTTTGGAGTTGTAATAGTATTTCAGAGATTCTGGGAAGTGAACTTGAGATGTAATATCTTCTGGATTTTTGAGTACTTGTTCTAAGACTATAACCCGTGGAGTAAAAGATGGTGTGTACTATGAATATTATTGTAGATTGTATTGTGAGCAGGTGATCGAATATTCCGCAAGAGATGTGACGACCTAGATTCCTGTAGGGAATTTGGGGGCATTACAGGGTTCATCATCACTTCTGAGGACATGAGCAAGGCCCTGGGTCTTCACCAGAATGAGTATGATGCTCTTGTAACAGAAGATCAACTACTGGAATTATTTGAACTAATAAGGTACTCAAACACCATCAAGGTTGGAAATCTAAAATGGGCACATCTACGAAAAGAGTGGAGCTATGTGTTTGCCACTCTCCTGCAAGTATTCAGTGGAAGGAAATCCATCTTTGACCAACTAAGTGCTCCTGTTCAGTAGATATGCTATTCACTTGCCTATGATAGGAAAATTGATGTGGGAAAGCTCATAATGCAGGAACTCTATGGAAAACTTGGTAAGAACACAACCAAGAGAGGTAATGATATCTTCTTTCCTAGGTTTATTCAGTCTGTACTTAATTATCTAGATAAAAATGTGGCTGATTTACCTGGTTTAGATAAAAGTAGATTAGGCTACCCTAGATCCATGACCAAACTCATTTTTGGTAATTTGGATACTAGGAATGATGTGGATGTAAGGCTTGTAATAACTTCCCATATGCAGAAGTTATTTGAGTCTTACCCCCACAACTTGCCAACAATATTTGCCTCCAAATCTGAGTTAGCCAGACCCAAGCAAGTGGAACACAGTGCTAACCCAGGGTCTGCTAACCAACCACCTCAACCAAACACTCTACCAAACACTGAGCCAACTGCATCATCCTCTCAAAAGGGTGATGTTAGTAAAAAGGAGAAGAAGAGAAAACAGGTTGCTTCTGCACCTTTAACCATTTTATCTGAAGCAGCATTGGCTGTAGAATTAGGAAGTGAGGCACCTGAGTCACCCCTAATCAGGCCAAAGAAGAAGAAAACTAAAACCACCTCTTCAGTCACACAAATGGCTGAAGTTCTAAAATCAGGGGCAAACAGTTCACAAGATGTATCCTCTCAACAGGGTGCATCTATAGAATCAAGCATCCTCCCCAATGCAACTACGTGTACAGAGTCAGCACATGGGAGTGATAAGGTTGGCACAACAATGAGTGGAGAGCACATCATATTTGAAACTTCCTCTATTTCTCAGGGGGAGTTGCCAAAATCTATTCTACAAGACACTTCTCTTCCAGAATCTACATCTCAAATTTCTTTGCAGCCTGCAACTCAAGCAATTGAGGAGCAAGGCATTGATCATCAAGAATTCTTTTCTCTTGATGAGCAAATGATTTTAAGTGACTTAGTGCATGACACTTTGCTCACCACCCAGAACCCACATTTAGATGGTGAGGGAATGCATGCTGGGGCATCTCCTAAAGACACCATCACAAACACAGAGGTTCCACTAGTTTTCACTAGAGACTCTGTGCCTGTGTCAACTGCTGGTGTAACTCATCCCACTTCTGTGGAGACACCAGTAGTAGAGTCAATCCATCCGGTTACAGAAGTTGCATCTGTAACTGAGGAGTCTAGCTTGCCTAGCTCTAGCTCTGACTTCCTGTCACAATGGCTGAAGCCTGTGCAACATGACAGTGCTTCAGGATTAGGGTCTATTCCACCACAATTGACGGTTGAAGCACTTCAAAGCTTAGTTGTGGATCAGATTCCTGAGTTTGTCAAAATTGCTCAACACTTGGTCACCTCCAACATCCCTAACCCAGACTATGAGGCCATTCTGCTATGCCATAGGGATGATGTGGAGATGCAGAAGACAAAGATAGTTGATGATGTTGAGAGAAATGGCAATGTAGATGCCTGGTTGCAAGGAAAATATGAAATTACTCTTGATGAAGCACTTCAATATCTCAGGGAGGAATACATCACTTCACTAGGATCCAATGCCAAATCTCTGACACCTGGTGAAGTGTATGAAGCCATGAATGATTCTCACAAGGGATTTCTCAAGGCTGCCCACTATCTTGGCAAAGGAGTCAAATCTGAGGTCAGCAGGGTGTGTGATGAGACAGTCACTAAAGTGGAAGAAATCAAGAGGACCTTTGCTGCCAAATTCCCTCAGTTGGATAGTGTGTTTAAAGAACTCAAATACTGTAACACCACCTGCACCAAGATGGATCATGGGCTAGCACTGCTAAAGGATGCTGTCACAAGTCTGGGGCATAAATTTCAATCTCTATCTGATCAAACCACAAACTCCAATGCCATGCTGAAAACAATGTTCAAGAATCAATATAGGGATAAGCTGGTAACTGAGGTCCCTGTGCATGACATGACCAAATATGAAGTACAAAGACTCAAGGATCAATCTATCTCTGGTTTCAAGGCCACTGAGTTATTCACCAAGGTGGACACTCTGGAAAAGGAGGTGGTCAATCTAAAGACATCCAATGCTCAGTTAACTGACACTGTTGCTGCTCTCAATGAAAAGTTGGACATTCAAGCCACTACCAATGCTGATGTCCTTCTCAACCAACAACAGATGCTCTCTGCCATAATGAAGCATATGGGACTCCCTCTACCTGAAGCTTCTTCCAACCCAAAGGTCACTTCTACAGCCTCTGTGCCTGACAACAAGCCTAAGGGGGAGAAGAGGACATTAAGGAACTCAAAATCTAAGGGGGAGAAACCTAAGGAGAAAGGCATTACAATGAATGAGGGTGGTCAACCAAGAACTGCTAAGTCAAATTAGTCTGAGAAATTAAAGGCAGCATCCAAGGAGGAAAAACTGAAGAAAGTGGCTGTAGATGAAGAGGCCAAGATTCCGTATATCCCTCCATCTGAAACTGAAGAGAAGTCCAAAGAATATGAATTCGACATTCCTGACATTGCTAAGCAATCTCTTCATGGTGAACCTTCAGAATTCAGAAATGTTCTTACTCAAAGGGTATGTCAAGAAACTGCAAATTCTAAACTATACCATGACATAGCCTTTCTGAAGCACCTACATGAGCTGAGAAGAAGGGTAAACTTCCACTACTTTGACTACATCAAGCTTCTTGTGCAAGATGTGTTTCTAGTCACTGTAGTGAGAAGAGAAATTGTTTAAACTAATCCTTATGCCATCATCACTACCAATGATAGAGAAGTCCTAGTCCACACTGCCAAGAACCTCTTTCACATCCACATTGAAGCTTTGCAAATTCTATCCAGCTCTGAACTTGGAACAATTATCAGGAAGATAGAAAGGAATAATTCATCAAACAACAATATGCTCAAAGAGATTCTCACCAAGTGCATGAAATCTCAATTGCCTCAAGTAGTTCCTCAGCCTCACTGTATTTTATATGAAAAGAATCAAGACATTGTTGCCTTCAGATTTGGCCAACACCTCAAATCAAACAACGTGTCTACAATAAAATTTTTGGCTGGAGTTCTACATTCAAGGAGTGGAAAATCTAAATCTGAAATAGAGGCTCTTGACATTCTGGTGAAGTTTATCAACTCTCAGTCAGACATCAAGCCTATTGCTAAAGAGGGAAAGTCAGACAAAGATAAGGATGATCAAGACAAGAGTGGCAGCAAAGGTGGATCTCAAGGAAGGAATAAGGATGGTGATGACAAGGAGAAAAGGGATGGTAGAAGCAAGAAGAAAGATGATGACAGAGATGGTGGAAAGGTGTATGAGAGAAAGAGTGGAAAGCAGCAAGTCTTAGGCATTACTAACAGTAATCTCACCACAACACAAGACTCTGAGTCTAGGGTGAATGCTGTTAGCAATGACCTACCAAAATTTGAATCAATGGCTTCTGCAACTGCTTTGCCAACTCAAGAAAAGGAGATGCTATTCAAGAAACCACTTGTGTATATCAAAAAGCATACTTCTAATGGTATACTACAATGGTCCAAAGACAAAGGTCTAAAATTTTTCTCAAGCAACAAAGGAAAGAAGCTGAAATGGAAGATGTCAGCCAGAAGGGCAAGAAAAGTGAAAACATCTACATCTCAGGCACTCACAATCATTCTTGGACTAAACTTGCCCTGTCTCAACATAGACTGTGATGAAGATGAGATAGCATATCAACTGGCTCAGAGAATCTATCATGTAGCTATAGTTGATGACTGTCTGGAGTTCAAATACATTGATGGGAGACTCAAGAGATTCAAGCAAGGCATGTGTGAACACTGGGGCAAGTTACATGATCTACAAAGAATAATGGTGCTACTCAACCTTGAGAATGAAAAGGAGAGAAGGTGGAAAATTGAGATAGCTCATTTTATCAAGATGAAAAGAGATCATGAGGAAGAGTTGAGAAAGAAGAATGAAGCCTTAAAGATAAAGAGAGAAGAAGAGTTAGCTGCTCTAGAAGCCAAAGCTGAAAAATTGAGAGCTAAAGGGTTATGCAGAGTCAAGTATAATCCTTACATTGTGGAATACATGAAATATGGAAGAAATGTGAAGATTAGAATAGATTACATTAGCTCTTACTCTGAAGCCAAACTGAATGAAGTCATCAGAGACCTATCTGGCTCACCTCTCATTGAAGAACTCACTGCCATGGAAGACATCATCCAGGCAATGAGTGATGCAAAGAAAGCCAAGGGAGAAAAAGAAAGGAGGATCTACAAGCCAAATCTCAAAAAGGAGAATCAAAGGAAAATGGCTAGTATCTCTTCATAACTGTGAGAATGCTTTCTTTGTAATAATATTCAATCAATTTCATACATGTACTTGTCAAGATTTATCTGTATATATGATAGGCTTGTTATCAGACATGAAATTGTGACTAAGGGTCTTACTCACAATTTGGGGGAGATTGTTAGTCACAGAGGCATGCCTGTATACATATAATAACAAGCCTAATTGTTTGTAATGCTTTGCATTACTTACATGACCTCTTAACTGAGGGTACCTCTAGTTGTAGAGTTTCTATTTGTTCTGTACTTGTAATAGGCACCAAATCCTAGTTGTGTAACTGTACTTATATAGTCAAGAATAATACTTGAAAGAAGTTCCAAGGTTCATGCCTCAAGCAAGAAGATAAAGACTGTCAAATAATCACAGTTGGGATTTGAAGAAAGTGAAGAATTTGCTTAAGTACCAATTGGAGAAGTATATTTGTCTATTCGAGAAGTCCAGCATTGGAGAAGTCAGGAATTCGATATCTCAAGACACTATTCGATATCTCTGAATACACTGTTCGATATCTCATTCGATATCTCAGAGATTCGATATGTCTAATACTCTATTCGAGAACTCAAGAAGTCAACAAGTCAAAGTGGTATTCGAGTTCTCAAAGAGTCAACAAGTCAAAGTTCCATTCGATATCTCAAGAACTCAGAAAGCTATTCGATATCTCGAGGATTCGATAAGTCAAATGATCTATTCGACGACTCAAGGAATCCTGATGGAAAAGAGCTATTCGAGAAGTGGTTCGATATGTCAATATAACAATATTCGAGAACTCAGAGTTATCGATCAAGTCAATTCTAGTTCTCGAATCACTTACTTAGTCACTTCTCGAATACATTCTTGGAGACAAAATACTGATGAAATTGTACAAGTCAGAATCCTGCAACAAGCCAATGCACTTTATGGACCACAATCTGTAACGTGCTCTGGAAAGCCTACAAAGAAGCTTGGAGAGATATAGAATAGACAAAGGGCTAAAGAAGTGGATCTGAACAGGCTTTGCAAAGTCAAATCTGTAACCGTTTGGACACTTACTCAAATAGGATAGACAGACTAGAAAGTAAATTGTTTAGCTACCTTATTTGTAGTAAGTAGGTTGTATCCATGCTCTATAAGGATACAGCCTCACTTCCTTAGTTAGTGGATTTTTAGAGACACAAACTTTAAACTTTTGAAGAGTTAAGTTTTTCATACACTGTAAGCTATATTTCTCTGAGAAAAACAAAGCTGAGAATACTATCATTTGTATTCACAGATTGTAGCAACCTTTATCTAATAATACATTAGATTAAAGTGATATTGTCTCTTGGGTTGTTCTTTATCCGCACCTACACCTTGCACACACAAACACTTATATGCTACATAGACTCGAGCCAAAGAAAAGTTCAAGAATCCATTCACCCCCCTCTGTATTCTTTTACTGTATTCAATACTCAA
The DNA here is from genome assembly GCA_037693485.1 of Kitagawia praeruptora. Taxonomy (NCBI): domain Eukaryota; kingdom Viridiplantae; phylum Streptophyta; class Magnoliopsida; order Apiales; family Apiaceae; genus Kitagawia; species Kitagawia praeruptora. The sequence goes on along the minus strand of CM075347.1, from coordinate 86,278,307 downwards.
CACAAAATTGGTTAGAGAAAAATTGTACAGAATGATGTGGCAATGCCACCTAAATCGAGCAATATTAAAATGATTGTCGGCCATTATCAGTTTTCACTAAACATTATAATTTTAGTTTACTTTTTACTCCCCCGTCATTATTTTTAATTTTTTTCATTATTAGCTTAAAACCGTGCGATCGAATTTTTTTAATATTTGATAATTTTTTACTTGAATTAAATTTTTTTAAATATGAATTTATTAGGATTAAATTTTTAAATAATATGATTTGATAATAGTTATATATATGTTACCTTTGAGGTTTTTAGAAACAAATGGATTATAGTTAGAAAATAAAGAAGAGATGAAACGTGTTAGCTAAAAAGAAGCAATTGGTTAATTATTACTCTCTGTATGTCTCATTCATTTCTATACATTTTTTTAGAGTGTCTGACACGTATTTTGAGGTGCATAACTAGTTCCATAACTTATTTTTAAAATTTTAGTTTTTTGTATAAAAATTGAATTGTTCTATTTTTATACAAAAAAAATGTAAAAATAAGTTATGTAACTATAGCAGTTAGGAGCCTTAAATGTGTGTTACACTTCCGTCCCCCAATGTATATAACTCGCTCGGACAAAGGGAGTAGTAATTATAATATTATTATTTTATTTTGTTAAATAGAACTGTCCATTATATTACTGTAAAAAAAAGATTGTAGAGGCAATCGGATATAGTATAACTTGTATTTTTAAGGTGTAATTGTAGAAGGTAATATGTTTTAATTAAAAGATAATATGCATTTATCAAAAAAGGAAATTAACTACTTTCTAATATTTTTATTATTTTGTTAGATAAAAATGATCGAAAACCAAAAAATTTAATATTTCGACTTTAATATAATAGTACTAGCTTATAACCCGTGCGATTCATGAGTTTTTTTATATGAAATAAATTTATTTTATGCTACAATTATATTTTTAAATAATTATTATTTTTAATAAATATTTTAATGTTAATTTAAAGAATATATATATATATATATATATATATATATATATATATATATATATATATATATATATATAATTAATGATATGTATGATTTAAAACTTATATTAAGAAATTTAAATTAAATATGTCGTTGATAAAATTTGAATCTTGAATGTTTTGTAAAGTAACTTAATCATATAAAAAATTTAATCATCAGATCTAATGGTTCTAATTTTTTTGCTAAAAATCTAACGATAATTATCCGTTGTATACAGATATTATATTATTTTATTAGTGATTGAAAGATATATTGTGATATTTTTGGGTATATATTAATAATTGCAAGATTATGTTTTAAACTAAAAGGTAACATGTTTAATTAGAAAAGAAATATTAATTTAGAAGATTATGATTGCAAAATTTTGTTGGAAGATACAATATTTTAGGTTTGTATAAAGGGTTATATGTTCAATTAAAGTGAACATCTTTTAAATTGATTGAAAGATATGATATTTTAGGTATTTTTTAATTTTTATTTAATATTACGATTATGTTTTTATATAATTATTATTTTAATAAATTTTTTAATTTAAATTTAATATAATTTAATATACTCAAATTTACGGATTATACTAATGTTTCCTTATTATATACAACGTATAGGGATTTTTAATATATTTTATTAATAATTGAAAATGTGGTGTGATATTTTTGGGTATATGTTAATAATTGTAAGATTAGTTTTAAATAAAAAAGGTAACTTTTTCAATTAAAAAGAAAATATTAATGATTTGAAGATATGGTATGATTGAAAAAAGGTAACATATTCTAATTAAAAGGGAAATATTAATGATTTGAAAATATAGTATGATTAATGTTTTTGTAAAAGGTAATATATTCAAATAAAAGTAAATATGAAAATTACAATAGCTAATTACCATTAATTATATTATGTTTTTATTTATTTTAATAATTAGGATAAAAAGGAAATATTTATGATTGGAAGATATGGTACGATAGATGTTTTTAGCTGTTTATAAAAGATAATATTTTCAGCTATAAGTAAATGTGAAAATGACAATCGGCTAATTACCATTAATTATAGTATGTTATTATTTATTTTAATAATTAGGATAACCAAATTGAAAACCAAAACGACAAACTTTCAGTATTTCGGCTTTAATATAATAGTACTAGTTTATAACCCGAGCGATGCACGGGTTTCTTTTGATATGTTATAAATTTTACTTATGTTATAATTATTGTTTTTATATAATCATTATTTTTTAAAATTATTTTAGTTTTAAATTAAATATTATTTAATATAAGTTTAATTAATGATATGCATGATTTAAAATTTAAATTATAAAATTCCAAGTTAAATATGTCGTTGACGGATTCGAAACTTGAATCCTTTGTAAAGTAATTTAACCATAAAATATACATTATAATTACATCTAACGTTCCTATTAATTACTAAAAATCTAACTGTAATATGGTGTAACATTTTTGATACATTAATGATTGCAAAATTATATTTTAAATTAAAAGGTAATGTATTTAATTAGAAAAGAAATGATTGGAAGATATGGCATGACTAATGTTTTTAGGTGTTTATAAAAGGTAATATCAACTAAAAGTAAATATGAAAAAGATAATCGAGTAATTACCATTAATTACATTATTCTATTATTTATTTTATTAATTAGAATAACCAATCCGACAAACTTTCAATATTTCGGTTTTAAAATAAGAGTATTAAAAAGTAATGTATTTAATTAAAAAATAAACATTGATGATTGGAAGATATGTTATAATGGATGTTTTTAGGTTTTTATAAAGGTAATATCAACTAAAAGTAAACATGAAAAGAATTGATGATTGGAAGATATGGGATAATTGATGTTTTTACTTGTTTGTATAAGTTAATATCGACTAAAAGTGAACATGAAACGAGTAATAACCATTAATCATATTATTTTGTTATTTGTTTTATTCATCAGGATAACCAAATCGAAAACCAAATCGACAAATTTTCAATCTTTCGGCTTTAATATAATAGTATAGATAGATAAATACAAATTTTTAATATAATTCATTAATAATTATAAGATATGGTTTGATATTTTTAGGTATATAAGAGCATCTCCAATGGGAGAGATCCATTAGCTAAATTTTAAAATTAATTACCATAAATAAGAATTATAAAGAATGTGTAAAAAAAATTACACTCCAATGGGACAAAACTGTTATCTATAATTATAGATAATCTCTTGATGTTGGCTATATTTGTCGAACCTCTAGAGACCTGTAGTGAATTGCCACATCACTTATTTCTATATTAAAATTATATATTCCATTAATAACAACTTGAAATATTAATAACATACCATTTTTAAAATATAGCCAATCATTATAGCCAATACCCTCGGAACACAATGTCTTACAGGTTCGACAAATTTTACATAATCAATATTTTATGTAATTTAGCCAATTATTTTTAGCTAACGCCATTGGAGATGCTCTAATAATGATTGCAAAATAGTATTTCAATTAAAAGGTAACATATTTTAATATGAAAAGAAATATTAATGATTGAAAGATGTAATATTCTCATGTCATTATGGATGTTTTTAGGCGTTTACAAAAGGTAATGTCTACAATTAAAAGTAAAAGTGTTTTAATTAAGAAGGCGATCGGTCAATTACCATTTATTACATTATTTTATTATTTATTTTATTAATTAGGATAATCGTACCGAAAATCAAAATAACAAATTTTCAATGTTTTGACTTTAATATAATAAAATATATACTAAAAATCTAATGATCATTATTCATTGCAACTTGTATGGTTGAACCGTAAAACCAAAATAAAAATAATTATACTCATATTTCCTTATTATGTGATATTTTTGGATATGTAGTAATGATTGTAATATTATATTTTAAATTGAAAGGTAATTTAATAAAATGGCTCGTGATATTTTTGGTTAATGAGAGATTATAGTTATAAAAAATAGAAAAACTAATTTGTTTTAACTGAAAAGATAATTAGTTAGTTATTAGTAATTAAAAAATTGAATTGTTCGTGAGTATAAAATAACATAGAAACCAAATAAATAATAACTAAATAAGGGTATTGAAGTAAAAACACGAAGTACCGTTTTAACTGACAAAACTTTTAATATTTCGACTTATAATATGGTATAGATTTTTGGGTATTTATTAATGGTTGTAAAGTTATATTTTAATTTAAAAGGTAACTTACTAAAATGCCTCGTGATATTTTTGGAAAATGAGAGATTATTGTTATAAAAAAATAGAAAAAGTATTATGTTTGAACTGAAAAAGGTGATTGGTTAGTTATTAGTAGTTATAAAATAGAATTTCGCGTGAGTATAAAATAAATAGAAGTAAAAACACGAAGTGCCGTACCCACCGACCAAATTTTTAGTGTTTTTGTTATTATAATATATTATAAATTTTTGGGCATGTATTAATGATTGTAAGATTATATTTTAAACTAAAATATAACTTAATAAAACTACCCTAAAACCCGTGCGATGCACAGATTTTTTTATATTATATAAAAAAATTCATTAATCTCAATTAATTTTTTTAAAACATGAATTTTAGAGGCTTACATATTTATATGAGAGAATTTGATAATAATTATATAAATGTTGTCCGTGATATTTTCGGAAAATGAGGGATTTTAGTTAGAAAATATAGAAAAGATGATAGGTTTTAGTTAAAAAGAGTAATATGATTAGAAAAATAAAAAAATTTAGTTAGAGAAAATTAAAAAGGTAATATGTTCTAGGTGAAAAAGGTAATTGATTAGTTTATAGTATTTATAATTTAATTACGTTATTTTACTAAATACAATTGCTCGTAATGTTTTTAGAAAAGGAGAAATTAATATTGTCCGTGATATTTCTAATTGTTGTGGAACGAAAAGTAGGGTGTATTTATTGTGTATTGAATGCTAGGGTTGAAAAGAGCTTCGAGTTTTAATGGTTGATCGAGTGTTTCGTGACTTAACCTGTCCTTACAAGATGCCTACGTATCTTGCAAATATCAAGAATCAAGCCAAAAAACGTAGTTCTAGATTGTGTGGAATCAGATCCTTATATAGGTGACGAGAACCCTAAAATTAGGGTAGGATTGGGTGTCTTGGTGGCAAGGCACAACTTAGGCCCAATTTCTAGATCCTTCCAGGTGGAGGATGGATAAGCATCACAGCTGTATTCCTTGGAGGCCGCTCCAAAGATGATTTGGTTCCCTTTTGGACCCAATAATGGAGTCTTTTATTTGGCTGATTTAATAGCTACGAATTTATTATTAGATTTAGGTTTTTGGGCCTCACAATTTGGCTTTGACCTTGGACCATCCTAGGTTTATTTAATGTGTTATTAAATGTATTTTTGGCATTCATTTCCAGCCCATATCATTTGCCCCCCCAACTTCTAAGAAAACTGATCAGGTTTTCATTGAAGTTAAAGGATATAGTACACTAGTGTTTCACATGTATCGTCTTGAATGTAAAATGTGGAGCGACCTACACATTTACGACGATCGGTCTTATTCGAGACTAAACAATTTTGTTTTTGTTTTATGGAAAATTTAATAAATTCATAACACCTTTCTCATACTCCCGAGTATTTCACTAAAAATATCTTGGACCTCTTGCCTGTGTAAACAAACTTGTATTTTTCTGGAATTTTTAGGAATTTTTCTTCCCAAATTTTCCCAAAAAGAATCATACTTTACAATATTTTCCATGTTTTTCATGAGAAAAATCTAAAAAAGCTGAATACTTTCGACCAGGAATCCTGGTCGAATTCGATCAGGATCCTGGTCGAATTAAGAGCTATTTTAGCATCCTGGTCGATGGCTTTTCGTCCAGGAATCCTGGTCGAATTCGATAAGGATCCTGGTCGAATTAAGGGCCATTTCTGCACTCTGGTCGAAGCCTTTTCGATCAGGAATCCTGGTCGAATTCGATCAGGATCCTGGTCGAATTAAGGGCCATTTATGCACTCTGGTCGAATTAATGGCCATTTCGGCACTCTGGTCGAAGCCTTTTCGATCAGGAATCCTGGTCGAATTCGATCAGGATCCTGGTCGAATTAAGGGCCATTTCTGCACTCTGGTCGAAGCCTTTTCGATCAGGAATCATGGTCGAATTTGATCATGATCCTGGTCGAATTAAGGGCCATTTCTGCACTCTGGTCGAAGCCTTTTCTATCAGGAATCCTGGTCGAATTCGATCAGGATCCTGGTCGATTAAGGGCCATTTGGGCCTATTGGGTCATTCGGGCCTATTGGGCCTATTTCGTCTCCGATTTATTTATTATTTATTTCATAGATATATTTTTTTATACTAGGTTCTAGTTTATTCTAGAATCTTCCTCTTTTTGGGCCTGTGGGCCTTTACCGGTTATCACCAGTTACAAGGAATTTTAGCCGGTAAAGAAATTCCTATAAAAGAGTGAAGTGAGACTTCATTTCTCATTTCACTCTAAACACTCATACTTTAGTTTCTAAATTTCCCTCAAATCTCTCTCGCTAAAGGCGATTTCCGGCGTAATTCAAGAGGCATTTTCCGGCGATTACCCCATCGTTTTCTCGTTTTTCTTTGCCTCATCATCTCTTTCGACCATCTTTTCTGGATTCAAGCATCCTTACTTTGAATATCAATGGCGGACAAAGCTGCTCAACGTCTTGCCAAAATGAACTCTGCGTCTAAGAGAGGTAATGTTATCAAAATCCATTCTACTTATATGAGTTTAAGTGATATGATCAATACTCGTGGGGATGAATATCCTAGTTTAGCTGACCTTGATGCATATAACTGTTGTAATAAATTTCATGACGAGGATTGTGTTCGTAGCTACAATAAGAGTTATAATGTTAAGTCCCCTCTTAAATTAGTCATGGCTGGGCCGGGAGACAGGCCTTGCCATTGGAGGCCCAATGCTCTTTATGTCTTTAGGGATGCCATCATAGTTGGGCTTAGGTTTCCCTTTCATGGGTTCATTCCACGCTTATTGGCCGATGTCCAAATTAGCCCATGCCAACTACCACCCAATGCATGGCGATCCATACTTTGTTTCATGGTTTTGTGTTTGAGAAATAAGTTCCTACTTACTGTCCCCCTTTTTAGGAAGATTTTTCAGTTTTACAATAGTTCTAGTAATCAACCGGGCTAGGTCTATATTATACAAAGGCCCAAAATTCCACATATTTTCAATGGGCATTCGGTAGTTGACAACAACCCCAAGTGGAAAGAGGAGTTTGCGTACCTGTTATGGGAAGGGGTGATTAGGGCACCCTTTTCAGAAAATCATTTGGGAAAGTAGCTAATGGCAATCCCAACAAAATTGTGCTTAATAACGAGGAACAGGCTGCCTATGATGAGCCTACCAAAGACAATGGTCAATCGTTGTGTTGGGACCTTATCAACGAGGAATCGTTAAGGGCCGTTGGCCTTTCTAAAGATTCTGACCTTGGTAATTTCTCACTCTCTTACTTTTTTTTCTTCATTTCTGTTTTATTTATACCAACGTGTTTTGTTTCTATTTTTGCAGCTGCGAAAAAGATCAGGGAGGCCACAGAGCCTGTGGAGGAGGAGTCCTCCCGAATGAGGAGGACCAAGAGGGGTATGGATCCCCGTACTGAGGGTCTGGAGCCAGCCTTTTTGCGACCTCACAAGGCCACAAAAAAGGATATTGTAAATGTGGATTTGGACGATGGGCCAGTGCAAGTGAATATCCAATCCTCTGTCTACAGGGCCCCTTGGGGCTTTAGGAAACAGGATTCGGTGGTCGGTTCCACCAAACACTCCATGGACTGGTCACTTAACTCTATCACTCCATGTGACTATAAGGACTTGGTTTCCGGGGGCTCCATGGAGCAGTCTGAGCATGTGGGTGCCCAAGCTATAGCCGCGGTGTTAGGTCGAATACACAAAATATAATCAAGTACTGTATGAGAGATTAACAAGAACACACGTTTTTCTTAATTAAAAACTGTTTGGAATTAATAATTCCTCTCTCAGTGATGTAAAATATCACAGAAAGCTGCTTAGGTTACAATGAATCAATACTTCAATGTTCGATACCCTTCTAGGGTTAACCTAACTGTATTTATAAAACATACAGCTGCTATACAATCGTAAATTGATACTCCTACAATTAAGCTATACAATTGATATCAATTACGATTGCTACACGTCTTCTAAGTCAACTCAATCTCTTTGGTAGCTATCCAATCTTCAAAGATATTGCTTCCATGTTTATCTTCAATTAATCTTCAGATACTGTTTGACTTGTAGACGCTTCCGCCAAACAGAGTTTAACAAACTCTGTTGCGCTTCCAATAATCAGCGTTTGCGCTTCCATCCGTCAGCGTTTATTCAAACTCTGACTGCTTCCAGCTTAAACTCTGTTTTAACACTGTATCACTTAAACACTGATTAGTAATTACATCAATTATATTTAACAATCTCCCCCAACTTGTTCATTAGCAAAAATGCACAAGTTAATGATAATTGATGATGTCAAAACAAAATAAACAAATGCAGTGTTAAACAAGTAATCAGAGTTTAAACATTTACTTAAACAAAATCTACAGTAAAACAAGAAATTCTTACAGAGCATCTTTTATCAAATTGCCTCAAGATCCGGTGTCGTTCTGAGATAATCTATCAACAATCTTCTCTCAGCATTCTCAAGTTCTCTCTGCATTATCTCTCTGATTTCCCTTAACTCAGGATCATTCTCATCAGTCTGATAGATAGCAGACCTTATATCATAGATTTTGTTTCTCCTCATATCATTTCCTAGTCTGATAAATTTCACTTCCTCTGATTGTGAGTTGAAATCAAGAACTGTAATACCCAGATCAGTCTTCAGCTTTGTAGTACCCTTCTTCATCTCAATAAGATTTCCATTCCAATCTCTGTACTTAGGGACATATCTATTGTTGTATTTCATGCCTCTAGTTGCCAAGTTATGAAGCATATTCTATCTAAGCACATTTGCAACTGACTCAGTTCTTCGATTTCTTACTTTGAAAAGATATAGAACATATTCTAATTCTTCCCAGTACTTCAAATCAAGATCAAACTCACCAATCTTGTATACTGTTCCATCAATCATAAAATATAAAAGAAAATCTTTTTCCAAACTTTTCTGATGAACCAACTGTACTGATTCCAGTCTGTCTAAGCTTTCTTGAGTTACACCACGACCTGGAATAGCCAGTGAGGAAGGATCTCTGGGACCAGTTTGTTGCCTTGAATCTCTACGTGAGCCCAGACCAGCTCTATTTCTTCCAATCTTTCCTGTTAAACCTTTCCATCAGAAAAATCCATAGGACCTCCAGTCTCCGGAGTTTTCTCAAAAACTGAGGTTTTTCCAAAAATTGATTGTAATGTAGAAGATAAAGAGTTCTGCACAACTTGTGTAGCAACAGAGGTTGTTCTTGACTTCTTAGAATCTCTTTCTTCTTCCACAGCTTTACCTTTCAACTTCAACTTAACTTCTGCTTCTGTTTGCTTTCTTGATACTTGCATCCTTTGATCAGCACCAACATTCTCTTTAATCACAATGCCTTTAAGAACAGGCTTAGCAGCTTTTACATTCTTCTTCAACTTGCCAGACTTCGAGGCCTTCTTATGTTCTGCTTGTAAACTCTTTTCTTCAGCTTGATTGTCTGCAAGAGTAACTCCCTCTTCATTTTCTTCAAGAAACAACTTAGCAGCAAGCTCTTCATCAGTTTGTGGATTGTAAGAGAATTTTAAATTCATGATCTTCGAAGTACTTTGAACATCAGTGTTTGTTCCACCAGACTTTACAATTTCCACTTTATCCACTTTTGCAGAAGGAGCAATCGACTTCCAAAATCTCAATCTCCTACCTTGATCATCTGCTCCTCCATCTCCAGCATCATCCTTTTTAGTCAGAGTTTGAGATTGCCTGCATTTAGTCTTAGCATATCTCTCCCCCTTTTTGACATCATCAGGAATCAAGATTGAAGTAATTAACTCAAGAGAATTTGCAATAGATTCAATCTTGTCAGCTAACAAAGTCTGATTGTCTTCAACTTTGGCTAATCTCTGAGTCAAATTCTCTTGAGCTTTGGAGAAGGTTTGAAACAATCTGGTGTTGTCTCTCTGTAGACTCATTTCTCTATTTGCTACTTCAGTTCTGAGATCTATAATGGACTTCTGAGTATCATCAAATCTGCGATTCAAAGTCTTAACCTAAATCACTGTACCTTGCAAACAAGTAAGAATGTCTGGATTGGAAATCTTCTTAGAGTTATCCTTGAGAAAAGTAGATGCTCTTCCAACAGGAAAGATGCAGTCTGCTTCGTACCAATCTGCAGTTTACTTAGTAAGATAATCATCTTCAATTTCCCTTACAGAAGGTCCAGCAAAGTCTGGTTTCTCCCCTGTCTTCTGTCCATCAGTCTGAATTTGATCTTGAACAGTTGGAACAGAACCAGCATCTCCACTCAGTTCTGCAGATAAATCATTTGCATTTTCATCAGTTTGAACTTGATCTTGATCATCTGCATCTGCTGCAGCATCTCACGTAGATTTGTTTTAGAAAGCACACTATACGAAGTATGAGTGTCAAAACCCATTGTTTCTCTAACAGTATTTGGAGTGATAACAAACTATTGATCTTCATAAGTGAATACAATGGATGGAGTCCCATTCTCTCTTCCATCATCGTATACAGAGTTTTTCCAGAATGAAGCGATTTGAGATGCATACAGTGTTTGAGGTTCAACTAAAGCATGGCCAATCTCCGAATCGCGTAAGAAATTCTGCATCAAGTGAAACGCTTCTGGGGCGTTTTCATTGTCCAGAGGTGCTGCATAGTTATTAGAAACAAACAGAAGGCCAAGGGAAGTGAAAGCTTTGGTTGCCATTAGTATGATTGAGAAGAAAATACGAAAATAATGATATGAATGATAAGTGTTTGATGAAATGGGCAAGTGAAGAATGCAATAGACTCGTGAGTGGTTGTGTAAGAAGTAATTGTGAGTGGGTGAAAGTGTATGATGGAATATGAATCGTGTATATAAATAATGATTAGATATGTGTTAAATAGTTAAACTCAAACGTTTCACCATAAATACACGTAACCACTTACCATGTGTAGTGAGACACGATCATTGAGAAATGTGTGAGTGGGACATGTGTCACACATTTAATGGAACAGATACACATACTCAGTAATTTCAACCATAATTACTGCTACTTTCTCTCTCTTAAAACTAACACAATTAAATACTTTTACACACATCAACAACTGTCAAAATCTCTTTTTACTCCAAATTTGAAATCATCTGAAATAAAATATACCTTAGAGTATTTAGACAAAATCCATCAGTGTTTGTCAATTCTCCAACTTTATTACCGTAACCCTTTCAAATATTACACAAATGTGAATATTTGTGTGTGTGTGTAACAGAGTGTACCAATCCAATTTTTAGAGCATCTAATATTTCATAAAATCCATAAAGCTAAATCAGTAAACGCTGGATGCACAAACTCTCACTATAAACACTGAATATATGATGAATGCTAAACTCTGTAGTAACTTAAATACAGAAATCTGAATACACCTATTCCCTTTGATGTCCATGATTATCCAAGTAAGCACACAGTCTTTATAGACAAAAAGATCAAGAGATAGATATCAAAGTCGCATTCAATGAGTAACATGATATGGATTAAAAACTCATAGACTCTCAAATCACACAAGTGTTTAGATGAAGTGTTTACACTCAGTTCAAACAATAAAAGCAGATTCTACCATATGCTTGGTTGTCCACCAAATCTACACTACTTTAAATACATGTATGCACAAATCAAAAGGACTTTGTTCAAGGTTATAATTTGGTTAAGAACAAACAGGTGATTGGAAAAAGAAGAAAGAGAAGAAATGGCTAACTGAACGAAAGAGCAAAGTGTTCAGTTGTACTGCAAGTACATATTTGTACATGATGATCAGTATATATACACATTTTTTTTATGTATATATATCCACCAAATAAACTTTCTTTTGCAGAGAAACTCTCACATGTTTGCTGTTTAATTTCCAAATGAATATAACTGCTCTTGTTAAAATAGAGTTTAAAAGAAACAGTTAGTTAGGCTCAAAGGGGTTTACTAAGGGTTTTGTTTTTATGAACAGTGTTTGGATAAATGTGGTAAATCCTAATGCCTTTATCATTTTCATGCACACACACACATCATGCAGTCTTAAAATGGTTTAAAACAAGTTCTAGAGCAACATACTTACTAATGAACAGCACACAAAAAAAAGTTGATTGATATAAAGTGTATCAATCACTATTTGGCTCAAGTTCTCACAGGGTGCAGGCATGCTTTAGTACTCACCAAAATAAACAATGACACATCTCAAGTTTTATAAATTTTCACAAGTACAAACAAGGAATCATCAAGTACCATGTGAATGTCTTGGGAACAGAGTGTCACTAACAGAGTTTAGGAGTTATCAATATCAGAAATAATTCATGAGAGGCAATGCACACATCATTTACAGACGCAGAGTTTAGGATAAATAAACTAAGAGATGCTATAAATATGAACAGTATCATGCTTGTGTTGAATTTCTGCACAGTCTAAGATTAGATCACAGATAACTTAGAAGGATTCATGATTAATTACTGAGAACCATGCTTCATACATTTTCTTCATTGGTGTTCATCTCAGACAACAACATTATCAGAATTACTCAGAGTTTATCTAGCATGCTAATAGAGTTTGACAGTCTATGAGCAGAGTTTACATAACAGAGTTTAAAAACTGAGTTCACATAGCATTTAACACATCACACAAACATGAATAATGCATTACATAAGTGAATTTTGAGTCTAACCAGTATCTCTAGTCAAAACTAGAGACCATTCCAAGTTCATTTACCAGCCTTGTAAATGTAGCTTCACTCAATGGCTTGGTGAAGATATCTGCAAGCTGTTGGTCTGTAGACACAAAATGAAGCTCAATGTTTCCTTCCTCTACATGCTCTCTAATAAAGTGATACCTTATGCTGATGTGCTTGGTCATCGAATGTTGTACTGGAATACTTGTCATAGCAATAGCACTTTGATTATCACAGTAAATAGGAATCTTATTGTACCTCAATCCATAATCCAGCAACTGATTGTTCATCCATAGAATCTGTGCACAACAGCTACCAGCAACAATATACTCTGCTTCAGCGGTAGAAGTAGAAATTGATTTCTGTTTCTTACTGTACCAAGAAACTAGTCTGTCACCCAGAAATTGACAACTTCCACTAGTGCTTTTTCTATCTATCTTACAGCCTGCAAAGTCTGCATCAGAGTAACCAATAAGCTTGAAATCTGATTCTCTGGGATACCACAGCCCTAAAGTAATGGTGCCCTTGAGATATTTGAAAATTCTTTTCACAGCTGTGAGATGTGGTTCTCTGGGATCAGCCTGAAACCTTGCACAGAGACAGGTTGCATACATGATATCAGGTCCACTTGCTGTCAGATAAAGAAGAGACCCTATCATGCCTCTGTAGTTTGTTATATCTACTGATGCTCATGTATCCTTATCCAATTTAGTTGCTGTTGCCATGGGAATTGATGCAGATGAGCAATCAAGCATGCCAAATTTCTTGAGAAGATTCCTGGTATATTTTGCTTGATTTATGAAAATTCCATCATCTGTTTGCTTCACCTGTAGGCCTAGAAAATAACTAAGCTCTCCCATCATACTCATTTGATACCTGGACTGCATTAGCTTGGTAAACTTTGTACAGAGTTTATTATTAGTAGACCCAAAAATTATGTCATCAACAAATATTTGAACTAGAAGCAAGTCACTACCAGATTGAAAGTAAAATAGAGTTTTATCAATTGTACCTCTGTGAAACCCACTTTCTAGTAGAAATTGAGCTAAAGTTTCATACCATGCTCTTGGTGCCTGCTTAAGTCCATAAAGTGCTTTATCAAGCCTGTAGACATAATCTGGATATTTGTGGTCCAAAAATCCTGGTGGTTGTTCAACAAACACTTCTTCTTCAAGTTTCCCATTCAGAAAAGTGCTTTTCACATCCATCTGAAATACCTTGAATTTCTTATGAGAAACATCCTTATTGTCTCCAATCTTGCAACTGGAGCAAAAGTCTCATCATAATCTATTCCTTCCTGCTGTGAATAGCCTTTTGCCACCAGTCTGGCCTTATTTCTTATAACAACCCCCTCACTATCAGTTTTATTTCTGAATACCCACTTAGTACCAACAACAGACCTATTCTTTGGTCTTGGTACAAGTGTCCAAACTTCATTCCTCTCAAATTCATTCAACTCTTCTTGCATTGCTGTTATCCAGTCAGCATCTTGAAGAGCTTCTACTACCTTCTTTGGTTCATCTTGTGACAAGAAAGCATGAAATAGACATTCATTTGTTGTTGCACTTCTTGTCCTTACTCTTGCATCTGGATCACCAATTATCAAATCAGGTGTATGAGATTTGGTCCATTTCCTAGCTGAGGGCAAATGACTTCTCTCAGAGTTTGATCCTCCCCCTCGATTCATGTTCTCCTGATATTCTTGATGGCTTTCTTCATTCTCTGAGGCTCCCCCTGAATTTGACTGCTCAGAGTTTGAACTCTCAGAGTTTGTGTCATCATTGTTTGATCCAGATTTTTCAGCTGACTTATCATTAGAATTTGAGTCATCATTTTGAAGTGATTCTTCATGCTCCCCCTCAACTGGTTCTTCCCTAGTATGTGACTGAGAAGTTTCTTCAGTATCTACCAGTAGAGGCTCAGAGTTAAGTTCAAAAGAGTTTGTCAGTTCAGCCTGATCAGAGTTTACTCGATCAGAGAATAATTCTTCATTTGCAAAGTGCAGTTGATCATGTTCATCTACATCTTCAAGTCCAGTTATTTTCTTGTCATCAAATGACACATGAATAGACTCCATGATCACTTTGGTTTTCAGATTATAAACTCTGAATGCCTTAGTTGACAGTGGATAGCCCACAAAAATTCCTTCATCGACTTTTAAATCAAATTTTGTCAACTGTTCAGGATGAGTTTTCAGCACAAAGCACTTGCACCCAAAAATATGAAAATATTTCAGGTTTGGCTTCTTTTCTCTCACCATTTCATATGGTGTTTTTCCATGCTTGTTGATCAGAGTGGCATTCTAAGTAAAACTGGCAGTTTCAACAGCTTCTGCCCAGAAATAAGTTGGCAATTTTGCTTCATCAAGCATAGTTCTGGCAGCTTCTATCAAGGTTCTGTTCTTTCTTTCAACTACACCATTTTGCTGTGGTGTACCAGGTGCAGAAAACTCTTGCTTAACTCCTCTGTCTTTGCAGAATTCTTCCATTGTTGCATTTCTGAATTCAATTCCATTATTACTTCTGATTATCTTGACTTTGTGTTTTGATCCTTTGTCCAGTTGTTTTATATGCTCCATCAGAGTAAATGCAGTTTCATCCTTCTTTGCTAGAAAATACACCCATGTATATCTGGTGTATTCATCCACAATAACCAAGGCATATTTCTTTCTTCCAATTGACATCACATTTACTGGTCCAAAAAGATCAACATGTAGAAGATGATAAGGATCAACAATTGAAGATTCAGTCTTGCTCTTGAAAGATGACTTCCTTTGTTTGGCCTTTTGACAGGAATCACATAGGCCATCAACATTTAATAATGATTTTGGTAGCCCTCTAGCAAGATTCTTACTAATCAGCTCATTGATGTTGTTCAGATTCAAATGTGAGAGTTTCTTATGCCACTTCCAACTCTCTTCACTGGACATTCTTGTTGACAGACATATTGCTTTGCCATCAGAGTTTGTTGACAACTTTATTTCATAGATGTTATTGTGTCTGTTTCCAACTAGAGCAACCTTCCCTGTTGATTTACTGATAACTTCACAGTATTCAGGCTGAAAATCTATATGATAACCTCTGACACAGATTTGACTCACAGATAGCAAATCATGCTTGAGTCCTGGAACCAGAGCTACATTTGTAATGATGACACTTCCAAGATTGATATTGCCATATCCCAGAGTATGTCCTATGTTGCCATCTCCATAGGAAACTTTTGGGCCAGCCTTTTCCACATACTCTGATAGCAGGGCTTTATTTCCAGTTATGTGTCCTGAACATCCACTGTCCACGACTAGGGTACTTTCCCTTGTGCCCTACAATCACAAACAATTACTGAGGATTAGTTTTAAGGATCCAGACTTGCTTGGATCCTTTGGCTTTCTTAACTTTGTTAGCTTTTGCAGCGGAATGCGTATTATCAGAGTTTAAGCTAACTTTATCAGTGTTTACACTTGGAGAATTAACTCTAACCCATTTCAAATTTGGCTTGGGTTCATAGTAATTATGATAGATAGCATGATAATCTTTGCAAGTATAAATGGAATGCCAAGTACTTCCACAGTGTTTACATAAAGTCTGTGGTCTAGTTCTAACATTAACTTTCTTTACTTCAGACTTAGAAAGTAAAGAATTAATGTTTTTGTTCTTCCTGCAAAAACTAGCAAGATGGTTAGTACTACCACAGTTATGGCATGTTTTTCTTGGAGCAAAAGTAGCAAGCATTGGATAATTACCCTGAGAAATGCCTACTTTACCATTTCTGTTATTTCTAGACACTTTCTGTTTCTTAACAAATTTTAACTCCTTAAGCTTATGCTTGAGTTGTTTATCTGTCATTAAACCAACATTAACCTATTTAACACTGTTATTTACTGATTCTTTCTTGACAGTCTGTTTACCACCTTCAAACCTAGGTTCAATTATTCCATTAACAAATGTTCCAAATTTCTTAGGTTGAAGTGGTGGTCTAATCTTGACTTTATTCTAAAACCTAAGTTCATCTTCCTCAGAATAACCTAGACCAACAGTGTCTGATTGAAAAATCTCATTAGTGTCTTTTCCAAAATGAGTCCATGTCTTAATTATGTGATTTTTCTCTTCCAACTCAGATTCTAGTTGCTTATAATATTTTTCTAGCAACTCCTGTTCGAGATAAACAACATCATCTCTTTCTTTCTGAACTTGCTGCATGTTTTCAAGTTGTTCTTCAACAATTTTGTTTCTCTGTTTAAGTTCAGAATTCTCAGACTTTATTCTCTCATTTTCTAAAGTTTGATCCCTATAACTAATATGCAATGCCTTAAGATAAATTCTCAATTCAGTTATATTATCAGTATTATAGGCATAGGTAGTAAGGGGTACCTTGTTTTCAGAGGTTTCAGAATCTGTCTCAATAGAAGCCATGAGAGCATAGTTGATTTCCTCATCTGAATCTGAAGTGTCTACCCAATCTCTGCCTTTGGTGAAAAGTGCCTTCTCAGTTTTACCCTTCTTGCACTCAGGAGCATAGTGACCCATCTCCTTACACTTATAGCATTGAATCTCAGACTTGTCCTTCTTCCCATATTTGGTCTCCTTTCTCTTAGATCTCATGAAACTCCTCTTGTCTTCATTTGAATCTCTAGAAAACCTTTTTCCCTTTTTGAAGTTCTTGAAACCCAACTTCTTGAAGGTTTTCACCATTAAAACAGCCATCTTCTTCATTTCCTCTTCATCATCCTCAGAGTCAGATGATTCAGAGGTGTTTGAATCTTCATCAGAGTTTGATGATTCACTTTCAGAATGAATGACTAAAGCCTTTCCTTTAGTTTTCTTCTTCATAGGTTTCTCCTCAACCTTAAGAGCAACAGACTTTAACTTCTTACTTGATCTTCTGTTTCTCTGCTCCATTTCTAATTCATGAGTTTTGAGCAGCCCATAGATTTCATCAATCTCAGTATCAGCAAGATCATAGTTATCTCTTATGGTGGTTGTTTTCACATCCCACTTTTCAGGTAGAGAAAGAAGAAACTTAAGATTTGAGTCTTCTAGATCATATTCTTTGTTTACCAATGACAAATCATTGAGCAGTTTACAGAATCTGTCAAATGTTTCTGTCATGGTCTCTTCAGATTTAGCCTCAAAGTGCTCATACTTCTGTGTGAGTATGTTTCTTCTATTCTTCTTGATAGCAGCAGTTCCTTGACATCTAACCTCAAGAGCATCCCGGATCTCTTTTACAGTGGTGCAATTAATCACTTTGTTAGACATAACATTGTCTAAGGCACTATGAAGTAGATGCCTAACCTTTGCATCCTTTGCAATAGATGAAAGATCTTCAGGAGTCATATTTTTCTTCTCCTTTGGGACTGTTTTAGCCTCTTGTCCAGCAGTAGCAACAGATAACTTGGTAGGCTTATGAGGACCTTCATAAATCCTGTCTAGATATTCTGGATCTGTAGCCTCCAGAAACATAGTCATCTTAACCTTCCAGATTGCATATTCTGCTGGCCTAAGAATAGGAACCCTAATAGTTTCATAACGACTCACAGTTGTAGGAGCCTTCTCAGAACCTGATGGGGGAGGAATCTCTGCCATTGATTATTATTGTGTTTGGATCTTAAACTGTAATAAAGTAACAGATTGGCTCTGATACCACTTGTTAGCTCGAATACACAAAATATAATCAAGTACTGTATGAGAGATTAACAAGAACACACGTTTTTCTAATTAAAAACTGTTTGGAATTAATAATTCCTCTCTCAGTGATGTAAAATATCACAGAGAGCTGCTTAGGTTACAATGAATCAATACTTCAATGTTCGATACCCTTCTAGGGTTAATCTAGCTGTATTTATAAAACATACAGCTGCTATACAATTGTAAATTGATACTCCTACAATTAAGCTATACAATTAATATCAATTACGATTGCTACACGTCTTCTAAGTCAACTCAATCTCTTTGGTAGCTATCCAATCTTCAAAGATATTGCTTCCATGTTTATCTTCAATTAATCTTCAGATACTGTTTGACTTGTAGACGCTTCCACCAAACAGAGTTTAACAAACTCTGTTGCGCTTCCAATAATCAGCGTTTGCGCTTCCATCCATCAGCGTTTATTCAAACTCTGATTGCTTCCAGTTTAAACTCTGTTTTAACACTGTATCACTTAAACACTGATTAGTAATTACATCAATTATATTTAACACGCGGTAAGCCTTTAACTTTGTACTCTTGACTCATACTATCATAAAATCATATGTTAATCTCTTGTACTAACATCCCTTGCAGGCTAATGTGCATTTTCAGAGCATGATCCACCAGGCTAAATCCTGGAAAAATAATGCTAAGTCTTTCGAGACTAAATTTCAAAAGGCCAAGATTAGAGCTGAGGAAGCTGAAGAGAAGCTCCGGAAGAGGGAGGAGGAATTGGCTGCAGCCAATGCTGAGCTGGTTGACTTGAGGGCAAAGAAAGAGGAGGTCATTGATGCCTATATGGACTCTGAGGATTTCCAGAAGCTGATGGAGCAGCATGACAGGATTTTGTATCCTAGTCAGTACACGGAGGGTTGGGATGAGGCCATAGAGGCCATGCTGAAGAAACATCCTGCATTATTCTCACCAGCTGACTTCTCCAGTCCACACCCTCCTGTTCCTACTCCTGTCGAGGGTAGTGAGGATGAGGCCATAGAGGGGGATAGGATCCTGGATCCCGAGGCTACTCCACTTCGTAGAGACTCGGATACCACTCATACTTCTTCGGCTAGGGCTTCAAAGACCCAGGGTGATGAGGAGGAGTCTGCCTCATCCAAAGCTCCTCAGACTTAGTGTTTTATTTTTTTGTTGGCCCTGCGTGGCATATGTTTTTATGACTTCATCCTTTCTCGTTTCGTAACTCATAACTTATAGCCTTCGGGCTTTCATTTATTTATGCATTTTTGATATTTCCTTTCCTATTTAATTATTTAGTCATTTGTATTTGGCCTTAAGAGGCTTGTAATTTATTTATGCATTGATACATATCAGACATAAAATTTAAACAAGAGAAATACTGGAAATTATTCTGCATAATCCTATAAAGGAATCCTGAAATTGGTTCAACCCTTACATAGATATTCTACTTCCTACTCGGAGTTCAAAAGACTCTGAAATGGTTTCGTCGACCTTATTGCTACTTTCCTAATAAATATAAGCTAAGTCCCACACAGGACAATTAAACATAATAAACTTTGAGATTCGATGCATGCCAAGTGCGAGGCACCTCGTTTCCTTCTAAAGTCTCCAGCTTGTATGATCCACGTCCTAATGTTCCTTTGACACGATATGGACCTTCCCAGTTTGGTGCTAGCTTTCCCTTCTGTCCAACTCCGGATGCTTCGATCTTTCTGAGTACTAAGTCCCCCTGATGGAAGAACCTTTCTTTCACCCTCAGGTTGTAATAGAAAGAGGCCTTCTTCTGATGTTCAACATTCCTAGCATGGGCTTCATCCCTTACCTCATCGATCAAGTCAAAGGCTAGCCTCATTCCTTCCTCATTAGTGTCAGGATCAAAGGCCTCCACCCATGGCGATGCATGCATGATTTCTACTGGCACAACAGCTTCAGCTCCATAAGCTAACATGAATGGGGTTGCTCCAGTAGTCACCTTGCATGTGGTACGGTATGCCCAAAGTATGGGTAGTAACTCATCCACCCAAGTGTTTCTAGAGCGTTCCACCCTTTTCTTGATTCCATCCAGGATGATTCGATTAGCAACTTCAGCTTACCCATTAGCTTGAGGGTGGGCAACTGAGGTGAACCGAAGCTCAATTCCATTTTCCTCACAATAATCTTTAAACTCCTTGTTGTTGAATTGTAACCCATTGTCTGTAACCAGGATTCGGGGTATTCCATACCTGCACATGACGTTCTTCCAGAAGAACTGCATAACTTGCTTGGTTGTGATTTTAGCCAAAGGTTTGGCCTCAATCCACTTATTGAAGTAATCAATAGCTACAATCAGGAACTTTCTTTGGACAGAGGCCATTGGAAATGGCCCAAGTATATCCATCCCCCACATAGCAAAAGGGGTGGGGGAGCTGACGGACGTCAACATCTCTGGTGGTTGCCTAACCACTGGTGCATATTTCTGGCACCGATCACACTTTTTCACGTATTCCTTAGCATCAGCCATCATCTCGGGCTAATAGAATCCGAGTCTAACTATCTTGTGAGCCAGGGCCCTGCCCCCCAAGTGTTGCCCACAAATTCCCTCATGGACCTCCTTAATAGCTGACTTGGCCTCTTCGGGCCTCAAACACTTTAGATATGGAATCACAAAAGACTTTTTATAGAGTATCCCTTCAATCAGAGCATACCTCAGCGCCCTCACAAATAATCTTCGTGCCTCCATGGCATTAGTCGGGAGCCAACCGGTTTCAAGATGTGCTTTTATGGGATCTATCCAACATTCTCTTACCCCTATGGGTGCAACCAGCTTTGAATTGATAGTAGGGGCTCTCAGAACTTGGAAGTAGACACTACCAGAATAATTCTCTATCTCGGAGGAGGCAAACTTAGATAAGGCATCAGCCTTGACGTTTTCCTCCCTCGGAATGTGCTTCAGGTAACATTCATCAAATTGAGTCATCACTACCTTTACTAACCTCAAGTACTTGGCCATGGTTTCATCCTTTGCCTCAAACTCTCCATTGACTTGGGCCACAACTAGCCTTGAATCTCCACAAACTTTTAGATTTTTGACCCTTAGCGCTCCTGCCAAACCAAGTCCAGCTACTAGAGCCTCATATTCTGCCTCATTATTGGTTGTTGGAAAGTCTAACTTCAGGGCGTATTCAATCGTGAATCCATCGGGACTTTGTAGGACAAGACCTGCACCACTTGTTTTTGTTTTTGATGCTCCATCAAAATAAAGCATCCAAAATTCCTTTTCTTCAATCACGGGTTCCTTGTCTTCCTTATTGCCTTCCTGAGGTATCTCATGCCCCCCGACTTCTTGGTTGTCAATGGTACATTCTACCACGAAGTCAGCAAGTGCCTGAGCTTTTATGGTCATCCTTGGCTTGTACTTGATATCGAATTCTCCCAACTCAATTGCCCACTTGATGAGCCTATCATTGGATTTAGGGCTATGTAAAATGTTCCTCAATGGTTGTCCTGTAAGGACTTCAATCTTATGTGCCTGGAAATAGGGCCGTAACTTCCTAGAGGCAGTTACCAATGCTAAGCCAAACTTCTCAATGGTAGAATAATTTAACTCAGCTCCATACAAAACCTTGCTCACATAATATACGTGTTTCTGAACCTTGTCTTCCTCCTTTATCAGTACCGCGCTCACAGCTTGATCCGAAATAGCCAGGTAGAGATAAAGGATTTCTCCTATACTTGGCTTGGCCAACAGCGGAGCTTCAACCATATACTTCTTAACCTGTTCAAAGGCTTCTTGGCTTTCTTCTGTCCATTCAAATTTTTTTACTTTCTTCAAGGTTTTAAAGAACGGCAAACACTTATCCCCAGACTTGGAGATGAATCTCCCCAGTGCAGCAATTCTTCCGATCAACTTCTGTACGTCCCTTATGGAACGTGGTGGTTCCATATCCAGGATAACATTAATTTTGTCGGGGTTAGCCTCGATTCCACGTTTCGAGATCATAAGACCAAAGAACTTCCCTGACCCGACACCAAAAGCACATTTGGCTGGGTTTAACATCATCTTGTGGTGTCTCAACACCTCAAATGCCTCACGGAGGTGTCAATGTGATCGACCTTGCGTAGGCTTTTCACCAACATATCATCTACATAAACTTCCATATTTTTTCCAATGAGATGAGCAAAAATCTTGTTTACCAACCTCTGATAAGTAGCTCCTGCGTTTTTCAATCCAAAGGCCATTACCAGGTAACAATACATACCAAAGTCAGTGATGAATGATACCTTAGGAATGTCATCCTTATGCATCTTGATTTGATTGTAGCCACTAAAGCCATCCATGAAGCTTAACATCTCGTGCCCAGCCGTGGCATCTATCAACATATCGATCCTTGGCAAGGGAAAACAATCCTTTGGGCATGCGTCGTTCAGGTCTGTGAAGTCTATACACATCCTCCACTTTCCATTGGCTTTTTTGACCATTACGGGATTGGCCAACCATTTCGGGAACTGGATTTCCTCAATGAACCCTGCCTCTAGGAGTTTGTCAACTTCTTATTTTATGGCTTCTTGTCTCTCAGGTGCAAAATTTCTCTTCTTTTGTTTTACCGCCTTCCTGTCCGGATCTACATTCAGATTGTGCGTTATCAATTGGGGATCTATCCCTGACATATCACCCGCTGTCCATGCAAAGACATCACTATTATCTTGCAAAAAGGCAATCAACTCGCTTTTCAAAGGGTCCTTCAGAGATGCCCCTATATGAGTGACTTTCTCAGAATCTCCCAACTCCAAAGGTATGGGAACCAAATCTTCTGCTGGTTTTCCTCTTCGCTCTTCGTCCTCACGAACGTCCATATCCCCAATCGGGAGGACCTCCCCCCCGATTCCGTCCGGCCTCAGAGTGGCCACGTAACAACTCCTTGCCATTTTTTGGTCTCCTTTTTCTTCTCCTACGCCGTTTCTGGTTGGGAACTTTATCTTTAGATGATAAGTGGAGGCAACCGCCTTAAAAGCATGAAGTCCCGTTCTTCCTAGGATGGCGTTATAGGTAGACGTGGCTTTGATAACCAAGAAATTTAACATCTGAGTGTCCTCCCGTGGCTCCTGCCCTATAGTCATGGGTAGCTGAATTATCCCTTCGACTTTGGACTCTACTCCGTTAAACCCATATATAGGCATATTTGATGGTGTCAACTGAGACTCGGTATACCCCATCTTCAGAAAGGCATCATGGAACAAAATGTCCACTGAAGCTCCATTATCTATCAAGACCCTCTTTACTTGCGAATTGCCTATCACCGGTGAGATCACCAGCGGATCATCATGGGGGAACTTCACCCCTTCAAGGTCTAAGTCATCGAATCCAATTGAGACCTCCGTCTTTGCACGCTTCGGTACTTCTCCAACAATGTGCATCACTTCTCGGGCATACGCCTTTCGAGAATTTCTACTTGTCCCGGCCGCTGTCGGGCCTCCAAAAATCATATTTATTACCGGCCCTCGGGGCTGTAGACTGCGGTTGGGATCCTCATCCTTCCTATTATAATCTCGCCTTGGGTTTCCTTGATTCCCATCTTTGCAAAACTTATTCAGCTTTCCTCTTCGGATTAGAAATTCGATCTCATCCTTCAATTGCCTACAATCGTCGGTGTCGTGACCCACGTCTTTTTGGAATCGGCAGTATTGATTTTTATTTCTTTTCTCAGGATTAGTCCTTAGTGGCTTCGGCCATCTCACGTCCCTATCCTTCTCTATGTCCATCAGGATTTGGCTCCTAGGGGCGTTCAATCTTGAGTATTCAGTAAATATCTGTCCCGGATTCCCCTTTCTAGGAGCCGAGTCTGAATCCTTGCCCGTACGCGAGTACTTGTCCTTGGTATCATATTCCTGATCCGCCTTCCTCTTCCTAGAATCATTGTTATTTCCTCCATTACCTGTTGTGGCCTCTTTCTTCATACTATCCTCGACTTTGATATACTTATCAGCCCTTCGTTGTAACTCAGCCATGTTTTCAGGAGGATGTTTTGCCAATGACCTCTTAAAGAAGAGATCAGTGGTTCCATGTTCCAATGCCACCATGGCCACCTTATTCTCCAAATCAGTGATATTCAGTGTTTCTTTAGTGAATCGTTTGAGGTAGTCTCTCAGATTCTCATTCTTCCCTTGCACCACATACATAAGAGACGCGGAGCTTTTCTCATGAACTCTTCCACTGATGAATTGGCTAACAAAAGTGGCACTCAATTCTTTAAAAGAACTGATAAAATTTGGGGGTAGACGACTATACCAACGTTGTGCCATACCCGACAGGGTTTGAGGGAATGCCCTACACTTCAGGGCATCACTTGCCGGTTGCAACAGAAGCGCGTTTGAGAACGTCCTTACATGATTAGCGGTATCTCCCGTTCCATCGTAAGCCTTTATGGTAGGCATCTTAAACTTTCGTGATATGTGCGCATTCATCACCTCCTCCGTGAACGGAGGTGTCGGATCATCAGGATCCCCGAGGGGCATTAGGTCTTTGGGGTTGCCTCTAGGGGTTTCGACCCTTGTGTCTCTAGGGATCTCAACCTTCTTTTCTCTCCTCGGGGTTTCTTCCAAATCAATAAATGGAATTTCTCCTCCGGTCGTTGGTGGTGGTCGACCCTGATTCTGTCTTTGTTGCTCCTGTTCTATATCCTCTTTCGGTTTCTAGATCTTGGCCTCATGAGCCTTAATCTTTTCAGCAGCTGTAAGGGGGGGTCCATCATGGATCCTTCGGCGATGTTGCCCAACAGGTTCATTACTTGGACGATGCCTTCTGGGGGGTATATCCTCGTCTTCCGAGGATGAATCAACAGAATATGGACAAGAGTAATCTTGGTATTGTTGGCCTTGATTAGGTCCCAAGCCCCTTATGTAAGGTGGGACGTATGGATCGCGTATCTAGAGAGCATGGCCACTTGGTCCGGGCTGATACGGGGGATAATTTGGCAACCCATACATTGGATTCATGCTTGCTGGAATCAAAGTAGTAGAGATTTGAGAGGTGGGGGGAATGGATTGACCTCCAAGAGGGGAGACTATCATTTGTAGGGGATTCGTCCCTTGAGTAGAGGAATTCGTCACTAGGGGTAACGATCCATGAGTTTGTGTTTCGGTTCCTGGAGGCTGAGTGACTGTAACGCCCCAAATCCGGGGTCAGGGATTTGGTCGTCACGCGGAAATCCTTAACATCAAATTACCTGTTTAACAACATTAAACCATCTGTAGTCATTAAAACTGAAATATAACTCTGCGACCCCAACCACCAAGCATCTTTTAGGTCATAGGGCTAGAAACAAGAACTAAAATCTTTACATCTTCATTACATCCATTTTATTACATCGCACTATGTATTACAAATCTTATACTACTAGTATAGCTTCGTTGGGAAGTACACCAGCAACCAGTACTACTCAATACAAAGTAATATATATTACACATCAATATACTTATATATAACTTACTCCAGCTATCTATGTTCTGGATCATAGCATCTTCACAAGGGCACACTGCCTGCTTCTCCTGAGCCGTGCAGATAAGCCTCAATCATCTACCTTCCTCTGAAAGGTTAATATTTAAAACAAGCAAGTATGAGCGAAAGAATTGCCCAGCAAGTATTAATAGAGCACAACAATATATATCAATATACACATGGAGTTTTCAAAATATAACGGTACTTAATATCAA
Organism: Kitagawia praeruptora; assembly: GCA_037693485.1. Lineage (NCBI taxonomy): Eukaryota > Viridiplantae > Streptophyta > Magnoliopsida > Apiales > Apiaceae > Kitagawia > Kitagawia praeruptora. Next base: position 86,252,053 of record CM075347.1, on the reverse strand, counting down.
TTTCGAAATATTTACAACAATGAAACCTCAGTAGGGGATATATGACATTTCGGATAACATCAGATAAATAAAGTAAGTTCATGTCAACAATAGTAATCCTCATACCATACCTCATAGTATTGATAACCCCTTAAGGAGCTTTTCAAAATATGCAGTTCAATATGCTGCTAGGATAGTTATTACCACCCTTCATAAACCAAACCATTATAAAGTTCCCTTTTTAATACTCCTCAAGTTTGTAAGTATATACACATGAGTAAATCATTATCATCAAAACACCTTACAGTTCAAGATTCTGTACAGGATATAAGTTCGTTAACCACTTGATAAGGGAAACTCAGAAATAACTGATAGGAAGAGAGTCAAAGTTCTTGAAGCAAAACATTTGGGATTTAACATCAATAACCGATGAACCAACTTTCATCTTTTGAATAATTGCAAAAGTACACAAGCACGTGCCATTATTGTTAGAATAATCTTGCAGTTCTAGATACTGCATGAATTCATCATCTTTCAAAATTGAAAACAACACTATCGGCTACTTGGCACTTAGGCCTAAGAAGCAGTGTTTGAGTATTTTTCCAAAGTGGAGGATGGGACTTAAAGAAAACATAAAAACCTGACAAGGATTGACGATGATCAGTCGCCACATCCAAGTCCAATAATCCGCGGGTCTTCTCTACCGGTAGAAGGATAGAAACTACATCCGTAACTATCCCTGAGTGAAAACTACATCCGTAATCACCCTCGATGAAAACTACATCCGTAATCATCCTTCGGCAACACATGGGCCGGAATAATAATTGATGGACCGCCTGGCTCACGGCCGCTTACACATCCCGGGAATCGTTCGTCAACGATTCCCACACCTGCCAGAGTCCCCTTTTTCTTTTCTTGTCAAAATCATTTTGATAGCAAACTTGAGTAGTTGAAGTTCGACTTCAGTCGACCGATAATTTCTTGAAAAACGAGCAAGAGAGTAAAACCTGACCGGGGGTTTTCGAAAATGTTTTGAGTTCAAAAGAGTTCAAGTATAGATATACACTTGTACCGATATCAATCTCGACACAGGGTTTTGTGATCACACATGGAAAATGGTACGCATAAAGCTTGTAACCACAACAGGGTAATTCCATATATATATAAGTTCTTGAAAAGTAACTTACCTAGATAGATTAAAAATATAATATTTTAAATGACTATGAAAGTCCTTAGACAACCTTTAAATAGTGTTTTATAACCTTCAAAATACTTAGAGTATTTGATAAGTGGATTTATATCCACTTGGAGCATTCTAAATCGGCTTAAATTGATTGTCTTGGACTCAAGTTTCTGGTAGTTTTGATGTGTTTTGCTTAGTTGTGCAGATTTACGAGAATGTTGACTAAGGTGGATGCTTCTATTAATTTTTGGGAATTAATTGATCAAAATTCGGATTTTTAAGAAGGGTTGCGCAGTCTATACTGTTTGGGCCATATCTTGAGTTCTATAAGTCTGTTTTCAGCCCGTAAGCAGTCCACGCGAAGATAACGAGATTCTCTATCATTCTAAGGTGGTCCAGAGGTCCAATTACGTTTGGAACGTTCCAGAAAAATTGAAGAAAAGTCAGCCACGAATTTTCCTTAAAAACAGAATTAGTTTAGGAAACGTCTTTTGCAGAAATTCTGTTTTAACTCTATTTTGGGTATTTTCTTGCTGGGCAAGACTTCTAGAGCCTATTTAAACACATCCTACCATTGTAATAGAGATATACAGATTATCATAGTTTTATTATTGTAACCAGCTTAGATCTGCAAGGGAGAAAAGGAGAGAAGGGTTCAACGCTCGTGACAAGCAACGGATCTAGATCTACTTCATCCTTTGTTCTAGATTTGTTTTCTCAAACTTTAGTTTTATTAATATTATTGCTTCTTTTATTCATATCTTATTATTTATCATGTTTTCATCAAATCCCACGATGATGAACGGTTCAATTATGGGCTAATCGTTGTCGTGGGATCCTAGTGAATTTATCTATGTAGCTTAGTAGTTTGCATGCCTTAAAGATTTATGTGTGGTGAATACTGATATCCTCGTATGGTTAATCTTAATGCTTTTGGATGCGTAGCTAACATCTAAATTGAATTGTTAATCTCTTGTGAAGCGAGAGTGGATCTTGAGATTTAGAACTTGCCATGCTAGCATAGGATAGGTTGATGTTAAGCATCATGATTTGTGGCATGAATAGAGATATTATGCTACCCTATGTGATCTAAGTGGATAACTTGTGCTTCAACCTTATGTTTTCAAATTCTATAGAGATATAGGGTCTAAACATAATAGGTGCCTATTCATCTTCTATCTCTTTTGTGGATGTATGTATAGATTGGTACTAGTATACCGAGAGGTAACTTTTACTCTTTTCGTGTTATCCGATCAGATATCAAAACCATCGCATGTTTTAATTAAAGGCTGCAACTCTAAGTGAAGTAGATGATGAAACTAGGATTCCATGTTAATTCTCATAAGTAATTCGATTTCTATTCTTATTAGTTAATTTAATTCTTAGTTTTATAATTTTGCATCTTAGTTTAATTTAGTAGTTAGTAAAAATACAATTTGTTATTTGTCTTAGCAGTGGATAAAAACCATACATTGTTGCATAGGCATATTTACTGAATTGAACACCATTCTAGATCTCTGTGGGAACGAACTTGATTTAATCATATATTACTTGTGACTACGTGCGCTTGCGTGAATTTAGCATAACAAGTTTTTGGCGCCGCTGCCGGGGATCATCGGTGTTTTTATTTTAGTTTATGTGCTTGTCATCAGTGGTCGTTAGCGTTCACTGACTCGGATTCTTATTTAGTTTGTTTGTTTCGTGGTGTTTCAGGTACTTAAGTTTGTATGCGAACACGCTTACAAGCTCGTTTGGAAGAACTGGCGGAAGACGATCTTATAGTGGATAATAAAGAAGAGAGAACTGAGACTACAGTAGCAATGGCAGATGCAGCAGCAGCTAAGGCTTTGAGGGAGTATTCTCAGCCGAAACTCAATGATATCCAGTCTAGCATTATTAGGCCAGCTATTGCAGCAAACAATTTTGAGATCAAGTCTGGCACAATTCAGATGGTGCAGAATTCAGTCCAGTTTGGGGGTGCTTCTACGGAGGATGCCAACATGCATGTTCGGGACTTTATCGAAATCTGCGACACTTTCAAATGTAATGGTGTGACGGATGATGCTATCAGGTTGAGGCTTTTCCCATTCTCTCTGAAGGATAAGGCTAAGAGCTGGCTACACTCTTTACCACCTGGTTCCATTACTACATGGGAAGATCTTGCTCAGAAGTTCCTTACTAAATTCTTCCCTATGGCGAAAACTGCAGCATTAAGGAACCAGTTGACTCAATTCCAACAGTAATCTGGCGAGACCTTGTGTGAGGCTTGGGAACGCTACAAGGAGATGCTACGCAAGTGTCCTCATCATGGCATGCCTGATTGGATGGTTATTAATGGTTTTTACAATGGATTGGGAGTACAATCTAGGCCTTTGCTAGATGCAGCATCAGGTGGAGCTCTGTGGGCAAAGAGCTATGATGAAGCTTATGAACTTATAGAGATGATGGCTGCTAATGAATATCAGAATCCAACCCAAAGGCTATCTCAAGGCAAGGCAGCAGGAATTTTTGAAGTAGATACAGCTGCGATGATTACGGCTCAGTTGAAAGCTCTTGCTATGAAGGTGGATTCGCTTGCTAATTATGGAGTTCAGCAGGTGGCTAGTGTTTGTGAGCTATATGCGGGCGCACATGAGACGAATCAGTGTGCTATTTCTCCTGAATCAGTACAGTTCGTGAGTAATTTTCAGAGACCTGCTGCACCAGTTCCAGCCACCTATCATCCGAACAACAGGAATCATCCCAACTTCAGCTGGAGTAATAATCAAGGTGCACAACAATCTCAACAGTCGTATCAGCAAGCGAAGCCATACAATCAAGGCTATCAGCAACAGTATGCTCCAAGGCAACAATTTCAGCCTCCGGGATTTCAGCAGCAACCCCAGGCTCATGCGGGACAATCTTCTAATGAGATAGATGATATGAGAGTGATGATAAAGAACCTGCAAGCTGGCCAGAAAGTTTTGGAAACCCAGTTGGGGCAGATTACAAGTGCCTTGGTAAATATGCAACAAGGAACTCTTCCTAGTGATACGGAGACTAATCCAGGCAGAAGGGAAAGCAAAGAACAGGTCAATGCAGTTACTTTGAGATCTGGAAAAGTCACGAGTGATCCTAAATTAGCAACTGAAGAAGATGAAGATGTTCAGAATCAGCAGGTTGAAAAATCTGCAGTGCCAGAAATTGAGAAATCTGATTTAGTGGCTGATCAGCTAGATGGTGAGAAGAGCAAGAAACCGGTTGAAAAGTTTACTCCGGAGCAATCTTCAAAGAATAATCAGATTTATCCACCTCCGCCATTCCCTGGACGTTTGCAGAAGAGTCAAGAGAAACAGTTTCAGAAATTTATGGAGGTCTTCAAGAAACTGTCCATTAACATTCCTTTTGTTGAAGCATTGGAGCAGATGCCGAGATATGCAAAGTTCATGAAGGATATTTTGTCACGGAAGAGAAGATTGGAAGATTTTGAAACAGTGGCATTAACGGAGGAGTGTAGTGCCGTTCTGCAACAGAAGTTGCCTCCTAAACTTAAAGATCCGGGAAGTTTCACTATTCCGTGCACTATTGGCAACCTTTCTTTCAACAAGTGTTTATGTGATTTGGGAGCTAGCATTAATCTTATGCCCTTGTCTGTTTTCAAGCAACTTGGTCTACCGGAGCCAAAGCCGACTAACATCTCTTTGCAGTTGGCTGATCGATCTATCACTTATCCGAGGGGCATAGTGGAGGATGTTTTGGTAAAGGTTGATAAACTCATATTTCCTGCTGATTTTGTGATCTTGGATTTTGAGGAAGATAAGAAGATTCCCATAATCTTGGGAAGACCGTTCTTAGCTACGGGTCGTACTTTAATTGATGTGCAGAAAGGAGAGCTTACAATGAGGGTGCAAGATCAGAGTGTCACCTTTAATGTGTTCAAGGCAATGAAATTTCCGACAGAGGATGAGGAGTGTTGCAGTGTGGAAATAGTTGATACGGGTCAGAGAAAGAAATTTGAACAGTTATTGAGCGAGAAGTCAGATATGTATGTGCTAAAGCATCCCATTAGTGATTCCATTGACAGTTCTTCGGTTCGAGATCTTTCGAATGTAAAGCTTGGGAAACTTCCACCACATTTGAGGTATGTCCTTTTGAATAATGAGCTAGTGATTTTTGAAGAGGGGCATGATAACGTGTTGCGAAAGTGGAAGGCAGATGATAAGGAAGAAGAAATTTTTGTTCAGCCAGCTGAGTCGGAGAAGCACTTTAGAGGTATGAAGAAGAAAAAGAAGAAGATTCGGCCGTTGGGTAGTAAAATTTGGTTGAAGTCTGAAGGAAGAGATTTGTGGAAAGCAAGCAATCAAGATGTCAACATTCGTATGAGTGGTTTGTCTGTTGAAGATGGTTCAGTTATTCTTTTGAAACCGCCATGAGTTGAGGAAGTAACGTCAAGCTATTGACGTTAAAGAAGCGCTTCGTGGGAGGCAACCCATGCATTAGTATAGGAAAAAAAAAAAAAAAAAAAAAATTTTGAGTGTTGTGTGAAAAAAAAAAAAAAAAAAAAAAAAATTTCTGGGCAAATTGCGGGTCTGTAACGCAGGTAGCCCCTGCGTTACTGGAAGAGGAGCAGGTTGCGGGGCTGTAACGCAACCTGCGGTTGCGTTTCTGGAGGTAGAGCAAATTGCGGGCCGGAGGCGCAAGCCGCATATGCGTTTCTGGAAGCTGGGCGGTTTGCCCCCATGCTGCGCAGGTCGCGCGTGTAACAGAAATTTTCAGAAAAATTTTCTCAACCTTCCTGTCACTGTTCGTCCAGGTTTGTAGTGTATGTATATTATAAAATAAATTCCATCACCCCAAAATCTTTTTATAGCCCCATCTTTCCCCTAAATCTTTTCCTATTTTAATTCTAAAACCCCTCATCTCACCTAAAAAAAAATAAATTTCAAATTCCTAATTCTTTTCTAAATCTTTTTCTTTTATCCATTAAATATTTTTTCTATCCCATATCAAATTCCAATTTCCACCAAATTTTTTCCTATTCACATTAAAATTCTTATATTCATCCTATCACTCCATGGCCTATATATACCAATACATACACACCCAATTCATTATATTTCTCCTCTACATCTCTTAAAAATTCAAGTTTGGGGGAAAATTACTACAAGTTCACCTCTTTGATTCGTAGTGGGATTTCTTTTCTCTATTTTATTACGAATTTGTGTTCTTGTAAATTGGGGTTTTGTATTTTCTTGATACTTGGGTATTTGTGGTGTGATTTTTCTTGGTGGTTTTTGGTGGGATATTTCTTGGTGGTTGTTGGTGGTGCTATTGTTGAGTGGGGTTTTGATTATTATGGCGCCTAAGCGAATGAGGGGTGGTTCTTTTAGGGTGGAGAGATTTTCTTCTCCAGAGGCGGAGGTTAAATTTAATCGGTTGTTTTGAGGCCAATTGCTAAGGAAAAGGGATTTTTGCGAGAGAAAAAAAATTGTTGGGTATGCTTTGGTATTCAGGTATGTTTTCTGCTATCCCTTGTATTTACTTCCATTCAATGAGGACATTGAATATTTTAAGTTTGGGGGTTGTTTGAGGGATTAGTAGTTGTTGTTGTATTATTTGTTCGTATAGGATTTCATGTTTGCGTAGTAGTAAATTATGCATTTATGTTCGTGTTATCTACGTTTGTTTCATATAGGACATTCTGTTTTTATGTTCGTATTTTAGGTGAGTTCATAATAGTTTGCATTTGCACCCATGCTTGATAGGAATTTTGTGTTGTTGACGCTTTTGATTGAGAAGTGATATGCTCTGTTCTTGTGCACACACATACACTAGTAAGTTGAAGCTAGTAGACTTATTGAATGTTGTAAGTGATTAGAAGGACATGAATATGTGCAAGATGATTTAGTTTGCATGCTTTGAATACAAGTTGGTGCGTTAGAGAGATGTTTGCTTGGGATTGAGTATGTTTTTCCACCAAGTGAGATTTTGAGCCTTATTGCTTATTGCATATTTGCAAAGTTATTCGTTTGCTTGAGTGTCCACGGATTGTTTGCATTGCTAGCAGTTGTTTGAGGTCTTTCTTGAAACGCATGACATTATTTGACGATTAAAATGATAAAGGCAATTAGGATTAACCACATATTTTCCCATATTACCACACCATATTTACATGATCAATTAGTTAACCCATTGAGCTTAATCCTATTTTTTCGGTGACATACCACATTACTTGCCTAGACCTTTTTCTTGTATTGGCCTTACATTAATTTGAACCTACATTGTCAAAGGCTAGTAGAGTGCTTAAGGGAGTAATAAGGTGTGCAATGAGGGGTTTATTGTTGGTCATACTTTTGGGGGAAATATTGAAATTGGGTTTTGTTATTTACTTGATAGTCGGCATATGTAATAAAATTGTGGGATCATTGTTATTATTTATATTATTGTTTGTGTTCTATTTAGCTCTCGAAAAAAAAAATAAAAAAAAAGAGAAAAGAAAAAAGAAAAAAAAAATATTATGAGAGCATGTTTGTGTTTGTTGTGATCCTATTTCAGTCGACTAGTCGAGCGTTTGTTTTAGTAAAATTATATGGGGGAAAAATAGGGTGTTGTGTAGGATTTATTATGGTACTTACTAGCTTTTGACACTACACCTGTTTTGGCTTATTTGACATACCTTGTCCCTAGCCCCGTTACAACCCAATTAAAGACCTTTTGATTATCGTCATTGATGTATGTTGTGTTAAGAGTTAGATTGATACCAAATGTCAAGCATGTTTATGATTTTGTTGGAATTGAGTGATACACTTACCCTTGTTCTTGAGTGAAAATTCTTTTGTGAGTGGATTGTGAGTGTTTGCTTGTTTTTGCGTATGAGATCCCGAGTTTTGTCTCAAAGATGTACTCTTGTAGGCTTAGCATGTTTACTAACTTATTCTTACACTTGACATGGACTTGTGAGAACTTATGCATGTTCATTGAGTAGACTATGTGAATACTTGCACTTTCGACACCAAGACATTGCGTTTTTACTTTGATTCTTAAGTTGATATGACATGAGAGGATTTGAAGGTATGGTAGACTAAATTAATTGCAATTGCATATTAGTTGCATTCATGCATTGCATTGCATTAGGTTAAATGGATTTTGTGGGTACATTCGCTATAGGCCCTCACGAGACCTTACTCGTCCACTAGGGCTGCCTAGGGGTTTAAAGGGCTTGTTGCATATGCCAAATGCAACCGTGATCACCTATGGAAGTGGTACTAGTTAGTAGTTAGTTGTAATTGTTTATGCTTGAGGACAAGCATCAGTTTAAGTTTGGGGGTGTGATAAGTGGATTTATATCCACTTGGAGCATTCTAAATCGGCTTAAATTGATTGTCTTGGACTCAAGTTTCTGGTAGTTTTGATGTGTTTTGCTTAGTTGTGCAGATTTACGAGAATGTTGACTAAGGTGGATGCTTCTATTAATTTTTGGGAATTAATTGATCAAAATTCGGATTTTTAAGAAGGGTTGAGGGTTCAACGCTCGTGACAAGCAACGGATCTAGATCTACTTCATCCTTTGTTCTAGATTTGTTTTCTCAAACTTTAGTTTTATTAATATTATAGCTTCTTTTATTCATATCTTATTATTTATCATGTTTTCATCAAATCCCACGATGATGAACGGTTCAATTATGGGCTAATCGTTGTCGTGGGATCCTAGTGAATTTATCTATGTAGCTTAGTAGTTTGCATGCCTTAAAGATTTATGTGTGGTGAATACTGATATCCTCGTATGGTTAATCTTAATGCTTTTGGATGCGTAGCTAACATCTAAATTGAATTGTTAATCTCTTGTGAAGCGAGAGTGGATCTTGAGATTTAGAACTTGCCATGCTAGCATAGGATAGGTTGATGTTAAGCATCATGATTTGTGGCATGAATAGAGATATTATGCTACCCTATGTGATCTAAGTGGATAACTTGTGCTTCAACCTTATGTTTTCAAATTCTATAGAGATATAGGGTCTAAACATAATAGGTGCCTATTCATCTTCTATCTCTTTTGTGGATGTATGTATAGATTGGTACTAGTATACCGAGAGGTAACTTTTACTCTTTTCGTGTTATCCGATCAGATATCAAAACCATCGCATGTTTTAATTAAAGGCTGCAACTCTAAGTGAAGTAGATGATGAAACTAGGATTCCATGTTAATTCTCATAAGTAATTCGATTTCTATTCTTATTAGTTAATTTAATTCTTAGTTTTATAATTTTGCATCTTAGTTTAATTTAGTAGTTAGTAAAAATACAATTTGTTATTTGTCTTAGCAGTGGATAAAAACCATACATTGTTGCATAGGCATATTTACTGAATTGAACACCATTCTAGATCTCTGTGGGAACGAACTTGATTTAATCATATATTACTTGTGACTACGTGCGCTTGCGTGAATTTAGCATAACAGTATTTAATAAATATTTGGCTACTACGTAACAAATAATAAATATTCAATAATCCCTTTTTAAAAGAATACTCAAATTAATATTTATTTATTAAGTAATATTCAAATAATACTTACTATTAATATTGGAATAATTAATAACCTCAAAACACCCAAATACAACTCTTGGAATGTTTCTAATCAAAAATCAAGACACAATCTCTCCAGCAATCTCCAAACTTTAGCCACTTTATCAAATAACTACTACTGACTCTCGGTCAATAAGAAATAATTAATAAGCATTCAAGTAACATATATTGATATCAATCTAGCTGGTTTAAGCTGAAAGTAACCAATTTATAACCATTGGAATATCTTTAATCCGTATTGAAAACAAACTATCTCCGATAAATAATATACTAGATAGAATCACTCCATTAAATTGTTTTATTATTTCTCCGGGACAAAGTGATTTTAAGAAAGCGTTTTGAAAATGATATTCATCTAATTAAATAAATTTAATTAGGCGAATGAGGTTTATTTAATTAGTAAATGCTCTCGGGAGCATCTATTAATTAAATAAACACTGGTTTATTGGTGATGTTGCCTTTAGGTTAATTATTGCGAAATTCTTTTTAAAAGCTTTGCCCGGGTTTTCGAAAACATACAATACAAAATAGTCCCGCCACGCGGGCTAAGTTCGATAACTCAATACACGCTCTACCCTTGGAGCCGTTACCACGTAGTTCCATATATACGTATATGTATCTATATATACCTCATAACATATAGTCCTCTACCACATTACAAAAGTTTATAAATATACAACATATAAATCGAGATGTAGAACCATAAGAATGTCACCGCCCATCGACAGTATTATAAGTCATGGGTTTTGATTATTGCACGAGAAGAATTTAATATCGCTAGCAAAGTCAAGAATAAAATGATTTGGAAGGAGCACAAGATTAAAACTCGCAATTAGGGATTAAAACCTTTTTCCGTACATTTTATATAATTCAAAATAGGTATACTCTGAACGATAGAGTATGTGTAAATAAACTTGCCTCTGGTCCTTAGCAGAAAGCAGAAACCGCGAATAAACCTTTCGCACTTCGTCCAAGCAATTCCCTGGACCTTACCTGACGTCTCGGTCTTCCTTTTTGGATGCACGTCATTCCATCTCGATTATGCCCTAATGGTACTGAAATAGTTACGCGTACGTGTCAGTCATACCACGTATATCGAGTAGACACAACTCGGGATTATCACTAAATAATCATAAAGTCAAACTATAGGTGTCCTCCCTATAGTTGACTACTCTAATACCACTTATTGCACATAAGACATTTAGTAATAGCAAACAACACGGGAAGAGTCTCCTTATATAAAGTGAACATTTCCTAGTACCAACATATCATAACACTACACAGTTATAACACTTAGTCAAAACTCCACTTAACACTTTTGACCATAATACTATTGACATACTCTTGTCACAAGTTAATTAACAAGTAATCCTCAAAACATACTTAGCCCTCGATAAAGACTCATAATACCCATTTAATCTTCAAGACACATTTAATCCTCGAATTAATTCACTTAACACATATGCACATAAACAGTTAACACCCAAATCATACCTTTAAACCCTTGAAATCAAATAAGTTAAATAAATTAAAACGCAGGGGATTTTTAGAAAATTTCGGCATGTAGTATTCGTTTATCGGACTATGGGCTCAGCCCCTCCATGCCAACAAAACAATTTCAACCCTATTTTAAATAAAAATAAAGCTGCCTCAACTTGCAGCAAAGTAAACAAATAAGAAAAGTATCCGCCCAGACATGCGGCAACTAGCACATAAGGAAAAGTACCCGCCCAGACATGCGGCAACTAGCACATAAGGAAAAGTACCCGCCCAGACATGCGGCAACTAGCACATAAGGAAAAGTACCCGCCCAGACATGCGGCAACTAGCACATAAGGAAAAGTAAACTAAGTTTATCCACATTTAAGCCAACACCACGTAGTTGGCACTTATGACTTCTAACAATTACTACGACCCGACTTATACCATTTAGCACATAAACATTTACCGATAGCCAACTCTTATAACTATACCTCATATGACAATAACAATTAGCACTTAGCACTTAGCACTTAACAATTTAAAAATTACAATTTGGAAACTAACAATTAGCAATTAGCACTTAACAATTACTTGACAACTAACCCGAATCTATTATCCGACAACTCATAATTACTCACTAACAATTAACAATTAGCAATTTAACAATTAACAATCACTAACCCGAACCTTTAATCGGACTCATAATTAAACTCAACAATTATAATTACAAACATACCTTCCGAATTAAATATCGGAAATTCAACCAATAATCATAATCTTATAATTTTAGTCTAATTATACCCATTACCACATTAAGCTTTCCATTTAAACTAATTAAACCACCATAATTAACCTCGCAATTTAAACTAACTAATTACCACCATAATTAACCTCGCAATTTAAACTAACTAATTACCACAATAATCTCACAATTAAATCTAATTTAATTACCACAATAATCTCACAATTTAAACTAATTAAATTACAACAATTAATCTATATCGAAATGTACAACTAATTTAATACGAAAATTAAATAAATAAAAACGTGAAATTATACCATTCCGATTCCGATCCGATTTGTCGAAAAAAAAATCATCCCCCCCTCTCTCTCTCCCCCCAACTGATCTCTACTCTCTCCCTCTCTCTCTCTCTCTCTCTCTCTCTAACTGCCCAAACCACCACCAGTTTCACCGGAGTTTCCTCCCGCCACCACTGGCCGCTGCTCCTCCGCGCAGCTCACCTGCGTCGGTCTCCTCCCTTCCCCCTCCCCGCGCGTGTCTACTGCCACTGCTGGACACTCACGCACACACCTCACTCGCACAATACACACACACACACGATTATATATATATAGATGTGTATGTATATCCCCTTAATTGATCCCCCAATCTCTCTTTCTTCCCCGACCGATTTTCTCTCCCCCTCCCCGATGGTTTTTTTTTGTGCGGCCATGTTGTGTGTATACGTATGTATATGTTTGTGGCTGCTGTGTTTCCTTTACCCTAATGGGCTTGGCCCAATAGCATTTAAAACAATACAATTAATCACTATCTACTCTAAATAATATTTAGAGTTAAAAACTCTAATTTGTAAAAATAAAATTTTTAGCATAATTAAATACTAGAATATTTTTAAAGACTTTTGGAGAAAGAATTAGAATTAAATCTCAATTTCCTAAATTGATATGCATTTTACAAATCAATAATAATTTATAAAAACAATTCATAAAAATAATAATTGTGATTCATAATTCACAATTTACAGGGCTTTATAAAAATACTATAAACACTATTGTTTTAGCAAGATCTCAAATTCTTGATTTTATATATTAATCAAGTAATTTCTACAAATCCTCAAATAATTAAAATAAACATTTTCTAAGGATTTTAAAATCTCTAAATTATTCAATAATAAAATCTTTACTGAATAATTTCAGATTCCAAAATTAAATCTTTATCCAAATAATTTATTGACTCGAGATATCTACTTGGTCCATAAAATTTTTAAAAGGGTCCCGGTTCCACTTAACCGAAAATAATTAAATAATTGAATAATAAAATAATAATAATAAAAAAAATTCCTCCTTATTTTAGGAAAACATTATTATTATTATTATTGAAATAATAATAAATTCATTTCTTGAAAAATCCGGGTTATTACAGTGACTTGCGTCTGGGAGCCCGTCCCTGGAGGTAGCTATTCCCCGATCAGGGGTGCGGTGGTGTTGGTAGTGGTTTCAGAAAGCGTTGGTGTTCTCCGGGTGGTAACCATGGTTGATATCCGGTTCCAACAGACGGTGCCAAATGTTGTGGAACGAAAAGTAGGGTGTATTTATTATGTATTGAATGCTAGGGTTGAAAAGAGCTTCGAGCTTTAATGGCTAATCGAGTGTTTCGTGACTTAACCTGTCCTCACAAGATGCCTACGTATCTTGCAAATATCAAGAATCAAGCCAAAAAAATGTAGTTCTAGATTGTATGGAATCAGATCCTTATATAGGTGACGAGAACCCTAGAATTAGGGTAGGATTGAGTGTCTTGGTGGGCAAGGCACAGCTTAGGCCCAATTTCTAGATCCTTCCGGGTGGAGGATGGATAAGCATCACAGCTGTATTCCTTGGAGGCCACTCCTAAGATGATTTGGTTCCCTTTTGGACCCAATAACAGAGTCTTTTATTTGGCTGATTTATTATCTACAAATTTATTATTAGATTTAGGTTTTTGGGCCTCACAATTGGGCTTTGACCTTGGACCATCCTAGGTTTATTTAATGTGTTATTAAATGTATTTTTGGCATTCATTTCCATCCCATATCACTAATGTTTATATTAAAAGAGGGATTTTAGTTAGAAAATATTGAAAAGATGCTATGTTTTAGCTGAAAAAGGTAATCAATTAATTAATAATATTATAATATTTTTAGTTTATTTTATTAAATATAACCGCCCGTGATATAATTGGAAAAATAAAGATTTTAGTTAGAGAAAAAAGAAAGGTAATGTGAAGATGACATGATTTATGTGAAAAAGGTAATTGATTAATTTATAGTAATTATAATTTAATTATGTTATTTTACTAAATAAAATTGTTCATAGTTTTTAGAAAGTGAGAAATTAATGTTGCCCGTTATATTTCTAGAAAAAAGGGGATTTAATTAGAAAAAATAGAAAAGATAATATATTTTATCTGAAAAGGTAATCGGTTAATTATTAGTATTATTTATAATATTATTATTTTGTTTTTATTAAATAGAAACGTCCATGATATAATTGGAAAAGGGAGGTTTTAGTAAGAGAAAAGAAAAAAGATAACGTGTTTTGGCTGACACTACAAGAAATTTAGCTTTTACCTACCAATTGTAAATGTAGGTAAAAGTAATTTATTAGTAGCTAAAAAGTTTTATCTACCATTATAGCATTTGTAGCAATTGGTAGTTAAAAGATGGTGGAGAAAGACCATTTATCTACACTCTTTTATATTGGTGGGTAAAATTTATGTGGGTCCCACATATCTTACTAATCATAAATGACTCATCTGATGATGTGTACTTGCCCATGTGGAGTCCTTTGAAAGTTCCAAGTGGCACCTCTAAATGGACATGTGTCATGAAATGATTGGTCCACATGTCACTAAATTATGCAATTTTTAGTATTATAATAATTGTTTAATAATTTAAGATAAAGTTTTCCTGTTTTAATTTTGCCAAACAGGTAAAATCTTTTTACTCAGCTTATAAACATAAAATGATATAAAGTAATACTATTAAGGAAATCGTAATAATTGCATTGACATAAGCACAAAGCACTGTATAAATACAATTGACTAGAATTATACAAATTTCCGACAACATTACACTTGATATGTAGTACATTAATACAAAAATCAAACAAATTTCTTCAATGACCTAACCGTCTATGATATAATTGGAAAAAGAGAGATTTTAGTTAGAGAAAAGAGAAAAGGTAACGTGTTTTGACTGAAAAAGGTAATTGATTAGTTAATAGTAATAATAATATAATTATGTTATTTTATTAAATAATATTGCTCGTAGTGTTTTTAAAAAAGAGAAATTTTAGTTAGATAAAATGTAAAAGATATTCTATTTTACCTGAAAAAGAAAATTATTTAGTTATTGAAAAATAGAAAAGATAATATGTTTAACCTGAAAAAGGAAATTGATTAATAAAGAAGAAATTTTAGTTAGATAAAATATAAAAGATATTGTATTTTACCTGAAAAAGTAAATTATTTAGTTCTTGAAAAATAGAAAAAGATAATATGTGTAACCAGAAAAAGGAAATTGATTAGTTAGTAGATCTGTAATTGAGTAATGGTAAATAAGTAAAATCAACAGGTACCGTACCGATCGACCGACCGACCAACCAAACTTTTAATGTTTCGGCTTTTATATAATACTAGCTTAAAACCCATGCGATGCACGGATGTTCTTTAATATAACAGAATTTTTTTAAATTTGAATTAAAAATTTTAAGACATAAATTTTATTGGCTTAAAATTTTAAAAAACATGATCTGATATAATTATATATATGTTGTCCGTGATATTTTTAGAAAATGATGAATTTTAGTTTGAAAATATTAAAAAGGTGTTGAAAAGATGAAATATTTTAGCTAAAAAACGTAATTGGTTAGTTATTAGTTATTATATTGTTATTATTTAATTGTACTTAAACGAAGCAAACCAAATAGGTTTTTCTGAAAAAATAAAAAAATAGATAAGGTAATGTATTTTAACTGAAAAAGGTAATTTGTTAATTATTAGTAATTATGATATTTTATTTTATTAAACATAATTGCTCATGATTTTTTTAGAAAAGGAAAAATTTTAGTTAGATAAACTGTATTTTACGTAAAAAGAAAAATTGACTATTGAAAAATGGAAAGGTAGCATATTTTACTTGAAAAATGAAAGAATTTCTCATATTTTATGTGAAAAAAGATTAGTTATTGAAAAATAGAAAAGGTAACATGTTTTATCTGAAAAAGAAAAATTTATTAGTTATCAGTAATTATAAATAATTAAGTAAGGATAATTACGTAAAATAACATGTACCATTAAATAAGGATAAATAAATAAAATTAACTGAAAAAAATAGAAAAATATAAAAGGTAACATGTTTTACCTGAAAAAGAAAAATTTATTAGTTATCAGTAATTATAAATAATTAAGTAATGATAATTACGTAAAATAACATGTACCATTAAATAAGGGTAAATAAATAAAATAAACTGAAAAAAATAGAAAATATAAAAGGTAACATATTTTAGCTGAAAAAGGTACCCGTGCAATGCACGTGTTTCTTATATTATGTTATAAATTTTATTTAATATTATAATTATATTTTTATATAATCACTAATTTTAATAATTTTTTAAATTTTAGTTTGATATAATTTAATGTACTCATGTTTACGGATTGTATTATCGTTTCCTTATTATAAACAACGTATATGATTTTTAATATATTTTATTAATAATTGAAAAATATGGTGTAATATTTTTGGGTACATATTGTAAGATTTGTTGTAAATTAAAAAGATAACCTGTTTTAATTAGAATGGAAATATTAATGATTGAAATATATGATACAATTGATCTTTTTAGAAGTTTATAAAATTTAATATCTTCAACTAAAAGTAAATGTGAAAAAGGCAATCGACTAATTATCAATAATTATATTATGTTATTATTTATTTTAGGTGCTACATTTTTCTTGAAAATTATGGTGTGATATTTTTAGGTATATATTAATGATTGTAAGATTTGTTTTAAATTAAAAAGGTAACGTGTTTTAATTCAAAATGAAATATTAATGATCGAAAAATATGATAATGTTTTTAGGTGTTTATGAAAGGTAATATTTTCAACTAAAAGTATATGTGAAAAGGGCAGTTGGCTAATTACCATTAATTATATGATTTTATTATTTATTTTAATAATTAGGATAACCAAATATACAAACTTTCAATCTTTCGACTTTAATATAGTAGTATAAATACGTATTTTAATTAGAAAAGGCAATCGGCTGCTTAACATTAATTATATTATTTTTTATTTATTAATTAAGATAACTGTACCTAAACCAAACCGATAAAATTTACAATGTTTCAACTTCAATATTATAACTAACTTATAACTCGTGCAATGCATGGGTTTCTTGTAATATGTTATATGTTATAAATTTTATTTAGTATTAAAATTATATTTTTATATAATCATTATTTTTAATAATTTTTTTAATTTAATATAATTTAATATACTCATGTTTACGGATTATACTAATGTTTCCTTTTTATAAACAACGTATATGATTTTTAATGTATTTTATTAATAATTGAAAAATATGGTGCGACATTTTCGGGCTATATTTTTCTTGAAAATTATGATGTTGTATTTTCGATATATATTAATGATTATAAGATTTGTTTTAAATTAAAAGGGTAACATGTTTTAATTCGAAAAACGGTAAGGTATTGATAAAAGATAATATCTTCAACTAAAATTAAATTTGAAAAAAGCAATCGACTAATTACCTTTAATTTATTATGTTAATGTGAAAAGGACAATCGACTAATTACTATTAATTATATTATGTTATTATTTATTTTAAGTGTTATACTTTTCTTGAAAATTATTGTTTGATATTTTTGAGTATATAATAATGATTATAAGATTTGTTTTAAATTAAAATGGTAATGTGTTTTAATTCGAAAGGAAATATTAATGATTGATTGATGTTTTTAGGTATTTATAAAAAGTAATATCTTCGACTAAAAGTAAATGTGAAAAAGACAATGAACTACTTTTATTTTTTTAATGTGAAAACGGCAATCGACTAATTACTATTAATTTTAATATGTTAATCAGCTAATTACCATTAATTATATTATGTTATTATTTAATTTAGGTGTTGTATTTTTCTTGAAAATTATGGTGGGTATATATTTCAAGGTGTTTATAAAAGGTAGTATCTTCAATTAAAAGTAAATATGAAAACGGCAATCGACTAATTACCATTAATTATATTATGTTATTATTTATTTTAGGTGTATTTATTTTTCTTTATAATGAAGGATAAATAAGTAAATTTACGAAGTACCAAAAAACTGGTACAAAAATCTGGTACCAAAACTTTTACTATTTCAGTTTTTATATAATAGTATAGATTATACTATTATTAGTTTATTTTATTAAATAGAACCATCGGTGATATAATTGAAAAAAAGAGATTTTAATTAAAGAAAATAGAAAAGTAACGTGCATGATTTATGTGAAAAAAGTAATTGATTAGTTTATAATAATTATAATTTAATTATGTTATTTTACGAAATAAAATTGTTCAAAGTTTTTAGAAAATGATAAATTAACGCTACTCGTTATATTTCTAGAAAAAAAGGAATCTAATTATAAAAAATAAAAAAGATGATATATTTTAGCTGAAAAGGTAATCGGTTAATTATTAATATTATAATATTATTATTTTATTTGTATTAAATAAAAACGAATGTAATATAATTAGAAAAATGGAGGTTTTAGTAAGTAACGTGTTTTGCTGAAAAAAGGTAACAGTCCATGATATAATTGGAAAAAGAGAGATTTTAGTTAGAGAAAAGAGAAAAGGTAACGTGTTTTGACTGAAAAAGGTAATTGATTAATTAATAATAATTATATATAATTATGTTATTTTTAGTTGAAAAGGTAATCGGTTAATTATTAGTATTATAACATATTTTTTTATTAAATAGAAATGCCTGTAATATAATTAGAAAAATGGAGGTTTTAGTAAGAAGAAAGAAAAAAGGTAACGTGGTTTGCTGAAAAAGGTAACCGTCCATGATATAATTGGAAAAAGAGAGATTTTAGTTAGAGAAAAGAGAAAAGGTAATGTGTTTTGACTGAAAAATGTAATTGATTAGTTAATAGTAATTATAAATAATTATGTTATTTTATTAAACAAAAGTGCTCGTGGTGTTTTAGTTAGATAAACTGTAAAAGATATTATATTTTAAAATGTAAAAGGAAATTATTTAGTTATTGAAAAATAGAAAAAGTTATATGTTTAAACTGAAAAAGAAAATTGATTAATAAATGAGAAATTTTAGTTAGATAAAATATAAAAGATATTGTATTTTACCTGGAAAATGAAATTATTTAGTTCTTGAAAAAAGAATTTAATTTGGAAAAAATAGAAAAGACAATACGTTTTAGCTGAAGGTAATCGGTTATGTTAGGTCGAATACACAATAAGCAATCAAATACTGTATGAGTAACTTAACAAGAACACACTGTTTAACAATTAAAAACTGTTTGGAATTAATAATTCCTCTCTCAGTGATGTAAATATCACAGAGAGCTGCTTAGGTTACAATGGATGAATATCTCAATGTTCGACTACCCTTCTAGGATTAACCTAACTGTATTTATAGAACATACAGCTTCGTACAATCAGTAACTGATACTCCTAAAATCAAGCTATACAATTGATATCAATCACGATTGCTTCAGTCTTCCAAGTCAACTCAATCTCTTTGACAGCTTTCCAATCTTCAAAGATATTACTTCCATATTTATCAATCTTCAAACACTGTTGACTCTTCAGACAATACCGCTACAGAGTTTAACAAACTCTGTTTGCGCTTCCAGTCAGTGTTTAATCAAACTCTGACTGCTTCCAGCTAAACTCTGTTTTCTGACTTTAGCTTCCAAACACTGTTTTCATCAATCATTTCTAACAATCTCCCCCAACTTGTCCATTAGCAAGAATGTACAAGTTTTACAGTAAATGATGATGTCAAAACAAATACAAAGTTTACAGTGTTTAACATACAAACAGAGTTTAAGCTATTACTTAACAAATTCTACATGAAATAAGAAAATTCTTACAGACTTTAATCTCTAATCTCTTGAAGATCAGGCACTGTTCTAAGATAGTCTATAAGCAACCTTCTTTCAGCATTTTCAAGCTCTATCTGCATAGCTTCTTTGATTTCTCTCAACTGAGAATCATTCTCATCAGTTTGATAGATAGCAGCTCTAAGATCGTAGATTTTGTTTCTTCTCATCTCATTTCCCAACCTGATATATTTCACCTCTTCAGATTTTACATTGAAATCCAGAACAGTAATCCCAAGATCAGTCTTCAGTTTTGTAGTTCCCTTCTCCATTTCAATCAGATTGCCATTCCAATCTCTGTATTTAGGAACATACTTGCTGTTGAATTTCATTTGCCTTCTTGCAAGGTTTTGAATCATTCTTTGTTGAAGCACATTTGCAACTGACTGAGTTCTTTGACTTCTCACTCTGAAAATATATAGGACATATTCAAGTTCTTCAGCATACTTTAATTCAATATCCTTTTCAGAGACTTTAAATACTGTTCCATCAGCCATGAAATATAACAAGAAATCCTTTTCTAAACTCTTCTGATATACAAGCTGTACTGATTCCAGTTTGTCTAAACTCTCTTGAGTGACACCACCTCCTGGAACAGACAGTGAAGAAGGATCTCTAGGACCAACATATTGTCTTTTATCTCTGTATGAGCCTATGCCTCCTTTGTTGTATCCAATTTTACCAGATAATGCTCTACCATCAGCAAAATCCATTGGAATTGTAGCTTCTAGTCTTGGATCATGAGGAGCACCTCTTTTAAATGTTGATTTCAACTGAAAAGACACTAATGGTGTGGTCACCACTTGTGCAGCAACAGAGGTTGTGTCTTCATTCTTCTGTACAACATGTGTATCAACAGAGGTTGTAACTATACTTTTCAGCTTTTGCTTGGCTTCTGCATCTGTTGGTTTTCTGAATACTTGCATTCTTTGATCTGTACCAACAGGTTCTTTGATTTGAATGCCTTTAAGAACAGGCTTTGCAGCTTTAGCAATTTTCACATTCCTCTTTGCTTTTTCAGACTTTAGAGCTTTCAGATGCTTTTCTTGTAAACTCTTCTCTTCAGCTTTAGCATCTTCTATGGTCACTCCTTCTGCATTCTCTTCCATGAAAAGCTTAACAGCTAACTCCTCATCAGTCTTTGGGTTTGATGTTAATTCCAAACTCTTGGTCTTTGAGGTACCTTGAGTTTCAGTGTTTGTTCCAACAGACTGTGATTTAAAAGATTTGCCAGATCTCAGAGTTTGCCTTTCAGAGTTTAAAACCTTGCTTTTATCACTTGCCCCTCCATCTCCAGCATCATCCTTTTGAGTCAGAGTTTGAGAAACTTTGCATTTTGACTTAGTAACTCTCTCCCCCTTTTTGACATCATCAGGAATTAGTATTGATGTAATGAGCTCTAAAGAGTTTGCAATTGAATCCACTTTAGCAGATAAAGCAGTCTGATTTTCTTCAACCTTTCCTAGCCTGGCAAAGAGAGTGTCTTGAACTTTGGACAGCTGAACAGCTTTTATTTTGGACTCTCTTTCCATCTTCAACTCTCTTGACTGAATCTCAGTCTTCAAGGAAGCAATTTCTTGTTTAGTGTCAGCAAAATTTCCTTCCAGTGTCTTGACTTGTACTACAGTTGCCTTTAAACAGGATAAGATATCTGGATTTGAAATTTGCTTTGCAGTTTGCCTAACAAACTCCGATGCTCTCCCTTTTGGAAAAATGCAATCTTGTCTATACCAATTTTCAGCAGATTTAGCAAGATGCTCTACTTCAACAGCATGTGATGGACAAGGCTGAGTAAAAGGTGTATGTTTACTATCTGTCTGTGCAGGTACACTCACAAAAGAATCAGAGTTTGCATCACTGTCAGATTTATCTTCATCACTTGCACCTTGAGCTTGACCATCTTTGAAAGAACCACTGTGCTGAGCAGTGTCAGCCACAGTTTCTGCAATAACTTCTGCAACCTTTTCAATAATCACCTCATGTTGCACAGGCTCTGCAACAGAGTTTGCCTTAGTAGCTTCATCACCTTTGTCTTGAATTTGAGAAGATACCAGCTCTGTGTGTGATGCCACAGTTTCAGAAACATGTACTGCAGGTGAGACAGGATCAAGAATTGATTCAGGAACATCATGTATTGGTGACAAACCATCTCTTTGATCCTCTTCTACAGGCATTTTATCCTCTGTAGGTATTTCAACAGTAACATTATCCTCTGCAGGCATTTCAACCTCTGCAGGTATTTGTACTTTGTCATCCACAATATTCTCTGCAGGCATGTCAACTTTTGCAGGTACTTCAACATTCACTGTATCCTCAACAGTAGGTGTTTGCTGTGAAACCACCTCTGGAGCTTCAACAACATTCTCTGCATCTGAATCAGAAAGAATTAGTCTCCTTTTCTTGATTGGCACAACAATCTCCTCTTCATCTTCACTTGAGCTTTCTCTTGGTGGTGAAAGTGAAGGTCTGTTTGCATGTTGCTTCATTCTTCTAGTATAAACAGCTCCAGGTAATGTCTGTTTAGCCTTTGAATGTTTAGTGTTTTGGGCAGTGTGTTTCTTTCTCTTTAGTTTGGTTTTGGCTGGTTCAGTAGGTGCTGGCTCAGAGTGTAAGGTATCAGTGTTTAAAGTTTCAGTGTTTAATGGTTCAGTGTTTGAGGGTTCAGTGTTTAATGGTGGAGAGTTTAAGGTTTCTGGTTGTGGTTGTTGAGATGTAGTAGGTACTGTAGTTGTGGGTGTTGGAGGTGTTGGTTCAGAGTTTATGGTTTCTGTTGGTTCAGGCATTTGTTGTGGTGATTGAGGGTCTTGTGGTTGGTTTACATAGTTTCGTAAGGCTAAAGGCATAAACAACTCAGGTATTTGCTGTTTAGTGACATCTTTGTTTGTCAAATCACTGAACATTCTCTTAGCAACTTGAAAAGGCTGAATTACATCAGCTTCATCAATTGGAATGTTAGGCACACATGCAGTAAATAGCAATTGACAAAAACGAGCAAAATACACAGTAGTAGACTCAGATAATCTCTCTCCCAAGTTCATTAGTACTAGTCTACCAAAATCAAAGTTACCTCCATATAGTAGAGCATGACCAATTTGGAGTGTATCCAGAGGTAGTGCATCCCAGTTTGTTGTCTTCTTTCCAAAAGCCCTTGTTATACAATCAAAGAAGAAACTCCATTCCTTTCTCAAACTTGGCCGTCTCAAAGACCCTATCTTGTTCAAGTTTCCTGCACATCCAATTTGTTCCAACATTGTCCTCAATCGATCATGACCAACAACACTGTAAGAAGTGTGTGTCTCAAAGTCCAAAGCATCCCTGACAGTGGTTGGAGTAATGATATACTCTGATTCTTCATGAGTGAAAATGATTGTTGGAGTGCCAGCCTCTCCTCCATCATCATATTCAGAGTTTGTCCAGAAAGTAGCAATCTGTGAAGCAGATAATGTTCGTGGTGCAGTTAGAGCCGTCCCTATCTCAGAATCGTTCAAGAAGTTTTGGAACAAGTGAAACGCCTGTGGAGCATTTTCATTCTCCAATGGTGCTGCATAGTTACTAGGGAGAAAAACTAACCCTGCTGCATCAAATGCTTTAGTTGCCATTAGTAACAAGATACGAAGATATTCAGAGAAAAGATTTGTATGCACTGTAAGTGTTTATCAAAAAGTGAAGGAGAGAATAAGAGAAGTGTGAAAATGAATAAGTATGTAGGTAACTGTGAATGTGAATCGATAAGGAGTGAGAGACTAAAAACGATTAGAGTAAAATTAAAACTCAATCGTTTATTTAGTAAAAGCGCGCAACTGTTGTAGAGTAGTGTGTGAGTGGGACACAATCATGGGACACGTGTCAAACAGCCAATGGATCACTTAATAATTACCGCTGTTATTCCTATAATCACGACACTTAGACACATTAACACTAATTAACAGTTGTCAACTACCCCAATTACTCCAATAATAGTCAAATCATCTCAATTAAACTTTACCTCAGAGTACTTAACACAATTCAACAGTGTTTATCAATTTTCCAACTTTATCACTAAGACCCTTTCAAAAATTGCACAGTTGTGAATATGAGTGTGTGTGAAGCAGAGTTTACTGAAATCAATTTTTAGAGCATCTAATATTTCATAAAATCCATAACAAACAGTTAATAAACACTGAATGCACAAACTCTCATATTAAACACTGATTGTTTGATGAATGCTAAACTCTGTAGTTACTGTTATACAGAAATCTGAAAACTTCCATTTCCTTTGATGTCCATGATTATCCAAGTAAGCACACAGTCTTTAAAGACAAAAATATCAAGAGATAGAAATCAGAGCATCATTCAGTGAATAACAGTCATGAACTGTATAACCTCACAAACTCTCAAAGCACACAAGTGTTTAGGTGATGTGTTTACACTCACATTCAATCAGAAATAGCAGAGTCTACCATATGCTTGAATGTCCACCAATTCTACACTACTTTGAGTACATGTATTCACAAATCAAAAGGACTTTATTCAGGGTTTAAATGGAGTAAGATCAAACAGATGAAAAGAGATGTTTTATTCATGAGTGACTTCAAGCTGAGCATCTTAAAAGAACAAAGTGTTCAGTCACAGTATATATTTGTACAAGATCAGTATATATGCTCTTTTTCTTTTTTTTTTTTTTTTATTTATTTAGCATATACACTGAGTAAACTTTTTCTTTTCTTGAGAAACACTCATCTGTTTGAGAAAAAAAAAAATATTTAACTGCTCTTAATACTTCAGAGTATAAGAAAAATGAGCAGTTAATAAGGCTCAAAGGGGTTTACTAAGGATGGAATTTATGAACAGTGTTTATACAGTGTTTGTACAATGTTCAAAAGAATTTCGAACAGTGTTTGAAAGAATGGTAAATCCTATTGCCTTTATCATTTTCATGCACACACATATCCTGTAGTCTCAAAATGGTTTAATACAAGTTCTAGAGAAACATACTACCTGATGAATATCACACATCAATAAATATTGATTGATAGAAAATGTATCAATCACTGATTTGGCTCAAACTCTCACAGGGTGTAAACATGAGTCTGAACTCACCAAACTAATCACTGACACATCTCAAGTTTTATGATTTTCACAAGTACAAACAAGGAATCCTCATGAACCATACCTTTGGAAACAGAATGTCACTTATCAGAGTTTAGAGTTCATCAATAACCAAAATTATTTATGAGTGGCCATGCACACAATATTCATAGACTCAGAGTTTAGGACTAAATAAACTAAGAGATGCTATAAATATGAAACAGTATCATGCTGTGTTAATTTTCTGCACAAAGTCTGATTAGATAGCAGTGACTCAGAAAGAATCATGATTTATTTACTGAGAATCATGCTCCATACAATTTTCTTCATTGGTGTTTTCATTCAGACAATAATCAATTCTGAATTAACTGAGTGTATCTAACATGTTAACAGTATTTAACAGACAGACATGCTGACAGAGTTTAAAAAGATTTAAACATTAGCATGCAGAACAGAGTTTAACACCATGGTTCACATAGCACTTAACAATGTTTTAAATCATGAGCAATGAGTTTTTGAGTCTAACCAACATCTCTAGTTAAAACTAGAGACCATTCCTAGTTCATTGACCAGTCTTGTAAATGTGGCTTCACTCAATGGCTTGGTGAAGATATCTGCAAGTTGTTGTTCTGTAGACACAAAGTGAAGCTCTATGTTGCCTTCCTCTACATGCTCTCTGATGAAGTGATACCTTATGCTGATGTGCTTTGTCATTGAATGTTGCACTGGATTACCTGTCATTGCAATAGCACTTTGATTATCACAGTAAATAGGTATCTTGGAATACCTTAATCCATAATCCAGCAGTTGATTCTTCATCCATAAAATCTGTGCACAACAGCTACCAGCAACAATATACTCTGCTTCAGCTGTAGATGTAGATATTGACTTCTGTTTCTTGCTATACCAGGAAACAAGTCTGTCACCCAGAAATTGACAACTTCCACTGGTGCTTTTTCTGTCTATCTTACATCCAGCAAAGTCTGCATCAGAGTAACCAAGAAGTTTAAACTCTGATTCTCTTGGATACCACAGCCCCAAAGTCATAGTGCCCTTGAGGTATTTGAATATCCTCTTTACTGCTGTTAAATGTGGTTCTCTTGGATCTGCCTGGAACCTTGCACACAAGCAAGTTGCATACATGATATCAGGTCTGCTAGCTGTCAAATAGAGCAAAGAACCAATCATTCCTCTGTAACTTGTCATATCTACTGATGACCCTGCATCTTTGTCCAACTTAGTTGCAGTTGCCATGGGAGTTGTTGCAGATGAACAGTCAAGCATACCAAATTTCTTGAGAAGGTTTCTGGTATATTTTGCTTGATTTATAAAAATTCCATCATCTGTTTGCTTCACCTGTAGGCCTAGAAAATAACTAAGCTCTCCCATCATACTCATTTGATATCTTGACTGCATGAGTTTGGCAAACTTCTTGCAGAGTTTATCATTAGTAGACCCAAAAATAATGTCATCCACATATATCTGAACTAAAAGCAAGTCACTACCATTTTGGAAGTAAAACAGAGTTTTGTCAATAGTACCTCTGTTAAATCCACTTTCTAGTAGAAATTTGGCAAGGGTTTCATACCATGCCCTTGGTGCCTGCTTAAGTCCATAGAGAGCCTTGTCTAACCTGTAGACATGGTCTGGATATTTTGGATCTACAAACCCTGGTGGTTGTTCCACAAACACTTCTTCTTCAAGTTTTCCATTCAAAAATGCACTTTTTACATCCATCTGAAACACTTTGAATTTCATGTGGGAGGCATATGCTAGAAAAATCCTGATTGCCTCCAATCTAGCCACTGGTGCAAATGTTTCATCATAGTCAATTCCTTCCTGTTGTGAGTAGCCTTTTGCAACCAGTCTTGCCTTGTTCCTTGTGATAACACCCTCACTGTCAGTTTTATTCCTGAAAACCCATTTAGTACCAACAATGGATCTATTCTTAGGCCTTGGTACAAGTGTCCACACTTCATTTCTTTCAAATTCATTTAGCTCTTCTTGCATTGCTGTTATCCAGTCAGCATCTTTAAGAGCTTCTTCCACTTTCTTTGGCTCAGATTGTGACAAGAATGCATGAAATAGACATTCATTTGTTGTTGCACTTCTTGTCCTTACTTTTGCATCTGGATCACCAATAATCAAATCAGGTGTGTGAGATTTAGTCCATTTTCTTGCAGAAGGCAGATTGCTTCTGTCATCATGTGATCCTCCCCCTTGATCCATGCTCTCCTGATTTTCCTGGTGTCTTTCCTCATTTTCAGATGCTCCCCCTGAATGTGACTGCTCAGAATTTGAATGATCAGAGTTTGAATCAACAGTGTTTGATTCAGAGTTATCATTTGAGTCACTATCAGTGTTTGAATTTTCACTTTGATGTGATTCTTCATGCTCCCCCTCAACTGGTTCTTCCCTTGTTTCTGATTGAAGAGTTTCTTCAGTATTTACCAGTAGAGGTACAGAGTTTAGATTAACAGAGTTTGACACATCAGTCTGATCAGAGTTTACTTTTTCAGAGAATAAATCTTCATTTTCAAAGTGCAGTTGATCATGTTCATTTACATCTTCAAGTCCAGTTATTTTCTTGTCATCAAATGACACATGAATTGATTCCATGATCACTCTGGTTCTCAGATTATAAACTCTGAATGCCTTAGTTGACAGTGGATAGCCAACAAAAATTCCTTCATCTGCCTTTAGGTCAAACTTGGTCAACTGTTCAGGATGAGTCTTCAACACAAAGCACTTGCATCCAAAAATATGAAAATATTTTAGATTTGGCTTTTTCTTCTTCACCATTTCATATGGTGTTTTACCATGCTTGTTGATCAGTGTTGCATTTTGAGTAAAACAAGCAGTTTGAACTGCTTCTGCCCAGAAATATGTTGGCAATTTTGCTTCATCTAGCATGGTTCTGGCAGCTTCTATCAAGGTTCTGTTCTTTCTCTCCACTACACCATTTTGTTGTGGAGTACCAGGTGCAGAAAACTCTTGTTTTATCCCTTTACTCTTGCAAAATTCTTCCATAGATGAATTCCTGAATTCAGTTCCATTGTCACTTCTGATTATCTTCACTTGATGCTCTGACCCTTTTTCCAGTTGAATTACATGTTCTGTCAGTGTTAATGCAGTTTCATCCTTCTTTGCAAGAAAATATACCCATGTGAATCTGGTATATTCATCAACAATGACTAATGCATATTTCTTCTTTCCAAGAGACATCACATTCACTGGACCAAAAAGATCAACATGTAGTAGATGATAAGGATCAGCAATTGAAGACTCAGATTTACTTTTGAAAGATGTTTTTCTCTGTTTGGCTTTTTGACAAGAATCACACAGTCCTTCTACATTCAACAAGGACTTTGGTAGACCTCTTACAAGATCATTCTTGATTAGCTCATTGATGTTGTTCAGATTCAAATGAGAGAGTTTCTTGTGCCATTTCCAACTCTCTTCACTGGACATCCTTGAAGACAGACACACTGCTTTGCCATCAGTGTTTGTTGACAATTTGATTTCATAGATGTTATTGTGTCTGTTTCCAACTAGAGCAACTTTCCCTGTAGATTTACTGATCACTTGACAATATTCAGGCTGAAAATCTACATGATAACCTCTGTCACAGATTTGACTCACAGATAGCAAATCATGCTTGAGTCCTGGAACAAGAGCTACATTTGTGATGATGACATTTCCAAGATTAATATTGCCATATCCCAGTGTATGTCCTATGTTGCCATCTCCATAGGAAACTTCTGGGCCAGCCTTCTCCTCAAACTCTGATAGCAGGGCTTTATTTCCTGTCATGTGTCCTGAACATCCACTGTCCACGACTAGGGTACTGACCCTTGGGCCCTGCAATCACAAACAATCACTGATTATTAGTTTTAAGGATCCAGACTTGCTTGGATCCTTTGGCTTTCTTAAATCTGTTAGCTTTTGCAGCGGAATTCAAATTAACAGAGTTTAAGCTAACTTTTTCAGAGTTTACATTTGCAGAGTTTACTTTAACCCATTTCAAATTTGGTTTGGGTTCATAGTAATTATAATAAATAGCATGATAATCTCTGCAAGTGTAAATAGAATGCCAAGTACTTCCACAGTGTTTGCATAAAGTCTGTGGTCTAGTTCTCACATAATCACTCTTTACTGCAGTTTTAGAAGGCAAAGAATTAATGTTCTTATTCTTACTGCAGAAACTAGCAAGATGATTAGTGCTACCACAATTAAAGCATGTTTTTCTAGGAGCTAATGAAGCAAGCATTGGCTTAATTCCTGATGTGATGCCTACTTTTCCATTTTTGTTTTTCTTAGGCAATCTCTGTTTGTTGACAGATTTTATCTCCTTAAGCTTATGCTTGAGTTGTTTATCTGTCATTAAACCAATGTTAGCCTCTTTAACAAAAGTTTTAGCATATGACTCCTTAACAGCCTTTTTCTGTGCTTCAGTCTTAGGTCCACCTGTTCCCATGACATTACCTTCAGATGAATAATGTGGTCTTTTCTTTACCTGATTTTCAAATCTAAGTTCATCTCCTACAGAGTAACCTAGACCTACTGTGTCTGACTGAAACACTTCTTGAGTGTCTTTACCAGAGTGTGTCCAAGTTTTAATGATGTGTTTAGTATCCTCCAATTCTGATTCTAGTTGCTTATACTTACCTAGCAACTCTTGTTCAATAAACACTGCATCATCTCTCTCTTTCTGAATTTTATTCATGATCTCTAGCTGTTCCTCAACAAGTTTATTTCTTTCTTTAAGTTGAGAACACTCAGACTTTATCCTCTCATTTTCTAAAGTCTGATCCCTATAACTGATATGCAATGCTTTAAGATAAATTCTCAATTCAGTTATATTATCAGTGTTATAAGCATAGGTAGTTGGAGGTACCTTGAGATCATCATTTTCAGTCTGAGTAGTAGCCATGAGAGCATAGTTGACTTCCTCATCTGAATCTGAAGTGTCTGCCCAATCTCTGCCTTTGGTGTAGAGTGCCTTTTCAGTTTTACCCTTCTTGCACTCTGGAGCATAGTGTCCCATCTCCTTACACTTGTAGCATTGAATCTCAGACTTATCTTTCTTTCCAGATTTGAAGTCCTTTCCCTCAGCTTTCTTGAAATTCTTCTTGTCAGACTTTGAGTAGTCCCTTGAGAATCTCTTTCCCTTCTTGAAGTTCTTGTAACCCATCTTCTTGAAGGTCTTTACCATCAATGCAGCCATTTGCATCATCTCTTCATCATCTTCAGAATCAGATGAACCATCTGTGTTTGAGTCAACATCAGTGTTTGATGACTCATTCTCTGAATGGATGACTAAGGCTTTCCCTTTTGCCTTTCTCCTTGATGCCTCCTTCTTTAATGGTTTCTCCTCAACCTTGAGTGCAACAGATTTTGACTTTCTACTTGTTCTTTTGTTTCTCTGCTCCAATTCCAATTCATGGGTTTTGAGAAGCCCATAAATTTCATCAATCTCTGTTTCACCAAGTTCATAGTTATCTCTAATAGTGGTTGTTTTCACATCCCACTTTTCAGGTAGAGAAAGAAGAAACTTGAGATTTGAGTCTTCTAAATCATATTCTTTGTTAACCAATGACAAATCATTGAGCAGTTTACAGAATCTGTCAAATGTTTCTGTCATGGTTTCATCAGACTTTGCCTCAAAGTGCTCATACTCCTGAGTGAGTATGTTTCTTCTGTTTTTCTTGATTGCAGGAGTTCCTTGACACCTAACCTCAAGTGCATCCCATATTTCCTTTGCAGTTGTGCAATTAATCACTTTATTAGACATAACATTGTCTAATGCACTGTGAAGTAAATGTCTCACTTTTGCATCCTTTGCAATAGATGAAAGATCCTCAGCAGTTAGATCTTTCTTTTCCTTTGGAATGACCTTTGCCTCCTCACCAGCAGCAGCAGCAGATAATTTTGTTGGTTTGTGAGGACCTTCATAAATTCTATCAAGGTATTCTGGATCTGTAGCCTCCAGAAACATGGTAATTTTCACCTTCCAAATTGCATACTCTGATGGCCTAAGTATAGGAACCCTGATTGTCTCATACCTACTAACAGTAGTAGGGGCTTTCTCATTTGGTGGAGGTATCTCTGCCATTGATTACTATTGTGTTTGGATCTTTAGCTGTAATAAAATAACAGATTTGGCTCTGATACCACTTGTTAGGTCGAATACACAATAAGCAATCAAATACTGTATGAGTAACTTAACAAGAACACACTGTTTAACAATTAAAAACTGTTTGGAATTAATAATTCCTCTCTCAGTGATGTAAATATCACAGAGAGCTGCTTAGGTTACAATGGATGAATATCTCAATGTTCGACTACCCTTCTAGGATTAACCTAACTGTATTTATAGAACATACAGCTTCGTACAATCAGTAACTGATACTCCTAAAATCAAGCTATACAATTGATATCAATCACGATTGCTTCAGTCTTCCAAGTCAACTCAATCTCTTTGACAGCTTTCCAATCTTCAAAGATATTACTTCCATATTTATCAATCTTCAAACACTGTTGACTCTTCAGACAATACCGCTACAGAGTTTAACAAACTCTGTTTGCGCTTCCAGTCAGTGTTTAATCAAACTCTGACTGCTTCCAGCTAAACTCTGTTTTCTGACTTTAGCTTCCAAACACTGTTTTCATCAATCATTTCTAACAGGTTAATAATTAGTATTATGATATTATTGTTTTATTTTTATTAAATAGAAACGCTCGTGATATAATTGGAAAAAGAGAGGTTTTAGTAAAAAAATAAATAAAAAGGTAACGTGTTTTGGCTGAAAAAGGTAATCGCCCATGCCCATGATATAATTGAAAAAAGAGAGATTTTAGTTAGAGAAAAGAAAAAAGGTAACGTGGCTGAAAAGGGTAATTGATTAGTTAATTGTAATTATAATACAATTACGTTATTTGATTAAATTTTAAAAAAGGAATGAAAAAGATATTGTATTTTACCTGAAAAAGTAAATTATTTTGTTTTTGAAAAATATAAAAGGTAATATGTTTAACCTGAAAAAGGAAATTGATTAATATAGGAGAAATTTTAGTATAAAATATATAAGATATTATATTTCACCTGAAAAAGGAAATTGTTTAGTCATTGAAAAATGGAAAAGATAATATGTTTAACTTAAAAAAAAAATTGATTAGTTAGTAGGATGAGTAAGGGTAAATAAGTAAAATCAACAGGTACCGTACCGACCGAATTTTATCTAACTAAAATTTCTCCTTTAGGAATCAATTTTCTTTTTCATTTTAAACATATTACCTTTTCTATTTTTCAATAATTAAATAATTTCCTTTTTCAGGTAAATTAGAATATCTTTAATATTTTATCTAACTAAAATTTCTCTTTTTTAAAAATACTATGAGCAATTTTGTTTAATAAAATAACATAATTATATTATAAATACTATTAACTAATCAATTACCTTTTTCAGTCAAAACACGTTATCTTTTCTTTTTTCTATAACTAAAATCTTTCATTTTCCAATTATATTATGGACGGTTATCGTTTTCAGCCAAAACACGTTACCTTTTTTCTTTTCTCTTACTAAAACCTCCTTTTTCCAATTATATCATGGGCGTTTCTATTTAATAAAAATAAAATAATAATATTATTATAATAGTAATAATTAACCGATTAACTTTCCAACTAAAACATATCATCTTTTTTATTTTTTCTAATTAAATTCCCTTTTTTTCTAGAAATATAACGGGCAACATTAATTCCTCATTTTCTAAAAACTATGAGCAATTTTATTTAGTAAAATAACATAATTAAATAATAATTACTATAAACTAATCAATTGCCATTTTCACATAAATCATGTCATCTTCATGTTACCTTTCTATTTTCTCTAACTAAAATCTCTCTTTTTCCAATTATATCACCGACGGTTCTATTTAACACTATTAGCAATTTTGTTTAATAAAATAAAATATTATAATTACTAAAAATTAATCAATTACTTTTTCAGCTAAAATATGTTACCTTTTATATTTTTCTATTTTTCAGTTAATTTTATTTATTTACCCTTATTTAATGGTACATGTTATTTTACGTAATTATCCTTGCTTAATTATTTATAATTGCTAATAACTAATAAATTTCCTTCATTAGATAAAATATGTTACCTTTTCTATTTTTCAATAACTAATCTTTTTTCACATAAAATATGAGAAATTCTTTCATTTTTACATTTTTATATGAGATGATTTGATAGTAATTATATAAATGTTATCCGTGATATTTCTAGAAATGGAGGGATTTTATTTAGAATATATAGAAAAGATGATAGGTTTTAGTTGAAAAAGGTAATCGATTAATTATTGGTAATTATAAAATTATTATTTTATTTTATTAAATAGAATGCCCATGACATGTTTAGAAAAATATAGGATTTAGTTAGTGAAAATTAAAAAGGAAACATGTTCTAGGTGAAAAGGTAATTGATTAGTTTATAATTAATTATAATTTAATAATCTTATTTTACTAAATATAATTTCAAGTAATATTTTTAGAAAAGGGGAAATTAATATTGTCCGTGATATTTCTATTAAAAGAAGGATTTTAGTTAGAAAATATAGAAAAGATGATACATTTTAGCTGAAAAAAGTATTCGGTTAATTATTAATATTAAAATATTATTAGTTTATTTTATTAAATAGAATCGTATTTGATATAATTGGAAAAAGAGAGATTATATAAAATTAAAAAGATGACATGATTTATGTGAAAAAAGTAATTGATTAGATTATATAATTATAATTTATTTATGTCATTTTACTAAATAAAATTGCTCATAATTTTTAGAAAATGAGAAATTAATGTTGCCCGGGATATTTCTAGAAAAAAGGGAATTTAATTAGAAAAATAGAAAATATGATATGTTTTAGCTAAAAAGATAATCGGTTAATTATTAGTATTATAATATTATTATTTATTTTTATTAAATAGAAACATATGTGATATAATTGGAAAAAGTGAGGTTTTAGTAAGAGAAAAGAAAAACGGTAATGTGCTTTGGCTGAAAAAGTTAACCGTCCATGATATAATTGGAAAAAGAGAGATGTTATTTAGAGAAAAAAAAGAAAAGGTAACGTGTTTTGGGTGAAAAAAGTAATTGATTAGTTAATAGTAATTATAATATAGTTATGTTATTTTATTA
Organism: Kitagawia praeruptora; assembly: GCA_037693485.1. Classification (NCBI taxonomy): domain Eukaryota; kingdom Viridiplantae; phylum Streptophyta; class Magnoliopsida; order Apiales; family Apiaceae; genus Kitagawia; species Kitagawia praeruptora. The sequence goes on along the minus strand of CM075347.1, from coordinate 86,217,667 downwards.
AACAAAATTGCTTGTACTATTTTAAAAAAAGAGAAATTTTAGTTAAATAAAATGTGAAAAATATTCTATTTTACCTGAAAAGGGAAACTATTTAGTTATTGAAAAATAGAGAAGATAATATGTTTAACCTGAAAAAGGAAATTGATTAATAAAGGAGAAAATTTAGTTAGATAAAATATAAAAGAATATTGTATTACCTGAAAAGGGAAATTATTTAGTTCTTGAAAAATAGAAAAGATAATATGTTAAGGAAATTAATTAGTTAGTACATCTGTAATTGAGTAAGGGTAAATAAGTAAAATCAACAGGTACCGTACCGACCAACCAACCAACCAAACTTTTAATGTTTCGGCTTTTATATAATAGTATTAAAAAGATGACATGATTTATGTGAAAAAAGTAATTGATTAGATTATATAATTATAATTTATTTATGTCATTTTACTAAATAAAATTGCTCATAATTTTTAGAAAATGAGAAATTAATGTTGCCCGGGATATTTCTAGAAAAAAGGGAATTTAATTAGAAAAATAGAAAATATGATATGTTTTAGCTAAAAAGATAATCGGTTAATTATTAGTATTATAATATTATTATTTATTTTTATTAAATAGAAACATATGTGATATAATTGAAAAAAGTGAGGTTTTAGTAAGAGAAAAGAAAAACGGTAATGTGCTTTGGCTGAAAAAGTTAACCGTCCATGATATAATTTGAAAAAGAGAGATGTTATTTAGAGAAAAAAAGAAAAGGTAACGTGTTTTGGGTGAAAAAAGTAATTGATTAGTTAATAGTAATTATAATATAATTATGTTATTTTATTAAACAAAATTGCTTGTACTATTTTAAAAAAAGAGAAATTTTTGTTAAATAAAATGTGAAAAATATTCTATTTTACCTGAAAAGGGAAACTATTTAATTATTGAAAAATAGAGAAGATAATATGTTTAACCTGAAAAAGGAAATTGATTAATAAAGGAGAAAATTTAGTTAGATAAAATATAAAAGAATATTGTATTACCTGAAAAGGGAAATTATTTAGTTCTTGAAAAATAGAAAAGATAATATGTTAAGGAAATTAATTAGTTAGTACATCTGTAATTGAGTAAGGGTAAATAAGTAAAATCAACAGGTACCGTACCGACCAACCAACCAACCAAACTTTTAATGTTTCGGCTTTAATATAATAGAATAGATAGATAGATTATAGATAGATGGCTCGTGATATTTTTGGAAAATGAGAGATTATAGTTATAAAACATAAAAAAAGTAATGTGTATATTAAAAATACATATGTATTATTAATCTATTATTATTATTATTAAAAATAAAAAACAATTAAAATATTATAAAAATTACTTTTAAAAAAATCATCATAAAAAATATATTATAAAATAATAATTAAATAACATGTGCATTACACGGCTATAAAGGATATAATTAAAGCTACTAATAATAAAAGTATACATGTGGGAAAAATATGGTCACAAAGAAGAAGTTTCTTGGGGCCTTGGGCTAATTGTATTGTATTTAAAGGCTGCGCCGAAAACATCTGTATTTGTTTTTTTTTTTTTTGCTAAATAACATCTGTATTTTTTGTTTCCTGCATTATGTAACCTTTTTTTTTTTTTTGAAGTCTGAATTATGTAACATAAACATATAATCGAGAGCACAAAAAAAAAATACAAATTACCATAAATTATTGTATCTTATAGGAAAAAAACATTCTTTTATTGATTCGTATAATGTGTAAGAAAAGTTGGTGTTTACCGCGCCGCCTATCTAGAGAAAGGCAAGTCTTGTACAAAATTACTCAAGATTCAACTAGCTGGCAAGTTTCATAAAAAACTGAAACTAAATCGCGTAACTATGTATATGTTTGAAACTAATTGCGTACTATTTTCAACTAGAGACTGTAAATTGATTTTAGTGATCAATTTATCCATGGAAATTGCCGGTTATTAATACCGTTAATTATGTGCACACGAAATTTCCATTAACAACTTGACCAAAACTAAACTATAAATACTGATTGCAGTTAGCCTTATATTCATCTTCCTTGACACAAATAAATCTATTACATTCTAAGGTTACAGAGAATCAAGACCATGATGAAGAAAACTCAGGGCCGGAAAAAGATAGAGATGCAGAAAATAGATGACCGAAGTAGTCTGCTGGTGACTTTTTCGAAACGCAGGGTAGGTGTTTTCAAGAAAGCAACCGAGCTTTGTGTTTTAACTGGTGCCGAAGCAGCTGTAATCGTTCAGTCTCCTGGAAACCGTGTCTACTCTTTCGGACATCCGAGCGTGGACACTGTTGTTGATCAGTATCTTGCTGGAAGTTCCTCAGCGCCACAAGAGCATGCGCCCACAAATGAAGTCGACGCAGCCGTGAATGATAGGTTGAATCAAGAGTATTTAGAGATTACCAAGGAGATTGAAGATGAGAAGCGTAAGAAGGTTGATGTTATCGAGAATAAAGCGGAAGATGGTCCTAACTGGTGGGAAAAACCTTTTGATAATTTAGGGGTAGAAGAGCTTGAGGAGTATATAGCTTCAATGGAAACACTGAAGAATAAAGTGATTGCAAGAGCTAATGAAATGCAGATGATTAGAAATTCTTCCATGTTTAATGTAAGTCAAGAGCTCGAAAAACGATAAGCTTTTGGTCGGTCTGGCCACATGGTGATGGATCGCCCTCCAAGATTTAACACCGTGTGCTTTGGTTTTTTCTTGATTTAATTTATTGGCATGAATTTGAAAATAAGTTTAGTTGGACAATTACTATTACTATAGAACAATGATTGAACATTTGATTTCATAGCATATTTGAATTGGTTTATAAATATTACTATTTCATCTTGTTTTTTTTTCTTTTACCTAGATTGAAGATTTAATTTCAGGACAGGTAATTAGTTACAAAATTCTTCCAGTAGTTTCCAATAATTTTCAAAAATCATAATTTTTTCTTCTCCAGAGAGAGGTAGGATTCATCTATTCTGTTATGAATCCTCCTCCTCGCAAGAGCGTTTAGGAAAATTTTCATTGGAAAATTTGGGAATTTTCCTAAATTTAGTTGATGATCGAATGCAAATTTAGGAAAATTAGAGTGCATTGTGTATGGTTTGGTTCATATGTAAGAAAAAGTTAATACCGTAATAACCAAAACATACCAACTTCCAAAATACATTAATTCTCGAATTTATAATTTTAAATAGTATTGGGTTTTATATAACAAAAGAATGATAGATTGAGTAGTTAGCGACCTTACATGCTGTACTAATTAAATTTGATGCAGAGTTTTTAAGAATGTAGCTTACCCATCTTCTTTGAGATGGTAAAAGTGGCTTAAAAGAATTATATGATTTTAGCTCAAGTACATAGCATTGGTGATATTGGCAATTTAGTCTCGAGACCAGTGGTGATGCATCACAAAAAATTAAATATTCACTTACACATGTCTCTATAAAAATGCTAAAAAGGAGTTTGGCTCCCCCTTAACAAAGATTGACGTCTCACATCTGGTAAGAAAAGTCCAGAATGTGGCTTTATGTGTGTTGGCTTTTCATTTTGAGTTGTTTGGTTGCTATTAGCTTATGCTGATCCATGATCAAATTATTTTAATTAAGTCTGCCAGTTTTTCCCTTTCAGTTCATGCACATTTAGTTGGTTGGGTAATTTACATATGCATGTAATGATCATACATATATGTTCTTTTTGATTATAAGTTTTAATGTTGTGTTTTTCCCATTATTTTCTGGTCCTATAGTACTGCTATTTTAAAACTTTTTGTTGGAACCAGATTTCTGCCGGATAATCTCTTCATTTGGACCTGCAAAAGAAGAAGAATGCGAGGGTGTTGACCCCCGATTCACCTCCGGCGTAAGAATAAGTATTCCGGTTCTTTTAGAGAGATATAGGTAAAACATAGAGAGATTGTGTTTAGAGAATACTTGAGTTGTTCTCCCCCTCACTGGCCAGCTTCCTCTCTTATTTATAGTGTGGTAATGAATCATTAGGAGGTGGAAAAGATGGAACACTCATGTCCCACATTTTGAGGTGTCCTTTATTGATTGGACCGAAGCCACCGAAGGATCTCTATGTCTTGGATCCTTTTCTAGGTGTACAGTAATGGGCTTTCATATTTATATATGGACTTGATAGATGGACCTCCAACACTTTTTTTTTTTTTTTTAGTCAAAGATTTTATAAGGAATATGCTCTGTATTGAAGATTTTCAAGGCTGCCCACATTTATACTCGTGCTAGTAAAGAGAAGCATGCTGGAATGTCTTAATGAATTTCGTTCCTTTGGGCTAGTTCAGTGTACCAAGTATTGTTGTCTAGTAAAAGATTCTTCCTTTTTTCTTACATTCCTGATTGCTCAACTAACCAAGATGGGAGCAGGATAAAGACGAAGTGCAGCATCAGATATCTATATATCTTACTTTTTCTTGGGTTGGCTTGTGGTGTATTAATGTTTTTCTTCACAAGATTTTTGGGAGCAATGGCATTAACTGGTAAAAAGAGTTCTCCAAATGATTATGGATGGGTGGAGTCTCAGACCCTATTGGTTATCTTTGATGACACATTTATCTTTTGCATGTCTAATTAGCAGATACTGGCCTGTGACTTGCACGTTTTCCAGCTTTCACCGGTGCAAAAAATGTGGATATCATATCTGCGGCAAACACATATGTTCAGGTTCCTTTTACAATATATAAGTTCCTGTTACATTTCTCTCTGGTCATTATTCTATAGTTTTTCACAACTGTGAGTAGGTCAATCTTTTTTTCTTTATAAATATGTTAATTATTAAGGGGTTATGAATTATTTTTTGTTGGTTTTTGACTTTAAAATTCTTATCCTCTCTGCTTGCCGTTTCTTTCTTCTTTCAACTCGTATTTTATATATGTATGTACTCCTATACCATCAAAAGAATGACACAGGAAAGTCTCTCTAAAAGTGCTCTATCAATAAACTTGTCTATAATTATTCTGAAAAATATTTACTTCATAAGTTTTTCTGCAAGAAGTGTTGTTAATAATTTGCAAACTAGGAGACAAATGAGATTATAGAATCTTTTAGATACCAACATTCTTTTTATGGGTAGTTGTTAAGTAACCAACTCTCCCAAAACCTTAAGGTGTTAAGAAGAGGCCTTGATTGGATCATATATTAGATATTACAGTTTTTACTGAATTAGAAACTTATTGAACAATTATGGAGATGCTAATTTTGTACAAAAACTACAGTGAGCCAGGTGTTAGATTTCGCGATTTATCTGTCAACCGATTTGAATAATTCTATATCAAATTTTCACTTTTTGCTGTAGTTTTACTTTTGTTATTGTTATAGATTCGAGGGTTAGCTTTGCCCGCTGTGCTCATTGGATGTGTTGCTCAGAGTGCAAGGTCCGAACTCGTAGCTCTGTTTGCGTTATATCAATTTTCTTTGATAGAGAATGCGCAGAATAAAGTAGTTCCTGTTGTACTCTTTTACTGCAAACTGTTCCATGGGACTGTAATTGTTGTTAAACTGAGCACATGAGATGCGGCAAGATTCAGTATGGTAAGTGAAGAATGCACCTAAACATTTCGAGGATTAATTACATTTATACTCTGAAAAATGACTAACCTCATCTATAAAAAATGTTAAATCACACCACTGTCATTTTTTGGTTCATAGCTTTCAGATCTTCAACTTTATAAAGATTTAAGATTGGTGTGTTTACTAGTTATCATCTATTTTGGCTCAGTCTTGGCATGAAAGATTCTTGGGGACCTTTGAAAGCTTTACCAGTTGCCAGTGCTGTAAATGGGATTGGTGATGTGGTCCTATGCACATTCCAAGACTATGGTATCGCAGGAGCAGCATGGGCAACAATGGCATCACAAGTATGGTGATTAGGCATTATGTTTCAGTTTTACAATATCGAACATTTGATATATTGATAAATCTACACGTCAGACAGTTCACTGCAAACTTCCTGTCCTCTATTGTATTTACATGGATATACTTCAGGTTATTGCAGCTTATATGATGGTTGCGGCACTTAACAGGAAAGGATATAATGGTTATCTTTTTTCTGTTCCATCATTCAATGATTTAAAAATTATATACAGCGTCGCTGCGCCAGTGTTGGTCACAATGATATCAAAGGTTTGTAACAATATCGCTTGTTTCTCTTGATGTGTCTAATGAGCTTTGACAACTAATACAGATACTCCCTCCGTCTCTTAAAACATTTCCTGTTTACTATTTCGGGACATTCAAAATACTTTTCTCCTTTCTATTTTAAGCCATATAAAACAATATTCAATACCCACTACTCCTTAAAAACAATATTTAATACCCACTACTCCATCCACTACTCCTTAAAAACAATATTTAATAACCACTATTTCACCCATTACTCTTTAAAAACAATATTCAATACCCACTACTCCCCCACTATTCTTTAAAAACTATATTCAATATCCACTATTTCACCCACTACTCCTTAAAAACAATATTCAATACCCACTACTCCATTAAAAAACAATATTCATTACTCATTATCTTAAAACCCGTGTTTTTAGTCAAATGAGCAATGTTTAAAGAGACCGAGGGAGTATTGTTTTTTAGGTGACGTTTTACTCACTTCTGGTGTATTTTGCTACTTCTCTTGGTATACAAACAGTTGCTGTACATCGGGTCAGTTACTGTTATGCTGTTATTCTTGATCTGCTCCTGAATTCTTTATGTACGAAGCTCAAGCACACTTACCTTGACAAATTGCAAATCTTTCTAGGTCATGATCCAAATATTCTGCATGTGTGCAGTATGGGCAGAACCTCTATCAATCGCAAACTGCTCAATCATTCATGCCAGAGCTGATACATGGAGCTAATCAAAATTCGTCAAGGGTTGGTGATATTTTTATTTTAAAAAGTCCACATAAGTGTTTCAGGGTTTATGCGACCGAGGTTTGCCAGTGAATGTCGATGGAACCGGTGGTGGTGATAGTGGCAGCAGCAGTATAGTTGCTGCTGATGATGATATTTGTGCCATTCATTTTTTAAAGGAATATTGCTTAATTGCTAGTTACTACAAAACACTGGTTTGCTTGATATTTCTAAGTGAAATCTAATAAATTGAAGGTACATACAGATACAGGCACGTATGCTATTGAAGTCTCTTTTAATAATTGGAGCACTAAGAGCAACTCCAAGAGTATCCAGGTTCATTCCTTAAATATCTATACTATTATATTAAAGCCGAAATATTGAAAGTTTTGGTTTTCTCCTAAGTTTTGGTTTTCACTCTAATTATTTAATTTTTAATTATTTATAATATAAAACAAATTAAATGAATTCCGTTAAACCAATACAGAGTAGTATTTTATATTTACACCATTACTAATACAGCTAAACTTCTAAACCTCATCTGCGCAATCTTCATCAATTTAATACACAATCTTCTTCGGCTTTTCTCTTCTTTTTCAACACCATATATCAAACATAAATACTTTTCACATAGCCGTTAGATCTAATAATAATGAATATTCTTTATTTAAATCCCTCTTCCAAAGATCAAGGTTCAAATCCCATCAACAACAAATTTACATTAAGATTTTATATTATTAATTCTAATCAATACATATCATTTATTAAACTATTATTATTACTAATAAATTCGTAATAAATTATTCTCTATTTTATTTGATTATATAATTTTAAAAGTATTTAAAAGTAACCCGTGCTTCGCACGGGCTATAAGCTAGTAATATAAAAAATTAAATCCTAGTAACTTTTAGGACATAGATAAGTAGTTTCATCTCCAACAATGTTCCCTATACTCATTCCTTATTTGATATTTTATTATTAAAAGTACTTTCTATCATTAAAAGTACAACATACAATGGAGAGAGATAAAGAGTGTTTGTAATTTTTTATAATAAAATACTTAGTATAAGTTAGGGGAACCTTAAAATAAGAGAGAAAATCCTTATTTTTAAGGTATGAGAGGAATGTCCTAGTGATTTAAGGAATCACTAGGACATTGTTGGAGCACTATTTTTACACTCATTTCTTAAAATTCAAGTTAGGAGCATCAATAAGTAGTCTCTTGGAATTGCTCTAAGTGGAATAATATTAGGATCCAATAGGAACATCTGTTCCCTTGTTATTTCCCCAAGCATTTTCGCCTGATGCCAAAGTCATAATGGAGGTCAGTTAAATTTCATTCCTCAGTTTGGTACTCCCTCCGTCTCACAAAACATTTCTCCTTTTGACTTTGAACACTGGTTGACTACTAATTTACACCTAATCTATAAGACCAAATATAATCATGAGTGATCTTGTTGAATTCGTATTTGTTAGTACTGTAATACAATGAAGTTTTATAATTAATAATAATATAAATTTAAAGATATAAAAGATTAAAAGTGTGTGTTGTCAAACGTGTCAAAAGTAATAGGAAAAGTATTTTGAGACAGAGGGAGTACCACTTTTCATGAGATTTTATTTCTCTTTTATAGTCAACTGTGTAATGGTGACACTTGTGGAAATCATTTGATCAAAGAGATATTAAACCCCGAACCCTTAATTATCTGACACTTGCCACTTGGCCTTTTGCCTAGAGCAAAGCCCTCTGAACATCTCTAATAAGGGTTGTCAATAGGTTGCAAAGTTCTATGTGGCATGACACTTCCCCATTTAATTAAAACACATACAACTGCTCAAAAATATATTTTACTTTACCCTTTTTTATATCTTACATATTTTAAATGAATTTATAAGATAATATAAAATTCATTTATGGGACCACATTAGCAACTTTTAAAATTGCCAACTATTAGAGTAGATTTGTAACAAAAGTTGCTAACAATGAAATGGAGAGAATAAATTAAAAAGTAATATATGTGATGATATGGTAGAAATTGGTAACTATATTGGCAACCTCTATTGGAGATTTGGAGATGCTCTAAGGTTAGGTCATTGTAGTAGGACTTGTATTTTCAAATGGAAGAGTGTATATGTATCCTTAGCTACGTGTCATGCACAGACAATGATAATTCAATTGTTCACTTGTGTGATTTGGGTGCGTACCGAGTGCACCCGGCGTATCCCCGTATTTTTTAGCAGGGATTCGTGGGATACAGGAGGGGTAGTTTTTGTAATTTTTTGGTTATCTTGCGTTGTTTCCGTTTCCGGTAAGTCCTCCCCCTCTATATTGGTATTGATTTGGAAGGGTTTGTATATATGTGTATCGATTTGTTCACTAATCCATAATCAATTTCTTCTTTCTTCTTCAGTTTTTCAGTGTATATATGTATATCACACACATATATATATATATATATATATATATATATATATATATATATATATACATATGACGTGTCTGGCGTCTGTACTCGACGTGCATATATGTTGATGAGACCTCAGTCCACAAATTTGTATATAAATATTTGACTTTTTCTTAACTTCTTTTTTAATTTTGATTTTTCAGAAATGAAAGTTAATAAAATTAACATGTAGTTAGACTTTTTACTTCTGCTTGACAAGACTTTTGTCTAGTCAATTTATATATTTGTCTACTTTTTTTTTATTTGAGTGTTATGTAACTATATTTTGGTTTTATTAATTATATATATAATATATATTTTTAATATTATAATAGTTACCGAATCCCCATATTTTTGATTTTGCCGAATTTGCGTATTCTGGCACAGGCACCTGCACCTACACCTACACCCTTGCCCTTGCTTCATAGCATATGACATATTATTGTTTTTTAGCTAAACACAAATTGTAATAACCCTAACTTTAACAATGCTACAGTGATCCCATGAATAGTAAAATTTGAGGATTTAGGGAAAAGATATGTAGGTACTCTATAATGGAAACAGAAAATGAATAAACAGAAACCATATTAGTATTGTACAATGAAATTTAGTGACTCGAAATGAAGATAGATTTCAGAAATTCCTGAATATGGATTTTGAGGATTTTGATTTCGAATAAGCTTCTATTGGACATTAAGAAGCATGGAGATATTGAAGGAAATTATATATTGAGGAATTAATGAATTAGAGTAAACTAAGGAATTATTAAGTTAAGGAAATACTAAAGGAATTTGGATTGTTAAATGATTTCAGAACCACTGAGATAATGAGGTATATTCGAAACGAATCACAATTAGACGAGAATGGAAACCAAGTAACCAAGGTTAGTAATAATAAGGATGTTTACCACATTAGTATTTACAAAGGTTATTAGTATTTACTTAAGGTTAAAGAACCAAGCTTGCAAGATACTCTTCTATGACATCATTAAGGTGACATCACTTTTCACTAACTTTAATCAAGGGCAAATTAGTAAATTTCACAAGATAATTATCCAAGACCTTCATCAAGTTTCCATAAGACTCTAGAATCATCAAGAGAGCAACAACCAACATACAAGATCATCATCTTCTCCATTCTTCATCAGTTCGGCCAAACAGTAACAGCCGACTTAGAACAGGCATATCTCCTTCGTGTCTCAGCCAACTTTTGCGTTCTATAGCTTTTTGGAAAGCCCATGAGATAATCTACAACTCTTATTTCACAAGATTTGTCCAGAAAAGCAAGGTAAGGGCCTCGTTGTGCATGTTCTTTCAGCTGGGTTTTAGAACTCCGAAAATCTCTAAGTATGTTCTCGATGTTTCTTGTTAGTTTAAGGTGTTATAAGGTTATATCAAGGTTTCTCAAGGACTACAAGACTTTGTTAAGTGTTGTTAAAGCTTCAAGGAAGGTATAATCTCTTCACTCTTCTTGAGTTTATGATGAATATTGTTTGGTTTAGTGATTAAGTGGTGTAAATGTTAAGATTATGATGTTATATGTGTTTTTAAGTGATTAAAGTTGAATATGGAAGGAGTATGTGCTTGTAACCATGGTTGGTAAGATGACCACATGGTGTAGGTGATGGTGTATAAGGTGGATAATTGATTTGGAGGAGTTTGATTTTGGAAAGTATGAAAGTACAGCAGTTATAATGTCCGATTTCCGTTTGAATCAGAAACTGCCCTGTTTTTGGACCCTATACCCGTATGGTACCTTACTGTCCAGACCCCCAAGTGACCATGATGAGATAGAGCATAGTTCATAGATCTTTTTGATATAAAGTGCGTTAAAATCTGATGAACGGTTTAGGAGAAAAGTCAGTTTTAGTGAAAGACGATCGAAAACCGAGAAACCGTAATTGTGTTAACTTTGAGGCTATAACTACCATACTTGGACATTTTTAAAAATTATAAAATTTTGGGATATTGTAGTAGGGTAGTCAAAGAGGCATTACCAGTTGACCTTGTGGTAAAATTCGAAATCCATATTTTCTGAGAATTTTTACAGTTAAGTGTGGTCGTTAGGGGAAATGGTGAAAACCCCTGAAACTTCGATTGAGTTTATAAATGGTTAAGTTCTTGAACCTTTGGGGTAATAGTGATAAGTTAAACATATATTAAAGTTTCAAGGGTAATGCTATACAAGAGTGTAGTGAGTAAGAGATGTGGTATTCTAACGACGGTCCTTTTGTTGTTAATAGAAACTCCGGAAGAGCAACGAGCCATACCGTCAGGATACCGAAACCGAGGCAAGATCTTTTCTATCCCTACTTGGAAATTATTTATCTTCAAAGAAACTTGATTTCATGGAATATATATACATGTGATGCTATTGTTACTATATTGTTAAGAATTTGTTTTCCTTGATTATTTATATTAAAAGGAGAGGTATATGAGTATAATATGAATATGGATATGGATATGAGTATGAGATGGATATGGATATACATAGAGATGATTGTGCATGAAGTGAACATGCCTTACGATTAAGAGTTATATATGAAGGAATGGTATCAGTTGTTATCTAAAGATATATAAAGGAATGGTATCAGTTGTTATCTAGAGTTATATATAAAGGAATGGTATCAGTTATTATCTAGGGTTATATGATTTATAATATTATGTTAAAAATATTTTTTCTAAATGTTGTGACAGATATTATTGAGTATTATTTAATACTTCTAAAATAAATGGAATACTTTATGTATACAAGAACATATTTGATTTCATTGAATATAGAAGAGATGTCTGAGTCATAATCAAAGTATTATGACATAAATATTTTAAAGGTGATGATAAATGGAAATGGAAATGATATATGTGAATGGAAATGTGAATGGAAATGCGAATGGAAATGGAAACGGAAAAGTGGAAAATGTGAAATGGTATTTGATAATGGAAAAATGATTTGAAAAAGGGGGATTGCAATAGTAAGGGTAAGAGGCTGTGTGGTAGTGGCACAGTCCAGCATCCAATATTTATTCCGGCCCAAGAGTGCCGAGGAAGGATGTAGTGGTGAACCTTCCTCCTGGGGGATGGTGGAGAACCTACCTCCGTCTACCGGTAGTAAAAAGGGATGGGTACGGAGGGCGACTGATCATCGTCCTTACGTATTCGGCAACAGTGGAAATCCCCAACGTTTTCTATAAAGAAAAGAATTGAAAAATGGTTTTCAGATTTCTATACTGAAACCAGAAAAATGATATGAAAAGATGGAATTACTGTTACAGATGAAGAGAAACTGATTTTATGTTAAATTATATAATTGTTGAATATGGAGGAAATGAGAAAATGATAGCGAAATATTTGTTCAAGTTTTTATATTATCCTAGAAAAGTACACTGAGGTGGTATATTGATTGTTATAGCATTTAAGAAGGGGAAACTGATATTATATGATATTAGAAGAGAGAGACTAATGGAATAATACTATATATTTCTTTCGTACAAAGATAATTGAAAAATATATGTCTTGAACGAAAATAAAATTCTTTCCATAATAACTGGAAATTGTTTTATTTAATATATATATATATATATATATATATATATATATATATATATATATATATATATATATATATATATATATTTATATATAAATGATGATTTATTTTCCTTTGATGCTAGTTGATAGAAGTTATCTTGTTGAGCTATTATAGCTCACTCTTGCTACTTATTTATATAACAGCTAGGTATGACGATACTACGCTGAATGCCCCGCAAGAAGGTAGGGGGAAGGCGACCTTTGGAGAGCGCACTGGCATCGATTCCTGAGGTTGCGTAGAGGCAAACGGGTCCTGGTAGCTTTATGTATAATTAAGTGTGTAAGCATGTAAGAAACTTTTGATTGTTGAAATGTTTCATGTCGAAGTATAATTCAACAATGTATTTAAGCTTGATCCTGGTTTGTAATAACTCTTTTAACTCTCAACTCTAAACTGTTATTATGGTGAATGTTGTTCTCTGAGCATATGACTGGTGTGTGTGTGTGTGTGCGTGTATTATTGCGGGGTCAATTGCATAAGTATTGATTGTTATAAAAAAAAAGACCCAAGAGATATTGATATTGAATGGAAATTGGTCCGTGATGGCCTAGATTCATGACCCCGGATTTGGGGCTGTCACAGTTTGGTATCAGAGCTTAGAGTCATATTGCTCAGGAACAAGAGTGATAGTAATATACGTATATAGATATATAGGTAATGATATAAAATATGAACTCACATCGAGTTCAAGGGGGTTTATCGAACGAAGCGTTTATTCTAAGTAGTGATTATAATTTTATAGATTATTGCTCATAAAGGTTATTATGCCAAAAGTGTTAAGTTTATGTAGCACACGAAATCGATATGAGAAAGGGAATACTTGATGTATCGGGAAGTGTACGTTAGATAACCTCGTGAGTAATTCCAGGGTGACCTATCATCTCTTATTAAAAAGGGGCCGGTATCTTTTCAAAACTTTCTGGTACCTTTGGAATGTGTTTCAAAATTGTATTTTATCTATTTTAGTCAAAATATTTTCCTAAGATTATTTTTGGAAGAGGGTATTTATCATCGTGACTAAATATTTTCTTTATACTTCTTATTCCAATTAAGAGGAACAATCCTATATGTATACACAAGGACGATCTGTCTATGTGATTGAAAGTCGGAGAGGACGCCCTCACTTGTGTTACGTACGGGTTCTTCCATCATATTGATTTCTTAAATATCCTTTTGTTTCAAATAAAAGTTATTTAAAACTCTTAATCTTATAAATTGTTGTGGGACACTTGCTTGTTTCTGGGACTGTTTCAATTCAAAGTTTCTGGAATTCTATCAATTGTTTCGAATATAGAAGATTTCCTTAATGGATGGAAAAATGGAAGCAAAGTTTAGAGTATACGTGATTATACGAGGAAACTCGAGATTTCAAGGGAAATTTCAATAAGAGATAATTAGAGTTAGAAGCGTTTCGATATAAAAGAGGAAGGAAGTTCGTGAAAAGAAATGGATATATTTGATGATTAGTAAGATAAAATAATATGAGGAATTTTAAGGTATAATTGAGATTTACTATTGAGAGTAAGGTGAATTTTGAGGAAAAAGTCAGAATAAGGATAAACAATGGAAGTGAGATAATTAATGAAGTTTGTGTATTCTGTCTAAATTCTATCGTATTTTGATATTAAATGTTGAGATTCAAGAATATTGATGTATAAAGGTGATTGACTTAAATGAAAAGGTTATTGTGCTAAAGGTGATATGCTTATTTGCTAAAGCTAAGTTGAGAATATTATGGTATATAAATGAGTTAACTAGTGATATAATTGTGTATATGAGAATGATGTATATGGGAATCATGTATATTGTACCCTAAAATCTGCGTAATTAATGGAAATATTATGTACAGAATCATGCCTCCAAAATCAAATACCAGACAAAATAGAAGAGAAAATGAGAGAGATCAAGGAAGTCAAAATATGGAAGGCAATAGACCAAATGAGAATGCTCATAACGAACAAGATCTTGAGGAAGAAGAAGATGAATCAACTGGCCAACATGGAAACCAAGGGGGTGATCCCTTAAACCAATTGATGGACCTATTAAGGCAGAATTTTGTTAATCCACAGAATCCTCAACAACCACCTGTTCTTCCCAATCAGGCAGCTAACTCCTTTCGTGCTTTTAAGTCATTAAAACCCCCAGAGTTTGAGGGAACTGCTAACCCAGTAGTAGCCAGAGCCTGGTTAAAAGAGATGGAGAAAGCTTTTGAGATATTGAGGATCGAAGAGGATCAGAAAACAACCTTTGCAGCCTATCTCTTAAAGGGAGAGGAAAATTATTGGTGGGAAACTAAGAAGAATCTAGAGGGAGCGGGAGTGATAACTTGGGAACGTTTCACTAGGGTATTTTTAGAGAAGTACTCCCCTAGGTATTTTGAAAACCAAATGGAGATGAAATTTCTGGAATTAAAACAGGATAGCCTAACAGTGGCAGAGTATGAAACGAAATTTACAGAACTGTCGAGGTTTGTTCCCGAATTTGTGTTTACTAAAGAACAACGAGCAAAAAGGTTCCAACAAGGATTGAAACCATGGCTACGGACGAGAGTGGCATCGTTTGAGTTAACTGATTATGCTGCGGTAGTTCAAAAGGCATCCATTATAGAAGCTGAGAGTGAACAGACTCAAATAGATCGAGAGAATAAGAAAAGGAAATTTGAGGGTCAGAAAGGAGGTTCAAGTGATGGGAGTTACTTTAGCAAGGTTGGTAAAGGAAAAACATCTCCATTTATGGGAAGGTCAGGGAGTAACAAGGCTGTTAGTGAGACTGTGAATCAGGGTGGGAAGTCCTCAGGAACATTTCAGACAAACCAATCAAGACCACCATTACCAGAGTGCCATACGTGTGGTAGAAAGCATACAGGAGCGTGTAGACTATTGGGAGTAACTTGTTATAAATGTGGACAGAAGGGGCACTACTCTGACAGGTGCCCAACAGTTGATGCGAACCCTAGGAATGACGTCAAGTGTTACCAGTGTGGGAAATTAGGACACATGGCTAGAGATTGCCGTTCTGGTGGGTCATTTGCGCCGGGACAAAGTATGACTGCTTCAAATAAACCTACTGCCAGAGTGTACAATATGACCTTAGGGGAAGCATTGACAAAGTTGGATACAGATGCAGGTGAACATTTTCTTTTAACTTTTTAAGTGTAAATGTTTGGTTAGGAATCAATGTGGTCAATGAATGGTGTAAATAAGTTAACAAAATAGATAAGAATGGTCTATCTGAGTTGGAAGTAAGATATGCTGATCTAGAGAGAGAAAGTAATAGTATTTTGGGGTAAACCACAGACTTGTTTAGATACGAATAGGAAATATATATTATAGGTAGTATTTTCTTACAATGGTTTTAAGGGATCTTATTCTAGTCAGATTTCTGGAGGATTTTACAGAGACAGGATATAACAAGATTGAAGTGTTCATATTTTATGTCATGATAGAGATCAAAATATAGATAAACCATAAATGAGATACACTACCATGTAGGAAAGGCCAGTGTGGTGGCCGAGGTACTAGTAAAAAGGGAGGAGAATGAGGGGATAAAATAGAACGGTTAAATATAGGAAGAAATTGGTAAGGGAAGAAATGAAAGAGACTGATATTGATAAGCTAAAGGACATGTTGATGAATGACAAACAAGTTTATGTTGGTGTATTTTTCGCAAACAAGATAGAGATATTATGAATGAAAAAGGATGGAGAAAGTGGTATAGAAGTTATAAGATGTAGATGAAAAAGGTGTATATGGACAACTTCAACATGATTCTAGGACGGAATCCTTTTAAGGGGGGAAGACTGTAATAACCCTAACTTTAACAATGCTACAGTGATCCCATGAATAGTAAAATTTGAGGATTTAGGGAAAAGATATGTAGGTACTCTATAATGGAAACAGAAAATGAATAAACAGAAACCATATTAGTATTGTACAATGAAATTTAGTGACTCGAAATGAAGATAGATTTCAGAAATTCCTGAATATGGATTTTGAGGATTTTGATTTCGAATAAGCTTCTATTGGACATTAAGGAGCATGGAGATATTGAAGGAAATTATATATTGAGGAATTAGTGAATTAGAGTAAACTAAGGAATTATTAAGTTAAGGAAATACCAAAGGAATTTGGATTGTTAAATGATTTCAGAACCACTGAGATAATGAGGTATATTCGAAACGAATCACAATTAGACGAGAATGGAAACCAAGTAACAAAGGTTAGTAATAATAAGGATGTTTACCACATTAGTATTTACAAAGGTTATTAGTATTTACTTAAGGTTAAAGAACCAAGCTTGCAAGATACTCTTCTATGACATCATTAAGGTGACATCACTTTTCACTAACTTTAATCAAGGGCAAATTAGTAAATTTCACAAGATAATTATCCAAGACCTTCATCAAGTTTCCATAAGACTCTAGAATCATCAAGAGAGCAACAACCAACATACAAGATCATCATCTTCTCCATTCTTCATCAATTCGGCCAAACAGTAACAGCCGACTTAGAACAGGCATATCTCCTTCGTTTCTAAGCCATATTTTGCGTTCTATAGCTTTTTGGAAAGCCCATGAGATAATCTACAACTCTTATTTCACAAGGTTTGTCCAGAAAACAAGGTAAGGGCCTCGTTTTTCATGTTCTTTCATCTGGGTTTTAGAACTCCGAAAATCTCTAAGTATGTTCTTGATGTTTCTTGTTAGTTTAAGGTGTTATAAAGTTATATCAAGGCTTCTCAAGGACTACAAGCCTTTGTTAAGTGTTGTTAAAGCTTCAAGGAAGGTATAATCTCTTCACTCTTCTTGAGTTTATGATGACTATTGTTTGGTTTAGTGATTAAGTGGTGTAAATGTTAAGATTATGATGTTATATGTGTTTGTAAGTGATTAAAGTTGAATATGGAAGGAGTATTTGCTTGTAACCGTGGTTGGTAAGATGACCACATGGTGTAGGTGATGGTGTATAAGGTGGATGATTGATTTGGAGGAGTTTGATTTTGGAACGTATGAAAGTACAGCAGTTATAATGTCCGATTTCCGTTTGAATCAGAAACTGCCCTGTTTTTGGACCCTATACCCGTATGGTACCTTACTGTCCAGACCCCCAAGTGACCATGATGAGATAGATCATAGTTCATAGATCGTTTTGATATAAAGTGCGTTAAAATCTGATGAACGGTTTAGGAGAAAAGTCAGTTTTAGTGAAAGACGTTCGAAAACCGAGAAACCGTAATTGTGTTAACTTTGAGGCTATAACTACCATACTTAGACATTTTTAAAAATTATAAAATTTTGGGATATTGTAGTAGGGTAGTCAAAGAGGCATTACCAGTTGACCTTGTGGTAAAATTCGAAATCCATATTTTCTGAAAAATTTTACAGTTAAGTGTGGTCGTTAGGGGAAATGGTGAAACCCCTGAAACTTCGATTGAGTTTATAAATGGTTAAGTTCTTGAACCTTTGGGGTAATAGTGATAAGTTAAACATATATTAAAGTGTCAAGGGTAATGTTATACAAGAGTGTAGTGATTAAGAGATGTGGTATTCTAACGACGGTCCTTTTGTGTTTATAGAAACTCCGGAAGAGCAACGAGCCATACCGTCAGGATACCGAAACCGAGGCAAGATCTTTTCTATCCCTACTTGGAAATTATTTATCTTCAAAGAAACTTGATTTCATGGAATATATATACATGTGATGCTATTGTTACTATATTGTTAAGAATTTGTTTTCCTTTATTATTGATATTAAAAGGAGAGGTATATGAGTATGATATGAATATGGATATGGATATGAGTATGAGATGGATATGGATATACATAGAGATGATTGTGCATGAAGTGAACATGCCTTATGATTAAGAGTTATATATGAAGGAATGGTATCAGTTGTTATCTAAAGATATATAAAGGAATGGTATCAGTTGTTATCTAGAGTTATATATAAAAGAATGGTATTAGTTATTATCTAGGGTTATATGATTTATAATATTATGTTAAAAATATTTTTTCTAAATGTTGTGACAGATATTATTGAGTATTATTTAATACTTCTAAAATAAATGGAATACTTTATGTATACAAGAACATATTTGATTTCATTGAATATAGAAGAGATGTCTGAGTCATAATCAAAGTACTATGACATAAATATTTTAAAGGTGATGATAAATGGAAATGGAAATGATATATGTGAATGGAAATGTGAATGGAAATGCGAATGTAAATGGAAACGAAAAAGTGGAAAATGTGAAATGGTATTTGATAATGGAAAAATGATTTGAAAAAGGGGGATTGCAACAGTAAGCGTAAGAGGCTCTGTGGTAGTGGCACAGTCCAGCATCCAATATTTATTCCGGCCCAAGAGTGCCGAGGGAGGATGTAGTGGTGAACCTTCCCCCTGGGGGATGGTGGAGAACCTACCTCCGTCTACCGGTAGTAAAAAGGGACGGGTACGGAGGGCGACTGATCATCGTCCTTACGTATTCGGCAACAGTGGAAATCCCCAACGTTTTCTACAAAGGAAAGAATTGAAAAATGGTTTTCAGATTTCTATACTGAAACCAGAAAAATGATATGAAAAGATGGAATTACTGTTACAGATGAAGAGAAACTGATTTTATGTTAAATTATATAATCGTTGCATATTGAGGAAATGAGAAAATGATAGCGAAAGATTTGTTCAAGTTTTTATATTATCCTAGAAAAGTACACTGAGATGGTATATTGATTGTTATAGCATTTAAGAAGGGGAAACTGATATTATATGATATTAGAAGAGAGAGACTGATGGAATAATACTATATATTTCTTTCGTACAAAGATAATTGAAAAATATATGTCTTGAACGAAAATAAAATTCTTTCCATAATAACTGGAAATTGTTTTATTTAATATATATATATATATATATATATATATATATATATATATAGGCAAGTGCTCAAATACAAACCAATCTTAAAATACAAACCTACAAACCAACACTAAATTAATTATATTTCATGTATTCTAAGGTTTCCGCCAAGGGTACCTTCACAAAAAATGCTTAAAATAATTGGCTCTATCCAACAAAAAAAAAATAAAAAATTCCAAAAAAAAAAAAAATCTTGCCGTGGAAATGCGAAGCATTTAAGACAGTAAACGGATGAGTTAGGTAGTCATGAGGGCCGAAGGCTCTCGACACACCCGTCAATCGTCTATTGCCTTTACCATTGATTGCCATTCCTTACAACTTTAGAATGATAAAGGCGCGAAGCGCCGTACAAGAAGGTGCGAAGCACCGTTAACCAGTGAAATCCACTGCCACGTCATCACGTGAACAGTGATTTTTTTATTTTTTTATTTTTTTTTGTTGGATAGAGCCAATTATTTTAAGCATTTTTTGTATTGGGGTACCCCTAGTTTGGTCATTAGATTAGCTTGAAATATTAGATTATGCTTGGTTTGTAGGTTTGTATTTTAAGGAGGTTTGTATTGGAGTAGCCCCCTATATATATATATATATATATATATATATATATATATGATGATTTATTTTCCTTTGATGCTAGTTGATAGAAGTTATCTTGCTGAGCTATTATAGCTCACTCTTGCTACTTATTTATATAACAGCTAGGTATGCCGATACTACGCTGAATGCCCCGCAAGAGGGTAGGGGGAAGGCGACCTTTGGAGAGCGCACTGGCATCGATTCCTGAGGTTGCGTAGAGGCAAACGGGTCCTGGTAGTTTTATGTATAATTAATTGTGTAAGCATGTAAGAAACTTTTGATTGTTGAAATGCTTCATGTCGAAGTATAATTCAACAATGTATTTAAGCTTGATCCTGGTTTGTAATAACTCTTTTAACTCTCAACTCTAAACTGTTATTATGGTGAATGTTGTTCTCTGAGCATATGACTGGTGTGTGTGTGTGTGTGCGTGTATTATTGCGGGGTCAATTGCATAAGTATTGATTGTTATTAAAAAAAAGACCCAAGAGATATTGATATTGAATGGAAATTGGTCCATGATAGCCTGGATTCATGATCCCGGATTTGGGGCTGTCACACAAATGACATGATTTATTTGCTTTCAAGTAGATAAACCCATCAGTTTCCTTGACGTCATTTGTCTTTTTGACTCAATGCAGATGCATAAAGTGCTACTCCCTCCGTCCAATTGAATTCTTATCATTTGTTTTTTACACGGAGACCAAGATAGTGGGTGTAATATTGTGAAGTGTTGAAAAAATGGAGTGAAGTAGTGGATGTAATAATGTATTTTATTATTAAAAGTTACTATTTTTGGTAATGTAAAGAAATGGAAGGAACGACCTAAAATAGAAAGTATAAAGAAATGGATAGGACGGAGGGAGTACTTCTTTTCCTTATTGGGCTGTGCCTGTGTGTCACTCCTTGTACTTCAAGCCTTGAAGGGACACTATCAGTAAGTCATTTCAAAAAACATTTTCAACTACATTCTACTTCATTTTTTGTTAAGTTATTTACTTTTGACTAGGGGTGTACGTGGGTTGATAAAATCGACCAAACCGACACTATTTCACTTGATTCAAATCGATTTTTTTTAAACCGATATATAATTGGATTGAAAAAATGTTAACCCGATTTAAATGGGTTGGGTACGGGTTTTAATTTTTTAACCCGAACCAACCCAACCCGATTAAAAAATTAATTAATTTTAATAAAATATTTTTTATATCCATGATCCATTATTGCAATGGCCCATTTACATTGACTCAGTTCAGTTAAAATACAAATTAGTAGTAGACGATCCATACTAATAGGAAATATTGACCCAACCCAACAACAACAAGTATTCAAACCCTAGATCTCATTGATATAAAAACTCTTAAGCCTAAGTCGCGACACTAATTCAAATATTCAACCCTAGATCTGATTGTTGTTCTTTCCCATTTATCCAGAAGTGTTTCGTGTACCCAGAAGTGTTCGAAAGTATTATGAGGCTATCAAGATTGAAAGCAGAGTGCCTATTGCTACGTGCTCAAGTCTTTGTACCAATCATGTATATTCATGTATTTTGTCATGCAAACCATTAAAATACATGAAGCTTACTCAGAGAAAATAACAACATTTTATCTGTTATAGAAATTATGAAATGCAAGTTGTATGTTAAATTTTTTAAACATATGTTGAAACCTTTCATTTATTCTTTCAGCAACCACAAAAATAATTAAAAAAATTATGCAGTTTTTTAAATATTTATTCATAACCCGTCCAAACCGATCCAAACCGATTGGGTTGGATTGGATTGGATTATGAATTTAATTTTAATGGATTGGTTTGAAAATTTTTCAAACCGATTAAATTGGGTTGGGTCAAAAAATTCGTCCAACCCGGTTCCTTACTTTTGACCGACTTTTAGGAGCTATAAGTACCAACTATTTTTTTTGATTTTTTTTTCAAATGAAAATCCAGTATCCAGTATAATGGTCTACTTCGATGTCGTAACATACGAAATATGTTTATAAATTGTTAATATACAAGTGAAACTATGGATATACCTTAATTTGTTCGTTCAACCTTCAGTTTTCACTGAATTTTATTTAGCAAAAAAATTCAAAGATTTTTTGTTCAACAAATTCCAAGCACAGTTACATTGTATTCTTCTGTGCATCTGCAGGCTGGACGAGATTTGAAATATATTAGTTTGTCAATAGGTGTGATTATTGCATTTGGTACTCTCCTTCTATTGGTATGATTCTTTAATTCATTTTTTATGTTATGGTAAATAATTATATCATTATTGTTACAACCAGTTTCCGTCAGCGTATCCGTTCGGTCGGACCTGCAAGTGAAGAAGAATGCGAGGGCGTTGTCCCCCGATTCACCTCCGGTGTGAGAATAAGTTAACTGGTTTTTGAAAATGAGTAATATTGAACGTAGAGTGTTTGTCCTGTGTAAATTGTGTGCAAGTGATTGAATGAATGAACTCAAACCTCTGTTAACCTCTTATCCTCTATGCTGGCAGTTATCGGAGAGTGGGGCGAGTGGAGAACGTGTCCCACGTTCCCACGTTCCCAGGGATACACAACTAAATGGACCGTTGCAAATAACTGGGCCGAATGATATGGGCCTTCGCCAGTCTGGAGCCTCTCCAAACCAATACTCCTCATTCGGTGACTGGGCCTTCGGTCCAGCCCAGTAAGAAATTGGGCCTCTAACATGTCCCTAGGCTTCGTTCGGAGTTATCCTCAGGACGAAGGCTAAAGCCCAAGCCCATCTTCGGAATTTTGTCTTCGTACGTTTCCTTCGGATAAGAATGGCGATGGACAAGGCTGAGATGCCTCCTGGGAAGCCGTGTCCCTTTATGGCTGACAGCTGTCTGTCCTCGAGATATACGCCTCAATCCCAGCCGTTGGATTTGAAACGCCCACTATCCAAACGTCGCGTCTTCTCTATTTTAACTCCACAGTTTCTTTCTTTCTTTCTTTTACGCACATATCATTTCTTTAACATTCAAAGCAAAAACTCCCTCCAGAGATATTTCAATAGCAATTGGGAGCGTCGTTTCGTCACCGGAGGCCCCCAAATCGCCGATTTCAGTCGACGTTCACGTTCAAGAAGTCTATCCCCGCGAACTCGATCTTATCAGAGATCTCAAACAAACCAGTAAGTTCTCATTATTTCTCTTCCTTTTTCAGTTAATCGCGCATTTGTATTACTTTCATTCATGCTTCTGTGTATATATCTGCTTTCCGTATCCATATACACATGTATGTATTTGTATGTACACATATGCAAAGTTACCTGTGCAGTTTATTTTTATCGTTTTGAGTAGAACACGCGCATGTCTTTTCCTTTTAATTTCTGTTGTGTTGCTCTGGTATAACCCCTTACTTGAATCTTGGGATTTGCTTGGAAGTTGTCTGGGTAGAGACGTCCTTCGGGATCTTCAAACCCTGAGAACTCCCTTCGGTCTGTCCCAATCCCTCGTAATTTTTAGACGATCCTTAATTTGCTTTGCCTTAGATTTTAGGATTCTCCGACCGATCCTGGCTCATTGTACTCGGCCTCCCCCTTTTTGTTTTCTTCTTCTTTGTCCGAGTACAAGGCTAATGTCTCTTCATTTTCGAATGCAGGGACATGGATCGGTCAACCGAGGGTGCTGGTCCTTCGGAGGTTTCGCCCTTCAGCGATGCCAAATTATTCCCAGCCGCTAACCTTCGGTCACATCTGACCGAGGAGCAAATTGAACGCTTTCATTCCAAGTACATGGTGGAGAAGAATGTCTGGTACTTCTTCGCACCGCGGAAGAAGGACCGCATCTGGCACAACCCCGAGATCCCCGCCCTCTGCGGAGGGAGCGTGGCGACCGGTATCTCGGAGATGGCGTTCAAGTGTGGCTTCCGATTACCAATGTTGCCGATCTTGAAGAAGATACTGAAGCAATTGAAGATTGCCATAGGGCAGTTAGACCCGAACAGTTTCTTCCACATCAACGCTTTCCAAGCTCGATGTCTTGCCAAGAAAATGACTCCAAGGACCACCTTGTTCTGGCACCATTATGAGCTGCGAAGGAACTCGAAGAGCAACGGCTATTACACCATAGCCCGTCGAACTGGTAGGGCCGATTGGGCTCAAACCAACTCCAGCAACAAAGGGACTCATGAGAGCTGGACATTTATTTCGGGGCCGAGGATGGAAAAATACGGCCGATGGTATGATTTAGATCCGTCCAGATTGACATATCCCGACCTGTTGCAAGCGGACGTGCACGATTACCGCCTACTCTGCGAGCTTGACATGGGCCAGGTCCCACGATCGGACGGAAGGAATAACGACTGGCTGGTTGCCCTTTGGGGTAGTGGTAACACCCATACTTGTTTTCAGCTTTATATATTCGGTCAAAGATACTTGTTTTCAATTTCAATCTTCTGCTGTGTAACACTCTGTTGTTTTGTGCAGTGTCTTCTCTTCAGGACATTATTGAGCGCAAGCGTAAGAAGGCGGCTCAGCTTTCTACAACCGCTATGGCCGAAGAAGAGGCCGCTGCTCGTCTGACCGATGGGGAGGGGAAGTCGGTTCCCGACCAGGGAGAGAGGGTTGAAACTCCACCTGTTTCTTCCCCTCCTCGAGATCTGACTTTGGGTTTGGCCACCTCGACCGATTCCCGAAAGAGATTCCGGCCGGGAGATGCCGGTCCGAAGGTGTATTCTCCTCCCTGGGGAGTTATCGAAACCGACCAGATCATTGTCCCTGCTCCGCAGCTGTCTACTGTTGTGGGTCCCGATCTCTGCCGGGGCCTCATCCTGCCAGCCGACAGGCCAACGTTCGCAAAGGCGAACGACCTTGAAGCCTGCACCGAAATGTTGGCCTTGTTTTCCATGGTGAGTTTCTGTTTTTCTTTTCGGTACTTGTCCGTAATGTTTGTCTTTGCTTAATTCTTTTCTCCTGTTTGTTTACAGGGTGTTTCCTGGTCGGCCGTTGTTGCCGAACGAATGGAAGGGATACATAATAAGCTGGAGGCGGCCACCCAGGTTGAAGTTCGGGCAGTCAAGGCTGAAGAGGGCCTTCGGAATGCAACCACTGACTTAGAGAGGGTCACCGGCCAGGCTAACTCCTTGAAAGCCGAGAATGATTCCTTGAAGGAAAGGTTGCAGGAGATGGACGCCTTGAGGGGTTGAGTGGAGAAACAAACAGCTCAAACTTACAAGGAAGAACGTTCGGAAGCTGAAGAAGACTCTGGAGCTGACCGAAGAAAGATGCTATCAGATGGGATATGACGGCGCTGTGCTGAAGGCACATTCTCTAGGCCTCGATCATACTCAACTGATTGATCTTTCACTCGGGATGACGGATCCGGTTGGTCGGGAGGAATCTGATCAACCCTTAGAGATTTCTTCGGGCGAAGATGAATCTCTTTCCGACGATCCTCCAGCTGATGAAGTCTTGTAATTTTGTAAATTTTTAATGCTTTCGAACTTGTAATGTTTAACTTTACCTTCGGGCTCTCTATTCATGCCTTCGGGCTTGTAATACTTTACTTTGCCTTCGGGCTCGTTTTATTTAAGTTTGACTTAGCATAATATTCTTTTTTATGCGTCGTCGGCTTCGGCCTTAAATTGGCTTCTGTTTCTGTTCATGCATCTTTAGCTTTGATTTGCCTTAGCATGATTTTTCTTTTTTATGCCTCTTCGGCTTCCTTTTGCCTTAGCATATTTATTTTATTTTTATTTTTATGCGTCTTCGGCATTATATTGCCTTGGAATAATTACTTGTATAATTGTGCATCTTCGGCTTCGGCCTAGCATGTATGTGCGTTTTTGGTCGAAGCCTAGCTGTCCCCCAGTGTTTAAGGGGCTTTGTAAATGATTAAGGTCCCGTTCGGTCGGTGAAAAATATGTCTTCCCTGTTAGAAATGATTGATGAGAACAGTGTTTGGAAGCTATAGTGACAAAACAGAGTTTAGCTGGAAGCAGTCAGAGTTTAGTTAAACACTGACTAGAAGCGCAACAGAGGTTGTTAAACTCTGTAGCGGTATTGTCTGAAGAGTCAACAGTGTTTAAAGGTTGATGCAAGATAAGTATGGAAGCAATATCTTTGAAGATTGGAAAGCTGTCAAAGAGATTGAGTTGACTTGGAAGATTTGAGCAATCGTGATTGATATCAATTGTATAGCTTGATTATAGGAGAATCAGTTACTAATTGTACGAAGCTGTATGTTCTATAAATACAGTTAGGTTAACCCTAGAAGGGTAATCGAACATTGAGAAATTCATTGATTGTAACCTAAGCAGCTCTCTGTGATATTTACATCACCGAGAGAGGAATTATTAATTCCAAATAGTTTTAATTGTTAAACAGTGTGTTCTTGTTAAGTTACTCATACAGTGTTTGATTGCTTATTGTGTATTCGACCTAACAAGTGGTATCAGAGCCTAATCTGTTACTTTATTACAGTTAAAGATCCAAACACAAGAGTAATCAATGGCAGAGATACCTCCACCATCTGAGAAAGCCCCTACTACTGTTAGTAGGTATGAAACAATAAGGGTTCCAATACTTAGGCCATCAGAGTATGCAATCTGGAAGGTAAAAATGACCATGTTTCTGGAAGCCACAGATCCAGAATACCTTGATAGAATTTATGAAGGTCCTCACAAACCAACAAAGTTATCTGCTGCTGCTGCTGGTGAGGAATCAAAGGTCATTCCAAAAGAAAAGAAAGATCTAACTGCTGAGGATCTTTCATCTATTGCAAAGGATGCAAAAGTGAGACATTTACTTCACAGTGCATTAGACAATGTTATGTCTAATAAAGTGATTAACTGCACAACTGCAAAGGAAATATGGGATGCACTTGAGGTTAGGTGTCAAGGAACTCCTGCAATCAAGAAAAACAGAAGAAACATACTCACTCAGGAGTATGAGCACTTTGAGGCAAAGTCTGAAGAAACCATGACAGAAACATTTGACAGATTCTGTAAACTGCTCAATGATTTGTCATTGGTTAACAAAGAGTATGATTTAGAAGACTCAAATCTCAAGTTTCTTCTTTCTCTACCTGAAAAGTGGGATGTGAAAACAACCACTATTAGAGATAATTATGAACTTGGTGAAACAGAGATTGATGAAATTTATGGACTGCTCAAAACCCATGAATTGGAATTGGAGCAGAGAAACAAAAGATCAGGTAGAAAGTCAAAGTCTGTTGCTCTTAAGGTTGAGGAAAAACCATCAAAGAAAGAGGCATCAAGGAGAAAGGCAAAAGGGAAAGCCTTAGTCATACATTCAGAGAATGAGTCATCAAACACTGATGTTGACTCAAACACTGATGGATCATCTGATTCTGAAGATGATGAAGAGATGATGCAAATGGCTGCATTGATGGTAAAGACCTTCAAGAAGATGGGATACAAGAACTTCAAGAAAGGAAAGAGATTCTCCAAGGACTACTCAAAGTCTGACAAGAAAAATTTCAAGAAATCTGAGGGAAAGGACTTCAAATCTGGTAAGAAAGATAAGTCTGAAATTCAATGCTACAAGTGTAAGGAGATGGGTCACTATGCTCCTGAGTGCAAGAAGGGTAAAACTGAAAAAGCACTCTACACCAAAGGCAGAGATTGGGCAGACACTTCAGATTCAGATGAGGAAGTCAACTATGCTCTCATGGCTACTACTCAGACTGAAAATGATGATCTCAAGGTACCCCCAACTACCTATGCTTATAACACTGATAATATAACTGAATTGAGAATTTATCTTAAAGCATTGCATATCAGTTATAGGGATCAGACTTTAGAAAATGAGAGGATAAAGACTGAGTGCTCTCAACTCAAAGAAAGAAATAAACTTGTTGAGGAACAGCTAGAGAACATGAATAAAATTAAAAAAGAGAGAGATGATGCAGTGTTTATTGAACAGGAGTTGCTAGGTAAGTATAAGCAACTAGAATCAGAATTGGAGGATACTAAACACATCATTAAAACTTGGACACACTCTGGTAAAGTCACTCAAGAAGTGTTTCAGTCAGATACAGTAGGTCTAGGTTACTCTGTAGGAGATGAACTTAGATTTGAAAATCAGGTAAAAGTTAGACCACATTGTTCATCTGAAGGTAATGTCATGGGAACAGGTGGACCTAAGACTGAAGCACAGAAAAAGGCTGTTAAAGAGTCATATGCTAAAACTTTTGTTAAAGAGGCTAACATTGGTTTAATGACAGATAAACAACTCAAGCATAAGCTTAAGGAGATAAAATCTGTCAACAAACAGAGATTGCCTAAGAAAAACAAAAATGGAAAGGTAGGCATAACATCAGGAATTAAGCCAATGCTTGCTTCATTAGCTCCTAGAAAAACATGCTTTAATTGTGGTAGCACTAATCATCTGGCTAGTTTCTGCAGTAAGAATAAGAACATTAATTCTTTGCCCTCTAAAACTGCAGTAAAGAGTGATTATGTGAGAACTAGACCACAGACTTTATGCAAACACTGTGGAAGTACATGGCATTCTATTTACACTTGCAGAGATTATCATGCTATTTACTATAATTACTATGAACCCAAGCCAAATTTGAAATGGGTTAAAGTAAACTCTGCAAATGTAAACTCTGAAAAAGTTAGCTTAAACTCTGTTAATGTGAATTCCGCTGCAAAAGCTAACAGAATTAAGAAAGCCAAAGGATCCAAGCAAGTCTGGATCCTTAAAACTAATAATCAGTGATTGCTTGTGATTGCAGGGCAACAGGGTTAGTACCCTAGTCGTGGACAGTGGATGTTCAGGACACATGACAGGAAATAAAGCCCTGCTATCAGAGTTTGAGGAGAAGGCTGGCCCAGAAGTTTCCTATGGAGATGGCAACATAGGACATACACTGGGATATGGCAATATTAATCTTGGAAATGTCATCATCACAAATGTAGCTCTGGTTCCAGGACTCAAGCATGATCTGCTATCTGTGAGTCAAATCTGTGACAGAGGATATCATGTGGATTTTCAGCCTGAATATTGTCAAGTGATCAGTAAATCTACAGGGAAAGTTGCTCTAGTTGGAAACAGACACAATAACATCTATGAAATTAAATTGTCAACAAACACTGATGGCAAAGCAGTGTGTCTGTCTACAAGGATGTCCAGTGAAGAGAGTTGGAAATGGCACAAGAAACTCTCTCATTTGAATCTGAACAATATCAATGAGCTAATCAAGAATGATCTTGTAAGAGGTCTACCAAAATCCTTGTTGAATGTAGAAGGCCTGTGTGATTCTTGTCAAAAGGCTAAACAGAGAAAAGCCTCCTTCAAAAGCAAATCTGAGTCTTCAATTGTTGATCCTTATCATCTATTACATGTTGATCTTTTTGGTCCAGTGAATGTGATGTCTCTTGGAAAGAAGAAATATGCTCTAGTCATTGTTGATGAATATACCAGGTACACATGGGTATATTTTCTTGCAAAGAAGGATGAAACTGCATTAACACTGACAGAACATATAATCCAACTGGACAAAGGGTCAGAAAATCAAGTGAAGATAATCAGAAGTGACAATGGAACTGAGTTCAGGAATTCATCTATGGAAGAATTTTGCAAGAGTAAGGGGATAAAACAAGAGTTTTCTGCACCTGGCACTCCACAACAAAATGGTGTAGTGGAGAGGAAGAATAGAACCTTGATAGAAGCTGCCAGAACCATGCTAGATGAAGCAAAGTTGCCAACATATTTCTGGGCAGACGCAGTTCAAACTGCTTGTTTTACTCAAAATGCAACACTGATCAACAAGCATGGTAAAACACCATATGAAATGGTGAAGAAGAAAAAGCCAAATCTAAAATATTTTCATATTTTTGGATGCAAGTGCTTTGTGTTGAAGACTCATCCTGAACAGTTGACCAAATTTGACCTAAAGGCAGATGAAGGAATTTTTGTTGGCTATCCACTGTCAACTAAGGCATTCAGAGTTTATAATCTGAGAACCAGAGTGATCATGGAATCAATTCATGTGTCATTTGATGACAAGAAAATAACTGGACTTGAAGATGTAAATGAACATGATCAACTGCACTTTGAAAATGAAGATTTATTCTCTGGAAAAGTAAACTCTGATCAGACTGATTTGTCAAACTCTGTTGATCTAAACTCTGAACCTCTACTGGTAAATACTGAAGAAACTCTTCAATCAGAAACAAGGGAAGAACCAGTTGAGGGGGAGCATGAAGAATCACATCAAAGTGATAATTCAAACACTGAAAGTGACTCAGTTGATAATTCTGAATCAAACTCTGTTGATTCAAACTCTGTTGATAATTCTGAGCAGTCACATTCAGGGGGAGCATCAGAAAATGAAGAGAGGCACCAAGAAAATCAGGAAAGCATGGATCAAGGGGGAGGATCACATGATGACAGAAGCAATCTGCCTTCTGCAAGAAAATGGACTAAATCTCACACACCTGATTTAATTATTGGTGATCCAGATGCAAAAGTAAGGACAAGAAGTGCAACAACAAATGAATGTCTGTTTCATGCATTCTTGTCACAAACTGAGCCAAAGAAAGTGGAAGAAACTCTTAAAGATGCTGACTGGATAACAGCAATGCAAGAAGAGCTAAATGAATTTGAAAGAAATGAAGTGTGGACACTTGTACCAAGGCCCAAGAACAGATCCATTGTTGGTACTAAATGGGTTTTCAGGAATAAAAATGACAGTGAGGGTGTTATCACAAGGAACAAGGCAAGACTGGTTGCAAAAGGCTACTCACAACAGGAAGGAATAGACTATGATGAAACATTTGCTCCAGTGGCTAGATTGGAGGCAATCAGAATTTTTCTAGCATATGCCTCTCATATGAAATTCAAAGTGTTTCAGATGGATGTAAAAAGTGCATTTTTGAATGGAAAACTTGAAGAAGAAGTGTTTGTGGAACAACCACCAGGGTTTGTAGATCCAAAATATCCAGATTATGTCTACAGGTTAGACAAGGCACTCTATGGACTTAAGCAGGCACCAAGGGCATGGTATGAAACCCTTGCCAAATTTCTACTAGAAAGTGGATTTCACAGAGGTACTATTGACAAAACTCTGTTTTACTTCCAAAATGGTAGTGACTTGCTTTTAGTTCAGATATATGTGGATGACATTATTTTTGGGTCTACTAATGATAAACTCTGTAAGAAGTTTGCCAAACTCATGCAGTCAAGATATCAAATGAGTATGATGGGAGAGCTTAGTTATTTTCTAGGCCTACAGGTGAAGCAAACAGATGATGGAATTTTTATAAATCAAGCAAAATATACCAGAAACCTTCTCAAGAAATTTGGTATGCTTGACTGTTCATCTGCAACAACTCCCATGGCATCTGCAACAAAATTGGACAAAGATGCAGGGTCATCAGTAGATATGACAAGTTACAGAGGAATGATTGGTTCTTTACTCTATTTGACAGCTAGCAGACCTGATATCATGTATGCAACTTGTTTGTGTGCAAGGTTCCAGGCAGATCCAAGAGAACCACATTTAACAGCAGTAAAGAGGATATTCAAGTACCTCAAGGGCACTATAACTTTGGGGCTGTGGTATCCAAGAGAATCAGAGTTTAAACTTCTTGGTTACTCTGATGCAGACTTTGCTGGATGTAAGATAGACTGAAAAAGCACCAGTGGAAGTTGTCAATTTCTGGGTGACAGACTTGTTTCCTGGTACAGCAAGAAATAGAAGTCAATATCTACATCTACAGCTGAAGCAGAGTATATTGCTGCTGGTAGCTGCTGTGCACAGATATTATGGATGAAGAATCAACTGCTGGATTATGGATTAAGGTATACCAAGATACCTATTTACTGTGATAATCAAAGTGCTATTGCAATGACAGGTAATCCAGTACAACATTCAATGACAAAGCACATCAGCATAATGTATCACTTCATCAGAGAGCATGTAGAGGAAGGAAACATTGAGCTTCACTTTGTGTCTACAGAACAACAACTTGCAGATATCTTCACCAAGCCATTGAGTGAAGCTACATTTACAAGACTGGTCAATGAACTAGGAATGGTCTCTAGTTTTGACTAGAGATGTTGGTTAGACTCAAAGACTTATCTCTAATATATATTGCTCATGTTTTCTGTAAATTGTTAAGAGCTATGTGAACCTTAGTATTAAACTCTGTTATGCATGCTTATGTTTAAAACTTTTTAAACTCTGTTAGCATGTCTGTCTGTTAAACACTGTTAACATGTTAGATACACTCAGTGAATTCAGAATTGATTATTGTCTGAATGAAAACACCAATGAAGAAAAATGTATGAAGCATGATTCTCAGTAAATAAATCATGATTCTTTCTGAGTCACTGTAATCTAATCAGACTTTGTGCAGTAAATCAACACAGCATGATACTGTTTCATATTTATAGCATCTCTTAGTTTATTCAGTCCTAAACTCTGAGTCTATGAATATTGTGTGCATTGCCTCTCATAAATAATTTTGGTTATTGATGAACTCTAAACTCTGATAAGTGACATTCTGTTTCCAAAGGTATGGTTCATGATGATTCCTTGTTTGTACTTGTGAAAACCATAAAACTTGAGATATGTCATTGATTAGTTTGGTGAGTTCAGATTCATGTCTACACCCTGTGAGAGTTTGAGCCAAATCAGTGATTGATACATTTTCTATCAATCAGTATTTATTGTTGTGTGATATTAATCAGGTAGTATGTTTCTCTAGAACTTGTATTAAACCATTTTGAGACTACATGGTATGTGTGTGCATGAAAATGATAAAGGCAATAGGATTCACCATTTTCAAACACTGTTCAAAATTCTTTTGAACTTTGTTCAAACACTGTATAAACACTGTTCATAAATTCCTTCCTTAGTAAACCCCTTTGAGCCTTATTAACTGCTCATTTTTCTTATACTCTGAAGTGTTAAGAGCAGTTATATGTTTTTTTTCTCAAGCAGATGAGTGTTTCTCAAGAAAAGAAAAGTTTACTCAGTATATATGCTAAATAAAAAATAATAATAATAATAATAATAAATAAAAAAAAGGCATATATACTGATCTTGTACAAATATATACTAACATTGTGACTGAACACTTTGTTCTATTAAGATGTTCAGTTTGAAGTCACTCATGAATAAAACATCTCTTTTCATCTGTTTGATCTTACTCCATTTAAACCCTGAATAAAGTCCTTTTGATTTGTGAATACATGTACTCAAAGTAGTGTAGATTTGGTGGACATTCAAGCATATGGTAGATTCTACTATTTCTGAATGAATGTGAGTGTAAACACTTCACCTAAACACTTGTGTGTTTGAGAGTTTGTGAGATTATCCAGTTCATGACTGTTATTCACTGAATGATGCTCTGATTTCAATCTCTTGATATTTTTGTCTTTAACGACTGTGTGCTTACTTGGATAATCATGGACATCAAAGGGAATGGAATTTTTCAGATTTCTGTATTACAGTAACTACAGAGTTTAGCATTCATCAAACAATCAGTGTTTACTATGAGAGTTTGTGCATTCAGTGTTTATCGACTGTTTGTTATGGATTTTATGAAATATTAGATGCTTTAAAAATTGATTATGGTAAACTCTGCTTCACACACACTGATATTCACAACTGTGCAATTTTTTAAAGGGTTTTAGTGATAAAGTTAGATAATCGATAAACACTGTTGAGTTGTGGTAAGTACTCTGAGGTAAAGTCTCATTGAGATGATTTGACTTTTTTGGAGTAATTGGGGTAGTTGAAAACTGTTAATTAGTGTAAGTGTCGTGATTATAGGAATGACAGCGGTAATTATTAAGTGATCCATTGGCTGTTTGACACGTGTCCCATGATGGTGTCCCACTCACACACTACTCTACAACAGTTGCGCGCTTTTACTAAATAAACGATTGAGTTTTAATTTTACTCTAATCGTCTTTAGTCTCTCCCTCCATATCGATTCACATTCATCCACTCACAGTTACTTGCATACTCATTCACTTTCACACTTCTCATATACTCTCCTTCACATTTTGATAAACACTTACAGTGCATACACATCTTTTCTCTGAATATCTTCGTATCACTTTTTACTAATGGCAACTAAAGCGTTTGATGCAGCAGGGTTAGTTTTTCTCCCTAGTAACTATGCAGCACCATTGGAGAATGCAAATGCTCCACAGGCATTTCATTTGTTCCAAAATTTCTTGAACGATTCTGAGATAGGGAAGGCTCTAACAGCACCACCTACACTATCTGCTTCACAAATTGCTACTTTCTGGACAAACTCTGTATATGATGATGGAGAAGAGTCTGGCACTCCAACAATCACTTTCACCCATGATGAATCAGAGTATATCATTACTCCAACTACTGTTAGGGATGCTCTGGATTTTGAGACACACACTTCTTACAGTGTTGTTGGTCATGATCGCTTGAGGACAATGTTGGAGCAAATTGGATGTGCAGGAAACTTGAATAAGATAGGGTCTTTGAGACGACCAAGTTTGAGAAAGGAATGGAGTTTCTTCTTTGATTGTATTACAAGAGCGTTTGGAAAGAAGACAACAAACTGGGATGCACTTCCTCTTGATACTCTCCAAATTGGTCATGCTCTACTATATGGAGGTAACTTCGATTTTGGTAGACTAGTACTAATGAACTTGGGAGAGCGTTTGTCTGAGTCTACTACTGTTTATTTTGCTCGTTTTTGTCAACTGCTATTTACTGCCTGTGTGCCTAACATTCCAATTGATGAAGCTGATGTAATTCAGCCTTTTCAAGTTGCTAAAAGAATGTTTTCTGATTTGACAAACAAAGATGTCACTAAACAGCAAATACCTGAGATGTTTATGCCATTAGCCTTACAGAACTATGTGAACCAACCACAAGACCCTCAATCACCACAACAAATGCCTGAACCAATAGACACCATAAACTCTGAACCAATACCCACAACACCCACAACCACTGTACCTACTACATCTCATCAACCACAACCAGAAACCTTAAACTCTTCACCCATAAACTCTCCACCATTAAACACTGAAACCTTAAACACTGAAACTTTAAACTCTGAGCCAGCACCTACTGAAACAGCCAAAACCAAGCCAAAGAGAAAGAAACACACAGCCTTAAACACTAAACACTCAAAGGCTAAACAGACATTACCTGGAGCTGTTTATACTAGAAGAATGAAGCAACATGCAAACAGACCTTCACTTTCACCAACTAAAGAGAGCTCAAGTGAAGATGAAGAGGAGATTGTAGTGCCTCCCATCAAGAAGAGGAGATTAATTCTTTCTGATTCAGATGAAGAGAATGTTGTTGAAGCTCCAGAGGTGGTTTCCCAGCAAACACCTACTGTTGAGGTTACAGTGAATGTTGAAATACCTGCAGAGGTTGAAATGCCTGCAGAGGATATTGTGGCTGACAAAGTTGAAATACCTGCAGAGGTTGAAATGCCTGCAGAGGATACTGTTAATGTTGAAATACCTACAGAGGATAAAATGCATGTAGAAGAGGATCACAGAGATGGTTTTTCACCAGTGCATGATGTTCTTGATTCAATTCTTGATTCTATCTCACCTGTTGATCATGTTGAAGCTTCTGGTGTAGCTGATGAGCCTGCAGTAAATGTTCCTGAAGCTGCAGCATCACACACAGAGCTGGTATCTACTGCTTCTCCAATTCAAGACAAAGGTGATGAAGTTGATCAGGCAACTAAGATAATTTCTGAATCCATACCTATTGAAGCTACAAAGGCAAACTCTGTTGCAGAGCCTGTGCAACATGAGGTGAATATGGAAAAGGTTGCAGAAGTTGTTGAAGAAACTGTGGCTGACACTGCTCAGAACAGTGGTTCTTTAAAAGATGTTCAAGCTAAAGATGTAAGTGCTGAAGATGAATCTGACAGTAGTGCAAACTCTGATTCTTTTGTGAGTGCACCAGCACAGACAGATAATAAGCATACACCTTTTGATCAGCCTTGTCCATCTCATGCAGTTGAAGTAGAGCATCTTGCTAAATCTGCTGAAAATTGGTATAAACAAGACTGTATTTTTCCAAAAGGGAGAGCAGCTGAGTTTGTTAAGCAAACTGCAAAGCAAATTTCAAATCCAGAGCTCTTATCCTGTTTAAAGGCAACTGTGGTACAAGTCAAGACTCTGGAAGGCAATTTTGCTGAAACAAAACAAGAGATTGCTTCTTTAAAGACTGAGATACAGTCAAGAGAATTGAAGATGGAAAGAGAGTCCAAAATAAAAGCTGTCCAGCTGTCTAAAGTTCAAGATACTCTCTTTGCCAGGCTAGGAAAAGTTGAAGAAAATCAAACTGCTCTATTTTCTAAGGTTGAGTCTATTGCTAACTCTTTGGAGCTCATTACATCAATACTCATTCCTGATGATGTCAAAAAGGGGGAGAGAGTTGCTAAGTCTAAATGCAAAGTTTCTCAAACTCTGACTCAAAAGGATGATGCTGGAGATGGAGGGGCAAGTGAAAAGAGTAAGGTGTTAAACTCTGAAAGGCAAACTCTGAGATCTGGCAAATCTTTTAAATCACAGTCTGTTGGAATAAACACTGAAGCTCAAGGTACTTCAAAAACCAAGAGTTTGGAATTAATATCAAACCCAAAGACTGATGAGGAGTTAGCTGTTAATCTTTTCATGGAAGAGAATGCAGAAGGAGTTACAATAGAAGATGCTAAAGCTGAAGAGAAGAGTTTACAAGAAAAGCATTTGAAAGCTCTAAAGTCTGAAAAAGCAAAGAAGAATGTGAAAGTTGCTAAAGCTGCAAAGCCTGTTCTTAAAGGTATTCAAATCAAAGAACCAGTTGGTACAAATCAAAGAATGCAAGTATTCAGAAAACCAACAGATGCAGAAGCTAAGCAAAAGCTGAAAAGTATAGTTACAACCTCTGTTGATACACATGTTGTACAGAAGAATGAAGACACAACCTCTGTTGCTGCACAAGTTGTGACCACACCATTATTGTCTTCTCAGTTGAAATCAACATTTAAGAGAGGTGCTCCTCATGATTCAAGACTAGAAGCTACAATTCCAATGGATTTTACTGATGGTAGAGCTTTAACTGGTAAAGTTAGATACAACAAAGAAGGCATAGGCTCACACAGAGATAAAAGGCAATATGTTGGTCCCAGAGATCCTTCTTCACTGTCTGTTCCAGGTCGTGGTGTCACTCAAGAGAGTTTAGACAAACTGGAATCAGTACAGCTTGTATATCAGAAGAGTCTAGAGAAGGATTTCTTGCTATATTTCATGGCTGATGGAACAGTATTTAAAGTTTCTGAAAAGGATATTGAATTAAAAAACGGGGAAGAACTTGAATATGTCCTGTATATTTTCAGAGTTGAATATGGAAGGAGTATTTGCTTGTAACCATGGTTGGTAAGATGACCACATGGTGTAGGTGATGGTGTATAAGGTGGATGATTGATTTGGAGGAGTTTGATTTTGGAACGTATGAAAGTACAGCAGTTATAATGTCCGATTTCCGTTTGAATCAGAAACTGCCCTGTTTTTGGACCCTATACCCGTATGGTACCTTACTGTCCAGACCCCCAAGTGACCATGATGAGATAGATCATAGTTCATAGATCGTTTTGATATAAAGTGCGTTAAAATCTGATGAACGGTTTAGGAGAAAAGTCAGTTTTAGTGAAAGACGTTCGAAAACCGAGAAACCGTAATTGTGTTAACTTTGAGGCTATAACTACCATACTTAGACATTTTTAAAAATTATAAAATTTTGGGATATTGTAGTAGGGTAGTCAAAGAGGCATTACCAGTTGACCTTGTGGTAAAATTCGAAATCCATATTTTCTGAAAAATTTTACAGTTAAGTGTGGTCGTTAGGGGAAATGGTGAAACCCCTGAAACTTCGATTGAGTTTATAAATGGTTAAGTTCTTGAACCTTTGGGGTAATAGTGATAAGTTAAACATATATTAAAGTGTCAAGGGTAATGTCATACAAGAGTGTAGTGAGTAAGAGATGTGGTATTCTAACGACAGTCCTTTTGTGTTTATAGAAACTCCGGAAGAGCAACGAGCCATACCGTCAGGATACCGAAACCGAGGCAAGATCTTTTCTATCCCTACTTGGAAATTATTTATCTTCAAAGAAACTTGATTTCATGGAATATATATACATGTGATGCTATTGTTACTATATTGTTAAGAATTTGTTTTCCTTTATTATTGATATTAAAAGGAGAGGTATATGAGTATGATATGAATATGGATATGGATATGAGTATGAGATGGATATGGATATACATAGAGATGATTGTGCATGAAGTGAACATGCCTTATGATTAAGAGTTATATATGAAGGAATGGTATCAGTTGTTATCTAAAGATATATAAAGGAATGGTATCAGTTGTTATCTAGAGTTATATATAAAAGAATGGTATCAGTTATTATCTAGGGTTATATGATTTATAATATTATGTTAAAAATATTTTTTCTAAATGTTGTGACAGATATTATTGAGTATTATTTAATACTTCTAAAATAAATGGAATACTTTATGTATACAAGAACATATTTGATTTCATTGAATATAGAAGAGATGTCTGAGTCATAATCAAAGTACTATGACATAAATATTTTAAAGGTGATGATAAATGGAAATGGAAATGATATATGTGAATGGAAATGTGAATGGAAATGCGAATGTAAATGGAAACGGAAAAGTGGAAAATGTGAAATGGTATTTGATAATGGAAAAATGATTTGAAAAAGGGGGATTGCAACAGTAAGCGTAAGAGGCTCTGTGGTAGTGGCACAGTCCAGCATCCAATATTTATTCCGGCCCAAGAGTGCCGAGGGAGGATGTAGTGGTGAACCTTCCCCCTGGGGGATGGTGGAGAACCTACCTCCGTCTACCGAAGAAATTCCTCCAAAGACTGATTAATACCCTAGTCAAATCCAGAAATTGGGTTTGAAGAAATTGGAGAACCCAGAAGAAATTCTTCTGGGTTAGTACCCTAGTCGTGGACAGTGGATGTTCAGGACACATGACAGGAAATAAAGCCCTGCTATTAGAGTTTGAGGAGAAGGCTGGCCCAGAAGTTTCCTATGGAGATGGCAACATAGGACATACACTGGGATATGGCAATATTAATCTTGGAAATGTCATCATCACAAATGTAGCTCTGGTTCCAGGACTCAAGCATGATCTGCTATCTGTGAGTCAAATCTGTGACAGAGGATATCATGTGGATTTTCAGCCTGAATATTGTCAAGTGATCAGTAAATCTACAGGGAAAGTTGCTCTAGTTGGAAACAGACACAATAACATCTATGAAATTAAATTGTCAACAAACACTGATGGCAAAGCAGTGTGTCTGTCTACAAGGATGTCCAGTGAAGAGAGTTGGAAATGGCACAAGAAACTCTCTCATTTGAATCTGAACAATATCAATGAGCTAATCAAGAATGATCTTGTAAGAGGTCTACCAAAATCCTTGTTGAATGTAGAAGGCCTGTGTGATTCTTGTCAAAAGGCTAAACAGAGAAAAGCCTCCTTCAAAAGCAAATCTGAGTCTTCAATTGTTGATCCTTATCATCTATTACATGTTGATCTTTTTGGTCCAGTGAATGTGATGTCTCTTGGAAAGAAGAAATATGCTCTAGTCATTATTGATGAATATACCAGGTACACATGGGTATATTTTCTTGCAAAGAAGGATGAAACTGCATTAACACTGACAGAACATATAATCCAACTGGACAAAGGGTCAGAAAATCAAGTGAAGATAATCAGAAGTGACAATGGAACTGAGTTCAGGAATTCATCTATGGAAGAATTTTGCAAGAGTAAAGGGATAAAACAAGAGTTTTCTACACCTGGCACTCCACAACAAAATGGTGTAGTGGAGAGGAAGAATAGAACCTTGATAGAAGCTGCCAGAACCATGCTAGATGAAGCAAAGTTGCCAACATATTTCTGGGCAGACGCAGTTCAAACTGCTTGTTTTACTCAAAATGCAACACTGATCAACAAGCATGGTAAAACACCATATGAAATGGTGAAGAAGAAAAAGCCAAATCTAAAATATTTTCATATTTTTGGATGCAAGTGCTTTGTGTTGAAGACTCATCCTGAACAGTTGACCAAATTTGACCTAAAGGAAGATGAAGGAATTTTTGTTGGCTATCCACTGTCAACTAAGGCATTCAGAGTTTATAATCTGAGAACCAGAGTGATCATGGAATCAATTCATGTGTCATTTGATGACAAGAAAATAACTGGACTTGAAGATGTAAATGAACATGATCAACTGCACTTTGAAAATGAAGATTTATTCTCTGGAAAACACTCAGTGATTATTGTCTGAATGAAAACACCAATGAAGAAAAATGTATGAAGCATGATTCTCAGTAAATTAATCATGATTCTTTCTGAGTCACTGTAATCTAATCAGACTTTGTGCAGTAAATCAACACAGCATGATACTGTTTCATATTTATAGCATCTCTTAGTTTATTCAGTCCTAAACTCTGAGTCTATGAATATTGTGTGAATTCAGTGAATTCAGAATTGATTATTGTCTGAATGAAAACACCAATGAAGAAAAATGTATGAAGCATGATTCTCAGTAAATAAATCATGATTCTTTCTGAGTCACTGTAATCTAATCAGACTTTGTGCAGTAAATCAACACAGCATGATACTGTTTCATATTTATAGCATCTCTTAGTTTATTCAGTCCTAAACTCTGAGTCTATGAATATTGTGTGCATTGCCTCTCATAAATAATTTTGGTTATTGATGAACTCTAAACTCTGATAAGTGACATTCTGTTTCCAAAGGTATGGTTCATGATGATTCCTTGTTTGTACTTGTGAAAACCATAAAACTTGAGATATGTCATTGATTAGTTTGGTGAGTTCAGATTCATGTCTACACCCTGTGAGAGTTTGAGCCAAATCAGTGATTGATACATTTTCTATCAATCAGTATTTATTGTTGTGTGATATTAATCAGGTAGTATGTTTCTCTAGAACTTGTATTAAACCATTTTGAGACTACATGGTATGTGTGTGCATGAAAATGATAAAGGCAATAGGATTCACCATTTTCAAACACTGTTCAAAATTCTTTTGAACTTTGTTCAAACACTGTATAAACACTGTTCATAAATTCCTTCCTTAGTAAACCCCTTTGAGCCTTATTAACTGCTCATTTTTCTTATACTCTGAAGTGTTAAGAGCAGTTATATGTTTTTTTTCTCAAGCAGATGAGTGTTTCTCAAGAAAAGAAAAGTTTACTCAGTATATATGCTAAATAAAAATAAAAAAAATAATAATAATAATAAATAAAAAAAAAGGCATATATACTGATCTTGTACAAATATATACTAACATTGTGACTGAACACTTTGTTCTATTAAGATGTTCAGTTTGAAGTCACTCATGAATAAAACATCTCTTTTCATCTGTTTGATCTTACTCCATTTAAACCCTGAATAAAGTCCTTTTGATTTGTGAATACATGTACTCAAAGTAGTGTAGATTTGGTGGACATTCAAGCATATGGTAGATTCTACTATTTCTGAATGAATGTGAGTGTAAACACTTCACCTAAACACTTGTGTGTTTGAGAGTTTGTGAGATTATCCAGTTCATGACTGTTATTCACTGAATGATGCTCTGATTTCAATCTCTTGATATTTTTGTCTTTAACGACTGTGTGCTT
The DNA here is from genome assembly GCA_037693485.1 of Kitagawia praeruptora. Lineage (NCBI taxonomy): Eukaryota > Viridiplantae > Streptophyta > Magnoliopsida > Apiales > Apiaceae > Kitagawia > Kitagawia praeruptora. Next base: position 86,175,569 of record CM075347.1, on the reverse strand, counting down.
ACTTGGATAATCATGGACATCAATGGGAATGGAAGTTTTCAGATTTCTGTATTACAGTAACTACAGAGTTTAGCATTCATCAAACAATCAGTGTTTACTATGAGAGTTTGTGCATTCAGTGTTTATCGACTGTTTGTTATGGATTTTATGAAATATTAGATGCTTTAAAAATTGATTATGGTAAACTCTGCTTCACACACACTGATATTCACAACTGTGCAATTTTTTAAAGGGTTTTAGTGATAAAGTTAGATAATCGATAAACACTGTTGAGTTGTGGTAAGTACTCTGAGGTAAAGTCTCATTGAGATGATTTGACTATTTTGGAGTAATTGGGGTAGTTGACAACTGTTAATTAGTGTAAGTGTCGTGATTATAGGAATGACAGCGGTAATTATTAAGTGATCCATTGGCTGTTTGACACGTGTCCCATGATGGTGTCCCACTCACACACTACTCTACAACAGTTGCGCGCTTTTACTAAATAAACGATTGAGTTTTAATTTTACTCTAATCGTCTTTAGTCTCTCCCTCCATATCGATTCACATTCATCCACTCACAGTTACTTGCATACTCATTCACTTTCACACTTCTCATATACTCTCCTTCACATTTTGATAAACACTTACAGTGCATACACATCTTTTCTCTGAATATCTTCGTATCACTTTTTACTAATGGCAACTAAAGCGTTTGATGCAGCAGGGTTAGTTTTTCTCCCTAGTAACTATGCAGCACCATTGGAGAATGCAAATGCTCCACAGGCATTTCATTTGTTCCAAAATTTCTTGAACGATTCTGAGATAGGGAAGGCTCTAACAGCACCACCTACACTATCTGCTTCACAAATTGCTACTTTCTGGACAAACTCTGTATATGATGATGGAGAAGAGTCTGGCACTCCAACAATCACTTTCACCCATGATGAATCAGAGTATATCATTACTCCAACTACTGTTAGGGATGCTCTGGATTTTGAGACACACACTTCTTACAGTGTTGTTGGTCATGATCGCTTGAGGACAATGTTGGAGCAAATTGGATGTGCAGGAAACTTGAATAAGATAGGGTCTTTGAGACGACCAAGTTTGAGAAAGGAATGGAGTTTCTTCTTTGATTGTATTACAAGAGCGTTTGGAAAGAAGACAACAAACTGGGATGCACTTCCTCTTGATACTCTCCAAATTGGTCATGCTCTACTATATGGAGGTAACTTCGATTTTGGTAGACTAGTACTAATGAACTTGGGAGAGCGTTTGTCTGAGTCTACTACTGTTTATTTTGCTCGTTTTTGTCAACTGCTATTTACTGCCTGTGTGCCTAACATTCCAATTGATGAAGCTGATGTAATTCAGCCTTTTCAAGTTGCTAAAAGAATGTTTTCTGATTTGACAAACAAAGATGTCACTAAACAGCAAATACCTGAGTTGTTTATGCCATTAGCCTTACAGAACTATGTGAACCAACCACAAGACCCTCAATCACCACAACAAATGCCTGAACCAATAGACACCATAAACTCTGAACCAATACCCACAACACCCACAACCACTGTACCTACTACATCTCATCAACCACAACCAGAAACCTTAAACTCTTCACCCATAAACTCTCCACCATTAAACACTGAAACCTTAAACACTGAAACTTTAAACTCTGAGCCAGCACCTACTGAAACAGCCAAAACCAAGCCAAAGAGAAAGAAACACACAGCCTTAAACACTAAACACTCAAAGGCTAAACAGACATTACCTGGAGCTGTTTATACTAGAAGAATGAAGCAACATGCAAACAGACCTTCACTTTCACCAACTAAAGAGAGCTCAAGTGAAGATGAAGAGGAGATTGTAGTGCCTCCCATCAAGAAGAGGAGATTAATTCTTTCTGATTCAGATGAAGAGAATGTTGTTGAAGCTCCAGAGGTGGTTTCCCAGCAAACACCTACTGTTGAGGTTACAGTGAATGTTGAAATACCTGCAGAGGTTGAAATGCCTGCAGAGGATATTGTGGCTGACAAAGTTGAAATACCTGCAGAGGTTGAAATGCCTGCAGAGGATACTGTTAATGTTGAAATACCTACAGAGGATAAAATGCCTGTAGAAGAGGATCACAGAGATGGTTTTTCACCAGTGCATGATGTTCTTGATTCAATTCTTGATCCTATCTCACCTGTTGATCATGTTGAAGCTTCTGGTGTAGCTGATGAGCCTGCAGTAAATGTTCCTGAAGCTGCAGCATCACACACAGAGCTGGTATCTACTGCTTCTCCAATTCAAGACAAAGGTGATGAAGTTGATCAGGCAACTAAGATAATTTCTGAATCCATACCTATTGAAGCTACAAAGGCAAACTCTGTTGCAGAGCCTGTGCAACATGAGGTGAATATGGAAAAGGTTGCAGAAGTTGTTGAAGAAACTGTGGCTGACACTGCTCAGAACAGTGGTTCTTTAAAAGATGTTCAAGCTAAAGATGTAAGTGCTGAAGATGAATCTGACAGTAGTGCAAACTCTGATTCTTTTGTGAGTGCACCAGCACAGACAGATAATAAGCATACACCTTTTGATCAGCCTTGTCCATCTCATGCAGTTGAAGTAGAGCATCTTGCTAAATCTGCTGAAAATTGGTATAAACAAGACTGTATTTTTCCAAAAGGGAGAGCAGCTGAGTTTGTTAAGCAAACTGCAAAGCAAATTTCAAATCCAGAGCTCTTATCCTGTTTAAAGGCAACTGTGGTACAAGTCAAGACTCTGGAAGGCAATTTTGCTGAAACAAAACAAGAGATTGCTTCTTTAAAGACTGAGATACAGTCAAGAGAATTGAAGATGGAAAGAGAGTCCAAAATAAAAGCTGTCCAGCTGTCTAAAGTTCAAGATACTCTCTTTGCCAGGCTAGGAAAAGTTGAAGAAAATCAAACTGCTCTGTTTTCTAAGGTTGAGTCTATTGCTAACTCTTTGGAGCTCATTACATCAATACTCATTCCTGATGATGTCAAAAAGGGGGAGAGAGTTGCTAAGTCTAAATGCAAAGTTTCTCAAACTCTGACTCAAAAGGATGATGCTGGAGATGGAGGGGCAAGTGAAAAGAGTAAGGTGTTAAACTCTGAAAGGCAAACTCTGAGATCTGGCAAATCTTTTAAATCACAGTCTGTTGGAATAAACACTGAAGCTCAAGGTACTTCAAAAACCAAGAGTTTGGAATTAACATCAAACCCAAAGACTGATGAGGAGTTAGCTGTTAAGCTTTTCATGGAAGAGAATGCAGAAGGAGTTACAATAGAAGATGCTAAAGCTGAAGAGAAGAGTTTACAAGAAAAGCATTTGAAAGCTCTAAAGTCTGAAAAAGCAAAGAAGAATGTGAAAGTTGCTAAAGCTGCAAAGCCTGTTCTTAAAGGTATTCAAATCAAAGAACCAGTTGGTACAAATCAAAGAATGCAAGTATTCAGAAAACCAACAGATGTAGAAGCTAAGCAAAAGCTGAAAAGTATAGTTACAACCTCTGTTGATACACATGTTGTACAGAAGAATGAAGACACAACCTCTGTTGCTGCACAAGTTGTGACCACACCATTATTGTCTCCTCATGATTCAAGACTAGAAGCTACAATTCCAATGGATTTTACTGATGGTAGAGCTTTAACTGGTAAAGTTAGATACAACAAAGAAGGCATAGGCTCACACAGAGATAAAAGGCAATATGTTGGTCCCAGAGATCCTTCTTCACTGTCTGTTCCAGGTCGTGGTGTCACTCAAGAGAGTTTAGACAAACTGGAATCAGTACAGCTTGTATATCAGAAGAGTCTAGAGAAGGATTTCTTGCTATATTTCATGGCTGATGGAACAGTATTTAAAGTTTCTGAAAAGGATATTGAATTAAAAAACGGGGAAGAACTTGAATATGTCCTGTATATTTTCAGAGTGAGAAATCAAAGAGCTCAGTCAGTTGCAAATGTGCTCAGACAAAGAATGATTCAGAACCTTGCAAGAAGACAAATGAAAATCAACAGTAAGTATGTTCCTAAATACAGAGATTGGGATGGCAATCTGATAGAAATGGAGAAAGGGACTACAAAACTGAAGACTGATCTTGGAGTTACTGTTCTGGATTTCAATGTAAAGTCTGAAGAAGTGAAGTACATAAGGCTGGGAAATGAAATGAGAAGAAACAAAATCTACGATCTTAGAGCTGCTATCTATCAAACTGATGAGAATGATTCTCAGTTGAGAGAAATCAAGGAAGCTATGCAGATAGAGCTTGAAAATGCTGAAAGAAGGTTGCTTATAGACTATCTCAGAACAATGCCTGATCTTCAAGAGATTAGAAATTAAAGTCTGTAAGAATTTTCTTATTTTCTGTAGAATTTGTTAAGTAATAGCTTAAACTCTGTTTGTATGATTAAACACTGTAAACTTTGTATTTGTTTTGACATCATCATTTACTGTAAACTTGTACATTTTTGCTAATGGACAAGTTGGGGGAGATTGTTAGAAATGATTGATGAGAACAGTGTTTGGAAGCTATAGTGACAAAACAGAGTTTAGCTGGAAGCAGTCAGAGTTTAGTTAAACACTGACTGGAAGCGCAACAGAGGTTGTTAAACTCTGTAGCGGTATTGTCTGAAGAGTCAACAGTGTTTAAAGGTTGATGCAAGATAAGTATGGAAGCAATATCTTTGAAGATTGGAAAGCTGTCAAAGAGATTGAGTTGACTTGGAAGATTTGAGCAATCGTGATTGATATCAATTGTATAGCTTGATTATAGGAGAATCAGTTACTGATTGTACGAAGCTGTATGTTCTATAAATACAGTTAGGTTAACCCTAGAAGGGTAATCGAACATTGAGAAATTCATTGATTGTAACCTAAGCAGCTCTCTGTGATATTTACATCACCGAGAGAGGAATTATTAATTCCAAACAGTTTTAATTGTTAAACAGTGTGTTCTTGTTAAGTTACTCATACAGTGTTTGATTGCTTATTGTGTATTCGACCTAACATTCCCAGCCTTAATTGATGTCGAAGCAACTTAAATACTAAGACTTTTACAAGGACTCATATTTCATTCGGTCGGCCCCAAATATGGGTCCGTTAGGCCTTTGTGATGTATTAAAATATTAAACAAGATAAAGGTCGCATGTTTTATTCGGTCGGCCCCAAACATGGGTCCATTTAGCTTAATCTTGTGTACTTAACCGTTCAGTTATCAGTGTACTTGGCTAATAATAATGAATATGGAAATGGGGCAAACAATCTTTCATTAATTATGCATGCAAAGAGCTTGTACATAGTTTTAGATTACAGATTGATGCTCACTTAGGGAATTCGAAATCAATCTTGCGCAAAGCAAAATACTGAATGAAAAAACTTAAAAAATACGTCCAGTAAGCTTACTGGTAAAAGCGGCGAAGGCGAGCGGCATGCCAGGTGTTTTTGATTGGGCTGCCGTCCGGATGAGCCAATTTGTAGGTGCCCGATCGAACCACTTCAATTACCACGTATGGACCTTCCCAGTTGGGCATAAGTTTTCCTTGCTTGGCTGGCATGGAAGTTGCCAATTCCTGAAGGACTAAGTCCCCCACTTGGAAAGATCTCTTCTTGACCCCAGAATCATAGTGTTGCGCTGCCTGAAGCTGGTACCTTAGATTCCTTTGGTGAGCTGCTGCCCTTTCTTCCTCCAGTAAATCCACATTCGCCCGGAGTCCCCATTCATTCGTTTCTGTTAGGTCGAATACACAATATATATAATCAAGTACTGTATGAGTAAATAACAAGAACACACGTTTTAGCACTTAAAACTGTTTGGAATTAATAATTCCTCTCTCAGTGATGATGTAAAATATCACAGAGAGCTGCTTAGGTTACAATGAATGATATTCGTTCACGATGGACACCCTTCTAGGGTTAACCTAACTGTATTTATAAGATATACAGCTACGTACAATCGTTAATTGATTCTCCTAAAATTAAGCTATACAATTGATATCAATTACGATTGCTACACATCTTCTAAGTCAACTCAATCTCTTTGACAGCTATCCAATCTTCAAAGATATTGCTTCCATATTAATATTAAATTAATCTTCAAACTCTGTTGACTTGTAGACGCTTCCAGTAGACAGACTTTAACAAACTCTGTTGCTCTCCTAGCTAACAGTGTTTGCGCTTCCATATGTTCAGCTAGCAGTGTTTACGCTTTCTCCTGTCAGCGTTTGCGCTTCCAGCTATCAGCGTATACTCAAACTCTGTTACAACCGCTTTCAACTAACAAGTTAAACTCTTTTTACCTGCAACACTTAAACACTGACATTAAATCACATCAATTATATCTAACAATCTCCCCCAACTTGTTCATTAGAAAAATGTACAAGTTCACAGTAATTGATGATGTCAAAACGAACAAATAAAAACACAGTGTTTAACATATAATCAGAGTTTAAAACTTGACTTAGCAAAATTTACAGAAAATTCGAATTACTTACAAATTCTGTCTACCTAACCTCCTCAAGATCTGGAGTTGTTCTGAGATAATCAATCAACAACCTCCTCTCAGCATTTTCAAGTTCAATCTGCATAGCTTCATTGATCTCTCTTAAATCTGGATCATTCTCATCAGTTTGAAAGATAGCAGCTCTGAGATCGTAGATCTTGTTTCTTCTCATTTCATTTCCCAACCTGATATATTTCACTTCTTCAGACTTCACATTAAAATCCAGAACAGTAATTCCAAGATCAGTCTTCAGCTTTGTAGTCCCCTTCTCCATTTCTATCAGATTCCCATTCCAATCTCTGTACTTCGGAACACACTTGCTGTTGTATTTCATATTTCTTCTTGCAAGATTCTGAATCATCTTCTGTCTGAGCACATTTGCAACTGACTGAGCTCTTTGATTTCTTACTCTGAAAAGATACAGAACATACTCTAGTTCTTCCCAGTATTTTAAATCAATATCATTCTCAGCAATCTTGAACACTATTCCATCAGCCATGAAATATAGCAGAAAATCCTTCCCTAAACTCTTCTGATAGACAAGCTGTACTGACTCCAGTCTATCTAAACTCTCTTGAGTGACACCACGACCTGGAACAGACAGTGAAGAAGGATCTCTGGGAACAACATGTTGTCTTTTATCCCTATGTGAGACTATACCTCCTTTGTTGTATCCAATTTTACCAGATAAGGCTCTACCATCAGTGAAATCCATTGGAGCTGTAGATGCTAGACTTGGATCACGAAGAACTCCTTTTCCAAACTTTGATTTCAACTGAGAAGACAATAGTGGTGTGGTCACAACTTGTGCAGCAACAGAGGTTGTGTCTTCATTCTTCTGTACAACATGTGTATCAACAGAGGTTGTAACTATCATCTTACTCTTGCTCTCTTCACCCATCACCCCTTTTAACTTCAGCTTGGCATCAAGAGAAGACTTTCTAATCAGCTTTCCTTTATCTTCTTCTTCTTCTTCTTCTTCTTGAATACCAGATAATTTTTCTTTGATCTCAATTCCTTTCATTACAGGCCTTGAAGACTTTGAAGCTCTAACAGTTTTCTTCCCTTTCTTGGACTTTTGTGCTTTTAAATGCTCTTTCTGCAACAGCTTTTCTTCAGCTTGTATATCCTCAAGTGTAGCTTCAGCATTTTCTTCACGAAAGAGTTTTGCAGCCAATTCTTCATCTGTTTGTGGATTATCAGTAAATGACAAATCCTTTGGCTTTGAAGCAGAGGTACTCTGAATATTTGTATCTATCACCAAATTTGGCTTTGACCTCGTAGACCTTCCATGTCCTTGTCTGGGATTTGCATTTCTTAAACCCTTATCAGCATTGGCACCTTCATCATCCAGATGATCTTTCTTTAATAGAGTTTGAGTTTGCTTACACTTGGTTTTAGCAATTCTCTCCCCCTTTTTGACATCATCACCATCTTGAATCAGAATTGAGGTGATTAACTCAAGAGAGTTTGCAATGGAATCAACCTTCTCAGTCAGTAAAAGCTGATTCTTTTCAACTTTGCTCAATCTGTCATTAAGATTTTGAGCTTTGGAGAATTGTTGAAAAAGCTTAGAATTAGCTAGTTGAGATTTCTCCTCATGAGTAGCAACCTCTGTTCGAAGATCAACAATAGCTTTCTGATTATCATCAAATCTATGATTCAAGGTCTTGATCTGAATCACTGTTCCTTGCAAACAAGTGAAAATATCTGGATTTGTAATCTTCGAAGAATTTTCCTGGAGAAACATAGCTGCCCTTCCAGGAGGAAAAATACACTCTGACTTGTACCAATCAGCAGTTTGTTGGGTCAAATAATTATCATCAATCTCATTAACAGAAGGCCCAGCAAAATCTGGTTTTTCTCCTGTTTTCTGACCATCAGCTTGAGCTTGTGCTTTTTCAGCTCCTGTACTCTTGTCTTCAATTGAATCACTCATTGACTCATTAGTAGGTGCAACTGAAGCAATGTCTTCATCTTGAGCAGCAACAGGTTCTTGAGCAACCTGTTTTCCTTTATCAACTTGAATATGCTCTGAAGAAATAACCTTCTCTGGTTTATCAATCTCCTCACCATGATCAGAAACATGATGGGCATCAGAGTTTAATTCAGTGTGTGATGCAACCTCAGTGTCTTCAAGAACAACAGTAGGCCCATCAGCAACACCAGTATCAACAGAGTGTGTAACCTCCATGAGTGTTGGAGTAGATGCTTCATTATTAAAAGAAACTGGAGTTTCATCAAACTCTTCCATTGTAGGCAAAGCATATCTAACATCTTCATTTTCTTGAACCTTAGCAGATTCTGGTTCAGCAATCTTGGCTCCTGATTCTGTTATAGAAGGTTCTATGATAGCCTCTGTCTCACCAGTAGGAATATCAGTAAAAATTTTCTCTTGAGCCTCATCAACATTCTCATCATCAGAATCAGTAAGAATGAGCCTTCTCCTCTTTGCTTGAGGCACTGCAATCAGTTCTGCATCTTCACTAGAACTTTCCTCAGCTGGTGGTGTTGAAGGTCTATTTGCCCTTTTGATGAATCTTCTGGAATAAACAGCCTTTGGAGATGTCTGTTTAGCCTTAGAATGTTTTGTGTTGATGGCAGTATGCTTCTTCCTTTTTGATTTAGATGTTGGTTGTGGGTGAGTAGTAGTGACAGGGTTTGTTGGTTCAGGATTCATTGGTTCAGGTTGTGTTTGTGGTGATGTAGGATTAACAGTGGTTGTTGGTGTTGGCTCAGATGATTGTATAGGTTGAGATGGTATGGTTTCAGTACGATCAGTGTCTAAAGGTTCAGGCATATTTTGTGTTTCTGGTTGTTGTGTTTGATGTGAGTCATGTGGTGGTGATTGGGGATCTTGTGGTTGGTTGAGGAAGTTTTGCAAGGCAAGTGGCAAGACAAAAGCAGGTATGTCTTTACCAACATCTTTGTTAGTCATATCAGAGAATATTCTCTTATTGACTCTAAAGGGTTGAATCTCATCAGCTTCATCAACTTCCAACCCAGGTACACATGCATTAAACAGAAGTTGACAAAATCTAGCAAAATAAACTGTAGTAGACTCTGACAACTTATCACCCAAATTCATTAACACATAACGACCAAAATCAAAATTACTGCCATAGAGTAGAGAATACCCAATTTGCAGACTATCCATTGGAATAGCATCCCAGTTGGTGACCTTCTTCTGGAATGTCCTGGTAATACAGTCAAAGAAAAAGTTCCACTCTTTTCTCAGATTCGGCCTCCTCACACTGCCCAGCTTTGCAAGAGATTCCATATACCCAATCTCTGTTAACATCTCTCTCAGATTTTGCTCAGAGACAACAGCATACGAAGTATGTGTGTCAAAATCCATGGTTTCGCGAACAGTTTGTGGAGTAATCACAAACTCTTGTTCTTCATGAGAGAAGATGATAGATGGAGTTCCATTCTCCCCTCCTTCTATATACCTTGAGTTTTGCCAGAAGGTGACAACCTGAGAAGCAGATAGAGTAGCAGGTTCAACCAACGCTTGCCCAATCTCAGAGTCGCGAAGAAAGTTTTGCATTAGATGAAACGCTTCAGGAGCACGATCGTTCTCAAGTAAAGCTGCATAATTGTTAGGCACAAAACGAAGACCAAACGAAGTGAAAGGTTTTGTTGCCATTAGATCAAGAAATAAGCAAGAATCGACTGTGAAAATGATATGCAAGAAAGGTGTTTGTGAAAATGCCAAAGTGAAAAACAAAGGAGTTCTCTGTTTTGGTAAAGTGAATATGAGTGGGTGAGTAGTGATTGTAACAAAAAGTAATTTGAGTAGTAATTAAAAAATTAAACTCAAACGTTTTTACTTGAAAACACGCAACTGTTCCCTTGAGAAGTGTGAAAGTGGTACATAATGATGAGTGAGTGGGTGAAAGTGGGACACGTGTCAAACATGCAGCGATTCACTTAATCACGCGGAGTAAAAGCCATTATTACTGCTGTCTTTCCGATTATCAAGACACTTTACCACTCAATACACTAATTAACAGTTGTCAACCACTCCATTTACTCCAAAATTTTCAAATTATCTTAATGAAAATTTACCTTAGAGTACGTAACACAATCAATCAGTGTTTGTCAAATTTTCGAACCTTATCACAAAAACCCTTTCAAAAATGCACAGTCGTGATTATTTTTGTGTGTGAGTAGCAGAGTTTACCAAATCAATTTTTATAGCATCTAATATTTCATAAAATCCATAAATCAAATCAATAAACACTGAATGCACAAACTCTCATATGAAACACGGAGTATATGATGAATGCTAAACTCTGTAGTTCCTTAATTACAGAAATCTGAATATCCCTGTTCCCATTGATGTTCATGATTATCCAAGTAAGCACACAGTCATTATAGACAAAAAGATCAGGAGATAGACATCAAAGCATCATTCAGTGAGTTACATGTCAAGAATTTCCTCACAAACTCTCAAAGCACACAAGTGTTTAGGTGAAGTGTTTTCGCTCAAATTCAATCAGTAAAAGCAGATACTACCATAGGCTTGAATTTCCACCAGATCTACACTACTTCGATTACATATATGCACATATCAAAAGGACTTTGTTCAGGGTTGTATTGTAGTAAGATCAAACAGGTGAGAAGAGATGTTTTTAACATGAGTGAATTTCGAACTGAACAATTTAACAGACCAGAGTATTCAGTCACACTGTTAGTACATATTTGTACAAGAAGATCAGTATATATACCCCCCCCCTTTTTTTTATTATATATACCGAGTAAGCTTTTCTTTTCTTGAGAAACACTCACCTGCTTGCATTTGATTTATTAAAAGAATATAACTGCTCTTAATATTTCAGAGTTTAAGAAAAATGAGCAGTTAATTAGGCTCAAAGGGGTTTACTAAGGGTAGTGTTTATGAACAGTGTTTATGAACAGTATTCAAAGAAGTTTTGAACAGTGTTTGAAGAAAGATAGTAAATCCTAGTGCCTTTATCATTTTCATGCACACACATATCATGTAGTCTCAAAATGGTTTAATGCAAGTTCTAGAGCAACATACTTACTGATGAACATCACACAACAATAAAATCTGATTGATATAAAATGTATCTCACTTATTTGGTTCAAAATCTCACAGGGTATAGACATGAACTGTTTCTCACCAAACTAAACAATGACACATCTCAAGTTTTAAAATTTTCACAAGTACAAACAAGGAATCATCAAGAACTATGTATGTCTTGGAAACAGAGTGTTACTAATTAGAGTTTAGAGTTCATCAATATCAGAAGTTATTCATGAGAGGCAATGCACACAGTATTCATAGCTTCAGAGTTTAGGATGAATAAACTAAGAGATGCTCTAAATATGAAACAGTATCATGCTGTGTTAACTTACTGCACAATTTCTGATTAGATCACAGTGACTCAGAAAGAATCTTGATTTATTCACTGAGAATCATGCTTCATACATTTTTCTTCATTGTTATTTTCATTCAGACAAAAATCAACTCAGAATTCACAGAGTTTATCAAACATATTAACAGTGTATGACCAACAATCATGCTGACAGAGTTTACCATTGTGAGAATAGAAACATGTGAACAGAGTATGCATAACAGAGTTTAATTAACAAGGTTCACATAGCACTTTAGCAATTCACAGAAATATGAGCAGCACATTTTATAAGAAAATTTTGAGTCTAACCAACATGTTTAGTCAAAACCAGATACCATCCCTAGTTCATTGACCAGTCTTGTAAATGCTGCTTCACTTAGAGGCTTGGTGAAGACATCTGCAAGTTGTTGATCTGTAGGCACAAAGTGAAGCTCAATATTGCCTTCCTCTACATGCTCTCTGATAAAGTGATACCTTATACTGATGTGCTTGGTCATTGAGTGTTGTACTGGATTACCTGTCATTGCAATAGCACTTTGATTATCACAGAAAATAGGTATTTTGCTATACCTTAACCCATAATCCAGCAATTGATTCTTCATCCATAGAATCTGTGCACAGCAACTACCAGCAGTAATATACTCTGCTTCAGTTGTAGATGTTGATATTGATTTTTGTTTCTTGCTGTACCAAGACACAAGTCTGTCACCAAGAAATTGACAACTTCCACTTGTGCTTTTTCTGTCAATCTTACAGCCTGCAAAATCTGCATCAGAGTAACCAAGTAGCTTAAAATCTGATTCTCTTGGGTACCACAGCCCTAAAGTTACAGTGCCCTTGAGATACTTGAAAATCCTCTTCACAGCTGTTAAATGTGGTTCCCTTGGATCTGCCTGAAACCTTGCGCACAGACATGTTGCATACATGATATCAGGTCTATTTGCTGTTAGATAGAGAAGAGAGCCAATCATTCCTCTATAGCTTGTCATATCTACTGATGACCCTGTATCTTTGTCCAATTTTGTTGCAGTTGCCATGGGAGTTGTTGCAGATGAACAGTCAAGCATGCCAAATTTCTTGAGAAGATTTCTGGTATATTTTTCTTGATTGATAAAAATTCCATCATCTGTTTGCTTCACCTGTAAGCCTAGAAAATAGCTTAGCTCTCCCATCATACTCATTTGATATCTTGACTGCATGAGCTTGGCAAACTTCTTACAGAGTTTATCATTAGTAGATCCAAAAATGATGTCATCAACATATATTTGAACTAAGAGCAGGTCACTACCAGATTGAAAGTAAAACAGAGTTTTGTCAATAGTACCTCTGTGAAACCCACTTTCTAGTAGAAATTTAGCAAGAGTTTCATACCATGCCCTTGGTGCCTGCTTAAGTCCATAGAGTGCCTTGTCTAACCTGTAGACATGGTCTGGATATTTTGGATCTACAAAACCAGGTGGTTGTTCAACAAATACTTCTTCTTCAAGTTTTCCATTCAGAAAAGCACTTTTCACATCCATTTGAAAAACCTTGAATTTCTTGTGAGAAGCATAGGCAAGAAACATCCTTATTGACTCCAATCTGGCAACTGGTGCAAAAGTCTCATCATAATCTATCCCCTCTTGCTGTGAATAGCCTTTTGCCACCAGTCTTGCTTTGTTTCTTGTGATAACACCATCACTGTCAGTTTTATTTCTGAAAACCCATTTAGTACCAACAATGGATCTGTTCTTTGGCCTTGGTACAAGGGTCCACACTTCATTTCTCTCAAATTCATTTAGCTCTTCTTGCATTGTTGTTATCCAGTCAGCATCTTTAAGAGCTTCATCTACTTTCTTTGGCTCAGTTTGTGACAAGAATGCATGAAACAGACATTCATTTATTGTTGCACTTCTTGTCCTTACTCTTGCATCTGGATCACCAATAATCAAATCAGGTGTGTGTGACTTAGACCATTTTTTTGCAGAAGGCAGATTGCTTCTGTCATCATGTGATCCTCCCCCTTGATCCATGCTCTCCTGATTTTCTTGGTGCCTTTCTTCATTTTCTGATGCTCCCCCTGAATGTGACTGCTCAATATTTGAGCTTTCAGATTTTGAATCAACAGAGTTTGATTCCGAGTTATCAACTGAGTCACTATCAGTATTTGAATTATCACTTTGATGTGATTCTTCATGCTCCCCCTCAACTGGTTCTTCCCTTGTTTCTGATTGAAGAGTCTCTTCAGTATTTACCAGTAGAGGTTCAGAGTTTGGCTCAACAGAGTTTGTCAGATCAGTCTCATCAGAGTTTACTTTATCAGAGAATAAATCTTCATTTTCAAAGTGCAGTTGATCATGTTCATTAACATCTTCAAGTCCAGTTACTTTCTTGTCATCAAATGACACATGAATTGATTCCATGATCACTTTGGTTCTCAGATTATAAACTCTGAATGCCTTAGTTGACAGTGGATAGCCAACAAAAATTCCTTCATCTGCCTTTAGGTCAAATTTAGTCAACTGTTCAGGATGAGTCTTCAACACAAAGCACTTGCATCCAAAAATATGAAAATATTTTAGATTTGGCTTCTTCTTTTTCACCATTTCATATGGTGTTTTACCATGCTTGTTGATCAGTGTTGCATTTTGAGTAAAACAAGCAGTTTGAACTGCTTCTGCCCAGAAATATGTAGGCAACTTTGCTTCATCTAGCATGGTTCTGGCAGCTTCTATCAAGGTTCTGTTCTTCCTCTCCACTACACCATTCTGGTGTGGAGTGCCAGGTGCAGAAAACTCTTGTTTGATTCCTTTACTCTTGCAAAATTCTTCCATTGTTGAGTTCCTGAATTCAGTTCCATTGTCACTTCTGATAATCTTCACTTGATTCTCTGACCCTTTGTCCAGTTGCTTTATATGTTCTGCTAGTGTTAATGTAGTTTCATCCTTCTTTGCTAGAAAATACACCCATGTGTATCTGGTGTATTCATCAACAATGACTAGAGCATATTTCTTCTTTCCAAGTGACATGACATTCACTGGTCCAAAAAGATCAACATGTAGAAGATGATAAGGATCAACAATTGAAGACTCAGATTTGCTTTTGAAAGAGACTTTTCTCTGTTTGGCCTTTTGACAAGAATCACACAGGCCTTCTACATTCAACAAAGACTTTGGTAGTCCTCTTACAAGATCATTCTTTATTAGCTCATTGATGTTGTTCAGATTCAAATGAGAGAGTTTCTTGTGCCACTTCCAACTCTCTTCACTAGACATTCTTGTTGATAGACACACTGCTTTGCCATCCGAGTTTGTTGACAATTTTATTTCATAGATATTATTGTGTCTGTTTCCAACTAGTGCAACTTTCCCTGTAGATTTACTGATGACTTGACAATATTCAGGCTGAAAATCTACATGATATCCTTTGTCACAGATTTGACTCACAGAAAGCAAATCATGCTTGAGTCCTGGAACCAGAGCTACATTTGTGATGATGACACTTCCAAGATTAATATTGCCATATCCCAGAGTATGTCCTATGTTGCCATCTCCATAGGAAACTTTTGGGCCAGCCTTCTCCTCATACTCTGATAGCAGGGCTTTATTTCCAGTCATGTGTCCTGAACATCCACTGTCAACGACTAGGGTACTTACCCTGGTGCCCTGCAATCACAAACAATCACTGATTGTTAGTTTTAAGGATCCAAACTTGCTTGGATCCTTTTGCTTTATTGAATCTGTTAGTTTTTCCAGCGGATTTAGCATTATCAGAGTTTAAACTAACATTTTCATTCTTAGTTCTTGTAGAATCAACTTTCACCCATTTCAAATTAGGTTTCAGTTCATAATAATTATGATAAATAGAATGATAATTCTTGCAAGTATAAATTGAGTGCCAACTACTTCCACAATGTTTGCACAGTGTTTGTGGTCTTGGTTTGACATTATCCTTTTTCACTCCAGATTTGGAGGGTAAAGAATTAATGTCTTTGTTCTTCCTGCAAAAGCTAGCAAGATGATTAGTGCTACCACAATTATAACAAGTTTTTCTAGGTACAAATGTAGCAAGCATTGGCTTAATTCCTGATGTTATGCCTACCTTACCATTTCTGTTTTTCCTAGGCATTCTCTGTTTGTTGACAGATTTTATTTCTTTAAGCTTATGCTTAAGTTGTTTATCTGTCATTGAACCAATATTAACCTGTTTTACACAGGTTTTTACTGGCTCATGGTCAACAGCTCCATGTTCAGTTTTAACAGTACCATGAACAAATGTTCCAAATTTCTTAGTAGAAAGAGGTGGTCTAATCTTGACTGTATTCTGAAACCTAAGCACATCATCCTCAGAATAACCTAGACCTACTGTGTCTGATTGAAAGACTTTTTGAGTGTCTTTTCCAGAATGTGTCCAAGTTTTAATAATGTGCTTTGCATCTCCTAATTCAGATTCTAGTTGCTTATACTTACCTAGCAACTCCTGTTCTATAAACACAGCATCATCTCTTTCTTTCTGAATTTTATTCATGTTTTCAAGTTGTTCCTCAACAAGTTTATTTCTTTCTTTGAGTTGAGAACACTCACTTTTGATTCTCTCATTTTCTAAAGTCTGATCCCTATAACTGATGTGTAATGCCTTAAGATAAATTCTCAATTCAGTTATATTATCTGTATTATAAGCATAGGTAGTTGGAGGTACCTTTAGTTCAGAATCTTCACTCTGAGTAGAGGCCATGAGTGCATAGTTCACCTCCTCATCTGAATCTGAGGTGTCTGCCCAATCTCTGCCTTTGGTGTAGAGTGCCTTTTCAGTTTTATTCTTTTTGCACTCAGGAGCATAGTGACCCATCTCCTTACACTTGTAGCATTGAATCTCAGACTTATCTTTCTTACCAGATTTGAAGTCCTTTCCCTCAGATTTCTTGAAATTCTTCTTGTCAGACTTTGAGTAATCCTTTGAGAATCTCTTTCCCTTCTTGAAGTTCTTGAATCCCATCTTCTTGAAGGTCTTTACCATCAATGCAGCCATTTGCATCATCTCCTAATCATCTTCAGAATCAGATGTTCCATCTGTGTTTGAGTCAACATCAGTGTTTGATGACTCACTTTCTGAATGAATGACCAAGGCTTTTCCTTTTGCCTTCTTCCTTGATGCTTCTTTCTTTGAAGATTTTTCTTCAACTTTCAGTGCAACAGTCTTTGACTTCCTGCTTGATCTTCTATTTCTCTGCTCCATTTCCAATTCATGAGTCTTGAGCAGTCCATAGATTTCATCAATCTCAGTGTCAGCAAGATCATAGTTATCTCTTATGGTGGTTGTTTTCACATCCCACTTTTCAGGAAGAGAAAGAAGAAACTTGAGATTTGAATCTTCCAGATCATATTCTTTGTTAACCAATGATAGATCATTGAGTAGTTTGCAGAATCTATCAAATGTTTCTGTCATGGTTTCTTCAGACTTTGCCTCAAAATGCTCATACTCCTGTGTGAGTATGTTCCTTCTGTTCTTCTTAATTGCAGCAGTTCCTTGACATCTAACCTCAAGTGTATCCCATATATCCTTTGCAGTCGTGCAGTTAATCACTTTGTTAGACATAACATTGTCAAGAGCACTGTGAAATAAGTGCCTTACTTTGGCATCCTTAGTAATAGATGAAAGATCCTCAGCAGTTAGATCTTTCTTTTCCTTAGGAACCACCTTTGATTCCTCACCAGCAGCAGCAGCAGTTAATTTTGTAGGTTTATGAGGACCTTCATAAATTCTATCAAGATATTCTGGATCTGTGGCTTCCAGAAACATGGTCATCTTTACCTTCCAGATTGCATATTCTGATGGCTTCAGTATTGGAACCCTAATTGTTTCATACCTACTAACATTAGTAGGTGCTTTCTCAGAACCTGATGGAGGAGGAATCTCTGCCATTGATTACTATTGTGTTTTGGATCTTTAACTGTAATAAAGTAACAGATTGGTTCTGATACCACTTGTTAGGTCGAATACACAATATATATAATCAAGTACTGTATGAGTAAATAACAAGAACACATGTTTTAGTACTTAAAACTGTTTGGAATTAATAATTCCTCTCTCAGTGATGATGTAAAATATCACAGAGAGCTGCTTAGGTTACAATGAATGATATTCGTTCACGATGGACACCCTTCTAGGGTTAACCTAACTGTATTTATAAGATATACAGCTACGTACAATCGTTAATTGATTCTCCTAAAATAAAGCTATACAATTGATATCAATTACGATTGCTACACATCTTCTAAGTCAACTCAATCTCTTTGACAGCTATCCAATCTTCAAAGATATTGCTTCCATATTAATATTAAATTAATCTTCAAACTCTGTTGACTTGTAGACGCTTCCAGTAGACAGACTTTAGCAAACTCTGTTGCTCTCCTAGCTAACAGTGTTTGCGCTTCCATATGTTCAGCTAGCAGTGTTTACGCTTTCTCCTGTCAGCGTTTGCGCTTCCAGCTATCGGCGTATACTCAAACTCTGTTACAACCGCTTTCAATTAACAAGTTAAACTCTTTTTACCTGCAACACTTAAACACTGACATTAAATCACATCAATTATATCTAACAGTTTCCACGTTGAAGATCTGTGTTCGATAGGATTCCAGGCCGACTTCGACAGGCAGAAGGGCATCCGTTCCGAAAGCTAGCTTGAAAGGTGTTTCCCCGGTTGATGACCTTGCTGTCGTTCGGTAGGCCCACAAAACCCAAGGCAGTTCTTCGGCCCAAAGTCCCTTGGCTTTGCCCAGTCTCTTCTTGATCCCGTCGAAGATAATTTTGTTGGCTGCTTCAATTGCCCCGTTTCCTTGGGGATGCCCGACTGAACTGAATTTCTGCTGAATTCCAAACTTGGCTAAAAACTTCCTAAATTTGCTTCCGATGAACTGGGTTCCATTATCTGATACACATACCATAGGGATGCCAAACCTTAGGATTACTTGCTCCAACATGAATTTCTTTGCTGCTTCTTCGGTGATGACTGATAGTGGTCTGGCTTCTATCCACTTTGTCATGTAGTCGATCGCCACGATACAATACTTGGCTTGTTTGGTGCTGGTAGGCAAGATTCCCACGATATCAACTGCCCACATAGCAAATGGAATAGGGCTGAGGACCGAAGACATCTCTTCGGGAGGTTGCTTCGGAATCGTGCTGAATAGCTGGCATTGCTTGCATTTCTTTGCATACTCTGTTGCGTCTTCTTTCATTTTTGGCCAGAAAAATCCCTGCCTAAGGATCTTGAAGGCTAAGGATCGTCCTGCCAAATGTTCTCCACAAATCCCCTCGTGAACTGTTTCGAGAGCTAACTGCTGTTCTTCTGAATCTAGACATCGAAGGAGTGGCTGGGTTGCTGATCTTCGGAACATGCAGCCTCCGACCAGGGTATATCTTGTATAACGATGTCTAACCTTTTGTGCTTCCCTTCGGTCGAGCGGCAAAGTCCCTTTATCCAAAAATGCTCTGATTGGGGTCATCCAGTTTACCCCTTGGTGGATTTCCATACACTGCTTTTTGTCTATCGAAGGCGTCTTCACTTCTGTCAGGTAAATTGGTCCTTTAAGGTTCTGAGTCTCGGCCGAAGCTAGCCTTGATAGTGCATCTGCTCTACTATTGTTTTCTCTTGCTATTTGACTTAGCTCAAAGGATTCAAAAATCGTAATACTTTCGCGTACCTTTGCTGCATAAGCCTTCGTGCGGGGGTCTTTCTGCCCATACTCCCCAGTAAATTGCTTAACCACCAACATTGAGTCGCTGAATGCCCTCAAATGTTTTACCTCCAAGTTTCTTGCCAAGTCCAAACCCGCCAGTAGTGCTTCATATTCGGCTTCGTTGTTGCTTAAAGGAAAAGCGAATCTGATGGCTTGGCATATCTCGAATCCGTCTGGGCTGCTTAGAATTAAACCTGCTCCGCATTTTGATCCTGCAACCGAACCATCGACAAAGAGTTTCCATTTTCCTGGCGAACGGATGAGTTTCTCTTCGGGGGCTAAATCCTTCGGCCCCGAGAACGAACATTCCACTATAAAGTCTGCTAGAGCTTGTGCCTTGATCGAGGTCCTTGGAACGTACTCCAAATCATATTCCCCCAGTTCGATCGACCAGGCAACAACTCTGCCCGAAGCCTCAAGTCTTTGCAAAAATTTTTTCAAGGGCTGATCAATAATGACCTGTATCGTTCTCCCTTGGAAATAGTGTCGTAGCTTCCTTGCTGCCATGATCAGGCCGTAGGCAAATTTTTCTGCACTGGGATACCTTGTTTCAGCATCCTTCAGTATGTGGGAGACATAGAATACAGGATGTTGGTTCCCTTCATGTTCCTTGACTAGAACGGCCCCGAGTGTTCGGTCGTTCACCGCCAAATACAACTGCAGGGTTTCCTTCGGGTCAGGTCACATTAAGAGTGGGGCCTTCACTAGGTATTCTTTGACTTCCTCAAATGCTTTCTGACAATTTGGCCCCCACTCAAAATTCTTGGACCCCCGAAGCGCTTCGAAAAACGGTAAGGCTTTTTCAGCCGACCTGGAGATGAACCTCCTCAGGGCTGCTAACCGTCCGGTCAGCCTTTGAACGTCCCTGATCGTCTTCGATGCCTCCATATCGATTACGGCCTTGATCTTTTCGGGGTTCGCCTCAATTCCTCGGGTGCTGACCATGTATCCTAGGAACTTCCCACTGCTCACTCCGAACGTACACTTGTTCGGGTTGATTCTCATGTTGTTTCTTCTGAGTGTTTCGAAGCACTCCCTCAAATCTTCTGCATGATCCCCGAAGGAGGACTTGACAATCATGTCATCGACGTAGCACTCCATGTTTCGGCCTATTTGCGCCCTGAATACTCTGTTGATCATCTTTTGAAATGTTGCCCCCGCGTTCTTCAGTCCTAAGGGCATCTTGATGTAGGCATAGGTGCCATTTGGAGTGATGAATGCTGTCTTTGGGATGTCCTCGACATTCATGGCGATCTGATGGTATCCGGAGAAGGCATCTAAGAAGCTGAGTATTTGATGCCCCGAAGTAGCATCTATCAGCTGATCAATGTTCGGCAAAGGGTAATGATCCTTCGGACAATGTTTGTTTAAATCAGTGTAATCTACGCACATTCTCCATTTGCCATTTGATTTCTTCACCACAACCACGTTCGCCAGCCAGTCGGGATAATCTATTTCCTCAATGAATTTTGCCTCCAGTAGCTTTTCAACTTCTGCCCGAATAACCTCCTGCCTTTCCATGGTGAAGTTTCTCTTTTTCTGTTTTACGGGCTGGGCGTCGGTCTTGACATTAAGGCAATGTTTCGCGACCGAAGGATCCAGTCCCGGCATATTTTCGGGACCCCAAGCAAACACATTATGGAATTCCCTAATGACTTCAATAACCTTCTTTTTCAGCTCAGGCTCCATGTTTTTCCCAATTTGTATCATTTTCCCGGACTGGCCTGCATACAATTCTACATCTTCAGTTTCAGCTGCTAGTTCGGTGATCGGACTAGACAAATCAGCTCCAAATTTCTCCAATTCAATATTTAGCAGTTGGTGGCTGCCCCCAGCTTCGGTCTCATTTCTTTTCCTCTTTCCAGCTTCGGTCATCTCGGCGTCTTTGTCTTTTTCCAAATCTTCCAACATGATTATTGTGGCGGCTTTCTGATCGCCTCTCATTTCTCCGACTCCATGTTCTGTTGGGAATTTCAATTTCAGATGGGGGACAGAGGATACAGCCTGGAACAAAGATAAGGCTGGCCTTCCCAGAATTCCGTTGTACGGACTATCGACCCGAACGACATAGAACTTTGATTCCTTCGCCACAGTGTATGGCGCTTTTCCCATCATGACCGACAAGGTGATGGTCCCTTCTATCGGTACAGGCTGATTACCGAAGCCATATAAAGGTGCCTCGTGGCATGGCTCCAGCTGTTCGCCTCCCAAATTCATCTTGCAATATGTTCGGTGATATAGAATGTTGACTAAACTCCCCTCGTCTACCAGCACTCTCCATATCTTGTTTTCCCCGATTACTGGGTTTATAACAAGTGGGTCTTCGTGCGGCCATATCACATCCTCGTAGTCATCTTTTGTGAAGGAGATAGGCAATGGTTGCTTGGCTGAACTTGACTGGTACAGGTTATAGATCTGTCTGGCATACTTTTTCCTTGCTGTCTTACTATCCCGATCAAGCACTGTTCCTCCGGAAATTGTTCTGACCTCCCCTCGGTACTTCTCGGAACTTTCAGCTTCCTTCCTTTTCTCCTTGGACTCGAGTTTGTCCCTCAAGTCGCCCACAAATTGGGTCAGTTCCCCATCCTTGATCATCCTTTCAATTAACTTCTTCAAATGATAGCATTCATCGGTGTTGTGACCTTTGTCCCGATGGTAGTCACAATATTTGCTGTCGCTTCTTCTATTCTCAGGGGTCTTTAACTTGGGTGGTCTAACAAACCCAGGTTTACCCTTTATCTCATGGAGAATCTTCGAGATAGGTGTGTTTAGTGGTGTGAACACAGTACTATCTCTATCTCTTCTTCGTTCGGCCCCTTTGTCGGGCCTCGTATCATTCAGTCTGCTCTTAATGTCTCCTCGACCCCTTCGGTCGTCCCTTCTATCATCCCTCCGGTCGTCTCTTCTGTCATATCTGTCATTTTTCTTGTTCTCCTTGTACCCCCCAATGGATTCTAATTTTCTCCTAATAGCCTCTCCTCTCACATATATATCATTCAAAGATTTGGGAGGCATATCATAAAGAGAAGATCGAAGCTTCTTACCTTTAACAGGGTCGAGGCCTGCTGCGAGGAATCCAGCCGCTTTGACTTTGTCCAAGTTGGTGACCATGCCGGCTTCCTCTTTGAACCTTGCTAAGTAATCACCCAAATCTTCGTTCGGTCCCTGCCTACAGTGGATCAGGGCTTCCGTATCCTTCTCTCTTCGGCACAAATGTGAGTAGTGCCTCAAGAATTTTTTCTTTACTTGTTCATATGAGCCTATCGACCTAGGTCTTAGTGACCTGTACCACATGGATGCATTCCCCTTTAGGTAGGTCTTGAACATCTTGTAGAGCATCACATCACAGTGCCCCATCCCAGTCATGAGCGATTCATACTTCTCACAGTGATCTTCGGGGTCACCCTTTCCGTTAAATTCATTCATCTTCGGGAACTGCCTTCCGGGAGGCGGTCGAAAATGTTCCACGTCCTCGGTCACCACTGGCTCGTGGCTGACCTTTCTCTCTCCAAACATGGCCTTCTCAATCCTTCGGATGCGATCGTCCGTATGTGGACCCTCCTCCTCCGAATCGGAGGAATAAACTACCCTTGACCGGGTTCTCCTCGAGTTTGATTCAGAGTCCCCTGACTCATCTTCATCATTTCTGGTTCTTGGCCTCTTGTCTCTTCGGTCGTCCAACCCCGGGTCTTCGGCTTCTAGAGCCTCGCGGAGTGCCTTCTCCTGTAACTCGATCTCCTCCCTTTGGAGCTTTAGGGCCTCTAGCCTTAAACGGTCGGCCTCCCTCTTTTTGGCCAGACGTTCGGCCTCCCTGCTGCTCTTCTCTTTCTCTATCTCTTTCCGTTTCCCCTTGGCCTTTTGTTCCTCTCGCCACTTCATGAGAATCTCCCGTTGCTCTTCGGGAGATGGTATGTCCCCCTCTTCATCAAAAATCAAAAGCCTTGGGGTGATGGGAGGAGTGATGCGATTATTTCCGGCCATAGTGCTATCGTCAGCCGTTGGTATTTCGGTTTCATTCGCCATTATTAACTGTATAATTCAACACAAACGTATCTCTACGTTCCCACAGACGGCGCCAAATGTTACAACCAGTTTCCATCAGCGTATCCGTTCGGTCGGACCTGCAAGTGAAGAAGAATGTGAGGGCGTTGCCCCCCGATTCACCTCCGGTGTGAGAATAAGTTAACTGGTTTTTGAAAATGAGTAATATTGAACGTAGAGTGTTTGTCCTGTGTAAATTGTGTGCAAGTGATTGAATGAATGAACTCAAACCTCTGTTAACCTCTTATCCTCTATGCTGGCAGTTATCGGAGAGTGGGGCGAGTGGAGAACGTGTCCCACGTTCCCACGTTCCCAGGGATACACAACTGAATGGACCGTTGCAAATAACTGGGCCGAATGATATGGGCCTTCGCCAGTCTGGAGCCTCTCCAAACTAATACTCCTCATTCGGTGACTGGGCCTTCGGTCCAGCCCAGTAAAAAATTGGGCCTCTAACAATTATGAATATCGATTTATTCTATTTTTGAACATCCTATAAACTGTAGGGTGCTCAAGTAATTTAAGATCCTTAGCAGAGCAACCAGTGACTTTTCCACTGCCATAAAATCTCCAGAAGCCATTATAATGCTTCCTCTTGTTTTGTAAGAGCATCTTCACGGGTTGGCTAAAATAACATAAACTAAAACTCCCTCCGTCCCAGCTAGTTCTTTACATGGCGGCTGGGCACGGAGGTCAAGAATAATGGGTGTAAAGTGAGTGTAATATTGTTAAAAAAAATGAGGTAGTGGGTGTAATAGTGATTTTATTGATAAAATAAGTGAAGTAGTGGGTGTAATAGTGAATTTATTGTTAAAATAAGTTAAGTATTGGGTGAAATAGTGTAAAGTATTTTTAAAATAAGTGAAGTAGTGGGTGTAATAGTGTTAAAACTTACTATTTTGGGTAATGTAAAGAAATGGTGAGACGGCCCAAAAAGGAAATTGTAAAGAAATGGATGGGAGTAGTTGGTTTAAAATTTGCTGAATTTGTAAATGTTATGTTGCAATGAGGTTGGTTATAAGGATTGACTATATTTTAAAACAACATTTTAACAAAATGCTTTCAAATAAATTTAAAATCTTAATAAACTAATTTTAACAATAATTAATTTTAAAAGGTGATCATATATTTTCAAATTTTAAATTAAAAATCTGTTAAATTTTAATTTTTAATAAATTAGTAAACAATGTAACAATTTCACTAACAAATCCAATAGCTGCTTTATGTGCAAGACCAGAAATGTTAAGTAATTCAATACAACAAAATGATCTTTCGAAAATAGTATATTATAATCTAAAACAACATTTTTTTTAATAAATTAATATTAATGCTAATTACTTAATTGATGTTAAAGTGGTCTTATAATCTTAAAAATTGGAATTGAAAACTTTTAAAATTTAAATATATTAACACTAACCGATTTTGTGTTGCCTCCGTAAATTCTAATTTTTATACAAAATAAATTTAAAAGGAGATTGAAAATGTGCTTGCAAATCAAGTAGCAGGCGAAGAAAAAGAAAACAACATCTTGGAAGGGAGAAAAAGTAATGTATATGACGTGGAAAACCTCTACAGATCTGTAAGCTTTGGCCATATATATCTGCAAACATGATCATAATTGCCTGTAACCCGAACGATATGAGAAGTCAATTTCCCAGCACTTAGTTTGCCGATTTCCATTATTCTTGTTTAGGTGGCAAATTTTGTTAATTAGAATTTCAATTCAGCAATGGAGAGAGGAGAGAGAATCGTAGTTTATTTCAAATTTCAAACAAGACAGTGAGCAACAGAGCAAGAGACAATGAAACTGAGGGTACCGAGAAAGGATGGTTCTATGTAGGAAGAAATAATCAAGGGAAAAGGGTCATCTCGCCAATAGTGGAATCCAAAAAGAGGACCCCAATAGAAGGGCCTGCTACTACAAATCGAAGACCAGAAGGATACACTTACATTGAAGCTCTTAAGAAAGGACTAAGAAAGGAGGAAAGCAAGATGAATAATGAAGCGAGAAACGATAGTTGGAGAGAGGAGATAACTACGGTCTTTGTGATGAACTTACCACAGTAAGTGATAGCGAGAGAAGTATGGCATTACTTTGGATACAGAGAAGATATACTTGATATAATACTACCCAGAAAGAGAGACTGCAATGGAAATAGATATGGCTTCCTTCTGGTAAGGAACTTAAGCATAGCATATACACTAATTAATGACCTTGATAATGAGGTGTTCCATCGCTACCGTATACACCTCAAGATCACCAAAGGTAAGAACAGGGTTCAAAAAGAGACAATTAATACAGAGGATGGAAGAAGCTCAAAAGAGGATGTACACTTGAGGAAAGAAGTGGTGAAGAAAAGTGTAAATGTCCAGAAAACACATGACCAAAGTAGAAAGGAAACCGTAGTAGAACAACCAAAGTTCAAACAGTATGTACTACAAGTGGATGAGATAAGCAAAGAAGAAAGCTTGAGAAGTATTGTAGGTTTCACCCAGGAGGAACAATGGCCAGATATAATAGAGGAAAAAATTAAGATTGCAGGATTTGAAGTAGGGGTACGCGGTTCGGATCGGATCGGTTTTGGACTAAAAGTCGAACCAAACCGCATATAGCGATTTTACAAAAATTTCAACTACAACCGCATTTGCGGTTGCGATTAACCACATCAATTCCAACCGCGAAAATGCGGTTGATGCGGTTCGGTTTGCGGTTCAACCACCGAATAAAAAATAACAATAACTTGAGAATATTAAATTCAAAATACAACAAACATTACACATAATAGGTCTTGATAATCATTTTTGAGGCAAAAGTAAATATACATAATGTTTGGTCTGGAAATACTTAAATACATAACATGGGAACAGAGGATTAAAACTAGTATGTGCAATCCATTTAAGTGATTTGTTGTCCCTGATGTAAGTTGCAATGTAGAAGATTTGATTGGGCTTAAGCCTTAAAGTGTTGGGCTAGGATCGAATACGACCCAAACATGAATAATGTGGTATTAAATATTAATCTTGTTAATAATAAATAAATAAACATATATTATTTAAATTATTAATTTATATAATATAAAATATATATAGTTTGAATATAATTTATATATTGCGGTTTGCGGTTCGGATTTTGCGATTTTTGAATATATAAAACCGCAACCAAACCGCAAATGAGCGATTATTAAAAATTACATCCGCAACCAATCCACATTTCGCGATTATCCGCAAAATGCGATTCGGTTGCGAGCGGTGCGAGCGGTTTATGCGGTTGAGCGAATCGTCTGTACACCCCTAATTTGAAGGCATACAAATTAGAGGAATCACACAACAAAAATTCCAAATATTGTTCGCATCTGCAGAAGAAATATTAGCACTAGGAAATGGATTCCTAAAAGATTGGTTTGTAGAGACTAAAAAATGGAATCATCTAGATCTCGTTCAACCCAGGTTGGGTTGGCCGGGTTCGAAGAAAATTTTAACCCAACCCATTTTCAATCGGTTTGAAAATTTTTAACCCAACCCATGAAAAATAAATTTTTTACCCAACCCTATATGTTAAAAGTCGGGTTGGGTTGGTTTGGATCGGTTTGGACGGGTTGTTTATATATCTCTAAAATAAAAAAGATAACATAAAAAGGAAACAAATTTAACTCTCCAGCCTACTGTCTACCCGAGCAAATTCAACACAATCCAAATATCCATTAACCCATCAAGTGTCAAAGCAGCTCAGAAGTTATTTAGTACATTAGCACAGATTTGTGAAAAACTTGAGTACTACTACTGTACTAAGGTGGAGCAGGCAGGAAAATGGTTGAAAATTTAAAGACTACAGGCATTTGATCATTAGTTCAATGCTACAGCCTACACATACGATAAGAAAGAGTAAGTAATTTACCACTAAAACAGAACTCAAAATAGTCAAGAAATTGACATATGATATATTTCTAAGACTTGAATTCTTTCTAAGATTTGGATTCTTACTATTATATCATAATGAAGCCTTATGTTAAGTTGTCTACTGGATAACTCAACCTTGTAAAAGAATTAAAATTACAAATAATATACTAGTGTGATTTTATAGTGTTGTAGCAATACTGATTTCGCCCATGTGTAACCAAATTACCATCAACAACATTTATGTCCAGCAGAGTGCAGAAGCCTCTATAATAATATTGTTTCTAAAACTACAAAATAAATGCAATATTAGTATGGTTTTTAAACCAGAGAATGATAGAATGAATGGATAGGCTAGTGGGCTGGACTACATGATAAGTGGGCTGTTTAAATTTTATACCGGTTGGGTTGGGTTAAAAAAGTCCAAACCCATACCCAATCCATTAACACCGGGTTAAATTATTTTTGACCCAACCTTGTTCCGGGTTGAAATTATTTGGTTTGGGTCGGGTGAAAATAGGGTCGGTTTGGGTCGGTTTGATCGGTTTGACCGACCCGTGTACACCCCTACTTGCCGATATCAGTATGGAAAGAAGAAAACCTAAAGATAATAACGGCGGATTGGGGTAAACTAATATCTACAAATCATATCCCATTGATCTGTAACATGTACAGAAAGAAGATAATTTGTATTTCAACCCCGAAAGTCACACAAATAGATGAAACCATTAAGGTGATAATTGACGAAGTGGGATACTGGGTGAGAATAAAAGAGGCAACTACGGTGGTGGGGAATACTGTCATTGAAGATGACCAGAAAGGAAAAGATAGGGTAACAGGCCAACAGTCAGCAGACTATTCAGCATATTCACATTCAACATCCATCCAACACACAGACCAGGATCAAATTTCAAGCCCAAAAAAAGATGGTCATGAAGACCAGGATCAAATTTCAAGCCCAAAAAAAGATGGTCATGATAGAGTTAGTGATGAAATGGAAAAGTCATTTCAAGATATCAATGAGGATTCACCATCAGAAATCATATTAAGGTACAATAAGGAAGATTCCAAATGGCAATGGAGAAACGGCAGAGATTTCTTCAGAAGACTTTAGCTTCAAAGAAAGTCAGGGTCTAAATGACTCAGAGATCGACAATGAATTCTCGCTGACAGTATATAAGGGCAATGAAAGGGAAGAAGGCAGAGTGATAGAAACTATCAAAGATAAGGTTAATGATTTGAGATTAGGAAGAAGTAGAGGAAGACCGAGAAGAGCTGCAAAGACCACCAAGTTCTTTGACTTTGTCATCAATAAAAAGAAGAAGAATGTATCCAAGAAGGGCGGACCAAAAGGAGAAGCAAGTTTAAAGTCCAAGGAAAACTTAAAGGCCAACAAAGAGTTAATTCCAGCTCAAAAGACTGACAAGAAAATACAGGAGGTAAGTTCAATTGACCTGGCCGAGCACATTTTTGAATCTAGTCAACTAATGGGAATAACTTGCTGCAAAGATAAAGAGGCAACGATTAAACACATAAGGAAGGAATTAGGGGAAGTTTCAACCCTGCAACTAGTTTAGATGGAAGAAATTAACAATTTCTCACTTCTAACATGGAACATTAGGGGTTTAAACAATATCCAAGCAAGAAAGAACTTGAGAAATTTCATCCACAAAGTTAAGCCTTGGGTTATTTTAATCCAAGAAACCAAGTGTGAGGATCTAACAGAGACAATGAAAGAATCAATTTGGGATGATTCACATGAATGGATAGTATCACCTGCAAGAGGACAATCTGGAGGATTGCTTATATCCTGGGACAAAGGAAGATGTCACTAATCTCATCCAATGTTTCTCGAAACTGGATATGGATAAAGTGGAAAGTGGATGTAGGAAAAGGCGATACAGGAGTTATAATGAATTGCATCAATGTATATGGTCCTCAAAATAGTTCAGGAAAGGTGAAGATCTGGGAAGAACTTACTCAAATCATTCAAGCAAACAATAATGAACCCCTGTGTATTGCAGGAGATTTCAACTGTACTAATTGTGCGAAAGAATCCAAGAACTGTTGCTACAGAAGAAGGGATAGTGAGACGTTTTCACACTTTATCCAAACAAACAACATCTGGGATATGGACATACATAATCAAGAATTCACATGGTTCTCAAGAGCGGGGAAAAGCAGTAGACTGGATAGGATACTACTGAATGCAACCTGGCCTAACAAGAAGGATTGGAGAGTAGCAGGGCTGTCAAGAAAATCTTCAGACCATTCAGCATTGTTGTTAAATTTCAGGGAAGTTGATTGGGGCCCTAAACCAGTGAAGTTGATGGATGTACGGTACACAGACAAGTTATGCAAATCATTGGTGCAAGATAAATTAAGAGATTTACAACTCTCAAATTTATCAATACATAAAAAATTGAAGAGGTAATTGCATTTCACACCCTAAAACAATTATTCAAAAACAAGATTGTACCATAACTTTGAAAAAAGCAGGTTACACCCCTTAACTTAAATTCGCGATTTCGGTAAGCACCCCTTTGGCAATTATTCATTACTATTCATTGTTATCGTTAAATTAATAAGGGGCAAAATGGACATTTTGTTCTAAATTTACACAAAATTTATAGTTAAAATCTTAAATAAGTTAGAGTATTTATATTAATGAATTTCTTTTACATTAAATATTTATATTAAAATCATGTATTCCTATTAAAATAGCACTAACGTTAAATAATTTTTAAAAAAAATTAGAATTTAATTTTACATTTAAATTAAACACATAACCAAAGTAAATGTTAAAATTTATTTAAAATTTATTATTAGTAAATTAATAAAATTATGGAATTAACATTATTTAATAAAATTATTTCAATCACTAATATTATTAAGAAATTCAAAAACTAAATTTTGATATTTTCTATCTAAATTTTATTATATTTTAAAAACTTTGAAATTTACAATATTTAAATTTTATTCCAAAATTCCCCCTTTGCCCCTGCCCATTTAAGAGTTACTTGCAAAGTTAAAGGAAGAGAGAAAATAGGGGTGCTTTCTGAATTGATGGGCTTAAGTTAAGGGGTGTAACTTGCATTTCCATAAGTTCTTGTACAAATTTGTTTTTGAATAAATGTTGTAGGGTGTAGATTGCAATTATCTCAAAATTGAAAGAAGTAAGAGGGGTGGTATATAGATGGAATAGAGAGCATAATGCAACCATGAACACGCTATTATGGAGTTGGAAGAGAATCTCAGAAATGCAGACTCCAAGGGTGATGTGGGTATGGAAAATAGCATTCAAGATCAACTGAGATCGAAATATGAGGAACTTAATGAAATTCTTAGGAAAAAATCTAGAATCCAATGGGTGCAAAAAGGCAATGCAAACTCAAAGTTCTTTCATGATGCTATAAATAAGAAAAGGTGGTCAAATAATATTCAAGGAATACTTCATAAAGGTCAATGGATCACATCACCCTCAATAGTGAAAAATGTCTTTGCGAACCATTTTGAAGAAAGATATAGTAAACCATCTCACCCTCAATATTTCAAGATCTTGAATGTAGAGTTGAAAAGGATCTCACAAAGTGTATCAGATTCTTTAGAAGTTAGATTCAGTGAAGATGCAATATTAGGTGCACTTCAAGATATACATCCCAACAAAGCCCCGGGCCCAGATGGTTTTAATGGTTTCTATCTAAGAAGACTATGGGAATTCCTGAAAGAGGATATATTAAAGCTACTGCAGGATTTTTTTGAATCAAGTACAATACCAACAGGTTTAAACTCTTCCTTCATTACTTTGATTCCTAAAAATATGAATCCATCCCAAGTGCAGGACTTTAGACCGATCAGCTTAATAAACTGTACAATGAAAATCATTCTTAAGATGTCATTGAGATTGAAAACAGTTCTCCCATCACTGATTTCAGAGGTGCAGTTTGCTTTTGTTAAAGATAGAAATATCTCGGAATGTATACTAATAGCCGGAGAGTTAGTCCACAGTATCCAATATAATTGGATTAAAGGAATAGTTTTTAAAGTGGATTTTGAAAAAGCGTTTGATACCGTCAGATGGGACTTCCTTTTTACATGTCTCAAGTTACAAGGATTAGGTATTAAATTCAGAGAATGGATTTATGCAATATTATCCACTGCAAGATCATCGATCCTAATCAATGGGAGTCCATCTATAGAGTTTTCGATGGGTAAGGGCCTTAGACAGGGTGACCCTTTGTCGCCAATGCTGTATATTCTTGTATCAGAATTTCTACATATTCTCATGGAGAAAGCAGAAGACATTGGCTTATTACAAGGAGTTGGAGTTGGGAATAATCTAAAGGTTTCACACCTGCAGTTTGCAGATGATACGGTATTCTTCCTGCGAAATGATACGAAATCGATAGTGGGCATCAAAATAGTTCTGT
Organism: Kitagawia praeruptora; assembly: GCA_037693485.1. Taxonomy (NCBI): domain Eukaryota; kingdom Viridiplantae; phylum Streptophyta; class Magnoliopsida; order Apiales; family Apiaceae; genus Kitagawia; species Kitagawia praeruptora. Next base: position 86,143,618 of record CM075347.1, on the reverse strand, counting down.
TGATTTTTCAAATAATATCAGGCCTAAAGGTAAACTTCGAAAAGAGCTGCCTACATGTATCAAGTAAAGACAAAGAGTTGGCGAGGAACTGGGTCCAATTACTAGGATGCAAGCAAGGAGGTTTCCCATTTAACTATCTTGGAGCATCAATAGGGGAATCAACAAAAAAGCTAAGCTTTTGGAGGCCATTGACTAAAAAAGTCAAGTTGAAATTTGCAGCATGAAGATGTTCTAACTTATCAAAAGCAGGCAGGCTGGTGCTAATCCAATCAGTGTTAGATGCACTACCCTCTTATTGGATGAATGTTTTTAAAATTCCTGAAGGCATACTTAAAGAATTAGAAAAAATAAAAAGAATATTCTTTTGGGGTGAAATAGGAACAAATGAGACATGCAAAAGAAAGTTACACACAGTGAGATGGGAGGTAATATGCAGATCAAAAAAATATGGAGGGCTGGGAGTACATATCACGGCTTGGAAAAACAAACCAATGTTAGCCAAGTGGTGGTGGAAGGCAAGAGCAGAGAAATCAAAATTATGGTGCAGAACTCTAGCAGAGAAAACTCATGGACAATTCCATTCTCTTCACAGAAAATCTTCATTGAGGAATTTTTGAATTCAGTGCCATTGTCACTCTTGATTCTTTGTACTCTGACTTCAGAACCATTGTTTACTAGTCTGAGATGATTGATGATGATTTCACTTGCACAATCTTTGGAGTGCAAAAAGAAGGTCCATGTAAACTTAGAAAAATCATCTACAATCACCAGACAGTATTTCTTCTTTGAAATGGACATGACATTTACTGGACCAAATAAGTCCATATGCAGCAATTGAAGTGACTTAACAATGGATGACTCTGTCTTGCTCTTAAAGGATGATTTCTTTTGTTTCCCTAATTGGCATGCATCACACAATCCATCCTTTATGGACTCCAATTGAGGGATTCCTGTGGCCAGATCCTTTCTTACCAAATCATTCATAACTTTAAAATTCAAATGTGACAGCTTTTTATGCCATAGCCAACTCTCATCCTTGCTTGTTTGTTGAAGAGACAAGTGATGGGTTCTGATCATACTGAATTGAAGTCAGCTATGTAAACATTTCCTTTTCTAAAGCCTGTCAATACCACATTGTTGTCTTCTTTGGCAGAAACAACACAGGCTTCTTTTGTGAACTTTATTTCATAGTCTTTGTCACAAATCTGACTGACACTCAGCAAATTGTGCTTCAAACCTTCAACTAAAGCCACTTCTTCAATGATGACATTGTCCTTTGAAATCAAGACATATCCCTTAGTATATCCTTTGCTGTCATCTCCAAATGTAATTCTAGGGCCAGCTGCCTCCTTGAACTCTGTGAGCAGGGTTGAATCTCCTGTCATGTGCCTAGAGCATCCACTGTCTAGGTACCATAGATTCCTTCTATTTCCCTGCACACATTCCAAAACACAAATCAAGTTGATTTTGGTACCCAAGTTTCCTTGGGTCCTTTCTTGTTAGCCTTTGGTTTTGCACTCTTAGAAATCTTCACTTTAGGTGTAGATGCTTGAGTGATAGGTTTTGACAGATGCTCATTTACATAAATATTTGATGCATGCATTTGTGGAAAATTGGCATACATATTTCATGCTAGGAATGCTCCATGACATTTGTGGCATATTCACAGATTGAAAATAGGGATTAGACACATATGGCATGTTCACATATGGATTTGAAAAACTAGCATTCTGATACAAACCAGGCATTGCAGGCATACTTGGCATAGATTGAGGTACATGAACAGGAGTCCTTTTAACAGACTTGCAATTTGAAGATAGGTGATTGACACTATTACAATTACCACAAGTTTTCCTAGGAGCAAACTTGTCAGGAGAATAATTGTTTTTCTTGTTGATGCCCATCTTACCATTTCTGTTCTTTTTCTTTTTACCCTTAGTCTCTACCTTTTCATTAACTGATTTACCAACAGCCTGTTTGTTATGTAAATCACATGCCTTAGCCTTCTCACTTGATTTGGCTTGGCTACTTTCACCAGAAACAAAGTTCTTGGCTACTGGACCATACTGATTATTTAGTTTCTTGAGTTCCTTCTTACTAACAGACTTTTTGTTAGTCGACGGATACCTCTCATCCGTTGATGGTTCATATTTCAATGGATGATCACTATCCGTTGATTCACAAATAGTCTCTAGACCTCAAGGCAAGGTTCTAGCTCCTTTTTCTTTTGAGTCCAGGTATCCATCACAAATGATTCTATTCCCTGGACTTCTATTATGTTTTGTGAAATATTCCTACAGCTTTGAAATTTAGCAATTATCCCTTGTTCTTTTTCAAGCTGGTCTCTTAAAATCAGTTCTCTTTTTAACACCGCTTCAAGTTCACTCTTAGCATCATTGCAATCAACTCTCATTTTCTCAAATTCTATAAATTGAATTTCTAGAGCAGCATTTCTATCACTTAAAAACAGATTAGTCTCTTTAATCCTATTGTTCTCTTTAGTAAGTGATTTAAGAGTAACACTCAAGTGATATAGTTCAGTAGACATTTCATCTATAACACTATTGCATTCCTCTTTGGTGAGCTCAGAGAGATTAGTAGAAAATACCTGATTGCTAGCTGAACTTGCTTTCTGCTCAGAATCAGCCATCAATGCAAGGTTGACAAACTCGGCATCATCATCAGAATGATTTCCATCAGCAGCCCAGTCATACTCTTGGGTCATGAATGTCTTTCCTTTCTGCCTGAGAAGATCAAAGTATTTCTTCTTGTAGTCAACAGTTTCAGTTGGCTTTCCCTTATTCTCAGATCTAGGCTTCCTGCATTCACTTATCATGTGACCAGCAATTCCACAATTGTAGCATTTAATTTTGGATTTATCCACATAGTTGCTTGTGGAAAAATCCTTGTTAAATGGCTTGGCCACTCCAGAGTTTCTTCTGAATTTCAGCTTAGAGAATCTCCTAGATAGAAAGGCTAAATGCTCATCTATCTCATCCAATTCATCCTGCTGAAGGACACTCATTTCTTCAGTCACATTTTCCTTGCTTTTGCTAGATTCTGCTCTACCTTCACAAACCTCCCTGTTTGGTGTAGATTTAGTAGCTTCAGTCCTCTTCTCCTCCTTCTGCTCCAAGTTGGCAACAAGTGCAACTGACCCACTTTTCTTTTGGGCCTTCTCAATTTCCTCATCCTGCTCCATTTCTAGTTCATATGTCTTTAAAGTTCCATAGAGCCTTTCAAGAGTAAATGTCTTGTACTCTTGAGTGTTTCTTAGAGAAACAGTCATTGGCTTCCACTCTTTGGGCAGTGATCTCAGAAATTTGATATTAGAATATTTCACTTGGTAGATTCTTCCATACAGTTTCAAGCCATTCAGTAGCTTTTGAAATCTACTAAATGTGTCATTCAATGTCTCTCCATTCTTGAAATGGAAGTGCTCATACTATTGGATCAGTAGTTGCATCTTGTTTTCTCTTACCTATTCTGTACCTTCACAGAGGGTTTGAACAATGTCCCATACTTCCTTGGAGGTAGTACAGTTGATAACATTGTCAACCATGTCTGTTTCTAAGCCATTAAACAGAATATTCATGGTCTTTTTATCTTTGTGGACTTCTGCAACATCTTCAGTACTCCACTCAGAAACAGGTTTGGGATTGTAAGTGTCTGGTGCATCTGCAGCAAGGCCAACTCTTGACGCAGTCTTCATTGGAACATGAGGACCCTTCTCAATGCAATCCACAAAACCTTCTTCAATAGACATGAGATGCAGACGCATTTTTACTTTCTAGTGAAAGTAATTTTCTCTATCAAGAACTGGTATCTTTACTCCATAATCCTTCTTAGACATGTTGGAAGTGTGTTGATCTTTAAACTTCAAATATGTTAGAAGCTTGCTCTGATACCAATTGTTATTCCCAGATTACACACTTGTATAATTGTAGAAGGGGGGGTTGAATACAATTCTTGATATTTATAAATTTCTGATAAGAACCACAGAAATCTATAAGGAGATAATTGCTGAATGAGAAATTATTCACAAACACATAAAAAATCAGGTGGTTAAATGTACCACCTGAGACTTTTATTCGAAGAAAACTCTATGATACAAATGTACACAGCTTCTGTTTTACAACTCTTTGCTTCTAAAGATATTCAAGAAACCCTAAGCAAATGAATCTGTTTTCTTAGTTTCTAAAGAGTTGCTACACTTGGTTATATATCCCAAGTTTACAAGTACTATAGGAATAAGATAAAATTAATCTAATTCCAGTTGACTTGTTACTCCACTCCAAATCCACATGTAGCCGAAAGGTTGTCCTTGTGAACAGATATGTCCCCTGCACCTTTCTTGTATGTACTGTGTAAATAGAATACTTCTTTCTTCTTTGTTTCCAAAGTATGGCTGCCATACTGCTTTTTATACCTACTATCAACCCATGTGATCTGTCAATCTAACCTGTCCTTATCAACTGCTAATTCCCAGCTAGCATAGAAGAAAGTGTCAATGATTATCCGTTGATGTTGTACACAGTCATCCGTTGATGGTAGTTTGAGCTGTATCCGTTAATAGAGTAGATTTGAGTTGTATCCGTTGATAGAGTCCTATTCTCATCCGTTGATACACTTTCACTTAGACAGAATTACATAGCATAGCTTATTTATAATTGGCTACCCTATTCTGCTTATCTGTTGATGGTCAACATGACTCTGAATAAAAACACTATCAACTGATAAATAGAGATATTGCAGTATGCTACAAAACCTCATCCGTTGATGAGCTACCTGTCAACAGATAGAGTTATAATGTCTCATCCGTTGATAGTTACAAAACATGACTTATACAATTTTGATTGATTGTGAAGTTATCATCAAGTAAAACATATTCCCAACAATGGTGTCGATTGTTATCTTGTGGAATATCTTTTCCAAGTCTCTTTAGTGAGTTTATAGTGACTTGGAATCTTGCTTGACCTTCTTTGATAGTTTCATCATCTTTGAGCTTGAAGTTTCTGAAATCATTCATTAATTTGCTAAGCTTCACTTTTCTCAAAGTTGTAGAGCCTTCATGATAAGTTTCCAAGGCATCCCACATTTCTTTTGCCATCTTTAGAGAAGAGACTTTGTCATACTCACCTTGATCTAGTGCATTCATTATAGAATTTCAAGCTTCTCCATTATAACCACATTTGATAATCTCCTCCATAGTGGGATCATCTACATCTTTCGGTTGATTTTTATCATCCAGGAATTGGTAGTCTCCTTTTTGCACAACTCTTAATACCAGTGGCCTCTTGGACAAGAATGTTTCCATTCTACATTTCCACCAGTTGTAATTTTCTGATCCAGTGAGGAGAGGAGCTCTATAATCAGCTTTTGCTTCAAGATAATGCTCGGCCATGATCGATACTTTCCTGTTACAGAATTGTTAGTATACCTCGCTCTGATACCAATTGAAAACAACACCTAGAGGGGGGGTGAATAGGTGTTTATGGCTACCAATGCTTATTTATGACCTGTTTTAATATTTACCGAAAATAGCTTGTTGTTTGTAATAACACAGTTTACAAATGGCACGCTGTTTGCGTCTAATATGCAATGGAGAATGAAATAAACAGTAAGTAAAATGTGACACACGATCTTTTAGCCAGGTTCGACCCTTAAACCCTTATGGTCTACGTCCTGGTCCCTTACCAAACTTGATAAGAGAATATATTATTGATCAACTATAAAACGATTACAAGATACAACAATATATCTCCCTTACACCCTGCTGCTTACAAATGGCTTGTTATATCCTGTGCTGAACTAACCCTCTAAGTAATACTTCCCAAGTATACTTCTCTAGTCTAGTTCGACTCACCCTAAACTTTAAGCCAACCTTGTACAACAACAAATAGATACAATTTGAACAATACAAATGTTTGAATGATACAACTCAACCTATGACCCTCTGAATATATAGATATATACGAATGTAATGGGTTTAAAAGGTTTACAAGAATTTTGCAATGTAAGCTTTGAGTATGCGTATAGCTCTTTGTTTTTATGCACTGTAAGGATAATAAAGAACTGAAGATTATCAGTCCTTAAATAAGTAAACACAAGAACTTTGAATAAGAGGCTTGAAAATTTCCAACGGTATAAAATCAAACCGTTAGAGATGATATGTTTGTTTAAGAATTTGAATGAGCTATGTATCTCAACTGATGAAGAAGGAGAAGAACTTGTATAATGGAGAGAATAATAGCCATCATGAATGCCATGTGATTATTTTGAGTGGAGGTATGGGGTGTGTTAATTTAATGAAAAGTAAAACTTTACTTTTCTTAATTTAACTCAAGGAATATGTTTGTCTCCCAATATGTATATGATATGAGTGTTGATATATTCAAATATACTCAGAGGGCCCTTACAAATATTCCTAACAATGTTCCCACATGATACTTCTTGAATTCCGAATTATTGCTTAAGTCTGCCAGGACGAATTCAGCATGCTGTTTGGGAAAGTGGTATGCCATTTGTACAAATGGCTTGCTGTTTTGAGACAGACTGATTATCTAATCAGTAAGCTATGTTCCCAGCAAAACCAAGTTAGAACATATACATATGGCATGTTGTTTTATATCTGGAAATAAGCCAAATGGCTTGCTGCTTGTTATCATCAAAACTTAGGAGTTTCACTTACAAGTCCAGATATGTGCGTTTCTTTGAATGTAGAAATCTCCAAGAGAAATTCCTCGATGTGGTATGCAATATGATAATTTGATACGAAAATAAGTTGAAAATGAAGTATTTGGAGTTTAATGTTCTGATACGCGAAATATAAAAAAAAAATTATACAATAAATTTATGGGTTTTTTCAAAAATACCCATCCTTCAAAATATTTTTTTTAAAATACTACAACTTTTAAAACTATTTATTAAAATACCCTTCTTTAAAATTATTTTTTCAAAAATACGGTTCGCAACCTATGCAACCTTTGCAACCTCATTTATAATTTCTAGCGGCACAGCCGTATGATTTGCAACTGAGATTGCAAAGGTTGCAAAAGTTGCAAAAGTTGCAAAGGTTGCAAAAGTTGCAACGGAAAACTGGAGGTTGCAAAACTTGCAAAGTTTGGAAATTCGTCTGCTCCCCTATATAGCATATAAGGTTGCATATGAACTTGCGTACGCAACCTCATATGCAACCGAAAACTGAAAGTTCAAGTTCTAGTTTTCAGTTGTCATTTTCGACCTCTTTTATATATATATATATATATATATATATATATATATATATATATATATATATATATATATATATATATATAATAGATTCCATAAAAGAGGTCGAAAATGACAACTGAAAACTGGAACTTGTAATCGGAAATTCATCTGCTCCCCTATATAGCATATAATATAAGGTTGCAAGGTTGCATATGAGGTTGCGTAGCAACCTCATATGCAACCTTATATGCAACCGAAAACTGAAACCTTGAAGTTCAAGTTCCTGTTTTCAGTTGTCATTTTCGACCTCTTTTTTTAAATATATATATAATAGATTGTAGATATCAAAAAAGAGGTCGAAAATGACAACTAAAAACTGGAACTTGCAATCGGAAATTCATATGCAACATTTGCAACCTATTAGTTGAATATAATCGGAAATTCATATTAGTTGAATGTGGTTGCATTCAGTTGAATATTGTCCTTGGCGGGGCCTTGGAAACCAAATCCATCAAAATCACCCACCCTAAAAAAAAAAAAGAAAAAAAAAGTGTAAAACAAGTTGCATATACAACCACATATGCAACTGAATACAAAAGATAGTATTTTTGAAAATAAAACTTTAAATATAGTATTTTTGAAAATAAAACTTAAAAGATAGTATTTTTGTAAATAACTTTTAAAGTGGTAATATTTTTGAAAATAGTTTCAAAAAGATAGTATATGGGGTAATTTCCCATAAATTTAATGTTGGATACAAATTTTCATTTTAGTTACAAGAAATGACACGACACACATGTAAACGAAATAAATATATTTATTAATAATTAATTATACTTTTATGTAAATACATTTATATATAAAAAAATATATATATTTACAACTTTTTATGGAAATGTATATAAGTATAAATATTTATTATATATTTCATAAAAATTTACACAAAAAAGTAATTTTTAATGTATGAATTTTATTTAAATTAAATTAATATTTTAATTTAATGTATACGAATATAAAAAAAATAGGACAGAATACATTTAGAATCGGATATATGTGTCTAAAATACATGAAATGGAAAACAAATCAGACATGGATTTGTGATTAAAGTAAATGAAATACAAAAATTTACTCAATGAAAGTAGACGACATCGTATGATTGGCAGGTCTAGAGTATGACTGGTACATTTCTCCATTGAAACTGAAACGCGCACATGGAATGCAAACTAAATAGTTTCGACTTTCTGGTACATGCTGATGGCCCATGAGCTGCACTTTTCATCTCAAATCCAAACCATTCCCATGTGAGACGCAGCTAGCTAGCATTGGAACTCAACTTTGTATAAAAAAAAAATCAAATTGAGTCCTACAATTCACATATTCCTTTCTTATCTCTTCACCGACAAGTTGTGTATTATTAGTACTTCCCGAATCCCGACCAATTGTTTATGTTTTTGAAAGAATTTTCGGTATGTATTTTAAAATGCATATAAAGTATAGTTTTAAATTATTTTTAAAATTTTGGTTTTTGAATAAAAAAAACATTCTACTTTTATTTAAAATCATAAAATTGTAAAAATAAATTTCGAAACTATATTTTATATGCACCTTAAAATATCTGTGACAACATTTAAAGAGTGTAAATAAATGGATGGTAGGAGAGTAGCTTTCTGCCTTTCTTTGTGTAACAACTACTCCCTCCGTCTCTTTAAACATTGCCCATTTGACTAAAAACACGGGTTTTAAGAAAAAATTGGTATTGAATATTATTAGTAAGAAGTAGTTGGTATTGAATATTGTTTTTAAGGAGTAGTGGATATTGAATATTGTTTTTTTGGAGTAGTGGGTGAAGTAGTGGGTATTGAATATTATTTTTAAGGAGTAGTGGGTGGAATAGTAGGTATTGAATATTGTTTTTTTGGAGTAGTGGATGGAATAGTGGGTGTTGAATATTATTTGTAATGATTAGAGGGTGGAGTAGTGGGTATTGAATATTATTTTTAAGAAGTAGTGGATGGAGTAGTTTGTATTGAATATTATTTTTTATGGCTTAAAATAGAAAGGAGAAGAGTATTTTGATTGTCCCGATTTAGTAAACAGGAAACGTTTTAAGAGACGGAGGGAGTACCACAAGATCGCTCCTATCTGCATTGCCCAAAAAGCGCAATTTTTATATTCAATTTTCCAAAGAGTAATATTTGTCATCTACTCCCTCTGTCTCGTTTTACTTCTCTTATTTGAAATGTCGGGATTGTTCATAACATGAGATAAATTACTAATTTACGTTTAATCTATAAGATCAAATATAGTCATGAGTGATCTTGTTGAATTCGTATTTATGAGTACTTTAATACAGTGAAGTTTTTATATCTAAAATTAATACGAAATTGAAGATATTAACGATCAAAAGTACGCGTTGGCAAACGTGTCCAGTCAAAACAGGAATGATATTTAGGGACGGAGGGAGTAGTGATTAAGCCCACCCAACCCATTTTTATACTCCCTCTGTCCTGTCCATTATCATTTCAAAATAGGGTATCAATAAGCATTTTAAGGTTAATTTTAAGGATTGTTTCATAACTTATTTTTGAAAGTTTTTTTTTTTGTATAAAAGTAGAACAATCCTATTTTTATAAAAAAATGAAAATTTTAAAAATAAGTTATGGAACTATCCTTAAAATCCACCTTAAAATGCGTGCCAGAAAGTGATAAAAAAATGTAAACAAATGGATGGGTATTCAATTTTCCAAAAGTAATACTCCCTCCGTCTCATATTATCATTCTTGTTTCATATGTCGGGACTGTTCATAACATGAGACAAATTACTAATTTACGTCTAATCTATAAGACCAAATATAGTCATGAGTGATCGTGTGGAATTCGTATTTATGAGTACTTTAATACAATGAAGTTTTTACATTTAATACTAATACGAAATTCAAGATATTAACGATCAAAAGTGTGCATTGGCAAACGTGTCCAGTCAAAACAGGAAAAACATTAAGGAACGGAGGGAGTATTTGTCATCTAGTGATTAAGCCCACCCATCCCATCTTAATTCCAAACAGGTGGTGCCATTTAATATTCCCAATTTTCTTGCTTTCCCATAACATGCTAACGTGATGTGCTCAATCTGTAGCGGCTGACCTCGCATCTTCGCGAGACACATATAATTGTACTCTAATGTTTGGCTAAGAAGCATATACAGTAGCTGTTGAATTGTTGATAATTTGCGATTACCATACTAATATGAATGTATTAGAAAAAGATTGGATAGCAATGAAAAACGTGGATCCTAGTCTAGCTGGAATTTGTATATTTTTATTCGTTAAAAGTGCAAGTTTGTCGCCAAAGGCAGCCTGTATTAACTCTGTACTTCCTTGTCCAATCCATTTTTTTATAGAAAACCTTTTTTTGAATATTTCTCTTAATTGTTTTTTCAACAATTTTTAAAAATAATAAAATTTTATGATATAAAAATTAATTACATTCACTTCTTTCCATGGTTATACCAACTTTATCAATTAAATATTAGTAATTAATTCCACCATTTTATCCCCTTTTCTTACTTTTTTCCACTATTTTATACATTTTCTTGATCTCCGTACACATTTTATATATAAATAAATGAAAGAGACGAAGAAAGTATCAGTTTAGATGATCTCCAATCCAATTATACTAAGGGAGGTCAATAATACGGTTTTTGATTGCAAAAAATGTAATACTGGCACCGCATGTGACAAAGGTTGCAAATGAGCTTAAAACGTAGGGAAAAAAAAATTGAAAAGGTTGCACGCATTTACAAAAAAGGTTGCAAAGGTTACAAGTCATATTTTTAAAAAAATCAGTTACAATTTGGATAGTTTTGAAAAAAAAACCCTACTAACTATATATTGGTACATTTGCAATTAATTCGGAGAGCCAACATATCCCCACTTTTGTTTCTCTGTGTCCATCTTCGTTGCTTTTGGCGACCTGGGTATCCAACTATCTATTGGCGTTCAAACTCTATACCAAATTTAGTCACTAACACACACTGTTGTAAAAAGCGGAAAGCGGTTCTAAGCGGTGGGAGGACCTTCTAGCGCCTAGGCGGGTTAGGCGGGCGCCTAGGCGGATTTCTAAGCGGGACGTTAAGCGGATTGTGAATATATACATATATATTTTTTAATTATTTAATTATATATTTAGAGGTTATGAATTATACAAGTTTAAATTTTAATACATATATTCATTCATTCATAATATGGAATTTGAAAAATAATTAAAGAAAAAAAAAAATAAGTAAAAATATTTAAAAAAAATATATTTTTAAGGTTCAAAATTTGGTCAACCCGCCTAATTCCGGTCAAACCCGCTTAATTCCGCTTAATCCCCGCTTAACTACAAAAAACGTTTAAAAGTCCGATTAGTAGAAAATCGAGTCGATTAGCCCACTTTTTCCGCCTAGACGGCCCTTAGCCCGCTTTTTAGAACAGAGCTAACACATACAAACGAGATATGAAAGCTATAATGTTTTAGAACTAAGAACTGTGTATGTCTAAAATTGAGAAAAGGAAATAATTTGCATTAAAGAATGCAACTGAACGATTACAAGCATATAATTAAAGTAACTGAAACTGTCACCAAAGGTGGTGGCTAAAAATTAGCAAAACTACACCAAGTTTATCTCCATTATTCCTATAAATTCAAAAGAGTAGTGCTAGATGCACATAAAATATATACAAAAAATTGTATAGAATGAGTTGGATTCCAATTATCAATATTTTTATTAGTTGATATTAATGTGAATGTAGAAGCCCATAGAATTACAACCAATCAAATTGTGACACTTACCATTTTGTGAAAGTTTTTATGAAACTTTATGTAACTCTAGCATTTTTCAATTCAAAATGCATCCTACAATCACTCATTTACGTTGTATGACCAAGTCATACGTTTACAACCAAAACTAAACTAATTCCTAAAATTCCTTTGGTGTAAAAATAATTGGAAAAATGTTAGTGATATCAAATTAGGTACCAAAAATTGTTACCAAATGATTTTGATTGGTTATAATTATAATGGACCCGCCAGAACCGTCCAATTAAAACATTCCAAAATACCAAGTAATTTATGCCATGTCATTTGGTACCAAATTTTGGTACCCAATTTGGTACCCCTAGCGCTACTCAAAATAATATGACTTTGGTGTGCAGGAACATAAGCGTATGCTGTTAATTTGATATTGATCTATATAATTTGACATTGATATATTAGAGAAAAATGATAGAGGTACCAAAAATTGTCATCAAATGATGTGGCTTTGTTTTAATTGGTTATAGTTATACTGGGCCCGCCAGGGCTATCCAATCAAAAAATTTGAAGATGCCAAGTGTTTGTTGCCATGTCATTTGGTACCCAATTTTGGTATCCAATTTGGTGCCTCTAGCACTACTCTTATATAAGCCAATAAATATGAATAAATTACAGAATTGACAATTCGAAATGTTAGAACTCAATCTATATCTGTCGAAAAATCTGAGGATTATTTTCCTTCTATTTATCGAATAGGTCCAAAATGAAATATAGTGTATGATAGTGCACTTGGCGTGAGAGCAACAAGCTCTGGTCGCCCATAACCTGACAGTGCTGACACTCATATCTGTCCATATCTGTATACTTATATGTTACCTTCTGTGTCCTCCATTCTTTGGTCTAGTGACATTGGTTTCAAGCTCTCATCTTTATTCTTTTAGCCAGAACTCCTAATGACCGAGAGACTGGAATATAAGAAAAATGTACTGCTTTTTCATGACCAACATGCATTCATGCAGTGCAAAAAAAAAACTAACCGACGAAGAAAATAACAAATTTTCTTACGACTTATGACTAAACTTAAATTAGTACTCATGACTTAAAGGTGCTTAAAATTTTACTGATTAAGAGGTGGTTTGGCTAAACTTAAATTATTACTTATGACTTAACACTACAAGAAAAAGGCTTATCAGCGATCGCAAAATTCCGTCGCTATTATCGGGTATAGCGACCGACTCTAGTGACCGCAAAAAATTTAGTCGCAAAAATAAATTAGCGACAGACTTCAGTCGCTATTCCATCGCTAATATTAGTTTCCCGCTAAACAATTTGGCAAAAAAATTGGCGCTTGTTTATTAGCGACCAAAATATTTTAGCGACCGCAAACCGTTGCAAAGGGTGCCACGTTGGCAAATTTTTAGCGATCGACAGCCGTCGCAGTCCTGTAGATGTTTTAAAATTTACCCCTAAAATTTTGGTACAAAAAACTAGCGCCAAATAGGCTTGTCAACGGGTCGGGTTTGGATCAGATTCGACAAAATCCATATCCATATCCATTTAAATTTGTCGGTTCGGATTCGGATCGGATCATTGTCGGATTATTAATAGCCTGATCCATATCCAATCCATTAGGATTTCGGATTATCAGATCGGACCTCCGAATCCATTTAAATTTAAAATAAAAATTAAAAATTAATATAACAAATAGTAAAATAACAAAATAAAATAAAACCAAAAAATCTTTAAAATAGAAAAAATTTCCCAAAATATAATATTCAAGATTTAATAATAAAATTTGAATTTAAGTATATGTGATTTGTATATATATTATAACTATTAACATAAATTTAACTAATAAATAAATATGAACAAATAACTTAGAATGTACATATTCATTCGTTTGAATCTAATGAAATAATGGTATATACAAACTATGAAAATCTAATGAAATTATAGTGCACACATGGTTATAAAATTCGGTAATCGGAATAAATCGGTTGAGCTATCGATTTAAGATTAATCAGGTAATTGGGGATTAATCGGAAGAATTAATCGGAGTATTAATCGGATATTATAATAATATTTTATATATTAGTCTAATTTACAATTAAACATATCATTTTAAATAAATTTATAAGATTAATCGGATTTCAAAAATCGAATCGGTTAGCTACCTTACAAAGGATTAATCGGGGATTAATCGGTTAAATCGGGGATTTTTAGAACCATGAGTGCACATGAAATATGAAGAAAATACTTGAATGAGAAATAAAATAATAAATCCCAGAGAAGTAGATTAATTTGATTATATATATTTAAATTTATATTATCTTATATATTATATTAAAATTATATATAAATAATTATAAATGGTCGGATCGGGTTTTTATTGGATCGGATAAACTAAAATCCACATCCGATTCATTATACATCGGATCTTTATCGGATCGGATTATTATCGGATCGGATTCTTTTTTATAGAATCCATATCCACTTATTAAGGCTCGGATCGGACCGGATATCCGATCCATTGACAAGCCTAGCGCCAAGTATCAGCAACTGATCAGTATCAGCGACAACTTGCGATAGCAGAAGGTGCCATGTCAGTATTTTGCGACGGATACTGATGTGGTAGCCAATAGTTTTAATCAGCGACGGAAGAGAAGTTAGTCGCTATAATTATTTATCGACTAACTTCGGTTGCAAATTGGTCATCCGACCAATTTCTACCAAAAAAATTAAGGCCAAAAAATTGGCACTTTAATTTTAGCGACCAATTGCCATTAGCGACTGAAGTTAGTAGCAGAAAGAGCCACATCAGCAATAAGGCTAACGACCGGTACCCGTCGCAAATTAGTCGCAAAAAAAATTTCCCCACATTTATTTGCTACGATTTTTTTGCCGCACTTTTTTAGCGACTGATTTCTATCTGCGACCGAGGGCAGTAGCACCAAGTCACACTTTGTAAAAAAATTAATTTTGGGGGAAATTTTGGCGCACTTTTATTAGCGACCAAATTTTTTCTGCAACCGTTTTTAGTAGCAGAAATTTCTTCTTATAAATTTATATCTTATTTTTAAATTAGATTATTTATTAAAAATCAATCTATATTATTTAAAAAAAATTTAAAAATAAAAAATAATTAATATATCTAAAAAATTAAATTTTATATTTTCTTTATATCAGAAATAAAAAAATCTTATATTATAATAACGGGATTTTTTCATAAATGCCCAAGTCTAGAAATTCTTTTGCAAAAATGTTTTTCTAAAAAAATATAATTTGATGAATACCAACTCATTTACAAAAATACGGTATACAACCGGATGGAACCAAATACAACTGTTTACAATCACATGCAATGCCCATCCAAATGCAAATAGGTGCACAGCTGGTTGCAGACCGTATTTTTGAAAATAAGTTGGTAATTATTGCAAAAAAAAAAAAAAAATTGCAAATTTTTTGAAACGATGGTAAAATCGCAAAAAAAATAGAAAAGGGTATTTTTTGATAAATATACTATAATATTTTATTATAATGTCATATATAATCTTGCTAATTTTATCTTCCCATTTGAGGTGGTACAAAAGCCCAAAACCTGAAATTCAATTCCATCCGAAAAAGCCCGAAAAGCACAATCTGATGTGAAAAATCTTGGATTTTTAAAAGTATGGAAAAAAGTTGATAAGTTCAACCCGATTGAAACTTCGACCGACATAAAAGTCCAGTTCGACCGAGATAAAACCATAGGCTTTTTAAAATACCGAATAAAAACTCGATTATAAAACATTTAAATATATATATATATTTTTTAATAAATTTCAAATGTACTAACATAAAAATAATAAAAAAAGACTAGATAGAAGCGTGATTCGACCCATGTACCTAAAATGATCCTTATATTTTAGAGAAAGTTCTAATTAATAAAGATTTAAGATTCAAATTTTGTAAAAAACATGTTAAGAAAATTAAATTTTAAATTTTATTATTAATGAGTATCGAACTCTCGATATCATCCATCAGTACTATTATATTACTCCCTCTGTCCCAGTGGGTTCTACCCATTGGGGGACGGGGGTGTGGCACGCATTTTAAGACTTCTAAAAAGTATAGATCCATAATTTATTTTTAACTTTTTTTCTTCTGAATAAAAATTTAATGTTTCTATTTTTATTCAAAAAAAGAAAATTTTAAAAATAAGTTGTGGAACTATACTTTATAGGAGCCTTAAAATGCGTGTCAAGTTATGAAAAAAAACTGGGTAGAAATGAGTGGGACGGAGGGAGTATCCATCTTACACTTATTTTCTATACTAATTTTATATAACCAATGGTTTTATTAATTTATTTATGGAATAAAAAAATTAATTTTCATTAAAAAGATAACTTGAGTCTTTTAATATTCGACTTTAATATTATAATATTATTTTTCCATTGATTAATAAAACAAATTATCGTGCCATAAATCCATGAAAAAATCAGTTTTAATTTATTAATAAAGTAATTAATATTTGTTTTTAATTAGCTAGAAAATAGAAATTACAGCTCCACAAATTAGTAAAAAAGAAAGGAAATTACTTAATCACACGTTCTACACAATCATCTCTGCAAAACCCTCTACATAGATCACGTTCGTTCTTCTCTCTACAAACCCAGTTCATCTCTCTAATCACGTTTTTAACCTAGGTAATCATCATCTCTTTGTAATTTCTAAACTATGTGCGAATTACCTGTAATACGTTCTGTTCTATGTGTTCAATTTGTTTAATTTTGATGGATGGAATGTATAAAGATTGTGCATTTTGTGTCTATTAAGTAAATATTGGATTATTGGATTGTGTCTATTGGATTATTAGAGGCTGCTGGTAGTTTTTGTGTCAATTTCCAAACATTTTTGTGTCTATTAGGTAAATATGGGATTATTGTGTCTATTGCTTTTTGTTGGATAATGAATAAATAGTTTAGTATGAATGTATAATGATGATTTGGAGGAAGAAAGTGACAAAAGAAAATATATTGTTTATAATTGAATGCTTTGAGTTTTTGTTAATACATGGGACCTTAACAACTCTTATTCCGCAACGAATGTTCAGCCATACAAGGGTTTTTTTTTTAACATGTTGAAGTGACTATTTTACAGTTACTTGTGTTCTGTAGAACAGTAGGACATGTGAAATGGTACCTTGTATAATCAGCAACACATTTTATGTATTCCATGTTTGTCATTTCTTTATAAACGAAACAAGCGAAAAGAACAGCATGTAAAAGCTACTTCTATTAGCTCTGTAAAACCTTCCATTTCTTGTTGTTGAGTAATAATTATGTATATGTTCCTTGACATTTAAATGTCGGCATTTTTATCTTATTATTTGATGTCAGCCGTACAAGGCAACTTACTATACAAAGTAACTGATGTATAATCTTCTGTGTCGTTAAAACATTAAGATAGGTGCCTTAACTACTCTAACACTTTTCCTAAAATGTGATTTATCATTTATATTCAATAAAACTTATAAACTAGTGGATCGAGTTAACATTGATTACTTGTAAGGATTAAGTACTACATGTATATATATGCTTTTCAACTATTGAAATTAAGAAATTCAATCAGAATACCACTATGACTGCAATCATAAGAACTAAAAATTTTTAGTATGGTTGTTAAGTTATTAATTGTAAAATGTAAAATATTATAAAACAATTTATCTAATCAAACAAGATATATTATAAAACAATAAAATGAAGTAATATAATAATTTATAATATAAATGCACCTGTCTAAATATAGGTACCCGCGGTATCATGAACTTCTCTGTAGACCGTAGTTGGATGGCACGATGAAAGTCTAGTACTCAGATAGGTGCTACGACTGAATTTAGAGATGGTTGCCAAGTGTTTTTGGAATATGCATATAGTCACCCAGAATGTGTGAATGAGAACAACCAGATACGATGTCCCTGTTGGAAATGTAAGAATAATAATTATTTGGATAGAAATATGGTAAACTACCATTTACTTATATCTGGGTTCATGAGAAATTACGAAGAATGCTGGTGGCCACATGGGCATAGAAGAGATGGTGGCTACACGAATAACAATCCGTGCAATAGTAGTACTTATCGTATGGATAAAATGGTTCGTAATATTTAAGGGCCAGATTTTGATTGGGAACAAGCCAGAGAACAACCTATGAATTCTGATGCCAAGGCCTTTTCGAAGTTATTAGAAAAGGGCAAGGAGCCATTGTGGCATGGTTGCACCAAACACACTAAATTATCTGCAGTGGCGACATTACTCAACATCAAGGCTGATCACAACATGAGCCATGAGTGTTTTGAGTCTCTCTTGAAGGCCATTAAGAGTATGTTGCCCGACGATGAAAAATTACCTGATAATTATTACTTTTGTAAGAAAATGGTGAAGAAGTTGGGGCTTGGATACCAAAAGATCGATGCATGTCCCAACGATTGCATGTTATTTTATAAGGAAAATGAAAAAATGACGAAGTGCACGGTTTGCGGCCATGATCGGTTTAAACCTAATAAGCAGGGGCTGACTATAAAAAAATCATCTATACCTTTCAAGATTCTAAGGTATTTTCCAATAACAGATCGGCTTAAAAGATTGTACATGTCTTCAAGGACAGCTGAACATATGAGGTGGCATGCGAAATCTCCGGCTAAAGATAGAGAACTAAATCATCCCGCAGATGGGCAGGCTTGGAAAGATTTTAACAAAACACATCCTCAGTTTGCATCGGAACCTAGAAATGTGAGGCTTGGGTTGTCAACCGATGGTTTCAACCCGTTTGGCCACTCAGATGTCCCATACTCATGTTGGCCCATGATTGTTACTCCGTATAATCTGCCTCCTTGGATGTGTATGAAATAGCCATACATGTTTCTTTCACTCATGATTCCTGGTCCTAAAAGTCCTGGAAAGAACTTAGATGTTTACTTGAGGCCCCTTATAGACGAGTTGAAGGTTTTGTGGAAAGATGGAGTACAAACTTGGGATGTTTCAACGCAAACAAATTTCAACCTTAGGGCAGCGCTTATGTGGACTATAAGCGACTTCCCGGCTTATGGTAT
Source organism: Kitagawia praeruptora (assembly GCA_037693485.1). NCBI lineage: Eukaryota > Viridiplantae > Streptophyta > Magnoliopsida > Apiales > Apiaceae > Kitagawia > Kitagawia praeruptora. Next base: position 86,124,519 of record CM075347.1, on the reverse strand, counting down.
GTTAGCTGGATGGAGCACACATGGTAAGTTGGCTTGTCCGTATTGCATGGAGCATACCAAGTCTTTCACTCTACAAAAAGGATGAAAGCTTTGCTGGTTTGATTGTCATCGTCGGTTCCTGCTAGCAGATCACCCGTTTCGAAGAAATAAGGAAACTTTTATGAAAGGGAAAGTGGAAACTGATATGCCTGTTCCACGATTGTCGGGAAAGGAGATGTCAGCCCGTGTGATGAGACTTCCGGCCGTCCCATTTGGTAAGAATGATAAAAAAATCAATGGGTTTGGCGAATCTCACAACTGGGTTCGGACAAGTATTTTTTAGGAATTGCCTTATTGGTCTACAAATTTGATTCGTCATAATCTGCATGTAATGCATGTCGAGAAGAATGTGTTCGACAATGTGTTTAACACCGTGATGAATATTACAGGAAAGACAAAAGATAATGATAATGCACGTATGGACTTGAAAGATATTTGTAAACGTCCTACATTAGAGCTTCAGGAATCTTCTAATGGTAAGAAAGTCAAACCGCATGCAAGGTACACATTGTCCAAAAAGCAAGTTGAAGATGTTTGTACATGGATTAAGTCTCTGAAACTACCAGATGGATATGCGTCAAATATTGCAAGGTGTGTTACGGATACGACACCGAATGGGAAATTGAAAGGGATGAAGAGTCATGACTGTCATGTGTTCTTGGAAAGACTCCTGCCTATAGCATTTCGGGATCAGCTTTATAAACCAATATGGGATGCTATGACAGAACTTAGTCATTTTTTTAATGACTTATGTTCAAACACATTAAATGAGAAGGACATGTCGTACTTGAGAAGAACATTATAGAGATCACGTGTAAATTGGAGAAAATCTTTCCACCTGGTTTTTTTGACTCTATGGAGCATTTGACGATACATCTTCCCTATGAAGCCCGTGTTGGGGGTCCGGTTCAATATAGGTTGATGTACCCTTTCGAGAGGTTGATGGGAATGCTTAAGAGGGCAGTAAAGAATATAGGTGGATGTACCCTTTCGAGAGGCATACAGTTTCAATGAGATATCTATGTTTGTCTCAGAATATTTCCCGGACGAAGTCTTGACAAAGGCCAATCGCGTCCCGAGAAATGATGATGGGGGAAATGTTGAACTAAATGGCAGGCTTTCTGTTTTTGGTCTTTCGGGCCGCGCTTATGGAAAAGGGAAGCGCATATTCCTCGCTGAGAAAGAATTACATGCTGCACACAATTACATTCTTCTCAATTGCGAGGAGATTGACGAATATGTGAGGTACACATCATGTAAACTCTTAAATTTATAACCTGATCAGCCTTCCAATGATATGTGATATACATTCTAGTGTGTTAATGTTACAAATTTTGATCAGATTGTATGATGATGACTTAAAAGTGAAGCATCCTGGCATAACTGACAAAGATATTCAAATCAACCGTGCTAAAGATTTTGCACGTTGGATAAAGGACAAGGTAAGTTCAATTTCTTAAGTACAATATATATATACACACACTTTATATTAACTTTTGACTTGAATTAATATGTAATAATATGGAATATTTGTAGGCTTTGAGTGAGGGATCGACGATTCCGGCTAATGTACAAGCCTTAGCTATGGGACCAGACATGGACCAAGTAAGCCGTAATGGTTACAAAGTAAATGGTTATGATTTTCATACCAAGGCATACGGGCGCGGTAAAAGAACTACGAACTCAGGAGTGTGCGTCCTAGGAGATTCTTACAATGAGCTTAGTCAAGCCTTTTATGGGGAGTTGGAGGAAATCATAGAGTTGTCGTACAAGGGAACGTACGGGGGTTATGTTAACTTATTCAAGTGTCGGTGGTTCGATTCAGAGAAGGGAATACGTGTTGATAGACATGGAATTGTCAATATTGACGTACATAGGTCTGCTTACTCCAACAACCCTTTTGTTTTACCAACTCAAACAAAACAAGTTTACTACACTCCTAGTCCAGGTAAAAAACGGGATAGGCCATCTTCAGACTGGCAAGCTATAATTCATACTCCCGCTCGCAGGCGTGAAGAAGTAGTCAATGGGGAGTTTTACCAAGAGGATATACTTCATAGACCTGCTGTAATAAATGTGGACGATAATGAAGTAATTCAATTAGATGGTGGAGATGAACCACATGAGATAGATCCCGAGTTAATACTAGTGCCAGATGACATTGATACGGAAGAGGAAGAGTTATTGATTGACACTGACTCCGAGTCGGAGTCTGAAGGAGATGATGGTTATGAATCAATACAAGATGATTCTGACTCAGAATCTAACACTTAAAACAATTAATTTCTTTCTGCTTTGGTTAATCATCATTGAACATTCATCAATCGAGTTATTAGTATAATCATTATTAGTTTATTAGCTAATTATTACTTTAAGTGTTAGTTTATTAGATTCATGCCATGCATCAGTTTCACTTAACAATTTTTTTTTGGTTTGTTTGAATTTGCTTTATTATTTTTGTTTGTCTGATTCGTTGCTTATTAATTTTAGTAGTTTGTTTATCATATGTATCTTGTATGTTGTTTTATAAAAGTACTAGTTTGTGTAAATAGACAAGAAACATGCTGATAGTTGTGTCCTTCTTTTAAAGACTTACTTATTTAACAATATCTTTGTAGATGGCTTCTGAAGCAACAGTCCCGAAAAAGCGTGGATTGGGTAGGGGGCCCAATGTTATCTCGAAAGCCCCTGCTAACCCAGATGAGCGGACTGTTATAGTGATTCGTCCTCCCCCAGATAACAAGTATGTTTCTACTCTTATTCAATTTTAAATATTACTTAACTTTCATTTGACATTCATTGAATAAACTGAAATGAAACTACATTCATGTGTATGTAACATATTCTCTATGCTTGTGTATGTAAACTCTCGTGTTGTTACAGGAATTATACAGTACATAACTGCACTATACTAGTAAACTTGCAGATCCTTCATAATCTGCTATTGCAATGTAATGTAATTCTGACTGTAAAGCTGCTACCAGTGGCTATTTTTGTGAAATATATGGATATGGATATGGAGGAGGCTTGCTGATTTTTGTGAATTGTAATGTAATCTGTACTGATATAAAAATTAGACTAAATTGCAAGATGATGGTCTGTAAAATAATTATTTTGCAATTTAATGGCTAATATTCAAAAAGTAGCAATTTGATGGCTCAAAATTGTTATTTTAATCATTGAAATGACTTCCGTCAAGTCAATTCAAACTCCGTTAGTTGTCAAGGGTATTTTAGTACAAATACTATTATAACATCTATGTCAGCATGTTCTTGCTAAATTTACAAAAAACAACTAAACTCGAGGTTAATTGTTAGGGAAAGGGCTATAGAAGTACTAGTAACAAAAGTCCGGCTACTACTCGTAGCTGTTGCCTATAGATAAATAAAGCCTTAGTAATTTTGTGATGCATTTAATTAACAATAAGTTCCCAGAAAATGTATTCTCTGTTTGGAGAATTACCCTCGAGTTTCTCTTTCTCTATTATTGCCTAGATCAACTGGAGTTCTCTATCTGTTTCTTTAGTCCTGACACTAACATTGTCATCGACTCATTGTTGAGTTTAAGTCATAGACTCATAGAAACAAATTAAATAAAAACAGTAGAAACCACACTACTTTGATTATGTTTCAGTTTTAGCTCCAAACGACACCAATTCCTACTCAATATGGACCTACAGTCTGAGTCTCTGAGGGCACCTAGAGTCTAAGAGGTATCCCACATCTAGTCATCTATGCAAGATAATCAGATATATATGGAGATTAATAGATTACTGCACTAGTGTCTAAAAGGCTTAGGTTATGAATGTGGCTCTTATAGTACTGGATTTAGTAGTAATACAAAAGCAAGTCAAGTTAATAACAAAAAAGATTGAAAAAAAGAGAATAAATAGTCAAGAACATACCTGGTACAAAGTGAGCTTAATGGAGTGCTTAGGAGAACATATGTGTATGGTCTGTGTACGTTAAAATGTCGGTCTGTTATAGCTTAAATTTGATGCTAATATTAATTTTACAACAACTGACTATGATGAAGATCTTTAATGACTATGTATCGAGTTTATCAAATTTAAGTTAGTTGGTGCAACTGACTTAAATAGTTTGTCACTCTATTGTTGTATATTGTAATGCTTTTACAGACCACAAAATCGTGAAGTGCATCTCACAGCTGTGCGTTCAGAATTGGCCTACTACCGCAATTACGTGGGCTAGCACAACTCTCGCCCACAAGGATGTAGTTTGGGCGGAATTTCAGGTACATAGTCTATTGTAAATATGTTCTCATTTACTGTCTGTTGTCATTTTTTTGTATCTAGTAAATAAACTTGTATTTATATCCCCTTTGTAAACTTTATTTGTAGAAACGTTATAGGTGGGCTGAAGAGGATGGTCCAGTGATATCTATGCTTTTCTGGAAGAAGTGTGCCGAGTGTACGAAAGACATCCTTTCAAGAGAACGTGAGAAGGCCCTACATAATGCTGACATTGACTATCGGGGACGTGCATTGTAACACATGCACGAGTATAGCCCCTGGTGGTGCAGTGCTCAAATATGGACTGAGATGTGTAATCAGTGGAGTGATGAGAATTGGGTGAAGAGGCGCAAGACAGCTTCCAGTAATAGAGCTGGAGGTGGCGAGAAGGCCAAAGGTACTTACAAGGGCGGTAGCATCTCCCAGCTGCAGCATCTGACTGTCAAGGTATGTATTAATATTTTTAATTTGTTTACAATCATGAACTGTAAAAATCACATGTTTATTATTTCATAATATCGGGATTATATCTTGTACATGAGTCTCAGTCTGAGGTCCCTATCGATTTGTTGGATGTGTATGTGAAAACTCGTGATGGTCTACCCGATGCTGTCAATATAGCGGTAATAAATTTTAATGGTTTTTGTTTTAAGTGTATTTATATTGAATTTATGATTTACATTAATGTATAGATGTGTGTGCCTGTGTTGCACACAAACGCACCAATTTTTCCACTTCAAATGTAGTTCTTAGGAGAACATATGTGTATGGTCTGTGTAAGTTAAAATGACAGCCTGTTAGAGCTTAAATTTGATGCTAATATTAATTTTACAACAACTGACTATGATGAAGATCTTTAATGACTATGTATCGAGTTTATCAAATTTAAGTTAGTTGGTGCATCTGGATAACTGCACCATTTCATACAAGAACTGTAATTTAAGTTAGGTGGATAACTACATTTTTTAACATTTAGAAACCAATTAATTAAATAGTTTGTGACTCTATTGCTGAATATTGTAGTGCTTTTACAGACCACAAAATCGTGAAGTGTATATTGTAGTGACAAATCAACAAATTTGGCATCAATTTCTTCTCTCATGTTATATTTCTTACTTTCAATTTATTCCTTGCCCTACCATACTATATATATTGTTGGAAAGTTCAGGGGAGTGCAAATAAAAAAGAGCCATATTAACTGCCCAACTTGTCATATATACCTGACATCTTATCATAAGTATCACTTATGATTGCTTTAGATTAATATAATATCACTTTATTAATGCATATACTTATGTTATATTTTAAGCAATTTGTATTTAACTAAAATCATTAATGTGATGACAGAATACTCATCGTCGTTTATTTGACGAGCGGTATCCTGAGGGCACTGAACGTCCACAGTTTGATCAGGAGTTGTGGGAGAGAGCGTATGTTGTCAAGAAGAATTATGTGAAAAGGCAAGGACAAAGACGCCGCTCATCCATCTATGGCTCCACATGCAGCACACAATCTTCACAATCATCGAGCCAGCCATCTGTTCATACTCCGGCTGATTGTGTGAAATCTATATGTCAAAATCGCGAGCTTCTTCTTCAACTGGCAGGCCATCTGGGGGCTATGGATCCCGCTGATCTGGCTCGTGCAGTAGCGGCGGCATCACAGCAGCATCAGGACGACGATGAGGTATTGTATTTAGTAAAGCTACCTGAATTTTTGTTATTTATTTTCTTGAATGGAGGAGTTAATTTGTTACACATAGTCAATAAATACCATGTATAAGTAATATACATTTTTTTTCGTTACTTTTAGGGATCACATGATGATCGTACTGACGAGTTTCGCGGATCTATGTTCATAGGATGTCTTGTCAGTTGTCATAGTAATTTTCCGTTGTATTAGTACTTGGTTGCATTTATGATGTACTTGGATGATACTCAAACTATGGTTGACTTGTTCGTTTTTAAGATTATGTAAAAATATTTGAACTTTTATATTAATCTCATTTGATAATTTGGATTCGAGCAAATGTCTTGCCAAATTAGATGGTTGTATTGTTGGATTTGTTGCTATTGTTTTGGACAAACAGGTATAAAACAAAAAAATGTGGTAAAACAAAAAAATCAAATTTTGAAAAATCATTATCACCGACCGATTTCATTAGCTAAAATTTGTCGCAAAAATAATACTTTAAGTGACCGAAAATTGGTAGCTAAAGCCCGTCGCAGTAATTAGCGACCGAAATCTGTAGCTACAGTTAGTCGCAAGAAATATTAATTTTAGTGACAAAATTTGGTAGCTAAATTTAGTAGCAACCATTAGCGACGGATTACAGTAGCAAATGTTTGTCGCAAGAAATACTACCTTTAGCGACAAAAATTCTGTATCAAAATATAGTAGCAATCTATAGCGACTATGGCCGGTAGCTAATGTAGTCGCTATAGTTAGTTACAGTAGTCTAGTAAAATATAGTCACAAATAATAGTGACCACATTCCGTTGCTGAGTTAGTCGCGGACACGTGGATTTTGACCCTACTGATGCTGACTCATCTTTGCGATCGGGCCGGTCGCCAAAGGCCGTCGCTAAGGAAGCGTTCACAAAAAGCAAAGTGTCTTTTTGCGACCAATTTTTCTGCTACTACATTTAGCGACCGTCTGCGGTCGCTGATGCCTAACAGCTACAGAATGCGGTCGCTGATAGAGATGTTTCTTGTAGTGTAAAGTTGCTTAAAGTGATAATTGAAAATTAAAATTTTTAAGTCAATATGTGTTTGGGTATTTTATAGTATGAGTGACATATGAATTATTAAAAATGTAAACATAAAAATAAATTTGATAAATTATCTATTTGAATGATGATATTAATTTTAATCAAATAAAATTCTCAAAATAAAATAAATCATTCAAAAAAAATACCTACTATCAACTTTTTGACTTTAAGCTATTTTTTTTAACTTTAAATCGATTTTTAATTTATTACACAAACAACCAATTTTACTTGAAATAAAAAAAGGCTTTAAGCGGGCCGTTGCCGAACGGCTCTAAGTTGGATTCGTAAAAGTAAGTGTGGGTAAAGTAAAAAAGAAAGAGATAAAAAGGGCAGCGTAAATGAGGGAAGCCCTGACTTGAAAGCCACCGGAGCTCAAAAATTAAATACTACTACTACTACAAGTACGGTAGACAATAAAATAAATAAGGGGAGAGGGGGCAAGCAGCAAGTTGCAAGGGGTCGAGGCAAGTTGTTGTTGCCCCCACTTTTCAAATAAAGAGAAAGTCATGAATTATTTCTAGACCATTCTCAGTACATAATTCAAATTCCCGTTGATATCTTAGCTGTGATTTCCCACCTATATGTATAATTGTATATGATATGCCCATCATATTTCGTCTCTTTGCTGGTTTAATTCTACCAACTATATATGCATCTAAATCTTTACTCACTTTATTTTTTATATGTTTTTATATACACATACACATACATATATATAGTCGCACGTACAGACAATATATGCTAACTCATGAAGCTCTTGTGAGGGAGTTTGTGTATATATATACTTGTACTTGAACAAGAAGTTATACGGTTGAAATATTTAGTTAGTAACTGATTAAAGGGAGAGTTGAATAACAGAAAAGAAAATTGTAAAAATTAAGAATGAAGATTCAGTGTGATGTGTGTGAGAAACAAGAGGCTTCCGTTTTCTGTTGTTCCGATGAAGCAGCTTTATGTGGGCCCTGTGACCGCCATGTTCACCATGCTAATAAGCTCGCCGGAAAACATCACCGCTTTTCCCTCCTTCACCCTTATGCAGAAAATACTCCGCTTTGTGATATCTGTCAGGTACTACATATATAATTTCTTCAAAGCCTGCTTGCTGAGACGTTGATTTTAAATAAATATACATGTTAGGACATAGATGAATTATTTTCTTATTCATTTCAGGAGAGGCGTGGCATGGTATTCTGCCGCGAAGATAGAGCAATACTATGCAGAGAATGTGACGATTCAATTCACAAAGCTAAAGAACATACTGAAAACCACAATAGATTTCTTCTATCTGGAGTCAAGCTTTCGCCTCTGGAACCTTGGTTTTCATACCCAACCTCAACTTCTTCTAATGGATCCACTCACAATTACGTTAATGCTGGCACTAGTGAATCCGGAACCGAGATAATTAACATGACTTCCATTCATGATGATCAATGTAATATGGCATTCGAATCACCATGCAAAACTTACAACAATTGTCAGAGCCAAGGTTACGGAATTACTTCGGTTTCAACGAGTAGCATTTCCGAGTATTTGATGGAGACATTACCCGGTTGGCATGTCGATGAGTTTCTTGGCCCTTCATCATCTCCGTATGGTTTTTATGATAAGGTTTGCGATAATACCCTTGTTTACATCACACACATATATGCTTGTAATAAATTAATTTTAAATTAATACAATTAATTTTAGTCACTTAATTGCTTTGATTATTACTGACACACATATGTTACGATTTAATTAATTGCAGGGTACTAATGATTATATGTTACCATATATTGATAACAATCTTGAAGGTCTTCTGGGCCCAATCTCATCACAAGATGTGGTGCCTCAAGCTCCACCATCTCACAGCCATTTATATCAGACAGGACAGTTCAACCTTGGCCCAGTCATTGTTAAATCTGAAAACGAGAACAATTCAAAGAAAGGTGGTAAGAAATGGAGTAGAGACGGTTCAGCAGTTTTTGACAAGTCTGCATCTACCAAAAAGTCTAAACGTTTTTGGTACAACTAAAACTGATCTTCTTTAACTTTTGTATATATATATATATATATATGTACGTACCTGCAACCCTGCATGTGTTTGGTATCTGGTTTTTTAACAGTTGATCTAAAAATCATCGGGACATGGAGGTCTTGACTATGATGCGAAAACAATCACGGATGAGAAGTTGAAAAACAAAATGAACAGCCTTAATTTTATGGAGATTTTTAGAACGATGGTCGTTTTAAGTTTTAACCAAATGTAGCAGTTTATGTTGTTCCCTCTTTACTTTTGTAACTATAACTCTATGTAAGATATTCATGACTTCACTCATGTTTGTAATTAAGAAATCAATGAATTTCAAATATTGCTGATTAACGGAGGGTTTAAAAAGTTTTCCACTTGTCTCACTTCTATTGGTATATTATTATTTTGACTATATTGTAAATTGGTCATTGAATTTTACCTAAATTTATATTTTGGTGGTCGTAATTTGAAATGTGTAATATGTTGATCATACATTGCTTTTGCTTTTGCGTTTGAAAAGCGGGGTTACCACTACAAGAAAAACTCGATCATACAACACCTTTCACACAACGGTTAAACAAATATCCGTTGTCCCGAAAAAACAAACAACGGTGAATGTTTTGTCCTCGTAAAACTGTTGTGTGAGACGTTGAACAGACAACTATTATCCATGTTTTTGCAAACTGTTGTCTATGTGGAGTCCTCCAATTTAGTCAGACAGCAGTTCGTAAATTGCAATGTTGTCTTACATCTTTAACACAACACTCTAAAACCGTTGTTAATAAACTAACTAATAGTAGCCTGAGACAACGGTTTTGGTATTTACGTTGTGTAATTCAAACAAGTGTTTATTATAACCATTGTCTGAATAAACTTAAACAACGGATCTTACATACCGTTGTGAAAAAGAAAGCGTACAGACAATGGTTTTATGAAACTGTTGTCTGAACTACTGAAAAATTTGAATTGAAGTGGGTGGGAAATAATTAAATTTTTGGTGGGAAATAATGAAATAATTTGATTTGAATTTGGTGGGAAAAAATGAAATTTTTTAATTGGATTTGGTGGGAAATTTTAAAACATTCAGACAACGGTTTTCTGATAAAAAAATGTTGTGTGATAGTGAAGCACAGCAACAGTTTTTTCATAAAAACCGTTGTGTAGTGTGTTACACTTTTAAATCGTTAAACAACAGTTTGCGTGTTTTACTACGTTTTTGTTAAAATCTCGTACAACCCGACCTTTTTATTTTTAAATTATTTTTTCCCAACACTAAAATGAGTGTTTATTAACATTCGTACGGTTCGATCGTTGAAGAAATCATTCAAAAAAATTATTCAGTGAATGTGGATCGTGACCGGAATTGAAGCATCACTTTTACTACATCTTTGTTAAAATCTCGTACAACCCGGTCTTTTTATATTTTGATTATTTTTTTCCAACACTAAAATTAATGTTTATTAACATTCGTACGGTTCAATCGTCGAAAAAATCTTTCAACAAAATTATTCAGTGAATCTGGATCGTGTCCCGTTATAGGAAGCAACATTTTTACAACTTTTTTGCTTAAATCTCGTACTAACCAACCTTTTTATTTTTCGATTATTTTTTTCCAGCACTAAAATGAAGGTTTATTAACATTCGTACGGTTTGATCATCGAATAAATCATTCAAAAAAATTATTCAGTGAATCTGGATCGTGTCTCTTTATAGGAAGCAACACTTTTACTATATTTTTGTTAAAATTTCGTACAACCCGACCTTTTTATTTTTTGATTATTTTTTTCCAGCACTAAAATGGGTGTTTATTAACATTCATACGGTTCTATCGTCTAAGAAATCTTTTAAAAAAATTATTCAGTGAATCTTGATCGTGTCCCGTTATATGAAGCAACATTTTTACTACATTTTTGCTTAAATCTCGTACTAGCCGACCTTTTTTATTTTTTGATTATTTTTTTCCAGCACTAAAATGAGGGTTTATTAACATTCGTATGGTTCGATCATTGAAGAAATCATTCAAAAAAATTTATCTATTTGAATTAATTTTTTCATGAACTAGTAAAAACATTAATCCATATTTCATTTCCCTCCTCTAATTCATTTCCCCTTGTTAAAATTTCCCCCCTTTGTCAACATTTCGTTTCCCCCCTTCTCCATCTCTCTTAACCTAGATCAGCCGCCCCTCTTTACTATCCCTCTCTCATTTCACTAACCCAGCAGCCCATCTCGTCAATTCTCTAGTTACCTCTTAGCCTTTTTTCTTTTTTTATTCAATTTTGTTATATAATTCTTCTCCTTCTTGTATTAAATCCCTCAATTAATTACTTATATAATCAATTGCCTCAAACATCTCACCGGTCAATTGAGGAGAGGGATGTGAAGATTATGGATTTGCAGAGTTTGGTTGAGGATTTAGAGGCGGTGTTAGAAAGGTCGAATAAGGAAAGAGCGGAGTTGGAGTTGGAAGTGCTTTTGAAGAAGTCGGAGAGGAAGGTTAAGGGAATGGAGGGTAAGATGGGGTTTGTGGTCTCTCTCTCCTTCTCTCCCTCAATCTCTCTCTCCCACTCACGTTTTGTTTTTAAAAATGAGTTCAGAAGGGTTCTTGTTTATTATTGATAGACTATGTGTGTGTTTTATATGAATGAGTATAATGTTTGATAAGTGTTTGTTTTGTTGTAGATTTGTGGCGGCCGAGAGGTATTTGGATGCTCTGGAACTTTATGCTATTGGACGAGGTCAAAATCCTTTTTCAATACTTCCCTTAGATTTAGAATTGTGTGTGCAGATGTGGGAAGATCTAATCCTCAAAGCTAAAGAAGGAGGTCTTGATGTTATTGAAACTTATGTTTTCTGGAATGTTCATGAGCCCACTCCTGGCAATGTACACTACCTTTTAATATCCATTAAATTGTTTATGTATGCATTTAAATTTAATCTTGTCATGATTAGTCTTTTGTATATACTTACAGTATAATTTTGAGGGGAGGTATGATATAGTGAGGTTTCTAAAGACAGTGCAGAAAGTAGGGCTCTATGCTCATATTCGCATTAGGCCTTATGTTTGTGCTGAATGGAATTTCGGGTACTCTTTGTTTTAGTTTCTTTTATGTAGTTGAGTTTAATGGAGTTATAATAGTAATGTGTTACCTTTCGTGAATTTTGTAGTGGATTACCAGTTTGGCTCAAGTATGTCCCAGGTATCAGCTTCAGAACAGATAATGAGCCATTTAAGGTCATAAAGATTTAACCTTTTGTTTTTTCGTAAGAATTTTTTACCAAGCATATGATGCACAGTTGCAGAGAAGTGAACTTAATTAGTGGTTTGTGCTGTTTCTGCAGATGGCTATGAAAGGGTTCACTGAAAAAATAGTTAATTTGATGAAGAGTGAAAATATGTTTGAGTCCCAGGGCCCTGTTATACTCTCCCAGGTTTGTGTTCCAGGTTTTTATTACTTCAAATAGTTTGGTTATGTGATTAGTGAATTTCTTAACTTAACTAGCTGATTAAGTAATGAAATATTCATATTTATTACATGTGGTTTTTCTTCAAAAGAATGTTACAGATAAAATGTGCTTGTACAGATTGAGAACGAGTATGGACTACAAGGTAAATATCTTGGAGCTGCTGGGCATTACTATATGACTTGGGCAGCAAAGCTAGTTGTCGGCTTAGATACAGGGGTTCCCTGGTTTATGTGCAAAGAAGACGATGCCCCTGATCCTGTGGTTAGTACTCCTTTGAGTTCGCTACCAGATCTACTCTTGTCAAGTTGTCATCTTGTCATACGGCCTAGTTTATTATTAAACACTTCCTACTATTTTTTTTAAAATGTCAGTATATTACATGAGATAAAGTTTCGAGTACTTAACATCTGCACCTCATGTTCTTTCACCTATGAATTGAACCCATTTTTCCGATCCGATTGTACTTACGAAGATTAATTTCATTATTCCTACTGTAGCATGTAATCAAAGGAGCTGAGAAGGTTAAGAATTTGTTTAGTTTTGATCCAGCATCGCATTATTGCTTATGGAATATTTTACATGCATTGACAATGGTATCTAAAAAATTGTATATTTGGTCTTATTTGTCAGCTGGAAATATTCTTGATATAAACTATTGATTCATGGTCTTATGCAAGTTCAGATTGGCAAGTCGGTGGAGAGCTAAATTGGTTGTAAGTACCACATATGCACATGCAGATATGTTTTGTAAATATGAAAGAAAGATCTTGTTGCTGCTATGCGAATCAGATACATACTTTTGGATACTTATGTAGAATTGTTTAACCATTAAATTATGCACTCGTTCTGTAGTGAAGAGATGTAAAAAGTACAAACAACTCAATTATAGTGTTATTATGCTTACTGCTCCAAATATGAATCAAAATCCTTGTTACTCTTAAAGTTTCAGCTGAATATCTAAGAAACTTAATACTATAATCCAGTGGAACATGAAATGCAAACAATAATTTAGATTCCGCTCATGTCTTCCTGCATCTCAATGGTTTACTTGATTTTGTAGACTTGTAGCAAACCTACAATCACACCTGTTATCATTCTTTCCATTTGGAAAAAAAAGAAACTTGTGAGCTTGGAGATTGATGCTAATGCTAATAAGTTTCCCTGAACAGAGTTAAACTTCATTATTTTGTGATTACAGCCAAATTGCAGAAAATTGATTATCCTCCCTAGAGACAAATATTGATGTTCTATGTTACAATTGCAGTTGCTGTGAAGGCTTCCAAGGACGAGTTGTTGTTGAAGAAGAGGAGTTCCAAGCAAAATGGAATTTTAGTTGTGTAACATTAGATGAAGATTGATTATTTTGTAGTGATTGTATTAAATTTACAATGTTGACATTTTTTTAGTTAAGTAATGTACAATTTATATTAATTTTGGTGTGTTGATTGTATTTTCTAGCATAGTTTTTTTTTGTAAATAAACCATTGTCTAATCTATTTTTAGCAAATGAAGGCATCTTTAATAACAATTGTTATAAATCATATATGACAATAAGCATGATTTAGAAGAAACCATTGTAGGACTCCTTTTACATAACTCTTTCTTATATAAAACTGTTGTATTTAGAGACTCTTCACAACGGGAAACAAGGGTATCAGCAAATCTGATAGCATATATGTTGTAGTGTTAGAGTTTTTACAACTCTTACTATTTAAGGAACCATTGTTTTAACCCTTGAACAACAACAAATGTTATTTTTAAAACACTTGACTGACTTCATTTCAGACAATGGTTTTCAAAAACATAGTGTTGTTGTTTCTAGGTGTTATACAACGGCGTCCGAAAAATGGAGCGTTATCTTGCAATATGTTGGACAACAGCTGTGGAACTGTTGTGTTACCTTCTTCTATGCACTGGGTAAAAAACCATTGTCTGATTTCAATCAGACAACTGCCGGATAGACAACGAAAAAAATGGATGTCAGACAACGGTGAAAAACAGTTGTAGGATCGAGTTTTTCTTGTAGTGTACGGACCACTTTTTTAAACTATTTTTTCTCAAAAAAGTAGTCCTTAGCCACCCTTATGAAATGTAAAAGTAATATCTGGTCATATTGCAAATTTCAAACTCCGGTCACTAAAATGCAAATTTTCCATTCACTTCAATTTTTATTTTTGCATAACTCCAGTTATTTGCGTAATGTATTTGTACTAGTTGCTCATAAATAAAAATTAGAATAATTTTGAATAGTACATAAATATTATAAATTCAAATAGTACAATTGTAATGTTACATTATAAATGCAAATAATACATAACACATTCAATTGTTTTTAGAACAATTTCTTCTATCATGCATTACTCCTACTTCCTTACAATTTTGGCACTTTCGTGGCTTCGTATTTGAAGTCGACATTTCAATACCACTTTTATATCTTCCCGCTTTCTTTCGTCCTTTAGTTTGTGACAAAACGGATCATTCATTCTTTCCTTATGTTCTTCCGGGAAAGCATTTTTCACGTGACACTTCTCTCTCTCAATCACGTTCATCACGTAATTGAACCGTGGGACGGAACAACTGCCAAAAGCACCCAAGCTTTGAAAAATTTGCACAATTCACTATACCTTGATGATTGTGATGTACCAACATTTGCAAGAACGGGAGGCGTGTGTGATAGAGGTCCGATAATTTGGTTGCCTTTCATTGTCCACCTAGGCATGATGCAATTTTTTGGTATTTGGGTTTTTTGTTTTTTTTTCTAGGTAATGGATAATGTGCCTACTTATTCCAGAATGTCCGAATTTTTTATAAGCACATGCAATCTTTTTGTCAAAATAAACCGTTAATTGATAACTTCTTCTACGATTCTCCAATACGGTAGACTTCTTCACCAAATACATTTTAAACAAGTAACATTCCTATTGGGTTTCGGGGCAACAAACGCAGCGGAAAACAATAATTAAAACTATAAAAATCGAAACCAAATCGCAGGATACATGCAAAACAAGACGTTTAATTCGTAGTTATGAATGTTTAGCTTTTTTATATAGGCAAAAAAACTATTAGAATTAGCCATAAGGTTAGACATGATACAACCACGGATACAATTCCCACTAAACTACCACCGATGTAAATTTTCACTGAACATACTACCACTGAAATTTACCGTTGAACATACTTCCGCTGAATTTGGTCTTCAATTTTGGTAATGCCAAACACCGAAAAAGCAATTCCATGATCAATGTTCAGAACATGAGATTTAATTATATATAGTTGGCTTCTAGACCGCATCTATCACGATTTACGATCTAAAGACACTATAAGAAAACTATTCAGCCTTAGTTGTAATTATAGTTGGTTTTAAGATCGTATCAATCACGATAAATGATTTGAAGACACTATAAAAAAAACTATAGAACTCGAGTTCTATATATAGCTGGTTTCTAGATAACATCAATCACGATTAAGGATCTATAGACACTATACTAATTAGAATTTGTAGATCATATAAGTCCAGAATAACAATCTAAAGACACTATAGAGATTTAGAACCAGGGTTCTAATTATAGTTGATTTTTAGGTCACATACTACCATTGAATATGCCACTGAATGTTATGAATCACTAAAAGCGACCTAAAGACACTATGAAATTTTAACTTGAATTCTATTTATAGTTGGTTTTTAGATCGCATCAATCATTATTAGTGATCTATAGACCCTATAAAGGCTTATAGTTGGTTTCTAGCTCGCATTTGTCAAGTATGACGATCTAAGACACTATAGATTAAGAACCTGAGTTCTAATTATAGTTGGTTTTTAGAACGCATCAATGAAGAATGATGATCTAGAGACACTATAAAAATTCTGAACCTGCAATCTCTTGTTGCTTTTAGCATCTGCCAACAATCTCTATATCCACTTCTGAAGCTTCTACGGAAACTGCCTGATCCTCGCATCTAGTTCAAAGACAAGTACTGCAAAACAAATACTCACAAAACACTTTAGCGCAACACAGGCTAAAACAACACTAAAGACTCACTACACAAAATCTTAAAAGCCAGTAAACTGATACAACTTAGAAAAAAGCTAGAACAAAATAAATGGAGGTTAATAAAATTTTCACCTTTGATGTGGGGTCTCTACACACATCCCTTACCTTTTCATATTACCAAATAAGTAACAGATGTAGAGACGAGAGTCTATTTTGGGTTTTTGAACTGAGTCAACTGAGTCAACTGAGTCACTATGTCGAGTTTGAGTCTAACGGTCACCGAGTTACTGAGTCACCACCGAGTCATCACCGATTCTTTAAAAATAATTGCCTCATCGTCGTCCACCGTGCACCACTGCTATCCCTCCCCCTCGACAATAACTCTCTCTCTATCTATCCTCAGCTCTCTCCCTCTCTCATCTCTCCCCCTCCCTCGCTGCACAACACCACCACCGCCACGCAGGGGCGGTGCTACTGTAAGGCGGAAGAAGCAATGGCTTTAGGCCTCAAAATATTTTAGGCCTCCAATTACATACACATATGTATAGTTATTTAAAAAATTTATAATTTTTTTACTTAACAAAAAAAGTTAAAATACTTAATGAAAATTGTAAAAAAAAACTCATAAATTTTAAATTTTAAATTCTACTTTTTATTTATGTTTAATAATATATTCATTTTAATGATAAATATTTTAAATTATTATTAATTATTCATTTTTCCAAAATCATAAAACTTTCTAAAAAAACTCAAAAGTTGTTCAACTTTATTTGTATTGATTGACTTTTAAAAATCAATTACTTTTAACTAGCTGTTTTTTTTTTCCCAAAGCATTAATGTATCTCTCCTTAATTTTTTTTTTACCGTTGAGTACTGCCTTTTTCTATGCCATCAGTTTGAGAATATATAGGGGTAAATTATGCTTGTAGAAATTCACCTACTTCAGTTTTAGATTTCAAATAAATATTATAATTGTTCTCTTTCTCAACATCTCTGTCTAGTTTGGCATCAGTGTTATTTTTGTTGTTCTATTATTCCGATCAAAGTTGTCTGATGATCTTGTTAACCGTGAAGTTTTAGAGCACTTTCTCACTTCTCAGAATATATCATCCAATTATTTAACCAGGTTCTATTGTTCTTTACTCTACTAAATTTTGTGTATCTATTTGTCTTTTTTGTTTTTATTGTTATCACTTATCATGTCTAATAGAAAATTTGAATCTGGATACTCAAAATTGAAAAAAAAACAAAAATTGGAGGCTTTAACAGAATCACAAAAAGGATCTATGGATAAATTTTTAATAGTTACCAAAAAAGATAAATTGAAAAACATTACTGCATGCTCTTTAAGTGAACAAATAAATCCAATAAATTTAGATAATGATGAGAATAATGAGGAAAAAGATGAAAATGTTCATGTTGAAGAAAATATTAATGAAATTAGTAATGTAATTTCTAAAAATATTTATGATCTGAGTCAGTGGACAAAAATTGATAATAATTTAAAGATTTATTAGTGGAAAAAGGCCCCCATTAGAATTTTTGATCTTGATTTTCCAAAAGATGCATCTTTAAGACACTTTTCCTCTACCCATTATATCCAAAAACTTGCAAATGGAGAAAAATATGATAGAAAATGGCTAATTTACTCAACAGATTTAGATAAAGTATTTTGTTTTTGTTGTAAATTATTTGATGTGATTTCATCTACAAATAAACTTGCTTGTATGGGTAGTAATGATTGGAGAAATATTAGTGCTAAACTTAAAAAACATGAAACAAGTAATGAACATATTGCTAATATGAATGCTTGGATTGATTTAGAAGCAAGATTAACAAAAAATAAAACAATTGATAAAAATATTCAAGATAGAATAAATAAAGATAAAGAACATTAGAAAAATGTATTAATAAGAATTATTGTTGTTGTCAAAATCCTTGGTAAACAAAGTTTAGCCTTTAGAGGAAAAAAAGAAAAACTTTATGAAGAAAATAATGGAAATTTTTTAGGATTAATTGAGATGATTGTAGAATTTGATCCAATAATGCAAGAACATATTAGACGAATTAAAAATAATGATATTCATGCTCATTACCTTGGACACAATATGCAAAATGAGTTAATAAATTTACTAGGATGTGAAATCAAAACAAAAATTATTAATAAAATTAAACAAGCTAAATATTTTTCTGTTATATTAAATTGTACCCCTGATACAAGCCATAGAGAACAAATGTCTATTATATTAAGGTGTGTGGATATTTCATCAAGTCCGGTTACTATTGTAGAGCACTTTTTAGAATTTTTAATAGTAGATGATACAACAGGAAAAGGTCTTTTTGATACAATTGTAGATGAAATTAAAAATATTGGACTTAACTTGGATGATATAAGAGGACAAGGTTATGATAATGGATCTAACATGAAAGGAAAACATCAAGGTGTGCAAAAAAGATTTTTAGATATTAATCCTAGATCATTCTATACTCCATGTGGTGCTCATAGTTTAAATTTAGTGATATGTGACATGGCTAATTCTTGCATGAAAGCTACTGACTTTTTTGGTGTGTTACAACGTATATATGCAATATTTTCGTCATCAACAAAAAGATGGAAAATCTTACAAGATCATATACCAAACCTTACACTTAAATCATTATCACAAACACGTTGGGAAAGTCGTATTGAAAGTGTTAAGGCTATAAGATTTCAAACACCACAATTAAGAGATGCATTATTATCATTATATGAAAGTGGTGGGGATGCTAAAGTTAAAAGTGAGGCTAATTGTTTAGCAACATATGAACTTGAAAATTTTGAATTTTTGTTAGGAATTGTTATTTGGTATGATATATTATTTGCTGTTAATACTGTTAGTAAATATTTGCAATCTAAAGATATGTGTATTGTTAATGCTATAGAACAATTACAGGGCCTGATTATCTTTTTTACTAAATATAGAGATGATGGTTTTGATAATGCTATGAGTACTGCAAAAGAAATTGCTTTTGAAATGAATATAGAACCCATATTTCGTGAGAAACGTGTAATCCATAGAAATAGACGTTTTGATGACAATGTTGGCAATGAAACTAGAAAGTCTCCGGAAGAATCTTTTAAAACTGATTATTTTTTGTATATAGTTGATCATGCTATTTCATCCCTTAGTAGTAGATTTGAACAATTTAAAATATATGAAAATATTTTTGGATTTATATTTAGCTTGAAAAAATTGAAATCTCTTGATGAAAAAAACTTACTAGATAGTTGTTTGAATCTTGAAAATTCTTTAAAATACAATGAAAAATCAGATATAGATGGTTTAGATCTATTTTTAGAATTTAAAATATTGAGAGAATTTTTACAAGTAGAAAATAGTGCTCCTATTGATATTCTCAATTATATTAAAAGACTTAATTCATTTCCGAATGCATTTATTGCATATAGAATAATGTTAACTATTCCTGTGACGGTTGCTTCTGGAGAAAGAAGTTTTTCTAAGTTAAAACTTATAAAGGATTATTTAAGATCAACAATGTTACAAGAAAGATTAAATGGTTTAGCTACTTTATCAATAGAAAAATATTTATTACAACAATTAGATTTTGAAAATATAATTAAAGAATTTGCATCAAAGAAAGCTAGAAAAATAAATTTTATATAATAATAAGTAATTATAAAAATTATAAATGGCATCAAATCATAAGTTGGCTTTAGAATTTATTACAACTATTAAATTTTGAAAATATAATTAAAGAATTCCTTCTTAAGAAATTTATTGTGTGCAATGTATTTAGAGCATCTCCAACGGGAATAGCTAAAATTGGTTGGCTAAATTGGACCTGTAGGACATTATGTAAAATTTGTTGAATCTGTAAGACATTTTACTTCAATGGTATTAGCTATATTGGTTGGCTATATTTTAAAAATAGTATGTTATTAATAATTTAGGTTGTTATAAATAGAATATATCACTTCAATATGGTAATGAATGATGTGGAATCTTCTTACAGATTTCTTACAGCTATATAGAGGTTCGACAAATATAGCCAACCTGTAGAAATTATCTAAAATTATAGCTAACAGCTTTGACCCATTGGAGTTCAAGTTTTTTTTAGATAATCTCTATAATTTTTATTTATGGTATCTTTTATCTAATTTTAGCTAAGGATTTGTTGTGGTTGGAGATGCTCTTAGGACTTGTTTGGCTTCACTTATTTTAGGAAACTTATGGTTTATAAACCCATAAGAGCATCTCCAAGGTGTTATGTAAAATTATACATAAAAGCTTTATTGATTCAACAAATATAGCTCACCAAATATCATTATCTATATTTTTTTGCTAAGGGATTAATGGTTGGAGTGCTCAAATTTTTACATATTATCAAAATAGTGCCACTAGATGCCAACTAAATGCCATGTAGATAATTTAGCTAAGGGTTTTACACCCTTGGAGATGCTCTAAGAACTTATAAGGGTGTTTGTTTGCTCAACTTACCTCAACTTATAACTTATATTCCCTCTGCCCTTTCCTTTCTTTACACTTTACTTTTTGGAATGTCCCTCTCAATCTTTTACATTCAAAAATTTAACAAAATAGAAAAGTTTATAGTATAAAAACTAACTAAACCCACTACTTTCCTCCATTAAACTCACTTTATTACATAAAATATTGAAATATTGATTGGTCTCACCGCTTTACTCAATTTTCTCATTTTTCTCCACTACTTTACACTTTTTATTAACTTCTGTGCCCAACTCATTTATAATCAAATGAGAGGGACGGAGGGAGTATGTCGATAAGTTGAATGTTAACAACAACGTATTTCATGCCAACTTATTTCTTATTTGCTTGTTTTCTTTACTTGTTTATGAATTAAATTTTTATATTTTTGTTTTTAAAATTTATTTTTAATTTAAAATACTTGTATTGATATTATTGTGTTAAATAATAATTTTTTAATTTAATTTTAAAAATACTTCACCAACTTATAAATAAATTTATCCAAATATTTATATAACTTATAAGTATTTTTGCAATAATCACTTATATATGACATTTATACTTTTAAGACAAAATATACTAAATTTAAAATATTTCAAACACCCACATAATATTAGGGTTTTTTAATAATATATCCCAATTTAAAACATGGTTTGTAAATATGTCCTATATATATTTGAAATTTCAAATCTATCCTAAAATCAGTTTTTCATTCAAATTTTAACAGAAAAGGACCATTATACCCTTTTTAATCAAATTTATTTTAAAATATAATGTCTCATAAGAACATAATTTGATTAATTTAAATTATAAATTTTAATATTTTATTTGGTTAAGGGTGCCCCTGGCGGGGCCAGTGTAAGAAAAAAAACAAAAAAAATATTTGTTTTATGGTTAAAATTAAAAAAAAAGCACCCCTGGTCCTGTACTAAAAAAAATATAAAATATTTTTTTCAATTAATAAAATTTTAAAATTGTAGTATACTTTTAATAATAACTAATTAATAAAAAAGGGTATATTAGTCTTTATAAAACCTAAAAACTGATAATGAGACATATAATTAATAAATCAATATAATGAGACATATTTTTAAAATGATCTATTAATTTGGAACATATTATACAAATTCCCATAATATTAATCCAAAATACTTGACAACATATTACTCCTTCCAATCCATTTTATAGGACGTTGCACACTATTTAAGGATTTTATAATTTCTATCTAAATCTCATTTAAGTCTATCTTAAAAATAACAATCACCTGTTTCCAAGTTAAAAAAGACTCTAGACATACTGTTCACTTTTACTCCATATCCCAAATCACAGCCTTATTTATATCTTTAAAATACTTTTTTATTATTTTTGTATTTATTTTTTAATATATTTTATTAATATTGAAAAATATGGAGTGATATTTTTGGATATATAATAAATGATTAAATTGAAAGATAATGTGTTCTTATTAAAAAGGAAATATTAATTATTGAAAGATATGATACAATTGATCATTTTAGGTGTTTATAAAAGGTAATATTTTCAACTAAAAGTAAATGTGAAAAGGCAATCGACTAATTACCATTAATTGTATTATGTTATTATTTATTTTAGGTGTTATATTTTTCTTGAAAATTGTGGTGTGATATATTCGGGTATATATTAATGATTGTAAGATTTGTTTTAAATAAAAAAAGTAACGTGTTTTAATTCGAAAGGAAATATTAATGATTGAAAGATATGATACGATCAATGTTTTTAGGTGATTGTAAAAGGTAATATCTTCAACTAAAAGTAAATGTGAAAAAGACAATCGACTAAATACCATTAATTTTATTATGTTAATATGAAAAAGATTGTTTTAAATTAAAAAGTTAACGTGTTTTAATTCGAAAAAAATATTAATGATCGAAAAATATGATACGATTGATATTTTTAGGTGTTTATGAAAATTAATATCTTCAACTAAAAGTAAATATGAAAAAGGCAATCGATTAAATACCATTAATTATATTATGTTATTATTTATTTTAGGTGTTATATTTTTCTTGAAAATTACGGTGTGATATTTTCAGGTACATATTAATAATTATAAGATTTGTTTTAAATTAAAAAGGTAACGTGTTTTAATTCGAAAAGAAATATTAATGATTGAAAGATATTATACGATTGATGTTTTTAGGTGTTTATAAATTAAAGCTCTTTTAAACGTTCTAAGTGTGTGACCCTTTAGGTTATTATTACGTTGGCAATAATTTTAATATCTAATAATAATAAAATTATAAACAATGAGCGACATCTAGTAATACATCATTGCTCCCCAAGTAATAATAATAATTGGTGATTCAATTAAACCTTTCGTGACTAATGTTTCCGTGCAATATAATCCTTTTAACCTTATATTATAGATTAAACTCGAGGCATGTATTTTGTCATTATCTTCAACATTTAATCTGGTTTCCTTAATCAATAAGTTGACTATTAGAAGAAAAAAAAAATCAACATTTAAGCATGGCCATGCATTTTATAGTCTCACTCAATCAAGAGACCAATAATATCTCTCCTAATAATAGGAGGGTTAAATCCTTTATCTATCATTCATATTTCTCATACGGCTCATAATATACCCAATTTTCACTTTTATCATCACCCGGTCAAAGGTAACTTTTAATGTAATCAAAGTATATTAATCCTCGTATAGTAATATAATGATCTCAAGTCTAAGGATCATTATACCATTATCACTCTGGGTATTTCTTATGACATTCTTAACATGTAGAATCTCATTGTGGTTCTATCTGGTGCCATGTATTATCTTACATGCACTTATGTTCTTGACTTTAGTATCACCACACGTATGACCAATGAGATTTGGTCATCAGTCAACAAACATACTAGTCTCTATGCATTATTATTGTCCTTTAATAATAATACGTACTCAACTAGGGATATTTAGGAATAAATATAATACTCATACAATCTCATTTTAAAGTCACATACTTTAAGATATATAGTTAGTATCATAATTCCAAGGACTTTTATTATGCTAACATTTGTAACGCAGTAAATGAAGACATAATAAATTAATAATAATCAACAAAACATAATTCCAAATAATAAAATGTTTTCCCTAAAACATAAAAGTATTGTCTCTAGGGCACAAATACTAACAATCCCAACCTTTTAGCCTTCTTCACGACGTAAAATGTGCTTTTTTAAAAGCTCCTTTTGAATACATTTAAACATTTTCTTTATGTAAACTTCGGATGCATGAATTTCCAAGGATATGTAATACTAGTCTTCTTTGAATTTCTTCGGTGTCGAAGTCACCTCTAACCTCCTTAAGATATTGTCTCCAAAGTCTTTTGTAATTTTTTGATGATTTCTGTTAAACCGGTAGATGCTTGCACATATTCATCAAAAAAAGCATTCATAGACTCGTTCCTTGTGGTAGTGGTCATACCAGCGGAAAAATGTTTTCTCGTGTAAGCACCGACCCATTGATCTCTAATAGCATACATTTCATTTAGCCAAACATGATCCTCAAGATGGTACTTCTGAACCAATTCCTCCCACTTACCTTCGGATTATGTTGGTGAGAACGACTTGTACACACATGCATGAAATACGGATAGTTGGTGTTCAAATTAGACAGCTTCTCAGGAAACTTACTACTTATATGCCATGTACAATATGTATGCTTTGTATGTGGCATAATCTCGACAATAGCATTACTAAGCGAAGTCTTGATCGGTGATAATTATCACGAGCAATTTGTTGTCAACGGCTTCCAACCACGTTTTCAAAACCCACTTATAAGATGACTCTTTCTCATCCCTTTTGAGTGCAAATTCAAACAAAGTATTTTTGTAGCGGTGATTTACTCTCATAATAAGTATGAAAGGCATACAATACCTATTCGTCCGATAAGTCGAGTCGAACGTAACCACATCACCAAAATTCTTGTATGCATTCATGGATCGAGGATTTACCCATACCAAACCCCTAACACGATTTTTCTCGTCCACATCCACTCG
This sequence comes from Kitagawia praeruptora, assembly GCA_037693485.1. NCBI lineage: Eukaryota > Viridiplantae > Streptophyta > Magnoliopsida > Apiales > Apiaceae > Kitagawia > Kitagawia praeruptora. The sequence continues at coordinate 86,099,447 of CM075347.1, read as the reverse complement.
ATAGAAAAATTTACCAAAATTAGTTTCGTGTTGTACTTCCCGTAGCAAGACCAAACCACACTCCACATCTCCTAAATCAAACACTCGGCGTCGAATGTCACGTATGACATTACGTACGTCTTGTGGGGAAAAGCCATGATTTTCAATACCACCACATGTTACACTAAGATATTTCATTAATTTTGCCGTCTTGATCCCGGATTTGTTAAACAACTCAATCAATGATTAAGTGATCGGATCTATGTTTTGTGACCTTTAAAAAAATTGTATTTTATCTAGTATCACCATAGCATGATTGTGTTTCAATTCAACCGAACTTACAATCCATTTGTTTTTTTTGCACTTTATGAACTACGCACATTCGAGCTTGATAATTTGATCGTGGGATTACATCTCTATTAATGCATTTTCCTTTACTACAATCCATTGAATTCAATGGTTTTGTTCTTCCACCCTTCCGACAAATTAAAAAATGGGATGATGGATCCTCAGTTCCTAAATAATTATGAGTATTCCTAATTATTATCTCGAATCTGACAGTTCGACCATGATCCCTATAAAAATTTGTCGCCTCATCTAATGTATCGAAAATCATGTCAACACTTGGCACAACATCATTAATATTCGCAAATGTAAACCCACAACTTTAGTTTTCGATATTAATATCATCATCATCATCATCATCATCATCATCATCATCATAATCTACATCATCATTTTCTACATTCATCTTATTTTTACTTTTATTAACATCATTTTTCCCCATCATCATAGGCATTAATATCTATTATTTCATCACAAATTAATTTTCAAAAAATCGGATTTTTTCCAATGGGCATAACAATTTCATGTCATAATCATTATGCTCACTAGATGAACTAGAATCATTAAATAAATGAAGCCATAAAATTAGAAAACTAACTCTTTTTTTTTACAATATTTGACCTCCAAATATCTCCAAAATTGCACTTGAAATCTTAAAAGAATGTTGGGAGAATGTTTGTTTGAAAAAGTGATGTTTCGGCAAGAGGTAAAGTTGTTCCAAGCTGGAGCGATGTTTCATTGCACCTCGTGCAATGAAACATTGCTCCAGGTGGTCATTAAATGCAACCATCCACCGCCATCCACCTCATTTCTTGCAAGTTAAATATTTTGTCAGCCGCAATGCTTCATTGCACAATGATTCATTGCTACAGGTTTTTATTGTTATTATTTTATCTATAAATGAATATTTATTCATTTAAATTCAAAATATCATTAACACCACATTATAAATACTTTTCAGTTCTTATGTACTTTAAATTTTGAACAATTAAATCAAAAAATACTTAAAATGTGTGAAACAATTATTTGAATACAAATTCAATTCAATTAATTTGAATATTTATTACGATTATTTTTTTTTTGTAATAAAATGTATTTTGTATGTTTAACTTAAATAATCGTAACTTGATTATGTACAAATTAGAGATACTCACTCATTGAAAAGCAAACGATAATAGTAATGGAATGACAATTCCTTCTTAAGAAATTGAAATAATTATAAATTAACATGTTATTGAGACCTTATTAATTAGTTAGAGTTTTCTTTGATTAAATCGCGTGTTAAAAATTATTTTAACTTTTAACTCAATCAGACAACACTCTAATTGAATTGATAAGGTCTCAATCATATTTTAACTTACACATTAATTATTCGAATAGAGAATTATACGAATTATTAATAAATAATTTCAATTATTTTTTGCTTTTAAATTATATAAACATTTTTGTAATTTAGTAACTAGTTGCAGTTACTAAAATTAGTTTGAAATCATATTCAAAAGAATTATTCATTAAGTTTAAACTACATTGAAATAAAAAAAATAATAAACCAGGGGCATTGTTATATTGCGCCTCCCGCATATTAGATTGCACCAATTGATGTGAAAATTATGTGTAAATCGGATCAAATATAACATGATTACACATAATTTATATATATACATATACACATATAAATTGGGTGTGGATCGGGTTTCGAATTTTGGATAGGGTATAGGTTTGTTATACATGAAATCCAAATATAAATTTTTTGGATTTGAAATGCAAATCAAATCCAAACCCAATTCCAAAATTTCGGGTTCGGTAATTACACGCAGCTTTAAGAAATAATAACAGGTATAACATGCTTATTTCCTGAAAGATGTTTTTAATTTTCAATTCGCAGATATTCACCTGCTTATACGTACACTTATTGTGTGCAGTATATTTAGAGCATCTCCAACGGGAATAGCTAAAATTGGTTGGCTAAATTGGACCTGTAGGACATTATGTAAAATTTGTTGAATCTGTAAGACATTTTACTTCAATGGTATTAGCTATATTGGTTGGCTATATTTTAAAAATAATATGTTATTAATAATTTAGGTTGTTATAAATAGAATATATCACTTCAATATGGTAATGAATGATGTGGAATCTTCTTACAGATTTCTTACAGCTATATAGAGGTTCGACAAATATAGCCAACCTGTAGAAATTATCTAAAATTATAGCTAACAGCTTTGACCCATTGGAGTTCAAGTTTTTTTTAGATAATCTCTATAATTTTTATTTATGGTATCTTTTATCTAATTTTAGCTAAGAATTTGTTGTGGCTGGAGATGCTCTTAGGACTTGTTTGGCTTCACTTATTTTAGGAAACTTATGGTTTATAAACCCATAAGAGCATCTCCAAGGTGTTATATAAAATGGTTAGCTATAATCATTAGCTATAATGATAATGTAAAATTTTTGCTAAGGGTGAACATGTGTGCTCCAAGGGAATTATCTATAATTATGGTCATGTAAAATTATACATAAAAGCTTTATTGATTCAACAAATATAGCTCACCAAATATCATTATCTATATTTTTTTGCTAAGGGATTAATGGTTGGAGTGCTCAAATTTTTACATATTATCAAAATAGTGCCACTAGATGCCAACTAAATGCCATGTAGATAATTTAGCTAAGGGTTTTACACCCTTGGAGATGCTCTAAGAACTTATAAGGGTGTTTGTTTGCTCAACTTACCTCAACTTATAACTTATATTCCCTCTGCCCTTTCCTTTCTTTACACTTTACTTTTTGGAATGTCCCTCTCAATCTTTTACATTCAAAAATTTAACAAAATAGAAAAGTTTATAATATAAAAACTAACTAAACCCACTACTTTCCTCCATTAAACTCACTTTATTACATAAAATATTGAAATATTGATTGGTCTCACCGCTTTACTCAATTTTCTCATTTTTCTCCACTACTTTACACTTTTTATTAACTTCTGTGCCCAACTCATTTATAATCAAATGAGAGGGACGGAGGGAGTATGTCGATAAGTTGAATGTTAACAACAACGTATTTCATGCCAACTTATTTCTTATTTGCTTGTTTTCTTTACTTGTTTATGAATTAAATTTTTATATTTTTGTTTTTAAAATTTATTTTTAATTTAAAATACTTGTATTGATATTATTGTGTTAAATAATAATTTTTTAATTTAATTTTAAAAATACTTCACCAACTTATAAATAAATTTATCCAAATATTTATATAACTTATAAGTATTTTTGCAATAATCACTTATATGACATTTATACTTTTAAGACAAAATATACTCAATTTAAAATATTTCAAACACCCACATAATATTAGGGTTTTTTAATAATATATCCCAATTTAAAACATGGTTTGTAAATATGTCCTATATATATTTGAAATTTCAAATCTATCCTAAAATCAGTTTTTCATTCAAATTTTAACAGAAAAGGACCATTATACCCTTTTTAATCAAATTTATTTTAAAATATAATGTCTCATAAGAACATAATTTGATTAATTTAAATTATAAATTTTAATATTTTATTTGGTTAAGGGTGCCCCTGGCGGGGCCAGTGTAAGAAAAAAAACAAAAAAAATATTTGTTTTATGGTTAAAATTAAAAAAAGCACCCCTGGTCCTGTACTAAAAAAAATATAAATATTTTTTTCAATTAATAAAATTTTAAAATTGTAGTATACTTATAATAATAACTAATTAATAAAAAAGGGTATATTAGTCTTTATAAAACCTAAAAACTGATAATGAGACATATAATTAATAAATCAATATAATGAGACATATTTGTAAAATGATCTATTAATTTGGAACATATTATACAAATTCCCATAATATTAATCCAAAATACTTGACAACATATTACTCCTTCCAATCCATTTTATAGGACGTTTGCAGCCTTTGCACACTATCTAAATCTCATTTAAGTCTATCTTAAAAATAACAATCACCTGTTTCCAAGTTAAAAAAGACTCTAGACATACTGTTCACTTTTACTCCATATCCCAAATCACAGCCTTATTTATATCTTTAAAATACTTTTTTATTATTTTTGTATTTATTTTTTAATATATTTTATTAATAATTGAAAAATATGGAGTGATATTTTTGGATATATAATAAATGATTAAATTGAAAGATAATGTGTTCTAATTAAAAAGGAAATATTAATTATTGAAGGATATGATACAATTGATCATTTTAGGTGTTTATAAAAGGTAATATCTTCAACTAAAAGTAAATGTGAAAAGGCAATCGACTAATTACCATTAATTGTATTATGTTATTATTTATTTTAGGTGTTATATTTTTCTTGAAAATTGTGGTGTGATATTTTCGGGTATATATTAATGATTGTAAGATTTGTTTTAAATAAAAAAAGTAACGTGTTTTAATTCGAAAGGAAATATTAATGATTGAAAGATATGATACGATCAATGTTTTTAGGTGATTGTAAAAGGTAATATCTTCAACTAAAAGTAAATGTGAAAAAGACAATCGACTAAATACCATTAATTTTATTATGTTAATATGAAAAAGATTGTTTTAAATTAAAAAATTAACGTGTTTTAATTCGAAAAAAATATTAATGATCGAAAAATATGATACGATTGATATTTTTAGGTGTTTATGAAAATTAATATCTTCAACTAAAAGTAAATATGAAAAAGGCAATCGATTAAATACCATTAATTATATTATGTTATTATTTATTTTAGGTGTTATATTTTTCTTGAAAATTACGGTGTGATATTTTCAGGTACATATTAATAATTATAAGATTTGTTTTAAATTAAAAAGGTAACGTGTTTTAATTCGAAAAGAAATATTAATGATTGAAAGATATTATATATCTTCAGCTAAATGTAACTGTGAAAAAGACAATGGACTAAATACCATTAATTTTATTATGTTAATGTGAAAAATGTTGTTTTAAATTAAAAAGGTAATGTGTTTTAATTCGAAAGGAAATATTAATGATCGAAAAATATGATACAATTGATTTTATTAGGTGTTTATAAAAGGTAATATCTTCAACTAAAAGTAAATATGAAAAAGATAATCAACTAATTACCATTAATTTTATTATGCTAATATAAAAAAGGTAATCGACTAATCACCATTAATTTTATAATGTTAATCGACTAATTACTATTGATTATATTATGTTATTAATTATATTATGTTATTATTTATTTTAGGTGTATTTATTTTTCTTTATAATGAAAGTTAATTAAGTAAATTCATGAAGTACCAAAAAATAAGTACCAAAACTTTTAATGTTTCGGTTTTTATATAATAGTATAGATAGATTCATTTTGTATAAAAATGAAAGACGTTTTTTTCATTTAAAAATAAGTACAGCTGCTGATCAAAATATAGAGGAGAAAATAGTGGCATACACTTAAGTTTAATTTAGATATTTAGTGATGGTATGAAACTACGTAACTTTTTTGTCAATAATAACACCTTATTTAATGCCATTTCTTTTTTTTTCTTTTTTCTTTTTTAAAACTATTTAATGCCATTTCTTTTTCTTTTTTTGTCAGAAATAACTTTTTAATTAATGAATTGTATCAAAGTACAATATCCGTATAGCCGGAAAAAGAGTTTCTTTCATTCAAGAAAGTTAATCATCTAACCGAAAAGCACGCAAGTTGCTTCCGGACGCTTAGACAATATAACTTTAATGTCTGAATAGAAAACCCACAAAATAAGGCCTCGTTAAAACCCCGCAAGAGTAAAACCCTACGGGACAAAAACTCAAGGGGGAAAAAGAGTGCCCTACAAAAATACATCGTTAACATAGTGATTGGAATAAAAATTGGTGACTCCTTGTAGTTATAGAGAATCCTTGCTACCATCAATTTTAGTTGTAAAACTGGTTCATACACCGATGTCCTCCTTCTTTCTTATGTCTTCTTTTTCCAACCATCCAAAATTCCATAACATAACTTATAGAAATTTAACCTCTCCTTGATCAACTCACATAGTGTCCCTCAATATTTAGGTAATAGCACATTCAATCCTGTAATAAAAGAACCCGAAAAAATTAAAACAACTAAATTAGTCACTAAAACTAACTACGTTAAAAAATATCATAATATATTCATATAATAACTTAAAAACCCTAATAGTACTAAAAACTAAAAAAACCTAACCAAAGGGGTTCCTTTGGTTAGATACTAATCTAAACTATTTTTAGATAGTTAGATGTTAACATAAAATTATATCCTTTTTAATTTTATCTCTGTTAATACTATAACAAATTTTGAGTCTCACCATATTCCTGCATTATGCAGAAGGATCAAACATTTTTATGTATATGTACATAGCCATTTACTCTTACTGTATTTGGAATAAATATTTAATTTTTCGTCTTTACACAATTATAATTTAAGGCAAATATGTTGTAACAACTATCTGTAGATATGTGATAACAGATTCGTCAACTGACGATAGATTACAAACACCAATAAATGGTCCAAAAGCCAAAAATATATGGCACACCCCTTATAGGCACAAAATCCATATAAAATGGCACAATATGCATTTGTCTTAAAAGTTTAAAAGCACAAAAATTCATCATATATGACAAAATATTTTTTCTTTAAAAAACTGAAAAGACGGTTGTAAAAAGCAATTAATTCATATAGTAAGTACAAATAATAGCACATAAAAGCGTTGATATATAAAATAATAACTCGAAAGTTAAATAACACTTAATGATAGTAAGTATCATGACTTGCTCCAATAAAATATATAACTATCACACTTAGTCAAAATAATAAAATCGAGAATAAATCTAGCTAAATAAAATTAATAAATAATCAATCAAAACAGTAACCGAAAAAATTATTACATTACCTTAAATAATCTAATCTAAGCAAATATTCAAAGCTCGTTAATATTTACATTAAAATACTACTCCAACTGTTACGCACAATTTATGTTTGGACCGTTACAAGAAACGGGAGTTAAAAAATTAAATGCCATTGAAAACAACATCAATCACATATTACGGAGATAACTAGGATTAGTAATCGCCAATCTTCCTTTACCTTGCAAAACTTAAAATCTGATCAAGCAAAACAAAAGAAATACTGCAAAATTCTATACATGAATTTGGTAATATTAAAATACACAAAATCAGCAATATGAACACATAATTATGTATAGAAGATCACAAAATTTTTTATATCTAACACGATGTATAATTAAATATAACTAAAATTATTGATATATGGTAATTGAAAATATAATTAAATACAATTTCTACAAATTTGAAATTAAATGATAACTGATGCATTTAATGTGATTGATAAAAAATAATAACTGTCATTAAAATCGTAACTGAAATTTTAATAAAAGACAATTAAGGAAGAAATCCCAATTAACAAGAGATGAAAGGGTGCTAATTAGCTAATTTAGATGCTAATAAAAGGTCAATTAAAGCACATTAAAAACCACTAATAAAACACTATTAATCATTAATTAATTATATATAACTGAAAAAATAATTGCTACAACTTTGAAATAAAACTCTAAAGATAGTAAAATCAATTAAAAATGACAATCAAATTCAAACTGAAACAAGTTATGGTCAATCGATAAAAAATTCCTAAATTGATACCACTAGTTTTGCAGAGATTAATAATGCACAAATTATGGATTTGATGTGATCAAATAAAGACCTTAACCAAGAAATGTCAGATGAAATGTAGAAACAATAAACAAAGGCTATACAATGACTAATCAATCAACAAACAAACCACTACCTTGTACAATTTTACAGAGATTTAGTAATCAATAACAGCAACTAAACTAATGTACCACGAAAGGCATTTTACCATGATAATGTCAATAGTTTGGAACAAGACAAAATTTGTAATCAATCTAATTTCCATATAACTATACAATAATAAATTCTCGTTAAGCATGTCTTAGGCACCGATTGACTGACAAAATCCACGTAAACAACTGAATAAAATAATTACATACACATGTATAGTGCTAAGAACACACACATGCACATATATTACATAACTATTAACACCCACTAAAAGATGAAGATAATTATGAAAATTACCTGCTTGATTCTTAAGATTGTACTTTGGAAGAAAAAAGAGTCGGATTTGGGAAATTCAAAAACCTGGAGAGACCAGCGAGTGATGGAATTGGAAGGTTGACGGCCATGAAACAACGAGTTTAGTTTTCCTTTCCCAACCCATCTTTTTGAAAGCTCCAAGGGAGGTAGATTTGCCAAAAACCATAAAAGAAATAGTCGACCTGAGAGTTGAGACCATGTACATATGCATGATGGAGCATGGTATGTTAACTTTATTGAGGAGAGACAATTACTCTATGCCATGGCACTTGATTGAGGAATTAGTACATATATTCAGAGTGACGATCTGAATGTTGTTTAAGAAGAAATGTCGTCTACCACTATTCAACACATGGAGCATCATATCAGGTTTTAGGGTGGGAATCATGGACCCTGTTGGAAAATGTTGCAAGTCCTCGAAAAATAATGAACTGGGAATAGTATGACTGAGTAAGAATTGGGATACATCATTGCTGAGGAAGGTTGAATTAGCTAAAATCCGATCATTAGGTATTAGGAAAGTGACATTCCCCTGTGTTGAGATATATTAGTCTACAACTAAGTTGCTGATCTCAATAATCGAAAGTTGATGTTCCAGCGTGTCAAGCTACCTAGCTCTCTACTGTCTATAAATACAGTCCCCTTTGCATTCAGTTGATTATCTAGCTTATTAACAATGTAGTCATTACTTGTAACAAACTATTCTATAGATACATTTCTGTTATGATTACATACAGCTTTTACATACTTCTTCTTTATTACTTTACACCCGCTACTATCTCCATTAATGGAGCTTTACATAGCTGCTATATTGATAAAAGTAACATGGTATCAGAGACTCACCTCGATCTGTGAGCTCAATTTGTTATCTTCCCCTGCTATCCTTGTCTCTTCAATCTCTGATTTTCGTTCTTTCCGCCATTGTTAATGAGTTTCTGCCATTGTTCATGTTCTTCGTTTGCACTTGCAATTGCAATTCTGCATCATTTTGTTCAATAATTTTTGCGATTTCTGTGTTCGTTAATGGCGTTGATGTTCGTCGTTATCTCCAAGAGGCAGTTGCAATCTCTCTCATTTTCTAAACATAATCATCATCTATCTACAGGTGTTTTCATATGATTTCTGATCTTTGTTCATTATTATCTGCTTGATTTTGCTTCTATGTGTTTGTGATCTTCACAATTTATGTGTGCATATGTGGTGTTTGATAAATTATGAAACTGAATTGTACTCAGTTTACTCGTCCTCTATCATATATGTTTGTTGTTCATAGACTTATCTATTTTTCGATCATCGTGATTCGTGTTCGTCATCTCTAAACCTATTCTCTAAACTGTGTAATTCGTGTTTGTCAATTGTTATCACATCTTTGATGTGATTGTTCATGTTTATTGTATCTCGAGTGATTTGTTGAGCCTATATGTGCTCTGTTCTTATATATACTGTTATTGCAATCGATCACTTGTTTCGGTGTTGGTACAATCATGGCGATCTTGTGCTCATTCTCGAGCGTGTGTCTTCAGTCTATCTTGATTTATCGATCGATCGTTTTCTACACAACCTGATAAAACTTTGCTGTCGTGGCACTACCTACATCTACCAGGTGATGCTATTTGCTGCTTACTTGTTACTTGTTGCTCCTTTGAGAGTTTGATATATCCCTTTTGTGGATTTGATATGCCTAAACCTCTTGGAGGTCTTCTAAACCTTTTGGTTGTCTTTATTACTCCATTGTGAGTTGATCTCTGCTTTATTGATGCTCCTTCTGAGCTTGTTGCCCCTTAGTGGGTTTGTTGCTCCTTTGTGAGTTCTATACCAGTGTGATCTCTGGTTGTTACGCTATTGCTTGTCAAAGTTGCTGTCAGGAGCAAAGTTGCTGTCAAAGTTTCATGAATTATAAACTCTATTTCTGATGAAGACTAAGTCATGCTACTCCTGAATTCTGGTCATACTCTTGACAAGTTGCTGTCCTGATCAGCTTGTAAAATTGTTTGCTGTAATGGCTTGTTTTCCTTATTGGCTTCTTATCATTGCCTAAAGTTCTGATTAAACTCTGAAGGATTACTAAATCTGGAGTTTGTTGCCCTTTATGTGGGTTTCTGTTGCCTTCATTACTTGCAACTTTCAAGTGTTGATGCTCTAGAGTTGTTTGCCCTTTGTGGCTTTGTTGCCCTTATGTGGGTTTATTAGTCTCTGATGACGACAAATGTTACATGCAATCTTGCATAGTTGTTGTATCTACTTGTACTTTTGGTGATGGAGATGATCTCTATCAACCTATTGGAATGTCGGAGTAATCACTTCAGAGGGTTTGATGTACTTGCAATTTCTGAACATGGAGCTAGAAGTAGTGTTTATGATGAGGCAAAGGCTGTTGTCAAGAAAAACAAAGCCACCCCAGAAGAAGTGAAGATACAATTGTCTCAGTACCGCTTAGATGGGCCTTCCAGAAGATAAGAGGTTTAATGGGAAAAAGGCTCTCTCTGAGGCCTCAGTAATTGTAAGGGCACACACACCATCAACTAATATGTTTATGTGCCTTTGGTTTAATGAAGTGGTTCGTTTCATTTCTCGTGATCAACTGAGTTTTCCTTATGTTCTCTAGCGGTTGAAAGTGTTGAAAAATATCAATATGTTCCCTGTTTGCACCAGATCTTATGCTTATAGGTTTGCTCTTTAGTGAGTTTGTTGCCTTCAATTGATGCTCCAAGTTTGATACTACTTGTTATGCTACAAATACTGTCTTCATGCTGAGTTACTGTGAAAGTTCAACTTCTTACAAATTCCAAGTTGAAGGTTTACAGATTCTTCCAACCTCCAACTTGAGGGGGGATGTTGAGATATATTAGTCTACAACCAAGTTGCTGATCTCAATAATCGAAAGTTGTTGTTCCAGCGTGTCAAGCTACCTAGCTCTCTACTGTCTATAAATACAGTCCCCTTTGCATTCAGTTGATTATCTAGCTTATTAACAATGTAGTCATTACTTGTAACAAACTATTCTATAGATACATTTCTGTTATGATTACATACAGCTTGTACATACTTCTTCTTTATTACTTTACACCCGCTACTATCTCCATTAATGGAGCTTTACATAGCTGCTATATTGATAAAAGTAACACCCTGTATATTTAAATTTTCGGGTGCCATGTTGATGAGTACGACATACGTATAGTACATTGATCTCTGCATTTCTTCGATGGCTGCAATCAAATCTTTGCTCTTTGCTGCATGAATGTTTGCAGGAGTCCATGACATGAATATAGCAAAGAGAATTAGAGACAAAGTAGGTGCTAAAAGGGGCATTTTGTTGTGAAAGAATAACTAAGTAGTTATTTGGGAATGTTGAGTGAGCTTGTAAGATTTATCCTTTTGAATTTATAAAAAAAAAATTGGATCAAAAAAGTTTCTTCCTATAAAAATGGAACAGAGGGAGTATAATATAATAATATTCTAGTAATTATGTCGAGTATTAATATTAGAGTATTTACCAAAACTTCTACCTTTTTAAATTTTTTTGTGATTTTACAATTTTCTCAAAATATTTGTAAAAATACCAATTTATTTGAAAAAATACCAATCTATGCAACTGAATGCAACTAAAAATTGAAAATTAAATTTTTATTTTTTTTGCCAACTTCTAATTGTATACAAGGGTTGCGCTTTCAGTTTTCAGTTGCATCTGCAACCTACGCAACTGAACGCAACTGAAAACCGAAAGTTAAATTTCCATTTGTTGTCAACTTCTAATTATATATAAGGGCTGCGCCGCAGTAAAATGAAAATTCAACTTCCAATTTTCAGTTGCATTCAATTGCATATGCAACCTATGCAATTGAATGCAACTAAAAACTGAAAGTTAAATTTCTATTTTTTGCCAACTTCTAGTTATATATAAGGGTTGCGCAACAGCAAAAAATTAAAATTAAACTTCCAATTTTCAGTTGCATTCAGTTGTATATGCAACCTAGGCAAATGAATGCAACTAAAAAATGAAAGTTAAATTTCCATTTTTTTGCTGCTACCCAGCCCTTATATACAACTGGAAGTTGGTAAAAAAATAATTAAACTTGCAATTTTCAGTTGCATAAGAGGTTGCATGTGCAACCACATATGCAACCGAATGCAACCTACTGCGCAGTCTTTACAAATAAAATAATATTTTTGCAAGTAAGTGGTATTTTTGCAAATAAGATGCTATTTTTGCAAAAAAAATTCTATACAAGGGTATTTATGAAAAAAAAAACCCTTAAAATTATCAATTTTCAAGATTGCATGACACTTAAAAAAGATCTATTAAACCCTATAAATTATTAAATTTATAAACTTTTTACTACTAAAATTTCAAAATAAATTAGTGTCTTGGTTATCCTCTTGACCAAACTTCAGCTGATTCAAACCATTTCCATATACACTTCATAAAAAAAAAAAAAAAAAAGCATTTCCATATTTGCGTAAGACGCCTTGAATTTAGGTGTTGTTTTGGAAGAAATCGAGACATTGAGATACGGAGTAATGTATCTTTGGACAATAGAGATAGTCTGACATAGATTGGATCTAGAAAGCGGACTTGAGTCTTGACGGATACACATCAAGACAAAACAACAATCGCACCTTTCATTCACGGTTAGGGTGGTAATTCGAATCGAGTCAATTCGAGTTTGTGTTTATCAAATTTAAGTTTGAGTTTCTTTCGTGTAAAGTTGAGTCAAAAATTTATTGAGTCCAAAATTTGTATTCAAACTCGACTCATTTATATTAAGAATCGAGTTCGAGCTGTTATTGAGCTTTTGAACTTATCGAATTTTTAAACGAGTTTTGGAACTTATCGATTTTTTTAAACGAGTTTTCGAGATCTTATCGAGTTTATACATAGTTTTCAACTTTATCGGATTCTTATCGAATTTTCGAGTTTATTAGATTGTTGCCAAGTTTACGAGTTTGACTTAAGTTTCATGAAAACTATTTGTTTATATTAGTATTTTTCAAGTCTAACCTACAGTAAACTTTTGAATTTTTACATTTTATGATTTCGATAATCAATTTTTCCAATCAATTAAGTAATCTTTTAGTTTACTCTATTCATATATATTTATGGATAAATTTTATCTCATCTAACTATCTAAGCAACTTAAATAGTAAACGATGATAATAAGAATAATCAAACGTGAAACATTTTTTTGATTGTGAGCTCATATGTGTTTTATTTTTCAAAATAGGAATTGGCACCCTATTACGAGAGTCATTAGTAGTTTTATAAATTTTATTTATATAAGTTTTATTTATAATTTAATAGAAATATTGCATAAAACAAGTTTATGAAGTTACTATGTTGATATTGTAGTTTATAATTGTACAAAGACAAAATATATGAAAGTAAAATTTTGAAATCGAACTTGATTACTGACAACTAAGGATCAGTCAAAAGATCAATCGAAGTAGTAATTAACTAATCGTGATATCAAATTTATTTTGATACTTTAATAACCATTTATAATATTAATTGAATTTTAAAAGTTGTGCATGTAAAAAATCTTTGATTCAAGTTACTAATCACTACGTCTACGTGTAAGAATATACATAATTAATTTAATGTTATAATTTGATAAGAACATACAATACCATATAAATCGTAACTCAAAAATTAGTAAAATTTAGATAATTAAATGCGTATATCATATTTAATTATAAAATTTATGAACAATGTAGTTTTAATCCAAAGTATTAACAATTTTATCAATTTAAATGTTAAAATAAAAATTTTATATACTATTTATAAAAATGTATAATTCTATATCTTATTTTCTCATATTATAATAAATTTAATTTTGAAATTTCACTAACTATACTAATAACTAGCGTTCTACCCGTGTTACGCACCGATCGATAAATTGTATTAATAAATTAATATAAATATATTATTTTAGTTTTTATTTAGAAAAATATATAATTTTATTGAAATGTTAATTAACGTAAGTATAAAATTACTTATCTGTGAATTCATACCAATTGAATTAATATTAATATTATGAACCAATCATCAAAACAAATACAACCCGCGTTGAAAAGTTCAAAATCCATCTTTATTGGTTTTTTTTTAAAATTTAGCATTCATTTTATTTCTCTCTTTTTTAGAGAATATTTCTACGTATCATGTTAACAAATTTTTCACCCATATTATGAGAATTCGGTATATTTATTCAATATCGAATCCTTAAAATATTTATTATATTAATTCATTGAAAATATTTGTATGGTCATGGTAAATTTTTCGATAACATTTAAAAAATATATAGAAACTTAATCCTCACGACTCCAATAAATCATTAGACTGTCTATCAAAAAAAGATTGCATGTTTCAGTCATATGAGAAAGGATATCTACTGTGCAAGATAGATGAAACGAACGTAATTATAACAATAGAAACTTTCATCTAATCTAGTTTGATATGTGATTGTTCAATATCATTTTACAAATTATATGTCCTATTATTAATGAATTGATTTACTATAAAAAAATATTATCAACTAACCAAACAAATTCAATATATCGCGCTCTTGGAGTAACATATGATTGTTAGATTTTATGGTTATTGCACTTACCTTATTTGTAAAGACAACTTAAAATGTGCATTTTCAGTTTGGAAGTTTGTATTTTGGTTTTTATATTCTTTTCTAGTAAAATATGGAATAATAAATTTTTGTTTTCTTTAATTCTTAAAATAAGACATATGAAAATGAGTATCACCTATTTTTTTTCATTTTACTAACTTGTGAAAATAAGTTAATGTCCATAAAATTGAAATCAAGTGTGTAATATATAAACACATAATCACATTGTTACATATGTGTCCTTGTAATTCAGATTTTGGGTTAAATAACATGAAATTCAATTTCCTTTGACAGTGAGTATATTTTTCCGACATATATAAGAAGAAATAGCTTATGTAGACCTGACAAATCGTTTTGTACATTCATGTCATGTACTTTAGGGTCTTTAACGAAAATGACATGATATTAAATCATGTACCCAAAATTAGAACACAAAATGACCCTAAATTACACAAATTTTTTCGTGTACACGAAATTAAATGAAATACGCGAATAGAAAAAATATGTCAATTACATGAAATATTACTATGTATCCAAGTTATGTAAATATATAATTATATGTCTTAGAACAACATTGAGATGTTACAAAACAAAACTAAGAGTAGCATGCATGGTGTAAAGTCTGCCAAACAAAATGAAACCCTCCTTTTTATTTTTTCTTATTTCTCGTTAACAAATATCTCTCTTCTTGTAGAATCTTTTCTACCAAGTTATTTAGTTTACTTAGCCATATTTTATGCTTTGTTAATATAAAAAAAATATAATCAACCAACCAAGCAAATTCAATATATGCTCTTAGGTTAAGATATGAGAATTGATACTATTACTTTAATTCAAGAATACAAAATTCAAAAAGGCACCCTTTTATTAAAAACAATATATATTTTAAGTGTATACCATTTTTATTTATCATTATTAATAATTTTTATAACAAAAACTGTAGCTGCTGCTGCTCTCTCTCTCTCTCTCTCTCTCTCTCTCTCCATCTTTCCAAGAAATGCTAAACTAAAGTTTAGGAGCTGATATTAGTTTTTTAAGTTTTTTTTTAGAATTTTTTTCTTGATTTATCTTTATTTTTCAACAAATATATCATTGAGAATCTAGTACCTCGTTGCCCGTTGGTGGATTTTATCTACCAAAATATTAGATTTTGTAATATCTCCTTGTAAATGATAAGCCTTATTTTCTTTTTCTTGATTTACTTTGGCTTTCAATAAATATCTCTCTTTATTGAGAGCCTAATATCCTATTCGTGGATTTTGTCTACCCATATATTAGATTTTGTTATATTAGTTCATTGATTTGGATAATATAGAATCACAGCTCTGGTCGGTTGTTTGAATACGTTATGACAAATCAGATTTACACATTTCTCATGTTTATAACAAATTGTTAGATTATCTCGCCGAAAAGATTGAATAATTTAGTGATATAAGCTAGAGATGTACCATAATTGAAGATCTATTCAATGATTGGATAAATGAAATTAGTGATCTATTTGACTATGTGTTTATTCAATTTTAATTGTTTTTGTAGATGTTGTATGCCCTTTTATTGATGATTTTTGCATGTTTAATTATTTTTGTGAATGACATATGTCCTTTTATTGATGAATTAATTATCTATAAATAAATAGTTATTTATAAGAAAATTTGTGCTAAATTGACCAATTTATTATGAAAATATTCACTAACAATATTTTCATTGACTCTGTAATATTTTTTATTTTTTGATTGATAATTTATACACCAAATAATGTATAGTACTATTTAAGTGTTTATTTAATATTTTGAATAATTCAATTATATTATGAGGTCAAATTATTTTTCCATTAATTATTGCATAGTTAAAAATTTTCGTAATTAAAATGTTAAAAGATGATTGGTTTAAAATTAATTCTTATATTTTAATTGGTTGATTCTAGCTTTTTTTATGATTGAATTATTTAATACTTTACATAATTTTGAATGTGTATTTAGAATAGTGTGGTAAATAGTTTTATATTGTTAATAATTTTTAATTCATGATTTTAATTGTATCTTATGATTTTGAATTGAGAGTTTCAGATATCAAAATATCTATTATAAATATAATAGATTCATGTATTAATGTATAATTTTTTAAATTAAATAATTATTGTATTTAGAATAAAATTGTTAATTAATCATTGAATAACATTGGCAACCCAACACTGTAAAAAATAGATTATTGATTGTTTTAAGTTCCTTTTTAAGTTGCTTGTTGATTGTTTTATATGTGATAGCAGTTTATGGTTCTTTTAGTAGTTTTGTACTGTAGTAGGTTTGATCCTGTTTTCTTCCTGATGTCCAGTTGTGATGCAGGCTGATCACGTATGTAAAGGCTTTGCCTATCTAGCTCCTTCCTATTGGAGCTATATTATAATATAAGTTTTGCCTTTTAAAAAAAAATACAACAAAAAGATATAAATTAGTACCTTAACCGAAATTAATATGATTTAGTCATAAGGAGAATTGATGCATACACTTTGTTTATCAAAGTTGGCTAGGTCTCATGGGGATTAGGGAATAAGAGGCTTAGAATTCCTGTAATGTTTAAGTTGATATAATAATTATATTTTTTAGTTTGTAAGAATTATTTATTCTTTTAAAATTTTATTATTCAATCATAAACTATTTCTTTATTATTATAAAATAATTTTTAAAATACCCGTGTGCGTAGCACGGGCTATAATCTAGTCATGTTTAGTTAATTGATATGAAAACAATTAAAAATTAACTGTTATTGAGTGTAACTTGATTTGATTTGAGTTTAGTCTTGGTTGAAACGTAGAATCTAGATCCAATAGAGAAACATGTTACATTAAGTTTAATTGATTTAAATTTAATAGATTCTGAATGATGTTAAAATAATTCACAATCGTGTGATTGGTTAACTAATACATATTAGAGTCGGGTATCCTTTATTATAATAAGGGATGTTCAAAAACAATTCACGACTAAAAGATATATAACCATATGTAATATACTGTTATGTGGATTTATAGAAAATAACATTTATGGTTAGTAGAATTTTTTTAAATTAAAAACCATGTGATATGCGAAGCTATTAAATCAAAATATTTTATATTTAAATTTAATTTAACCGCGATTAGTAAATTATAATAAGCATGGTAAATAATAAAACTTTTGTATGATTGATTTAAAGTTTAGAAGTAAATTCTGATTGCCTCTTAAATAATTTTAATTTTTGATTGGTAATTTATTCACTAACCAATAATGATACTCTTATAGCGTATATTTAATAATTAAAGTAATTAAAATATATGTAGTGTTCGTTTATCTGATTTTATTAATTATTTTTTTAACAAATTGTGAATAAAAATATTTTTTGAACCTTTCAAAAAATCGAGTTTTTGAATATATGGATTTTATCCAAGCTATTTAAAAAAAATCGAGTTTTTGAAGATATGTATTTTATCCAAACTATTTAAAATTTGTTCAAATCCGATTTTGTAGTGTTGGCTTATATGCATTTATTAATTAATTTTATTAACAAATTATGAATAAATATATTTTTGAACTTATAAAAAAATCAATTTTTTGAAGGTATGGATTTTATCCAAGTTATTTAAAATCTGATTTTAAATCCGATTTTTTCAGATTTTTAGTTAAGTTAGATTATAATTATTTAATATTGATTATAATTGTACAATATATTTTATAAAAATAAATTTATAATGTATGATAATATGATTGTGACTGACTTTAAATAAAAAGAGTGGTTGATTAATGAATGATTAATTATGAAATATAATTTTAAAAAATAATAGCATATGGTGATTGATTTCAAATTAAAATTGTGATTTTCTAGTAAATATTTTTAATTTAAAAAATATTTATTTATGGATATGTTTTATAAAATTATTATTATATTTAAATTAGAAGTGTTAACTAATTATATAAGGAAACAGATTTGTAGGATTATAATTCAAATTTTAAATATATTTAGAATGATTGATTGGTTTAACCTTGGTTAAAAGATAGTAAGTTGAATTATATAAGGAAACATATTTGTTTTAATTTGATTGGTCCATGATTTAGAAGTGGCATATGATTGGTTCTAAAATAATTCATAGTTTTCTGATTGGTTAATTGGGTACATGATTAATTAACTGGATGGTGTGGTAGACTCAGGTTTGATAATAAAGGATATAATATTCCACATAATGTATGAAAAGTACTCCCGCCGTCCCATTATATGAACCTTATTCCTTTTTGGGACGTCCTAAAAAGAATAAACCTATTATACTTACTATTTTTTAACACTACTTTTCACTATTACACCCACTAATTCTTCATTTCATACTATTTTTTATATTAAATAAACACTATTACACCCACTACTTTCCTCCACTATCTCAAATCTATTATTAAATATTGATAGGTCCCACTATTTACTCACTTTTCAACTAACTTTACTCTATTTCTATTACTTTTTCTTAATCTCCGTGAAAGTCAAACCAATTCATATATTATGGGACGGAGGGAGTATCAATTTAAGTTTAAAAATGATTTTAATAAATAGTTGAATGATGACAACACGTAGTAGAATAATAATAATAACATGACTTTTTTTAACAAAAATTAAAAAAAAAAATTAATCGAGCTCGAGTCGTGTTAAGTTCGAGTTTATCGAGTCGAACTTGACTCAAATTTTTTATCGAACCCAAAAACATATTCGAATTCGAGTTAGATAACAAGTTCAAACCGAATCAAACTCACTTTTCTGAGTCAAACTCGAATCAGTTCGAGAGCTGACTCGATTTAAATTACACCCTTACTCGCTCACGGTTAGGGATGGGCGTCGGGGTACTTCGGGGCCGGGGAGTACTATCCCCGCCCCCATCCCCGAATTTAAACTCGGTCCCCGTCCCCGGCCCGATCCCCGTCGGGGATTATTTTTTATTCCCCGTCCCCGACCCAAACGGGTAACGGGGATCAACGCGGGGAATCGGGGAATTTTATTTAAAAAAAATAATATTAAATTATTTTAAACATTAACTAGTGAGCTCAAATGTACTAAATTAAGATAAAAAAATATTACTTAAAGAAACAATTATAAATAACATGGAAATGAAGTTATTAATTAGAAAGACAAACATACGAAATTAAAACATCATTTTGTTTTCATAAAATTTCCAATATGAAGTATTGGAAATTCGTTTATATTAATATATGATTATTAATATATATATATATATATATATATATATATATATATATAATGTGGTGAAATCGAGTCGGGTAGTGAAAATCGGGGCTGGGGTCGGGGATCGGGTCGGGGACACATAAAAACCCAGCCCCGGCCCGCTCCCCGATTTTTTTTGAAAATTGTCCCCGCTCCCCGGCCCGTACCCGAAAAAATCCCCAAATCCCCGCCCCGTTCGATGCGGGGATCGGATCGGGATCGGGCGGACCGGGACGAATGCCCATCCCTACTCACGGTTTAAGCTTTCCTCTCTCAGCCTCTACGCAACTACTCCACTAAAATATTAGAAAACATAAAATTTTATATGTATGTTTTTTACAAAAATATTTCATAGTAGAGAAATTTGAATTTGATCCCATTAAAAAATTAATTTTGTAATATTAAAATTTAATTTAATTCCATTGCATTTTGCTAATAGCTAATTTTACTTTTTAAATTTTAAATTTTAAATTTATATTTCTATAGTGGGAAAAAATATTACTCCCGTGATTAAATCTTTAAAAAAAAAATTGACCTCATTAATTGAAATTTGTATATGTGAAATTAAAAAACGACACCAAAAAAATAATGCCAAAATTGGTTGAAAGATATCAAAATACACAAATTTTTCTTGTACACCGTGGTGATGTACCCAGAATCACATGAAAATCAAACTTCAAACCACACAAATTAACAAACTAAAATAAAATAAACAAATTCGTTTAGATATATAGTTTTACGAAATTGAACCCAAGATTAAATGAAACAAAAGTAGTGAAACTAAATTAGATAATAAGTCATCATTAAAAAGGAATTTTAATTATTAATAGACAATTATAATCATCATCATCATGAACAAGAATGAATGAATTATTAATTATAAGGAAATATTTTTTCATCGTGTAATTGAGAATAAAAATTATAGACAAAAAATTTTAAGAAAAATTAATATATATTATATAAATGTGCAGTTACAGAAAATTATGAAATTATGATGAAATTATATAATGAACAAATCTTATTTAATTAAATTTTTTTTTAACGAATCAAACTTGAAATTGGGGTGAAATCAAAAAAATTAAAACTAAGTCATTAATTATTCTTTCGTTATATAATGGTATAGTATCGAATGAAACCAAAGAAATGAAATCAAATTTGGTACTAGTATTAAGATATCATTAGAAAAAAAATCTCTTATTGATAGTTGACAATGATGACGAACGAATATATGAATATCAATAATAAATAAGTACTAGCTTAAAACCCGTGCGATGCACGGTTTTGTTTTTTTAAATATTATATGAATTTTTCCATTAATTTGAATTAATTTTTTTAAAACATGAATTTTGAATACTTAAATTTTTAAATGAAATGATGATCATAATTATATAAATGTTATCCGTGATATTTCTAAAAAATGAGGAATTTTAGTTAAAAAATAAAGAAAAGTTGATAGGTTTTAGTTGAAAATGGTAATTAGTTAATTATTAGTAATTATCAAATTATTATTTTATTTTATTTTATTAAATAGAATGCCCGTGACATAATTGGGAAAAAAGAGGACTTAGTTAGAGAAAATAAAAAAGGTAACATGTTTTAGGTGAAAAAGGTAATTGATTAGTTTATAGTAATTATAATTTAATTATGTTATTTTATTAAATTAAATTGCTCGTAATATTTTAAGAAAAGGAGAAATTAATGTTGCCCGTAATATTTCTAGAAAAAGAGGGATTTTAGTTAGAAAATATAGAAAAGATGATACATTTTAGCTGAAAAAGGTAATCAATTAATTATTAGTATTATAATATTATTATTTTATTTTATTGAATAGAAATGTCCGTGATATAATTGGAAAAAGAGAGATTTTAGTTTGAGAAAATAGAAAAGGTAATGTGAAAATTAAAAAGGTGACATGCTTCAGGTGAAAAAGGTAATTGATTAGTTTATAGTAATTATAATTTAATTGTTATTTTACTAAATTAAATTGTTCGTAGTGTTTTTATAAAATGAGAAATTAATGTTATCCGTGATATTTCTAGAAAAAAGGAATTTAATTAATAGAATAAAAAAGATGATACACTTAATCTTAAAAGGTAATCGATTAATTATTAGCATTATAATATTATTATTTTATTTTTATTAAATATAATCGTCCATGATATAATTGGAAAAAAAGAGGTTTATTTAGAGAAAACAAAAAAGGTAATGTGTTTTGGCTGAAAAGGGTAACCTGTGATATAATTGAGAAAAGAGATATTTTAGTTAGAGAAAAGAGAAACGATAACGTGTTTTGACTGAAAAAATTTATTGATTAGTTAATAGTAATTATAATATACTTTCTAATTAGATAAAATATAAAAGATCTTATATTTTATCTGAAAATGAAATTACTTAGTTACTGAAAAATTGAAAAGGTAATATGTTTAACCTGAAAAAGAAAATTGATTAATAAAAGAGAAATTTCAGTTAGATAAAATATAAAAGATATATATTGATTAGTTAATAAGATGGAGGATCATAAGTAAAATCAACAGGTACCGTACTGACCAACCAAACTTTTAATATTTCGGCTTTTTTATATTTTACCTGAAAAGGAAATTACTTAGTTGTTTAAAAATAGGAAAGGTAATATGTTTAACCTGAAAAAGGAAATTGATTAGTAAAAGAGAAATTTTAGTTAGATAAAATATAAAAGATATAAATAAAGGAAATTATTTAGTTATTGAAAAATTTAAAAGGTAATATATTTAACCCGAAAAAGGAAATTGATTAGTAAGGGAGAAATTTTGTTAGATTAAATATAAAATATATAAATTGATTAGTTAGTAGGATAGATTTTATCTGTAATTAAGTAAGGGTAAATAAGTAAAATCAACAGGTACCAACCAACCAACCAACCAAACTTTTAATGTTTCGGCTTTTATATAATAGTATAGATTACTTAATTATGTAGTTGCAAATATATTATATAATCATGTAGCTAAAAGTAAATGTACAAGTGTTGAGAATATATTATTTAAATGTACAAGTGTTGAGAATTAACTTGAAATTAGGATGAAAACACATAATGAATAAATTTTATTTAATTAAGTATTTATAGCAAATCGAACCAAAAATTCGGATAAAATCAAAGAAATGAAACCAAATAATTAAATATTATTTCATCATATAATTGTATGGATTCAAACCCGAAAACGGAATCAAAAGATTGAAACCAAATAATATATTAATTACCATTAAAAAAAAGGTTTTTGATAATTAATAAATGATATCTATCTATACTATTATATAAAAGCCGAAACATTAAAAGTTTGGTTAGTCGGTTGGTCGGTCGGTACGGTACCTGTTGATTTTACGTATTTACCATTACTCAATTACTACTAACTAATCAATTTCCTTTTCCAAATTAAACATATTATCTTTTCTACTTTTCAAGAATTAAATAATTTTCTTTTTCAAGTAAAATACAATATCTTTTATATTTTATATAACTAAAATTTCTCCTTTATGAATCAATTTCTTTTTCAGGTCATATTACCTTTTCTATTTTTCAATAATTAAATAATTTCCTTTTTCAGGTAAATTAGAATATCTTTTACATTTTATCTAACTAAAATTTCTCATTTTTAAAAACACTACTAGCAATTTTGTTTAATAAAATAACATAATTATATTATAATTACTATTAACTAATCAATTACCTTTTTCATTCAAAACACGTTACCTTTTCTCTTTTATCTAACTAAAATCTTTCTTTTTCCAATTATATCATGGACGGTTACCATTTTCAGCCAAAACACGTTACCTTTTTTCTTTTCTCTTACTAAAACCTCCTTTTTTTTCCAATAATATCACGGGCGTTTCTATTTAATAAAAATAAAATAATAATAATATTATAATACTAATAATTAACCAATTCAACTAAAATATATAATTTTTTTTATTTTTTCTAATTAAATTCCCTTTTTTTTCTAGAAATATAACGGGCAACATTAAATTTCTCAATTTCTAAAAATTATGAGCAATTTTATTTAGTAAAATAACATAATTAAATTATAATTACTATAAACTAATCAATTTTTTCTAATAAAATTCATTTTTTCCTAGAAATATAACGGGAAACATTAATTTCTCATTTTCTAAAAATTAAGAGCAATTTTATTTAGTAAAATAACATAATTAAATTATAATTACTATAAACTAATCAATTACCATTTTCACATAAATCATGTCATCTTCATGTTATCCTTACTTAATTATTTATAATTACTAATAACTAATAAATTTCCTTCTTCGGGTAAAACATGTTACCTTTTCTATTTTTCAATAACTAATCTTTTATCACATAAAATATGAGAAATTTTTTCCTTTTTCAAGTAAAATATGCTACATTTTCTATTTTTTAATAGCCAATTTTTCTTATTACGTAAAATACAGTTTATCTAGCTAAAATTTTTCCTTTTCTAAAAAAACTATGAGCAATTATGTTAAATAAAATAACATATTATAATTACTAATAATTAACCAATTACCATTTTCAGCTAAAATACATTATCTTTTCTATTTTTTTATTTTTTTTTCAGAAAAACCTATTTGTTTTGCTTTATTTAAGTACAATAAAATAATAACAATATAATAACTAATAACTAACCGATTACGTTTTTCAGCTAAAATATTTCATCTTTTCAATATTTTCAAACTAAAATCCATCATTTTCTAAAAATATCACGGACAACATATATATATTTAGTGTTCCCTTCTAGAGAGAATTTGTTATATAGAGAATATGAGAGAATCACTTCAAATGCATTTAAATTATCTCTTATATAAGGCCCCTGGTGGGGCTCTTTTACAAAATAATCTTATAATTCTATCATCTATTCATTTATCGGAAAAAAAAACTGCTGCCTTGTCATTTTTTTTAAAAAAAATATATATTTTTTTTAATTTTTTTTTTGTAAATTTTTTTTATAAATAGATATAGGGTAGAATTATAAGACTTTTTTGTGAAGGTGCCCCTGGCGGGGCCCTAAGAAATAAAAGGAAATAAATGGTTTAGATTGATTCTCTAATATTCTCTATATAAGGAGGTCCTCTCTAGAATAATGGCCTATATATTTATATCAGAACATATTTTTCTAAAATTTTAAGCCAAGAAAGTTATGTTTTAAAATTTTTAATTCAAATAAATATTCAGTTATATTAAAGAACATCGGTGCATCGCACGGATTTTAAGCTAGTCTAACTAAAATCTTGACATGATAATATATATTGGGAAATTCTATAACTCTTTTTTTATTTTTATAGATGTCCTCCATTCACAAATGGGTTAAATAGCTGTTTAGTCACTGTACTATATGAAAACTTTTAATTGGATCATGATTCCAAAAAAGTTTTCAATCGCATAATGAAACCATTAATTATTTCAATCGCATCACTATACTATAAAAAAATTTCACTGCCGTTAAAAATGGTTTGACTTTGACGGAGAGCCGTTAAACCGTTCATCAACTTTCAATAAGGTCACCGTACAAAAACATCAACTTTCAATTAGGTCACTTGACGAAAAAAAAACTGTAGATTGAAAAAAAAAATTGTTAAAAAATTTAAAAAAATAAAATCGTAGATTGAAACTTTTTGAAAAATTTAAAAAGTTTTATTTCGAAAAAATTCGAGAATTTTATTTCGAAAAAATTCAGGATTTTTTATTTCGGAAAAATTTGAGAATTTTTATTTCGAAAAAATTCGAAGATTTTTTCTTTCGAAAAAATTCAAGATTTTTTTTTTTGAAAAAGTTCGAGATTTTTTCATTCGAAAAAATTTGAGATTTTTCATTTGGAAATTTTTGATTGAAATATCTATATTAGAATAAAATTGATTCACAAAAATTGATTTTCTTTCCAAATCGTTAAAAATATTTTCTTTTCTTCTTACAAATATCATTTGAAAAAAATTGATTCGCATGTATCGATTTATATGCATATAAATTGAATGGGTATATTCATAATTAAAATTTGAAAATTTTCAATCATTCGAAAAAAATTCGAGAATTTTTGAAATTCACTTAGAATTGCAAAAATGTGATACCTTAAAATAATTGTTCGCATATATCACTTTATACGCATATTCATAATTGTTCATATTTGAAAAGTTTAAAAAATTCAAAAAATATAAACTTCTTTGAAAATTTAAATATTCATTTAAAAAATTAAACTTCATTTAAAAATTTAAAAATTCAAAAAAAAATACTGATGACCTAATTGAAAATTGTTATAAAGTTAAGTGATGGACTAACATTCTGTCCATTTTTTAACGGAAAGTTAACGGCAGTGACCCAATTGAAATTTTTTGCTTGTACAATTATTTGACTGAAAACTTTTTTGAGATCATGACCCAATTGAAAGTTTTCATATAGTACAGTGACCAAATAGCTATTTAACCCATTCACAAATGTTCTATATTATGACTATAAATAACTTTAAAAAAATGGTTGTGGAAACAACATCTCCCTCCTTTATATTTATATTGAGAGTAGGGAGTCTAACTGTAAAGCATAATGTAATATAATATGTAATAGAGGACATATATAACTCAACTAGGATAAAAGATAAATAATATTAACTCTATACAGGGATCGTGAAATTTGAAGAACAGGCACCGATAAGGATCAAGTCGCTGAAAGAAGTTCATTAACATGATCAAGCCTCAGTGACAGAATAAGATGTACAGATGATTCAGTTGAAAGACCAAAAGATTCCATGTATTTATTGAAGATACTGCTGCAGGCTAATCAATTGGAATATAGCGAAGGTGTGAAGATCAAGATCAGTGCTAGTCACTTGTGAACCAGACCAGTGCACTAAGTGTCAGCACATACGAGAAGGATCAACACATTAATTCACAGAAAGAATTGTCAAAGCCTATTGACGATCAAGGACAAACATAATATCTCAAGGTATTGTCAAATATTATTTTACTCTGAAAATTAACTAAGTAACAGATTAATTAATTATTTATAATAAATAATTAAATTAATCTGGTACTTGAACTATTTTCCGAGAAGAATTAATTCAGCAGAATATTTGAAACAAAAGAGAGAAGCCCAAAAGAAGCAGCCAAAAATAGTAATACTATTCACGGTTACTATTCATATGGCGGCTACTAATCATATGGCGGCTAATATTCAAAAAGTGGCTACTATTCATATGCGGCTACTATTCAAAAAGTGGCTGGAGGGGCCCACGGGGGTTGTTGGAATAGTGCAACATAGTGACTTTCTAAAATCTATAAATAGGCATGCTGTATTTCATTTCAAAACACACCTCAACACACAACTTTCTATTCTCTCTCTATATCTTTTCTGTGTAAGCTGCTAGACAGTCCATCTAGTAGGAAAGCCGGCTTAACCCGCTTTCAGGAAGTGTCGGGTAGAAGGTCCTCGTGCCTAAACTATCCTATGAGTGTTTGATTTTGTAGCTGATCCATGGGATTAGAGTGTGTAACAAACCTCCGGGTTTTATCTATTTAAAGATATTTCCCACACAGTTGTGTTATTTTGATTTAGTATTTTTGATTTCATATCCACATCAAAAATCGAAATATTTTTAAATAACGTATTCAACCCCCCTTCTATGTTATTCCGGACCTAACACTAACATCATAAGAGCATCTCCAACCCATCACACCATTTTGGTGTGATTTTCACATCAAAATGGTGTAGAAATTACACTATTTTCAAATTCAACTCCAACCCATTTACTCTAAATTTTACACCATTCTTGTACTATGTAAGTTATTTTATTGCCAAAGTACAAAAATAAGGTACAAAAGTACAAAAGTAAGGTACAAAAGTACAAAAGTAAGGTACAAAAGTAATAAAGTTGGTTGGATACATATGGAACAAATTTGTTTTAGGGAAGAAGGACAAGGGCAAAATTGGGATTAACAAAAACTCTAAAAATTTGGTGTAACACCAAATTTGGTGTAAATTTTGGTGTGACACCAAAATAGTGTAAGTTTTAGTGTTGGGTTGGAGAGGAATATTTCACCAAAATGATGTAAAAGTACAAATTTGATGTTGGATTGGAGATGGTCTAAGATACACAAATTGTATATGCAAATACAGAGCGTTTTTGTAAAATAATGATTCATTTAAAATTTTATTAATATTCAATAAATTTAAAACTTCTCTGAAATTAATCTAGGGTCCTTTTCTCATTAATATTTGATAATATATTCTAAAAAGTAAAATTATACTAATGTGTAATGAGAGATGTCGTCATCTTCATATTTTATAGAGTAAACTTCAAAGTGGTGACCAAATTTTATACTCATTTTCAAAAAAGTGATCAGATTTTCAATTTTGCAAAAATGGTGGCCAGACTTGCCTTTTTCATTTCTAAAAGGTGGCTGCAAGCGATTTTCAGTTTTTTGTCAGGGGTAAAATGGGAAAAAATACTAGAAATCCCAAAAATTGTTCACAAAAACTCCCAAATTAATATGTGTCACCATATGATTGGTTATATTCGTAATAATAATAATAATAATAATAATAATAATAATAATAATGCCCCCCATGTAACATCAATTCACCAAAAAATCCACAAATATGAGTTGTCAATATTTAATTAGTAAATTTATGTGCATGCATGGGGGCCATTATTATTATTATTACGAATATAACCAATCATATGGTGACACATATTAATTTGGGGATTTTTTGGGATTTTTGGCTCTTTTTTTTTAGTAAAATAACATATTTTCCCATTTTACCCCTGCCAAATAAGCTGAAAATCGTCTTCAGCCACTTTTTTGAAAGAAAAAAGGCAAGTTTGACCACCATTTTGCAAAATTGAAAGTCTAACCATTTTTTTGAAAATGAGTGTAAAATCTGACCAATTTTTTGCAATTAACTCTATTTTATAACTGGACAAAATATTTTGAATCTTAGAAATTTAATGTATTTATATATTGGAAATATTTTGTGAGGATGAAAGTCAACTTTAACCTATTTTTTTATATAAAATAAATAAAGGTAATCACTTTAAAAAATTTGGTCAATTTTAACTCATAGATATCTAAATATCCGAGATACCATATGTGGTATATTATATAAATTGGATCCACTGCTAGTGAAATATCTTATACTCCGTACAAATTAAAACATCCAACTACAATATCCAAAAATTTAAACTTGATCATTATTTTCAAAATGTTCTAATATTTTACAAATTGTTACCACATTAACATATTCAGAACAATACATCTCGAACAAACAAATTAGGAAAGGTTTACCTTTTAAATCAAACCAAGGGAGTACAATTATTATAGTGCCTCCTTACAGTTTTTTCTCTGTATATATAGATTAGATTAGATGATGCCTCAAATTTACCTTTGAATTTATTTCCTTAATAAAAATATCAGAAACCATTACTTTTACATTCAATCAATGATCCATTTCATATTGGAATCCCAACAAAATTCAAGCTTGGAACAACAGAAATTCATATAATTTTATGCACGGAGGCATAAAGGCATCCATAAATACACTGTTAGATAACAAACCATGTACAGCAATCAAAACTGTGAAACTGAAGGTACTTTACATTTCTTTGTTTATTTCTTTTTTCTCTTTTTCAATCATAGTAATTAGTCCACAATCTGCTCAATAGCTTTTATAAACAAGGTCGATAGTCCCAACTTCCGTTCCAACTATTTACAGTCCATTGAGAGGAGATAAAGGCAGATCTCCGTTTACCATTTAATGGTTAGATACAGGTTGAAAAATAAAAGAATATCACCCACTGGCACAAGATACAACAAGCAGTTGGGAGACGAGAAACTCCTGCAAGGTAATGTCATTGAACAACAAAGAAAGATTACTGTCCATCTGATTCAAGTGACGAGAATAATTATCTCATGTCTAACATATAACCTGTATAAATCAAAATGAGATAATAATACAGCAATGATATTATCATGATCTGCAAAAGAGAAACAAAACTAAATGTGCTTACCTTCATATGATTTTGTTTAGTACACTGTCATGAAGTAAAAGCGAAAATCCTATCTGCTATCTTTGTGCGACAAAGTGGACACTCAGAACATGCAAGGGAACATGTTTTACACACTGGTAAATGCTAGCAATAGTCAATACCAAGAAACTGATGCGCAAAATTAGAAAGGTAATATAATTAGAGGGATAAAGGTTCTAGCTTACAACAAAAATGGCGGCAAGGAAGAAGCATAGCTGCTGTTGTCGATTCAAAACAGACTTTACATACATGAGAATTTGCATCTCCGTTAGGTACGTGCATGAGCTCTTTTTCCTTCATCTCTTGCATTCGAGCCTGAGCAAAAAGATATTAAAATGCATGGACAGTGTCACACAATTTCCTTCAAAGATACAATTCTAAACTCAATCAAACTTGACTGATCTAAATCTAATAACCAGAGAATACTTGGAATAATTACAGTATTGAAAAACCGGATTTTTTTTAAAGAGAATATTCAGGGATCAAAAAAGAATCTGTACACGCACAGGTACATTAGAACTTTAATATGGGAACAGGAAATGCTAGTACTTTTTAGCAAAAACATGTATGACAATCAATTCTCTAATCTAGATCATAAAATTTAAAAGAGTTAAATGTGTATTTCCATATTTAGGTAACATGATGAATTTCCCAAAAGACACCCAGATCTGAAATTGGTAAAGGAATCAGAAACATAAAAGGCTATATGCAACTAGGATAGGCATCTTACTTTCAAACGAGCTACAAGGGGTTCTTCCTTAGGAATGTCTTGAGCTCGGTTGCTAAGATTCAAAACTTGACTTTCTTTGAGGACTGAGTTATCGCTGTCACCATTATCTAATTTTCGGTGACTAACATGTTCCAATCCATTTGTCTGCTTTTCATTATTATTCAAGTCATGGATGGGTGCCCTTTCTTTCTTTAACTGAGCTACAAGAACCCACATGTTTGCTAAATCGTTTTCTAATGACGTCTCCCTTTTTTTGGCCTCTTCAGCTTTCTTTCTATATTCATCTTCAACAACTTCCTTTTCAGCCAGAGCAGCTTCAAGGGAGGCCTCCCTTTGTTTTCTGGCATGCAATTCCATTTTTAGGTCATCTAGGTCAAGGTTCCACGAGCCAAAGTCATCATTAACCATCCCTGAAATTTCATTTGTTAGGCCAGAAAGCCGCCCTCTACGACCTGATTTTGTGCCATCACTATACTTGCGGTTACCACCATTACCCATCTGTAAACCTGAGCCTCTAGAATTTATCAAATCTCGAGCACCCAATAATTCCTTTTCCAGTTTTGCATTCAGTAATGAAAGCTTGGTGACTTCACCAGCCAAATTCTTCAGTTCAACCGCAGCAGCAGAGGCCAGTTCCTTGGCGTAAGAAGCTTCTTCGGATAGCTTTTGGTTCTGCACACGTAATCCACTGTTTTCCTCTGACGTCCGAACATGTTCTACTTTTAATTTCTCATTCTCGATCTCCTGCTGAGAGTCAATGAATACATAATTAATTGAGAAACTAAGATATCTCCCTAATTATCGCTGTTTCATACTGATAAATGCATATACACCAAGGTCATTGCCTAATTTTGAAGAGACTACAACAGATTGTAAAAATATGGTAGTTCAGAAATGAAAATGCTAAGAAAAATATCTTTTATATGTCATGGAATTTTGTGACTAAAATATTGCTTGAGCAACTATGGTATCAGAAAAGGGCCAGGATGAACCAATTATTTTGTACACTATACATATAATTTGGTTTGCATCGTAACAATATTACAAGCTACGTTCGTTTATACGAGGTAGATCACTGATCTAATACATATCAACAGGCAGTATACATGAATAACAAACCCCATCATACTTCTTAATGTAGTTTTAGTCACCTGCAAAGCAACATTAGCCAGGGCACAATACAAAAAGAGAGGAAAAACAATAAACGAACTTTGAAAAACTCTTATGAATGACCTTGAACTTAATTTTCTTCCTCAAATCATCAGCATATTCTTCCGAGCCACGCTGTTCCAAAGATAGAGATGATCTGTCACTGGAAAGTGTAGCCAGCTTTTGTTGCAATAGACTTATTGTTTCTTTCAATTCCTTGTTCTCTAAACACTGGACATAAGAGAACATATTACCAAAAACAACTTTATGCAGAACACATAATACACTCCCTTATTCCACAATAGTATATATACAAATTTTAACTATAAAATCAAAATGGCGGCATTCTAAAACTAAATCTTGATTTCAATCAATAAGTTTTACAATATAATAAAATAAAAAAAAGGCGGTTGATAGTCTGTCTGATAGTCCATCTAAGCAATAAACAGTAAAAGTACTTTCAACTAAAATTAACGATTATCAATTTAACTAAAGTTTAATTATGGCATCATTCGAATTCAAAAGTAAAAAGAACCTGCTGCAGAACAGAGGGGGTAAAAAGTCAAAATAGAATACTGTTTTGAAAAAGGGGCAATCTTTTAGCAGTTTCTTAACTAATATGGATCAAAAAAGATGTTGAGTTTAAATATTTCTCAAAGAGGATTAATTAGTTACCTTGTTCTCCAGCTGTTCCTGGAGAATACGATTGTCTGCAGACTTTAACTGTATTCCAGGACAAGACAATATAAGCATAGAACAAACAGAAAACATTGTGAATAGACAAAGTCATTCAATTAGTTAAACCATGTTAATATCAGGAAGTGCAGCATTCAAAAAACCTTATAAAGGTCAAGAATAAATGGATAAGGAGAAAATAAGTATAAGGTCAGTTACCTCTAGCTCAAACCCCTTTTCATTACATTGGGCCAATAATCTAGTCACTGTCTGTTAAAGCAGAAGATTATATATAAATGTGAGCAATATAATCAGCTAAATTATAAGCAATGCCAAATTCTAGGACGAAGACAAGGCATGTTAATTTACCTGCTGCATATCAACCAATGATGCATTTGTAACTGAAGATTCACCACTCTCTGCCATCCGTCTTTCAAACATTCTCATTTGCCTGGTTTTTTCTTGAATTTCACGTTCTAACTTCTGAATCTGGATATGAAAGCAGTAATAGATAGTAAGTCCAGTATTAACATATAAAAGTGAAGCACAGGTTCCAAGAGAGACAAGAACACTGTCTGTACACTGTTTGCACATGAGAAATAAAATTTTGATAAAGAAAGACAGGAGAATAAGTTTTTGTTAAATATCAAGATACTATGACATAAGCGGTTAGGTAGTAGCCACCAAGTTAAAGAATGTTAAAGTCAAGCTCACCATGTTCACCAACTAAGCTCACCAACCAAGCTCACCAATCAATCTTAGACTTTATGTACTAGTTTTCCTCTATATAAGAGCTTATGCTCTCATGTAATAAACAAGGTCAATACAATGTAGTTCTAATATTACTACCGTGTTTTTCTCTCCTCTCTACTAGTTCCGTTTATTACTTCCGCATTGCTCATATTCTGACATGGTATCAGAGCGGGAGTAGAGAGGAGGAGTATTTCAGTTGAAGCTTGTGGTTTTTCAAGGAAAACATTAGCTGCCCAGATTTATATTTTCAACCAAAAGCCCCAAAAAACATAACCCTAACCAAGATACGAACACCTACTAGTGTAGAGGTGTAAGGGGCAATTCACTGGTTGAATTCCAGCTTGTAAACACCACCATACACGCTGTCACGTGCCACCTGTATTATGGAGACCTTACAAGGCAGATCCGACCAGTCTTCTTAAGGGAAGGCTGATTCATCTCCTCCAACCGATTCAATCCATACAACGACCTTAAAATTTCAGTTGGTAGATATCATGATATCCCACCATTTTATTATGTTGCTGCAAATAAAATTGTTGGGGCTGGGACTCTAGCTTCAGGTGAAGTTCCTTGTCAAGGTGAGTTCATTCATCAAGAAAATCAAAGCAGCAGAAGTAGTTGTATTTTATACAACACAGTTCACTGCTATATCTTGCATTCATCAGCACCTTCTGTATTTTTGACGGCCTAAAATATACTGTGTGGTCGAAAATTCGATAACCGGTATCCCAAAAGACTCAATAAACTCAAGATCGGTCGATTCTAAAAATGGGTATAGTTGGACGCTCAGATTAAGCTCAAGGGCTACTAGTGTCCATTCTTCAATCCCAAGATAGGTCTTTCATCCGAAGATGGGATTTCGAGTGAGGGGGCGTGTTAAATATCAAGATACTATAACATAAGCGCTTAGGTAGTAGCCACCAAGTTGTTAAAGAATGTTAAAGTCAAGCTCACCATGTTCACCAACTAAGCTCACCAACCAAGCTCACCAATCAATCTTAGACTTTATGTACTAGTTTTCCTCTATATAAGAGCTTATGCTCTCATGTAATAAACAAGGTCAATACAATGTAGTTCTAATATTACTACCGTGTTTTTCTCTCCTCTCTACTAGTTCCGTTTATTACTTCCGCATTGCTCATATTCTGACAGTTTTCTAAAGTCACCAGTCACCAGTCACCACTGTGTACTTTTTCTCAATACTCGTTTGCAAATGACCAACAAACATCAAAATCGTTAGAACAAGAATCGTTACCGGATTCACCACAGTATTATACTATCATATGTTGTAATATTCTTGAAGATGAGAATACGAAATCTATAAATAGCAAAGTAAATACATGGTATCACATCCACATATTGGAAGGACTGAGAGGAAAATTGGAAATAAACAATATGGTATAGCTGACACATTAATCCAAAAAGTGTTACCTGTGGACTCACACTTTCCCGCTATATACAACACAAGTTTATCCCACTATAAGGTTAAATTATTCAACACATATTTATAGTTAAGCTATATAGATAAACAGGACATTACTTGAGGTTTTAAGTTCTCGGGATCATTTGCACATTGCTCCTTCAAACGCTTCAAGGTACTAGTGCTGAATGCAATTTCGCCGGCCAGCATTTTAGCTTGCTCCACAAGTAGGTCCATCTGATCTGACATTGTTATGCCACCCTACAAGCATCAGAACATGCATAAAGTGAGAGCTATAAGTCAGGATACACGTCACACAAAGAAAAAAAAAGTGCAAATCACCTGACTGACTGCTAAAAGAAAATTTTTTAGGACAAATTTGAGATTGCTTTTCTGATTTGATCTTTTATGTCACGTAAAATTTGTAAGGCACTCTATAACAATGAGTACAAGACTGACTAGCTTCCTATAGAATACCTGATTTCCAAGTAGGAATGTTTGGGTACTAACATAATGGACAGATTTCAAACACAGACCCTTAATAAGTTGACCTACTTTAGTATATTCAGTCATTTTCTAGCCACCTGAATATAGATCATAATTCACTTGCTTGAAGACCTTCTGTGTTTAATTTATCAGGGCTCAGGGGTTCTTATAAGGAAATAATGCAGAATCGTTCTCATTCTCACCGTCTAGGAGCAAAGAACCATCAGGTAGAATGTCCAGACTATGTACAGAATAGCAATCATTAGTGATAAGATTTCTGAAACAGCTAAGAATTTTAGCATGGGAGAAGAACGCAATCCCAACATCAAACTGATTTATAGAGGAACTGACTTCACAATAGTGATAGTAATTGGGGATGATATGTGGTAGACGTTAGTCAATAAAATTATTAACGTAGTTTTGGTGTTTAGAATTTTCAAGTA
This sequence comes from Kitagawia praeruptora, assembly GCA_037693485.1. Taxonomy (NCBI): domain Eukaryota; kingdom Viridiplantae; phylum Streptophyta; class Magnoliopsida; order Apiales; family Apiaceae; genus Kitagawia; species Kitagawia praeruptora. Next base: position 86,063,447 of record CM075347.1, on the reverse strand, counting down.
GAATAGATTACCTTGGCTAATTTATTGTTTTGTGGTGGGAACGCTCGTAAACATATCACATGTAGTGCTATGTTATCAAGAGTAACTTTCTTTTAACTATCTCCTTGGTATGGATGCATTTAAAGTTTATAATAAAGCACACTCCAACCAAGATGTACAATTAGAAAACCTTTATTATAAAAGCCATATCTGTAGCAGCCATCAACTAAAATACTTAATATTTATATCAAATGATATGTATCTATACAGAAAGTAAAAGAACACCACTAAAGCCAGAAGCTGTCTGTTTACTATTCTACAAGACTACAACAGGCAATTGGTAGCCTTTTCTAATTCCAACCCCGTGCTTAAGCATTGGATAATTTGACTAAACATATGCTTGTCATCTATGATATAAGGTAAAATATATGTTCTGAGACACTATCAATGGTATAACTATTCGAAAGTACAATTACTGTAATGGCTTGATAGCACCATGCAATAGGAAATAGCTATTTGCAAAGAAAAAGCATCCACATAAACAAAAAAAGCAGCTTACGTTATCCTCAACAGAAATACTCCTTTGATCACTGGACGTATCAGCCAAATCAGGAATTGCATTTTTTGAAGAAACGAGTATAAGCTTTGTTAGTCGCTGAATTCGGCTCATTAAAGCAGCCTTGGCTTCTTCCTCCTCTTCCAATCTTGACTGCATATTCACTTGTCCTTCCTCCAACTATAAGAAAGCAAGTTATGAACATAACACAAGAAGCTAAATTTGGGAACCAGTCTTGAGAAAGTACAAGTTCATCAATGTAATTAGAGAAATAAACATTAATATTTCTAAACCAGATGGTTTGCTTTGCAACATACCATGCCAAAACAACTCACGCCTTTCTAACCAAAAAGAAAAAGAATATACAGAATAGATAAGGAAACCTTTTGTTTTAAGGTCATAATTTCTTCTGGATGGATACCACCAAGCATTCCCTTCCTAACTTGATCCAGTTCTTCTTTAAGAACAGATATCTCTTTTTGGTACTTCTTGATCAAAGATTTCTCATCAATAATCTGAAAAAAGAGGAAAAGTTTCAGTGAAAGCATTGTACTTTATATGTATCTGACAAGTCACATGCCAGTGCTGCTGCAAACCTTATTCCGCGAGGCATTGATTTCTACACGCTTCGCCCTGCTCGCAAATTTTAATGTATTATGAGTTTCCTCCGTATTACTGGATGCAGGAGTAATAGTGCATATAAGCTGCAAAGAAAGGTCAAGTGTGAGGCACATGTACAATTTTTGCGGTTCAACTTTTGCTTCATACTAAGGCCATAAAAAGCGAAGAAAAGAAGTTGGAGTTAGAGTATATTAAAGACTTTACTAAATATAGAATCTAAGTATTACAAAACGCGATAAAGCAAAAGCATAACATCATCAAAGTGTTATCATAAATTAACAATAGATTCTTCTCAAACATACTGAAACGTGCCCCTGCCCACCAAGTGAAGATTGTAGCAAGCGAGTAAGCTTAGAATCACGATATGGAACATGAGATGCCTTCCCCTCGCTTAGTTTTCCGATCACCTTCATATTGAATGTAACTTTGATATTAGATATACAACTGAGGAAATGTTACATGGAAGCAACATCATGCAAACAATCATACACAAACTGACATGACAGATTGCAAATATTTGAACACCAAGTCCGAGACATGTGTAGAACCTCACAATGAGAGATCGCATAAAAATTTAATCAACAAGGATTATTTAAAGCTTACAGTTCCAAGAGTCAAAAGACTTTTGTTGATGTAGGAACCCTCCTTTCTCCTGAGTCCAGTGGTTTCCGTTTTTGAGCTCTCTGAACCAGCAAGATCTATTAAATTCTGTTACAAATAAAATGAGAAGGATGTTAAGATACAAGACAACTGAAATAATTTATCCAACAAATGAAAGTGATGAAAAACTCCAAACTTACAAGTTGAGAAAATATCACACCATCATATTCATCACCATGGGCACTGCTCTCAATCATCTGCAGAACAGGCTGAGAATTAGGGTTTGTATGAAGAATTAAGCAAGGTGCGGTGGATTTGTTAAACTATAAATAATATCATAAGCATGAAAATTAATAAATAATCTGAATATAGTAAAAATAGTCTTCAACTGAAATTTAATCAGAAGTACAAATTTCCAGGTAGGAGTAAATGTCAGGCGATCAACAGAAGAGATTAACTCCTTATCCAGGTTTAGAATACATATTTTACAAGGAAAAATAAGAGGTATTACTCTGAGAACTGCATACCAGCGTAAATATCGTGTGACTACGGCTACTAAATAGATTAAAATTGTTTGAGCCAACGTGTCGGTGCTCTGCCATCAAATCAAATCGTTAAATTAGTGATTCTAGATTAAGATACAAGTACAAAAAAAAAATCTTAAAAAGACAAAAAGAAGGAGAACTCTATTTAGTCACCTTCTCCAGCAGCAAGAAAAGAAAGTGCATGCCCAGGTGATAAGACCACTTCTTCCTTTATACCCTCTACATAAGTACCCTGTTGATATATAACATTACAACATCAAACATGACGGCATTAAATTTAACTCAAATAGGAAAACTTTGAAAATGCAGACTCCTCATTACATGGTCGTAATAAAGCTAGAAAGGAAATCCTGTTTGAAGAGATCCTAGTACAAGCTGATTCCTTAACTAGTTAATTGCATATTTGATTTTACAAAATAAGTTGTGAAGAGTATTTATGATGTGTGTGTGATTTACATATGGAATATAATTTGATTGCGGAAAAGACTCGAAGTTTTTATATCATTTCTCTTTTTCTTCCACTTATTGATTACAAACCATAAACACGAAAACTCACTTCATTAATTTATTTGGACTAATAATCCACGATGTAAATGCCAAACTTGCAAAACAATAAATGCTGTGTGCTATATCTTAGTGGCAGACTGGCAGGGATACCCTTCTGAGGATCTGTTTAATACTCCAAAATCGGTCTAAAAGATAATTGCCTAATACAGTAACTGGGAGGGACAAACAGCTAACAGAGCAAGCAAATGAATTGAACTAAGGATCAGAAATAGCAGTGAGTGATCATAACTACCTGTGCATCTTCTCTGACACGCAGGTTTTGCCCAGTCGGATCAAGCAAGTCATTTATCACCTGATTTTAAAACAATAACTAGCATCATAAAGCAAGGATATCAGTGCAAAACTGAATTAACACATTCATGTCAGGATTAAGACTAAATTTTGAATTACAATGCCAGCAGGGATGGCTATTTCAATCGAACCAGTAGATAACCAGCCCATTGTGCTCCGATTAGATCAAACCAAATCCGGACTTTTAGATTTTGTTTCTTTTAACCCGAAGAGATTCAGTTTGGGGTTTGGTTTTTTATGTAAACCTACCTAACCGAAACCCAAACCTGACCCAATACATATGTTACAATTATGCCAGATATGTGTGTTAAGTAGTATTGGGTTTGTGGGTGTTTTTAGCATCCGTTCTTTTCTGCACATTTATTCTGTTCATGCTCTTCTCTTTCCCCAAGGCCTGTCTATAGAGTATACAACTATACACACAAATTGTATCTATACCAGGAACTAGTGGTGTTTGTAGTCACGATTTGTGGTTGGTTTTGACCCATTTACATTCTTGAGTAAATATAAATGTATTTCATAAGTGCTAGGATTTTATGATCATGTTCTACATTTACAATGTACTTTCACTAGTATTATGATTTAAGATTCTATGCATTATACATAGTAAAGGTAAGAAAGGATCTAAGACCAATCCCAAAACCAGACATGTACCAGATCGTCACCCACCCTAGGATGCTGCAAAAGAGCTGGTAACTTTAAGATACATTAGTTGTAGTCTTGGCTTATAAAGGAAACCAAACTTATCCATCTAATCGATGTGGGATGGTTACATTTACTCCAGCTGATTAGGTCGACGTACTAGTCAAGCCCACAAAAAAACTAATAAACCCCAGGTTGGAAGTGTAACCGAGTCAACCTATTATAACATTTGTAACACCACAAGCCCAAGCCTAAATCCCGACATTGTATCGCATTGTTTGAGAACCGACCATAGGCAGACCAAAAAGAGCTAGCAATTTGAACACCAATTAGTTGTAGAGATGTGCTTATAAAGGCATTCAAACTTAACCAATTATGTGAGGTGATGTTACAATTCTGATTTTTTGATTTCGGATAAACCCCGATTAACACCTGATGGATCGGAATAGGTTTTTATTTTCAGATTTGGTTTAAAATTTCGGGTTTGGTTTTTACCAACCAACAACCGTACCGACCCATGGTCATCCTGTACTCCAGGTAAAATTTCAGTTTAACCAAGCCACACTTCTACAACACTTGATTGGTTTTTCTTTCACAGAGATCACATTGCACAAACATATTAGTATGAACTAATATGAATATTAAATTTAAGAAATGTTACCACTGACCTCATTATAGATTTCAAGATATGATACACGAAGTAAGAACTCCCGTCCTGGTGTCTGAAGAAAAAATAAAATTAGCAATATTTTTATTTTGTAGCTAATATTGAATGGGTTATCTCATACAGGACTATAATTGTTGCTACGTCAATGGAAAAAAAAAAAGGAGTTCTACATTCTCCAACATACTGACATCTACACAGTATGAATGTATGTCAACATACACATACATACTACCTCCCATAAATTGCATTACGCGTTTTGTACCAATTTCAGAAACTTCAAGCTTTCTTTCTAATTTAACTGATGGGTGCTTGAGAAGTACCCATAAAAACTATCAACCAAAACATGCACACAAAACATACATATGTAGTGTGGTCTTGTTTTACAGGTATACTTACATCTTGAATCATAGTGAAGACATCCTTAATTGCCAGTGGTACTATACCTGGAGAATTCTGATCTCCCTGTTAAGAAAAAGGATATCAAAGAATATATTTTGTCAACTATAAAAGAAATTTATGTACAAAATGTGATGACAAATCATGAGTCTATATCAGTATATTAATGACTTTTTTGTTATAGCAGTTAATTAGTCTTGCCTACAGGAATTATGCTCATGTGTCAAAACAAATATGAAGTTTGCATTCCGAAATTGTCAAACCGAGATGTACCTAGTGAATCCTATGCTTTTCTTTAGTATCCTGTAATACTTCTGTTTAACAAATGATAATGTCTCATGGGCAAAGAATACACTTACATGCATTGTGTGGGTCTTCCCACTGCTTGTGACACCATAAGCAAATACGGTTCCTGTACGATCAACAACCATATATTACATCAAACAAGAAAATATAAGTATAGTTCTTAATTTATTTGGACAACTATTATAACAAAATTATTTGCACAGCTATAAGATTTAGTAATAGTTATTAACAAGATATTGGCACATCTACAGACTACAATCACTGAACAGCTCCGTTGCCCGTAGGGTGTAAATTGCTTACCATTGATACCTTCCATAGCATTTTTAATAACAGATTTTGCAGCTACATCGTAAACGTCCTGAGTAGCAGTGTTAGGTCCAAACACTCTATCTGCAATGGCATAATTTATAAATTATTATACTAATATATAGTCATAAATTCCATGTCTACTCAAGTCTTAATGCTCTCAATAATATAGATACAGCATCAATGACATCAAAACACTGTCCCTAGCCTCGTAATTAGTAACAGAATATCATCGACCTACGGTAACATATACATCTTAAACCATAATTTAAAGACCCCAACCACAACACAAATACATAAACGAATTTTCTAGTGTGTGCCCAAGGGCATATGCTAAGAATCCGTGCTAGCTTAGTTGTCAAATTTTGATTGGTGGGGATTTCACTAATAATGATGGGGCCCCCTGCATTCACATAAATATCCACCAATCAAAATTTGACAACTCATCAAGCACCGATTCTTAGCATGTGCCCCACACACACTAGATAAACCCATACATAAAAAGGAAAATTAAGCATAATTAAATACATTTACATAGGTGCAACTTGCATTTAATAAGTAGCTAAAAAAACTTTAATTATCATTAATTAAAGCTAAACCTCTTTCATCTAGCCTGATTATTACTGTAGCAAGTAGATTAAATAGTGAAGGAATGGTTTTGGTACCGAATGCATAAGAAGTCATCGGATTATACTCATTTCGAACAAGCTTATCGCCATCAGGATACCACGCAATATCATCGCCTTTCTGATACTCCCGATCACTACAACCACAAATTCAACATCAAATTCACAAAAACCAAATCTAGGTCAAATTACACAATAAACTCACTTCCACCAACACAAACACTCAATTGAATCACATAAAACACCATTACCTCAAAGGCCGAAACCGAATCGTAACCGATATACTATCTCCACTAGATCTCTCCGAATCCACCGGCTCTACGAATTCATCACTCACCGGAAAATCAACCGGCGCATAACTTCCGTATCCTTTAGTATAAGCAGTTGAATTAACAGATCTGGAAGCACTATCAGAGTTGTAAAACGACATCGTTGATGAAGAAGATGAGCGAGGCATGAGCTTGCCGGTGAGGAACGAGGAGGAAGTCGACGGCGAAGGAGACGACGGCTTGCGGTGGTTGAACGGCGAGCTACTCCGTCGTGATGATGAAGAAGAAGCTGCCATTATATATATGTGTGTGTGTAATGTGAGAGACTCACATGGTCTGAAGGAAGAAGAAAGTGTGTGTATTTGTTTTATATATGGTGTGTGTGTTTTCCGGCTGTATTTTGAATTTTAGTCAACTTTCGTGTGTCTTGGTTCTTTTATTTTTCATTTACAATTATAGTGTCGAGTAAAATGCTACTCAAATTTTGCCGTGTGTAATTTGAAATGCTGAGATTTGTTTCCATTCCCAAACAGCATATTTGGATAAAAGTCAAGTAACTATACCCGATTTTACCGTTATGTGTGTATTCTTTTGGGTCTATTAGGGCAAAACTGATCCAAATTTAGGATATATTCAGTTGATTTAATATTAAAATAATAATTTTGTTATTTATATAATTTTAGTTTATTAGATTCAATATTCATTTATGATTTTTTGATTATTTAATTAATAATATTACGTAATTAATAAAATGAATGTGTTTTTCGTTAACTAAGAACATAATTTTAATATTATTCACGTATATTTAAAAAATTATTGTATATCTTTAATTTAATAAATTTATTAAGTATAACATAAATAGTTAATAATGATTAAATATTAAATTTAAGATTAAATAGTTTATGTAATATAATATGTAAATAGTTGATGTGCTAAAAATAAAAAATTAAATTGCAAGTGCATAATTTCATCGTTTTAATACTTGAGATATCGATCCACAGAGACTAATATTTTCGCGATCCTTAAAATTTAATTTAGGCGAATTAGGACAAGCGGTTTTTAGAAAATTTTGGATTTTACGATTTAATTCCTAAAATTATTTTTAAAAGAAAATTAAATTAATCTATTTTAAACTAACAAAAACTGATTTTTTAATTTAAATAGAAATTTGATTTTATTTAAAGAACTTTTAGGAAAAATTCGATAGGATTCATTTGTAAATACGACTAGCCGAAAACAAGAATTTAAAACCAACAAACGACTCAACAAAAACTCAGCGAAGAACAAAAGCTAAACCAACAGTCAATTCTCGAATATACATAGAACTCGGAAGAAACTCAGCAACTCAATATAACGAAAACGAACAACACGGTAATCAACTCAGCAAAACAGAACAACAAACTCGAAACTGAACTCAGACAAAACTCGGTACAAAAATAGGCAATACGAACTATGAACTCGGCAAAGAAAAGAAAAACCCAGCAAAAACAGCGAACTCAATAGCATTACTCGACTCCACAGAAACTATAACTCAGCAAACAACTCAGTAGCACATTATCAGAAATCGCAAAAACAAAACGCATCACAGATTCGATAACAAAACAGAACTACAATGACCCGAATTCAGAAACTCAAAACTCTATGAAAACCAACGAACATAAACTCAGCAGCGCAGAAATTCAACACTAACAGCAATTGACTCGATAATAAACTCAGAATTGAAGAATAAAACAGGAAACAAAGGGGGTTTGGGGTCTTTAATTCAAAATGAAACAAAGGAGTGAAGAAGTTGGTGGTGTGTGTTCGATTTGGAAAGAAAAAAAAAAGTAGAGTAAGGAGAAGGATTGGTGTAAACAAAGAAGAAGAAGAAGATAGTAAAAAGAAATGGGGGTTTCGACTTAGAGAAAAGAAAAGAAAAGCTGGGTTCGTGGTTTTGTTCGAATAAGAAAGAAACAGGGAAAGGAAGAAACAGGGGAACTACAAAACTAATGCTTCGAATTATAACAGTTAAAAACGAGTAAAAACGTGGTTTTTTAAAAAAAAATTATACTAACACATAAAACATAAAAACTAGATCTACAATAAAAAATTAAGAAAGCCACAATAAAATTGATATTTAAAGGGGCACAACTAAAATTAACAACTAAGAACAAGAAAATAAAAGTCGTTACTTTCAACCCCAAGTGGTTAGCATTTCGCTATTTTGTCCACTAACCGAATTTACGAAAATAATGATGGTAAGGCAACATAAACAAGAGAGCAAGACAAGAAATTAAAGGAAATGAAAATTTGCATTAATAAAAAGAGGAGTGTTTACAAAATTTAGAACTACAAAATAAGAAATGAAATCTACCCTAAAACTACACTAAATCTAGGTTGTAAATACAAGGGGCGGTGAAGGGGTATTTATAGGACAAGAATTAGGGTTGAGGGGTGTGTTGGGTAAATCTTGGCCCTACACATTATAAATGTGGTGGGTGGACAAATCCTAGTCATCTATTTGTTTCCTTCCTGCTTAAGCTTTGATGAGTGGATCTTGGCCATACACTTAATTAGTGTGTTGGGATGATCTCCACCTTCCACATGTCTTCAAAGATTTCTTTTCCACCAAGCTCCTAATTCTTTTTCCTCTTTTCATTTAAGTCCTTTTTCTTCCTCTTTTTCCCTTCCTTGCACTTTATTTCTTTATTTATTCACGAATTTCCTGAAATGCAACAAAATAATTTATTAAAATACGAGTTCAAGCAATAAATAGGCAATAACAATATGCAAAAATATGCACTAATCACATGCCCCCATACCTATCTTTTGCTCGTCCTCGAGTAAAACAAAAAACAAAAATAAAATCTAGATAATAGTCCTATACTCCTTTTCATAGGTGTGACGGTTGCATTTGGCATATGCAACAAGCCCTTTAAACCCCTAGGCAGCCCTAGTGGACGAGTGAGGTCTCGTGAGGGCCTATAGTGAATGTACCCACAAAATTCATCTAGTCCGTATAAAAGATTACATGCAATGCACACCAGACATACATGCCCTCTCATGATACATCAACTTAAGAATCAAAATGAATTTGCAAAGTTTTGGTGTGGAAAGTACAAGGATTCACATAGTTTACTTAAAGAAGTATGCAAGAGTGATTAAAAGTTAATCTCAAGTGCAAAAATTATTGGAAACCATGCTAAGTCTACAAGAGCACACCTTAGAGTCAAAACTTGAGATCTCATATGCAAAAGAAACAAGCAATACCTCACATTTCACTCACAAAAGAACATTCACTCAAGAACAAGGGTAAGTGTATCACTCAATTCCAAAAAAAAATCAAAAGTATGCTTGACACTTGGTATCATTCTAACTTAAACACAACATACATCAATGATGACAATCCAAAGGTCTTTATATGGGTTTTAATGGGTGTAACGCCCCCAACTTCCGTACAAGGAATTTGGGTCGCCACGTCTTCATCCACCCTCATAGAGCAATACCTTTTCACAATATATTCTACTACAACAATAAAAGTAGTCTCTATGCATCTAACTCCACGGGTTATAGTCTTAGAACAAGTTCTCAATAATTCCAAAAGTTATTACATCTCAAGTTCACTTCCCAGAATCTCTGAAATACTATTACAACTCCAAAGTATTAGATAATAAAACATTTTACAAACATCTTCTCAACTTGCACTCTCCTCAGATACTATAAGGCTAACACGCTGAACCAGTTGTCTTTCTCCTTTCCTGTTAGTTACAGAGGCATGCCTGTACACATCTAATAACAAGCCTAATTGTTTGTAATGCTTTGCATTACTTACATGACCTCTTAACTGAGGGAACCTCTAGTTGTAGAGTTTCTATTTGTATTGTACTTGTAGTAGGCATCAAATCCTAGTTGTGTAACTGTACAAATAGAGTCTAGAATAATGCTTGAAAGAAGTTCCAAGGTTCATGCCTCAAGCAAGGAGTTAAAGACTATCAAATAATCACAGTTGGGATTTGAAGAAATGAAGAATTTGCCTAAGTACCAATTCGAGAAGTATATTTGTCTATTCGAGAAGTCCAGCATTCGAGAAGTCAGGGATTCGATATCTCAAGACACTATTCGATATCTCTGAAAACACTGTTCGATATCTCATTCGATATCTCAGAGATTCGATATGTCTACTACTCTATTCGAGAACTCAAGAAGTCAACAAGTCAAGATGGTATTCGAGTTCTCAGAGAGTCAACAAGTCAAAGTTCCATTCGACATCTCAAGGACTCAGAAAGCTATTCGACATCTCGAGGATTCGATAAGTCAAATGTTCTATTCGACAACTCAAGGAATCCTGATGGAAAAGAGCTATTCGAGAAGTGGTTCGATATGTCAATATAACAGTATTCGAGAACTCAGAGTTATCGATCAAGTCAATTCTAGTTCTCGAATCACTTACTTAGTCACTTCTCGAATACATTCTTGGAGACAAAATACTGAAGAAATTGTACAAGTCAGAAACCTGCAACAAGCCAATGCACTTTATGGACCACAATCTATAACGTGCTCTGGAAAGCCTACAAGGAAGCTTGGAGAGATATAGAAGAGACAAGGAGCTAAAGAAGTGGATCTAAACAGGCTTTGCAAAGTCAAATCTGTAACCGTTTGGACACTTACTCAAAAAGGATAGACAGACTAGAAAGTAATTTGTTTAGCTACCTTATTTGTAGTAAGTAGGCTGTATCCATGTTCTATAAGGACACAGCCTCACTTCATAACTTAGCAACTTTTGTGAGTCAAGTTTTTCATACACTGTAAGCTATATCTCTCTGAGAAAAACGAAGCTGAGAATACTACCATTTGTATTCACAGATTGTAGCAACCTTTATCTAATAATACATTATATTAAAGTGATATTGTGTCTTGTGTTGTTTCTTTATCCGCACCTTCACTTCTACACACACAGGCACTTATCTGCTACATTGACTCGGTTCAAGAAAAGTTCAAGAATCCATTCACCCCCCCTCTGTATTCTTTTAACGTATTCAATACTCAACAAGTGGTATCAGAGCGGGCTATTTATTCAAAAACAGAAAAACGATCATGAGTTCGAATACACCAAAGACTACAGGAACGGTGAAGGTCCCTAAGTTCGATAAAGAAAACTTCAACCTCTGGAAGATAAAAATGATGTTGTTCATTAAAGCCTCTCATCCCTTGTATCCTGAGATTCTCAAGAATGGTCCTTTTGTTCCACAACAAGAGATACCAGAGAAGACTGTTGGAACCACAACTATCCCAAGATCTTATGAGGCCAAGGATCCATCAAAGTGGACAGAGTCAGAAAGGGAGAAGGTTGCTCTTGACAGCCACCTCATGTTGCTTATCATTGATTCCATGGACATGTCAATGTTTGCAAACATTGCATCATGCACATCTGCTAAAGAGATATGGGATCACATTGAGGTGTTGTGTGAAGGGACTGATGAGGTTAAGGAAAACAGGAAACAGATACTGGTCACACAGTATGAAGCTTTCATGGCACAGCCCAAGGAAAGCATCACTGAAATGTTTGAAAGGTTTCACAAGCTAGTTACTGAGTTGCAAATGAATGGCAAGGTTTACAGCACCAAGGAGTTAAATATGAAATTTCTGTTATCTTCACCAAATCATCTAGAGCAAAGAGTCATTTCTCTAAGGGAGAGAGATTTGAACAAAGTCACCTATGATGTGCTCTATGGAGTCCTAAAGACTCATGAACTTGAGTTGCTTCAGAAAAGGGCTATCCAAGCAAACTAAGGTAGAATGATAAACACATCATGTGCCTTGATTGTCAACAAATCTATTCTGGACCTAGAAGCATCTACAAGTCAGCTAAGGATAGAGGAGGTAGCAGATGATGAAGAAACTGAAGCTGGGGTGAGTGAACCTATTGAGGAAAAGGAGGAAGAAGAAGAAGAGTTTTACACTCTGGAAGAACTTAATGGGTTGGAAAATACTTCATATGCTTTCATGGCCAGAAAATTTCCAAACATCAGATTTAAAAGAAATCAACCCTTCAAACTCAAAACTCAAAACCATTTAGCCAACAAGAACAAGGCACCTGTGAAACCAAACAGAAATAAGTTCAAAACCAGTTATGTGGATAGGTCATCTGTAAGGTGCTATAGATGCAATGACCTAGGGCATTTTGCCAGTGAATGTAAGAAGCCTAAAAAGAAGGATAGAGATTATCTTGAGCTAGAAGCTAAGTATGAGGCCCTTCTGAAAAAGCAGACACATGGTAAGGCCTACATAGCTGAGGGGAAGTGTTGGGATGATTCTGAGAGTGATGGATAGGAACAAGAATTCTGCAATTATGCCTTGATGGCCAACTCCAAGGATGACTCATCTCCATCTGATTCTCAGGTACCATCTCTTACTACTATAGATATGTCTGTTTCTGAGTATAAATGCATGATTGAACAACTATCTGTTGAAATGTTTAATATTCATACTAGTATGACTGCTGCTAATGAGGAGATTGCTAAACTGTCTACTAGAAATGAAATATTAACCAAAAAGAATGAGGAACTTGAGCTAACTGCTATGCAAATAGAAAACCTTAAGAAAGAAGTTGAATATCTGCAGAACAAGGTTTTATGTGCTAGTCAAGTAGAAAAGGCTCTTAGGGATGAATTAGCTGAGAATGAATTCAAACTAAAAACTTTCAAGAAATCATCTGGTCTAGTGCAATCCTACTGTGAGAAAATTGAAGCTAAACCCAAAGCAGCTATTGGACTTGACTATGACTCTCTCAAACAAAGGAAAGGCTATGCTGTCATTGAAGAGGACACTGCTGTTCATGAGAAAGTGCCTCACATTTTGAGAAAAACTGAAAATCCAATTTTTAAGTAATCAACATTTGAAATTGATGAGGATGCCTTACTCATCAAGCAAATGTTGAATGATGAGGATGAGGCACAATCTAGTGAACAGCAAGCATCCTCTAAGAGTGAGAGTGTCAAGTCAAAGACCAAGAAACCAGTAGTTGATAGGCCAAGACCTAAGAAGTTTGTTAAGTTTGTCTCAGATGGGAAGAGTGAATCAGAAAAGGAAGTGACTAAGAAGAAACAGAACAGAAATGGCAAGTTAGGGATTAACAAGGATAACAACTATGCTTATATGCCTAATGCCCCTAGGAAAAATTGTCAGAACTGTTTCAGTACCAATCATTTAACTCATGCATGCAAGAAACCTGTTGGTAGTGTGTCTAAACCTTTCTATGATTGTTTTGTGCCTCTAAGTCATAGAGATGCACCTTTTTGTGATAAATTTGACTGTATGCCATGCAATATGAATGTGATGACTAGTTGTTTTAATTTAAGAAGGCAGTTCATTGATGGTTGTATCAGTCACAATTCTCACACACACTACACAAGGTCAAAGTCTTCAAGTCCTCCTAAAGCTAGGAAGGTACCTATGTCACCTAAGTCTGAAACCTCAGGTTCTAAGACTTCCAACAGTGACAAGAAGACTGACACTAAGAAAGTTGACAAGCATGTTGTTTATGATAAAACTGTCTCTAAGTCACATGGACCCAAACTTGTTTGGGTACCAAAGGAAAAGTAATACCTTTGTGTTTGCAGGGCAAAGAAAGTGAAAAGAAGGTCATGTGGATTTTGGACAGTGGATGCTCAAATCATATGACTGGTGATATGGCCCTGCTATCACAGTATGAGGAAAAGGCTGGCCCAATGGTTGCTTTTGGAGATGACAGCATGGGTAACACATTGGGATATGGCAAGCTGAAAGTTGGTAATGTCATCATTGAAGATGTAGCACTAGTCAAGGGGCTCAAGCATAATCTGTTAAGTGTTGGTCAGTTTACTGATAGAGGATTCAAAGTGAATTTTGACAAAGATGAATGTTTGATCACCCACAAGAAGACTGGTGATTTTGCTCTATCTGGAGTAAGGAAGGGAAGCCTGTTTGTAGCCAATATGGACTCTGCAAACAAGGACAAAATTTGTTGCTTTTACTCAAAAGCATCAAATGAAGATTGTTGGCGTTGGCACAAGAAACTATCACACCTGAACTTCAAGGCCATTAATTCTCTAGTCAAAAGAGAGTTAGTGAGAGGCATGCCCACACTTGAATTCTGCCAAGAAGGAGTGTGTGAGGCTTGTCAAAAAGGAAAGATGAAAAGATCAAGCCACAAGTCAAAGACAGTGACATCTATAACCAAGCCACTACAACTCATCCATATGGATTTGTTTGGGCCTGTCAACATAATGTCACTTGGAAGAAAGAAGTATGCCCTGGTAATGGTTGATGATTTTTCAAGGTATACATGGGTGGAATTTCTAGCATCAAAAGATGAGGCTCCACAAGTAATTATTGAGCACATAAAGAAAGTTGACAAGGAAGCAAAGGCAAACGATGCAAGTGTGATTGCACTGAGGAGTGATAATGGAACAGAGTTCAGAAATGCCACACTTGAAGCTTTCTGCAAAGAGAATGGCATTTCTCAGCAATTCTCAGCTCCAAGGACTCCACAACAAAATGGAGTTGTTGAGAGAAAGAATAGAACTCTAATTGAGGCTGCTAGAACAATGTTACTTGATGCAAAAATGCCTACATGTTTTTGGGCTGAGGCTGTGAGCACTGCATGCTATATCCAGAACAGGACCCTCATCAACAAAAACACTGGAAAGACACCTTACAACTTGATGACTGGAAAGAAGCCTACTCTAAAGTATGTTCATACTTTTGGAAGCAAGTGCTTTGTATTAAAGGATAACTCTGAATATGTTGGAAAATTTGATGCAAAAGCATTTGAAGGAATTTTTCTTGGTTATTCTATGGAAAGAATTGCATACAAGGTTTATGTCATCAGTCAAAAGAAAGTTATGGAAAGTACAGATGTAACATTTGATGACAGCAAACTACCTGGACTAGAAGAAGCCAATGATGAAGACAAAGATCCATTGAAGTTTGATAATCTAGATGATTCTGATGAAGAGATTGAAACTGAAGTTGAAACTCAAGTTCAACAAACTCAAGTGAATAATGATTCAAGAGAAGAATTTGTGCCAATCAATAGTGGAGAAACAAGCATCCAAGACACACCTGTGAGTAATGGTAACTTCACAGGGGGAGGAAATGAGGATGACCATGATGTGGATGATGAAGCAACATCAAGAATGAGAAATCAGGCTGAACACTCGAGGAAATGGGATAGATCACACACTGCAGAGCAAATCATTGGAGATCCTAATGCAGGAGTAAGGACTAGGAGAGCAACTCAAAATGAGTGCCTCTATGGATGTTTTCTATCACAAGTTGAGCCTAAGAAACTTGATGATGCACTGTTGGATCCAGACTGGATTATTGCCATGCAAGAAGAGTTGAATCAATTTGAAAGGAACAAAGTATGGGAACTTGTGCCTGCACCAAAGAATAGAACCATTGTTGGAACAAAATGGGTTCTGAAGAATAAGATGGATGAAGATGGTGTAATAATAAGAAACAAAGCAAGGCTGGTTGCAAAAGGATACTCTCAACAGGAAGGCATTGATTATGATGAGACATTTGCCCCTGTTGCTAGATTGGAAGCCATCAGAATATTCTTGGCATTTGCTGCTCATTCAAACTTTAAAGTTTATCAAATGGATGTCAAGAGTGCATTTCTAAATGGAGAGTTGGAAGAAGAGGTTTATGTGTAACAACCACCTGGCTTTGAAGATCCACATTTCCCAGAATTTGTCTACAGATTGCTTAAGGCATTGTATGGACTTAAGCAAGCTCCAAGAGCATGGTATGATACTTTATCACAATTTCTTCTTGAAAATCAATTCACTAGAGGCACATTGGACAAGACACTGTTTTACAAGAAGCATGGTGATGATATTATCCTAGTCCAAATCTATGTGGATGATATCATTTTTGGTTCTACAAATGAGAAGCTGTGTGAGAAATTCTCTAAACTCATGCAGAGCAGATATGAGATGAGTATGATGGGAGAGTTGACATTCTTTCTAGGGTTGCAAGTCAGTCAAAGGAAGGATGGTATCTTTATCAGTCAAACCAAGTACATCAAGGATTTATTGAAGAAGTTTGACTTGGAAGATTGTTCACCTGCCAAGACACCCATGGCCACTGCCACTAAACTGGATGAAGATGCTAAAGGCAAGAGAGTAGATATCTCAGTCTACAGAGGCATGGTTGGTTCTCTACTCTACCTCACTGCAAGTAGGCCAGACATCATGTTTGCTACATGCTTGTGTGCAAGGTTTCAATCAAATCCAAAGGAATCACATTTGATTGCAATAAAAATGATCTTTAGATATCTGAAGGGCACTCCAAACTTCGGTTTATGGTATCCTAAGGACACAGGGTTCAATCTGGTTGGCTATTCTGATGCTGATTATGCTGGATGCAGAGTAGATAGGAAAAGCAGCTCAGGAAGCTGCCAGTTTCTTGGACAAAGGTTAGTTTCTTGGTATAGCAAGAAGCAACAATCTGTGTCAACTTCCACAGCTGAGGCTGAATACATAGCTGCTGGAAGTTGCTGTGCTCAAGTGCTTTGGATTAGAAATCAACTTAGAGATTATGGACTTGTGTTGGAAAGAATTCCAATCATGTGTGACAACACAAGTGCAATCTCTATAGTTGCCAATCCTGTCAATCATTCTAGAACAAAGCACATTGACATCAGATATCATTTCATAAGAGAACATGCAACTAATGGAACCATTGAGTTGCATTATGTCTCTACAGATAAACAACTAGCTGATATATTCACTAAGCCATTAGATGAAGCCACCTTCACAAGGTTGGTTAGTGAGATTGGAATGCTGAATTCTTCAGATTCTGGCTAAGTGAATACAACATCTAGATTGTTGCAGCAGTAAACACTTACTTTATCTAAATTCTCAATATTTTTGGAGTAAGTGTTGGCTGAAATATGATTTATAAATATTTCAAATCTGTTGCATATGTTGAAAATCATATTTCTATTAACTTAAAATTTCTATAAAATTTTGAGAAAATCACTATTTAATTTGCTAGGATATTCTTCAATGAATATGTCTGGTAAATTTTAAAAGATAGTGAAAATCAAATTTTTATGAGTGATGGGTATAGTTCGATAAGTCAGACTTCTCGAATGATTCACTATTCGACATCTCTAATAAGTCTCATTAGAGTACTCCTGAGTTCTCGAATAGAGTCTTTCTGAGATATCGAATAGAGGCATTCTTGACTTCTCGAATATAGTGACTGAGTTCTTGAATCATTGAGTTCTCGAACACTATATTTGAGTTCTCGAATAATTTGAAAAGGCTGAATTCTCGCTGAATTTTAACCGATTTTGGACTTTTGTCTAAAAGTTTAATTCACTCATAAAAACACATTTTATTTTTTGTTCAAAAAAAACACATTTTATTTAATTTAGAATTATTTCTAAGTTAGATAACTGCCAGCTGTGAGTTTCTATCTGCTTGAGTTATCGATTAAGCCTTTCTTGACTTCTCGAATAGTTGTTTTCTACTTCTCGAATGCCTGACTTGTCGATACAAAACTTTCTGTTAATCGATAATTCAAGTACTTCATACTTATACAATTTCACATCTATTCGAGTCATTTCATTCGATTTCTCAAGCATCTACACTCTCTAAACCCCTGAAACCCTAGCTACGAAAAGCCAAATTTCTTCTTCAACCTTCAATTTCTCTCATCTCTTCTACACAAATGGCAACAGTAAAGTTCAACACCAACTTCATCGCTCTCACTAGTGATGTTGAAGCACCCAATGCCAATTTCAAGTGCTTTGTGAAATGGATGGCTGAGTCATACATCAAGGATGCACTCTCTGCCAACCCAACTCTGTATCTAGATATCCTGGAACAGTTTTGGAGTACTGCTATTGTGGAGGTTGTAGCCCTGGAAAACGCAATCACTTCATATATCATCTACTGCAAGATTCAAGATAAGGAAATCACTATCACTACTGCAGACATGAATCAAGCACTGGGCCTACAACAAGAGTCATTTGACAGAATGGCCACTAATGCAGAGTTAGAGGAATTCTTTGAGTTCATCAACTACTCAGATGGGATCAATCTTGGAAAGCTAAACAGAAAGAATCTGAGAAAGGAGTGGAGCTATGTGTTTGCAACTCTTCTCCAAGTCTTCACTGCCAGGAAATCAAGCTTTGATCAAATCAGTGCACATGTGCAGCAAATTGGATATGCATTGGCCTATGGAAAGAAGATTGATGTTGGCCAAATCATCCTCCAAGAATTATATGGGAGACTTGGTAAGAACACAACCAAGAGAGGTACTGATATTTTCTTCCCTCGCTTTATTCAATCTGTACTTAATTATAAAAATGCTTCATTGATTGAATTGCCTGGGATTGATAAAAATAAAATAGGCTATCCTAAGTCCATGACCAAACTCATTTTTGGTAATTTGGAGACTAGGAATGATGTGGATGTAAGACTGAACATAACTCCCCATATGGAGAGTTTGTTTAGGACTTATCCCCACAACATGCCAACATTTGATGCAAAATCTAAGTTAGCACAGCCCAAGCAAGTAGAACAAAATGCTAACCCAGGGCCTGCTAACCAACCCTCTCAACCAAACACTCTACCACATACTGAGCCAACTGCATCATCCTCTCAAAAGGGTGATGTTAGTAAAAAGAAGAGAAAGGAAGTAATGTCTGCACCATTAAATATCTTATCTGAAGTAGCATTAGCTGTTGAATTAGGTCTAGGAAGTGAGGAACCTGAGTCACCCTTACACAGGACAAAGAAGAAGAAAACTAAGACCACCTCTTCAGTCACACAAATGGCTGAAGTTGTAAAATCAGGGGCACACAGCTCACTAGGTGTATTCTCTCAACAGGGTGCACCTATAGAATCAAGCATCCTCCCCAATGCACCTTCTTGTATAGAGTCAGCAGATGGGAGTGATAAGGCTGGCACAACACTGAGTGGAGAGCACATCACATTTGAAACTCCCTCTATCTCTCAGGGGGAGTTGCCAAAATCTACTCTTAAACACACTTCTCTTCCAGAATCTAACTCTGAAATTTCTTTGGAACCTGCAACTCAGGCAACTGAGATGCAAGGTATTGATCATCAAGAATTCTTTTCTCTTGATGAGCCAATAATTTCAAGTGACTTAGTGCATGACACTTTGCTCACCACTCAGAAACCACATTTAGATGGTGAGGGAATGCATGTTGAGGCATCTCCTGATGACACCATCACAAACACAGAGGTTCCACTAGTTTTTACTAGAGACTCTGTGCCTGTGTCAACTGCTGGTGTAATTCATCCCACTTCTGTGGAGACACCAGTAGTAGAGTCAATCCATCCGGTTACAGAAGTTGCATCTGTAACTGAGGAGTCTAGCTTGCCTAGCTCTAGCTCTGACTTCATGTCACAATGGCTGAAGCCTGTGCAACATGACAGTGCTTCAGGATCAGGGTCTGTTCCACAACAATTGACGGTTGAAGCACTTCAAAGCTTAATTGTGGATCAGATTCCTGAGTTCACAAAGATTGCTCAGAACCTTCTCACTGCAGACATGCCTAATCCAGACTATGAGGCTATTCTGTTATGCCATAGGGATGATGTGGAGTTACAGAAGACAAAGATCATTGATGATGCTGAGAGAGATGGCAATGTAGATGCCTGGCTGCAAGGAAAGAATGATATAACTCTCAGTGAAGCACTTCAATATCTTAGAGAGGAATACATCACTTCACTGGGCTCCAATGTAAAATCCCTGTCACCTGGTGAAGTGTATGAAGCTGTAAATGATTCCTACAAGGGTTTCCTCAAGGCTGCACACTATCTTGGCAAGGGAGTAAACTCAAGTCAACAGGGTGTGTGACAAGACAGCCACTTCAGTAGCAGAAGTCAAGAGGGCCTTTGATGCTAAATTTCCTCAACTGGACAGTGTGGTCAAAGATCTCAAACACTGCAATTCCACCTGCACCAAAATGGACAATGGGCTAGCTCGGCTACAGGATACTGTCACAGGTCTGGGGCATCAATTTCAAACTCTATCTGATCAGACCACAGATGCCAATGCCATGGTGAGGACCATGTTCAAAAATCTATATGGAGACAGACTGATTACTGAGGTCCCAGTACATGACATGACTAGATTTGAAGTGCAGAGACTCAAAGAACAATCCCTGTCTGGCTTCAAATCTACTGAGTTATTCAGCAAAGTAGATGCACTTGAGAAGGAGGTGGCTACTCTCACCAAGTCCAATGCTCATCTTACAGAAAAGGTTGCACTGCTAAATGACCAGTTGGACACTCAAGCATCCACCACAGCTGATGTCCTTCTGCATCAACAATCCATGTTAGCTGCTATGATGAAGCATATGGGTCTCCCTCTGCCTGATGAATCTTCACTCCCAAAGGACATTTCTACAGCCTCTGTGTCTGACAACAAGCCTAAGGGGGAGAAGAAGGCAAGGAACTCAAATACAAAGGGGGAGAAAGGCATAAAATTAAATGAGGGTGGTCAACAAAGAGTTTCAAAATCTCTACCTAATGTGCCTGGCAAAGGAAAATCCAAAGTGGATGAGCCTCCATCTATCTTGCCAGTTGTCACTCTACCAACTCTGCACATCACTACTCCTGGAGGACAAAAGCAATCCATAACTACCACAGTGGTTGCAGGGAGTATGCCTTCTGACAAACTTCCATCCTCCATATCTGAGAGTGCCAAGCCTGTAGAAGTTAAAGTTGTTACTGAGGCCAAGCTACAAGAAGTTGCCAACTCAAATGTTTATCATGATAAAGCCTTCTTGGAGTTTCTGAAAGCCACAAGGGAACAGGTTGGTGACACTCAGTTCTATCTGAGGGAGTTGAAGAAGCAGATTGATTGCATCACTGTCATTCCTAAGAAAGTTAATAATCTATGGATTAAGGAGATAGTGATGATATCCAAATTGAAGATATGGCATCTAACATACAAGACTCTACAAGAACTGAAACACTCAGAGATAGATGCATACTTGAGCTCATTGAGAAGAAGAATGAGAACAACAAGAGTCTGTTTGATGACTTGAGGAATGACCAACCTTCAAGGCTACCAGAAGTGATCAAGAAGCCATGGACAATCATTTATCAGTCTGGCACCAGAATTGAAGATATCAAGCAATTGGTCATTCCCCATGATCTCACCACTAGAAATCACAGACTGATCATTGCTATCATTGATCAATTACAGAAGAAGGTTGGACATCCTCAGGACTTATATTGCAACTGGTGAAATTCCAGAGATGGCTCAACCTAGGAGAAATAAGGATGATGATTCTGAAGATAAAAGTGATGGGAGGAGAAGACATTACAGGAGAGATAAGGGTGATGAAGACAAAAAGAAGAAGGATAACAAGGATAAGAAGAATGATGATGACCAAGGTAAAATCTATGAGAGGAAGAGTGGAAAACAGCAAGCCTTAGGCACTGCTAGCAGTAACCTCACCACAACACAAGACTCTAAGTCTAGGGTGAATACTGTTAGTGGTGACCTAGCAAAATCTACATCTATGGCTTCTGCAACTGTTTTGCCACCTCAAGAAGAGAAGAAGATTCAAGTCAAGAAACCATGTGTATGTTTCAGAAAGCAATCTGCTAATGGAATACTACTATGGTCTACCAACAAAGGTCAAAGATTTCTGCCAAGCAATCATGTCAAGAGGATGAAGTTTAAACATGCTGCAAGAAGAGTGAAGCTATCCAAATCAAGAGCCCTAACAATCATTCCAGGATTGAAACTCCAGCCACTCGATGAAGACTTTGATGAAGAGCAACTGCAATTTCTAAGAGCTCAAAAGATATGCTATGCTGCAATTGTGGATGACCACCTTGAAATCAAGTACACTGATGGGAAAGAAATGAAATTCAAACAAGGGGGTTGTCAACATTGGGGTAAATTGTATGAGATAGAAAGAATCATTGCATTGCTGGATTCTAAAGACAAGGTGGAGAAAGTATGGAAGCTGGAATTGATTGACTTTGTGAAAATGAAGAAAGATTATGCTGAAAAGATAAGAAAGGGCTGCTATGAGAAATGGTTAGAAAGGGAGAAAGAAATTGACAGACTGGAGATTGAAGCAGAAAAGCTAAGGGCAAAGGGATTGTGTAGAGTTCAGTTTGATCCCTATGTGGTGAAGTATAGGAGAAGAAATGGAGACAATGTCAATATAAGAATGGACCTACTCAGTCACTATCCTGCCAACATTCTGAAGCCAGTGCTTGAAGATTTCAAAAACTCTATTATGATTGAAGAATTGGATGCTATGACATAAATCATGAGAGCAATATATGAGATTGCAAGAAAGGAGAAAGAAAGGAAACAGAAAGCATATGATGATCTACAAGCCAAAGCAATGGAGCTGCAATCAAATGAAAATGGCTAGTACCTCATCATACTGTAAGAGTATTTATCTTGTAATTTCATTTATGTGTTCAATCAAAATACATACCTGTACTTTTAAAGTTTTATCTTTATGTATGTTAGGCTTGTTATCAGACATGAAATTGTGACTAAGGGTCTCACTCACAATTTGGGGGAGATTGTTAGTTAAAGAGGCATGCCTGTACACATCTAATAACAAGCCTAATTGTTTGTAATGCTTTGCATTACTTACATGACCTCTTAACTGAGGGAACCTCTAGTTGTAGAGTTTCTATTTGTATTGTACTTGTAGTAGGCATCAAATCCTAGTTGTGTAACTGTACAAATAGAGTCTAGAATAATGCTTGAAAGAAGTTCCAAGGTTCATGCCTCAAGCAAGGAGTTAAAGACTATCAAATAATCACAGTTGGGATTTGAAGAAATGAAGAATTTGCCTAAGTACCAATTCGAGAAGTATATTTGTCTATTCGAGAAGTCCAGCATTCGAGAAGTCAGGGATTCGATATCTCAAGACACTATTCGATATCTCTGAAAACACTGTTCGATATCTCATTCGATATCTCAGAGATTCGATATGTCTACTACTCTATTCGAGAACTCAAGAAGTCAACAAGTCAAGATGGTATTCAAGTTCTCAAAGAGTCAACAAGTCAAAGTTCCATTCGACATCTCAAGGACTCAGAAAGCTATTCGACATCTCGAGGATTCGATAAGTCAAATGTTCTATTCGACAACTCAAGGAATCCTAATGGAAAAGAGCTATTCGAGAAGTGGTTCGATATGTCAATATAACAGTATTCGAGAACTCAGAGTTATCGATCAAGTCAATTCTAGTTCTCGAATCACTTACTTAGTCACTTCTCGAATACATTCTTGGAGACAAAATACTGAAGAAATTGTACAAGTCAGAAACCTGCAACAAGCCAATGCACTTTATGGACCACAATCTATAACGTGCTCTGGAAAGCCTACAAGGAAGCTTGGAGAGATATAGAAGAGACAAGGAGCTAAAGAAGTGGATCTAAACAGGCTTTGCAAAGTCAAATCTGTAACCGTTTGGACACTTACTCAAAAAGGATAGACAGACTAGAAAGTAATTTGTTTAGCTACCTTATTTGTAGTAAGTAGGCTGTATCCATGTTCTATAAGGACACAACCTCACTTCATAACTTAGCAACTTTTGTGAGTCAAGTTTTTCATACACTGTAAGCTATATCTCTCTGAGAAAAACGAAGCTGAGAATACTACCATTTGTATTCACAGATTGTAGCAACCTTTATCTAATAATACATTAGATTAAAGTGATATTGTGTCTTGTGTTGTTTCTTTATCCGCACCTTCACTTCTACACACACAGGCACTTATCTGCTACATTGACTCGGTTCAAGAAAAGTTCAAGAATCCATTCACCCCCCCTCTGTATTCTTTTAACGTATTCAATACTCAACATTTCCTTAATCACGGTTCGCCATACTAGTGCCAACTTTGATTGCCGCTGTTTAATAATATTTAAATAGGAAGAATGAGCCAAAGGATGCCCAGCAAGTATATAGATATCATATAATACAACAACTCGCTCAAAAATATGTTTTCATCATTTTATAAAAACTCATTCACATAAGTAATTATACTCTTTTTGAAAAGAAATTCTCTCGTAAGTATTTTTCAATCTCAGAATACTACTCATATGAAAGAATAAATATATTTTGACAACTTCTCAAAGTACTACTCGAATATAATTCAATAACTCCTCAGAACTGCTAAACTGATTTGAATAAATATAATTTAACAACTGATCGGATCAACACCCTAGTTAACAGAACCACAAAGGCATCGGTTAACAGTTAGGGTATCGATGATTGAACTTCTCCTCAAACGCCTCCTCAAGTAATGGATGATCAGTCCATTGTCCCGCCTCGTTTTCTATCGATAGAAGGATGAGCCGACGTCTCGAACACACCATAAACTCCTCAGGTTGGGCCGGTGCGTTACTCCGGTCACTTACGTTAATTATTATGCTGGACCGGCCCTGTCCCGGTCTCTTACGCTATTTTCAGTCCCAAATATTAGGTGTCGGAATCTTCGTTCACCTTCAACAAGAAATTTGCTTATGCATCACGGTAAAAGAACACGTGCACCATTATTTACTTCTCAATAAAATACTACTCCAATATCGTTCAGAAACAATGAACGATAAACACCTCCAATAATTTAGTTTTCCTCTCGAATGAGTAGAGGAAATCTTTATGAAAAAATGTTCTGATCATGGATTGGGAATATGGTAACCCATGTTAGTATTCTCAACTTACTATGTATATATAACTCCACTCATAAATATCAGTTAATATATAGTATGAAGATATTAATTACCATATATCTATTATCTCCTCGGCTAGTACGAATAAAGTATCTCGATAAATGTCTCCTCAATATGGACCAACTCATGAAATAATATCCGGTATAAACAACTAGGTAGATTACTTTCATTAAATCATCTTTGTTATCTCTTCGGAACAAAGCGGTTTTAAGAGAACATTTTGAAAATGATATTCATCTAATTAAATAAATTTAATTAGACGAATAAGGTTTATTAGTGATGTTGCCTTTAGGTTAATTATTTCGAAATTCTTTTTAAAAAGCTTTGTCCGGGTTTTCGAAAATTCTATTCTCCTCAGCACTTCGTGCTCATCGCCTACTCCTTATGTTACATCATCTACTTGGAACGTAGGTTACTTATAACCATACTTCCATATCTCGTCATTATGTTTACTCGCATTTAACTACTATTACGAACAAATTTCATTACAAAATATCTCTACTCTGAACGATAGAGTAAGAGTTAGTATACTTGCCTGGTACTCCGGATGTAGCAGGGGCTCGTAGCGGAATCCGATAATCTAACAAAGTCAAGAAAACACGCGATTAATCCCCTATATGATCCACTTATAACTCAATGCTTAGACAATTAAGCAAATCAAAACCAAGGCACTAAGAGGTCATCCTAGACTCGTACTAAGTCCATGTTAGACGACAAACACTTACGACATAAGTTTGGTTCAAAATCGATCCTCGAATTCAAGTTATACTCAACTACTCAACCATTTATAACCTCGTTCTTTACACCAATATGTTGCCTTGATAATCCTTTACAACTTTTGTGTTTTAGTTGACTCGAAATTCCTCTTTTAACTTAGCCAAAACGAATGGTCAAAGTAGTACCTCTAAAGTTGACTTCCTTGAAAATTACTATTCCTTGACTCGCACTCCAACACTTTTAATAAATCACTGGAAATGTATTTAAATACGAAACCACTTCTAAAATCATCTTTGGTATTTTTAGTATTTATCATAAAAATCTTAATTAAAAAATACGGGTCTAGATAGGTGAAATGTATTTTCAAAGTTGGGTCAACTGCAGATTTTTACTATTTGCACCACTTTTACTGAAACATTCATAACTCGATAACCGTTAACTCAAATGACGCACCGTTTTCGCGTGCACGATCTAGAGAATGTCTAGAAGGTAGCTAGCTCAAGACATGTCTCTAGTCAGAAGACCTATTTTTCGGAATTTTACAAAACAGGGCAGTGGGTGGTTTTGGTGAATAGTGTCATTCATTTAAGGGCTTTTCACTCGCGCAAACTTGCCTAACGCATTTTTATAAAATTGAAAAATAATCCTTTGGACTCGAAACCTTCGCTCATACTTTGATAACTGACCTTATTATTTATCCCTCAAAATATCATACTCTAATTCCATTTTTAAGGGTCTCAAACTTAACCACAAAGTTGGTACATTTCTGCGACATCATTCTTCGAACAACTTTCACTAAAATAGTCATATCTCCTAAACCGTAAACTCTTTTGATACGATTCTTGTGGCCACATAAACTAGACAACAATATTTACAGAATATGGTCAGTGGTTACAATTTAAACATGATTAAGTTCTCGGATGGCTACTGTCAACATGGTACGAAAAATATGGGCATTAGGACGGCTCTAAATCGAGCATTTCCATTTTGTAACTCCTCTAATGAGCCACACAAAGCAACCCATACTCTAATATTACAAACCAACCATCATACTAAGCCTATAGGGCCAGTGGTTGATACTCCTATGGTTTTGATGATCACATTCAACAAGCTATTTGCTTGTAGTTTGATATAAAGCATTGTGTTATGGTTTTACTAATTTGGTTTTGCAGGGTATATTAAGTCTACTAATTGTTTACAGAGAATATATAAACAGCAAGCCATTTGGTGTTACAACAGAGACAGTTTGGCAAGCCATTTGCACAGACAGACACAAACAGCAAGCCATTTGCAAACTGCCAGAAATCCTGAAGATAAAGATCAAGATTGACTCTCATGGATTTATTTCAGGAAATATATTGTGAGGATTCTTTATTATATAATACGTACACAATATATTCTAGAGCTCAAATCTTTTCAAATATCTTTCTTTAAAACATTTTATAAAACTTATGGGAGTTTCCTTATTTAAAAGATTTTCTTTCTTCTAAATCTCCTATACACGTTTTATATACATACGAACAGAAGGGATATGTTTTTCATCGATCTCTTTCTTTCAAACCTTCTGTCTAACGTTCACAAGAACGTTTGTAAAATCCCTAACCAATTGAACGTTGGAAATTGATTCTAATAGTTCGAATAATTGGTGATTGATTTTCTGAACGTTGGTGTGAAGCTTTATAAACTTATTCTTGTGTTCATTCGCTTCTAAGAATTCAGAACAATGCAGAGAAAAACATTCAAGCACACAAGATTAAAAACAACTCGGTTTTCATTGCTATATTCTTTTGATTCTCTCGAGCTCTTAATATACTCATACGTGCTATATCTTAGAGAGTTCATAGTTTGAGTTGTATTCATCTATTGATTGTATTGTTCGAATTGTAAGGTTTAGTTGTTGGACAAGTTGGCTTGGGAACTAGGGTTTGGTGATCGTTGCTAGAGAAGTATACTTGGGAAGTATAGCTTAGAGAGCAAGTTCAGAAACAGGAGTTCAGCACGCCATTTGTCAACAGCTGGGTATTAAGGGAGATATATTATTGTATCTTGTAATTGGTTTTATTTCAGTGATCAATAATATATTCTCTTACCAAGTTGGTAAGGGACCAGGACGTAGACCATAGGGGTTAGGGGTCGAACCTGGCTAAAAGTCTCTGTGTTCTTTATTTTCTGCTCTTTACTTACTGCTTGCATTTAGCTTACTGTTTCTGCACTTTACTGTACTTGTTATCTGTGCATTTAGCATACCATTTGTCTCTGCATAAAATGAAATCAGTAAGCTGTTTCTGGTAATTTTTAAAATCAGACTTAGTTAAATATAGTTAGCCATTTACACCTATTCACCCCCCTCTAGGTGTGCATTTTCATTTGGTATCAGAGCTTTGGTGTACTAACATTTCTGTAACAGGAAAGTACAGATCCTATGGCACCCGCTTATGCAGAAGGAGAATATTTAGACATGCCACCACTTCTCAATGGGATTGAAAATTATGATGCTTGGAAACAGAGAATGAAGGTGCTTCTCAACAGAGATGATTCAATTGAATGGAGAGTCGTTAAAAAGGGTTCATTCACTTTTCTTGACAAAGACGGCAAGCCAAAAGACATTGACGATTTCTCAGAATCAGAATTGATAAAATCAGGCTATAATGGAAGAGCAAAGTATACATTAATATGTGGTCTTTCAGAGTCAGATTTTGATAAGGTCTCTTCATGTAGCACAGCAAAAGACATATGAGATACCTTAAAAATGCATTATAAAGCTACAACAACAAAACAACATGCTGATTTGAAAGATAAAAGGAAGTCAAAGGCTCCATTGACTTGGAATGATGGAAAATCTATTTCTGGTGAAGTACCAAGTGAAAAGATAATAAACTCTTCATTTGTTGGCATTGATGATATAGGAAACACGAAAGAAGTTCTTGTAGATACTGATGTGTCTAATTTAGAATCAGATTCTAGTGAGGTAAACTCTTTTCATTCCTGGAAATCTTCTGAAAATATTATTATGGGATCACTAACAATGCAGGAATTAAAAAGTGTAACCATTGAAGAACATTTGGCACTAAAAGCTGAAATCAGCAAGCTGACTGATAAGAACGCCTATCTATCCAAAATGGTTAAAGATTTGTTGCCAAAAATGGAAGAATGGGATTCAACTTCATTAGGCAAAGCTACAGAGATCAAGGAGCTAAATGTCAAGAATAGTCATTTAGAGGCTAATATTAAGTTGCTTGAAAGAAGAAACAAGACCTTGACCGAAGAAATCAAAGAGCTAAGGTCTGATGTTAAAACTAAAGCTAAAGCATTGGAATCATACAAGATGAAGGAATCTAGTCAAGCCGAATCCTCAAAAACTGCTGAAAAGAGAGTTCAGCAAGCTGAACTCATCAAACAGCAAGCTGAAGTGATCACCCTCCTAGAAACAGAAGTTAAAGATCTCAAGAAGGGCATGGAAACTTTTGTTCAAGGTGAAGACACTTTAAAAACAATGATGAAGAAGGCAAATGTACCTTTGGTCAGAGAAGGTGTTGGTCTAAACTTCAACAAGAAAGATAAGGTGCTCAAATATGATGGAAGGAATGGCATACCCTATGACTATGCTATGCCTTGGAAGACATGCAACAAATGTGGTGGAAAAGGTCATCTGGAAAGACATTGTGTGGTTCAAGTAAATCATAAAGTGAAAATAGCTTACCAGAATGGACCAGTCAGGCGACAAACAGCTTACCAGAATGGATCAGTCAGACAACAGTCAGCATACCAGAAAGCAAATGACAGAAGACAAACAGCTTACCATTATCAGTCTGGCAGAACACAAAGGACTACAAATCAAGCACCAAAAGTGATACAACAGTGGATCAAGAAATCTGATCTACATGTTCTTTATGTCCTATCAACAAACCATGGTGGATCCAATAAAATTTGGGTACTCAAGTAGTAAGTATGTTATTTGTCCTCGTACATTTCTTTGAATATGATTATATTATTCTTGTGGTACTAACGAGATTCCTCTAGTACATAGATGGGACAAATATATGTATATGTATTGTATTATGCAGGAAACAAGAAAGAAGAATACTATTATGATCAGTTAGAATGTATATTGTCTAATCAGCAAACTATTTTCCAATCCAGAAGAACAATTGTTATCGATGAATATCCTGGAAATGTGTTTTCAACATGCTGGTTTGATTTATTCAACTTTATAATTAACTAGCCTCATGCTTGTTAAATGCTTTACCGCATGTTTTATTCGTATATGATTATCTTCTTGACCCTTTTCTGATGATGTCATAGGGGGAGAAGAACATGAATACATGAGGATAAAAATGGCTATAATGTTATATGTTGGATTTATCACTAATGTTTCATGCAGGGATGAGTCATATTTATATCTTATTGCATATGATGAATTATGCTAACCTGATTATATGATAAGATATTATGTTAATCAGGGGGAGCATTGTTTTAGGGGGAGCAACATAGTCTCTCCGATGTATTCAAGTATGTCATCATCAAAAAGGGGGAGAATGTTATAGTGATGTTTTGATGATGAATACAAAGGTAACTTGGTTGATGTTATGGAAAGTCAAAGATTGTTAGGTCCGGAATAACGTAGAAGGGGGGGTTGAATATGTTATTCCAAAAAATATTTCAATTTTTGGGATGTGAAAAATGAGATCAACAACTGAATCGAAATAAAACAATTGGTTCGGGAAAATATCTTTGAATTGATAAAAACCCAAGGGGTGTTACAACTTCTAATCCAACGGACTAGCTTCAAAAACTCGAACACTCCTAAGGATAGTTTAGGCACGAGGACCTTCTATCCGACACTTCCTGAAAGCGGGCTAAGCCGGCTTTCCTACTAGATGGACTGTCTAGCAGCTTACACAGAGATGATATAAGAGAGAGAATAGAAAGTTGTGTGTTGAGGTGTGTTTTGAAATGAAATACAACAGGCCTATTTATAGGTTTTAGAAAATCACTATGCTGCACTATTTCAACAACCCCCGTGGGCCCCACCTGCATAGTAACACTATTCCAACAACCACAAAAACGTGTCTGTTGAAAATATTTTGGACGTGGGCCCCACCAGCCACTATTTGAACAGTACTATTCATGTGGGCCCCGGATGAATAGTAATTTTCGTGAATAGTAATTTGAATAGTACTATTCATGTGAATAGTGATTTCGGTTACTATTCATATGAATAGTGATTTCGGTTACTATTCATATGAATAGTGATTTTGGTTACTATTCATATGAATAGTGATTTTGAATACTATTCATTTTCCTCTTAATTTGACATCCTTAAATATGCAGCTTCCAAAATGGAGGATATCAATACTGCTCTAAACTCAATCATACCTCTT
This sequence comes from Kitagawia praeruptora, assembly GCA_037693485.1. Classification (NCBI taxonomy): domain Eukaryota; kingdom Viridiplantae; phylum Streptophyta; class Magnoliopsida; order Apiales; family Apiaceae; genus Kitagawia; species Kitagawia praeruptora. The sequence goes on along the minus strand of CM075347.1, from coordinate 86,032,251 downwards.
AACAGTTTTTCTGAGTTAGATACTTCGATTCCTTTGTGAAGTGTTGACGCCTAGTGCAACTGGTCTGGTTCACAGACGGCTAACATTCATTCATGGTCTTTGTATCATGTCTTTAAGACCACTGTAATCTTTTGGCCCTTCAACTGAATCATCTGTACATCTTATTTTGTCACTGAGGCTTGATCATGTTAATGAACTTCTTTCAGCGACTTGATCCTTGTTGATGCCTGTTCTTCAACTTTCACGATCCCTGTATAGATTTAATATTATTTATCTTTTATCCTAGTTGAGTTATATATGTCCTCTATTACATATTTCATTACATTATGCTTTACAATCTCCCCCTATTTGATTGTTAGGGTTTGACAAGCAAATTTCTAGAGGATAACTCAACTGATAAAAAAACAAAAATGAAATACAAAGATAAATAATATTAGAGTACTTTCTGGATCATATATACATTTTCCAGATTTCCAAGTACAAGACAATTGTTCCTCTAGACTGAACATATTTCAAGTTTGCCTTTGCTTTCTTTCCACATAGCACGAATATTCCAATTAGCTTTTCCTTTCCCAAAATAAAGTTAATTCTGTGTCAACAACCTTTTCCTTGCCCTTATTACGCCTAGTAGCTTCTTGATCATCCACCTTCTCCCCCTCAGTTGGGTTATCCTCCAGACTAGTAGGATGTGGAGTTGGTAATTTAGACGAAGCTGTCTTCCCCAAGGAATGAATTGCATGACTAAACTGGGATGCCATGGAACTTAATTGAACCTGGAATGCATCATGTTGAATAAGTTGCAAATTTTTTATTTCTGCAATGGACTTACAGATATTTTGCAACTCTTTCTCCATTGATTGGACCCGTGTAAGGAGTCTACTATATTCCTTTCTGGTTACAGGTGCATGTGGTTGAGTAGGTTGCTCACTCGTATGTTCTGCAGGTGTTTCACTCAACACTCTATATTCACTCGGTTTAGTGGTTTGGGTTACACTTACATGTTCTGTTGGTGTTTCCCTCAACTTTCCTTTAGAGCTTCCACCGATATGTGTACCTGCAAATGAAATCATCCTAGCCCCTTTTTCAGAGGTCATAGATGGTGCAATGAAAGTTCGTGAGCTTCCGTCCTTGCGTGAAGCGAGTTGCCGACCACTGGTAAAGAGTGGTAAATCTCGAAAGAGATCCAGAGATTTTCCCTCTGGGAGGTTAAACTTGAATCGATTAAATGGCACAAAACCCAAGTTTCCCTCGTATGTCTGTGAAGACACTTGGTTCATAAAAGAACCTCTTACTAATGGATCTTTCCGTAAAATGGAAGATTCACCAGTTGCTCCCGTCAATTCAACCTCATTTACATTTGCACTCATTGGATAAGAAAGAATTGTTTCACTAACAGTTGTCGTTACCTCAGGTTCATTGGGTTTACTCCGTTTAGAATGAGGTAGAGCGGCTGATGTAACTAACTCCTTATGTGGTGCTGCTGAGGCACTATCTCCCTCAATAATGTGAATAACTGGTCGTTTAAGTGACAATTGAGGTGTATGAGTTTGTTGTGTTTGTGTTTGCATTTGTAGAATGGGCTCTTCGACCTGTGTTAGAGTCGGTGGGATTTCCTGCTCTTGGTCGGGTAAGATGGCCACTGGGGGCTGTAGAAACTGTATTTCCTGTGACACAATAGGGAATACAAAGGTTGGAATAGCAAGGATTGAAATATTACCTTGTCGTATACCTGCTCTCACTGGCCGTGGTAACAACGGAAGTGGGACAGTCTTTAGATATTCAGTTAGGACTGTAGGCACATCCGTATATTTCTTTTTGCTTATGTAATTAATTACATTCGTCTTTATGGAAGAACATTCCACCTTTTGACCATTTTCCAAGCGTACCCTATCTTCATCATTCAAAAAATCATTCAATATTAACTGTAGAAACCTTGGATATAGACATTTTACATTTTGAGTCCGAACATCTCTTGTTCCCAAGCGTTTCATTTTTAAAATGATTTGACCAAGCACTATTTTTCCAAAATTAATCCTCAAATTATTGGCGACCTCATACCCTATTATTTGAATAAATTCAGGTATTCGATCTTGATTTGTTCTATCTGAGGAAAAAACATGGTTAAGAGTGTGAAAGAAGAAATTCCAGTACTGGGTTAGAAACGTTCTAGAAAGATTACCAGTATTGAAATTGCCATCTTGGTACCTTATAAAACGAAAGAACATTTCAATCTGTTCAGGTGTAGGATCAGAAACGAGATTTTCCATAGGAAAATGAAGAATTCGATTAACATCTCGTTCAGTGACCCTAATCGACCTACCAAATAGTCGATATGTGAATGCACACCCGTCCTGTCCAGAAGTGTTAACCGCACTGCAATAAAGTTCACACAATGCATCATGGTTAAGCTGCACCTGTGTAACTAAAGCATAGCGGATTAATGAATGTTCATTCAGAAATTGTGTCCAAGCCCGAAATTGCTCATCCTGAATGGTTTCGATTTGCTGAATGGAAACAGGATTAACTTTAGCAATTAAAAAGCTTCCCTGTAATGCCATTTTCAAAAACTTTGAGGAAATTCAAAAACAAGGGTTAGTGCGTATAACAAGAATATGAAATCCGCTCTAAAAACCACCAGCTAGATTGTAAGATCTTTCCGGTCAAAGCTTGAAATATTCAGCAATTGTGTGTATATGCTCTGTAGATCTGAAAATTGATGATGTTAAACACAAACAAAAACTCATCATTTATAAGGTTTCAAGTATTAGTGGGTTAGGTGTAATAGTGACAGGTTATGTTTGAAAAATAACACCGCTCAATAATTTCTCACCTAACTACCTAATTAGCCGAAAAAACATCTTATCACCGAAACCTGTCGGCCGAAAAAACATCTTATCGCCGAAACCTATCAGTCTATACACATACACATATAATACTTCTAATTATTATGGATTTAAAAATAATCACACAGTAAATCAAGAATTAATCCACAATAATCAGATAAACTCACAATTAAATAGACATAAAATTAACAAGATATCATTAATTGATATATGTCAATAAAATATTTATTTAATTATGCTACAATTGACTCAATTATTTACTAACTAATTACCATAAAATATAGCATTTATAAGCGTGGTAATTAATATAGAGATAACTATAAAAGGAGGACTGGATGCAAAACAAATTCACAAGTACTAAACATATGGACATTTAAAATACATGTGAACTTATAACAAATTGCAGTTATTGATTATCCAAAATTAATTAGACAGATTTAACATCCCAAGTTCACCAACTAACCTGGAGAAAGTGGATTCATCCAGTGGTTTAGTAAAGATGTCTGCAATTTGTTCATCTGTGGGAACAAAATATAATACCACAGTTCCATTCATGACATGCTCTCGTAAGAAATGATACCTGATATCAATATGCTTAGTCCTGGTGTGTTGAACTGGATTGTTGGCAATGGCAATGGCACTCGTGTTGTCGCATAGAATTGGAATTTTGTCCAACATGAGTCCATAGTCCTGAAGTTGATTCCTCATCCACAGGATCTGAGCACAACAGCTACCTGCCGCAATGTATTCTGCTTCGGCTGTCGAGGTAGATACTGAGTGTTGCTTCTTGCTGTACCAAGATGCCAACCTTCTTCCTAGAAACTGACAGCTTCCAGAAGTACTTTTTCGATCAATCTTACAACCTGCGAAGTCAGAATCTGTATAGCCAATTAGGTCAAAACCTGTTCCTTTAGGGTACCAAATCCCAAGATTGGGGGTTCCCTTAAGGTATCTGAAAATACGTTTAACAGCTATAAGATGTGACTCTTTAGGGTTAGCCTGGAATCTAGCACATAGACAAGTTGCGAACATAATATCTGGTCTACTAGCAGTTAAGTACAAGAGAGAGCCGATCATACCTCGATACTTCGTGATGTCAACTGACTTACCAGATTTGTCTTCATCAAGCTTGACTGCAGTTGGCATCGGGGTCTTGGCAGTAGCTGCTTCTTCCATCCCATACTTCTTCAGAAGATCCTTTATGTATTTTGATTGGCAGATGAAAATACCATCAGGCTTCTGAACAACTTGAAGTCCAAAGAAGAAAGACAACTCACCCATCATGCTCATCTCGTACCTACTCTGCATTAGCTTAGCAAATCTCTTGCATAGCAAATCATTAGTAGAACCAAATATTATATCATCCACATATACTTGCACCAGAATTATATCATTTTTATGCTTTTTATGAAAGAGAGTTTTGTCGATGATACCTCTTGTAAAACCATTTTCAAGTAAGAACTTGGAGAGAGTATCATACCATGTTCGAGGGGCTTGCTTGAGACCATAGAGAGCTTTGAAGAGAAAGTACACAAAACCTTCAAATTCCTTGTCTTCGAACCCAGGGGGTTGTTCAACATAGACTTCTTCCTCTAGATCTCCGTTCAAAAATGCACTCTTCACATCCATCTGAAAAACCTTAAAGTTGGAGTGTGCAGCAAATGCTAAGAACATCCTGATTGCTTCAAGCCTTGCAACTGGAGCATAGGTTTCATCATAATCAATTCCCTCTTCTTGAGAGTAACCCTTTGCTACCAATCGAGCCTTGTTCCTCGTAACAATACCATTTTCATCCAGTTTATTTCTAAACACCCATCTAGTGCCAATTACAGATTTATCTTTTGGTCTTGGCACCAGCTTCCATACTTTCTGCCTTTCGAACTGATTGAGTTCTTCCTGCATTACAGTTACCCAATCTGGATCATCAAGAGCTTCATCAACCTTTTTAGGTTCAATTTGAGATAAAAATCCTGCGAAATTGCATTCATTCTGTGTTGCTCTTCTAGTCTGTACACCCGTGTCCGGTTCACCAATGATCTGTTCAAAGGGATGCGCTCTACTCCATACCCTTTGTCTCGGCAGATTTGATCTTGATGATTCCCCAAGTTCATAATTGTGTTGAGTGTGATGACTAGTAGATCCAAAATCATTGTTTGCTCCCCCTGAGCTGTTGCTTTCAAAGTTTGATGAATCAGAGTTTAATGAATCAGCAGATGCATTCTTTGATGTTTCTTCACTTGATTGGGGTTCATTTTCATCGTTCACTTGCTCCCCCTCAACATGTGCTGCTGTCTGATCTACTGGTATAGATTGAACAATAGAGTCTGAAAGAATATCAGAAGTTTGCAGATCAGCATTTATTTCTTCATTCTCAAATCTCAGCTGGTCATGTTCATCAAAATCTTCAAGTCCTGTTATCTTTTTATCATCAAAAGACACATGGATAGATTCCATGATCACTTTTGTTCTCAGATTATACACTCTGAATGCTTTTGTTGATAGTGGGTATCCAACAAAGATTCCTTCATCAGCTTTTAAATCAAATTTGGAAAGCTGTTCTGGATGAGTCTTAAGAACAAAACATTTACATCCAAATACATGAAAGTACTTCAGGTTCGGCTTCTTATTTTTCACCATCTCATATGGTGTTTTACCATGCTTGTTTATGAGTGTAGCATTCTGTGTGAAACAAGCAGCTTGCACAGCTTCAGCCCAGAAGTAAGTTGGCAGCTTTGCTTCATCAAGCATGGTCCTTGCAGCTTCTATGAGAGTCCTGTTCTTTCTCTCTACTACTCCATTTTGTTGTGGAGTTCCAGGTGCAGAGAATTCTTGCTTTATTCCATTTCCTTTACAAAACTCTTCCATGACTGCATTCTTGAACTCAGTGCCATTATCACTCCTTATGATTTTCACTGTATGCTTAGATCCTTTGTCCAGTTATCTGACATGTTCTGTTAAGATTGATGCAATTTCTTCTTTCTTGTGCATGAAATATACCCATGTATATCTGGTGTATTCATCAACAATAACCAAAGCATATTTTTTCTTTCCAATAGACATTATATTTACTGGACCAAATAAATCAACATGCAATAAGTGATATGGCTCAAGAATTGAGGATTCAGTCTTACTTTTGAATGAAGTTTTCCTTTGTTTTGCCTTTTGACATGAGTCACATAGGCCATCTGGAGTAAAAACTGATTTGGGCAATCCTCTCACAAGATTTTTCTTCACTAGCTCATTAATGCTGTTGAAATTCAGATGAGAAAGTCTCTTGTGCCAATCCCAGCTTTCTTCAATTGATGCTCTACTCAGTAGACAGATTGCAGAGCCATCAGAGTTTGTTGAAAGCTTGGCTTCATAAATGTTACCATGCTTGTATCCCTTCAGAACAACTTTTCCTGTAGATTTGCTTACAACTTCACCGTGTTCTTCAAGGAAATCCACATGATAACCTCTGTCACAGATTTGACTCACACTTAGTAGATTATGTTTGAGTCCTGAAACTAGAGCTACAGATTCAATGATGACATTCCCAAGTTTGATATTGCCATATCCCAGAGTCCTTCCTATGTTGCCATCTCCATAAAAAACACTTGGGCCAGCCTTCTCCACAAATTCTGATAGCAGGGCTTTATTTCCAGTCATGTGTCCTGAGCATCCACTGTCCAGAACAAGGATATTTTTCCTGTTACCCTGCAATCACAAAAACCACTAATGATTAGTTTTAAGGACCCAGACTTGCTTGGATCCTTTGGTCTTATTAAGTTTGTTAGCTTTTGCAGCAGAAGTCTTATCAGAGTTTGTGCTAACATTCTTTTTATCAGAATTTATACATGTAGAATCAATCTTGAATTTATTCAAAGAGGGTTTAAGTTCATAATAATCATAATACAACTTATGATACTCTTTGCATGTATAAATAGAATGCCAAATACTGCCACAGTGAAAACAAGGATTCTGTGGCTTAAACCTAACTGAACCACTCTTAACTCCTGACTTGGGAGGTATAGAGTTTATATTTTTATTCTTCCTGCAAAAAGCAGCAAGATGGTTAGGACTTCCACAGTTATAACATTTCTTCCTAGGAGCATTGGGAATAGGCATATAGTTATTGCTTTTACTGATGCCTACCTTTCCATTTCTGTTTTTCCTAGGTTCTTTTACCTTGTTTATTCTTTTTAACACCTTCAGCTTGTGTTTAAGCTGTTTCTGAGACATTGAACTAATATCTACTGATTTGGCTTTATCCTGTTTTGGTTTGTCAGATTTTGGTACAAACCTCACATGATTAATTTTGGGTTTTGCAGCCTTTTCAGTAAATACAGGTTTAGAGGTCTCAGCTTCTAGGTTGACAGTTTTCTTTTTATCAGTGTAACCTAGACCTTCTTTCCAACAATCATTGTCTATGATATCCTGAGTTTTCTTACCAGAGTTAGTCCAAATTTTAAGAATGTTTCTTTCTTTAGCAAGTTCAGATTCAAGATAAGCATGCTTTTTCAATAATTCAGTTTTAACAAAAATAGCATCATCTCTCTCTTTATGAATTTCTAACATCTGGACTAATTCTGATTCTAGATAATCATTTCTCTTTCTAAGGTCTAGATTTTCAGATTTTATTCTTTCATTTTCTAAAGTCTGATCTCTATAGCTAACATGCAAGTTTTTAAGAAAGAGTCTTAACTCAGATATATCAGTAGTATCAAAAGCTAGAATAGAGTGAGGTACCTTGGTCTCAGTAGCTTCAGAGATACTATCAACATTTGCCATCAAGGCGTAGTTCACCTCATCTTCAGAGTCTGAAGTGTCAGCCCAGTCCTTCTTCTTTGTGATGTAAGCTTGACTTTTATCAGATTTGGCTCTCTTGCACTCAGGTGCAAAATGTCCTTTCTCACCACAATTATAGCATGTGATCTTGGACTTGTCGACTGTCCCAGACCTGCTTTCCTTTCCCTCAGCTTTTCTGAAATTCTTCTTGTCAAAATTTGAATCTCTTCGTGTGAACTTCTTTCCCTTCCTGAAGTTCTTGTAAGCCATCTTCTTGAAGCCTTTCACCATTAGGGTTGCAAGTTGTATCATCTCAGCATCACTACCATCATCATCAGAGTCTGTGAGATTGTCAGAGTTTGAGTCATCATCAGAATTTGATGACTCAGTATCAGACTTTGTAATAAGAGCCTTTCCTTTGGATTGACTTTTTTTCACAGCAATCACTTTAGAAGCTTTCTCCTCAGTTTTAAGAGCAATTGACTTGGACTTGCTTCCATGCCTCTTGCTTCTTTGTTCCATCTCAAGCTCATGAGTCTTAAGCATTCCATAGATTTCATCAAGGGACATGTCTTCTAGATCATGATTGTCTCTGATGGTAGTGGCCTTTAAGTCCCATTTCTCAGGAAGAGCCAACAAGAATTTCAGATTGGAGTCTTCAAGATTATACTCCTTATCTACCAGTGATAGATCATTCAACAATTTCAGGAATCTGTCATATATATCTGTTAATGACTCATCAGCATTTGAGTCAAAGTGCTCGTACTCATGTGTGAGTATTGTTCTCCTGTTCTTTTTGATGGCTTTGGTTCCTTGACATCTTACTTCCAAAGCATCCCAAATCTCCTTAGCAGTTTTGCATCCAATGACCCTGTTAGACATAACATTGTCAAGGGCGTTATGTAATAAATGCCTTACTTTAGCATCTTTGCTAATAGAGGAGATATCTTCAGGAGTGTAGTCTTTCTTCTCTTTTGGAATCATTTTCTGTTCTTCTCCAGCAACTACAACAGACAATTTTGTAGGCTTATGTGGACCATCATGGATTCTGTCTAAGTACTCTGGATCTGTAGCCTCCAGAAACATTTCCATCTTCACCTTCCATATGGGATATTCTAATGCCCTGAGTATTGGAACTCTAATTGATTCATATCTGCTTGTTGTTGGAGTTTGTGTTTTCTCTGTCATGATTGTATGGCTTTTTGTATAGTAACAGAGTGGCTCAAAATGAACAGTACGGTATTTATGAACAGTACGGTATTTATGAACTATTCACGTGGGCCCCGGATGAATAGTAATTTTCGTTACTATTCATGAATAGTAATTTCGGTTACTATTCAAATGAATAGTACTATTCATGTGAATAATGATTTCGATTACTATTCATATGAATAGTGATTTCGATTACTATTCATATGAATAGTGATTTTGGTTACTATTCATATGAATAGTGATTTTGGTTACTATTCATATGAATAGTGATTTTGAATACTATTCATTTCCTCTTAATTTGACATCCTTAAATATGCAGCTTCCAAAATGGAGGATATCAATACTGCTCTAAACTCAATCATACCTCTTAACAGTTTTTCTGAGTTAGATACTTCGATTCCTTTGTGAAGTGTTGACGCCTAGTGCAACTGGTCTGGTTCACAGACGGCTAACATTCACTCATGGTCTTTGTATCATGTCTTTAAGACCACTGTAATCTTTTGGCCCTTCAACTGAATCATCTGTACATCTTATTTTGTCACTGAGGCTTGATCATGTTAATGAACTTCTTTCAGCGACTTGATCCTTGTTGATGCCTGTTCTTCAACTTTCACGATCCCTGTATAGATTTAATATTATTTATCTTTTATCCTAGTTGAGTTATATATGTCCTCTATTACATATTTCATTACATTATGCTTTACAAAGATTTAAAGCTATCTATCTGTTCAGCTCGCTAGAACCAAAATAGCAAGCTGACATGAACTCGCCAGAACCAAAACAGCAAGCTGACAAGCACAGAATGGGTAACGTTGGCTTACCGTTTGTATCTGAACTATTTATATGCTACTATCATGATTTATTTGTTCTCTATACTTATTCCAGACCTGAACTAATGTTTCTTTTTTGATGGATTAAGGGGGAGAAATTTAGGAGAACTTATTTGCTTGTTTGGTCAAGATATTCGATGTGGATATGATTGATTATGCTTGTTTATCTTGAATCTGTTTTATATCAAAATGTACTAATATGCAGGGATTTATGGGGAGTTCTTATTTCTCCTAAATATTGTGTAATCATCAAAAAGGGGGAGATTGATACTCTTATGGTTTTGATGATCACATTCAGCAAGCTATTTGCTTGTAGTTTGATATAAAACATTGTGTTATGGTTGTACTAACTTGGTTTTGCAGGGTATATTAAGTCTACTAATTGTTTACAGAGAATATATAAACAGCAAGCCATTTGGTGTTACAACAGAGACAGTTTGGCAAGCCATTTGCACAGACAGACACAAACAGCAAGCCATTTGCAAACTGCCAGAAATCCTGAAGATAAAGATCAAGATTGACTCTCATGGATTTATTTCAGGAAATGTATTGTGAGGATTCTTTATTATATAATACGTACACAATATATTCTAGAGCTCAAATCTTTTCAAATATCTTTCTTTAAAACATTTTATAAAACTTATGGGAGTTTCCTTATTTAAAAGATTTTCTTTCTTCAAAATCTCCTATACACGTTTTATATACATACGAACAGAAGGGATATGTTTTTCATCGATCTCTTTCTTTCAACCTTCTGTCTAACGTTCACAAGAACGTTTGTAAAATCCCTAACCAATTGAACGTTGGAAATTGATTCTAATAGTTCGAATAATTGGTGATTGATTTTCTGAACGTTGGTGTGAAGCTTTATAAACTTATTCTTGTGTTCATTCGCTTCTAAGAATTTAGAACAATACAGAGAAAAACATTCAAGCACACAAGATTAAAAACAACTCGATTTTCATTGCTATATTCTTTTGGTTCTCTCGAGCTCTTAATATACTCATACGTGCTATATCTTAGAAAGTTCATAGTTTGAGTTGTATTCATCTATTGATTGTATTGTTCGAATTGTAAGGTTTAGTTGTTGGACAAGTTGGCTTGGGAACTAGGGTTTGGTGATCGTTGCTAGAGAAGTATACTTGGGAAGTATAGCTTAGAGAGCAAGTTCAGAAACAGGAGTTCAGCACGCCATTTGTGAACAGCTGGGTATTAAGGGAGATATATTATTGTATCTTGTAATTGGTTTTATTTCAGTGATCAATAATATATTCTCTTACCAAGTTGGTAAGGGACCAGGACGTAGACCATAGGGGTTAGGGGTCGAACCTGGCTAAAAGTCTCTGTGTTCTTTATTTTCTGCTCTTTACTTACTGCTTGCATTTAGCTTACTGTTTCTGCACTTTACTGTACTTGTTATCTGTGCATTTAGCATACCATTTGTCTCTGCATAAAACGAAATCAGTAAGCTGTTTCTGGTAATTTTTAAAATCAGACTTAGTTAAATATAGTTAGCCATTTACACCTATTCACCCCCCTCTAGGTGTGCATTTTCATTTGGTATCAGAGCTTTGGTGTACTAACATTTCTGTAACAGGAAAGTACAGATCCTATGGCACCCGCTTATGCAGAAGGAGAATATTTAGACATGCCACCACTTCTCAATGGGATTGAAAATTATGATGCTTGGAAACAGAGAATGAAGGTGCTTCTCAACAGAGATGATTCAATTGAATGGAGAGTCGTTAAAAAGGGTTCATTCACTTTTCTTGACAAAGACGGCAAGCTAAAAAGACATTGACGATTTCTCAGAATCAGAATTGATAAAATCAGGCTATAATGGAAGAGCAAAGTATACATTAATATGTGGTCTTTCAGAGTCAGATTTTGATAAGGTCTCTTCATGTAGCACAGCAAAAGACATATGGGATACCTTAAAAATGCATTATAAAGCTACAAAAACAAAACAACATGCTGATTTGAAAGATAAAAGGAAGTCAAAGGCTCCATTGACTTGGAATGATGGAAAATCTATTTCTGGTGAAGTACCAAGTGAAGAGATAATAAACTCTGCATTTGTTGGCATTGATGATATAGGAAACACGAAAGAAGTTCTTGTAGATACTGATGTGTCTAATTCAGAATCAGATTCTAGTGAGGTAAACTCTTTTCATTCCTGGAAATCTTCTGAAAATATTATTATTGGATCACTAACAATGCAGGAATCAAAAAGTGTAACCATTGAAGAACATTTGGCACTAAAAGCTGAAATCAGCAAGCTGACTGATAAGAACGCCTATCTATCCAAAATGGTTAAAGATTTGTTGCCAAAAATGGAAGAATGGGATTCAACTTCATTAGGCAAAGCTACAGAGATCAAGGAACTAAATGTCAAGAATAGTCATTTAGAGGCTAATATTAAGTTGCTTGAAAGAAGAAACAAGACCTTGACCGAAGAAATCAAAGAGCTAAGGTCTGATGTTAAAACTAAAGCTAAAGCATTGGAATCATACAAGATGAAGGAATCTAGTCAAGCCGAATCCTCAAAAACTGCTGAAAAGAGAGTTCAGTAAGCTGAACTCATCAAACAACAAGCTGAAGTGATCACCCTCCTAGAAACAGAAGTGAAAGATCTCAAGAAGGGCATGGAAACTTTTGTTCAAGGTGAAGACACTTTAAAAACAATGATGAAGAAGGCCCTGTCCCGGCCCTGTCCCGGTCTCTTACGCTATTTTCAGTCCCAAATATTAGGTGTCGGAATCTTCGATCACCTTCTACAAGAAATTTGCTTAGGCATCACGGTAAAAGAACACGTGCACCATTATTTACTTCTCAATAAAATACTACTCCAATATCGTTCAGAAACAATGAACGATAAACACCTCCAATAATTTAGTTTTCCTCTCGAATGAGTAGAGGAAATGTTTATGAAAAATTGTTCTGATCATGGATTGGGAATATGGTAACCCATGTTAGTATTCTCAACTTACTATGTATATATAACTCCACTTATAAATATCAGTTAATATATAGTATGAAGATATTACTTACCATATATCTATTATCTCCTCGGCTAGTACGAATAAAGTATCTCGATAAATGTCTCCTCAATATGGACCAACTCATGAAATAATATCCGGTATAAACAACTAGGTAGATTACTTTCATTAAATCATCTTTGTTATCTCTCCGGAACAAAGCGGTTTTAAGAGAACATTTTGAAAATGATATTCATCTAATTAAATAAATTTAATTAGACGAATAAGGTTTATTAGTGATGTTGCCTTTAGGTTAATTATTTCGAAATTCTTTTTAAAAAGCTTTGTCCGGGTTTTCGAAAATTCTATTCTCCTCAGCACTTCGTGCTCATCGCCTACTCCTTATGTTACATCATCTACTTGGAACGTAGGTTACTTCTAACCATACTTTCAGATCTCTTCATTATGTTTACTCGCATTTAACTACTATTACGAACAACTTTCATTACAAAATATCTCTACTCTGAACGATAGAGTAAGAGTTAGTATACTTGCCTGGTACTCCGGATGTAGCAGGGGCTCGTAGCGGAATCCGACAATCTAACAAAGTCAAGAAAACACGAGATTAATCCCCTATATGATCCACTTATAATTCAATGCTTAGACACTTAAGCCAATCAAAACCAAGGCACTAAGGGGTCATCCTAGACTCGTACTAAGTCCATGTTAGACGACAAACACTTACGACATAAGTTTGGTTCGAAATCGATCCTCGAATTCAAGTTATACTCAACTACTCAACCATTTATAACCTCGTTCTTTACACCAATATGTTGCCTTGATAATCCTTTACAAGTTTCGTGTTTTAGTCGACTCAAAATTCCTCTTTTAACTTAGCCAAAACGAATGGTCAAAGTAGTACCTCTAGAGTTGACTTTATTGAAAATTACTATTCCTTGACTCGCACTCCAACACTTTTAATAAATCACTGGAAATGTATTTAAATACGAAACCACTTCTAAAATCATCTTTTGTATTTGTAGTATTTATCATAAAAATATTAATTAAAAAATACGGGTCTAGATAGGTGAAATGTATTTTCAAAGTTGGGTCAACTGCAGATTTTTACTATTTGCACCACTTTTACTGAAACGTTCATAACTCGACAACCTTTAACTCAAATGACGCACCGTTTTCGCATGCACGATCTAGAGAATGTCTAGAAGGTAGCTAGATCAAGACATGGCTCTAGTCAGAAGACCTATTTTTCGGAATTTTACAAAACAGGGCAGTGGGTGGTTTTGGTGAATAGTGTCATTCATATAAGGGCTTTTCACTCGCGCAACCTTGCCTAACGCATTTTTATAAAATTGAAAAATAATCCTTTGGACTCGAAACCTTCGCTCATACTTTGATAAATGACCTTATTATTTATCACTCAAAATATCATACTCTAATTCCATTTTTAAGGGTCTCAAACATAACCACAAAGTTGGTACATTTCTGCGACATCAATCTTCGAACAACTTTCACTAAAATGGTCATATCTCCTAAACCGTAAACTCTTTTGATACGATTCTTGTGGCCACATAAACTAGACAACAATATCTACAGAAAATGGTCAGTGGTTACAATTTAAACATGATTAAGTTCTCGGATGGCTACTGTCAACATGGTTCGAAAAATTTGGGCATTAGGACGGCTCTAAATCGAGCATTTCCATTTTGTAACTCCTCTAATGAGCCACACAAAGCAACCCATACTCTAATATTACAAACCAACCATCATACTAAGCCTGTAGGGCCAGTGGTAAGGTCCTTTGACCACCACTCATCATAAACATCTCAAAACAAGGCTTAACAATCATATAAACTCTTAAGATGAACTCATCTTTCCACTAACATCAAAACTCCACCAAAACTCATATAAATAAAAGGTAAAGTTGAGGTTTATACCTTCCTTGATACTCTCACAATACTAAAAAAGCTTTGTACACCTTATAATAGCCTTGGATAGTCTTAACAAAGCCTAAAAGCCATGAACAAAACATGAAAACAACTTAAAAACACTATTCATCATCAACTTTGTAAAATCTATATAAAATCGAAAAATTAGAGATTGGTTCTAAAATTTTTACCACACCTTCTACTCTTCAAGGGCTTTCTTTTGAGATATAGATCACAAGATTTGGTGCTCGGTTGCTAGGGTTTTTGGCCCCTTCTTGCTGCTGGGCAGAAACTGAAAAAAAAGTGGTCTTGCTTTTTCTTTCTTTTCCACCAATCTTGACTTTGTCAACTCAATTTTTATGAAATATCTAGGTAGGATCAGATGTTATGGCTGTGTATTGATCTCGTAGGTTCTTGTGCAAAGAGTATGCAAGAAGCTTGGTTGATATTTGTTTGATTTTTGGTTGATTTAAAGTGATTTAAATCACTTAATTCCTAAAGTATTTTGTTTTAATCCTTGAATTAAATCTTTTAATCCACTTGATATGATGCACTTGATGATCATGTATGGTATCTAATCTCGTTATGAACTCAATCCATAATCCATAATTCGTTCATTTAATCGCTTAATCTCGTTATAAAGTTCTAGCGATTCCTAGAACGTTCGTTATACTAACTCAGGGTTTTCGTTCTAAATCCTTAAATCACCTTAAATAAAATAATAAAATATAAAATCCTCAAATCCACAATTTTAATAACTCACTCCCTTGATGATATTGATATATACTTTACTGCCCGGTCAAATATTCCATAAAAATAAACTTTGATTTTTCTGAATTCTGATCGTATTTACATACACTCATTTACTCTGTGGATCACTAATACGGCTTCGAAACATCCAAACCATGTCACGTACATAGGTTGGCAGGAAAATTTTCCTAGTCCTCAAAATCACTATTCATCCGAAATTTTACTATTCATCCATGAAAATCACTATTCATCCCTAAAATGAAAATTTTTCTCAAGTACAGAAATTTGGGTTATTACATTCTCCCCTCCTTAAAAGGATTCCGTCCTCGGAATCAACATAATCAATAACTAAGGTTGCTTATCTCGTACTCTACTTCCCAATATCTTCTCATCACTTCTACCAGCTTTATGCTTTCGTATCTCGATTATAAACTCTCATGCTATACCGTCTATTCCGTCTTTGATACTCCTCTCCCATTCTTTAACATACCTCTATGTTAATATCGGCTCATCATTTATATACGCATTCACGATAATAAGTAAACGTGTACCTGCTATCTCGTCCATCTCCCTCATGCCATCAGCCATCGTCATTTTAAAAATCCTAGCGGTTGATTGGTTGCTATTAGCTCCACCGCTTTGTTGTGATGCCGCTGGTCCCGTTGCTGACGCCTTACAATCTATAGACCACGGTTATAACACCTACCTTTCGTTTTGCACATACTCTCGTATGCTTCTTCCCACATGCCTATTTTAATCCCTCTTTCCTACTTAGGGTATTAGCCACCACATTGGCCTTCCCCGACTCGTAATTATTGCACCTCGAAATCCTTCATTAATTATACTCACTTCCTCCGTTTATCCTTATCCTGACTCTATCATCAAAATACACCTTACCCTCAATAGTAAATCTCACTTATGCCTTAAAATTCCTCATATTGTTTTCTCTTACTAATCATCTAATATACCTCTTTCTTCTCATTTTATCCTCCTGAATCAATTCACTCTCAGCCTTTACCATGGCTGCTTCTTATACCCATATCTCATAGTCCCTTATCTAAAACACTGCATTATTATATTCAATCTATTGTTTCAATCCCTATTGAAATATTCTAGCTCCTTCCTCCTCCAAATCCATACATAATACCATCATACTCTTCTTGTTTTGTTTCCATCTATAAAATCCACCCTATCTATCTCTTCTATACTTTCCCAAAAGTCACAGCCTCACTCGATTTCAACTTATCCTAAAATGGTTTAGTCTAATAAAACTGCATACCCATGAAATATTTATTTATGAAAACAAAACAATACATATCTGTACATATACATATATATATATATACATATATATACCTGCAGTTATATACATATATATGCATATTTATGGATACATATCTCTATATACTCATTTATTAAAAAAAAATTTAACCCAATAAATAAATCATGGATACACATTTTTCTCATCCTAATTGATTCTACTACTAGTATTGGCCATCATGCCTCCACCCTAACTACCCCTTGAGGCTCTACCATATAACTTCCCTATCGGTTTCCGTATTTCTAATTTTCCTTCTCTTGTCTTGAGGGTATTACATAAACAGTCCCTATTATTATTGACTCACATCACTTCTAAAGAGTTCCATAACTACCTTTCTCAGTCACTAAGGGTCTTACTTAACTCATCTTTGGTACTACCCCCAATAGTCCAACCACAAATTCTACATAAGCTCTTCCGTCACTTTCTTATCTCGTCATAACTTCTCATACTCTCGTTCTAAGGTTTATAACCTACCACTCTGATACCATCTGTAACGCCCCCAACTTCCGTACAAGGAATTTGGGTCGCCAAGTCTTCATCCACCCACATAGAGCAATACCTTTTCACAATATATTCTACTACAACAATAAAAGTAGTCTCTATGCATCTAACTCCACGTATTATAGTCTTAGAACAAGTTCTCAATAATTCCAAAAGTTATTACATCTCAAGTTCACTTCCCAGAATCTCTGTGTTAGATATTGATTCAAGTGATATCAGGATCTGGATTGTTACTGATCAAGATACTGATGCTGACGTCATCAGGAATGCAACGTCAGTATGAAGGTATCGTCAGTATTAGAAGCTGGTCAGGATTTCGTAAAGATTCTCATTAGACCAGAGATCAAGGAAGATTGATATGTCGGTTCCTAATTTATAGGAAGGCAGCTATCATACAAGATATGCATTCAAAGATATATGTAATTGATTTAGAATATCTTGTAATTGATAGTGTAACTGTGTTTGCTATATAAACACAGTTTAGGTTTTACATTAGAGTAATCGAATACACGAGTTATTCTGTAACCTAGCAGCTCTTAAGAACACAAGAATTTCTTAAGAGAGTTTTTAACAGTTTTATATCAGAATTAATAAAGCTGTTATTGATTCATACTTGTGTTATTTCTGTTTAAGTCGAAAATCTTATACAATTGTATTGAACCCCCCTTCTACAATTGTTATTTACTGGGCAACAATTGGTATCAGAGCAAACTGATTAATATTAATCAGAAATGATCTTAAGATGTCGACAAGCAAGTATGGAAGCATCAAAATTCCAATTCTCAAGAAAACTGAGTATCCAACATGGAAGGTGAAAATGCTGATGTATCTGGAAGCAACTGATCCAGACTATCTTGATAGGATCAATGATGGACCATTTCTTCCAACAAGATTAGTTGCAAGAACAGAGACTGTTGCTGAACACTATGTCATTAAGGCAAAGAGTGAGTGGACGACAGAGGAAAAGGCTCAAGTACTCAAAGATGCAAAGGTAAAAAATATTTTGCATAACAGTCTTGATAATGTCATGTCAAACAGGGTAATAGCATGCAAGACTGCAAAGGAAATTTGGGATACTTTGGAAACTCAATGCCAAGGTACTGAATTTATCAAAAGAAACAGAAGGGCTCTGTTGATTCAGGAGTATGAGCAGTTCGATGCTAAATCTGATGAAAGCCTTACTAATATGTATGATAGATTTTTGACATTACTGAACAATCTATCACTAGTTGGCAAAGAGTATGATCCAGAGGACTCAAACACCAAGTTTCTCAGAGCTCTAACTGAGGAGTGGGATACTCAAGCTTCAATCATAAGGCATCAATATGATTTGAAGATGCTGACTCTTGATGAAGTTTATGGGATGCTTAGAACCTATGATCTTGAGGTTCAACAAAGAAAGAATAAGAAGAATGTCAAGACAAAATCTATTGCTTTGAATGTTGAATCAATATCAAAGGGAAAAGCTGAGGAGGTTTCTAGCAGAAAGAGTAGAGTGGTAGAGTCAATTCCTGATGACTCATCATCAGATACTGATACTAAGTCTGATTCTGATACTGATGATGACTCTACTGATTCTGATATAATGGAAATGGTTGTTATGATAGTCAAGGGCTTCAAGAAGATGAAGTTCAGAAAGGCTAGGAAGCAAGGGAAATTTCAGAAGAGAACCTTCAATGCTGACAAAGACAGGTACAAGAAGAAAGAAGAGAAAAGCAGCAAATTTGACAAGTCAAAAGTCAGATGCTATAACTGTGATGGAATGGGTCACTTTTCAACTGAGTGCAAGAAGACCAAAACCAAAGCTCTCATTTCTTCAAGCAAAGATTGGATGGACTCATCATCTGACTCTGAAGAAGAAAAAGTGAATTATGCTTTGATGGCTAAAACTGATGAGACTTCTGCTGGTAAAAATAAGGTATCTGAAATTTTGTTTGATTTTGATACTAATAATGTCTCTGAGCTAAGATCTTTTTTAAAATCTCTGCATATTAGTTTTAGGAGTCAATCTCTTGAAAATACTAGAATAAAATCTGAAATGGCAGAGGTTGTTAAGAGAAATGATCATCTAGAAGCTGAGTTAATTTTCTTGCAGGAAGTTCAAGCAGAATGTGATAATGCTAAACACATGAAACTTGAAATAGAGTTTAAATGTAATGAACTAGAAATGCAACTTAAAGAGGCAAATGAAAAACTCAGAACCTGGACACATTCTGGAATCCAGGAACTTCCATAACGTTGGCATGACTCATGAAATTATTACTGATAAAAACTGGAAAGAGTATCTAGGTTATAAGCCAGAGAATGAGAATAAGGACAAAGAAAAGTTGTTTCATCTAATCCAGGAAGAGTTATAGTTGATGACTCAACAAATCCAAAAACCTACAGATATGTCACAGACAGTACTAAAACCAAATTAAAACCTGTTAATTATGTGTATCCAGAAAATCCCAAATCTACTTCAGATAAGGGATCCACTTCTACACATAATTCTGAGACTAGAACTATCAAAAACAAGAATGTAGGTCTTTTGTCTAAGAAACAATTAAGGGATAGAATCTGTGAAGTAACAGATAGGAAGAAAGTTCCAACTGTCAAAAGGAACAGGAATGGTAAAGTTGGAATAAACAAGGAGAATAATTATAAGTATATTCCAAATGCACCAAGGAAAGTATGCTTTAACTGTGGTAACTCTAATCATCTTGCTACTGATTGTAGGAGGAGTAAAAAGAAGGCTACTGTAGTTCCTAAGTCTGACATTAGGAATAGATCAGTATTTTATAAACCACAAAATCCATGTTTCCACTGTGGTAGTAAATGGCATTCTCATGGACTCAATCCTGATGAAGGCATTTTTACAAAAAAATCTTCTGCTGCTAAAAATGTTAAGTTGCATGAAAAGAGAACCCAACAAGTGTGGGTTCTTAAAAATTCTAACTGAGTTCTTTGTGATTCTGATTGTAGGGTAAAAAGAAAAATGTGTTAGTCATGGATAGTGGATGCTCTGTGCACATGACTGGAGACAAAACCTTGCTATCAGAATTTGAGGAGAAGGCTGGCCCAACTGTGTCTTATGGAGATGGCAACATTGGACAAACTTTGGGATATGGAAGTATTGTAATTGGAAATGTCATCATTGAAAAAGTAGCTCTGGTGAAAGGACTCAAACACAATCTGCTAAGTGTTAGTCAAATCACAGACAGAGGTTATCATGTCAATTTCAATGATACTCATTTTGAAGTAATCAGCAAATCTTCAGGGAAGGTTGCATTAACTGGTCAAAGACATGGTAACATTTATGAAGCCAACATTAATACCAATACTGATGGTCCAGCTACATGCCTCATCAGCAAAGCTTCTGTAGATGAAAGTTGGAATTGGCATAAGAAGCTTTCTCATCTCAACTTCAACAATATAAATGGGTTGGTTACGAAAGACTTGGTAAGAGGATTACCAAAGGCATTGTATACTCCTGATGGACTCTGTGATGCTTGTTAGAAGGCTAAACAGAGAAGGACATCATTCAAGAGTAAATCTGAATCCTCAATTGATGAACCATATCACATGCTTCACCTTGACTTGTTTGGACCAGTGAATATAATGTCCATCAGTAAGAAAAGGTATACTCTAGTCATTGTTGATGAATATACTAGATTTACCTGGGTTTATTTTCTGCACAGAAAAGATGAAACAGCTGAGATACTTTTGGCCCATGTGAGACTCATCGAGACTGGCACAAAGTATAAAGTCAAGATTTTAAGAAGTGATAATGGAACTGAATTCAAAAATTCAACAATGGAAGAGTTCTGTAAATACAAAGGAATAGTTCAACAATTCTCTACTCCAGGCACACCCCAGCAAAATGGAGTAGTTGAAAGAAAGAACAGAACTCTTATTGAAGCAGGTAGAACTATGTTGGAGGAAGCTAAACTTCCTACATATTTCTGGGCAGAAGCAGTCAACACAGCATGCTACACTCAGAATATTACATTGATCAATAGACATGGTGTAACTCCTTATCAGATGATCAAGGAAAAGAAGCCAAGTCTGAAGCATTTGCATGTATTTGGCTGTAAGTGCTTTGTTCTAAGACCTCATCCTGAACAGCTTGGAAAATTTGAAACTAAAGCTGATGAGGGCATCTTTATTGGCTATCCATCAACAAGAGCCTTTAAAGTCTACAATCTAAGAACAAAGACAGTCATGGAGTCAATAAATGTATCTTTTGATGATAAAAAGATTACAGGAATTTCTGAAGACTTTCATGATGATTTGATTTTTGCAAATGAAGCCTCCAAGAATTCTGATGAAATCTTGTCAGATACTGAAAATTCCTCAAATACTGATGAACTGTCTATTACTGATGAAATACAGATTACTGATGGAAATGCAAATTTTGAGGGGGAGCAACATCAAGAGACCATCAACAATGAAACAAATCAAAAATCAGGAAGAGATTCATCAGAAATAGATTCAAGTGACAATTCTGACAGCAGATCAGAAACAGATAGCAATATCTCAAGGGGAGCTTCTAAAAACAATAGTTCTCTTGAAGATAATACCAATCATGGGGAAGCATCAAATTCAAGGAATGAT
Organism: Kitagawia praeruptora; assembly: GCA_037693485.1. Classification (NCBI taxonomy): domain Eukaryota; kingdom Viridiplantae; phylum Streptophyta; class Magnoliopsida; order Apiales; family Apiaceae; genus Kitagawia; species Kitagawia praeruptora. The sequence continues at coordinate 86,010,507 of CM075347.1, read as the reverse complement.
CTACCACCAGTAAGGAAATGGACTAAAAGTCATACACCTGATTTAATTATTGGGAATCCTGAAGTAGGTGTTAGAACCAGAAGTGCAACTCAAAATGAATGTCTTTATCATAACTTTCTGTCAAAGGAGGAACCTAAGAAAGTTGAAGATGCACTAAAGGATGCTGATTGGGTAATGGCTATGCAAGAAGAACTAAATGAGTTTGAAAGAAATGAAGTCTGGAAACTTGTACCAAGACCTAAAGGAAGGTCCATTGTAGGTACAAAGTGGGTATTCAGAAACAAGACAGATTCAGATGGCACTATCATCAGAAATAAAGCAAGACTAGTTGCAAAAGGATATTCTCAACAAGAAGGAATAGACTATGATGAGACATTTGCTCCTGTTGCAAGACTGGAAGCTATCAGAATTTTTCTTGCGTATGCAGCTCACAAGAAATTTAAAGTTTTCCAGATGGATGTGAAAAGTGCTTTTCTCAATGGAGAATTAGAGGAGGAAGTTTATGTTGAACAACCTCCTGGCTTCGTTGATTCAAAACATCCAGATTATGTCTTTAGACTGGATAAAGCACTTTATGGACTAAAGCAAGCTCCAAGAGCCTGGTATGAGACATTGGCTCAATTCCTACTGGAAAGTGGGTTCAAAAGAGGTACAATTAATAAAACCTTGTTTTATTTGAATCATGGTAAGGATTTGCTATTAGTTCAAATTTATGTTGATGATATCATTTTTGGGTCAACTAACTCTAAATTATGTGAGAAGTTTTCAAAGCTAATGCAGTCTAGATATCAAATGAGCATGATGGGAGAAATGAGCTATTTCTTAGGTCTACAAGTTAAACAGACTGATGATGGAATCTTTATCAATCAGTCAAAATACACAAAGAACCTATTGAAGAAGTTTAACATGCAAGACATCTCTACTGCATCAACTCCCATAGCTACAACTACCAAACTTGATCCTAATCAAGGTACAAAGGTGGATGTAACTAGTTACAGAGGTATGATTGGCTCACTATTGTATCTAACTGCTAGTAGACCAGATATCATGTATGCAACCTGTCTATGTGCAAGATTTCAGGCAGAACCAAGAGAACCACATCTTATAGCTGTCAAAAGGATTTTCAGATACTTGAAGGGCACACCATCACTTGGCCTTTGGTATGCTAGGGAATCTGATTTTAATTTATGTGGTTATTCTGATGCTGATTTTGCAGGCTGTAAGATAGACAGAAAAAGTACTTCAGGCAGTTGTCAGTTTCTTGAAGGAAGACTTGTTTCTTGGTTTAGTAAAAAGCAAAAGTCAATCTCTACATCAACTGCAGAAGCTGAGTACATTGCTACAGGAAGCTGTTGTGCTCAGATCATGTGGATGAGAAATCAGCTAATGGACTATGGTTTGTCATATTCAAAAATACCTATTTATTGTGATAACCAAAGTGTTATTGCTATGACAGGAAATCCAGTGCATCATTCTCTTACTAAGCATATCAGTATAAGATATCATTTCATAAGAGATCAAGTAATGGAAGGAACAATTGAGTTACACTTTGTTCCTACTGATCAACAGCTAGCTGATATATTCACCAAGCCACTTCCTGAAGCTACATTTACAAAGTTGGTGAATGAACTGGGAATGGTAAACTATGACAGTTTCTGAGAACAGAGAAAGACCAAATACTGATGTTCGTCGAATCCTGATGCATTTCAAATCCTGATGAAAAGTCAATCCTGACTTCAGTCAAACATCAAATACTGATGCGACGTTTCACTTATCAGTAATGTATATCAGTATTTTGTTTTCTGTTCTATTTGTAATTCTTGAACTTATTAATAGGGTGATTACTTTAATTAGTTTTCATGTTTATTTCTTTTATTTAATTCTTTGAAAAACAAGTTCAATGCAGAAAACAATGAATAAGATTATAGAGAAACAAAAATTTTCATTGATAATAAGAAATAGATTACATTTAAAGATTACATCTTTTTGTTCTCTATCTACTAATCTATTCAACAGGAAAATCCAAACCACTCCATTGTTAGTAGCCATCCCAGATCCCATCTTTGCCACTTTGTTTGGGTGGAGGTTGACAGGGATAAGGTTATTTTTGGTGACATATTCATTAACAATGGTTGATGGAGTTGGATGAGGATGCCTTAGATGAAAGCCATGCTAATGTTGCTTGAAGGGCATCATCGATGTCAATCACTTTTGCAGGTTTTTCCTTCTCGATTTCCTCGAGACCTGCATCCATCTGCAACCAGAGAGTCTCAAGTTGTCTTTCCCAGTCGAAAGTATCAAACTCTTCACGAGTATAACTGAAGATATCTCTTTTCTCGACGAGATGAAGATTCTTTTCTATGATGCTAAGTTTTGCCATCTCTGTACTGAGAAATTTTGCAAGAAAAGCTTTTGGTTTGCAGGAGAGAAGAAGAAGAAGAAGGGTTAAAAAGTAAGTGGACAAGTCTCTAGGATTAAATAGAGAAGCATGAAACGAGAATATGAAACGATTCATATTTCTGGTGTAAGTACTAGGTATTTTTTGATTGTGATGTTTTAAATTTCTTTATTTAAAACAAATTACCTTGTTTTATTTTAATCACAATCTTATTTCTCAAATAATACGGGCGTGTGTATTGTACTCACTTGAGTATATACATACAGTTTGAAAATCGTGACGCGTGCGGTTATTACCACTCTTACACGTAATTTTGTCCATTACCTATGTGTGCACGAGTAGATTGCTGACTCTTTGAGAAAACATTAGTTTTGTTTATAATTAATCTAGTTTTCTAAATTGATTCCTTGATTCTCGAAGTATCAGTATTGTATCTTCTTTATCACTTTGTGCGAACACAAACCCTGAATCGAAAATCATAAATTCCTACACATTCGATTTAAAAATGTCTTCATCTGCTTTCATAAACAATAAAGTTGTAATTCATGGTGTTACTTTTGCTCCTAACAACTTTACTACAGTTCTTGATCATCAGGAACTAGATAATGATTTTCATATCATTCAGGATCTTTTGGCCTCAAGTCCAATCAATTATGCTCTAACTCAACCTGCCAAAGTTTCTTTTAAGAGTGTTATGCAGGTGTGGAGTACTGCTGTTTTTGGTGACTGTATGCCATCAGGAAAGCCGAATATGAGTTTTGAATACAATGGTATTACACATCAAGTCACTCCAGATGTTGTTTGTAAAGCTCTTCAACAACCATCTCTAAATGGTGAGATTCCAGAAAAGTTTACTGATGCTTTTCTTTTGGAGTTTGCTTTAAAGTTGGGCTACAATGGACAACTAAAGAAATTTGGAGATCTATTCAGAACTAAGCTTAAGAAGGAATGGAATTTCTTCTTTGATACCATAAGTAGGTGTTTCTTGAATAAGGTGTCTAACTTTGATGCCTTGCCTACTGCCTCAGTTCACATTGGGTACTCTCTAATCTATGAAACTCCTTTTGATTATGGGTCTTTTATATTGCGAGCATTAACTGCTAGAAAGAAAGATAAATGTGGTTTTGTCTGCTATACTAGATTTATTCAGTTAATATTCTCGTACCTATGTCCCAATGTTGAATTTGCTGAGGATACAGATTTATCTATCTTTAAGATTTCTGCTAATAACATCAGTTCTCTGCTTAAGAGTGATAAGGCAAATGGTTTTGAAGGTATAAATGCATATATTCCTAATGAGGTCAGGCTTCTTTTAACCAAGCGAATGCCTACTCATTATGGATCAATTACTGATGGTCAAGGACCTAGTTCTGGTGCTATGAGACAAGACATTACCAATCCTATTTCTAACCAAAGCACTCAACTCAAACACTCTACCAAACAGTCATCCACCTCTAGTGTCTCCCAAAAGGCATTAGTTGAAAGATCAAAGAAATTAGCTAGGTCTGATGTGTCTGGAAGACAATCAGGATCAAAGGATTTCTCCACTCAAACTCACTCTCAAAAGAAGTTAAAAGGGGGTGAACAAGGGGTTCTGGCAAAGGAGAAATCTGTACTTAAAGTTGATCAATCTTTGATTGACATTGGGGTGTATAAGGAAACAAGAGAAAAGAGGAAATTCAGTCAGAAAATTGATTCTGAGTCTGATTATGATTCTGATGATGACAAAGTTCCTTTATCTGTTGCTTTGAAGAAAAAGGAAGTCATTACTGTAGCTCCCAAAGAAATGGCTGTTTCTGAAAAGCCAAAGAAAAGAAGGAGATTACATAAAAAGAGTCCATACTTCATTCCTCTAGAGATACAGAATCTTGATGATACTATAGACAATGATTAGAATCTGGTTGTATCATCAGTTCCTGACTCAACTACCAATCCTGATATTTCTACTCCTGATGCTACACCTGTGAAGACTGTTGAAATTTCTGATTCTCCAAAGCCTGCATCTCCGAAGAGAAGAGTAATTGAGATGTCTGTTGATGCTGTGAACAAGATTGCAGCACAGCTTGGATTCAAACCTGTCTCACTTCAACAGAAAGATTCTTCTGAGAAGGTTTTTCAGAGACACAAGAAACAGAGGACCACTTCACCTCTGAAAGGATCTAGCCCACAAGAACCTGAACTACAAAGTAGTTCAGCAGCTACTGCATATCTAGTCACACAAGAACCATTCATTCAAAGTATGGATGCAGACATTGCTGAAGGAATAGTCCCACAAGAACCACTCTCTCAAAGGGAAAGTGAAGACAAAAATATTCCTGCCACACAAGAACCATCTTCTCAAAGTGAAGATGCGGCACCGTCACAACAGCAAAGGAGTTTACTGACAATGCTCAAGGGGCTTCTGAATTTGAAATTGACTTAGTTCAAAGTCTGGTTGATAAAGCTGCTCATGCCAAGCATATTGCTGAATATGATGAAATACTAAAGGACACTGCACTTGAGAGAAGCACACAAGAACCTTTAACTCAAAGTGTTGAAGAAGCTTCACAACCTCAGACTACACAAGAACCATCAGTAGTTAATACTGATGCAAGTCATGCTTTAGTTGCAGTTGTCAATCCTGATGTAAGTACTACTGATCCACTTATTCCATTGCTTATCGAGCCAATTTCTGCAAGGCCAATGGATTCTTTAACTACTTCGTTAGGTAACATCTCTATCTCTACTTCTCTTAACACTGATAGTATGATTACAGATAGACCTGATACCAGGGATACCTCTATTTGTATGACTTCAGTTCACTCTTCTCAGCCACCTCTTATTTCTTCACAAATAAAAATGAGCCAGAGCTTTTCTAGTGAGGATGAGAGAAAACAATTAGAGAAAAAGAAGAGTGATGAGAGGCAGTCCCCTGAACTGGAAAAAGGAGAGGTAGACATGAGTGAGAAGTTACCAACTTCAAGTGAGGTAGAAGTTGCTATTGAAAGCAACTTAGGTAATGCTGTGAGAAGTGATGAGATCACTTTAAAAGAAAAGAGAGATCTAGGAAATGTTTCTATTCCTATTGCAGGTCTTCAGGAACCAACAGTTCCATCTACTGTTGCTTTGAAATTGAAAGGAGTTACGAATCCTGAAGATAATGTGGATAATAAAATTCCTGAGTCTGATGATAGCTCAGATGATGATGATGATCATGCTGACGATGATCCTGAGGCAATTCAAATGCAGGCAGCAATAAAAGCAAGTCTACTATCTACTTATGGGTCTTCGAGTAGATACATGCAGTCTGTTACTCAAGAAGAGTTCAGAGGGGAGTACAGTTCCTTACTTCCTCCTAATACTCAAGCTGCAAGGGGATATGAATGGGATACTGAATGGAATCAGCCGAATGCTGAGATGAATTTTCAAAATGCTCTTTTTCATTCTGGTCATATTGCCATGAGGATGCCTACTCCTGAACTTAAGGCCCTTCTCAAGACTAATGCTATTCTAGCAAAGGGATTGAAGAGTGAGATTGATTCTATGAAGGGTGTTAATGATAAATTTCAAGCAGGTATTCAAACAACTGTTTCTATATCTGCTACTGCTTCTCAAGCTCGTCTTCTTGCTGATGATGTTAAAGCACCTGCAAAGAAGATGGATTCAAGAATGGCTGTCTTGGAATCGAAAGTTGACAATATTGATGAGACACTCAAGCTTATCTTATCTTTCTTTATTCAAGAATATGCAGATGTCAAAAAGGGGGAGAAGGTAGTCAAAACAAAATGTACACCTAATCCAGTTGTAAGAAAGGATAAGGATGATACTTCTGGAAATGATGGTGGTACTAGTACTCAACAACATCATGGGAAAGGGAAAGGAACCTCTGATGCTGGTTTAGTAAAGGGAAGGAGTTCAACTCAGACTCAAACTAATCAGTCAACTCATGTTTCTGAATCTGGAAAAAGAAGGCAAACTCTGTCTACAATTCCTGAAGGTGATGAAGATATGTTGATTACTGATGTACAAGATGCTCCTCACCTCTTTGAAGAAATTATCACTGAATCAGGTGGAAGTGAACTTGTTTATCGAAATAGTGATAAGTTTCATCAGTATCATGCTAAAAAGGCACTTGAATTAACTTCTGAAGAAAATCCTGATATGACTACTGATGAAATTGTAAAGGAACAAAACTGGATCTTTGAGGAGATTGCAAGACAGAAGAAAGATCCTACTGCAAGAAGAGGAAGAGGCAGAGGAGGAAGAAACAGAGGCAGTGGAAAGAATACTGTACAGGCAAGTACAAGGCAAACAAGATCTAGTGGAATCAGAATTGAAGAAGTGTTTGATGAAAGAAAGAAGAAAACTCCACTTCTTCTTGAATTGGTTCCAGACAACAAATTTAATGTTTCTGATGAAACAGTTGAAGAAGAAAGTTTGCTAAGAACTAGGAGGAAAAAGTTAGTTGTGAAAGCACATGAAGGTGTTTCTGAAGGATCTCAATTAGATGAGATTAATCAAAGAAGGTTCAGGGAAGTTGAAGAAAAAAGAAAGCTCAAGAAAACTAATAATGATATTACTGAAGATGCAAGAATTGAGTACTTGAAACGAATCTTTGAATCTGATAAAGATATGTGGTATGATTCCAAGAAAGTTTTTGAGGAGGAAAATCCTAGTGAGTCAAAGCACAAGCAGAAAAGAAGAAAATGGGTTCATGTTGATGATATGAAGTATACTGGACCAAGGATTTTCAAATCTGCTGGTATGTATTTACCACCTCCAATGACTCCTGGTCTTCAGAAAGCTAAAGCTTCTGAATCTGATGAATCTCCACCAATGTGGATCAAAATGCAATCTGAACTGACAGGACTGGTACCATACACTAGAAGTGGTATTGGTTTTAAAGATGCTGAAATAGAATTTACAGCTCAAATGGATCAACATTTTCTTACTAAGAAATTTGGTGATGAACTGACTATTGATGATCTTTGGGAACTTGAATCTGTTATAATTGTTGCTTGCGTTGTGGACTCTAAGAAAGTGGAGAAGATGTTATACTTCATGAAGGACAAGAGTGTTAAGAGATTGTTTATTCATGATGTGTTATGCAAGACAACAAAAGAACTGAAATATGTTCTTTATTTACTTGAAAACAGAAGAATTCCTGATACAGAAGCCAGTGTTTATCAAAACTGGTGTGGTATGATCTTAGGTACAATCAAATCCAGGTTTCTAGATGATGGATCAAGGTATGATGGTAATTATACTCCCATGTACTTGAACACAGAAGGTCAAGAAGTAGAAATGCAAAAGGGTTCAGCTGTTAAAGAAGTAATTCTGATGCAAGAACAGTTATCTTTGAATCCTGGAGGAAGAGATCTTGCATATTTACTATTGGGAGAGTTAGATTTACCAAGGAGCTCAATTCAGAATCTCAGGGCTGGTATTTATCAGATTAATAAGAACAATGAAGAACTCAAGAATCTGAAGAAAAGACTGATTCAGGTTCTGGCAGAGAAGGAAGAGGAATTGTTATCAAGATTCTTGAAGATAAATAATTTCTTTGTGAGAATTTCTGAGACTAAGCCTGAAGATTACTAGTAGAATTTTGTTTTGAGTTTTTGACATCATTGAATCAAATAATTTGTGCTTTATTTCATTAAGTACAAATTGGGGGAGATTGTTAGATATTGATTCAAGTGATATCAGGATCTGGATTGTTACTGATTAAGATACTGATGCTGACGTCATCAGGAATGCAACGTCAGTATGAAGGTATCGTCAGTATTAGAAGCTGGTTAGGATTTCGTAAAGATTCTCATTAGACCAGAGATCAAGGAAGATTGATATGTCGGTTCCTAATTTATAGGAAGGCAGCTATCATACAAGATATGCATTCAGAGATATATGTAATTGATTTAGAATATCTTGTAATTGATAGTGTAACTGTGTATGCTATATAAACACAGTTTAGGTTTTACATTAGAGTAATCGAATACACGAGTTATTCTGTAACCTAGCAGCTCTTAAGAACACAAGAATTTCTTAAGAGAGTTTTTAACAGTTTTATATCAGAATTAATAAAGCTGTTATTGATTCATACTTGTGTTATTTCTGTTTAAGTCGAAAATCTTATACAATTGTATTCAACCCCCCTTCTACAATTGTTATTTACTGGGCAACACTCTGAAATACTATTACAACTCCAAAGTATTAGATAATAAAACATTTTACAAACATCTTCTCAACTTGCACTCTCCTCAGATACTATAAGGCTAACATGCTGAACCAGTTGTCTTTCTCCTTCCCTTAATCACGGTTCGCCATACAAGTGCTAGCTTTGATTGCCGCTGTTTAATAATATTTAAATAGGAAGAATGAGCCAAAGAATGCCCAGCAAGTATATAGATATCATATAATACAACAACAACTCGCTCAAAAATATGTTTTCATCATTTTATAAAAACTCATTCACATAAGTAATTATACTCTTTTTGAAAAGAAATTCTCTCGTAAGTATTTTTCAATCTCAAAATACTACTCATATGAAGGAATAAATATATTTTAACAACTTCTCAAAGTACTACTCGAATATAATTCAATAACTCCTCAGAACTGCTAAACTGATTTGAATAAATATAATTTAACAACTGATCGGATCAACACCATAGTTAACAGAACCACAAAGGCATCGGTTAACAGTTAGGGTATCGATGATTGGACTTCTCCTCAAACGCCTCCTCAAGTAATGGATGATCAGTCCATTGCCCCGCCTCGTTTTCTATCGATAGAAGGATGAGCCGACGTCTCGAACACACCCTAAACTCCTCAGGTTGGGCCGGTGCGTTACTCCGGTCACTTACGTTAATTATTATGCTGGGCCGGCCCTGTCCCGGTCTCTTACGCTATTTTCAGTCCCGAATATTAGGTGTCGGAATCTTCGATCACCTTCAACAAGAAATTTGCTTAGGCATCACGGTAAAAGAACACGTGCACCATTATTTACTTCTCAATAAAATACTACTCCAATATCGTTCAGAAACAATGAACGATAAACACCTCCAATAATTTAGTTTTCCTCTCGAATGAGTAGAGGAAATCTTTATGAAAAATTGTTCTGATCATGGATTGGGAATATGGTAACCCATGTTAGTATTCTCAACTTACTATGTATATATAACTCCACTCATAAATATCAGTTAATATATAGTATGAAGATATTACTTACCATATATCTATTATCTCCTCGGCAAGTACGAATAAAGTATCTCGATAAATGTCTCCTCAATATGGACCAACTCATGAAATAATATCCGGTATAAACAACTAGGTAGATTACTTTCATTAAATCATCTTTGTTATCTCTCCGGAACAAAGCGGTTTTAAGAGAACATTTTGAAAATGATATTCATCTAATTAAATAAATTTAATTCGACGAATAAGGTTTATTAGTGATGTTGCCTTTAGGTTAATTATTTCGAAATTCTTTTTAAAAAGCTTTGTCCGGGTTTTCGAAAATTCTATTCTCCTCAGCACTTCGTGCTCATCGCCTACTCCTTATGTTACATCATCTACTTGGAACGTAGGTTACTTCTAACCATACTTCCATATCTCATCATTATGTTTACCCGCATTTAACTACTATTATGAACAACTTTCATTACAAAATATCTCTACTCTGAACGATAGAGTAAGAGTTAGTATACTTGCCTGGTACTCCGGATGTAGCAGGGGCTCGTAGCAGAATCCGACAATCTAACAAAGTCAAGAAAACACGCGATTAATCCCCTATATGATCCACTTATAACTCAATGCTTAGATACTTAATCCAATCAAAACCAAGGCACTAAGGGGTCATCCTAGACTCGTACTAAGTCCATGTTAGACGACAAACACTTACGACATAAGTTTGGGTCGAAATCGATCCTCGAATTCAAGTTATACTCAACTACTCAACCATTTATAACCTCGTTCTTTACACCAATATGTTGCCTTGATAATCCTTTACAAGTTTCATGTTTTAGTCGACTCAAAATTCCTCTTTTAACTTAGCCAAAACGAATGGTCAAAGTAGTACCTCTAGAGTTGACTTTCTTGAAAATTACTATTCCTTGACTCGCACTCCAACACTTTTAATAAATCACTGGAAACGTATTTAAATACGAAATCACTTCTAAAATCATCTTTGGTATTTTTAGTATTTATCATAAAAATCTTAATTAAAAAATACGGGTCTAGATAGGTGAAATGTATTTTCAAAGTTGGGTCAACTGCAGATTTTTACTATTTGCACCACTTTTACTGAAACGTTCATAACTCGATAACCGTTAACTCAAATGACGCACCGTTTTCGCGTGCACGATCTAGAGAATGTCTAGAAGGTAGCTAGCTCAAGACACGGCTCTAGTAAGAAGACCTATTTTTCGGAATTTTACAAAACAGGGCAGTGGGTGGTTTTGGTGAATAGTGTCATTCATTTAAGGGCTTTTCACTCGCGCAACCTTGCCTAACGCATTTTTATAAAATTGAAAAATAATCCTTTAGACTCGGAACCTTAGCTCATACTTTGATAACTGACCTTATTATTTATCCCTCAAAATATCATACTCTAATTCCATTTTTAAGGGTCTCAAACTTAACCACAAAGTTGGTACATTTCTGCGACATCATTCTTCGAACAACTTTCACTAAAATGGTCATATCTCCTAAACCGTAAACTCTTTTGATACGATTCTTGTGGCCACATAAACTAGACAACAATATCTACAGAATATGGTCAGTGGTTACAATTTAAACATGATTAAGTTCTCGGATGGCTACTGTCAACATGGTACGAAAAATTTGGGCATTAGGACTCTAATCGAACATTTCCATTTTGTAACTCCTCTAATGAGCCACAAAAAGCAACCCATACTCTAATATTATAAACCAACCATCATACTAAGCCTATAGGGCCAGTGGTAAGGTCCTTTGACCACCACTCATCATAAACATCTCAAAACAAGGCTTAACAATCATATAAACTCTTAACATGAACTCATCTTTCCACTAACATCAAAACTCCATCAAAACTCATATAAATAAAAGGTAAATTTGAGGTTTATACCTTCCTTGATACTCTCACAATACTAACAAAGCTTTGTACACCTTATAATAGCCTTGGGTAGTCTTAACAAAGCCTAAAAGCCATGAACAAAACATGAAAACAACTTAAAACACTATTCATCAGCAACTTTGTAAAATCTATATAAATCGAAAAATTAGAGATTGGTTCTCAAATTTTACCACACCTTCTACTCTTCAAGGGATTTCTTTTGAGCTATAGATCACAAGATTGGTGCTCGGTTGCTAGGGTTTTTGGCCCCTTCTTGCTGCTGGGCAGAAACTAAAAAAAAAAGAGTGGTCTTGCTTTTTCTTTCTCTTCCACCAATCTTGACTTTGTCAACTCAATTTTTATGAAATATCTAGGTATGATCAGATGTTATGGCTGTGTATTGATCTCCTAGGTTCTTGTGCAAAGAGTATGCAAGAAGCTTGGTTGATATTTGTTTGATTTTTGGTTGATTTAAAGTGATTTAAATCACTTAATTCCTAAAGTATTTTGTTTTAATCCTTGAATTAAATCTAATCCACTTGATATGGTGCACTTGATGATCATGTATGGTATCTAATCTCGTTATGAACTCAATCCATAATCCATAATTCGTTTGTTTAATAGCTTAATCTCGTTATAAAGTTCTAGCGATTCCTAGAACGTTCGTTATACTAACTCAGGGTTTTCGTTCTAAATCCTTAAATCACCTTAAATAAAATAATAAAATACAAAATCCTCAAATCCTCAATTTTAATATCTCACTCCCTTGATGATACTGATATATACTTTACTGTCCGGTCAAATATTCCATAAAAATAAACTTTGTATTTTCTGAATTCTGATCGTATTTACATACACTCATTTACTCTGTGGATCACTAATACGGCTTCGAAACATCCAAACCATGTCACGTACATAGGTTGGCAGGAAAATTTTCCTAGTCCTCAAAATCACTATTCATCCGAAATTTTACTATTCATCCATGAAAATCACTATTCATCCCTAAAATGAAATTTTTTCTTAAGTACAGAAATTTGGGTTATTACAATGGGGCTAGGGACAGCGTATGTCAAGTAAGGCCAAAACAAGGTGAAGTGTCAAAAGCTAGTAGTCACAATGGAAATCATGCACAACACCAAACTTCCTCCCCACACAATTATTTTCTACTTTCAACAAAAAGACATGACTAGTCGAATGAAGGAGGATTACAAAAACATAAGTATGCTCTCATATATATATATATATTTTTTCTTTTTCATTTTTTTTCTTTTTCTTTTCTTCTTCTTCTTCTTTTTTTTTTTAAATGAGAGCTAAGATAAACATAAGCAACCATAATCCTCATTTAGATTTAACTTGAAAATTGACTAACAAGGTAACCAACAAAACATATTTCCTCAAAGGATATGAACAAAAGTAAACCCATCTCACACACCTTATTACTCCCTCAAGTTCTTACTAGCCTTTGACAAATTGGGATCAAGTATACGTAAGGTTGTACAAGAAAAAGGTCTTAGGCGAGTAATGTGGTGTGTCATCGAAAGAATTTGATTAAGCTCAAATGGGTAACTAATTGATCACATAAGAATGGTGTAGATATTTTGGAAATATGGGTTATTCCTAAATGCCTTTATCATCTTATCATCAATCAATGTCATGTGTTTCAAGAAAGAACTCAAACAAGTGCTAGCAATGCAAATGACAAGTGGACACTCAAGGAAAAGAATATAAATGTAAAAGATGTGCATATAGGCTCAAAACTCACTTGATGTGGTAGAACATAATCAATCTCAAGTAAAGGTATCCTCAATGCACCTACTTGTACTCAAAGCATGAAAACCAAATCATCTTACACCTGACCATGACCTTCTAATTTCTTGCATAATTTAAATAAGTCTACTAGTTTCACCTTGCTAGTGTAAGTGTGTGGACAAGAACTTAGCAAATTACTTCTCAATCAAAAGCTAAAGAAACACAAGATTATCATAGCATGTAAGGGTGCATCAAGCAACTAGCAATCAATTAACAAGACTAGAATAAGATTAGAACTCTACTATTTACAATTCTACAACTCTTTTTGTGATTTTTTCAATTTTTAATTTTTTTTGGATTTTCTGATTTTTATATTTACACTAAACCCCCCATACCTAGATCATGCATTGTCCTCAATGTATGCAAATACAAAAGAAATGAGAAAGGAGAAAGGTGAGGAAATACCTGATAAGGGATGATGGAGACTGAAAACTTATAAAAATTATGAAAAAAACAACTCACACACGCACACAATTCCTCCCTCATACCTACCTTTCACGAGGGGAGGCAAAAAAAAACAAAACCGAATTAGCCGATGCCGGTGGGAAAATTGGGGTGAAGCTTTGAGAAAATATCAAGATATTTTTGAAAATTTTCTTTAGCAAAGATTTTCTCAAGCAACATAGAATCATTCAACCTTATTGAACAAGTGTCACTAATATTCTTCCTAAACCAACTTAAGGCTTCTTTATTTTGTTTAAGCAAATTAGAGACAATGAAAGTTTGGTCATGGGTTGAATCAGTAGGAATGACATAAGATAAAGGTTCATCTTTTCCCAAGGGCTATTGATCAAATTCGGGATGATATAGAGTTGAGTCAAATGCGGGAGGTGTTTCCACGGGACTCTTAAGAACGGGCTCAACACTAACAATCTCGGGTGGGTTCTCCCATTTGGAACAAATGTCATCCAACTCTCTCAACATTTCTTCCGAGGTCATATCCTTTAACGACTCATGATACTCTCGATTGGTTTCGTGATTCCTTTGAAAATCCTCAACAAGAAGAGACTCAATCTCACTATATATCCTCAAGGTTTGACCAATTAACAATGTCATCAACAAGATTAACCCCTATTGATTGTTCATAAAGCTCATTGGGTTCTTTTCCGACATTAAAGATGTTAAGGTTAATGGTCATATTACCAAAAGTGAGTTTCATCGAACCATCCCTACAATTAATCAAGGCATTGGATGTAGCAAAGAAAAGGTCGTCCTACAATGATCGGGATTTGGTTCTTAGGATTCGTGACGGGTTGAGTCTCGAGGACAACAAAATCAACCGGGAAGATAATATCACCAATTTTAATCAAGACATCTTCAATTAATCTCTTGGGCATTTTTATAGAACGATCGGCAAGTTGAAGTGTCATATTGGTCTTTTTGAGCTCGCCTAAACCTAGGGCTTGATAAACGGAAAATGGAAGCAAGTTCACACTAGCACCTAAGTCAAGTAAAGCCTTGTCCACGAAAGTATTACCTATGACACATGAAATAGTTGGACAACCGGGGTCCTTGTACTTCACGGGAATTTGGTTAAAAAGAATGGAGCGCACTTGGGACGTCAAGAAGGCTTTCTTAGGGACTTGGGTGGTTCGTTTATGAGTACACAACTCTTTAAAACATTTCGCATAGGAGGGAACTTGTTGAATCACGTCTAAAAGAGGAATTTTTATCTTGACTTGTTTGAATACTTCCAGAATTTGCTCTATTTGGGCCGTTTGTTTAGGAGAGACGAGGCGTTGCGGGTAAGGAGCCTTCGATTTAAAGATTCGTTCTTCTGGAACAGGTTCTGAGGTTGTTCCACTCGAAGAAGATGGTTTGCTAGAAAGAGGTGATGATATGGGAATCGGAGTTTGAGTTGAAAGATCGAGAATAGGGGTCGTTCAACGTTCGATTTTTCTTCTTCTTCTTTTTCTTCGGGGGACTCGACTCCTACTCGGTTACTAACTCGATTTCCCGATCTTAAAGAGATGATGGCATTCACATTCTCATGAGGGTGTTGATTGAGAGGAAACTTAGGATTGACCTCAGTTTGACTCGGAAATTTATTCTTCTCACGCTCAGGGATGGTGTTGGCTAATTGGCTTACTTGAACCTCTAACTTAGATATGCCTTGAGTACTAGCATTCAAAATTTGCCTATCTTGAGTCATGGTTTGCATGAAGGTTTGTTGAGATTGAGCCAAATTAGTTGTCGATTTTAGAAGCGCATCGAGAGTCTTTTCTAGAGAATTAAGTCTCTTATCCGACTCATGAAAGCCGGGAGGATGGGCGGGTGCTTGAATTGAGTTTGGATAAGGATCAAGATTTTGAGTAGGGTAAAAGCTAGTATTGGGCTTTTGAAAAGAAGGTTGAGGAGCTTGGTAGGTTTGACCTTGGTTCCACGAGAAATTTGAGTGATTCTTCCAACAAGGATGGTAAGTAGGAGCAAAAGGGTCATTCCTAGGGTTTGGTTGAAACACCGCATTGGCTTGCTCAAATTCGGGAAAGTTCGGAAAACCTTGATTATAATTCGAGCACATAGACACTTGTGAGGGGGCCTTACTAGTTTCTAGGGCTTCGAGTCTTCTATTTAGAGTAGCTAATTTACATTGGTTGCAATCGAATTTCCAATCGAATGCAAACCCCTAGATGTACTAGACGACTTGTTGGATTTATTAGGTTCCCTAGTAAACTCCCACAACATGGTCTTTTCGGCTAATTCCTCGAAACATTCCCACCCTTCGTCCTCATCTTTTTCCATGAATTTAACTTGGCACATAGACTTTAACAATGCGGTTGTTGGACTATCTAAGGCCTCGTAGACAATCTTACAAAGTCTCCATTTTTCTGTTCCATGGTGGGGGCATTGTGATAAAAGATTTTTAAAACGATCAAAATATTTCCAAAAAGACTCATTTTCCTTTTGATGAAATTGATTTATTTCGTTTGTAATCCTTGTAGTCTTATGGTTTGGAAAATATTTTTTTTAGAAAAATGACCACAAATCCCTCCCACGTGGAAATAGAATTAACCGGTAGGCTATACAACCATTTTTTAGCATTTTCTTTAAGAGCGAAATTAATGAGCCTACGCCTAATTGAGTCCTCGGTTAATTGTTGGATTTTTTTGTAAGACACAAACTTCCTCGAATTCATGAAGAAAAAGATAGGGGTCCTCACCATCACTCCCGGTAAATTTAGGTAACATGCTAATGTGGTGCGCTTTAATCTCGAAATTATTACCATTAACGGGAGGAAGAGTGATACACGAGGGTTGAGCAGAATGGGTGGGGTAGCAATGATCTTTTAACGACATGGAAATGGTTACTATTGGTTCGGAATTATCTAAAGACTCGGAATCAGACGAGGAAAAAATCTCAAATGATCTCACTAGTCTAGCAAAATTATCCCTAAACCAAGTAGTTCGCATAAACCACGAAAGGAAGCACATAGCAAATAAGTGCGAAAAATTTAAACACACAAAAGAAAGGGTGAAAAAATCAAAAGAAAAATTCTAAACCTAGGTTCCTTAATAAAATCAACTAGACCTTGCTCCTAACTTTAAGGACCACCAAAAATTCGGTAAATCAGAAATTATTCGGACCGATTTGGCCAGATAGGTGCAAGCATTGCCAAGAGGCTAAACACCAGTCTAGACACCAAATCATAATTGGTCAGGTAAGCTTTCGCTTGCCTAGACACCAAAGAGTCGGAATAATTAAAGATTACCTCATTTCTTAGGTACCTTCCTAATTGAGCGCGAAATTCCAAGGGGCCATGTCTAATTTAATTTTATTAAGGCTTGGTATGCAAAATGTGGAATTAATTGTTTTTGGGCCAAGGAAAGAGTGATGAAATCCCTTCCCTTATCTTATAAGTGGTGTTGAGCATTGAATACAGTAAAAGAATACAAAGGGGGGGGGGGGTGAATGGATTCTTGAACTTTTCTCGTTCGAGTCTATGTAGCAAGAGTGTTTGTGTGTGCAAGATAGAAGGTGCGGATAAAGAATAACATAAGACACAATTTCACTTTAATCTAATGTATTATTAGATAAAGGTTGCTACAATTTGTGAATACAAATGATAGTATTCTCAGCTTCGTTTTTCTCAGAGAGATACAGCTTGTAGTGTATGAAAAACTTGACTCACAAAGTTACTAAGTTTATGACTAAGGAAGTGAGGCTGTATCCTTATAGAACATGGATACAACCTACTTACACCAAATAAGGTAGCTAAACAAATTACTTTCTAGTCTGTCTATCCTTTTTGAGTAAGTGTCCAAACGGTTACAGATTTGACTTTGCAAAGCCTGTTCAGATCCACTTCTTTAGCCCCTTGTCTCTTCTATATCTCTCCAAGCTTCCTTGTAGGCTTTCCAGAGCACGTTACAGATTGTGGTCCATAAAGTGCATTGGCTTGTTGCTGGTTTCTGACTTGTACAATTTCTTCAGTATTTTGTCTCCAAGAATGTATTCGAGAAGTGACTAAGTAGTTGGTTCGAGAACTAGAATTGACTTGATCGATAACTCTGAGTTCTCGAACACTGTTATATTGACATATCGAATTACTTCTCGAATAGCTCTTTTCTTCAGGATTCCTTGAGTTGTCGAATAGAACACTTGACTTGTCGAATCCTTGAGATATCGAATAGCTTTCTGAGTCCTTGAGATATCGAATGGAACTTTGACTTGTTGACTCCTTGAGAACTCGAACACTACTTTGACTTGTTGACTTCCTGAGTTCTCAAATAGAGTACATAGACATATCGAATCTCTGAGATATCGAATGAGATATCGAACAGTGTATCCAGAGATATCGAATAGTGTCTTGAGATATCGAATCCCTGACTTCTCGAATGCTGGACTTCTCGAATAGACAAATATACTTCTCGAATTGGTACTTAGGCAAATTCTTCATTTCTTCAAATCCCAACTGTGATTATTTGACAGTCTTTATCTTCTTGCTTGAGGCATGAACCTTGGAACTTCTTTCAAGCATTATTCTAGACTCTATAAGTACAGTTACACAACTAGGATTTGATGCCTACTACAAGTACAATACAAACAGAAACTCTACAACTAGAGGTTCCCTCAGTTAAGAGGTCATGTAAGTAATGCAAAGCATTACAAACAATTATGCTTGTTATTTGATGTATACAGGCATGCCTCTGTAACTAACAATCTCCCCCAAATTGTGAGTGAGACCCTTAGTCACAATTTCATGTCTGATAACAAGCCTAACATACATAAAGATAAAACTTTAAAAGTACAGGTATGTAGATTGATTGAAGAAAGTTCACAGAAGTGTTCTTACAAGTTATGAGAAACTACTAGCCATATCCTTTTGGATTCATCTCTTGAGCTTTGGCTTGCAGATTCTGATTTTTCATTTTCTCCTCAGCTTCTTTGGCTTTCTTCTTTGCATTTTCCTCCATGGCAAGAATAATGTCTTCCATTGCAGTGAGTTCTTCAATTAGAGGGGAGCCTGATAAATCCTTAAGTACTTCATTCAGCTGTTTCTCAGAATAGGAACTGATGTAGTCCATTCTAATCTTTACATTTCTACCATATTTCTTGTACTCAATGATGTAAGGATTAAACTTGACTCTACACATACCCATAGCTCTCAATTCATCAGCCTTAGTTTCCATTGCAGCAAACTCCTCCTCCCTTTCTTTAGAAGCTCCTCACTGTTCTTTCTCATTTCTGCCTGGTGATCTCTCTTCATTTTGACAAAGTCAATTAACTCCAGCTTCCATACCCTTTCCACTCTGTCTTTAGAATCCAACATTGCAATTATTCTTTCTATGTCATATAGCTTGCCCCAGTGCTGACATGTTCCTTGTTTGAATTTCTTCTGTCTTCCATCAGTATATTTTATTTCAAGAAAATCATCAACAATGGCAACATGATAGATTCTTTGAGCCCATATGAACTGCAGTTGGTCTTCATCATAGATTTCATCCAGAGGTGGTAGGTTCAATCCTGGAATTATTGTCAGTGCCTTTGATTTCGATATCTTCACCCTTCTTGCAACATGCTTAATTTTACTCCTCCTTGTATGATTGCTAGGCAGAAACTTATGACCCTTGTTGGTAGACCATAGTAGTATTCCATTAGCAGTTTGCTTTCTGAAACATACACATGGTTTCTTGATTTGAATCCCCTTCACTTCATGAGGTGCCAAAATAGTTGCATACGCCAGAGATGTAGATCTTGATGAATCATTACTAGTGACATCCACCCTAGACATTGAGCCTTGTGTTATGGTGGAAGTGTCATTAATAATGTTCATGGATTGCTGTTTTCCACTCTTCTTTTCATATACCTTTCCTCCACCCTTGTCATCATCCTTCTTTCTGTTTTTATCATCCTTTTTCTTCTTGTCATCACTGCCCTTATATCTCCCTTGATCTCCACCCCTGCTTCCACTTTTATCATGATCATCCTTGTCTTGATTTGACTTTCCACCTTGAGCAATAGGCTTGATGTCTGATTGATAGTTGATAAACTTCACCAGAATGTTAAGAGCCTCCTTTTCAGATTCAGATTTTCCATTTCTTAAATGTAGAACTCCAGCCAGAAACTTTATGGTGGACATGTTGTTTGCTTTTAGATGTTGGCCAAATCTGAAAGCAACAATGTCTTGATCCTTTTCATATAGAATACAATGAGGCTGAGGAACTACTTGAGGCAGTTGTGATTTCATGCACTTGGTGAGAATCTCTTTGAGCATATCATTGTCTAGTGAGTTATTCCTTTCTATCTTCTTGATGATTGTTTCAAGTTCAGAGCTAGATAGAATTTGAAAGGCTTTAATGTGGATGTGAAAGAGGTTCTTGGCAGTGTGAACTAAGACTTCTCTTTCATTCAAAAGAATGATGGCATGGAGATTGGTTTGCACAATTTCTCTTCTCACTACAGTGACTAGAAACACATCTTGCACAAGAAGCTTGATGTAGTCAAAGTAATGGAAATTGGCTCTTTTCCTTAACTCTTGTAGATGCTTCAAAAAGGCTATGTCATGGTATAGTCTAGAGTTTGCAGTTTCTTGACATACCCTTTGAGTAAGCACATTTCTGAATTCTGAAGGTTCAGATTGAAGGGATTGTTTAGCAATGTCAGGGATGTCAAATTCATATTCTGACTTCCCTTCAGTTTCAGATGGCTTGGCAACTTCATCTACAACCACTTTCTTCAGCTTGTCATCCTTGGATGTAGATTTCTCAGACTGAGATTACTTAGCAGTTCTTGGTTGGGCAGTTCTTGGTTGGCCACCCTCATTGGTTGTAATGCCTTTGGTTTGAGATTTCTCCCCCTTAGTCTGAGGCTCCCCCTTAGATTTTGAGTTCCTTGTTATCCTCTTCTCCCCCTTAGGCTTGTTGTCAGGCACAGAGGCTGTAGTAGGAGCCTTTGGAGTTGAAGATTCTTCAAGTTGAGGGATACCCATGTGCTTCATCATGGCAGACAGCATAGATTGTTGATCCAGAAGAACATTAGCAGTGGTAGTGGCTTGTGTGTTCAATTGCTCAGTTAGATTTGTAACTTTGCCTGCCAGATGAGCATTGGATTCTTTGAGAGACACCACCTCCCTTTCAAGAGTATCAACCTTGGTGAACAGTGCAGTGGCCTTGAAACCAGTTAAGGATTGATCTTGCAGTCTTTTCACTTCAGACTTGGTCATTTCATGCACAGGGACTTCAGTGACCAGCTTGTCTCCATACTGATTTTTGAACAGTGTTCTGAGCATGGCATTGGCCTCTATAGTCTGGTCAGATAGATTTTGAAATCTGTTTCCTAGGCCTGTGACTGTATCTGTGAGGAGGGCTAGGCCATTGTCCATCTTGGTGTAGGTGGTGTTGCAGTGTTTGAGATCTTTGACCACACTGTCTAGTCGAGGAAATTTAGCATCAAAGGCCCTCTTTACTTCTGCTACTGAAGTGGCTGTCTTGTCACACACCCTGTTGACTTCAGTTTTGACTCCCTTGCCAAGATAGTGTGCAGCCTTGAGGAAACCCTTGTAGGAATCATTGACAGCTTCATACACTTCACCAGGAGACAGGGATTTTGCATTGGAGCCCAGTGAAGTGATGTATTCTTCTCTAAGATATTGAAGTGCTTCACAACTAATTCAATCAATTTAGAGGCAATTGTTGGCATGTTGTGAGGGTAAGTTCTAAACAAACTCTCCATATGGGGAGTTATGTTAAGTCTTACATCCACATCATTCCTAGTCTCCAAATTACCAAAAATGAGTTTGGTCATGGATTTAGGATAGCCTATTCTATTTTTATTCATCCCATCTAATTCAATCAATTTATCATCTAAGAAATTAAGGACAGATTGAATAAAACGAGGGAAGAAAATTTCATTACCTCTCTTGGCTGAATTCTTACCAAGTCTCCCATACAGCTCCTGCAGAATGATGAGACCAACGTCTATCTTCTTTCCATAAGCTAAGGCATAGCCTATTTGCTGTGCAGGAGTACTGATTTGGTCATAGCTAGATTTTCTTGCAGTGAAGACTTGAAGAAGTGTAGCAAACACATAACTCCATTCCTTCCTCAAATGCTTCCTGTTCAAGTGCCCAAGACTGATTCTGTCTGCATATTTGATGAAATCAAAGAAGTCTTCTAATTCAGCATTTGTAGCAAGTGGGTCATACACCTCTCCTTTTGTACCCATCCCAAGTGCCTCATTCATATCTTCTGTGGTGATAGTGAGATTTTTGTCTTGAATCTTGCAGTAGATGATGTACGAGGATATTGCAGAGTCAAGAGCCACCACCTCCACTGTAGCAGACTGCCAAAACTGTTCTAGAATGTCGAGGTACAGAGTTGGGTTAACAGATAGAGCATTCTTAATGTACAATTCAGACATCCACTTCACAAAGCACTTGAAATTGACGTTGGGTGCTTCAACATCACTAGTTAGAGCAATGAAATTGGTGTTGAATTTTAATGTTGCCATTTGTGAGAGAGAGAGAGAGAAGAAATCGAAGGTTGAAGAAGAAATTTAGCTTTTGCAGTTAGGGTTTCAGAGGTTTTGGGAGTTTGGATGCTTGAGAAATCGAATGAAATGAATCGAATAGATGTGAAGTTGTAAAAGTATGAAGTACTTGAATTGTCGATTAGATGTATGTTCTGTATCGACAAGTCAGGCATTCGAGAAGTAGAAAACAACTATTCGAGAAGTCAAGAAAGGCTTATTCGATAACTCAAGCAGGTTGTAGCTCACAGCTGGCAGTTATCTAACTTAGAAATAAATCTAAATTAGGTAAAATATATTTTTATGAGTAATTCTGAATTCTGAATAAAAATCCAAAATCGGTTAAAATTCAGCGAGAAATCAGCCTTTTCAAATGATTCGAGAACTCAAATATAGTATTCGAGAACTCAGTCAATCGAGAACTAAAACCCTATATTCGAGAAGTCAAGGAAACCTCTATTCGAGAACTCTAAAAGACTATATTCGAGAACTCGAGAGTGCTCTAATGAGACTTGTTAGAGATGTCGAATAGTGAATCACTTGAGAAGTCTGACTTGTCGAATTATACTCATAGAAACTCAATTTTCACTATCTTTTTAAAATTTACCAGCCATATTCATTCACGAATATTCTAGAAAATTAAACAGTGATTTTCTCAAAATTTCATAGAAATTTCGAGTTAACAAGAGAATATGATTTTCCAAATATGCAACAGATTTGAAATATTTATAAATCATATTTCAGCCAACACTTACTCCAAAAATATTAAGAATTTAGATAAAGTAAGTGTTTACTGCTGCAACAATCTAGATGCTGTATTCACTTAGCCAGAATCTGAAGAATTCAGCATTCCAATCTCACTAACCAACCTTGTGAAGGTGGCTTCATCTAATGGCTTAGTGAATATATCAGCTAGTTGTTTGTCTGTAGAAACATAATGCAACTCAATGGTTCCATTAGTTGCATGTTCCCTTATGAAATGATATCTGATGTCAATGTGCTTTGTCCTAGAATGATTGACAGGATTGGCAACTATAGAAATTGCACTTGTGTTGTCACACATGATTGGAATTCTTTCTAACACAAGTCCATAGTCTCTAAGTTGATTTCTAATCCAAAGCACTTGAGCACAGCAACTTCCATCAGTTATGTATTCAGCCTCAGCTGTAGAAGTTGACACAGATTGTTGTTTCTTGCTATACCAAGAGACTAACCTTTGTCCAAGAAACTGGTAGCTACCTGAGGTGCTTCTCTTATCCACTCTGCATCCAGCATAATCAACATCAGAATAACCAACCAGATTGAACCCTGTGTCCTTAGGATACCATAGTCCCAAGTTTGGAGTGCCCTTCAGATATCTAAAGATCCTTTTTATAGCAACCAAATGTGATTCTTTTGGATTTGATTGAAACCTTGCACACAAGCATGTAGCAAACATGATGTCTGGCCTACTTGCAGTGAGATAGAGTAGAGAACCAACCATGCCTCTGTAGACTGAGATATCTACCTTCTTGCCTTTAGCATCTTCATCCAATTTAGTGGCAGTGGCCATGGGTGTCTTTGCAGGTGAGCAATCTTCCAAGTCAAACTTCTTCAATAAATCCTTGATATACTTGGTCTGACTAATAAAGATACCATCCTTCCTTTGACTGACTTGCAACCCAAGAAAAAATGTCAACTCTCCCATCATACTCATCTCATATCTGCTCTGCATGAGTTTAGAAAATTTCTCACACAACTTCTCATTTGTAGAACCAAAAATGATATCATCCACATAGATCTGAACTAAGATAAGATCATCACCATGCTTCTTTTAAAACAATGTCTTGTCCAGTGTGCCTCTAGTGAATTGATTCTCAAGAAGAAATTGTGATAAAGTATCATACCATGCTCTTGGAGCCTGCTTAAGTCCATACAATGCCTTAAGCAATCTGTAGACAAATTCTGGGAAGTGTGGATCCTCAAAACCAGGTGGTTGTTGCACATAAACTTCTTCTTCCAACTCTCCATTCAGAAATGCACTTTTGACATCCATTTGATATACTTTAAAGTTTGAATGAGCAGCAAATGCCAAGAATATTCTGATGGCTTCCAATCTAGCAACAAGAGCAAATGTCTCATCATAATCAATGCCTTCCTGTTGAGAGTATCCTTTTGCAACCAACCTTGCTTTGTTCCTTATAATTACACCATCTTCATCCATCTTATTCTTTAGAACCCATTTTGTTCCAACGATGGTTCTGTTCTTTGGTGCAGGCACAAGTTCCCATACTTTGTTTCTTTCAAATTGATTCAGCTCCTCTTGCATAGCAATAATCCAATCTGGATCCAACAGTGCATCATCAAGTTTCTTAGGCTCAACTTGTGATAGAAAACAGCCATAGAGGCACTCATTCTGAGTTGCTCTCCTAGTCCTTACTCCTGCATTAGGATCTCCAATGATTTTCTCTGCAGTGTGTGATCTATCCCATTTCCTTGAGTGCTCAGCTTGATTTCTCATTCTTGATGTTGCTTCATCATCCACATCATGGTCATTCTCATTTCCTCCCCCTGTGAAGTTGCCACTACTCACAGGTGTGTCTTGGATGCTTGTTCCTTCACTATTGATTGACACAAATTCTTCTCTTGTATCATCATTCACTTGAGTTTGTTGAACTCGAGTTTCAACTTCAGTTTCAGTCTCTTCATCAGAATCATCTAGATTATCAAACTTCAATGGATCTTTATCTTCATCATTGGCTTCTTCTAGTCCAGGTAGTTTGCTGTCATCAAATGTCACATCTGTGCTTTCCATAACTTTCTTTTGACTGATGACATAAACCTTGTATGCAATTCTTTCCAAAGAGTAGCCAATAAAAATTCCTTCAAATGCTTTTGCATCAAATTTTCCAACATATTCAGAATTATCCTTCAATACAAAGCATTTGCTTCCAAAAGTATGAACATACTTTAGAGTAGGCTTCTTTCCAGTCATCAAGTTATAAGGTGTCTTTCCAGTGTTTTTGTTGATGAGGGTTCTGTTCTGGATATAGCATGCAGTGCTTACAGCCTCAGCCCAAAAACATGTAGGCATTTTTGCATCAAGTAACATTGTTCTAGCAGCCTCAATTAGAGTTCTATTCTTTCTCTCAACAACTCCATTTTGTTGTGGAGTCCTTAGAGCTGAGAATTGCTGAGAAATACCATTCTCTTTATAGAATGCTTCAACTCCAGTCATTTTTGATGCCAGAAATTCCACCCATGTATACCTTGTAAAATCATCAATCATCACCAAGGCATACTTCTTTCTTCCTAGTGACATAATGTTGACAGGCCCAAACAAATCCATATGAATGAGTTGTAAGGGCTTGGTTATTGATGTCACTGTCTTTGTCTTGTGGCTTGATCTTTTCATCTTTCCTTTTTGACAAGCCTCACACACTCCTTCTTGACAGAATTCAAGTGTGGGAATGCCTCTCACTAGCTCTCTTTTGACTAGAGAATTAATGGCTTTGAAGTTCAGGTGTGATAGTTTCTTGTGCCACAGCCAACAATCTTCATTTGATGCTTTTGAGTAAAAGCAACAAATTTTGTCCTTGTTTGCAGAATCCATATTGGCTACATGGCTTCCCTTCCTTACTCCAGATAGAGCAAAATCACCAGTCTTCTTGTGGGTGATCAAACATTCATCTTTGTCAAAATCCACCTTGAATCCCCTATCAGTAAACTGACCAACACTTAGCAGATTATGCTTGAGCCCCTTGACTAGTGCTACATCTTCAATGATGACATTACCAACTTTCAACTTGCCATATCCCAATGTGTTACCCATGCTGTCATCTCCAAAAGCAACCATTGGGCCAGCCTTTTCCTCATATTGTGATAGCAGGGCCATATCACCAGTCATATGATTTGAGCATCCACTGTCCAAAATCCACATGACCTTCTTTTCACTTTCTTTGCCCTGCAAACACAAAGGTATTACTTTTCCTTTGGTACCCAAACAAGTTTGGGTCCATGTGACTTAGAAACAGTTTTATCATAAACAACATGCTTGTCAACTTTCTTGGAATTAGTCTTCTTGTCACTGTTAGAAGTCTTGGAACCTGAGGTTTCAGACTTAGGTGACAGAGGTACCTTCCTAGCTTTAGGAGGACTTGAAGACTTTGACCTGGTGTAGTGTGTGTGAGAATTGTGACTGATACAACCATCAATGAATTGCCTTCTCAGATTGAAACAACAAGTCATTACATTCATATTGCATGGCATACAGTCAAATTTATCACAAAATGGTGCATCTCTATGTCTTAGAGGCACAGAACAATCATAGAAAGGTTTGGACACACTACCAACAGGTTTCTTGCATGCATGAGTTAAATGATTGGTACTGAAACAGTTCTGACAAGTTTTCCTAGGGGCATTAGGCATATAAGCATAGTTGTTATCCTTGCTAATCCCTAACTTGCCATTTCCGTTCTGTTTCTTCTTAGTCACTTTCTTTTCTGATTCACTCTTCCCAGCTGAAACAAACTTAACAAACTTCTTAGGTCTTGGCCTATCAACTACTGGCTCCTTGTCTTTTGACTTGACACTCTCACTCTTGGATGATGCTTGTTGTTCATTTGATTGTGCCTCATCCTCATCATTCAACATTTGTTTGATGAGTAAGGAATCCTCATCAATTTCAATTGTTGGTTCCTTAAAAATTGGATTTTCAGTCTTTTTCAAAATGTGAGGCACTTCCTCATGAACAACTGTGTCATCTTCAATGACAGCATAGCCTTTTATCTGTTTAAGAGTGTCATAATCAAGTCCAATAAGCAGCCTTGGGTTTTGCTTCAATTTTCTCACAGTAGGATTTCACTAGACCAGATGATTTCTTGAAAGTTTTTAGTTTGAATTCATTTTCAGCTAATTCATCCCTAAGAGCCTTTTCAACCTGACTAGCACACAAAACCTTATTCTGTAGATATTCAACTTCTTTCTTAAGGTTTTCTATTTGCATAGCAGTTAGCTCAAGTTCCTCATTCTTTTTGGTTAACATTTCATTTCTAGTAGACAGTTTAACAATCTCTTCATTAGCAGCAGTCATACTAGTATGAATGTTAAACATTTCAACAGATAGTTGTTCAATCATGCATTTATACTCTGAAACAGACATGTCTATAGTAGTGAGAGATGGTACCTGAGGGTCTGATGGAGATGTGTCATCCTTGGAATTGGCCATCAAGGCATAATTGCAGAATTCTTGCTCCTCTCCATCACTGTCGGAATCATCCCAACACTTCCCTTCAGCTATGTAGGCCTTACCTTGTGTCTGCTTTTTCAGAAGGGCCTCATACTTAGCTTCAAGCTCAAGATAATCTCTATCCTTCTTTTTAGGCTTCTTTCATTCACTGGCAAAATGCCCTAGGTCATTGCATCTATAGCACCTTACAGATGACCTATCCACATGGTTGGATTTAAACTTATTCTTGTTTGGTTTCACAGGTGCCTTGATTTTGTTGAATGAATGGTTTTGGGTTTTGGGTTTGAAGGGTTGATTCCTTTTGAATCTGATGTTCGGAAATTCTCTGGCCATGAAAGCATATGAAGTGTTTTCCATCCCATCTAGTTCTTCAAGAGTGTAAAACTCTTCTTCCTCCTTCTCCTCAACAGGTTCACTTACCTCAGGTTCAGTTTCTTCCTCTTCCACTACCTCCTCTATCCTTAACTGGCTTGTGGATGCTTCTAGGTCTTGAATAGATTTGTTGACAATCAAGGCACATGATGTGTTTACCATTCTGCCTTGATTGGCTTGGATAGCCCTTTTCTGAAGCAACTCAAGCTCATGATTTTTTAAGACTCCATAGAGCACATCATATGTAACTTTGTTCAAATCTCTTTCCCTTAGAGAAATGACCATTTGCTCTAGATGGTTTGGTGAGGATAGCAGAAACTTCATGTTTAACTCCTTGGTACTGTAAACCTTGCCATTCATCTGCAACTCAGTAACTAGCTTGTGAAATCTCTCAAATATCTCAGTAATGCTTTCCTTGGGCTGTGCCATGAAAGCCTCATACTGTGTGACCAGTATCTGTTTCTTGTTTTTCTTAACCTCATCAGTTCCTTCACACAACACCTCAATGTGATCCCACATTTCTTTGGCAGATGTACATGATGCAATGTTTGCAAACATTGACATGTCCATGGAATCAATGATAAGCAACATGAGGTGGTTGTCAAGAGAAACCTTCTCCCTTTCTGATTCTGTCCATTTTGATGGATCCTTGGCCTCATAAGATCTTGGGATAGTTGTGGTTCCAACAGTCTTCTCTAGTATCTCTTGTTGTGGAACAAATGGACCATTCTTAAGAATTTCAGGATACAAAGGATGAGAGGCTTTGATGAACAACATCATCTTTATCTTCCAGAGGTTGAAGTTATATTTGTCAAACTTAGGGACTTTCACCGTTCCTGTAGTCTTTGGTGTATTCGAACTCATGATCGTTTTTCTGTTTTTGAATAAACAGCCCGCTCTGATACCACTTGTTGAGTATTGAATATAGTAAAAGAATACAGAGGGGGGGGTGAATGGATTCTTGAACTTTTCTCATTCGAGTCTATGTAGCAAGAGTGTTTGTGTGTGCAAGATAGAAGGTGCGGATAAAGAATAACACAAGACATAATTTCACTTTAATCTAATGTATTATTAGATAAAGGTTGCTACAATCTGTGAATAAAAATGATAGTATTCTCAGCTTCATTTTTCTCAGAGAGATACAACTTGTAGTGTATGAAAAACTTGACTCACAAAGTTACTAAGTTTATGACTAAGGAAGTGAGGCTGTATCCTTATAGAACATGGATACAACCTACTTACACCAAATAAGGTAGCTAAACAAATTACTTTCTAGTCTGTCTATCCTTTTTGAGTAAGTGTCCAAACGGTTACAGATTTGACTTTGCAAAGCCTGTTCAGATCCACTTCTTTAGCCCCTTGTCTCTTCTATATCTCTCCAAGCTTCCTTGTAGGCTTTCCAGAGCACGTTACAGATTGTGGTCCATAAAGTGCATTGGCTTGTTGCTGGTTTCTGACTTGTACAATTTCTTCAGTATTTTGTCTCCAAGAATGTATTCGAGAAGTGACTAAGTAGTTGATTCGAGAACTAGAATTGACTTGATCGATAACTCTGAGTTCTCGAACACTGTTATATTGACATATCGAATTACTTCTCGAATAGCTCTTTTCTTCAGGATTCCTTGAGTTGTCGAATAGAACACTTGACTTGTCGAATCCTTGAGATATCGAATAGCTTTCTGAGTCCTTGAGATATCGAATGGAACTTTGACTTGTTGACTCCTTGAGAACTCGAACACTACTTTGACTTGTTGACTTTCTGAGTTCTCGAATAGAGTACATAGACATATCGAATCTCTTAGATATCGAACAGTGTATTCAGAGATATCGAATAGTGTCTTGAGATATCGAATCCCTGACTTCTCGAATGCTGGACTTCTCGAATAGACAAATATACTTCTCGAATTGGTACTTAGGCAAATTCTTCATTTCTTCATATCCCAACT
This sequence comes from Kitagawia praeruptora, assembly GCA_037693485.1. Classification (NCBI taxonomy): domain Eukaryota; kingdom Viridiplantae; phylum Streptophyta; class Magnoliopsida; order Apiales; family Apiaceae; genus Kitagawia; species Kitagawia praeruptora. Next base: position 85,980,715 of record CM075347.1, on the reverse strand, counting down.
GTGATTATTTGATAGTCTTTATCTTCTTGCTTGAGGCATGAACCTTGGAACTTCTTTCAAGCATTATTCTAGACTCTATAAGTATAGTTACACAACTAGGATTTGATGCCTACTACAAGTACAATACAAACAGAAACTTTACAACTAGAGGTTCCCTCAGTTAAGAGGTCATGTAAGTAATGCAAAGCATTACAAATAATTAGGCTTGTTATTAGATGTATACAGGCATGCCTCTGTAACTAACAATTGGTTTTGCCCTTAAGATTTATTTAAATGATGCAACAAACAACGAGATATAAAAAGACTATAAACATTTATGGATGCTTTAACTACGTGTTCTAATCTAAAGAAAAGAAGAATTTAACGTACCTTTGGGTCCTCCAGCGATCACCACAATTATAAGGTACGAAAAACTAAAAACAAAAAATAAAATCTAGCATGATGTGCTCCTAAGTGATGAATGCATGATGCAACAAGTAGGTATTTACTAACTAGTTTTTTTTTGGATTTTTAATTTCCATTTTTTTGTGATTTTGTGGTTTTTTTTTGTGATTTTCTAAAAATAAAAAGGCGAAAAAGAGTGAAATAAGGGTTACCGAAGCATGCTTCCAAGAATTCCAATTTGTTTCATAAATAGTTAATAACGATTAAATATTAAATTTAAGATTAAATAGTTTATGTAATATAATATGTAAATAGTTGATGTGCTAAAAATAAAGATTTAAATTGCAAGTTCACAATTTCATCGTTTTAATACTTGAGATATTTGATCCACAGAGACTAATATTTTCGCGATCCTTAAAATTTAATTTAGGCGAATTAGGACAAGCGGTTTTTAGAAAATTTTGGATTTTATTATTTAATTCCTAAAATTATTTTTAAAAGAAAATTAAATTAATATATTTTAAACTAACAAAAATTTAATTTTAATTTAAATAGAAATTTGATTTTATTTAAAGAAATTTTAGGAAAAATTCGACAGGATTCATTTGTAAATACGACTAGCCGAAAACAAGAATTTAAAACCAACAAACGACTCAACAAAAACTCAGCGAAGTACAAAAGCTAAACCAACAGCCAATTCTCGAATATACATAAAACTCGGAAGAAACTCAGCAACTCAATATAACGAAAACGAACAACACGGTAATCAACTCAGCAAAACAGAACAACAAACTCGAAACTGAACTCAGACAAAACTCGGTACAAAAATAGGCAATACGAACTATGAACTCGGCAAAGAAAAGAAAAACCCAGCAAAAACAACGAACTCAATAGCATTACTCGACTCCACAGAAACTATAACTCAGCAAACAACTCAGTAGCACATTATCAGAAATCGCAAAAACAAAACGCAGCACAGATTCGATAACAAAACAGAACTACAATGACCCGAATTCAGAAACTCAAAACTCTATGAAAACCAACGAACATAAACTCAGCAACGCAGAAATTTCAACAAACAACAACTAACAGCGATTGACTCGGTAATAAACTCAGAATTGAAGACTAAAATAGGAAACAAAGGGGGTTTGGGGTCTTTAATTCGAAATGAAACAAAGGAGTGAAGAAGTTGGTAATGTGCGTTCGATTTGGAAAGAAAAAAAAAGTAGAGTAAGGTGAAGGATTGATGTAAACAAAGAAGAAGAAGAGAGTAAAAAGAAATGGGGGTTTCGACTTAGAGAAAAGAAAAGAAAAAGCTGGGTTCGTGGTTTTGTTCGAATAAGAAAGAAACAGGGAAAAGAAGAAACAGGGGAACTACAAAACTAATGCTTCGAATTATAACAGTTAAAAACGAGTAAAAACGTGGTTTTTTTAAAAAAAAGAATATTATACTAACACATAAAACATAAAAACTAGATCTACAATAAAAAATTAAGAAACCCACAATAAAATTGAGATTTAAAGGGGCACAACTAAAATTAACAACTAAGAACAAGAAAATAAAAGTCGTTACTTTCAACCCCAAGTGGTTAGCATTTCGCTACTTTGTCCACTAACCGGATTTACGAAAATAATGATGGTAAGGCAACATAAACGAGAGAGCAAGACAAGAAATTAAAGGAAATGAAAATTTGCATTAATAAAAAGAGGAGTGTTTACAAAATTTAGAACTACAAAACAAGAAATGAAATCTACCCTAAAACTACACTAAATCTAGGTTGTAAATACAAGGGGGGGGGGGGTGAGGGGGTATTTATAGGACAAGAATTAGGGTTGAGGGGTGTGTTGGGTAAATCTTGGCCCTACACATTCTAAATGTGGTGGACAAATCCTAGCCATCTATTTGTTTCCTTCCCCCTTAAGCTTTGATGAGTGGATCTTGGCCATACACTTAATTTGTGTGTTGCGATGATCTCCACCTTCCACATGTCTTCAAAGATTCCTTTTCCACCAAGCTCCTAATTCTTTTTCCTCCTTTCATTTAAGTCCTTTTTCTTCCTCTTTTTCCCTTCCTTGCACTTTATTTCTTTATTTTGTCATTTCTTTATTTATTCACGAATTTCCTGAAATGCAACAAAATAATTTATTAAAATACGAGTTCAAGCAATAAATAGGCAATAAAAATATGCACTTATCAATAGTAATTTGGATAAAAATTTGAATCACGCTGTTGGAATTAGTCAAAAATTTGTATAAGATTTTGGATCAGTTGTTGATCCAAATTTGAATTTTTGGATCAACACTGCTGAAGATGGGCTTAGAAGTACAAACTTAAGATTCTAAGAGCATCTCCAAAAGGCTCTTTATAAAGGTTCTTAATTTAGAATATTAAAAAGATACTCCCTCCGTCCCGGTCATTTGTTTACGTTGTTTGGAGAGTGTTTGACACGCATTTTAAGGTACATTTTAAGGATAGTTTCATAACTTATTTTTAAAATTTTCTTTTTTTGTATAAAAATAGGATTGTTATATTTTTATACATAAAAAGAAAATTGTAAAAATAAATTATGGAACTATACTTTATATGCACCTTAAAATGCGTGCCAGACAGTCTTAAAACAATGTAAAGAATCTAATGGGACAGAGGGAGTAGGATTCAAGAATGGGAGAAGAAATGCTTGTCAAAGGATGGCAAGGAGATTCTGTTGAAAACTGTTGCTAAGGCTTTATCAAACTATGCTATGGACATGTTTTTACTTCCTCAGCAATTATGCTTTGATATGGAGAGAATCATGTGCAAGTTTTGTGGCAAGACTCGACGAACAAGAATATAGGGATCCACCAGATGAGTTGGGATCGAATGTGTAAAAAGAAATCGTTTGGGTGGCCTTCGGTTTCGAAAATGACATGAGTTTAACGTGGCTTTACTTGGTAGGCAAGCTTGGAGACTCATTGTTAACCATGATAGTCTCGTTAACAATGTTTATAAAGCAAGGTACTGTCCTGGAGGTTCGTTTTTTACAGCAAAAATAGGAGGCAACCCAAGCTATATCTAGAGAAGTATCATGAAAGCTCAGGTTCTTCTGAAGTAAGGAGTTGTACGCCGAGTAAGAACAGGTAAAACAGTAGAATAATGAAAGACCCCTGGCTACCTGATGTTGAGGATCCTTATGTTCATACGAATCATGAAGCTTTATATAACAAGATAATTGATGTGCTGATGGTACCAGGTCAGAATAAATGGGACACTAACTTAATTAAGGATATATTTATAAACAAGGATGCACAATTGAATCTTTCAATTTTCTTGAGAGCTTCAGATTCTGATTTTTGGTTTTGGAATAAAGAAAAAATGGAACATTACACGGTGAAGTCTGCTTATGCAACAATTCAAGATAATACAGCAAACTCAGGTGATAGCTCTCTTATGTGGAAGAAACTGTGAAACTTGAAAGTTCCCCTCAAGGTGAAACATTTTGTATGAAGAGCAGTGTCGAACGTAGTGCCCACGAAAGATCAGTAACTGTAAGGAGAGTTCCAGTTATCACCACGTGCCCAGTGTGCAATAATGAAATAGAAACATTTCATCACCTTATGGTTTCATGTCCTATTGCTAGATTATGCTAGAGTTCTTCGAATCTGCTGAGCATGGACGATGATCGTTAAGTTTTACAGGGTGACTCTACAATTTTTCATGTCCATGAATTTTTTTTGGAAAGATCTATTAAGTTAGAAATCACAAATTATATGGATATAATACATTTTACTTAGGCGTGGTTTGTTTTATCTTAAAGTTGGTAACTTATGACTTATAAGCCCATAAGCTCGGTGTTTGCCTACTCAACTTATTAACTCAACTTAGAACTTATGTTGATACCTATTGAATTTACCTAATTACCCTTACTTAACTATTAACTAATTACATAATTTCCTTTTTCATATTAAACATATTACCTTTTCTATTTGTCACTAACTAATTAATTTCCCTTTTAAGGTAAAGCACAATACCTTTTATATTTTATCTAACTAAAATTTCTCCTTTCTTATAAACACTACAAGCAATTTTGAAAATAACATAATTATATTATAATTACTATTAACTAATCAATTACCTTTTTCAGCCAAAACATGTTACCTTTTCTCTATTATATAACTAAAATATCTCTTTAACTAAAATATCTTTTTTTACAAATATATCACGGGTGGTTCTATTTAATAAATAATAATATTTTAATACTAATAATTATCAATTACCTTTTTCAACTAAAACATATCATCTTTTCCATATTTTATAATTCAAATTCCTTTTTTCTAGAAATATCATGGGCAACATTAATTTCTCACAATCTAAAGACATTGTGAACAATTTAATTTAGTGAAATAACATAAATTAAATTATAATTATTATAAACTAATCAATTACCTTTTTCACCTAAAACATGTCATCTTTTTAATTTTCACATTACATTTTCTATTTTCTCTAAATAAAATCTATCATTTTTCAATTATATCACGGGCGGTTCTATTTAATAAAATAAAATAACAATATTATAATGTTAATAATTAACCGATTAAGTTTAAGCTAAAATGTATCATCTTTTCTATATTTTCTAACTAAAATATCTCTTTTCTTTAAAATATCACGGGCAACACTAATTTTTCCTTTTCTTAAAACTTTACGAGCAATTTTATTTAGTAAAATAACATAATTGAATTATAATTAATTACTATAAACTAATCAATTACCTTTTTCACCTAAAACATGTTTACTTTTTAATTTTCTCTAACTAACACCTCACTTTTTTCAGTTAAATCACGGCATTCTATTTAATAAAATAAAATTATAATTTTATAAGTACTTATAATTAACCGATTACATTTTTGAACAAAGATGTATTTTCTTTTCAATATTTTCTAACTAAAATCCCTCTTTTCATAGAAATATAACGGATAACAATTATAAATATTTTTTCTGCTAATTAACATTTATGTAATTATTATCAAATCATCTCATTTAAAAATTTAAACCTCTAAAATTCATATTTTAAAAAAAGTAAATCGAATTAATAAAACATATCATATAATATTAAAAGAAATCCGTGCATCGCACGGGTTTTAAGCTAGTACTATTATATAAAAGCCGAAACATTAAAAGTTTGGTTGGTTGGTTGGTTGGTTGGTTGGTACCTGTTGATTTTACTTATTTACCCTTAACTAATAAAACATGTTATTTTACTTAATTATCCTTACTTAATTATTATTTATAATAATATAATAAATAGTTATTATCCGATTGCCTTTTTAACATTTACTTTTAATTGAAGAAATTACCTTTTATAAACACCTAAAATTGGTAAAATTTCTCTTTGCCAAGGAGAACTTTTATAAACACCTAAAATTGTACCATATCTTACAAACGCTAATATTTGTTTTCTAACAAAAACATGTTACCTTTAAATTTAAAACTAATCTTGCAATAACTAATATAAACCCAAAAATATCACACCGCATTTTACAATCATTAATAAAATAAAATAAAAATCTATATACATTGCTAATAATAAGAAAACATTAGAATAATCCTTGAACATGAGTATATTAAATTATATTAAAAGTAAAAAAATTATTGAAAATAATGATTATATAAAACCTAATTATATTATTAAATAAAATTTATAACATATCAAAAGAAAGGTACCTGTTGTTTTTACTTATTTACCCTTAACTAATAAAACATGTTATTTTACTTAATTATCCTTACTTAATTATTATTTATAATAATATAATAAATAGTTATTAACCGATTGCCTTTTTAACACTTACTTTTAATTGAAGAAATTACCTTTTATAAACACATAAAATTGAACCATATCTTACAAACGCTAATATTTGTTTTCTAACTAAAACATGTTACCTTTAAATTTAAAACTAATCATGCAATCACTAATATAAACCCAAAAATATCACACTGCATCTTACCATCATTAGTCAAAATCTATACTATTATATAAAAGACGAAACATTAAAAGTTTGGTTGGTTGGTACCTGTTCATTTTACTTATTTACCCTAAACTAATAAAACATGTTATTTTACTTAATTATTATTTATAATAATATAATAAATAGTTATTAGCCAATTGCATTTTTAACATTTACTTTTAATTGAAAAAATTACCTTTTATAAATACCTAAAATTGTACCATATCTTACAAACGCTAATATTTGTTTTCTAACTAAAACATGTTACCTTTAAATTTAAAACTAATCTTGCAATAACTAATATAAACCCAAAAATATCACACCGCATCTTACAATCATTAATAAAATAATAATAAAAATCTATATACATTGCTAATAATAAGAAAACATGAGGATAATCCTTGAAAAAAAGTATATTAAATTATATTAAAAGTGAAGAAATTATTGAAAATTAAGATTATATAAAACCTAATTATACTATTAAATAAAATTTATAACTGTCATTCCCAGATTACACACTTGTATAATTGTAGAAGGGGGGGGGGGGTTGAATACAATTCTTGATAGTTATAAATTTCTGATAAAAACCACAGAAATCTATAAAGAAATAATTGCTGAATAGAAATAATTCACAACCACATAAAAATCAGGTGGTTAAATGTACCACCTGAGACTTTTATTTGAAGAAAACCCTGTGATACAACTGTACACAGCTTCTTTGTTTACAACTCTTTGCTTCTAAAGATATTCAAGAAACCCTAAGCAAATATGTATGTTTTCTTACAATCTAAAGAGTTGCTACACTTGGTTATATATCCCAAGTTTACAAGTGCTACAGGAATAAGATAATATTAATCTAATTCAAGTTGACTTGCTACTCCACTCAAAATCCACATGTAGCCGAAAGGTTGTCCTTGTGAACAGATATGTCCCCTGCACCTTTCTTGTATGTACTGTGTAAATGGAATGCTTCTTTCTTCTGTGTTTCCAAAGTATGGCTACCATACTGCTTTTTATACCTACTATCAACCCATGTGATCTGTCAGTCAAACCTGTCCTTATCAACTGCTAATTCCCAGCTAGCATAGGATAAAGTGACAATGATTATTCGTTGATGTTGTGCACAATTATCCGTTGATGGTAGTTTGAGCTGTATCCGTTGATCGAGCAGATTTGAGTTGTATCCGTTGATAGAGCCCTGTTCTTATCCGTTGATACACTTTCACTTAGACAGAATTACATAGCATAGCTTATTTACAATTGGCTACCCTATTCTGCCTATCCATTGATGGTCAACATGACTCTGAATAAAAACACTATCAACTGATAAATAGAGATATTGCATTATGCTACAAAACCTCATCCGTTGATGAGTTACCTGTCAACGAATAGAGTTATAAGGTCTTATCCGTTGATAGTTACAAAACTTGACTTATACAATTTTGCTTGAATGTTAAGTTATCATCAACTACAACATATTCCTAACAATCTCCCCCAATTTATACTTGATGGCAATAAAGCATAAATTCAGAACCTTGATGATAACAAAACATTCCTAAAGATATATACACACTACAGTATGCAAAAGTTGTATTAAGCTGCAAACATTAAAAACAGAAAGCTTTAAGAAACTTATCAGAGATGTGCTCCTTTAGATTGAGCAGATTAATGATGTTTTCTTTCTCTGGTTGGCTGCACCCTTGACTTTCCTTCCTTGGCAGAGTTGGACTCAATTTGCACTTGAAGTTGCCTATAGAAGGTATCTTCTTCAACAACTTTTGGATTTAGCTTTAGTTGTAACCATCTTAGGTAATCAGAACTAGCCTTTGACAGTTGGTCTTCTAACCTGAAGAATCTCCTAGTGCCCTCATCATCCCTGAACTCCATCATCCAAAAGGGTTGAATGTGGATTTTCTGTCCATTATATGGGATCTTCATTTTCTTTGGTAGACTTGAGGGTGAGTTCCATTCTCTCCTTATTTCTTCTATTCTGCTGATTATCTCCCTTCTGGCTGTCTCAGAGAACCCTGTGTGTCTCTTGAATGCTGAGAACACTTTGGTCAATGTATGATAATTTTCTCCAAGAACCTTCTGTAATGGCCATGTCCTCTGACTTCCTCCCTTGTAGACAAACACTAATCTTTCAGGCTGATTCTTGTACTTGTCAATTCCTCTTACTTCTGACAATTCATCCAAATATAGATTCATGCCAGAGTATTCTTCAATTTCTGCCTGATAGATAAAGTCTTCTTTGTTTTCCAAGATTGGTTGTTTGACAATAGCAGGTACCCTAGCAACTTGAACTGGTCCCTTTGAAAGTTGCTTCTTTGGAGCCCTTTTCTTCTGTTTTGGATTCAGCAAGAATGAAGGAACTTCAATTGAATCAAAATTCATTGGTTCTTCTTTAGGCATTATGGGGTCACCATGAAAGTTTACAGTTGGGTCGATTACTGTTGCAGATATAGGTACTGATGAGCCAATGGTTTCTTTTTCTGGAAAGGGTTCTGGAGAAAGAACCCTTTTGGTCTTAGCTTTCCTTCTTTTAGGTTTGATTTTGGGAACTTCCTCAGGTTCCTTCATTTCAACCTCTACCTCATCCATTAACTCTTGAGCTAGCCTGGCTTGCTTCTCTTCTGAGTTTTCATGTTGATTTTCTGTACTTGGATGAGCTTCCCTTTGGATTCTGGAGACTTCTTCTCTTTTAGCTTCCACAAATCTAGGATGGCTGTTGGATATATTTAATACTTTTCCATTCCTCATGATTACAGCCATCCAATCTCTTACACTCTTATTTGTCTGTACTTTGAACTCCATGATTGTTTTTCCCATTAGCTTTTCTTCATCATTCTTGGGAAATGGGTAGTCCAATTGAAGCTTGTTCTTCCCATTTTCCTTTGGTGGTGAGTAGGCTCTGGTTTTGATGGCAGGTTCAAATTCTTTGACAAATGATGGCTCAGCATCATAGAATGTAGGAGCCACAACCCTTGGAGTGAGCACCTTCATGATTGTGGTTGATATTGTTGGAGCAGAAGATTGAGCATTAAGGAACAGAGATGATGCAATTGATTCATTGATCATCCTCTCTGCCTTTAGGATTCTTTCATTAGTCTCCTTGTTGATCTTTTCCAAAGCTTCTATTATGGCTTGCCTTTCACCATCAGAGATTTCTTCTAAGTTTTGAATCTCAGGCAAAACCACTTGTTTCTTCACAGGGAAGCCTTTATCTCAAACTCTGTTGGATTGACCACTACAATTGGCTGTTGCTCCCCCTCAATCTGTGCCATCTCACTACTGGTAGCTTGAAATTGGCCAGTAGATGTTGCAGCCTCTTCTGTGCTTGTTCCCATTTTCTCCATTTTCTCCCCCTTTTTCTTAGCATCAAGGGTTGGGGTTGAAGCTGCAAGTAGCATTTCCAGTAGTTGAGTCTGTTTTGATTGATTAGCAATGATGGTGTGCATTTGAGATTCCATACTATCCACTCTTGAGGAAAGAAGCTGAACAGACTTAGCCAGGCTATCTTCTTTGAGAAGTTTGCTAGAAAGCACCTTCTGAGTGGTAGTAGGAGCTAGTGCCTCAATCCTGGCATCTAGTGCTATTTTCATATCTCTAATTGCAGACTTGACCTCCTCGTGTTGTGTTATTTGAATAACAAATTGCATCTTTTGTAATTTCAGGGAGGCCATAACTTGCTCAAGAACAGTCTTTCTCTGTGGTTCTGCAGTTTGGTGCTCAGCCTTAGCAGATTGATATTGCTTCATGATTTCCACATTGAGATTCCCAAGTTCAGTGGCATTGGAAAACATCCATCCTGGAGTCTCATCCTCATCCATTTCTTCACCATCTGAACTTTGACTGTCATCACTGCCAAACTCTTCACTTCCAGCACTTGGAGACAGGGTTTGTAAAGCTTCTTTTGCTCTTTGAAGAGATTCTGAGGTGTGCACTAGGTGCATTGCCTTCTCTGCCTCCACATTGCCCTGTTGTGCCATGACTTGATAGGTAGAAAGAGGATGAGTAAAGGTTTCAGGATCCAAAGAGATGGAGTCAATAATTGACTGATATTCTTGTCTAAATTCCATCTCTTTGGAAGCTTCATTAACCTCCATTAACTCACTTGCAATGGCTGATTCTTCCTGCCTTATTTCTCCTGTAGTCCCTTCTCTCCTCTCATCTCTCTTTTCTTGCATCAGGGGCTCCCCCTGGCTCACACCTCTCACACCCTCACCTTCACCTACTAAGGTGGAACTCTCTAGCTCTCCTTTTGCCCGACCGGAAGAAATGGTCAACCTCTCATTGTTTTTCTCTCCTTTTGCCTGCTCACAAGGCAGCCTCTCACTCCCTTCCCTCATTCCTAAAAGTGTTTCAACTACTACAAACTCCTCCATAGTTGACATGGGAATGTCACATTTTGCAGTGGTAGAGAGAGTTGTCAACGGATAAAGTGTATCCGTTGATGTAGTGGTTATTGCTGTCAACGGATAATTAGTTGTAGTCATATCCGTTGATGGAGAAACACTTGTCAACGAATGAAGGATATCCGTTGATGAAGGAAAAAGAGTATCCGTTGAAGTGAAAACCAACACTGAATCTGTGGTGATTGATTTTAAGGAAGAGGCCACAGATAGTGTTGTGAATTCAGGAATGGAAGATTGATGGCCCAACAAATCATCTAAAAGATGATGACCACCAATTGTTGAGTGGGGCTTCTCCAAGAATTTTAAAGATGGAGAATTAGGAATTGATGTAGATATCATATCCACATCCAGAGATGGAGTTGGTGATGGTGGATCAAAATGTGTATCGATTTGAAGGTTAAGATCAAGGGGCTGTGACTCCACATTTATTGAAGTCACATCAAACTGAATTTGAGAAGGTACAGTTTGTTGTACAGTGTGTGCACCCTGTGATTCCCCAATGGTTTTGGATTTTACTCTTCTACCATAGGTTTTTGAGTGAGAGTTATCTGTGTCTCTTGCCCTTTTGTGCAGTGTTCCTGGAATGGAACTTAAATCAGTAGTCACACCCTGTTGAGAGGATGTAACTAGAATTTGGCTTGTAGGTTCATTAACAGTCTTTTGAGAGACTGAAATGTTGGTTGCACCTGCCTCACCTTCCTTATCCTTAGGGTTTCTTTGATGTTCACCCTGTCCCTCACCACTCACTACCACCTTCACACTCCCCTCAAGAGTTTTGGTAGTTTTTGCAACAGGTGCCTTTTGAGAGACACCTGAGGTTTGTCTTTTAGATTGTGGTTTTGGAACTCTGGATTTGGTCACTTTGGTAGGAGCCTGTTTGGTCACAGCCACAGACTCCATTGTGACACTAGAAGGCAAAGAAATTTGGGGGTTGGAGATAGAAGTTTCAGGGTTGGAAACAGTTACCTGAACAATTGGTAGATATACCAATTGTACTTCTGCATTTAGGTTCATTCGAATCAGATCACTTAAGACTCTCTTCTCCTGAACAAAACAATTGAACTTGCTATCCGGGTTAGCAATGGATAGCTCATTCTCAGATACATGCAGTGCTAGGAGCATCAAAAATCTAGCAAAATAAACATTCTTGCTCCTAGTTTCCTTTTTACCTAATTTAGCTGCTATCTCATACATGACTAGTGTGCTAAAATTATAGAATTTATCAGTCAAAAGCATACATAGCATAACTAGCATGGAGTTGGTAACATCATCAAAGTTACTAATCTTGCCAGAAAAAGTTTTAATGAAGGCATCACAAAGATAACTCCATTCCTTAACCATACCTTTCCTAACAATTTTCCCTAAGTTCTCAGTACTAAGGGTATAATTCATGGAATTAAGCATGGTAACAATTTCAGCATTACTGGGTACCTTCAGACAGTTATTCTCAGGCAATTTTAAACAAGCAGTTAACACATCAGAATTAACTACATAATTTTTACCCTTTAAAGAAAAAGCAAGTGTACCGTCTGTGCCATTGTACTCAGCAGATGCCCACACCTCTTCAATTACCTCATGGATTAGAGGAGTGGTGGCAGTCATAGCATATGACAGTTTGCATTTCTTCACGAAATTCATCATGGTGTGATACGCTTCTGGAGCGTTCACTGTATCAACAAAGGCCGCGAAATTGTTCTTCTCATAGGTAAACCCGGTGGAAGACATCATCTTAACAATAGGCGCCATTGAAGTGTTTGAACTTTTGTTGCAGAGAGAGATTTAGTGAAGAAGATGCAGTTAACTAATGAGATTCTTGAAAATGAATAAAGGTGAGATGTGAGGGCACAAAACAGCCTTTTATATTTTCCAAGAATTAAAAATGAAATAATTAAAAGTAATTACCCCATTGGACAAAAGTAACTGTCAGATAATAAATGAAAAGAAAAGAAGTATACCCGTGACTAATTATACACATTTACCAACGGCTATAAAAAGAAATATGTATATCAACGGATAAAGATTGGACGGTTGAGAAAACAGTTTATCCATCGATGACGTGGACAACCTGTTATCCGTTGACATACGAAAATCTAGTAATGTGTTTATACTACCAACGGATAAAAGGATATCCGTTGATAAGCAAATTTTGCCTTAAACAAAATTTCTGCTAAGAATTATTCTGAGAGTTTTTAATTCTCAAGTAAATCAAAACACATTTCTAGCTGCAATACAGTATTCTTAGATACCACTAGGAATTATGAAAAATTAAGCATACCTAGTTCACCTACCAACCTTGTGAATGAAGATTCATCAAGAGGCTTGGTGAAGATATCTGCAAGCTGCATTTCACTTGGCACAAAGTGCATTTCTACTGTACCATTCATCACATGCTCTCTGATGAAGTGGTATTTGATGTCAATATGCTTGGTTCTCGAATGTTGCACTGGATTTTCTGTGATGGCAATAGCACTAGTGTTGTCACAGAAAATTGGAATCTTCTCAACTTTTAGACCATAGTCAATAATTTGATTTTTCATCCAAAGAATATGTGCACAACAACTTCCAGCTGCAATGTACTCAGCTTCGGCTGTAGAAGTGGAGACTGAGTTCTGTTTCTTACTGAACCATGACACAAGCCTATTCCCTAGAAATTGACAGGAGCCTGTAGTACTTTTCCTATCAATTCTGCAACCTGCATAGCCTGCATCTGAATAGCCAATTAGATCAAAGCCAGAATCTCTTAGGTACCAAATGCCAAGGTTTGGTGTTCCCTTGAGATACCTGAAAATTCTCTTAATAGCAATCAAGTGAGACTCTCTAGGGTCAGCTTGAAATCTAGCACAAAGACATGTGGAAAACATTATATCAGGTCTACTAGCTGTTAGATATAGAAGTGAGCCTACCATGCCTCTATAGCTTGAGATGTCCACAGATTTTTCCTTAGTATTCAGCTCAAGCTTAGTTGCAGTGGCCATATGTGTTTTTGCAGAGGCACAATCCATTAAGTCAAATTTCTTTAAGAGATCATAAATATATTTTGTTTGACTTATGAAAATTCCCTCATTAACTTGCTTTACTTGTAAACCAAGAAAGTAAGTTAATTCACCCATCATGCTCATTTCATACCTACTTTGCATAAGTTTGGCAAACCTTTTGCAAAGCTTCTCATCTGTAGACCCAAAAATAATATCATCTACATAGATTTGAACAAGTATTGAAGAGCCATTGACATTTCTATGAAATAAGGTTTTATCTACTGTACCTCTAGTGAAGTGATTCTCCAAAAGAAATTGAGATAAAGTGTCATACCAGGCTCTTGGTGCTTGCTTCAAACCATAAAGTGCTTTCAAGAGAAGATATACATAATCTGGAAATTCTGGATCTTCAAAGTGAGGAGGTTGATGGACATATACCTCTTCTTCCAGTTCCCCATTTAGAAAGGCACTTTTAACATCCATCTGATAGACTTTGAAGTTGGCATGTGCTGCATAGGCTAGGAAAATTCTGATGGCCTCAAGTCTTGCCACTGGATCAAAAGTTTCATCAAAATCTATTCCTTCTTCTTGAGAATAGCCCTTTGCCACTAATCTAGCTTTATTCCTCACAATTATGCCATTTTCATCAGTCTTATGATACCTCTATCATCAGGTTTGGGCACAAGCTTCCATACTTTATTTCTCTCAAATTGGTTTAGCTCTTCTTGCATTGCTAACACCCAATCTGGATCTAGAAGGGCATCCTCCACTTTCTTAGGTTCCTCTTGAGACAGGAAACTACTGTATAGGCATTCTTCTTGTGTGGCCCTCCTAGTTTGGACTCTTGAGTTTGAGTCACCAATGATTAACTCAAAAGGATGATCTCTGGTCCATTTTCTTGAAGGTGGAAGGTTTGATCTAGATGAGGTTGCTTCATCTACGTGAGCATGATCTTCTTGATTGGATATTGAGTTTTGACTTTGAGAAACTCCCCCTGAGTTTGTTGTCCTTGAGGAGTTATGAAGTTGACTGTCAACAGATGCATCATTTTGTCTATCAACGGATGCTCCATTTTGCATGTCGACGAATACATGAGAATGCCTGTCAACGGATGCATCTGATGATCTAGTATGACTGTCAACGGATGCTTCATTTCCAGTGTTAGCATCACTTCTAGTTGGATCAACAACTCTAGGTGAATTTCCAAGGTCATGATCTTCATTTTCCTCGTCATCATCAATGTACATTCTTCCTTCTACCTCATTTTCAAATCTCAACTTTTCATGGAAGCCTTCATCATTTAGACCTAGAATCTTTTGATCATCAAACACAACATGTACAGATTCCATAACAATGTTGGTTATTAGATTGTAGACTCTATAGGCTTTCCCTGCTGCATATCCAACAAAGATAGCTTCATCTGCCTTTGCTTCAAATTTGCCCAAGTTATCTCCATGATTCCTTAGCACAAAACACTTACATCCAAAGACATGAAGAAAAGCTAACGTTGGTTTCTTGTTGGTGAATAATTGATAAGGAGTCATTCCTCTAGCTTGATTGATCAAAGAAATATTCTGAGTGACGAAGGCAGTGCTGGCAGCTTCAGCCCAGAAATATGTTGGCAATCTTGATTCACTTAACATTGTTCTAGCTGCTTCAATGAGAGTTCTGTTTTTCCTTTCAACAACCCCATTTTGTTGAGATGTTCTAGCAGCAGAAAACTCATGGACAATTCCATTCTCTTTACAGAAAATATTCATTGTGGAATTTTTGAATTCAGTGCCATTGTCACTCCTGATTCTTTGTACTTTTACTTCAGAACCATTGTTTACTAGTCTGAGATGATTGATGATGATTTCACTTGCACAATCTTTGGAGTGCAGGAAGAAGGTCCATGTAAACTTAGAAAAATCATCCACAATCACCAGGCAGTATTTCTTCTTTGAAATGGACATGACATTTACTGGACCAAATAAGTCCATATGCAGCAATTGAAGGGGCTTAACAATGGATGACTCTGTCTTGCTCTTGAAGGATGATTTCTTTTGCTTCCCTAATTGGCAGGCATCACACAGTCCATCTTTGATGAACTCCAATTGAGGGATTCCTCTAGCAAGATCCTTTCTTACCAAATCATTCATTACTTTAAAATTCAAATGAGACAGCTTTTTATGCCATAGCCAACTCTCATCCTTGCTTGCTTTGCTGAAGAGACAAGTAATGGATTCTGAGCATACTGAGTTGAAATCAGCTATGTAAACATTTCCTTTTCTAAAGCCTGTCAGAACCACATTTTTGTTTTCCTTGGTAGAAACAACACAGGCTTCTTTAGTGAACTTTACTTCATAGTCTTTGTCACAAATCTGACTGACACTCAGCAAATTGTGCTTCAAACCTTCAACTAAAGCCACTTCTTCAATGATGACATTGTCCTTTGTAATCAAGCCATATCCCTTAGTATATCCTTTGCTGTCATCTCCAAAGGTAATTCTAGGGCCAGCTTCCTCCTTGAACTCTATGAGCAGGGTTGAATCTCCTGTCATATGCCTAGAGCATCCACTGTCTAGGTACCATAGATTCCTCTTATTTCCCTGCACACAATCCAAAATACAAATCAAGTTGATTTTGGTACCCAAGTTTCCTTGGGTCCTTTCTTGTTAGCCTTTGGTTTTACACTCTTAGCAATCTTCACTTTGGGTGTAGATGCTTGAGTGATAGGTTTTGACAGATGCTCATTTGCATAAATATTTGATGCATGCATTTGTGAAAAATTGGCATACATATTATCCATGCTAGGAATGCTCCATGACATTTGTGGCATATTCACAGATTGAAAATAAGGATTAGGCACATATGGCATGTTCACATATGGATTTGAAAAACTAGCATTCTGATACAAACCAGGCATAACAGGCATTGCAGGCATACTTGGCATAGATTGAGGTACATGAACAGGAGTCCTTTTAACAGACTTACAATTAGAAGATAGGTGATTGACACTATTGCAATTACCACAAGTTTTCCTAGGAGCAAACTTGTCAGGAGAATAATTGTTTTTCTTGTTAATGCCTATCTTACCATTTCTGTTCTTTTTCTTTTTACCCTCAGTCTCTACCTTTTCATTAACTGATTTACCAACAACCTTTTTGTTAAGTAAATCACATGCCTTAGCCTTCTCACTTGATTTGGCTTGGCTACTTTCACCAGAAACAAAGTTCTTGGCTACTGGACCATACTGATTATTCAGTTTCTTGAGTTCCATCTTACTAACAGACTTTTTGTTAGTCGACGGATACCTTTCATCCGTTGATGGTTCATCTGTCAACGGATGATCACTATCCGTTGATTCACAAATAGTCTCTAGATCCTCAAGGCAAGGTTCTAGCTCCTTTTTCTTTTGAGTCCAGGTATCCCTCACAAATGATTCTATTCCCTGGACTTCTATTATGTTTTGAGAAACATTCCTACAACTTTGAAATTTAGCAATTATCCCTTGTTCCTTTTCAAGCTGGTTTCTTAAGATCAATTCTATTTTTAACACAGCTTCAAGTTCATTTTTAGCATCATTGCAATCAACTCTCATTTTCTCAAATTCTAGAAATTGAACTTCTAGAACTGCATTTCTATCACTTAAGAACTGATTAGTTTCTTTAATCCTATTGTTCTCTTTAGTAAGTGATTTAAGAGTAACACTCAAGTGATATAGTTCAGTAGACATTTCATCTATAACACTATTGCATTCCTCTTTGGTGAGCTCAGAGAGATTAGTAGAATATACCTGATTGCTAGCTGAACTTGCTTCCTGCTCAGAATCAGCCATTAATGCAAGGTTGACAAACTCAGCATCATCATCAGAATGATTTCCATCAGCAGCCCAGTCATACTCTTGGGTCATGAATGCCTTTCCTTTCTGTCTGAGAAGATCAAAATATTTCTTCTTGTAGTCAACAGTTTCAGTTGGCTTTCCCTTGTTCTCAGATCTAGGCTTCCTGCATTCACTTATCATGTGACCAGCAATTCCACAATTGTAGCATTTAATTTTGGATTTATCCACATAATTGCTTGTAGAAAAATCCTTGTTAAATGGCTTGGCCACCCCAGAGTTTCTTCTGAATTTTAGCTTAGAGAATCTCCTAGATAGAAAGGCTAAATGCTCATCTATCTCATCCAATTCATCCTGCTGTAGGACACTCATTTCTTCAGACACCTTTTCCTTGCTTTTGCTTGATTCTGCTCTACCTTCACAAACCTCCCTGTTTGGTGTAGATTTAGCAGCTTCAGTCCTCTTCTCCTCCTTCTGCTCCAAGTTGGCAACAAGTGCAACTGACCCACTTTTCTTTTGGGCCTTCTCAATTTCTTCATCCTGCTCCATTTCTAGTTCATATGTCTTTAAAGTTCCATAGAGCCTTTCAAGAGTAAATGACTTGTACTCTTGAGTGTTTCTTAGAGAAACAGTCATAGGCTTCCACTCTTTGGGCAGTGATCTCAGAAATTTGAGATTAGAATCTTTCACTTGGTAGATTCTTCCATACAGTTTCAAGCCATTCAGTAGCTTTTGAAATCTACTAAATGTGTCATTCAATGTCTCTCCATTCTTGAAATGGAAGTGCTCATACTGTTGGATCAGTAGCTGCATCTTGTTTTCCCTTACCTGTTCTGTACCTTCACAAAGGGTTTGAACAATGTCCCATACTTCCTTGGCGGTAGTACAGTTGATAACATTGTCAACCATGTCTGTTTCTAATCCATTAAACAGAATATTCATGGTCTTTTTATCTTTGTGAACTTCTACAACATCCTCAGTACTCCACTCAGAAACAGGTTTTGGGATGTACGTGTCTGGTGCATCTGCAGCAAGACCAACTCTTGAAGCAGCCTTCATTGGAACATGAGGACCCTTCTCAATGCAATCTACAAAACCTACATCAATAGACATGAGATGTAGACGCATTTTTACTTTCTAGTGAAAGTAATTTTCCCTATCAAGAACCGGTATCTTCACTCCATAATCCTTCTTAGACATGTTGGAAGTGTGTTGATCTTTAAACTTCAAATATATTAGAAGCTTGCTCTGATACCAATTGTTATTCCCAGATTACACACTTGTATAATTGTAGAAGGGGGGGGGGTTGAATACAATTCTTTATAGTTATAAATTTCTGATAAAAACCACAGAAATCTATAAAGAAATAATTTCTGAATAGAAATAATTCACAACCACATAAAAATCAGGTGGTTAAATGTACCACCTGAGACTTTTATTTGAAGAAAACCCTATGATACAACTGTACACAGCTTCTGTGTTTACAACTCTTTGCTTCTAAAGATATTCAAGAAACCCTAAGCAAATATGTATGTTTTCTTACAATCTAAAGAGTTGCTACACTTGGTTATATATCCCAAGTTTACAAGTGCTACATGAATAAGATAATATTAATCTAATTCAAGTTGACTTGCTACTCCACTCCAAATCCACATGTAGCCGAAAGGTTGTCCTTGTGAACAGATATGTCCCCTGCACCTTTCTTGTATGTACTGTGTAAATGGAATGCTTCTTTCTTCTGTGTTTCCAAAGTATGGCTGCCATACTGCTTTTTATACCTACTATCAACCCATGTGATCTGTCAGTCAAACCTGTCCTTATCAACTGCTAATTCCCAGCTAGCATAGGATAAAGTGACAATGATTATCCGTTGATGTTGTGCACAATTATCCGTTGATGGTAGTTTGAGCTGTATCCGTTGATCGAGCAGATTTGAGTTGTATCCGTTGATAGAGCCCTGTTCTTATCCGTTGATACACTTTCACTTAGACAGAATTACATAGCATAGCTTATTTACAATTGGCTACCCTATTCTGCCTATCCATTGATGGTCAACATGACTCTGAATAAAAACACTATCAACTGATAAATAGAGATATTGCAGTATGCTACAAAACCTCATCCGTTGATGAGCTACCTGTCAACGAATAGAGTTATAAGGTCTTATCCGTTGACAGTTACAAAACTTGACTTATAAAATTTTGCTTGAATGTTAAGTTATCATCAACTACAACATATTCCTAACAATAACATATCAAAAGAAAGGTACCTCTTTATTTTACTTATTTACCCTTAACTAATAAACATGTTATTTTACTTAATTATTATTTATAATAATATAATAAATAGTTATTAGCCGATTGCCTTTTTAACATTTACTTTTAATTGAAAAAAATTACCTTTTATAAACACCTAAAATTGTACCATATCTTACCAACGCTAATATTTGTTTTCTAACTAAAACATGTTACCTTTAAATTTAAAACTAATCTTGCAATCACTAATATAAACCAAAAATATCACACCCCATCTTACAATCATTAATAAAATATAATAAAAATCTTTATACATTGCTAATAATAAAAAAACATGAGGATAATCCTTGAAAAAGAGTATATTAAATTATATTAAAAGTAATTTTTTTTTAAAAAAATAATGATTATATAAAACCTAATTATACTATTAAAATAAAATTTATAACATATCAAAAGAAATGTACCTCTTTATTTTACTTATTTACCCTTAACTAATAAACATGTTATTTTACTTAATTATTATTTATAATAATATAATAAATAAACATATCAACTGGAGCATGCTGTGGAAATTCGAAATCCCTCCAAAAGTCAAGCTTTTCTTATGGAAATTGCTTCATGGTGTTCTCCCAACTAAGTCCTTTCTTAAGAGTAGATTGGGAGATTCTTTTAGGATTGTTTCATGTAGTTGGTGCCTGGCGGAGAATGAGAACTCAGAACACATTTTTTGGTCATGTCAATTGGCTAGATGGGCTTGGAGCTTTGTGTTGCAGTGGTGGGATATGCATCCCTATGCATCTCAGTTAAATTCAAATTCTTTTTGGCAATGTTTTCACTGGCCAAAAAGTCCTTTAGTTAGGGAAGGATGGTCTCTTGTGGTATCTGCAACAATGTGGAGTGTTTGGTTATGTAGAAATCAGTGCTTATTCCAAGGAAAGAAAATTTCAAAAAATGATTTAGAAATGCTTATTGTGTTAAGATCTCAGAAATGGGGAGAAGCAGTGGATTTAATTGGTAAGGCTAATCAAAATTTGGGGAAGGTTAATCCAATAGGTTGTCTACTTTTGAAATATAAAGTTCACAGGTCTATCCTTCTATCAGCTAGTGAGGTATCTGGTTTTATTGATGGTTCCTTCAGCTCTATGGGTGGTGCTACTTTGGCAGGCATAGGAGGTTATCTAAAAGAAAAGTCAGGTGATTTGATATTCATTTTCTCTGGTCCTAGTAATGCTCAAAGTGCCTTTGAAGCAGAGATGGATGCGGCTGTATTCTTGTTAAGTAAGTTGCATGAAAGGAAATGTCTAAATAAGGAGGTAGTAATTTACAGTGATTGTCAAGAGTTAATAAAGTTTTTGCATAATGTTAAGGTCGATCCTATCAAGTTCTCTGCCTTGGATGAAAATATTAAGCAAGTGATTTCCTCAAATAGTATTAGTTTTGATTTTGTGGGAAGAATAAATAATTTAGGTGCGGACGACTTAGCCAAACAGGGAGTCAGCAGGTCAAAAATCATTAGTGCATGGTGCTAGCAATTTAAATTGGAGGTCATTAAAACTATTTTTTCAAAATAGTTTTTCTTTAAAATTCGTTTGGTATTCCAACAGTTGTGTGTTGCAAGCTCAGTAGTGGCATTGGTCATTGTGTAGTGTTTATTGGGTAGTGTATTAGGCCCTATACTCTCTTTAAATATCAATGTCCCAGGTGGTATTTCTCATTCTCTTGTCACTCAAATCTCTCTCCAAAATGGAACCTGTAAATGTCTTATGGTCTCTCCCTCCTTATGGAGCAGTTAAGATCAATGTGCACTCTTTCTTCTCTGTAGAACCTCTGCCAAATGGTAATGTATCTGGCATTGGGATCGTTATCAGGAATCATAGAGGGAAAATTCTGAGAATGGTTGCTGGGTCTTTGGGTATTAGAGAAAGACGTCTTAATGAGTTGTATGCTATGCTTGAGGGCTTTTCTGGAGGACAGATTCAATATTGTCTTGGAAACTGATCATGAGGAGTCGTATTGGGAGTGGAGAAATGCTTCTGAGATTGGTGTTCAGCCTGACCATCGATATGTAGTGCAACAGCTCACAAATCGTAGAGATGATGATAACTTTAATCTCTTGGTGAGGCCTATTCAGAATAATGCAAACCTTCTGGCTGCGTATCTAGCTCGTCATGGCGCAGAATCTTGGGATCGTATGGTCATCATTGCTGGTCCTTTTGGGCGCGTCTTTGAATTATGGTGCAACGATATGGGTCTTGGCCCTATCGGTGATCAATTTATGGCAGTACATGAACTGGACATGATGGCTAATGTGGTTCAAAACTTTCCTGAGGTGGTGATTGCTGAAGTTGACGATGATGCTGCTCAAATGGATGAGGAAATCTTGGCACAAGAGATGCTCTAAATCAAATGTTTCTAGAATCTGGAGAGTCTTTAGTCTTATTAAGTTTTTCTTCTATGTTATCTAAGTATGTCTCAGTTCTTCATGGGCCTTGGGCTTTTAGGTCTCTGTCTTTTTAATTATGTGATGGGCTGTTTTGATTCTCGTGTTGGTAAGTGTTATTAGTTTTGTGTTTTGTGGTCAAGTAAGTTGATGTCTCTTTGGGGCTGGTGCATTTTGATATAATGGCCAGTTTGTAATGTTTTTAATATCAGTCCTTTCTGCTTCTCAAAAAAAAAACATTTACTTTTAATTGAAGAAATTACCTTTTATAAACACCTAAAATTGTACCATATCTTACAAACGCTAATATTTGTTTTCTAAGTAAAACATGTTACCTTTAAATTTAAAACTAATCTTGCAATCACTAATATAAACCCAAAAATATCACACCCCATCTTACAATCATTAATAAAATATAATAAAAATCTTTATACATTGCTAATAATAAGAAAACATGAGGATAATCCTTGAAAAAGAGTATATTAAATTATATTAAAAGTAAAAAAAATTATTGAAAATAATGATTATATAAAACCTAATTATATTATTAAATAAAATTTATAACATATCAAAAGAAAGGTACCTCTTTATTTTACTTATTTACCCTTAACTAATAAAACATGTTATTTTACTTAATTATTCTTGCTTAATTATTATTTATAATAATATAATAAATAGTTATTAGCCGATTACCTTTTTAACATTTACTTTTAATTGAAGAAATTACCTTTTATAAACACCTATAATTATACCATTTCTTACAAACGCTAATATTTGTTTTCTAACTAAAACATGTTACCTTTAAATCTAAAACTAATCTTGCAATCTCTAATATAAACCCAAAAATATCACACCGCATCTTACATTAAAATTTTATATTATTAGTTCTAAACAATACATGTGATTTATTAAATAATTTTAAAAAGTTAAATTAATTCCATAAAAAATTATAAAACTCTATTTTGTTTAATTATATAATTTCAAAAATATTTAAAAGTAACCCGTGCTTTGCACGGGCTATAAGCTAGTATATTATATAAAAGCCGAAACATTAAAAGTTTTGGTACCTGTTTTTTGGTACGTAGTGAATTTACTTATTTATCCTTCATTATAAAGAAAAATATATACGAAGCTATACTATTAAAACTCCTAAAATAAATAATAACATAATATAATTAATGGTAAGTAGTGGATTGACTTTTTTCACATTTACTTTTAATTGAAGATATTACCTTTTATAAACACCTAAAAACATCAATCGTATCATATCTTCTAATCATTAATATTTTTCTTTCGAATTAAAACACTTTACCTTTTTAATTTAAGGGTCCTGTTAACAACAGCCCTTAGGGCTATGTTTAAGGATTAATTTTTGACATGTGGTGGATTTTTATTGGATGATTTATGTGAATGCATGGAGCACATACTTTTTTGCAAGTGGGGCACAACTTTGAGCCAATTAAAAACTATCCCATAACACCTTAACCATAGCCCTAAGGGCCGTGGTTAACATTTTCCTTAATTTAAAACTAATCTTACAATCATTAATATATACCCGAAAATATCACATCATATTTTTCAATTATTAATAAAATATATTAAAAATCCCTATACTTTGTTTATAATAAGGAAACATTAGTATAATTCGTAAACATGAGTATATTAAATTGTATTAATTAAAATTAATTAATAATTATATAATAGCCGAAACATTAAAAATTTTGGTAACTATTTTTTGGTATATGTTTTTTAGTATTTCGTGAATTTACTAATTTAACCTTTATTATAAGGAAAAATACATACGATATCTATACAACTAAAACACCTAAAATAAATAATAACATAATATAATTAATGCTAATTAGTCGATTGTCTTTTTCACATTTACTTTTAGTTGAAGATATTACCTTTTATGAACACCTAAAAACATTAATCATATCATATCTTCCACTCATATCATATCTAGCAATAATTAATATATAACCAAAAATATCACATCATATCTTCTAATCACTAACAAAATATAATAAAAATCTTTATAATACGAATAATGATCATTAGATTTTTAGTAAAAAATCAGAGTAGTTAGATCTAATGATTAATATATTATATAATTAAATTAATTTACTAAAATTTCAAGGTTTGAATTCTATCAACGATATATTTATTTTAAAATTTTGTAATATAAGTTTTAAACCATGCATATCATTAATTAAATTTAGATTAAGTTTTTAATATTAAAATTAAAATAAAATATTGTAAATAATGATTATATAAAAATGTAATTGAAACATAAAATAAAATTTGTTACATATCAAAAAAAATCCGTGCATCGCACGGGTTATAAGCTAGTCCATTCTAATTCATGTACTAATAAAGTAGACAAAATTTATAAAATAAAATTTTTTTTTTGGACTTTTATTTAAATTTTATGGGGGAAATACTTCTCATTTTTACCGAATGTGCAAGGGACAGTGATATGGGATAAAACTAAGGCCTAAAAACATAATTAATGTTGAAATAATTAAATCTAGCCTGGTCCAAATACGAGTCCCAATAGTGAGGTCCAAAACCCTCATTATATATTAATTTCGTAATTAATATTGAGGGCTAATTAACAACTTGGAGATAAGAATCAAATAAGGATACAATATGAGTAGTCTCCAAGACACAAAGTCACACAAGGAAACTAATTCCTACAAGATAAGATCTAGAATCTTCCCAAGGAGGTGACTTACCAACCAAGTCATCTAACCCTACTCTAATTCTTTTCAGAACTACATTTTTTTTGCCTTGATTCTCTTCTAGAGAGATACAGACACGTTTTTTTGGCTTGATTCTCTTATACAGAGATGTGAGGACAGATTAAGTCATGAATCACTTGATCAGCCATTAAAGCTTGAAACTCTCTAAAATCCTAGCAATTAATACGCAATAAATATATTCCATTTTTTATTCCACAACAGATAGAAAATCAGATTATAAATCCTTTTTCAAATATGTAAAGGAAATTGAAAAAGCATATGATGAATTGTTTAAAATATTACTTTTTTTAATTCTTTTAATGCAAATTGAATTTGAATTTATTAAAATAATTGGAATCGGGTAGCCTATCCCAATTTGGATTGATAAATATATCAAATATTGGAGTTTTTAAAATGATGCAGGGACCGAATTACAAATCCTATTTCAAATATGAAAAAGAAAAACACATTCTCTTTTCGAGGAAAGAAGAAAAAAAGACGCAACCAAATTCAAGGGGGTAAGAAAATCCAAATTCTAAAGTGAATAAATTATGTTTCCAAAAATTTTTGGTAGCACATATCCATTCTAATTCATGTATTAATAAAGTAGACAAAATTTATAAAATAAGATTTTCTTTGGACTTTTATTTAAATTTTATGGGGAAAATATTTCTCATTTTTACCGAATGTGCAAGGGACAATGATATGGGAAAGAACTAAGGCCTAAAAACATAATTAATGTTGCATTAATTAAATCTAGCCTGATCCAAATACGAGTCCCAATAGTGAGATCCAAAACCCTCATTATATATTAATTTCGTAATTAATATTAAGGGCTAATTAACAGCTTGAAGATAAGAATCAAATAAGGATACAATATGAGTAGGCTCCAAGATACAAAGTCACACAAGGAAACTAATTCTTACAAGATAAGATCTAGAATCTTCCCAAGGAGGTGACTTGCCCACCAAGTCATCTAACCCTACTCTAATTCTTAGGCTTTTTAAGATTTTTTCAGAACTACATTTTTTGTCTTGATTCTTTTCTAGAGAGATACGTAGACACGTTTTTTAGCTTGATTCTCTTCTACAGAGATGTGAGGTTTTTTTGCTTGATTCTCTTCTAGAGAGATACGTAGGCACGTTTGTTGGCTTGATTCTCTTCTACAGAAATGTGAGGACAGATTAAGTCATGAATCACTTGATTAGCCATTAAAGCTTGAAGCTCTCTAAAATCCTAGTAATTAATACGCAATAAATACATTCCATTTTTTATTCCACAACAGACAGAAAATCAGATTATAAATCCTTTTTAAAATATGAAAAGGAAATTGAAAAAGCAAATGATGAATTGTTTAAAATATTTCTTTTTTTAATTCTTTTAATGCAAATTGAATTTGAATTTATTAAAATAATTGGAATCGGGTAGCCTATCCGAATTTGGATTGATAAATATATCAAATATTGGAATTTTTAAAATGATGCAGGGACCGAATTACAAATCCTATTTCAACTATGAAAAAGAAAACACATTCTCTTTCCGAGGAAAGAAAAAAAAAAGACGCAACCAAATTCAAGGGGTAAGAAAATCCAAATTCTAAAGTGAGAAGGAAAAGGTGTGATCCTCCAAATTCTAAAGTGAGAAGGATAAGGTGTGATCCTCCTCCTATATATATATAGTTAACAGCACACCAACATGGCAGCATCTTACATTGATCTCAGAACGCTTCATATACACAAAGCTCTCTATACATCCAAACACCATATTCAAATAAAAAACCCCAAACCTGTGATTCGTGAATAATGGATCAAAGCATGAAATTCCCTGACGGATTTCGTTTCAGCCCTTTCGATAAAGAGCTTATATCATCCTACTTGAAGCCTAAAATTCTTGGACAAAAGCTCCCCTGCAATATTGTCGAGGAAAAACAACTTTATGGTCCCAATGCCAATCCCTGGCAATTATTCGACACCAATACCCATCCCTGGATCCTCACCGAAGTCAGCCCCGGAAAGTTTGAAGAAGTTACTTATGTCTTTGTCAACTTAACCAAGAAGGCAACTGTTGAGAAGAAAAACAAGCTTTCGAAAGACAATTACATAAAGAAAGCTGGTTGTGGAACTTGGAGCGGCCAAACAAAGCGCTACGAGATCAGGGATTTTAATGGTGATCTCATTGGGGAGAAAAGATTTCTAGTTTTTGAAATCAATGATGATTCTGATCAGGATTTGAGCAAGGTAGGTTATTGGAAGATGCATGAGTATCAGTTGCACGGGATTAATGAGGACATTAGTAATCCCTCTAATACTGTTCTTTGCAAGATAACCTTCGACGCTTCCAAGAACCCTCCCATTAAATTGCGTCCTAAAGTTAATAACGATCATCCTGTAGAAAGTAGTAGTGAACCACAGAAGAAGAATACTAATGTGGATAGTGTGAGTTCATCAACAATGAATACCGGTACTGTTGATGGTAATCAGGGTGTCTCGGAAAATTATGGACAAGCTATTCCTACTCACACAAGTCGTGATGATTCCGACAGTTACAGGAAGAAAGAAAAAGAAAGGTATTCCGGACCTGAAATTATTGACATATGTGATGATGATGATGAGGTGGAACTAGTGTCCGACAGTTACAGGGATAAAGAAGGAAAAGAAGGGTACTCTGGACCTGAAATTGTTGAAATACCTGATGAGGTGGAAATTGTAGATATTAGCGACATTGAAGAGAGTACACTGGTAACTGCGAGTTCACCAGCAGAACAACTAGATACTAGTTATCCCAAGCCAGTACCCTCTGATTTTTGTTGGCCTTCTACATATAACAGTGATTATGAAAAAATTAAAAAGGAAGGTGGAAGAAGGGATTTGAATTTCGGCAAGACTAAGGTCCATTTTTCCAGCTATCAGAAGCCCAACGAAGAGCAGTCAATCAAAGACACTACTACTGTTCTGGGAAAAAGGAAATCTATAGTTGAAACTTTATGCGCAATAAATAAGAAGTTGAAGGGGGCATCCTCCGATATTTGTTGCCCTGCTAAACATGATAATGATTATCAAAAAACTGAAAAGGAGGCGACAGGTGCAAGAGAGGAACTGATTAGTAATTTCATTTATTTTTTGTAGAAGTTTAGATTTAGATATGTTATTCAAGTTTTTTTTTTTTTTTTTTGTCCTGTTTCTTTAACAACTTTTGTTGTTTGTCTATAATCATGCATTTTACTGCAATTTGTTCTTGGTGTATGTCAGTTGTTTTATGATAATGTCACAGTAATTAAATTTATAAAGCTATCTATTTTAGCACAAACTTGATTGTTGATATGTTTGCTCCTGGAGATCCTCCGTGAAGCTACTCTTTACTTTTAATTGCTATTCCTCTTCTGAGTCAATAAATGATTGAGAAAAAGCACCACACATTTTATAAGTTTTCTTAGTTGGTTCTTTGAAATCTTGACTATTACCATACTCAGCTCAGCCAGAACTTTGCTCTAGAATATTCCATCATCTGTTGCCAAATGTTCTTTATGTCACAGCATAATGAACAATTCAAGCAGTACAGTGTCAACATATCCATACAAATTAATCAAATATAGCCTGTTTTTAAGATTTTCTACTCTGTTATGACAATTTGATGTCTTGATCCTTTCCCCTGTGGCCCTGTCCATGATTTGGATTTCTTTCTCCTTCCTTCGACAAACATTGCCCCTCGTCTTGTTTCTCCCTCCTTCTCATGTCTTGGTCCGACTAAAATGTTACGTATATGAGCAAAAGAGTAAGAGCAGTGTACTTTTGTTCTCTGAGTCAGGAGCAGTGTACTTAAATATTGTAATTACTACATGAAGGCCTACCTTATGCAAGATATGTAAATTATCTTAGGTTTCAAAGATGAATATTTTCTAGTGTCTGTTTATTTCCCCTATTCTTGATTTGGACTGCATGTGCATATAGAATAAGGTGGTGTCCATCTTAGAAATATTTCTTTGTGTAAATATTTATGTTTTTTTATGGCTTCTTAGCTTTGAGAATGGTTTTGTTTCTTTTAAATGACCTGGCTTGGTTACCAGGTTTGGCTTGTAATCACATTTAACTATATTCTTATTCAAATTCCATTCCATTCCCTCCAATTTCATTCATCCCAACCAAACAGAATATAAATGTTAGGCAGAGCTCAAGTCTTTAGAGCTTCGGCATTTGAGTTTTAGAACACTGAAAATGTGGAATAGACGCATGTTAAGAAAATGCTTGAATGTGGCTTTGTGCAAATTTTCCATTTGCTTGCTGACCTTGTTTGTTAGCTAGAGGCTTATGTTGACCTGGTTGAGTTCTTCCTTTTCAATTCATTCACATTGATTGGTTGGATAATTTTCATTAGAGGATGAAAATTCTTTAATGAGTACTGTATTAGTCTAAAAGGTGGTTTTTACACATTATTGTATCTTGGTCCTACTGTAATAATTAAATTCTGTTTCTTGTCCTTTGGGCTTGTTCCTTTCTGGTGTCTGTCACTTTCTTACGTTGTTGAAGAAAGATCAGTAAAGGATAAAGACGAAGTGCAGCATCAGATTTCTATCTTGCTTTTTATTGAGGTGGCCTGTGATGTACTGATGTTTTTCTTCACAAAAAACTGGCCAATGACTTGCACATGTGCACGTTTTCCAGCTTTTACTGATTCAAAAATTGTGGATATAATATCTGCAACAAACAAATATGTTCAGGTTCCTTTTAACATCAAGACACTATCATCTCTTTTTGTGGTCTCAATTTTTATAGTTTCTCCTCATTGTAGCAGATCAAATTTTTTGTTTAATTGAGGATTTGCTCAGAGTGCAAGGTTCAATTACTTAGCTCTATTTCCATGATATCATATTTGTTGTAGAGATTGTTGTTGACTATGAAGAATCATCTTGCAAACTGTTTTATGGGACTGCTTAGAGTGCAAGGTTAGATCAGTTAACTCAGTTTCCATGATGTCATTTTTGAAGTAAAGAATGTTGTTGAATACAAAAAATCATTTCTTGTTGTATTCTTTTACTGCAACTGTGCATACTGTTCCAGGGGACCGTAAATGATGTTGATTTTTAGCACATGAGATTCAATTTTGATAGAAGTGAAGGATATGTACCTAAACATGTATACTTTGAAGAATGACTAGTCTCATCTAATATTTTTTGCTACCTTTTAGATTCATAGCTTTCGGATCTTCAAGATTGGTCAATTTACTAATCATCTATATAGGTTCAGCTTTGGCATGACAGATTCTTGGGGAACTTTGAAGGCTTAGTCAGTTTCCAGTGCTGTAAATGGGATCAGTCATGTGGTCTATGCACATTGAAGGCTTTGGTATCTATTACATTCTAACTTGTAAATTTTTGAGTGTCAACTGTCAATTTAAGTATGAATGCTGCTTCTTGCATGCAGAAATCGTCGTGCCCTGATTTTGCAAGGGAATATCTGAGAGCCATTAAGTCTCAGGTCTGAATATCATGAATTAGAGCTGAATCAAAAAAATTTCATTTCATGAGCTTATGTCGCAAGTTGGAGACCTCAGCGGCTTCAACAGCCTTATAACTATATACCTAAAAATGTATCTGTCTTTCACCACTTCCATTTCTATCTGTCTAGCTTCATGCCACCCTTATGTTCCCTGATATGCTAATTAGTATCGTTAGTTGTACATTCAATTAGCATGGTTTTCTTAATCTTTTGTCAACGCTTAAGTGTTTTTAATTACCCATAAAGTCATTCAAATTGCTCAGTATTGGAACAAAAAACTTTGCAAGGAGGAGGTACGCGCCACACCACACCGCCATCCAAACTAGTATTTCCTGCCCTAAAGTATGCAACCCACAAACCCTTAGATGCATTTGTATATATTGATTAAAATCTCATGCATTTAATTGTGCTTCATCTGGCATCTATTTGACTGATTCTTTACTAGATGAATTTTATATTTGATTTATAACTATACGTTCTGATGTATACACCTGATGTCACTGTGAAAGTTACTGATTAAAGTCATCGTCATAGCTCTTAAGATAAAGTGTGTAACAAATTCTAATATGTATGTGGGTTTGGACTTGCTAACGGGGCCACTGATATTTGATTTTGTATATAGCTTAAGATGCTTTAAGTTTGCCGCCCCTCTGCTGTTGTGTTCCAATACATGATAAATTTAGGAATTTCAGCCTCATGTTTCAAGTCAGAGTTTGGATTTGGATTGTGTATTTTTTTATGCTTTTTCAATTATCATCTAGGAAGCATGAGTACGAGTCCGGGTGCGGGTACGGGGTGCGTAGTGTGAGGATACAGAAATTCGGTAAATCTAAAAATATGGGGTATTTCAAGAGTTTCATTTAAATTGAACTAAATAATCAAGTAATTAAGTTCTTTGTCCTTAATCATACATATTATAATTAGTTAATAACACAACTAATTCATTTTAATGTAATTAATCGATTAAGTATATAAGTATTTACATTATCTTCTCTCACTTGTGGGTGTCCGAAGAATCCCCAATAATCGGGTGCGTGGTGCGGCAGGTAAGCGAAGAATCTCTGCTTTCTATATTATCGTCGAGTATAACTTCCCGTACTAGTCCTGATCAAGAATTTTTGGTGAGTCAAAGAAAGACATTGAAATTTTGAGTGAAGATGTACTAGATGAAGAAAAAAAAAATCTCTTAAAAATTGATGAAGTGGAAATACAAGGGTTTGGTGAAAATGAGAGCATTCGGAAACATATGATGGACATATTCATGTTTTCTGGGCCGGCAACTGGTATTTGGTTAAAAAAAATACCAAATCTATGGTTAAAAAAAATGAGAGCATTCGGAAACATATGATGGACATATTCTCTTAAAAAAATCTCTGTCTCATCTCTCGACTCTCTCTCTCTCTCTCGACTCTTTCTCTCTCGCGCGACTGAATATCTCTAGCTCCCATCTCAAATCTCATCCTCTCTCAAATCTCCCATCTCTCTCTCTCTCCCTCTCTCTCGTTCTCTCTCAAATCTCTCATCTCTCTCGTTCTCTCTCAATCTCAGTTCGATGTATCATTTTATTTTTTGATTTGTAGGTGATAATTTGGGGCTTCCATGGCTTGGTTTAATTAATTGGTAAACTATTTTGATTATGTTCTTTATTACTTATTTGATTTTGCTCTTCTTCATTCTTGTGTTTTTATTTTCAATTAGGGCTTCGGTTGGGGCTTTTTCTTCACGGACTTCAATTGGGGCTTTCAGTTCGAGGTAAAATTGGGGCTTTGGACAAGTGTGTAACTTATTCCAGTATGCCTATTTAGTTCTTGATAATTTTAGATTGTTTTCCGAAATATAATTTTAGTTCCGGGACATTGCAATTTTTGTTAGAAATGATCGTCCCAAAGCTGTAGAAGTCCTGGTCAAGGATCTTAAAGTTTTTGTGTCGTTCAATGAAGAGCTTTTCAAGGAGATTACTCAGCTTTTAACCTTGGAAAATTTCAGGTATATATATTTACAATTTTTATTGATTAGCTTTATGAGAGCTACTAATTTTTAAATTCACTGTGAATTTATCGTGTATTATATGAACAGGGAAAATGAGCAGCTGTCTAAGTATGGAGATACAAAGTCTGCAAGAGCGATTATGTTGGTTGAATTTAAGAAGCTTTTTTAGGCGAATCCTCTGTTCCGCGACAAATTGCAATTTCCAAACCTCAAGAATTCGAGGTTACGTACACTTATTTACCAAAGGTAATTTATGATGAAGACAATTCCTGGACTTGTAGCCAGAGTCTTCAAATTAGTTAACATGATGCGGTCTACATTTAATCTTTTTATTAGTCAAGTTCGGCAGAATTGGTTACCAGGAGATGCACATCAGGAGATGCAATCATGGGCTGAAGCTGCACAGTGTGTTTGAGAATTCTCTCTCGCTCTCCCTCTCCCTCTCCCCCTCCCTATCTCTCTCCCTCTCCCCCTCTCCCCCTCTCCCTGTCTCTCACTCTCTGTCTCTGTCTCTCACTCCCTGTCTCTGTCTCTATGTTCGATTTGTTGTTCATATTTTTTGTGTTTTGATTTGGATCTTTAATTTTGATGAATTTGTGATTAATTTTATTTGTGAGTAATTTGATTGATTTGATTTGTGAGTAATTGAATTGTTGAATTTGTGTTTGTGCCGATATGGCAGAATTCTTCCATGGGATCTTAATTAGCTTGCTCTCTCTTAGTTATCTGTAAGTTGCTTGCATAGAAGTAGTAATTTGATTCGGGAACGTTGTTCAATGTCACTATAATTACTTGCTCCATACATTTCTAAAATAAATTTTGTCTCGGTTTTAGGAATACAAGCAGCAATTCACTTGGTCAGTCTGTTGGAGATATTTTTGAAAATCTTACCGACCTCCTGATCTTGTAAGATTTCTTAGTCAGATTCATATTTAATGTCATTTAACTTTTGTTTAGCTGTTAAAAACATATCACTTGAACTGATGCATCTATAATTTAACTAATTAAGCATGTAATATTTCACTAGTTTCTAGTTTGTTTCATTTCATATAGATTGCATCTATAATCGAACTTTATTACATCACATTTTTCAAAAGGAAATGATGAGTAGAGATCTCTCTTGTATTGAAATTTCCTGCTTCAGTAGACACAAGTAGACACAGTTTGCATCCTGTTTCCTATATTTCCTGCTTTAGTACCCAGCCTCGCCGTGTTGCTGCTATGAGTGTTTCTGCTAGGATGTCTCAGGAAATGGGAGTAAAACTTGGACACGAGGTATGAGTTTAGTTACTTAGTAGTTCTCCAATTGGTCATATTAACTTCATGATTTAGATGTATGTGTTTAATATCTTAAAATCAAGTTATTATCGGTTAAGATTGTATGAAATCAGCGGTTTAATGTCGTAGAATGTCTTATGTTCCATTTGAAAACTTACTTTTTCGCAAGTATTATCCGGGGGTGTTCAAAATTGGTCTAGAATCATACAAGTTGTGTTTTATGCCAAATCTGAAGTTTCGAAGGCAGAACTCAGCCCAAGTGTTATAAGTTGCAGAAAGTCATTGACACAAGGTACCAAAAGGTCAAAAAAGTCTGAAAATTGTTGAACTGTTGTGTGGAAGATTTAGGGTCTCCCAACTTGTGTAGATATCTAGCGTGATCAGAACTTACTTGATTATGCTCTGGAATATCTTTAGTAATAAAAGGAACTTGATCACTTAAGGGGCCACCAATTATCAATCATACTCTTCCTTCCTTTTCTCTTTGTTAAAAGCTCTGTTATCCACGTCTCGAAATATTTGATGTACTCTATTTTGGATTCCACATGAGACTTGGTCAACTTGTCAGTTGAAATACCTGTTATATACCTAATAATGGTATCAATAGCATCACTCTTGATCTTCCCTTGATAATTTCAGGCTTTGATTTAGTTAATTGCCTGAAGTGTCAGCTTTAGTGTACTGTGACATCGCTGCATTTTTTGTCTTTTTTTACCTCCATTCTCCTCTTTTTCCTTTTTGTGCACTTTCAGTAAGTGCTTGATCATCTGATATTTCGATGGCTGGTTTGGAGTTACATATTTCTTAACTATATTTTATTAATTTATCAGGGAGCAGCTGGTGGAGCAGAAGCGAGGCCCTTCGTAACACACCATAACTCTCTTGGAAGGGATCTTTACTTGAGAATCGCAACAGAGCTCCATTTAAAAAGAATGCTGGTGAGCTTTACTCTACACATTGCGTGCTGCAAAATTTTAAAATTTCATTTAGAATCGTAGTTACCTTCAATTGTGATACCTTTTGATTTTATATGCTCTTGATGATGTTCCTATCAGTTTGCTAATGTATGTGTTTATGCACACATTGATTTACATTTCTGTGTAAGTAGCCATAACCATAAGTAGGACAAAAAGTTCAAACAAGATTTCAGCTGGTTTTAATTTAAAATGATATATGAGTCGATAAACACTCAGAGTGCATTACATTGCATTAATGTGCAGGTTACAAAGGAGTATGATGGTGTAGGATTTGATTTCCTGGTAGTTGTGTATGCATGAAGAGAGAAGGATTGTTGGAGTTTCTTGCTTCTGGCCTAGTTGCGGGTTTTCTTTTTATTTATTTTCTTACTTACTAAGTTGTAGTGTGGTATCGGTCAAGTAGAGACAAATGGAACCAATCATGTTGCAGTGTCTTCGTGTTTACATTGTGGATGTTTTCTGTAGTACTATGTAACACGAGATATTCACATATACATATAATTTACATGTATGTACTATAATCAATTTTCTCCATTAATTGTGTGTATAAAGATGTTAAAAGTTTTTATGAATAAAGATCTATTTGTAACCAGATGAAAAATAACATCAATTTTAGTATCTTAAACATAAATATACATCAATTTTATTATGGCAAAAATGATGTCTAAAACAAAGATATACATCACATTTTTCCTACAATATCTGATGTCTAAGAGAAAAATATAAATTAGTTTTTTCTGTAAAAAATGATGTTTATATTTACATTAGACATCAGTATAGGATGATGTCTAAGAGAACAATATAAATCAGTTTTTTTCTGAAAAAACCGATGTCTATAAGAATATTAGACATCAGTTTAGGGTGATGTCTAAGCTAACTATAGACATCACTTTATCTGCTAAAATTATGATGTCTAATATCTAAATAGACATCTTTTCCAAAGAAAGAAAGTGATGTGTATGTGAAAAATAACTTAGTTTATTATATGTTTTCTAGAATATAAGGCATGCAAGTTGTTTATAAAATTAATTATATCTAACCTATTTTGTAGAACAACTGATGTGTATTGTATGAAATATCGATGTCTATGTTAGTACAGACATCAGTTTCTGACTAATGTCTAGAATAGACATCTCCCACCTAGACAT
Source organism: Kitagawia praeruptora (assembly GCA_037693485.1). NCBI lineage: Eukaryota > Viridiplantae > Streptophyta > Magnoliopsida > Apiales > Apiaceae > Kitagawia > Kitagawia praeruptora. Next base: position 85,944,816 of record CM075347.1, on the reverse strand, counting down.
CACATGCAAAATAACATAGACATCGGCCAGAAACTGATGTCTATTGACCCTTTTCTTGTAGTGACACTGGTTTAGACACACAATACGATTTAGCGGGACAAAAAATAGTGTGTGTATTCATTTCATTCGGTGTATCATTATGTTTCCAAGTTTGCCGTGTGTCTCTGTACATTAGCGAAGCATTTATCAAAATGTATAATGCATAAAAATTTAAATGTGATTCCCATAATATATAGTAATATACTTTGGTCTGAAACCAAAAAAGGGCAGCTGCATGCTTGATAAAAACATATCTTGATCTTACAAAGCAAAGAACCATTTGTACTAGCAGCACCAATCTTTAGTAGAAGAATCACTTTTTTATACAAAGTCCATTACCAACTTTCATATATAATGAATTATGTAGTTAGCTTCTACCCTAGAACATCTTTAGCTTGACATATTTGCTAGTATTATTCTTATTTTAAAGTTAAGGAATCCTCTGAAGTGTCAACATTCACTTTACTTGCATTGTGTATCTATGGATGATCTTGTTGTGCAACACAAGGGTGTGCACAGTGTGTGAAACAAACAAACCCAATAGTCCAGAATGCTCCTGCTATAGCTCGGGCTGTGGTTTCTGAAGTAAAGAATGTCAACTTAATTGGTGGAGACTGCCTCTGGACTTGCCAAAACTGCATATGCTAAGTACGAGCCTGCTGCCAAGGGGATCTATTCCAAGTATGAGCCAGTGGTTGAGCAATACACAGCCTCAACTTGGCACTCGCTCAATCAGCTCCCTCTCTTCACAGTGGCTGCCAAGGGGATCTATTCTAAGTAGTGATAACATGTCCGAAGTCCGAGTGCTTATAGCTATGCAATTTAGATATTATGTCAATATAGTTTCTATATTGGATGGTTTGGATTATGTAATTAGTTTCGATATTGGATGAATTGGATAATGTAGTTGACCGATTGAATGCATATTTGGTTTTGGTATATCGGTTTTTTGATTTTGGTATATTATTTATCTGGTTTTGGTATATTATTTATCGAGCATTGAGTAATATTAAACATCAATTATGTAGCAAGAAAAGATGTTAAAGGAAATATTAAACATCAATTATGTTACAAAAACCAATGTTAAAGGTTATATTACACATCAGTTTATTTATTGAACTGATGTCTAAGCTGCTATTAAATATCAATTTATTTATTGAATTGATGTCTAAGCTACTATTAAACATCAGTTCTCCTATAAAAATCGATGTTAGAAAACAAGAAAGACATCAGTTTCTTTTCGGGAACCGATGTCTATAGACATCTTTAACATCGGTCAGGAACCGATGTTAAAGACCCCCCCTTTATCTACACCGACAAAGACATCGGTTCTGACAGACTTTTAACATCGGTCAAAAACCGATGTTATAGGGGGTATTTCCAGTAGTGCTAATTCATTTTAATGTAATTAATCGATTAAGTATATAAGTATTTACATTATCTTCTCTCACTTGTGGGTGTCCGAAGAATCCCCAAGAATCGGGTGCGTGGTGCGACAGGTAAGTGAAGAATCTCTGCTTTCTAGATTATCGTCGAGTATAACTTCCCGTACTAGTCCTGATCAAGAATTTTTGGTGAGTCAAAGAAAGACATTGAAATTTTGAGTGAAGATGTACTAGATGAAGAAAAAAAAAACTCTTAAAAATTGATGAAGTGGAAATACAAGGGTTTGGTGAAAATGAGAGCATTCGGAAACATATGATGGATATATTCATGTTTTCTGGGCCGGCAACTGGTATTTGGTTACGTGGCCATTGATGAGTTTGATTGATAGTGTTGTGATAGGATATTCAAGATAAGTTGAGCTTGCAGCTTAAGGTAATTGACTTTCTTTACTTACATTTTGGTATTTATGAATGTGTTGTTTATTCTTATATGTTTTGGTTTGCAGGTCCTAGGACTGCACCGTAAACGGAGAAATTTGGTGATAACAAATTTTGGAAATTGTTGAAATAACGAAACTATGAAAATAGGGGAATTTGGGATTTTGGATGTTTGGGGTTGGACTTTAGAGGTATCTCGATTTGTCTCGTGTATCGGATCCTTTTCCAAGATGCCTGCGTACCTTATATTTATAAGGATCAAGCCAACGCAGTTCTGTGAAATTGATTTGTGTCTATCCCTTAGAGATTTTAGGGATAAACTTTGTTAATCTGGGTAATTACTGATTTTATCTGATTTAATCTTATCGCTGTGATATCTTCCTGATTTGAAGAATATCGTTTGAAGATATTTTCCGTTATTGATTGATTGATATTGATTCTTTCCTCGTTTCAGGGAGAGGATAAAACTTAGGCGTTAAGTTATAATTATTAATCTGAATTAATAATTAATAATTAATAATATTAGGAAATTTGGGAGATAATTGAGGCAACCGAAAATATGGCGTAACAACTACCCCCAGTTCTTCAGTGTAGCTTGCTGCAGTGGAGAACTAAGCATGTTTCGATCTTCCAAATTTCCTGAGTCACTAAAACAGCTAGGAGAGGAAGATTAGTAGAAAATATGGAGCACCAAGGTGCCCGTAATATACATGTAAATGTAAATAAGACAATATGCGATATGTAAAGAATAAGTTTTATAGGTGTGAGAGAATGTATCTTGGAGAGCCATCCAAGCATTATTCGCAGAGTCGTGCAAAGCTTTCCGAGCAATACCCTGAAAAACAAATATTCAAGAAATATCCTTAATTAAGCATTCCGAAATACCCTCCTCAAAGAAGGACGTATTCTAGAGTTTCCATAACGTATTCTGGAAAATATCCTCCTCAAAGAAGGTCATATCCACCAGAATTTCCATAAATGCTTTAGAGAAGATATCCTTCCTCACAGGAGGTGGATTTTCCGAAGCTCGAACCTTGATGAGGCGCCGGAAGTACGGACATCCCCCTGAAGTACGGTTTTTGCAAGGATTTCGATAATTTAGGGTACTCTCCTCAAAGGAAATCAGTTTTTAGTTCAGAAATACCCTCCTCACAGGAGGTGGATTTTCCGAAGCTCGAACCTTGATGAGGCGCCGGAAGTACGGACATCCCCCGGAAGTACGGTTTTTGCAAGGATTTAAAAATTTGGGATACCCTCCTCAAAGGAGGTCGTTCCCCATTCCAGAAATATTCCTCCTCACAGGAGGTGGATTTTCCGAAGCTCGTGCCTTGATGAGGCGCCGGAAGTACAGACATCCCCCCCGGAAGTACGGTTTTTGCAAGGACTTTAATAATTTGGGATACCCTCCTCAAAGGAGGTCGTTCCCCATTCCAGAAATATCCCTCCTCACAGGAGGTGGATTTTCCGAAACTCTCTTCATTTTAAGACTCTCCTTAGAGGAGATCGTCTTTTAAATAAATTACGAAGACCCTTCTTAGAGGAGGTCGTCTAACATAAAAAATAAGGGAGACCCTCCTTAGAGGAAGTCATCTTTCCAAAGCCATACCAATATTCTAAGATTCTTTCAAAAAAGATATCAGCGACACTTGAAGGTTCTTCTAGAAAATATCAGCAACACCCAAATGGTCTTCTAAAAAATAATCAACTCTTTGAATAAGAGCCTTCCAAAATATTATCCATGCAAAGGAGTTCCAAAATAATAAACTTTTCGAATAAGAGCCTTCTAAAATATTACCCATGCAAAGGAGTTCCAAAATAATAAACTTTTCGAATAAGAGCCTTCTAAAATATTACCCATGCAAAGGAGTTCCAAAATAATAAACTCTTCGAATAATAGCCTTCTAAAATATTACCCATGCAAAGGAGGGCCTTCTAAAATATTAAACTCTTCGAATAAGAGTCCTTCAAAATCATGTAACGCGAAGATAACACCTAAAATCTTGAAAATCTTCACAATTCAAATTCTGCCCAGATCTTTTTTGGCGTTTTTGACCTTCTAAACGATTTTTATTGGAAAAACATAAAACACGAAAGTTGTAGATAACGAAAATATCTTTCCGATGATATATGGCTCATCAAAAACGGACTTATAACGAATCGGGAATCAAATAAAACGTCTACTGATCTGCTTCTCGATGCTGAAAAAACGAGATCTGGTTGTATTTTGTGATTTCGAGAATAGATCGAGATATAATCTGAGAAAACTCAAATAACGAAAGTTATAGGCAATTTAACAAGATTTCCAAATCATTAAAAATCATCGAAATCCGACATGTATTGAATTTACTACGAATTTTATAAGATAACTAACTTGTATGAACAAAATCATAAGAAAACTTATCTTAATTCGGAATAGATCCACCGCCTCCACCGCTTAGCTCCTCCATTAAAGCAGCTCCAGATCCATAATAACCCCCCATGCGTATGAATTGATTGTCCTCCACAATCAATAAATAATGCTCTCCTTCTAGCGCCAATTGTTAACGGAGGAATTTGGTGATAACAAATTTCGGAGGTTGCTGAAATAACGAAACTACGAAAATAGGGGAATTTGAGATTTTGGATGTTTGGGGCTGGACTTGAGAGGTATCTTGATTTGTCTCGTGTATCGGATCCTTTTCCAAGATGCCTGCGTACCTTATATTTATAAGGATCAAGCCAACGCAGTTCTGTGAAATTGATTTGTGTCTATCCCTTAGAGACTTTAGGGATAAACTTTGTTAATATGGGTAAATACTGATTTTATCTGATTTAATCTTATCGCTGTGATATCTTCCTGATTTGAAGAATATCGTTTGAAGATATTTTCCGTTATTGATTGATTGATATTGATTCTTTCCTCGTTTTAGGGAGAGGATAAAACTTAGGCGTTAAGTTATAATTATTAATCTGAATTAATGATTAATAATATTAGAAAATTTGGGAGATAATTGAGGCAACCGAAAATATGGCATAACATGCACTTTGTGATAATATGAGTTACTTGTTCATGTTCCTTTCTATTGCTACTTGGACTTGCTGGAAAGGTTTGTTTAATTTCTTTAGCATTGTGCACGAGCATAATTTTGTATTATAGTATCAAAAGTTTTCAAGTGCTGACAAAAGAAAGATAGATTTTGAGTAGTTAGCGACTTTATATGGTGTACTAATAAGATTTGCTGCAAAATTTTCAACAATGCAGCTTACCCATCTTCTTTGAGATGGTAAAAGGGGCTCCAAACAATTTTTGATTTTAGCTCTAATCTGTAGCATAGTTAATATTGGCACTTTAGTTTCAAGAGCAGTGGTGATGCGTCACCAGGGGACTGGACTCCAAAAAAAAAAACAATACCAATTGTCACTTAGGAAAAATTTAAATATTCACATACACAACACAAGTCTCTGAAAAAATGCCAGAAAGGAATATAATAATATGAATATAATGATCATAAATAAATATATATTTAATTGATTTTCAGTCTTAATGCTGTGTTTTTCACATTATCACCTGGTCTATGGTAGTGCTGATACATGAACAGGAAGCAAAAAATTACATGAGTAATATAGAAATCACAACTACAAACAAAAGAAGACCCGTATCCAATAATTTCTTAATAATCAAGTCTAAATAAATAATAATATCTAGTACATGAGTAATATGGGGAATGAAAATCCTGAAACAGAAGTTCATTCTTATTCTTACGAAGCCAAATAGCATTTCTTATTAATTTGGTATACTATATGTATGTGTATTTTAGAACTCCTTCTAACATAACATGGGGAATATTGTTATGGGCACTAGGCTGGCAGGAAGGCAAGATGAAACTATCAAGCAAGTCAATACTCTATCTATATCAATTGATTATGAACTTCAGTCTCAGTAAATAAGTAGGAAATCAAAGCTAGTACACCATATAAACAGACTCTCCATATAGGGAGTTATGTTAAGTCTTACATCCACATCATTCCTAGTCTCCAAATTACCAAAAATGAGTTTGGTCATAGATTTAGGATAGCCTATTCTATTTTTATTCATCCCATCTAATTCAATCAATTTATCATCTAAGAAATTAAGGACAGATTGAATAAAACGAGGGAAGAAAATTTCATTACCTCTCTTGGCTGAATTCTTACCAAGTCTCCCATACAGCTCCTGCAGAATGATGAGACCAACGTCTATCTTCTTTCCATAAGCTAAGGCATAGCCTATTTGCTGTGCAGGAGTACTGATTTGGTCATAGCTAGATTTTCTTGTAGTGAAGACTTGAGAAGTGTAGCAAACACATAACTCCATTCCTTCCTCAAATGCTTCCTGTTCAATTGCCCAAGACTGATTCTGTCTGCATATTTGATGAAATCAAAGAAGTCTTCTAATTCAGCATTTGTAGCAAGTGGGTCATACACCTCTCCTTTTGTACCCATCCCAAGTGCCTCATTCATATCTTCTGTGGTGATAGTGAGATTTTTGTCTTGAATCTTGCAGTAGATGATGTACGAGGATATTGCAGAGTCAAGAGCCACCACCTCCACTGTAGCAGACTGCCAAAACTGTTCTAGAATGTCGAGGTACAGAGTTGGGTTAACAGATAGAGCATTCTTAATGTACGATTCAGACATCCACTTCACAAAGCACTTGAAATTGACGTTGGGTGCTTCAACATTACTAGTTAGAGCAATGAAATTGGTGTTTAACTTTACTGTTGCCATTTGTGTGAGAGAGAGAGAAGAAATCGAAGGTTGAAGAAGAAATTTAGCTTTTGCAATTAGGGTTTCAGAGGTTTTGGGAGTTTGGATGCTTGAGAAATCGAATGAAATGAATCGAATAGATGTGAAGTTGTAAAAGTATGAAGTACTTGAATTGTCGATTAGATGTATGTTCTGTATCGACAAGTCAGGTATTCGAGAAGTAGAAAACAACTATTCGAGAAGTCAAGAAAGGCTTATTCGATAACTCAAGCAGGTTGTAGCTCACAGCTGGCAGTTATCTAACTTAGAAATAAATCTAAATTAGGTAAAATATATTTTTATGAGTAATTCTGAATTCTAAATAAAAATCCAAAATCGGTTAAAATTCAGCGAGAAATCAGCCTTTTCAAATTATTCGAGAACTCAAATATAGTATTCGAGAACTCAGTCAATCGAGAACTAAAACCATATATTCGAGAAGTCAAGGAAACCTCTATTCGAGAACTCTAAAAGACTATATTCGAGAACTCGAGAGTGCTCTAATGAGACTTGTTAGAGATGTCGAATAGTGAATCACTTGAGAAGTCTGACTTGTCGAATTATACTCATAGAAACTCAATTTTCACTATCTTTTTAAAATTTACCAGCCATATTCATTCACGAATATTCTAGCAAATTAAACAGTGATTTTCTCAAAATTTCATAGAAATTTCGAGTTAACAAGAGAATATGATTTTCCAAATATGCAACAGATTTGAAATATTTATAAATCATATTTCAGCCAACACTTACTCCAAAAATATTAAGAATTTAGATAAAGTAAGTGTTTACTGCTGCAACAATCTAGATGCTGCATTCACTTAGCCAGAATCTGAAGAATTCAGCATTCCAATCTCACTAACCAACCTTGTGAAGGTGGCTTCATCTAATGGCTTAGTGAATATATCAGCTAGTTGTTTGTCTGTAGAAACATAATGCAACTCAATGGTTCCATTAGTTGCATGTTCCCTTATGAAATGATATCTGATGTCAATGTGCTTTGTCCTAGAATGATTGACAGGATTGGCAACTATAGAAATTGCACTTGTGTTGTCACACATGATTGGAATTCTTTCCAACACAAGTCCATAGTCTCTAAGTTGATTTCTAATCCAAAGCACTTGAGCACAGCAACTTCCAGCAGCTATGTATTCAGCCTCAGCTGTAGAAGTTGACACAGATTGTTGTTTCTTGCTATACCAAGAGACTAACCTTTGTCCAAGAAACTGGCAGCTACCTGAGGTGCTTCTATTATCCACTCTGCATCCAGCATAATCAGCATCAGAATAACCAACCAGATTGAACCCTGTGTCCTTAGGATACCATAGTCCCAAGTTTGGAGTGCCCTTCAGATATCTAAAGATCCTTTTTATAGCAACCAAATGTGATTCTTTTGGATTTGATTGAAACCTTGCACACAAGCATGTAGCAAACATGATGTCTGGCCTACTTGCAGTGAGATAGAGTAGAGAACCAACCATGCCTCTGTAGACTGAGATATCTACCTTCTTGCCTTTAGCATCTTCATCCAATTTAGTGGAAGTGGCCATGGGTGTCTTTGCAGGTGAGCAATCTTCCAAGTCAAACTTCTTCAATAAATCCTTGATATACTTGGTCTGATTGATAAAGATACCATCCTTCCTTTGACTGACTTGCAACCCAAGAAAGAATGTCAACTCTCCCATCATACTCATCTCATATCTGCTCTGCATGAGTTTAGAAAATTTCTCACACAGCTTCTCATTTGTAGAACCAAAAATGATATCATCCACATAGATCTGAACTAAGATAAGATCATCACCATGCTTCTTGTAAAACAATGTCTTGTCTAGTGTGCCTCTAGTGAATTGATTCTCAAGAAGAAATTGTGATAAAGTATCATACCATGCTCTTGGAGCCTGCTTAAGTCCATACAATGCCTTAAGCAATCTGTAGACAAATTCTGGGAAGTGTGGATCCTCAAAACCAGGTGGTTGTTGCACATAAACTTCTTCTTCCAACTCTCCATTCAGAAATGCACTTTTGACATCCATTTGATATACTTTAAAGTTTGAATGAGCAGCAAATGCCAAGAATATTCTGATGGCTTCCAATCTAGCAACAGAAGCAAATGTCTCATCATAATCAATGCCTTCCTATTGAGAGTATCCTTTTGCAACCAACCTTGCTTTGTTCCTTATGATTACACCATCTTCATCCATCTTATTCTTTAGAACCCATTTTGTTCCAACAATGGTTCTGTTCTTTGGTGCAGGCACAAGTTCCCATACTTTGTTTCTTTCAAATTAATTCAGCTCCTCTTGCATAGCAATAATCCAATCTGGATCCAACAGTGCATCATCAAGTTTCTTAGGCTCAACTTATGATAGAAAACAGCCATAGAGGCACTCATTCTGAGTTGCTCTCCTAGTCCTTACTCCTACATTAGGATCTCCAATGATTTGCTCTGCAGTGTGTGATCTATCCCATTTCCTTGAGTGCTCAGCCTGATTTCTCATTCTTGATGTTGCTTCATCATCCACATCATGGTCATTCTCATTTCCTCCCCCTGTGAAGTTGCCACTACTCACAGGTGTGTCTTGGATGCTTGTTCCTTCACTATTGATTGACACAAATTCTTCTTTTGTATCATCATTCACTTGAGTTTGTTGAACTTGAGTTTCAACTTCAGTTTCAGTCTCTTCATCAGAATCATCTAGATTATCAAACTTCAATGGATCTTTATCTTCATCATTTGCTTCTTCTAGTCCAGGTAGTTTGCTGTCATCAAATGTCACATCTGTGCTTTCCATAACTTTCTTTTGACTGATGACATAAACCTTGTATGCAATTCTTTCCAAAGAGTAGCCAAGAAAAATTCCTTCAAATGCTTTTGCATCAAATTTTCCAACATATTCAGAATTATCCTTCAATACAAAGCATTTGCTTCCAAAAGTATGAACATACTTTAGAGTAGGCTTCTTTCCAGTCATCAAGTTATAAGGTGTCTTTCCAGTGTTTTTGTTGATGAGGGTTCTGTTCTGGATATAGCATGCAGTGCTTACAGCCTCAGCCCAAAAACATGTAGGCATTTTTGCATCAAGTAACATTGTTCTAGCAGCCTCAATTAGAGTTCTATTCTTTCTCTCAACAACTCCATTTTTTTGTGGAGTCCTTAGAGCTGAGAATTGCTGAGAAATACCATTCTCTTTATAGAATGCTTCAAGTATGGCATTTCTGAACTCTGTTCCATTATCACTTCTCAGTGCAATCACACTTGCATTGTTGGCCTTTGCTTCTTTGTCAACTTTCTTTATATGCTCAATGATTACTTGTGGAGTCTCATCTTTTGATGCCAGAAATTCCACCCATGTATACCTTGTAAAATCATCAACCATCACCAAGGCATACTTCTTTCTTCCTAGTGACATAATGTTGATAGGCCCAAATAAATCCATATGAATGAGTTGTAGGGGCTTGGTTATTGATGTCACTGTCTTTGTCTTGTGGCTTGATCTTTTCATCTTTCTTTTTTGACAAGCCTCACACACTCCTTCTTGACAGAATTCAAGTGTGGGAATGCCTCTCACTAGCTCTATTTTGACTAGAGAATTAATGGCTTTGAAGTTCAGGTGTGATAGTTTCATGTGCCACAGCCAACAATCTTCATTTGATGCTTTTGAGTAAAAGCAACAAATTTTGTCCTTGTTTGCAGAATCCATATTGGCTACATGGCTTCCCTTCCTTACTCCAGATAGAGCAAAATCACCAGTCTTCTTGTGGGTGATCAAACATTCATCTTTGTCAAAATCCACCTTGAATCCCCTATCAGTAAACTGACCAACACTTAGCAGATTATGCTTGAGCCCCTTGACTAGTGCTACATCTTCAATGATGACATTACCAACTTTCAACTTGCTATATCCCAATGTGTTACCCATGCTGTCATCTCCAAAAGCAATCATTGGGCCAGCCTTTTCCTCATATTGTGATAGCAGGGCCATATCACCAGTCATATGATTTGAGCATCCACTGTCCAAAATCCACATGACCTTCTTTTCACTTTCTTTGCCCTGCAAACACAAAGGTATTACTTTTCCTTTGGTACCCAAACAAGTTTGGGTCCATGTGACTTAGAAACAGTTTTATCATAAACAACATGCTTGTCAACTTTCTTGGCATTAGTCTTCTTGTCACTGTTAGAAGTCTTGGAACCTGAGGTTTCAGACTTAGGTGATAGAGGTACCTTCCTAGCTTTAGGAGGACTTGAAGACTTTGACCTGGTGTAGTGTGTGTGAGAATTGTGACTGATACAACCATCAATGAATTGCCTTCTCAGATTGAAACAACTAGTCATTACATTCATATTGCATGGCATACAGTCAAATTTATCACAAAATGGTGCATCTCTATGTCTTAGAGGCACAGAATAATCATAGAAAGGTTTGGACACACTACCAACAGGTTTCTTGCATGCATGAGTTAAATGATTGGTACTGAAACAGTTCTGACAAGTTTTCCTAGGGGCATTAGGCATATAAGCATAGTTGTTATCCTTGCTAATCCCTAACTTGCCATTTCTGTTCTGTTTCTTCTTAGTCACTTTCTTTTCTGATTCACTCTTCCCAGCTGAAACAAACTTAACAAACTTCTTAGGTCTTGGCCTATCAACTACTGGCTCCATGTCTTTTGACTTGCCACTCTCACTCTTGGATGATGCTTGTTGTTCATTTGATTTTGCCTCATCCTCATCATTCAACATTTGTTTGATGAGTAAGGAATCCTCATCAATTTCAAATGTTGGTTCCTTAAAAATTGGATTTTCAGTCTTTTTCAAAATGTGAGGCACTTCCTCATGAACAACTGTGTCATCTTCAATGACAGCATAGCCTTTTCTCTGTTTAAGAGTGTCATAATCAAGTCCAATAGCAGCCTTGGGTTTTGCTTCAATTTTCTCACAGTAGGATTTCACTAGACCAGATGATTTCTTGAAAGTTTTTAGTTTGAATTCATTTTCAGCTAATTCATCCCTAAGAGCCTTTTCAACCTGACTAGCACACAAAACCTTATTCTGCAGATATTCAACTTCTTTCTTAAGGTTTTCTATTTGCATAGCAGTTAGCTCAAGTTCCTCATTCTTTTTGGTTAACATTTCATTTCTAGTAGACAGTTTAACAATCTCTTCATTAGCAGCAGTCATACTAGTATGAATGTTAAACATTTCAACAGATAGTTGTTCAATCATGCATTTATACTCTGAAACAGACATGTCTATAGTAGTGAGAGATGGTACCTGAGGGTCTGATGGAGATGTGTCATCCTTGGAATTGGCCATCAAGGCATAATTGCAGAATTCTTGATCCTCTCCATCACTGTCGGAATCATCCCAACACTTCCCTTCAGCTATGTAGGCCTTACCTTGTGTCTGCTTTTTCAGAAGGGCCTCATACTTAGCTTCAAGCTCAAGATAATCTTCATCATTCTTTTTAGGCTTCTTTCATTCACTGGCAAAATGCCCTAGGTCATTGCATCTATAGCACCTTACAGATGACCTATCCACATGGCTGGATTTAAACTTATTCTTGTTTGGTTTCACAGGTGCCTTGATTTTGTTGAATGAATGGTTTTGGGTTTTGGGTTTGAAGGGTTGATTCCTTTTGAATCTGATGTTCGGAAATTCTCTGGCCATGAAAGCATATGAAGTGTTTTCCATCCCATCTAGTTCTTCAAGAGTGTAAAACTCTTCTTCCTCCTTCTCCTCAACAGGTTCACTCACCTCAGGTTCAGTTTCTTCCTCTTCCACTACCTCCTCTATCCTTAACTATCTTGTGGATGCTTCTAGGTCTTGAATAGATTTGTTGACAATCAAGGCACATGATGTGTTTACCATTCTACCTTGATTGGCTTGGATAGCCCTTTTCTGAAGGAACTCAAGCTCATGAGTTTTTAAGACTCCATAGAGCACATCATATGTAACTTTGTTCAAATCTCTTTCCCTTAGAGAAATGACCCTTTGCTCTAGATGGTTTGGTGAGGATAGCAGAAACTTCATGTTTAACTCCTTGGTACTGTAAACCTTGCCATTCATCTGCAACTCAGTAACTAGCTTGTGAAATCTCTCAAACATCTCAGTAATGCTTTCCTTAGGCTGTGCCATGAAAGCCTCATTCTGTGTGACCAGTATCTGTTTCTTGTTTTCCTTAACCTCATCAGTTCCTTCACACAACACCTCAATGTGATCCCACATTTCTTTGGCAGATGTACATGATGCAATGTTTGCAAACATTGACATGTCCATGGAATCAATGATAAGCAACATGAGGTGGTTGTCAAGAGCAACCTTCTCCCTTTATGATTCTGTCCATTTTGATGGATCCTTGGCCTCATAAGATCTTGGGATAGTTGTGGTTCCAACAGTCTTCTCTGGTATCTCTTGTTGTGGAACAAATGGACCATTCTTAAGAATCTCAGGATACAAAGGATGAGAGGCTTTGATGAACAACATCATCTTTATCTTCCAGAGGTTGAAGTTATCTTTGTCAAACTTAGGGACTTTCACCGTTCCTGTAGTCTTTGGTGTATTCGAACTCATGATCATTTTTCTGTTTTTGAATAAACAGCCCGCTCTGATACCACTTGTTAAGTATTGAATACAGTAAAAGAATACAGAGGGGGGGGGGTGAATGGATTCTTGAACTTTTCTCGTTCGAGTCTATGTAGCAAGAGTGTTTGTGTGTGCAAGATAGAAGGTGCAGATAAAGAATAACACAAGACACAATTTCACTTTAATCTAATGTATTATTAGATAAAGGTTGCTACAATCTGTGAATACAAATGATAGTATTCTCAGCTTCGTTTTTCTCAGAGAGATACAGCTTGTAGTGTATGAAAAACTTGACTCACAAAGTTACTAAGTTTATGACTAAGGAAGTGAGGCTGTATCCTTATAGAACATGGATACAACCTACTTACACCAAATAAGGTAGCTAAACAAATTACTTTCTAGTCTGTCTATCCTTTTTGAGTAAGTGTCCAAACGGTTACAGATTTGACTTTGCAAAGCCTGTTCAGATCCACTTCTTTAGCCCCTTGTCTCTTCTATATCTCTCCAAGCTTCCTTGTAGGCTTTCCAGAGCACGTTACAGATTGTGGTCCATAAAGTGCATTGGCTTGTTGCTGGTTTCTGACTTGTACAATTTCTTCAGTATTTTGTCTCCAAGAATGTATTCGAGAAGTGACTAAGTAGTTGATTCGAGAACTAGAATTGACTTGATCGATAACTCTGAGTTCTCGAACACTGTTATATTGACATATCGAATTACTTCTCGAATAGCTCTTTTCTTCAGGATTCCTTGAGTTGTCGAATAGAACACTTGACTTGTCGAATCCTTGAGATTTCGAATAGCTTTCTGCTTGAGATATCGAATGGAACTTTGACTTGTTGACTCCTTGAGAACTCGAACACTACTTTGACTTGTTGACTTCCTGAGTTCTCAAATAGAGTACATAGACATATCGAATCTCTGAGATATCGAATGAGATATCGAACAGTGTATTCAGAGATATCGAATAGTGTCTTGAGATATCGAATCCCTGACTTCTCGAATGCTGGACTTCTCGAATAGACAAATATACTTCTCGAATTGGTACTTAGGCAAATTCTTCATTTCTTCAAATCCCAACTGTGATTATTTGACAGTCTTTATCTTCTTGCTTGAGGCATGAACCTTGGAACTTCTTTCAAGCATTATTCTAGACTCTATAAGTACAGTTACACAACTAGGATTTGATGCCTACTACAAGTACAATACAAACAGAAACTCTACAACTAGAGGTTCCCTCAGTTAAGAGGTCATGTAAGTAATGCAAAGCATTACAAACAATTAAGCTTGTTATTAGATATTTAGATGTATACAGGCATGCCTCTGTAACTAACAATTGGTTTTGCCCTTAAGATTTATTTAAATGATGCAACAAACAACGAGATATAAAAAGACTATAAACATTTATGGATGCTTTAACTACGTGTTCTCATCTAAAGAAAAGAAGAATTTAACGTACCTTTGGGTCCTCCAGCGATCACCACAATTATAAGGTACGAAAAACTAAAAACAAAAAATAAAATCTAGCATGATGTGCTCCTAAGTGATGAATGCATGATGCAACAAGTAGGTATTTACTAACTAGTTTTTTTTTGGATTTTTAATTTCCAATTTTTTGTGATTTTGTGGTTTTTTTTGTGATTTTCTAAAAATAAAAAGGCGAAAAAGAGTGAAATACGGGTTACCGAAGCATGCTTCCAAGAATTCCAATTTGTTTCATAAATAGTTAATAACGATTAAATATTAAATTTAAGATTAAATAGTTTATGTAATATAATATGTAAATAGTTGATGTGCTAAAAATAAAGATTTAAATTGCATGTTCACAATTTCATCGTTTTAATACTTGAGATATTTGATCCACAGAGACTAATATTTTCGCGATCCTTAAAATTTAATTTAGGCGAATTAGGACAAGCGGTTTTTAGAAAATTTTGGATTTTACTATTTAATTCCTAAAATTATTTTTAAAAGAAAATTAAATTAATATATTTTAAACTAACAAAAATTGAATTTTAATTTAAATAGAAATTTGATTTTATTTAAAGAAATTTTAGGAAAAATTCGACAGGATTCATTTGTAAATACGACTAGCCGAAAACAAGAATTTAAAACCAACAAACGACACAACAAAAACTCAGCGAAGTACAAAAGCTAAACCAACAGCCAATTCTCGAATATACATAAAACTCGGAACAAACTCAGCAACTCAATATAACGAAAACGAACAACACGGTAATCAACTCAGCAAAACAGAACAACAAACTCGAAACTGAAATCAGACAAAACTCAGTACAAAAATAGGCAATACGAACTATGAACTCGACAAAGAAAAGAAAAACCCAGCAAAAACAACGAACTCAATAGCATTACTCGACTCCACAGAAACTATAACTCGGCAAACAACTCAGTAGCACATTATCAGAAATCACAAAAACAAAACGCAGCACAGATTCGATAACAAAACAGAACTACAATGACCCGAATTCAGAAACTCAAAACTCTATGAAAACCAACGAACATAAACTCAGCAACGCAGAAATTTCAACAAACAGCAACTAACAGCGATTAACTCGGTAATAAACTCAGAATTGAAGAATAAAATAGGAAACAAAGGGGGTTTGGGGTCTTTAATTCAAAATGAAACAAAGGAGTGAAGAAGTTGGTAATGTGCGTTCGATTTGGAAAGAAAAAAAAAAGTAGAGTAAGGTGAAGGATTGATGTAAACAAAGAAGAAGAAGAGAGTAAAAAGAAATGGGGGTTTCGACTTAGAGAAAAGAAAAGAAAAAGCTGGGTTCGTGGTTTTGTTCGAATAAGAAAGAAACAGGGAAAAGAAGAAACAGGGGAACTACAAAACTAATGCTTCGAATTATAACAGTTAAAACGAGTAAAAACGTGGTTTTTTTAAAAAAAAGAATATTATACTAACACATAAAACATAAAAACTAGATCTACAATAAAAAATTAAGAAACCCACAATAAAATTGAGATTTAAAGGGGCACAACTAAAATTAACAACTAAGAACAAGAAAATAAAAGTCGTTACTTTCAACCCCAAGTGGTTAGCATTTCGCTACTTTGTCCATTAACCGAATTTACGAAAATAATGATGGTAAGGCAACATAAACTAGAGAGCAAGACAAGAAATTAAAGGAAATGAAAATTTGCATTAATAAAAAGAGGAGTGTTTACAAAATTTAGAACTACAAAACAAGAAATGAAATCTACCCTCAAACTACACTAAATCTAGGTTGTAAATACAAGAGGGGGGGGGGTGAGGGGGTTTTTATAGGACAAGAATTAGGGTTGAGGGGTGTGTTGGGTAAATCTTGGCCCTACACATTCTAAATGTGGTGGACAAATCCTAGCCATCTATTTGTTTCCTTCCCCCTTAAGCTTTGATGAGTGGATCTTGGCCATACACTTAATTAGTGTGTTGCGATGATCTCCACCTTCCACATGTCTTCAAAGATTCCTTTTCCACCAAACTCCTAATTCTTTTTCCTCCTTTCATTTAAGTCCTTTTTCTTCCTCTTTTTCCCTTCCTTGCACTTTATTTCTTTATTTTGTCATTTCTTTATTTATTCACGAATTTCCTGAAATGCAACAAAATAACTTATTAAAATACGAGTTCAAGCAATAAATAGGCAATAAAAATATGCAAAAATATGGACTTATCAATAGTAATTTGGATCAAAATTTGAATCACGCTGTTGGAATTAGCCAAAAATTTGTATCAGATTTTGGATCAGTTGTTTATCCAAATTTGAATTTTTGGATCAACACTGCTGAAGATGGGCTTAGAAGTACAAACTTAAGATTCTAAGAGCATCTCCAAAAGGCTCTTTATAAAGGTTCTTAATTTAGAATATTAAAAAGATACTCCCTCCGTCTCGGTCATTTGTTTACGTTGTTTGGAGAGTGTTTGACACGCATTTTAAGGTACATTTTAAGGATAGTTTCATAACTTATTTTTAAAATTTTCTTTTTTTGTATAAAAATAGGATTGTTATATTTTTATACATAAAAAGAAAATTATAAAAATAAATTATGGAACTATACTTTATATGCACCTTAAAATGCGTGCCAGACAGTCTTAAAACAATGTAAAGAATCTAATGGGACAGAGGGAGTAGGATTCAAGAATGGGAGAAGAAATGCTTGTCAAAGGATGGCAAGGAGATTCTGTTGAAAACTGTTGCTAAGGCTTTATCAAACTATGCTATGGACATGTTTTTACTTCCTCAGCAATTATGCTTTGATATGGAGAGAATCATGTGCAAGTTTTGTGGCAAGACTCGACGAACAAGAATATAGGGATCCACCAGATGAGTTGGGATCGAATGTGTAAAAAGAAATCGTTTGGGTGGCCTTCGGTTTCGAAAATGACATGAGTTTAACGTGGCTTTACTTGGTAGGCAAGCTTGGAGACTCATTGTTAACCATGATAGTCTCGTTAACAATGTTTATAAAGCAAGGTACTGTCCTGGAGGTTCGTTTTTTACAGCAAAAATAGGAGGCAACCCAAGCTATATCTAGAGAAGTATCATGAAAGCTCAGGTTCTTCTGAAGTAAGGAGTTGTACGCCGAGTAAGAACAAGTAAAACAGTAGAATAATGAAAGACCCCTGGCTACCTGATGTTGAGGATCCTTATGTTCATACGAATCATGAAGCTTTATATAACAAGATAATTGATGTGCTGATGGTACCAGGTCAGAATAAATGGGACACTAACTTAATTAAGGATATATTTATAAACAAGGATGCACAATTGAATCTTTCAATTTTCTTGAGAGCTTCAGATTCTGATTTTTGGTTTTGGAATAAAGAAAAAATGGAACATTACACGGTGAAGTCTGCTTATGCAACAATTCAAGACAATACAGCAAACTCAGGTGATAGCTCTCTTATGTGGAAGAAACTGTGAAACTTGAAAGTTCCCCTCAAGGTGAAACATTTTGTATGAAGAGCAGTGTCGAACGTAGTGCCCACGAAAGATCAGTAACTGTAAGGAGAGTTCCAGTTATCACCACGTGCCCAGTGTGCAATAATGAAATAGAAACATTTCATCACCTTATGGTTTCATGTCCTTTTGCTAGATTATGCTAGAGTTCTTCGAATCTGCTGAGCATGGACGATGATCGTTAAGTTTTACAGGGTGACTCTACAATTTTTCATGTCCATGAAATTTTTTTGGAAAGATCTATTAAGTAAGAAATCACAAATTATATGGATATAATACATTTTACTTAGGCGTGGTTTGTTTTATCTTAAAGTTGGTAACTTATGACTTATAAGCCCATAAGCTCGGTGTTTGCCTACTCAACTTATTAACTCAACTTAGAATGATAAGTTGAATGTTAACAACACTTTCATGCCAACTTATTTCTTATATTTACTTGATTTTTTTTTTTTACTTTTTTAATAATTTATATTTTTATATTTGTGTTTTCAAATGTTTTTTAACAAAAATACTTTTATTGATATTATTGAGTTAAATCATATTTTTTTGATTTAATTTTAAAAATATTTCACCAACTAATAAATAAATATATCCAAACATCTCTATAACATATAAGTATTCTTGCTTATATGACATTTATGCTTTTAAGGCAAAAGATACTCCTTTTAAAATACTCCAAACACCCACTTAATTTGAATGTAAAGACATCATCCATTCAATTAAAAAAATAACTATATCATAATTGAACAAAAATGGATAAGTTGCTATTAAAATAGAATTAGATATTAAATTTTTTGGATCACTAAATTATTTTTCGATTTTATTTTTCAATTTAATTAATATTCGATATTCAAATTTCCACGTAAATGGGAACATAATCCATATTATTCTGATTAAAATATATTATTTTAAATTATTACAATTTTTAAACGTATTGTGATAAACTCCTATCATAATTATAAAGCATTTAAATATAAAAGTTTTATACCTTAAAGTTTATAAATTATGTTTCCAAAAATTTTTGATAGCACATATCTATACTATCAATACTATTATATAAAAGCCGAAACATTAAAAGTTTGGTTGGTTGGTTGGTTGGTACCTGTTGATTTTACTTATTTACCCTTAACTAATAAAATATGTTATTTTACTTAATTATCCTTACTTAATTATTATTTATAATAATATAATAAATAGTTATTAGCCGATTGCCTTTTTAACATTTACTTTTAATTGAAGAAATTACCTTTTATAAACACCTAAAATTGGTAAAATTTCTCTTTGCCAAGGAGAACTTTTATAAACACCTAAAATTGTACCATATCTTACAAACGCTAATATTTGTTTTCTAACTAAAACATGTTACCTTTAAATTTAAAACTAATCTTGCAATAACTAATATAAACCCAAAAATATCACACCGCATTTTACAATCATTAATAAAATATAATAAAAATCTATATACATTGCTAATAATAAGAAAACATTAGAATAATCCTTGAACATGAGTATATTAAATTATATTAAAAGTAAAAAAATTATTGAAAATAATGATTATATAAAACCTAATTATATTATTAAATAAAATTTATAACATATCAAAAGAAAGGTACCTGTTGATTTTACTTATTTATCCTTAACTAATAAAACATGTTATTTTACTTAATTATCCTTACTTAATTATTATTTATAATAATATAATAAATAGTTATTAACCGATTGCCTTTTTAACATTTACTTTTAATTGAAGAAATTACCTTTTATAAACACATAAAATTGAACCATATCTTACAAACGCTAATATTTGTTTTCTAACTAAAACATGTTACCTTTAAATTTAAAACTAATCCTGCAATCACTAATATAAACCCAAAAATATCACACCGCATCTTACCATCATTAGTCAAAATCTATACTATTATATAAAAGACGAAACATTAAAAGTTTGGTTGGTTGGTACCTGTTGATTTTACTTATTTACCCTAAACTAATAAAACATGTTATTTTACTTAATTATTATTTATAATAATATAATAAATAGTTATTAGCCAATTGCATTTTTAACATTTACTTTTAATTGAAAAAATTACCTTTTATAAATACCTAAAATTGTACCATATCTTACAAACGCTAATATTTGTTTTCTAACTAAAACATGTTACCTTTAAATTTAAAACTAATCTTGCAATAACTAATATAAACCCAAAAATATCACACCGCATCTTACAATCATTAATAAAATAATAATAAAAATATATATACATTGCTAATAATAAGAAAACATGAGGATAATCCTTGAAAAAAAGTATATTAAATTATATTAAAAGTGAAAAAATTATTGAAAATTAAGATTATATAAAACATAATTATACTATTAAATAAAATTTATAACATATCAAAAGAAAGGTACCTCTTTATTTTACTTATTTACCCTTAACTAATAAACATGTTATTTTACTTAATTATTATTTATAATAATATAATAAATAGTTATTAGCCGATTGCCTTTTTAACATTTACTTTTAATTGAAAAAAATTACCTTTTATAAACACCTAAAATTGTACCATACCTTACCAACGCTAATATTTGTTTTCTAACTAAAACATGTTACCTTTAAATTTAAAACTAATCTTGCAATCACTAATATAAACCAAAAAGAGATAATGACCAAAATGCCTCAAAATGAGGCACCCATGACCAAAATGCCGTTTTGCGGGATGCTTGGCCCTATCTACCCACGAGATGCGCCTGTGGGAGAGGCGCATCTGTGTTCCTGTAGCTGCCAGAAAACAAGCGAACTCGCCGGAGATTGGAGAGGAAGGCTCACCGGCGACTTCGACGGAAAAAGCCGAGCTCTTCGTTTGCCATCGTTTCAACGTCCACCAGCATCCAAATCATCACCACATGACCAAAATCGCGTCTCCTTCATCATCCCAGTATCCGTTTCTGTCCTCCGGCCCCGCAGGGGCACGAACGAACACGAACGGAAATTTGAATCGGAAAAATGGGGTGAATTGGGGATTTCAAAACCGGGGATACAAACACAAAATCATTATTATGGATGTGTAGAGAATCGACTGGCGATTCTATTGATATATAACATGTGATTGGAAAAATCGTGATGTGGACGGTGGAAGAGAAACAAAATAATCTTCGTAATCGCCATTAACGCGACAGTCGGAGACGACAAAGCTGACGTATGACACGCATGTTGCAAATGCGTATCTCATGATACGCATGTTGCAAATGCGTATCTGATGTTACTGTAGCAATCCCCCACAGCGTGTGATGACGTCATCACGCGCGTACCAGTAGCGTGTCTCCCAGATCCGCGCGTCCCAGTAGCGTATCATGGCTGTTACTCGTTCCACAATAGCGTGTCTTAAGATACTCCTTCACCAGTAGCGCGTCCCGTGGGCATTTAGGGCCGCGCGAACTGGCGCTAGGCATTTTGGTCATTTGTGTTTTATTTTGGGGTATTCTGGGCCTTCACCCAACCAAAAATATCACACCCAACTTACAATCATTAATAAAATATAATAAAAATCTTTATACATTGCTAATAATAAAAAAACATGAGGATAATCCTTGAAAAAGAGTATATTAAAAGTAAAAAATTATTAAAAATAATGATTATATAAAACCTAATTATACTATTAAAATAAAATTTATAACATAGCAAAAGAAATGTACCTCTTTATTTTACTTATTTACCCTTAACTAATAAACATGTTATTTTACTTAATTATTATTTATAATAATATAATAAATAGTTATTAGCCGATTGCCTTTTTAACATTTACTTTTAATTGAAGAAATTACCTTTTATAAACACCTAAAATTGTACCATATCTTACAAACGCTAATATTTGTTTTCTAAGTAAAACATGTTACCTTTAAATTTAAAACTAATCTTGCAATCACTAATATAAACCCAAAAATATCACACCCCATCTTACAATCATTAATAAAATATAATAAAAATCTTTATACATTGCTAATAATAAGAAAACATGAGGATAATCCTTGAAAAATAGTATATTAAATTATATTAAAAGTAAAAAAAATTATTGAAAATAATGATTATATAAAACCTAATTATATTATTAAATAAAATTTATAACATATCAAAAGAAAGGTACCTCTTTATTTTACTTATTTACCCTTAACTAATAAAACATGTTATTTTACTTAATTATTATTGCTTAATTATTATTTATAATAATATAATAAATTGTTATTAGCCGATTACCTTTTTAACATTTACTTTTAATTGAAGAAATTATCTTTTATAAACACCTAAAATTATACCATTTCTTACAAACGCTAATATTTGTTTTCTAACTAAAACATGTTACCTTTAAATCTAAAACTAATCTTGCAATCACTAATATAAACCCAAAAATATCACACCGCATCTTACATTAAAATTTTATATTATTAGTTCTAAACAATACATGTGATTTATTAAATAATTTTAAAAAGTTAAATTAATTCCATAATAAATTATAAAACTCTATTTTGTTTAATTATATAATTTCAAAAATATTTAAAAGTAACCCGTGCTTTGCACGGGCTATAAGCTAGTATTATATAAAAGCCGAAACATTAACAATTTTGGTACCTGTTTTTTGGTACGTAGTGAATTTACTTATTTATCCTTCATTATAAAGAAAAATATATACGAAGCTATACTATTAAAACTCCTAAAATAAATAATAACATAATATAATTAATGGTAAGTAGTGGATTGACTTTTTTCACATTTACTTTTAATTGAAGATATTACCTTTTATAAACACCTAAAAACATCAATCGTATCATATCTTCTAATCATTAATATTTTTCTTTCGAATTAAAACACTTTACCTTTTTAATTTAAAACTAATCTTACAATCATTAATATATACCCGAAAATATCACATCATATTTTTCAATTATTAATAAAATATATTAAAAATCCCTATACTTTGTTTATAATAAGGAAACATTAGTATAATTCGTAAACATGAGTATATTAAATTATATTAATTAAAATTAATTAATAATTATATAATAACCGAAACATTAAAAATTTTGGTAGCTATTTTTTGGTATATGTTTTTTAGTATTTCGTGAATTTACTAATTTAACCTTTATTATAAGGAAAAATACATACGATATCTATACAATTAAAACACCTAAAATAAATAATAACATAATATAATTAATGCTAATTAGTCGATTGTCTTTTTCACATTTACTTTTAGTTGAAGATATTTCCTTTTATGAACACCTAAAAACATTAATCATATCATATCTTCCACTCATATCATATCTAGCAATAATTAATACTAGCCTATAACCCGTGCGATGCATGGTTGCTTATAAATTTTTTAATTATATTTTATTATTAAAGTTTTAAGTTGTATATATATTTTTATTAATAAAATAATTTATAACTTTATAATCCCATGTATATAAATATTATTAAAATTATTTATTTTGAATTATTATAGTTGTATTTTGAATTATTATATTTGTGTATGCGGTGCATATTAATATTAATACATATTATTTAGGCTATGTGTGTTTTTTTTTTGAATTTTATTAATAATAGAGATTTAACTAAATCAAAGAGTGACAAAAAAAAGAGTACAAAAAAAGAGTGACAAAAAAGAGAGTAACAAACCAAATATACCGTTTTGCTTATATTTTGAATTATTATAGTTGTATTTTGAATTATTATATTTGTGTATGTGTTGCATATTAATATTAATACATATTATTTAGGCTATGTGTGTTTTTTTTTTAATTTTATTAATAATAGAGATTTAACCAAACCAAAGAGTGACAAAAAAAGAGTACCAAAAAAGAGTGACCAAAAAAAGAGTATCAAACCAAATATACCCTGTTTTGCTTATAATAGTATAGTATAGATATTAATATTAATACATATTATTTAGGCTATGTGTGTTTTTTTTTTGAATTTTATTAATAATAGAGATTTAACCAAATCAAAGAGTGACCAAAAAAAGAGTACCAAAAAAGAGTGACCAGAAAAAGAGTACCAAACCAAATATACCCTGTTTTGCTTATAATAGTATAGTATAGATATAACCAAAAATATCACATCATATCTTCTAATCACTAACAAAATATAATAAAAATCTTTATAATACGAATAATGACCATTAGATTTTTAGTAAAAAATCAGAGTAGTTAGATCTAATGATTAATATATTATATAATTAAATTAATTTACTAAAATTTCAAGGTTCGAATTCTATCAACGATATATTTATTTTAAAATTTTGTAATATAAGTTTTAAACCATGCATATCATTAATTAAATTTATATTAAGTTTTTAATATTAAAATTAAAATAAAATATTGTAAATAATGATTATATAAAAATGTAATTGAAACATAAAATAAAATTTGTTACATATCAAAAAAAATCCGTGCATCGCACGGGTGATAAGCTAGTCCATTCTAATTCATGTACTAATAAAGTAGACAAAATTTATAAAATAAAATTTTTTTTTGGACTTTTATTTAAATTTTATGGGGGAAATACTTCTCATTTTTACCGAATGTGCAAGGGACAGTGATATGGGATAAAACTAAGGCCGAAAAACATAATTAATGTTGCAATAATTAAATATAGCCTGATCCAAATACGAGTCCCAATAGTGAGGTCCGAAACCCTCATTATATATTAATTTCGTAATTAATATTGAGGGCTAATTGACAACTTGGAGATAAGAATCAAATAAGGATATAATATGAGTAGTCTCCAAGACACAAAGTCACACAAGGAAACTAATTCCTACAAGATAAGATCTAGAATCTTCCCAAGAAGGTGACTTACCAACCAAGTCATCTAACTCTACTCTAATTCTTAGGTTTTTTAAGATTTTTTCAGAACTACATTTTTTTTTGCCTTGATTCTCTTCTAGAGAGATACAGGCACGTTTTTTTGGCTTGATTCTCTTATATAGAGATGTGAGGACAGATTAAGTCATGAATCACTTGATCAGCCATTAAAGCTTGAAACTCTCTAAAATCCTAGCAATTAATACGCAATAAATATATGGATATTTACCAAGAATACTAGATTTAAAGTTTCTTTTTGCAAAAATACCACCTTCCTTAATAAATTGCAATTTTACCTAAACAAAGTTTCAAATTGCAAAAATACTAGGCCCATTCCTCCTCCCTCCTTCCTAGCCCAACCCACTCCCCCTCCCTCCCTCCTTCCTTTCAGCCCACAGTCGACTGCAGTACTTTTTTTTTTTTTTTTTTTTTTTAAGACGGGGGCTATTTTGGTGGATTTTTGTTTGCAACCACATTCAATCAAATTCAACTAAATGCAACCAAATGCAACTTTTTTAAAAAAAAGGTGGGGTGATTTCGGTGGATTTGGGTTGCAAGGCCCCGCCAGGGGCAATATTCAACTAAATGATTTTGGGTTCCAAGGCCCCGCCAGGGGCAATATTCAACCAAATCAACTATTTTCAACTGTTTTCAAATATTTTCAACTAGTTGCAACCATTTTCAACTACTTTCAACTAGTTGCAACTACATATTATTGGTTTGAGTGATTTTGGGTTCCAAGGCCCCGCCAGGGGCAATATTCAACCAAATCAACTATTTTCAACTGTTTTCAACTGAATGCAACTAGTTTCAACTACTTTCAACTAGTTACAACTAGTTGCAACTATTTTCAACTAGTTGCAACTATTTTCAAGTACTTTCAACTAGTTACAACTAGTTGCAACTACATATTATTGGTTTGGGTGATTTTGGTGGATTTGGGTTGCAAGGCCCCGCAGGGGCATATTCAACTGAATGCAACTGAAATCAGAAATTAAGTTGCTGATTTCAAGTTCCATTTTTCATTTGTCATTTTCGATCTCATTTTTGAACTCTATTATATATATATATATATATATATATATATATATATATATATATATATATATATATATATTAGAGTTCAAAAATGAGGTCGAAAATGACAACTGACAAATGGAACTTGAAATCAGAAATTTAGTTGCATTCAGTTGCAATTAGTTGCAAATTTAGTTGAATATGCCCCTGCGGGGCCAGGAAACCTAAATCCACCAAAATATCACCTTTCTTATATATATATATATATATATATATATATATATATATATATATATATATAGGCTTTTGCTCAAATACAAACCAATCCTTAAATACAAACTACAAACTAACACTAAATTAATTATATTACATCTATTCTAAGTTTCCCGCCAAGGGTACCTTCACGAAAGATGCTTAAAATAATTGGCTCTATCCAACAAAAAAATATAAAAAAAATCAAAAAAAAAAAAAAATCCCTGCCGTGGAAATGCGAAGCATTTAAGACAGTAAACGGATGAGTTAGGTAGTCATGAGGGCCGAAGGTCCTCGACACACCCGTCAATCGTCTATTGCCTTTACCATTGATTGCCATTCCTTACAACTTTAGAATGATAAAGGCGCGAAGCGCCGTACAAGAAGGTGCGAAGCACCGTTAACCAGTGAAATCCACTGCCACGTCATCACGTGAACAGTGATTTTTTTTATTTTTTTTTATTTTTTATTTTTTTTTGTTGGATAGAGCCAATTATTTTAAGCATTTTTTGTATTGGGGTACCCCTAGTTTGATCATTAGATTAGCATGAAATATTAGATTAGTGTTTAGTTTTTAGTTTGTAGTTAATTTTAGTTTGTAGTGGAGTAGGACCCTATATATATATATATATTAGAGTTCAAAAATGAGGTCGAAAATGACAACTGACAAATGGAACTTGAAATCAGAAATTTAGTTGCATTCAGTTGCAATTAGTTGCAAATTTAGTTGAATATGCCCCTGCGGGGCCAGGAAACCTAAATCCACCAAAATATCACCCTTCTTATATATATATATATATATATATATATATATATTAGAGTTCAAAAATGAGGTCGAAAATGACAACTGACAAATGGAACTTGAAATCAGAAATTTAGTTGGATTCAGTTGCAATTAGTTGCAAATTTAGTTGAATATGCCCCTGCGGGGCCAGGAAACCCAAATCCACCAAAATAGCCACCACCTTAAAAAATAAAAAAAAATAAAAAAAAAGGACATAAGTCGGCAGCTTATGTTGATGGGGGAGGAGAGAGAAATTGAGGAAAAGGGGAGGGGGAGAATTAGGGTTAGTATTTTTGCAATTTGAAACTTAGTTTAGTAAAATTGCAAATAGTCTTTCTTAACAAAAGTAAATGTGCAAAAATTTACTTTTTCCTATTTATTTTTCAAAAGAGCCCTAAATATATTCCATTTTTTATTCCACAACAGATAGAAAATCAGATTATAAATCCTTTTTCAAATATGAAAAGGAAATTGAAAAAGCATATGATGAATTGTTTAAAATATTACTTTTTTTTAATTCTTTTAATGCAAATTGAATTTGAATTTATTAAAATAATTGGAATCGGGTAGCCTATCCGAATTTGGATTGATAAATATATCAAATATTGGAGTTTTTAAAATGATGCAGGGACCGAATTACAAATCCTATTTCAAATATGAAAAAGAAAAACACATTCTCTTTTCGAGGAAAGAAGAAAAAAAGACGCAACCAAATTCAAGGGGGTAAGAAAATCCAAATTCTAAAGTGAATAAATTATGTTTCCAAAAATTTTTGGTAGCACATATCCATACTAATTCATGTATTAATAAAGTAGATAAAATTTATAAAATAAGATTTTCTTTGGACTTTTATTTAAATTTTATGGGGAAAATATTTCTCATTTTTACCGAATGTGCAAGGGACAATGATATGGGAAAGAACTAAGGCCTAAAAACATAATTAATGTTACATTAATTAAATCTAGCCTGGTCCAAATACGAGTTCCAATAGTAAGATCCAAAACCCTCATTATATATTAATTTCGTAATTAATATTAAGGGCTAATTAACAGCTTGAAGATAAGAATCAAATAAGGATACAATATGAGTAGGCTCCAAGATACAAAGTCACACAAGGAAACTAATTCTTACAAGATAAGATCTAGAATCTTCCCAAGAAGGTGACTTGCCCAGCAAGTCATCTAACCCTACTCTAATTCTTAGGCTTTTTAAGATTTTTTCAGAACTACATTTTTTGGCTTGATTCTTTTCAAGAGAGATACGTAGGCACGTTTTTTAGCTTGATTCTCTTCTACAGAGATGTGAGGTTTTTTTGCTTGATTCTCTTCTAGAGAGATACGTAGGCACGTTTGTTGGCTTGATTCTCTTCTACAGAAATGTGAGGACAGATTAAGTCATGAATCACTTGATTAGCCATTAAAGCTTGAAGCTCTCTAAAATCCTAGTAATTAATACGCAATAAATACATTCCATTTTTTATTCCACAACAGACAGAAAATCAGATTATAAATCCTTTTTCAAATATGAAAAGGAAATTGAAAAAGCAAATGATGAATTGTTTAAAATATTTCTTTTTTTAATTCTTTTAATGCAAATTGAATTTGAATTTATTAAAATAATTGGAATCGGGTAGCCTATCCGAATTTGGATTGATAAATATATCAAATATTGGAATTTTTAAAATGATGCAGGGACCGAATTACAAATCCTATTTCAACTATGAAAAAGAAAACACATTCTCTTTCCGAGGAAAGAAAAAAAAAAGACGCAACCAAATTCAAGGGGTAAGAAAATCCAAATTCTAAAGTGAGAAGGAAAAGGTGTGATCCTCCAAATTCTAAAGTGAGAAGGATAAGGTGTGATCCTCCTCCTATATATATATAGTTAACAGCACACCAACATGGCAGCATCTTACATTGATCTCAGAACGCTTCATATACACAAAGCTCTCTATACATCCAAACACCATATTCAAATAAAAAACCTCAAACCTGTGATTCGTGAATAATGGATCAAAGCATGAAATTCCCTGACGGATTTCGTTTCAGCCCTTTCGATAAAGAGCTTATATCATCCTACTTGAAGCCTAAAATTCTTGGACAAAAGCTCCCCTGCAATATTGTCGAGGAAAAACAACTTTATGGTCCCAATGCCAATCCCTGGCAATTATTCGACACCAATACCCATCCCTGGATCCTCACCGAAGTCAGCCCCGGAAAGTTTGAAGAAGTTACTTATGTCTTTGTCAACTTAACCAAGAAGGCAACTGTTGAGAAGAAAAACAAGCTTTCGAAAGACAATTACATAAAGAAAGCTGGTTGTGGAACTTGGAGCGGCCAAACAAAGCGCTACGAGATCAGGGATTTTAATGGTGATCTCATTGGGGAGAAAAGATTTCTAGTTTTTGAAATCAATGATGATTCTGATCAGGATTTGAGCAAGGTAGGTTATTGGAAGATGCATGAGTATCAGTTGCACGGGATTAATGAGGACATTAGTAATCCCTCTAATACTGTTCTTTGCAAGATAACCTTCGACGCTTCCAAGAACCCTCCCATTAAATTGCGTCCTAAAGTTAATAACGATCATCCTGTAGAAAGTAGTAGTGAACCACAGAAGAAGAATACTAATGTGGATAGTGTGAGTTCATCAACAATGAATACCGGTACTGTTGATGGTAATCAGGGTGTCTCGGAAAATTATGGACAAGCTATTCCTACTCACACAAGTCGTGATGATTCCGACAGTTACAGGAAGAAAGAAAAAGAAAGGTATTCCGGACCTGAAATTATTGACATATGTGATGATGATGATGAGGTGGAACTAGTGTCCGACAGTTACAGGGATAAAGAAGGAAAAGAAGGGTACTCTGGACCTGAAATTGTTGAAATACCTGATGAGGTGGAAATTGTAGATATTAGCGACATTGAAGAGAGTACACTGGTAACTGCGAGTTCACCAGCAGAACAACTAGATACTAGTTATCCCAAGCCAGTACCCTCTGATTTTTGTTGGCCTTCTACATATAACAGTGATTATGAAAAAATTAAAAAGGAAGGTGGAAGAAGGGATTTGAATTTCGGCAAGACTAAGGTCCATTTTTCCAGCTATCAGAAGCCCAACGAAGAGCAGTCAATCAAAGACACTACTACTGTTCTGGGAAAAAGGAAATCTATAGTTGAAACTTTATGCGCAATAAATAAGAAGTTGAAGGGGGCATCCTCCGATATTTGTTGCCCTGCTAAACATGATAATGATTATCAAAAAACTGAAAAGGAGGCGACAGGTGCAAGAGAGGAACTGATTAGTAATTTCATTTATTTTTTGTAGAAGTTTAGATTTAGATATGTTATTCAAGTTTTTTTTTTTTTTTTTGTCCTGTTTCTTTAACAACTTTTGTTGTTTGTCTATAATCATGCATTTTACTGCAATTTGTTCTTGGTGTATGTCAGTTGTTTTATGATAATGTCACAGTAATTAAATTTATAAAGCTATCTATTTTAGCACAAACTTGATTGTTGATATGTTTGCTCCTGGAGATCCTCCGTGAAGCTACTCTTTACTTTTAATTGCTATTCCTCTTCTGAGTCAATAAATGATTGAGAAAAAGCACCACACATTTTATAAGTTTTCTTAGTTGGTTCTTTGAAATCTTGACTATTACCATACTCAGCTCAGCCAGAACTTTGCTCTAGAATATTCCATCATCTGTTGCCAAATGTTCTTTATGTCACAGCATAATGAACAATTCAAGCAGTACAGTGTCAACATATCCATACAAATTAATCAAATATAGCCTGTTTTTAAGATTTTCTACTCTGTTATGACAATTTGATGTCTTGATCCTTTCCCCTGTGGCCCTGTCCATGATTTGGATTTCTTTCTCCTTCCTTCGACAAACATTGCCCCTCGTCTTGTTTCTCCCTCCTTCTCATGTCTTGGTCCGACTAAAATGTTACGTATATGAGCAAAAGAGTAAGAGCAGTGTACTTTTGTTCTCTGAGTCAGGAGCAGTGTACTTAAATATTGTAATTACTACATGAAGGCCTACCTTATGCAAGATATGTAAATTATCTTAGGTTTCAAAGATGAATATTTTCTAGTGTCTGTTTATTTCCCCTATTCTTGATTTGGACTGCATGTGCATATAGAATAAGGTGGTGTCCATCTTAGAAATATTTCTTTGTGTAAATATTTATGTTTTTTTATGGCTTCTTAGCTTTGAGAATGGTTTTGTTTCTTTTAAATGACCTGGCTTGGTTACCAGGTTTGGCTTGTAATCACATTTAACTATATTCTTATTCAAATTCCATTCCATTCCCTCCAATTTCATTCATCCCAACCAAACAGAATATAAATGTTAGGCAGAGCTCAAGTCTTTAGAGCTTCGGCATTTGAGTTTTAGAACACTGAAAATGTGGAATAGACGCATGTTAAGAAAATGCTTGAATGTGGCTTTGTGCAAATTTTCCATTTGCTTGCTGACCTTGTTTGTTAGCTAGAGGCTTATGTTGACCTGGTTGAGTTCTTCCTTTTCAATTCATTCACATTGATTGGTTGGATAATTTTCATTAGAGGATGAAAATTCTTTAATGAGTACTGTATTAGTCTAAAAGGTGGTTTTTACACATTATTGTATCTTGGTCCTACTGTAATAATTAAATTCTGTTTCTTGTCCTTTGGGCTTGTTCCTTTCTGGTGTCTGTCACTTTCTTACGTTGTTGAAGAAAGATCAGTAAAGGATAAAGACGAAGTGCAGCATCAGATTTCTATCTTGCTTTTTATTGAGGTGGCCTGTGATGTACTGATGTTTTTCTTCACAAAAAACTGGCCAATGACTTGCACATGTGCACGTTTTCCAGCTTTTACTGATTCAAAAATTGTGGATATAATATCTGCAACAAACAAATATGTTCAGGTTCCTTTTAACATCAAGACACTATCATCTCTTTTTGTGGTCTCAATTTTTATAGTTTCTCCTCATTGTAGCAGATCAAATTTTTTGTTTAATTGAGGATTTGCTCAGAGTGCAAGGTTCAATTACTTAGCTCTATTTCCATGATATCATATTTGTTGTAGAGATTGTTGTTGACTATGAAGAATCATCTTGCAAACTGTTTTATGGGACTGCTTAGAGTGCAAGGTTAGATCAGTTAACTCAGTTTCCATGATGTCATTTTTGAAGTAAAGAATGTTGTTGAATACAAAAAATCATTTCTTGTTGTATTCTTTTACTGCAACTGTGCATACTGTTCCAGGGGACCGTAAATGATGTTGATTTTTAGCACATGAGATTCAATTTTGATAGAAGTGAAGGATATGTACCTAAACATGTATACTTTGAAGAATGACTAGTCTCATCTAATATTTTTTGCTACCTTTTAGATTCATAGCTTTCGGATCTTCAAGATTGGTCAATTTACTAATCATCTATATAGGTTCAGCTTTGGCATGACAGATTCTTGGGGAACTTTGAAGGCTTAGTCAGTTTCCAGTGCTGTAAATGGGATCAGTCATGTGGTCTATGCACATTGAAGGCTTTGGTATCTATTACATTCTAACTTGTAAATTTTTGAGTGTCAACTGTCAATTTAAGTATGAATGCTGCTTCTTGCATGCAGAAATCGTCGTGCCCTGATTTTGCAAGGGAATATCTGAGAGCCATTAAGTCTCAGGTCTGAATATCATGAATTAGAGCTGAATCAAAAAAATTTCATTTCATGAGCTTATGTCGCAAGTTGGAGACCTCAGCGGCTTCAACAGCCTTATAACTATATACCTAAAAATGTATCTGTCTTTCACCACTTCCATTTCTATCTGTCTAGCTTCATGCCACCCTTATGTTCCCTGATATGCTAATTAGTATCGTTAGTTGTACATTCAATTAGCATGGTTTTCTTAATCTTTTGTCAACGCTTAAGTGTTTTTAATTACCCATAAAGTCATTCAAATTGCTCAGTATTGGAACAAAAAACTTTGCAAGGAGGAGGTACGCGCCACACCACACCGCCATCCAAACTAGTATTTCCTGCCCTAAAGTATGCAACCCACAAACCCTTAGATGCATTTGTATATATTGATTAAAATCTCATGCATTTAATTGTGCTTCATCTGGCATCTATTTGACTGATTCTTTACTAGATGAATTTTATATTTGATTTATAACTATACGTTCTGATGTATACACCTGATGTCACTGTGAAAGTTACTGATTAAAGTCATCGTCATAGCTCTTAAGATAAAGTGTGTAACAAATTCTAATATGTATGTGGGTTTGGACTTGCTAACGGGGCCACTGATATTTGATTTTGTATATAGCTTAAGATGCATTTAAAGCAATTGATATAGTTTGCCGCCCCTCTGCTGTTGTGTTCCAATACATGATAAATTTAGGAATTTCAGCCTCATGTTTCAAGTCAGAGTTTGGATTTGGATTGTGTATTTTTTTATGCTTTTTCAATTATCATCTAGGAAGCATGAGTACGAGTCCGGGTGCGGGTACGGGGTGCGTAGTGTGAGGATACAGAAATTCGGTAAATCTAAAAATATGGGGTATTTCAAGAGTTTCATTTAAATTGAACTAAATAATCAAGTAATTAAGTTCTTTGTCCTTAATAATACATATTATAATTAGTTAATAACACAACTAATTCATTTTAATGTAATTAATCGATTAAGTATATAAGTATTTACATTATCTTCTCTCACTTGTGGGTGTCCGAAGAATCCCCAAGAATCGGGTGCGTGGTGCGGCAGGTAAGTGAAGAATCTCTGCTTTCTAGATTATCGTCGAGTATAACTTCCCGTACTAGTCCTGATCAAGAATTTTTGGTGAGTCAAAGAAAGACATTGAAATTTTGAGTGAAGATGTACTAGATGAAGAAAAAAAAAATCTCTTAAAAATTGATGAAGTGGAAGTACAAGGGTTTGGTGAAAATGAGAGCATTCAGAAACATATGATGGATATATTCATGTTTTCTGGGCCGGCAACTGGTATTTGGTTACGTGGCCATTGATGAGTTTGATTGATAGTGTTGTGATAGGATAGTCAAGATAAGTTGAGCTTGCAGCTTAAGGTAATTGACTTTCTTTACTTACATTTTGGTATTTATGAATGTGTTGTTTATTCTTATATGTTTTGGTTTGCAGGTCCTAGGACTGCACTGTAAACGGAGAAATTTGGTGATAACAAATTTCGGAAATTGTTGAAATAACGAAACTATGAAAATAGGGGAATTTGTGATTTTGGATGTTTGGGGTTGGACTTGAGAGGTATCTCGATTTGTCTCGTGTATCGGATCCTTTTCCAAGATGCCTGTGTACCTTATATTTATAAGGATCAAGCCAACGCAGTTCTGTGAAATTGATTTGTGTCTATCCCTTAGAGATTTTAGGGATAAACTTTGTTAATCTGGGTAATTACTGATTTTATCTGATTTAATCTTATCGCTGTGATATCTTCCTGATTTGAAGAATATCGTTTGAAGATATTTTCCGTTATTGATTGATTGATATTGATTCTTTCCTCGTTTCAGGGAGAGGATAAAACTTAGGCGTTAAGTTATAATTATTAATCTGAATTAATAATTAATAATTAATAATATTAGGAAATTTGGGAGATAATTGAGGCAACCGAAAATATGGCGTAACAACTACCCCCAGTTCTTCAGTGTAGCTTGCTGCAGTGGAGAACTAAGCATGTTTCGATCTTCCAAATTTCCTGAGTCACTAAAACAGCTAGGAGAGGAAGATTAGTAGAAAATATGGAGCACCAAGGTGCCCGTAATATACATGTAAATGTAAATAAGACAATATGCGATATGTAAAGAATAAGTTTTATAGGTGTGAGAGAATGTATCTTGGAGAGCCATCCAAGCATTATTCGCAGAGTCGTGCAAAGCTTTCCGAGCAATACCCTGAAAAACAAATATTCAAGAAATATCCTTAATTAAGCATTCCGAAATACCCTCCTCAAAGAAGGACGTATTCTAGAGTTTCCATAACGTATTCTGGAAAATATCCTCCTCAAAGAAGGTCATATCCACCAGAATTTCCATAAATGCTTTAGAGAAGATATCCTTCCTCACAGGAGGTGGATTTTCCGAAGCTCGAACCTTGATGAGGCGCCGGAAGTACGGACATCCCCCTGAAGTACGGTTTTTGCAAGGATTTCGATAATTTAGGGTACTCTCCTCAAAGGAAATCAGTTTTTAGTTCAGAAATACCCTCCTCACAGGAGGTGGATTTTCCGAAGCTCGAACCTTGATGAGGCGCCGGAAGTACGGACATCCCCCGGAAGTACGGTTTTTGCAAGGATTTAAAAATTTGGGATACCCTCCTCAAAGGAGGTCGTTCCCCATTCCAGAAATATCCCTCCTCACAGGAGGTGGATTTTCCGAAGCTCGTGCCTTGATGAGGCGCCGGAAGTACAGACATCCCCCCCGGAAGTACGGTTTTTGCAAGGACTTTAATAATTTGGGATACCCTCCTCAAAGGAGGTCGTTCCCCATTCCAGAAATATCCCTCCTCACAGGAGGTGGATTTTCCGAAGCTCTCTTCATTTTAAGACTCTCCTTAGAGGAGATCGTCTTTTAAATAAATTACGAAGACCCTCCTTAGAGGAGGTCGTCTAACATAAAAAATAAGGGAGACCCTCCTTAGAGGAAGTCATCTTTCCAATGCCATACCAATATTCTAAGATTCTTTCAAAAAAGATATCAGCGACACTTGAAGGTTCTTCTAGAAAATATCAGCAACACCCAAATGGTCTTCTAAAAAATAATCAACTCTTCGAATAAGAGCCTTCCAAAATATTATCCATTCAAAGGAGTTCCAAAATAATAAACTTTTCGAATAAGAGCCTTCTAAAATATTACCCATGTAAAGGAGTTCCAAAATAATAAACTTTTCGAATAAGAGCCTTCTAAAATATTACCCATGCAAAGGAGTTCCAAAATAATATACTCTTTGAATAAGAGCCTTCTAAAATATTACCCATGCAAAGGAGGGCCTTCTAAAATATTAAACTCTTCGAATAAGAGTCCTTCAAAATCATGTAACCCGAAGATAACACCTAAAATCTTGAAAATCTTCACAATTCAAATTCTGCCCAGATCTGTTTTTGGCGTTTTTGACCTTCTAAACGATTTTTATTGGAAAAACACAAAACACGAAAGTTGTAGATAACGAAAATATCTTTCCGATGATATATGGCTCATCAAAAACGGACTTATAACGAATCGGTAATCAAATAAAACGTCTACTGATCTGCTTCTCGATGCTGAAAAAAAAAATCTGGTTGTATTTTGTGATTTCGAGAATAGATCGAGATATAATCTGAGAAAACTCAAAGAACGAAAGTTATAGGCAATTTAACAAGATTTCCAAATAATTAAAAATCATCGAAATCCGACATGTATTGAATTTACTACGAATTTTATAAGATAACTAACTTGTATGAACAAAATCATAAGAAAACTTATCTTAATTCGGAATAGATCCACCGCCTCCACCGCTTAGCTCCTCCATTAAAGCAGCTCCAGATCCATAATAACCCCCCATGCGTATGAATTGATTGTCCTCCACAATCAATAAATAATGCTCTCCTTCTAGCGCCAATTGTTAACGGAGGAATTTGGTGATAACAAATTTCGGAGGTTGCTGAAATAACGTAACTATGAAAATAGGGGAATTTGAGATTTTGGATGTTTGGGGCTGGACTTGAGAGGTATCTCGATTTGTCTCGTGTATCGGATCCTTATCCAAGATGTCTGCGTACCTTATATTTATAAGGATCAAGCCAACGCAGTTCTGTGAAATTGATTTGTGTCTATCCCTTAGAGACTTTAGGGATAAACTTTGTTAATATGGGTAAATACTGATTTTATCTGATTTAATCTTATCGCTGTGATATCTTCCTGATTTGAAGAATATCGTTTGAAGATATTTTCCGTTATTGATTGATTGATATTGATTCTTTCCTCGTTTTAGGGAGAGGATAAAACTTAGGCGTTAAGTTATAATTATTAATCTGAATTAATGATTAATAATATTAGAAAATTTGGGAGATAATTGAGGCAACCGAAAATATGGCATAACATGCACTTTGTGATAATATGAGTTACTTGTTCATGTTCCTTTCTATTGCTACTTGGACTTGCTGGAAAGGTTTGTTTAATTTCTTTAGCATTGTGCACGAGCATAATTTTGTATTATAGTATCAAAAGTTTTCAAGTGCTGACAAAAGAAAGATAGATTTTGAGTAGTTAGCGACTTTATATGGTGTACTAATAAGATTTGCTGCAAAATTTTCAACAATGCAGCTTACCCATCTTCTTTGAGATGGTAAAAGGGGCTCCAAACAATTTTTGATTTTAGCTCTAATCTGTAGCATAGTTAATATTGGCACTTTAGTTTCAAGAGCAGTGGTGATGCGTCACCAGGGGACTGGACTCCAAAAAAAAAAAACAATACCAATTGTCACTTAGGAAAAATTTAAATATTCACATACACAACACAAGTCTCTGAAAAAATGCCAGAAAGGAATATAATAATATGAATATAATGATCATAAATAAATATATATTTAATTGATTTTCAGTCTTAATGCTGTGTTTTTCACATTATCACCTGGTCTATGGTAGTGCTGATACATGAACAGGAAGCAAAAAATTACATGAGTAATATAGAAATCACAACTACAAACAAAAGAAGACCCGTATCCAATAATTTCTTAATAATCAAGTCTAAATAAATAATAATATCTAGTACATGAGTAATATGGGGAATGAAAATCCTGAAACAGAAGTTCATTCTTATTCTTACGAAGCCAAATAGCATTTCTTATTAATTTGGTATACTATATGTATGTGTATTTTAGAACTCCTTCTAACATAACATGGGGAATATTGTTATGGGCACTAGGCTGGCAGGAAGGCAAGATGAAGCTATCAAGCAAGTCAATACTCTATCTATATCAATTGATTATGAACTTCAGTCTCAGTAAATAAGTAGGAAATCAAAGCTAGTACACCATATAAACAGACTCTCCATATAGGGAGTTATGTTAAGTCTTACATCCACATCATTCTTAGTCTCCAAATTACCAAAAATGAGTTTGGTCATAGATTTAGGATAGCCTATTCTATTTTTATTCATCCCATCTAATTCAATCAATTTATCATCTAAGAAATTAAGGACAGATTGAATAAAATGAGGGAAGAAAATTTCATTACCTCTCTTGGCTGAATTCATACCAAGTCTCCCATACAGCTCCTGCAGAATGATGAGACCAACGTCTATCTTCTTTCCATAAGCTAAGGCATAGCCTATTTGCTGTGCAGGAGTACTGATTTGGTCATAGCTAGATTTTCTTGTAGTGAAGACTTGAGAAGTGTAGCAAACACATAACTCCATTCCTTCCTCAAATGCTTCATGTTCAAGTGCCCAAGACTGATTCTGTCTGCATATTTGATGAAATCAAAGAAGTCTTCTAATTCAGCATTTGTAGCAAGTGGGTCATACACCTCTCCTTTTGTACCCATCCCAAGTGCCTCATTTATATCTTCTGTGGTGATAGTGAGATTTTTGTCTTGAATCTTGCAGTAGATGATGTACGAGGATATTGCAGAGTCAAGAGCCACCACCTCCACTGTAGCAGACTGCCAAAACTGTTCTAGAATGTCGAG
Organism: Kitagawia praeruptora; assembly: GCA_037693485.1. Classification (NCBI taxonomy): domain Eukaryota; kingdom Viridiplantae; phylum Streptophyta; class Magnoliopsida; order Apiales; family Apiaceae; genus Kitagawia; species Kitagawia praeruptora. The sequence continues at coordinate 85,906,046 of CM075347.1, read as the reverse complement.
GTACAGAGTTGGGTTAACAGATAGAGCATTCTTAATGTACGATTCAGACATCCACTTCACAAAGCACTTGAAATTGACGTTGGGTGCTTCAACATCACTAGTTAGAGCAATGAAATTGGTGTTGAACTTTACTGTTGCCATTTGTGTGAGAGAGAGAGAGAAGAAATCGAAGGTTGAAGAAGAAATTTAGCTTTTGCAATTAGGGTTTCAGAGGTTTTGGGAGTTTGGATGCTTGAGAAATCGAATTAAATGAATCGAATAGATGTGAAGTTGTAAAAGTATGAAGTACTTGAATTGTCGATTAGATGTATGTTCTGTATCGACAAGTCAGGTATTCGAGAAGTAGAAAACAACTATTCGAGAAGTCAAGAAAGGCTTATTCGATAACTCAAGCAGGTTGTAGCTCACAGCTGGCAGTTATCTAACTTAGAAATAAATCTAAATTAGGTAAAATATATTTTTATGAGTAATTCTGAATTCTGAATAAAAATCCAAAATCGGTTAAAATTCAGCGAGAAATCAGCCTTTTCAAATGATTCGAGAACTCAAATATAGTATTCGAGAACTCAGTCAATCGAGAACTAAAACACTATATTCGAGAAGTCAAGGAAACCTCTATTCGAGAACTCTAAAAGACTATATTCGAGAACTCGAGAGTGCTCTAATGAGACTTGTTAGAGATGTCGAATAGTGAATCACTTGAGAAGTCTGACTTGTCGAATTATACTCATAGAAACTCAATTTTCACTATCTTTTTAAAATTTACCAGCCATATTCATTCACGAATATTCTAGCAAATTAAACAGTGATTTTCTCAAAATTTCATAGAAATTTCGAGTTAACAAGAGAATATGATTTTCCAAATATGCAACAGATTTGAAATATTTATAAATCATATTTCAGCCAACACTTACTCCAAAAATATTAAGAATTTAGATAAAGTAAGTGTTTACTGCTGCAACAATCTAGATGCTGCATTCACTTAGCCAGAATCTGAAGAATTCAGCATTCCAATCTCACTAACCAACCTTGTGAAGGTGGCTTCATCTAATGGCTTAGTGAATATATCAGCTAGTTGTTTGTCTGTAGAAACATAATGCAACTCAATGGTTCCATTAGTTGCATGTTCCCTTATGAAATGATATCTGATGTCAATGTGCTTTGTCCTAGAATGATTGACAGGATTGGCAACTATAGAAATTGCACTTGTGTTGTCACACATGATTGGAATTCTTTCCAACACAAGTCCATAGTCTCTAAGTTGATTTCTAATCCAAAGCACTTGAGCACAGCAACTTCCAGCAGCTATGTATTCAGCCTCAGCTATAGAAGTTGACACAGATTGTTGTTTCTTGCTATACCAAGAGACTAACCTTTGTCCAAGAAACTGGCAGCTACCTGAGGTGCTTCTCTTATCCACTCTGCATCCAGCATAATCAGCATCAGAATAACCAACCAGATTGAACCCTGTGTCCTTAGGATACCATAGTCCCAAGTTTGGAGTGCCCTTCAGATATCTAAAGATCCTTTTTATAGCAACCAAATGTGATTCTTTTGGATTTGATTGAAACCTTGCACACAAGCATGTAGCAAACATGATGTCTGGCCTACTTGCAGTGAGATAGAGTAGAGAACCAACCATGCCTCTGTAGACTGAGATATCTACCTTCTTGCCTTTAGCATCTTCATCCAATTTAGTGGAAGTGGCCATGGGTGTCTTTGCAGGTGAGCAATCTTCCAAGTCAAACTTCTTCAATAAATCCTTGATATACTTGGTCTGACTGATAAAGATACCATCCTTCCTTTGACTGACTTGCAACCCAAGAAAGAATGTCAACTCTCCCATCATACTCATCTCATATCTGCTCTGCATGAGTTTAGAAAATTTCTCACACAGCTTCTCATTTGTAGAACCAAAAATGATATCATCCACATAGATCTGAACTAAGATAAGATCATCACCATGCTTCTTGTAAAACAATGTCTTGTCTAGTGTGCCTCTAGTGAATTGATTCTCAAGAAGAAATTGTGATAAAGTATCATACCATGCTCTTGGAGCCTGCTTAAGTCCATACAATGCCTTAAGCAATCTGTAGACAAATTCTGGGAAGTGTGGATCCTCAAAACCAGGTGGTTGTTGCACATAAACTTCTTCTTCCAACTCTCCATTCAGAAATGCACTTTTGACATCCATTTGATATACTTTAAAGTTTGAATGAGCAGCAAATGCCAAGAATATTCTGATGGCTTCCAATCTAGCAATAGGAGCAAATGTCTCATCATAATCAATGCCTTCCTGTTGAGAGTATCCTTTTGCAACCAACCTTGCTTTGTTCCTTATGATTACACCATCTTCATCCATCTTATTCTTTAGAACCCATTTTGTTCCAACAATGGTTCTGTTCTTTGGTGCAGGCACAAGTTCCCATACTTTGTTTCTTTCAAATTAATTCAGCTCCTCTTGCATAGCAATAATCCAATCTGGATCCAACAGTGCATCATCAAGTTTCTTAGGCTCAACTTGTGATAGAAAACAGCCATAGAGGCACTCATTCTGAGTTGCTCTCCTAGTCCTTACTCCTACATTAGGATCTCCAATGATTTGCTCTGCAGTGTGTGATCTATCCCATTTCCTTGAGTGCTCAGCCTGATTTCTCATTCTTGATGTTGCTTCATCATCCACATCATGGTCATTCTCATTTCCTCCCCCTGTGAAGTTGCCACTACTCACAGGTGTGTCTTGGATGCTTGTTCCTTCACTATTGATTGACACAAATTCTTCTCTTGTATCATCATTCACTTGAGTTTGTTGAACTCGAGTTTCAACTTCAGTTTCAGTCTCTTCATCAGAATCATCTAGATTATCAAACTTCAATGGATCTTTATCTTCATCATTGGCTTCTTCTAGTCCAGGTAGTTTGCTGTCATCAAATGTCACATCTGTGCTTTCCATAACTTTCTTTTGACTGATGACATAAACCTTGTATGCAATTCTTTCCAAAGAGTAGCCAAGAAAAATTCCTTCAAATGCTTTTGCATCAAATTTTCCAACATATTCAGAATTATCCTTCAATACAAAGCATTTGCTTCCAAAAGTATGAACATACTTTAGAGTAGGCTTCTTTCCAGTCATCAAGTTATAAGGTGTCTTTCCAGTGTTTTTGTTGATGAGGGTTCTGTTCTGGATATAGCATGCAGTGCTTACAGCCTCAGCCCAAAAACATGTAGGCATTTTTGCATCAAGTAACATTGTTCTAGCAGCCTCAATTAGAGTTCTATTCTTTCTCTCAACAACTCCATTTTGTTGTGGAGTCCTTAGAGCTGAGAATTGCTGAGAAATACCATTCTCTTTATAGAATGCTTCAAGTATGGCATTTCTGAACTCTGTTCCATTATCACTTCTCAGTGCAATCACACTTGCATTGTTGGCCTTTGCTTCTTTGTCAACTTTCTTTATATGCTCAATGATTACTTGTGGAGTCTCATCTTTTGATGCCAGAAATTCCACCCATGTATACCTTGTAAAATCATCAACCATCACCAAGGCATACTTCTTTCTTCCTAGTGACATAATGTTGATAGGCCCAAACAAATCCATATGAATGAGTTGTAGGGGCTTGGTTATTGATGTCACTGTCTTTGTCTTGTGGCTTGATCTTTTCATCTTTCCTTTTTGACAAGCCTCACACACTCCTTCTTGACAGAATTCAAGTGTGGGAATGCCTCTCACTAGCTCTATTTTGACTAGAGAATTAATGGCTTTGAAGTTCAGGTGTGATAGTTTCATGTGCCACAGCCAACAATCTTCATTTGATGCTTTTGAGTAAAAGCAACAAATTTTGTCCTTGTTTGCAGAATCCATATTGGCTACATGGCTTCCCTTCCTTACTCCAGATAGAGCAAAATCACCAGTCTTCTTGTGGGTGATCAAACATTCATCTTTGTCAAAATCCACCTTGAATCCCCTATCAGTAAACTGACCAACACTTAGCAGATTATGCTTGAGCCCCTTGACTAGTGCTACATCTTCAATGATGACATTACCAACTTTCAACTTGCTATATCCCAATGTGTTACCCATGCTGTCATCTCCAAAAGCAATCATTGGGTCAGCCTTTTCCTCATATTGTGATAACAGGGCCATATCACCAGTCATATGATTTGAGCATCCACTGTCCAAAATCCACATGACCTTCTTTTCACTTTCTTTGCCCTGCAAACACAAAGGTATTACTTTTCCTTTGGTACCCAAACAAGTTTGGGTCCATGTGACTTAGAAACAGTTTTATCATAAACAACATGCTTGTCAACTTTCTTGGCATTAGTCTTCTTGTCACTGTTAGAAGTCTTGGAACCTGAGGTTTCAGACTTAGGTGATAGAGGTACCTTCCTAGCTTTAGGAGGACTTGAAGACTTTGACCTGGTATAGTGTGTGTGAGAATTGTGACTGATACAACCATCAATGAATTGCCTTCTCAGATTGAAACAACTAGTCATTGCATGGCATACAGTCAAATTTATCACAAAATGGTGCATCTCTATGTCTTAGAGGCACAGAACAATCATAGAAAGGTTTGGACACACTACCAACAGGTTTCTTGCATGCATGAGTTAAATGATTGGTACTGAAACAGTTCTGACAAGTTTTCCTAGGGGCATTAGGCATATAAGCATAGTTGTTATCCTTGCTAATCCCTAACTTGCCATTTCTGTCCTGTTTCTTCTTAGTCACTTTCTTTTCTGATTCACTCTTCCCAGCTGAAACAAACTTAACAAACTTCTTAGGTCTTGGCCTATCAACTACTGGCTCCATGTCTTTTGACTTGCCACTCTCACTCTTGGATGATGCTTGTTGTTCATTTGATTGTGCCTCATCCTCATCATTCAACATTTGTTTGATGAGTAAGGAATCCTCATCAATTTCAAATGTTGGTTCCTTAAAAATTGGATTTTCAGTCTTTTTCAAAATGTGAGGCACTTCCTCATGAACAACTGTGTCATCTTCAATGACAGCATAACCTTTTCTCTATTTAAGAGTGTCATAATCAAGTCCAATAGCAGCCTTGGGTTTTGCTTCAATTTTCTCACAGTAGGATTTCACTAGACCAGATGATTTCTTGAAAGTTTTTAGTTTGAATTCATTTTCAGCTATTTCATCCCTAAGAGCCTTTTCAACCTGACTAGCACACAAAACCTTATTCTGCAGATATTCAACTTCTTTCTTAAGGTTTTCTATTTGCATAGCAGTTAGCTCAAGTTCCTCATTCTTTTTGGTTAACATTTCATTTCTAGTAGACAGTTTAACAATCTCTTCATTAGCAGCAGTCATACTAGTATGAATGTTAAACATTTCAACAGATAGTTGTTCAATCATGCATTTATACTCTGAAACAGACATGTCTATAGTAGTGAGAGATGGTACCTGAGGGTCTGATGGAGATGTGTCATCCTTGGAATTGGCCATCAAGGCATAATTGCAGAATTCTTGATCCTCTCCATCACTGTCGGAATCATCCCAACACTTCCCTTCAGCTATGTAGGCCTTACCTTGTGTCTGCTTTTTCAGAAGGGCCTCATACTTAGCTTCAAGCTCAAGATAATCTCCATCCTTCTTTTTAGGCTTCTTTCATTCACTGGCAAAATGCCCTAGGTCATTGCATCTATAGCACCTTACAGATGACCTATCCACATGGCTGGATTTAAACTTATTCTTGTTTGGTTTCACAGGTGCCTTGATTTTGTTGAATGAATGGTTTTGGGTTTTGGGTTTGAAGGGTTGATTCCTTTTGAATCTGATGTTCGGAAATTCTCTGGCCATGAAAGCATATGAAGTGTTTTCCATCCCATCTAGTTCTTCAAGAGTGTAAAACTCTTCTTCCTCCTTCTCCTCAACAGGTTCACTTACCTCAGGTTCAGTTTCTTCCTCTTCCACTACCTCCTCTATCCTTAACTGTCTTGTGGATGCTTCTAGGTCTTGAATATATTTGTTGACAATCAAGGCACGTGATGTGTTTACCATTCTACCTTGATTGGCTTGGATAGCCCTTTTCTGAAGTAACTCAAGCTCATGAGTTTTTAAGACTCCATAGAGCACATCATATGTAACTTTGTTCAAATCTCTTTCCCTTAGAGAAATGACCCTTTGCTCTAGATGGTTTGGTGAGGATAGCAAAAACTTCATATTTAACTCCTTGGTACTGTAAACCTTGCCATTCATCTGCAACTCAGTAACTAGCTTGTGAAATCTCTCAAACATCTCAGTAATGCTTTCCTTGGGCTGTGCCATGAAAGCCTCATTCTGTGTGACCAGTATCTGTTTCTTGTTTTCCTTAACCTCATCAGTTCCTTCACACAACACCTCAATGTGATCCCACATTTCTTTGGCAGATGTACATGATGCAATGTTTGCAAACATTGACATGTCCATGGAATCAATGATAAGCAACATGAGGTGGTTGTCAAGAGCAACCTTCTCCCTTTCTGATTCTGTCCATTTTGATGGATCCTTGGCCTCATAAGATCTTGGGATAGTTGTGGTTCCAACAGTCTTCTCTGGTATCTCTTGTTGTGGAACAAATGGACCATTCTTAAGAATCTCAGGATACAAAGGATGAGAGGCTTTGATGAACAACATCATCTTTATCTTCCAGAGGTTGAAGTTATCTTTGTCAAACTTAGGGACTTTCACCGTTCCTGTAGTCTTTGGTGTATTCGAACTCATGATCGTTTTTCTGTTTTTGAATAAACAGCCCGCTCTGATACCACTTGTTGAGTATTGAATACAGTAAAAGAATACAGAGGGGGGGGGTGAATGGATTCTTGAACTTTTCTCGTTCGAGTCTATGTAGCAAGAGTGTTTGTGTGTGCAAGATAGAAGGTGCAGATAAAGAATAACACAATACACAATTTCACTTTAATCTAATGTATTATTAGATAAAGGTTGCTACAATCTGTGAATACAAATGATAGTATTCTCAGCTTCGTTTTTCTCAGAGAGATACATCTTGTAGTGTATGAAAAACTTGACTCACAAAGTTACTAAGTTTATGACTAAGGAAGTGAGGCTGTATCCTTATAGAACATGGATACAACCTACTTACACCAAATAAGGTAGCTAAACAAATTACTTTCTAGTCTGTCTATCCTTTTTGAGTAAGTGTCCAAACGGTTACAGATTTGACTTTGCAAAGCCTGTTCAGATCCACTTCTTTAGCCCCTTGTCTCTTCTATATCTCTCCAAGCTTCCTTGTAGGCTTTCCAGAGCACGTTACAGATTGTGGTCCATAAAGTGCATTGGCTTGTTGCTGGTTTCTGACTTGTACAATTTCTTCAGTATTTTGTCTCCAAGAATGTATTCGAGAAGTGACTAAGTAGTTGATTCGAGAACTAGAATTGACTTGATCGATAACTCTGAGTTCTCGAACACTGTTATATTGACATATCGAATTACTTCTCGAATAGCTCTTTTCTTCAGGATTCCTTGAGTTGTCGAATAGAACACTTGACTTGTCGAATCCTTGAGATTTCGAATAGCTTTCTGCTTGAGATATCGAATGGAACTTTGACTTGTTGACTCCTTGAGAACTCGAATACTACTTTGACTTGTTGACTTCCTGAGTTCTCAAATAGAGTACATAGACATATCGAATCTCTGAGATATCGAATGAGATATCGAACAGTGTATTCAGAGATATCGAATAGTGTCTTGAGATATCGAATCCCTGACTTCTCGAATGCTGGACTTCTCGAATAGACAAATATACTTCTCGAATTGGTACTTAGGCAAATTCTTCATTTCTTCAAATCCCAACTGTGATTATTTGACAGTCTTTATCTTCTTGCTTGAGGCATGAACCTTGGAACTTCTTTCAAGCATTATTCTAGACTCTATAAGTACAGTTACACAACTAGGATTTGATGCCTACTACAAGTACAATACAAACAGAAACTCTACAACTAGAGGTTCCCTCAGTTAAGAGGTCATGTAAGTAATGCAAAGCATTACAAACAATTAGGCTTGTTATTAGATATTTAGATGTATACAGGCATGCCTCTGTAACTAACAATTGGTTTTGCCCTTAAGATTTATTTAAATGATGCAACAAACAACGAGATATAAAAAGACTATAAACATTTATGGATGCTTTAACTACGTGTTCTCATCTAAAGAAAAGAAGAATTTAACGTACCTTTGGGTCCTCCAGCGATCACCACAATTATAAGGTACGAAAAACTAAAAACAAAAAATAAAATCTAGCATGATGTGCTCCTAAGTGATGAATGCATGATGCAATAAGTAGGTATTTACTAACTAGTTTTTTTTTTTGGATTTTTAATTTCCAATTTTTTGTGATTTTGTGGTTTTTTTGTGATTTTCTAAAAACAAAAAGGCGAAAAAGAGTGAAATACGGGTTACCGAAGCATGCTTCCAAGAATTCCAATTTGTTTCATAAATAGTTAATAACGATTAAATATTAAATTTAAGATTAAATAGTTTATGTAATATAATATGTAAATAGTTGATGTGCTAAAAATAAAGATTTAAATTGCATGTTCACAATTTCATCGTTTTAATACTTGAGATATTTGATCCACAGAGACTAATATTTTCGCGATCCTTAAAATTTAATTTAGGCGAATTAGGACAAGCGGTTTTTAGAAAATTTTGGATTTTACTATTTAATTCCTAAAATTATTTTTAAAAGAAAATTAAATTAATATATTTTAAACTAACAAAAATTGAATTTTAATTTAAATAGAAATTTGATTTTATTTAAAGAAATTTTAGGAAAAATTCGACAGAATTCATTTGTAAATACGACTAGCCGAAAACAAGAATTTAAAACCAACAAACGACACAACAAAAACTCAGCGAAGTACAAAAGCTAAACCAACAGCCAATTCTCGAATATACATAAAACTCGGAACAAACTCAGCAACTCAATATAACGAAAACGAACAACACGGTAATCAACTCAGCAAAACAGAACAACAAACTCGAAACTGAAATCAGACAAAACTCAGTACAAAAATAGGCAATACGAACTATGAACTCGACAAAGAAAAGAAAAACCCAGCAAAAACAACGAACTCAATAGCATTACTCGACTCCACAGAAACTATAACTCAGCAAACAACTCAGTAGCACATTATCAGAAATCACAAAAACAAAACGCAGCACAGATTCGATAACAAAACAGAACTACAATGACCAGAATTCAGAAACTCAAAACTCTATGAAAACCAACGAACATAAACTCAGCAACGCAGAAATTTCAACAAACAGCAACTAACAGCGATTAACTCGGTAATAAACTCAGAATTGAAGAATAAAATAGGAAACAAAGGGGGTTTGGGGTCTTTAATTCGAAATGAAACAAAGGAGTGAAGAAGTTGGTAATGTGCGTTCGATTTGGAAAGAAAAAAAAAAGTAGAGTAAGGTGAAGGATTGATGTAAACAAAGAAGAAGAAGAGAGTAAAAAGAAATGGGGGTTTCGACTTAGAGAAAAGAAAAGAAAAAGCTGGGTTCGTGGTTTTGTTCGAATAAGAAAGAAACAGGAAAAGAAGAAACAGGGGAACTACAAAACTAATGCTTCGAATTATAACAGTTAAAACGAGTAAAAACGTGGTTTTTTTTAAAAAAAGAATATTATACTAACACATAAAACATAAAAACTAGATCTACAATAAAAAATTAAGAAACCCACAATAAAATTGAGATTTAAAGGGGCACAACTAAAATTAACAACTAAGAACAAGAAAATAAAAGTCGTTACTTTCAACCCCAAGTGGTTAGCATTTCGCTACTTTGTCCACTAACCGAATTTACGAAAATAATGATGGTAAGGCAACATAAACTAGAGAGCAAGACAAGAAATTAAAGGAAATGAAAATTTGCATTAATAAAAAGAGGAGTGTTTACAAAATTTAGAACTACAAAACAAGAAATGAAATCTACCCTCAAACTACACTAAATCTAGGTTGTAAATACAAGAGGGGGGGGGTGAGGGGGTATTTATAGGACAAGAATTAGGGTTGAGGGGTGTGTTGGGTAAATCTTGGCCCTACACATTCTAACTGTGGTGGACAAATCCTAGCCATCTATTTGTTTCCTTCCCCCTTAAGCTTTGATGAGTGGATCTTGGCCATACACTTAATTAGTGTGTTGCGATGATCTCCACCTTCCACATGTCTTCAAAGATTCCTTTTCCACCAAACTCCTAATTCTTTTTCCTCCTTTCATTTAAGTCCTTTTTCTTCCTCTTTTTCCCTTCCTTGCACTTTATTTCTTTATTTTGTCATTTCTTTATTTATTCACGAATTTCCTGAAATGCAACAAAATAACTTATTAAAATACGAGTTCAAGCAATAAATAGGCAATAAAAATATGCAAAAATATGGACTTATCAATAGTAATTTGGATCAAAATTTGAATCACGCTGTTGGAATTAGTCCAAAATTTGTATCAGATTTTGGATCAGTTGTTGATCCAAATTTGAATTTTTGGATCAACACTGCTGAAGATGGGCTTAGAAGTACAAACTTAAGATTCTAAGAGCATCTCCAAAAGGCTCTTTATAAAGGTTCTTAATTTAGAATATTAAAAAGATACTCCCTCCGTCTCGGTCATTTGTTTACGTTGTTTGGAGAGTGTTTGACACGCATTTTAAGGTACATTTTAAGGATAGTTTCATAACTTATTTTTAAAATTTTCTTTTTTTGTATAAAAATAGGATTGTTATATTTTTATACATAAAAAGAAAATTATAAAAATAAATTATGGAACTATACTTTATATGCACCTTAAAATGCATGCCAGACAGTCTTAAAACAATGTAAAGAATCTAATGGGACAGAGGGAGTAGGATTCAAGAATGGGAGAAGAAATGCTTGTCAAAGGATGGCAAGGAGATTCTGTTGAAAACTGTTGCTAAGGCTTTATCAAACTATGCTATGGACATGTTTTTACTTCCTCAGCAATTATGCTTTGATATGGAGAGAATCATGTGCAAGTTTTGTGGCAAGACTCGACGAACAAGAATATAGGGATCCACCAGATGAGTTGGGATCGAATGTGTAAAAAGAAATCTTTTGGGTGGCCTTCGGTTTCGAAAATGACATGAGTTTAACGTGGCTTTACTTGGTAGGCAAGCTTGGAGACTCATTGTTAACCATGATAGTCTCGTTAACAATGTTTATAAAGCAAGGTACTGTCCTGGAGGTTCGTTTTTGACAGCAAAAATAGGAGGCAACCCAAGCTATATCTAGAGAAGTATCATGAAAGCTCAGGTTCTTCTGAAGTAAGGAGTTGTACGCCGAGTAAGAACAGGTAAAACAGTAGAATAATGAAAGACCCCTGGCTACCTGATGTTGAGGATCCTTATGTTCATACGAATCATGAAGCTTTATATAACAAGATAATTGATGTGCTGATGGTACCAGGTCAGAATAAATGGGACACTAACTTAATTAAGGATATATTTATAAACAAGGATGCACAATTGAATCTTTCAATTTTCTTGAGAGCTTCAGATTCTGATTTTTGGTTTTGGAATAAAGAAAAAATGGAACATTACACGGTGAAGTCTGCTTATGCAACAATTCAAGACAATACAGCAAACTCAGGTGATAGCTCTCTTATGTGGAAGAAACTGTGAAACTTGAAAGTTCCCCTCAAGGTGAAACATTTTGTATGAAGAGCAGTGTCGAACGTAGTGCCCACGAAAGATCAGTAACTGTAAGGAGAGTTCCAGTTATCACCACGTGCCCAGCGTGCAATAATGAAATAGAAACATTTCATCACCTTATGGTTTCATGTCCTTTTGCTAGATTATGCTAGAGTTCTTCGAATCTGCTGAGCATGGACGATGATCGTTAAGTTTTACAGGGTGACTCTACAATTTTTCATGTCCATGAAATTTTTTTGGAAAGATCTATTAAGTAAGAAATCACAAATTATATGGATATAATACATTTTACTTAGGCGTGGTTTGTTTTATCTTAAAGTTGGTAACTTATGACTTATAAGCCCATAAGCTCGGTGTTTGCCTACTCAACTTATTAACTCAACTTAGAATGATAAGTTGAATGTTAACAACACTTTCATGCCAACTTATTTCTTATATTTACTTGATTTTTTTTTTACTTTTTTAATAATTTATATTTTTATATTTGTGTTTTCAAATGTTTTTTAATAAAAATACTTGTATTGATATTATTGAGTTAAATCATATTTTTTTGATTTAATTTTAAAAATATTTCACCAACTTATAAATAAATATATCCAAACATCTCTATAACATATAAGTATTCTTGCTTATATGACATTTATGCTTTTAAGGCAAAAGATACTCCTTTTAAAATACTCAAAACACCCACTTAATTTGAATGTAAAGACATCATCCATTCAATTAAAAAAATAACTATATCATAATTGAACAAAAATGGATAAGTTGCTATTAAAATAGAATTAGATATTAAATTTTTTGGATCACTAAATTATTTTTCGATTTTATTTTTCAATTTAATTAATATTCGATATTCAAATTTCCACGTAAATGGGAACATAATCCATATTATTCTGATTAAAATATATTATTTTAAATTATTACAATTTTTAAACGTATTGTGATAAACTCCTATCATAATTATAAAGCATTTAAATATAAAAGTTTTATACCTTAAAGTATATAAATTATGTTTCCAAAAATTTTTGGTAGCACATATCTATACTATCTATACTATTATTTAAAAGCCGAAACATTAAAAGTTTGGTTGGTTGGTTGGTACCTGTTGATTTTACTTATTTACCCTTAACTAATAAAATATGTTATTTTACTTAATTATCCTTACTTAATTATTATTTATAATAATATAATAAATAGTTATTAGCCGATTGCCTTTTTAACATTTACTTTTAATTGAAGAAATTACCTTTTATAAACACCTAAAATTGGTAAAATTTCTCTTTGCCAAGGAGAACTTTTATAAACACCTAAAATTGTACCATATCTTACAAACGCTAATATTTGTTTTCTAACTAAAACATGTTACCTTTAAATTTAAAACTAATCTTGCAATAACTAATATAAACCCAAAAATATCACACCGCATTTTACAATCATTAATAAAATATAATAAAAATCTATATACATTGCTAATAATAAGAAAACATTAGAATAATCCTTGAACATGAGTATATTAAATTATATTAAAAGTAAAAAAATTATTGAAAATAATGATTATATAAAACCTAATTATATTATTAAATAAAATTTATAACATATCAAAAGAAAGGTACCTGTTGATTTTACTTATTTATCCTTAACTAATAAAACATGTTATTTTACTTAATTATCCTTACTTAATTATTATTTATAATAATATAATAAATAGTTATTAACCGATTGCCTTTTTAACATTTACTTTTAATTGAAGAAATTACCTTTTATAAACATATTAAATTGAACCATATCTTACAAACGCTAATATTTGTTTTCTAACTAAAACATGTTACCTTTAAATTTAAAACTAATCCTGCAATCACTAATATAAACCCAAAAATATCACACTGCATCTTACCATCATTAGTCAAAATCTATACTATTATAAAAAAGACGAAACATTAAAAGTTTGGTTGGTTGGTACCTGTTGATTTTACTTATTTACCCTAAACTAATAAAACATGTTATTTTACTTAATTATTATTTATAATAATATAATAAATAGTTATTAGCCAATTGCATTTTTAACATTTACTTTTAATTGAAAAAATTACCTTTTATAAATACCTAAAATTGTACCATATCTTACAAACGCTAATATTTGTTTTCTAACTAAAACATGTTACCTTTAAATTTAAAACTAATCTTGCAATAACTAATATAAACCCAAAAATATCACACCGCATCTTACAATCATTAATAAAATAATAATAAAAATATATATACATTGCTAATAATAAGAAAACATGAGGATAATCCTTGAAAAAAAGTATATTAAATTATATTAAAAGTGAAAAAATTATTGAAAATTAAGATTATATAAAACATAATTATACTATTAAATAAAATTTATAACATATCAAAAGAAAGGTACCTCTTTATTTTACTTATTTACCCTTAACTAATAAACATGTTATTTTACTTAATTATTATTTATAATAATATAATAAATAGTTATTAGCCGATTGCCTTTTTAACATTTACTTTTAATTGAAAAAAATTACCTTTTATAAACACATAAAATTGTACCATATCTTACCAACGCTAATATTTGTTTTCTAACTAAAACATGTTACCTTTAAATTTAAAACTAATCTTGCAATCACTAATATAAACCAAAAAGAGATAATGACCAAAATGCCTCAAAATGAGGCACCCATGACCAAAATGCCGTTTTGCGGGATGCTTGGCCCTATCTACCCACGAGATGCGCCTGTGGGAGAGGCGCATCTGTGTTCCTGTAGCTGCCAGAAAACAAGCGAACTCGCCGGAGATTGGAGAGGAAGGCTCACCGGCGACTTCGACGGAAAAAGCCGAGCTCTTCGTTTGCCATCGTTTCAACGTCCACCAGCATCCAAATCATCACCACATGACCAAAATCGCGTCTCCTTCATCATCCCAGTATCCGTTTCCGTCCTCCGGCCCCGCAGGGGCACGAACGAACACGAACGGAAATTTGAATCGGAAAAATGGGGTGAATTGGGGATTTCAAAACCGGGGATACAAACACAAAATCATTATTATGGATGTGTAGAGAATCGACTGGCGATTCTATTGATATATAACATGTGATTGGAAAAATCGTGATGTGGACGGTGGAAGAGAAACAAAATAATCGTCGTAATCGCCATTAACGCGACAGTCGGAGACGACAAAGCTGACGTATGACACGCATGTTGCAAATGCGTATCTCATGATACGCATGTTGCAAATGCGTATCTGATGTTACTGTAGCAATCCCCCACAGCGTGTGATGACGTCATCACGCGCGTACCAGTAGCGTGTCTCCCAGATCCGCGCGTCCCAGTAGCGTATCATGGCTGTTACTCGTTCCACAATAGCGTGTCTTAAGATACTCCTTCACCAGTAGCGCGTCCCGTGGGCATTTAGGGCCGCGCGAACTGGCGCTAGGCATTTTGGTCATTTGTGTTTTATTTTGGGGTATTCTGGGCCTTCACCCAACCAAAAATATCACACCCCATCTTACAATCATTAATAAAATATAATAAAAATCTTTATACATTGCTAATAATAAAAAAACATGAGGATAATCCTTGAAAAAGAGTATATTAAAAGTAAAAAAATTATTAAAAATAATGATTATATAAAACCTAATTATACTATTAAAATAAAATTTATAACATATCAAAAGAAATGTACCTCTTTATTTTACTTATTTACCCTTAACTAATAAACATGTTATTATCCAACCACTTGAACAACTATTGTATAATAATGTATGCTTGCGTAATTTAAACTCATTACAAGTGTAACAAGAAAGCTGAATCTAATAGTCTTGGCTTCTGCCATGGTTTGAATCAGTTTTTTTTGTTAGTCTTATTGTGTGTATTGATCGGTCTTTATCTGTAGTTCCTAAAATTACTACCTCGTGATGAATCCTATGGAAAACATTACACAAGCAATGTATGATATAAGTTTGGAGGAGGAAGATGAAGGAGGCATAGCGCTGGGGGGGATTGGCGAAGATACGTCCACAGGACAGCAAGTTGCAGGGGATCCAAAATTATGTCTGGTGGGGAAATTTTTAACAGAAGGGATCTTTGATTTTACAGCGATGCAGCATACCCTCGCAATGTTGTGGAAGCCAGGGAAAGGGGTATATATAAAAGCCATAGAAGCAAATCTGTTCTTAATCCAGTTCTATCATGTAATTGATCTAAACAGGGTGATAGAGGGGAGTCCATGGTCGTTTAACAGGAGGGTGCTGTTGTTAGGACGTATGACTGAAAATATGAACCCTCGATGTGTTCCTCTAGACACAATTGATCTGTGGGTTCAAGTATATGATATGCAGCCAGGGTTTATGTCGGAGAAGGTATTGCAGGAGATCGGAAATCAAGTAGGGAGATTTGTTTGTTCATGTCCAAGCAATTATAAGGGTGTTTGGCGAGAATATATGCGTATGAGGGTTACTATTGATATTAAGAAACCATTAAGGAGGAGGATGAAAGTTTGAAAGACTGGAAATGATTGGAGTTGGATCACGTTCAAGTATGAAAATGTTCCGATGTTTTGTTTCATATGTGGAATAGTTGGGCATGCAGATAAATTTTGTAGCAAGTTGTTTGATACACCAGAGAATGAAATAACTAGACCGTACGGTGTATGGATGAGAGCACAACCAAGGAGACATAATAACTTGATAGGTTCGAAATGGCTGAGGAATGGTGAGGAACCCATGTCGGAATCATCAAGCTCTACAGTTGAGAAACAAAATCCGGTACCGGAGAAGTCTGTTCGATCAGAGGCATCATTTCCTGAAATCCCGGTAAGAGATAAGGATGGCGAGATGTCAGGGGTTGGGCTGCAACAAACTGATTTCATGGGCAACAAATCAGGGAATTCAAACTGTGGAGATAATGCAGATGGAGGGAAAAATAATACAGGTGTCAAAAGTATTATTTTGGAAAATAAAAAAAGGAGAACGGATTGTGATGGAACAGAAATTATGGGGATAAATACAGAAATTGAGCAAGATTCGGAAAATGACATTATGGAGCAGGATGGAATTATTGCTGGGTCAAAAAACGGATTTGTGGCGGGTTCCGAAAGTCGGGCCCGCCTAGGATTATGACAACTTTTAGCTGGAATTGCCATGGGCTTGGTACCCCATGGGCTTTACAATTCCTTAAGGATCAAATGATCCAAAAGAAGCCCAGTATTATATTCCTTAGCGAGACGTTGTGCAAAAAAGAAAAGGTGGAAAAAGTAAGAAAACAGATAGGGTTCGAGGGAGTATTTGCTGTCGATTGTCAAGGGCAGGGAGGAGGATTAGCAATGTTCTGGAGAAACAAAGAAGAGATTACCCTTCAATCGTATAGTAACAATCATATTGATGTGGTTGTTAACATACAGGGATGGTCTCCCTTTAGACTGACTGGTTTGTATGGTGAGCCTAAAAGGACGAATCGAAGGTATACATGGGATCTCATTAGACAGCTGTATATGCAAATGCAACTGCCGTGGGTACTAATAGGGGACATGAACAATGTTTTAGGTCAAGCTGATAAAAGAGGAGGACCGTTGTATCCGTCATGGTTAATTAATGGTTTTCAAGAAGTGTTAGATGATTGCGACCTGCATGATATGGAGTTACAAGGCTATCCTTTCACATGGGAAAGAGGTCACGGTACAGACAAATGGGTCGAAATTAGACTGGATAGAGCTGTAGCCTCGAGCTCTTGGTTGAGTTTGTTTAAAGATGCAAAGCTGGTCAATCTTGAAGTGTCAACTTCAGACCATAGTCCTATTTTGCTGGAACCTGTTGTTGTAGCCTTAAATCCGAGAAGTCGCAAACAAAAATTTGAGAATGCTTGGTTGAGGGAACCAGTTTGCAAGCTTATAGTAGAAGATTCATGGCAGAAAAATCAAACTGAAACTCTGCAAGTCAAATTAAGCAGATGTCTGGATGATGTGTCGGTGTGGGGGCAAGAATTCACTGGAAATTTTAAGAAGAGAATTGATAAGTGTAAGAAAGTCATAAGAAGTACGAAAGGGCGTAGAGATAGTGAAGCAATCCAAAGAAACCAACATGCCAACAAAGAGCTGTCAGAAATTCTTACTCAGCAAGAGATCTTTTGGAAACAAAGATCGAAGCAATTGTGGTTAAGGGAGGGAGATAAAAATAGCAAATTTTTCCATGCTACAGCTCGAGCTAGAAGGAAAAATAATCAGATTCAATTCTTGTTAAATGAGAGAGGGGAGCAAGTGGATTGGGAAGGAGGATTGCAAGTAATGATGGAAGATTATTTCAAGCATTTATTCGCAGCATCAGAAACAAGGTGGCAAACCGTGATCAATTGTATTGGAAGCAAAGTGTCAACAATTCAGAATGATGCATTACTGAGACCTGTTGAGGAACACGAAGTAAAGCAGGCGACTTTCCATATGCATTCCGACAAGTCTCCGGGCCCTGATGGCATGAGCCCGGGTTTCTTTCATAAGTATTGGAGCACGGTTGGAGGTGATGTATTTCAAATGGTAAAATCTTTTGTTGAAACTGGCACCTTGAACGACCAATATACTGATACAAATATTGTGCTTGTTCCAAAAAAGAAAAATCCGCAATACATGACCGATCTTAGACCAATCTCATTGTGTAATGTCAGGTATAAGATAGCTTCTAAAGTGCTTGCAAATCGGCTAAAAGAGATAATTGACTTGGTTATTTCTGAAGAGCAGAGTGCTTTCATTCCGGGACGGATAATTTCAGACAACATTATGATATCGTTTGAGATTATGCACTATATGAAGCGTAAAACGCGGGGTAAAAAAGGGTGGATGGCCCTCAAGCTTGACATGAGCAAAGCCTATGATAGGGTGGAGTGGAGTTATATTCGAGCAATGTTAGGTAAATTGGGTTTCTCTAACTCAATTGTTAATCTTTTTATGCAGTGTGTTACTTCAGCTCGTTATAAAATCACTCATTCAGGGAAGGAATTTGGTAACATAGTTCCTCAAAGGGGGCTTCGCCAAGGCGATCCCCTTTCTTCGTATTTATTTCTTATTTGCATGGAGGGTTTGTCAGCTCTAATTAAGGACTATGTTCTGCGTGGCTTGGTAAAGGGGATCAGTGTGGCTAGAGGAGCACCGTCAGTGTCTCACATGTTCTTTGCGGATGATAGTTACATCTACTGTCATGCCACTAAGGACGAGGCTGTGAAAGTTATGGAGATCTTAGCAATTTTCGAACAAGCATCTGGTTAGAAAATAAACACGGGTAAGTCTAGTGTGTTTTTCAGTCGAAATGTAAAGCAAGAAACCAAGGATGAAGTTCTGGAGGTCCTAGGTTTTCATGAAGCTGAGGAGAACAGTCAGTATCTTGGTCTGCCTAATTGTATGAGTAAAAATAAAACGGCAGTTTTGGGGTATCTGAAAGATCGTGTTCGTGATAGAATTCAGAGCTGGGATGGTGGTTTATTAAATAAGAGTGGCAAAGAAATCCTCCTCAAGACAGTAACTCAATCAATTCCAAATTATGCAATGTCTGTCTTTTTATTACCGCTTGAAATGTGCAAAGATATGGAGCAGATGATGTGTAAATATTGGTGGAAATCGGGTAAGAAAGAAAAGAATATTCATTGGATGAGTTGGGATCGAATGTGTGTGTCAAAATTTCATGGGGGTATGGGATTTAGACATCTGCATGAGTTTAATGTTGCTTTACTGGGGAAGCAAGGATGGCGGCTAGTTACAAACCCGAGTGGCCTGGTAGCAAGGATTTTTAAAGCAAAATATTTCCCAAACGACACTTTCCTTAGTGCAAAGTTGGGAACTAACCCGAGCTTTATATGGCGCAGTATCTTAGCAGCTCAACATATTTTAAGGCAAGGTCTGGGTCGTAGGGTTGGAGATGGGAGCTCAGTAAAAATCTTGAACGAGCCGTGGCTGCCGAGTACTGATAACCCATATGTGACAACGGAGAGCACAGATATAGAGGATCATACAGTGGCAATGCTGTTGCTTCCAAACGAGAGAAGATGGGATGAAGAGCTGGTGAAGCATTTGTTTACTGAGCGGGATGCAAATCTTATTTTAGCTACACCTTTGTCAGATAATAATGTAGATAACTGGTACTGGAGGAAGGAAAGGGATGGGAATTTCTCAGTTAAATCAGCGTATATCTTAATCCAAGAATCAAAACCCCTGGTAAATCAGTGGGGTAACACTCGATTCTGGAAGAGAATGTGGAGTTTGAAAATTCCTTCAAAAATCAAAAACTTTATGTGGCGGGCTTTGACAGGGTGCCTTCCAACAAAAGAATTGTTACGTGCAAAGCAGGTCATTATTAACATTGATTGTGTCTTATATAACAGGGAAGTGGAGAGCACGAGTCATATTTTATTGAACTGTTCGTTTGCCAGATCATGTTGGGAGATGGCTGGAGTTTGTATGGATGATACATCTGAAAACTCGTTTGTTGAATGGGCTATAAATGTCTTTGATGAATGGAGTGCTGCTAAACGTCAGATCGGTGCTATGTTGTGTTGGACAATCTGGAATTGCAGAAATGAATTAACATGGAATCAGAAAAGTACGGAAGTCCGAGAAGTCGTGCATTCAGCTAGAGTGGTTCTTAGTCAATGGATAGAAGCTCAGGATAGATTCTTCGATAAGTCATGGGGTCTGTTAAACCCAGATGACGGTGATGAGCTATGGTCTCCTCCAACTGAAAACAAGACTAAGATTAATACTGATGCTGCGGTTTTCGAAGCTTCAAACCTGTACAGTTTCGCGTTTGCTGCAAGAAATCACAGAGGGGAGTTGATAGAAGCACGGTCCAGCTGTAAGGAGGGTTGTACGTCTCCAGAGTGTGCTGAGGTAATGGGGATTCGAGAAGCGTTGAGTTGGATCAAAGAAGAACAATTGAAGGACGTTGTTGTGGAAACAGACTGTTTAGTTGCGGTACAAGCAATCCGAGGAAGTGCAGTAATGTGTTCTTATTTTGGGGTACTGATTCAGGAATGTAGAGATCTCTTGAAGGAGGTCCAAAACAAAGGTGTTATCCTTAAATTTGTGAAGCGTTCTGCGAATAACATAGCCCATGCTTTTGTAAGCTGTAGTTATTCTGTAGCTGATCGCATTTGGAAGGCTGGTGATGTCTCTCCAGAAATAATTCATGTATTAGAGAATGATTTGAATTAATGAAAATCTTTTACTTCTCGGCAAAAAAAAATAAAAATAAACATGTTATTTTACTTAATTATTATTTATAATAATATAATAAATAGTTATTAGCCGATTGCCTTTTTAACATTTACTTTTAATTGAAGAAATTACCTTTTATAAACACCTAAAATTGTACCATATCTTACAAACGCTAATATTTGTTTTCTAAGTAAAACATGTTACCTTTAAATTTAAAACTAATCTTGCAATCACTAATATAAACCCAAAAATATCACACCCCATCTTACAATCATTAATAAAATATAATAAAAATCTTTATACATTGCTAATAATAAGAAAACATGAGGATAATCCTTGAAAAAGAGTATATTAAATTATATTAAAAGTAAAAAAAATTATTGAAAATAATGATTATATAAAACCTAATTATATTATTAAATAAAATTTATAACATATCAAAAGAAAGGTACCTCTTTATTTTACTTATTTACCCTTAACTAATAAAACATGTTATTTTACTTAATTATTATTGCTTAATTATTATTTATAATAATATAATAAATAGTTATTAGCCGATTACCTTTTTAACATTTACTTTTAATTGAAGAAATTATCTTTTATAAACACCTAAAATTATACCATTTCTTACAAACGCTAATATTTGTTTTCTAACTAAAACATGTTACCTTTAAATCTAAAACTAATCTTGCAATCACTAATATAAACCCAAAAATATCACACCGCATCTTACATTAAAATTTTATATTATTAGTTCTAAACAATACATGTGATTTATTAAATAATTTTAAAAAGTTAAATTAATTCCATAATAAATTATAAAACTCTATTTTGTTTAATTATATAATTTCAAAAATATTTAAAAGTAACCCGTGCTTTGCACGGGGTATAAGCTAGTATTATATAAAAGCCAAAACATTAACAATTTTGGTACCTGTTTTTTGGTACGTAGTGAATTTACTTATTGATCCTTCATTATAAAGAAAAATATATACGAAGCTATACTATTAAAACTCCTAAAATAAATAATAACATAATATAATTAATGGTAAGTAGTGGATTGACTTTTTTCACATTTACTTTTAATTGAAGATGTTACCTTTTATAAACACCTAAAAACATCAATCGTATCATATCTTTTAATCATTAATATTTTTCTTTCGAATTAAAACACTTTACCTTTTTAATTTAAAACTAATCTTACAATCATTAATATATACCCGAAAATATCACATCATATTTTTCAATTATTAATAAAATATATTAAAAATCCATATACTTTGTTTATAACTCTGTTCTAAAAGTCGGCGATTAATCGGGATTAATCGCCGATTAATCGCTGTTCGGTAAGGAACCGAACTGATTTTACAAAAATCGGCCAAAAAATCGTTTTTTCAAAAAATCGGGATTAATCGGGATTAATCGGTCAAAAATCGGATTAATCGGTCAAAAATCGGCATTATTGATAAAAAATTGAAAAATATGTAGAAAAATTAAAAAAATTCAAAAAGTATAAAATTGAATAAATTTAAAGAAAAATATTATTCTCATATACGAAACTAATATTTTAAACGGTTAAATCATGAATTTTATCAATTCTTTCTCTCATATTGACCCCAATTCAAAAATTAGATCTTAAAATTTATATTTACTTTAATAATGCTATATATTTTAAATATTTTGTATAAATATATGATAATAATTCATGCATAATCAAAATAATAAAATAATTATGTATATTAATAATAATTATATTTAAAAATAATATTAAATTAGTTCCGATTAATGATCCGATTAATCACTCCGATTAATCCCCGATTACCCGATTAATCCCTGGACGGTGCCTCCACCGATTAAGTCCGATTCCCGCTTTTTACAACACTGGTTTATAATAAGGAAACATTAGTATAATTCGTAAACATGAGTATATTAAATTATATTAATTAAAATTAATTAATAATTATATAATAGCCGAAACATTAAAAATTTTGGTAGCTATTTTTTGGTATATGTTTTTTAGTATTTCGTGAATTTACTA
The DNA here is from genome assembly GCA_037693485.1 of Kitagawia praeruptora. Classification (NCBI taxonomy): domain Eukaryota; kingdom Viridiplantae; phylum Streptophyta; class Magnoliopsida; order Apiales; family Apiaceae; genus Kitagawia; species Kitagawia praeruptora. The sequence continues at coordinate 85,883,117 of CM075347.1, read as the reverse complement.
ATTTAACCTTTATTATAAGGAAAAATACATACGATATCTATACAATTAAAACACCTAAAATAAATAATAACATAATTTAATTAATGCTAATTAGTCGATTGTCTTTTTCACATTTACTTTTAGTTGAAGATATTTCCTTTTATAAACACCTAAAAACATTAATCATATCATATCTTCCACTCATATTATATCTAGCAATAATTAATACTAGCCTATAACCCGTGCGATGCACGGTTGCTTATAATTTTTTTAATTATAATTTATTATTAAAGTTTTAAGTTGTATATATATTTTTATTAATAAAATAATTTATAAATTTATAATCCCATGTATATAAATATTATTAAAATTATTTATTTTGAATTATTATAGTTGTATTTTGAATTATTATATTTGTGTATGCGGTGCATATTAATATTAATACATATTATTTAGGCTATGTGTGTTTTTTTTTTTGAATTTTATTAATAATAGAGATTTAACCAAATCAAAGAGTGACAAAAAAAAGAGTACAAAAAAAGAGTGACAAAAAAAGAGTAACAAACCAAATATACCCTGTTTTGCTTATATTTTGAATTATTATAGTTGTATTTTGAATTATTATATTTGTGTATGTGTTGCATATTAATATTAATACATATTATTTAGGCTATGTGTGTTTTTTTTTTGAATTTTATTAATAATAGAGATTTAACCAAACCAAAGAGTGACAAAAAAAGAGTACCAAAAAAGAGTGACCAAAAAAAGAGTATCAAACCAAATATACCATGTTTTGCTTATAATAGTATAATATAGATATTAATATTAATACATATTATTTAGGCTATGTGTGTTTTTTTTTTGAATTTTATTAATAATAGAGATTTAACCAAATCAAAGAGTGACCAAAAAAAGAGTACCAAAAAAGAGTGACCAGAAAAAGAGTACCAAACCAAATATACCCTGTTTTGCTTATAATAGTATAGTATAGATATAACCAAAAATATCACATCATATCTTCTAATCACTAACAAAATATAATAAAAATCTTTATAATACGAATAATGACCATTAGATTTTTAGTAAAAAATCAGAGTAGTTAGATCTAATGATTAATATATTATATAATTAAATTAATTTACTAAAATTTCAAGGTTCGAATTCTATCAACGATATATTTATTTTAAAATTTTGTAATATAAGTTTTAAACCATGCATATCATTAATTAAATTTATATTAAGTTTTTAATATTAAAATTAAAATAAAATATTGTAAATAATGATTATATAAAAATGTAATTGAAACATAAAATAAAATTTGTTACATATCAAAAAAAATCCGTGCATCGCACGGGTTATAATCTAGTCCATTCTAATTCATGTACTAATAAAGTAGACAAAATTTATAAAATAAATTTTTTTTTGGACTTTTATTTAAATTTTATGGGGGAAATACTTCTCATTTTTAGCGAATGTGCAAGGGACAGTGATATGGGATAAAACTAAGGCCGAAAAACATAATTAATGTTGCAATAATTAAATCTAGCCTGATCCAAATACGAGTCCCAATAGTGAGGTCCGAAACCCTCATTATATATTAATTTCGTAATTAATATTGAGGGCTAATTAACAACTTGGAGATAAGAATCAAATAAGGATACAATATGAGTAGTCTCTAAGACACAAAGTCACACAAGGAAACTAATTCCTACAAGATAAGATCTAGAATCTTCCCAAGAAGGTGACTTACCAACAAGTCATCTAACTCTACTCTAATTCTTAGGTTTTTTAAGATTTTTTCAGAACTACATTTTTTTTTGCCTTGATTCTCTTCTAGAGAGATACAGGCACGTTTTTTTGGCTTGATTCTCTTATACAGAGATGTGAGGACAGATTAAGTCATGAATCACTTGATCAGCCATTAAAGCTTGAAACTCTCTAAAATCCTAGCAATTAATACGCAATAAATATATTCCATTTTTTATTCCACAACAGATAGAAAATCAGATTATAAATCCTTTTTCAAATATGAAAAGGAAATTGAAAAAGCATATGATGAATTGTTTAAAATATTACTTTTTTTTAATTCTTTTAATGCAAATTGAATTTGAATTTATTAAAATAATTGGAATCGGGTAGCCTATCCGAATTTGGATTGATAAATATATCAAATATTGGAGTTTTTAAAATGATGCAGGGACCAAGACACAAAAAACTAATTAAAAGTCTCATCTTATGATGAGTTTTTCTCTCTGTCTCATCAATTGATGAGTTTGTTTTCGTTTTGTTTTTCTCATTAATTTCCCGATTCACTTCTTTTCAATCTTACTTTGTGTGGTGTAATTCCAATGGCGAGCAGAGTTTCTAAGGATCATTTGGAGGAGGCATATGCGAAACTCTCTTTGGCCAATGAAGGTGAGGATTTTGGTGTCATTCTGGAAGACATTCCGGAGAATATCGGAAAACAAGATCTGGACAGGTGCTTGGTGGGCAGATTCTTAACGAATAGAAAGGTGAATTTCATGGCAATGCAGGAGACTTTAGCATCGATTTGGAGACCTGTAAAGGGTGTATTCATGGAGGCGACGGATCAACCAAACACTTTTCTATTCAAGTTTTTCCATGATCTCGACATGCAGAGAGTTTTAAATGATGGTCCTTGGACATTTAACCAGCAAGTTCTTCTCGTTAAAAAACTAAACGTGGATGAACAATTAAAGGAGATCAAATTATCTGAACTATTTATATGGATCCAAGTGTATGATGTCCCTCTTGGATTCAAATCGGAGTATGTTTTAAAATCAATAGGCAATTATGTGGGGAGATATTTGGATTCAGATCCTAAGAATTTCAAGGGTGTGTTCAGAAACTACTTGCGTATTAAGGTGGCCATTGATGTTACGAAACCTCTGAAGAGCAAGATGCGCATAAAGAAGGCAGGGGGTGATTGGATATGGTTCCAGTTCAAATATGAAAGATTGCCATCCTTCTGTTTTTTCTGTGGTATGATAGGACATACGGAGAAATTCTGCGAGGCCTTATTTGATAATCCTGAAGGTTCAGAAATTAGGAAGTTTGATGCGTCTCTGCGTGCAACATTGGGGAGACAGAATGTAGGTACAAGTAATCAGTGGCTGAGGGGTCCAGACGGTTCTGTAGTAATTCCGGTGAAGCAGTTCGATAATGTCACTGGAGAGGAGGGATCTCAGAGTACTGATCAACCCCAAGATTGTAGGGATTTGCAGCGTGATAGTAGGGATAAAGATACTAGGGTTGTTGCTTATGCTAAATTTCAGGAGGGAACGTTGGAGAATTTAAATTGTGATGAGGATAATTTAAATGGTGCTGAGAATAATCCCTTTATTGATGGGATTGTTATTTCAAAACAGAAGCGGCAACGAGTGGGTATGGATAATACTGAAGTGGGCCGTATTTTAAATTCAAATGACGGGCTGGATGTTGGGCTGGATATTGAGATGGGGGAGGACTTTAAACAAACGCAACAGAACCAAAAAAACTTGGCATTGGCGGGACCTGTCATTCAGGCCCGCCAGCCACAATGAGTACGTTATTCTGGAACTGTCGAGGTCTGGGCAACCCTCGAACAGTTCAAGTGTTATTGGACCTTGTCCAACTTAAAAGGCCTATGTTTGTTTTCTTGATGGAGACGATGATAGACGATAAGAGGTTAGAGGGTATTCGTGCTAAGATGCGTTATGAAGGGCTGTTTACAGTTGCTGGAACGGGGCATGGTGGGGGCTTGGCTCTCCTTTGGAGGCACTTTGCAAGTGTTAGTGTTAAGTCCTCATCGCAGAATTTTATTGATGCTGAAGTGAAGTTAGATAATATCAATTTGTGGAGACTTACAGGCTTTTACGGATGTCCGGAGAGGATTAGAAGAAGGGAATCATGGGATTTATTAAGGATGCTAGCTGCAGATTCATCTTTGCCATGGGTTATTTTAGGCGACTTTAATAATTTATTGCGTGAGGAGGAGAAAAAAGGATGGCTTAAACACCCAACTTGGCTGTTAAAGGGTTTTAGGGAGGCTGTGATGGACTATGGAGTCTCGGACTTGCCTATGGAAGGATATCCTTTCACATGGGAACGGAGTCGTGGCACGGACAGATGGGTACAAGAAAGACTGGATCGGGTGTTTGTGAATGAAGGGTGGAAATCAATTTTTCCAACAGTTAAAGTTCAGAATTTAATAGCACCGACATCTGATCACTCTGCTATCTTTTTACATGTAAGTGTTTGGAGACCAGTCTCGAAAAATTATAAGTTCCGTTTTGAGAATTGCTGGTTGAGGGAAGCTAGATGTAGTGATATAGTATCTGAGTGTTGGCAGAAAACAGAAGGGTTGGAGATGGATCACAGAATTGAGTTATGTGGAGTGGAGTTAAAGAAGTGGGGTGAGCAGCTGGTGAAAGATTTCCAGAGGAGACTGGATAAAAGCAGGGCGATTATGAACCGTTTTCGTGGTCTCAGTGATGTTTATTCCCTGCAATGTTTGAGAGAGGCGGAGGCGGAGTATTCTAAAATTCTTGCTCAGAAGGAAGATTTCTGGAAGCAGAGGGCCAAACAATTTTGGCTGAAAGGGGGGGATAGTAACTCAAAATATTTCCACTCGTATGCGTCTTCAAGGAAAAAGAAAAATCATATAAGGAAGCTTAAGAATAAAGAGGGGAATTGGGTTGATTGGTCCACAGGCTTGAGCAGTGTCGTAGAAGAATACTACAATGATTTGTTTGAAGCTAAAGGGGTGTCGGTTGAAAATGTGTTGGAATGTATGACTGAACGTATCTCTTTGTCTCAAAATGAATTGCTATCTCAGGATTTCACTGAAGAAGAGGTGAAACAGGCTTTATTTGCTATGCACCCAGATAAGAGCCCTGGTCCAGATGGCATGAATCCAGGATTTTACCAGAAGTTTTGGAGTATAATTGGTAAGGATGTGGCTGCTGAATGTATCCATGTATTGCATAGGGGTATTATCCCGGGAAAGCTGAATGATACGGTTGTGGTTCTTATCCCTAAGAAGACTAATCCTGAAACGTTGGCTGATCTTCGGCCAATCTCGCTTTGTAACGTTATGATGAAAATAGTCACGAAAATGCTTGCAAATCGTCTAAAAGTGGTCCTGCCAGACATTATTGCTGAGACACAGAGTGCCTTTGTCCCTGGGCGTTTGATAACGGATAATGTTATTGCTGCGTTCGAGGTGAATCATTGGATGAATAGAAAGAGAAAAGGGAAAACGGGCTTTTCAGCGCTAAAGATTGATATGAGCAAAGCCTACGATAGGGTGGAATGGGATTTTGTTCTTGGTGTTATGGAAAAACTGGGTTTTAATGATAAGTGGCGGAGGTGGATTCAATTGTGTATGTCGACGGTTTCCTATAATTTTGTTATTTCTGGCAATGAAGTAGGTCCAATTTATCCTAGTCGAGGTTTGCGGCAGGGTGATCCAATATCACCATACTTGTTCCTCTTGTGTGCTGAGGGATTGTCAGCGTTGATCCATCGTAAACAAATTGCAGGAGCTATTCACGGTTGTAAAATTGCTACTGGGGCCCCGATTATTTCACACTTATTCTTCGCTGATGACTGTTATTTGTTCTTTCGAGCCACTGTGAGCGAAGCAGAGTCCGTGAAAGATTGCCTTACTTGCTATGAGGGAGCTTCTGGACAACAGATTAATTTCCAGAAGTCTTCTATTTCGTTTAGTCGAAATACTCGAAACGACATTGCTGTAGCTGTTTGTCAAGTCCTTCAAGTTCAGACTCGTAGAGATACTATGTATCTGGGTCTTCCGAAGATGGTTTCTAGCAGCAAGTGGGAGACGTTTCGGTATGTGAAAGAGAAGATTTGGAACAGAATCCAAAGCTGGAAAGGTACAACTGTTTCAAGAGGGGGCAAAGAAATTTTGATTAAGTCAGTGTTGCAGTCAATTCCGTCATATGTAGCTAGTGTATTCCTTTTACCAAAAAAGCTCTGTGAGGATATTGAGTTGCTTTTAAATAGATTTTGGTGGCTTTCAAGTGTTGAAAAAGATAAGGGTATTAGGTGGATGTCCTGGAGTCGAATGTGCTGTCCAAAGAAGTATGGGGGAATGGGTTTCAAACGGATCCAAGAATTTAACGTGGCTATGCTAGGGAAGCAAGTTTGGAGGATTTTATCGAAGCCAGATTCGTTCATCTCCAGATTACTGAAGGCTCGTTATTTTCCTAAGTGCAGATTTGAAGAGGCTACGTTAGGTCATAACCCTAGTTACGTGTGGCGTAGTATCATGGCAGCTCATCATTTAGTTTGTGCTGGTAGTGTGAAGCGTATAGGGAGGGGGGAATCTGTGAGTATCTGGGATGACCCATGGTTGTTAGATAGAGATCAAACAAGAGTTTCAACTACGTGTATCCAAGAGCTAAAGGATGCAAGGGTGAGTGGGCTTATAAGAGATGACAGATTGGAGTGGGATATGGAAGTTCTTCGTGATATCTTCAATGATAATGATGTGGCTCAGATTCTAAAAATTCCTTTGTGTCAATCTAGATCATACGATTCGTGGATGTGGTTAGAGGAGGCGAAAGGAGAGTACTCGGTCAAAAGTGGTTATAAAAGGCTGTGCCAAAATGTTTATGGATTTCAAAATCTGGGGGATGAGTTCAACTGGCTAAAGTTCTGGAATCTGTCTATTCCTTTAAAGGTGAAAATTTTTGGTTGGAGAATGTTGCAGAATTGCCTGCCAACTCTAGAAAATCTTCGTAGTCGTGGTGTGGAAGTTTACCCTATTTGTCCTGTTTGCCATAGTGATGTAGAGAGTGCAGAGCATATATTGTTTTATTGCTCGTTTGCTCAGTCCTGTTGGAGCTTAGCAAAGGTCGTTGGAGTTGCTATCACAGATACGTCTGTTCAAAACGTGATGGGGAACTGGTTCCAGAATAAGTCTGCCAAGGAGTTGGAAGTCATCTGTATGCTGGCGTGGCAAATTTGGGAGCATAGGAATAGCGTGGTTTGGAACAAGTTGTTTAAACCTCCGCCTGTAGTGGTTAATGCAGCTAGTTCTATATTGTTTCAATGGCAGCGGGCTCAGACTTCACAGGAGAGTCACTGGAAGCTTAATGAGAGGGAAGGGGTTTTAGTGTGGAGAAGACCAGGTCCTGGATGGCTTGTGTGTAATGTGGATGCTGCAGTCTTTGAAAGGAGTGGGCGAAGTTCTTTTGGCTGCGTTTTGCGGAATGATCAGGGACAATTTGTAGCAGGTTATGGAGGTTTCTGGCCGGGCATTGTTGAGCCGAAAGTTGCTGAGGCTTTAGCCTTCAAGGAGGCTCTATCGTGGCTGAAACGCAGAGGGATATCATGTGTGTATATTGAGCTTGATTCTTTAAACGTGGTCCAAGCTTTTGACAGTAAAACGAGGGATTCCTCGTATGTGGGGGCTATCATGGATGATTGTCGGTCTATAGTTAAGGACTTAAGGTTCTATTCTGTTTATTTTGTTAGACGTTCAGCGAACTCAGTAGCTCATGCTTTAGCTAAAGAGACTGGTTCTAAGTCTGAATGTAAGGAATGGTGTGATGTACCTTCCTTTCTTATCGATGTCTTGAATTCTGATTTGATATAAAAGTTCTAATTTTGATTTCAAAAAAAAAATGATGCAGGGACCGAATTACAAATCCTATTTCAAATATGAAAAAGAAAAACACATTCTCTTTTCGAGGAAAGAAGAAAAAAAGACGCAACCAAATTCAAGGGGGTAAGAAAATCCAAATTCTAAAGTGAATAAATTATGTTTCCAAAAATTTTTGGTAGCACATATCCATTCTAATTCATGTATTAATAAAGTAGACAAAATTTATAAAATAAGATTTTCTTTGGACTTTTATTTAAATTTTATGGGGAAAATATTTCTCATTTTTACCGAATGTGCAAGGGACAATGATATGGGAAAGAACTAAGGCCTAAAAACATAATTAATGTTACATTAATTAAATCTAGCCTGGTCCAAATACGAGTTCCAATAGTGAGATCCAAAACCCTCATTATATATTAATTTCGTAATTAATATTAAGGGCTAATTAACAACTTGAAGATAAGAATCAAATAAGGATACAATATGAGTAGGCTCCAAGATACAAAGTCACACAAGGAAACTAATTCTTACAAGATAAGATCTAGAATCTTCCCAAGAAGGTGACTTGCCCACCAAGTCATCTAACCCTACTCTAATTCTTAGGCTTTTTAAGATTTTTTCAGAACTACATTTTTTGGCTTGATTCTTTTCAAGAGAGATACGTAGGCACGTTTTTTTAGCTTGATTCTCTTCTACAGAGATGTGAGGTTTTTTTGCTTGATTCTCTTCTAGAGAGATACGTAGGCACGTTTGTTGGCTTGATTCTCTTCTACAGAAATGTGAGGACAGATTAAGTCATGAATCACTTGATTAGCCATTAAAGCTTGAAGCTCTCTAAAATCCTAGTAATTAATACGCAATAAATACATTCCATTTTTTATTCCACAACAGACAGAAAATCAGATTATAAATCCTTTTTAAAATATGAAAAGGAAATTGAAAAAGCAAATGATGAATTGTTTAAAATATTTCTTTTTTTAATTCTTTTAATGCAAATTGAATTTGAATTTATTAAAATAATTGGAATCGGGTAGCCTATCCGAATTTGGATTGATAAATATATCAAATATTGGAATTTTTAAAATGATGCAGGGACCGAATTACAAATCCTATTTCAACTATGAAAAAGAAAACACATTCTCTTTCCGAGGAAAGAAAAAAAAAAGACGCAACCAAATTCAAGGGGTAAGAAAATCCAAATTCTAAAGTGAGAAGGAAAAGGTGTGATCCTCCAAATTCTAAAGTGAGAAGGATAAGGTGTGATCCTCCTCCTATATATATATAGTTAACAGCACACCAACATGGCAGCATCTTACATTGATCTCAGAACGCTTCATATACACAAAGCTCTCTATACATCCAAACACCATATTCAAATAAAAAACCTCAAACCTGTGATTCGTGAATAATGGATCAAAGCATGAAATTCCCTGACGGATTTCGTTTCAGCCCTTTCGATAAAGAGCTTATATCATCCTACTTGAAGCCTAAAATTCTTGGACAAAAGCTCCCCTGCAATATTGTCGAGGAAAAACAACTTTATGGTCCCAATGCCAATCCCTGGCAATTATTCGACACCAATACCCATCCCTGGATCCTCACCGAAGTCAGCCCCGGAAAGTTTGAAGAAGTTACTTATGTCTTTGTCAACTTAACCAAGAAGGCAACTGTTGAGAAGAAAAACAAGCTTTCGAAAGACAATTACATAAAGAAAGCTGGTTGTGGAACTTGGAGCGGCCAAACAAAGCGCTACGAGATCAGGGATTTTAATGGTGATCTCATTGGGGAGAAAAGATTTCTAGTTTTTGAAATCAATGATGATTCTGATCAGGATTTGAGCAAGGTAGGTTATTGGAAGATGCATGAGTATCAGTTGCACGGGATTAATGAGGACATTAGTAATCCCTCTAATACTGTTCTTTGCAAGATAACCTTCGACGCTTCCAAGAACCCTCCCATTAAATTGCGTCCTAAAGTTAATAACGATCATCCTGTAGAAAGTAGTAGTGAACCACAGAAGAAGAATACTAATGTGGATAGTGTGAGTTCATCAACAATGAATACCGGTACTGTTGATGGTAATCAGGGTGTCTCGGAAAATTATGGACAAGCTATTCCTACTCACACAAGTCGTGATGATTCCGACAGTTACAGGAAGAAAGAAAAAGAAAGGTATTCCGGACCTGAAATTATTGACATATGTGATGATGATGATGAGGTGGAACTAGTGTCCGACAGTTACAGGGATAAAGAAGGAAAAGAAGGGTACTCTGGACCTGAAATTGTTGAAATACCTGATGAGGTGGAAATTGTAGATATTAGCGACATTGAAGAGAGTACACTGGTAACTGCGAGTTCACCAGCAGAACAACTAGATACTAGTTATCCCAAGCCAGTACCCTCTGATTTTTGTTGGCCTTCTACATATAACAGTGATTATGAAAAAATTAAAAAGGAAGGTGGAAGAAGGGATTTGAATTTCGGCAAGACTAAGGTCCATTTTTCCAGCTATCAGAAGCCCAACGAAGAGCAGTCAATCAAAGACACTACTACTGTTCTGGGAAAAAGGAAATCTATAGTTGAAACTTTATGCGCAATAAATAAGAAGTTGAAGGGGGCATCCTCCGATATTTGTTGCCCTGCTAAACATGATAATGATTATCAAAAAACTGAAAAGGAGGCGACAGGTGCAAGAGAGGAACCGATTAGTAATTTCATTTATTTTTTGTAGAAGTTTAGATTTAGATATGTTATTCAAGTTTTTTTTTTTTTTTTTGTCCTGTTTCTTTAACAACTTTTGTTGTTTGTCTATAATCATGCATTTTACTGCAATTTGTTCTTGGTGTATGTCAGTTGTTTTATGATAATGTCACAGTAATTAAATTTATAAAGCTATCTATTTTAGCACAAACTTGATTGTTGATATGTTTGCTCCTGGAGATCCTCCGTGAAGCTACTCTTTACTTTTAATTGCTATTCCTCTTCTGAGTCAATAAATGATTGAGAAAAAGCACCACACATTTTATAAGTTTTCTTAGTTGGTTCTTTGAAATCTTGACTATTACCATACTCAGCTCAGCCAGAACTTTGCTCTAGAATATTCCATCATCTGTTGCCAAATGTTCTTTATGTCACAGCATAATGAACAATTCAAGCAGTACAGTGTCAACATATCCATACAAATTAATCAAATATAGCCTGTTTTTAAGATTTTCTACTCTGTTATGACAATTTGATGTCTTGATCCTTTCCCCTGTGGCCCTGTCCATGATTTGGATTTCTTTCTCCTTCCTTCGACAAACATTGCCCCTCGTCTTGTTTCTCCCTCCTTCTCATGTCTTGGTCCGACTAAAATGTTACGTATATGAGCAAAAGAGTAAGAGCAGTGTACTTTTGTTCTCTGAGTCAGGAGCAGTGTACTTAAATATTGTAATTACTACATGAAGGCCTACCTTATGCAAGATATGTAAATTATCTTAGGTTTCAAAGATGAATATTTTCTAGTGTCTGTTTATTTCCCCTATTCTTGATTTGGACTGCATGTGCATATAGAATAAGGTGGTGTCCATCTTAGAAATATTTCTTTGTGTAAATATTTATGTTTTTTTATGGCTTCTTAGCTTTGAGAATGGTTTTGTTTCTTTTAAATGACCTGGCTTGGTTACCAGGTTTGGCTTGTAATCACATTTAACTATATTCTTATTCAAATTCCATTCCATTCCCTCCAATTTCATTCATCCCAACCAAACAGAATATAAATGTTAGGCAGAGCTCAAGTCTTTAGAGCTTCGGCATTTGAGTTTTAGAACACTGAAAATGTGGAATAGACGCATGTTAAGAAAATGCTTGAATGTGGCTTTGTGCAAATTTTCCATTTGCTTGCTGACCTTGTTTGTTAGCTAGAGGCTTATGTTGACCTGGTTGAGTTCTTCCTTTTCAATTCATTCACATTGATTGGTTGGATAATTTTCATTAGAGGATGAAAATTCTTTAATGAGTACTGTATTAGTCTAAAAGGTGGTTTTTACACATTATTGTATCTTGGTCCTACTGTAATAATTAAATTCTGTTTCTTGTCCTTTGGGCTTGTTCCTTTCTGGTGTCTGTCACTTTCTTACGTTGTTGAAGAAAGATCAGTAAAGGATAAAGACGAAGTGCAGCATCAGATTTCTATCTTGCTTTTTATTGAGGTGGCCTGTGATGTACTGATGTTTTTCTTCACAAAAAACTGGCCAATGACTTGCACATGTGCACGTTTTCCAGCTTTTACTGATTCAAAAATTGTGGATATAATATCTGCAACAAACAAATATGTTCAGGTTCCTTTTAACATCAAGACACTATCATCTCTTTTTGTGGTCTCAATTTTTATAGTTTCTCCTCATTGTAGCAGATCAAATTTTTTGTTTAATTGAGGATTTGCTCAGAGTGCAAGGTTCAATTACTTAGCTCTATTTCCATGATATCATATTTGTTGTAGAGATTGTTGTTGACTATGAAGAATCATCTTGCAAACTGTTTTATGGGACTGCTTAGAGTGCAAGGTTAGATCAGTTAACTCAGTTTCCATGATGTCATTTTTGAAGTAAAGAATGTTGTTGAATACAAAAAATCATTTCTTGTTGTATTCTTTTACTGCAACTGTGCATACTGTTCCAGGGGACCGTAAATGATGTTGATTTTTAGCACATGAGATTCAATTTTGATAGAAGTGAAGGATATGTACCTAAACATGTATACTTTGAAGAATGACTAGTCTCATCTAATATTTTTTGCTACCTTTTAGATTCATAGCTTTCGGATCTTCAAGATTGGTCAATTTACTAATCATCTATATAGGTTCAGCTTTGGCATGACAGATTCTTGGGGAACTTTGAAGGCTTAGTCAGTTTCCAGTGCTGTAAATGGGATCAGTCATGTGGTCTATGCACATTGAAGGCTTTGGTATCTATTACATTCTAACTTGTAAATTTTTGAGTGTCAACTGTCAATTTAAGTATGAATGCTGCTTCTTGCATGCAGAAATCGTCGTGCCCTGATTTTGCAAGGGAATATCTGAGAGCCATTAAGTCTCAGGTCTGAATATCATGAATTAGAGCTGAATCAAAAAAATTTCATTTCATGAGCTTATGTCGCAAGTTGGAGACCTCAGCGGCTTCAACAGCCTTATAACTATATACCTAAAAATGTATCTGTCTTTCACCACTTCCATTTCTATCTGTCTAGCTTCATGCCACCCTTATGTTCCCTGATATGCTAATTAGTATCGTTAGTTGTACATTCAATTAGCATGGTTTTCTTAATCTTTTGTCAACGCTTAAGTGTTTTTAATTACCCATAAAGTCATTCAAATTGCTCAGTATTGGAACAAAAAACTTTGCAAGGAGGAGGTACGCGCCACACCACACCGCCATCCAAACTAGTATTTCCTGCCCTAAAGTATGCAACCCACAAACCCTTAGATGCATTTGTATATATTGATTAAAATCTCATGCATTTAATTGTGCTTCATCTGGCATCTATTTGACTGATTCTTTACTAGATGAATTTTATATTTGATTTATAACTATACGTTCTGATGTATACACCTGATGTCACTGTGAAAGTTACTGATTAAAGTCATCGTCATAGCTCTTAAGATAAAGTGTGTAACAAATTCTAATATGTATGTGGGTTTGGACTTGCTAACGGGGCCACTGATATTTGATTTTGTATATAGCTTAAGATGCATTTAAAGCAATTGATATAGTTTGCCGCCCCTCTGCTGTTGTGTTCCAATACATGATAAATTTAGGAATTTCAGCCTCATGTTTCAAGTCAGAGTTTGGATTTGGATTGTGTATTTTTTTATGCTTTTTCAATTATCATCTAGGAAGCATGAGTACGAGTCCGGGTGCGGGTACGGGGTGCGTAGTGTGAGGATACAGAAATTCGGTAAATCTAAAAATATGGGGTATTTCAAGAGTTTCATTTAAATTGAACTAAATAATCAAGTAATTAAGTTCTTTGTCCTTAATCATACATATTATAATTAGTTAATAACACAACTAATTCATTTTAATGTAATTAATCGATTAAGTATATAAGTATTTACATTATCTTCTCTCACTTGTGGGTGTCCGAAGAATCCCCAATAATCGGGTGCGTGGTGCGGCAGGTAAGCGAAGAATCTCTGCTTTCTATATTATCGTCGAGTATAACTTCCCGTACTAGTCCTGATCAAGAATTTTTGGTGAGTCAAAGAAAGACATTGAAATTTTGAGTGAAGATGTACTAGATGAAGAAAAAAAAAATCTCTTAAAAATTGATGAAGTGGAAATACAAGGGTTTGGTGAAAATGAGAGCATTCGGAAACATATGATGGACATATTCATGTTTTCTGGGCCGGCAACTGGTATTTGGTTACGTGGCCATTGATGAGTTTGATTGATAGTGTTGTGATAGGATAGTCAAGATAAGTTGAGCTTGCAGCTTAAGGTAATTGACTTTCTTTACTTACATTTTGGTATTTATGAATGTGTTGTTTATTCTTATATGTTTTGGTTTGCAGGTCCTAGGACTGCACCGTAAACGGAGAAATTTGATGATAACAAATTTTGGAAATTGTTGAAATAACGAAATTATGAAAATAGGGGAATTTGGGATTTTGGATGTTTGGGGTTGGACTTGAGAGGTATCTCGATTTGTCTCGTGTATCGGATCCTTTTCCAAGATGCATGCGTACCTTATATTTATATTTATAAGGATCAAGCCAACGCAGTTCTGTGAAATTGATTTGTGTCTATCCCTTAGAGATTTTAGGGATAAACTTTGTTAATCTGGGTAATTACTGATTTTATCTGATTTAATCTTATCGCTGTGATATCTTCCTGATTTGAAGAATATCGTTTGAAGATATTTTCCGTTATTGATTGATTGATATTGATTCTTTCCTCGTTTCAGGGAGAGGATAAAACTTAGGCGTTAAGTTATAATTATTAATCTGAATTAATAATTAATAATTAATAATATTAGGAAATTTGGGAGATAATTGAGGCAACCGAAAATATGGCGTAACAACTACCCCCAGTTCTTCAGTGTAGCTTGCTGCAGTGGAGAACTAAGCATGTTTCGATCTTCCAAATTTCCTGAGTCACTAAAACAGCTAGGAGAGGAAGATTAGTAGAAAATATGGAGCACCAAGGTGCCCGTAATATACATGTAAATGTAAATAAGACAATATGCGATATGTAAAGAATAAGTTTTATAGGTGTGAGAGAATGTATCTTGGAGAGCCATCCAAGCATTATTCGCAGAGTCGTGCAAAGCTTTCCGAGCAATACCCTGAAAAACAAATATTCAAGAAATATCCTTAATTAAGCATTCCGAAATACCCTCCTCAAAGAAGGACGTATTCTAGAGTTTCCATAACGTATTCTGGAAAATATCCTCCTCAAAGAAGGTCATATCCACCAGAATTTCCATAAATGCTTTAGAGAAGATATCCTTCCTCACAGGAGGTGGATTTTCCGAAGCTCGAACCTTGATGAGGCGCCGGAAGTACGGACATCCCCCTGAAGTACGGTTTTTGCAAGGATTTCGATAATTTAGGGTACTCTCCTCAAAGGAAATCAGTTTTTAGTTCAGAAATACCCTCCTCACAGGAGGTGGATTTTCCGAAGCTCGAACCTTGATGAGGCGCCGGAAGTACGGACATCCCCCGGAAGTACGGTTTTTGCAAGGATTTAAAAATTTGGGATACCCTCCTCAAAGGAGGTCGTTCCCCATTCCAGAAATATTCCTCCTCACAGGAGGTGGATTTTCCGAAGCTCGTGCCTTGATGAGGCGCCGGAAGTACAGACATCCCCCCCGGAAGTACGGTTTTTGCAAGGACTTTAATAATTTGGGATACCCTCCTCAAAGGAGGTCGTTCCCCATTCCAGAAATATCCCTCCTCACAGGAGGTGGATTTTCCGAAGCTCTCTTCATTTTAAGACTCTCCTTAGAGGAGATCGTCTTTTAAATAAATTACGAAGACCCTCCTTAGAGGAGGTCGTCTAACATAAAAAATAAGGGAGACCCTCCTTAGAGGAAGTCATCTTTCCAAAGCCATACCAATATTCTAAGATTCTTCCAAAAAAGATATCAGCGACACTTGAAGGTTCTTCTAGAAAATATCAGCAACACCCAAATGGTCTTCTAAAAAATAATCAACTCTTCGAATAAAAGCCTTCCAAAATATTACCCATGCAAAGGAGTTCCAAAATAATAAACTTTTCGAATAAGAGCCTTCTAAAATATTACCCATGCAAAGGAGTTCCAAAATAATAAACTTTTCGAATAAGAGCCTTCTAAAATATTACCCATGCAAAGGAGTTCCAAAATAATAAACTCTTCGAATAAGAGCCTTCTAAAATATTACCCATGCAAAGGAGGGCCTTCTAAAATATTAAACTCTTCGAATAAGAGTCCTTCAAAATCATGTAACGCGAAGATAACACCTAAAATCTTGAAAATCTTCACAATTCAAATTCTGCCCAGATCTGACCTTCTAAACGATTTTTATTGGAAAAACACAAAACACGAAAGTTGTAGATAACGAAAATATCTTTCCGATGATATATGGCTCATCAAAAACGGACTTATAACGAATCAGGAATAAAATAAAACGTCTACTGATCTGCTTCTCGATGCTGAAAAAACGAGATCTGATTGTATTTTGTGATTTCGAGAATAGATCGAGATATAATCTGAGAAAACTCAAAGAACGAAAGTTATAGGCAATTTAACAAGCTTTCCAAATCATTAAAAATCATCGAAATCCGACATGTATTGAATTTACTACGAATTTTATAAGATAACTAACTTGTATGAACAAAATCATAAGAAAACTTATCTTAATTCGGAATAGATCCACCGCCTCCACCGCTTAGCTCCTCCATTAAAGCAGCTCCAGATCCATAATAACCCCCCATGCGTATGAATTGATTGTCCTCCACAATCAATAAATAATGCCCTCCTTCTAGCGCCAATTGTTAACGGAGGAATTTGGTGATAACAAATTTCGGAGGTTGCTGAAATAACGAAACTATGAAAATAGGGGAATTTGAGATTTTGGATGTTTGGGGCTGGACTTGAGAGGTATCTCGATTTGTCTCGTGTATCGGATCATTTTCCAAGATGCCTGCGTACCTTATATTTATATAAGGATCAAGCCAACGCAGTTCTGTGAAATTGATTTGTGTCTATCCCTTAGAGACTTTAGGGATAAACTTTGTTAATATGGGTAATTACTGATTTTATCTGATTTAATTTTATCGCTGTGATATCTTCCTGATTTGAAGAATATCGTTTGAAGATATTTTTATTGATTGATTGATATTGATTCTTTCCTCGTTTTAGGGAGAGGATAAAACTTAGGCGTTAAGTTATAATTATTAATCTGAATTAATGATTAATAATATTAGAAAATTTGGGAGATAATTGAGGCAACCGAAAATATGGCATAACATGCACTTTGTGATAATATGAGTTACTTGTTCATGTTCCTTTCTATTGCTACTTGGACTTGCTGGAAAGGTTTGTTTAATTTCTTTAGCATTGTGCACGAGCATAATTTTGTATTACAGTATCAAAAGTTTTCAAGTGCTGACAAAAGAAAGATAGATTTTGAGTAGTTAGCGACTTTATATGGTGTACTAATAAGATTTGCTGCAAAATTTTCAACAATGCAGCTTACCCATCTTCTTTGAGATGGTAAAAGGGGCTCCAAACAATTTTTGATTTTAGCTCTAATCTGTAGCATATTTAATATTGGCACTTTAGTTTCAAGAGCAGTGGTGATGCGTCACCAGGGGACTGGACTCCAAAAAAAAAAAAAACAATACCAATTGTCACTTAGGAAAAATTTAAATATTCACATACACAACACAAGTCTCTGAAAAAATGCCAGAAAGGAATATAATAATATGGATATAATGATCATAAATAAATATATATTTAATTGATTTTCAGTCTTAATGCTGTGTTTTTCACATTATCACCTGGTCTATGGTAGTGCTAATACATGAACAGGAAGCAAAAAATTACTTGAGTAATATAGAAATCACAACTACAAACAAAAGAAGACCTGTATCCAATAATTTCTTAATAATCAAGTCTAAATAAATAATAATATCTAGTACATGAGTAATATGGGGAATGAAAATCCTGAAACAGAAGTTCATTCTTATTCTTACGAAGCCAAATAGCATTTCTTATTAATTTGGTATACTATATGTATGTGTATTTTAGAACTCCTTCTAACATAACATGGGGAATATTGTTAGGGGCACTAGGCTGGCAGGAAGGCAAGATGAAACTATCAAGCAAGTCAATACTCTATCTATATCAATTGATTATGAACTTCAGTCTCAGTAAATAAGTAGGAAATCAAAGCTAGTATAGTAAGTCGAAGCTCGAGTTAATGCATCAGTGAAAGTACAATCGGTCCCATAGCAAGCAGCCGGAAACGGCTGTCCCTATTGTATATTAGATGGAGAGTGGGCCAAGAATCTATGAACTAAGACCTGAAAATAATTGAGCTTTATTATAAATAAATTATTTATCTAATAAACTATTAGCTTCACATATAAAACATATTAATAAATGCATTATTTTTCCTCTACACTAAATGTATTTAAATTACTCAATAACATAAAAAATGCTCTTCACTTCATCTATTTTAAAGCAAGTGATTATATTGACAATGTAACAGTCTCTCTGTGTCGAAGACATTTAAGTCTGCCTACTTCTCTAATCCTGCTAGTACGGAGAAGCATGCTGGAAAATCTTAAAAAATTCCTTTCCGTACATTCCTGATTGCTCAACTTAAGAGCATCTCCAATAGGAGTTGTCAAAAAGGTTGCCAACATCTATGTGGTAAGCAATCTTGGTTGTCTTTCTATTGGAGAGCCAAGGTTGCCAACAATTGTTGCCAAAAGTTGGCAACTTCCTCAAATGGTTAAAGTGCATATTTTTGTTTAAAAAAAATATATTAATATACCTATTTTACATGTCTTCCTTCAAATTTACATTATTTAATTACTCATATGTGGACCATTTATACAACTTTTAGAGTTGCCAACCATTGGATCATTTTTCTATTCAAAGTTGCCAAATTGAAGATCAATTAATTTTTTTTTTTTTTTATGATTTGGCAAAGTTGGCAACTTGATTAGCAACTCCTATTGGAGATGCTCTAACAAGATCGATGCAGAATATCTATCTTAGTTTTTTTTGGGTTGGCTTTTGGTTTATTAATACTCCCTCTGTCCCATCCATTTGTTTACACTTTTTTGTCACTTTCTGACACACATTTTAAGGTAAATTTTAAGGATAGTTCCATAAATTATTTTTCAAATTTTCTTTTTTTTTAATTTATACAAAAAAAGAAACTTTCAAAAATAAGTTATGGAATTATCCTTAAAATTCACCTTAAAATGTGTGTCGATGCCCTATTTTAAAACGATAACAAATGGGCGGGACGGAGGGAGTATATCTTTCTTCATATAATTTTTGGGAGCAAGGGCATTAACTGGTACAAAGACCTTTCCTAATAATTATGGATTGGTGGAGTCTCAGACCATATTGGTTATCTTTTGCATGTCTAATTAGCCCTGTTTGGCAATTAGCTGATAACTGTTAGCTGTAGCTGATTGAATTAACTGTTTTGACTAGCGGATTGAATTAGCTGTTTTGACTAACGAATTTAAATTAGCTATTTTGAATAAAAGTGTTTGATAAATAGTTTTTTGAGTAACTTTTTGTGACACATAGCAAACCTCTAATTGAAAAAGCTCCTAAAATGAGCTTTTTCACAATTAGGTTTTTTATCTCAAACCTCTAACTCAAACCTCTAACAACCAAACACTCACATTAGATGTTTCATTTGGTCAAACCTCTAACCTATCCAAAACCTCTAATTTCATCCAAAACCTTTAACTTCCAAACACCCCCATTAGCAGATATGACTTACACATTTGCTACACATTTTCCAGCTTTCATTGATGAAAAACATGTGGATATCATATTTGTAGCAAACACATATGTTCAGGTTCCATTACATCATTAAATCCTGTTACGTTTCTCTCTGGTCTAATTCAATAGTTTTTCAGCACCGTAAGCAGGTAAACATTTTTTCTTTATAATTATTATAATTATCAAGAGGGTATTGTGAATTAGCAACATCTAAGGAACACATAAACTTTGATAAAGTCAACGTGCCGTCGACATTTATAAATTGCACACGCATGTACCAGTGTTTCCTGCCAATTCATGATAGAGATCTGAATATTTGGTGTTCTTTCTTTACCCTAGTCTCAAATCTTAACCTACCTGCAAACGTAATTGAAAGATATCGAATTTCACCACAAGAGGTGTAATGGTTGTTGGTTTCCAACCCAAACATACATAAAATACAAGGAACACAGGTTAACGTATTGAAATCATTCCAAAAGGAGTAGATTTTATACAAAAATAAGGCAGGCAAACACATCTTTCTTTAGCTTAGCGGCCAGTAATCAGTCACAAGATAGAAAATGGACATGTAACAAGGTCCTAAAGTTGATACGTAAGCTGTTAAAGCCAAACTGATTTTCTAAGAAACAAGCTTAAAATTGATTCTAAAAGAAAGCGTACAACTGGGATGCAAAGAAAGAAAAAACTAAGAGCCTAAATATAGGAACTGACTTGCAACTGATCTCCTATAACTCAGGAAGATAATTTTCACTAGTTTCCTATCTTAGCACAACTACTTCTATCAATCAAATCACTTACAACGATTCTCGTTGATTTATTCAAACACAATCAAAACAGAAACATAAAGAAATAAAAGCAAGCCCAACATGTTTAGATAAAAGCCCAACATGCTCCCCCTTAATCTAAACATGTTGCAGATTCTTAACTACAAGCAAATTTCGCATCTTTTCGAACTTGACTGTAGACAAGGCTTTAGTCAATATATCAGCATGTTGCTCATTCGTATTGACATGTTTGATCACAATTAACCCCTGCTCAACACAATCTCGAATGAAGTGATAACGCACGTCAATATGTTTGCTTCTTCCATGAAATACCGGGTTCTTTGCTAGATCAATAGCTGACCTATTATCAATGTACAACACGACTGGACCTGGTTTAATATCAGTGATTTGACTAAGAACTCTTTGAAGCCATATACCTTGACAAGCTGCAGTAGTAGCTGCCATAAACTCAGCTTCACATGAAGACAAAGCAACACACCATTGCTTCTCTGAGACCCAGGAAATCAAGCTATCATCAAGGTAAAAGGCCATACCACTCGTGCTTTTCTTGTCCTCAAGACTGCCACCCAGATCACTGTCAGAGAACCCAGACAAAATGTAATTACCACGACCTTTTGTGTATGTCAATCCAAACTGCAGAGTACCCTTCACATATCGACAAATCCTTTTTATAGCATTTAAGTGCAGTACTGTGGGTCTCTCCATAAAACGGCTAACTATTCCCACAGCATAAGCTATATCAGGACGAGTGTACACCAAATAACGTAATCCACCAACTAAACTCTTGTAATGAGTCGAGTTTACTGGTTCACCAGTTGTGTCAGCATCAATCTGTAGCTTAAATTCCATGGGATATTTCACAGCATTACATTCGCTCATACCTACCTTTTGAAGAACCTTTTTTGCATACGTTGTCTGTTTGATTTCGATAAAACCCTTCCCTTGACTGACTTCCAAGCCCAAGTAGTATGATAATTTACCAAGGTCAGTCATGGCAAATTCCCGACTCATTTCCCCCTTGAATTTGACAATGAGTGACAGACTAGTACCAGTGATTATTAGATCATCAACGTAGACTCCAACAATGAGTGATTCAGTACCCTCTCTTCGTGTGTACACAACATGCTCCTAAGGGCACTTTACAAAACCCAACTGTAATAAGCACTTGTTCAGCTGAGAATACCATGCCCTGGGGGCTTGACGTAAACCGTATAAAGCTTTCAAGAGTTTATAAACTCTGTGTTCTTGACCTTCTTTTACGTAGCCCTTTGGTTGATTAACATAAACATCTTCTGTGAGGACACCGTTTAAAAAAGCAGACTTAACATCCATGTGATGTACCTCCCATTCATTCTTGGTTGCAAGAGCTAGTAACAAACGAACTGTTTCCAACCTAGTCACAGGTGCAAAAACTTCGTCATAGTCGATGCCTTGCTTCTGTACGTATCCCTTCGCCACCAGACGAGCTTTATGTTTAAGCACCTCACCATTTGTGTCCTTTTTTAACTTGAACACCCACTTGAGGTCAATAGCCTTTTGATTCTTCGGTAGATCAGTCAGTTGCCACGTTTTGTTTTTCTCAATGGTGTCAATTTCAATGTTCATTGCCTCTCACCAAGCTTCATCTTGAACAGCTTGCTCAAAATTAACTGGCTCATCAACTCCTGACAATAGTAATTCATCCTCAAGCTCCACTGTTTCTGTTGTCCTGTAAATATCTGAAATGCGTCTGAAACGCCTTGGTTCACTGTCACTGTCACATTCACTGGACGTTGAGGCAGACATTATTGTCGTTGGAGATGAAGACGAAGGTGACACCGGTGTCCTAGGAGTCGTTGGAGACACTGCACTTGGAGACTCTGCACTGTCAACTTCAGAGTTTCTTGTGAATCTGAATTGTTAAGTTCATCAAATGGGAAGTATCCTGCTGTCTGTGCATCTCTGTTTTCTGATTTATCCCAAGTCCACCCTTTTGCTTCGTTAAAAATGACATCCCTGCTTATATGGATACGACCTAATTCCGGATCGTACAGACGGTATGCTTTGGTTCCAGGTTCTCGTCCAAAATAAACTAGTTGCTTACTTCGATCATCAAGTTTGCGTAGAAGAGCAGCTGGTACCTTCATATAAGAAATGCAACCAAAGACTTTCAAAGACTCGATAGAAGGCTTTTGTTCATACCATGCCTGATGTGGGGTGATATTTGAAAGTGCTCGAGTTGGTAACTTGTTCAAGATATAAACAGCGTGTCTAACAGACTCACCCCAGAATTTTGCTGGTACCTCCCTTTCTTTCAACAAGCTTCGGGCCATGGCTACTACTGTTCGGTTACGACGCTCTACAACACCATTTTGCTGTGGTGTGTAGGGCACAGTGTAATGCCTTAATATACATGTCTCTTCGCAAAATGACTCAAAAGCTTTAGAACAAAACTCTCCTTCACGATCGGTGCGAAACACCTGAATACTCTGTTTTGCTGCCTTTTCAACCAATAACTTAAACTTCTTAAAACAAGTCAACGCCTCATCTTTACTTTTTAGCATGTAAACCCACATCATACGAGTATAATCATCAACAAGCAATAAAAAATACTGATTACCAGCTGGAGTAGGAGGTGAAATAGGCCCACAAAGATCCCCATGAATTAATTCTAGTGCATGCTTGGCAGTAAAATTTGAGTAAGAAGGGAAAGGCTTACGTGATTGCTTAGACATGAGACATCCACTGCAAATCTCTCTTGGTTGATTAATTGATGGGAGGCCAAACACCATTTGATTTCTTGACATCAACTGCATTGCTTTAACATTGACATGTCCAAGACGTGAATGCCATAACCAAGTCTTCTCTTCTCTTTTGTCAACAAGCACACTTCTTTAGTTTCTTCAAGTTGAATTTTGTAGAGACGATTAGGAGACCTCCTCACCTGCATAAGAAGTCGTCCACAACTGTCATAGACCCACAAATTTTCCCCATTTAGCACCACTCGGTTCCCCTCTTCAGAAAGTTATCCCAAACTTATTATATTACTCCTCAGTGTAGGAATATAATACACTCCATATAGGGCATGTTTGGCTGGCCTTATTCTAGTGACTTATGGACTTATTTTCGGGTAAAAATTTTATATTTTGATAAAATTTTTTTATACAAATATTTAATATATGTTTGAGATTCAATAAGTTGCAAAAATAAGTTGGAAAATAAGTTAGAAAGTTAGGAATCTCTAACTTTGTCTTAAAATAAGTTGACTTATTTTGGAAAAAAGTTTCCCCAAACACCCCCATAGTACTCTAGTCTCACCATTTTTACAAGCTATTCTGATCGCCCCTTTACCCTCAATTTTTACCAACGAGCCGTCACCAAACTTCACCTATCCTTTCATCGATTTGTCTAACGTCTCAAACTTGTCACGACATCCTGTCATGTGATTGCTAGCCCCATTGTCAAGGTACCAAGTATTTTCTTCTGTTATATTTGTCTTTGAATCTTCACCCTCTGTCAATAGTATAACACCATCTGCACTCTCTTCACACATTGCCATCAGAAGTGCAGGTTCATCATCGTGTGTCTGTGTCAGGTTGGCCTCTCCTCGGTATTGTCTATCCCTTTTAGTTTTTCTGCATTCAACTGCAAAATGTCCATAAGCTCCACAATTAAAAAATCTTATTTTGCTCCTGTCGACTCTACCTCGACTACCTTGGTTTTCTTTCTCACGATAGTCGTTTCCAACCTGTGGCCCTCCTCGGTTAGACCTTCTTAACTATTCTTCTCGCGTAAGCAAGAGTTTCCCACTGTTATTCTCACGTTTTGATCATTCCTCCTCAGTCAACAAGAGTTGTTGTCCTTCTTTGCTATCTCTTTGACCAGTTAATCGTTCCTCATGAGCCTTTAGAGAACCAATTACTTCTTCAACTGACATCGTTTCCAAATTTCCGAATTTCTCAATCGCTGAGGCAATTTGTAGGAACTTGGTTGGAACCGCCCTTAGCAATTTCTTCACAACATACTCTTCTCCAATTGTTTCTCCAAGTGCCCTGATCTTTGCGATCAGGCCATTTAATTTCATGCAGAAATCATCTAATTGCTCTGAATCTTTCATGTTCAAGGACTCAAACTCGGCTTTAAGAGTTTGAGCCTTTGCTTTCTTTACCTTGTCAGCACCCAAAGTCGCTGTTTTAATTGCCTCCCATGCATCTTTAGCATTTTTCCGTTCAGCAAGTGTCAACATGAGATCTTCTGAGATACTTTGATAAATCATGGCCAAAGCACGTTTGTACATCTTTTCTTCCACGTTGGCTTTTGGATCTTTAGGTTCTATCGCTTCCCACACGCCGTGTGCCTGCATGAAAACTCTCATTTTCATAGACCAAGCAGTGTAATTAGTTTTCGTCAGCATTGGGAAACTGAGGCCAAACTGTCCTTCTTTGCTCTTACTCGCTTCTGCCATCTCACTTGTCAACTGAGTACAAACAGGTAAATAAGCTCTGATACCAGATGTTAAAGCCAAACTGATATTCTAAGAAACAAGCTTAATATTGATTCTAAAAGAAAGCGTACAACTGGGATGCAAAGAAAGAAAAAACTAAGAGCCTAAATATAGGAACTGACTTGCAACTGATCTCCTATAACTCAGGAAGATAATTTGCACTAGTTTCCTATCTTAGCACAACTACTTCTATCAATCAAATCACTTACAACGATTCTCGTTGATTTATTCAAACACAATCAAAACAGAAACATAAAGAAATAAAAGCAAGCCCAACATGTTTAGATAAAAGCCCAACATAAGTTAGATATAATTCATAGAAAAATAGATTCATGTTACTTTAAAATGTATTTTATCAGAACACATAGACTAATAAGCTATAGCAGGAATTGTAAAGTGTAGCTAAATCCTATTTATCCCAAATTTTGACTTTAAAATTCTTATCCTCTTTGTTTACCGTACCTTTATTCTTTCATCTCGTGTGTCTTAGAGCAAGTCCAACAACTTCCTTATTTCAATTCTTAAATCAAAAAATAAGGAACTTAACCAAAAACCTTGCTCAACAGCTTCCTAGTGATTCCCTAAATCACAACCCACCACTAGCCATTCCCTACTTTTAAGGAATGTCAACTAGAACACATAGTTAGTGATTTCCTAAATACATAGTTAGTGAATCCCTAAATACATAGTTGAACAGTTCAGATGATATGGGTTATCGTTTCTGGGATGAACTGACAAAGAAGGTTGTTAGAAGTAGAGATGTTACTTTTAATGAGAATGTAGTGTATAAGGATAAGCTTGTAGTCGATTCCGAGTTTACTAAAGAAAAACTTGAGAAAGAGAAAGCAGTGCTTGAAGATATTACAGAAGAAGATCTTGTAGGAAATAGTGGGAGTTCGGGGAATGGTGATAACACAGTTCCAGTTACTCCACAGGCTGAGGTAAGAAGATCTAGCAGAATTGTGAGGCCACCACAAAGATTTTCTCCTTCAGCATATTATATGTTACTGACCGAGGATGGAGAGCCTCGGTGTTATTCAGAAACAGCTCAGGACGATGATTCAGTTCAGTAGAAATCAACCATGGAAGAAGAGATGAGTTCTCTTGAGAAGAATGAGACTTGTTCTTTAACAGAATTACCAGCAGGAAAGAAGGCTTTACAGAATAAGTGGGTGTTCCGGATCAAAGAAGAACATGATGGTAACAAGAGATACAAGGCGACGTTAGTAGTCAAGGGTTATCAACAGAAAAAGGGTATTGACGATACTGATATATTTTCTACGGTTGTTAAGATGACTACTATTAGAATTGTGCTAAGTATTGTGGCTGTAGAGGAGTTACATCTAGAGCAACTAGATGTTAAGACCGCGTTCTTACATGGTGATCTTGAGGAAGACATCTACATGGTACAACCAGAGAGATTTTAGGTAGCTGGGAAAGAAAACCTTGTTTGCAAGCTTATAAAAAGCTTGTATGGTTTGAAGCAAGCTCCAAGACAATGGTACTTGAAGTTTGACAGCTTTATGATGAAGAATGGGTACACTAGGAGTGCTATGGATCATTGTTGTTATTTTAAACAATTTGATTCATCTTATATCATATTGTTGTTGTATGTTGATGACATGTTGATAGCAGGATCAAACATGAAGGAAATTAATAGGTTAAAGAGACAGATGTCTGAGAAGTTTGAGATGAAGGATATGGGTGTAGTAAAACAGATACTTGGTATGAGCATCATACAGGATAGATTTGAAGGTACTTTGAAATTATCTCAAGAGAAGTATATTGAGAAATTGTTATAGAAATTCAGTGTCCACTGTCCAGGATGTGAAGACCAGAAGTACACCGTTGGCGACTCACTTTAATCTCACGAAGAAGCAGTCACCTAAAACGGATGAAGGCAAGAAAGATATGGCTAAAGTTCCGTATGCGTCTGCAGTTGGTAGTTTGATGTATGCTATGGTGTGTACAAGAAAGATGGTATAGAAGGGTTCTTTGTGCAGATTTGGGTGGATGTTTGGATACAAGAAAAAGTACTACGGGATATATTTTCACTTTGGGTGGCACAGTAGTTAGTTGGATGTCTCGACTTCAAAAGAGTGTTGCTCTTTCAACCACATAAGCAGAATATATGGCTATCTTTGAAGCTAGCAAGGAGATGATCTGGTTGAAGAATTTTCTTGAGGAGTTGGGCAAGAAACAGGCGGACAGTGCTTTGTATAGCGATAGTTAGAGTGATATTCATCTTGCGAAGAATCCTGTGTTTCATGCTAGGACGAAGCATATTCAATTGAGATATCACTTTACAAGAGAGTTGATTAGCAATGGTACATTGTCCTTGAAGAAAATCATTGGTTCAAGGAATCCTGCAGATATGTTGACTAAGGTGGTTACTAATGAAAAGTTGAAGCTTTACAAAGCTTCAACTGACCTTCAGAACTGATTGATGTGAAGGTGCTGCACTAGTTAGAGTTATTGATCGAAGGATGGTGTTTCTAGATTTACAAGAGTGAAGTGAAGATGTGGCTAGACTCTATCTGGGAGATTGTTGGGTTTGTGGAGTCTATCAGGTTTCAGAATTGGATTCTGATTTGAGTTGGGAATTCCAGAATTGGGTTCTAATTAGAATTTGGAATTTCAGAATTATACTCTGATTTGTTTAGGCCCAGTTTCTTCTCTTATAAATATTCTCATGTAATTGTAAAACACCAACATAACACAACAGAACACAATTGTGAGAGATCAATACAAAATTAGTGCGGCTTGTGGAGTAGGAATTTCCGAACCACGTAAATCTTTATCTTGTGTGATTGTCATTTATTTTCTTATTCTTGTTTATTCGCTTTGGGTTTTGCTTTCGTTGTTGTATACTAAACAATTGGTGGCTTTGGGTTTTGCTCTGATACCAGTTGTTGAGTATACAACAACGAAAGTAAAACCCAAAGCGAATAAACAGGAATAAGAAAATAAACGACAATCACACAAGACAAAGATTTACGTGGTTCAGAAATTCCTACTCCACAAGCCGCACTAATTTTGTATTGATATCTCACAATTGTGTTGTGTTGTGTTGTGTTATGTTGGTGTTTTACAATTACATGAGAATATTTATAAGAGAAGAAACTGGGCCTAAACAAATCAGAGTCTAATTCTGAAATTCCAAATTCTAATTAGAACCCAATTCTGGAATTCCTAACTCAAATTAGAATCCAATTCTGAAACCTGATAGACTCCACAAACTCAACACTTCAAACTTGACAGCATGTTGCAAGTCATGACAGCAAACTCTATCTGACAGCAACATTGGCGGAAGCATGAGACAACAACATTCTCACAGTTTGACAGCAAGTTTGGAATTCCTGACAACAACATTAGCGGGGATTCATACTGTCAACCAAAGAACTTTCTCTTGACAGCAGACTTGGCGGTTAAAGCTACTGTCTCGCTGAATTATTTGAAATGGGGATTTATCTCAGTCAAATCCGTGACAATTTAGATGTTCAAGAAACAGATTTGCTGCAACACTTCAAGGATATGATTGTAGCAGACCTGCAAGACTACGACAGAAGCTTGAGAGATCACAAGATAAAGCTCGTCAATTCAAGAATATGATAAATCTACATCTACTAGAATTGTATTAGCTTGAATTAGAAAGTATCTAGATTACTTTATATGTAATGATAACTCTGTTTGTATAACAATTTAGGAAAGTCACATGGGCATGCAAATTGTAAGGAGCTGTCACTTGAAAATGATAGCAGCTCCACAACCCATGTGACAGAGATGCTAGAGCAAATTAGTCTACATAAAGAATCATCTCTCATTCTTTCTGTATCACTCAAGAAACTGAAGCTGGAGAAAACATTATTTTCTCTATGTTCTAGCAACACATTGCAAAATAAATAAAATATTTATTTTGTGAGAAATATCTTGAATCACTACTTCTGTTTGCATTTCTTTTACTGATAGATTAGAATCTTTATTATTGTTGTTGAAGTAAAGATTTGAATTTATCAGTATTGCATTCAACCCCCCCTTCTGCAATACTCTGGGACCAACAATTTTCAATAATTTTATTTAAGTTTAATTTAATATAAATTTAAATAATGATATTGTAAATAATATAAATTTAAGTTTCAATAATGCATGATTTAAAATTTATATTGTAAAATTCTAAATTTAAATATTGTTGACGAGTTCAAAACTTGAATTTTTAGTAAAATAATTTAAGAGTAAAAGGCAATTTGGCTGACTATCTTTTTTGTTTTTGGCACTTGGATGGCTGACAATAATTTTTGACATTTTGTGTGGCTGTAATAAAATTTTTAAGCACTTGAGGGGCTTCCGTCAAGCACCGTTAGGATTTAACCCCAAAACTTGAAATTGGCGGGGGTATTTCCGGTAATTCATGTTCCCATGTATTTTGAACTCTCACCATTCTGCCTGCATCCACCTCAACTCCACCCATTCCATCTCCGCCGTTCACTGATTTAATCCACTGATTTAAAATGGAAGTATGCATACATTTAACATCACCTACGAGATTGTAACAAAATTGTTGCTATATTATCACTCCACCCAGCCCCCCCTTTTACTCTGGCACCGGTCAACAGCCAACTTCGGCATCGTCGATCCATCTCCTTCTACAATCACTGCCCCTGTACTCCTCCGCCACCACCTCACCACACCTTCTCCGTTCGCCGCCTGCCTTCCTCTTTCACCACCAATTCACCCGCCACCCCTCATTCCCTTCGACATTCACCAACATCACTCCACCCAGTCCCCCCTTTTACTCCGAGCACCGACCCAACTCCATAAGCTGCCATCTCACCACTTCCTCCTTCACCACCATTCTTCTCCTCTATTCTCCACCTTTTCTTCACCGCCGTGCGAGCAACTCGCCAACCCAACACCACCACTCCGTTCTCCCCCTCCCATCTCTCCCGTTCTTCTAACTCCAGCAGCCGCGACTCCCCTTCTTCTCCCATCTTCCCCTGTGCCTTCTTCACTAACCCACAACTCCCATTCCGCCTGCATCACTCGAACCCAGCCCCAATTCCGGCCTCCCTCCTCTTCAATTCGCGTAACCTCCGTTCTCCCCTCAACCATCCGCCTCTTCCTTCACAAACCACCGCCCTTCCCCTTAATTACTCCCCTTCTCCTCCCTTCTCCCCATTCCTCTCACCATTCCTCTCCTTCAATTAGCAGATATAGATTGAGAGGATAATTATAAACCCCATGCTAAAAAGTCACATTTACCCCTGACGTTTTGACGGCGTTATTATCGTTTTGACGGAAGCCCCTCAAATGCTTAAAAATTTTATTATAGCCAGACAAAATGTCAAAAATTACTGTCAGTCATCCAAGTGCCAAAAACAAAAAAGATAGCCAGCCAAATTGCCTTTTACTCAATAATTTAATCATATTACATATCTTATTCTTAGATCTAACGATTCTCATTTATACTAAAAAAAATGATTTGAATATATAGCGTGATATTTTTTGCTGTATATTAATGATTGCAAATTAGTTTGAATTTAAAAGATAACGTGTTTTAATTTAAAAAAATTATTACTAAAAATAATGACGAAAAGATATGGTGTGTTTTTGGGTATATGTTAGGTCGAATACACAATAGTTAATCAAATACTGTATGAGTAACTTAACAAGAACACACGGTTTAACACTTAAAAACTGTTTGGAATTAACAATTCCTCTCTCAGTGATGTAAAATATCACAGAGAGCTGCTTAGGTTACAATCAATGAATTTCTCAAATGTTCGACACCCTTCTAGGGTTAACCTAACTGTATTTATAAAACATACAGCTTCGTACAATTAGTAATTGATTCTCCTATAATTAAGCTATACAATTGATATCAATCACGATTGCTCCAGTCTTCCAAGTCAACTCAATCTCTTTGACAGCTTTCCAATCTTCAAAGATATTGCTTCCATACTTATCTTGTATCAATCTTCAAACACTGTTGACTCTTCAGACAATACCGCTACAGAGTTTAACAATCTCTGTTGCGCTTCCAGTCAGTGTTTAACTAAACTCTGAATGCTTCCAGCTAAACTCTGTTTTGTCACTTTAACTTCTAAACACTGTTCTCATCAATCATTTCTAACAATCTCCCCCAACTTGTCCATTAGCAAAAATGTACAAGTTTACAGTAAATGATGATGTCAAAACAAATAAAAAGTTTATAGTGTTTAACATACAAACAGAGTTTAAGCTATTACTTAACAATTTCTACAGAAAATAAGAAAATTCTTACAGACTTTAATTTCTAATCTCTTGAAGATCAGGCATTGTTCTGAGATAGTCTATAAGAAATCTTCTTTCAGCATTTTCAAGCTCTATCTGCATGGCTTCCTTGATTTCTCTCAACTGAGGATCATTCTCATCAGTTTGATAGATAGCAGCTCTAAGATCGTAGATTTTGTTTCTTCTCATTTCATTTCCCAGCCTGATGTATTTCACTTCCTCAGACTTCACATTAAAATCCAGAACAGTGATTCCAAGATCAGTCTTCAGCTTTGTAGTTCCCTTCTCCATTTCTATCAGATTGCCATTCCAATCTCTGTACTTAGGAACATACTTACTGTTGAATTTCATTTTTCTTCTTGCAAGGTTTTGAATCATCCTTTGTCTGAGCACATTTGCAACTGACTGAGCTCTTTGATTTCACACTTTGAAAATATACAGGACATATTCAAGTTCTTCCCAGTATTTTAATTCAATATCCTTTTCAGAAACTTTAAACACTGTTCCATCAGCCATGAAATATATCAGGAAATCCTTCTCTAAACTCTTCTGATATACAAGCTGTACTGACTCCAGTCTGTCTAAACTCTCTTGAGTGACACCACGACCTAGAACAGACAGTGAAGAAGGATCTCTGGGACCAACATATTGCCTTTTGTCTCTGTGTGAGCCTATACCTTCTTTGTTGTATCCAACTTTACCAGATAAAGCTCTACTATCAGTAAAATCCATTGGAACTGTAGCTTCTAGCCTTGAATCATGAAGAACACCTTTTCCAAATGTTGATTTCAACTGAGAAGACAATAATGGTGTAGTCATAACTTGTGCAGTAACAGAGGTCGTGTCTTCATTCTTCTGTACAACATGTGTATCAACAGAGGTTGTAACAATACTTTTCAGCTTTTGCTTAGTTTCTGCATCTGTTGGTTTTCTGAACACTTGCATTCTTTGATTTGTACCAACTGGTTCTTTGATTTGAATGCCTTTAAGAACAGGCTTTGCAGCTTTAACAGCTTTCACATTCTTCTTCAATTTGTCAGACTTTAAAGCCTTCAAATGCTTTTCTTGCAGACTCTTCTCTTCAGCTTTAGCATCTTCTATAGTAACTCCTTCTGCATTCTCTTCCATGAAAAGCTTAACAGCTAACTTCTCATCAGTCTTTGGATTTGATATTAATTCCAACCTCTTGGTTTTTGAAGTACCTTGAGTTTCAGTGTTTATTCCAACAGACTGTGACTTAAGAGATTTGCCAGAGAGGCAATGCACACAGTATTCATAAACTCAGAGTTTAGGACTGAATAAACTAAGAGATGCTATAAATATGAAACAGTATCATGCTGTGTTGATTTACTACACAAAGTCTGATTAGATTACAGTGACTCAGAAAGAATCATGATTTAATTACTGAGAATCATGCTTCATACATTTTTCTTCATTGGTGTTTTCATTCAGACAATAATCAATTCTGAATTCACTGAGTGTATCCAACATATTAACAGTGTTTAACAGACAGACATGCTAACAGAGTTTAACAAGGTTTAAATATAAGCATGCATAACAGAGTTTAATACTAAGGTTCACATAGCACTTAAAAATTTGCATAACATGAGCAATAAGTTTTTGAGTCTAACCAACATCTCTAGTCAAAACTAGAGACCATTCCTAGTTCATTGACCAGTCTTGTAAATGTAGCTTCACTCAATGGCTTGGTGAAGATATCTGCAAGTTGTTGTTCTGTAGACACAAAGTGAAGCTCAATGTTGCCTTCCTCTACATGCTCTCTGATGAATTGATACCTTATGCTGATGTGCTTTGTCATTGAATGTTGTACTGGATTACCTGTCATTGCAATAGCACTTTGATTATCACAGTAAATAGGTATCTTGGTATACCTTAATCCATAATCCAGCAGTTGATTCTTCATCCATAAAATCTGTGCACAACAGCTACCAGCAGCAATATACTCTGCTTCAGCTGTAGATGTAGATATTGACTTCTGTTTCTTGTTGTACCAGGAAACAAGTCTGTCACCCAGAAATTGACAACTTCCACTGGTGCTTTTTCTGTCTATCTTACAGCCTGCAAAGTCTGCATCTGAATAGCCAAGTAGTTTAAACTCTGATTCTCTTGGATACCACAGCCCTAAAGTTATAGTGCCCTTGAGATACTTAAAAATCCTCTTTACTGCTGTTAAATGTGGTTCTCTTGGATCTGCCTGGAACCTTGCACACAAACAAGTGGCATACATGATATCAGGTCTACTAGCTGTTAAATAGAGTAGAGAACCAATCATTCCTCTGTAACATGTCATATCTACTGATGACCCTGCATCTTTGTCCAATTTTGTTGCAGTTGCCATGGGAGTTGTTGCAGATGAACAGTCAAGCATGCCAAATTTCTTGAGAAGATTTCTGGTATATTTTGCTTGATTTATAAAAATTCCATCATCTGTTTGCTTCACCTGTAGGCCTAGAAAATAACTAAGCTCTCCCATCATACTCATTTGATATCTTGACTGCATGAGTTTGGCAAACTTCTTACAGAGTTTATCATTAGTAGATCCAAAAATGTTGTCATCTACATATATCTGAACTAAAAGCAAGTCACTACCAGATTGAAAGTAAAACAGAGTTTTGTCAATAGTACCTCTGTGAAATCCACTTTCTAGTAGAAATTTGGCAAGGGTTTCATACCATGCCCTTGGTGCCTGCTTAAGTCCATAGAGTGCCTTGTCTAACCTGTAGACATAGTCTGGATATTTTGGATCTACAAAACCTGGTGGTTGTTCCACAAACACTTCTTCTTCAAGTTTTCCATTCAAAAATGCACTTTTTACATCCATCTGAAACACTTTGAATTTCTTATGAGAGGCATATGCTAGAAAGATTCTGATTGCCTCCAATCTAGCAACTGGAGCAAATGTTTCATCATAGTCTATTCCTTCCTGTTGTGAATAGCCTTTTGCAACCAGTCTTGCTTTATTTCTTGTGATAACACCCTCACTGTCAGTTTTATTTCTGAAAACCCATTTAGTACCAACAATGGATCTGTTCTTGGGCCTTGGTACAAGTGTCCACACTTCATTTCTTTCAAATTCATTTAGCTCTTCTTGCATTGCTGTTATCCAGTCAGCATCTTTAAGAGCTTCTTCCACTTTCTTTGGCTCAGATTGTGACAAGAATGCATGAAACAGACATTCATTTGTTGTTGCACTTCTTGTCCTTACTTTTGCATCTGGATCACCAATAATTAAATCAGGTGTATGTGACTTAGTCCATTTTCTTGCAGAAGGCAAATTGCTTCTGTCATCATGTGATCCTCCCCCTTGATCCATGCTTTCCTGATTTTCTTGGTGCCTCTCTTCATTTTCTGATGCTCCCCCTGAATGTGACTGCTCAGAATTATCAACAGAGTTTGAATCAACAGAGTTTGATTCAGAATTATCAACTGAGTCACTATCAGTATTTGAATTATCACTTTGATGTGATTCTTCATGCTCCCCCTCAACTGGCTCTTCCCTTGTTTCTGATTGAAGAGTTTCTTCAGTATTTACCAGTAGAGGTTCAGAGTTTAGATCATCAGAGTTTGTCAGATTAGTCTGATCAGAGTTTACTTTTTCAGAGAATAAATCTTCATTTTCAAAGTGGAGTAGATCATGTTCATTGACATCTTCAAGTCCAGTCATTTTCTTGTCATCAAATGTCACATGAATTGATTCCATGATCACTCTTGTTCTCAGATTATAAACTCTGAATGCCTTAGTTGACAGTGGATAGCCAACAAAAATTCCTTCATCTGCTTTTAGGTCAAACTTGGTCAACTGTTCAGGATGAGTCTTCAACACAAAGCACTTGCATCCAAAAATATGAAAATATTTTAGATTTGGCTTTTTCTTTTTCACCATTTCATATGGTGTTTTGCCATGCTTGTTGATCAGTGTTGCATTTTGAGTAAAACAAGCAGTTTGAACTGCTTCTGCCCAGAAATATGTTGGCAATTTTGCTTCATCTAGCATGGTTCTGGCAGCTTCTATCAAGGTTCTGTTCTTTCTCTCCTCTACACCATTTTGTTGTGGAGTGCCAGGTGCAGAAAACTCTTGTTTGATTCCTTTACTCTTGCAAAATTCTTCCATTGATGAATTCCTGAATTCAGTTCCATTGTCACTTCTGATTATCTTCACTTGATTCTCTGACCCTTTGTTCAGTTGTAATATATGTTCTGTCAGTGTTAATGCAGTTTCATCCTTCTTTGCAAGAAAATATACCCATGTGTATCTGGTATATTCATCAACAATGACTAGAGCATATTTCTTCTTTCCAAGAGACATCACATTCACTGGACCAAAAAGATCAACATGTAGGAGATGATAAGGATCAACAATTGAAGACTCAGATTTGCTTTTGAAAGAGGCTTTTCTCTGTTTGGCCTTTTGACAAGAATCACACAGGCCTTCTACATTCAACAAGGACTTTGGTAGACCTCTTACAAGATCATTCTTTATTAGCTCATTGATGTTGTTCAGGTTCAAATGAGAGAGTTTCTTGTGCCATTTCCAACTCTCTTCACTTGACATTCTTGTTGACAGACACACTGCTTTGCCATCAGTGTTTGTTGACAATTTTATTTCATAGATGTTATTGTGTCTGTTTCCAACTAGAGCAACTTTCCCTGTAGATTTACTGATCACTTGACAATATTCAGGCTGAAAATCTACATGATATCCTCTGTCACAGATTTGACTCACAGATAGCAGATCATGCTTGAGTCCTGGAACCAGAGCTACATTTGTGATGATGACATTCCCTAAATTAATATTGCCATATCCCAGAGTATGTCCTATGTTGCCATCTCCATAGGAAACTTTTGGGCCAGCCTTCTCCTCATACTCTGATAGCAGGGCTTTATTTCCTATCATGTGTCCTGAACATCCACTGTCCACGACTAGGGTACTAACCCTGGTGCCCTGCAATCACAAACAATCACTTATTATTAGTTTTAAGGATCCAGACTTGCTTGGATCCTTTGGCTTTCTTAATTCTGTTAGCTTTTGCAGCGGAATTTACATTATCAGAGTTTAAGCTAACTTTTTCAGAGTTTACATTTGCAGAGTTTACTTTAACCCATTTCAAATTTGGCTTGGGTTCATAGTAATTATAGTAAATAGCATGATAATCTCTGCAAGTGTAAATAGAATGCCATGTACTTCCACAGTGTTTACATAAAGTCTGTGGTCTAGTCCTCACATAATCATTTTTTACTGCAGTTTTAGAGGGCAAATAATTAATGTTCTTATTCTTACTGCAGAAACTAGCAAGATGATTAGTGCTACCACAATTAAAGCATGTTTTTCTAGGAGCTAATGAAGCAAGCATTGGCTTAATTCCTGATGTTATGCCTACCTTACCATTTTTGTTTTTCTTAGGCATTCTCTGTTTGTTGACAGATTTTATCTCTTTAAGCTTATGCTTGAGTTGTTTATCTGTCATTGAACCAATGTTAACCTCTTTAACAAAAGTCTTATCATATGATTCTTTAACAGCCTTTTTCTCAGCTTCAGTCTTAGGTCCTCCTGTTCCCATAACATTACCTTCAGATGAACGATGTGGTCTAACTTTTACCAAATTTTCAAATCTTAGTTCATCTCCTTCAGAGTAACCTAGACCTACTGTATCTGACTGAAACACTTCTTGAGTGTCTTTACCAGAGTGTGTCCAAGTTTTAATAATGTGTTTAGTATCCTCCAATTCAGATTCTAGTTGCTTATACTTACCTAGCAACTCCTGTTCAATAAACACTGCATCATCTCTCTCTTTTTGAACTTTATTCATGTTCTCTAGCTGTTCCTCAACAAGTTTATTTCTATCTTTGAGTTGAGAGCACTCATTTTTTATCCTCTCATTTTCTAAAGTTTGATCCCTATAACTGATATGTAATGCTTTAAGATAAATTCTCAATTCAGTTATATTATCAGTATTATAAGCATAGGTAGTTGGGGGTACCTTTAGATCATCATCTTCATTCTGAGTAGTAGCCATGAGTGCATAGTTGACTTCCTCATCTGAATCTGAAGTGTCTGCCCAATCTCTGCCTTTGGTGTAGAGTGCCTTTTCAGTTTTACCCTTCTTGCACTCAGGAGCATAGTGACCCATCTCCTTACACTTGTAGCATTGAATCTCAGACTTATCTTTCTTACCAGATTTGAAGTCCTTTCCCTCAGATTTCTTGAAATTCTTCTTGTCAAACTTTGAGTAGTCCTTGGAGAATCTCTTTCCCTTCTTGAAGTTCTTGAATCCCATCTTCTTGAAGGTCTTTACCATCAATGCAGCCATTTGCATCATTTCTTCATCATCTTCAGAATCAGATGTTCCATCTGTGTTTGAGTCAACATCAGTGTTTGATGACTCACTTTCTGAGTGTATGACTAATGCTTTTCCTTTTGCCTTTCTCCTTGATGCTTCCTTCTTTGATGGTTTCTCCTCAACCTTAATAGCAACAGATTTTGACTTTCTACTTGATCTTTTGTTTCTCTGCTCCAATTCCAATTCATGGGTTTTGAGCATTCCATAAATTTCATCAATCTCTGTTTCACCAAGTTCATAGTTATCTCTTATAGTGGTTGTTTTCACATCCCACTTTTCAGGTAGAGAAAGAAGAAACTTGAGATTTGAGTCTTCTAAATCATACTCTTTGTTAACCAATGACAAATCATTGAGCAGTTTACAGAATCTGTCAAATGTTTCTGTCATGGTTTCTTCAGACTTTGCCTCAAAATGCTCATACTCCTGAGTGAGTATGTTTCTTCTGTTTTTCTTGATTGCAGGAGTTCCTTGACACCTAACCTCAAGTGCATCCCATATTTCCTTTGCAGTTGTGCAATTAATCACTTTATTAGACATAACATTGTCTAAAGCACTGTGAAGTAAGTGTCTTACTTTTGCATCCTTTGCAATAGATGAAAGATCCTCAGCAGTTAGATCTTTCTTTTCTTTTGGAATGACCTTTGATTCCTCACCAGCAGCAGCAGCAGATAACTTTGTGGGTTTGTGAGGACCTTCATAAATTCTATCAAGATATTCTGGATCTGTAGCCTCCAGAAACATGGTCATTTTCACTTTCCAAATTGCATACTCTAATGGCCTAAGTATAGGAACCCTTATTGTTTCATACCTACTAACAGTAGTAGGAGCTTTCTCAGATGGTGGAGGTATCTTTGCCATTGATTACTATTGTGTTTGGATCTTTAACTGTAATAAAGTAACAGATTGGCTCTGATACCACTTGTTAGGTCGAATACACAATAGTTAATCAAATACTGTATGAGTAACTTAACAAGAACACACTGTTTAACACTTAAAAACTGTTTGGAATTAACAATTCCTCTCTCAGTGATGTAAAATATCACAGAGAGCTGCTTAGGTTACAATCAATGAATTTCTCAAATGTTCGACACCCTTCTAGGGTTAACCTAACTGTATTTATAAAACATACAGCTTCGTACAATCAGTAATTGATTCTCCTATAATTAAGCTATACAATTGATATCAATCACGATTGCTCCAGTCTTCCAAGTCAACTCAATCTCTTTGACAGCTTTCCAATCTTCAAAGATATTGCTTCCATACTTATCTTGTATCAATCTTCAAACACTGTTGACTCTTCAGACAATACCGCTACAGAGTTTAACAATCTCTGTTGCGCTTCCAGTCAGTGTTTAACTAAACTCTGACTGCTTCCAGCTAAACTCTGTTTTGTCACTTTAACTTCTAAACACTGTTCTCATCAATCATTTCTAACAGTATATAATAATTATTGTGATATTAGTTTTAAATTAAAAGATAATGTGTTTTAATTAGAGGTAAAATACTTGATGAGGATGGGTAATTGAGTTGTTGGAGCAGAGTAGAAAAAAGAGTCCAAGAAGAAGCTCAATGCGGGTGAAGGAATTTTAATCGGAATATAATTATGTTAATATTAGTAATTAGGTTTTTGAGTTGTTGTTTTTGTAATATAATTATATTATTATTAATTTTAATAAATAGGATAATCAAACCGAAAACTAAAGCGACAAACTTTCAATCTTTCGATTTAAATATAATAGTACCGATATAGATTCCCAAGATCAATTTTCTCTATAAATTAAAAACCCCTATTTACTATTTCTAAAAAAATTGAAATGATTTTGAATAAGGATTAAGAGTGATATGATAAAATAATTTTTTTATCGTTTTGCCTTACAATAGTTGTAATTTTATATAGATAATTAATACCTATATTAAAATAATGGTTACAATATTCTAATATATATATATATATATATATATATATATTAATATAATAATTACAATATTCTAATGTACATTGCTAAACGTTTATTTAAAAATAAAATAAAATATATTTAATATATAGTTAATAGGTACAATTAATAATTAAAATGCCATTAAATGCAAGAAAATTATTTTAATAAAAAATAAAAATGAGAGAATTCAAGAAAAATATTTTGGAGTTTCTGAGGTTGTCTGCTATTATCCACTCCAATTCTTTCATCCATTTTCTATATTACCTAAAATATTAGTTATATATTATTTTTAAGTTATAGATAATGAATATAGTTAACATCATTGGAGTAAAATAATTTTTCACTTCACTATATTTTAAGTAACCATTATTTTATTATATTTTAGAAAAAAATTATTATTATAAACATTTTTAGAATAAATATACAAAATATTATGTAAGATTTTTTTTGACTATTTAGACTTATATACCTTACAACTTAGTAGTATATTTTCTAAGATACTTTTCGGGATGAGCGAGACTTAGGGGTCATTTGGCAAATCTGAATAATAAATTCTGAATGATTAATAATCTGAATTCTGAATAAATAATATCATTTGGTAAAAAAAAATCCAAAATATCTTAGGGTGATGGCCCAAAATAATCACCTGGGAAACTGAATGGCCCTTTTTACTGACGGGACACGGTACATCGTGTACCGTGATAGGGGGTGTGTTGCGGAGCTGCGTGTTCCGTAACAGGGCATGATACGGAGCTCCGTGTTCCGTAACAGGGCATGATACGGTGGACGGTATTCCGTGACAGTGCTGCGCACCCATCTAACACGGTGCACAGTCCACCGTATCATGCTAACACGGAGGACGCAGCTCCGTATCATGCATAATACGGTACACGGTGTTCCGCAACACCCTAACACGGAGGACGATTCTCCGTATCCCGTCGGTATTTCGGGCGATTTTTTTCAAAATCAGTATTTTGGGCAAAAACTTGTGAAAAATAGGCATTTTGGTCATTTTCTCAATATCTTAATGATGTCAGTTTACATTTTATTTTGCATTATCGGTAAAACATGTTATTTTAACAAATGTTTTTAATTGTCTATTTAAATGACTTCTTAATTAAATATAATAATATATTATGAATAAAACAAATAATGTTTAATATAATAGTATTATTAAAATTGTATGTACGATGTAACTATATAATAAACAATACCGTAAATTATTTTATTTTTTTGTGAAATGTTCTAGGAACATATAGGGTTGTTATCTATTGGATTTTTTTATTTTTTTTTACATTATTGATGTTGTCATTTTTCGTTTGTGCGCATGTTTCTTCAAATGTGAGCTAAAACAGGGGACCTAGAAAGTAGAAACCATAAGAGAAGAATGACCATCTTAACGCTTAAGCTAGGTGTTTTGTTGAATCGTTAATAATTTTTTTAATCATTAAGAAGTAAAAAAGGATACCCAAATAATCTTAAGCGGTAAGATTGAGTAAGATTGATTTATTAAGAGATACTAGCCTAATAACCCGTGCCAAGCACGGGTCATTTTCCAAAAATTCCAAAAATTGATAGAGTTGCATTATCGGTAAAACATGTTATTTTAACAAATGTTTTTAATTGTCTATTTAAATGACTTCTTAATTAAATATAATAATATATTATGAATAAAACAAATAATGTTTAATATAATAGTATTATTAAAATTGTATGTACGATGTAACTATATAATAAACAATACCGTAAATTATTTTATTTTTTTGTGAAATGTTCTAGGAACATATAGGGTTGTTATCTATTGGATTTTTTTATTTTTTTTTACATTATTGATGTTGTTATTTTTCGTTTGTGCGCATGTTTCTTCAAATGTGAGCTAAAACAGGGGACCTAGAAAGTAGAAACCATAAGAGAAGAATGACCATCTTAACGCTTAAGCTAGGTGTTTTGTTGAATCGTTAATAATTTTTTTAATCATTAAGAAGTAAAAAAGGATACCCAAATAATCTTAAGCGGTAAGATTGAGTAAGATTGATTTATTAAGAGATACTAGCCTAATAACCCGTGCCAAGCACGGGTCATTTTCCAAAAATTCCAAAAATTGATAAAGAGATTTTTCAGAAATTGATAGAGAAGTCGAAGTTATGTAAAAAAAGTTTTCACTTCTTACTAAAAAACATAAGTAGCACAATGGTTTGGAGGAATATTTATATAGAGAAGGTTGTTGGTTCAATTCCCCACAAACACAAAAATGATTTAATTTTTATCTTCAAAATAAGGGAGTGACAACTGATGTAATTTTATAAAATACAAGGGTAAAATAATAATTTCACAGGGGGTTTATTGGCTCAAAATACCCCTAAAAAAACCCCTTGTTCTCCTATTATATATAGAAGATGATTAGGAAGGATTAAGATGAAAACAAATGATCCCTTATATAACTTACAACTTAGTAGTATATTTTCTAAGATAATCTTTGGGATGAGCGAGAGTAGCACCCATAACCTATGAATATAATGAGAGATTTATTTTAGTTGAACTTGGACCAATATTGAGCTATTAGCCGAAAAAGGTAACCAACTTACTATTTTTTTACAAATTAACCTATCAACTCTTTCTTTCCCAATAAACCCCAATCAACTTTGAAAAACTATGAGAAGTTTGACCAAAATCTATAAATAACTAATTCTAGTTAGTTGACATGACACTATATCAAAAAGAAAGAATGCCCTAAATACCCACTATTTTGATACCCACTTACCAAAATACCCAAATTTCAAAATACCGACCGAAATACGCACGGGATACGCCGTTCGATGTGGCGTATCCCAGACTACTGTTCACGCCAGAAACAACAGAACTTGCTAGAGAAATGAGAGGTGCGATTTGCCAGCGACATTGTCGGAAAACTGAGAATTCTTAGTCTACCATCCTTTCGTCGTCTATCGCCCTCCAAATCATCACCACATCACAAGAAAATCGTCTTCGTTCTCATGCCCATATCTGTTTATCTTCTCCGGCCCCGCAGGGGCAGAACGAAGCTCGCCGGAGTTGTTTGTGTTGCTTGAATCGCCATTTTGGGCGTTTATAATCCGGCGACTGAACTGTTATAAAATTAGTATAGGTATGTAGAGAATCGAAACCCGATTCTAATGGTATATGGTAGGTGATCGGAAAGTGAGGGATGTGAACGGACGAAGAGATCGAATTTGTTCACCAGAATCGCCATTGTTGCGTCGTTTAGGAGCTCTGCGATGACGTAAGATACGCATCTTGCAGATGCGTATCCCCTGTTGTGTGACAGCCATAGGCGTATCTCCCATGGGTTACTCCTTTTCAGACGGCGTATCCAACACGAATACTGCTTTCCAGACGGCGTATCTAAAACTTACGCCTGTACGGTAAGCGTATTCACAGATACGGTGGACGAAGTAACGTATTTAGTAGGCATTTTGAGCACCTCTTTGCAAATCTGGGCATTTTGGTGAGAGAAAGTGAAAATGTGGGTATTTAGGGCACTCACCCTATCAAAAAAGTGTGGTTATAAATTCAATTAAAAAAATATGTTTATAACATTTATGTCTCCTAATATTATTTATAAATATTTATTAAATTATAATATTTATAATTTTTGATAAATTATACACTAATATATAATTAATACTCCCTCTGTCCCATTAGATTCTTTACATTGTTTTAAGACTGTCTGGCACGCATTTTAGGGTGCATATAAAGTATAGTTCCATAAATTATTTTTAAAATTTTCTTTTTATGTATAAAAATAGAGCAATCCTATTTTTATACAAAAAAGAAAATTTTAAAAATAAGTTATGGAACTATCCTTAAAATGTACCTTAAAATGCGTGCCTGACACTCTCAAAATAACGTAAACAAATGACCGGGACGGAGGGAGTACATAATATAAAATACATCTATCTTTTTCATTTCCAAATTTACTTAATAAATTATTTATTTTATTTTGTAATGAAGTGACAATGTCATAAATTGTTTATTGTCGAGTAACTAATTAGCTATGCTATACAGTGGCCTTTTCGGCATTATATGCAAATATGCAATTGCACGAGAACACTCAAAAGCCAAATTAATGGTGGTAAAAATGTTAATAATTTATGTGGAAAATACACATATAATTTAGTTAATCAAAAAGTAGTAACTTAGTTGTATTTTTTATTTAAATAATTTAGTACTACTTTACTTACATGGAATGTTTTTTTCAAGTTAACTAACTACAGTTAATATTTATTGCAGTGCAG
This sequence comes from Kitagawia praeruptora, assembly GCA_037693485.1. Classification (NCBI taxonomy): domain Eukaryota; kingdom Viridiplantae; phylum Streptophyta; class Magnoliopsida; order Apiales; family Apiaceae; genus Kitagawia; species Kitagawia praeruptora. The sequence goes on along the minus strand of CM075347.1, from coordinate 85,839,400 downwards.
TTAAAATTTTCATAATATAATAAAGTTTGTTGGGGTTGTATGTGAAAAAAGAGTTCATAAGTTTATTTGCAAAAAATTGATAAGTTGATTTCCAGATAGAGATGCATAAAAGGCCCATCGGGCCGGGCTTTGAAAAGCCCGGGTTTTTTGGTCAAAGCCCGGGCCGGGCTTTGATTTTGATCGGGCCGGGCCGGGCCGGGCTTCTGTGAAAAATGTGAGCCCGTTTAGGCCCTCGAAGCGGGCCACAGTGGGCTTTTTTCCGGGCCTGAAGCGGGCCGGGCCGGGCCGGATCGGGCTTTTTTCGGGATCAAATCGGATCGAGATTTTATGTTACATAAGAATGTTCTTTATGTAATAATAGCAGACGTGTGTTAAACAATCTATTTTGCCGATACAAATATTACATTTATCGATTTACTTTTTGATTTGATGATATATTAATTGATTACACGTGTACTTAACTTGTTTTCGTTCATGTATCGTAATATATGCATATAAATAATATTATTATTAATAATGAATATGTAAATATATATATGTACTTAAATTATTTTTATATTTGTAGCAAGTGTAAATACATAAATATTTATGTAAGTATACTAGAATAATCGAATTTTACCCGGGATTTTTCGGGCCGAACCGGGATTTTAATCGGGCCGGGCCGAAGACCGGGCTTTTTAAAAGACCGGGCTAAGACCGGGCTTTTGCCGGGCCGGGCCGGGCTTTGCCCAAAAATATATGGATCGTTTAAGGCCCTCGGGCCGGGCTTTGACTGGGCTTTACCGGACGGGCCGGACCAGATTTTCGGGCTCGGGCTTTTTGTGCATCTCTATTTACAGAGCAAGTTTTTTTTAAAAGATCAAATTGTCCTTGTTTTTGTGAATGCAGGGGGCTAGACTTTGTTTAAAAAATAAAGACAATTTTATCATTTCACAGAAATTTGCTCTGTAAATAAAAGTTTCTTTTTTGTTTAATAACTCGACAAATATTATTATTCCGGATCAATTCCAATGAAATCCTAAAAAAAATCGAATGAAAAAAAACCTGACAAACAAATTAAATATATGAAATCGGAGTATTAATAAAGCGATAAATGAGAAATTGATTGGGGACCGCATATTCTCCTAGCATTTCGCGTGGTGAAGACGATTTCTTTGGGACCAAGTAAAGCAAGCCACGTTCTTGACCCAATAGAATCGCAGCAAACTGACACGTCATCCCACTCTATTCTTCTCCAAGTAAATATGTACCACTACTTATAACCCCCAGTACCACGCTTAGTAAAATCATTCATTTTCCCTAAAATTATTACTATTATTATATTGTTATTAGCTTCATATCATTTGAGCGACACAAAAATATCACAATACGACCATGGCGATCATTTCTGATGTGAGTTATGTGATTAGAGAGGATCAAGATGGATTTGTGGCCGTTGATTTTGATTTCATCAACGGTCAGGATGATGAGATTCGCGACTGGGAGATCGTCGACGATTGCTCTTCGATCGGTGAAAACAGCGATGATGATGTTGATTTCACGCCGCCCGTACAGTCTGACGTGGCGTCGGAGTGTTTGTCCGATAATATCTCCGTCGATGATTGCGACGACGATGTTGATATCACTGGTTCCGTGCAGTCTGACGTGGCATCGGATTGTTTGACAGGTGAGATCTCCGTCGAAGATTTGAAGTCGTTGCCGGGATATTCGCCGGAGATGTTCCTTAGTTACCGTCGGTCCGCCGCCGCTGACGGTGACGTCATCATGTATGTACCAGGCGGTGAAGTGGAAGATGATGATAATTTATGTGAAAATGGAGAAGATTTGCACGAATTATTCGGCAGCGAAGAAATGAAGTCGGTGCCGGACTATTTGCCGGAGATAAACGTCGGTGATCGACAATTCAACACGGACGAGTCGATGGAGGAGATGCTCGCGCATCAGATAGATCTTGAATTGCTTTCGAATCGATCTTTTTGTGATTATGATTACGATTATAATTATGATCGGCAGGAGGAAGAAGAGGATGATTATGATTTGGATGATGAATTAGTTCCGTACAGTGCAAAAGTTAAATTAGGGCGAGAGAGGATGAGGAAATTGGGGAAAAGGTCTTGTAGCAAGTTAGTGAAATCGAAAAGATTGACTTATAATTATAACAAGGCTGGTTGTTTTCGGGGAAAGCATGGACTTGGATTGAAGCATAGTTTGTTTTGAGGGATGTTTCTGGGCTAATGTGGTTCGGTCCCTCGACTTGATGATCTTATTTAGTTTATGTATCTAGTAGGTTAGATTAATTTATCTATGAATTAGGTGTTAATTGTTAGTTTCGATTTCGATTTCCATGTACATTTGAATGACTGATGTTAATTATCATTATCTAATGCATTTTATTTTAAGATGATTCTAGTTCTTATGATGGTTGGAAATTTGCTTGTTGGATTGGGTTCTACCTTTCACTAAACTATAATCTTGTTCAATTTACATTTTGTCATTACAAGGTTGTAAGGGCGGAGCAAACAAATTTGGGGCCACGTGCGAGTTCTTAAAATTTGGTCCTCCATGATATATTAAAAAATAAAAACGTTAGTTCTATTCATTAGAGAAATTGTTCAACTTTCCAAGATAATCAATACTCAATTTATGGTAATATATTTAAAAAATTAAAATAATCAATTTATCTTTATATATTGTTACTCTCGATATTTTCCAACTTTACTAGTTAAACTTGCCAAATATATATATATTTTTGACAGATCCAAAAGAAAAATTATGAAGTAATCTGATTTTTTTTGGTCAAAATTTCAAAATCTCTCTACATATATATACATATAGTGGCCATTGTTCCATGGAGAACCATGTTACGTGGAGAACCGTGGAGAACCACTTAAAATGCATTAAAATTGCTTTATATATAAGGATCCCGCCAAGGGTACCTTCACAAAAAATGCTTAAAATAATTGGCTCTATCCATAAAAAAAAAAAAAAAAAAAAAAAAAAAAAAAAAAAAAACTTGTCGTGGAAATGCGAAGCATTTAAGACAGTAAACGGATGAGTTAGTTAGTCATGAGGGCCGAAGGCTCTCGATACACCCGTCAATCGTCTATTGCCTTTACCATTGATTGCCATTCCTTACAACTTTAGAATGATAAAGGCGCGAAGCGCCGTACAAGAAGGTGCGAAGCACCGTTAACCAGTGAAATCCACTGCCACGTCATCACGTGAACAGTGAATTTTTTTTTTCTTTTTTTTTCTTTGACAAATGGATAGAGGGTAGAATTATAAGACTTTTTTGTAAAGGGGCCCCGCCATGGGCCTTATATAAAGGACAATTTTAATGCATTTTAAGTGGTTCTCCACGGTTCTCCACGTAAGATGGTTCTCCATAGAGTGGGACTCTACATATAGTATATATTTTCGGGGCCCTGTGCGGTCGCTCATCCCGCGCACCCCCAACCCCGCCCTTGCAAGGTTGTACTGTCCATTCATTTCGTGCTTTAATAGTGCTAAATATTTTCATCCATTTCTGTTCATTGTATCAAACAGAAATGGAGGAAATTATTCATCGAGAAGCTTTACATAATCTTTGAAGGACTGTGAGATGATTAGAACACAATTGTTAATGGTATCCATGGGTAGAGTGATTATTCTTTGTTACACCTATTCTGAAAACAGTACTAAGATTCAAAGAGAAACAAATAAACGGAAAGAAACGGAAAGAAATGCATCGATGAATTATGAATATATATTTGATAAAAAGGATTATTTGGAGAAGTGAATTGGGTTCGTTTGCTGGTTTTAGTGAAATGTTGGCGCCACTTAAGTGTTGGCACTAGGATTTCAGGGGACAGTTTGAGAAGTGAGTGTAGTTCATGTACTGAATGAGAAGATCAGTTTAGTTAAAGGGGAACGGTCTGTGGCAAACGGTTGTCACAAATCCTTTAACCAACATATTGTTTCAGAGTCGTTGGATCGTTGATCCAACAGCTTTGATTTAAAAAAAAATTTGCATCGTATTGCATAAACTTTCTGCGATACGGGCAAATTACCAAAATATCCCTACTGTTCACGTATCGCAGAAACTTTTTGCGGTACAGTGAACAGTAGATTTTTTATGTGAAAATAGGGGGCATTTTGGTAATTACTCCGTACCGCGGAAAGTTTATGCGGTACGGTGCTATTTTTTTTAAATCACAACCGTTGAATGGTCGATCCAACGGCTCAGAAACCGTTTATTAAATAAGACGTTCTGGCATGCGTTTGCCGGGGACCGGTTGCCTTAGTTAAATAACACAAGGAATATGTAGTGATTTATGATTCTCTTTGTTTTGGGTCATGTTGATGGAGGAAGTGGTCAGGGACAAGTGGAAGGACTGGAGGTTTGGATGGGATAAATGAGTAACATCCCTTTTTCTTTGTAGTCTGATAGTATTGGGGGTGTTGATCTCTACTCTTGTTTTTTTTTTTTTTTGGTCATAAATAACTTTTTAATTAATGAATTGTATCAAAGTATAATATCCGTATAGCCGGAGAAAGAGTTTCTTTCATTCAAAAAAGTTTATCATCTAACCAAAAAGCACGCAAGTTGCTTCCGGACGCTTAGATAATATAACTTTAATGTCTGAAAAGAAAACTCACCAAATAAGGACTCGTTAAAATCCCGCAAGAGTAAAACTCTATGGGACAAAAACTCAGGGGGGAAAAAGAGTGCCCTACAAAAATACATCGTTAACATAGAGATTGAAATAAAAATTGGTGACTCCTTGTAACTATAGAGAATCCCTGCTGCCATCAATATTAGTTATAAAACTGGTTCATACACCGATGTCCTCCTTCCTTCTTATGTCTTCTTTTTCAACCATCCAAAATACCATAAAATAACTTATAGAACTTTAACCACTCCTTGATCAACTCGCATAGTGTCCCCAACCATTTAGGTAATAGCGCCTCCAATCCTGTAATTAAAAAGAACTTGTTCTTTTCTCTTACTCTTAGCTGCCTCTCCATTTTAACACCTTAATTCTATGTCGAAAAGTGAAGTATTGAAGTAACCTGAGAAATTAAAAGCAGTGCATTAAATTATATATTCTGATTAGCATTAAATTATATATTCTGATTAACATTTTCTATTATGATTATCTATGTTCAACAATAGTATCATAATCAAAGGAGATCCCTTTGATTAGATACGTCAAAACTATTTAATATTGAAACGCCCAAAATATAAGCCATCAATCATGACCGCTCATAATTGGTACAACAAACCTAATAACCTCTTTAAGGCCCATAACATATGCCATCAATCATGGCCACCAAAATTGGTACAAAAAACTAGAAAAAAACCACTTATGTCCAATATTTTAGTCATAAAAAAGTCAATAAAATTGGTACCAAATTAAGAACCGCATCAACTAGCATTTATTAAACATTTAAAACAAATGTTAAAACTAAAATTATGGAAATTAATTACTAATTTAAGATTATAAAAAATAAAATCAGTTAAAACTAATCACTGAAAGAAATAAATGATGTCATTAAAGCATTAAAATGATAATTAATTGAAATTCAATTTTATGAAACTGAAAAATAAATGCTATATTTAAAAATGGATAGAAATTAAAACCTTACTTTACAAAATAGTTTTTGAAAATATCAATGAATATCAATTAATTATAAAACATTAAGTATAAACTCTTTTAAACAAAAAATCATCGGAGAATTAGTTACTAAAAAATGCTCATCAGCCAATTAAAACCCGTTTTACCAGTTACTCAAAAATACTTGATAAAAAATATGTTACAAAAAAATTCAAAAATATGTTAGCATCACTTAAAATAATAACGGAAGACACATTTAATGCATAAAACTAATTAGAAAGGAGTTATAAAAGATGAACAATTACATGGAAAGCATATTTTTCCTAACCTAAATTTTAGCTACCTACATGGCCTAAAATAAGTAACTTGAATGAGTATTAAATCCATCATTATAACTTACAGACTGATCGCAAATAAATAGATCAATTCGGAAACATAACTAAAATTAAGAGATTTCATTCAAAAAGAATAATACAGGTAAGAATTATTGTCAATTGTAATAGGAGATTAACTACTTGCCAAAAATTACTACTGGAATGTAATTTGGCTAAATTATTGAAGCAAATAACATAAAGCAATTGATGACAAAATTAATTAGCAAAATAAGCTATTCATCACTAAATAAAGTGCATGGATTAAGCAAACGTTACAAGAGGTTACAAATCAGAATTCAATCAATTTAATATTATTAATAAATGAAAATCCAAGCACAATCAATATTATAAACATGCAAAACGAACAACAATTATTATAAATAAAATATATTATTAATTATTATTAAAAATTACAAGAGACTGAATGTCACAAAACTCAAACTAAAAAACTTGAAAGCACACTAGAAAAACTAATCTCAGCTATCGTTGCAGTGAATTAAGCAAATAAAAATCAGAATTCAAATGGAAGAAAACGTATCAATAATTATTAGTGCATTAATTATCCATTACTCAGACGGTTTCAAAGAAATAAGTATGATCTTAATAGCATAATCAATCAAGCATGCATTGATAAAATAAAGGACAAAATTATGGAGTATCAATTATACATTATTAGATAATTTAGAACCGAAATAATATGAAAACTCACATTCAAAAGTGAAAATGGGATCCCTCGTACCAACACTAGAAGTGGCTAAGTATCGAAAATGAAGCATTTGTTAACTCGGATTGTTTTAGCATTTTTATTCTTATTCAGACCAGAGACCAGAGCTAGAACGTATAATCATAGAAAAAATCTGTGAAAATGAACTTGACTATCAAATGAAATCATTGTCGATAACCTACAATTAGCACTTATAAGCAAGATTAGAAAAACAAGAAATATGCAAAAAATAAATGATACAAAAACCAACATAAGCCACTTAAACGTACATAACTAAGAAACAATTTAAGAGACCTACAAGAAGAAAACTTTAATCCAAATAAAATCAAATTCGAAGATGAAAAAAATATTATATCACAAACACCTGCCCGACAAAGATTAGTACTACATATAGAATAGAAAGATTTCACCTCCAGGGTTGGCTGACAATCTTCACTTTTTTGTTTGTTTCAATCATTTAGATTTGCGCATTTTATTTACTAATGTTTATCTAATGCATTTCAATGTAGGTTAAAAGTTGTGGTTAATATGATCTTTGAATCTTTGGTATTTGGATTGGATTCTAACCGCACTGAGTTTTTGCTTTTTAATACTATACTAGCATAACAACCCGTGGGAGGCACGGGTCGGTTCTAGGACTGATAGGAACTATTTGTTATTTTGTAATTTTTTCCATTCCTGGTTAAGGTTAGAAATAGTGTCATGTTGACCTGGTGGTTCTTGGTTGTTAATCTAACCCTGTGTTCGGTGAAAGCATGCACTATGTGAATGTCATTGTTCTGTGGTTCGTTTAGTTCATTTAATGTAATATCAGTACAAAGGTTGGTCTTAATGAACCTGGGCGGTAATCCTGTAAAAGGCTATGTTTTTGAGTATCGAGTATGTCAGTACGCTACAATAGTTAGCATATTGATCTTAATATGCAAAACAAGAAACCTAGACCAGAAGTCTACAAAACTGACACAAAGTAAATATAGGTCAAAATCCACTCTGAAAACCTAGACCAGAGTTTGGCACTTCCATGATGGTTCAAACAAGAAACCTGAACTACTTGATTCTACTCCATGGAAATGGTGAGGTACATGATTGAACTCCACGGAAATGGTGAGGTACATTGGTCTGAGAATGCAATCAAGAAAGATAGAAATAACGCAGATATACCTACGCTCATAAAGTAACTGATTGCATGTAGGCAATATAGTAAATAGAGACCAATATATTTTTTTTAAAAACTGATGTCCTTAAACAGCTTAAACTAAGGTGTTTATGCTAGTTACTACCCCAAGACAACTTCATATAGTGGTTCAACATAATTAGGACCAAAAGAAAGAACCAGAGAGAGACCATGGACAAAGAGGCATGAGCGCTATATTTAAATATTGCAGAACAAGCTAAACAAGATTAACTCGTACTAATGTAAACTGTAAAGGGCAAGCCATAAAATTAAGGGCCTATCAGCTAGGATGAGCCATGTGTAACTCTTGTCCAAGATTTATTAAAAAAAGGTAGCAATAACAATTTAATAGAGCAAAAGTAGTCGTTATATGAAAAGTGTTCCAGCCATATCGATAAATAATATAAGAGAGTAAACCGTTGACAACATAATTTTTTTAAAAAAAAATAGGCATTTGTCTATTACAAAATCCTACAGGTTGGAACTGTTGTTTCGCACCCTTAATCAATCAATGTGGACTCATAGTTCCATTCAAATCAAACCATTTCCTTGTAAAACCAAGGTTATTATTGTTCGAAAATATAACTGTTATAAACTTAGCCGGTTCAAACGTCAAGTCTTAGTAATTAGAAATCCTTCCCAATTCTTGAGATTACAATCACAGAAGTGGCTTATTTATAAGTAGGGAGTTTTTCACCTATTGGGAGCATCTTAAAACTTGTTCTTGCCCAGCATATAGGAAAAGTAAGTATTACTCGTTGCGTGCTTTGTGATCAGCAGAACTCAGGCTATTTTTTGCTTCTTGGTGGCATTCCCACTAATTTTCTTATTTTTGTTTGCAGCAGCAGATACCTCAGCTCCATCTAGAGCTGTAATTCGAGTCGGGCGGCTCGCGAGCTCGCCCGGCTCGAACTCGTTTAATTGAGCTCGACTCGGCTCGTTTAACTAAACGAGCCGAGCTCGGGTAGAGGTTCCAGCTTGTTTAATTAAACGAGCCGGCTCGACTCGACTCGTGAAATTAAACGAGTCGAGTTCGGGTAGAGTTTTAATCTGGATTAAGTGTAAAATTAAACGAGCGGCTCGCCCGACTCGTTAAAACCGGCTCGTTTAGCTAAACGAGCCGGCTCGACTCGACTTGTGAAATTAAACAAGTCAATTTCACAAGTCGAGTTCGGCGGGAATTTTCGGCTCGTTTAATAAACGAGCCCGGCTCGACTCGTTTAAAAAAACCCGACTCGATTTAAAGCTCGGCTCGAACTCGCCCGGCTCGACTCGAATTACAGCCCTAGCTCCATCAGAATCCATGGTGGTGGTCTCCGACACCTTGGTGACCGTATACTCCTCAAAGACGTGTGTCTTCACTACACCAAATCTGCTATCAGACAACACTGATCAGACAACACTCTGCAAAAAAAGTGTTGCCCGAAAAGATCAGACAACGGTTCCCGTGTTCAAGAAAAAAAAGTATTGTCTGATCCCAGTTTTTACAACGAGCAAAAAACCATTGTCTATTAGATGAAGTCAGACAACGGTATTTAAAATGTAATGTTGCACAGATTTCATATTTAGACAACGGTTTTCCGGAACCATTGTCTGATAGTATATGAGACAAGGGTGCATAAAACTGTTGTTAAAATGAGACAATAGTTTTTCTGCTCCGTTGTTTAAGTTCAATTCAAACAACATACATGAAATACTGTTGTCTGATTTTCCAGCTATTTAAATCAATTTGCACCGTTTATACGGCTTCGAATGTGTTACTAAGTTGAAACATAATAACATAAGACATTTTTGACCGTATTTACTCACTTATTCGAATAACAAATTTAGTCGATATGAACGATATTTTCCTTTGCACATAAATATATAGTACCACGTATTAACATAGTGTTATATATAATATAGTTCTTGTTATCGATCGATTTATAAACCACGATATAATCACACTCACAATATTGAACAAATTAACATATTACTTACTAATTCATATGTTAAGATTCAAAGGAAAGGAACGGGAGTGAAAAATTTATAAATTTAAAGCAAAATTTTGGGCGAAAACAAAATATCATTAAGACAACTGTTTCTGTCACAAAAAGGCTTGTGCAAACTGCAATCACACAACAAAAATTTTTAAAAACCTGTTGTCTGATTCATACAACGGGTTTTTAAATATTCAACGTGTTGTTGGAAAGCATATTGCACAATAGATTTTCAAATATTTCCGTTGTTTGAATCACACAATGGTATTTTGAAAAAAAGGCTTGTCTAAGTTGCTTTTGCACAACAGTTTTGGTGACAAAACCGTTGTCTTTATTTTCCAGCTATTTAAATCAATTTGCACCGTTTATACGGCTTCGAATGTGTTACTAAGTTGAAACATAATAACGTAAGACATTTTTGACCGTATTTACTCACTTATTCGAATAACAAATTTAGTCGATATGAACGATATTTTCCTTTGCACATAAATATATAGTACCACGTATTAACATAGTGTTATATATAATATAGTTCTTGTTATCGATCGATTTATAAACCACGATATAATCACACTCACAATATTGAACAAATTAACATATTAATTACTAATTCATATGTTAAGATTCAAAGGAAAGGAACGGGAGTGAAAATTTATAAATTTAAAGCAAAATTTTGGGCGAAAACAAAATATCATTAAGACAACTGTTTCTGTCACAAAAAGGCTTGTGCAAACTGCAATCACACAACAGAAATTTTTAAAAAACTGTTGTCTGATTCATACAACGGGTTTTTAAATATGCAACGTGTTGTTGGAAAGCATATTGCACAATAGATTTTCAAATATTTCCGTTGTTTGAATCACACAACGGTATTTTGAAAAAAAGGCTTGTCTAAGTTGCTTTTGCACAACAGTTTTGGTGACAAAACCGTTGTCTTTATTTTCCAGCTATTTAAATCAATTTGCACCGTTTATACGGCTTCGAATGTGTTACTAAGTTGAAACATAATAACGTAAGACATTTTTGACCGTATTTACTCACTTATTCGAATAACAAATTTAGTCGATATGAACGATATTTTCCTTTGCACATAAATATATAGTACCACGTATTAACATAGTGTTATATATAATATAGTTCTTGTTATCGATCGATTTATAAACCACGATATAATCACACTCACAATATTGAACAAATTAACATATTAATTACTAATTCATATGTTAAGATTCAAATGAAAGGAACGGGAGTGAAAATTTATAAATTTAAAGCAAAATTTTGGGCGAAAACAAAATATCATTAAGACAACTGTTTCTGTCACAAAAAGGCTTGTGCAAACTGCAATCACACAACAGAAATTTTTAAAAAACTGTTGTCTGATTCATACAACGGGTTTTTAAATATGCAACGTGTTGTTGGAAAGCATATTGCACAATAGATTTTCAAATATTTCCGTTGTTTGAATCACACAACGGTATTTTGAAAAAAAGGCTTGTCTAAGTTGCTTTTGCACAACAGTTTTGGTGACAAAACCGTTGTCTTTATTTTCCAGCTATTTAAATCAATTTGCACCGTTTATACGGCTTCGAATGTGTTACTAAGTTGAAACATAATAACGTAAGACATTTTTGACCGTATTTACTCACTTATTCGAATAACAAATTTACTCGATATGAACGATATTTTCCTTTGCACATAAATATATAGTACCACGTATTAACATAGTGTTATATATAATATAGTTCTTGTTATCTATCGATTTATAAACCACGATATAATCACACTCACAATATTGAACAAATTAACATATTAATTACTAATTCATATGTTAAGATTCAAATGAAAGGAACGGGAGTGAAAATTTATAAATTTAAAGCAAAATTTTGGGCGAAAACAAAATATCATTAAGACAACTGTTTCTGTCACAAAAAGGCTTGTGCAAACTGCAATCACACAACAGAAATTTTTAAAAAACTGTTGTCTGATTCATACAACGGGTTTTTAAATATGCAACGTGTTGTTGGAAAGCATATTGCACAATAGATTTTCAAATATTTCCGTTGTTTGAATCACACAACGGTATTTTGAAAAAAAGGCTTGTCTAAGTTGCTTTTGCACAACAGTTTTGGTGACAAAACCGTTGTCTTTATTTTCCAGCTATTTAAATCAATTTGCACAGTTTATACGGCTTCGAATGTGTTACTAAGTTGAAACATAATAACGTAAGACATTTTTGACCGTATTTACTCACTTATTCGAATAACAAATTTACTCGATATGAACGATATTTTCCTTTGCACATAAATATATAGTACCACGTATTAACATAGTGTTATATATAATATAGTTCTTGTTATCGATCGATTTATAAACCACGATATAATCACACTCACAATATTGAACAAATTAACATATTAATTACTAATTCATATGTTAAGATTCAAAGGAAAGGAACGGGAGTGAAAAATTTATAAATTAAAAGCGATATTTTGGGCGACCCCGATTATATCACATCTTTTGAGAAGTGGGACCCACATGTGCTGACGTGGCAAAATCTCGTACAGCCCGATCTTTACTACGTTTTTGTTAAAATCTCGTACAGCCCGATCTTTATATTTTTTTTCCCAACAATAGAATGAGTATCTATTCTATTTATATTCCGAAAATTTGATTTTTTTATTTTGAATCAAATTTCGAAAAATTCTTAAAATTTGATGATCTAAAATCTCAAATTTAACTTCCCTCCCTTAATCTAATTCATATTACCGCTCATTTCATCTATTCCCACATTTTTCCAAATCCAAAATTTCATTTCCCCCTTCTTCCCACCCCTAATTATTTTACAGGCCCTCAAAATTTCCCCCAATCTCAAAACACATGACCCAGCCATCTCTTTTCCATCTCTCTCTCATTTCACTAACCCGGCTCCCAGCTCATGAACTCTCTCAGTTTCAATTAGTTTTCACCAATTGATTATTTCAATCGATTTCTTAGTTTAGGTTCTCTTAGATGTTTAACATCTCACGAAGGATTTTGATGCAGAACGAGAAAATCTAGAAGAAGCTGAGAAAACTCGTCCCAAGAACGACTTAAATCGTAAAAACAATTCAAATGAAGGTAAGTAAGTAATGAATGTATAGATTGTAGCCGTTCAGCTTTCTTGATGCTTATTATATTTGCTGAGCCGCTTTGTGTTCTGATTTGGTTATTTTGATAACAGTTACCCCAAAGGCTTAATTGTTGCATTTACATTAAAGAGCAAGTCAGCTGATGATTCTGCAGTAAAGGATAACAGTGAGAAGCTCTGTATATTGCTTAATTGATGACAATGGCTTTCTGGGCTGTTCTAAGGGTTGCCTTACTGGTGGTGTTTTCATGTTATTTTGCTCTTTGTGATTGTTTTTGTGTTTATATACCTCTTTGCTTTGCAACTTGTTAGGATTCCTGCGGTTAGAAATCTATAGCTTGGAGAAATATTGGAACGTTTTGTGTGTGTATGTGATAAAAGAATGCACTATATCTGTTTTTTGCTTATGGGTCTCGATGCCTCGATATCTATCTTGAAAACATTACATCGGCGTAGATTATAGATTGTCTTTTTCGTTAAATTCAAAAGAAGTTATGGTGTGCCAAGCAGCTAGTCAGACGAAATTCAGGGCATTAAAACACGAAAATGGAATTGTTGGAAGAGTAATAGTTAGAGTGATAGCATGTTTTCAACATTTGGAAGATTGCCAGGTTTGTTCAAGGCTGTATATACAATTGTTGTTCATTTTAGTGTTATTTTATGTGAATCTTTGAACTCTGTTATACTGGATTTGCTTCTATGCTTGTTCATAATTGACACATGTTGGTCTTCTTGTTTCAGGCTGAGTACTTCCGCCTCTTGCTTAAACCTGTTACGTAGATTGGTTGCCTCAGTTGTGTTATTATATCAAGCTGCTAATATTAGTATTTAATTATTCTATTAATTTGTATTTGAAAGTGATTGAAAGTTGCCGATATAAAACTACAGTGCATAACCTGGTACGTTTGATATTAACTTAATAGTGTATTGCACTTCAATCATTCTTTTATATTATCAGCTGGTTAATAGTAAGAAGTCGTTTTTCATGTCATGTTTAGGTATTTGTTTTGGCTGATGGTGAAGGCTAAAGATTCTTGGCTAGGTAAGGAGCCATCTGATTGGGATGCAGCCAACATAGAACACATGGGAAGCATATTACCATCTACCAAACAAAACTTTGCTGCATCTGGTTTTAACCCTTTCGCATTTTTTGCAAATGCACCTTTTCCAATACTAAGCCTACGAGGATTTCATGTTATTGATGCAGTGAAAACTGCAGTGGAATCTAAATGTCCTGGCGTGGTTTCTTGTGCTGATATACTAGCTTTAGTTGCTCGAGATGCAGTATCAATGGTAATGATACAATCAAATGATCAGAGATCCCACTAGCTCATAATTTCCTACAAACACTATATATGTTCTACCAAATTATACTGTATATGTATAACATACATATTTATTTAAATGTGTTTGTTCTTATTGCAGCTCAAAGGACCAGTACCATACTGGAAAGTGCCCCTTGGAAGGAGAGATGGAAGAGTGTCGATAATGGAAGAGACATTTACAAATTTGCCACCTTCTTTTGCCGACATCTCTCAACTCAAATCATCATTTGCCTCTAAGGGGTTAAATATGAAAGACTTAGCTGTTTTATCAGGTACTTAAATGTTAAATCTAATAAACATTTGACGAAGAATACTACACACTTGTAGCTAAGAGAAGAGGACTATGTATGATGCTGCACTTCTGGACGATAATGAAACCCGAGATTATGTTAAACTCCAAGCAACAACCCAAGGGTATACTTTCTTTGAAGATTTTGGGGTTTCTATGGTCAAGATGGGGAACATTGGAGTTCTGACAGTATGTTTATTAGATCTAAATAACTTTTTAATTAGATGGGGAATATGTTCATTCCGAAATAGGGGCTTAATGTCCGTACTTTTGATGGTATGTTTGTCTAACGGAGTAGATTTAGTAATTTGTTTAGTTTGCACATTTAAATTATACCTTTGTCTACTGTACTTGTAGACAATACTATGAAAATCCAAAGTATTGTCAAAATAGAATCTAGACAACAAGAAAATGAATAGAAGCTTGTGTTACAGTTTCTCAGACAACACACAAATGTAAATAATAAGATAAAAATACTTGTATTACAGTTACTTGCACAACACATAAATGATAACGCTAAAATAGAAAAACTTGTGTCAAAACAGCTCAGGCAACGAATCTAACAATTAAAACCCTTGTGAATGAAATATTCAGACAACACTTTATAAAACTCTTACATTGTCTAACAACAAAAACTACAATGGTTTTTGTTCAAGTGAACCGTTGTGTAATAAATATTCAGACAACACTTTTTAAAACAATTCCATCGTCTAACAAACGAAACAACAATGGTTTCTTTCTATAAAACCATTGTGAGAAAGTATTTAACACAACATCACAGATATAGAAGACCATTGTCTATAAAACTATACTGCAACCCAACCAATTAATGTTGTGTTGGATGCAAACGAAATAGACAACACAACCAAAACAAGAAACCCTTGTCTAAACATGCCTAGAACAACGGTTTCTGGGTTAGGGACCATTGTTGTAATGTAGTTTGTACAATACTTTTTAAAAGCATACTGTTGTTGTTTCTGGTATTCACACAACGTTTCAGTAAATACTGACTGTTGTCGAAGAAGGCTCACACAACGGTTTTGGTACCGTTGTCTGATATAGGCATCAGACGGCGTCTCAATAGACAACAGGAAAACAGGGCATCAGACAATGGGCAAAAACCGTTGTCTGAGCCTGTTTTCCTTGTAGTGCTTGTTGTATTGTGTCACCTTGAGTTAAAAAGGCACTCCTTTCCGATGATGTTGTTCACTGGTGGTGGAATAGCCGAGGTCGGATCAGCCTACCAATCGAACCAAATTTAATGTAAGGGTGGTGAAGCGCCCTTGCGGGATACATGTACTTGTTAGCTGTTATGACAAACTACCATACTGTAGTAATGTATCACAGTAAAGCTGGTTTTATAAAGGTTTATCAGAAGTATATATTTAATCTAAGCTGCAGCTTAAAAAATTAAATTGTAAATAAGGGTAAAGCTCTAGATAATTTGAAGAAAGGTTTTTTGAACCAAAAAAGATTTGATATTTTCAGTTTAGGATACAATTAAATAAGTTTACTCTACAAGAACATTCACTTCCTAAAATTCATTTTCTCAACAGGTTTTAAGAACCAACCTCATTAGCACCGTAATAATCCTATTGTTAATTGGGTTTTTAATACTATGTTTTATATTACTCGTTTGCACAGATATAATCTTTGCATTAGTTACTAAGAGTAAGAGGTCATGGAGTTGTTCTCTACAAAAGCATATGGAATCATGTTTAGAGCCTAAATTTCCAAACCGACGCTAGAAGATATATGCATCGCCTCTTAAATCAACAATCAAATATGCAACCCATGCATGAAATGTCATGAACGGTTGCCAATGGGGAAGCGTGCAGCTAAAACCCCACAAAAATTACTGGTGTTGCTAAATAAATACGGCACCCTAGATCAGATTCTACTACATCGACCACTTTTTGGGTTAAACTTGATACTATTAGTGAGATTTTTAATAGGGTAAAGGATTTAAGTTGCACTATAAGTTAAATTCTAATCATAGTATTCTTTATAAAATGGGGCCTGAATAGGACACTTTCTAAAATAGTTGTAGGTTCAGTGAGGCCAACCTGAGATGCATTCTTAGAAGATGATCTTTTACCCAGACAGCCCACCAATAGGTTAAACGACATGCCACACAGCAGCTACGCATGTCCTGAGATAGCCATAGCTTGACATCAACACTAAAACGACGCAAGAGCGGGGTTATAAAATAAGTCAAGAAGTTCTATATACCTTTTTTGTACATCCACGTATTCATCAGTCTCGTGAACAATTTCCTCCATATCATAAAAGAAGAGTTAAATTTTGCTCATCTCAAAGGAGGTGAAAACAAAATGCCAGCAGTCTTTGCATACAAGGATTTTGAATTGCATAAGAAATAATGAAGGTATGAGACACTTGATAATGTTAAGAAGTGGTAGTTTTAGGTCTTGTCTGTTAAACAGACACAAAGTTCAGACACCTTTAAACATTTTAAGTGAAGGAATAAGGTATATTACTTGCAAAAGTTCTTCAAATACATCTTCCAAGGTGATTATGCCAATCATGTTAGGAATCTGCCCGATTCCCTGCGAATGCGGAAGCGATTTGGTAAATATGTGTGCTTAGATCCCACAAATATACGTGATAGTAATGAAGCAACAAACCAACAATACAGTAAAAGAGACAAGAGATTTAACGTGGTTCGGCCCTGCCTACATCCACAAGAGTAACAACTTCACACTAGATAAAAGAGATTACAATATCCGGGTATCCGGCCCCTTGAATTTCATACAAAAATTCAGCCCTACAATACCTATTATGTATATCCCCAACTCACTGAAGTGTTTATCTCAAAACCTCCCCCTATCACTGTTTCCCGACAACCTTTCCTTCTCTCCCTCTCCCAACCCGGACAGTGCCACACAACCTGATAGAAAGACCCCCTGCAGCGAGACCACCTCCGATGGCTGCAGTCAGACCCAAGTACCCTAAGGAATAGTTTAGGCACGAGGACCTTCTATCCCGACACTTCCTGAAAGCGGGCTAAACCGGCTTTCCTACTAGACGGACTATCTAGCAGCTATAGAGAGAGAAGAGAGAATTTTGGTGTAAGAAATATGGAATGAGGATATGGGTATTTATAGGGATAGATGTAGTAGGTGGGGGTTGGTGTAATGGTTGGTGAAGGTGTGAATTTGGCAAAGAAATGGCTGCCTAAAATCTCAATGATGGCTGCCTAACATTCTCCCCCTCTTTCCAAACTCACAGCTCTTTACTTGCACTCCATACCTACGCCCTGTTGGCACAACTCCAACTTTTCCTCGATCCATATCATTCCCTACGACAAAACTCCCCCGAGTCCAAGACTCCAAACTATACCCTAGTTTGCACATTCATTCTCGAATGCCCACTTGCTATACACACAAGTGTACCATTGACCTCTATTTGTCCAACTACATACATGTGAAGCAATCTGTTGTATACACACATACTCACTTGATTCACGTCGGCCAATCCCATATGTAGTCCATCACACACACAAGTGTGACCATCACACACACAAGTGTGACCATCGATCTTTCATTTACTCCCCAACTGCATATCAAACAAATCAATCTGTTGCATGGTTCACTGCTCACTTGATTCGTGTTGATCGATGCCCATATGCAGCTGCAACACACCAACTACTCGTTGATGTCGTGGAAGCCCTTCGACCAAGCATCCATCCCAGCAGTCTTTGCACCATCGTCAAGACTAGAAGGCAATACAACCGCAGCAGTATCCTTCAAGTCACTCTTCCCTCGTGCACGAGATAACCAGATTTTCGAAGTTCCAGTACGTTCTGGCCACGTACTAATCAGACGATATATTCCCCCACGTAGCTCTCCCTTCATCCGAACCACACGGCCTCTTTTGATATTCATAGCTCCCCCTACTACAGAGCATCTGTAGCCTTCTGAAGCTAACCGACCGATAGATATTAGATTCTTCCTCAGCTTAGGCACATATCTTACCCCGTTCAAGCTGCGAACTATTCCATCGAACATTTTGATTTTCACAATTCCAATCCCCTTGATCTCACAAGTAGATCCATCAGCCAAAGAAACTGTTTCATTCTTTGTATCTTGGAATTTGTCAAAATGCCCCCTCTCGGAACATACATGGTAAGATGACCCTGAGTCTAATATCCATTCTCCTGGAGAACTAGTGCCTCGATTGAAGACTGTGCAAACATCTTCACAATCGAGAGTAACCACAGCCAATGATGCATCTGGATCCTTTTTATTAAGCGGACAATTCGGCCTAATATGACCCCACTCCTTGCAACCAAAGCACTGCATGCCCTTTTCCCTGTATCTGGATTTACCCATGCTATTGGTAGATCCTCTCACAGCACCCCTTCCTCTATTATTTTGACTACGCAAAGCCAAAACTGTCATTCCGTCCTTGTCACCATCCTGGTTCTTCCTTCCAGCATTTGACAAAAGTGCTGACTGAACCTCCTCCATTTTTAACGTGTCCTTACCGTACAAAATGGTTGTGACCAAATGATCGAATGACTCCGGAAGCGAAGTAAGAAGAATAAGGGCCTTATCTTCTTCCTCCAATTTTACATCAACCTTTTCAAGTTGATCAACAATTCCATTAAACACATTCATGTGCTCAATAACATTGCCTTGAGCTGCCATCTTCAGCTTGTATAACTCGCGCTTCAGATTTAACTTTGTAGTCAAGTTCTTCCCGAGATACAATGTCTCCAACTTTGACCATAATTCCTTCGGCGTGCTTTCGTCAACAACATTATTGATAATGTTATCAGCAATGCATAGTCTGATGGTACTCATGCATTGCGACTCAGCATCCTCCCAATCTTCATCGCTCATCTTTGTTGGTTTTCCCTCCTTCCCTTTCAAAGCCCTTGCTAGCTTCTGTTGGGTTAGGACATCCTTTACCCTTCTCTGCCAAAGAGTAAAACTTCCTTTACCATCATATGGAGTCACCGTGAATCCTTTAATACTTGCCATGATCTCCGTTTGCACACACAAACCAATCCGAACAACTAAATCAATTGGCCAGGTAAGTGTAAGAAACAGTGGGAGCACTTCCGTCAAAACGGCGCCTTATTAGACAACCACTTTTCTTAATGACTTTCCTTCGGCACCAATAATTTAGACACAACTATCTCTGATGCCAACTGTTAGGAATCTGCCCGATTCCCTGCGAATGCGGAAGCGATTTGGTAAATATGTGTGCTTAGATCCCACAAATATACGTGATAGTAATGAAGCAACAAACCAACAATACAGTAAAAGAGACAAGAGATTTAACGTGGTTCGGCCCTGCCTACATCCACAAGAGTAACAACTTCACACTAGATAAAAGAGATTACAATATCCGGGTATCCGGCCCCTTGAATTTCATACAAAAATTCAGCCCTACAATACCTATTATGTATATCCCCAACTCACTGAAGTGTTTATCTCAAAACCTCCCCCTATCACTGTTTCCCGACAACCTTTCCTTCTCTCCCTCTCCCAACCCGGACAGTGCCACACAACCTGATAGAAAGACCCCCTGCAGCGGGACCACCTCCGATGGCTGCAGTCAGACCCAAGTACCCTAAGGAATAGTTTAGGCACGAGGACCTTCTATCCCGACACTTCCTGAAAGCGGGCTAAACCGGCTTTTCTACTAGACGGACTATCTAGCAGCTATAGAGAGAGAAGAGAGAATTTTGGTGTAAGAAATATGGAATGAGGATATGGGTATTTATAGGGATAGATGTAGTAGGTGGGGGTTGGTGTAATGGTTGGTGAAGGTGTGAATTTGGCAAAGAAATGGCTGCCTAAAATCTCAATGATGGCTGCCTAACAAATCACTTCTCCATCTTCAATACTATCTGCCACATTTGTCACTGTTGATCCATCCTGTGGGATTTAAGTTTGCTTATGCTTCGTAGTATTTGCAGCATTTCAACTTTAACCACAAGACTATCCGATTCTTCATCAAGCTCTGACAGCAGGGGGATAGTAAATTGGTGATTTCCGACGCTTTTCTCTACAACATCATTAGACACAGTGTTTTCGGTTTTTGCTTTGACCACAGCTGCCATATGACTGCTCCCCTTTTGAAATTAATTGTGAATATCGTACAAGGGCATATTAGCCAGAACTCTGCAATTGCAATTTACGGTTTTTCAAATGTGGTAGGTGAGATTTACGAGGGCCTATTTGGTTAGATTAGCTAAAATAAGCTATATTAACCTACAAGTAAACAAATACCACCTTAGGTACTTTAATTTATTATTTTTAAGTTATAAGTGAGTCTTTGTGTTTGTCCAAGCTTTACATTTACAGCCAATGATAAGATAAAAAATGAAGTGGTCCAGAAACACACCTAGGAATTCTTCTGATAGAAACAGCACTAACTGGAGTCTCGATTTCTGCTCGAACTGTTAAGAGACTTTTAACCTGTCTCCCCCAAAACAGAGGAAAATAAAGGACAGTTTTACAATCAGCTAGCTAAACAGAAAATATCGAATATACCTGCTGAAATTGGTATATATGGGGTTTTCATACAGACCAGTAAAAGTCCAATAATGTTATTTGTATTCCCAGAATAGACGGGAATACGTCTATGACCTTGCGCGAGGATCTTTCTAATTGCTCCCTACATGATAAGATACAAAAAGATCTGTTAATTTGTGCCTTTCATCAATATCCAACACATAATTTGAGAACACGACAATAATAACATAGAAATTTTAAGTAGGGGAGCAAGATTCAAATTTACAGATACACTCAAACTTTTGCTGATAATCTTTCTCTCAATAGTCATGGCTTACATAAGAATTACCAGCATAAGGTGTATTTTAACATTGTCCTCTCTAAAATGATCACAAAATTTGCTTAACCTCCATAAGAGGAGTCTTCCACAAGATATGAAACGAAAATAAAATAAGTGATCTACTGTCAGCAAAAATGTTTATTAGTAACAAAGAGTAGCAGCCGTTTTAGAGAGGGTCAGGTGTCCAATATTGAAAGAATGGATGCAAAGGATCTATTACTATAAGAAATAGGGTCAAATTAAACTCAATTTGTTATAAATACTAATTATATAAACCAAATAATTTTCTAGGAGAACATTACTTATAGTTTCCATGCAATAATGTATCAAAAAACCAATAGTCAAGCCAATAACAAAGAAACTTATCCAAAATATAGTACTCCCAATAATATTCTTATAAAGTATAAAAAAAGATCAAGTGAGAACTTTTGATAATATAAAGGCAACAAGGTTCATGTGTGGGGGCTTTTCCTATTTGTGATGTGCAACAAGGTTCATGTGTGCGGGCTTTTCCTTTTGATAATATAAAAGCAACAAGGTTCACGTGAAGACGGTGTCATAATGAATGAAGTTGGGAAATTGTAATAAATGGTTCACGCATTGCGCAGTCGCAGTCTAAATTTTTTAGCGCAATGCGCACATAACTGCACAGAAAAAAATAAAAAAAATGGTGCATGGCTGGCACCTATCCCCATCATTACAGAATTTCAGCAGTTGAATTATATTAAAAGATAAAAATAGCAAGATCAATACACACCAATCTAATTTGGAATTGACATCGAGCAAAAATGTGATTCAATGGGTGTCATAGCCTATTCAGCAGTCTACACACAACACGAGAAATATCAAGTCCATATTGTCATATCAAAGACATTCAACAAGCATTATCTTAACAACAGTCAGCAAGCACAATTTCGATTCTAATGAAGTCTACTATAAAAACATATACTTGCAGCTAATATGAAATGTAATCACTATAACCAAGTTTATTTGCACTTGATTTCTCCACATCACTGCATTACCTTTTTCAGCTTTCTTTCTATACAACCAATACCATAGGAGCAAGGCAAGTATAAGCTAGAAGAGGCATACAACACGAACAACGGATACAATGATTGTTGACTTGCTACTTGAACATCCTGGATTATAAACACCAAATCAAATGGTCGATTAGATTACTAACTAGCACTGGCTGTAATCCTATTAGTACGACAACCTTCATCAAGAACCTTAACTCAATAGATTAAGAAGAAGTCAAGGTTGAGTTTTACCTCCTTGTATGTAAGGTGTAATATCAGTGATAGCATTACCAGGGAAAAAAGAAGTGTTCCGAGGAAACGACCAGCATCAACTGAACTACCTCCTGCTTGAGGAGGGCAACTTTTTATGTTTCCAAATGCTACACTCAAGCAATTTCTACAAACACTTTGGCTTACAATTTGAGCACATTGTGCATAGGCATAAATTGTTGAACCAGTAGCAGCACCAAATACTTGTTTTGTTGTCGCTGCAGAGAAACCATGCATCTTGGGTGTTGCAACTTCAAGATCTTTTAACAAACTTTCCACTGCAGGATCAATTAAATTTTCCTTGATTGTACTCCATTTAGTGCTACATATCCCTGTATTGCCTTGCATAACAGGCACACTATAAAAGTCGTGTGCCTCATACCTTAAATCGTGTGCAAGGATATTAGTACATACATTGGAAGTGATTATTTTTATGCACAGAAGATGAATGAATTCATTATATGTCATACAAGTCAGGTATATATGAGCTACTGTTCAAGTTCCTACGACAACGAGCATGGGCTTCTAGCTCTTTGGCATGGACTTCTAGCTCTTTAGCATATGATTCCTTGCTTTTGCCTAGGAGCCTATAATAATCGACCAAGTAGAGGCACCTAATTTGTAACTAATAAGACCTAGACGAGCATCTTTAAGATAACGAATAAAGCAATGGAATCCATTACATATATATTAGCTGTCACCATCTTTTTCGGGCGGACAACTTTATCTGATCAAGGAGTTGTCCTAAATACGCAGAGCTTTTTGGTTATTATTTGTAAACCAAATATTGGAACAAGCTTGTGTCACTCTGTATGAGAATGGCTCGAAATCATAAGCAGCCAAATATTTAACTGGATACCTTTCCCCTTTATCAATAAACAATACGCGAATGAGCCTCCCGATCAGTACACAAGCTTAATAAAGCCAAATAAAGAGGCTTTCCTGTTCTATTGCTTTGCAGCTTCAACAGAAGCTATTTTAGTGACTTTACGTATAATCCCCCAGGTATGTTAATAGCGTCAGAATAGATTATTATATTGCGAGCTGCTCAAGAAAATTCATGCTATAAGCTTTTAGTTAAAGGAGAGCACAAATTTTTGAATTCACAACACAAAGGCCAGATTTCAGAAAATGAAATTTTAAAATAATCAGATAAGCCTGAACATGAAAATCACTCCAATTATGGAAGCAAATTAAAATTTGCTATGTATTTCAGTATGATACTCAAACCTAGCACATTATTTATTATTAGCTTATTCAACATTAGAAGTAAACTTACATAATAATATTAATACATTATACCATCTATACTTTTAACTTTATAATATATTTGTTAAGCTACAATCTGTTGGAAATATAAAATAAAACAGCAACATAGAGGCAGTTATATATCGTATTAAACAAGCCAAGGCCAAGAAAACAATTAACGAAACAAAACATGAAGGTATATAACATGCATATCAGTAACTGTAATAAGTAATAACAAAGGAAGAACAGAAGATATACCAGTAGCCATAGCTATAGCAGTATGTCAAACAAATAAACAACTGAGTCGTCAAGACTTGCACGAAGTACTGACTATTCTTGAAGAGATAATTGCCCCCACTTACTGTGTCAGGAAGCTTGCAACACCTCTCCCAGGATAAAACAGCTTCGAGTAATGTAATCACAGCAACTAGACTACTCGACTTCGACTGGCACCTCAGTCGCCGAAAAAACTCACAAGCACAGAAGATACAACAAGAATGGGCTAGAGAGTGTCGAGAGGAGAAGAGAATGTAGGGTGTGGTATATATATATATAATCAGCCTGCTTAGCTCTCTATTTATAAGAGAGGCCATACGTAACTGATACCATCCAATTAATATTGTAACTCCCATTTCATTTAATTAAGAATGAAACGGTTGATTTAATAATAGGATACGACTGATTTTATATTAAATAAATCGTAACAGTTACGTTATATATTTATCCACATTATGACTTCCAATTAATAGAATAAACGCTCAGACTCTACTGTCAAGACCACACAGAAGTTACTGTCAACAAGACCCGACAGTACCTTCAAAGTAACCGTCATCAGTTTGACATGACAGTAAGTTTACTTTCTGACAGCAACCTTGTTCCTGACACTAAGTTTTACCTTCCCGATAGCAACCTTGTTATGAAAGCACAGTCTAGCTCTCAAGAGTTTACAGGACTTTCAATCCAACTCTTGACAGCATGTTTATAATATTAAAATAATAAAATTCCTCCTCGCCCAGGTCGCCTCGCGTACGCGAGATGCCGAGACATTCGCCCAAATCGCCCTTCGACCGAGCCGACCCGAGTCGAGTCGAGACGTGACGTGGCGTGGCGTGGCGAGGCGAGGCGGGCGACGGCGGCGCGTGTGTGTGTGCACTACACCATAGATGGCCAATAGCAACCTTTTGGCATGGGTGTTACCACTATTGATGTTACCATAGCTATGATACTTTTGACCTATCGCAGGCTTTTGATTGTGGTGTTACCGTAGGTACAAAAGTATGTTACTTTAATTATAAAAGGTGTTACAGTGGGCTAACACCATGAGGTGTGTTACCAAAGATTATTCATTTACAAAAATTTTATTTTATTTAAAATTAATGATTTAATAATTAGTTGACTTTAAAAATAATTCATTTTAACAAAATCGTTGAAGTAATCATTTTAAAACGTAATATTCCATCAAATAATGAAATTATTGTTTTTTCATAAATATTAAATTTTGTTTATAAATTTCAAATAAAAAGGTTTTAAAATAAATTAATATCCAAAAAATTCATATCAAGAAAATAATGAAAAAATTAAAATTTTAACTAAATTCATTAAAAAAATTAATAAAGGAAACAATTTTTGTATAAATTGTGAATTATTACAAAATAATGAAAATAATAGATTTAACAATTATATTTTAATATCAATAAATTAAAATTAATTTTTAATATTTTTTTCAAAAAAAGGAAAGTACACTGATTAGGATTGATTAGGAGTGCTGAGCGGCAAACAAAAACAGAAAGCGGGTAAACAAAAATTTAGAATTGGAGAAAAACAAGTTAAACTTAGATTTTAAGATAAAAAAATTGAGTTTTAAGATAGTATTTGAAAATATTTTTTTTCAGATTGAATATATAATATATATTAAGTATCCAAAATGTTTTTAATTTTTCGTAAAAATTTAACTTAAAATTGAAAAAGCAGACAACAGCAGGCGCAAACTGAAAATTTTGGGCAACTTAATTTTCCCCCTTTATCAAATAATTCTCCCCCAACTTCCCCCCAAAACATTCTTACTTTCTCACAAGAACAAACCCTCGCCTCATTTTATCTCCTCCTCTGGCTCTCTCTCTCTCGCTCTCAACTCGAAGAACTCTCTCTGTACTATCGTTAATCAAACATCTTTCTTCTTTTCTCTTTTTTCTTCTTTCTTATTTTCTGTTTGAATCTAATTTATTTTTTACTTTGCAGGTGATTAATTGGGGCTCCGATTATTTGGTTTGTTCTTGACTATTCTTGAGTTAATTTGTTTTTTATTTTACTCCGATTAATTGGTCTAGTACTGACTCTTCTATATTAATTGTCAATTAGGGCTTCAATTGTGGTGGTGGTGGTGGTTGCTGGAGTCATAGTTCGATTGGTAGTGACGGGTGAGTAAAGAATAAATCACCTATGATAATCGGAATAAAGAATAGAGGTTGTCTGTCTCCTCTGTGTTTATTCACTTCTTTCTCTGAACCTGAGGTGAAAACCAAGCTAAGGTAAGTAGCTTTTTTACTCTTGACTTTGTTATTCAGATATAGTAAGAGATTAACAGAGATTGACTGTTCATCTGATATATTTGTTCTCCCCAGGCTATTTCATGAGATTAATAGATGGGCGTCTCATATAATTGAAGGTTGCCCAATTTTTAGTGGGCCTGGATTTGTAGGTATCATGATGACTAAAAATGCTAGGATTTGTAGGTATCATGATGACGAGCTTTTATTAACAGCTCAGTGATGATATTTTAACCTGTACCTATTCTTTCCGAGTATACATAAGTATGTCATCCATTAACAGGTGCTCATCGTTTTTTTTTATTTCATGTTGTAGATTCATTTCCTTCTACAGAGTGGGTACTGGACTATCAGATGAGGAGCTTGATGCGGTTGTAACTAAATTGAACCCTTACTTCAGGTAATTGTATGCTTGATGTCCAAATGTTAACTATTATGGATTGCTTCCATAAGGTGGTGTTCGAATATGCCGAGAGATCTTTGTTTATGAGAATGAATTAGAAAGTAAGGTTACATGGAATCTTTCTCCCTTTGTATTTGGACAAAAATACTTATCTGGCATTCTTTGTTTGACAAACTTTATATGCTTTATACGACATTTAGTTGTTCTAAGAATGTATATTGAGACTGAATGAGATATTCCTTTTTTATGGTACATTCACTTGCTTTAAAGTAAAACTATAATTCATATCTAACTGCCATTGTTTTTTCCTCAATTTATTTTCCTCTTTATGAACAACGAGGTGCATCAAACATCAATTTTCTGTCTACTTGAACAAACACATTTTTCGAATTTTTGACGAGGTAATACATATTAGTCATAATAGCTACTACATATTTTACATCTGAATGTTATCTCTAAATCTATGTAAAGGAACCATAATCTGTCAACATGTCTCCTCCCCTCCTTAATTAACTCAGTAATACTTAGAAAGATAATTAGATCATTAGTATGATAAGATTAATCATTAACATGTTTTTACTCATATATTGACTAGTTACTCATATATTAGTATGGCTGTTGGAATCGATAATGTTTGTGGTTTGTTGTATAGCTCGATAATTGGTTTGCATTGTCTAATTGTTGTAGATTGTGTATCTATTTGCTGCTATGTTTTAATTTAAGATTTTTTTGATCTTTATATAAAACATCGATTGCAATACACAAGACTTAACTAAAAGGATGCATTATACAAAGTAAATAAACAAACTAAAGATACAGGGATACAAACCATACAATTCTAATGTTGTCAGAAATTTAAATTACCATACGAAGTTGTGGTACCTCCAGATCAGATAATTTCGAAACAATCGATGTTAAACTTAATCATGCCTTTTGGGCACGACGAATAAATACGGACTCTAAGTCCGGTGGAGTAAAGAAATATTCTCTAACACCACCATAATAATATACAGGTTTAGACTTTCGCTTCTTTGGAGCAGGTAGACAATGAAATCTACTTGAGGTTCTTGATTCCTCGGATGGTGGTCCTGCCAACAAAGAGAAAAGACATATTTACTGGCCTTCGTAGGACATCCAGAGGTGGTATCTCGACGTTTTATATCTCTACTTTAGTTCTGGAAGAATAAATTAGTTGCGTACTCCTGTTTCTGTTGGTCAGGTTTGCTTCTCTTTGGTCCACCCGGTACTGGGAAGACCATGCTCGCTAAGGCAGTTGCATCAGAATCAGAAGCTACCTTTTTCAATGTTTCTGCTTCATCACTTACTTCAAAGTGGGTATGTATTTGGCCTTACTCCTGTTATGTGCATGGGCATTTGCTATTTTCCAATTACTATGTGTTTTAGATTTGAAATATCTTTATGTCCAAACTTAAACAGGTAGGAGAGAGTGAAAAGCTTGTTCGGACACTTTTCATGGTTGCGATTTCCAGGAAGTCATCTGTCATATTTATTGATGAAGTACAGAACTGCCTCCGAGTTTATTTGTGGTTGCTTTTTTTGCTCACCTCTGTCCTTGGGTTTTTCTAGCTACTACTTACTTGTTCCTTCCATGTCACTTTGATCCTATATGTTTTACCCCTGGTTCTGTTCATTTGTATTTAGCCGAAAATGAAAACTAGCATATATGTTGTATGAATTACACATTTGCATTTGCATTTAATAGTATATTCCATCTGTGTTACTTTGATCTAATTGTCTTTTTGCTGCTACTGATTGTGACTGTATCTTTCCTCTGGTTCTGTTATGTGCTTTAGCCAAAGTTGTAAAATAGTGTGGCTTAAGAATTAAACAAGTTTTTTTTATTTTAAACATCGATAGTATTATGTCAACAAGGACATCCAGTGAGAGTGGAGGAAGCAGAAGACTGAAGTCAGAGTTTTTAGTTCAATTTGATGGGGTGACCTCAAATTCTGATGATCTAGTAATTGTTATTGGTAAGATTCATATTCGCTTAGTTATGCCTTATCATGATGTTTATATAATGATATTCAGTATGTCAATTTATTCTTTTCCAGATGTATATCAATAGATATCGTGTCAAGAACCTCAAGTAGATTTTGTTTTAATGCTAGAATTGGTTCTTTTCTCCTTGAAGTTTAGTACCTGAAATTTGCCAGGATTGTTAAATGTAGTCTGACTTTGTTTAGAATTGCAGTGCAAGTCATGCGTTATGCACTACTACTTTACATGAGCACTACTGTTTTTTGTGCTGCTGGGACTTACTTTTCTCCTTGGATACTTACTTTTTTGTTGGAATGTGCAGGAGCACTACTGTTTTTTGTGCTGCTAGGACTTGCTACAACTACTTTACATGAAGAATGATTACGAAAGAAAAGTCTAGTCACAAGGAGTCTCTCTCTTCTGTCAAACAATTCTTGCAGCTCAATAAATTGATCTTTGAATCTTTGATGGACACCGGTTGTCTTTTCAAATTTACCATGTTATTAGCTCTAGTACTTGTACATTTTAAGTTTTGTTCATTAGCTAGTGTTGGTAGATATTTTTGGATGATTTGGTTGGTTTTGTACTAGATGATGTTATTGAAATGATGTTGGATGATGTAATTGAAATGTAATTAATTTGGTTCTTGAATATTCAAATGTCATAATTTTTTTTGTTATTAAAATTAGTTATAAATGATTTTAATTATGTAACACTCAATGTGTTACAATTGGTAAAAGAGGGTGTTACAATAGATTGTGGACCCCACCTAGATGTGGGTCCCACAGTTGTCCATGTGCAAAATTATATACTCTATTGTAACTAGACCTGGCAAAATGGGTCCGGATCCGAAAAACCGAACCGAAATATGTGGAACCGAATCCGAAATTGGATCCGAAATAGATTATCCGAAATTGTATCCGAAACCGAAACAATCTGAATCAGAACCGAAACCGGTTCAATTTAATCAAATCCGATAACGATCCGAAAACCGATTTGACCCGATCCGAAAATTAACCGAACCGGAAATTTAACCAAAAATTATCCGAAATACTGTATCCAATGATGACCATGTATCCGATTATAATCAGAACCGATCAAATCCGAATAAAAATTTACCCGAACCGAATATGACTTGAATCCGATGTAAATCCGAAATTAAAAATAACTTAATCGAAAAATATCCCATAAAATAATTTTATATAGATTAATAATTTCTTGACCTTTATGTGTTTATTTTTGTCAATTTTTATATTTTCTGATTTGCTATATATTTATTATTGTCATTGAATATTGCTTACGATATTTTGTATATAATAATATTGTAATTCAATTTGCAAATATAAATTAATATATTCTGCACATAATTAGCAAATAAATAAATAAATAAATTCTGCATATTCTGGGCAGAAATTAAAGTGCATTCACTTATATAGCGCTTATTGAAACGATGTCTAAGTGAGTGCATTCACTTCCATAGCGCTTATGGAAGCGTTATATAGGTGATGTATCTAATTTTGACATATTCGGTCTTATTTAATAAATTTTGACACATGTATTTTTTTAAAAATATTTTTTATTTTTTGAAAATTTAGAAATATCACTAAATTATATATATCTTGACATACGTACGGTTGGATCGTCGAGAAATAATTTAAAAAAAATAAAATCAACAATCCGTGACAAAACAATAGTTACGAGTATTAGTCAATTCGGTAGTTGACTAGTAAGATCTCCAACCAAATTAATATTTTATTTTTTGAAAATTTGGGAATATCACTATATTAGATGTATCTTGAGATCCGTACGGTTGGATCGTCGAGAAATTATATTTAAAAAATAGAAACAACAATCCGTGACAAAGCACTAGTTACGAGTACTAGTCAATTCAATAGTTGACTACTAAAATCTTCAAGCAAATTAATTTTTTATTTTTTAAAAATTTGGGATATCACTAGATTAGATATATCTTGAGATCCGTACGGTTGGATAGTCGAGAAATAATTTTTTCAAAATAGAATCAACAATCCGTGACAAAGCACTAGTTACGAGTACTAGTCAATTCGGTAGTTGACTACTAAGATATCCAACCAAATTAATTTTTATTTTTTGAAAATTATGGTATATCACTAAATTAGATATATCTTGAGATCCGTACAGTTGGATCGTCGAGATATATTTTTTAAAACATAGAATCAACAATCTGTGACAAAGCACTAGTTATGAGTACTAGTCAATTCGGTAGTTGACTACTAAGATCTCCAACCAAATTAATTTTTTATTTTTTGAAAATTGGTAATATCACTCGATTTGATATATCTTGAGATCTGTACGGTTGGATCGTCGAGAAATAATTCTTAAAAATAGAATAACAATCCGTGACAAAACACTAGTTACGAGTACTAGTCAATTCGGTAGTTGACTACTAAAATCTCCAACCAAATTAATTTTTTTATTTTATGAAAATTTGGAAATATTACTAGATTAGATATATCTTGAGATCCGTACGGTTGGATAGTCGTGAAATAATTTTTAAAAAATAGAATAACAATCCGTGACAAAACACTAGTTACGAGTACTAGTCAATTAGGCAGTTGACTACTAAGATTTCCAACCAAATTAATTTATTTATTTTTGAAAATTTGCGAATATCACTAAATTAGATATATTTTGACATCCGACAGTTGGATCGTCGAGAAATATTTTTTTTTAAACGAAACTAAAAGCCGTAACAAAGCACTAGTTACTAGTACTAGTCAATTTATTTGTTCATTGCTAAGATCTCAAGCCAAAATGATTTTTTGGTTTTTGGAAAATTTGGGTAAATCAAAAAATTATATATATCTCGACAATCCGATCCGAACCGAATGTTCCTACATCCAAACAAAATCCGATCCGAACAGTAAAAATCCGAAAGAGAACCGAACCCAATTTGATCCGATCTTAATCCAAAATTTATCCGATTTTAATCCGAATTTTACCCGAACCGAATCAGATCCGATCCGAACCGAACATGCTCTAAATAGTACCTTAACCGAAAGTGGATCCGAACCGAATCAGATCCGATCCGAACCGAACAGGCTCTAAATAGTACCTTAACCGAAAGTGGATCCGATCCGAAGCAGATCCGATCCGAAACCGATCCGTTTACCCGATTTGCCTGGTCTAATTGTAACACACAAACTATGTTGCTATAGAGTGTTTAAGATGTTGCTATAGAGGTCTTTAGTAACCACATTTGCTATGTAACCTTAGAGCATTCACATCCCGTACCCCATCCCCATCCCCAGAATTTGAGGATTTGTTCAACTTTTCTTCTAAAATACCCCTCCATCCCATTCCCCATTTTGGGGTTTAGTTTTAGGGTCATAACTCAAGTCCCCATATTTAGGGACTTTGTTCATTCCCCCGAAAGCTTCCCCAAACCCCCTCTCTCTTCATATAATAATATTAAATTATATTTGTATAGTGAGTGGGTTTTGGTAGTTAAAGTTGTAAATGAAAGAGAGAGAAATAAGTAATATAAAAAAGAACATAGGGATATAGGGATGGAAAATGGGGAATGGGATGTAAAATATTTTTGATAATTTTAGGGATTTACTATTTTTGTTTGGGGATTTACTATTTTTAGTGAGAATTTAGGGATAGGGATGGGGTACGGGATGTGAATGCTCTTAGGTTGTGTTTTGATGTTATCTTAGATATCTATAGTTACTGCTGAGAACCTAACACAGCTGAAGTGTTACCATAGCCCTATTTTGGCCTATGGCAACTTCAAACAGGGGTCTATGGTAACACAGTTTGGGGGTTGCAATAAGCAATCTATGGCGTGTGTGTGCGCGTGAAGCACACAGTAACACCATGCACCATCATACACCTTAGTAGTTGTACACTATCCATGTGTGTGATTCTATATAAAGCCAACAACCCCCTTTATTTATTTTAATGTGGCACAAATACACATTCTCATTTTCAAGCTCTTTCAAGCTGCCCACTTCAACTCTATTTCTCTATGGATTTCACTAAGAAAATTACTTAGACCCATATACGAAAATTTAAGTCCTCATAGCAAGGAATAATTTCCAATCGTTAAAATCCGGAATTAACATCAAGAACATAAAATAACTGTGCTCTAAAAACCCCATTTTCTAACAATCCCCCACAAATCCATACAGAAATGCTTCAGGTTTTTTCATCATGACTTGTTTTTCAGAGTCGGTACCCTTCCGGGTTTGAACCCTCCTGAGTCCCCTACTTCGATGATTACTGGATTCAGATGGAATGTTTCACCTTGAATCTTAATCCGTTTGGTTTAACCATGTTCCATAGACGACGACAAGTCAAAGGCTATGGTGCCAATCTACGGCTTTGAGACATTAATGGTCTTGTCTCGATCCTGTTCGTCGAATGCTTCAAGGAATAACTGTTGGTCCCGGAGTATTGCAGAAGGGGGGGGGGGTTGAATGAAATACTGATAAAATCGAATCTTTAAATCAACAACGAAGATAAAGATTATCAGTAGATGTATGCAAGCAATAAGTGAAACAAGATTTCTCACAAAATAAATGTTTTATTTATCTTGTGTGAAGTGTTGCTACAACCTGGAGAGAGTGTTTCTCCACCTTTGATATATCAAGAGATACAAATTGCTTCGTATGCGTACATGAATAGAAAAGAATCTAAGATGTATCTAAGTAGACTAAGATACTCTATTGTCTCTATCGCATGGGGTGTTGAGCTGCTGTCGTTTTCAAGTGGCAGCTCATTACAATTTGCACACCCATGTGACTTTCCCAAATTGCTATACAGACAAGATAAACCTTATAAGTAAAGAAACCTAGATTCTTTCTATTTCTAGCTAATACAATTCTAGTAGATGTTGATATTACATACTCCTCGAATTGACCAGCCTTGTCTTGTGAATCTCTTAAGCTTCTGTCGTAGTCTTTGCAGGTCTGCTACAAACGATAGAGTGTTGTAGACCTGTCACGGGCTTTGATTGAGAAAATACCCAAATCAAATAATTCAAGTTGATAGTAACCTTAACCGCAGAGTCTGCTGTCAAAGGAATATTCAATAGTTGACAGTACGAGCTCCCGTCAATGTTGCTGTCGGAACTCCAGACTTGCTGTCAAGTGTGAGAATGTTACTGTCTCTTGCTTCAGCCAATGTTGCTGTCAGATGTAGCTTTGTCGTGACTTTGCAACATTTGCCTTCTTGTAACTTTACTGTCAAGAACATGACAGTAACTTTTATTCTTGCTATCTTCTGGATGTATTCCTTGAGGCTTGAACAAATGTATAAACTTCTCCCAAATCATACAATTATTACATGACAACAATTATTTGAAAACGAAGACATACTTTGGCTGTGACAATATGTTCAACTTAGTAAAACCTAAGTACAGGGAAATATAGTTAAGTTGTCTCTATGCTATCACCCATAAATCCCAACAACCTCCCCCAATTTGTTTTTATGGACAATAACAACAAATTTACAATCAAAACGTGCTGACAACTTAACTAACATAGATCAGAATAGGTGAAATACCATATCTGATAAATGTTAAAGAAAAATCTAGAACATGAAGCTTATGAATTAACTGCAAATCAATTGCTCCTATTGAATGAGCAAATCAGAGTTTAACTTAGCTTGATTTTGGCAGTTTCCAGTTGTTCAGATTTTTCCCTCTCTTCCGAGAGCTTCATTTGTTGCTTTTCTGAGGTCTTCAACTAAAGCTTTTTCTTCTGGTGATCTGGCATCATCTTCAATGTCTTCAATGTACCCTTTTATCACTCGAGAAGGAAATACTTCAGCATCTTTTAGATCAAACCAAGTTTCAAAATCATAAGTGAATGTTCTGAACTTCAGAATTCCTTGGATGAACTTGAAACTCCTTCCAGGAAAAGCATTTAAGGATTCTCCTCTCTTTCTGTCTAGCTTTGGATCTTCATCTCTCTTTTGATCAAATATCACTACGCCATAAGTGAGCATACGCAACCCTTTTTACAAAGCGTTGCACAGAAAGCGTTTCGTTAGATAGAAATTTTGGGTCTTTTGCAACTGAGCTGAACTGGTGTTGCGTTAGATGTAATTTAGTGTTCCGTATTACCCACAGTGTTTCACATCATGCAACACTAATGCTGGTGTTGCGTTAGATATTTTTTTATTTTTATAAATGGTGACGTGGCAGAAGTGGGACCCACAGGTGCTCACGTGGCATTTGCTGACGTGGCAATTGTGGGACCCACAATTGTTGACGTGGCAGAAGTGGGACCCACCTACGCTGAAGTGGCATTTGCTGATGTGGCAGAAGCGTTGCATTAGATACCAGTAGTGTTGCATTTGCTATTTGAAGTGTTGCATTAGATATATTTATATATTTTTTAAAAATATGACGTGGCAGATTTGGGACCCACCACTGCTGACGTGGCAGTGTGGGACCCACAAGGGTGACGTGGCAGGAGGCCCATTATGCTGACGTGGCAATTGTGGGACCCACAATTGCTGACGTGGCAGAATTGGGACCCACCTATGCTGACGTGTCATTTGCTGACGTGGCAAAAGCGTTGCATTAGGTAACAGTAGTGTTGCATTTGATGTTTGAAGTGTTGCATTAGATGTTTATTTTTTTAAAAAAAAACTGACGTGGCAGGTGTGGGTCCCACCATTGCTGACGTGGCAATGTGGGCCCCACAAGGGTGACTTGGCAATAGTCCCACAAAAGCTGACGTGGAAATTGTGGGACCCACATATGCTGACGTGGCATTTGCTGACGTGGCAAAAGCGTTGCATTAGATAATAATGGTGTTGCATTTGCTGTTTGAAGTGTTGCATTAAATATTTATTTTAGTTTATTAACTAGTATTGTCCCAAATGATGAATCTATTTTTTTAAATTATTTTTTCGACGTTCCAATCGCACAGATGTCATGATATAACGATTTTGGTGATGCGGTAATTTTTCAAAAAAATTCCTACATGTATTTGGTTTGGTTTTATAACGGTCAAACCGGTCAAAGTGGACTTTCCTTTTAACTAGTCTTGTCCCGAATGATGAATCTATTTTTTTTAATTATTTTTTCAACGTTCAAATCGCACGGGTGTCAAGATATAACGATTTTACTGATGTGGTAATTTTTCAAAAATTTTCCTATATTTATTTGATTTGGTTTTATAACCGTCAAACCGGTCAAAGTGTACCTTCCTTTTAACTAGTCTTGTCCCGAATGATGAATCTATTTTTTAAAATTATTTTTTCAACGTTCAAATCGCACGAGTGTCAAAATATAACGATTTTAGTGATGTGGTAATTTTTCAAAAAATTTCCTATATTTATTTTGTTTGATTTTATAACGGTCAAACCGGTCAAAGTGGACCTTTTTAACTAGTCTTGTCCCGAATGATGAATCTATTTTTTTAAATTATTTTTTCAACGTTCAAATCGCACGGGTGTCAAGATATAACGATTTTACTGATGTGGTAATTTTTCAAAAAAATTCCTATATTTATTTGGTTTGGTTTTATAACGGTCAAACCGGTCAAAGTGGACCTTCCTTTTAACTAGTCTTGTCCCGAATGATGAATCTATTTTTTAAAATTATTTTTTCAACGTTAAAATCGCACGGGTGTCAAGATATAATAATTTTACTGATGTGGTAATTTTTCAAAAAATTTCCTATATTTATTTGGTTTGGTTTTATAACGGTCAAACCGGTCAAAGTGGACCTTCCTTTTAACTAGTCTTGTCCCGAATGATGAATCTATTTTTTAAAATTATTTTTTCAACATTCAAATCGCACGAGTGTCAAGATATAACGATTTTAGTGATGTGGTAATTTTTCAAAAAATTTCCTATATTTATTTGGTTTGGTTTTATAACGGTCAAACCGGTCAAAATGGACCTTCCTTTTAACTAGTCTTGTCCCGAATGATGAATCTATTTTTTCAAACTATTTTTTCCACGTTCAAATCTCACGGGTGTCAAGATATAACGATTTTAGTGATGTGGTAATTTTTCAAAAAATTTCCTATATTTATTTGGTTTTATAACGGTCAAACTGGTCAAAGTGGACCTTCCTTTTAACTAGTCTTGTCCCGAATGATGAATCTATTTTCTTAAACTATTTCTTCGACGTTGGCACGGGTGTCAAGATATAACGATTTCAGTGATGTGATAATTTTTTAAAAAAATTCCTACATGTAGATGGTTTGGTTTTATAACGGTCAAACCGGTAAAAGTGGACTTTCCTTTTAACTAAACTTGTCCCGAATAATGAATCTATTTTTTAAATTATTTTTTCGACGTTCCAATCGCATGGATATCATGATATAACGATTTTAGTGATGAAGTAATTTTTCAAAAAAAATTCCTACATGTATTTGGTTTGGTTTTATAACGGTCAAACCGGTCAAAGTGGACTTTCCTTTTAACTAGTCTTGTCCCGAAGGATGAATCTATTTTTTTAAATTATTTTTTCGACGTTTCAATCGCACGGATGTCAAGATATAACTATTTTAGTGATGTGGTAATTTTTTAAAAAAATTCCTATATGTATTTGGTTTGGTTTTATAACGGTCAAACCGGTTAAAGTGGACTTTCCTTTTAATTAGTCTTGTCCCGAATGATGAAGCTATTTTTTTAAATTATTTTTTCGACGTTCCAATCGCACGGATGTCATGATATAACGATTTTAGTGATGCGGTAATTTTTCAAAAAAATTCCTACATGTATTTGGTTTGGTTTTATAACGGTCAAACCGGTCAAAATGGACTTTTCTTTTAACTATCTTGTCCCGAATGATGAATCTATTTTTTTAAATTATTTTTTCAACGTTCAAATCGCACAGGTGTCAAGATATAACGATTTTACTGATGTGGTAATTTTTCAAAAAATTTCCTATATTTATTTCGTTTGGTTTTATAACGGTCAAACCGGTCAAAGTGTATCTTCCTTTTAACTTGTTTTGTCCCGAATGATGAATCTATTTTTTAAATTATTTTTTCAACGTTCAAATCGCACGGGTGTCAAGATATAACGATTTTAGTGATGTGGTAATTTTTCAAAAAATTTCCTATATTTATTTGGTTTGGTTTTATAACGGTCAAACCGTTCAAAGTGGACCTTCCTTTTAACTAGTATTGTCCCGAATGATGAATCTATTTTTTTAAATTATTTTTTCAATGTTCAAATTGCACGGGTGTCAAGATATAACGATTTTAGTGATGTGGTAATTTTTCAAAAAATTTCCTATATTTATTTGGTTTGGTTTTATAACGGTCAAACCGGCCGAAGTGGACCTTCCTTTTAACTAGTCTTGTCCCGAATGGTGAATCTATTTTTTTTAATTATTTTTTCAACGTTCAAATCACACGGGTGTCAAGATATAACGATTTTAATGATGTGGTAATTTTTCAAAAAATTTCCTATATTTATTTGGTTTGTTTTATAACGGTCGATCAAATCGGTCAAAGTAGACCTTCCTTTTAACTAGTCTTGTCCCGAATGATGAATCTATTTTTTAAAATTATTTTTTCAACGTTCAAATCGCACGGGTGTCAAGATATAATGATTTTAGTGATGTGGTAATTTTTCAAAAAATTTCCTATATTTATTTTGTTTGGTTTTATAACGGTCAAACCGGTCAAAATGGACCTTCCTTTTAACTAGTCTTGTCTCGAATGATGAATATTTTTTTTAAAATTATTTTTTCAAC
The DNA here is from genome assembly GCA_037693485.1 of Kitagawia praeruptora. Taxonomy (NCBI): domain Eukaryota; kingdom Viridiplantae; phylum Streptophyta; class Magnoliopsida; order Apiales; family Apiaceae; genus Kitagawia; species Kitagawia praeruptora. The sequence continues at coordinate 85,800,781 of CM075347.1, read as the reverse complement.
GTTCAAATCGCACGGGTGTCAAGATATAACGATTTTAGTGATGTGGTAATTTTTCAAAAAATTTCCTATATTTATTTGGTTTGGTTTTATAACTGTCAAACCGGTCAAAGTGGACCTTCCTTTTAACTAGTCTTGTCTCGAATGATGAATCTATTTTTTAAAAATATTTCTTCGACGTTCGCACGGGTGTCAAGATATAACGATTTCAGTGATGTGGTAATTTTTCAAAAAAATTCCTATATGTATTTGGTTTGGTTTTATAACGGTCAAACCGGTCAAAGTGGACTTTCCTTTTAACTAGTCTTGTCCCGAATGATGAATCTATTTTTTAAATTATTTTTTCGACATTCCAATCGCACGGATATCATGATATAACGATTTTAGTGATGCAGTAATTTTTCAAAAAAATTCCTACATGTATTTGGTTTGGTTTTATAACGGTCAAACCAGTCAAAGTGGACTTTCCTTTTAACTACTCTTGTCCCGAATGATGAATCTATTTTTTTAAATTATTTTTTCGACGTTCCAATCGCACGAATGTCAAGATATAACGATTTTAGTGATGTGGTAATTTTTTAAAAAAATGCCTATATATATTTGGTTTGGTTTTATAACGGTCAAGCCGGTTAAAGTGGACTTTCCTTTTAACTAGTCTTGTCACGAATGATGAATCTATTTTTTAAAATTATTTTTTTGACGTTCCAGTCGCACGGATGTCAAGATATAATGATTTTAGGGATGTGGTTATTTTTCAAAAAAAAAATTCTATATGTAATTGGTTTGGTTTTATAACGGTCAAAACGGTCAAAGTGGAACTTCGTTTTAACTCATCTTGTCCCGAATGATGATTGTATTTTATTTAGTTATTTTTTCGACGATTCAACCGCATTGATCTTAATATATAAATATTTTTTCTAATTATTTTTAAAATTCCTAGATTTATTTAGTTTAAAAACTAAAATTACATTTTTTTTAAAATATAAAATCAACAACCTAACACACCATGTCCAGTGTTAAGAGTCTAAGACACTCCTCAAGATTTTGGGCACAGGGCTCGAGGTGAAATTTTTGGACGGAAATGTGAAAATTTTTGGGCGGAAAATTTCCCTCTTAAACAAAATTATTCATCTCAAAATCACTTACTCTACTCATTTGAGTAGTACTACTCTACCCCTTCTCCACTCTCTCTCTCTCTCTCTCTCGTCTACTCTCACCGTCACGACCAGAGTCTTAATTTTGTCTCCATCTATTTCTTACGCTCGAAACACTACGAATCAAAGTCTTCTTTTGCTTCAAATCGATTTGAGTGCTCTTCGATTTTAGCCTTTTTTTAATTAGGGTTCCTTGGATTTGGGCTGTGTTGGTTTCATTTCTTATGTTTAATTCAAACCTCATGTTTAATTGGTTTTAATTTGGATTCTCTTTGTTATTTCAAGCTCAATTTGTATTCAAAATTAAGGCTTCTTTGAATTGAGTTTGAGCTTGGATTTGGGGTTCAAAGGTAGGGTTTTTGGATTTAAAGCAGGGCTTCGCTTTGTAGGTATTATTCTATCTTTTTACGATTTTGTTAAATTCCCCTATTAGATTTTGGCTCTGTATGCTTGTGTAGCTTTATCGGAAAAAGGGAAAAGGCTCTGTTTGTGAGGTCTTTTGGTAACTGTATTTTGACGAGCTTGCTAGATTTGTTATATGTGCTAAATTATATTTTTTTAATGTGTTTGATCTCATTATTAAAATGAGTTGCTTGCATTTGCACATGGAAAGCAACCTCAGTTGCTTATACTGGTAAGAGCTTAACATCTATGATGATTTATCCCCTCTAACTAGTTATGGCTTTATTATGATAGAAAAGTTGTATCTTTGTTAATTTGCATTTTATTTTAAATTTTTGTTGCTGAAAGGGTATTTATCATGATTCTTAAAAGGGTATTAATTATCTTTTAGTTGTTGAAATATTCTTTATCTTTGTTAATTTGCATTTTAGTTTAAACTTTTGTTGACTTTTGCTTCCCAGATTCAAGATTTTGTGGTGTGGGTTCAGGAGCAAGGGTGATTCTTGTGCCATCCATACGTGATGCTAAGCATATGATTTTGTGTCCCCTCAGGTAATTTTTGCTGATCTGTATACATGATTACATGTTTTGCTCAGGTTATTGAATTTTATAGAGATAGTCCATTAGCATTAGAGCTTTAGTACTCAGCTTTATACATTATATTTGTGTACCTATAGTTTAAGGATGCAAAGTGTGTACCTTACCTTTCGAAGTTGGTGCAATATTTTTGTTCAATTGCAATTACCAACATTAACTAAAATCTCATTAATAAATATATGGCAGTAAATTATACTAATTATATCCATTAATTATTCAAAAACAAAATTCCTAAAAAGCAAAATTATTTTCAATTCGAGTAAAATATATTTTATTTTATCATGAACAAATTAATAGCTAATAAATATAAATGCAAACACATAATTTATATGTATAAGTTATTGAAAATCATATCTTTATAGTATCTGAAAAAAATATTAAACAAAACATTTTTATTACTTTAATTGATTGAGCATTATATTTTTGATTATGTAATAGTTTACTGCTATATATCTATTAACTAGAATGAGACTTTAGTTTATGTCGTTATTACAAATTAACAAAAATACTGCACTAAGTTAGGAAATTAACAAAGTGCCCACTTCACAGTCTTAAACATACTCTGCACTAAATCAGAAAGTAAATGTGTTAGGAGCAAAGTACAGGTACGCGCATTGTGTTTTACTTAATAAACCATATCTTTATAGTATCTGAAAATAATAGTATATAAAACATTTTTTATTACTTCATTGAGCATTACATTTTTTATTATGTAATAATATATTGCAACTGGATGTGTGCCTCCCACACAACCAATTATAGTTTGCAACTGATGAACATTAAATCTTCAAATGATGCGTACAACATCATGTTCCTTGTTGGATGCTCCATTATTTTGCTGGTTTATTGATTAAATGGTGGATGATATATGTCTATAATATGAATACACATGTGAATCTCAAATTTTGATGTGTAAGGAGAAGTTTTATAATTTTTCTTAGTCATGTACATGTATTAGTCGGATAATTAACAAATGAGAACTAGCTACTTAATTTTTTATACTGCTGATGCCTCGTAAAGCAGGTGTAATGTATATGTTATGGAATCGATGGACCATATCACATGTGCAAGAAAAATGTTGATCATGACATTCCACCAAATGGTCTGAGCTTTAACCATTATTGCTTGTGATATAATGTAGTTATAAAGTAACTCATCGTAATCTCCACTCGTTTCTCTGCACTCCATGTTCATGCTATATCAGTTTCTCATGTTCTTGGTTAGCAAAAGATGACTAATTATGCTTCACCTTGTTGTGTAAACCTGAATCTTTTATCAAAATTTTTATCAAATATTCATTTAAGCAGGCTGTTTGTCATCTCAATAAGCTAGTTAGATATGGTGGTTAGTTATTTGTGTTGTACATAATGGCGTGTGATGAAAATAGTTAGCACATGTAATATAGCTTAGATATCTACTGCGCTTTCTGATGATGCATTTAACAATAAAAGTAACCCGAACAGAGATGTAACAGATGTTAACATAAATTGGACTTGTACATCTTAATACACGAGTATATGCTAATCTTTGTTTACTAGTTTACTTACTCTGACATGTGCTTATTTCTTATTCATTTCAGGGACTCCTTTTCAGAACATCTTTTTATCTCCTTCCGTTCAGCCGGTCAAACAAGAATTGATCAGAATATTTTTACCAGAACATGGTAAGTTACAAAGTGATTGGCTTAGTTCAAAAGAATTTGCGTTTGACTGGTTATAAAAGGTACTAGGACATAAGAGTGGCCACAAGATTTGAGAAGATATTTACTCGCATCTTGCAATGTTATTTCACAAGACAAATTTTGATATGTATTCAGTATTTTCAGCAGCTGAAAGCTATAGATATCTGTTGCACGGATCATTTGGAGTTAATGAATTGTGCATATCTTCTGTCTGGATGTGACCGACTTTTGTAGGTATAAACAATCAAATTCACACTGCATATTCGTGGACAAAAAGTCGCTCAGTTTTTAAATCAAAGTGATTTAAACACTTTGATATCAACACTCAAGTATCAAGTAGAGGATAGTTAATATTTCATAAGATGCTTATTTGTAAAGATTTATATTTTAACTTTTCTGTTGAAAGTTTGCATTTGTTTATTAGTGTAACTTCTATCAGGTGTGATCTATAACCAGAGTAGATATTATGTGCTGGTTTTTTTGTTTTTAACAAACATTTTTTCTTCTTGTAGTAAGGACCGGTCAATCAAGACTGTAAATTGGTCAAGGAACCTGAATTATCAGTCCAAGGAACTCCACAGCTGGCCTTTATCTCACAGAAAGCGATCAATTTTAATTTTTAGATTCGATAGGCTTGGTTTGGACAGGATGTTTTATGTTTAAACAAAGTAGTCATTTCAAATTTTTTGTAAAACAGTGTTGCATTTGACTATATATGATGTTGCATTATGGTATATTTAGTGTTGCTAAAAATACTTTTGATGTTGCTTAAAAAAAATTAATGTTGCATTAGACTCAACTAGTGTTGCATTAGCATAGTTGTAATGTTGCAATAAAAAAGAATGGTGTTGCATTTGACAAGATTGGTGTTGCTAAAAAAAAAATTTTAGTGTTGCATTAGACTCAAATAGCGTTGCGTTAGATAGTGGACCCACTGCTGATGTGGCATGTGGGTCCCACTGCTAACGTGGCATGTGGGACCATTGATGATGTGGCACCTTGGTGGGCCCACTGCTGACGTGGCATGGACCCTCATTTGTGACATGGCATTTGTGGGTCCCACTAATGACACGTCAGAAAGCTGATGTGGCACTTGATTACATGTCAGCATGCTGACGTGGCACCTGCTTACTTGTTAGCATGCTGATGTGGCACATTGCTTACATGTCAGCATGCTGACATGGCTGAAACATCTTATGCAACCCCTTGTAGCGTTGCGCTTGCATGCTTTTGGTGTTGCATAAGGCCTCTAATGCAATGTTTTTCGAAGCTTCGCAAAGCGTTGCGTTAGGGGTCTTACGCAACGCTAGTATTGGCAACGCCCTTCTAGCGTTGCGTAAGACCTTACGCAACGCTTTTCACGCCTTACGCAACAGTTTTCGGGGGTTGCATTAGCACGTTTATGGCATAGTGTATAACCTCTAGTTCCCAAGCAACTAGCATTTCGAGCTTATGAATAGATCCAGTAACTTTCCAGTAGAGATCCTTCAGTATACTGGTCCTCAATTTGTGAAAACTATCAACATAGATTTCTTGCTTATCATCCTTGATTCTCAGAGGATTATCCAGTACACAGGGCTGATAACCTGCTTCCTCACTGAATAGCTTGTTGATTTTCTTGTAGCTTTCCTTCAGTTGAGCTTCTAGATCTTCAGCACTTTGTTTGGCAGATGTGGCAAGTTTGGTAGGTTTGGTAGATTGAGATGATTTAGCTTTAGCAGCCTGATAAGCTTGTTCTGCTTCATATTCAGCCATGCCAGCCTTTGTAAAAGGACGATGTGCTTCTGTAAGGTTCATATCAGGCATTGGTTCCCCATCAGAACTAACTTCAAGGTCTGCATCATCATGTGCTCTCCAGTCACCATACTTCTCATAAAATTCAGCATATCTTTGAGCATAGTATTCTTTGACATGCTCTAAGATACTGCTGGAAACATCTTGGTCTGTTTCCATGAGAGTGATCATACTTTCCAGAACGAAGAAATCAATTCTTCTCCTTACCTTTACCGTTTTGCATGAGAGATCACGCATGCCTACCACATGTGAAACTATCTCCATAGTGAAGTCTAGTTCTATAGTTATGCATGTAGTTCCACAGTCCTTGAGATCATACTTGCGTATGTTTTTGTTGACTGGGTCCAATTCCACTGAGACAGATGTAATGCTCCCATCAATTGACTTTTTCAATAGTTCAAAACTATTTACTTTTCTCTTATCAATGGGCTTCTCTGTCAAAACTGCTCCATGCTTCTTTTTCCTTGCTGCTGCAACTGTCTTCCCTTTTATCTTGGTTGTACGATAGGCTTGTGCTCTTGTCTTTCTTCTGTTAGATGTGAAATTCTTAACAAGCTTCCGTGCCTTGACAGTTTCTTCAAGTTGACCCTTGACAGCATCTTTCGTCACAACAACTTTGACAGCTTCTACTGTTTGGTTCTTGACAGCATCTTTCACTTGGGTGTCTTCAGCCATTCTGACAGTATCCTTGTTGACAGTATCTTTTTCAACATTAAAGCATTCAACTACCAGTCTCAAGATTCATGCCTCCAAGGCTTTAAGAATTTCTAACTCCCCTTCATCATTGACATCATCTTCCTTTTCAGTACTGGGAGTTTCTTGCTCTTCTTGGGTAGCATCCATCTGAGTTTGTGTAGCAACATTCTCAGATGCTTCTCTCATAGAACTCCTGAATTTTCCAGGTCCACCATTTCCTCCAATTTCATCCTCATCATCATCCAAAGTATCATCATAGTTGCAGCTTCGTCCCATCTTGGCATTAGCATCAGAGATCAGCTTCTTTATGATTGAGCTAATTTCCTCATCTCTTTTTCCTAACAGCTTGTGAATATCTTTGATAGCTTTAACCTTATCACTGCTGATACTGGATTTGAGAAGTTTCTTCAACACTATCATGATTGTTTCAGTGCTTAGTCCTGAGATCCTATCCAATGGTAAGAAATCCAACCTTTTAGCTCATGTCTTTGTGATCCTTCTGAAACACACACCATAAGGATTTTGAATCACCTCAGGGAGTTTGTCTTCAACCATCCTTTTAATTTGTGCTATCAGACTGTCATTGAAGGTTGTTGAATTTCTGACTACCAAGGTTCCAAGGACTTGGAGTACTAGTAAAATATGGAATAAAGAATGAATAGCGTTTTTGGTGGAAATAAGAATATTATTAGACGACGCTATATAGAAGTATTCAGAACGGATTTCTGAGTTCGTATTCATGATCCAGGGGCGAAATAAGTGTAAATGAGCTTCTTTCAATGACTTGATCCTTGTCGGTGCCTGTTATTCAAATTTCACGATCCCTGTATAAAGTTAATATTTTTTATCTTTTATCCTAGTTGAGTTATCACTACGCCATAAACACACATACGCAACCCCCATTTTCAGTTGCGTAAGGCCTGAAAAGCGTTGCGTAAGGTCTTACGCAACGCTTTTGGGGCGTTACCAATACTGGCGTTGCGTAAGACCCCTAACGCAACGCTTTTCCAAGCTATTGTAACACCACAAAAGCGTTACGTTAGAGGCCTTATGCAACACTAAAAACATGCAAATGCAACGCTACAGGGCGTTGCGTTAGATTTTTCAGCCATGTCAGCATGCTGACATGTAAGCAAGGTGCCACGTCAGCATGCTGACATGTAAGCAAGTTGCCACGTCAGCATGCTGACATGTCATTAGTGGGGCCCACAAGTGCCACGTCACAATGAAAGGGCATGCCACGTCATCAGTGGGGCCCACATGCCACGTCAACGGTAGGACCCACATGCCACGTCAGCAATGGGGTCCACTATCTAACGCAACACTATTTGAGTCAAATGCAACACTAAATCTACAATATTGCAACATCAAAGAGTCAAATGCAACACTTTTGTACAAAAAATTTGAAATGGCTACTTTGTTTATACATTAATCCCAAAAATTACAAATCTTACCAACATATACTAAAACCAAGTAACTAATACTAATTCTAACTTCCAAACTATGCCAATTCTAAGTTTACAATTGTATTGGTATATAACACTAATACAATCGGAAAAGATAATATCTAGAGAAAACTAATTGCTTTCACATGTAATGCAATGCTTGCCCTGTCCTGAATGTAGCTGGACAATCCTACTAGGAACCACCTGAGCACACCAGGTTGAGCTGCCAAAAAAAAAGTTCCAAGTAAGCATCACATTTTATTATTTTTCTCTATTACTAACTGTTATATAAATCATACTGGAGACTTAAGGGCATTGCACTAGGTGATAGAAGCTACATTGAACAACAAAGATACTATCAATTTGAGTAATTAAAAAATTGGTTAAACATAATCAAGAAAAAATAAATGCAGCACAATATGTGTATTTGTAAGATACTAATATTTAGCATATCTAATCATTTTTTACAGGAAGAATTTAGGAAAATTTTTAATTAACCCACAGTCCAGTACCTAGATATGCAGCACAAATAGAAAACAGAACTGGAAATAACATAGGCTTCAAGTGGAAAACTGGAAATAACATAACCTTCAAATAGAAAATATGACATAATTTGCAAGACAAGTGTGACCAATGCATGCTGTCAACAAAAACATGAAACAAAAAGGAAAGAAAAAAAGAAAAAAAGCTAACCTTTCCTCAAAATGATTACTCCAGAAGGATCAAACCCGTCTAAATCTTCAGCAGCTTCATTTTGGTAACTAAATATCCTCCAATTTCCAAGATAGTTCACAATACGGTCAAAAAAGTTGGTTGTGATCATTATGGTGTATGTGACCATGATAAGGGGATATATTTTATTAAATCGTCTACCAAAAAAAGGAACAGCATCATCGATATTTCCCATTCTCTGCGCTTGTTATAAGATAATAATTAGCACTCACACATCAAATGTTATAACCAGTAGAAGTGTTTTAGCAAAACAAAATAATAAGAAAGTGAAAGTGACCTTGTAAATGCCAGGTTTCCTTGTCTATTATGATACACACTAAATGTTTAAATGTTTTAGATCACATTTGACCTCATTTATCCTTATTTTGAGGCTGAATTGGTCTTAATTTATAGCATTAGTGGTTGATTTACATAAATGGATACTACAATTTAATTTTATTTTGTTTGTAGGAATTAAAAGAGAGCAAGGATCAACAGAGAAGGAGTCATGATCGAAGAAGGAATGCATTAAACACCTAACTCCTAAAGAGCTTGACTACCAAACTCAAGACCTTTACTCTGTATTTTAAGGCCTTTACTAGCCAGAAGTGAACTCAAGAACTTTACTACTTGTTGAGTTCATCACGATTATTAGTCCTGACATCACGAATGCCACTGATTTCTTGATTTCATTTCTCTAACAAACGTTGGTCAAATTCAACTTAAAAAGATAGAGATTAAAATTAGAGTGTAGTAATGTGTGAATATGGCTCAATATGTGTCAGAATCTGGAAGTACCATCAGTTTAGCAAAACTAAAGGAGGCATGCAGATGTTCCCAAAGAAGTACATAAAAGTACACTTATAAATGCAGAATTAGAAACTACATGAACATATAACCTTTTCAAAAACTGTCTTGTGGCTTTTGGCATCTTTAGGGAGCCTAATAAGATTGAGAAAATTGTACGAAATAGGAGCTGCATATCGTGCAACCTGCCTGGAATTCATATGGAGTGACATGACTTAAAAACCATACAGTAAGTAGCAATACAAATACTGGATTGGACAAAATGCAACAAGGAAGACACCTACCCACATATCATAAGCAAGCTAACTGAACTTGTTTGTCTCGGCGTAAAAGAGAAAAATGTTAATGTTCCAAATCTGAACAGTGAGTAGTATGTGCAGACACACATATAAATGAGAGGTGTATAAGCAAACCCCTGCAGCAGTAAAAACAGAAGGATGAGAATAACAAATGTATTTCCTTGTGTGAACTTGCTTGCACGTTTGCAACTTATTCTATATATACAACATAACACACATGCATGCATTGTCACACAGTCAAGAGTGATACCATTAAGGCAAGTATCTACTTAATATAAAGATGTTACACACATAAAAGTAGTACAAGGAGATACAGCTGAAATGGAAGTAGAAGGGAAAAAAAGATTTTCTGGAAGGGAAAAAAAGCTTTTCTGGATACGGAGAAATGATACTCTGAACATTTGTTTAAAACTCCTTTGTAAATCTGACTACCACTACTATATCTGTAAATTTTTAGGTTGAAAAAACATCAAACATAAAGGCAGGTAAATGTCGCAAAAAAAAAAAAGAATCAGACTCTACAACAGTTACATGGTAGCTTGTGAAGAAGATGCTTACCCATAGGTACCCATAACTCTGGTTGTAATGTGACTCTCTGCATCAATTTATGAGTTGATGGTGAGCCAGCACTCTGCTAAACACAAGTAGCAAAGGATCAGTGTAAGCAGTAAACTCTAGAATATATATATAAATATAATATCTTGTTGTGTTTGCGGACATATCCTGTTACCGGATTTTAACCATCTTTGGATATAAGGTCTATCATACGTATGCAAATCAAACAAACTACAATGCGTTAAAATCAACCAACGAACATGGTCAATCCCATACACAAAACACCCATTACTAATAATAAGAACACAAATTCGAATCAAAACAGAGGATACATCAATGCAGACTGTATTAGCAGATGACATATGCCATAAAATCGAAGAGAAGTATGACTCAAATTCTATCAATTCAGGCTGAGGCTAATGTGAAATTTGTTCTACTGAATCAGTAAAATTCCACCAACTACAGCAAAACACAATTAAAATTCTAATAACAACCAACATTGTTAACAAAATGGACCAAAATTCATAATCACCACTCAAACAATTCATCAACCTTCAATCATAACAACAAAGACTCCAAGAACAAAAAAAGTTATTTGCCTAAACCAAAAAAGAAGAGCCAACATTTGAAGTAACTGTAAAAAAAACACAAAAGCTTCAGCTCTACCAACCACCACTACCACATAAATTCAATCACAATTCACACAAAAACACCAATAAAAATCCAAACTTTATCAATCAATTCAAGAAAACAGTCACACACTAAAAACCCACATAAATCCCCCAAATCCACATCAAAAACACACACAAAAGCACACACAAACCTGTGGGAGAAGAGTACCAAAGTGGGTTCATTTCCTGTGGGAGAAGTGCTTGTACTCTTAAATAACCTAAAGCCTCCACCAATTCCACAAACTCGAATCTGTTATTACCCTACAAACTCCCATATAAGATAAATGAGATCATTACAATGAAACACGTGTGTAATATTCCACGAAGTAGTGTAATATTCAAACTGAGCACCCATAAAGAAGAAAGATACTAACACTTTGATGGATTTTTGGGGAAGACTGTATATGTAGACTGTATATGTTCTATGTTGGTTTGAGAGAGAGAGAGAGGGGGGAGAGAGAGAGAGAGAGAGCGAGAGAGAGAGAGAGAGAGAGAGAGGGAGGGAGAGACCTCGGCTTTAGTGAATCCGGAGAAGACCGGACGGTGACGTTGGCGGAGATGGTCCATATTCTCCGCCTCAAAGAGGAAACAATCGCAGCAGAGCAGAAGCCATAAAATGAAAAACCCTAATTCAAGAAGCTCAAATTGGGGGTTTTGTTGCTTTTAAGATTCTAACAAAAATTGGGGGGTTTTGTTGGTTTTAAGATTCTAAAAAATTAGTGAGTCTGGGGTCGTAATTAGAACACGGATCTGAAAGATTTATGAATTGGCAGGTTTGAATGAACTGAAATGTGTGTGGATATAATGTGTGTGTTGTAATACGTAAAGAAAGAAGGGTATGTGTTAAAAAGTGAGAGCGGGATGTGAAAAGTGGAGAGCGGGATAAATAGCCCGCCCATCTCATTTCATTTTTTTTGATAAAAAATTTTATATATGTAATATGTGTTTTATTGATATATTTTTGTTAATATAAATAACTTTAATTATTGTGCTTATATAGAATATGTGTAATATAAAATTATTTAGATATTTATATTAGTACGGTTGGATTGTCGAACAAATAATTTAAAAAATAGAATCATCATTTGGAACAAGACTAGTAAAAATTAAACCAAATACATTTAGGAATTTTTTTTAAAACCAAACCAAACCAAGTACATGTAGGAATTTTTTTGAAAAATTACCGCGACACTAAAATCGGTTATATCTTGAAATCCGTGCGATTGGAACGTCGAAAAAATAATTTTAAAAATAGATTCATCATTCGGGACACGACTAGTTAAAAGGAAAGTCCACTTTGACCGGTTTGACCGTTATAAAACCAAACCAAGTACATGTAGGAATTTTTTTGAAAAATTATCGCGTCATTAAAATCGTTATATCTTGACATCCGTGCGATTGGAACGTCGAAAAAATAATTTAAAAAAATAGATTCATCATTCGGGACAAGACTAGTTAAAAGGAAAGTCCACTTTGACCGGTTTGACCGTTATAAAACCAAACCAAGTACATGTAGGACTTTTTTTGAAAAATTACCGCGTCACTAAAATCGTTATATCTTGACATCCGTGCGATTGGAACGTCGAAAAAATAATTTAAAAAAACAGATTCATCATTCGAGACAAGACTAGTTAATAAAAGAAAATAAATATCTAATGCAACACTTCAAACAGAAAATGCAACACTACTGATACCTAATGCAACGCTTCTGCCACGTTAGTAAATGCCACGTCAGCATTAGTGGGTCCCACTCATGCCACGTCAGCAATTGTGGGTCCCACAATTGTCACGTCAGCATGATGGGCCTCTTGACACGTCACCCTTGTGGGTCCCACATTGCCACGTCAGCAGTGGTGGGTCCCACATCTGCCACATCATATTTTTTTAAAAAAATATAAATATATCTAATGCAACACTTCAAACAGCAAATGCAACACTACTGGTATCTAATGCAACGCTTCTGCCATGTCAGCAAATGCCACGTCAGCAAAGGTGGCCCCACTTCTGCCACATCAGCAATTGTGGGTCCCACAATTGCCACGTCAGCATGATGGGCCTCCTTCCACGTCACCCTTGTGGGTCCCACACTGCCACGTCAACAGTGGTGGGTCCCACATCTGCCACGTCGTATTTTTTTTAAAAAAAATAAATATATCTAATGCAACACTTCAAACAGCAAACGCAACACTACTGGTATCTAATGCAACGCTTTCTGCCACGTCAGCAAAGGTGGGCCCCACTCCTGCCACGTCAGCAAATGTGGGTCCCACAAGTGCCACGTCAGCAAATGCCACGTCAGCACATGTGGGTCCCACTTCTGCCACGTCACCATTTATTAAAATAAAAAAATATCTAACGCAACGCCATCAGTTAGTGTTGCATAATGTGAAACACTGTGGGTAATACGCAACACTAAATTATATCTAACGCAACACCACTTCAGCTCAGTTGCAAAAGACACAAAATTTCTATCTAACGAAACGCTTTCTGTGCAACGCTTTGTAAAAAGGGTTGCGTATGCTCACTTATGGCGTAGTGTATATATATCCTCTATTACATATTACATTACATTATGCTTTACAAATATCACATCTGAGAAAGATGGCCCTTTGTATCACAAATAAACACAACATTAAGTCGGCCCTTTGTATCACAAATAAACACAACATTAAGTCATGTTAATTACAGGGAACGGAAGGTCGTGTCACGTTGCTGGTTTTTATTTTTGGAAAGTTATAAATGCAATACTAGATTGCGTGGGCAATATCTTATTATGTTTATGGCAGTAACGTAGGACAATGTGGTATTATTGCTCGGTCGCCTCTTTTTTTATGGGGATTTTTACTGAGCTCATAAGCACAGGAGAGGCCACCAGAGCCAACGCTGACGACACCATTGGTATTAGCAAAAGTAATCATATACCTCCTCGTCATCTCTCTCGAAACATATCTCTCGTCATCTCTCTCGAAACATATCTCTACTTGAACGACTTCAGATCGTACGGAGGAGACGTTGTCGCCAATGCAGACACAGTAAACTTACGTTGATTTGGTTTAGAAACCAAGCTGGTCGGATTAGCCAAGGGAATTCCATTAAAACAAGATGCCGTTCTCTTTCTCTCTCTCTCTCCCCTCTTTTGATGTGAGGTGTTTTAAAAGTTACGGAGTACATTTGTTTGTGATATTTAGGGCCGGCCATATTCCTGATTTGTGATATTTAGCATCATTAACTTTGAAAATGTGATATTTAGGTCCTTTTCTCGAAAAATATATACGATATCTATACTATTAAAACTCCTAAAATAAATAATAAAATAATATAATTAATGCTAATTAGTCGATTGTCTTTTTTCACATTTAATTTTAATTGAAGATATTACCTTTTATAAACACCTATAAACATCAATCGTATCATATCTTCCAATCATTAATATTTCTTTTCGAAATAAAATACATCTATCTATACTATACTATTATAAGCAAAACAGGGTATATTTGGTTTGGTACTCTTTTTTTGGTCACTCTTTTTTGGTACACTTTTTTTGGTCACTCTTTGATTTGGTTAAATCTCTATTATTAATAAAATTCAAAAAAAAAACACACATAGCCTAAATAATATGTACGGAGTATTAATATTAATCTATCTATACTATACTATTATAAGCAAAACAGGGTATATTTGGTTTGGTACTCTTTTTTTTGTCACTCTTTTTTGGTACTCTTTTTTTGGTCACTCTTTGATTGGGTTAAATCTCTATTATTAATAAAATTCAAAAAAAAAACACACATAGCCTAAATAATATGTATTAATATTAATCTATATTATACTATTATAAGCAAAACATGGTATATTTGGTTTGGTACTCTTTTTTTGGTCACTCTTTTTTTTGGCACTCTTTGATTTGGTTAAATCTCTATTATTAATAAAATTGAAAAAAAACACACACATAGCCTAAATAATACTCCCTCTGTCCCATCCATTTCTTTACAATTTCCTTTTTGGGCCGTCCCACCATTTCTTTACATTACCCAAAATAGTAAGTTTTAACACTATTACACCCACTACTTCACTTATTTTAACAATACTTTACAGTATTTCACCCACTACTTAACTTATTTTAACAATAAAATCACTATTACACCCACTACTTCACTTATTTTAACAATAAAATTACTATTACACCCACTACTTCATTTATTTTAACAATATTACACTCACTTTACACCCACTATCCTTGATCTCCGTGCCCAGCCATCATATAAAGAACTGGCTGGGACGGAGGGAGTATGTATTAATATTAATATCTATATATACTATTATAAGCAAAACAGGGTATATTTGGTTTGATAATCTTTTTTTGGTCACTCTTTTTTGGTACTCTTTTTTTTGTCACTCTTTGGTTTGGTTAAATCTCTATTATTAATAAAATTCAAAAAAAAAAAAACACACATAGCCTAACTAATATGTATTAGTATTAATATGCACCACATACACAAATATAATAATTCAAAATACAACTATAATAATTCAAAATATAAGCAAAACAGGGTATATTTGGTTTGGTACTCTTTTTTTTGTCACTCTTTTTTGGTACTCTTTTTTTGGTCACTCTTTGATTTGGTTAAATCTCTATTATTAATAAAATTAAAAAAAAAACACACATAGCCTAAATAATATGTATTAATATTAATCTATCTATACTATCTATCTATACTATACTATTATAAGCAAAACAGGGTATATTTGGTTTGGTACTCTTTTTTTGGTCACTCTTTTTTGGTACTCTTTTTTTGTCACTCTTTGGTTTGGTTAAATCTCTATTATTAATAAAATTCAAAAAAAAAAACACACATAGCCTAAATAATATGTATTAATATTAATATGCACCACATACACAAATATAATAATTCAAAATACAACTATAATAATTCAAAATATAAGCAAAACAGGGTATATTTGGTTTGGTACTCTTTTTTTTGTCACTCTTTTTTTGTACTCTTTTTTTGGTCACTCTTTGGTTTGGTTAAATCTCTATTATTAATAAAATTCAAAAAAAAAAAAAACACATAGCCTAAATAATATGTATTAATATTAATATGCACCGCATACACAAATATAATAATTCAAAATACAACTATAATAATTCAAAATAAATAATTTTAATAATATTTATATACATGGGATTATAAAGTTATAAATTATTTTATTAATAAAAATATATATACAACTTAAAACTTTAATAATAAAATATAATTAAAAAATTTACAAGCAACCGTGCATCGCATGGGTTATAGGCTAGTATACTATTATAGCCGGAACATTCAAGTTTTGGTACCTAATCCTATAAAATGCATGTGTTAATTTTTATATTTTACTTTTTTATTACAAATTTATAACCGGTGCTTTGGTAATCTTGAATTTTATTCAAATTATGCAATCATTCAAATGACATGTTTATCTAATTATTATATATTAAATGTGATTTTTATTTTATTTTAATTCCATAATAAAATATTCAAGAGTGCAAATCTAAGAAGAATAATGTTAAAAAATTCAAATTATTTTAAATGACGTGGCAAGTGATTATATGATAAAATGTACTCCCTCCGTCCCATTTTATGTGAACCTCTTTCCTTTTTGGTACGTCCCAAAAAGAATGAACATAATATACTTACTTACTATTTTTGAACACTACTTTTTACTATTACACCCATTACTTCTCCACTTTTTTATTAAATAAACACTATTACACCCACTACTTTCCTCTACTATCTCAAATTTATTAATAAATATTAATAGGTCCCACCATTTTACCCACTTTTCAACTAACTTTACGCTATTTCTACTACTTTTTCTTAATCTCCGTGAAAATCAAACTAATTCATAATAAATATATTATGGGACGGAAGGAGTAAATCTTTTTAATTAACATGATTGATGTAATGTAAGTGGGTCCATCTTTGTACAATCAATTAGAGCTACATCATATTAGAAAAACCTTTTCGAAACAGATTTTGGATTTTCTAACCTTTTTTATTTGTAAGTGGGTCCATTTCATTTATTATATTGATATGGGTTAAAAGTAAGCCCTAAAGACACATTTAATGTGGCATTAATTAGACCTAGAATGGTCCAAACGTGGAGCCCACCAGGTGGGCCCAAACCCTATTTATAATATTAATTTCATAATTAATATTAAGGGTAATAACCAGCTAAGCAATAAGAGTCAAACAAGGATATTACTCTTGCCTGACTTAGCCTCCAAGATACATATTTCAACATGGAAACTAGTTCCTACATACTAGGATCTGGAACCTTCTTCTAGGCGGTGACTTGCCCACCAAGTCACCTAACCCCACGACGATTCTAAGGCTTCTCAGCCTATATATAGGGTCTAACCCCTCATTCTCAGAACTACGTCTTGGCTTGATTCTCAATAACGAGATACATAGGCACTCCGTGAGGACCGATTAGTCCCGAACACGGAAACAGCCATTAAAGCTCGAAGCTCATCAACCCTAGCATTAAATACAAATCGTAACCTAGTTTTTATTCCACAACATTTGGCGCGGTCTGTGGGAAGAAGACATCAACCATGGTTCAAACACGAAGAACAACGTTGACTACCACCGATCCTATTCCTCTCAGCTCTGCTCCGCCCACCACGGATCCGGTGCCCCCAACAACCGGGACGATCGTTTAACATCAAGTTTCTCAACCCCTAGGGACGACTTCCCATGTTGAGAGTACGTTACCTCCGATCATCGACACGAATCAAGGTACCAATCCTCTTCAGGTGGTGGTTTCTCCCTTGGTAGTCGATCCTAACCACCCCCCACATGGAGTTCAAATCCATACTACGGATCTCCCCGTGAACACCAACCCAATGTATGGGCTGCCTAACTACCCTCCTCCTCAAGGAGCTGGACCTAGTGGCCACGCCTTGCAGATCCGAGATCGAGAATACTATGACTACTCCGGCCCCTATACTGAGGATTCATCGTCTGATGATGATGATCGTGATGAAGCCCTGAGAAGGCGACATGCTAGTAGGGAATCAAGGCTCATGAGGCTGAGATTCTAAGGATAAAGGAAGATATTGCAAGGGAACAAGCTAGGCTGAATCAAACTCAACCTCCTCCAACATCAGGACCGATTCCCTTTATAGATCTGAAGAGACCTTCAAGAAGGCAAAGAAGGGCTGATGCCCCAACTGGAAGAACAACAAGGGTAGAAACCCCCAAGAGCAACCCCAAGGATCTGATGCCACTTGGGGATCCTGATGATCCTACACCCCCGTTTACTGAGGAGGTGATGAATGCTCGTATCTCAAAGAAGTTTAAGATGCCGACAATTAAAGCTTATGATGGAACGGGTGATCCCGCAAACCACGTTAGGACATTCTCAAACGCACTGCTGTTGCAGCCTGCAAGTGACGCTTTGAAGTGTAGGGCGTTCCCTCAAACCATGTCGGGTATGGCTCAAAGATGGTACAGCCGGCTGCCTGCAAACTCAATTGGCTCTTTCAAGGAGTTAAGCACTGCCTTTGTTAGTCAGTTTATCAACGGAAGAGTTCATGAGAAAAGTTCTGCATCCCTTATGTATGTGGTACAAGGGAAGAACGAAAATCTGAGAGACTATCTTAAGAGGTTCACCAAGGAGACTTTGAACATCACTGATCTGGAAAATAAGGTGGCAATGGTTGCCCTGGAGCATGGCACCACCGACCTATACTTTAAAAGGTCATTGGCGAAGCATCCTCCCGAGAATATGGCTGAGCTCCAGCGAAGGGCTGACAAGTATATCAAGGCTGAGGATAGTATAAAAAAGGAGGCCGCAGTAAGCAATGGCCGAGGTAACAATGATACAAAGAAGAGAAAGCAGGATCAGGAGTATGATGCTAAAGACAAGTATCCCCGTACTAGCAAAGACTCCGACTCACCACCAAAGAAGAATTTTGGACCGAGATTTTCTGATTATGCAAGGTTGAATGCTCCTAGAAGTCAAATCTTGTTGGAGATAGAGAAGGATAAGACTTTCGATGGCCGAAGCCACTAAAGGGTGACCCCGCAAAGAGAGACAAGGGCCAATACTGCAGGTTCCACCGAGATGTGGGGCATGATACAGATGATTGTAGGCAATTGAAGGATGAGATCGAGTTCTTAATCCGTAAAGGAAAATTGAACAAATTCACTAAGGGTGAGGATCATGGAACCCAAAGGAGGGATTACGAAAGGAGAGGCAATGACAGAAGGGATAACGATCGTGATCGTAACACACAGCCCCGAGGGCCAGTTATCAACATGATTTGGGGAGGCCCGACAGCGGCCGGTACAACTCGAAACTCTCGAAAAGCGTATGCCAGAGAGGTGATGCACATCGTGGGAAAGGCCCCGAAACGTGCTAGGAATGAAACAGTGATTGGTTTTGATGATTCTGATCTTGAAGGGGTGAAGTTCCCCCATGACGACCCGTTGGTCTTAACCCCTGTGATTGGGAACTCAGAAGTGAAACGAGTCTTGATAGATGGGATACACTGATTCTCAGTTGATGGGATACACTGATTCTCAGTTGACCCCGACCAACATGCCCATCTACGGATTCAATGGAGTTGAGTCCAAGGTCGAGGGTACTATTCAGTTGCCCATGACCACTGGACAAGAACCTAAGGAAGCTACTCAGATGTTGAATTTTCTGGTAATCAAGGCAGCTTCGACCTATAATGCAATCCTGGGAAGGACTGGACTTCATGCGTTCAAGGCTGTTGCCTCCACTTACCACATGAAGATTAAGTTTCCAACCCGGAATGGGGTCGGAGAACAAAAAGGCGATCATAAGATGGCAAGAAGTTGTTATGTATCTGCATTGAGAGCTGATGGAGTCGGGGGGCAGGTACTCCTAATTGAAGACATGGATGTCCGTGGTGACGATGAACACCGAGGAAAGCCAGCAGAGGATCTGATCCCTATTCCTCTAGAGCAGGGCGACCCTGATAAGGTTACCTATATAGGAGCTTCTCTACAGGAACCTCTTAAGGGAGAGTTGATAGCATTCTTACAGGAGAATAGTGATGTGTTTGCTTGGACAGCTGCCGACATGCCAGGGATTGATCCCCAACTCATAACTCATAAACTGAATGTTGATCCCAAACGGAAGACAATAAAGCAAAAAAAGAGGAACTTTGCTCCTGAGAGGCAGGAGGCCATTAAGCAAGAAGTTGACAAGCTCTTAGAGGCTGGGTTTATTGAAGAGATTCAGTTCCCCGAATGGTTAGCAAATCTTGTGATGGTCAAAAAAGCAAATGGGAAATGGAGGGTGTGTATAGACTTCACTGATCTGAATGATGCATGTCCAAAAGATTGTTTTCCTCTGCCTAGGATTGATATGTTGATAGATGCTACAGCTGGACATGAGATGTTGAGCTTCATGGATGGTTTCAGCGACTACAATCAGATTAAGATGCACAAGGAGGACATCCCTAAGGTATCTTTCATAACTGACTTTGGTGTTTTCTGCTATCTTGTTCTTTTGGTCTAAAGAATGCAGGAGCTACTTACCAACGATTGGTGAATAAGATATTCGCCCATCTGATTGGAAAAACCATGGAGGTCTATGTTGATGACATGTTAGTCAAGAGCCTACTCAAGGTTGACCATATCAAACACCTCAGAGAGGCATTCGAAGTGCTGAGGCACCACAAGATGATGTTGAATCCAACCAAGTGTGCTTTTGGTGTTGGATCAGGAAAATTTTTGGGATTGATGGTTTCCAAGAGAGGCATAGAAGCCAACCCGGACAAGATCAAGGCAATTCTGGATATGGAACCACCCCGTTCTGTGAGGGATGTATAGAAGCTAACTGGCCGAGTTGCGGCCCTAGGAAGATTCATCTCCAAGTCTGGTGACAAGTGTTTGCCTTTCTTTCAGGCATTGAAGAAGGTGAAAAATTTTGAGTGGACCACAGAGAGCCAAGAGGCCTTTGAACAGTTGAAGAAATACATGGCTAAAGCCCCGTTGTTGGCCAAGCCTAGTCCTGGGGAGACTCTTTATCTATACCTGGCGGTATCTGAACAAGCATTGAGTGCTGTTCTTGTTCGAGAAGAGAAGAAGGTTCAGAAACCCATCTATTTTGTGAGCAAGGTGTTGCATGGGGCTGAGTTGAATTACTCTCCCATTGAGAAGTTTGCCTTGGCATTAATAACAGCCTCGAGGAAGTTACGGCCGTACTTCCAGGCACACAAGATCGAAGTCTTGACAGACCAGCAGTTGAGAAGCATATTGCATAGCCCGAAAGCTAGTGGAAGATTGATCAAATGGGCAATTGAGCTTGGAGAATTTGACATAACGTACAAGCCTCAGACAGCCATTAAGGCTCAGGCATTGGCTGACTTCCTGGTTGAATGTACCATTAGCAACCAAGAAGTCGGGGGGCAGGAGATAGTACCCAACCAAGAGTGTGAGAATAAAGATGAAGAACTTGTACCTGATCTGAAGGAGTATTGGGTGATCTATTTTGATGGAGCATCAAAAACAAAATCCAGTGGTGCAGGTTTAGTTTTTCAAAGCCCCGATGGGTTCACAGTCGAATATGCTTTGAAGTTGGACTTTCCGACAACCAATAATGAAGCTGAGTATGAAGCCTTGATAGCCGGTTTAGGCTTGGCCAGAATCATGAGGGTCAAGAACCTCAAAGTCTGTGGGGATTCAAGATTGGTAGTCTTGCAAGTGAACGGTGAATTTGAGGCCAAGGATGAAACTATGGCAAAATATCAGCGAGTTGTGAAAGCTGTCATGACTCAGTTTGATGAGTGCTATGTAGAACACATTCCAAGAGAAGAGAACGTTAAGGCCGATGCCCTCTCTAAGTTCGCTTCTTCTGAGATAGAAAATTATGCAGGGAGTGTTTACTTTAAGGTCTTGAAGGCCCCGACTGTCAACTCTAAGTTGGTAGCACCAATTGATGTAGGAAGCTGTTGGATAGATCCTATTAAAGCTCACCTTGAAACAGGTTGGCTCCCTGACAATGCCTTGGAGGCACGAAAGCTATCAGTAAGAGCATTGAGATATGCCTTGATTGAAGGCATCATATATAAGAGATCGTTTGTCATCCCCTACTTAAAGTTCTTGAGGCCCCAAGAGGCAAGAGAAGCCTTGGAGGAAGTTCATGAAGGGATATGTGGACAGCACTTGGGGGGCAGGGCCCTGGCTCACAAAATAACTCGTATGGGATTCTATTGGCCAGAGATGCTGGCCGATGCACAAAATTATGTCAAGAGGTGTGATAGGTGCCAGAAGCACGCTCCGATTGTAAGGCAGCCGCCTGAGATGTTAACATCAATCAATTCTCCCATCCCGTTTGCAATGTGGGGGATGGACATACTAGGTCCTTTCCCTATGGCTTCAGCACAGAGGAAGTTTCTGATAGTCGCCATTGACTACTTCACCAAGTGGATTGAGGCTAAGCCTCTTGCCAAGATAACCACCAAACAAGTTGCCCAGTTCTTTTGGGAGAACATAATTTGTAGATATGGGATCCCGCGAATCCTTGTGACGGATAATGGGACGCAGTTCAACAATGAGGAGTTCAAAAAGTACTGTGAAGAAAACGCTATTGAGCTTCGTTTTACTTCAGTAGCACACCCGCAAGCAAATGGACAGGCCGAGGTGGCCAATCGGATCATCCTTGATGGACTAAAGAAAAGGGTCGAACGCTCAAGGAACACTTTGGTGGATGAGTTGCTACCTATACTCTGGGCTTATCGCACTACTTGTAAGGTGACCACCGGAGCAACCCCGTTTCTGCTAGCTTATGGAGCTGAGGCAGTTGTGCCACTGGAGATCATGCATGCATCACCTCGAGTTGAGGAATTTGAACCTGAGACTAATGAAGAAGGCATGAGGCTCGCCCTAGACCTGATTGATGAAGTCAGGGACGAGGCAAATGCCAGAAATGCGGAGCATCAAAAGAAAGCATCCTTTTATTACAACCACAGGATTAAGGAAAGGTTCTTTCAGCAAGGTGACTTAGTTCTAAGGAAGATTGAGGCTTCTGGAGTTGGCCAGAAGGGAAAACTAGCCCCCAACTGGGAAGGGCCGTATCAGGTCAGGAAGACGTTGGGACGAGGATCATACAAGTTGGAGACCTTGAATGGGGTTGAGCTGCCCCGTACTTGGCATGCCTTGAACCTCAAGATTTATTATGTTTGAGCTATCCTTGTAAGGACTTAATTCATTATCTATTTATTAGGAGAAGTAGAAATAAGGTTCGACGAAACCATTTCAGGGCTTAATGCCCCGAGTAGGACAATAACAAGTTATGTAAGGGTTGAATCCCATTCTGAGTTATTAATACAAGTTTGTTTTCCGTTCCATGATTCTATGTTTTATTTATGTATAGAGCACCTGTTGAGTGTAAGCCTAGAAAGGCCAAGTACCGAAAATAAATGAACATACGAATAAGGGAAACAAATGCATAAATAAAACGCCCCGAAGGGCCACAATTCGAGTTAAGTTACAACACAGTAAGATAAAGTTTAAGTCCCAAAGCACGCTGAATAAAAGCTGATGAAAGCACAAAGCCGCATGCGGCTAATAAGGCCATGCAAGGCCGTTCCCCTCTACTCCTCGTCTGATTCTTCTTCGTCTGAGCCATCCTCATCTGAGTCCTCCTCTTCGGAACCATCATCAGGCTCGGTCACCGCCATCGGCTGAACTATAGCAACTTCAGTTTCTTCTTCTTCAGAGGAGGAACCAGAAGAAGAACTCCCCTCGTTTTGGATCAATCTCTTACCAGGGATTGGTTGTCGAACCACTCCAACTTTCCTTGCTGGCGGGGGTTTCTTTCCACGAGAACCCGAAGAGGATGAGTCCTGGCTAGCAACTGGGACAGCTCCCTTAGAGTTGGATCCAGAACGTCGATGACTGCCCTTGGAGTCGGATCCTGATGTTTGAGGAACAATTTTAGTTCCCGAACCAGAAGCTAGGTTAGCTGGGTTGACACCCCAGTTAGGGCAAGGAAAATCAGCCGGGTTGACAACAGAAGGATGCCTATGGCTCACAGCGTTGATAGCCTTATCCCAACCAACAGACATGTTGAAGGGACGCATCTCATCATCATGATCATCGATGAACTTAAGAAAATCTTGGGTCCTATGATAGGCCTGGATCACTTTGTTGGCATCATCCATCCTCTTTCGAGCTATAGAAGTAAGTTGTTTTCGGGAGGATAAAGCATTTGCTTCGGCATGGGCAACCTGAGAATGCAGGTCATCAATCTCTTCCTTGAACCTTGCTGAATCATTTTTCAAGGATATATTCTCATCCCTGAAAGCCAAACCTTGAGTGGAAACTGCCTGAAAATAGGCATTAGCCTGCAACGAAAAGTTGACAAGGCATAAGAAATTTTTAAAGCCTAAATCACACTAGACTTACTAAAAGGAGTGTCATACCTGATATAAGGCTTGAGCGCCCAGAAGCTGATTTTCGTTCATTTTGTCCCCGGCATGAAAAGTCACTTTATCGGGAGGAGTAATCGAAAGCTTGGACCAGTCTAGAGCTAGGTCAGGACTCCCACAAACCGAGTCTTGTTCACATATGCCCCACGACGATATAAAAGGGGTCTTGATAACCCCATCAGCATTACGGGATCTTTTCCCACCTTGGGAGCAGCGCTCCAAGAAATTAGGGATATGAGGCTTAGTGGGATTCAGTAATTCCGTAGCCTTCTTCTTCATCCTCTTGGTCACGTTCGGCTGGTTCTGAGGACGGCTATCAATCTCCTCGGCGGCTGAAATACAAAGAGAAAACATCGGGATAAGAACAAACAGAGTTCATAATAAGTTCAAGTAAGGAAGTTACCCTCAACGGAAAGAAAGCTAAGGCCAGCCTCAATAAGGTTCTTTTCATTCAGAAAAGTTTTATAGTGTGTACAGCCGTCATCGGCGAGAAGCTTATCTCGATCCACTAATTTTGAGTCATCAAGGTCACACACGAAGTGTTTACTATCTTCTACGGATCCGAATCTCTTCACAAAGAAGTTGCCCCAGTCACCGCCT
This sequence comes from Kitagawia praeruptora, assembly GCA_037693485.1. Classification (NCBI taxonomy): domain Eukaryota; kingdom Viridiplantae; phylum Streptophyta; class Magnoliopsida; order Apiales; family Apiaceae; genus Kitagawia; species Kitagawia praeruptora. The sequence goes on along the minus strand of CM075347.1, from coordinate 85,775,919 downwards.
TTCCATTCAAGAACTACAAACTCCCTTTCCCAGAAATGCTGAGAATCTGGAAAGGAGAAGGGATTCACCATGTGTGGGATTTTAGCTCGGTGCTTAAGGCTAACCCATCCTTTTTTGTGGTCAGAAGAGTTAGTGGCCCCAAAGATGCTTCTAAACATTGTAGTAGTCGGTAGAATCCCCAATTGACGACATCTTATTAAAAAAATAGAGATGTACCTCCAAGCGTTGGGATACAATTGACAAGGATGGATCTGATACTCCGCCAACAATCTAATGATAAAGTTATCAACCGGGAATCTGAGCCCAGCATCAAGGGCACCCCGGTGAACACAAATCCTCTCAGGATGCCAGTTGTAGGTCCTGTCTGAAGGGTTTGGAAGACGAACTTTGATAGCACTTGGAAAATGATATGTGTCCCTTATCTCCTGGACATCTTTTTCCTTCAACTTACTAGGACTGTTAAAAGCATCTAAGCTAGCACAGTTTGGGAAGGTGTCCCTCATGATGTTTAGTAGATCTAATAAGGATTCAAATCTATGTTCGACATATGAAAGAGGTTTGATTTCTTCTTTACCTTTAGTTGTTCTCATCTTACTCCTCTTCGACATAGCTTCCATCATGGAGACAGGGGGAGCCATTGGACGATCACCTTCCGACATCCTGATCTTGAAGCTGAAACTTGATCTTGAATCTGAAACTTGATCTCGAAGCTGGAACTTGATCTTGCAACTTGAAAGCTAGAGAGCTTAAGAATTTGAGAGCTCTGAAAAGAAAAAATGAATTGAAATGAAGACTACTTCTCCTCTTTTATAGAAAATGCATGACCTGCTACATTAGGTTGAACCTCAGCTTGGTTCGCGTTTACAGGTCGTCTATCATTTATAGATGAAAAAAGGACAGAAATTATCCGCGTTTTACAGAAATAATCGTTGTAATTCATATATGCCAGAAGAGAAATAGCAGATATAATCGTTGGAGCTGCAAAACAAGTGACTTCTGAAAAGCTAAATACGCTTAAGGAGTTAATTAAGGAGATCAACCATAATCACAAGATTAACAGTGCTAATCATAAGTTAAGGAGTAATATCGTCAGAAGTCACGAAGGACCAAACTGACGACTTAATATCAAGATCGAGGTTTTTGATCCTTAGGATCACGGATGATTTTGAATCCTGGATCCCTGACGACTTAAGATCAAGATTCTTGATCCTTAAGATAATGAAGTCACGAATGACTAAGATAGTAACTTGAAATCAAGATCAAGATTCTTGATCCTCGAAGACCACGGAGGGTTTTCACGTCCGGATCGCCTAGCTAACCGAGAGGCAATCGACCATGGCGCACGAAGGGCCGCGGCCGACCACCTCCCGGCCGACCACCTCCTTGCCGACCACCTTGGAGCCGACCACCTCCTCTGGAGGGGCTTCGGCCGATCACCCCTTGGCCGATCACCTCTTGGCCGATCACCTTGGATTCAAGCCCTTCGGCCGACCACGAGCTGGCCCTAGATCCGGCCGATCACGGGTCAGTTCGTGGTCCTGAATCCTGACTTTTTCAACGAACCTCAGATAGTTTTCAGTCCTGAATCTCGACTTTTTCAGTGAATCTCGGATGGTTTTCAGTACTAAAACGAGGTCAGTTTAAGCATCGATTAGTGCCTGTTAGCACAGATTAGTGCCGATTAGCACCGTGTAGTGCTGTTTAAGCACCGATTAGTGCCTGTTAGCACAGATTAGTGCTGATTAGCACCTTGTAGTGATGTTTAAGCACTGATTAGTGCCTGTTAGCACAGATTAGTGCTGATTAGCACCGTGTAGTGCTGTTTAAGCACCGATTAGTGCCTGTTAGCACAGTTTAGTGCTGATTAGCATCGTGTAGTGCTGTTTAAGCACCGATTAGTGCCTGTTAGCACAGATTAGTACCGATTAGCACCGTGTAGTGCTGTTTAAGCACCGATTAGTGCCTGTTAGCACAGATTAGTGCCGATTAGCACCGTGTAGTGCTTTTTAAGCACCGATTAGTGCCTGTTAGCACAGATTAGTGCCGATTAGCACCATGTAGTGCTGTTTAAGCACCAATTAGTGCCTGTTAGCACAGATTAGTGCCGATTAGCACCGTGTAGTGCTGTTTAAGCACCGATTAGTGCCTGTTAGCACAGATTAGTGCTGATTAGCACCGTGTAGTGCTGTTTAAGCACCAATTAGTGCATGTTAGCACAGTTTAGTGCCGATTAGCACCGTGTAGTGCTGTTTAAGCACCGATTAGTGCATGTTAGCACAGATTAGTGCCGATTAGCACCGTGTAGTGCTGTTTAAGCACCGACTAGTGCCTGTTAGCACAGATTAGTGCCGATTAGCACCGTGTAGTGCTGTTTAAGCACCGATTAGCACCGTTTAGCACTGATTAGTGTCGTTAGTGCCGTTTTATTCCATTTAACATCGTTTAACACTGTTTAAACATTGTTTAAGGCCAATTAGCGCTGTGAAGTGCCGTTTAACACTGATTAGTGTCGTTCAAACATCGTCGTAAATGCATCGGTCGCTCCACGCTTTACGTTAAGATGATATTGTTGAAAATACTCACGTAAGAGCTATAAACTCTGACCCAAGTCTCGGAAAGGCCGTTAAAAGTTCAAGGAAAACCTGATCAGTTTTCCTAGAAGTTGGGGGGCAAATGATATGGGCTAAAAGTAAGCCCTAAAGACACATTTAATGTGGCATTAATTAGACCTAGAATGGTCCAAACGTGGGGCCCACCAGGTGGGCCCAAACCCTATTTATAATATTAATTTCGTAATTAATATTAAGGGTAATAACCAGCTCAGCAATAAGAGTCAAACAAGGATATTACTCTTGCCTGACTTAGCCTCCAAGATACATATTTCAACATGGAAACTGGTTCCTACATAATAGGATCTGGAACCTTCTTCTAGGCGATGACTTGCCCACCAAGTCACCTAATCCTACTACGATTCTAAGGCTTCTCAGCCTATATAAAGGGTCTGACCCCTCATTCTCAGAACTACGTCTTGGCTTGATTCTCAATAACGAGATACGTAGGCACTCCGTGAGGACCGATTAGTCCCGAACACGGAAACAGCCATTAAAGCTCGAAGCTCATCAACCCTAGCATTAAATACAAATCGTAACATAGTTTTTATTCCACAACATATATATACGATCAATTATAATAAAATACATTATTGTTCTGTTTGGCTTAATTTTTATAATGGGTTTATTGACTTATTTTCGGGTAAAAATTTTATATTTTGATAAAAAAAAAATTATACAAGTATTTAATGTATGCTTAAGATTCAATAAGTTGCAAAAATAAGTTGGAAAGTTAAGAATCTCTAACTTTGTCTTAAAATAAGTTGACTTACTCTGCAAAAAAGTTCTCCCAAACACCCCCTATATTTGGACAAAATTTAAAAATATTTTTCAAATTCTATCATTTTTCATTTAAGATAAGTTACATTTCTCAAATACAATCGTGTAACAATATCTTTCTTTACTCTGAAAATAAGGACCATGAAGTTAAAAAAAATGGAAATCCAAACAAATACACGTATTTAGACAGATAGAATTTACTGTATAATTTAGCAATATCTAGCGACACAATTTATTACCCGTTTATCTTGTGCTTATGTAACCTAAATTATTTCTACTACATATCTCTCAGTCTAAATTAACGGTCTATGGGTTTAATTAATACATGTAAATATGGGAATTTAGTTATAATTATTTATTTATCATTTAATTTATTTTGTTTATAAATTAGAAAAACGAGTAGTTAAATTGTAACACCCCAGTCCCACATCGAGCTGTTCAGTTTATAAGGCAAAAAATTACTACAAAGTAAACCAACAAATCATGATCTTTTGGGGGCCAGTGGTGGGCTTGTGGATTACCCAAGTTGGTTGCAATTAGGTCAGTTTACTTTGGCTTATTTCGGATTCAGAATCGGGATCCGACTCGATTTTCGAAAAAAGACTCGGGATTTGATCCGGGTTTTCACATATGGTATTAGAGCCGACTCTCGAAAGTTTGATTCGTCAAGTTGCCGGAGGTGGGGACACGCTGGTGGTATTATCCCACAATGGACAAGAGGTCCCGAGGTGGGGACACGAAGCCAGCCGGTATTATCCCACAATGGCTAGAGAGGAACGATCTTGGACCTATGGGATATCCGTTCAGGCCTGACGAGGACGTCAGATGTTTAATTGGGGGAGTTTGTAACACCCCAGTCCCATATCGAGAAGATTTGGGACTTCTGCTCAGTTTATAAGTCAAAGTACTACTACTAAGTGCACCAACAAATCATGATCTTTTGGGGGCCTATCACTACGCCATAAACGCACATACGCAACCCCCAAATACAGTTGCGTAAGGCCTGAAAAGCGTTACGTAAGGTCTTACGCAACGCTAGAGGGGCGTTACCAATACTCGCGTTGCGTAAGACCCCTAATGCAACGCTTTTCCAAGCTATTGCAACACTTCGAAAAGTATTGCATAAGAGGCCTTATGCAACACCAAAAGCATGCAAACGCAACACTTCATGGGGTTGCATAAGATGTTTCAGCCATGTCAGCATGCTGACATGTAAGCAAGGTGCCACGTCAGCATGCTGACATGTAAACAATGTGCCACGTCAACATGTTGACGTGTCATTAGTGGGGCCCACAAGTGCCATGTCACAAATAGGGGCAAGCCACATCAGCAGTGGGGCCCACCAAGGTGCCACGTCAGCATTGGGGCCCACATGCCACGTCAGCAATGAACCCACATGCCATGTCAACAGTGGGGCCCACATGCCACATTAGCAATTGGCCCACATGCCACGTCAACAGTGGGGTCCACTATCTAACGCAACGCTATTTGAGTCTAATGCAACACTAAACTTCTTTTTTAAGCAACACCATTCTTTTCAAATGCAACACCATTCATTTTTATTGCAACATTACAACTATGCTAATGCAACATTAAATATAGTCAAATGCAACGATTTTTTGTAAAAAATTTGAAATGGCATCTTTGTTCATACATAATACCAGCCTGTCCAATCCAAAATTAAATGTCCAAAAAACAACCACAACGATGCAGCCAACAAAAACCACAACAATGATACTAAAAAAAGTAACTGGTACTAATTTAGACACCGGTGACCCGTGACACTCCTTGTGAAATTGTTACTGAAAGTCTGCAATGGCACGGTAGGGATAGCAAAAGAAGGTAAATTCAAGTCTTGGAAAGCTCCAGTTGTTTTTTACAAGTCCTGTTATCACCTGTAACAGTTTGCAATGTTGTAGTGTTGTAGCCTTGTGCACACAAAAATGTTACATAGTCGCTTTCATAAGCCTGGATTTAGAGCTTTTATGGGATCAATGTGGCCTACACCGTATGCAAATTCGCCATCCGGGCTAGTTGTAGAATTCAATGGATAGGCTGAAACAACAAAATTATAGTTCAAAATATTAGTTTACTAAATTTAATCCAAAATTTCGATTAATGTTTATTTTTAGATTTGTGTATTACCAGTAGTCATGAGAGCATATTTAATTGCAGCAGGAGACCAAGAAGGGAAAAAGATTTGATACATGCAGCTACTGCGGTGGCATGTGGACTAGCTGTTTATGCACAAGACAAAATCACTTAATAAAATTCTGAATTTATGCTAGTATAAATTATTTCCACAAAGTAAACATTAGTAAAAAAAAATAGCAATGACAAACTGTTAAAAGGAATAGTATTAACAAATAACAGACAAGCCTAATAAAACATAATAAGAAAGCCCAATATAGACCGTAATAAGGTGACATCAAAGACTAACTAAGTGGGAAAACAATATATCAATGGTGATAGAGGAGTTATAGAGTACATCAAAAGAATAAAAAATCAAAAGCAAGAACTTAGGCTGCAAAGATATTAAAAGAAATCATAATCTAATACCCAAGAACTATAATTTAATGCACATGAACAAATTGAAACACAATAGAGAAGCAAGTAAATGTAAATTTTGACAGCGTAGAATAGCAAGATACCAAATAATTCCATTCATGCAGAACACTTGTGAACCATGACATATACGGATCCAACAGCACTCATAAAGCATGATAAGTAACTACGAAAGAGAGTTAATAATCTGTTGTGACTTTTAACAAGCACATGAGATTTGATAAGTCCTGGATTCTTGTTGTCTGCTTTGCCCCATTTTGCAAGTGAACCACCAACACAAATTTAAAGAGCGGAATGGAGAACTCTAACAAGTTTTCATGTAATAAACTTTCTTGATTTTCCTTCTCTAGATTTGCAACTCCTGGCATTCTTACTTTTTCAGTGTGATGATAATTTTCTGGTATGTTCGCTTTCATAATCTTGTTCTCAAAAAAAAAAAATCACATATCTACCAAGAATGATCCCTCAAATAGTCAAACTACAATCAAATTATAGCAGGGTTAGATTCATACTTCTAAGTAAATGAGGTGCCAACATCTTGTGAAGCCTTGATATCTGCTCTTCTTGATTGATATCCTTAAACTCCTCTTGAAAGTCCTCTAGACTTCCAAACTGCAATAATTCTATCTAGCAATACAGAATTGTAAAGAAACAGATAGGTATTGGAACAATATATATAAAGAAAGACATGTTGTGGTACATTACCAATATTGTGAGGTGTGGAAGACCCTGAGCCTGTTGATGTGGATTATAAAATATCCTAGCAGCGGTCAATGACTTGGCAATGTGTTTAGCAATTTCCTCGTACTGTTAATTCCTATCAATTTCAATTCACAAACCCTAATTTATCAAAATCAAACCACCCAATATATAAACATATACAACTCATCAACATACGAAACATATCACATACAAAAACACAAAACAGAATTCGAAGGACTTACACTTGTCGCACACCATGTTGATTCCTGTCTTAATAATCCCCAACTCAAAGAGATACAAAATTTAAATAATTTACAACAATCAATTTATCTTAATTTATATATGTTCAAGAATTGATTTAAACATTTCCTGTTTAAAAAACAAACCAGGTATAGAGAAATAAATATCGAGAGAGATAGACAGGGAGAACGACATAGTGACATAGATTGTTACCTGTTTAAGAAAAATGAACGAGCTTTAAATTAACACTACAACATATAAAAGAATTAGGATTTTTTTGTGAGAGATATCGCTAAAGAATAAAGAGGGATAGAGAGATGGAGAGGGAGAGAGAAAGAAGGAGATAAAGATAGAGTTTTACCTGTTTTCCTTGAGAGCATATTTATCAGTACAATAATTGAGAGAACGAGCATTGAGAGTTGTGTAGGAGAGCATTGAGCGGGTAATGAAAAGTTGAAAATAAAGAGGGCAAAATTATGAGCGGTTATGAGCGGGATCTTAGCCGCCTAAGTTATATTTTGGAAGTATAGTAAAACCTCGTTAAATTAAGATAAATTAATATTTTTAATGTAAATTTTTGGTCCCAACATAATGATGATAATATTAATTTAACCTCGGTTAATTAATAACCTCTATAAATTAATAGAATTTGCCGGTCCCAATAATATCATTCGGGACAATACTAGTTAAAAGGAAAGTTGACTTTGACCGGTTTGATCGTTGCCAAACCAGACCAAATAAAAATAGGAAATTTTTAAAAAAATTACAACATCACTAAAATCGTTACATCTTGACACCCGTGTGATTGGAACGTCGAAAAAATAATTTAAAAAAATAAATTCATCATTCAGTACAAGACTAGTTAAAAGTAAGGTCGACTTTGACCGGTTTGACCGTTACCAAACCAAACCAACTACAGGTAGGAATTTTTTTAAAAAATTACCACATCACTAAAATCGTTATATCTTGACACCCGTGCGATTGGAACGTCGAAAAAAAAATTTTAAAAAATAGATTCATTATTCGGTACAAGACTAGTTAAAAGGAAGGTCGACTTTGACCGTTACCAAACCAAACCAAATACATGTAGGAAATTTTTTAAAAAATTACCACATCACTAAAATCGTTATATCTTGTCACCCGTGTGATTGGAACGTCAAAAAAATAATTTAAAAAAATAGATTCATCATTTGGGACAAGACTAATTAAAAGGAAAGTCCACTTTGACCGGTTTGACCGTTATAAAACCAAACCAAGTACATGTAGGAATTTTTTTGAAAAATTATCGCGTCACTAAAATCATTATATCTTGACATCCGTGCGATTGGAACGTCGAAAAAATAATTTAAAAAAATAGATTCATCATTCGGGACAAGACTAGTTAAAAGGAAAGTCCACTTTAACCGGTTTGACCGTTACAAAACCAAACCAAGTACATGTAGGAATTTTTTTGAAAAATTACCGCGTCACTAAAATCGTTATATCTCGACATCCGTGCGATTGGAACTTCGAAAAAATAATTAAAAAAAATAGATTCATCATTCGGGACAAGTCTAGTTAAAAGGAAAGTCCACTTTGACCGGTTTGACCGTTACAAAATCAAACCAAGTACATGTAGGAATTTTTTTGAAAAATTACCGCGACACTAAAATCGTTATATCTTGACATCCGTGTGATTAGAACGTTGAAAAAATAATTTAAAAAAATAGATTCATCATTCGGGACAAGACTAGTTAAAAGTAAAGTCCACTTCGACCGGTTTGACCATTATAAAACCAAACCAAGTACATGTAGGAATTTTTTTGAAAAATTACCGCATCACTAAAATCATTATATCTTGACATCCGTGCGATTGGAACGTCGAAAAAGTAATTTAAAAAATAGATTCATCATTCGGGACAAGACTAGTTTAAAGGAAAGTCCACTTTGACCGGTTTGACCATTTCAAAACCAAACCAAGTACATGTAGGAATGTTTTTGAAAAATTCCAGCGACACTAAAATCATTATATCTTGACATCCATGCGATTGGAACGTTGAAAAAATAATTTAAAAAAATAGATTCATCATTCGGGACAAGACTAGTTAATAAAAGAAAATAAATATCTAATGCAACACTTCAAACAGCAAATGCAACACTACTGATACCTAATGCAACGCTTCTGCCACGTCAGCAAATGCCACGTCAGCATTAGTGGGTCTCACTTCTGCCACGTCAGCAATTGTGGGTCCCACAATTGCCACATTAGCATGATGGGCCTCCTGCCACGTCACCCTTGTGGGTCCCACACTGCCACGTCAGCGGTGGTGGGTCCCACGTCTGCCACGTCATATTTTTTTTAAAAAATATAAATTTATCTAATGCAACACTTCAAATAGCAAATGCAACACTACTGGTATCTAATGCAACGCTTTTGCCACATCAGCAAATGCCACGTCAGCAAAGGTGGGCCCCACTTCTGCCACATCAGCAATTGTGGGTCCCACAATTGCCACGTCAGCAAATGCCACGTCAGCACATGTGGGTCCCACTTCTGCCACGTCACCATTTATTAAAATAAAAAAGTATCTAACGCAACACCAGCAGTTAGTGTTGGATGATGTGAAACACTATGGGTAATATGCAACACTAAATTATATCTAACGCAACACCAGTTCAGCTCAGTTGCAAAAGACCCAAAATTTCTATCTAACGAAACGCTTTATGTGCAACGCTTTGTAAAAAGGGTTGCGTATGCTCACTTATGGCGTACTGTGTGGTGGGCTTGTGCATTACCCACGTTGGCTGCAATTAGGTTAGTTTACTTTGGCTTTTTTCGGATTCGGAATCGGGATCCGACCCGATTTTTGAAAAAAGACTCGGGATTTGACCCGGGTTTTCACAAATACCAACTGTGACGACCCGAAATTTTGTACTAATAATCGTTGATTAAAAAGTAAAAACAAGTCTCAAATGTCATAAAATATCAAACATAATATCTAAATGTGACATTGCAACGGAGCTAGAATAAATGGTCTGATACAAATCCAAATAAAAGGAAACACAACTCCAAAAGTAAAACATGATCACTAAAACATTATTCCGAAATACTTGCTCATATAAAGTCCATTTCTCCCAGTTTCCAAAAGCTAAGCACCTGAAAATTTGTAAGTAATGAGCTATACTAGCCCGACAAGAAAACAATGTTAACTCGAATAACTTGTAGAAGAGGGGGTTGAATACAAGTTATATAATCGTGTCTGATTTTTTCTTGATTATATGAACAAGAATAAACGAACAAATCAAACTCTGTTTGTATTAATAAGATCAAATACAAACTCTACCAAAGGTGTACAATACCTTTAGCAGCTGCTGACAATACAAATCTCTCTCTCTCTGTTTGTACTCTCGTATACTCACGATTACAAACCTCATGAACACTTTTTACAATGATATAGAGAGAGTATTTATAATGCCACCTATCAACTAATAACAGAAAGATATAATCTATACATGACAATGTTCTGCCTTCTAGTCGATAGTTTCCTTCAATAGAAAACTCTTTCCTTCATAATATCTTCTTGCTTGTTCTTCAAAAAACGATCCTGTTTTATAGCACTTGCCAGTTTTTGTAGCATCCATAATGACATCATCAGTAACAAGACTGATATCAGGATTTCATCTTGCATCAGTATCTGATCATCATCAGTATCAGACCGTCATCAGGATTTGCGCTTTGTTCCTGACATGTAGTCTCCGATACACTGTTCATTCCTGACTAAACAGTACAGATAACTGTCTTACACATAAATCCTATATATATTGCTAAATCCTTTATAAGATCAGGATTACAAGAAGTATAATGTGTAAATTCTATTCTTAACATCACAACTTATGAATTATTCCTAACAATCTCCCCCTATTTATGCTTTAAAATCTAAAGCATAAATCTAAGTTGTGGATGTCAAAACATATAACAATACAACCAGAATTGAATTTATGAATGTAGAATTATGAAGTTAAGTACCTCCTTCCCAGATGTAGACATTTATCTAGTACTTAGAAGAAAGAATTTTAACTATTAATGCTGCTCTTCCTTTACCACTCGCTAACTGAGATTCACCACGGTCACTCCTAGTTCTTCTTTTTACTTCCCTTTGTCTGCTCTTTATCTCCCCCAGTCTGATGGTGTTATTGTTGTTGTTGTCTTTGAATTGTCTTTATCTCCCCCTTTTTGACATCAGCAACATTAATACCAAGAGATTCAGAAACAGAACAAATGATATTCATCAGAACTGCTTGATTTTCCATAATTGTGACTTGGTTATCTTCAAGTGATTGAAGTCTTGTTTGCATAGCAATTTGAGAATTCTGAATATCTTTCAAAATATCAGAATGAACTTCAATGTTGGAAGTGCTTCTAGTATCTTCAGAATCAGAATCAGAAAGAACTATATCTTCAAGTCTTGTAGAAGAAGTTGCTTGAGTTGTATGATATTCAAGTAATAAAACCTTATTAGAAGTATCAACATCTTCATCTTTCTGATCTGGAGCTGAAACATGATCATTATCTCCTTCACCAGTATTCTGTGTACTAACATCTTCAAATCCTGACTCCTCCTTAGAGTGATCAGAGACTATAGATGTCTCAATTCTAGCAGATATTGGAAGTACATACAAAGGAACACTAGGATCATTAGGAACTTCATCTGGTACATATGTATCAAGAGATTGCTTTATCCTGGCACCTCTTCTGTTAATGATTCCTGCAAGCCTCTCTTTTTGCTTTTGAGCTTAAACTTCTGGCTTTGCATTGTGATGTGCTAGGTCATTCTTCTGATACATTTTGATGAATGAATAAGTACCAGCATCCATATCCAAATTTTCAGACCAAGATTCAGGAAAAACCTGATCCCAGAAATCAAATGATGGTTTCCTAATTTTCTCTCCCTTACTATGGAGTTGATCATCCATACCCTCATTCTCACTTTGACTTACTAAAGTCAACACTCTTTCTACCTCACCTTTTGCCTGGTCAGGAGCCAGCCTCTCAGTTTGTGGATCTAAGTCCATCTTTTCAAGTGTATCACTCAAATTTGGATAAGTGCTCTCATGACCTACAGAAAAATAGAGTTTAGAAGGAGTTTTTATACCTGAACTCACATGGAGAGAGGGTTCCTCATTTGGCATGGGGCTTGAGGTTTTTTCCAAGGAGTGAGCTGCTATAATCTCTGAACCCTTACAATCATCTTCTTTCTTTCCAGAGACTACAGGCTCCAGTATACCACTTTCAGGTTCTTTACTAGACTCTGATGTCTTCAGTAATACTTCATTAGACACCATAGTTAGTATGTCACCGTCTTTAAGTGTTGTTTGCTGAGACTCACCCTCAAGGTGGATAGACTCTGACTGAACAATGTTTGTTTGATCTTCAAGAAAACCAGTCAAAGTTATTCCTCCCATATCATAGGGTTTCTCACTTGCAATTTCAGTCATCACAGAAGACCTTTCAACATCAGCTATCACAGCTCCTAAGTCATCCTTCCTCTGACAAGATGGTTTTTGAGTTGCAGTGACTGTGATCTGATCTTTCCTACTATTCACCACTGGTGCAATAGTATCTTCTGTTGATTGCATTCCTCTATCTACTTCCTCCTGTTGTTCACCTTGAGCTGAGGCATCTTCAATAATGACATCTTTGTCAAATAAATATGCATGAAGTGATTGAAATGCAACATGCTTCGAGAGTCCAAATTTCTTGACTAATTGTCTTCTGACAGATACATAGAAATACATCTTCATTAAGTCAAGTCTTTGATGTAGAAGTCCATATTCTTCAGGAAATGAAAGTCTAGGGACACTTTCACTTAGAAAATTTAAAACTGGCCTGGAAAGCTTCACTTTTAGAGAGATAAGTCCCATAGCCATTCTGTATGACAATGTAGTTTCCCATGAAGAATCAATATCCAGATCTCTCTTGTCAAATACTGACATAGATGTAGCTTGATGTGTAGAAACCTACATAATGTTAGTTGGACTAGACTCTGTGTGTGTAGGTGACAATTGAATCTTTCTCCTTTTTCTCCTGATATAGTGAGCAAAAGATTTATCCTGAGAAGACTCAAGAGGTGTAGACACAAAAGTGATCTTGGGATGAGATCTTTGTTCAATAGACACAGTCTTTTGAGAGACAATATCCAGTATCTGTTTTCCCTTTTTAAGAACTACAGCCTTTTGGGAGACTGCAGTCTGGCTGTGGCTAGGTTTTTCATCTCTTTGTGCTAACAGAGAAAGTTGAATTGCAGCCTTCAATTCTGCTCTCTCAGCAAGAGTTAAATCATCATCATCTTCACTAGAATTACTACTACTTGACACAACAAATCTTCTCTTCCTTACAACTGATGTCTTTTGAGAAACACCAGAGGTTGGTTTCTTTGAAACAATAGGCTGTGGATCAAAATTTGGTTCTTGAATTGTTTCAGAGACTATAATGTTTTTGGCTACTTGGGTAGACACAGGTGGGTTCTCCTCCAAATGAGATTCCTGAGCCATTTCACCATAAAAGAAAGAAGAATTGTAGAGAGTAGGAAGATGAGTTTTAAGAATTACCTGAAAATGATGTGGATAATGAATTGCATGTATTTCATCTAGATTCTTTTCATTGTCCTTCTTTATAATGTCAGAGAAAATTCTCTTTTGGTGTACATAAGAAGAAACACAATGTTCCCTACCAAATCTAGCTTCAACATCAGGAATAAAATGGTTAATAAACATTTTCATAAATCTATGATAATAAACCATTTTCCTGTTTTGATTTCTTAACCCAAGTTTAATACTCATCTGACTTAAGATAATGTGACCAATGTTAATTACTCCGTCATAAAGCAAACTATAAGCAATATGTGAAGTAACAGAAGTAATTTGCTGAAAAGAACTACATTTACCAGTAAAACATTTAGCAATTTGATCAAAGAAGAAAGACCATTCCTTTCTAAGAAAAGACCTATTCAACTGGCTCATGTTGTCTAGAGGTCCACTATAACCTAATTCAGACAACATAGTTCTTACATTATCATCAGATGGTACATTCTCATAAATCAAACTAACAGGTAAGTGAAGTACTGAATTAACAACAGATTCAGTAATATTAAATGAGTCTTGTCCTAAGTGTAGAACAATCTTACCTGATTGACTCTGAGTAGAATCAATTACCTCAGCATTCTCCCAAGATTGTGAAACAGCTGCTTGATTAATTTGTGGAGATGTTGTCAATGCATAACTTAATGGTCCATTCGCCAGAAAGTCCATGATTGGATGAAAATCGTTTAATACTCCTTCCTTGTTGGTGATAGCTGCTACATGATTGTTCATCATAAAATCAAAGTCACCAAATGTGAAAGCTACTGACTTAGGTAATCTTCTCTGAGCTGCCATTGATTTTGATCTGAAAAAGAACTTGAAAAATTCTTGAAATGGATTAGAGATTTTGAGAACTCGAGAGTGTTTTTGCTTTAGAGAATGTGAAATTAGAGAAAGCAATTACACAATTAGAGTTTCAAAACAAATATATTTCACAAATCTATCAGACCATTATCCCACGTTAACACGTAGATTGACAGGTGTCAGTGCCTGAAAAATGTGGTTACCCACGATTTTTGGAAAATAAAATCCAAAATTGATTTTCATGAAATAAATCAGGGTATAAATAATCAATACTGATCAGCTTCCTTTTCCTATTGACCTCACATCAAAATAATCACAAAATACAATGTGATTTAAAAATATAATAATTCTCAAATCCTGATGGTCACACATGAAATCCTGATCAATATCATCCTGATTTCAGAGACTTAATTGGAGTTTCCACGTGGCATTTTTCTTTTATCTGAAAAAGAAATAAACAATTAATCTGAACAAAAATCAATTGATTAGATATATTCAACATTTCTTGAAAACAAGAAACACAGTCACACGCAATAATTAGCATCTGACTTCATTAAAACTTCCAAGTGACTATTCAGCTTCTCACGTCTTTCTATAAAAGAAACAGACGCCTTATGCCATTCTCCATAAACATTTCAATTTCTTTTCTTCTAAACAATGATTCTCAAACCAAAGTTCCATTCAAACCCATTCTTTAGATTCTTCACAGTCGATGAACATCCTGTTCTTGATCATCTCTTTGAAAAGATGACTCTTCTCATCGAACTAATCATGGATAAATTAGTTTCAGATAATATCCAGAGGTTTCTCCTAGAACATCCATCTATTGGATACAATCTTCCCCTAACCTCCTCAAAACTTGAGGATGAAGAATTTGGCCGAGAGTCTGAGGTTGATCTTGATGGGGATGCTATACATTTAAGTTAGCTGCTCTCATTCAAGTCGCCCAGACAAGGAATCCTCAATCCCCTGATGGATTTCTTGAGATGCTCGTTGTCCTGTACCTCAGAATTCATATCAATAGACAAGTATAGAATTATCAGTAGAAATTAGACAAAAAGATGTTGTATTTCATTTCCATATATGTAATGCTTTCAATTAATGAAAATACAATTTCTTATTATCTACTTGTCTTTTGATTATTGAATGATGTATAAATTATCAGTATGCAAATATTAAAAATTGCTGGTATAGACTTAACACATCACAGAATTAGATTACTACACAAAGTAAACGTCAGGATCTGAAACAATTTTCACAATCCTGATACTGACACAATACTGATGACTTCAGCATCCTGATAACAAATCTAATCCTGATGATAATTAACAAGTCTATCATACTGAAATTTATCAAGGCAAAGTGTTAAAGCTAAAGAATTTAACAATCAAATATCGATCCTGACAAGAATATCAAGTCTATAAGCTAAAAACAACATACCTTGCTACTGTTGCAGATGTTAAAGATCTAAAAATTTAACATTCCTAACTCACTTACTAATCTACTGAATGTAGTCTCATCAAGTGGTTTAGTTAGAATATCTGCAAGCTGTTTGTCAGTAGGAACAAAATGAAGTTCCACAGTACCATTCTCAATATGTTCTCTAATAAAATGATACCTGACATCAATGTGCTTAGTCCTTGAATGTTGAACTGGATTTTCTCTTGTGAAGCCATTTTCAAGAAGAAATTTAGACAAAGTCTCATACCATGCTCTTGGTGCCTGCTTTAGTCCATAGAGTGCCTTGTCAAGTTTATAGACATGATTTGGAAACTTTGGATCAACAAATCCAGGTGGTTGTTCCACATACACTTCCTCATCAAGTTTGCCATTTAGAAAAGCACTCTTTACATCCATCTGGTATACCTTGAATTTTGAATGAGCTGCAAATGCAAGAAACATTCTGATTGCTTCCAATCTTGCTACAGGTGCAAAGGTCTCATCATAATCAATGCCTTCTTCCTGAGAATAACCCTTGGCCACCAGTCTTGCTTTGTTTCTTACAATCATACCAGATTCATCTAGCTTGTTCCTGAAAACCCATCTTGCACCAACAATAGATCTATCTTTAGGTCTTGGTACCAGTTTCCATACTTTGTTTCTCTCAAACTCATTTAACTCCTCCTGCATTGCAATTACCCAATCAGGATCATGTAAGGCTTCTTCAACCTTCTTAGGTTCATTCTTTGAGAGAAAGCAACTATACAAGCATTCATTTTGAATTGATCTTCTAGTTCGAACACCACTATTTGGATCACCAATAATCAAATCTTCAGTATGATCTTTGGTCCATTTTCTAACAGGTGGTAGATTGACTCTGCTAGTCTCTCCTCCTAAATTAGTGGTATCTCTTGTAGAAGAATTCTCTCTGCCTTCAATAACTCCCCTTTGATCAGTAGAATCAGTAGATTCCATATTGCTGCAAGTTACTGATCTTTCCTCAGTAGACTCTGAAAGATCAGTTCCTGATGGAGTAGACTCTGAGACGTCAATTCCTGATGGAGTAGACTCTGAGACGTCAATTCCTGATGGAGTAGACTCTGAATAGCTAGTCTGCTCCTGATGATCACTGTGTTCTCTTTGATTTATTTGCTCCCCCTCAACAGTAGCATTCCTTTGAGAAGCAATAGAAATTCCTTTTGGAGGACCTTCATCATCACTAGAGAGTATCTCAGAATTCTTCATACTTTCAAATTCCAATTTGTCATGGCTTTCATCAGTTTGCAAAATTCCAAATTTCTTATCATCAAATGCAACATGAATTGATTCCATAACAATGTGAGTTCTGAGATTATAAACTTTGAAGGCCTTAGATGCTGAATATCCTAGAAAAATTGCTTCATACGATTTGGCTTCAAATTTTCCAAGTTGTTCTGGATGAACTTTTAGGACATAGCATTTGCATCCAAAGATGTGAAAATATTTCACACTTGGTTTCTTTCCTTTGATCATCTCATAGGGAGTTTTTCCATGACTATTTATCAAGGTACAGTTTTGAGTAAAACATGCAGTGTTAATAGCTTCTGCCCAAAAGTAGGTTGGAAGTTTTACACCTGCAAGCATGGTTCTTGCTGCCTCTATGAGAGTCCTGTTCTTTCTTTCCACTACACCATTCTGTTGAGGTGTACCAGGTGCAGAAAACTATTGAGTGATTCCATTGTCTGTACAAAACCCCTCCATTGTAGAATTCTTGAATTCTGTACCATTGTTACTCCTAAGTACTTTAACTTTGTACTCAGAGTTATTCTGAATATTCTTTACAAGTTCAATGATTTGCTGAGGAGCTTCATCCTTCTTGTGTAGAAAGAACACCCATGTAAACCTTGTGAAATCATCCACTATCACTAGAGCATATCTTTTCTTGCTTATAGACATAATGTTTACTGGACCAAACAGATCAAGATGTAGCATGTGAAATGGTTCAGTAATCAAATTTTCAGTCTTGCTCTTGAAAGTGGTTCTTCTTTGCTTTCCAAGCTGACATGCATCACAAAGTCCATCTTGCACATAATTTGCCTGAGGTAGGCCTCTCACCAGATTGTGCTTAACAAGTTGATTAAGCTTCTTGAAATTAAGATGTGAGAGCTTCTTGTGCCAATTCCAGCTTTCATCACTTATTGCTTTGCTGTAGAGACATCTAACAATTCCTTTAGATGTATCACTCAAACTGGCTTCATATATGCTACCAGTCTTTGACCAGTTAGAACAATGTCTCCATTTTGCATTCAAGATTTTGCATCCTTCTCTGTCAAAGATTGACTTGTAACCTTTATCACCCAGTTGACTTATGCTTAAAAGAGTATGTTTCAAGCCTTCAACCAGTGCTACATTTTCTATGATGACATTTCCCAAAACAATTGAGCCATATCCCAGAGTTTCTCCTTTGTTGCCATCTCCAAAAGATATTACTGGGCCAGCTTTCCTCTCAAACTTTGTAAGCAGGGACTTCTTTCCAGTCATATGTCCAGAGCATCCACTGTCCAAGATAATTGAATGCTTCTTTCCTGTGCCCTGAAAACAAAAAGTAACTAGTTAGAATTTTTTAGGACCAAACATTGATTGGATCCTTTCTTACTAGATTTTGAAACAACAGGTTTTGAGAATTTTGCCTTTACTTTACCTGTTGTAGAGTCAACTTTAGACTCTAATTTCACAAACTGTTTGTGACTAGGAGTTTCATATTTCAAGGAATAATAGTCATAATACAGTTCAAGATATTCTCTACACATGTAAATGGAATGAAGTAAACTACCACAATGATAACAAGCTTCTTGTGGTTGGTATTGAATTTTCTGAGTCTTGGGGAATCTGGACTCAGTTTTCCAAGAAGGTTTTTGATTGCAGTCTAGGGCCAAATGATTATGATTTCCACACTTATAGCATTTTTTTCTAGGTGCATCAGGTACATTCTTTTAATTATTCTCTTTGTTAATACCTTCTTTTCCATTCCTATTTCTTTTGATCTTGCTAGACTCTGAAAGATCATCTAATCTCTGTTTCAACTGAGACTTAGACAGAAACCCTATGTTTACATTCTTAGGTTTCTCTAACACTTTCTCATCTGAATTACTATTGTTAATCCTTTTGTGTACAACAGGAGTACCTTTTGAATTAACAAATTTAACATGATTAGGTTCAGAAACAATTTTCTTACCTTCAGATTTAGATGTGCTAGCTTCTACTTTACTATCATCATTGACAATAGCTACTTTTTCTTCTTGTCTAGCCTTATCAAAACCTAAACCATTAACCTTACCACGAATTCCACTTTCAAAGATTTCTATGGTCTTTTTACCAGAATTGTTAATGGTCTTAATCACATCTCTCTCTTCTTCTAGTTCTTTTCTGACATAGTCATAAGCCTCAAGAATAACACTGTAATCATGCTTAGCTTTATCAGAACTTAACTTGTATTCTTCCATTTGAATTAACTCAGTTTCAAGAAAACTATTTCTATCAACTAATTTATCATTCTTAACCTTAAGTTCATCTTTTTCACAAGTAAGAATTCTAAAATTAGTCATAAGATTCTTAAACTCAGCATGGATAGATCTAATTTCATCAGAATTTAAGCTATCAAATGAATCAAGAGAGTGAAGTGATACCTTAACAGAGGATGGAGAAGTTTTCTTTGGAGATCCAGGTTTGTCTGAACTATTTGCCATCAATGCAATGTTGTCATAATCCAATTCATCTTCAGAATCACTGGAATCATCCCAATCCTTCTGTGTGACCATAAGTGCATTACCTTTTCCTGAATTCCTAGGCTTCTTACACTCACTAGCAAAGTGTCCAAGCTCGCTGCAATTAAAACACTTGATCTTGGCTTTATAAAGCTTGACAATTGTACTTTTGCCTTTGTCACTCTTCTTCTCCTCCTTCTTTTGAAAAGGTCCTTTGCTAAATCTTCTCCTGTTGAATCTTCCTTTCTTGAAGGCTTTAGCAAACATAGCAAAGAGTTCCTGTATCTCAGATTCAGAATCATTGTAGTCAGAGTCCATATCAGTAGTCTCCGACTCAGAACTTTCTTTGCATTTCTTCTTCCTTGAATTCTTTACAGCAATCTCTTCATGCTGTTCTTCAGGAAGCTTCTTTAATTCAGATTGAGCAGTAAGTGCAATAGTCTTCATCTTTCCTTCACTCCTGCTCTTCTTCTGCTGCTTGTCAAGTTCATAAGCTCTTAGTTTTCCATACACTGCCTCTAATGATATCTCATCCAGATCATTAGCTTCCTCAATCGCAGATATCTTCTCATTGTAGAAATCAGGCAAAGCTTTCATGAACTTTGTATTCATATCCTCCAAGTCATAATATTTACCATGCATGGCCATCTCATTGATGAGTTTTGTAAACCTATCAAAGGTATCAGTAAGTGACTCACCAGACTTGGATTCAAAGTACTCATACTGTTGTATGAGTAATGTCCTCATATTCTTCCTGACAGGCTTAGTTCCTTCACAGTGAACCTTAAGATTGTCCCATATATCCTTAGCAGTTTTACAAGAGAGAACATAGTTAGTGAGAACAGAATCAAGACTATTGAATAATATGTTTCTCACTTTAGCATCTTTAAGAACATTCTCCTTGTCCTTATCTGACCATTCAGATTTTGGCTTCTCTGCTGTGTGTTCTGGAACAACTACACCATCAATAGTTGCTTGTCCAACGACCTTTGTTGGAACAAAAGGTCCATCTCTGATACCAATTGTTAACTCGAATAACTTGTAGAAGGGGGGGTTGAATACAAGTTATATAATCGTGTCTGATTTTTTCTTGATTATATGAACAAGAATAAACGAACAAATCAAACTCTGTTTGTATTAATAAGATCAAATACAAACTCTACCAAAGGTGTACAATACCTTTAGCAGCTGCTGACAATATAAATCTCTCTATCTGTTTGTACTCTCGTATACTCACGATTACAAACCTCATGAACACTTTTTACAATGATATAGAGAGAGTATTTATAATGCTACCTATCAACTAATAACACAAAGATATAATCTATACATGACAATGTTCTGCCTTCTAGTCGATAGTTTCCTTCAATAGAAAACTCTTTCCTTCATAATATCTTCTTGCTTGTTCTTCAAACAACGATCCTGTTTTATAGCACTTGCCAGTTTCTGTAGCATCCATAATGACATCATCAGTAACAAGACTGATATCAGGATTTCATCTTGCATTAGTATCTGATCATCATCAGTATCAGACCGTCATCAGGATTTGCTCTTTGTTCCTGACATGTAGTCTCCGATACACTGTTCATTCCTGACTAAACTGTACAGATAACTGTCTTACACATAAATCCTATATATAGTGCTAAATCTTTATAAGATCAGGATTACAAGAAGTATAATGTGTAAATTCTATTCTTAACATCACAACTTATGAATTATTCCTAACAAACAATTCGGAAACCAGTGGATCAAGTTCATAATTTTCATTGAGTCAAAACATTATTCAAAAATCCATAGTTCAAATCACATACATTAATTCCACAGCTCGCTAAGGTCACGAATACCCGGTGACACAGTATCATAAGTTCATAGTTTGTCAATAATGCGCCCCTTACTAATGTGGAACTATAAGCATTTACTAACGGTTCATAAGTCAGAGCTCACTGGGAATTCTTATTTCTAAAACAATATACTTGATCCATAATTTAGAAATAAAAACAGTGCAAAAATATTTAAAAGATTTCAAAATAAAATGAAAGTCCGAAAAGTTTACTTACCTTAATTGAGCTTTTGAACAATCCAGAAATATTGACAAATAAATCCTAAATTTTCATTGATCAAATCAAACAAAAGTAATTAATATCTTTATCAATTTATATAAGATAAGATGAGTACGTACGTTAATATCTTATAACAATTTATACAAAAATGTTTGGTGAGTGGTCAGACTTAAGTTAATCAAGTAACATACATATGCAAGTTAATATAGTATATGCACACTGTGAAAAAAAAACATATATAGACTTAATATTAACACATGTTTTTAAATATCAAATAAATAATTAATAAATATCAATCCATACCCAATAAATAATCAATAACGATTTTTACATAAAAATTTAATATAATAATTATGTCAAAATATTATAAATTCGTTTTCTTATATAAAACAAAATTTCTAATTTTCTAATATTATCCAACCAAATAATATGTAATATTAAATGTAATAATAATAATGATAAAAATTATGCAAGTAAGTGAACACATGATATACAATTATAATTAAAGTCATACCATAACACTACGTACATGTAGTTGTGACCAGGTTCATATTTTACTAATTTAATAAATGTCTTGAGATATTTGAAACACACACATGTACATACATGTAAACACATTAATAACATTAAAACATGACATTAAATCTAATATCTTGATGCCAACAGATATGACATAATTTTATATATATAATTATTGAAAACAATAATTTAAAACCAGAGATTGTTGAGTTAAAAAGAAATATGTATTTAACACATTGAAATCACAACACTCTCTTATTTCCTTTGTATAAAAAAAGTATTAAATTTACATATTATAAAACATTTTATAATTACATATATAAAGATTTGCATAAATAAAGCTTTATATTACATATACATGTATTTGAACTTGCTGTGAAAAACAAAACCAATATTTACTTATAAAACCATTGAAAAATAATTAACATAAAACTCTTTAGAATAATAATAATATATAAACGTGCATGGATTAATTATACATAACAAACCTTAAAATGATGTTTGTAACAAAATAATCACAATATTTATAATTTAATCACTACTGAAAGAAAAATAAATGAAAACAGGATATATAGATGATTATGTATTAATAAAAAGAATCATTTAATGTAAGAACCCTGATTTTTGATATTAATGGAGTAGACGGAATGAATAGTAACTTTGTTATGTAAGAGAAGTGAATCCCACCCCCATATATGAATGACGGATAAATGAAGATTTGTAATGATATTATGTTCCCTTATGGAAAATAAGTGTATGTAAATGTCGACGGATTTCGCAAAATTCTATTTTATTATTTTCGTACATTTCCGGGGTATCGATAAATACGAATACTACGACAAGATCATGGTTTTATTATTTTGAGAACCAAGGAACTATATATATACTTAAAATTAGGAAGTTGGATTTTAGAAAGAATATTGAAGGAAAAACTCCACCAAAAATGTTTAAGATTTATTTAGAAAATTATGGAAATTGGAAAATACCTACTAACCATGCAAGGTGGCAAGATTTCATGCATCCCATGCAAATTCCATGCAAACCACCTAGTCTAAGATTAGAACCAAGTAGTTGGTAGCTAGTTAGAAACAAACTAAAATACAAGAATCTAGTTAGTAACTAGTTGGCTTGCTTTTTAAAAGGTGGAGACAACAAGTACCAATGGCCATACCTATAGCCATGTCTAGATTGTACAATGCTAATACATACACATTATATGTATCAACCAAGCCCTTATCTCATCCAACACAAAAAGAAAAGAAAACAACTCCCCCCCCTTAAACATTGCTCTCGGCCTAAGCAAAAAAAAAAAGGGAGAAGAAAAATTCTTCCTCCCCACTTCTCATCACTCTAAATTCAAGACAAAAATCCTAGGTACTCTACATCATATAAGAAAGGTATGCTATGAATTTCAACCCTTTTCATCCATTAGTTTTCTAGTTATAAATTCTTAAAGTTCTAGGTGAATAGTAACTCTTATTGTTCTTGTTTTTGGATCTTGAAGATTAAGCCATAGATTGATCAACCAAGGTGTTTGGAGAGTATTTCAAGCTTTGTTAAGTTACTAAGAGCTTCAAGGAAGGTATAAATTCTAACCCTTAGTAGCCATGGCAAGAACATTGCTTAGTATTAGTAGATCTAAAAGATTGGTGCACAAAAGTGTTGATTATAGTTTGATTTATGAAAAATCATGGATGTTGATGGTTATTGTCATATTGAAAATTATTTCTATGTGGTATGAGGTCCCATAAGTGTATGAGAATTTTGTTGGGAATTTGTGATGATTTTTGGAGTTGGTGGAATTTTGAGAAGAGACATGACTTGGATCTTGAGTTTTTATGTTGAGATTGTGGCTTTTATGATTATGGATAACATATATGTCACCATGAGTGTCATGAACCATGATTTGAGTGTATTAAGTGTTGGTTGTATGGTGGAATTGTGAAAAATGGTTGATCTAAGTGATTTGAGCATGCTGATTTTATCCAGGAACATTGACCTGTATTGTGACACGATTTTGAACCCCCAAATGATGTCCCCTGATGTCCTACCTTATATGGATGGAAAGATAATTGAATGTAGTTTCTGGATATGTAAGGATCATAGCTAGGTGATGTGTGGATTTTTAGTTATGGCCGGAGAAGTGATTTTTGTTTCTGGACTATGGACTACATAAAGTGACCCCCTTGTGAACCTTGTTTAAACACCTTAAAAATTATTTGGGATCATGGAAAAATTAGAGAAGCTAGGAAATACAGTGGTGAAGGCTACCCAAAAAGAATTGGATTAAAATATGAATTTTTGGATTTTATAAAAATGCTAGAGTAAATTTCGCGAAAGGGAAAAAGTCGTTAGTGGAGCATAATTCTAGGAGTAATGGTTATGGTTCGAACGTGGTAACTAAATTAAGTCGAGTAAGTGACGAGCGTAAACGAGTGATGTCATGGACCTATAGTGGGGCTAGGGAGTCATAAGACGAAGTCGTTAAGTTAATTTCGTGTCCCCTTAAAACCCCGTAATTAGAAAGAAATTGTTAAGGTACTAACGAACGATTATTGTTTATGTATAGATCGTTCGAATTCACGCGCTCGACCACCCCAACCAAACCAAGGCAAGTTAACTTTTCAAAACTTATACATATACAAGGATTTTCACTGTTGTGTTTGTAGTTTTCAAATTATATCAAATGCTATGTTTATCGAAGTATTGATGCAATTGAGATTGAACAAGTACATGTATGCTTTTACCCCTTGAACTTAGATTGAAATGTTTTCTTCGGACAACGACTCTAGCAATAGAGGTCGTAGCGGTCCGTATATACTATTGACCGGGGAGCGGTATATTATTATATCGTATCTATATTGCGAAAACCCGAAGGGTCATTCGGGTGGTATCGTATATTCAAATAACTATTATTATATCTTCGTAAATACTCGAAACTCTATCTTGGATTGAAAGTTTATTTTATTAAATAATTATTTTACTAATTATTGCTATTAAATCTTAAAATATCATTTAATAATTATTGTTCACTATTTTAAAAACAAAGTTAATCCAAGATACCTTTTAATACTTTCAAACTCGAACTTTTTCGAACTCAAAACCTTTTCGAAAACCCCCGGTCAGGATTCGCTTCTTGTATGATTTCAAGAATTATCGGTCGACTGATGTCGAACCACAACTACTCTGTTTTCAATCAAAATCTGGTTTTAAAAAGAAAAAGAAAAAGGGGACTCTGGCAGGTGTGGGAATCGTTGACGAACGATTCCCGGGATGTGTAAGCGGCCGTGAGCCAGGCGGTCCATCAATTATTATTCCGGCCCAGGTGTTGCCGAAGGATGATTACGGATGTAGTTTTCATCGAGGGTGATTACGGATGTAGTTTTCACCCGAGGATAGTTACGGATGTAGTTTCTATCCTTCTACCGGTAGAGAAGACCCGCGGATTATTGGACTTGGATGTGGCGACTGATCATCGTCAATCCTTGTCAGGTTTTTATGTTTTCTTTAAGTCCCATTCCTCCACTTTGGAAAAATGCTTTGACACTGCATCTTAGGCCTACGCGCCAGTTGCCGATAGTGTCCTATTTTGATGAGAAAGATGTTGACTTTATGCAGTAGCTAGAACTGCAAGGTTATTTTGAAAACAAGGGCACGTACTGGTGCACCTTTGAAATTTATCAATAATGACAAGTGATTTTATAACTAATTGATACAACGAGTTTAATGACTGTTATACATATGAAATGCTATATTGCTTATTTTATACCTATATTCTTGCTGAGCTATAGTTGCTCACTCTTGCTTGTTTTCAAATTTTACAAACACAACAGCTAAGAGAAATGGCAAGAACCAGTCAGACTGTTCGAAAGCAGGTGACTAGACCCCAGGCTGCAGTCGAGATTCCACCGGTAGGCCCCGTTAGCCGGATTGGTCGGCAACTTTTGTTAGTACGTTTTATTTATAAGTATGACCTGTGCAAGGCAGTGTACCGCAACAAACTTTCAAGCCGCCAACTTCGCTTCATATCGAAGTGTTGCTGGTAGCATAAATGTTATTTAATTCGGTCTGTAATAACTCTAAAACTTTTACTTTTGCTCAATCAAATGTATGACGTTTCTGAGACTCTAACCTGTGTGTGTGTGTGTGTGTGTGTGCGGTGTGAGTTTATTGTGGGGTCGATGGCTGTTTATTTATATTATGTGCAAGAACAAGTATATTGTTAATGGAAAATGGACCGTGAGCGCCTAGATCTCCGACCCCGGATCTGGGGGCGTCACAGAAATGGTATCAGAGAGAAGGTTACAGTTCTCAGAAACGATAGTAACTTAGGGAAGAAACCATAATGATACTAATAATAATAGCAACAATAATAATCCCATTAATACCTAGAGCTCTCATCGAGTTCACAGTCGGGTTATCGGATATAGCCCTGACTTCTAAGGCCCGTGAGGGAACTACTTCTTAAACCCTTCTTTTTGGTTAGTAACCTAGCTTATTTCCCTTGTGTAGATGGAGGATATACCAGACCCTGAGGCCTATGAGAGGGAGCATGATGAGGCACTACTGAGAGAGACTGAGGACCCTGTTGAGGATACTGATGCTGACCCTGAGCTGGGCCCCTGGATTACGATATTAGGGGATACTGATGATGAGGACCCCGAGGAGGAGCCCTTTATGGAGCCTGAGCCTGTTACCCCCTCCCCTGTGGCCACTGATGAGGAGAGTGTGCGATCCGGTGAGGACCGTGTTGTGACACCCCCGCCCTCTCCACAGTTATTGAGCCTCACTTCTTCTTATGATGATGATCCCGAGGAGGACACTTCTAGCGAGGAGGAGCGTGACCCTACCCCTGCTCCTGCTCCTGCCCCTGTTATGCCACCCCCACCACTGGACCTACCCCCGGTGTCGGGCGCTGAGCACGCCTATGTCGTGCAGTTCATGACCCGAGATTTACTTTCTGCCGAGGCCCGACTTAACGAGGCGAGGAGAGTGATAGTGGAGGAGCGCGAGGCGCGCTTGAGGATCCAGGCTGAGATGAGGACTACTGTTGCTAGGAGGACTAGAGCTCGACTCCACAGGATTGAGAGGAGGAGTCGCGATAGGGTTCTCGGATTAGGGATCCGCGGGGGCGGAGTGATCCGGGCCAGGGATGTTAGGCGTGTTGTGCGTCGTGCATTTGCCCGAGTGAGGGCCTTGCTCCGTCGCGGTGCGGCCCCGTGATGTGTTACTTATAGCTCAGTCCTCCAGGTTCAGCTGACATTAGTATGTCGATTTTGCGGGATAGTTGACTTGTGCAGTGGCGTCCTTTCTGACCAGTGGATGAGTAGACTGACCTACATATATGTATATGTGACTTCGGATAGTATGTACGGATGTAGCCCTACTTTTGTGTAGCCTTGACTATTCAGATTATGTACTTGTATTTGTTCCACTTTTGCTAGACTTTGAGATCGGAACTATGTATTTGGCTCTAACATCCGAACTTCGTGACCACCCTTGTACCGTACTTATTTAGTTTCAGTTTCCTTGATATTGTCTCAACTGCTTTATTTCCTGATGCCATGCTCTACTGTTTTGATATACAACTATGATTATACAACTGCTACAAGCCCCAAATACAACCATGCTATTTCAAATTTACGATATGTGATTTCAAATTGTTCTCCACATTTTCCAAAATATTCCTACAATTTTTCTAAAATAAACCTTTCAAAAAAAAAAAAAAAAAAAAAACGGCTTTAGTTATTTAAAAATTTTTGAAAATATTTCTACAGATTGCGAAGTTTCGAAATTTTGGAAATTCCTACAAATGTTTTCGAACCACGTAACGACATCCCCTAAAAAGGGTTTACAGTTTATCGCCATCATAAGGGCACTACGAGTTTCGAAATTTTAACCCTGTGTAAGGAGGAACAATACGTTCCTGACTTCTCTAAATACGGTCAAATAATTGAAAACCCTAACCCATTTTTGTCTTATTATCAGAATCATGCCACCCAGAAGAATGAACACTCGAGCTCACCCGGCCAGCTCTGAAGGCCAGGGTAGCCACCATGGGCCGGAAGGCCACCAAAACCGTGAGAGAGAGGACTTGAACCTGAGCGAGGATGAAGGTAGTGACTATAACTTGTTTGATAACTCTGAGTATGATGAAGAGGAAGCTGAAGATGATACCCTAGAGGTGGAAAATCCAAGGAGAGACCCTATGGAGCGATTCATGGACCTACTCAGGCAGAACTTGGACCGTCCCCAGGTTCAGCCACCACCCAACAATGCGAATGCCAATGCCTTTCGGAATTTCAAATCCCTGAAACCCCCGAAGTTTAAGGGAACTGCAGACCCGGTCGAGGCAAGAGCCTGGCTGAAAGAAATGGAAAAATCTTTTGAGATACTAGGAGTCGCTGAAGAGCAGAAAACTGTTTTCGCCACCTACCTGCTGAAGGGTGAGGCAAACTACTGGTGGGAAGCTAAAAAGAATTTGGAGGGAAGAGGTGTGGTGACCTGGGAGAGGTTTAGCGAGTTGTTCTTGGAAAAGTATTTCCCTAGGTTCATGGAAACACAAATGGAGCTGAAATTTTTGGAGCTCAAGCAAGGCAACATGACGGTGGCCGAGTATGAGGCAAGATTTACTGAGCTGTCAAGGTTCGTGCCGGAATATGTGAACTCTGAAGTGAAGAGGGCCCGAAGGTTTCAATTGGGACTAAAGCAATGGATTCAAAATCGTGTGGCGGTTCTTGAGCTGACAGATTATGCCACCCTGGTACAGAAAGCATCGATTGTTGAGGCTGGAGGTGAACAGATGCAGAAGGAGAGAGAGGGAAGGAAGAGGAAGTTTGATAGTCGAAAGGGGAACTCTGCGGGAGGTAGCTTTCCGAGCAAATTTAAGCGAGGAATAATGTCCCAACCCAGCGGAAACTTTGGAACCAAGAGAGCCGAAAGTTGGAGTGTGGGCCAGGGCGGCCGACCCCAGGGATCATCGTACTCTACCCCACCCCGAGCCCCACTCCCGGAATGCAATAAATGTGGAAGGAAACATGCGGGCGTGTGTAACCTGCAAGATGTGAAGTGCTTCAAGTGTGGGCTGACGGGACATTATGCTAACGCCTGTCGAGGGACTAGTAACAACACCAGTGCTGGAGGTAATTGCTTCAAGTGTGGGAAACCAGGGCACCGAATGAGGGAATGTATGTCCTCTGGGCCAGCCGCATCAAGAGTGAGTGGAACTGCTTCTAACAGGGCCCCTACTTCAAGAACTTTTAACATGACTGTGCAAGATGCCGTGAGGAACACGGATGTGATCGCAGGTACCCTACTACTCAACTCAGTTAATGCGAATGTTTTATTTGATTCGGGAGCTACCAAGTCTTTCATATCTCTAGATTTTGTATGTCGGCTAGGCCTTAAGGCTGAACCACTGAGAGACAGACTGCAAGTAGAAATAGCTAATCATGAAATTATTCCTGTTAACCAAGTATGTCCCGGTTGCGACCTAGAAATAGAAGGGCGACACTTTCGGGTAGATTTAATACCTTTTAAATTAGGAGAGTTTGACGTAATAATAGGTATGGATTGGTTGACAACCCATGGAGCTCAGATTGATTGCATGAAGAAGAAAGTGAGTTTAAGACTGCCAGGGGATAAGGAAGTAGTGTTTAGTGGAAAACGACAAACCCAAAAGTTCCTGACTATGATTCAAGCTAAAAGGCTGTTACGTAAAGGATGCGAGGCCTATTTAGCCTATGTAAAGGATACCAAGAAGGAGGCGCCAAACCTACAGGAAATCCCAGTCATTAATGAATTCGCGGATGTATTTCCGGATGATCTTCCAGGACTACCACCTGATAGAGACATCGAGTTCGCTATAGATTTAGTTCCGGGCACGGCCCCAATTTCAAAGGCCCCGTATAGGCTAGCCCCAGTGGAGATGAAAGAGTTGGCCACCCAATTGCAAGAGCTGTTGGATAAAGGAATGATAAGACCTAGTGTGTCACCGTGGGGAGCCCCGGTGTTATTCGTGAAAAAGAAGGATGGCAGTATGAGATTATGCATAGATTACAGGGAGTTGAATAAGGTGACCATCAAGAATAAGTATCCCTTGCCCAGGATAGATGACCTGTTTGACCAATTGAAAGATGCAGTTTATTTCTCTAAGATTGATTTGCGGACCGGGTATCACCAGTTAAGGATTAAGCCAGAAGATATACCAAAGACGGCCTTTCGCACCCGGTACGGACACTATGAGTTTTTAGTAATGTCGTTTGGGTTAACGAATGCACCCGCAGCTTTCATGGATTTAATGAATCGAGTCTTCAAGAAGTATCTGGACAAGTGTGTTATAGTCTTCATCGATGACATCTTGATTTATTCCAAGACAAAAGAGGAACATGCAGAGCATTTGAGGATTGTATTGGGAGCATTAAGAGAAGAAAAGTTGTACGCTAAGTTCTCGAAGTGTGAATTTTGGTTGAAGGAAGTTCAGTTTTTGGGGCATGTGATTAGCGAACAAGGCATCCTAGTGGACCCAGCCAAAATAGAGGCTGTATCAAATTGGGAGAGACCAACCACTCCGACAGAGGTGAGAAGTTTCATAGGATTGGCCGGCTACTATAGGAGATTTGTCCAAGATTTTGCCAAGATAGCAGCCCCTTTGACCCGGCTAACTCGCAAGACCGAGAAGTTTGTGTGGACTGAGAAATGCGAAGAGAGCTTTCAAGAGTTGAAAAAGAGGTTGGTGACAGCACCAGTACTAGCCCTACCCGATGATAAGGGAGATTTTATGATTTATAGCGACGCGTCCCATAAAGGTTTAGGGTGTGTGCTTATGCAGCACGGTAAGGTGATTGCGTATGCGTCCAGACAACTTAAGGAGTATGAGATAAGATACCCCACCCATGATTTGGAATTAGCAGCAATAGTCTTTGCTTTGAAGATCTGGAGACATTACCTTTACGGAGAAAAGTGTGAAATCTACACGGATCACAAGAGCTTAAAGTACATATTCACTCAGAAAGAGTTAAACATGAGGCAGAGGAGATGGTTAGAGCTAATCAAGGATTATGATTGTGAGATTCATTATCACCCAGGGAAGGCCAATGTAGTGGCCGATGCACTTAGCCGAAAGGAGAAGATTAAGATGATAACGTCAGTGGACGAAGTGATCAAGGACCTCGAGAGGCTGGAGATTGAGGTGAGGTTGGCAGGAATTGGCCAAGAGAGTCTAATGGAAATAAAAGTCCAACCACCGCTATTGGAAAAGATTAAGTTATGCCAGGAAAAGAAGATAGAAGAAGAAAAGAATTCGATGGAGAAAATTTTGACTGGCGAAGAAATTAGGTGTGAGAAGGACGGGAATGGAGTTATGAGGTACGCATCTAGGATATGGATCCCGAACGTTCAAGAATTGAAAGATGAGATTTTGCAAGAGGCTCATAGTTCAAGGTATTCGATTCACCCTGGAGGCACCAAGATGTATAGGGATTTGAAAGAATATTATTGGTGGCCAAACATGAAGAAGGACATAGCAGAGTGGGTAAGTAAATGCTTGACATGTCAGAGAGTGAAGGCCGAACACCAGAGGCCCAGTGGATTGTTGCAACCCTTAGAGATACCCGAGTGGAAGTGGGAACAGATTGCGATGGACTTTGTAGTCGGATTACCAAGGACCAAGACTAATCATGACGCCATTTGGGTAATTATTGATCGATTGACCAAGTCAGCACATTTTCTTCCAATCAACGAGAGATACACCGTCGACAAGCTGGTGGATATTTACTTAAAAGAGATTGTGGTTAGGCATGGGGTTCCTGTGAGCATCGTATCAGATAGAGACCCAAGATTCAACTCCAGGTTCTGGAGGAGCTTTCAGGATTGTGTGGGGACTAAGTTAAACATGAGTACTGCATACCATCCCCAAACAGACGGACAGAGCGAGAGAACCATCCAGACCATCGAGGACATGTTGAGAGTATGTGCCATAGATTTCAAAGGAAGTTGGGACGACCACTTGCCGTTGATCGAATTTTCCTACAACAACAGTTACCATGCGAGTATAGGCATGCCCCCATATGAAGCTTTGTACGGACGAAGATGTCGGTCTCCTTTGTGTTGGGAAGAGGTAGGAGAACGGAAGATATTAGGGCCTGAACTGGTCCAACAGACAAGAGAAACTATTGAACTCATAAGAGGACGACTGGTAGCGGCCCAAGACAGACAGAAGAAGTATGCGGATCAGACCCGCAAGGACAAAGAATATAAGGTAGGAGAGTTTGTGATGTTAAAAGTATCACCGTGGAAGGGATTGATGAGATTTGGTAAGAAGGGGAAACTAAGCCCGAGATTTATTGGACCTTTTGAGATCTTGAAACGAGTTGGAAAGTTAGCCTATGAATTGGCTTTACCTCCGAGCTTACAGCAAGTACATAATGTGTTTCATGTGTCCATGCTACGACCCTACCATACCGACTTCCGACATGTGATAGAACATGATCAAGTGGATCTGCAACCAGACTTAACATACGTGGAGCAACCTGTAGAAATCATGGATAGAAAAGAACAAGTGCTGAGGAACAAGGTTGTCAAACTAGTGAGAGTCTCGTGGAGGAATCAGAATGTCGAAGAATCAACATGGGAACTAGAGAGCGCGATGCGTGAAAAGCACCCCCAACTGTTTTCAACCTGATTCCGGGACGGAATCCTTTTAAGGAGGGGAGGCTGTAAGAACCCTGATTTTTGATATTAATGGAGTAGACGGAATGAATAGTAACTTTGTTATGTAAGAGAAGTGAATCCCACCCCCATATATGAATGACGGATAAATGAAGATTTGTAATGATATTATGTTCCCTTATGGAAAATAAGTGTATGTAAATGTCGACGGATTTCGCAAAATTCTATTTTATTATTTTCGTACATTTCCGGGGTATCGATAAATACGAATACTACGACAAGATCATGGTTTTATTATTTTGAGAACCAAGGAACTATATATATACTTAAAATTAGGAAGTTGGATTTTAGAAAGAATATTGAAGGAAAAACTCCACCAAAAATGTTTAAGATTTATTTAGAAAATTATGGAAATTGGAAAATACCTACTAACCATGCAAGGTGGCAAGATTTCATGCATCCCATGCAAATTCCATGCAAACCACCTAGTCTAAGATTAGAACCAAGTAGAAAATACAAGAATCTAGTTAGTAACTAGTTGGCTTGCTTTTTAAAAGGTGGAGACAACAAGTACCAATGGCCATACCTATAGCCATGTCTAGATTGTACAATGCTAATACATACACATTATATGTATCAACCAAGCCCTTATCTCATCCAACACAAAAAGAAAAGAAAACAACTCCCCCCCCCTTAAACATTGCTCTCGGCCTAAGCAAAAAAAAAAGGGAGAAGAAAAATTCTTCCTCCCCACTTCTCATCACTCTAAATTCAAGACAAAAATCCTAGGTACTCTACATCATATAAGAAAGGTATGCTATGAATTTCAACCCTTTTCATCCATTAGTTTTCTAGTTATAAATTCTTAAAGTTCTAGGTGAATAGTAACTCTTATTGTTCTTGTTTTTGGATCTTGAAGATTAAGCCATAGATTGATCAACCAAGGTGTTTGGAGAGTATTTCAAGCTTTGTTAAGTTACTAAGAGCTTCAAGGAAGGTATAAATTCTAACCCTTAGTAGCCATGGCAAGAACATTGCTTAGTATTAGTAGATCTAAAAGATTGGTGCACAAAAGTGTTGATTATAGTTTGATTTATGAAAAATCATGGATGTTGATGGTTATTGTCATATTGAAAATTATTTCTATGTGGTATGAGGTCCCATAAGTGTATGAGAATTTTGTTGGGAATTTGTGATGATTTTTGGAGTTGGTGGAATTTTGAGAAGAGACATGACTTGGATCTTGAGTTTTTATGTTGAGATTGTGGCTTTTATGATTATGGATAACATATATGTCACCATGAGTGTCATGAACCATGATTTGAGTGTATTAAGTGTTGGTTGTATGGTGGAATTGTGAAAAATGGTTGATCTAAGTGATTTGAGCATGCTGATTTTATCCAGGAACATTGACCTGTATTGTGACACAATTTTGAACCCCCAAATGATGTCCCCTGATGTCCTACCTTATATGGATGGAAAGATAATTGAATGTAGTTTCTGGATATGTAAGGATCATAGCTAGGTGATGTGTGGATTTTTAGTTATGGCCAGAGAAGTGATTTTTGTTTCTGGACTATGGACTACATAAAGTGACCCCCTTGTGAACCTTGTTTAAACACCTTAAAAATTATTTGGGATCATGGAAAAATTAGAGAAGCTAGGAAATACAGTGCTGAAGGCTACCCAAAAAGAATTGGATTAAAATATGAATTTTTGGATTTTATAAAAATGCTAGAGTAAATTTCGCGCAAGGGAAAAAGTCGTTAGTGGAGCATAATTCTAGGAGTAATGGTTATGGTTCGAACGTGGTAACTAAATTAAGTCGAGTAAGTGACGAGCGTAAACGAGTGATGTCATGGACCTATAGTGGGGCTAGGGAGTCATAAGACGAAGTCGTTAAGTTAATTTCGTGTCCCCTTAAAACCCCGTAATTAGAAAGAAATTGTTAAGGTACTAACGAACGATTATTGTTTATGTATAGATCGTTCGAATTCACGCGCTCGACCACCCCAACCAAACCAAGGCAAGTTAACTTTTCAAAACTTATACATATACAAGGATTTTCACTGTTGTGTTTGTAGTTTTCAAATTATATCAAATGCTATGTTTATCGAAGTATTGATGCAATTGAGATTGAACAAGTACATGTATGCTTTTACCCCTTGAACTTAGATTGAAATGTTTTCTTCGGACAACGACTCTAGCAATAGAGGTCGTAGCGGTCCGTATATACTATTGACCGGGGAGCGGTATATTATTATATCGTATCTATATTGCGAAAACCCGAAGGGTCATTCGGGTGGTATCGTATATTCAAATAACTATTATTATATCTTCGTAAATACTCGAAACTCTATCTTGGATTGAAAGTTTATTTTATTAAATAATTATTTTACTAATTATTGCTATTAAATCTTAAAATATCATTTAATAATTATTGTTCACTATTTTAAAAACAAAGTTAATCCAAGATACCTTTTAATACTTTCAAACTCGAACTTTTTCGAACTCAAAACCTTTTCGAAAACCCCCGGTCAGGATTCGCTTCTTGTATGATTTCAAGAATTATCGGTCGACTGATGTCGAACCACAACTACTCTGTTTTCAATCAAAATCTGGTTTTAAAAAGAAAAAGAAAAAGGGGACTCTGGCAGGTGTGGGAATCGTTGACGAACGATTCCCGGGATGTGTAAGCGGCCGTGAGCCAGGCGGTCCATCAATTATTATTCCGGCCCAGGTGTTGCCGAAGGATGATTACGGATGTAGTTTTCATCGAGGGTGATTACGGATGTAGTTTTCACCCGAGGATAGTTACGGATGTAGTTTCTATCCTTCTACCGGTAGAGAAGACCCGCGGATTATTGGACTTGGATGTGGCGACTGATCATCGTCAATCCTTGTCAGGTTTTTATGTTTTCTTTAAGTCCCATTCCTCCACTTTGGAAAAATGCTTTGACACTGCATCTTAGGCCTACGCGCCAGTTGCCGATAGTGTCCTATTTTGATGAGAAAGATGTTGACTTTATGCAGTAGCTAGAACTGCAAGGTTATTTTGAAAACAAGGGCACGTACTGGTGCACCTTTGAAATTTATCAATAATGACAAGTGATTTTATAACTAATTGATACAACGAGTTTAATGACTGTTATACATATGAAATGCTATATTGCTTATTTTATACCTATATTCTTGCTGAGCTATAGTTGCTCACTCTTGCTTGTTTTCAAATTTTACAAACACAACAGCTAAGAGAAATGGCAAGAACCAGTCAGACTGTTCGAAAGCAGGTGACTAGACCCCAGGCTGCAGTCGAGATTCCACCGGTAGGCCCCGTTAGCCGGATTGGTCGGCAACTTTTGTTAGTACGTTTTATTTATAAGTATGACCTGTGCAAGGCAGTGTACCGCAACAAACTTTCAAGCCGCCAACTTCGCTTCATATCGAAGTGTTGCTGGTAGAATAAATGCTATTTAATTCGGTCTGTAATAACTCTAAAACTTTTACTTTTGCTCAATCAAATGTATGACGTTTCTGAGACTCTAACCTGTGTGTGTGTGTGTGTGTGCGGTGTGAGTTTATTGTGGGGTCGATGGCTGTTTATTTATATTATGTGCAAGAACAAGTATATTGTTAATGGAAAATGGACCGTGAGCGCCTAGATCTCCGACCCCGGATCTGGGGGCGTCACATTTAATCATATAAAAGAGTTACAGAATAATGAGAGAGACATGTAAAAAGAGTGAAACATGAAGATCGAGATAGAAGAAAAGTACCTTAGTGGAGAAAAGCTGTACAAAAGTGTTTAAATACTATCATCTGTCCAACGTATCCCCTAATTTAATGCATACACTACACCCACTTTTTAAAACTGAAACCCACATAATCTTCTTTTTAAACTGATGCACCTCATCTACTCAACTATTTTTTTTAAATTAATGTTTTTGTTAGAGGTCCAATCTCTTAATGGGCCGAACCCATAGCCCAATATTGAGCCCAAGGAATAAAACAGCCTGTTCCATACAAACGTTCACATGGTTTATGTGGCCGACCGTGGCCATAATTAAAGGTACTTTACCTTTAAACGGTCACATGGTCCATGATCCCAAGAATATTTTATAGTCTGGAAAGTAGATCTACATCTCAACAATTACAAAGGAAAATAAGTATAAAAGGAGGTATGTTTGTTCATAAAATCCATGACTACACACACAACAATACAAATTCTCTACGTTCAAACTACCTTACAAAAAACCGACTAACTTATTCTCACACCGGAGGTGAATCGGGGGGCTCCACCCTCGCATTCTATTTCTGCAGGTCCTACCGAACGAAGCCTGGGAGAAAACCGGTTGTAACATTTGGCGCCGTCTGTGGGAACGTAGAGATATACTCGTATCAAGAAACCTACCAGAAAACTATGACGATTGAAGAAACACCCATCAACGATAGCAGCACCGTGGCTGGAAACAGTCGTTCCGTTCCTCCTATATTTCCGAGGACAACCCCACCCATTCCCCCAAGACTGCTAAACTTTGATGAAGAAGGAGATATGCCAACCCCTGAAGAACAACAAGAGATGCTCACGAAATGGAGAGAGCAACAAAAGGCGAAGGGGAAGCATAAGGAGATGGAAAAGAACAAAGAAACTGAACGTCTGGCAAAAAGAAGGGAAGCCGATCGTTTGAGGCTAGAAGGCCTAAAGCTCCGAAGAGAAGAAATCGAGCTGCAGGAGAAGTCACTACGTGAGGCCCTCGAGGCCGAAGACACAGAGTTCCAAGAAGATCGAAGAGAAAAAAGAATTAGGAACGACGATGATGAATCTGGACAGTCCGAATCTTATTCAAAACGTACCCGATCGAAGGCACTCGACTCATCCGATTCAGAAGAAGGCCCCCACACTGACGACCGAATCCGAAGGCTAGAGAAAGTTATGTTCGGAGAAAAAAAGATCAGCCATGAACCTATAATCACCGAAGAGATAGAACAGTTTCGGCCACCACCCGGAAGGCAGTTTCCAAAAATGCACGAATTCAACGGAAAAGGCGACCCGGAAGACCATTGTGAGAAGTACGAATCACTCATGACTGGTATGGGGCATTGTGATATGATGCTTTGCAAAATGTTCAAAACTTATCTCAAAGGAAACGCGTCCATGTGGTATCGATCGCTCAGACCCAGGTCGATCGCCTCGTACGAACAAATCAAGAAGAAATTTTTAAGGCACTACTCTCATTTATGCCGAAGAGAGAAAGATACAGAGGCCCTGATTCATTGCAGACAGGGGCCGAACGAAGATCTAGGCGATTACTTGGCGAGGTTCAAAGAGGAGGCTGGAATGGTCACCAATTTAGATAGAATAAAAGCGGCAGGGTTCCTTGCCGCCGGCCTAGACCCCATTAAAGGCAAGAAACTCCGATCCTCACTCTACGACGTACCTCCCAAAAATTTGAACGACATTTATCTCAGGGGAGAAGCAATTAGAAGGAAAATTGAATCGATCGGGGGATACAAAGAAAGCAAGAGAAATGTCCCCGATCGAGACGACAGGAAAAACGACAGAAGAGATGACCGAAGGGGTCGAGGCGATGTTAAAAGTAGATTGAATGACACGAGGCCTGATAAAGGGGCCGAACGAAGGCGGGATCGAGATAATGCTGTGTTCACACCACTTAACACACCCATCTCAAAAATTCTCCATGAAATAAAGGGTAAGCCTGGGTTCGTTCGACCACCCAGGCTAAAGACCCCTGAAAGCAGAAGGGACGACAACAGACACTGTGAATACCATCAAGATAAAGGTCATAACACTGACGAGTGTTACCACTTGAAGAAATTAATTGAGAGAATGATAAAAGACAGAGAATTGACAAAGTTCGTCGAAGATCTGAGAAACAAACTTGGACCGAAGGAGAGAAAAAGAGAAGACAAGGAAGCCGAAGGATCTGAAAAGTACAGAGGTGAAGTTCGAACAATATCCGGAGGAACCATACTGGATCGGGACAGCAAATCAGCCCGAAAGAGGTATGCAAGGCAAATCTACAACCTTTACCAATCAACTGCAGCCAAACAACCACTTCCGATCTCATTCACGGAAGACGATTTCGAAGACGTGATATGGCCACATGAAGACCCACTCGTTATAAATCCGGTGATAGGGTAGAACAAGATCTGGAAAGTATTGGTGGACGAAGGAAGTTCAGTCAACATCTTGTATCACCGGACCTATTGCAAAATGAACTTGGGGGGCGAACAGCTAGAGCCATGCCATGAAGCACCGTTATACGGCTTCGGCAATCAACCTGTACCGATCGAAGGAACTATAACACTGAACGTCTTATTAGGAAAAGCACCATTCACAGCGGTGAAAGAAACGAAATTTTACGTTGTTAGAATCGACAGTCCGTATAATGGAATCCTGGGAAGACCAACTTTATCCCTATTCCAAGCTGTGTCTTCTATCCCCCACTTAAAATTGAAATTTCCGACCGAAAACGGGATCGGAGAAACGAGAGGCAACCAAAAAGCCGCGCGAATCATTATGTTGGAAGACCTAGAGAAGGAAAAAGATGTCGAAATGACCGAAACAGGAAAAAGGAGAAGAAACGAGGCCGAAGCAGGAGGTAGTCACCAACTACTAAATATCGAGTTGGAAAAATTCGGAGCCGACCTGTCAAATCCGATAGCCGAATCGGCTGTCGAAACCGAAGAAGTTGAATTGTACGTAGGCCAAGCGGGGAAGATGATTCAGATAGGAAAAAACATGGAGCCAGAGCTGAAGGAGAAAGTCATCAAAGTCATTAGGGAGTTCCACGATGTATTTGCATGGAATCCCGAAGATATGCCGGGTTTGGATCCATCGGTAGCCAAACATTGTCTTAACGTAAAAACCGAAGCCCAACCGGTGAAACAGAAAAAGAGAAATTTCGCCATGGAAAGACAGAAGGTCATTCAGGCCGAAGTCGAAAAATTGCTAGAGGCGAAATTCATCGAAGAGATAGACTACCCAGATTGGTTGGCGAACGTGGTTGTGGTGAAAAAGTCCAGCGGAAAATGGAGAATGTGTGTGGACTACACCGATTTAAATAAACACTGTCCGAAGGATCACTACCCTCTACCAAACATTGATCAACTGATAGATGCAACCTCAGGGCATCAAATACTCAGTTTTTTGGACGCGTTCTCGGGATATCACCAAATTGCCATGAACACCGAAGACATACCAAAGACAGCGTTCATCACACCGAACGGCACTTATGCTTACGTGAAAATGCCCTTCGAACTAAAAAACGCAGGGGCCACTTTCCAAAAAATGATCAACAAAGTATTTAAAGCTCAAATCGGTCGGAATATGGAGTGTTATGTGGACGACATGATTGTCAAATCTCTCTTTAAGGACCACGCTGAAGATTTAAGAGAATGTTTTGTAACGCTTAGGGAAAACAACATGAGGATAAATCCGAACAAATGTACGTTCGGAGTCAACAGCGGAAAATTCTTGGGGTATATGGTTAGCGCCAGAGGAATTGAGGCCAACCCAGAAAAGATCAAAGCGGTCATCGATATGGAAGCACCGAAGACGATCAGGGATATTCAGAAGCTGACCGGACGGTTAGCCGCCCTGAGGAGGTTCATTTCCCGATCAGCCGAAAAGGCCTTGCCATTCTATGAAGTACTTCGGGGATCCAAGAACTTCGAATGGGGGCCCAATTGCCAAAAAGCGTTTGAAGAAGTTAAAGAATATCTAGTAAAAGCCCCACTCCTAATGAAGCCCGATCCGAAAGAAACTTTGCAGTTGTACTTAGCTGTGAACGACCGAACGCTCGGAGCAGTGTTAGTCAAAGAACATGAAGGGAACCAGCATCCGGTGTTCTACGTTTCTCATATTCTCAAAGATGCAGAAACTAGATATCCGAATGCAGAGAAGTTCGCCTACGGATTGGTAATGGCAGCAAGGAAATTAAGACACTATTTCCAAGGAAGGACGATCAAAGTTGTAACAGACCAACCCTTGAAGAAAATATTACAAAGGCCAGAAGCATCGGGTAGAGTGGTAGCCTGGGCGATTGAACTTGGAGAGCACGACCTGGAATATACACCAAGAACTGCGATCAAAGCCCAGGCACTTGCAGATTTTCTGGTAGAATGCTCATTTTCGGAACCAAAGGATTTGACTCCCGAAGAACAACTAATCCCAGCACCAGGAAAATGGAAATTATTCGTTGACGGGTCGGTCGCCAAAGAAAAATGCGGGGCCGGTTTAATTTTGACAAGCCCAGAAGGATTCGAAATATGCCAAGCTATCAGGTTCACTTTCCTTTTGACGAACAATGAGGCCGAATATGAAGCACTTCTGGCAGGCCTAGATTTGGCGAAAAATTTGGAGGTTAAGCACCTAAGAGCATTCAGCGACTCAATGTTGGTTGTAAAACATTTCACAGGAGAGTACGGACAAAAAGATCCCAGAACGAAGGCCTACGCCCTCAAGGTACGCGAGAAGTCTCTACTATTCGAATCATTCGAATTAAATCAGGTAGCAAGAGAGAACAACAATCGGGCGGACGCTCTATCAAGGTTAGCCTCGGCAGAAACCCAAAACCTCAACGGGTCAATTTATCTGACCGAAGTAAAGACTCCTTCGATAGACAAAAAGCAATGCATGGAAATCCACCAAGGAACCAATTGGATGACCCCAATCAGAGCATTCCTAGAGAAAGGAACTTTGCCACTCGAACGAAGGGAGGCACAGAAGGTAAAACATCGGTCGGCCAATTATACCATGATTGGAGGCCGTTTGTTCCGAAGGTCGGTGACGCAACCCCTTCTTCGATGTTTAAACAAAGACGAACAGGTTCTAGCCCTTGAAACGGTTCATGAGGGAATTTGCGGAGAACATCTAGCAGGAAGGTCTTTGGCCCTCAAAATTCTAAGGCAAGGGTTTTTCTGGCCAAAGATGAAAGAGGACGCCACCGAATACGCCAAAAGATGTGTACAATGCCAGTTATTCAGCACTGTACCGAAGCAGCCACCCGAAGAGATGTCTTCAGTCCTTAGCCCCATTCCATTTGCTATGTGGGCGGTTGATATTGTAGGGATCTTGCCCACCAGTACCAAACAAACCAAGTACTGCATTGTGGCGATCGACTACATGACCAAGTAGATAGAAGCCCGACCCCTTTCATCCATTACCGAAGAAGCAGCAAAGAAGTTCATGTTAGAACAAGTAAATATTAAGATTCGGTATCCCTATGGTATGTGTATCGGACAACGGAACCCAATTCATCGGAAGCAAATTCAGAAAATTCTTAGCTCAATTCGGAATTCGGCAAAAATTCAGTTCGGTCGGGCATCCCCAAGGAAACGGAGCGATAGAAGCTGCAAACAAAATTATCTTCGACGGAATAAAGAAAAGGCTGGGAGAAGCCAAAGGACTTTGGGCCGAGGAGCTACCATGGGTACTATGGGCATACCGAACGACACCAAGGTCATCAACAGGAGAAACACCTTTCAAATTAGCCTTCGGAACAGATGCTCTTTTGCCAGTCGAAGTTTGCCTAGAATCTTACCGAACACAAGTTTTCAACATAGAAGCAAACGAACGTGGTCTCCGAGCGAATGTGGACTTACTCGAAGAAGAAAGGGAAGCAGCACACCAAAGGAATTTAAGGTACCAGCTTCAGGCAGCGCAACACTACGATTCGGGAATA
Source organism: Kitagawia praeruptora (assembly GCA_037693485.1). Lineage (NCBI taxonomy): Eukaryota > Viridiplantae > Streptophyta > Magnoliopsida > Apiales > Apiaceae > Kitagawia > Kitagawia praeruptora. The sequence continues at coordinate 85,733,464 of CM075347.1, read as the reverse complement.
AAAAAGAGATCATTCCGAATCGGAGACTTAGTGCTTCGAGAATTGGCAACATCAATGCCAACAAAACAAGGCAAACTTATGCCCAACTGGGAAGGCCCTTATGTGGTAAGCGAAGTGGTCCGACCGGGCACATACAAGTTATCTCATTCGGACGGCAGCTTGATTAAGAACACCTGGCACGCTGCTCGCCTTCGCTGTTTTTACCAGTAAGCTTACTGGAAACATTTTTCTTTTACCCTTTTAAATTTGTGGTCTAATTGCAAGTTATCTTTTGAATTCCCTAAGTAAGCATCAATCTGTAATACAAAAACATGCGAGTTCCACATGTTCAATAACAGACTGTTCGCTACATTTTTCTACATATCATAATCAAGTCAAGTACACCTATAGCCGAAAGGTTAAATGCACAATATCAAGTTAAATAGACCCATGTTTGGGGCCGACCGAATGAAACATGCGCCCCATATTTAGTGCTCAAACACATTCTAATTTAAGTTGCCAATACTTGACATATCCAAATTTGGGGCCGACCAAATGAAATTTGGACACTTACAAGAAAGTCCTAGTATTTAAGTGGCTTTGTCATATATTAAGTCCGGGAGGAAATATCTTAACCGACCGAACGGGGCCTAAATCCTTTACAAAACCCCTTCAAAACTGGGGGCAGCTAGGTTAAGGCCGAAGATGCATATAAAATGGAAAAATTATGCTAAGGCAAATTTAAGGCCGAAGATGCATAAAAAATAGAAAAATTATGCTAAGGCAATTTTAAGGCCGAAGATGCATATAAAATGGAAAAATTATGCTAAGGCAAATTTAAGGCCGAAGATGCATAAAAAATAGAAAAATTATGTTAAGGCAAATTTAAGGCCGAAGATGCATACAAAATGGAAAAATTATGCTAAGGCAATTGAAAGCCAAAGATGCAAATTTATGCTAAGGCAATTGAAAGCCGAAGAGGCATAAAAAAATAGAAAAATTAGGCTAAGGCAAATTTAAGGCCGAAGATGCATAAAAAATAGAACAATTATGCTAAGGCAGAAAGAAAAGCTAAGACACATTACATTATGCCAAGACAGAAATAAAAGCCCGAAGGCACCAATTCATAAAACAAATGTTAGAAGTTACAAAGCCGAAGGCCACAAAAACAAATATCAAACTACTCCATTGGAGGCTCATCAAGCGGCTCATCTTCTCCCGAAGAAATAACTTCGGGGTCATCAGATTTTTCCCTACCCACTGGATCGGTCATACCCATGGTAGCATCGAGCAGTTGGGTATGATCAAAACCAAGTGAGTGGGCCTTCACCACAGCATCATCATAGCCCATCTGATAGCATCGTTCTTCTGTCAAAAGAAGCTGCTTATGCAATTTCCGGGCACTCTTCCTTGATTGCTTCAGCTGGGTGTTCCTCCACTCGATTCGCCTTGAGCTTGTGGCCTTCAGCTTCTCCAACTCATCCTTGAGGGCATCCCTTTCGGATCTCAGAGCCTCAGCCTGGCCGGTGACCCTATCCAGTTCGGTAGAAGAGTTCCGAAGGTCCTCTTCGGCTTTGACCGCCCTTACTTCCAGCTGATCAACCTGCTTCAGTCTGGTTTGCATGCCTTCCACCCGTTCGGTCACCACAGCTGACCAGGCAGCGCCCTGAGCACAAACACGGAAAACATTCAAAAAAATCTAAGGCAAGTATATACCTACGAAGGAAAAGAAACTTACCATAGAAAGAAGGGTCATCATTTCGATACAAGCCTCAATATCATTCAGCTTGGCGATGGTTGGTCGGTCGGCCGGAAGAACGAGGCCCCGACATAGATCGGGACCCACATTCTTTGCTGAAGAAGGAACTGGGACGATGATCTGATCGGTCTCCAGAACACTCCATTGAGGAGAATAAACATTCAGTTCCGCAGTCTCCGACCGAGGTCTCTTCCTCGGTTCGACTGGAATATCCTGATTCGTTCCCTTCGAAACCGATTCTCTGGGAGGCGAGGAAGCAGGGGGAGTAACGACCAAGCTTTTTTGCCCTAGATCAATAGCCAAAGGTCCCTCCCCATCGACCTGCTGAGCAGCACTTGCTTCGGCCGCCAGAGCAGCAGCAGCTAGGTCGGCCGCCTTCTGCCTCTTTCGTTCCAGAATATCCAAGCGAGTTGTCACTGTACAAGATAAAGAAGAACATTACATACAGGTACAAGATAAAGAAGAACATTATATACAGGATAAAGACAATAAACAGGAGTTATCATACTTTTGGAAAGATAAAACTGCAAAAAGAAAAAAGCAGAAAAGAACGGAGGAATGTTACCATTACCCCAAAGACCGACCAACCAGTCTCCATCCCTACTATCCGACAATGGTACCTTGTCCATAACAAGGTCACACAGTAATCGGTAGTCATGCTTATCCGCCTCCGTAAGTTCAGGATAAACAAACCTCGTGGGATCGACCACCTTCCAAACACCGAACTTCTCCAACTTCGGGCCGGAAACAAAAACCCATTTTATATGAGCCTCCTTATTGTTTGAGTTCGTATACGACCAGTCGGGCCTACCCACTCGCCGAGCAATGGTGTAGAAACCCTTACTCTTCGAATTCCGGCGAAGCTCGTAGTGGTGCCAAAACAGAGACGTCCTTGGAGTCACTTTACTGGCCATGCATCGAGCTTGAAAAGTATTCACATGAATGAAACTATTCGGGTCCAGCTGACCGATAGCGATGCCCGACTGCTTCAAGACGCTCTTCAAAATACGCAATATGGGCAATCGAAAGCCACATTTGAATGCCGCTTCGGATATGCCCGTGGCGAACCCTCCCCCACAGATAGCTGCAACTTGGGGATTTTGCCAAATCCTATCATTCTTCCTCGGGGCGAAGAAATACCATACGTATTTCAGTACGCAATAAGTCGAGCAGAAATGCTCTATATCGTCTTCGGTCAGCCGAGAAGGACGGTTGGCGGCCGGATACTCTACGGCATCGCTAAAAGGAGAGGATACCGAAGGATCTGTACCTTCGTTCGACCGGTCCATATCCCTGCATTCGGAAATGTAGAGATTAGCCATGTACTCGAATAAAAAAGAAAAAAAAAATCGAAAGGAAGAAGAAAAAGATCGAGTACAGAGGGCTAGGACCGGCCAAAAAATCCCTACCAACTAAAGATAAAGTGATTCGAACTCACGACAGACCGAAGAATACTCAACAGATTCAAACATTCCGAAGGATACGTCTTTCCTAAACAATCTATCAATTCCAGAAATCCTAACGAAATATGCAAAAGGGACAAAGGGAAGCTAACACGCCTATTTCTTATGCAAAGAATACAGGTAAAATCAAGCGTATATCCACATATGTGTGTATATAGATACTTACATACAAATGCCTACATATATACTCGAGGACACATATTCAAGAAGGTACAGAAACAATATCCAATTTATCGATATGAAAAGTATAGAGACTTACTGTTTTGAAGATTGCTGACAAGATCGAATTCCCGGGGATAAAACGCTTGGACGTGGACGTCAACCGGAACAGGAGAGTCGAAAGAAATCGGTGACGAAACGACGGCTCCAATGGTTGCTAAAGCTTTTTTCTAAAAGTGTTCTTTTTCTCTGGAAATATGAGAACGTATGTGTAAAGGGGAAAAGAAAAGAGATGAGGGGTTAATAGAGAGAGTGTAACGGTTGGATGATGGACGTTTCAAATTCAACGGTTGAGATTGGGGCGTGAATCTTGAGAAAAAACAGCTGTCAAGTCATAAAGGGACACGACTTCCCAAGAAAGGACTCGACCTTGTCCTTCGTTCTCATTATCCAGATGATACAACGAAGGCCGAATCAATTTTTATTTATTGTGATGATGGACGTTTCAAATTCAACGGTTGAGATTGGGGCGTGAATCTTGAGAAAAAACAGCTGTCAAGTCATAAAGGGACACGACTTCCCAAGAAAGGACTCGACCTTGTCCTTCGTTCTCATTATCCAGATGATACAACGAAGGCCGAATCAATTTTTATTTATCGTCCTAAAAAGTTATTTTTGGAAAGGGCGACCGAACGAATGTTTCAAAGAAGACAGGTCAAGGCATTAATTTTCTTTTTAAAAGTAATTTCAGGCGATCTGAAGGGAATATTCCAAAGAAAGACGTAGGCTTTAGCCTTCGTCCTGAGGATTACTCCGAACGAAGCCTAGGGACATGTTAGAGGTCCAATCTCTTAATGGGCCGAACCCATAGCCCAATATTGAGCCCAAGGAATAAAACAGCCTGTTCCATACAAACGTTCACATGGTTTATGTGGCCGACCGTGGCCATAATTAAAGGTACTTTACCTTTAAACGGTCACATGGTCCATGATCCCAAGAATATTTTATAATCTGGAAAGTAGATCTACATCTCAACAATTACAAAGGAAAATAAGTATAAAAGGAGGTATGTTTGTTCATAAAATCCATGACTACACACACAACAATACAAATTCTCTACGTTCAAACTACCTTACAAAAAACCGACTAACTTATTCTCACACCGGAGGTGAATCGGGGGGCTCCACCCTCGCATTCTATTTCTGCAGGTCCTACCGAACGAAGCCTGGGAGAAAACCGGTCGTAACAGTTTTTTTTTTAAAAGATTTTTTTTTAAATTACTGTTGTTAATTAGCTAAGGCACTACACATTATAAAGTAACTATTTTATTTACAAAACCATTCATATAAGAAATCATTTTTTAATATATAACTTAAATAATTAAAATCACATCACATACATTTTTAATATTAAAATGCAGGGTTTCACATAAATAGTTATCCATACTATTATATAATAATTGAAATGTTAAAAGTTTTGGTACCGGTTTTTTGGTACTTTGTAAATTTACTTATTTACCCTTCATTAAAAAGAAAAATACATTCGATATATATACTATTAAAACACCTAAAATAAATAATAACATAACATAATTAATGATAATTAGTCGATTGTCTTCTTCACATTTACTTTTAGTTAAAGATATTACCTTTTATAAACACTCAAAAACATGGATCGTATCATATCTTCCAATCATTAATATTTTCTTTCGAAATTAAAATACATTACCTTTTTGATTTAAAATTAATCTTACATTTCATTAATATATACACGAAAATATCACATTAATCTTGGTGACTTTTTGGATATGAGTGCTTTTTCTTTAAAACAAATATACTTATTAATATTTAGAAGGATATTCAAGATTCAGTTAAGTGTTTAAGTATTTAATTTGATCAATAAATATTTATCAAAACACTTTAAGTATTAAAATAGTTTAATGAATTTCATTATAAGTCTAAAAACTACAAAAAATGAAATAAATTTTCCAATTTTTTTATAAAAATAAATGAGTACTTTTTTAAAAAATTATTCGTAAAGTGTTTCAAAAATAATAAAATTTTTGATTAAGATGGAATAGTGTTTATTTTCCTATAAAGTTGATAAATAAATAATATTAATTTATATTTTATAGTGTTCTACATATAGATAAATTAAGGTTTTTAAATTTTTGAAAATATCAACCACAAAAAAGTAAAAATTGAAACATATTAATCAAAAGTGACCAACGGAAGACATTTGAAAACTATTCAAATTATTTGAACTACTAGACAAGATTTTGTTAAGTGTCTTACTAAAAAATCTCAAATATAATAAAAACAATTTGAAAAATTTAATTAAGGTGGATCATTGTTTATTTTACTTTAAAGTTGATAAATAAATAATTTTAATTTAAATTTTATTAAGTGTTCTACGTATAAATAAATTAAGATTTTTTATATTTTTGAAAATTTCAACCTCAAAAATTATATTCTCGTGTCATTTGAGACGAGATTCTGTTAAGTATTTCACAAAATCTTATAATAAGAGAATCTCAAATTGATAAAATACTTAATAGAATCTTACAACACTTAATCTTAAAATAAAGCATTTTTAATAAGTACTTCGCCCCTCTTATTTATTTACATTTTTCACGCATATTTAATGTGTATATATAGTAGAGTTCCATAACTTATTTTTAAATATTATTTTTTAATAAAAATTTAAACATTAAATGTTTATACATAATAAAATAAAATTAAAATAATTTATGGAACCTAATATTTATATGAGTTCGTGTTTGTGTAATAACCAAGAATTTTCTTAATATCTATAATGTCGAGCCTTCTCGGAATAAATTATCAAACTCGATTTTTCTCTTTTATTAATTTTAGAGATGAAAATAAATAATTATTTTAGAACAATACGGTCTTTTTATTTATGTGTTGTCATTATTACTAGCATTATTAAATTGCTATCATTATTATATTAGCAAATATAATCATAATAATTTTAGAGATTCTCTTTTTCCTTGTAAATAAAATGTAGGATATTGGGTAGAGATTTTTTTTAGTATTTGGGCTTAATTGACTTGAATCCAAAAGGATATTAGAGGCCCATTAAGAATAAGTGACTAGGTTATATATCTATGTATACTATATTATAAAAGCCGAAAGATTAAAAGTTTGGTCGGTCGGTCGGTACGGTAACTATTTATTTTACTTATTTACCCTTACTCAAATAAAATCCATCATACTAACTAATTAATTTTTTTTTCAGGTTAAACATATTATCTTCTCTATTTTTCAATAAATAAATAATTTCCTTTTTCAGGTAAATTCAATATCTTTTATATTTTATCTAACTAAAATTTCCATCCTACTAACTAATTAATTTCCCTTTTCAGGTTAACCATATTATCTATTCTATTTTTCAAAAACTAAATAATTTCCTTTTTCAGGTAAAATACAATATTTTTTATATTTTATCTAACTAAAATTTCTTCTTTATTAATCAATTTTCCTTTTCAGGTTAAACATATTACATTTTCTATTTTTCAATAACTAAATAATTTCCTTTCTTAGATAAAATACAATATCTTTTACATTTTATCTAACTAAAATATCACCTTTTTTAAAAACTACGATCAATTTTGTATAATAAAATAACATAATTATATTATAATTAGGATTAACTAATCAATTACCTTTTTGAGCCAAAATACGTTAGATTTTCTTTTTCTCTAACTAAAATCTCTCTTTTTCGCATTGTATCATGGACGGTTACATTTTTCAAACACGTTACCTTTTTTCCTTTCTCTTACGAAAATCTATCTTTTTCCAATTATATCACGGGCGATTCTATTTAATAAAAATAAAAAAAATAATATTATAGTACTAATAATTAACTGATTACCTTTTCAACTAAAACGTATCATCTTTTATATTTTTTCTAATTAAATTCCTTTTTTTTCCTAGAAATTTCAGGGATAACATTAATTTCTCATTTTCTAAAAACTATGAGCAATTTTATTTAGTAAAATAACATAATTAAATTATAATTACTATAAACTAATCAATTACCTTTTTCACATAAATTATGTCATCTTTTTAATTTTCACGTTAGCTTTCTATTTTTTAAAACTAAAATCTCTCTTTTTCCGATTATATCAAGGATGGTTATGTTTAATACAATAAACTAATAATATTTTAATATTAATAATTAAGCGATTACCTTTTTTTATCTAAAACGTATCATCTTCTATTTAATGAAATAAAATAATAATTATATAAATACTAATAATTAGCCGATTACCTTTTTCAAGTAAAATCTATCATTTTTTCTATATTTTCAAACTAAAATCCCTCATTTTCTAGAAATCTATCTATACTATTATATTAAAGCCGTGTTGTGGAATAAAAACTAGGTTATGATTATGACGGCTAGGGTTCGGGAGCTTCGTGCTCTAATGGCTGCTTCTGCGTTCAAGACTAAACGGTCCTCACAGAATGCCTACGTATCTCTGTATTAGAGAATCAAGCCAATAAAACGTAGTTCTGAGGTGAGGGGTCAGACCCTTTATATAGGCTGAGAAACCCTAAAATCGTAGTAGGGTTAGGTGACTTGGTGGGCAAGTCACCGCCTTAAGGAAGGTTCTAGACTCCTTCCTTGTAGGAGTCAGTTTCCATGTTGGAATATGTATCTTGGAGACTAAGTCAGGCAAGAATAATATCCTTGTTTGACTCTTACTTGCTGAGCTGTTTATTACCCCTAATATTAATTACGAAATTAATATTATAGTTAGGGTTTGGGCCCATCTGGTGGGCCCCACGCTTGGACCATTCTAGGTCTAATTAATGCCACATTAAATGTGTTTTAGGGCTTACTTTTAGCCCATATCATTTGCCCCCCAACTTCTATGAAAACTGATCAGGTTTTCCTTGAAGTTATAACGGCCTTATTCGAGACTTGGGTCAGGGTTTATTGCTCTTACGCGAGTATTTTCAACAATATCATCTTAATGTAAAGCGTGGAGCGACCGACGCATTTACGATGACGTTGAACGACACTAATCAGTGTTAAACGGCACTACACAGCGCTAATCAGCCTTAAACAATGTTTAAACAGTGTTAAACAATGTTAAGTGGCATCAAATGGCACTAACGGCACTAATCGGCGCTAAACAGTGCTAACCGGCACTAAACAGTGCTTAAACAGCACTAAACGGTGCTAATCGGCACTAAACTGTGCTAATCTCAATCTCCTTTCATCATTAACAATCATCCAAGATTTGCTGAAAAAGTCGAGATTTAGGTTTAAAAGTTCACTGAAAAAGTAGGGATCCAGGACCAAGAACTGAACCTGGACCGGGGGGATCCAGGTTCAGAAGCTGGTCGGCCTGACCCCCTGAAAATGACCTGGTCGGCCAAAAGCTGGTCGGCTGGGACCTGGTCGGCCAGAAGCTGGTCGGCTGGCCCTCCTCCAGGGGAGCTGGTCGGCCAGAAGCTGGTCTTCCGGGACCTGGTTGGCTGAAATTCCTCTTCTAGGGCTAACTAGTCAGTAATTGGCCTAAAAACTTGAACTTAGACTCCTTCTTGATTTCAATAGAGAGTGTGGATCTAGGATCAGAAACCATCCATGGTCCTAAGGATCCATAATCTTGACCTTGATTACGAATCGTCAGTATGGTCGCTTGTGACTTCATGGCTAACTTTGGCCTTCATGACTCATCTTGGCCTTCATGGCTAACCTTGGCCTCTCTTTAACATTGATAATCATCTGATATTCGCTGAAAAAGTCGAGAACCATGTCCAAAATCATTTGCTGAAAAAGTAGGGATCCAGGACCAAGAACTGAACCTGGACCGGGGGGATCCAGGTTCAGAAGCTGGTCGGCTGAACCCCTCCAAAATAAGTTGGTCGGCCGGGACCTGGTCTTCCGGGACCTGGTCGGCTGACCCTCCTTAAAATAGGTTGGTTGGCCGGGACCTGGTCTTCCGGGACCTGGTTGGCTGACCCTCCTTAAAATAGGTTGGTCGGCCGGGACCTGGTCTTCCGGGACCTGGTCGGCTGAGGCCCCTTGTGCGTCGCGGTCGATTGCTTCTTGGCTAGCTAGTTAACCCAGACGTGAAAATCATTCATGATCTTGAGGATCAAAGACTTTGATCTGAATCTCAAACCATCATTTTGGCCATTCATGACTTTGTTATCTTCAGGATCAAGGAACTTGACCTTGATCTTGGATCGTCAGTTTGGTCACTCGTGACTTCCGACGATATTATTCAAACATCAGCTATTTCTTCTTTGGCATATTTGAATTTTAACGATCCTTTCTGTATAAAACGAGCAATTTCTGTCCTTTTTTCATCTTTAAACGATAGATGACCTGTAAACGCGAACCAGACTGAACTTCAACCTTTTACAGCAGGTCATGCTTCTTTTATAAAAGAAGTGTGGTAGCTTTCATTTCATTCACTTCTTCACTTCTGGGTTTTCAAATTCTTAAGCTCTCTAGCCTTCAAGTTTCAAGATCAAGTTCCAGCTTTGTAATCAAGATGTCAGAAGGTAACCGGCCAGTGGCTCCCCCGGTATCCATGATGGAAGCCATGGCAAAGAGGAGTAAGATGAGGACAGCTAAAGGTAAGGAAGAAATCAAACCTTCTTCATTCGTTGATCGTAAATTTGAATCCTTACTAGATCTTCTTAATATTATGAGGGACACATTCCCGAACTGTGCTAGTTTAGATGCTTTTAGCAGTCCTAGTAAGTTAAACGAAAAAGATGTCCAAAAAATAAAGGACTCATATCACTTTCCGAGTGCTATCAAAGTTCGTCTCGCAAAACCATCAGACAGGACCTGTAACTGGCACCCCGAGAGGCTTTGTGTCCACTGGGGTGCTCTGGATGCTGGGTTCAGATTCCCCGTTGATAACTTCATCATCAGATTGTTGGCAGAGTATCAGATCCATCCCTGTCAGTTGTATCCCAACTCTTGGAGATATATCTCTATATTTTTAATCAGATGTCGTCAATTGGGGATTCACCCGACTACTACATTATTTCGGAGTATCTTTGTAGCCAGCAACTCTTCCGACCAAAAGAAAGGATGGGTCAGTCTCAAGCACAGGGCCAAAATTCCACACATGGTGAACCCCTATTCTTTACCAGATTCCCAACATTTCTGGGAGAGAGAGTTTGTAATTCTTGAATGGAAAGGCGGTGATTGGGGTAACTTCTTCGTAAAAAGATTCGGAGTTGTGAAAGATAGTAAACACTTCGTTTGCGACCTTGATGATTCGGAGTTACAGGATCGGGATTGGCTTCTGGCCGATGATGGCAGTACCCATTATAAAATGTTTCTGAATGAAAAGAACCTTATCGAAGCTGGCCTTAGCTTTCTTTCCGTTGAGGGTAATTTCCTTACTTAAGCTTCTTATGAACTCTGTTTGTTCTTATATCTGTGTTTTCTCTTTGTGTTTCAGCTGCGGAGGAGATTGACAGCCGTCCTCAAAATCAGCCGACCGTGACTCAAAGAATGAAGAAAAAAGCTGAGGAGCTTTTGAATCCCGCTAAGCCTCGGATTCCCAACTTCTTGGAAGGTTGCTCTCAAGGCGGGAAGAGATCCCGTGGAAGTATCAGAACCCCCTTTATGCCATCCTGGGGTATATGCGAACAAGACTCGGTTTCTGGGAGTCCTGAACTATCCCTAGACTGGTCGAAGCTTTCTGTTACTCCTCCTGATAGACTGTCCTTACTTGCTGGGGACAAAATGAATGAGAATCAACTTCTGGGCTCCCAAGCCTTATATCAGGTGAGATACTTTTCCTACCGATTCTGGTATGATTTACCTCTTTCACACTCCTTATGCTTTGTGAACTTTGATTGTAGGCTAATGCCTTCTTCCAAGCTGTCTGTACCCAAGGCCTGGCTTTCAGGGATGAGAATATATCCTTGAAGACTGACTCAGCCAGGTTCCAGGAAGAGATTGATGACCTGCATTCTCAAGTTACCCATGCCGAAGCGGATGCCTTATCCTCCCGAAAGCAACTTGCCTCCTTGGCTCAAAAGAAGATGAATGATGCTAAAAAATTGATTAAGGCATATCATAAATCTTAAGAGTTTCTAAAGTTCTTTGATGATCATGATGATGAGGTACGTCCTTACAACATGTCTGTTGGTTGGGACAAGGCAATCAGTGCTGTAAGTAGTAAACATCCCTCAGTGGTTATCCCCTCTGATTTTCCTTGCCCTTTCTGGACTGCGGGTGACGAGGACCGTGCAAACCTTGCCTCTGGATCGGGAACCAAGATTGTTCCCCAAGCATCAGGTTCAGGCTCTAAAGGTAGCCGTAGATCTTCGGGATCCAGGAGGCGTCCTCCAGCTGCTAGTCAAGACTCAAGTTCTTCGGGATCCCGTGGAAAGAAGCCCCCGCCTGCCAGGAAAGTTGGAGTTGTTCGACAACCGATCCCAGGCAAGAGGGTGATCCGTAACGAAGACAGTTCGACTTCATCCTCCGGGGAGGAGGAAACCGAAGATGTGGAGACTATTACTCAACCTATGGCGGTCGTTGATCAAGCCGAGGAAGAAACTTCAGGTGAAGAGTCCGGCGAAGAAGAGGATTCAGGTGAGGAGGAGTCGGGCGAGGAGAGCAGCGAGGAAGAATCCCCAACTAAGTAGGATGGGTTCCCCTATGGCCTTGCACGGCTTTTATCTAGCCGTTTGTGGCTTTATTTTATCATCTTTCAGTCAATGTCCTTCGGGACTTAACTTTTATTCGTGTGTTGTAGCTTAACTTAAACCATGGCCCTTCGGGGCGTTTTATTTATGCATCTGTTTCCTTTATTCATATGCTTATTTACTTTCAGTACTTGATCTTTCCAGACTTGCACTCAACAGGTGCTTGGTACATAAACAAAACATAGAATCATAGAATGGAAAACAGATTTGCATTGATATCTCGAAAGAGGGTTCAACCCTTACATAGATACTATGGTCCTACTCGGGGTACTAGTCCCTAGAATGGTTTCATCGAACCTTATTTCTACTTTTATTAATAAATAGCAAAAAGCCAAGTCCTTACTAGGAAGGCTTATACATAATAAATCTTCAAGTTCAGAGCATGCCAAGTTCGGGGCACTTCATTCCCATCTAAGGTCTCCAACTTGTATGATCCTCGTCCTAGCGTCCTTCTGACTCGATATGGTCCTTCCCAGTTGGGGGCTAATTTCCCTTTCTGGCCAACTCCAGAAGCTTCAATCTTCCTGAGAACCAAGTCACCTTGCTGAAAGAACCTCTCCTTAACCCTGTGGTTGTAATAGAAAGACGCTTTCTTTTGATGCTCCGCATTTCTGGCGTTTGCCTCATCTCTAACTTCATCAATCAGATCTAGAGCGAGCCTCATGCCTTCTTCATTAGCCTCAGGTTCATATGCCTCAACTCGAGGTGATGCCTGCATGATTTCCAGCGGCACAACAGCCTCAGCTCCATAAGCTAGCAAAAACGGGGTTGCTCCGGTAGTTACTTTACAAGTAGTGCGATAAGCCCAGAGTATAGGTAGCAGCTCATCCACCCAAGTGTTTCTTGAGCGCTCGACCCTTTTCTTTAGTCCATCCAGGATAATTCGATTGGCCACCTCGGCCTGCCCATTCGCTTGCGGATGTGCCACTGAGGTAAAACGAAGCTCAATAGCATTTTCCTCACAATACTTCTTGAATTCCTCATTGTTAAATTGTGTCCCATTATCTGTCACAAGAATTCGCGGGATTCCATATCTACAAATTATGTTCTCCCAAAAGAACTGGGAAACTTGTTTGGTGGTTATCTTGGCTAAAGGTTTAGCCTCAATCCACTTGGTGAAGTAGTCAATGGCGACTATCAGAAACTTCCTCTGTGCCGAAGCCATAGGGAAAGGACCTAATATGTCCATTCCCCACATTGCAAACGGGATGGGAGAATTGATCGAAGTTAACATCTCAGGCGGTTGCCTTACAATTGGAGCGTGCTTTTGACATCTGTCACACTTCTTGACATAGTCCTGGGCATCCGCCAACATCTCTGGCCAATAGAATCCCAGGCGGGTAATCTTGTGAGTTAAGGCTCTGCCCCCCAAGTGCTGCCCACAGATCCCTCCATGAACTTCCTCCAACGCTTCTCTTGCCTCTTGGGGCCTTAGGCACTTCAAGTACGGGATGACAAACGATCTCTTGTATAAGATGCCTTCAATCAAGGCATATCTCAATGCTCTTACTGACAATTTTCGTGCCTCCAAGGCATTGTCTGGAAGCCATCCAGTTTCTAGATGAGCTTTAATAGGATCTATCCAACAGCTTCCCACATCGATAGGTGCTACCAACTTAGAGTTGATGGTCGGGGCCTTCAAGACCTGGAAGTAAACACTACCTGCATAGTTCTCAATTTCAGAAGAAGCAAATTTAGACAAGGCATCGGCCTTAGCGTTCTCCTCTCTCGGAATGTGTTCCACATAGCATTCTTCAAACTGAGTCATAACAGCCTTCACGACTCTTAGGTATTTTGCCATAGTCTCATCCTTGGCTTCAAACTCGTCATTCACTTGTGAGACCACCAGTCTCGAATCTCCACATACTTTGAGATTCTTGACCCTCATGATTCTGGCCAAGCCTAATCCGGCTATCAGGGCTTCATACTCAGCTTCATTGTTGGTTGTTGGAAAGTCCAACTTCAAAGCGTACTCAACTGTGAACCCATCGGGGCTTTGCAGAACTAAACCTGCACCACTAGATTTTGTTTTTGATGCTCCATCAAAATAGAGCACCCAATATTCCTTCTGACCAGTTATAAGTTCTTCACCTTTATCCTCGTTCTCAGGGGTGGTTATCATCTCCTGCCCCCCGACTTCTTGGTTGTCAATAGTGCATTCAACCACGAAGTCAGCCAATGCCTGAGCCTTGATGGCTGTCCGAGGCTTATACTTGATATCAAACTCTCCAAGTTCTATAGCCCATTTGATCAATCTTCCACTTGCTTTCGGACTGTGCAATATGCTCCTCAACTGTTGGTCTGTCAAGACTTCGATTTTGTGAGCCTGAAAGTACGGTCTCAATTTCCTTGAAGCAGTGATTAATGCCAATGCAAACTTCTCAATGGAAGAGTAATTCAATTCCGCCCCATGCAACACCTTACTCACATAGTAGATGGGTTTCTGAACTTTCTTTTCTTCTTTGACTAGAACAGCACTCAATGCTTTACTAATCAATTTTCTTTTTCAGGTTAAACATGTTACCTTTTCTTTTCTTTTTAATAACTAAGCAGTTTCCTTTTTCAGATAAAATATAATATCTTCTATATTTTATCTAACTAAAAAGCATATTATAATTACTATTAACTAATTAATTAATTTTTTCGTTCAAATTATCTTTTCTCTTTTCTCTAACTAAAATATCTCTTTTTCCAATTATATCATGGGTTACCTTTTAAAAATCTTCTTTTATATGTATTCTATTATATTAAAGCCGAAACATTAAAAGTTTGGTTGGTTGGTACCTATTGATTTTACTAATTTACCCCTACTTAATTATAGATAAAATATTTTTTTTATATTTTATCTAACTAAAATTTTTGCTTTACTAATCAATTTCCTTTTTCAGGTTAAACATGTTACATTTTCTTTTCTTTTTAATAACTAAGCAGTTTCCTTCTTCAGGTAAAATATAATATCTTTTATATTTTATCTAACTAAAAAACATATTATAATTACTATTAACTAATTAATTAATTTTTTCATTCAAATTATCTTTTCTCTAACTAAAATATCTCTTTTTCCAATTATATTACGGATTACCTTTTAAAAATCTTCTTTTATATTTTATTTAACTAAATTTCTTACTTTACTAATCAATCTACTTTTTCAGGTTAAACATGTTACTTTTTTTAATAACTAAACAGTTTCCTTTTTCAAGTAAAATATAATATCTTTTATATTTTTTCTAATTAAAAAACAAATTATAATTACTGTTAACTAATAAATTAATTTTTTATGTTTTCTCTTTTCTCTAACTAAAATGTTTTTTTCCCAATTATATCACTATTTAATTGAATATATTAAAAACACGTATACATTGTTTATAATAAGGAAACATTAGTATAATCCGTAAACATGAGAATATTAAATTATATTAAATTAAAATTAAAAAAATATTAAAAATAATGATTATATAAAAACATAATTGTAATATTAAATAAAATTTATATAATATAATAAAAGAAACATGTGCATCACACGGGCATTCAAAGTTTGTCCGTTCGATCTACAGCACGGTCATCCTAACTATTAAAATAAATAGTAAAATAATATAATTAGTGATAATTAGTTGATTGTCTTTTTTTAATTAAAAGAGGTTTACTTTTAATTGATTGATGATATTACCTTTTATAAACACCTAAGATATCATATCTTCCAATCAATAATATTTCTTTCTAAATAAAACACGTTAACTTTTATTTTAAAATATAATCTTACAATAATTAATACATACCCAAAAAAATAACACTATATTGTCTAATCACTAACAAAAGATAATAGACATATATATACAACGAATAATGACCGTTATATTTTTAGTAAAAAATCAGAACCATTAGATCTAATGATTAGATATATTATATGTTTAAATTAATTTACTAAAATTTCAAGGTTCAAATTCTGTCAGACATATTTTTTTAAAAATTTCGTATCAATCTAACTCTTAACACAACATACATCAATGACGATAATCAAAAGGTCTTTATTTGGGTTGTAACGGGGCTAGGGACAAGGTATGTCAAATAAGCCAAAACAGGTGAAGTGTCAAAAGCTAGTAAGTACCATAATAAATCATACACAACACCATATTTTCCCCCAACATAATTTTTACTAAAACAAACACTCGACTAGTCGACTAAAGTAGGATCACAACAAACACAAACATGCTCTCATAATATATATATATATATATATTCGAGAGCTAAATATAACACAAACAATAATATACACAATAACAATGATCCCACAATTTTATTACACATGCCGACTATCAAGTAAACAACCAAACCCAATATTCAATATTTCCCCCCAAAATTATGACCAACAATAAACCCTTTCTTGCACACCTTATTACTCCCTTAAGCACCCTGCTAGCCTTTGACAATGTGGGTTCAAATTAATGTAAGGCCAATACAAGAAAAGGTCTAGGCAAGTAATGTGGTATGTCACCGAAAAATAGGATTAAGCTCAACGGGTTAACTAATTGATCATGTAAATATGGTGTGGTAATATGGGAAAATATGTGGTTAATCTTAAATGCCTTTATCATTTTAATCGTCAAATAATGTCATGCGTTTCAAGAAAGACCTCAAACAACTGCTAGCAATGCAAACAATCCGTGGACACTCAAGCAAACGAATAAATTGCAAATAATATGCAATAAGGCTAAAAAACTCACTTGGTGGAAAAACATACTCAATCCCAAGCAAAAAATCTCTCTAATGCACCGACTTGTATTCAAAGCATGCAAACTAAATCATCTTGCACATATTCATGTCCTTCTAATCACTTACAACATTCAATAAGTCTACTAGCTTCAACTTACTAGTGTATGTGTGTGCACAAGAACAAAGCATATCACTTCTCAATCAAAAGCGTCAACAACACAAAATTCCTATCAAGCATGGGTGCAAATTCAAACTACTATGGACTCACATGATAATAATACGAACAAACTTGCATGAATTAAAACTAAAATACAAACATGATATCCTACATGAACACAATAACTACTACAAACAACTACTATACACTACTTATCCCTCAAACCACCCCCAAACTTGAAAGATTTAATGTCCGCATTGAATGGAAGTAAATAGAAGGAAAAGTAGAAACATGCCTAACATTAGAACAACATGGGTTGCCTCCCATGAAGCGCTTCTTTAACGTCATTAGCTTGACATTCTTCCAAGCCTCCATTAAGGATGATAATAGTTTGCCTGTTCCTCTCTTCGTGAGACTTCATCGTCATCACAGCGGCACACTTTCTGTCCCTTCTCCTCGTTTGGCCTATTCGTGTAACAACTATGTCCTATTCTAATGCCTTCATCTGTTGACCCAAAATCTATCAATTTGTAGAACAACACACATTCACGGGCTTCGCTTGAATATAATGGAGGAGGGTAAATGTAAGTTGCTGAAGCCTTTGGTTCCTCAAAGAGAACTTCCTCCATTGGCTCTAATGCGCTACCTCCATCTTTATACTCTGAGACAAGTAAAAGACCTGCATCTTTCCCATGGTCATCAGTCTCTTGGTACGCACATACCAATTCTTGAAATTTCTGTAGCTCACCAGTGTCTATCTCAAATAGTGCCCTTTCCGAATCATCCACCATACTAGCTTGATCAAATTCCTCACACGGCTTGTGAACACTCACCTCACCTTGTAATTTGTCTTCCTCAATTATGCATGCAGTACCTTGCTCCAAGTCACCGGTATTTTCTAGAATTGCCTCTAGTATGAATTGTTGTTTCTCTTGTTCCAAGGCACTCACAGCTCGAGCAACTAGTGTCTCCAAAGATTTGATAGACTCCTCATTACTCTTTACAAGCATCCTAAGCTCCTCCATAGTTACAACCTCATCTTACTGAAAATTAGGAGTAGGTTGTTGATGTTGAAACTCTTCACTACCAAAGAGATATGACATATTTTGGAACATCTTGCTGGTACTGTTGAGGATGGTATTGAAAATATGGTTGTTCCTCATAAGTGACATATGGATCAACTCCTTCGTAGTAACAATATTGTGAGGGATCATGAACACCCAAACACCGCTCACATTGCTGAGACATGGATGTCCTCGAATATGCCTACCATGGCAACTCCTCGCATGCCATCTTCAAACACTCAAGTACCTGAACACACCGAACTAAACAAGATAGATGAGAAAAACAAATCCGAGTCAGTGAAATCTAACGACCACTATTGACAAGCACATAAACCAAAAAAAAAACACCGATGATCCCCTGTTGCGGCGCCAAAAACTTGTTTGCACTAAATCACGCAAGCGTACGTGGTCACAAGTAATACAGATAGAAGTCAAGTTCGTTCCCACAGAGATCTGGTTATGGTTTCAATTCAGTAGATGTACCTATGCAACAATGTATGATTATTATTCACTGCTAAGACAATTAACAAATTGAGTTTTGATTAACTAAGATTAACTAAAAAAACAAATTAACAAACTAAGAATTAACTAACTAAAGAGAATTTAAATCAAATTACTTCTGCAAGAGAAAACATGGGATCCAAACTTCATTAAATACTTTGGTTAGATCTGACGCCTTTAATCACTATATGCAATGGTTATGATATCTGATCAGACAACACGAAACAAGTACACGCTACCTGTCAGCATACGTATACCAAACTAAACATACATCCACAAAAGAGATAGAAGATAAATAGACACCAATTATGCTTAGACCCTATATGTCTATAGAATTTGAAAACATAACGGTTGAAGAACAAGTTATCCTTTAAGATCACACAGGGCAGTATAAGTATTCTCATCTCATACTACGAATCATGTTGATAAACAATCATGAACCTATTCTAGCATGGCAAGTTCTAAATCTCAAGATCCACTTTCACTTCAAAATAGATTAACAAATTAGATGTTCATGACGCATCTATCAATTAAGCATAACCATATGAGGATATCAAATATACATCACACACAGATCTTTAAAGCATTAAGATACTAAGCTCCTTAATTAAATCCGTTAGAATCCCATGACAATGATTAGCTCATAATCGAACCTCTCGTCATCATGGGATTTGATGAAACCATGATAAAAACAAAGTATGAAAAGATACAAATAAACCTAAGTAATTGATATATAATGGTGATCTAAATTACAATGGTAGGATGTGTTTATATAGGCTCTAGAAGTCTTGCCCAACAAGAAAAACAACCTACAATACAATTAGAAATAGGTTTGGGTACCAAAAATACAACTAGAATTCGAAATAGGGGCAAAACGGACATTTTCAGGAATTTCCAGCGATTCTATGCGCTCCAGGCGCATGGCACGCGCTCCAGGCGCGCAAATTTAATGTTCTATGCGCTGCAGGCGCGTTAACTTTCTGTTTGATTTCTTTAGACTTCAAGAAAATTTCCCAAGCTTCGCGTGGACAGTAAGATCACTGAAAACGGACTTCTAGAACTCCAGATATGGCCAAAACAGTGTAGACTGCGTAACCATCCGAATTTTCCACAATTTGCTCATTCCTCATCCTTTTTCTCTTTCGATTCTTTTGCCACTTCCCTTTCTTCAATTCTTGAGCGTGAATCCTCATGGTAGCCTAGGGAAATACACCATCCTTCATTCCAATTCTCAAATTTAACTCCAAGATTGACGAAAACATTAACCCTAGTCGACATTCTTACAAACCTGCACACTTAAATAAAACACATCAAAAATACCACAATACGTGGTCACAAGTAATACAGATAGAAGTCAAGTTCGTTCCCACAGAGATCTGGTTATGGTTTTAATTCAGTAGATGTACCTATGCAACAATGTATGATTATTATTCACTGCTAAGACAATTAACAAATTGAGTTTTGATTAACTAAAAAAACAAATTAACAAACTAAGAATTAACTAACTAACGAGAATTTAAATCAAATTACTTCTGCAAGAGAAAACATGGGATCCTAACTTCATTAAATACTTTGCTTAGATCTGATGCCTTTAATCACTATATGCAATGGTTATGATATCTGATCAGACAACACGAAACAAGTACACGCTACCTGTCAGCATACGTATACCAAACTAAACATACATCCACAAAAGAGATAGAAGATGAATAGACACCAATTATGCTTAGACCCTATATGTCTATAGAATTTGAAAACATAACGGTTGAAGAACAAGTTATCCTTTAAGATCACACAGGGCAGTATAAGTATTCTCATCTCATACTACGAATGATGTTGATAAACAATCATGAACCTATGCTAGCATGGCAAGTTCTAAATCTCAAGATCCACTTTCACTTCACAAGAGATTAACAAATTAGATGTTCATGACGCATCTATCAATTAAGCATAACCATACGAGGATATCAAATATACATCACACACAGATCTTTAAAGCATCAAGATACTAAGCTCCATAAATAAATCCGTTAGAATCCCATGACAACGATTAGTTCATAATCGAACCTCTCGTCATCATGGGATCTGATGAAACCATGATAAAAACAAAGTATGAAAAGATACAAATAAACCTAAGTAATTGATATATAATGGTGATCTAAATTACAATGGTAGGAGGTGTTTATATAGGCTCTAGAAGTCTTGCCCAACAAGAAAAACAACCTACAATACAATTAGAAATAGGTTTGGCAACCATAAATACAAATAGAATTCGAAATAGGGGCAAAACGGACATTTTCAGGAATTTCCAGCGATTCTATGCGCTCCAGGCGCACGGCACGCGCTCCAGGCACGCAAATTTACCGTTCTATGCGCTGCAGGCGCACATCTACGCGCTACAGGCACGTGAACTTTCTGTTTGATTTCTTTAGACTTCAAGAAAATTTCCCAAGCTTTGCGTGGACAGTAATATCACTTAAAACGGACTTCTAGAACTCCAGATATGGCCAAAACAGTGTAAACTGCGCAACCATCCGAATTTTCCACAATTTGCTCATTCCTCATCCTTTTTCTCTTTCGATTCTTTTGCCACTTCCCTTTCTTCAATTCTTGAGCGTGAATCCTCATGGTAGCCTTGGGAAATACACCATCCTTCATTCCAATGCCCAAATTTAACTCCAAGATTGACGAAAACATTAACCCTAGTCGACATTCTTACAAACCTGCACACTTAAACAAAACAAATCAAAAATACAACAAACTTGAGTCCAAGACTATCAATTTAAGCCGATATGGAACGATCCAAGTGGATATAAATTCACTTATCACACCCCCAAACTTAAACCGATGCTTGTCCTCAAGCATAAAAAATTACAACTAACTAACTAACTAGTACCACTTCCGTAGGTGATCACGGTTGCATTTGGCATATGCAACAAGCCCTTTAAACCCCTACGCAGCCCTAGTGGACGAGTAAGGTCTCGTGAGGGCCTATAGCGAATGTACCCACAAAATCCATTTAACCTAATGCAATGCAATGCATGAATGCAACTAAATGAAAATGCAAATAATCTAGTACTAATATCCCACCATACCCTTATATCCTCTCATGCCATATCAACTTAAGAATCAAAGTAAATACGCAATGTCTTGGTGTCGAAAGTGCAAGTATTCACATAGTCTACTCAATGAACATGCATAAGTTCTCACAAGCCCATGTCAAATGTAAGAATAAGTTAGTAAACATTCTAAGCCTACAAGAGTACATCTTTGAGAAAAAACTCGGGATATCATACGCAAAAACAAGTAAACACTCACAATCCACTCACAAAAGAATATTCACTCAAGAACAAGGGTAAGTGTATCACTCAATTCCAACAAAATCATAAGCATGCTTGACATTTGGTATCAATCTAACTCTTAACACAACATACATCAATGACGATAATCAAAAGGTCTTTATTTGGGTTGTAACGGGGCTAGAGACAAGGTATGTCAAATAAGCCAAAACAGGTGAAGTGTCAAAAGCTAGTAAGTACCATAATAAATCATACACAACACCATATTTTCCCCCAACATAATTTTTACTAAAACAAACACTCGACTAGTCGACTAAAGTAGGATCACAACAAACACAAACATGCTCTCATAATATATATATATATATATATATATATATATATATATATATATTCGAGAGCTAAATATAACACAAACAATAATATACACAATAACAATGATCCCACAATTTTATTACACATGCCGACTATCAAGTAAACAACCAAACCCAATATTCAATATTTCCCCCCAAAATTATGACCAACAATAAACCCTTTCTTGCACACCTTATTACTCCCTTAAGCACCCTACTAGCCTTTGACAATGTGGGTTCAAATTAATGTAAGGCAAATACAAGAAAAGGTCTAGGCAAGTAATGTGGTATGTCACCGAAAAATAGGATTAAGCTCAACGGGTTAACTAATTGATCATGTAAATATGGTGTGGTAATATGGGAAAATATGTGGTTCATCCTAAATGCCTTTATCACTTTAATCGTCAAATAATGTCATGCGTTTCAAGAAAGACCTCAAACAACTGCTAGCAATGCAAACAATCCATGGACACTCAAGCAAACGAATAAATTGCAAATAATATGCAATAAGGCTCAAAAACTCACTTGGTGGAAAAACATACTCAATCCCAAGCAAAAAATCTCTCTAATGCACCGACTTGTATTCAAAGCATACAAACTAAATCATCTTGCATATATCCGTGTCCTTCTAATCACTTACAACATTCAATAAGTCTACTAGCTTCAACTTACTAGTGTATGTGTGTGCACAAGAACAAAGCATATCACTTCTCAATCAAAAGCGTCAATAACACAAAATTCCTATCAAGCATGGGTGCAAATGCAAACTACTATGGACTCGCATGATAATAATACGAACAAACATGCATGAATTACAACTAAAATGCAAACATGATATCCTACATGAACACAGTAACTACTACAAACAACTACTATACACTACTTATCCCTCAAACCACCCCCAAACTTGAAAGATTCAATGTCCGCATTGAATGGAAGTAAATAGGAGGAAAAGTAGAAACATACCTAACATTAGAACCACATGGGTTGCCTCCCATGAAGCGCTTCTTTAACGTCATTAGCTTGACATTCTTCCAAGCCTCCATTAAGGATGATAATAGTTTGCCTGTTCCTCTCTTCGTGAGACTTCATCGTCATCACGGCGGCACACTTTCTGCCCCTTCTCCTCGTTTGGCCTATTCGTGTAACAACTATGTCCTATTCTAATGCCTTCATCTTTTGACCCAAAATCTGTCAATTTGTAGAACAACACACATTCACGGGCTTCGCTTGAATATAATGGAGGAGGGTAAATGTAAGTTGCTGAAGCCTTTGGTTCCTCAAAGAGAACTTCCTCCATTGGCTCTAATGCGCTACCTCCATCTTTACACTATGAGACAAGTAAAAGACCTGCATCTTTCCCATGGTCATTAGTCTCTTGGTACGCACATACCAATTCTTGAAATTTCTGTAGCTCACCAGTGTCTGTCTCAAATAGTGCCCTTTCCGAATCATCCACCATACTAGCTTGATCAAATTCCTCACACGGCTTTTGAACACTCACCTCACCTTGGAATTTGTCTTCCTCAATTATGCATGCAGTACCTTGCTCCAAGTCACCGTTATTTTCTGGAATTGCCTCTAGTATGAATTACTGTTTCTCTTGTTCCAAGGCACTCACAGCTCGAGCAACTAGTGTCTCCAAAGATTTGACAGACTCCTCATTACTCTTTACAAGCATCCTAAGCTCCTCCATAGTTACAACCTCATCTGACTGAAAATTAGGAGTAGGTTGTTGATGTTGAAACTCTTCACTACCAAAGAGATATGACATATTTTGGAACATCTTGCTGGTACTGTTGAGGATGGTATTGAAAATATGGTTGTTCCTCATAAGTGACATATGGATCAACTCCTTCGTAGTAACAATATTGTGAGGGATCATGAACGCCCAAACACCGCTCACATTGCTGAGGCATGGATGTCCTCGAATATGCCCACCATGGCAACTCTTCGCATGCCATCTTCAAACACTCAAGTACTTGAACACACCGAACTAAACAAGATAGATGAGAAAAACAAATCCGAGTCAGTGAACTCTAACGACCACTATTGACAAGCACATAAACCAAAAAAAACACCGATGATCCCCTGCTGCGGTGCCAAAAACTTGTTTGCACTAAATCACGCAAGCGTACGTGGTCACAAGTAATACAGATAGAAGTCAAGTTCGTTCCCACAGAGATCTGGTTATGGTTTTAATTCAGTAGATGTACCTATGCAACAATGTATGATTATTATTCACTGCTAAGACAATTAACAAATTGAGTTTTGATTAACTAAGATTAACTAAAAAAACAAATTAACAAACTAAGAATTAACTAACTAACGAGAATTTAAATCAAATTACTTCTGCAAGAGAAAACATGGGATCCTAACTTCATTAAATATTTTGCTTAGATCTAACGCCTTTAATCACTATATGCAATGGTTATGATATCTGATCAGACAACACGAAACAAGTACACGCTACCTGTCAGCATACGTATACCAAACTAAACATACATCCACAAAAGAGATAGAAGATGAATAGACACCAATTATGCTTAGACCCTATATGTCTATAGAATTTGAAAACATAACGGTTGAAGAACAAGTTATCCTTTAAGATCACACAGGGCAATATAAGTATTCTCATCTCATACTACGAATCATGTTGATAAACAATCATGAACCAATTCTAGCATGGCAAGTTCTAAATCTCAAGATCCACTTTCACTTCACAAGAGATTAACAAATTAGATGTCCATGACGCATCTATCAATTAAGCATAACCATACGAGGATATCAAATATACATCACACACAAATCTTTAAAGCATCAAGATACTAAGCTCCATAAATAAATCCGTTAGAATCCCATGACAACGATTAGTTCATAATCGAACCTCTCGTCATCATGGGATCTGATGAAACCACGATAAAAACAAAGTATGAAAAGATACAAATAAATCTAAGTAATTGATATATAATGGTGATCTAAATTACAATGGTAGGATGTGTTTATATAGGCTCTAGAAGTCTTGCCCAACAAGAAAAACAACCTACAATACAATTAGAAATAGGTTTGGGTACCAAAAATACAACTAGAATTCGAAATAGGGGCAAAACGGACATTTTCAGGAATTTCCATCGATTCTATGCGCTCCAGGCGCATTGCACGTGCTCCAGGCGCGCAAATTTAATGTTCTATGCGCTGCAGGCGCACATCTACGTGCAGCAGGCGCGTGAAATTTCTGTTTGATTTCTTTAGACATCAAGAAAATTTCTCAAGCTTCGCGTGGACAGTAAGATCACTGAAAACGGACTTCTAGAACTCCAGATATGGCCAAAACAGTGTAGAGTGCGTAACCATCCGAATTTTCCACAATTTGCTCATTCCTCATCCTTTTTCTCTTTCGATTCTTTTGCCACTTCCCTTTCTTCAATTCTTGAGCGTGAATCCTCATGGTAGCCTAGGGAAATACACCATCCTTCATTCCAATGCTCAAATTTAACTCCAAGATTGACGAAAACATTAACCCTAGTCGACATTCTTACAAACCTGCACACTTAAACAAAACACATCAAAAATACCACAATACGTGGTCACAAGTAATAGAGATAGAAGTCAAGTTCGTTCCCACAGAGATCTAGTTATGGTTTTAATTCAGTAGATGTACCTATGCAACAATGTATGATTATTATTCACTGCTAAGACAATTAACAAATTGAGTTTTGATTAACTAAAAAAAACAAATTAACAAACTAAGAATTAACTAACTAACGAGAATTTAAATCAAATTACTTCTGCAAGAGAAAACATGGGATCCTAACTTCATTAAATACTTTGCTTAGATCTGACGCCTTTAATCACTATATGCAATGGTTATGATATCTGATCAGACAACACGAAACAAGTACACGCTACCTGTCAGCATACGTGATAAGTGGATTTTATATCCACTTGGAACATTCTAAATCGGCTTAAATTGATTGCTTTGATCTCAAGATTGTGGTAGTTTTGATGGGTTTTGTGTAGTTGTGCAGGGTTGTAGCTATTGGTTAGTATTGGAGATGATTTGCGCAATGGAATGAAGGATGTCGTATTTTCCTAGGCTAACATGAAGACCATAACGCTTAAGAATTGAATAACGGGAAGTGGCGAAAGAATTGCAAAAGAAACGGAGGAGAAAGGAGCAATTTGTGCAAAATTCGGATTTTCTGGGTAGGTTGCGCAGTCTTCACTGTTTTGGCCATATCTGGAGTTCTACAAGTCCGTTTGAGGCCCATAAGCTGTCCACGCGAAGCCTGGGAAATTTTCTATAATTCTGAACAGGATCTAACCGCGCAGGGTGCGCTGCTACCGCGCAGGGTGCGCCCGAACTCGCTGGAAATTCTGAAATTCTATCCTATTTCGAATTAAATTGTATTTTTAGGTCTTTTCTTGTTGGGCAAGACTTCTAGAGCCTATATATAAACATCCAACCCTTGTAATCATAAGATACATACGTTACGTACTATAACCTAGTTCTGGGGAAGAGAGAAAAGGAGAAGGAATTCTTCCAAGCTAGTGACAAGCAAGGATTATTCTTGAAACTTTTGTATTCTTCTATTGTGGGATTTGATTCTAAACCTTATTCTTCTTCTCTATTTTTACTTGTTTATTTTAGAATTATGTTTTCCATAGAACCCATGATGACAATTAGGTCAATTATGGGCTAATTCGTTATCATGGGGTTTTAATGGATTTTGCTATGGATTCTAGTAATTGAGTGTTTTATGCCTTGGTGTGTGATTGATTGTATTGATTGCCTAGTATGTTTATGCTTATTCGTTATAAGTGCGTCGCGAACACTTGTAATTGTTTGTTTAATCCTAGTGAATGCGAAAGTGGATCTAGGGTTTAGAACAATTCATGCTAGCATAGGTTTTTGCATGTGAAGAACATGTATTAATTTGTGATGTAATTCTAACCGTCTTGCATCGACTATGTGGTTTAATGGGTGCTTGATTTTCAACCGGTATGTGTTCAATTGCTATAGACATATATGGACTACACATATTTGGTGACTACTTGACTTCTATCAATTGTGGATGATCAGTAGGATGGTATATGCACAACGAAAGTTGGTGTGTATCAGTTTAGTGCATCTAATCAGTAATCAACTCTGTCACATGCTAGGCTAAAGGGCATAAGATTCTAGATGAAGTAGTAAATGAAATTGAAATCCCATGTTTGTTTATTATAAAGTTAAAGTTAAGTTATTTCCTCGTAATTGGCTTAGTTGGTAATTAATCATTAGTTAATTCAAACCAATATTGTGATTGTCTTAGCAGTGAGTGTAAATCATAAGCTGGTGCATAAGTGAACATAACGAACAATTTGAGTCTCTGTGGGAACGAATCCTATTTACTCTATATTACTTGTTGACCATGTTCTCTTGCGTGAATAAGTGCGAACAAGTTTTTGGCGCCGCTGCCGGGGACTCGGTTCATTGTTTGTTTAGTTTATGATCTTGTCATCAATTTGGGTTAAATTCACTGACTCGGACGTTTTTTTTTCTTTTTATTAGATGGATTATTGGGAGCAGGAATTCGTAATTGTTTGTGAGCTGTGTGCAGGTGGACATTACACTCATCAATGTGAGTATAACAGAAACCGGCCAAATTTCAGCTGGGACTACAATCAGAGTGGTATGGAGCAATCTCAATATCCATCTTACCCGCTCCAAAATCAGCAGTTTGGAGATGAGCCATACAGTCCAGGGGGAATTCAGCAACAACAGGGGCAACAATTTCAGCATCAGTATGCCCCAGTGCATCAACACTTTCAACTTCCTGAATTTCAGCAACAGCAATTTCAGACTTGGTCTATCCAACAGTCGACCGAAGAAGCTGAATTAGAAGAATTGAGGTTGATGGCTAAAAGCAATGCATTGTCTCTCCAGAGAATAGGAGATCAGATTGGTCAAATTGCAAATGCATTACAAACATTGAATCAAATTCCAAGTGACACGAGAAACCTAGAGGCAGAGCAGGAGGACAATAACATTCCTATCAGTCTTGACTGGCCTTTCTTAGCCACGGGTGAGACCATGATCGTAGTTCATGAAGGAGAGTCTAAGGGCAAAGATTGGGAAGAAGCAGAACATGAAGCTGATAAGGAAGCAGAGTCGGAGGCAAACCAATCAGAAAATTCAGAATGTCCAGAAAATTCGATTCTGAATAATCAGCCGCAACCACTTCCTTTGCAATCTCAAAATTTTGAAGAATCAGCCCAAGATCAAGAAAATTCCAAGGCTCAAGCGGCTATGCTAATTCCTTCGAAGGATGAAGAGTGTCTCAGTGTGGAAGATGATGAATTAGAAGAGCATGTTCAGTTGTTGAATGCCGCTCCGTTGCAATCTGACTTCGACCAGCTGGAGGCCGAAGAGGATAAGAGCATCACTCACGTTGACAAATCTACTCTGGAGAAGACTACAGAGATCGTCCAAATCGATTTTCCTCCTCCATATCCACAGAGGCTTCAGAAGCAAACTCTAGCCATGAATTTGACGGCGGAGGATGAGGAGTGTTTTAGCTTGAAATTGGTTGATGCAGGGCAGAGTAAAAAGTATGACACGGAGAAGGAGAAGGCAAAGCATGGCCAACTGAGGATTACAGTGCCTTGGTTAATGGGGCTACGTATTCCACATAAGTTGCTTGGAGTGGAAGATCTCTGGAATTCTCAGGTGCGCCTTAAGCCATCAATTGAAGGAGCTCCCGAACTCGAGCTCAAAACATTGCTAGTTCACCTGGGGTATGTTTCTTGTAATTCAAATCCTTTGCTTGCTATTGTTATTGCTGCTAACTTTTCAGGTAGGCGGGAGAATGTTGTTAAGAGATCTTGTGAGGAGCGAATACGGGTAAAGCTTGTCGTTGAAGATGTCGCTCCAGAAAAGATCATTAAATGGCCTTATAGAGATACGGTGCAGAAATTTTTCAAGAGGAAAATGGTGGCCAAGTCTAGCTAAAGACGTTAAAGAAAGGCGCTTCGTGGGAGGCAACCCATGATTTCTTGCTTTTGAATAAAACAACAGTTGTGTTGGAGCCTCCACGTCTATCCACCACCAGACACACCACCCGAGGAGGGTGGAGATTGCCGGCGTGTAGGGGAGTATCTCTTGTACCCTTTTAATTTACCTTCAATGAGGACATTGCAATTTTTAAGTTTGGGGGTGATTTGGGGGATAGTAGTTGTATGTATTGTTGTATTTTGTGGTCATATAGGATATCATGTTGCATAGTAGTGATAGTTCATGCATGATTGTTATGTTCGTATTATCTACGTTTGTTCATATAGGACATTTTGTTTTATTTTCGTATACCATGTGAGTTTTCATTTAGTTGCATTTTCATGGCATGCATATTTCATGATCCCTTAGGACGAGCTGATTCTGATTGATAGGTGGATGTTGATTTGGGTGTGATGATGATGTGTAGAGGGCTGATTTATAGTCTCTATGAAATTGACTTGCATGTTACGGGAACAAAATTTATTACACAGTCTCATTGGGGTGTTGTTGGGCTAGGTTAGGGTCATGCCTGTGGGATGTTTTGAGATTTAATCACTTGTTTATATTTAGAATTTTCGTTATTCCCTTTATAGCGTAAGAACATTAAAGTCTAAGTTTGGGGGAAACCAGGAATTTTCATGCTAGTTGTTAATATTTGTCAATAAAGGCTAGGCATCAAATGGCTAGTAGCCAGCTCATATTTATATGAGTAGTCTAGGGTTGGAAATGAGAAAGGCTCATTCCAGATTGCGAAAAAAAAAAAAGAGAAAAAAAAAAGAAAAAAAAAAAAAAGAGAAAAAAAGAGTCAAGTGTTGTTTGTTAATGCAAAATTAACCAGAGTGAGCTCTTTAATACTCGAGTAATTAAGTCTGAGGGGACTTAGTCCTAGTGACCTAAGGCTTTATAGTCTGGGATCCACTGACCCAACACTCGCTACATGGGTATTATTGTATAAGCCTTTTGGGGTCTCATTCATTGCACGGTTAAATAAGCATGCGTATTGTATATGTAGTGTCGTAGTATAGTAATAAAACATGAGTTTCTGTCTACCTTGGATAAGGGTGGAGGTGTTCCTAGGTTATGGAGTGTCTACAGTCTATTCTGATTATAAACCTGTGATTGTCTTGACGGAAAGCATGTATGATTTTTGACCTAGTTTTGGGAGTATTTCTGATGAGCATCGCACACACGCACGTTTCTGTTCATGTATTTGTTAGTATACGGGGATTTAGTCGAGCTTTGCTTGGATTTGTTACATTCATTGAGATATTTGCTTGTTAGTTGGTTTTGGTGAGTTTGAAGGGGATCTTGCATTTTTTTCATATTAGTTGCATTCATGCATTTGCATTGCATTAGGTTAAATGAATTTTGTGGGTACATTCGCTATAGGCCCTCACGAGACCTTACTCGTCCACTAGGGCTGCCTAGGGGTTTAAAGGGCTTGTTGCATATGCCAAATGCAACCGTGATCACCTACGGAAGTGGTACTAATTAGTTAGTTAGTTGTAATTGTATATGCTTGAGGACAAGCATCAGTTTAAGTTTGGGGGTGTGATAAGTGGATTTTATATCCACTTGGAACATTCTAAATCGGCTTAAATTGATTGCTTTGATCTCAAGATTGTGGTAGTTTTGATGGGTTTTGTGTAGTTGTGCAGGGTTGTAGCTATTGGTTAGTATTGGAGATGATTTGCGCAATGGAATGAAGGATGTCGTATTTTCCTAGGCTAACATGAAGACCATAACGCTTAAGAATTGAATAACGGGAAGTGGCGAAAGAATTGCAAAAGAAACGGAGGAGAAAGGAGCAATTTGTGCAAAATTCGGATTTTCTGGGTAGGTTGCGCAGTCTTCACTGTTTTGGCCATATCTGGAGTTCTACAAGTCCGTTTGAGGCCCATAAGCTGTCCACGCGAAGCCTGGGAAATTTTCTATAATTCTGAACAGGATCTAACCGCGCAGGGTGCGCTGCTACCGCGCAGGGTGCGCCCGAACTCGCTGGAAATTCTGAAATTCTATCCTATTTCGAATTAAATTGTATTTTTAGGTCTTTTCTTGTTGGGCAAGACTTCTAGAGCCTATATATAAACATCCAACCCTTGTAATCATAAGATACATACGTTACGTACTATAACCTAGTTCTGGGGAAGAGAGAAAAGGAGAAGGAATTCTTCCAAGCTAGTGACAAGCAAGGATTATTCTTGAAACTTTTGTATTCTTCTATTGTGGGATTTGATTCTAAACCTTATTCTTCTTCTCTATTTTTACTTGTTTATTTTAGAATTATGTTTTCCATAGAACCCATGATGACAATTAGGTCAATTATGGGCTAATTCGTTATCATGGGGTTTTAATGGATTTTGCTATGGATTCTAGTAATTGAGTGTTTTATGCCTTGGTGTGTGATTGATTGTATTGATTGCCTAGTATGTTTATGCTTATTCGTTATAAGTGCGTCGCGAACACTTGTAATTGTTTGTTTAATCCTAGTGAATGCGAAAGTGGATCTAGGGTTTAGAACAATTCATGCTAGCATAGGTTTTTGCATGTGAAGAACATGTATTAATTTGTCATGTAATTCTAACCGTCTTGCATCGACTATG
This sequence comes from Kitagawia praeruptora, assembly GCA_037693485.1. Taxonomy (NCBI): domain Eukaryota; kingdom Viridiplantae; phylum Streptophyta; class Magnoliopsida; order Apiales; family Apiaceae; genus Kitagawia; species Kitagawia praeruptora. Next base: position 85,701,667 of record CM075347.1, on the reverse strand, counting down.
TGGTTTAATGGGTGCTTGATTTTCAACCGGTATGTGTTCAATTGCTATAGACATATAGGGACTACACATATTTGGTGACTACTTGACTTCTATCAATTGTGGATGATCAGTAGGATGGTATATGCACAACGAAAGTTGGTGTGTATCAGTTTAGTGCATCTAATCAGTAATCAACTCTGTCACATGCTAGGCTAAAGGGCATAAGATTCTAGATGAAGTAGTAAATGAAATTGAAATCCCATGTTTGTTTATTATAAAGTTAAAGTTAAGTTATTTCCTCGTAATTGGCTTAGTTGGTAATTAATCATTAGTTAATTCAAACCAATATTGTGATTGTCTTAGCAGTGAGTGTAAATCATAAGCTGGTGCATAAGTGAACATAACGAACAATTTGAGTCTCTGTGGGAACGAATCCTATTTACTCTATATTACTTGTTGACCACGTTCTCTTGCGTGAATAAGTGCGAACAATACGTATACCAAACTAAACATACATCCACAAAAGAGATAGAAGATGAATAGACACCAATTATGCTTAGACCCTATATGTCTATAGAATTTGAAAAAATAACGGTTGAAGAACAAGTTATCCTTTAAGATCACACAGGGCAGTATAAGTATTCTCATCTCATACTACGAATGATGTTGATAAACAATCATGAACCTATGCTAGCATGGCAAGTTCTAAATCACAAGATCCAATTTCAGTTCACAAGAGATTAACAAATTAGATGTTCATGACGCATCTATCAATTAAGCATAACCATACGAGGATATCAAATATACATCACACACAGATCTTTAAAGCATCAAGATACTAAGCTCCATAAATAAATCCGTTAGAATCCCATGATAACGATTAGTTCATAATCGAACCTCTCGTCATCATGGGATCTGATGAAACCATGATAAAAATAAAGTATGAAAAGATACAAATAAACCTAAGTAATTGATATATAATGGTGATCTAAATTACAATGGTAGGATGTGTTTATATAGGCTCTAGAAGTCTTGCCCAACAAGAAAAACAACCTACAATACAATTAGAAATAGGATTGGGTACCAAAAATACAACTAGAATTCTAAATAGGGGCAAAACGGACATTTTCAGGAATTTCCAGCGATTCTATGCGCTCCAGGCGCATGGCACGCACTCCAGGCGCGCAAATTTATTGTTCTATGCGCTGCAGGCGCACATCTACGCGCTTCAGGCTTGTGAACTTTCTGTTTGTTTTCTTTAGACTTCAAGAAAATTTCCCAAGCTTCGCGTGGACACTAAGATCACTGAAAACGGACTTCTAGAACTCCAGATATGGCCAAAACAGTGTAGACTGCGTAACAATCCGAATTTTCTACAATTTGATCATTCCTCAGCCTTTTTCTCTTTCGATTCTTTTGCCACTTCCCTTTCTTCAATTCTTGAGCGTGAATCCTCATGGTAGCCTAGGGAAATACACCATCCTTCATTCCAATGCTAAAATTTAACTCCAAGACTAACGAAAACATTAACCCTATTCGACATTCTTACAAACCTGCACACTTAAACAAAACACATCAAAAATACCACAATATGTGGTCACAAGTAATATAGATAGAAGTCAAGTTCCTTCCCACAGAGATCTGGTTATGGTTTTAATTCAGTAAATGTACCTATGCAACAATGTATGATTATTATTCACTGCTAAGACAATTAACAAATTGAGTTTTGATTAACTAAGATTAACTAAAAAAACAAATTAACAAACTAAGAATTAACTAACTAACGAGAATTTAAATCAAATTACTTCTGCAAGAGAAAACATGGGATCCTAACTTCATTAAATACTTTGCTTAGATCTGACGCCTTTAATCACTATATGCAATGGTTATGATATCTGATCAGAAAACATGAAACAAGTACACGCTACCTGTCAGCAAACGTATACCAAACTAAACATACATCCACAAAAGAGATAGAAGATGAATAGACACCAATTATGCTTAGACCCTATATGTCTATAGAATTTGAAAACATAACGGTTGAAGAACAAGTTATCCTTTAAGATCACACAGGGCAGTATAAGTATTCTCATCTCATACTACGAATGATGTTGATAAACAATCATGAACCTATGCTAGCATGGCAAGTTCTAAATCACAAGATCCAATTTCAGTTCACAAGAGATTAACAAATTAGATGTTCATGACGCATCTATCAATTAAGCATAACCATACGAGGATATCAAATATACATCACACACAGATCTTTAAAGCATCAAGATACTAAGCTCCATAAATAAATCCGTTAGAATCCAATGATAACGATTAGTTCATAATCGAACCTCTCGTCATCATGGGATCTGATGAAACCATGATAAAAACAAAGTATGAAAAGATACAAATAAACCTAAGTAATTGATATATAATGGTGATCTAAATTACAATGGTAGGATGTGTTTATATAGGCACTAGAAGTCTTGCCCAACAAGAAAAATAACCTACAATACAATTAGAAATAGGATTGGGTACCAAAAATACAACTAGAATTCGAAATAGGGGAAAAACGGACATTTTCAGGAATTTCCATCGATTCTATGCGCTCCAGGCGCATGGCACGCACTCCAGGCGCGCAAATTTACTGTTCTATGCGCTCCAGGCGCATGGTACGCACTCCAGGCGCGCACGCTTCAGGCTTGTGAACTTTCTGTTTGATTTCTTTAGACTTCAAGAAAATTTCCCAAGCTTCGCGTGGACACTAAGATCACTGAAAACGGACTTCTAGAACTCCAGATATGGCCAAAACAGTGTAGACTGCGTAACAATCCGAATTTTATACAATTTGATCATTCCTCAGCCTTTTTCTCTTTCGATTCTTTTGCCACTTCCCTTTCTTCAATTCTTGAGCGTGAATCCTCATGGTAGCCTAGGGAAATACACCATCCTTCATTCCAATGCTAAAATTTAACTCCAAGACTGACGAAAACATTAACCCTATTCGACATTCTTACAAACCTGCACACTTAAACAAAACACATCAAAAATACCACAATATGTGGTCACAAGTAATACAGATAGAAGTCAAGTTCGTTCCCACAGAGATCTGGTTATGGTTTTAATTCAGTAAATGTACCTATGCAACAATGTATGATTATTATTCACTGCTAAGACAATTAACAAATTGAGTTTTGATTAACTAAGATTAACTAAAAAAACAAATTAACAAACTAAGAATTAACTAACTAACGAGAATTTAAATCAAATTACTTCTGCAAGAGAAAACATGGGATCCTAACTTCATTAAATACTTTGCTTAGATCTGACGCCTTTAATCACTATATGCAATGGTTATGATATCTGATCAGACAACACGAAACAAGTACACGCTACCTGTCAGCATACGTATACCAAACTAAACATACATCCATAAAAGAGATAGAAGATGAATAGACACCAATTATGCTTAGACCCTATATGTCTATAGAATTTGAAAACATAACGGTTGAAGAACAAGTTATCCTTTAAGATCACACAGGGCAGTATAAGTATTCTCATCTCATACTACGAATCATGTTGATAAACAATCATGAACCTATTCTAGCATAGCAAGTTCTAAATCTCAAGATCCACTTTCACTTCACAAGAGATTAACAAATTAGATGTTCATGACGCATCTATCAATTAAGCATAACCATACGAGGATATCAAATATACATCACACACAGATCTTTAAAGCATCAAGATACTAAGCTCCATAAATAAATCCGTTAGAATCCCATGACAACGATTAGTTCATAATCGAACCTCTCGTCATCATGGGATCTGATGAAACCATGATAAAAACAAAGTATGAAAAGATACAAATAAACCTAAGTAATTGATATATAATGGTGATCTAAATTACAATGGTAGGATGTGTTTATATAGGCTCTAGAAGTCTTCCCAACAAGAAAAACAACCTACAATACAATTAGAAATAGGTTTGGGTACCAAAAATACAACTAGAATTCGAAATAGGAGCAAAACGGACATTTTCAAGAATTTCCAGCGATTCTATGCGCTCCAGGCGCGCAAATTTACTGTTCTATGCGCTGCAGGCGCACATCTACGTGCTACAGGCGCATGAACTTTCTGTTTGATTTCTTTAGACTTCAAGAAAATTTCCCAAGCTTCGCGTGGACACAAAGATCACTAAAAACGGACTTCTAGAACTCCAGATATGGCCAAAACAGTGTAGACTGCGCAACCTTCCGAATTTTCCACAATTTGCTCATTCCTCATCCTTTTTCTCTTTCGATTCTTTTGCCACTTCCCTTTCTTCAATTCTTGAGTGTGAATCCTCATGGTAGCCTAGGGAAATACACCATCCTTCATTCCAATGCTCAAATTTAACTCCAAGATTGACGAAAACATTAACCCTAGTCGACATTCTTATAAACCTGCACACTTAAACAAAACACATCAAAAATATCACAAACTTGAGTCCAAGACGATCAATTTAAGCCGATATGGAACGATCCAAGTGGATATAAATCCACATATCAGGAGGAGGAGAGAAGACGAGGGAGTGAGAGGATCGAAGCTAGGGAGAGAGACGACGGAAGGGGGGGTTCGGAGAAGAGAGATTAAGCGAGAGATTGAGAGACTGAGAGAGACAGCGAGAGAGAGAGAGAGAGAGAGAGAGAGAGGGAGAGAGAGAGAGATTGAGAGCAGAGAGAGGGGAAGATCGAGGTCGGTGGTGGAACCACCGGTGCCGCCTGCGTCCGGCCGGTGACCCCGACGGTGGTGGTGGTGGTGAATAATAATTTAATAATTTATTTATTTATTTTAGCATGTAATTGGATTGGGTTAATTAAAATGTTGATTTAAAATTCTAAAATAGAGATAATAGAATGGGGATATTCCAATTGTATATTTTTGTTGATTTATAATAAAATTGGAATTTGGAATTTAGTAGAATTAATAAAATAAGAATTAAATTGGTTTTAAAGAGAAAGCAAGAAAAACAACTTTACTCATTTAGTGAATATTTACGAACGAAAGAAATTTAGAAATTGTGAGGACAATGGAAATAGAATTGTTTAAATAGGATTATTGTTTTTGCTTAATAATAATAATTATGGATTTGAATTGGGATAAAATTTGATTCTTGAATTATTTAATTGAGAATAAATGGCGAATTATACTATTGTTCCTTTAAAATGGACCTAAGCAAATTAGATGATTTTATATAAATTGAAGATCATAGACAACTAAAGGAAACTTTATAAATGTTATTAAATTTCGAGACGTGATTTACGAGAGCTAAATTAATCTAGAAATGCGAGCTAGGTAGTTAATTAAATTAGAGGACTTTGCTATAAAAATGAGAATTATAGAAATATTTGTGTTGATTGTATGAGCGCCCTCTTTATTTATTTTATTGGAGCTACGTGATTAAATAAATCAACTAGTGCATTATATTTAGGATTAATTCGAGACCCTTTTAATAAAATGTTCCCTTACGAATAATGGTATTTGATTTGCATGATGTAAAAAACCCGAGACATTAAAATTGATTGGGAAAGCGAATAGAGCCTTCATTTAATTTATTATACTTTGCGAATAAGGCACCAATGAGATTTTAAACTTACGAGAATATTCTCAATTATTTGTTCGGGAATTATTTGATTATCAAGAGCATGATTACCGAGTTATTTTGACATTACATGATTAACTCCTTACCCGAGTACTAAAATAGTTTTGATAATTAATTATAGAATTTCTTTCTGGGCCTTGAGACAATTGCTCGCGGGTAACGCATTTATTAATTCGGAAGAGTTTAACGTCGATACAGAGGCAAGTTCATTCCTACCCTAACTCTCGGAAACTTTGTATTTCTATTTATATTATTTCAATTCTTGATTATTTTCGAGCTATCAATTATGAGATTTACTTGCTGCTCTTTATGATGCAATAATTCTTTTGAGTATTATTTTCTCTTTAATATTACGATACTGTTAATTTAGTTTACTTGCGAATTACACTCCCTATAAGCGTAGAGGCAAATTCTTTGCTATCGGGTCGATCTCATTAATTCGAGACGACTATTATTTGATTCAATGAAACTAATCTCATTCATTCGAGATAGTTAGATTTATTCTTTTCGGTTGAATTTATTGTACAAATTCAACAATAATTTATTGATTATCTTTTAGTTGATTCATCTTTCGAATCAACCGATAGAAGTTATAAAATTTGGATCGTTAGAGTGTTACTCATTGATCAAGTGAAAGCATTCTATTTAATGTTCATCAATTGTGAGTATTATAATTATTCGAGTAGTACTACTTGTACAGTACGACTCATTTTGTTTCATTTTGAGACTATTCTCATTATTTCGAGATAGTTACATTTCTTGTCAAGGGTTGGCACTTTGTTCGTGTCAATCCAATAAAATATGTTCATTGAGAGTTACATCAGTCCATTGTTCGGATTGGTGGTACATTGAGTAAAACTGGCAGTCCGCCAGATCAATTAAATATTTTCCTATGAAGTTTACCTCAAAATATCAGTTCATTAAATGTTCGGGAATTCTGTATTCTACTGGTCAATTTTGGGAAAGAGGCCCATTATAGAGAAAGAGAGACTCGTGAACCGTTTTAAGGTTACGAGAATATTTAGGCACTATGATGGCAGGGTTGATATAATCACCCACTATGATGCTAGCATTAATAATATATATTATATTCGTTGATATCGTATTGTAGCCGTGATCGGGCGAAGTGCGGTGTCATTGGAGGATGGTATTCCCGGTCGGATAGTTGATCGCCCCGCCGAGATACCGAAAGGATTGAAGACCAGTTATTCAATTATCTTGAGTCATCAGAGTTTCACCAAATGAGTCTTTTGAGTATCTATTTTCGAGATGAGTCTTTTGAGTATCTACTTTCGAGATGAGTCTTGAGTCAAAGTGTTAGATTTTTGATATCCGATTTTCATTTATATTTCGAGTATTTCTTTTGGTATATCTTACTATATTTATGTACCGAGCAAGGAGAGAATTTGATGAGCACCATAGTTGCTCACTCTTGCTTTACAACATTTGTTCAGCTGTCAAGATGGAGAAAGGCGAGACGTCTAGCTAGAGAAACAAAGGGAAGGAGAAAGCCCCGGGCTATGGAGATCGGGATTAAACCATCAAGTTGGAACCTGCTATCCTTTCTACCTTGTGAACTTGTATAATTTATTATTCAGAGTTGTAATAATCGTACTGTAATAAAGTGTGAGACTGATCTTGGATCTGTGGAGTGGAACTGCTCCGCTCCGTTGTAATAAAGATTTTATTATTATTGAGCTAACGTGTGATGCAGGATGCTGAGACCTGATGTGACGACCCGAGTCCCCGGACAGGGCGGATTTGGGGGCGTTACAGAGTTGGTATCAGAGCGTTAGTTATATTTTAGGAATCGTATGAGCCTAGAATTATAACGCGACGTGAGAGTTTAGAGATATATTGCGATGTTGAGATTTTAGCACTAAGTGCCTTTCACCCTTATCTAAGTATATCTATATAAGTATCTAATCGATTAGAACCTGTTGTGACCGAAGTTCCTTGTGCTTTTGTAGATGACTACTCCAGGACTTGATGATTTCCGCTCAGCTAGAGACAGATCTCCTACACCTTACCCTCAAGGACCCCTAGATCCCAATTCAGGGTCAGACAGTGATCCATCTGAGGAGATTGTACCGATGGACAGGGACTTGGAGGACTCTTCAATCCGGATTCTTACACCTTCTCCACCTCATGTGATAGATTCAGTATATTCTCCTGACCAGATCATTGAGGTAGCTGATTCTCCTGTGCCAGTGATTGACTTAGAGGCACCTACTCCAGAGATTGAGCAGCCAGCTCAGATTCCAGTATCTATCATGACTGCAGAGACTACTATGCTGTTTGCTCCCGAGATGTTCAGATTTGAGACACCCGAGCCTATTACTTCTGAGCCGATTGATGAGGGCCAGCTCTCGCCCGTACGTACTGAGACCTTACCTAGCTTATCTGCTCCAGTGACTAGAGTTGATACACCTACCAGAGTATCAGCTTTTTCTGACTTGTTTACTACTCCAGTGCCGGTGTATGCTGCAGCTCCGACAGTCCCTACTATACCAGACTACATGTTTCCACCTGTCAGTGCTACTCCTACTTGTGATACTGCTCCATCTGCACCTACCATACCTGCACCTGTTCCAACTCAGTCTCCAGTGGCTGCTACTACTGCTGCTATGCCACCTGCTCCCTCTGAGCATCCTGTTGTGGCTGGAGAGCCGGTTCCTTGGCATGTTCACCATACCCTGTTCCAGCAGTACCGTTGGTTATGGTCTCGTTATGAGGAGATCTTTGCCACTAGGGATGGTATTCTCCGACTGTTGTCTGTTCCAGATCCCCTTGCCGTGCATCATGGAGGTAGTCTGTTGGTGAGAGACATACCTATAGAGATTGTGCATCAGATAGCCCTGACTGTGTTGACCGGGCTTCAGACTGACTTAGTTGCCTTACCGTCATCTAGTACCGGACAGATTGATCGCTTCAGAGTTTCTACCCTGATCTCAGACATCATTGCAGAGTTCCATAGGAGGGTGGGCGAGATGTTTGCCCGTGATGGTTTGACTTGACTTGCTGTTGCTGTTGACTTAGCATAGTCTTTTTGGTTTTAGGGGATGACATATATCTACGCTTGCGCATTCCCATCTTTTGGTTAGCATGTATATTATAGCTAGTGGTGACCCGCTTTTTGGTATGGCATCATGATAGATCTTTCTGTATAGGGTGCACATATTCTGTTGATCGATGTATTCAATGTAGTTGACTCTATGCCCAGCTTGTTGGGTAGTTATCTTATTATCTTTCCGTACTAGCATGACAGTAGATGTTCCACGATGTATTTATATTCTGATGATGGATCTGTATTATTATGATGATGTATTCATTATTATGACCTGGACTGTACCAGTATGGTACCTTGTGATATATATATATATTATGATCTGCTAGTAGTACTGTTATCTTATCTTATCTTATCTGTGGTAGAACTGTATTATGTTAAAAGAGCATGCTAGATTATTTCCCATGATACTCCTGATATAGTAAATTCTTTTCAGATACTGCGACTTAAAATGAGTTTTAAAAAAAAGAAAAAAAGGGAGTTTTCGAAAACCAAGGATTTAAAACGACGATTGAGTTTTAGGATTTAAAGATTCTTATAAGAATTACCAGTAAAACCTGAATTAGTTTCTTTTCACAAGTACCCTGAACTTTTTTTTTATAATAAGGAAAAAGGAGTACCTGTTTTATAAAGAGACAAGAGAGAAAATTATGATTTTGAGTGTGGTTTATTTTGAGAAACAAGAGATTTTGACCAATTAGATAATTATGAATGCCTTTCATAACTGTGCCAGCAATGGTGTCATATAATTGCATACCTGTGATATAACATACAATATTGTTTTCGCTTTTATAGAAAAAGATGCCACCTAAGAGAGGAAGACCCCCAAGAAACCCTCGTCCTCAACCTGAAGTGAATCCAGAGAATGAGGTTCCACCTCGGAACCCAGTTCCAAACCCGGAACCAGAACCCGCTCAGAATCCAAACCTGAACAATAACCCGATGAACCTGCTTTTGGACTTTCTTCTTCAACATGCCCAGAACCCTCAGCCTCAGCCGAACCCTAACCCAGTGGGAGGAAATCCACCTCCAGCTCAACTGACTCATGCCACAGTAACTTTCAAATCATTCAAATCCCTGAACCCACCTGAGTTTAAGGGTACCACTAACCCCGTGGAGGCCAAAATTTGGTTACAAGAAATAGAGAAGACTTTTGAGATTGTGGGAGTAGAGGAGGATAAGAAGATAGTGTTTGCAGCGTACATGTTAAAAGGTGAAGCCAACTACTTGTGGGAAGCAAAGAGGACTTTGGAGGGCAATGCGGTTATTCCATGGACCAGATTCACGACCTTGTTTCTAGAGATGTATTTTCCCAAGTATCTAGAGAACCAAATGGAGATCAAATTCTTAGAACTCAAGCAAAGGACGATGACTGTTACGGACTACGAAGCCAAATTTACAGAACTCTCAAGGTTTGTACCCTATCATGTAGACACTGAGGAGAAAAGAGCCAAGCGTTTCCAGCAAGGGCTGAAGCCCTGGATCCAGAATCGAGTTGCCGTATTTGAGATCACCAACTATGCAACCTTAGTTCATAAAGCGGCTATAGTAGAGAGTGGAAGTGAGTTGTACCCGAAGGATAGAGATGGGAAAAAGAGAAAGTTTCAGAGTGGTGGAAGCAGTTTTGTGAGGAGAACTGATACTCGTGGTGTCAAGAGGCCGTTTGTGAAGAGAGAGGATAGAAGCTCAGATACTAAGAGAATTGGGAACCACGACACCAGAGGAAGCAATCAGAGGACAAACCTCAGCAGGCAGTGAACGTGATGCAAGGAAGACCACCACTGCCAAAGTGCAAGACATGTGGGAGGAAACACCCTGGACCCTGCCAATAAGCCACCGTGAACTGCTACAACTGCGGACAGAAGGGGCATTATGCTTCTAGTTACAAGGATAAATCTGTCACCTGCTTCAACTGTGGAAAAAAAGGTCACGTGTCCCGAGATTACCGACAGACTTCTAATGAAAATCCAGTGCCTCGACTCACAGCACCTCCCAGCAACAAGCCGACAGCAAGAACTTTCAACATGACAGTGAGAGATGCTATTGATGACAGCGATGTGATTGCAGGTACGCTTCTAGTAAATTCTTAGGATGCATGTGTTCTAGTTGATTCTGGCGCTACCAAATCTTTTATTTCTGAGAACTTCATGAATAAGCTTAATCTTGAGTCTGTACCCTTAGAGGGAATTCTGAGCATAGAAGTAGCAAATCAGGAAGTCATTCTATAAACCGTTTGTGCCCGAACTGCTCTATAGAGATTCAGGGTCAACGTTTCGACGCAGACCTCATTCCCTTTAAGTTAGGGGAATTCGACGTAATCTTAGGGATGGATTGTTTATTATGTTACGATGCCCAAATCGATTGTCGTCGGAAGAAGGTTAGCTTAAGTGGACCTAACGGTATGAGAATCCCATTTCGCGGACGTAAACCGGCTAAAAATTTTCTGTCAATAATTCAAGCTAAGAGACTACTTCGATAAGGATGTCAAGCTTATCTGGCTCATGTGATGGATACCAAGAAGCAAACCCCTACCATTGATGAGATTCCGGTAGTCAATCAGTTTAAAGATGTTTTTCCCGATGACTTGCCCGGAATTGAAGGAATTTACGGACGAGCGGAAGCGCGGTATAACAATTATTCCGTAAAAACCATGTATCGTGCATATAGAAAATCATATAAAAATGAAATAGCGGAGGAATCGAAACCATACCTTGAAAATCGAATCTTTAAAAATGATGGTTGCTAGCAGTTGCTTCTCAGAGTGTGAAGCACTCTACCGGTATCCACCAAGAATTATCCTCTTCGATGAAGCTTTTTATAAAACCAAGTTTTTATAAAAATGGAGGTTTGAGATAGAGAGAGGGAGATGAAGAAGATGAGGGAGGCAACTAGGTTTTTCACAAAAACCAAAAAGTCTATATAAACTCATTCTCATCTCATTCTATTTATAGGGCTCATGTAGGGTTTTCATAATTAATATATCATTATATATTAATATATAAATCCTACACTTTATCTTATAAAATGTTAAATAATAATTAAAACAATTTTAATCATTATTAAAACAACTTGCTCTCTCAAAATACCTTCATCAATAAATTAATCTTTTTATGGTGTGACCCTGTAGGTTCAATATTAAGCCGGTAGTAGAAATAAATAATAATAAACATTTTATTTATTATTTATATGAATTCTAATAATTCATTAAATATAATTAACTAATTAATTATATTTATTCTACATCGTGAGTGATGCTTCTCAACATATCGCGACTATCCAGATAATATGAATTCACTGCTTAGAATACCAAGAACCTGTCAGTGCTAGTTACCGTACAATCAATTCCTTCTACCCTGCAATATCCCGATTAAATACAAGGCATGGAACTCGTGTCAAGCCTATCAAATTTAATCATATGATTCTTATTCATAATGCAAAGTTCATATTAATGAAATTAGAAACTCCTTTCTAATTTCATACACTCTGGCCAGAGATTCCGAAACTAGCATCATAAGAATAACATAGGATATTCTCTTCCTTTACTGGAAGGGGTAGATCCTTTATTGACCGTTAACTATCTCCATACACAAATCCCTATGCCCAGAATAGACCTAATGGATGTCCTTGAGACTAAGGACTAAACCAAAGCACAGTTCATTATATACAAGATTACTATAACGATCTCAAGTCTAAGGACACTTGTACAACTATCACCCAGTGAACAACTATCGACATGTGAGTAAACTCCATTAGTTGTTCAACTTATCGAGTCATGTTCAGTGAACTTATTCCCTAATAAGCACCTACATACTAGCTATAGTGTCACCACACAAATGCCTATGAGAACAGACATCCTCCTAAAAGGAGCAAGCATAGTATGTACCAATCTTTGCGGATTCACTAACTTCCAATTAGTTATCCTATGATCAGGAACTGTTTAGGTCTAGAGTTATCATCTTCTAGATCTCACTATTATAATCTCATTATAATTCTAGAAGCTTTACTTTAAACCATGGAATATCTTATTTAAAACAATTTAAATAGATAAGGCCCGTAATAAAAACAAATAAGTCTTTTATTAATATTAATGAAATCAAATAAGAGTACAAGAAAGTTCTTCCTAAATCATCATACATGATTGGATTTTAGGACAAACTCTTTCATTCTCCCACTTGTACTAAAGCCAATCACTCTGGTATCTAATACCCATTCACTCATTATGACGATCGAAGTGAATCTGAGATTGTGGCTTAGAGAGTAGGTCTGCTATGTTGTTATGTGTGTCAACTCTCTCAATGTTGACATCTCTACTTTCAATGATCTCCCTAATCAAAAGAAAGCGCCACAAAACAGTTTTGTAGCGTCACTTACATCTATAAACTCTGCTTCCGCTATTGAGTTAGCCGTTGTAGGCTGCTTGGAACTCTTCCAACTAATCGCTCCACCCTTCAAGGTAAACACGTACCATAACATGGATTTGCTATCATCACTTTCTGACTGAAAACTAGAGTCAGTATAACCCTCTATTTTCAACTCAGATCCACCAAAAACAAGAATGTTCTTTACTGCTTTCCAGTGGTCCTCACCTGGATTGGACTGATATCTGCTCGTCAAACTAATTGAATGAGCATTATCATGCCTAGTACATAACATCGCGTACATGATAGATCCTATTAAGAAATCTTACTCATACGCTCTCTTTCCTCAAGTGTCTCAGGAGACATCTTATCGGAAAGGGATACTCCATGGCTCATCGGTATGAGACCTCTCTTGGAGTTTTCCATGCTAAACCTTTTAAGCACTTTCTCGATGTATGTACTCTGGGTAAGACCTATCATTCTTCTAGATCTATCTCTATAGATCTTCATACCGAGAATCTAGGATGTCTTTCCCAAGTCCTTCATAGTGAAGTTCTTTGATAGCCACACTTTGATTGATTGCAGCTTCGGTATGTCATTTCCTATAAGAAGTATGTCATCCACATATAACACAAGAAATGTTACCGCGCTCCCACTAACCTTCTTATAAACATATGGTTCATCTATGTTTTTGATAAAATCAAACTCTTTGATTGTCTCATCAAAATGGATGTTCCATCTACGAGAAGCTTGCTTCAATCCATATATGGATCGCAAGCAAAATCTGAATTGATTTGAGTAAGGCTACAGGCAAAAAAGTTTCATCAAAGTCAATCCGTTGCCTTTGTCTGAATCCTTTTGCCATGAGCCTAGCCTTGTAGGTCTCCACCTAGCCATCTACTCCAATCTTTCTCTTGTATACCCTTTATCACCCAATAAGTCTAACATCCTCAGGTGCTTCAACCAAGGTCCATACTTGGTTGGCATACATAGAAATAATAGAATCCATTTCGGATTTCATGGCACTCTGCCATTTCTCTGAGTCAACACTATGTCACATAAGGTTGTTTAGTTTGAACAGGAGTTTCCTCTTGAACCGTAGTAGTTTGTGTTTCATGAACTTCTTTAAGTTCAATCTTGTTCCCACTGTTCCCTTCAAGGATAAACTGTTTTTCTAAGAAAGTAGCATGTCTGGAGACAAACACCCTATGATCGGTGTAAAAGTGATACCCTAAAATCTCTTTAGGATATCCCACAAACCTACATTTTACGAATCGAGATTCCAACTTATCATGGTCAACTTTCTTGACATAAGCTAGACATCCCCAAATCTTAACATGTTTAAGACTCAGTTTCCTTTCTTTCCATATCTCATATGGAGTTTAAGGAACAGATTTGGAAAGCACCTTATTCGGTAAATATGCTGAGGTTTCCAATGCATAACCCCGAAGTGATACTGGAAGATCTGCATAGCTCATCATGAATCGAACCATGTCTAACAAAGTTCGATTTCTCCTTTTATTAGTATGTTCAATTTGTAGTAAATTATGTTCTACGTCACATACATACAGACCATTATTTAAAATACCACTCCCATAAAGAACGTTATCTCTTCAGAATTGAACATTTATTATTCTGAATAATAAACGAAAATCCAGCCAAGTCTAACATGGGAATAGAAATAATATTCCTCACAATCGAGGGAACAAAATAACAATTATTTAAAACAATAGTCTTGCCCGTAGGCATATGTAAATCAAACGATCCTACAGCTATGGCAGCAACTCTTGCTCCATTGCCCATTTCTCTTCCCCGAGAGCCCTACTTCTCATTAGTCCTCGCAACGAATTGCAAATGTGAGAACCACAAGTAGTATCTAATACCTAAGTAGAAGTTTGATTTAGTGACATGTTTACTTCAATCATAAACATATCTGAATTAGAAGCGGCAGTCTCACTAGCCTTCTTCACCTTTAATTCTGCAAGGTAAACCTTACAGTTCCTCTTCCAGTGCCTCACCTTGTTACAGTGAAAACAAACAGCATATCCCAGCTTCTTAGCCCTTGAGAACTTTTCTCAAGCTTCGAAGCTAGTTAGCATAGTTGGGACCAGTCAATATGTGAGCATCTAGTATGCTCCGGAGTGATTGTGCAGAAGACCTAGTGTATATATCTATATATATTAAGTCTGCAAATGATGTACATATAACAACACTTAGCAAATATTCAATTTCATTATTAAAACACTATATGAATCGGGTCTTTATTCATAAGTGGCTCCCACTAGTTTATCTAATTTATACAACCCCCTAAGTGAATAAATAAGCATTCGAAATGCTAGTGGGAATAGGGATCCTACATTCCATCACACAACCCCGGTTGTGGCACAAAACGCCATGTGATGTTCAGTAGGCAGACAACTCTTGTCAATTACATCTCATGTTATTCCCTAATAAAACTTTAGCCTCTTGAATAATTGAGTCACGGCTGTGGCACGACAAACTCAATATTCTAAGTCAAGTCTAACCCAACATTCTGTACAATTGAATCAGTCTCCAATAGCCCACGGCTGTGGCACGTAACGACCATTAGATTTTAATTCATTGTACACATCTCTATGTAATAGACAAGTATTTCTTATTTCGAAATCAAAGCCCTCGGCTGTGGCACGAAACGACAGTGATTCAAAAATGAGAACTACTTTCTACCATGCTGGAAGGCTATGACCGACACAAGCCCGTTGTGTCATTGGCCAATTACTACTTGATATTTATAAAAGAGGTTTTTTTTTAAGGTCACGAAGCATTTTCGTATAAACCTGTAAGTCTAACGTGTTTTAAGTTTAATAGATAATCTAAATCTATAACAAAAACACGAAAAATCTCAATATTATTAGTCAAGTCAAATCCAACATTTTGTACAATTAAATTAGGTTTCAATAGCCCACGGCTGTAGCACGTAACGACCACTAAAATCTAATTTTGTACACATCTAATGTAACAGACAAGTATTTTTATGTTGATCGGTAACAAAGTCCTCGGCTGTAGCACGAAACGACAATGCACCGAAAACAAGAAATACTTTCTGTCATGTTGGAAGACCATAACCGACACAAAACTTTTTGTGCCTATGGCCGATTACAACTTGACATATATAATACATAGATCTCATCTTCTTTGTTATTAACCAATAATTAAAACTCTTTTAATTATTAATTCTATTTCTAAACTCTTTAGAAAATTAATCTCTCCCTTAATTTAATTTCATAAATTAAATAAATAATTAATAATATTAAGATCACATCTTAACTATTTTATAATAAATTAAATCTCATTTAATCAATTAATAAAATTGCTAACTAATTATTATTTCATAAATAAATAATTATCAGCCATTATTAATTAACTAATATTATTTAACAATCTTAATCATATTATAAAGAGATTCTTTTCTTCAATTAAATATTTCAAATCAATAATCGATAATAAGATGATTCCCAGATCGGGGGGAGCATTGTCAAGAGGCGTCACTTAATACCCTTTTCTTACAGATCAAAATCTGTTTTTGACAGAATCATCCTTTCTCTCAATATTGAAAATTCATATTTAATTACGTGTTTCAAAAACACGAGAATCTCATGATTGTATTCATAATATAAATATTAATGCAAGAAACGATTCCTATTTCTGGATTTTCTAGCGCACGCCTTATGTTGATTTAAGTTCACCTAAATCAATTATCGCATGGTAAACATAGGCATATATCTCATATATAAAAATAAATAAACAAGTAAGCATACACGTAATATCATGTCACACATTGATATAATGATGTATGGATTTATTATAGCATTTAAAAGCAATTTAAAACAATTAAAATATGCTTTAAAACACTTCCGGTAATATAAATATTTCAAAAATAATATTTGACCACTCCATTAGATCCGTCTCGGAAATACGAATCCAGCGATATATTGCACGCCCAAAACGGAGTTACGAAACTCCCAAAAAATCAAATTTAATGTGGACAGCAGGACTGTAACGCATTTACGATATGCGTTACAACAATTAAAACAGTTTTAATGTGTAACGCATGTTTCTAATGCGCCACAGAAGCCTGTCCCGCATTTCTCAAATGCGTTATAGCCCCCGCGCGTGTGTTGCACGCGCCCGCCAACAGTAACAGCAGCAGTTTTTTTTTTTCGATTGTACGTTGTGTCAAGTGCCTTTTGTAACTGTTGTTGTGTGCTTTATAACCCAAAACAAGAAACGCCAATGCTTTTATTGAGCTATTATTATTATTATTTTTATTTTACTATTAATAAATTAATTAACAATTAATTAATAAATTAATAAAAAATCAAAATAATATGATTTCTGAAATCAAACGGCAGCAACAATTACAAGGTAGCTATGGTGTCTTTGTGCAAATTTTAATTTCATATTATTCACATGCATGATTATTTTATGAATTTTAATCAAAACAATTTTAAAAAATTCATAACAAATAATCTACACATCACAAAATTATGAAAAAATATCTAGATGATCCATAACACTTATAGAACCCAGATCAATGGTCAAAACTTCATGCAAATATTATTTTGAATTAATTCATAATTAAATCCAAATAAATTGCAAAAATCATAATAAATCCATACATGCATAAAAAAATCTGAAATTTTTTACAAGAATCTCTATATGCATAACCTGGCTCTGATGCCGTTGAAGGAATTTACGGACGAGCGGAAGCGCGGTATAACAATTATTCCGTAAAAACCATGTATCGTGCATATAGAAAATCATATAAAAATGAAATAGCGGAGGAATCGAAACCATACCTTGAAAATCGAAGCTTTAAAAATGATGGTTGCTAGCAGTTGCTTCTCAGAGTGTGAAGCACTCTACCGGTATCCACCAAGAATTATCCTCTTCGATGAAGCTTTTTATAAAACCAAGTTTTTATAAAAATGGAGGTTTGAGAGAGAGAGAGAGGGAGATGAAGAAGATGAGGGAGGCAACTAGGTTTTTCACAAAAACCAAAAAGTCTATATAAACTCATTCTCATCTCATTCTATTTATAGGGCTCATGTAGGGTTTTCATAATTAATATATCATTATATATTAATATATAAATCCTACACTTTATCTTATAAAATGTTAAATAATAATTAAAACAATTTTAATCATTATTAAAATAACTTGCTCTCTCAAAATACCTTCATCAATAAATTAATCTTTTTATGGTGTGACCCTGTAGGTTCAATATTAAGCCGGTAGTAGAAATAAATAATAATAAACATTTTATTTATTATTTATATGAATTTTAATAATTCATTAAATATAATTAACTGATTAATTATATTTATTCTACATCGTGAGTGATGCTTCTCAACATATCGCGACTATCCAGATAATATGAATTCACTGCTTAGAATACCAAGAACCTGTCAGTGCTAGTTACCGTACAATCAATTCCTTCTACCCTGCAATATCCCGATTAAATACAAGGCATGGAACTCGTGTCAAGCCTATCAAATTTAATCATATGATTCTTATTCATAATGCAAAGTTCATATTAATGCAAATTAGAAACTCCTTTCTAATTTCATACACTCTGGCCAGAGATTCCGGAACTAGCATCATAAGAATAACATAGGATATTCTCTTCCTTTACTGGAAGGGGTAGATCCTTTATTGACCGTTAACTATCTCCATACACAAATCCCTATGCCCAGAATAGACCTAATGGATGTCCTTGAGACTAAGGACTAAACCAAAGCACAGTTCATTATATACAAGATTACTATAACGATCTCAAGTCTAAGGACACTTGTACAACTATCACCCAGTGAACAACTATCGACACGTAAGTAAACTCCATTAGTTGTTCAACTTATCGAGTCATGTTCAGTGAACTTATTCCCTAATAAGCACCTACATACTAGCTATAGTGTCACCACACAAATGCCTATGAGAACAGACATCCTCCTAAAAGGAGCAAGCATAGTATGTACCAATCTTTGCGGATTCACTAACTTCCAATTAGTTATCCTATGATCAGGAACTGTTTAGGTCTGGAGTTAACATCTTCTAGATCTCACTATTATAATCTCATTATAATTCTAGAAGCTTTACTTTAAACCATGGAATATCTTATTTAAAACAATTTAAATAGATAAGGCCCGTAATAAAAACAAATAAGTCTTTTATTAATATTAATGAAATCAAATAAGAGTACAAGAAAGTTCTTCCTAAATCATCATACATGATTGGATTTTAGGACAAACTCTTTCAGGAATGCCTCCAGACCGAGAGATAGAATTCACAATTGATCTAGCACCAGGAACAGCATCCTCTCAAAAGCACCTTACAGAATGGCACCAGTAGAAATGAAGGAATTGGCAACACAACTGCAAGAGTTACTTGAAAAAGGTGTAATCAGACGTAGTGTATCCCCGTGGGGAGCTCCAGTTTTATTCGTAAAGAAGAAGGACGGATCTATGCGGCTATGTATCGATTATCACGAACTGAACAAGATGACTATCAAGAACAGGCACCCTCTGCCTAGAATCGACGATCTGTTTGACCAAATTAAGGGAGCTACGCATTTTTCAAAGATTGATTTAAGATCCGGCTATCATCAACTAAAGATCAAGCCTGAGGATATTCCTAAGACTGCTTTTAGAACCCGATACGGCCATTATGAGTTTCTAGTTATGTCTTTTGGATTGACGAATGCTCCAGCTGCTTTTATGGACTTAATGAATCGTGTGTTCAAGAGATACTTGGATAAGTTCGTGATTGTATTTATTGATGACATTCTGATTTACTCGAAGTCTCCTGAAGATCATGCAGAACATCTCCGTCTAGTTTTGGAAGCACTGAGGAAGGAAAAGTTGTATGCTAAATTTTCAAAGTGCGAATTCTGGCTGAAAGAAGTTCAGTTTTGGGACATATTGTGAGCGGTGAAGGAATTTCTGTAGACCCCGCTAAGATAGAAGCCATAGCAGATTGGGAGAGACCCAAGACTCCAACAGAGGTTAGAAGTTTCCTTGGACTGGCTGGTTATTATCGCAGATTCGTGAAAGATTTCTCAAAGATAGCTACGCCACTGACTCGACTTACCAGGAAGAGTGAAAAGTTTGAGTGGACCCCCAAGTGTGAAGACAACTTTCAAGAATTGAAGAAGAGACTGACTACTGCCCCAGTTTTGACCCTACCCGATGAAAAAGGTGATTTCGTGATTTTCAACGATGCTTCTCACAAAGGTTTGGGATGTGTATTGATGCAGCATGGGAAAGTAATAGCTTAAGCTTCTCGTCAGTTGAAGGAATATGAATCCCGATACCCTACTCACGACTTAGAACTTGCTGCCATTGTTTTTGCACTTAAGATTTGGAGACATTACCTGTATGGAGAGAAATGCAAGATATTCACGGATCACAAGAGCTTAAAGTACATATTCACGCAGAAGGAAAACATGAGACAAAGAAGATGGTTGGAATTGATCAAAGACTACGACTGCTCAATAAATTACCACCTAGGAAAAGCTAATGTTGTAGCTGATGCTTTAAGTAGAAAGGAAAGACTCAACTTGTTGACAACCTCAGAAGAGTTAGTAAGAGAATTCGAGAAGATGGAGTTAGAAGTCAAGGACCCAGTCCAAAACAATGAAAGAGTTTATACAATTCATTTTCAACCAGAGCTGTTAGAGAAGATTCGCCGTTGTCAGGAGCAAGTAATGGAAGAAAGAAGATTAGAGTTGACAGGAGAAGAATTTCTGAGTTCAAAAGATGATAAGGGGATTAAGCGATTTGCATCGAGAATTTGGGTTCCTAATATTACAGAATTGAAGGAAGAAATCATGAGTGAAGCGCATAATTCGAGATATTCCATTCACCCAGGGAACACGAAATTGTACCAAGACATCAAGCAGAATTATTGGTGGCCTAACATGAAAAGAGAAATTGCAGAATGGGTAAGCAAGTGTTTGACCTGTCAGAGAGTGAAAGCAGAACATCAACGACCCAGTGGATTACTCCAATCATTAGAGATTCCAGAGTGGAAATGGGAGCACATCACCATGGATTTTGTAGTAGGTTTACCTCGAACCAGAACAAATTTCGATGCCATATGGGTTATAGTTGATAGACTTACGAAATCCGCGCATTTCCTACCAATCAGTGAAAGGTATTCAGTAGAAAGACTGGTAGGTTTGTATTTGAAGGAAGTGGTAGTTCGTCATGGAGTACCCGTATCAATAGTGTCAGACCGAGATGCCCGCTTTACTTCTAGATTCTGGAAGAGTTTTCAAGAATGCCTTGGCACCAAGCTAAATCTGAGCACTGCCTATCATCCGCAAACAGACGGAAAGAGCGAAAGGACAATTCAAACGATAGAAGATATGCTGCGAGCTTGCGCCTTAGATTTCAAAGGAAGTTAGGATGATCATCTGCCGTTAGTAGAGTTTGCTTACAATAACAGTTATCACTCCAGTACTGGCATGGCCCCATATGAAGCTTTATATGGAAGGAAGTGCAGATCTCCACTTTGTTGGAATGAAGTCGGTGAAGGAAGACTACTCGGGCCAGAAATGATTCATCAGACAAAGCAATCCATAGAGACGATTCGCAAAAGATTAGTTGCTGCTCAAGACCGTCAGCGAAAGTATGCCGATCTGAAGAGAAAAGATAAATCTTTCGAAATAGGAGACAAAGTATTGTTGAAAATTTCTCCGTGGAAAGGAGTGATGAGATTCGGGAAGAAAGGGAAACTGAGTCCTAGGTATATTGGACCCTTTGAGATTCTTAAGAAGGTTGGAGCCGTGTCATATCAATTGGCCTTAAAGCCAGATCTTCAGCACGTTCACAATGTATTCCATGTATCAATATTGAGAGCTTATCATCCTGACCACCGACACGTGTTAGATTATGAACCCATCGATGTCAAAGCCGACCTGACCTACGTGGAGCAACCAGTGAAGATTGTGGACTATAAAGTGCATGAGCTGCGAAATAAGAAAATAAATTTAGTAAAAGTAATTTGGAGAAACCGTCAAATTGAGGAAGCCACTTGGGAGCTTGAGAATGAGATGCGTTGTAAATATCCTGAGTTATTCAGCCAATAATATTGATCCCGAGGACGGAATCCTTTTAAGGAGGGGAGACTGTAATAACCGTAAAATTCTCATAATATCTTGAGTCTCTTTTCTTATTATAGCATTTTATTTAATATGCGCTCAATATTATAATTAGGATTTAAGAGTTGTTAGCAAATATTAGTGTTATTATTATTATTTCTCATTAATTCTTAATGTAGATCATATTAAAAAAAATCACTTGAGTAGAACTTGAGCCCAAGAGAATGTGTAGCCCAATTATGTTACTATTTTAAAAATAGCCCACTAGAAGTCTCAACAATTAAGTGTGTATTGGGCTAGATAGATACTAGTAATTAATTAGTATGCCTTGTAATTGATTAAGAGCCCAAGCCCAAGTCCTCTAATCTATCTATATATATTATAATGCCTGGAGATCGGAAAGTTACGAGAAGCGTTTAAAATATTTTTCTTGAATTTTTGTTTTTTTGAATTTTTATTAAAATTATTTTCTTGCATTAAATAGATCTTAATGACATATTAATTAGTCATTAATTATACCTAATAAATATGTATTAATTTTATTTTATTTATTTATGTACACAATTATAAAATTTTATTTGAGAATTACAATTATTATTTAATTATTAAATATTAATTACATATATAATTAAGATTTTCAGGTAAAATGACAACTAAAATTATTTATATTGCGTCCTTTTTTATTACATATCGAATACTACTACAATTTCTTTTCAGACAATTGTAGTACAGACGATCTTAACTTCTCAAGCAATTTTTATTATTAGTGATTTTGAAAATCGTAATAAATTATAGAAATATATAATTCTTCGCTTAACACATGTAATAAAAATAATACAATTAGTTTTTTATTTTTACACATGAATAATTACACATGGGTTATGACCAAACCGATTAAATTGAAAAAACCCAATTTTATCGGTAGATTAAATCGATAAAAATTAAAAAAAGTTATACACCCGTTGTTCATTATATTGTATCAAAATAAATTAATATTTATATTAAATAAATTCTTACATTACTATTGAACATGTATGTTATGAGAGAGTTGTCGACTTTAAAAAGTGTTATTATATATAAAACTTATAATTTTTGATCGTGGAGACTACGTTTATATTGTAGTTGTAAATTTTTATATTTATGATATTTTTCAGATTATGAAAATTTTAGATATATAAAGAGAATATTTTCAAACTTATAATTCACGTAAATTGTTTTGAATCAATATATTAAAAAAAATTGAAAGAGACCAATCAATTTTTAAAAATAATAAAAAAAAAAACAATTAATCTGTTTTCAACATTTTTAAATGAAAATTTATGAACCGCGTGAAGCGCGGATAAGTTGCCTAGTTATATTAAGATATAGAATCAAGGTTCACTATCTCACTTCTCATATTTTCTTTTCCACCGAGACCAAAAACAACAAACACTCTCTCTATTTTACTTCATCCCCAACCAAACTTGAAAATTCTATATATACTAGATTTTAATCTTGATCTTGCATGCAATCATATCATTGAGAAGAGGGATTTAAGCTCTACATTTGGACATATATATTATAGGGGTTTCAAGAAGTTTTTGTTTTAATCAAATATCAAAACTTGAGTTTTCAAAGTGGGTATGAAATTTTTGTGATTTAAACCCCTTTATTTTGTATTTAATAAGATTTGATTGTGTTATTTTTATTTGCATGCTTGTAAAATTTAGGATTTATTGATTTACATTTGGGGAAAAATCAAAGAATTGTGTTGATTGTTATTTTTGTTGTTGGATCATTTTAATTTGGGGATTTTAATTATGAGGAGCCCTAGTAATTGTGTTTTGTGAGATGCATGTCGGGGGAGGGGGAGAGATACGCCACCACCGACGGTGGCGGTGGTGTTTGTGGTTGAACCGGAGGCGGTGTTGAGAGAGAGGGAGAGAGATGGCGAGAGAAAGAGAGAGATGCGAGGGGGAATGGAGAGGAAGAGAGATTTGGGAGGAGAGGCAGGGAGGAGGAGAGAAGACGAGGGAGAGAGAGGATCGGAGCAAGGGAGAGAGACGACGGAAGGGGGGGTTCGGAGAAGAGAGATTAAGCGAGAGATTGAGAGACTGAGAGAGACAGCGAGAGAGAGAGAGAGAGAGAGAGAGAGAGAGAGAGAGAGAGAGATTGCGAGCAAAGAGAGAGGGAGATCGAGGTCGGTGGTGGAACCGCCGGCGCCGCCTGCGTCCGGCCGGTGACCCCGACGGTGGTGGTGGTGGTGAATAATAATTTCATAATTTATTTATTTATTTTAGCA
Source organism: Kitagawia praeruptora (assembly GCA_037693485.1). NCBI lineage: Eukaryota > Viridiplantae > Streptophyta > Magnoliopsida > Apiales > Apiaceae > Kitagawia > Kitagawia praeruptora. Next base: position 85,677,208 of record CM075347.1, on the reverse strand, counting down.
TGTAATTGGATTGGGTTAATTAAAATGTTGATTTAAAATTCTAAAAGAGAGATAATAGAATGGGGATATTCCAATTGTATATTTTTGTTGATTTATAATAAAATTGGAATTTGGAATTTAGTAGAATAAAATAAGGATTAAATTGGTTTTAAAGAGAAAGCAAGAAAAACAACTTTACTCATTTAGTGAATATTTATGAAGGAAAAAAATTTAGAAATTGTGAGGACAATGGAAATAGAATTGTTTAAATAGGATTATTGTTTTTGCTTAATAATAATAATTATGGATTTGAATTGGGATAAAATTTGATTCTTGAATTAATTAATTGAGAATAAGTGGCGAATGATACTATTGTTCCTTTAAAATGGACCTAAGCAAATTAGATGATTTTATATAAATTGAAGATCATAGACAACTAAAGGAAACTTTATAAATGTTATTAAATTTCGAGACGAGATTTACGAGAGCTAAATTAATCTAGAAATGCGAGCTAAGTAATTAATTAAATTAGAGGACTTTGCCATAAAAATGAGAATTATAGAAATAATTTTGTTGATTGTATGAGCACCCTCTTTATTTATTTTATTGGAGCTACGTGATTAAATAAATCAATTAGTGCATTATATTTAGGATTAATTCGAGACCCTTTTAATAAAATTTTCCCTTACGAATAATGGTATTTGATTTGCATGATGTATAAAACCCGAGACATTAAAATTGATTGGGAAAGTGAATAGAGCCTTCATTTAATTTATTATACTTTGCGAATAAGTCATTAATGAGATTTTAAACTTACGAGAATATTCCCAATTATTTGTTCGGGAATTATTTGATTATCAAGAGCATGATTACCGAGTTATTTTGACATTGCATGATTAACTCCTTACCCGAGTACTAAAATAGTTTTGATAATTAATTATAGAATTTCTTTTAGAGCCTTGAGACAATTGCTCGCGGGTAACACATTTATTAATTCGGTAAAGTTTAACGTCGATACAGAGGCAAGTTCATTCCTACCCTAACTCTCGGAAACTTTGTATTTCTATTCATATTATTTCAATTCTTGATTATTTTCGAGCTATCAATTATGAGATTTACTTGCTGCTCTTTATGATGCAATAATTCTTTTGAGTATTATTTTCTCTTTAATATTACGATACTGTTAATTTAGTTTACTTGCGAATTACACTCCCTATAAGCGTAGAGGCAAATTCTTTGCTATCAGGTCGATCTCATTAATTCGAGACGACTATTATTTGATTCAGTGAAACTAATCTCATTCATTCGAGATAGTTAGATTTATTCTTTTCGGTTGAATTTATTGTACAAATTCAACAATAATTTATTGATTATCTTTTAGTTGATTCATCTTTCGAATCAACCGATAGAATTTATAAAATTTGGATCGTTAGAGTGTTACTCATTGATCAAGTGAAAGCATTCTATTTAACGTTCATCAATTGTGAGTATTATAATTATTCGAGTAGTACTACTTGTACAGTACGACTCATTATGTTTCATTTTGAGACTATTCTCATTATTTCGAGATAGTTACCTTTCTTGTCAAGGGTTGGCACTTTGTTCATGTCAATCCACTAAAATATGTTCATTGAGAGTTACATCAGTACATTGTTCGGATTGGTGGTACATTGAGTAAAACTGGCAGTCCGCCAGATCAATTAAATATTTTCCTGTGAAGTTTATCTCAAAATATCAGTTCATTAAATGTTCGGGAATTCTGTATTCTACTGGTCAATTTTGGGAAAGAGGCCCATTATAGAGAAAGAGAGACTCGTGAACCGTTTTAAGGTTACGAGAATATTTAGGCACTATGATGCCAGGATTGATATAATCACCCACTATGATGCTAGCATTCATAATATATATTATATTCGTTGATATCGTATTGTAGCCGTGATCGGGCGAAGTGCGGTGTTATTGGAGGACGGTATTCCCGGTCGGATAGTTGATCACCCCGCCGAGATACCGAAAGGATGGAAGACCAGTTATTCAATTATCTTGAGTCATCAGAGTTTCACCAAATGAGTCTTTTGAGTATCTATTTTCGAGATGAGTCTTTTGAGTATCTACTTTCGAGATGAGTCTTGAGTCAAAGTGTCAGATTTTTTATATCCGATTTTCATTTATATTTCGAGTATTTCTTTTGGTATATCTTACTATATTTATGTACCGAGCAAGGAGAGAATTTTCTGAGCACCATAGTTGCTCACTCTTGCTTTACAACATTTGTTCAGTTGTCAAGATGGAGAAAGGCGAGACGTCCAGCCAGAGAAACAAAGGGAAGGAGAAAGCCCCGGGCTATGGAGATCGGGATTAAACCATCAAGTTGGAACCTGCTATCCTTTCTACCTTGTGAACTTGTGTAATTTATTATTCATAGTTGTAATAATCGTACTGTAATAAAGTGTGAGACCGATCTTGGATCGGTGGAGTGGAACTGCTCCGTTCCGTTGTAATAAAAATTTTATTATTATTGAGCTAACGTGTGATGCAGGATGTTGAGACCTGATGTGACGACCCGAGTCCCCGGACAGGGCGGATTTGGGGGCGTTACAAATCTTATGGATAAATATTGTTATACAAATAAAAAAAAACCAAACCAAACATACCCAGTGTATCCCGCCTGGAGTAGGGTCTGGGGAGGGTGAGATGTACGCAGACCATACCTCTACTTTTTACGATAGAGAGGCTGTTTCCGTGAAGACCCCCGGCTTAGTGCGCAACAAAATAGAGTGTGTTCTTATACAAAGATGATTTCAAATGGGAAAGTACTCAGTCGAACCTTGGCCCATGGCCTGGACCTCATGGGACTTACCTAAGCGGACATTGGAAACTCCTCTCCTGATATATGTCGGCTCCGATCAACACACCCTGCTAAAAAAAGACTAAACCACAAGTAAAAAACAATTAAATATAAAAAGGTAAATGGAACAACCCAACTCTACGACAAAGCTAAACGGGACAATTAAATATTGTTATACAAATAATATATGTAAAAGTTAGGGTTTTGTTCTTAACGAGAGAGCAGCTCAATAAAAATAACCGTGTTTAATAAGAAAATGGTTCATTAGAGAAGACAGTTTTGAATATTAAAATTTAATATTGATGATATTATATTTTGAATTTTTTAAAATTTTAGGATTTTAAATATTAATAACTAAAAAACTATCCTTTAACATATTAGGATCATAATAGGTTTTCAAAATTTATAGAGAATAAGGGTTTGAATTTATAGGGAAGACAAATAATTACAAATTGTATTGAAAGTAGAATATGTATTTGTAAGACATATAATTAAGAGTTTTATTGTAAGTAAAATATGAATTTTAATTTTTAGAAAGAAGAGTTTGAATTTATTTGAAAATACATATAATTAAAAAATATATTGGAGGTAGAAAAAAAGTTTGAATATATAAAGAATACATAAAATAAAATGTTTTATTGGAAGTAGAATACGAGTACAGTGGGGACGTACGATTTTTTAAAACAATATATTTTTTTGAAAGAATGTCAAAAATAACGAATATTTAACCTAACAATACAAGAATACCATTTCTCGGTGGGACATGTGATTTTTACCGTTTCTATTACCCTTATGGCACATGCGTATTAGACAAATAATTATCCAATAACAAATGCATGGTTTCATCCCAATCCCAAACTTTTTCCACCTCGTTTTTCACAATAAGATTCAGTTTTTTTTACAAACTTAAAAAGAGAGAGAAAGAGATGCTCTTATGGAGGAAATAAACTTAAAAAGAGAGAGAAAGAGATGCTCTTATGGAGGAAGAAAACAAGAAAGGAGATACATCTGAGATCTGGTTTTCAATGACATAAAAGTGGGTGGTTGCGTGTAAGTTTAGTATACTGTGTATATACATGTTACGCAATTTAGAATTGGGTATCCATCTCTATTACCCAATCTATACTTGCGTATTCTCTTGTTATTTGTTATAGATTACCCTGCTTGCTTGCTTATGCGTATCTCATTTTTGAAATTTAAATAATAGCTAATACCCCAATTAGAATTGCGTATTATTTTGTCACCCAACTTTCTAATGCGTATTAGACCTTACCCAAATTAAAAATGCGTAATCAAAACGAGAATTTTAACCATCCTTCCCGAAAATTGTTATTTTCATCAATGTTATTTAAAAATCCGTTATTTATTGACTTCACCCTATTTTTTTCCCCTAAAAATCCTTTATTTTAAATTTTTTATACAAATTAATTATACTTGCATTAGAAAAATATACCCATAAATTCAATATTATTCCCCTAGCGAAAAGTTTTTGTATTTAAAAAAAAATTATGTGTTAACATAACAAAAAGATATTCACATGTGGAAGCTACAAATAAATGCATGAATATCTATGATATACAAAAAATGTAAGATGTATTTTCATTTTTTAAAACTCCATAAACATTAATATTTTAATTCTAAAAAAAAGTTAGTTTTTAAGATAAGTGTTATCAATAAAATGTATTGAAGTTAGAATTTCGATTCGAAATAAGAGCGGCTCGAAACGTGATTCATGGAAAAACGGCTCACTAGAAAAGATTGTATTAGCTATTACAATTTGATACAAATGTTATGATTTTTTTAAAAAAAATTAGGGTTCAATTTTTATGGATAAAATTTATCATAGAAGTCTTCATAATAAATGCTAAATTTGCAATTTCGATTTTAGCAAGAGAGCAACTCAATCAAAAGAATCGTTTTTAACAAAAAATCGATTCATTAGAGAAAATTATGTAATTATTAAAATTTAATATTAATAATATAATGTAACGTAAATATGTCTTGAATTTTTAAAAAAATTAAAACGCCGCCGCGAAACTCGGCTTTATCGACTAGTTTCATTATACAATAGTGTTGTGGAATAAAAACTAGGTTACGAATATGACTGCTAGGGTTTGTGTGTACTTAATGTTAAGGGCGGTTGAGCTTCGAGCTTTAATGGCTGTTTCTGCGTATCGAGACAGATCGGTCCTCGCAGAGTGCCTACGTATCTCGTTATTGAGAATCAAGCCAAGACGTAGTTCTGAGAATGAGGGATCAGACCCTTTATATAGGCTGAGAAGCCCTAAAATCGTAGTAGGGTTAGGTGACTTGGTGGGCAAGTCACCGCCTTGAGGAAGGTTCTAGACTCCTTCCTTGTAGGAGTCAGTTTCCATGTTGGAATATGTATCTTGGAGGCTAAGTCAGGCAGGAGTAATATCCTCATTTGACTCTAATTTGCTGAGATGTTTTATTACCCTTAATATTAATTACGAAATTAATATTATAAATAGGGATTGGGCCCATCTGGTGGGCCCCACATTTGGACCATTCTAGGTTAATTAACACCACATTAAATGTGTCTTTAGGGCTTACTTTTAGCCCATATCATTTGCCCCCCAACTTCTAGGAAAACTGATCAGGTTTTCCTTGAAGTTTTAACGGCCTTATTCGAGACTTGGGTCAGGGTTTATTGCTCTTACGCGAGTATTTTCAACAATATCATCTTACTGTAAAGCGTGGAGCGACCGACGCATTTATGACGATGTTGAATGACACTAAACGGTGTTAAACGGCACTTGACAGCGCTATTCAGCCTTAAACAATGTCTAAACAGTGTTAAACAATGTTAAATGGCATAGAAAGGCACTAATGGCACTAATCAGCGCTAAACGGTGCTAATAGACACTAAATAGTGCTTAAACGGCACTAATCTGTGCTAAGTTTCCATTTTTCTTAACTTACTAAGTCAGAAAAACAAAAACAAGAAAAAACAAAATTTTGCAAACCCGAATCGATCATCGCTATCGGTCGGCCGGGTAAAACCCGTACCGGTGATCAATCCCGGTCGGCTGAAGGACTCCCCGGAGGCCGGTCTTCCGGGCTTCCGGTCGGCTGGAAATTTCCCGTACCGGTGATCAATCCCGGTCGGCTGAAGGGCTCCCCGGAGGCCGGTCTTCCGGGCTTCCGGTCGGCTGGAAATTTTTCAATTTTTTTTTTTTTTTTCGAAACGAAGGTGAAAACCCGTACCGGTGATCAATCCCGGTCGGCTGAAGGACTCCCCGGAGGCCGGTCTTCCGGGCTTCCGGTCGGCTGGAAATCTCCCGTACCGGTGATCAATCCCGGTCGGCTGAAGGACTCCCCGGAGGCCGGTCTTCCGGGCTTCCGGTCGGCTGGAAATTTCCCGTACCGGTGATCAATCCCGGTCGGCTGAAGGGCTCCCCGGAGACCGGTCGGCGGGGCTTCCGGTCGGCTGGAAATTTTCCATTTTTTTTTAAAAAATGGAACCGGCTTCGTCACTATCAATGATTTTATTTTCGCATACCGATATCGATCATCGATATGGAATCATATTGGCCATTCATGGCTCCAGTTACTTATTTTCGCATACCGATATCGATCGTCGATATGGAATCATATTGGCCATTCATGGCTCAAGTTACTTATTTTCGCATACCGATATCGATCATCGATATGGAATCATATTGGCCATTCATGGCTCAAGTTACTTATTTTCGCATACCGATATCGATCATCGATATGGAATCATATTGGCCATTCATGGCTCAAGTTACTTATTTTCGCATACCGATATCGATCGTCGATATGGAATCATATTGGCCATTCATGGCTCAAGTTACTTATTTTCGCATACCGATATCGATCGTCGATATGGAATCATATTGGCCATTCATGACTCAAGTTACTTATTTTCGCATACCGATATCGATCATCGATATGGAATCATATTGGCCATTCATGGCTCAAGTTACTTATTTTCGCATACCGATATCGATCATCGATATGGAATCAATGTTGGCCATTCATGGCTAGAGTTACCTATTTTCGCATACCGATATCGATCATCGATATGGAATCTTAACATCAATATCGACTTTCACTACTTGAAAATCAATAACTTGGTCATTCATGACTTTTATTTAAGGCTTCCCCTAATTTCTTGATTAGCTTCAATCTCCATTTAAGAGTTTCATGCTTGCCTGATCTTAAATGGAAATTACTTCAAATCTTTCAATCACCATGTTGGAATGTTAATTCAATGGCTCATTCTTGAGCTATTATTGAATTTCTTGATCCAAGGTTGGCTTTAGTAGCTTTGTTGGCCTTCAATGGCTTCAGCTTAGCTTTCATATTCGAAACGACGTCGGGATCGACTTTCGACATCGAAACGATGTCGGGACTCTCGACATCGAAACGAAGACCGGTCGGCTGAAGCTTCCCGGGTGCCCCGACCGGCAGCCTCCGGTTTGTTGAGCCCCGGTTTTTGAACCTCAACGTCACTATTCAAATGTCAATATTTGGACCTCAATGTCAGTATTCGAAGTCGGTGACCAAATAGATATCCTTCAATTCAAATTGGCTTTCGTGACCTTCTGGGCCTTAACTCACTTGTTGAATCCTTGGTTTTAAACCTTGAATCCGTTCATGGTTGTTAGTTATCATCAACCCTTAACTCTTATTCTAAAAAATGATGAAGTCCCTTAGTTCTTGCCCCCTTGCTACATATGGTGGAGGTCTTGCTTCTCGGTTGATCGTTCAAGAAGTTCCCTTGCCACTCTGCACTTGACTTCAAGTCTGGTATGCCTTGGTTGGTTGTCAACCTTTTATCTTGATAGAAGGTTTCCAACCTTCTTCTTATGCTCACAGGACCTTACTTTGGTTTGAATTCGATTGACGGCTCTTGGTTCAAGTCCTTAAACTCAAACGACAAACTCGATTGGAGGCAGACATCCTTTTTTGGCCATCAAGGCTAAAATTTTGTGTCAGGATTTTAGATTCAAGATTTTAAGTATGGAATGACAAAGGACCTCTTTATCTCAACACTCTCACTAACAGTTTCTGTGCCTTCAAGGCATTATCAGGGAGCCAACCAGTCTCAGGATGAGCTTTTAAGAGGGTCTATCCTTCAGCTTACATCAACTGGTGCTACCAATCTCGAAATAATAGATGGGGCCTTCAAGACCTGAAAGTAAACACTTCCGGCGTAGTTCTCTGTCTCAGAAGAAGTAAACTTAGATTGGTCATCAGCCTTAACGTTCTGTTCTCTCGAAATGTGCTTCTCATACCATTCATCAAACTGAATCATCACGGCTTTCACGACTCTCAAGTAATTTTCCGTAGTTTGAGATTCTTGACTCTCATAATTCTAGCCAAGCCCCATCCGGCTATCAAGGCTTCATACTTGTTAACTCGAATAACTTGTAGAAGGGGGGGGGTTGAATACAAGTTATATAATCCTGTCTGATTTTTGCTTGATTATAAAAACAAGAATAAACGAATGAATCAAACTCTTGTTTGTATTAATAAGATCAAATACAAACTCTACCAAAGGTGTACAATACCTTTAGCAGCTGCTGACAATACAAATATCTCTCTGTTTGTTTTGAACTCTCGAATACAAACCTTATACAGAGCTACGCACACGAACTCACAATTTCGTCTTATGCCTCACTCTCTTTACAATGATATTGAGAGAGTATTTATAATGCTACCTATCAACTAATAACAGAAAGATATAATCTATACATGACAATGTTCTGCCTTCTAGTCGATAGTTTCCTTCAATAGAAAACTCTTTCCTTCATAATATCTTCTTGCTTGTTCTTCAAACAACGATCCTGTTTTATAGCACTTGCCAGTTTCTGTAGCATCTATAATGACATCATCAGTAACACGACTGATATCAGGATCTGCACACTGCATCAGTATCTGATCAACCATCAGTATTGGACACGTCATCAGGATTTGCTCTCTGTTCCTGACATGTAGTCTCCGATACACTGTTCATTCCTGATTAAACTATACAGATAACTGTTTTACACATAAAACCTATATACAGTGCTAAATCCTTTATAAGATCAGGATTACAAGAAGTATAATGTGTAAATTCTATTCTTAACATCACAACTTATGAATTATTCCTAACAATCTCCCCCTATTTATGCTTTACAATCTGAAGCATAAATCTAAGTTGTGGATGTCAAAACATATAACAATACAACCAGAATAGAATTTATGAATGTAGAATTATGAAGTTAAGTACCTCCTTCACAGATGTAGACGTTTATCTAGTACTTAGAAGAAAGAATTTTAACTATTAATGCTGCTCTTCCTTTACCACTTCCTAGCTGAGATTCACCACTGTCACTCCTGGTTCTTCTTTTTACTACCATTTGTCTGATCTTTATCTCCCCTAGCTTTAGATTTATCTTTATCTCCTTCAGTCTGGTAGTGTTGTTGTTGTCTTTGAATTGTCTTTATCTCCCCCTTTTTGACATCAGCAACATTAATTCCAAGAGATTCAGAAACAGAACAAATGAGATTCATAAGAACTGCTTGATTTTCCATAATTGTGACTTGGTTATCTTCAAGTGATTGAAGTCTTGTTTGAATAGCAATTTGAGAATTCTGAATATCTTTCAAAACATCAGAATGAACTTCAATGTTGGAAGTGCTTCTAGTATCTTCAGTATCAGAATCAGAAAGAACTTTATCTTCAAGTCTTGTAGAAGAAGTTGCTTGAGTTGTATGATATTCAAGTAATAAAACCTGATTAGAAGTATCAACGTCTTCATCTTTCTGTTCTGGAACTGAAACATGATCATCATCTCCTTCACCAGTATTCTGTGTACTAACATCTTCAAATTCTGACTCCTCCTTAGAGTGATCAGAGACTGTTGATGTCTCAATTCTAGCTGATATTGGAAGTACATACAAAGGAACACTAGGATCATTAGGATCTTTATCTGGTACATATGTATCAAGAGATTGCTTTATCCTGGCACCTCTTCTGTTAATGATTTCTGCAAGCCTCTCCTTTTGCTTCTGAGCTTTAACTTCTGGCTTTGCATTATGATGTGCTAGGTCATTCTTCTGATACATTTTGATGAATGAATAAGTACCAGCATCCATACCCAAATTTTCAGACCAAGATTCAGGAAAAACCTGATCCCAGAAATCAAATGATGGTTTCCTAATTTTCTCTCCCTCACTATGGAGTTGATCATCCATACCCTCATTCTCACTTTGACTTTCTAAAGTCAACACTCTTTCTACCTCACCTTTTGCCTGGTCAGGAGCCAGCCGCTCAAATTGTGGATCTAAGTCCATCTTTTCAAGTGTATCACTCAAATTTAGATAAGTGCTCTCATGACCTACAGAAAAATAGAGTTTAGAAGAAGTTTTTATACCTGAACTCACATGGAGAGAGGGTTCCTCATTTGGCATGTGGCTTGAGGTTTTCTCCAAGGAGTGAGCTGCTATAGTCTCTGAACCCATACAATCATCTTCTTTCCTTTCAGAAACTACAGGCTCCAGTATACCACTTTCAGGTTGTTTACTAGACTCTGATGTCTTCAGTAATACTTCATTAGACACCATAGTTAGTATATCACCGTCTTTAAGTGTTGTTTGCTGAGACACACCCTCAAGGTGGATAGACTCTGACTGAACAAAATTTGTTTGATCTTCAGAAAAATCAACCAAAGTCATTCCTCCCATATCATAGGGTATCTCACTTGCATTCTCAGTCATCACAGAAGACCTTTCAACATCAGCTATCACAGCTCCTGAGTCATCCTTCCTCTGACTAGATGGTTCTTGTGTTACAGTGACTGTGATCTGATCTTTCCTACTATTCACCACTGGTGCAATAGTATCTTCTGTTGACTGCTTCACTCTATCTACTTCCTCCAGTTGTTCACCTTGAGCTGAAGCATCTTCAATAATTACATCCTTGTCAAATAAATATGCATGAAGTGATTGAAGTGCAACATGCTTCGAGAGTCCAAATTTCTTGACTAATTGTCTTCTGACAGATACATAGAAATACATCTTCATTAAGTCAAGTCTTTGATGTAGAAGTCCATATTCATCTGGAAATAAAAGTTTTGGTACTTTTTCAACCAAAAAGTCTAGAACAGGCCTTGACAACTTCACTTTGAGAGAAATTAGTCCCATAGCCAGTCTGTATGATAATGTAGTTTCCCATGAAGAATCAATATCCAGATCTCTCTTGTCAAATACTGACATAGATGTAGCTTGATTTGTAGAAACCTGCATGATATTAGTTGGACTAGACTCTGTGTGTGTAGGTGACAATTGAATCTTTCTCCTTGTTCTCCTGATATAGTGAGCAAAAGATTTATCCTGAGAAGACTCAAGAGGTGTAGACACAGAAGTGATCTTGGGATGAGATCTTTGTTCAATAGACACAGTCTTTTGAGAGACAGTATCCAGTAACTGTTTTCCCTTTTTAAGAACTACAGCCTTTTGAGAGACTGCAGCCTGGCTGTGACTAGGTTTTTCATCTCTTTGTGCTAACAAAGAAAGTTGAATTGCAGCCTTCAATTCTGCTCTCTCTGCAAGAGTTAAATCATCATCATCTTCACTAGAATTACTACTACTACTTGACACAACAAATCTTCTCTTCCTTACAACTGATGTCTTTTGAGAAACACCAGAGGTTGGTTTCTTTGAAACAATAGGCTGTGGATCAAAATTTGGTTCTTGAATTGTTTCAGAGACTATGATGTTTTGGGCTACTTGGGTAGACACAGGTGGGTTCTCCTCCAATTGAGATTCCTGAGCCATTTCACCACAAAAGAAAGAAGAATTGTAGATAGTAGGAAGATGAGTGTTAAGAATTACCTGAAAATGATGTGGATAATGAATTGCAGGTATTTCATCTAGATTCTTTTCATTGTCCTTCTTTGTAATATCAGAGAAAATTCTCTTTTGCTGTTCATAAGAAGAAACACAATGTTCCCTACCAAATCTAGCTTCAACATCAGGAATAAAATGGTTAATAAACAATTGCATAAATCTATGATAATAAACCATTTTCCTGTTTTGATCTCTTGACCCAAGTTTAATACTCATCTGACTTAAGATAATATGACCAATGTTAATTACTCTGTCATAAAGCAAACTATAAGCAATATGTGATGTAACAGAAGTAATTTGTTGAAAAGAACTACATTTGCCAGTAAAACATTTAGCAATTTGATCAAAGTAAAAAGACCATTCCTTTCTAAGAAAAGTTCTATTCAACTGGCTCATGTTATCTAGAGGTCCACTATAACCTAATTCAGACAACATAGTTCTTATATTATCATCAGATGGTACATTCTCATAACTATCAGTAACAGGTAAGCAGAGTACTGAACTAACAACAGATTCAGTAATGTCAAATAAATCTTGTCCTAAATGTAGAACAATCTTACCTGATTGACTCTGAGTAGAATCAATTACCTCAGCATTCTCCCAAGCTTGTGAAACAGCTACTTGATTAATCTGTGGAGATGCTGTCAATGCATAACTTAATGGTCCATACACCAGAAAGTACATGATTGGATGAAAATCAGATGACACTCCTTCCTTGTTGGTAATAGCTGCAACATGATTGTTTGTCATAAAATCAAAGTCACCAAACTTGAAGGCTACTGATTTAGGTAATCTTCTCTGAGCTGCCATTTTTGATCTGAAAAGAAACTTGAAAAATTCTTGAAATGGATTAGTGATTTTGAAAACTCAAGAGTGATTTTTGCTTTAGTTTGACTTCATTAAGACTTCCAAGTGACTGCTCAGCTTCTCTCGTCTTTCTTTAAAAGAACCAAACGCCTTATGCCATTCTCCATAACCTTTCAATTTCTTTTCTTCTCAACAATGCTTCTCAAACCAAAAATCCCTTCAAACCCATTTTTCAGATTTTTCTTGGTCGATGAACATCCTGTTCTTGATCATCTCTTTGAACAAACGACTCTTCTCATCGAACTAATCATGAATGGATTGGTTTTCGATAATATCCAGAGGTTTCTCCTAGAACATCCATCTGTTGGATACAATCTTCCCCTAACCTCCTCAAAACTTGAGGATGAAGAATTTGGCCGAGAGTCTGAGGTTGATCTTGATGAGGATGCTATACATTTAAGTTAGCTGCTCTCATTCAAGTCGCCCAGACAAGGAATCCAAGAGCAAACAAGACTTTCATCCCCTAATGGATTTCTTGAGATGCTCCTTGTCCTGTTCCTCAGAGTTCATATCAAAGACAAGTATAGAATAGAGATTTAGACAAAAAGATGTTGTATTTTATTTCCATGTAATGATTTCTATTAATGAAAATACAATTTCTTGTTATCTGCTTGTCTTTTGATTTCTGAATGATGTACAAATTATCAGTATGCAAATATCAAAACTTGCTAGCATAGACTCAACACATCACAGAATCAGATTACTACACAAAGTAAACGTCAGGATCTGAAACAATTTTCATAATCCTGATACTGACACAATACTGATGACGTCAGCATCCTGATAACAAATCTAATCCTGATGATTATTAACAAGTCTATCATACTGAAATTTATCAAGGCAATGTGTTATAGCTAAAACATTTAACAATCAAATATAGATCCTGACAAGAATATCAAGTCTATAAGCTAAGAACAACATACCTTGCTACTTTTGCAGATGTTAAAGATCTAAAAATTTAACATTCCTAACTCACTTACTAGTCTACTGAATGTAGTCTCATCAAGTGGTTTAGTTAGAATATCTGCAAGCTGTTTGTCAGTAGGAACAAAATGAAGTTCCACAGTACCATTCTCAATATGTTCTCTAATAAAATGATACCTGACATCAATGTGCTTAGTCCTTGAATGTTGAACTGGATTTTCTGCAATTTTAATAGCACTAGTATTATCACAAAACATAGGAATATTACTAAGTGTCATACCATAATCCATCAACTGATTTCTTATCCAAAGGAGCTGTGCACAACAACTGCCTGCTGCTATGTACTCAGCTTCTGCAGTTGAGGTTGAAACAGATTGTTGCTTCTTGCTTGCCCAAGAAATCAATCTATTTCCCAAGAATTGACATGTACCTGTAGTGCTTTTCCTGTCTATTTTACACCCTGCATAATCAGAGTCTGAATAGCCAATTAGAAAGAAATCAGATTCTCTAGGATACCACAAACCAAGATTTGGAGTTCCTTTGAGATATCTAAAAATTCTCTTCACAGCAATTAAATGAGATTCCTTAGGATCACCTTGGAATCTAGCACATAAACAGGTAGAAAACATTATATCTGGCCTACTTGCAGTTAGATATAACAAAGAGCCTATCATGCCTCTATAACTAGTATTATCCACACTCTTCCCCTTAGGATCAGAGTCTAGTTTAGTGGCTGTTGCCATGGGTGTTTTTGCAACTGCACAGTCTTGAAAGTCAAATCTTCTTAAAAGATCTTTGATATACTTTGACTGATTAATGAAAATACCAGTCTCAGTCTGTTTGACCTGCAAGCCTAAGAAATAATTTAGTTCACCCATCATGCTCATCTGATACTTAGACTGCATAAGCTTGCTAAACTTAGCACATAACTTCTCATTAGTAGAACCAAAAATAATATCATCAACATAAACTTGAACTAAAAGCAATTCACCTTTTATCTTTCTAAAGAATAGAGTTTTGTCAATTGTACCTCTTGTGAAGCCATTTTCAAGAAGAAATTTAGACAAAGTCTCATACCATGCTCTTGGTGCCTGCTTTAGTCCATAGAGTGCCTTGTCAAGTTTGTAGACATGATTTGGAAACTTTGGATCAACAAATCCAGGTGGCTGTTCTACATATACTTCTTCATCAAGTTTGCCATTTAGAAAAGCACTCTTAACATCCATCTGGTATACCTTGAATTTTGAATGAGCTGCAAATGCAAGAAACATTCTGATTGCTTCCAATCTTGCTACAGGTGCAAAGGTCTCATCATAATCAATGCCTTCTTCCTGAGAATATCCCTTGGCCACCAGTCTTGCTTTGTTTCTTACAATCATACCAGATTCATCTAGCTTGTTTCTGAAAACCCATCTTGTACCAACAATAGATCTACCTTTAGGTCTTGGTACCAGTTTCCAAACTTTGTTTCTCTCAAACTCATTTAACTCCTCCTGCATTGCAATTACCCAATCAGGATCCTGTAAGGCTTCTTCAACCTTCTTAGGTTCATTCTTTGAGAGAAAGCAACTATACAAGCATTCATTTTGAATTGATCTTCTAGTTCGAACACCACTATTTGGATCACCAATTATCAAATCTTCAGTATGATCCTTTGTCCATTTTCTAACAGGTGGTAGATTAACTCTGCTAGTCTCTCCCCCTAAGTTAGTGGTATCTTTTGTAGAAGAATTCTCTCTACCTTCAAAAACTCTCCTTTGATCAATAGAATCAGTAGATTCCATATTGCTGCTAGTTACTGATCTTTCCTCAGTAGACTCTGAAAGGTCAGTTCCTGATGGAGTAGACTCTGAAACGTCAATTCCTGATGGAATAGACTCTGAAAGACTAGTCTGCTCCTGATGATCACTGTGTTCTCTCTGATTGATTTGCTCCCCCTCAACAGTAGCATTCCTTTGAGAAGCAATAGAAATTCCTTCTGGAGAACCTTCATCATCACTTGAGAGTATCTCAGAAATCTTCAGATTTTCAAATTCCAATTTGTCATGGCTTTCATCAGTTTGCAAAATTCCAAATTTCTTATCATCAAATGCAACATGAATTGATTCCATAACAATGTGAGTTCTGAGATTATAAACTTTGAAGGCCTTAGATGCTGAATATCCTAGAAAAATTGCTTCATCCGATTTGGCTTCAAATTTTCCAAGTTGTTCTGGATGAACTTTTAGGACATAGTATTTACATCCAAAGATGTGAAAATATTTCACACTTGGTTTCTTTCCTTTGATCATCTCATAGGGAGTTTTTCCATGACTATTTACCAAGGTACAGTTCTGAGTGAAACATGCAGTGTTAATAGCTTCTGCCCAAAAGTAGGTTGGAAGTTTTGCATCTGCAAGCATGGTTCTTGCTGCCTCTATGAGAGTCCTGTTCTTTCTTTCCACTACACCATTTTGTTGAGGTGTACCAGGTGCAGAAAACTGTTGAGTGATTCCATTGTCTGCACAAAACCCCTCCATTGTAGAATTCTTGAATTCTGTACCATTGTCACTCCTAAGTACTTTGACTTTGTACTCAGAGTTATTATGAATATTCTTGATGAGTTCAATGATTTGCTGAGGAGCTTCATCCTTCTTGTGTAGAAAGAACACCCATGTGAACCTTGTGAAATCATCCACCATAACTAGAGCATATCTTTTCTTGCTGATAGACATAATGTTTACTGGACCAAACAGATCAAGATGTAGCATGTGAAATGGTTCAGTAATTGAATTTTCAGTCTTGCTCTTGAAAGTGGTTCTTCTTTGCTTTCCAAACTGACATGCATCACAAAGTCCATCTTGCACAAAATTCGCCTGAGGTAGGCCTCTCACCAAATTGTATTTAACAAGTTGATTAAGCTTCTTGAAATTAAGATGTGAGAGCTTCTTGTGCCAATTCCAGCTTTCATCATTTGTTGCTTTGCTGTAGAGACATCTAACAATTCCTTTAGATGTATCACTTAAGCTGGCTTCATATATGTTACCATGCCTTTGACCAGTTAGAACAATGTCTCCATTCTGCATATTCAAGACTTTGCATCCTTCTCTGTCAAAGATTGATTTGTAACCTTTATCACCCAGTTGACTTATGCTTAAAAGAGTATGTTTCAAGCCTTCAACCAGTGCTACATTTTCTATGATGACATTCCCAAAAATAATTGAGCCATATCCCAGAGTTTCTCCTTTGTTGCCATCTCCAAAAGATATTACTGGGCCAGCTTTCCTCTCAAACTTTGTAAGCAGGGACTTCTTTCCAGTCATGTGTCCAGAGCATCCACTGTCCAAGATAATTGAATGCTTCTTTCCTGTGCCCTGCAAACAAAAAGTAACTAGTTAGAATTTTTTAGGACCCAACTTTGATTGGATCCTTTCTTACTAGATTTAGAGACAACAGATTTTGAAGATTTTGCCTTTATTTTACCTGTTGCAGAGTCAACTTTAGACTCTGATCTCACAAACTGTTTGTGACTAGGAGTTTCAGATTTCAAAGAATAATAGTCATAATACAGTTCATGATATTCTCTACACATGTAAATGGAATGAAGTAAACTACCACAATGATAACAAGCTTTTTGTGGTTGGTATTGAATTTTCTGAGTCTTGGGGAATCTGGACTCAGTTTTCCAAGAAGGTTTTTGATTGCAGTCTAGGGCCAAATGATTATGATTTCCACACTTATAGCATTTTTTCCTAGGTGCATCAGGTACATTCTTGTAATTATTCTCTTTGTTAATACCTTCTTTTCCATTCCTATTTCTCTTGATCTTGCTAGACTCTGAAAGACCATCTAATCTCTGTTTCAACTGAGACTTAGACAGAAACCCTATGTTTACATTCTTAGGTTTCTCTAACACTTTCTCATCTGAATAACTATTGTTAATTCTCTTGTGTACAACAGGGGTACCTTTTGAATCAACAAATTTAACATGATTAGGTTCAGAAACAATTTTCTTACCTTCAGATTTAGATGTGTTAGCTTCTACCTTACTATCATTATTGACAATAGCTACTTTTTCTTCTTGTCTAGCCTTATCAAAACCTAAACCATTAACCTTACCACGAATTCCACTCTCAAAGATTTCTATTGTCTTCTTACTGGAATTGTTAATGGTCTTAATCACATCTCTCTCTTCTTCTAGTTCTTTTCTGACATAGTCATAAGCCTCAAGAATTACACTATAATCATGCTTAGCTTTATCAGAACTCAACTTGTATTCTTCCATTTGAATTAATTCAGATTCAAGAAAATTATTTCTATCAACTAATTTATCATTCTTAACCTTAAGTTCATCTCTTTCACAAGTAAGAATTCTAAAATTAGTCATAAGATTCTTAAACTCAGCATGGATAGATCTAATTTCATCAGAATTTAAGCTATCAAATGAATCAAGAGAGTGAAGTGATACCTTAACAGAGGATGGAGAAGTTTTCTTTGGAGATCCAGGTTTGTCTGAACTATCGGCCATCAATGCAATGTTTTCATAATCCAATTCATCTTCAGAGTCACTGGAATCAGCCCAATCCTTCTGTGTGACCATAAGTGCATTACCCTTTCCTGAATTCCTAGGCTTCTTACACTCACTAGCAAAGTGTCCAAGCTCGCTGCAGTTAAAGCACTTGATCTTGGCCTTATCAAGCTTGACAATTGTACTTTTGCTCTTGTCACTCTTCTTCTCCTCCTTCTTTTGAAAAGGTCCTTTGCTAAATCTTCTCCTGTTGAATCTGCCTTTCTTGAAGGCTTTAGCAAACATAGCAAAGAGTTCTTGCATCTCAGATTCAGAATCATTGTTGTCAGAGTCCATATCAGTAGTCTCTGACTCAGAACTTTCTTTGCTTTTCTTCTTCCTCGAATTCTTTACAGCAATATCTTCATGCTGTTCTTCAGAAAGCTTCTTTACTTCAGATTGAGCAGTAAGTGCAATAGTCTTCATCTTTCCTTCACTCCTGCTCTTCTTCTGCTGCTTGTCAAGTTCATAAGCTCTCAATTTTCCATAGACTGCCTCTAATGAAATCTCATCCAGATCATTAGCTTCCTCAATCGCAGATATCTTCTCATTGTAGAAATCAGGCAAAGCTTTCATGAACTTTGTATTCATATCCTCCAAGTCATAATATTTACCATGCATGGCCATCTCATTGATGAGTTTTGTAAACCTATCAAAGGTATCAGTAAGTGACTCACCAGACTTGGATTCAAAGTACTCATACTGTTGTATAAGTAATGTCCTCATATTCTTCCTGACAGGCTTAGTTCCTTCACAGTGAACCTTAAGATTGTCCCATATATCCTTAGCAGTTTTACAAGAGAGAACATAATTAGTGAGAACATAATCAAGACTATTGAATAATATGTTTCTCACTTTAGCATCTTTAAGAACACTCTCCTTGTCCTTATCTGACCATTCAGATTTTGGCTTCTCTGCTGTATGTTCTGGAACAACCTTACCATCAACAGTTGCTTGTCCAATGACCTTTGTTGGAACAAAAGGTCCATCTCTGATTCTGTCAAGATAATCAGGATCTGTTGCTTCCAGATGATGCAACATCTTTACTTCCCATAGAGTATATTCGTTTCTCTTGAGCATAGGAATCTTAGTATTCCCATCCTTGTAACCAGACATGATTGCAGATCTTTATGATTATTCGAAATCAACCTGCTCTGATACCAATTGTTAACTCGAATAACTTGTAGAAGGGGGGGTTGAATACAAGTTATATAATCCTGTCTGATTTTTGCTTGATTATAAAAACAAGAATAAACGAATGAATCAAACTCTTGTTTGTATTAATAAGATCAAATACAAACTCTACCAAAGGTGTACAATACCTTTAGCAGCTGCTGACAATACAAATATCTCTCTGTTTGTTTCGAACTCTCGAATACAAACCTTATACAGAGCTACGCACACGAACTCACAATTTCGTCTTATGCCTCACTCTCTTTACAATGATATTGAGAGAGTATTTATAATGCTACCTATCAACTAATAACAGAAAGATATAATCTATACATGACAATGTTCTGCCTTCTAGTCGATAGTTTCCTTCAATAGAAAACTCTTTCCTTCATAATATCTTCTTGCTTGTTCTTCAAACAACGATCCTGTTTTATAGCACTTGCCAGTTTCTGTAGCATCTATAATGACATCATCAGTAACACGACTGATATCAGGATCTGCACACTGCATCAGTATCTGATCAACCATCAGTATTGGACACGTCATCAGGATTTGCTCTCTGTTCCTGACATGTAGTCTCCGATACACTGTTCATTCCTGATTAAACTATACAGATAACTGTTTTACACATAAAACCTATATACAGTGCTAAATCCTTTATAAGATCAGGATTACAAGAAGTATAATGTGTAAATTCTATTCTTAACATCACAACTTATGAATTATTCCTAACAATACTCAGCTTCGTTATTGGTTGTTGGGAAGTCCAACTTCAAAACATACTCAACTGTGAACCCATCGGGGCTTTGCAAGACCAAAACTGCACCATTAGATTTTGTTTTTGATGCTCCATCAAAATAGAGCACCCAATATTCCTTCTGATCAGGTATAACTTCCTCATCTTTATCCTTTCTTCCAGGGGTGGTTACTGTCTCCTGCCCCCCGACTTCTTGGTTTCGAATGGCACATTCAACCACGAAGTCCGCCAGTGCCTGAGACTTGATGGTTGTTCGAGGTTTATACGTGATGTCAAATTTTCCAAGCTTAATTGCCCACTTGATCAACCTTCCACTGGCCTTCGGGCTATACAATATGTTCCTCAATTGCTGGTCCGTCATGACTTCAATCTTGTGCGCCTGGAAGTATGGTCGTAGCTTCCTCGAGGCTGTTATCAATGCCAGAGCAAACTTCTCGATGGTTGAGTAATTCAACTCAGCTCCATGCAACACCTTGCTAACATAGTAAATGGGTTCCTGAACCTTTTTCTCTTCTCGAATGAGGACGGCGCTCAGCGCTTGTTCGGATACCGCCAGGTATAAATAAAGAGTCTCTCCGGGACTAGGCTTGGCCAACAACAGGGCTTTAGCCATGTACTTCTTTAGCTGTTCAAAGGCCTCTTGGCTCTCAGTAGTCCATTCACAATTTTTCACTTTTTTCAATGCTTAAAAGAATGGCAAGCATTTGTCACCAGACTTGGAGATAAATCTCCCCAGGGCTGCAACTCGGCCGGCTAACTTCTGTACATCTCATATAGCACGGGGTGGTTCCATTTCCGAGATCGCTTTGATCTTAGCAGGGTTGGCCTTTATGCCTCTCTTCGAAAAATTTTCCTGATCCAATGCCAAAAGCACACTTGCAACATCATCTTGTGGTGCCTCAGCACTTTGAATGCTTCTCTGAGGTGCTTGATATGGTCCGCCTTGAATAGGCTCTTGACTAACATGTCATCAACATAGACCTCCGTGGTTTTCCCAATCAGATGGTCGGATATCTTTGGGATGTCATCCTTGTGCATCTTAATCTGATTGTAGCTGTTGAACCCAATCATGAAGCTCAACATCTCATGTCCAGCTGTGGCATCTATTAACATGTCTATCCATAGCAGGGGAAACAGTCCTTTGGGCATGCATCATTCAAATGAGTGAAGTCTATGCACATCCTCCAAGCAAATACATCATTGTTCTCTATTGGTCTTCATCCTTGGATCCTTAATCCAGGTACTTAAGACATATTGAAAAGTAGCTAGTCCTTAACATCCTCGGCCTTGCATTGATTTGATTGTTGCATGTGGCTTTTATCTGCTCATCTTTTAACCTGGGTCCTTCACGGACTTAAACTCTTATTTGGTCGTACTGTAACCTAACTCTTGACCCTTCAAGGTTTATTTATGCATTTATTTGTTCTCCATTCGTGTACTCTTTTATTTTCGGTACTTGGTCATCCTTGACTTGCACTCATCAGGTGCTTGGCACATAAATAAAATCACACAATCAATGAATGGAAAACAAACTTGCATTAATAACTTGAAATGGGTTCAACCCTTACATAGAGTACTACCGTCCTACTCGGAGCAACATGCTCTTCAATGGTTTCAATGAACCTTATTTCTACTTCTACTAGATAAATATGAAGCTAAGTCCTACTAAGATAACTTGAGCCCATCGGGCCTTTGCAAGACTAGGCCTGCATTAGATTTTGTTTTTGATGCTCCATCAAAATAGAGCAACCCCCAATCCTTCTGGTCTCCTCCTTATTATTCTGAGCTTCACTTCCTGCTTGGGGTATTACCTCCTGCCCCCCGACTTCTTGGTTGCCAATGGTACATTCAACCAGGAAGTCAGTTAACGCCTTAGCCTCAATGGCTGTTTGAGGCTTCTGTGTGATGTCCTCTGATGGCCTTTCTTGGCGTTCTTTACTACTGCGGACATCCATGTCTTCAATCGGAAAGACCTGCCCCCCGACTCCATCAGGCCTTAACGAGGCTACATAACAGCTTCGTGCCATCTTTTGATCACCTTTATGTTCTCCAACACCATTCCTGGTCGGGAACTTGATCTTCATATGATAAGTTGAGGCGACAGCCTTGAATGCATGAAGTCCAGTCCTTCCGAGGATAGCGTTGTACGTTGAAACCGCCTTGATTACCAGGAAGTTCAACATCTGAGTGGCCTCCTTTGGCTCCTGTCCAATAGTTACAGGCAACTGAATAGTCCCTTCAACTTTGGATTCTAATCCATTAAATCCATATACAGGCATGTTATTGGGGGTCAACTGAGAATCACTGTACCCCATCTTCATAAATGCATCATGAAAAAGAATGTCAACGGAAGCTCCATTGTCTATCAAAACTCGCTTCACCTCTGAGTTTCCAATCACAGAAGTTATGACCAACGGGTCGTCATGGGGGAACTTCACCCCTTCCAAGTCTGAGTCATCAAAACCAACCACTACTTCAGTTTTTGCACGCTTTGGGGCCTCTCCCACGATGTGCATCACTTCTCTAGTATAAGCCTTCCGAGAATTCTTTGTTGTGTCGGCCGCAGTCGGGCCTCCTGAGATCATGTTGATTACTGGCCCTCGGGGCTGTGGGTTGCGATCTTGATCGTCATCCCTCCTATCATACTCTCTTCTCTGATTACCACGGTCGTCACCCTTAGTGAAGTGGCCCAGTTTCCCTCTACGAATCAAAAACTCGATCTCATCTTTGAGTTGCTTACAATCATCAGTGTCATGCCCCACATCTCTGTGGAATCTGCAATACTGATTCTTGTTTCTCTTTGCGGGATCACCCCTGAGTGGCTTCGGCCATCGGAAATCCTTATCCTTCTCAATGTCCAACAAGATTCGACTCCTAGGAGTATTCAACCTTGCATACTCAGTGAACCTCGGTCCTTGGTTCTTCTTAGGGGCATAGTCGGAGTCCTCGCTAGTTCGGGGATACTTGTCCCTAGCATCATACTCTTGGTCATCATACTCATGGTCTTGCTTTCGCTTCTTGGAGTCGTTGTTACCCTTGCCATTACCTCCTACGGCTTCTTTCTTCGTGCTATCCTCAGCTTTGATATACTTGTCAGCTCTTCGTTGAAGCTCGGCCATGTTTTCAGGAGGATGCTTTGCCAATGACCTTTTAAAGAATTCATCAGTAGTTCCATGTTCCAAGGCTACCATGGCCACCTTGTTTTCCAAGTCAGTGATGTTCAATGTCTCCTTAGTGAACCTCTTGAGGTAGTCTCTCAAGTTTTCATTCTTCCCTTGCACCACGTACATGAGAGATGCAGAACTTTTTTCATGAACTCTCCCGCTAATGAACTGGCTAACAAAAGCGGCGCTCAGCTCCTTAAAAGAGCCAATTGAATTCGCAGGTAGGCGGCTATACCATCTTTGAGCCATGCCCGACAGAGTTTGAGGGAACGCCCTATACTTTAAGGCATCACTTGCGGGCTGTAGCAACAGCGCATTCGAGAACGTCCTGACGTGGTTTGCGGGATCACCCGTTCCATCATAAGCTTTTATCGTTGGCATCTTAAACTTCTTTGAGATACGAGCGTTCATCACCTCCTCAGTAAACGGGGGTGTAGGATCATCAGGATCCCCAAGTGGCATCAGATCCTTGGGGTTACTCTTGGGGGTTTCCACCCTCGTTGTTCTTCCAGTTGGGGCATCAGCCCTTCTCTGCCTTCTGGTAGTCCCCTCCAGATCTATAAAGGGAATTGGTCCTGAGGTTGGAGGAGGCTGAGTTTTACTCATCCTAGCCTGTTCTCTGGCAATATCTTCCTTTAGCGTTAAAATATCGGCCTCATGAGCCTTGATTCTTTCAGCAGCTGTTAAGGGGGGTCCATCATGGATAGTCTGTGTTCTTCGTCTTCGTTCTCTGCTAGCGCGTCGCCTTCTTGGGGCTTCATCGCGATCATCATCAGTCGATGAATCGTCAGTATAGGGGCCAGAGTAATCAAAATACTCTCGATCTCGGATCTGCAAGGCATGGCCACTAGGTCCAGGGCCTTGAGTAATTGGAGGGTAGTTAGGCAGACTATACATCGGGTTGGTATTCACGGGGAGATCCGTAGTATGGATCTGTACCCCTGGTGGTGGGTGACTGGGATTAACTAGAGGAGAAACTAGCGTCTGGAGAGCGCTGGTTCCTTGACCCGGATGGATGACCAAAGCCAACGTCCCCTCAGAATGGGGATTCGTCCCGGGAGGTTGGGAAACTTGAGGTTGAGTGATCGCCCCTGTTGTTGGGGGTACTTGTTCAGTGACAGGCGGAGCAGAACTTAGAGGTAGAGCCTCGGTAGCGATTGGGTCGGTGGTGCTCGGTGGTGTTCTTCGCGTATTTACCATGGTTGATGTCTTCTTCCCACAGACGGCGCCAAATGTTGTGGAATAAAAACTAGGTTACGAATATGACTGCTAGGGTTTGTGTGTACTTAATGTTAAGGGCGGTTGAGCTTCGAGCTTTAATGGCTGTTTCTGCGTATCGAGACAGATCGGTCCTCGCAGAGTGCCTACGTATCTCGTTATTGAGAATCAAGCCAAGACGTAGTTCTGAGAATGAGGGATCAGACCCTTTATATAGGCTGAGAAGCCCTAAAATCGTAGTAGGGTTAGGTGACTTGGTGGGCAAGTCACCGCCTTGAGGAAGGTTCTAGACTCCTTCCTTGTAGGAGTCAGTTTCCATGTTGGAATATGTATCTTGGAGGCTAAGTCATGCAGGAGTAATATCCTCGTTTGACTCTTATTTGCTGAGATGTTTTATTACCCTTAATATTAATTACGAAATTAATATTATAAATAGGGATTGGGCCCATCTGGTGGGCCCCACATTTGGACCATTCTAGGTCTAATTAACACCACATTAAATGTGTCTTTAGGGCTTACTTTTAGCCCATATCAAATAGAATTATTTTGAATAAAATTGATAATATCGTAGAATTACTTTGAATTATTTTACAAATTTTCAATGAATTTTTTGGGAAAAAAGTAATGTAATTTCGTTTTTCGATTTATTAATAAAAATTTATGATTTTGTATATAATAAAAATAATTTTGGTACTTTAAAGAAAAATAAAAAAAAAAGGAAAAAACTTTAGTAGATCACTTTATACGAAACTCAAGTTATATTGGCAGAGTCCTAACAGTAGCAGCTACAGCCTACCAGTTGCCGTGCCGAACTTGTCGATGTGTTGTAACTCGCAGTTCGATATCTTAAAACGGAAGTTATCAAATCTAAACTCACGAAATCCAACTTTATCCTTGATGTTCTTAGACCACACTAGAAATCTGGGATGGTCAAAGACTCAAAGTCGAATGCACCTCTGACCCGGTTTCTCCTTCCAAGCTTGCCGGTCACGTGAATATCACTAAATAACAGTTTCGGCTTCTGATAATCGAAGTTAATCGGATGCTTAATTTTTTCCTTTTCTGCTCTTATTGATTTTGGCTGTCTGAATCTGATTTTTAATTTCAGCCTACTTCTTACTCTCTTTTTTTCATTCGCTACAAACTGTGCATCAAGAATCTTTTGCTATTTATTTTCTAAGAACTTAAAATTATTTTATTTCATTCTTGTTGATAAAACATTACTTTTGATCCTTTTTATGTAAAATCTCCTAGTTAGAAATGATAAAAATAATAACAATAACAATAATAATGATTATAATAATAATAATAATAATAATAATAATAATAATAATAATAATAATAATAATAATAATAATAATAATAATAATAATAATAATAATAATAATAATAATAATACAAATTGACATTTTGTACTCCTTATGTATAGGGGTTTTGTCAATTTGATCAGTTTTCAAGTTTTTTGGTATTTTACAACCCCTATCTTCAAATCTCTCTTCAATTTGAACCTCTTCACTAACTCCATGTCTAATTTGAGTTGATCGACGAATAAATTCGTACGAAAAATATTTTCCGAAAATTCTGAAAATATTACTGGAGCTTTCTAAATATTTTTTAAGACATTCCCCAAAGTTTCATAATTTTTGGAGTAGCACACGTCGACTAAAAATAATCGAACTAAAATAATGAATAGTAAAAATAGAAACGAGATTTAAAGATAGGGGTTATAAAGTGCTATAAAAAGTAAAAATATTGGTAAAGGGGTTCAATTAGAAGCGAGATTTTAAGATAGGGGTTGTAAAATGCTACAAAACGTAAAAATGTACCAATTTGACAAAACACCTATATATGAGGGGTACGTACAAACTATCATTTTGTCTAATAATAATAGTAATAATTATTATTATTATTATTATTATTATTATTATTATTATTATTATTATTATTATTATAATGAATAGCTAGTAATTAACAAATAAATAAATACACAAAATTACAAACTAAGAATTAGATTCATCAGATGCCCATATATTTTTTATTAAGAAAAAAGAAAATGACAATGGCTACTCCAAAGTAAAAACTAGGGTTAATATCTTCGGAAAACACTTACTCCACCTTGTACGTACTGCTTACTGATGCCGACAAGCCTGCAAAACCCTACCATCGTATATAGTAGCTGATCATAGGGCACGACAGGGCTAACTTCAGCCGCTTTTAACATGGTGGACCGATTGGTCAAATATATAGTCCAACTTATTGTAAGCTTCATTCCACAGTAAAATCATAACTTCTTTCAGTAATAGTTTTTTTTTTTTTTGAAATCTTCTTTCAGTAATAGTTGCTTGCAAACTGTCCCTGGCCTATTTGGTTTTCCGATGGTCGAATATATTTTTTTCCCTTTAGATTATTGTTATTTCGTCAACTCAAAATCACTTATTTTGATGAATTATATATAATAACAGGAATTTATATTTTCACATTAATTTATGGTATTTTATTCACTTTTTTATGGAAAAAACGGAGTACTTAATTAATTGCGGCCAACGATTCCCTATATGATGCATTTTAGTTTTTCAATTTTGTATTAGGCTAGATGTGTGATAACTTACTGGTTAAGAATTTATTCTTTATAATTTCAAATCATATAGGTTCGATTTTTGATCATTTAAGATTTATCCAAGAACGAATATTACTTATTAGGTTATAAATCATTTTAGAAAAATTAAAAAAATAAAGATCTATTATTTGATTTATTTTCCATCCTCTCCAATATAAATTTCTCTGAAATTTAATAAATATATATGAATTTAACTATAATAAATTTCATTTTTTAAGGGGATATATAGTTAGGGATAGCAATTTCAGGTAATGGATCGGGTTAGTGTCGTGTTTATTGTACTGATCCTGTTTTTCGATCAACCCGAAATCGATCCTAACCCGAAACTGGTTATAATTAATTTTAATCGGAACCTGACTTGTTATTGTCTAGTCAATCCGAAAAAGATATATATTCAAATTTGGATCAACACGAAATTGACCCGAATATTACGGGTAACCTTTCATCTAACCCAAATTCGATCCGAAACTCAAAATACTCAATACAAATTCGTGTTTTACATGTCAAATTCATACTGGCTGTCGGGTTGTGTGAAATTCTACCACCCTTATACTCCCTCTGTCCATTAGATTCTTTACATTGTTTTAAGATTGTCTGGCACGCATTTTAAGGTGCATATAAAGTATAGTTCCATAATTTATTTTTACAATTTTCTTTTTATGTATAAAAATAGAACAATCCTATTTTTATACAAAAAAAGAGAATTTTAAAAATACGTTATGGATCCTTAAAATATACCTTAAAATGCGTGTCAGACACTCTCCAAACAACGTAAACAAATGACCGGGACGGAGGGAGTATATAGTATATATGATAATTATGAAGTAAATTGCAAAATAATGACTGAATTTTATCCACACTTATATTTTATTGGTTGAAATTTGAAATTCCTAATAAATTGGCCATATGTTACTTTTGCATTTCAAAAAAATGATTAATAACCACATTTTGAACTATTTTTCTAAAAAAAAGTGATCTTTAATCATCCTATTAAAATATAAAAATAACATTTAGTTAATTTATTATAAATTTCAAATTCCGACCACGAAAATATAAATTTAGATTAAATTCAATACTCAATATTTACTCTTATCAAGTGGACATGTATAACATCCTATTAAGCACTCCAAGACATTGGGTATTTTTCGACCAAATAAATTCGACTACGGTTAATTTTGACTATATTTGGTCGAATTTAGTAGGTCCAGCTAATTTCGATCAAATATGATCGAATTTAGGAGCGGTCGAAAATAATTGGTCGAATTTAGCAATTTTTCAATCAAATATGGTCGAAAATAATCGGTCGAAAATAATTTAATGACAATAACATTAAAAAGGATGGATCTTGACCACCGTATGATTGGGTTATCGAGAAATATTTTTAAAAAAATCGAAACAGACGAAACCCTGTATAGGGGTTATAGTCAAAGTACTAGTTAACCGTTAAATTAACGAACCAAATTAATTTATATTTTTCTAAAATTTTAGCAATAACATTAAAAAGGATGGATCTTGACCTCCGTATGGTTGGGTCTTCAAGAAACATTTTTTAAAAAATTGAAATACTAAATCCTGACGAAACCCTATTTAGGGGTTATAGTTAAAGTACTAGTTGACCATTAAATTACCAAACCAAATTAATTTATTTTTTCCTGAAATTTTGGCAATAACATAAAAATGGATGGATCTTGACCACCGTATGGTTGGGTCGTCGAGAAATATTTTTAAAAAATCGAAAATTAAACCCTGACGAAACCCTATTTAAGGGTTTTATTCTTCTCTTGCCAAAATCAATTCTTCCATTGCTATTACTACTATTTTTAATTGTTTTGTAGTGTTCATAGTAGGTATGACTACTTCGATGTGTATGAATATATCCAAAATTTGGCTATTTTTGTCCTATTTTTATTTAATTTTTTTAATATATTTTATAAACTACTTAAAAATGGATGGAAAATCAAATTATTAACCAAATTTGTGGAAGTAAGGTAAAATTCATCACAAAATTAGTTAGTATGACTACTTGTTGGTTGTGTGTGAATTTTACATCTAATTTTGACTTTTTTTCCTAATTTTATTAAATGTATCAAGTAATTCTACAAACTACTTAAAAATGAGTGGAAAATCAAATTATTTTTGGTACTATTCATCAAAAAAATAATTAGCATGAATACTTGGATGTGTATAAATTTTAAATTAAATTTAGGATTTGTTTTCGTATTTTATTTAATTTTTTGACTTCTTTTTCCTATTTGGTGGAATTTAGCCGAGCTCCTAAATTCGACCGAATATGGTCGAATGTAGTCGAGCTCCTAAATTCGACCGCATATGGTCGAATTTAGTCGTGCTTTTATTTTCGACCAAATCTGGTTGAAAATAGTAAATTTCAGATGAAAAGAATTTTTTGTTGCCACGTATCACGTTTCTATTGGCTAAGGAGGAAGCACATGGATTGCCACATGGATTGGTCTATAAAATTAATCTAGACCATTCATTTCTTTTTTAAATATTTCATCCTAGTCATTAATTTAATTACATTCATTTATTTCTCTTTTATATTCTTCAACCATTCATATTCTCTAACAAACATAGACATCAATTTATATACATCAATTTCTTTTAATCTTTCTTTCTTTTTATGTTCCTGAGTTTTTAAGAATCAAACAACATTTGAAGGCATTATCAGTGTCCGATTTGAATGCTCTTATAGTCGAATCGAAGCCCTCATCATCCTTTATCCAAAAACATCATCAAATGTTGTGGCAGTATAATTTATGAATTTATCCTTTTTTTTATTAAATTCGAATTTATTTATTAAAACCATGAATTTTTGTAAACGTGATTGGTTGCTGATTTTGATATTACCATCGTGTAGAGTATGTTTTCTAGTCAATTTCATATATTATATGTTGAATTTCGAGTTCAGTAACGTATAAAAATCGAAGTTTGATTGTCGCATTCTTGAAAATCGAAGCTGTTTTGGAGATGTTATTGACCTCCAAATCATGAGTTTGAGTAACGAAATTGAGTGCCACATGCTATGCTACACAATACCAACTTCATATTCAAAGAGCAGAAGATTTTGCTGCCATTTTGTAGTTGTTTCTTAAATTCGATCATATTTGATCGAATTTAGCATATTAAATTCAACCATATTTGGTCGAATTTAATACACTTTAGATGCCAAAATTTGAAATTTTCAAAATTCAAAATTTCAATATATTTGGCAAATTTATAATTTCAACCACATTCTGTTGAATTTAGTTGGTCAAATTTAGACGATCGAATTTAATTGGTCGAATTTAGCTATTTTCGACCATTTTATATATTTTCGACTATATTATAATCGACCAACTTATTTTCGGTCGAAAATAGTTTTTTCCGATCGTATACAATCGAAAATAGCTAAATTCGACTGTTTCATATTAATCGAATTTAGCCATGTTATGTTGTAGTGAAAAAGCTTACAATCCAATAATATTTTCAGCTTGAATATACCTCTTTTAAAATTTATACAAAATAAATGTTTAGTACTATATATTTCACAAATTGAAAATGTTAACTTCGATCTATATAATCTCGACTCCCATTTCAATATTTCAAACTAACGTGAGGTCAACAATCAATAGTCTATCTCAGCATATTCGAAATTTCGAACCAATATATTTTGACAAAGGGGAGCTTGGAACAAGAACGAACAGGGCCCCTCTCACTTGTAAACGAATCATCTCAGCTTACTCGTCCAAAATCACTAAACATATTATCGTGATTACTCTTTACGATTTTTGATCCAAGACACTAACAAATGAATGTGTAACACGACCCTATCAATCACACATGTATAAATACGCATCATACAGTCGGAAAATACAAAATGAATAATAAAATTTCAAATTATACAATTGAATATCGAATAAGTAACAATTGATAAAATAATAACTTAACAAAAATAATATTTTTTTTCTCGATCATCATAAATTCATGATAAAACTAATGTATTTTATTCTCAATAAAATAATAAATACTATAATCACTTTTTTTCTTAATCTCAGTCCTATCACTTTTAAAAAATTTAACTGCATGTAATATGATGTAAGAAATGAAAATTCATGAAAAGTTCAAGTACAAATCCGAAGTAGATCGGGAGACATAAATAAACTTGTTGCACGTACGTACGTGTAATAATGTACATGTATGGTTCCAAATCTTTGGTTCAATTCACTCATTTTACCAAATTACTTAGATGATGGACGAGCATGAACATGAAGGAACTGTTTGTTTGCTGGCCAGTCTTCTTTTTCCTTATTTTCAGGCTTGAACAAGCTGATAAGTAATATTTTTCAAAAGCCGCAGGTGTCAGAACTCAACAGCTACCCTAATATATAGACGTTGAATTCAAACCTAAAATTTAATTACCATAATCTACTACTCACTCTATCCAGCCGGCTGGAATACGAAAACCAAGGAATATAATTTAAATAGTGGATGTAATAATGTAGTAATGAGTGTAATAGTAATTTTTATTGTTAAAATAAGTAAAGTAGTGGGTGTAATAGTGTAAAGTGTTGAAAAATTAGAGGGAAGTAGTGGAAGTAATAATGTATTTTATTATTAAAAGTTACTATTTTTGGTAATGTAAAGAAATGGATGGAACGTCCAAAATAGTAACCGTAAAGAACCTGTTGGGACGGAGGGAGTATATAAGTTGTTTGAATACAAATCAATACTATATATGTCTCAACCTTTTTTTACGATTTTCTTTCTAGATGTCCTTCCTAATTATTCACATTTCAAAAATTATTTAAAATAATAAAATTTTACAATTTAAAAATTCATTATATCCATTACTTTACTTCCCTATACTCACTTTATGTATAAATTATAATAAATCATGTTATTTTATCCAATTTACTTACACTTCTTCAGTGTTTATGTACATTTTTCTTAATTAATCTTCATATCCAACTCATTTGTAAACAAATAAGTGGTATAATTTTTTGTTATTATAAATTGAAAACACTACCAAATAACAGCTTTAGCCTTTATCCATTTTGATAATTTTAGCCTTTATCCTTTGTCATAATTGTGTGATTGGTTGATTTAATTAGAAGCCTAGCAAATTACTACCTGAAGTTCTACAAAACAGTGTTTATTACTGCCTCTATCACAGTCTAAATTTAGAGGCCAATGTAATACTCCATGCAAATAGGTCGAATAAGCCTCCACGGGGACAATGTAAATTTGGTATCGCCAAATATATTATAAGATGCAGGAAAAAAAAAGTCCAGTACAGCCCAACAAAACTTGAAGCATTTAGCAAAAAAAACCTAATAAGCTATATTTATTTTATACACAAATTTTGCTACATTGTATAGGACATAACAGAGAAAAAGTAATATAAAGAAAAATTGATTTTAGCAAGTTTGAGGTGAATCACAGAAAAAGGAATATATGCACTTGCATACAATTATATACTAGCGGGTGTAAATAGGACAGTCCACATGTGGGGAGATAGATAGGTGAAGCAAAGCAATCAGTAGAGTACATGTTCGTCCGTACATCTGAGAGCTGTTTTTAGGTTTCAAATAAAAAGTGGTCCATATAATGACCCGGAGTAATTAAAGCTTTAGCAAAAGTATTTTCAGTCAGCAACAAACTTAGGAGAAGCTAAATTAAGAAGCTGATGAGAAGTAGGAAAGAGAATTGATGGGTAAGTGATGATTTATATATATGTGCAATTGTATTGAAAGAAGAAAGCTAGCTAGTACGTAGAGGATGAAGAGGTGTGCAGATTGTGGGAATCAGGCAAAGAAGGAGTGTACATACATGAGATGCAGGAGTTGCTGTAGAAATGCAGGTTTTGAGTGCCAAACTCATGTCAAGAGCACTTGGGTCCCCGTCTCCACCAAGCGCAATTTTCCAAAACCTAAAAGATATAGACACCATTGTGCTTCTTCTTCAACTCATCATCATCCTCTAGGTATCAAAATATATTCTTTACATCATATATACACAGTTATTCACATAATTAATTAACACCCACATTTCCCGCAGAGATTAAGAATCTATAATATACAATCCTAGCTAGCTAGGTTAATTTGTGTTTGACCTAACTGTTGGTAACCATTATAAGTTACTAAACCCTAGATTGTTATTGACAATGAATCTAGATAACTGTGGACACAACTAATTATTAAACACCAGAGTATGAACTATATTATCTGAAGTTAAAGAAATAAAAAATAAAAACGGATTCTTTTTTGTTACATACTAGCTAGATGGAATGCCATCACATGCTTGTGCTTCTACTTGATATATATACACTTATGATGTACTTGACATATGATATGTATGGTATGAAGGGGGAGATTTTCCAGCTCAAGTGACTAGTCCGGCAACTTTTCGATGTGTTAGAGTGAGCTGTGATAATAATGCAGTGGATGAGTATGCATACCAAGCATCAGTGACTATTCAAGGCCATGTATTCAAAGGCACTCTTTATGACCAAGGCCCTGTTCAACAGACCAATTATCCTCCACATGATGAGCCTAATCTTTTCACTACTACTGCTTCTACTAATTATCCTTGTCCATTTAATCTTGACACTCCTGCTACACATTTCTTCCCCTACCCAAAACCAAAAAATCAAATATAAGTATTCCACTTCTGCTCTCCTTCCGTTTCATATACGCATTAATATTTCAAGTAAAATATATATATTAAACCTGAAAGAAAGAGAAAGTAGTAGAGTTAAACTGAGAGCACCAAATTAAAACTGTTGTTTTAATCACACTTTAACGAAGAATTACCTGACCCCCTGCTATGATTTTAAATTGTTTCGTGTTGCAAGTTTTGTCTTCTAGTCCCTGACTTTATTAATGTTTTCAGCTTTTAACTTCCACAAAATGGTGTTGTTTAGTGTTCTTGTTATCATTTTATGAGCTCCTTCAACAGCTTTTTCCTCATAATCCGCATCAGTGTTGCTTAATTGTTAAAATATTATAATCTAAATTTTGGTTTATTATTATTATTATCTAGAATGTTCATGAATGTACTTTGAATAAACTTTTGAGTTCAAGACCTTTAGCATTTTTAGATGGTTCATGTACTTGGGGAGTTACATATTAATTAAGGTGCATGTACTAGAAGCATTCTAGTAGGTTCCATGTAGTCCTATAAATAGGACAATCTTCCAAGCTTTGTAATCAATCAAACAATTATTAAATCATTTTTAGTGAAATACAAGTGTGAGTTTTTATATCTCTTTTGTGTGAGTAAGTTGTGTGGGTTATTGAGAACAAGTTTCTTCTCTTTAATCTCCAACATTTTATTTTACACTTCTATTCCTACAAAGTGGTATCAAGGGTTAAGAGATGGCTTCCAACAACAACATGTTGCAACCTCAACTTCCTCGTTTGACGGGAAAGAATTACAACCAATGGAGCATCCAAATGAAGGTTTTATATGGCTCTCAAGATCTTTGGGAAATTGTGGAGAATGGATATGAAGAACCGGAGAATCAAACAAATCTCTCAACACAACAATTAAACACTTTGAAGGAGAATCGAAAGAAAGACAAGAAGGCTCTCTACTTTATTTATCAAGCGGTGGATGAAGTAATTTTTGAGAGAATTTCAACGGCGTCAACATCAAAGGAGGCATGGGACATCCTCAACAAGGCATACAAATGAGAAGAAAAAGTAAAAATGGTAAGGCTTCAAGCTCTAAGAGGTGAATTTGATTTACTCAAAATGAAAGAAAATGAAACGGTGGAGGAATATTATAATCGAACAATTTCGATTGTTAATCAACTACGTGTCAATGGAGAAGAAATTTCGGATAAAAGAGTCTTGGAAAAAATTCTTCGTAGCATGACTCGAAAATTTGAGCATGTTGTTGTGGCTATTGAAGAATCAAAAGATTTGAATACTTTATCTCTTGAAGAATTGTTGGGCTCACTACAATATCACGAACTTCGCATCAAACAATTTGACTCATCTCCTTCCGAGCAAGTTTTTCAAGTACAAGACACTAATCGTGGCGGTTTTAGAGGAAGAGGTGGAAGAGGATCATTTCGTGGTCGAGGACAAGTAAGAGGAAAGGTGCCAAGTGAAAATTCAAGCTCATATCAAAAAGGAAGAGGAAGAGCTCGTGGAGGTTACAATGGAAGAGGAAGAGGTAATTCTTTTAATTTTCAATGCCATTATTGTCATAAAAATGGGCATATGAAAAAAGATTGCTACAAAGGATTAATGATGAAAAAGAAGAATCAAATTTTCTACATGAGAATATTGAGGAGAATGATGAAAGTATGCTTCTTGTTAGTAATGTTCAAGAAGAATCTCTTGAAGATGTTTGGTATATCGATAGTGGTTGTAGTAACCACATGACCGGAAATAAAAATTATTTTGTGAATTTTGATGAAAGTATCCAACGAGAAGTCAAGACGGGTGACAACAAAAGGCTCATTGTCAAAGGTTGTGGGGATATTCCAATCCGAACAAAGCAAGGTACAAACTACATCTCTAATGTCTATTATGTACCTGATCTTAAACATAATCTTTTAAGTGTTGGGCAACTTACAAGAAAGGGACATCATGTGAATTTTAAAGATGATTTTTGTGTGATCAAAGATAAAAATGGTGTTCTTGTTGCAAGAGTCAAGATGTGGATTTATTTTCTCAAAGAAAAATCTCAAGTATTTGAAACATTTAAAGTTTTTAAAGCATATGTGGAGAAAGAAAGTGGTCATTTTTTAAAGGCACTACGTTCCGATCGTGGTGGTGAATATATGTCCCAAGAATTTGGAAGTTTTTTGAAAAAGTGTTGAGTATTGAATACGGTAAAAGAATACAGAGGGGGGGGTGAATGGATTCTTGAACTTTTCTTGGATTGAGTCTATGTAGCAGATAAGTGCCTGTGTGTGTAGAAGTGAAGGTACGGATAAAGAAACAACACAAGACACAATATCACTTTAATCTAATGTATTATTAGATAAAGGTTGCTACAATCTGTGAATACAAATGGTAGTATTCTCAGCTTCGTTTTTCTCAGAGAGATATAGCTTACAGTGTATGAAAAACTTGACTCACAAAAGTTACTAAGTTATGAAGTGAGGCTGTGTCCTTATAGAACATGGATACAGCCTACTTACTACAAATAAGGTAGCTAAACAAATTACTTTCTAGTCTGTCTATCCTTTTTGAGTAAGTGTCCAAACGGTTACAGATTTGACTTTGCAAAGCCTGTTTAGATCCACTTCTTTAGCTCCTTGTCTCTTCTATATCTCTCCAAGCTTCCTTGTAGGCTTTCCAGAGCACGTTACAGATTGTGGTCCATAAAGTGCATTGGCTTGTTGCAGGTTTCTGACTTGTACAATTTCTTCAGTATTTTGTCTCCAAGAATGTATTCGAGAAGTGACTAAGTAAGTGATTCGAGAACTAGAATTGACTTGATCGATAACTCTGAGTTCTCGAATACTGTTATATTGACATATCGAACCACTTCTCGAATAGCTCTTTTCCATCAGGATTCCTTGAGTTGTCGAATAGAACATTTGACTTATCGAATCCTCGAGATATTGAATAGCTTTCTGAGTCCTTGAGATATCGACTGGAACTTTGACTTGTTGACTCTTTGAGAACTCGAATACCATCTTGACTTGTTGACTTCTTGAGTTCTCGAATAGAGTAGTAGACATATCGAATCCCTGAGATATCGAATGAGATATCGAACAGTGTATTCAGAGATATCGAATAGTGTCTTGAGATATCGAATCTCTGACTTCTCGAATGCTGGACTTCTCGAATAGACAAATATACTTCTCGAATTGGTACTTAGGCAAATTCTTCATTTCTTCAAATCCCAACTGTGATTATTTGACAGTCTTTAACTCCTTGCTTGAGGCATGAACCTTGGAACTTCTTTCAAGCATTATTCTAGACTCTATTTGTACAATTACACAACTAGGATTTGATGCCTACTACAAGTACAATACAAACAGAAACTCTACAACTAGAGGTTCCCTCAGTTAAGAGGTCATGTAAGTAATGCAAAGCATTACAAACAATTAGGCTTGTTATTAGATGTGTACAGGCATGCCTCTGTAACTAACAATCTCCCCCAAATTGTGAGTGAGACCCTTAGTCACAATTTCATGTCTGATAACAAGCCTAACATACATAAAGATAAAACTTTAAAAGTACAGGTATGTATATTGAACACATAAATGGAATTACAAGATAAATGCTCTTACAGTATGATGAGGTACTAGCCATTTTCATTTGATTGCATCTCCATTGCTTTGGCATGTAGATCATCATATGCTTTCTGTTTCATTTTTTTCTCCTTTCTTGCATTCTCATCTATTGCTCTTATGATTTCTGCCATAGCATCCAATTCTTCAATCATGATAGAGTTTTTTTTTTGAAATCTTCAAGCACTGGCTTCAGAATGTAGACAGGATAGTGACTGAGTAGGTTCATTCTGATATTAACATTGTCTCCATTTCTTCTCTTATACTTCACCACATAGGGATCAAACTGAACTCTACACAATCCCTTTGCCCTTAGCTTTTCTGCTTCAATCTCCAGTCTGTCAGTTTCTTTCTCCCTTTCTAACCACTTCTCATAGCAGCCCTTTCTTATCTTTTCAGCATAATCTCTCTTCATTTTCACAAAGTCAATCAATTCCAGCTTCCATACTTTCTCCACCTTGTCTTTAGAGTCCAGCAATGCAATGATTCTTTCTATCTCATACAATTTACCCCAATGTTGACAACCCCCTTGTTTGAATTTCATTTCTCTCCCATCAGTGTACTTGATCTCAAGGTGGTCATCCACAATTGCAGCATAGCATATCTTTTGAGCTCTTAGAAATTGCAATTGCTCTTCATCAAAGTCTTCATCAAGTGGCTGGAGTTTCAATCCTGGAATGATTGTTAGGGCTCTTGATCTGGATAGCTTCACTCTTCTTGCAGCATGTTTAAATTTCATCCTCTTAACATGATTGCTTGGCAGAAATCTTTGACCTTTGTTGGTAGACCATAGTAGTATTCCATTAGCAGAATGCTTTCTGAAACATACACATGGTTTCTTGACTTGAATCTTCTTCTCTTCTTGAGGTGGCAAAACAGTTGCAGAAGCCATAGATGTAGATTTTGCTAGGTCACCACTAACAGTATTCACCCTAGACTTAGAGTCTTGTGTTGTGATGAGGTTACTGCTAGCAATGCCTAAGGCTTGCTGTTTTCCAATCTTCCTCTCATAGACTCTTCCTTGGTCATCATCATTCTTCTTATCTTTGTCCCCCTTCTTCTTCTTCTTGTCTTCATCACCCTTATCTCTCCTGTGATGTCTTCTCCTCCCATCACTTTTATCTTCAGAATCATCATCCTTATTTCTCCTAGGTTGAGCCATCTCTGGAATTTCACCAGTTGCAATATAAGTTCTGAGGATGTGCAGTGCCTCAGTTTCTTCAGCATTTCTGGCTCCAACCTTCTTCTGTAATTGATCAATGATAGCAATGATCAGTCTGTGATTTCTAGTGGTGAGATCATGGGGAATGACCAATTGCTTGATATCTTCAATTCTGGTGCCAGACTGATAAATGATTGTCCATGGCTTCTTGATCACTTCTGGTAACCTTGAAGGTTGGCCATTCCTCAAATCATCAAACAGACTTTTGTTGTTCTCATTCCTCTTCTCAATGAGCTCAAGTATGGCATCTATCTCTGAGTGTTTTAGGTCTTTTAGAGTCTGGTATGTTAGATGCCATATCTTTAATTTGGAAATCATCACTATCTCCTTGACCCATAGATTATTGACTTTCTTGGGGATGACAGTGATGTAGTCAATCTGCTTCTTCACCTCCCTCATATAAAACTGAATGTCACCAACCTGTTCCCTTATGGCTTTCAGAAACTCCAAGAAGGCTTTATCATGATAAACATCTGAGTTGGCAACTTCTTGCAGCTTGGCCTCAGTAATAACTTTAACTTCTACAGGCTTGGCACTCTCAGATATAGAGGTTGGAGGTTTGTCAGATGGCATACTCCCTGCAACCACTGTGGTAGTTATGGATTGCTTTTGTCCTCCAGGAGTAGTGATGTGCACAGTTGGTAGAGTGACAACTGGCAAGGTAGATGGAGGCTCATCCACTTTGGATTTTCCTTTGCCAGGCACATTTGGTAAAGACTTTGAAGCTTTTTGTTGACCACCCTCATTTAGTTTTATGCCTTTCTCCCCCTTTGTATTTGAGTTCCTTGCCTTCTTCTCCCCCTTAGGCTTGTTGTCAGGCACAGAGGCTGTAGAAATGTCCTTTGGGATTGAAGATTCATCAGGGAGAGGGAGACCCATATGCTTCATCATAGCAGCTAACATGGATTGTTGATGCAGAAGGACATCAGCTGTGGTGGATGCTTGAGTGTCCAACTGGTCATTTAGCAGTGCAACCTTGTTTGTAAGATGAGCATTGGACTTGGTGAGAGTAGCCACCTCCTTCTCAAGTGCATCTACTTTGCTGAATAACTCAGTAGATTTGAAGCCAGACAGGGATTGTTCTTTGAGTCTCTGCACTTCAAATCTAGTCATGTCATGTACTGGGACCTCAGTAAGCAGTCTGTCTCCATATAAATTTTTGAACATGGTCCTCAGCATGGCATTGGCATCTGTGGTCTGATCAGATAGAATTTGAAATTGATGCCCCAGACCTGTGACAGTGTCCTTTAGCAGAGCTAGCCCATTGTCCATTTTGGTGCAGGTAGTGTTGCAGTGTTTGATGTCCTTCAACACACTGTCTAGCTAAGGGAATTTGGCATCAAAGGTCCTCTTGATTGCTTCTACTGTGGTGGTGGTCTTATCACACACTCTATTGACCTCAGTCTTAACACCTTTTCCAAGATAATGAGCAGCCTTGAGGAATCCCTTGTGTGTATCATTCATAGCCTCATACACTTCACCAGGTGTCAGAGATTTGGCATTGGAGCCCAGTGAAGTGAGGTATTCCTCCCTGAGATACTGAAGTGCTTCATCGAGAGTAATATCATATTTTCCTTGCAACCAGGCATCTATGTTGCCATCTCTCTCAGCATCATCAATGATCTTTGTCTTCTACACCTCCACATCATCCCTATGGCATAACAGAATAGCCTCATAGTCTGGATTAGGCATGTCTGCAGTGAGAAGGTTCTGAGCAATCTTTGTGAACTCAGGAATCTGATCCACAATTAAGCTTTGAAGTGCTTCAACCGTCAATTGTTGTGGAACAGACCCTGATCCTGAAGCACTGTCATGTTGCACAGGCTTCAGCCATTGTGACATAAAGTCAGAGCTAGAGCTAGGCAAGCTAGACTCCTCAGTTACAGATGCAACTTCTGTAACCGGATGGATTGACTCTACTACTGGTGTCACCACAGAAGTGGGATGAGTTACACCAGCAGTTGACACAGGCACAGAGTCTCTAGTAAAAACTAGTGGAACCTCTGTGTTTGTGATGGTGTCATCAGGAGATGCCTCAGCATGCATTCCCTCACCATCTAAATGTGGGTTCTGAGTGGTGAGCAAAGTGTCATGCACTAAGTCACTTGAAATTATTGGCTCATCAAGGAAAAAGAATTCTTGATGATCAATACCTTGCATCTCAGTTGCCTGAGTTGCAGGTTCCAAAGAAATTTCAGAGTTAGATTCTGGAAGAGAAGTGTGTTTAAGAGTAGATTTTTGGCAACTCCCCCTGAGAGATAGAGGGAGTTTCAAATGTGATGTGCTCTCCACTCAGTGTTGTGCTAGCCTTATCACTCCCATGTGCTGACTCTATACAAGAAGGTGCATTGGAGAGGATGCTTGATTCTATAGGTGCACCCTGTTGAGAGGATACACCTAGTGAGCTGTGTGCCCCTGATTTTACAACTTCAGCCATTTGTGTGACTGAAGAGGTGGTCTTAGTTTTCTTCTTCTTTGTCCTGTGTAAGGGTAACTCAGGTTCCTCACTTCCTAGACCTAATTCAACAGCTAATGCTGCTTCAGACAAGATATTTAATGGTGCAGACATTACTTCCTTTCTCTTCTTTTTACTAACATCACCCTTTTGAGAGGATGATGCAGTTGGCTCAGTATGTGGTAGAGTGTTTGGTTGAGAGGGTTGGTTAGCATGCCCTGGGTTAGCATTTTGTTCTACTTGCTTGGGCTGTGCTAACTTAGATTTTGCATCAAATGTTGGCATGTTGTGGGGATAAGTCCTAAACAAGCTCTCCATATGGGGAGTTATGTTCAGTCTTACATCCACATCATTCCTAGTCTCCAAATTACCAAAAATGAGTTTGGTCATGGACTTAGGATAGCCTATTTTATTTTTATCAATCCCAGGCAATTCAATCAATGAAGCATTTTTATAATTAAGTACAGATTGAATAAAGCGAGGGAAGAAAATATCAGTACCTCTCTTGGTTGTGTTCTTACCAAGTCTCCCATATAATTCTTGGAGGATGATTTGGCCAACATCAATCTTCTTTCCATAGGCCAAAGCATATCCAATTTGCTGCACAGGTGCA
This sequence comes from Kitagawia praeruptora, assembly GCA_037693485.1. Classification (NCBI taxonomy): domain Eukaryota; kingdom Viridiplantae; phylum Streptophyta; class Magnoliopsida; order Apiales; family Apiaceae; genus Kitagawia; species Kitagawia praeruptora. The sequence goes on along the minus strand of CM075347.1, from coordinate 85,635,690 downwards.
CTGATTTGATCAAAGCTTGATTTCCTAGCAGTGAAGACTTAGAGAAGAGTTGCAAACACATAGCTCCACTCCTTTCTCAGATTCTTCCTGTTTAGCTTTCCAAGATTGATCCCATCTGAGTAGTTGATGAACTCAAAGAATTCCTCTAACTCTGCATTAGTGGCCATTCTGTCAAATGACTCTTGTTGTAGGCCCAGTGCTTGGTTCATGTCTGCAGTAGTGATAGTGATTTCCTTATCTTGAATATTGCAGTAGATGATATATGAAGTGATTGCGTTTTCCAGGGCTACAACCTCCACAATAGCAGAACCCCAAAACTGTTCCAGGATATCTAGATACAGAGTTGGGTTGGCAGAGAGTGCATCCTTGATATATGACTCCGCCATCCATTTCACAAAGCACTTGAAATTGGCATTGGGTGCTTCAACATCACTAGTGAGAGCGATGAAGTTGGTGTTGAACTTTACTTTTGCCATTTGTGTAGAAGAGAGAAAAGAAATTGAAGGTTGAAGAAGAAATTTAGCTTTTCGTAGCTAGGGTTTCAGGGGTTTAGAGAGTGTAGATGCTTGAGAAATGGAATGAAATGAATCGAATAGATGTGAAATTGTATAAGTATGAAGTACTTGAATTGTCGATTAGCAGAAAGTTTTGTATCGACAAGTCAGGCATTCGAGAAGTAGAAAACAACTATTCGAGAAGTCAAGAATGGCTTAATCGATAACTCAAGCAGATAGAAACTCACAGCTGGCAGTTATCTAACTTAGAAATAATTCTAAATTAAATAAAATATGTTTTTATGAGTGAATTAAACTTTTAGACAAAAGTCCAAAATCGGTTAAAATTCAGCGAGAATTCAGCCTTTTCAAATGATTCGAGAACTCAAATATAGTGTTCGAGAACTCAATCATTCGAGAACTCAGTTACTATATTCGAGAAGTCAAGAATACCTCTATTCGATATCTCAGAAAGACTCTATTCGAGAACTCAAGAGTACTCTAATGAGGCTTATTAGAGATGTCGAATAGTGAATCATTCGAGAAGTCTGACTTATCGAGCTATACTCATCACTCATAAAAATTTGATTTTCACTATATTTTAAAATTTACCAGACATATTCATTGAAAAATATCCTAGCAAATTAAATAGTGATTTTCTCAAAATTTCATAGAAATTTTAAGTTAATAGAAATATGATTTTCAACATATGCAACAGATTTGAAATATTTATAAATCATATTTCAGCCAACACTTACTCCAAAAATATTGAGAATTTAGATAAAGTAAGTATTTACTGCTGCAACAATCTAGATGGTGTATTCACTTAGCCAGAATCTGAAGAATTCAGCATTCCAATCTCACTTACCAACCTTGTGAAGGTGGCTTCATCTAATGGCTTAGTGAATATATCAGCTAGTTGTTTATCTGTAGAGACATAATGCAACTCAATGGTTCCATTAGTTGCATGTTCTCATATGAAATGATATCTGATGTCAATGTGCTTTGTTCTAGAATGATTGACAGGATTGGCAACTATAGAGATTGCACTTGTGTTGTCACACATGATTGGAATTCTTTCCAACACAAGTCCATAATCTCTAAGTTGATTTCTAATCCAAAGCACTTGAGCACAGCAACTTCCAGCAGCTATTTATTCAGCCTCAGCTGTAGAAGTTGACACAGATTGTTGCTTCTTGCTATACCAAGAAACTAACCTTTGTCCAAGAAACTGGCAGCTTCCTGAGGTGCTTTTCCTATCCACTCTGCATCCAGCATAATCAGCATCAGAATAACCAACCAGATTGAACCCTGTGTCCTTAGGATACCATAATCCCAAGTTAGTAGTGCCCTTCAGATATCTAAAGATCCTTTTTATTGCAATCAAATGTGATTCCTTTGGATTTGAATGAAACCTTGCACACAAGCATGTAGCAAACATGATGTCTGGCCTACTTGCAGTGAGGTAGAGTAGAGAACCAACCATGCCTCTGTAGACTGAGATATCTACTTTCTTGCCTTTAGCATCTTCATCCAGTTTAGTGGCAGTGGCCATGGGTGTCTTGGCAGGTGAACAATCTTCTAAGTCAAACTTCTTCAATAAATCCTTGATGTACTTGGTTTGACTGATAAAGATACCATCCTTCCTTTGACTGACTTGCAACCCTAGAAAGAATGTCAACTCTCCCATCATACTCATCTCATATCTGCTCTGCATGAGTTTAGAGAATTTCTCACACAGCTTCTCATTTGTAGAACCAAAAATGATATCATCCACATAAATTTGTACTAGGATAATATCATCACCATGCTTCTTGTAAAACAGTGTCTTGTCCAATGTGCCTCTAGTGAATTGATTCTCAAGAAGAAATTGTGATAAAGTATCATACCATGCTTTTGGAGCTTGCTTAAGTCCATACAGTGCCTTAAGCAATCTGTAGACAAATTCTGGGAAATGTGGATCCTCAAAGCCAGGTGGTTGTTGCACGTAAACCTCTTCTTCCAACTCTCCATTTAGAAATGCACTCTTGACATCCATTTGATAAACTTTAAAGTTTGAATGAGCAGCAAATGCCAAGAATATTATAATGGCTTCCAATCTAGCAACAGGGGCAAATGTCTCATCATAATCAATGCCTTCCTGTTGAGAGTATCCTTTTGCAACCAGCCTTGCTTTGTTTCTTATTATTACACCATCTTCATCCATCTTATTCTTCAGAACCCATTTTGTTCCAACAATGGTTCTATTCTTTGGTGCAGGCACAAGTTCCCATACTTTGTTCCTTTCAAATTGATTCAGCTCCTCTTGCATGACAATAATCCAATCTGGATCCAACAGTGCATCATCAAGTTTCTTAGGCTCAACTTGTGATAGAAAACATCCATAGAGGCACTCATTTTGAGTTGCTCTCCTAGTCCTTACTCCTGCATTAGGATCTCCAATGATTTGCTCTGCAGTGTGTGATCTATCCTATTTCCTCGAGTGTTCAGCCTGACTTCTCAACCTTGATGTTGCTCCATCATCCATATCATGGTCATCCTCATTTCCTCCCCCTGTGAAGTTGCCATTACTCACAGGTGTGTCTTGGATGCTTGTTTCTCCACTATTGATTGGCACAAATTCTTCTCTTATATCATCAATCACTTGAGTTTGTTGAACTTGAGTTTCAACTCCCGTTTCAATCTCTTCATCAGAATCATCTAGATTATCAAACTTCAATGGATCTTTGTCTTCATCATTGGCTTCTTCTAGTCCAGGTAGTTTGCTGTCATCAAATGTTACATCTGTGCTTTCCATAACTTTCTTTTGACTGATGACATAAACCTTGTATGCAATTCTTTCCATAGAATAGCCAAGAAAAATTCCTTCAAATGCTTTTGCATCAAACTTTCCAACATATTCAGAATTATCCTTTAGTACAAAGCATTTGCTTCCAAAAGTATGAATATACTTTAGAGTAGGCTTCTTTCCAGTCATCAAGTTGTAAGGTGTCTTTCCAGTGTTTTTGTTGATGAGGGTCCTATTCTGAATATAGCATGCAGTGCTCACAGCCTCAGCCCAAAAACATGTAGGCATTTTTGCATCAAGTAACATTGTTCTAGCAGCCTCAATTAGAGTTCTATTCTTTCTCTCAACAACTCCATTTTGTTGTGGAGTCCTTGGAGCTGAGAATTGCTGAGAAATACCATTCTCTTTGCAGAATGCTTCAAGTGTGGCATTTCTGAACTCTGTTCCATTATCACTCCTCAGTGCAATCACACTTGCATCGTTTGCCTTTGCTTCCTTGTCAACTTTCTTTATGTGCTCAATAATTACTTGTGGAGCCTCATCTTTTGATGCCAGAAATTCCACCCATGTATACCTTGAAAAATCATCAACCATTACCAGGGCATACTTCTTTCTTCCAAGTGACATTATGTTGACAGGCCCAAACAAATCCATATGGATGAGTTGTAATGGCTTGGTTACTGATGTCACTGTCTTTGACTTGTGGCTTGATCTTTTCATTTTTCCTTTTTGACAAGCCTCACACACTCCTTCTTGACAGAATTCAAGTGTGGGCATGCCTCTCACTAACTCTCTTTTGACTAGAGAATTAATGGCCTTGAAGTTCAGGTGTGATAGTTTCTTGTGCCACAGCCAACAATCTTCATTTGATGCTTTTGAGTAAAAGCAACAAATTTTGTCCTTGTTTGCAGAGTCCATATTGGCTACAAACAGGCTTCCCTTCCTTACAAACAGGCTACAACCATCAATGAATTGCCTTCTTAAATTAAAACAACTAGTCATAACATTCATATTGCATGGCATACAGTCAAATTTATCACAGAAAGGTGCATCTCTATGACTTAGAGGCACAGAACAATCATAGAAAGGTTTAGACACACTACCAACAGGTTTCTTGCATGCATGAGTTAAATGATTGGTGCTGAAACAGTTCTGACAAGTTTTCCTAGGGGCATTAGGCATATAAGCATAGTTGTTATCCTTGCTAATCCCTAACTTGCCATTTCTGTTCTGTTTCTTCTTAGTCACTTTCTTTTCTGATTCACCCATCCCAACTGAGACAAACTTAACAAACTTCTTAGGTCTTGGCCTATCAACTACTGGTTCCTTGGTCTTTGACTTGACACTCTCACCCTTAGAGGATGCTTGCTGTTCACTAGATTGTGCCTCATCCTCATCATTCAACATTTGCTTGATGAGTAAGGCATCCTCATCAATTTCAAATGTTGATTCCTTAAAAATTGGATTTTCAGTTTTTCTCAAAATGTGAGGCACTTTCTCATGAACAGCTGTGTCCTCTTCAATGACAGCATAGCCTTTCCTTTGTTTGAGAGAGTCATAGTCAAGTCCAATAGCTGCTTTGGGTTTAGCTTCAATTTTCTCACAGTAGGATTGCACTAAACCAGATGATTTCTTGAAAGTTTTTAGTTTGAATTCATTCTCAGCTAATTCATCCCTAAGAGCCTTCTCTACTTGACTAGCACATAAAACCTTGTTCTTCAAATATTCAACTTCTTTCTTAAGGTTTTCTACTTGCATAGTAGTTAGCTCAAGTTCCTCATTCTTTTTGGTTAATATTTCATTTCTAGTAGACAGTTTAGCAATCTCCTCATTAGCAGCAGTCATACTAGTATGAATATTAAACATTTCAACAGATAATTGTTCAATCATGCATTTATATTCAGAAACAGACATGTCTATAGTAGTGAGAGATGGTACCTGAGAATCAGATGAAGATGAGTCATCCTTGGAGTTGGCCATCAAGGCATAATTGCAGAATTCTTGTTCCTCTTCATCACTCTCAGAATCATCCCAACACTTCCCTTCAGCTATGTAGGCCTTACCATGTGTCTGCTTTTTCAGAAGGGCCTCATACTTAGCTTCGAGCTCAAGATAATCTCTATCCTTCTTTTTAGGCTTCTTGCATTCACTGGCAAAATGCCCTAGGTCATTGCATCTATAGCACCTTACAGATGACCTATCCACATAACTGGTTTTGAACTTATTTCTGTTTGGTTTCACAGGTGCCTTGTTCTTGTTGGCTGAATGGTTTTGAGTTTTTGGTTTGAAGGGTTGATTTCTTTTAAATCTGATGTTTGGAAATTTTCTGGCCATGAAAGCATATGATGTATTTTCCATCCCATCAAGTTCTTCCAGAGTGTAAAACTCTTCTTCTTCTTCCTCCTTTTCCTCAACAGGTTCACTCACCCCAGCTTCATTTTCTTCATCATCTGCCACCTCCTCTATCCTTAGTTGGCTTGTAGATGCTTCTAGGTCCAGAATGGATTTGTTGACAATCAAGGCACATGATGTGTTTATCATCCTACCTTGGTTGGCTTGGATAGCCCTTTTCTGAAGCAACTCAAGTTCATGAGTCTTTAGGACTCCATAGAGCACATCATAGGTGACTTTGTTCAAATCTCTCTCTCTTAGAGAAATGACTCTTTGCTCCAGATGATTTGGTGAAGACAACAGAAATTTCATATTTAACTCCTTGGTGCTGTAAACCTTTCCATTCATTTGCAACTCAGTAACTAGCTTGTGAAATCTTTCAAACATTTCAATGATGCTTTCCTTGGGTTGTGCCATGAAAGCTTCATACTGTGTGACCAGTATCTGTTTCCTGTTTTCCTTAACCTCATCAGTCCCTTCACACAACACCTCAATGTGATCCCACATCTCTTTAGCAGACGTACATGATGCAATGTTTGCAAACATTGACATGTCCATGGAATCAATGATAAGCAACATGAGGTGGCTGTCAAGAGCAACCTTCTCCCTTTCTGACTCTGTCCACTTTGATGGATCCTTGGCCTCATAAGTTCTTGGGATAGTTATGGTTCTTATAGTCTTCTCTAGTATCTCTTGTTGTGGAACAAAAGGACCATTCTTGAGAATCTCAGGATACAAGGGATGAGAGGCTTTAATGAACAACATCATCTTTATCTTCCAGAGGTTGAAGTTTTCTTTGTCAAACTTAGGGACCTTCACCGTTCCTGTAGTCTTTGGTGTATTCGAACTCATGATCGTTTCTCTGTTTTTGAATAAACAGCCCGCTCTGATACCACTTGTTGAGTATTGAATACGGTAAAAGAATACAGAGGGGGGGTGAATGGATTCTTGAACTTTTCTTGGATTGAGTCTATGTAGCAGATAAGTGCCTGTGTGTGAAGTGAAGGTGCGGATAAAGAAACAACACAAGACACAATATCACTTTAATCTAATGTATTATTAGATAAAGGTTGCTACAATCTGTGAATACAAATAGTAGTATTCTCAGCTTCGTTTTTCTCAGAGAGATATAGCTTACAGTGTATGAAAAACTTGACTCACAAAAGTTACTAAGTTATGAAGTGAGGCTGTGTCCTTATAGAACATGGATACAGCCTACTTACTACAAATAAGGTAGCTAAACAAATTACTTTCTAGTCTGTCTATCCTTTTTGAGTAAGTGTCCAAACGGTTACATATTTGACTTTGCAAAGCCTGTTTAGATCCACTTCTTTAGCTCCTTGTCTCTTCTATATCTCTCCAAGCTTCCTTGTAGGCTTTCCAGAGCACGTTACAGATTGTGGTCCATAAAGTGCATTGGCTTGTTGCAGGTTTCTGACTTGTACAATTTCTTCAGTATTTTGTCTCCAAGAATGTATTCGAGAAGTGACTAAGTAAGTGATTCGAGAACTAGAATTGACTTGATCGATAACTCTGAGTTCTCGAATACTGTTATATTGACATATCGAACCACTTCTCGAATAGCTCTTTTCCATCAGGATTCCTTGAGTTGTCGAATAGAACATTTGACTTATCGAATCCTCGAGATATCGAATAGCTTTCTGAGTCCTTGAGATATCGAATGGAACTTTGACTTGTTGACTCTTTGAGAACTCGAATACCATCTTGACTTCTTGACTTCTTGAGTTCTCGAATAGAGTAGTAGACATATCGAATCCCTGAGATATCGAATGAGATATCAAACAGTGTATTCAGAGATATCGAATAGTGTCTTGAGATATCGAATCTCTGACTTCTCGAATGCTGGACTTCTCGAATAGACAAATATACTTCTCGAATTGGTACTTAGGCAAATTCTTCATTTCTTCAAATCCCAACTGTGATTATTTGACAGTCTTTAACTCCTTGCTTGAGGCATGAACCTTGGAACTTCTTTCAAGCATTATTCTAGACTCTATTTGTACAATTACACAACTAGGATTTGATGCCTACTACAAGTACAATACAAACAGAAACTCTACAACTAGAGGTTCCCTCAGTTAAGAGGTCATGTAAGTAATGCAAAGCATTACAAACAATTAGGCTTGTTATTAGATGTGTACAGGCATGCCTCTGTAACTAACAAAAAGCATGGCATTCGTCATCAACTAACGGTTCACTCAACCCCTCAACAAAATGGGGTGGCCGAGAGAAAGAACCGAATACTCATGGAGCTTGTTCGAAGTATGTTGAAAACAAAAAGATTGCCTAAGATGTTTTGGGCCGAAGCGGTGGTTTGTGCATGCTATGTTATCAATCGTGCACCTACTAAAAGTGTACAAGGGAAGACTCCACAAGAAGCTTGGAGTCGTAAGAAGCCATGTGTCTCTCACTTTAGAATTTTTGGAAGCATTTGTTACTCTCATGTGCCCGATGAAAAGAGAGGCAAACTTGATGATAAATCCGAAAAATGCATCTTTGTTGGTTATAGTGAAGCTTCCAAGGCATACAAATTATACAATCCCATTACAAAGAAGGTCATAATTAGTCGTGATGTAATTTTTAATGAGGAGGCTTCATGGGAATGGAAGAATGAGAAAGAAAATTCAAGTATCTTTCTTGATGATGATGCATTTGATCCAATTGACGAAGAAGGCTCCACTCCACCTACTCCACCATCCAATTCTCCTCCAAGCTCATTATCATCTTCAAGTTCCGAATCACCACCTAGAAAGACAAGAACAATGGCGGACCTTTATGGAGCAACAAGAAGAATTTTGGAAGATGAATTTGTTGATTTTGCCTTATATGCAAATGCGGATCCGGTTGCTTTTGAAGATGCCGCTAAGGAAAATAAATGGAGGCAAGCTATGGATCAAGAAATTGAATCAATTGAAAGAAATCAAACATGGGAGTTAGTTGAAGCTCCTAAGAAAAAGAAGCCCATTGGAGTCAAGTGGGTTTATAAGACAAAGTTGAAAGCACAAGGTGAAGTTGAAAAGCGTAAGGCGCGATTGGTTGTAAAAGGCTACAAGCAAAAATATGGAGTTGATTATAAAGAAGTATTTGCTCCTGTGGCACGCCTTGAAACCATCCGTTCGATACTTTCTTTGGCCGCTCAAAATTAGTGGAAAGTTCACCAAATGGACGTCAAATCCGCTTTTTTAAACGGAGAATTACAAGAAGAGGTGTATATTGATCAACCACCGGGCTATGTGAAGAGGAATGAAGAAAATAAAGTCTATCGATTGAAGAAGGCTTTGTATGGCCTAAAGCAAGCCCCTCGTGCATGGTATAGTCGCATAGATGAATATTTTGTGAAGATGGGATTCAAGAGGTGTCCATTTGAGCATACACTTTACATCAAGGAGAACAAAGGTAAAATTCTCATCATTGGCTTGTATGTGGATGATTTGATTTTTACGGGAAATAATGATGATGATATTGAAGAATTCAAGAATAGTATGATGCAAGAATTTGAGATGACCGATTTGGGACTACTTCACTATTTTCTTGGTATTGAAGTAAAGCAAGATGAGAATGGCATTTTTATCTCTCAAGAAAAGTATGCAAAAGATTTGATGAAGAAGTTTAGAATGGAAGATGCGAAACCAAGTAGTACTCCCGTTGAAGTTGGCTTGAAATTGAGCATGGATGATGATTCTAAGTTTGTTGATCCTACATTATATAGAAGTCTTGTTGGAAGTTTGATGTACTTGACTGCCACTCGACCGGATATTACATATGGTGTTAGTTTGATTAGTAGATTCATGGAGCAACCAAAGAAGACACATTGGGAGGCCGGAAAAAGAATCTTGAGGTATGTTCGTGGAACACTTGGAGATGGAATTTATTATCAAAAGGGAAATGGTACCAAGGTACTTGGATATTGCGATAGTGATTGGGCCGGAAGTATTGATGATAGTAAAAGTACTTCGGGAAATGTTTTCTTTATTGGCTCTAGTGCAATCACATGGATGTCAAAGAAGCAACAAGTTGTGGCTCTCTCAATGGCGGAGGCGGAATATTTTCTCTATCATTAGCTAGTTGCCAAGCTTTATGGATCACATGGGTGTTAGAGGACCTCAAGCATGCCACAAAAGAAAGTCCGATTATATATTGTGATAACAAGTCCGCTATAGCACTCACGGAAAATCCGGTGTTTCATGGAAAGATCAAGCATATAAGAATCAAATATCATTTTATTCGAGACTTGATGAAGAAAGGAGAATTCGTGGTCGAACATTGCAAGACACAAGACCAAATTGGTGATATTTTTACGAAACCTTTGAGGCCCGACATTTTTAAGAAGTTGAAGAAGAAACTTGGCATGTGCAAAGTTTAGCTTAAGGGGGGATGTTAAAATATTATAATCTAAACTTTGGTTTATTATTATTATTATCTAGAATGTTCATGAATGTACTTGGAATAAACTTTCTAGATGGTTCATGTACTTAGGGAGTTACATATTAATTAAGGTGCATGTACTAGAAGCATTCTAGTAGGTTCCATGTAGTCCTATAAATAGGACAATCTTCCAAGCTTTGTAATCAATCAAACAATTATCAAATCATTTTTAGTGAAATACAAGTGTGAGTTTTTATATCTCTTTTGTGTGAGTAAGTTGTGTGGGTTATTGAGAACAAGTTTCTTCTCTTTAATCTCCAACATTTTATTTTACACTTCTATTCCTACATTAATAACTTACATTCAGCTTTTATATATCTCCCGATTCATTTTTAGCTTGTGACGATCTGTGTATATTTTTACTACTACTCCAATCACATTGTATGTGGACAGTTAATCTTGCTTTTGATTCAAATTAAGACATGTATTCAGATTTAAAAAGATTCTCATTTAGTAAGTATTAAATTAAAAAAAAGGTAATGGCGTAATGCTAACAATAACCCTTAGTGTTATGGTTAAGCATTTATTTTTACTAGTTTTCCAAGATTTGAGCTATTAATACAGTTGTTTATTAAATTACTACAGTTAATGTAGTCAGGCCTAATGATGTCCAAAACGCTAATTCAATATTAAATTCATAATTGATATTCAGCAATAAGAGTCAGATAAGGATATTAATTCAACATGGAAACATACTCCTACTCTAGAACCTTCCTCAAGGCGGTGACTTGTCCACCAAATCTCCAAACCCTACTTTAATTCTAATGCTTCCAATGCCTATATAAGGGTCTGACCCCTCATTCTCAGAACTACGTTTATGGCTTGATTCTCAACTTCGAGATACGTAGGCATTCTGTGAGGACGCTCGAAGCTCACCAACCCTAGCATTAAATACAATTCGATAACCTAGTTTCACTACGCCATAAGTGGGCTAATGAAATACTTTTTAAAAGTGTTACATGAAATAGTGTCACAATAGGTAGAGGTGAGCAAAATTTTCCAAACCCGCCAAACCCCAATCCAAACTGCCCAAACCAGAATTTATGGTTTCGTAACGGTTTGGGTTGGTAACGGTTTTGATTGTTTAAAAACCGAAAAATAATGGTTGGATTCAGTTTGTCTTGTCAAACCGACCAATATAACCCGTTCCACCCGAATATATAATAATATATATTAATTATTTTTTATTATTATTTAAGAAATATAGTTCAAATTAATAATTAATATATAATTATATAAAAAGAAAAAAAAATGTACTTAAAAGATCACATATATAAAAATACATATCAATCTTTTACTTGGTAAATTGGGCGAGTCTTTGTGTATGTCTGTTCATGCAGAGGCTTGAGCAATGGGTGGTCTGGTGTACTTGTAAAAATACACATCAGCAAAGCAGTTATCATGGTCTCATTTAGCTATAGCTTTAACTTAATTATCTGATTTTTCATTTTGATGATATTTTGTGAGGTCAGTCCATACATTTGTGTCGATTAATTTTTTGCAAGTTTGAAATATTTTAAATGGTTTAAAACCCAACCCGTCCAAACCAATCCATTATAATTTGGACGGTTTTATTTAGTACTAACGGTAACGGTTATGGTAACGGGTTGCTAAATTCCAAAACCATAAAAAATGGGTTGGGTGGTTTAGTCCTTTCTACCCGACCAACCCGACCATTGCTCACCTCTAACAATAGGTAGTAAATTTTGACCTATTGTAACACCTCTCAACTAGTGTTACATTAGTCCAAAATTAGTGTTACAGTAAGGGTGACGGTGTTGCATACATGTAACACCATAATAAAGTGTTACATTAGTTAATTTACTTATTTTATTTTTTCATTTTTCAACTTTTGTGGACCCCACCAGCAGGACCAACAGGTAAACCCCATAAATATGTGGGCCCCACAAAAATATGGGTACCACACGTGGGCCCCACAAAATTGTGGGTCCACACGTGGGGCCCCACCAGAAATGTGGGCCATACACGTGGGCCCCATAAAAAATGTTGGCCACACTATTACAAATTTTATATTACAAATTTTAAAATATTTTTTATATTTTAGGGTTCTTGATATTCAATTTAGGTGTTTTAGATCTGTTGATTCCTTGTGAAAATTGATGCTTCCTACAGCTTCTACATGTCGTTTATAGTCGATTTGTGTATTTATTTGTACCAAATGATCATGATTTGCTGTAGAACGAAGTTCATGTTTTTCTTCAATTTTTAATTTGTTCGTCCGTGTTTATTGTTGATTGTTTGTAAAAATTGGAACTGTAGGTAGATTGTAGGTCTTCCCAACTTTGTTTTGACATATATTTTGCGCAATATGGTTTAGTATTTAGAAAATTCAAAGTTCGTCGGGTTTTTCCTTGAATTCGACGGAGGTCAGGTTTTGTTGATGTTATCGTCATGTATTGGTATCAGAAGGGCATGATGAAGTTATGTAATGAGATTGAGACTAAAAACCAGTATAGACACGTAGTGTTTTGGCTGTTTTTGGGTCACCGGAGTTACGGTCGTCGCCAGTTTCTGCAATTTGCGGCCGAAATCTGCTGCTGTAGACGGAATCTGCAGAAACTGAAGAACATTCAAATGTTCTTGATTTTTGTTATTTTCTTTTGTTTTATTTATTTTGTTAAGTAACCAACTCATCTAAAACCTTAAGGTGTTAGAGGGAGGCCTTATATGGATCTTATTATATTCTAACACTCCCCCTCACTCGAAAGCCCATTTTTGGGTCGAGAGTGGATCACGGGCGCCCATCTTTGCGGCATAAATTTGCCTTCGTGTCCGAAATAAATTTTGAGAATATTGGGGGTCGCAGAGAGTCGAACCTGGGACCTCTACGTGTCTGAGCTCTGATACCATAAAATAAAGAACAAACAGGAGAGGGAATTCTGTGTATCTTATTTCTATATATCATTTACAACTAAGAGCTGACCTTATATAGGATGCTTACATATCTATAGTATTAATACAAGATCAATTAACTTAAATGCATAATGAAAACTAATCTATCAAATCCCTGAAGATCAGTGAGCTAATTACTAATAGGAGATGTGATTTTATTTCCTGTCTGTCAACACTCCCCCTCAAGCTGGACTATAGATATCGATGAGTCCAAGCTTGTTTACCTCGGACAACCCCTTTGTGAGAATATCAGCCAACTGTTGTTTCGTATGTACATATTGTATGCTGATAATTCCTTCATCAATCTTTTCTTTAATAAAGTGACGATCCACTTCAACGTGCTTAGTTCTATCATGATGTACAGGATTGTGTGCAATTCTTATTGTGGACTGATTATCACAGTAAAGTTGAATGGGGTTTTCATACTGAATCTTTAACTCCTGCAATAAGCGTTTGATCCATATTACTTCACACACTCCATGCGCCATGGCTCTGTACTCTACTTCTGCACTACTTCTTGCAACCACATTTTACTTCTTACTTCTCCATGTTACCACATTACCCCATACAATTGTACAATAACCAGATGTGGACCTTCTGTCATTAATGGAACCTGCCCAGTCCGCATCTGTGAACACTTCAACTTTTCTTTTAGTTGTCTTTTTGAAGAAAAGTCCTTTCCCTGGTGTTTGTTTAAGGTACCTCAAAATTTTATATACCGCATTAAGATGACCTTGACACGGATCATGCATATATTGACTAACCAAACTCACTGCAAAGGCAATGTCGGGTCTGGTGTGTGACAGGTAGATAAGCTTTCCTACCAGCTGTTGGTATCTTCTTTTATCAACCAGATTACCTGCACTCAGCTTCATCTTGTCTCCAAGCTCAATTGGAGTTTTGCTAGGCCTGCTACCAAGCATTCCAGCCTCTTTTAACAGGTCAAGGGTGTATTTCCTTTGTGACACGGAAATTCCTTGTTTGTTTCTAGCAAACTCCATTCCTAAAAAATACTTGAGTGAACCGAGATCTTTGACTTTGAACTCTTTTGCCAACTTTTCTTTGACCGAATGTATCTCTTCAAGGTCATTGCCAGTGACAATTATATCATCTACATATACAATCAGCAGTGATATTTTTCCGTTTCTTGAGTGTTTAACAAAGAGAGTTTGCTCTGTCTGACTTTGTAAGTATCCCAGCCTCTTAAGTACTTTCTGGAAACGGTTGAACCATGCTCGAGGAGATTGTTTCAAGCCATAGATTGATTTTTTAAGCTTGCAAACTTTAAATGTACCGGTAGAATTTTCAAAACCCGGAGGTTGACTCATGTAGACTTCTTCTTCTAGTTCACCATTTAAAAATGCATTTTTGACATCAAGTTGATGCAATTCCCAGTCTAGGTTAACTGCTAGGCTGAGTAATACTCTGATGGTGTTAAGTTTAGCAACTGGGGCGAATGTTTCAATGTAGTCAATTCCATATGTTTGAGTAAAACCTTTCGTAATTAACCGAGCTTTATATCTCTCTATAGATCCATCTGCATTATATTTGACAGTGAACACCCATTTGCAGCCTACTACCTTCTTGTCTGGTGGTAAGTCCACTAGTTCCCATGTTCCATTCTGTTTAAGTGCTCTTAATTCGTCAAGTACTGCTGCTTTCCAATGAGGAATACCAAGTGCTTCATTTATATTCCTGGGAATCACAACATCTGAAAGACTAGTAGTAAAAGATTTAAAAGAAGGTGATAATTTTGAATAAGAAATGAAATTTGAAATAGGATGTTGAGTGCATCATCTAGTTCCTTTCCTTGATGCAATGGGAACATCCAAATCCGATAGAGTGTTTGACAGAAGTGGCTCCATCACCGGGTTGGACTCTTGATTGCGGTCAGGATTCACAACTTGTTTATTTCTTTCTCTTCTTGAATAAACTAGCAACTCTTTCTGTTTGTTTTGATCTTGAGAATGCTCTTCTCTTTCAATGTTTTTAATCGATGATGAATTATTATAGACTTGATCAATTTTTGTCTCTGGAGAGGACATCTCAGGAGCGGATAAAGAGATTTCAGGCTCTGGAGAAGAGAAAGAAGTGATTTTTAAGGGTGATATCGTGTCTATGGGTATTTTTAAGGTGGGAGAAAAGTAGGGAATATTTTCAAAAGAAGTGACATCTCTTGATATGTATGATTTTTTTGTGAGAATACTATAACACCGATAACCTCTTTTTGTAGGTGAATAACCCAAAAATACAGTATTAATGGTCTTAGGATCGAGTTTACTTCGATGTTGGGCTTGTACATGCACAAAAGCAGTGCAGCCAAACACTTTGACTGGTAGAGTATTTGTAGAAATGTTAGGATAAAGAGTCTGAAGAATAGAAAGTGGTGTTTTGAAATCAAGGGGTCGACTAGGAAGACGATTAATGAGAAATGTAGCAGTGAGGATAGAATCACCCCAAAGATACTTTGGAACATGCATATTGAACATAAGAGCACGGGCTACTTCGAGAAGGTGACGATTTTTTTTCTCGGCAACCCCATTTTGTTGTGGGGTATCCACACATGAGCTTTGATGGACAATCCCATTCTGTAGGAGATAGGGACCGAGTGTGGAATTGAAATATTCGGTACCATTGTCGGTACGAAGTGTTTTAATAGATGTTTGGTATTGTGTTTGGATCATATGATGAAAATTTTGAAAGACTTGACATGTTTCAGACTTCTGTTTCAGTAGGTAGACCCAAGTAATGCGTGTGTGATCGTCAATGAACGTAATAAACCAACGTTTATCATGAGAAGTATTGACCTTTGAGGGGGCCCAAATGTCACTGAGAATAAGTGAGAAAGGGCTTGAAGGTGTATATGTTTTTTTTTGGGAATGAAGAACGTGTATGTTTTGCAAATTGACAAGTATCACACTGGAAATCAGCAACCTTTTTATTGATAAAAAAAGATGGAAACAGATGTTTTAAATATGAAAAACTTGGATGCCAAGTCGACAATGCCATAACATTATTGTTCTAGACTTTGAATCAGTAATTGAATTTGATACATGTTGCGAACAAGAATTAGAAACAGAACTTGAAGCCAAATGATGCAGAGAAGGTTGCTCTTTTATTTGATGCAGTCTTTCAAAGAAATAAAGTCCGTCACAAATCCTAGCACTGCCAATCGTCCTCCCCGATGAAAGATCCTGAAATTGACAAGAATTAGGAAGAAATTTAGCAAGACAATGATTATCACCGGTTAATTTATGCACAGAGATTAAGTTGCATTGCAAAGACGGAACATGAAGTACTGATTTAAGAATTAAACCAGTTGATAATTTAATAGTGCCAATTCCTACAATAGGTGAGTGAGTGCCATCTGCGATCTTGACTTTAGATTTCATGGAACACGGACTATAAGAATCAAACAAATGAGGTAAACCTGTCATGTGGTCAGTTGCTCCGGAATCGATTATCCATGGTGTTTCGAAAGGAGAAGTGAAATTACCAGAGTGTGCAACTGAAGCACTGTGAGACTCAGAAACAGATTTAAGTTTCATGGAAGATTGATTCAAGAGAGTATATAAGTGTTCGAGTTGTTCCTTATTGAATGAAGGGAGAGCAGTGTTGTCACTCTTTTCAGTGCCATTTTCAATCTGAGTATGGTATGCCTTCTTTTCATTTTGGCGACGAGGAGTCCAGTTTGGTGGTTTCCCATGAATTTCCCAACAAGTAGATCGAGTGTGGCCATGACGCTGACAATGATCACACCATGGCCTGTCTCCCTTACGATTTGGTCGAGGGTCGGGATTGGATCTGCCATGTGATGGTGGAACTGATTTTGAAACAAGAGCGGAACTTTCGATAGGTTGCTGTTCTGGAGTAGGAGTAAGCATGATACGTCGACGTGCTTCTTCACGTCTAACCTCAGAGAATGCTTCTTCAGTGTATGGAAATGGGGAACGACTAACCAAGCGACCTCGTACATCATTAAGGTTGCTGTTCAACCCCTTAAGAAATTCAAAAACTCGTTCTTTTTCCAACTGTCGTTGGCTTTTTATAGTGCAATCAGCACATAATGGAGTGGTGTCTAGATAGAGATCGAGTTCCTGCCATAAATCTTGTAAGTCTGAAAAATATTGGGTAACAGTTTGATTACCTTGTTTGATTTCTTTGAGTTTAGAGCGGATTTCAAAGATCTGAGATGCATTACCAAGATTAGAATACATCTTTCGAGCAGCATCCCATACTTCCTTAGCAGTCTTAAAGAATAAATATCGACGACTGATCTTTTGGTCCATCGAATTAATTAGCCACGCAAGAACAATAGAGTTTTCAGCTTGCCATAGTTGATATTTGGAGTCGGTTGATGGTGGTGCAGGAAGGTCACCGGTGATGTACCCAAGCTTTCCGTGTCCACATATTACAAGCTTTACTGATTGTGCCCACTGCAGATAATTTTTTCCATCGAGTTTATGGGCTGTGATATGAAGAGAGTTGTTGTCAAGGCTATAGAGGGACCCAATAGAGCTACTAGTATGAACATAAGAGGTGTTGGTTTGCTGAACAGATTCAGTTGATTGAGAGGAAGCATCATCACCAGTCGTAACCATCGTCGGAGAGCAAAGAGGACAATAAAGCTACTACTGGTGTTTTAATGTTTTATTTGTTTTGTGTTGATCTGTTGGGTGGGAACATGGTAAAAACTTTGTTTATCATCATCAAATCATCAGCACGTTTCCAGTACATCAAATCATGTTTATCAGTTGGTGCAGGTAAGGAGCCTTCAATAAAACCAATTTTCCCTTTTGCGTTGAGTGCCTTCGATATCCCTTTCGCCCATGCTGAGTAGTTATCACCCGTGAGAACCAGAGAGAAGAAAACTGAAGTAGGGTTCTCTGATGGGTGGATAGAATAAGGATCAGTCTTTCCAGGGGCCTCAATGATAGTGGAAGGTGATTTTGTGGCCGTAGAAGAGGTTGTTTGGGATGGGGAGGGTGTGGGAGATGATTCTTTTGGTGTATCTGCCATTGGTGTGACTATTGAGAGAGAAAAGATGTGACTACTGATACCATATAAAACATACACGAAAATAGTTAACTGATTGTATTATTCAGTAAATGATTTACATGTACATATATAGGAAATGGTACAAGTACAGTTTGAATACATTTCTAAAATGTAGTATTAATTTCTATCTATTTGTTGTATAAAGATAAATGTTAATCTGGAGCCTTTAGTTGCATTAGATAACTTCTTGTCGTTGGTAGCTATCTTTGGTTGCCAGACTTGTAACAAACATGTATATAGATAATGTTTATTAACTACATATAATTTATGGGTCACGCTCAGCTCCATGGAGAACCACACTAAATTGAGAATCTGAGAACTCTAATAAGTTCAGTAGCAGAACTTTAGAATTCATGTGTTTGACTTCAAAATTCAAATGCATAACTTTTAAGTTCAGCAGCAGAATGTTTGTTGAAAAATGTAAGTTCAGTCGTAGAATTTTGTAGAAAAAGTAAGTTTGGTTGTAGAATTTTTAATTTCATGTGCATAACTTTGAAGTTCAGTAGCAGAAAATTATATTTTTTGTACGAAACAAAATAAATTTTGCAGTAGAACTCAATGGTAAGTAAGTTCAGTTGTAGAATTTTGTAGAAGAAGCAAGTCAATTTGTAGAAATTTTAATTTCATGTGCATAACTTTATATTCAGACTTTTAAATTAGTAGCAGAATATTTGTTAAAAAGTAAATTCATTTGTTGAACTTTGTAGAGAAAGCAAGTTCAGTTGTAGAACTTATGTGCATAACTTTGAAATTCATTAGGAGAACACTATATTTATAGTACGAAATAAAATAGATTTGCAAACTCAATGGTAAGTAAGTTAGGTTGTAAGTAGAAATTTTTATTTTTATGTGCATAACTTTTAAATTCAGTAGCAAAAAACTATATTTTTATTACAAAATAAAATAGGTTCTGCAGTAGAATCCAATGGTTCTCCGGTTCTGTTTTGGTTCTCATTTGAATCAAATCCTAAAATTCTGCTACTAAACTTCTCATGCTCTCAGTTTAGTGTTGTTTTTCGATTCTCTTTTAGATAGTGATTCTCATTTGAATCAAACCCCACTTAAAATTACTTAATATGGAAAAAGGATAACCCAAATTCAACGTTCTATTTAAAGTTCAGAAGAAAACGTTCTATTGAATGCATGATCGTTAAATCACTCTTTATTAATAATCCTTAAAATAACTTTAAGTTAAACACAATATTTATCAAATACTTGTCAAATAAATTAAAAACAATATTAAAAGAAATAATACTTTGAAATAAATTATGAACTTTGTTATTTTCTTTGAAATGAACAAAAATCTATACTTTTATATAACAGCCGAAACATTAAATGTTTGGTTGGTTAGTACCTGTTGATTTTACTTATTTACCCTTACTTAACTACTAACTAATTACATAATTTCCTTTTTCAGATTAAACATATTACCTTTTCTATTTTTCACTAACTAATTAATTTCCCTTTTCAGGTAAAGCACAATATCTTTTATATATATTGTTTCTAACTAAAATTTCTCTTTTCTTATAAACACTACAAGCAATTTTGTTTAATAAAATAACATAATTATATTATAATTACTATTAACCAATCAATTACCTTTTTCAGCCAAAACATGTTACCTTTTCTCTATTCTATAACTAAAATATCTCTTTTTCCAAAAATATCACGGGTGGTTCTATTTAATAAATAATAATATTATAATACTAATAATTATCAATTACCTTTTTCAACTAAAACGTATCATCTTTTCCAAATTCTATAATTCAAATTCCTTTTTTCTAGAAATATCACGGGCAACATTAATTTCTCACTATCTAAAGATACTACGAACAATTTAATTTAGTGAAATAACATAAATTAAATTATAATTACTATAAACTAATCAATTATTCTTTCCACCTAAAACATGTTTCCTTTTTAATTTTCTCTAACTAGCACCTTACTTTTTTCAGTTAAATCACGACATTCTATTTAATAAAATTAAATTATAATTTATAAGTACTTATAATTAAACGATTACCTTTTTTAATACCTTTTTCAGCTAAAACGTATCATATTTTCCAGATTTTATAATTCAAATTCCTTTTTTCTAGAAATATCACGGGTAACATTAATTTCTCACTATCTAAAGACATTACGAACAATTTAATTCAGTGAAATAACATAGATTAAATTATAATTATTATAAACTAATCAATTACCTTTTTCACCTAAAACATGTCATCTTTTTAATTTTCACATTACATTTTCTATTTTCTCTAAATAAAATCTATCTTTTTTCAATTATATCACGGGCGGTTCTATTTAATAAAATAAAATAACAATATTATAATGTTAATGATTAACCGATTAAGTTTCAGCTAAAATGTATCATCTTTTCAATATTTTCTAACTAAAATATCTCTTTTCTTTAAAATATCACGGGCAACACTAATTTTTCCTTTTCTTAAAACTTTATGAGCAATTTTATTTATTGAAATAACATAATTGAATTATAATTACTATAAACTAATCAATTACCTTTTCCACCTAAAAAATGTTTTCTTTTTAATTTTCTCTAACTAACGCCTCACTTTTTTCAGTTAAATCACGGCATTCTATTTAATAAAATTAAATTATAATTTTATAAGTATTTATAATTAACCGATTACCTTTTTGAACTAAGATGTATTATCTTTTCAATTTTTTCTAATAAAATCCCTTTTTTCAAAGAAATATAACGGATAACATTTATATAATTATTATCAAATATTCAAATCATCTCATTTAAAAATTTAAACCTCCAAAATTCATATTTTAAAAAAAGTAAATCGAATTAATAAAACATATAATATAATATTAAAAGAAATCCGTGAATCGCACGGATTTTAAGCTAGTATGAACTTAAATCATGCACGGTGGATAAAATTATAGTATAAACAGAAAAAATTGTGGATAACAGATTTTATCATTTATAAATGGATTAAGGGACAAAAAACTCCTTATAATTTAGATTTAGGAGCAAAAAAACCCTAATGTTTTGGAATGGATCAAATAAGTACCTAACGTTTAAGTTTATTCAGATTTCTCCTAATAATAGCTAACAATAAATTTGGAATCGAAATGTTATAATTTTTTTATTTATACTAGCATTCTACCCGTGCTACGCACCGACCGATAAATTATATTAATAAATTAATATAAATATATTATTTTAATTTTTATTTAGAAAAATATATAATTTTATTGGAATGTTAATTAACAAAAATATAAAATTACTTATCTGTGAATTCATACCAATTAAATTGATATTAATATTATGAACAAATCATCAAAACAAATACAACCCCCATTCCAATTAAATTAATATTAATATTATGAACCAATCATCAAAACAAATACAACCCCCATTGAAAAGTTCAAAATCCCCTTTTATTGTTTCTTTTAAAATTTAACTTTCATTTTATTTCTCTCTTTGTTAGAGAATATTTCTACGTATCATGTTAACAAATTTTTCACCCGTATTCTGAGAATTCCGTATATTTATTAAATATCGAATTCTTAAAATATTTATTATATTACTTTATTGAAAATGTTGTATGGTTGTGGTTAATTTTTCGATTACGTATTAAAAATGTTTAGAAACTTAATCCTCATGGCTCCAATAAATCATTAATTAGACAGTCTATCAAAAAAATGTTGCATGTTTCAGCGATATGAGAAATGATATCTACTGTGCAAGATATATGAAACGAACGTAGTTATAACAATAGAAATTTTCATCTAATCTAGTTTGTTATGTGATTGTTCAATATCATTTTTACAAATTATATGTTCTTTTATTAATAAATTGATTTACTATAAAAAAAATTATCAACTAACCAAACAAATTCAATATGTCGCGCTCTTGGAGTAACATATAATTGTTAGATTTTATGGTTATTGTCCTTGACTTATTTGTAAAGACAACTTAAAATGTGCATTTTCAGTTTGGAAGTTTGAATTTTGGTTTTTTTTATTCTTTTCTAGTAAAATATGGAATAATAAATTTTAGTTTTCTTTTATTCTTAAAATAAGACATATGAAAATGAGTATCTTCTATCTTTTTTTAATTTGACTAACTTGTGAAAATAAGCTACTATTCATAAAATTGAAATCAAGTGTGTAATATATAAACACATAATCACATTGTTATATATGTGTTCTTGTAATTCAGATTTTGGGTTAAATAACATGAAATTCATTTTCTTTAATAGTGAGTATATTTTTCCTACATATATAAGAAGAAATAGCTTATGTAGGTCTGACAAATCGTTTTGTACATTCATGTCATGTACTTTAGGATCTTGAACGAAAATGACATGATATTAAATCGTGTACCCGATATTAGAACGCAAAATGACACTAAATTACACAATTTTTTTTGTGTATACAAAATGAAATGAAATACGCGAATTGAAAAAATATAACAATTATATGAAATATTACTATGTATCCAAGTTATGTAAATATATAATTATATGTCTTAGAACAACATTGAGATGTTACAAAACAAAACTAACAGTATCATGCATGGTGTAAAGTCTCTCAAACAAAATGAAACCTTTTTTTTTCTTATTTCTCGTTAACAAATATCCCTCTTTGTATAGAATCTTTCTACCAAGTTATTTAGTTTTCTTAGCCATTTTTTATACTTTGTTGATATAAAAAAATATGTGTAATGCTAAACATAGCTCTGAGGGTTATGGTTAAGCATTTGTTGAGTATTGAATACAGTAAAAGAATACAGAGGGGGGGTGAATGGATTCTTGAACTTTTCTTGTTCGAGTCTATGTAGCAAGTAAGTGTTTGTGTGTGCAAGAGTGAAGGTGTGGATAAAGAACAACACAAGACACAATGTCACTTTAATCTAATGTATTATTAGATAAAGGTTGCTACAATCTGTGAATACAAATGATAGTATTCTTAGCTTCGTTTTTCTCAGAGAGATACAGCTTACAGTGTATGAAAAACTTGACTCACAAAGTTAATGACTAAGGAAGTGAGGCTGTATCTTTATAGAACATGGATACAACCTACTTACTCCAAATAAGGTAGCTAAACAAATTACTTTCTGGTCTGTCTATCCTTTTTGAGTAAGTGTCCAAACGGTTACAGATTTGACTTTGCAAAGCCTGTTCAGATCCACTTCTTTAGCCCCTTGTCTCTTCTATATCTCTCCAAGCTTCCTTGTAGGCTTTCCAGAGCACGTTACAGATTGTGGTCCATAAAGTGCATTGGCTTGTTGCTGGTTTCTGACTTGTACAATTTCTTCAGTATTTTGTCTCCAAGAATGTATTCGAGAAGTGACTAAGTAAGTGATTCGAGAACTAGAATTGACTTGATCGATAACTCTGAGTTCTCGAACACTGTTATATTGACATGTCGAACCACTTCTCGAATAGCTCTTTTCCATCAGGATTCCTTGAGTTGTCGAATAGAACATTTGACTTATCGAATCCTTGAGATATCGAATAGCTTTCTGAGTCCTTGAGATATCGAATGGAACTTTGACTTGTTGACTCTTTGAGAACTCGAATACCACTTTGACTTGTTGACTTCTTGAGTTCTCGAATAGAGTAGTAGACATATCGAATCTCTGAGATATCGAATGAGATATCGAACAGTGTATTCAGAGATATCGAATAGTGTCTTGAGATATCGAATCCCTGACTTCTTGAATCTGGACTTCTCGAATAGACAAATATACTTCTCGAATTGGTACTTAGGCAAATTCTTCATTTCTTCAAATCCCAACTTGTGATTATTTGACAGTCTTTATCTTCTTGCTTGAGGCATGAACCTTGGAACTTCTTTCAAGCATTATTCTTGACTATATAAGTACAGTTACACAACTAGGATTTGATGCCTACTATAAGTACAAAACAAACAGAAACTCTACAACTAGAGGTTCCCTCAGTTAAGAGGTCATGTAAGTAATGCAAAGCATTACAGACAATTAGGCTTGTTATTAGATGTATACAGGCATGCCTCTGTGACTAACAATCTCCCCCAAATTGTGAGTGAGACCCTTAGTCACAATTTCATGTCTAATAACAAGCCTATCATACATAAAGATAAATCTTGACAAGTACATGTATGAAATTGATTGAATAGTATTACAAAGAAGCATTCTCACAGTTATGAAGAAATACTAGCCATTTTCCTTTGATCCTCCTTTTTGAGATTTGGCTTGTAGATCCTCCTTTTCTTTTTCTTCCTTGGCTTTCTTTGCATCACTCATTGCTTGGATGATGTCTTCCATGGCAGTTAGTTCTTCAATGAGAGGTGAGCCAGATAGGTCTCTGATGACTTCATTCAGTTTGGCTTCAGAGTAAGAGCTAATGTAATCCATTCTAATCTTCACATTTCTGCCATATTTCATGTATTCCACAATGTAAGGATTATACTTGACTCTGCATAATCCTTTAGCTCTCAATTCTTCAGCTTTGGCTTCTAGAGCAGCTAACTCTTCTTATCTCTTTTTCTTCAAAGCTTCATACTTCTTTCCCAACTCTTCCTCATGATCTCTTTTCATCTTGATAAAATGAGCTATCTCAATTTTCCACCTTCTCTCCTCTTCATTCTCAAGGTTGAGTAGCACCTTTATTCTTTGTAGATCATGTAACTTGCCCCAGTGTTCACACATGCCTTGCTTGAATTTTGAATCTCCCATCAGTGTATTTGAACTCCAGGCAGTCATCAACTATAGCTACATGATAGATTCTTTGAGCCAGTTGATATGCTATCTCATCTTCATTATAGTCTATGTTGATACAGGGCAAGTTTAGTCCAGGAATGATTGTGAGTGCCTGAGATGTAGATGTTTTCACCTTTCTTGCCCTTCTGGTTGACATCTTCCATTTCAGCTTCTTTCCTTTGTTGCTTGAGAAAAATTTAAGACCTTTGTCTTTGGACCATTGTAGTATACCATTAGCAGTATGCTTTTTGATATACACAAGTGGTTTCTTGATTAGCATCTCCTTTTCTTGAGGTAGTGAAACATTTGCAGAGGCCATGGAATTTGGCTTTTGTAGGTCACTACTAACAGTATTCACCCTAGACTTAGAGTCTTGTGTAGTGGTGAGGTTACTGTTAGCAATGCCTATGGCTTGCTGTTTCACACTTGTCCTCTCATAGACTTTCCCTTGGTCCCTGTCATCTTTCTTTTCTTTATCATCTTTCTTCTTTTTATTGTCATCATCTCCCTTATCACTCCTGTGATGTCTTCTCCTTCCATCACTCTTGTCATCATCTTTATCTTCATCCTTATTTCTCCTGGGCTTGGCCAATTCTGGAATTGAACCAGTTGAAATGAATTCTCTAAGGATGTGCAATACCTCAATCTCCTCAGCTGACCTTATCCCCTTCTTCTTTTGCATTTGATCAACTATGGCAATGATCAGTCTGTGGTTCTTAGAGATGAGATCATTGGGAATAACCAATTGATCCACATCTTGAATTTTGGTACCAGACTGATAGAGGATGGTTCTTGGTTTGGTGTACACTTCAGGAAGTCTGGCTTGTTGACCATTTCTTAGTTCAGTATACAGACTCTGATTGTTCTCCCCTTTCTGCTCAATTAGTTCCAAGATGGCATCAATCTCAGTGAATTTCAGTGCTGTCAAGGTATCAATAGATATGTGCCATATCTTGCCTTTTGTCACCATCATGATTTCCTTGAGGTATATCTGACTGAGCTTTCTTGGAATAACTGTTAGATAATGGATTTGATCTTTCAGGCTTCTTCTGTATAGCAGGGTATCTCCTCCAACCTTTGCTTTTGAGGCTTGCAGAAACTTCAAGAATGCAGCATCATGATAAACCTCTGAGTTTGCTACTTCTATCAGCTTGGCCTCTGTAACCACATTCACTTCCACTGGATCAGCTTCATGTTTAGAAGGTTGGACTAGACCACTTGGCATGGATCCTGCCACCACTGTAGTGGTGACAGTTTGCTTTTGACCACTTGGAGTAGTGATGTGCACAGGTGGTAAAGTGACCACTGGCAGAGAAGATGGAGGCTCATCAACCTTTGATTTGCCTTTGCCTGGCATATGAGTTAGAGATTTATTGGCCCTTTGGTGATCACCCTCTCTTAACTTTATCCCTTTTTCCTTAGGTTTCTCCCCCTTTGTATTTGAATTCCTTGTCCTCTTCTCCCCCTTAGGCTTGTTGTCAGGCATAGAGGCTTTAGAAGTGACCTTTGGGGTGGAAGATTCTTCAGGGAGAGGAAGACCCATATGCTTCATCATAGCAGCCAACATAGATTTTTGATGCAGAAGAACATTAGCTGTGGTGGTTGCTTGAGTGTCCAACTGATCATTGAGAAGTGCAACCTTGTTTGTAAGATGAGCATTGGACTTAGTGAGAGTAGCCACCTCCTTTTCAAGAGTATCCACCTTAGTGAATAGCTCATGTGCCCTAAAACCAGAGAATGATTGATCATTGAGTCTTTGGACTTCATACTTGGTCATGTCTTGAAAAGGGACCTCAGTCACTAGCCTGTCTCCATAAAGATTTTTGAACATTGTCCTCAGCATGGCATTGGATTCTGTAGTTTGATCTGATAGAACCTGAAATTGATGCCCTAGACCTGTGACAAAATCTTTTAGGAGAGCCAAACCATTGTCCATCTTGGTGCATGTAGACTTGCATTCCAGAATGTCCTTGATGACTGACTCTAACTGGGGAAATTTGGAGATGAATTCTCTTTTGACTTCATTAACTTGGTGGATTGTGGCTGCAACTACTTCATTCACTTCTGATTGAAGGCCTTTACCAAGATAGTGTGCAGCCTTCAAGATCCCCTTGTAGATGTCATTGACAGCTTCATACACATCACTGGGGGTTAGAGATTTGGCATTGGACCCCAGTGAAGTGATGTATTCTTCTCTTAGATGTTGGAGACCTTCTGAGAGAGGTACAGAGAATTTGCCTTGCAGCCAAGCATCCACATTTCCATCTCTTGCAGATTCATCTGCTATTTTCTGTTGTTGCTGCTCTACATCTTCTTTATGGCATAGCAAGATGGATTCATAGTCAGAGTTGGGTAGGTTTGAGGTGACCAAGTTTTGGGCAATCTTTACAAACTCAGGGATCTGATCCACAACCAAGCTTTGAAGTGCTTCAACCGTCAATTGTGGTGGAACAGACCCTGATCCTGAAGCACTGTCATGTTGCACAGGCTTCAGCCATTGTGACAAGAAGTCAGAGCTAGAGCTAGGCAAGCTAAACTCCTCAGTTACAGATGCAACTTCTGCAACCGGATGGATTGACTCTCCTACTGGTGTCTCCACAGAAGTGGGATGAGTTACACCAGTAGTTGACACAGGCACAGAGTCTCTAGTGAAAACTAGTGGAACCTCTGTGTTTGTGATGGTGTCATTAGGAGATGCCCCAGCATGCATTCCCTCACCATCTAAATGTGGGTCCTGGGTGGTGAACAAGGTGTCATGCACCAAGTCACTTGAGTTCATTGGCTCATCAAGAGAAAAGAATTCTTGATGATCAATGCCTTGCTCCTCAATTGCTTGAGTTGCAGGCTGCAAAGAAATTTGAGATGAAGATTCTGGAAGAGAAGTGTCTTGTGGAATAGATTTTGGCAACTCCCCCTGAGAGATAGAGGGAGTTTCAACTGTGATGTGCTCTCCACTCAGTGTTGTGCCAGCCTTATCACTCCCATGTGCTGACTCTGTACAGATAGATGCATTGGGGAGGATGCTTGATTCTATAGATGCATCCTGTTGAGAGGATACATCTAGTGAACTGTTTTCCCCTGATTTTACAACTTCAGCCATTTGTGTGACTGAAGAGGTGGTTTTAGTTTTCTTCTTCTTTGGCCTGATAAGAGGTGACTCAGGTGCCTCACTTTCTAACTCTACAGCCAATGCTGCTTCAGACAAGATGGTTAAAGGTGCAAAATCAACTTGTTTTCTCTTCTTCTCCTTTTTACTAACATCACCCTTTTGAGAGGATGATGCAGTTGGCTCAGTGTTTGGTAGAGTGTTTGGTTGAGAGGGTTGGTTAGCAGGCCCTGGGTTAGCATTTTGTCCTACTTGCTTGGGCTGTGCTAACTGTGACTTTGAGTCAAATGTTGGCATATTGTGGGGGTAATTCCTAAACAAACTCTCCATATGGGGAGTTATGTTCAGTCTTACATCCACATCATTCCTAGTCTCCAAATTACCAAAAATGAGTTTGGTCATGGATTTAGGATAGCCTATTCTATTTTTATTCATCCCATCTAATTTAATCAATTTATTATCTAAGAAGTTAAGTACAGATTGAATAAAACGAGGGAAGAAAATTTCATTACCTCTCTTGGCTGAGTTCTTACCAAGTCTCCCATACAGCTCCTGCAGAATGATAAGGCCAACATCTATCATCTTTCCATATGCTAAAGCGTAGCCTATCTGCTGTGCAGGTGTACTGATTTTGTCATGGCTGGATTTTCTTGCGGTGAAGACTTGAAGAAGTGTAGCAAACACATAGCTCCATTCCTTCCTCAAATGCTTCCTATTCAGATGCCCAAGACTAATTTTGTCTACATATTTGATGAAATCAAAGAAGTCTTCCAAATCAGCAGTTGTAACTGGTGGGTCATACACCTCTTGTTTGGTACCCATCCCAAGTGCTTCATTCATGTCTTCTATGGTGATAGTGATATTCTTGTCTTGAATCTTGCAGTAAATGATGTACGAGGTTATTGCAGAGTCAAGAGCCACCACCTCCACTGTAGCAGACTTCCAGAACTGTTCTAGAATGTCTAGATACAGAGTAGGGTTAACAGATAGAGCATTTTTTATGTATGATTCAGACATCCACTTCACAAAGCACTTGAAGTTGGCGTTGGGTGCCTCAACATCACTAGTTAGAGCGATGAAATTGGTGTTGAACTTTACTGTTGCCATTTGTGTAAGAGAGAGAGAAGAAAAATTGAAGGTTGAAGAAGAAATTTAGCTTTTTGCAGTAAGGGTTTCAGAGGTTTTGGGAGTTTGGATGCTTGAGAAATCGAATGAAATGAATCGAATAGATGTGAAATTGTAAAAGTATGAAGTACTTGAATTGTCGATTAGATGTATGTTATGTATCGACAAGTCAGGCATTCGAGAAGTAGAAAACAACTATTCGATAAGTCAAGAAAGGCTTATTCGATAACTCAAGCAGGTTGTAACCCACAGCTGGCAGTTATCTAACTTAGAAGTAAATCTAAATTAGGTCAAATATGTTTTTATGAGTAATTCTGAATTCTGAATAAAAATCCAAAATCGGTTAAAATTCAGCGAGAAATCAGTCTTTTCAAATGATTCGAGAACTCAAATATAGTATTCGAGAACTCAGTCAATCGAGAACTAAAACCCTATATTCGAGAAGTCAAGAAAACCTCTATTCGAGAACTCTAAAAGACTCTATTCGAGAACTCGAGAGTGCTCTAATGAGACTTATTAGAGATGTCGAATAGTGAATCACTTGAGAAGTCTGACTTGTCGAATTATACTCATAGAAACTCAATTTTCACTATCTTTTTAAAATTTACTAGCCATATTCATTCACAAATATTCTAGCAAATTAAACAGTGATTTTCTCAAAATTTTATAGAAATTTCAAGTTAACAAGAGAATATGATTTTCAAAATATGCAACAGATTTGAAATATTTATAAATCATATTTCAGCCAACACTTACTCCAAAAATATTGAGAATTTAGATAAAGTAAGTGTTTACTGCTGCAACAATCTAGATGATGTATTCACCTAGCCAGAATCTGAAGAATTCAGCATTCCAATCTCACTAACCAACCTTGTGAAGGTGGCTTCATCTAATGGCTTAGTGAATATATCAGCTAGTTGTTTATCTGTAGAAACATAATGTAACTCAATGGTTCCATTAGTTGCATGTTCCCTTATGAAATGATATCTTATGTCAATGTGCTTTGTCCTAGAATGATTGACAGGATTGGCAACTATAGAGATTGCACTTGTGTTGTCACACATGATTGGAATTCTTTCCAACACAAGTCCATAATCTCTAAGTTGATTTCTAATCCAAAGCACTTGAGCACAGCAACTTCCAGCAGCTATGTATTCAGCCTCAGCTGTAGAAGTTGACACAGATTGTTGTTTCTTGCTATACCAAGTGACTAACCTTTGTCCAAGAAATTGGCAGCTACCTGAGGTGCTTTTCCTATCCACTCTGCATCCACCATAATCAGCATCAGAGTAACCAACCAGACTGAACCCTGTGTCCTTATGATACCATAGTCCCAAGTTTGGAGTGCCCTTCAGATATTTAAAGATCCTTTTTACAGCAATCAAATGTGATTCTTTTGGATTTGATTGAAACCTTGCACACAAGCATGTAGCAAACATGATGTCTGGCCTACTTGCAGTGAGATAGAGTAGAGAACCAACCATGCCTCTGTAGACTGAGATGTCTACTTTCTTGCCTTTAGCATCTTCATCCAATTTAGTGGCAGTGGCCATGGGTGTCTTTGCAGGTGAGCAATCTTCCAAGTCAAACTTCTTCAATAAATCCTTGATGTACTTGGTCTGACTGATAAAGATACCATCCTTCCTTTGACTGACTTGCAACCCAAGAAAGAATGTCAACTCTCCCATCATACTCATCTCATATCTGCTCTGCATGAGTTTAGAAAATTTCTCACACAGCTTCTCATTTGTAGAACCAAAAATGATATCATCCACATAGATCTGAACTAGGATAAGATCATCACCATGCTTCTTGTAAAACAGTGTCTTGTCCAGTGTGCCTCTAGTGAATTGATTCTCAAGAAGAAATTGTGATAAAGTATCATACCATGCCCTTGGAGCCTGCTTAAGTCCATATAGTGCCTTAAGCAGTCTGTAAACAAATTCCGGGAAGTGTGGATCCTCAAAGCCAGGTGGTTGTTGTACATAAACTTCTTCTTCCAACTCTCCATTCAGAAATGCACTTTTGACATCCATTTGATACACTTTAAAATTTGAATGAGCAGCAAATGCCAGGAATATTCTGATGGCTTCCAATCTAGCAACAGGGGCAAATGTCTCATCATAATCAATGCCTTCCTGTTGAGAGTATCCTTTTGCAACCAACCTTGCTTTGTTCCTTATAATTACACCATCTTCATCCATCTTATTCTTCAGAACCCATTTTGTTCCAACAATGGTTCTATTCTTTGGTGCAGGCACAAGTTCCCAAACTTTGTTCCTTTCAAATTGATTCAGCTCCTCTTGCATGGCTATAATCCAATCTGGATCTAGCAGTGCATCATCAAGTTTCTTAGGCTCCACCTAAGATAGAAAACAACCATAGAGACACTCATTCTGAGTTGCTCTCCTAGTCCTTACTCCTGCATTAGGATCTCCAATGATTTGCTCTACAGTGTGTGATCTATCCCATTTCCTTGAGTGCTCAGCCTGATTTATCATTCTTGAAGTTGCTTCATCATCCAAATCATCATCCTGATTTCCTCCCCCTGTGAGGTTGCCACTACTCACATGTGTGTCTTGGATGCTAGTTTCTCCACTGTTGATTGGCACAAATTCTTCTCTTGTATTATCATTCACTTGAGTCTGTTGAACTCGAGTTTCAACTTCAGTTTCAGTCTCTTCATCAGAATCATCTAGATTATCAAACTTCAATGGATCTTTATCTTCATCATTGGCTTCTTCTAGTCCAGGTAGTTTGTTGTCATCAAATGTCACATCTGTGCTTTCCATAATTTTCTTTTGACTGATAACATAAACCTTGTATGCAATTCTTTCCATAGAGTAGACAAGAAAAATTCCTTCAAATGCTTTTGCATCAAATTTTCCAACATATTCAGAATTATCCTTCAATACAAAGCATTTGCTTCCAAAAGTATGAACATACTTTAGAGTGAGCTTCTTTCCAGTCATCAAGTTATAAGGTGTCTTTCCAGTGTTTTTATTGATGAGGGTTCTGTTCTGGATATAGCATGCAGTGCTCACAGCCTCAGCCCAAAAACATGTAGGCATCTTTGCATCAAGTAACATTGTTCTAGCAGCCTCAATTAGAGTTCTATTCTTCCTTTCAACAACTCCATTTTGTTGTGGAGTCCTTGGAGCTGAGAATTGCTGAGAAATACCATTCTCTTTACAGAATGCTTCAAGTATGGCATTTCTGAACTCTGTTCCATTATCACTTCTCAGTGCAATCACACTTGCATTGTTTGTCTTTGCTTCCTTGTCAACTTTCTTTATATGCTCAATGATTACTTGTGGAGCCTCACCTTTTGATGCCAGAAATTCCACCTATGTATACCTTGTAAAATCGTCAACCATCACCAAGGCATACTTCTTTCTTCCTAGTGACATAAAATTGACGAGCCCAAACAAATCCATATGAATGAGTTGTAGGGGCTTGGTTATAGATGTCATTGTCTTTGTCTTGTGGCTAGATCTTTTCATCTTTCCTTTTTGACAAGCCTCACACACTCCTTCTTGACAGAATTCAAGTGTGGGCATGCCTCTCACTAACTCTCTCTTGACTAGAGAATTAATGGCTTTGAAGTTCAGGTGTGATAGTTTCTTGTGCCACAGCCAACAATCTTCATTTGATGCTTTTGAGTAAAAGCAACAAATTTTGTCCTTGTTTGCAGAATCCATATTGGCTACAAACAGGCTTCCCTTCCTTACTCCAGATAGAGCAAAATCACCAGTCTTCTTGTGGGTGATCAAACATTCATCTTTGTCAAAATCCACCTTGAATCCTCTGTCAGTAAACTGACCAACACTTAGCAGATTGTGCTTGAGTCCCTTGACCAGTGCTACATCTTCAATGATGACATTTCCAACTTTTAACTTGCCATATCCCAATGTGTTACCCATGCTGTCATCTCCAAAAGCAACCATTGGGCCAGCCTTTTCCTCATACTGTGATAGTAGGGCCATATCACCAGTCATATGATTTGAGCATCCACTATCCAAAATCCACATGACCTTCTTTTCATTTTCTTTGCCCTGCAAACACAAAGGTATTACTTCTCCTGAGGGTCTGATGGAGATGTGTCATCCTTGGAATTGGCCATCAAGGCATAATTGCAGAATTCTTGTTCCTCTCCATCACTATCAGAATCATCCCAAAACTTCCCTTCAGCTATGTAGGCCTTACCTTGTGTCTGCTTTTCAGAAGGGCCTCATACTTAGCTTCGAGCTTAAGATAATCTCTATCCTTCTTTTTAGGCTTCTTGCATTCACTGGCAAAATGCCCTAGGTCATTGCATCTATAACACCTTACAGATGACCTATCCACATGGCTGGTTTTAAACTTATTCTTGTTTGGTTTCACAGGTGCCTTGCTCTTGTTGAATGAATGGTTTTGGGTTTTGGGTTTGAAGGGTTGATTCCTTTTGAATCTGATGTTTGGAAATTTTCTGGCAATGAAAGCATATGAAGTGTTTTCCATCCCATCTAGTTCTTCAAGAGTGTAAAACTCTTCTTCCTCCTTCTCCTCAACAGGTTCACTTACCTCAGGTTCAGTTTCTTCCTCTTCTACTACCTCCTCTATCCTTAATTGGCTTGTAGATGCTTCTAGGTCTTGAATAGATTTGTTGACAATCAAGGCACATGATGTGTTTACCATTCTGCCTTGATTGGCTTGGATAGCCCTTTTCTGAAGCAACTCAAGCTCATGAGTTTTTAAAACCCCATAAGCACATCATAT
The DNA here is from genome assembly GCA_037693485.1 of Kitagawia praeruptora. NCBI lineage: Eukaryota > Viridiplantae > Streptophyta > Magnoliopsida > Apiales > Apiaceae > Kitagawia > Kitagawia praeruptora. The sequence goes on along the minus strand of CM075347.1, from coordinate 85,601,890 downwards.
GTAACTTTGTTCAAATCTCTTTCCCTTAGAGAAATGACCCTTTGCTCTAGATGGTTTGGTGAGGATAGCAGAAACTTCATGTTTAACTCCTTGGTACTGTAAACCTTGCCATTCATCTGCAACTCAGTAACTAGCTTGTGAAATCTCTCAAACATCTCAGTAATGCTTTCCTTGGGCTGTGCCATGAAAGCCTCATACTGTGTGACCAGTATCTGTTTCTTGTTTTCTCTGACCTCATCAGTTCCTTCACATAACACCTCAATGTGATCCCACATTTCTTTGGCAGATGTGCATGATGCAATGTTTGCAAACATTGCCATATCCATGGAATCAATAATAAGCAACATGAGGTGACTGTCAAGAGCAACCTTTTCCCTTTCTGATTCTGTCCATTTGGATGGTTCCTTGGCCTCTTAAGATCTTGGAACATTTGTGGTTCCAACAGTCTTTTCAGGTATCTCTTGTTGTGGAACAAAAGGACCATTCTTGAGAATCTCAGGATACAAAGGATGAGAGGCTTTGATGAACAACATCATCTTTATCTTCCAGAGGTTGTAATTCTCTTTGTCAAACTTAGGGACCTTCACCGTTCCTGTAGTCTTTGGTGTATTCGAACTCATGATCGTTTTTCTATTTTTGAATAAACAGCCCGCTCTGATACCACTTGTTGAGTATTGAATACAGTAAAAGAATACAGAGGTGGGGTGAATGGATTCTTGAACTTTTTTTGTTCGAGTCTATGTAGCAAGTAAGTGTTTGTGTGTGCAAGAGTGAAGGTGCGGATAAAGAACAACACAAGACACAATGTCACTTTAATCTAATGTATTATTAGATAAAGGTTGCTACAATCTGTGAATACAAATGATAGTATTCTCAGCTTCATTTTTCTCAGAGTGATACAGCTTACAGTGTATGAAAAACTTGACTCACAAAGTTAATGACTAAGGAAGTGAGGCTGTATCCTTATAGAACATGGATACAACCTACTTACTCCAAATAAGGTAGCTAAACAAATTACTTTCTGGTCTGTCTATCCTTTTTGAGTAAGTGTCCAAACGGTTACATATTTGACTTTGCAAAGCCTGTTCAGATCCACTTCTTTAGCCCCTTGTCTCTTCTATATCTCTCCAAGCTTCCTTGTAGGCTTTCCAGAGCACGTTACAGATTGTGGTCCATAAAGTGCATTGGCTTGTTGCTGGTTTCTGACTTGTACAATTTCTATAGTATTTTGTCTCCAAGAATGTATTCGAGAAGTGACTAAGTAAGTGATTTGAGAACTAGAATTGACTTGATCGATAACTCTGAGTTCTCGAACACTGTTATATTGACATGTCGAACCACTTCTCGAATAGCTCTTTTCCATCAGGATTCCTTGAGTTGTCGAATTGAACATTTGATTTATCGAATCCTCGAGATATCGAATAGCTTTATGAGTCCTTGAGATATCGAATGGAACTTTGACTTGTTGACTCTTTGAGAACTCGAATACCACTTTGACTTGTTGACTTCTTGAGTTCTCGAATAGAGTAGTAGATATATCGAATCTCTGAGATATCGAATGAGATATCGAACAGTGTATTCAGAGATATCGAATAGTGTCTTGAGATATCGAATCCCTGACTTCTCGAATGCTGGACTTCTCGAATAGACAAATATACTTCTCGAATTGGTACTTAGGAAAATTCTTCATTTCTTCAAATCCCAACTTGTGATTATTTGACAGTCTTTATCTTCTTGCTTGAGGCATGAACCTTGGAACTTCTTTCAAGCATTATTCTTGACTATATAAGTACAGTTACACAACTAGGATTTGATGCCTACTATAAGTACAAAACAAACAGAAACTCTACAACTAGAGGTTCCCTCAGTTAAGAGGTCATGTAAGTAATGCAAAGCATTACAGACAATTAGACTTGTTATTAGATGTATACAAGCATGCCTCTGTGACTAACAACATTAATGTAAGTGGATAAATGCATTTAAAATGTCAAATTTGCACTTAATACATCAAGTTTGCACGAATTTCAGTATAATTATTTAGCAATTTGGAATTTTTTTTTTATTAATGTAAATTAATGTGAATGCAGGGGGGTCCACTATTATTACTTGGAAAATTGAATTGATGTTGTAAAAGAGCATTGAAAAACTTAAAAACAATTAAATAACTAAAATCAATGTTAAAAAGATGAGAATATTTAATGCTTAACCATAGCCCTTAGGGCTATTGTTAGCATTTCTCAAAAAATATATAGTCAACCAACCAAGCAAATTCAATATATGCTCTTAGGTTAAGATATGAGAATTGATACTATTACTTTAATTCAAGAATACAAAATTAAAAAAGGCACCCTTTTATTAAAAACAACATATAATTTTAAATGTATCAACCTTTTTGTTTATCATTATTAATAATTTTTATAACAAAAACCGTAGTTGCTGCTCTCTCTCTCCACCTTTCCCAAAAGATGCTAAACTAAAGTTTAGGAGCTCATATCAGTTTTTAATTTTTTTTAAAAAATTTTATTTTGATTTTTCTTTATTTTTCAATAAAAATATCATTGAGAGTCTAGTACCCCGTTGTCCGTTGGTAGATTTTATCTACCAAAATATTAGATTTTGTACTAACTCCTTGTAAATGATAAGTCTTATTTTCTTTTCCTTGATTTTACTTTGGCTTTCACTAAATATATCTCTTTATTGAGAGCCTAATATCCTGTTCGTGAATTTTGTCTACCCATATATTAGATTTTGTTATATTAGTTCATTGATTTGGATAGTATAGAATCACAATTCTGGTCAGTTGTTTGAATACGTTATGACAAATCAGATATACAACACATTCCTCGCGTTTATAACAAATTGTTAGATTATCTCGTCGAAAAGATTGTACAATTTAGTGACATAAGCTAGAGATGTACCATAATTGAAGATATGTTAAATGATTGGATAAAAGAAATTAGTGATATAATTTACTATGTGTTTGTTCAATTTTGATTGTTTTTGTAAATGTTATATGCCCCTTTATTCATGACTTTTGCAGGTTTGATTATTTTTGTGTATGACATATGTTCTTTTATTGATGAATCAATTATCAATAAATAATAGTGATTTATAAGAAAATCTGTCCTAAATTGACCAATTTATTATGGAAATATTCACTAACAATATTTTCATTTACTCTGTAATATATTTTTATTTTTTGATTGATAATTTATATACCAAATAATGCATAGTACTATTTAAGTGTATATTTAATATTTTGAATAATTCAAATATATTGTCAGGTCAAATTTTTTCCCCCATTAATTATTGCATAGTTAAAAAATTTCGTAATTAAAATGTTAAAAGATGATTGGTTTAAAATTTATTCTAACATTTTAATTGATTGATTAGCTTTTTTTATGACTGAATTATTTAATACAACTTAAATTTTGAATGTGTATTTAGAATAGCGTGGTGAATAGTTTTATATTGTTAATAATTTTTAATTCATGATTTTAATTTTACCTTATGATTTTGAATTGAAAGTTTGAGATATCAAAATATCTATTATAAATATAATAGATTCATGTATTAATGTATAAATTTTTAAATTAAATAATTACTGTATTTATAATAAAATTTTTAAGTAATCACTGAATAACATTGACAACCCAACAGTGTAAAAAACATTTATATATAGGCACACCTAATAATGTAAACAAATCAGTGTAATGCGATAAGGATTGATGCCTACAATTTAGTAAATCGCTGAATTATTGAAGTTTGTTACTGAATATTCTAATGGGAAGTAACTTTGAGAGAATTCGGACTCGGGATGATGATAACCTAAATCGTTTTCTATTTTTTCTTGTCAGAATCATTTTTCTGTTGAATTTATTGGATAATTAAAACACGACACATATAATACATATATACAATCGAAATAAAAAGATAATCTGTCCAAGTATAGAATGCCTTATAATAAAAAGATATAAAGTAGTACCTTAACCGAATTTGATATGATTTAGCCATGAGAGGAATTGATGCATACACTTAGTTTATCAAAGTTGGTTAAGTTTGATGGGGAATAGGGAATAAGCGGCTTAGATTTTCTGTAATGTTTAAACTGATATAATAATTATATTTTTTAGGTTGTAAGAATTTTATTTTATATAAGTTTTTTATTAGTTAACTGTTAAAATAAAAATTAGTAATTATTATATTTAGTTAATTGATATGAAAAAATAAAAAATAATTTTTATGAAAGAATGCCCAAAATGCTTAAATTTTCACTACCCACTAACCAAAATACCCAATTTTGAAAACACCGACTTTGCTACCCACGGGATACGCCACTCCCGTGGGCGTATCCGCGTCCCTGTAGATGCCAGAAAACTGAATAAACTTGCCGGTAAATTGAGAGCCCGCTAGCCGGCGACTTTGGACGATTTCGTCCTTCTCGTCGATTCCGGCACCATACCTCGTCTCCCACCCTCCAAATCGTCACCACAGGACCAGGTATACATCGTCTTCATCGTCCAGTGATCGATTTATCTCATCTGGCCCCGCAGGGGCGTTAACAGCTCTCGCCGGAAACTTAAAATCGGAAAATGTCGTGATTTTGGTGTTTTGAATCCGGGGAAAAAAATGATAAAACATTGGTATAGGATTGTAGAGGATTGAAAGACGAATTGAATGGTACGTAGAACGTAACCGGAAAGTTACGCTAGAGAAAGAACGGAGAGATCTAAAATATCAGTCGGAATCGCCATATTAGCGACCTCTGGAGACGATGAACGTCGATGTCAGATACGCATCTTCAAGATGCGTATCGCCTGTTACGCATAAGACATAGGCGTATCTCAAGTCCTGACCAGACGGCGTATCCCCCTGTTACTCCATCTCATACGGCGTATCCTCCCTGTTACTCCACTTCATAAGGCGTATCCAGCCGTTACTCATTTTCTGTAGGCGTATCCAGCCGTTACTCCTTTGTCATGGGCGTATCCCGTGGGTATATAGGGCGGTACTTCCCAATTCTGGGCATTTTGGTGAGAGAAAGCTAATTTTTGGGTATATAGGGCAATCACCCAATTTTTATTGGGTGTAACTTGATTTGAGTTTAGTTTTGGCTGAAACGTAGAATGTAGATCCCATAGAGAAACATGTAACATTAAGTTTAATTGATTTAAATTTAATAGATTTTAATTGATATTAAAATAATTCACAATCTTGTGATTGGTTAACTAATACATGTTAGATTCAGGTATCCCTTATTATAATAAAGGATGTTAAAAAACAAATCATAAATAAAAGATATATAACCATATGTAACTGTTATGTGGATTAATAGATATAATATTTACGATTAGTAAAAAATTATAATTAAAAACCATGTGATATGCGAAGTTATTAAATTAAGATATTTTATATTTAAATTTAATTTAACCGCAATTAGTAAATTAGAATAAGCATGGAAAATAATAACAATTTTGTATATGATTGATTGATTTAAAATTTAAGTAAATTCTGATTGCCTCAAAAATAATTTTAATTTTTTGATTGGTAATTTATTCACCAACCAATAACAATACTCTTATAGCGTATATTTAATAATTAATAATTAAAATATATGTAGTGTTCGTTTATATGAATTTATTAATTATTTTATTAACAAATTTTGAATAAATATATTTTTGAACCTTTTAAAAAATCGAATTTTTGAAGATATAGATTTTATCCAAGCTATTTAAAATTTGTTCAAATCCGATATTGTAGTGTTGGCTTATATGCATTTATTAATTAATTTTATTAACAAATTATGAATAAATATATTTTTGAGCTTCTAAAAAAAATCAAATTTTTGAAGGTATGGATTTTATCCAAGTTATTTCCAATCTGATTTTTTCAGATTTTTTGTTAAGTTATATTATAATTATTTAATATTGATTATAATTGTACAATATATATTATAAAAATCATATGATAATATGAGTTTGATTATCTTCAATTTAAAAAAGTGGTTGTTTAATGAATGATTAATTATGAAATTTAATTTAAAATATATAATAGTATATCGTGATTGATTTCAAATTAAAATTGCAATTTTTTATTAAATATTTTTTGATTTAAAAAATATGTATTTATGGAATGTTTAATAAAATCAATATTGTATTTAAATTCATTTATATGAATTTAATAACTATTTTATTAACAAATTGTGAATAAATGTATTTTTGAACCTTTCAAAAAACTGAGTTTTTGAAGATATAGATTTTATCCAAGCTATTTAAAATTTGTTCAAATCCGATTTTGTAGTTTTGACTTACATGCATTTATTAATTAATTTTATTAACAAATTATGCTTAAATATATTTTTGAGCTTATAAAAAATCTAATTTTTGAAGGTATGGATTTTATCCAAGTTATTTAAAATCTGATTTCAAATTCGTTTTTTTCAGATTTTCAGTTAAGTTAGATTATAATTATTTAATATTGATTATAACTGTACAATATATTTTATAAAAATCAATTTATAATGTATGATAATATGATTGTGACTGGCTTTATGTTAAAAGAGTGGTTGATTAATGAATGATTAATTATAAAATTTACTTTAAAATATATAGTGGTATATCGTGATTGATTTCAAATTAAAATTGTGATTTTTTAATAAATATTTTTTGATTTAAAAAATAGGTATTTATGAATATGTTTTATAAAATCATTATTGTATTTAAATTAGAAGTGTTAACTAACCATGATTAAAGGGTAGTGTGAGATTGTAAATAAGGAAAAATCTAAATTTTAGGAATTAGCTTGTAAATAAGGAAAAGTCTAAATTTTAGGAATTAGCTCTGATTGGTCCTAAAATAATTCCTCGATTCTTACTGGTTAACTGACGTGTGGTAGACTCAGGTATTATAATAAAGGATATTCATATTAATATGGTATGATGCATTTAGTTACACTTAAAATAAATTAAATTAAATATTTTACTATAATTTGTGTACTGCAAGTCAGTATATATTATTAATTTTAATTTTTTTTAATAGTGATCTTATATATAATGAGTATAAGCAAATTCATAATTTTTAATTGTTTGAATTTGATTTTATGATAGAATAATGTAATCCAATAAAAATGTCAAATTATTCATTAGTAATTTAAAGTAACTATTTTCTTATGCATTTAGGAATTGTAAATTATATTCATAATAGAATAATAATACAAAAATAAAATAGAAGTATAAAGATCAGTGTTGTAAAAATCGGCTGAGGTGGCCGTCTAGGTGGCGCCTAGGCACTGGACGCCATCAAAACGCCCCGACTCGGGCCTAGGCGGTTAAAAAAACATTTTTTTGTGTAAATCGGTCTAGGCGGTCAAAAATCGGCCTAGGCGATTAAAAAATCGGCTTAGACGGTCAACAAATGGGCCTAGGCGGTCAAAAATCGGAAAAAATTGGTAAAATACATTGAAAAATTCAAAAATTGGTAAAATATTTGACAAAAATATTTAATAAATAAAAATATTAAAAATAATATTTAAAAATAACCGAATAATGCTTCAAATAATCCTCGCCTACCCGATTAATCGCTAGGGGTACCCCGACCAGCCCGGGCGATTTCTGGAAATACTAGAATGTTTTTCGTCCTTGAGCATCATTTATTTATAAACTAGTTGATAAAGCCGCGCTTCGCGGCGGCGTTACAATATTTTAAAAAAATTCAATACATTTACGTTATATTATAATATTAATATTAAATTTTAATAATTAACTAATTTTGTCTAATAAATCGATTTCTTGTTAAACATGATCTTTCGATTGAGCCGCTCTCTCGTTAAAAATGAAATCTCAACTTTAACATATATTATGAAGACTTATATAATAATTTTTATACATAAAATCGAAACGTAAAAATAAAAAAAAATAATGAAATCAGTATCAAATTCTAATAGCTAATATAATCTTTTCTAGTGAGCCGTCATCCCGTTAAATACATTCTGAGCCGCTCTTGTTTGGAATTGAAATTCTAACTCTATTATATAAATAGAGTAAATTTCAATTTTTATATTCTTTAAACTTACAGCTTCCGCATGGGAATGTCTTTCTGTTATGTTAACATATCAAAAAAATTTAATACGACGACATTTCGTTACGGGAATAATATTAAATTTATGGATATATTTTTCTAATGCAAGTATAATTACCTTGTATAAAAAAGTTAAAATAAAGGATTTCTAAGAAAAAATATATATATACAGTTTTAAAAAATTGTATAAGATGTCTCCACCATCCTCGTATTCTACTTCAAATAAAATATTTTATTATATGTATTCCTTACATATTCAAACATTTTTGTATGGTCTTCTCTAATGAATCGCTTTCTCGTTAAACACGGCTGTTACTATTGATCTGCTCTCTCGTTAAAATCAAAAACCTAACTTTTACATATATCACTTGTATGATATTGTTTATCCATAAGAATCAAATCCTAATTAAAATAAAATAAAATTTATAACACCAATATATATGATATTTTAATAGCTAATACAATCTTTATAGTGATTCGTCTTCTCGTTAAACACGTTTCGAGCTCTAAAAGAACTTTTACCTATTCTACTTCTAATAGAACTTTTATTTATATGTTTTTTCCAATAAATTCGAATTCCTATTCTCTATAAATTCGAACTCATATTCTACTTCCAATAGAAGTTTTAATCATATGCGTTATAAATACTTATTCAACTTCCAATAGAACTTCTAATCATATATATATGTCTTCTCTATAAATTCAAACTCTTCTCCTCTATAAATTCGAACACCCATTCTACTTCTAATATGTTAAATGATATTTTTATACTTCTAATAGAACTTTTATAAATATGTTTTTCTATAAATTCGAATTCTTATTCTCTATAAATTCGAACTCCTATTATACTTTAAATAGAACTTTAATCATATGCATTATAAATACTTATTCTACTTGTAATAGAACTTCTAATCATATGTTTTACATATAAATTCGAACTCTTCTCCTCTATAAATTCGAACACCTATTCTACTTCTAATATGTTAAATGATATTTTTACATTTATTAGTGTTTAAAATTCTAAAATTCTAGAAAATTAGAAAAATAGATTGATACGATCTTAGAACGCCACCTAAACTCCCGCGTAAATAAATAAATATATATATATATAATCTATTTTAATATTTAATCTGAAATCTTCTTCCCTATAAATTTAAAAACTTTTCTATTTCGAGGATTTTAATGTTAATATTAAAAAAAGAAGTTTTGATTCTTTTCTCAAAAATAGGAACCAAAGAAAGAAATTTTTATTTTAATTATTTAAAATAGAAGAACTTTAGAAAAATAGGTAAATAGGTAAATTTAAATTCAAATTCAAATTTACTTTCTAAAAATTAGGATATTAAAAAATATTTTATTTTTATTTTAATATTTAAATTAGAATAGCTCCAAGAATAATATAAATTAAATGGTCTTCTTGTCCGTTCGGGATGACGACGTTTTAAACATCCTGGTTGCAAGTCCATCTTAGTTGTAGGTGTTTTTGTCTACACTATGATTATTCTAGAATTGTTGCATTATTTTTATTTGATATTGATACACTTATTTACTATAAGATTGACATCAACAAACAATACATGATATAAAACAAATTATATTACTTGTCATTAACAGAAAAGATCGTACAACCTCAATGTGATAACTCCTTTTTTTTTTGACAGAATCCTTAATGTTACAAACGAACATGAAAAAACGTGGTATGGTTTGGTTTGGTTCAAAAGTTGTGTACCGTGAGTGTCTTCAATTTCTTGTCCAAGTAGTCAAAGTTTCCGGCGCTGGAGATTTATTTGGTTGCTCCTTAGATACATGTTCATTTTCAATAAAACTCTTAGATACATGTTCATTTTCAATAAAACTTTTAATCATATGCTTTATAAATACTTATTCTACTTCTAATAGAACTTCTAATCATGTCTTCCTTTAAATTCAAACTCTTCTCCTCTAAAAATTCGAACACCTATTATACTTCTAATATGTTAAATGATATTTTTATATTTATAAGTGTTTAAAATTCTAAAATTCTAAAAAATTAGAAAAATAGATTGAGACGATCTTAGAGCGCCACCTAAACTCCCGCGTACCCTCCTTTATATATATATATATATATATATATATATATATATATATGAGTAACACTCTATGGAGAACCATCTTACGTGGAGAACCGTGGAGAACCACTTAAAATACATTAAAATTGCCCTTTATATAAGGCCCCTGGCGGGGCCCCTTCACATAAAAGTCTTATAATTCTACCCTCTATCCATTCATCAAAAAAAGAAAATTTTTTTAAAAAAAATTTAAAAATTTTAAAAAATGTTGCCACGTCATCATTTTTTGAAAAAAAAATTATTTTTTTTTTTTGTAATTTTTTTTTTATAAATAGATAGAGGATAGAATTATAAGACTTTTTTGTGAAGATGCCCCTGCGGGGCCCTTATATATAAAACAATTTTAATGCATTTTAAGTGGTTCTCCACGATTCTCCACGTAAGATGGTTCTCCATGGAACAATGGCCTATATATATATAGGCTAGCGTTCAAATAGAAACCAAACTTAGAATAGAAACTAGAAACCTACACTAAATAAATTATATTTCATTTATTTTATTGGCCCCGCTAGGGGCACCTTCACAAAAAACTTATAAAATTCTTGGCTCTATTCAACAAAAATATTAAAAAAAACAAAAAAAAACTTACTGTTCACGTGCCACGTCATCACGTGAACAGTAACTTTTTTTTTTTTAATTTTTTTATTTTTTTTTTATATTTTTGTTGAATAGAGCCAATAATTTTAAACGTTTTTTGTATTGGAGTACCCCTAATTTGGTCATTAGATTAGCTTTAAATATTTAATTTATGTTTAGTTTATAGTTTCTATTCTAATTTAGTTTCTATTAGAACAAGACCCTATATATATATATATATATATATTGATGATTGAAGGTAGTTAAAGGAGCTAAAGATCCAAAGCCCAATATCTGAAAACCCAATAAACAGAACAGCCCATTGATCCCCCCTAAACTAAAAGTCTAAAACCCCACAGGCCAACCAAAATTGGCGGCAAATGAAGAATAATTTCCCGCCAGATTCAACACTAAAATCACCCACCTGCCGTTGAACACACACTAAAATCCCCAAATCTATCAATCAACTCAACCAACCCATGGCTTCCGATTCTTCTCCGGCCAACATTCACGACGGTAAACACACATACTCATCCTATTCAATTCAATTCAGTTTTAACTGTTGTTAATTTTTATATAATATAATAATAATTGTTTGGTTTGGTACTAATTGGATTGAATCAACGCAGGTCCATCATCACCCGATGAGGACTCAATCGGAAACACATTCTCCTCCCCCGGAAACCCCCGTCGCCGCACTCGTCAATCCTACGCCACTCCCCCTTCGCGTCGTAGCTCTCGTTTCGCTACCCCTGACCCTGACCCTACTCCCACTCCCCGAACCAATCGACGTAGACGTCGAAGCCCCGACCCTATTTCTACCCCAATTGCTGCCACTCCTTCGTCTCCCGATGCCCCGCCCTCCTCCGAGGCCGGGGAATTCGGGAACCCTGATGAGGCCCCTCCTATGTTTGTTTGGGGGACTAATATTAGTGTTCAGGATGTCAATGCTGCTATTTTACGCTTTCTTCGCAATTTTCGAGGAGGAGGCACGGATGATGCTAGTTTAGAGGCCAAGTATATGATGGCTATTCATCATGTCATTGAAATTCAAGGGGACTCGCTTGAGGTTGATGCGCACCATGTGTTTGATTATGATAATGATTTGTATAATAAGATGGTTAGGTATCCCTTGGAAGTTCTTGCCATTTTTGATATTGTGTTGATGGACATGGTCAGTCGGATTAATCCATTGTTCGAGAAGCATATTCAAGCTCGTATTTTTAATCTTAAGACCTCCACTACTATGAGGAATTTGAACCCTTCTGGTTAGTTTCTCTTTTTTTTTTTGTGTCGTCATTTTTTGTGCTGATGTGAATTTGTAGTGTTAAGTTTATTTAAATTTCTTTTGGTTCTATGTAGATATTGAGAAGATGGTGTCATTGAAAGGAATGATAATTCGGTGTAGTTCAATAATACCAGAAATCAGGGAAGCCATGTTCCGATGTCTTGTGTGTGGATATTTCTCTGAGCCAATTGTTGTGGATAGAGGTTGTTTATTTGAATATATATGATTTTGTTAGTTAAGCTAATACTCCGTATTAAATTATGTATCTAAGCCTATAGTGTCTACGCATATTACCAGGAAGAATCAGTGAGCCAACAACTTGCGGGAAGCAAGAATGTCTTGCCAAGAACTCTATGACATTGGTGCACAATAGATGCAGGTATTGTACTCTATTTACTGTAGTGTGGTACGTACTTGTCCACTAGACCATTGTTATTATATGTATTGATGCTCCGTCCTGAAGTTTTTAGCTCCCTCTCTGCAATCAAGATACATGCTTCCAGTCGCAAAAAGTAACACAGTATCTGTACTCTGTAGTTATAAAATTGTCAAGAGGAGTTCTTTATTAAAATGTCACTCATGTTGGTTTTGATAGAGTTCAAACTTTACGGTATTGATATTAATTTCTTAAATCTACCTGCTTGCTTGTTCCTGATATTTAAATAAGTTACAATTTTCTCATTTGGTTTTAGTTCTATTTTCTTCTCAATATATTTTGTGAAGTCTATTCTATGTGTGCAAGTTCAGATACTAAAAGTGGTCAAAATATTATGATAGTTTCCTCGTTGATAGTCATTCTTTATCCGAATGTTTTGGAACAAATATTTCTGGAAGAAGCGATCTGAAGTTGAAGAATAATTTGTAAAGAAATTTAAAATATATATATATATAATATTGACACATGAAGCTTGGCAGGTGATCCTTTAAACTTTTGCTGCTAGTTCTCAACCAGAAACTTATCTACCGTCTACCGTCTTGAACAGGTTTGCTGATAAACAAGTTGTGAGACTACAGGAGACACCAGATGAGATTCCTGATGGAGGAACGCCACACACAGTCAGCTTGTTGATGCACGACAAATTGGTGGATGCTGGCAAGCCAGGTGACAGAGTTGAGGTACCGGGTTACATGATAGAATGAGTAACCAGCACATGCTAAAAATATTAGTTAAAGATTTTCACAATCGAAATGATTTGTATATTGTGTTTTTGCTCCTCAGGTTACAGGGATCTACAGGGCCATGACTGTCAGAATTGGGTCAACCCAAAGGACTGTAAAATCTTTATTCAAGGTTAAGTATCACAAATTCTTCTGTTGCCATCAACTGGTTCGATGGTTATTTGCTTCAAAAATTAATACCTCGTTAAACGATTGCAGACATACATTGATTGTCTTCATTTAAAGAAGACTGACAAGTCAAGAATGAATGCAGAAGACCCAATGGAAGTTGAAAATGGATCTAGTACCAATGACGAAGATGTTCCCAGTAATTATGAGGACAAGGCAATTATACTATTTTATATATCTTCTATGGAACACATCTTTACAAAATACTGAAACTCACGATTTATGCTTGAAATTTTAGATTGAGCAACTGAAAGAGCTGTCAAGGCAGCCTGATATATACGAGAGGTTAACCAAGTCTTTGGCACCAAATATATGGGAACTTGATGATGTGAAGAAGGGTCTCCTTTGTCAGGTACTGCAGTGTTCCCCAAAATAGATTGCGCTAATCTATTTGATCTAATGCTACTTATTGTGTTGATACAGAGCATGCTAAATTTTCTGTTTTATTTTTCTTCATTACAGTTGGCACAGTCCTATGTAATTTAGTGATATTTATTCCATGTTTTGAGTTTTGGTTGATTGACTTTATTGCAGCTTTTTGGTGGGAGTGCACTGACATTGCAATCTGGAGCTAGCTTTCGGGGAGATATCAACATCCTTCTTGTTGGCGATCCTGGAACCAGCAAGTCACAGCTGCTGACTTACATCCATAAGCTATCCCCTCGTGGAATTTACACAAGTGGACGAGGGAGCTCTGCTGTTGGATTGACTGCCTATGTAGCCAAAGACCCAGAATCTGGTGAAACTGTATGTTTGCAAGTTTTTCATCACATCCAGTATGCTTTAATTTTTTTGGTTGTATTTTTTGTAATTTATATGCACTTAATGTAGGTTCTGGAGAGTGGAGCTCTAGTTTTAAGTGATAAAGGCATATGCTGTATTGATGAATTTGACAAGATGTCAGAAAATGCAAGGAGCATGTTACATGAGGTGCACTTATTTATTTATTTACACGTTTATTGATTTGTTGAGTTGTGCATGTAAATATGAATCTTTATATAAGTAAAACGGTACTGAACATAATTATGCTAGACCATCACTTCCAGAAATTTAATATTCATAATATTTGGTGTTAAACTTCTTAGGTGATGGAACAACAAACAGTGTCAATAGCAAAGGCGGGGATCATCGCTTCCCTCAATGCAAGAACTTCAGTATTAGCTTGTGCAAATCCAAGTGGCTCAAGATATAATCCCCGCTTATCTGTCATTGACAATATACACCTTCCTCCTACATTGTTGTCTAGGTAAAGGATAATCTCTATTATATTTTGTCACAATAAAATCAATGTTGCTAGGTGGCAAATGATGTTTCTAATAGCTCTTCATTACTATAGTAAGACTATTAACTCTGTATGACTATATTCATCCTTATAACATTAGTTTCTTCTAATCTATTAAATAACAAGAACCGAAGGTAGTTGTCCTGCAGAATTCTTAATTTTTTTAAGGTTTGGTGTAAAACAAGTTCAACTTGGTCCTGGAGGGAGACACATAAGAATGTACTGCTGTAGAATTCTTAATATGGATTTATAGTGGTTGATATGTGGAGAAAAGCATAGCATGTACTCAAACTTGTCAATGTTTTCCCAGGTTTGATCTAATATATTTAATTCTGGACAAGGCTGATGAGCAAACTGATAGGCGCCTTGCTAAGCACATTGTTGGGTTACACTTTGAAGATCCCGAGGTCTTGAAGTTTTATTTTAATCTCTCCTCCTCCTTCCTGGTATAGTATCTCAACTTTCTGTTTGTTAAACCTACTCTTCTTGGTCTGCCTGCAGAACTCAGAGCAGGATGTCATCGACCTTCCAACACTAACAGCTTATGTGAGCTATGCCCGGAAAAACATACATCCAGAATTGTCTGATGAAGCTGCCGAAGAGTTGACACGAGGCTATGTTGAGATGAGAAGAAGAGGAAATTTTCCAGGCAGTAGCAAAAAGGTATTGACAAGTAACTTTTCCAGGTCATTGTTTTCTCTATTTCGTGGTATAAACTTGGCTGGTACTAAACCTAATATTACTTTAAAACAGAACCTACTTCCAAAAGGTTTAAAGAGTTTATAATCTATGCACTGAAGATGGATACTTGATCCTAAAATGTGACAATCTTATATGAAATAATGTTTGCAATGTCTCATGATAAGATTACTTGTGTTTTAGACCTTTTTCTTAGTTTTGCAGAAGGTACATGTTAAATTAGACTATTCTCCTGGCTCCCAGCTTTAACATAAGCTCTAGTACTTAATTTTCTAAATGCTAACAGGCAGACAGTGCCGAGACCATATATATCAATCTAAAAGCTAAAGTTCTGTACACCTTCACTGCCTTCTGTTATTAACAGGTTATAACAGCAACACCCAGACAAATTGAAAGTTTGATACGGCTTAGTGAGGCCCTAGCTCGGATTCGCTTCTCTGAATTGGTAATGTTTGCTGGCTGAGGAATGATTAAGAGGATTTGATGAAAAAAACACCTTACGAATTATGCCTCTTATGCATGTAGGTTGAGAAACGAGATGTAGTGGAGGCTTTTCGGCTTCTTGAAGTTGCAATGCAGCAGTCTGCCACAGACCACGCCACAGGTGATTTTGAACTTTTTACTTCAATTTCAATTGTATTCTCTACTATAATTGTTCGATAGTCACTAGAAATATTTCCTTTCTTTAGGTCATCTATCTTTCCATTTAATGATAGAGACCTGACCGAATGGCCATTGGAATGTGAAATATTATGCTTAAAAACTTGGCTCTTTAATAGCAGCTATTGTTTATTATACCTTTTTCTGGTATTTAATAGCTCTCCAACATGTAGGTTATTAACTCCTTTTTATGGATTTGGTGTTTCCTTGTCCAAATTTGTCCAAAGCATAAAGACATGATACAGATGCACTTGCCTAAATCCTAATAGACACTTATCATATTTAAAGATTGAAATCCTGCTGATAATTTCTATTTGGGTTCTCAACCAGGGACCATCGATATGGATCTCATCACAACTGGGGTTTCTGCAAGCGAAAGGATGAGAAGGGAGAGTTTGGTATCACTTACGCGCAGCATTATAATGGAGAAAATGCAGCTAGGTGGACCCTCCATTCGCCCATTGGAGGTGTGTTACCTTGCCTTTTGGCCTGGATCACCATTTGAAGTACCTTAACTTAAAAACTTATTGTTGTATTACTGCTTTGTAGCTATTGGAAGAGTTGAAGAAACAAAGTTCAGGTGCTGAATACCATCTTAGTGATGTAAGTCTTCAACTCTCCCTCTTTCAGTGTGTGTGTGTGTGATGACAGTTGATCTGATGAAGTCACCTCAATGGCAGCTACGGAATGCGCTTTCTACTCTTGCAAGCGAGGGGTTTGTTGTGGTTCATGGTGACAGTGTAAAGAGAGTGTGAAGTCAGCAGCAAGGTGCAGGAGCAGGTGTAACCTTGTGTGCAACTACCAAAGGGTAAAGAGAAAGCGTAGAAAAGACACGAGTCTAATCATGTAGCGGAAACAACCATGTCAAATTTCACAGCTTTTGTAACTCAAAATCTTTTCTCCTTGGATGTTATTTCGTTAGGTAAACCGTAAACGTATATGCAATTGAAAAGCCTTATTTATGTGGTTGAGTTTGATCTAAACTTTGAAGTGTAGGAGAATCATGTATTGAAGTCATATGAAGTTTTAATCTACTTTACATGACTGCGTCTGTCATTTAACTTTTTATGTTGGATTTGGTTGGTATGAATGGAATGCAAAGAAATTAAATGAAATTTGAACTATGAAATAGGTTAATGTCATTTTTTTTTTTTGACAAACAAAGGAATTTTATTAACTTGTATCAACCAAAATTACAGACTTAACTCCAATGAGAACCGAACTCCCATGTCATTTTTTTTCTTTTAATTGCATTGATTCCATTCTTCTCAATCAAACTCAACATTAATGGATCATGATTGCGTCCTTATTTATGTGGTACTTGTTCTTCCAAGAAAACTACTTGCTTTTCCTTCTCTTTCTATTGCTGATTCGATTGAACTGAGGGAACTGGGAATGCAAAGTAAGACCTCAATTTTCATTATTGAATTTCGTATGTAGCTATCTATAGCACAGTAAGAAAATGTTTATGATATATTTCTCTAAAAACAAATTATTATCCATACTCTCGGCCTGATTTATGTATGAACGAAAATGTTTGTGTGATTACAATAGTAAAGAGATACCAGTTGCACCTTTTGACCAGCACTGGCCCCATTTTCCCCCACAAATTTTATATTGTACCCACGCCATTCATTACACTTGCCTTGCCAATACCTTTTCCAAGTCAACTATCACGGAACTTTCGTGGAAATTCATCATATTATTCTAGTCCAAATCTTCTACACCACTTTAGGTGTGTCATTCCATGTGCTATCTTAGATGGTTGTTTTTAATTGAATGGTGGGTATGAATGTAAGGGGATCCCATTTATATTTATGAGAGATGAGTCAATAAAAAACAGCCACCTAAGTAGTAACTAGTAAGCGGCACACCTAAAATGAGGTAGAAGATTTGGACTCATATTATTGATACCAAGTTCGATTGCTACGGTTACAAAATTTCCTTGTGAATTGCATAATAAAGTTTAGATATCATTTAAAAGCTTCATATTTATCGTTACTAATACATAATATTGTTTTCGTATCCAACAGTCAAATTAATATTTTTTATTTCTTCTTATTTTGTCCAAAGTCCACAAAAAAATATTTGGGATACGGGTTGGAGGCAGGAGAAATACCTACAGTTCTCTTTGCACCTATCGTGACATATGATCCTTTTTTCATCGTACATCAGTTTGAATGGATTAAATGATTTATAAAAAATTTACAAGACTATATAACATGGTTTATTCAAAAAATCTAAATAAAACTATGATGCATATAATTCCCGGTTTTAGTCCTAATATTTAGTTTTGATTAAGTTTTCTTTTTTTGAAAACAATTTTGGTTAAGTTTTGATTAGTATTATAATGTTACTAATGTAAATTATGTTGCAAGTGATATGTATGCGCACACGAAATGTAATCATACGTATATATATAAAAATATTATATAATGTACACTTATATATAATATAAAAATATTAAATATATTTAAATTATCAAATAAGATTGAGAAAATGATTAAAATTGTCCAAAATATTCATTTTCAAAAACATTAACCAAAATATCCATTTTGGTATACTACATTTTGCAGTGGAGTATCAAAAATGATACTCCCTCAGTCCCTCAAAGTTCTTACGTTGGGTTTTTTCACGGATACCAATGATTATGATGTGTTTAGTATACTTTTGCAGTAGACAACTCTCCCTTTTCTCTCTCCCTACCGTCTCCTTCTCTGAACCTTAACCGGCGGGGCTTCCACCGGTTTTTCTCGGTGAAAAGCCCCAAATCCTTTCTTTTATTTTGTTTCTCTTATCTCTTTTAATAATCTCCCTCTTTGGGTAAGGATTTTTATCCTTTTGATTTGCGTTGGATTGTTTTTCTAGATCTACATTATCGGAGCTTCCGGCCATCTTTCTTCTTCGATTCAAGTGGGGATTTCGAGAGTTAGCCGCCTATCTGTGGTTTCGTTTGTCAGATCTAAGTTTTTATATTTTTTGTATTTTCAGTTTGTCTTATCGGTTGTTGACTTGTATTTTTTTGCTTGGTTTCTCTCCTTTGTGAGAGCTTTGTTTTTTCGCTCCTTAATTGTGAGCGCGGGTTTTTGATTTAGTGATGAAAGTTTGTAGGGGTTTGCAGTGCTGGTCGATAGCTCAAACAATAGCTCCATCGGGACATGATGAAGTGGGTACCGGTAATACAACGAGGATGCACGAAGTGGGTACTTGTATTTGTATATACATCTTCAAATCGTTTAACTGTCTCTTTCTGAGAACAGACGATTACAATTTTCTGTTTGTTCAACTCGATCAATGGTGTAGATGCCGTATGGCTTTTTATTACTGAATTAACTCCTTTGTTCTTCAAAAAAAAAGTAAAGTAGTGGGTGTAATAGTAATTTTATTATTAAAATAAGTGAAGTAGTGGGTGTAATAGTGATTTTATTGTTAAAATAAGTGAAGTAGTGGGAGTAATAGTGATAGCATCCCTCGTGAAGCTATATGGAAGAGCCTTGAGGAGAGGAGAGTGTCGTCGCCATACGTTAAGGCGATTCAAGACATGTACTCCCAAGCTAGTTCCTATGTCCGGACTCCAGTTGGTGACTCCCATTTTTTCCCTGTTGAGATTGGGCTACACCAGGGGTCGGCCATGAGTCCTCTTCTTTTCGCTCTTATCCTAGATGTCATATCGCGAGGGATTCAGGATGTCGTTCCTTGGTGCATGCTCTTCGCTGATGATATCGTGTTAGTGGCGGAGTCGAGGGGGGAGGTAAACGAGAGGTTGGAGTTATGGAGATTGACTTTGGAGCCCCAAGGCTTGCGTGTAAGCCGGTCAAAAACCGAGTATCTCTGGTGTAACTTCAGTGGTGAGGACATCGAGGAAGGGGTGGAGGTTAGGATTGAAGATCAGATCGTCCCTCGTACGGATAAGTTCAAGTATTTTGGTTCGATCATCCAGAAGGAAGGTGAGATTGAAGCCGATGTCACGCATCGTATCAAGGCTGGATGGCTAAGGTGGAGGGCAGCGTCAGGAGTGATGTGCGATAAGAAAGTCCCGTTAAAGCTGAAAGGGAAATTCTATAGAGCGGCAATCCGTCCTGCGATGTTATATGATTCGGAGTGTTGGGCGGCGAAGAAGGCCCTCGAGGGCAAGTTGGAAGTGGCTGAAATGAGGATGTTGCGGTGGTCTTCTGGGCACACGATGTTGGAGAGAATCCCGAATGTGGTTTTTAGGACCGAGCTTGAGGTAGCGCCTTTTTCTGCGAAAGTTAAGGAAGGGAGGTTGAGATGGTTCGGCCACGTCCGTAGGAGGCTGGCTGAAGCCCCGGTGAGGAGGGTCGAGAGTCTTTCGGTTGATGGGGTGAGGAGGAGAGGCAGACCGAGGAGGTCATGGGAAGAGTAGCTTAGGTTGGATTTGAAGGCCTTAAACTTAAATGAGACCATGACAGCTGATAAGTGCGCTTGGAGACGGAAGATCAGAGTAGTGGATTCTCTTTTAGGGAGCGGTTCTGTTATTGAGAGCCTCAGAGTTGGGTTATCTCGGTTAGCTTTATCTTAGAAGTTCGTCTTTTCGTTTTCTTTTCTCTGTTTTTTTGCCTTGGTTCTGTTGTTTTTTGTCTTTTGTTTTCTGGTTTTGTAGTTGCAGGGAGCTTGGCCAGGTGTCATCTTAGTGTGTCCAAAGCCATGGGCGCAGGGATATGTGCGAGGAGACATCCTAGATCAGAGTGTTTCGAGAACGGAGTGGACAACCCCCACGTAGGTAAGTCCCATGTGATCAAAACCATGGGCTCAGGTATGACTGCGATCTTTACCAAAATTTATGAAGCCGTTGTAAATATCACACACTATTTTTCTGTTGTGCACTAAGCTGGGGGTCTTCACGGAAACAGTCTCCCTACCGTAAGAAGTAGGGGCATGGTCTGCGTACATCTCACCCTCCCCAGACCCTGCTCTGTGCGGGATATATTGGGTATGTTTGGTTTGGTTTGGTTTGTAAAGTATAATGAAATGTAATATGTAATGGAGGACATATATAACTCAACTAGGATAAAAGATAAATAATATTAACTCTATACAGGGATCGTGAAATTTGAAGAACAGGCACCAACAAGGATCAAGTCGCTGAAAGAAGTTCATTAACATGATCAAGCATCAGTGACATAATAAGATGTACAGATGATTCAGTTGAAGGGCCAAAAGATTTCATGTATTTGAAGATATTGCTGCAGGCTAATAAATTGGAATGTAACGAAGGTGTGAAGATCAAGATCAGTGATAGTCACTTGTGAACCAGACCAGTGCACCAAGTGTCAACACATACGGGAAGGATCAACACATTAATTCATAGAAAGAATTGCCAAAGCTTATTGACGATCAAGGACAGACATAATATCTCAAGGTATTGTCAAAAGTTAATTTACTCTAAAAATTAAATAAGTAACAGATTAATTAATTATTTATAACAAAATAATTAAATTAATCTGGTACTTGAATTATTTTCTGAGGTGAATTAAAACAGCAGAATAAACAGAAGAGAGAAAATGAATAGTACCCAAAATCACTATTCATATGAATAGTAACCGAAATCACTATTCACATGAATAGTAATCGAAATCACTATTCACATGAATAGTAACTGAAATCACTATTCATATGAATAGTACTATTCATATGAATAGTAACCGAAATTACTATTCATGAATAGTACCCAAAAGTACTATTCATAAAGTAAGAAACATGTGGGGCCCACATGTTTGATTTTGGAAACTTTGAAAAATCAAAGTTCGGCAGATGTTTGAAAAAGAGAATTGCAGCAGCAGGGAGAAGACAAAAAAAAAATATATACATCATCCCTTACGTAAATATTTGGTTACTATGCATCATAGTAACTTTAAGAAATCTATAAATAGGCTGCTTGTATTTCATTTCAAAACACACCTCAACACACAACTTTCTCTCTCTCTTAAATATCTTCTCTGTGTAAGCTGCTAGACAGTCCATCTAGTAGGAAAGCCGGCTTAGCCCGCTTTCAGGAAGTGTCGGATAGAAGGTCCTCGTGCCTAAACTATCCTTAGGAGTGTTCGAGTTTTTGAAGCTAATTCGTTGGATTAGAAGTTGTAACACCCCTTGGGTTTTTATCAGTTCAAAGATATTTTCCCGAACCAATTGTTTTATTTCGATTCAGTTCTTGACCTCATTTTTCACATCTCGAAAATCGAAATATTTTTAAATAACGTATTCAACCCCCCTTCTACGTTATTCCGGACCTAACAATTGGTATCAGAGCAAGTTGATCGATATACAGATCAGATCCGGTATTGTACGTCACTGTTTACAGATACGGCACTGTTCACAGATACGGTACTATTCACATATACGGTACTATTCACAAATACGGTACTATTCACAGATACGGTATTGTTCACAAATACGGTACTGTTCACAGATACGGTACTATTTACATATATGGTACTATTCACATATACGGAACTGTTCATAAATACCGTACTGTTCATTTTGAGCCACTCTGTTACTATACAAAAAGCCATACAATCATGACAGAGAAAACACAAACTCCAACAACAAGCAGATATGAATCAATTAGAGTTCCAATACTCAGGGCATCAGAATATCCCATATGGAAGGTGAAGATGGAAATGTTTCTGGAGGCTACAAATCCAGAGTACTTAGACAGAATCCATGATGGTCCACATAAGCCTACAAAATTGTCTGTTGTAGTTGCTGGAGAAGAACAGAAAATAATTATAAAAGAGAAGAAAGACTACACTCCTGAAGATATCTCCTCTATTAGCAAAGATGCTAAAGTAAGGCATTTATTACATAACGCCCTTGAAAATGTTATGTCTAACAGGGTCATTGGATGCAAAACTGCTAAGGAGATTTGGGATGCTTTGGAAGTCAGATGTCAAGGAACCAAAGCCATCAAAAAGAACAGGAGAATAATACTCACACAGGAGTACGAGCACTTTGACTCAAATGCTGATGAGTCATTAACAGACATATATGACAGATTCCTGAAATTGTTGAATGATCTATCACTGGTAGATAAGGAGTATAATCTTGAAGACTCCAATCTAAAATTCTTGTTGGCTCTTCCTGAGAAATGGGACTTAAAGGCCACTACCATCAGAGACAATCATGATCTAGAAGACATGTCCCTTGATGAAATCTATGGAATGCTTAAGACTCATGAGCTTGAGATGGAACAAAGAAGCAAGAGGCATGGAAGCAAGACCAAGTCAATTGCTCTTAAAGCTGAGGAGAAAGCTTCTAAAGAAATTGCTGTGAAAAAGAGTCAATCCAAAGGAAAGGCTCTTATTACAAAGTCTGATACCGAGTCATCAAATTCTGATGATGACTCAAACTCTGGCAATCTCACAGACTCTGATGATGATGGTAGTGATGCTGAGATGATACAACTTGCAGCCCTATTGGTGAAAGGCTTCAAGAAGATGGCTTACAAGAACTTCAAGAAGGGAAAGAAGTTCACACGAAGAGATTCAAATTTTGACAAGAAGAATTTCAGAAAAGCTGAGGGAAAGGAAAACAGGTCTGGGAAAGTCGACAAGTCCAAGATCACATGCTATAATTGTGGTGAGAAAGGACATTTTGCACCTGAGTGCAAGAAAGCCAAAGCTGATAAAAGTCAAGCTTACATCACAAAGAAGAAGGACTGGGCTGACACTTCAGACTCTGAAGATGAGGTGAACTACGCCTTGATGGCAAATGTTGATAGTATCTCTGAAGCTACTGAGACCAAGGTACCTCACTCTATTCTAGCTTTTGATACTACTGATATATCTGAGTTAAGACTCTTTCTTAAAAACTTGCATGTTAGCTATAGAGATCAGACTTTAGAAAATGAAAGAATAAAATCTGAAATTCTAGACCTTAGAAAGAGAAATGATTATCTAGAATCAGAATTAGTCCAGATGTTAGCAATTCAGAAAGAGAGAGATGATGCTATTTTTGTTAAAACTGAATTATTGAAAAAGCATGCTTATCTTGAATCTGAACTTGCTAAAGAAAGAAACATTCTTAAAATTTGGACTAACTCTGGTAAGAAAACTCAGGATATCATAGACAATGATTGTTGGAAAGAAGGTCTAGGTTACACTGATAAAAAGAAAACTGTCAACCTAGAAGCTGAGACCTCTAAACCTGTATTTACTGAAAAGGCTGCAAAACCCAAAATTAATCATGTGAGGTTTGTACCAAAATCTGACAAACCAAAACAGGATAAAGCCAAATCAGTAGATATTAGTTCAATGTCTCAGAAACAGCTTAAACACAAGCTGAAGGAGTTAAAAAGAATAAACAAGGTAAAAGAACCTAGGAAAACCAGAAATGGAAAGGCAGGCTTCAGTAAAAGCAATAACTATATGCCTATTCCCAATGCTCCTTGGAAGAAATGTTATAACTGTGGAAGTCCTAACCATCTTGCTGCTTTTTGCAGGAAGAATAAAAATATAAACTCTATACCTCCTAAGTCAGGAGTTAAGAGTGGTTCAGTTAGGTTTAAGCCACAGAATCCTTGTTTTCACTGTGGCAATATTTGGCATTCTATTTATACATGCAAAGAGTATCATAAGTTGTATTATGATTATTATGAACTTAAACCCTCTTTGAATAAATTCAAGATTGATTCTACATGTATAAATTCTGATAAAAAGAATGTTGGCACAAACTCTGATAAGACTTCTGTTGCAAAAGCTAACAAACTTAATAAGACCAAAGGATCCAAGCAAGTCTGGGTCCTTAAAACTAATCATTAGTGGTTTTTGTGATTGCAGGGTAATAGGAAAAATATCCTTGTTCTGGACAGTGGATGCTCAGGACACATGACTGGAAATAAAGCCCTGCTATCAGAATTTGTGGAGAAGGCTGTCCCAAGTGTTTTTTATGGAGATGGCAACATAGGAAGGACTCTGGGATATGGCAATATCAAACTTGGGAATGTCATCATTGAATCTGTAGCTCTAGTCTCAGGACTCAAACATAATCTACTAAGTGTGAGTCAAATCTGTGACAGAGGTTATCATGTGGATTTCCTTGAAGAACACGATGAAGTTGTAAGCAAATCTACAGGAAAAGTTGTTCTGAAGGGATACAGGCATGGTAACATTTATGAAGCCAAGCTTTCAACAAACTCTGATGGCTATGCAATCTGTCTACTGAGTAGAGCATCAATTGAAGAAAGCTGGGATTGGCACAAGAGACTTTCTCATCTGAATTTCAACAGCATTAATGAGCTAGTGAAGAAAGATCTTGTGAGAGGATTGCCCAAATCAGTTTTTACTCCAGATGGCCTATGTGACTCATGTCAAAAGGCAAAACAAAGGAAAACTTCATTCAAAAGTAAGACTGAATCCTCAATTCTTGAGCCATATCACTTATTGCATGTTGATTTATTTGGTCCAGTAAATATAATGTCTATTGGAGTGAAAAGATATGCTTTGGTTATTGTTGATGAATACACCAGATATACATGGGTATATTTCATGCACAAGAAAGAAGAAACTGCATCAATCTTAACAGAGCATGTTAGACAACTGGACAAAGGATCTAAGCATACAGTGAAAATCATAAGGAGTGATAATGGCACTGAGTTCAAGAATGCAGTCATGGAAGAGTTTTGTAAAGAAAATGGAATAAAGCAAGAATTCTCTGCACCTGGAACTCCACAACAAAATGGAGTAGTAGAGAGAAAGAACAGGACTTTCATAGAAGCTGCAAGGACCATGCTTGATGAAGCAAAGCTGCCAACTTACTTCTGGGCTGAAGCTGTGCAAGCTGCTTGATTCACACAGAATGCTACACTCATAAACAAGCATGGTAAAACACCATATGAGATGGTGAAAAATAAGAAGCCGAACCTGAAGTACTTTCATGTGTTTGGATGTAAATGTTTTGTTCTTAAGACTCATCCAGAACAGCTTTCCAAATTTGATTTAAAAGCTGATGAAGGAATCTTTGTTGGATACTCACTATCCACAAAAGCATTCAGAGTCTACAATCTGAGAACAAAAGTGGTCATGGAATCTATCCATGTGTCTTTTGATGATAAGAAGATAACAGGACTTGAAGACTTTGATGAACATGACCAGCTGAGATTTGAGAATGAAGAAATAAATGCTGGTCTACAAAATTCTGATACTCTTTCAGACTCTATTGTTCAATCTATACCAGTAGATCAGACAGCAGCACATGTTGAGGGGGAGCAAGTGAACGATGACCCCCAATCAAGTGAAGAAACATCTGCTGCTAATGATTCTTCAAACTCTGAAAGCAACAGCTCAGGAGGAGCAAACAATGATTTTGGATCTACTAGTCATCACACTCAACACAATTATGAACTTGGGGAATCATCAAGATCAAATCTGCCGAGACAATGGGTATGGAGTAGAGCGCATCCCTTTGAACAGATCATTGGTGAACCGGACACGGGTGTACAGACTAGAAGAGCAACACAGAATGAATGCAATTTCGCAGGATTTTTATCTCAAATTGAACCTAAAAATGTTGATGAAGCTCTTGATGATCCAGATTGGGTAACTGCAATGCAGGAAGAACTCAATCAGTTCGAAAGGCAGAAAGTATGGAAGCTGGTGCCAAGACCAAAAGATAAATCTGTAATTGGCACTAGATGGGTGTTTAGGAATAAACTAGATGAAAATGGTATTGTTACGAGGAACAAGGCTCGATTGGTAGCAAAGGGTTACTCTCAAGAAGAAGGAATTAATTATGATGAAACCTATGCTCCAGTTGCAAGGCTTGAAGCAATCAGGATGTTCTTAGCATTTGCTGCACACTCCAACTTTAAGGTTTTTCAGATGGATGTGAAGAGTGCATTTTTGAACGGAGATCTAGAGGAAGAAGTCTATGTTGAACAACCCCCTGGGTTCGAAGACAAGGAATTTGAAGGTTTTGTGTACTTTCTATTCAAAGCTGTCTATGGTCTCAAGCAAGCCCCTCGAACATGGTATGATACTCTCTCCAAGTTCTTACTTGAAAATGGTTTTACAAGAGGTATCATCGACAAAACTCTCTTTCATAAAAAGCATAAAAATGATATAATTATGGTGCAAGTATATGTGGATGATATAATATTTGGTTCTACTAATGATTTGCTATGCAAGAGATTTGCTAAGCTAATGCAGAGTAGGTACGAGATGAGCATGATGGGTGAGTTGTCCTTCTTCCTTGGACTTCAAGTTGTTCAGAAGCCTGATGGTATTTTCATCTGCCAATCAAAATACATAAAGGATCTTCTGAAGAAGTATGGGATGGAAGAAGCAGCTACTGCCAAGACCCCGATGCCAACTGCAGTCAAGCTTGATGAAGACAAATCTGGTAAGTCAGTTGACATCACGAAGTATCGAGGTATGATCGGCTCTCTCTTGTACTTAACTGCTAGTAGACCAGATATTATGTTCGCAACTTGTCTATGTGCTAGATTCCAGGCTAACCCTAAAGAGTCACATCTTATAGCTGTTAAACGTATTTTCAGATACCTTAAGGGAACCCCCAATCTTGGGATTTGGTACCCTAAAGGAACAGGTTTTGACCTAGTTGGCTATACAGATTCTGACTTCGCAGGTTGTAAGATTGATCGGAAAAGTACTTCTGGAAGCTGTCAGTTTCTAGGAAGAAGGTTGGTATCTTGGTACAGCAAGAAGCAACACTCAGTATCTACCTCAACAGCCGAAGCAGAATACATTGCGACAGGTAGTTGTTGTGCTCAGATCCTGTGGATGAGGAATCAACTTCAGGACTATGGACTCATGTTGGAAAAAATTCCAATTCTATGCGACAACACGAGTGCCATTGCCATTGCCAACAATCCAGTTCAACACACCAGGACTAAGCACATTGATATCAGGTATCATTTCTTACGAGAGCATGTCATGAATGGAACTGTGGTATTATATTTTGTTCCCACAGATCAACAAATTGCAGACATCTTTACTAAACCACTGGATGAATCCACTTTCTCCAGGTTAGTTGGTGAACTTGGGATGTTAAATCTATCTAATTAATTTTGGATAATCAATAACTGCAATTTGTTATAAATTCACAGGTATTTTAAATGTCCATATTTTTAGGACTTTTGAATTTACTTTGCATCCAGTCATCATTTTTTTATAGGTATCTCTATATTAATTACCACGCTTATAAATGCTATATTTTATGGTAATTAGTTAGTAAATAATTGAGTTAATTGTAGCATAATTAAATAAATATTTTATTGACATATATCAATTAATGATATTTTGTTAATTTTATGTCTATTTAATTGTGAGTTTATCTGATTATTGTGGATTAATTCTTGATTTACTGTGTGATTATTTTTAAATACATAATAATTAGAATTATAATATGTGTATGTGTATAGACTGATAGGTTTCGGCGATAAGATGTTTTTTTTCGGCCGACAGGTTTCGGTGATAAGATGTTTTTTCGGCTAATTAGGTAGTTAGGTGAGAAATTATTGAGCGGTGTTATTTTTCAAACATAACCTGTCACTATTACACCTAACCCACTAATACTTGAAACCTTATAAATGATGAGTTTTTGTTTGTGTTTAACATCATCAATTTTCAGATATAAATAGCATATACACACAATTGCTGAATATTTCAAGCTTTGACCGGAAAGATATCTCAATCTAGCTGGTGGTTTTTAGAGCGGATTTCATATTCTTGTTATACGCACTAACCCTTGTTTTTGAATTTCCTCAAAGTTTTTGAAAATGGCATTGCAGGGAAGCTTTTTAATTGCTAAAGTTAATCCTGTTTCTATTCAGCAAATCGAAACCATTCAGGATGAGCAATTTCGGGCTTGGACACAATTTCTGAATGAACATTCATTAATCCGCTATGCTTTAGTTACACAGGTGCAGCTTAACCATGATGCATTGTGTGAATTATATTGCAGTGCGGTTAACACTTCTGGACAGGACGGGTGTGCATTCACATATCGACTATTTGGTAGGTCGATTAGGGTCACTGAACGACATGTTAATCGAATTCTTCATTTTCCTATGGAAAATCTCGTTTCTGATCCTACACCTGAACAGATTGAAATGTTCTTTCGTTTTATAAGGTACCAAGATGGCAATTTCAATACTGGTAATCTTTCTAGAACGTTTCTAACCCAGTACTGGAATTTCTTCTTTCACACTCTTAACCATGTTTTTTTCTCAGATAGAACAAATCAAGATCGAATACCTGAATTTATTCAAATAATAGGGTATGCGGTCGCCAATAATTTGAGGATTAATTTTGGAAAAATAGTGCTTGGTCAAATCATTTTAAAAATGAAACGCTTGGGAACAAGAGATGTTCGGACTCAAAATGTTAAATGTCTATATCCAAGGTTTCTACAGTTAATATTAAATGATTTTTTGATTGATGAAGACAGGGTACGCTTGGAAAATGGTCAAAAGGTGGAATGTTCTTCCATAAAGACGAATGTAATTAATTACATAAGCAAAAAGAAATATACGGATGTGCCTACAGTCCTAACTGAATATCTAAAGACTGTCCCACTTCCGTTGTTACCACGACCAGTGAGAGCAGGTATACGACAAGGTAATATTTCAATCCCTGCTATTCCAACCTTTGTATTCCCTATTGTGTCACAGGAAGTACAGTTTCTACAGCCCCCAGTGGCCATCTTACCCGACCAAGAGCAGGAAATCCCACCGACTCTAACACAGGTCGAAGAGCCCATTCTACAAATGCAAACACAAATACAACAAACTCCTACACCTCAATTGTCACTTAAACGACCAGTCATCCACATTATTGAGGGAGATAGTGCCTCAGCAGCACCACATAAGGAGTTAGTTACAACAGCCGCTCTACCTCATTCTAAACGAAGTAAACCCAATGAACCTGAGGTAACGGCAACTGTTAGTGAAACAATTCTTTCTTATCCAATGAGTGCAAATGTAAATGAGGTTGAATTGACGGGAGCAACTATCTTGAGTTCCATTTCACGGAACATACGAGTGGTTGATGATCTTTCTAAAGATCAAATGCCTTCACAGGCATCCGAGGTGGAATTACCTACCTCAATAACTGCTGGTGAATCTTCCATTTTACGGAATGATCCATTGGTGGGTGGTTCTTTTATGAACCAAGTGTCTTCACAAACGTTCGAGGGAAACTTGGGTTTTGTGCCATTTAATCGATTCAAGTTTAACCTCCCAGAGGGAAAATCTCTGGATCTCTTTCGAGATTTACCACTTTTTACCAGTGGTCGGCAACTCGCTTCACGCGAGGACGGAAGCTCACGAACTTTCATTGCACCATCCGTGACCTCTGAAAAAGGGGCTAGGATGATTTCATTTGCAGGTACACATATCGGTGGAAGCTCTAGAGGAAAGTTGAAGGAAACACCAACAGAACATGTAAGTGTAACCCAAACCACTAAACCGAGTGAATATAGAGTGTTGAGTGAAACACCTGCAGAACATACGAGTGAGCAACCTACTCAACCACATGCACCTGTAACCAGAAAGGAATATAGCAGACTCCTTACACGGGTCCAAACAATGGAGAAAGAGTTGCAAAATATCTGTAAGTCCATTGCAGAAATCAAAAATTTGCAACTTATTCAACATGATGCATTCCAGGTTCAATTAAGTTCCATGGCATCCCAGTTTAGTCATGCAATCAACTCCTTGGTAAAGCCATCTTCGTCTAATTTACCAACTCCACATCCTACTAATCTGGAGGATAACCCAACTGAGGGGGAGAAGATGGATGAACAAGAAAAATCTACTAGGCGTAAAGGCAAGGAAAAGGTTGTTGACACGGAATTAACTTTATTTTGGGAAAGAAAAAACTAATGGGAGTATTAGTGCAATGTGGAAAGAAAGCAAAGGCAAACTTGAAGATATGTTCAGTCTACAGAAACAATTGTCTTGCACTTGGTTAATTTTTAGAAATCTGGAAAATGTATATATATGATCCAGAATGCACTTTAATATTATTTATCTTTGTATTTTATTTGTATCAGTTGAGTTATCCTCTAGGTATTTGCTTGTCAAACCCTAACAATCAAATAGGGGGAGATTGTAAAGTATAATGAAATGTAATATGTAATGGAGGACATATATAACTCAACTAGGATAAAAGATAAATAATATTAACTCTATACAGGGATCGTGAAATTTGAAGAACAGGCACCAACAAGGATCAAGTCGCTGAAAGAAGTTCATTAACATGATCAAGCCTCAGTGACATAATAAGATGTACAGATGATTCAGTTGAAGGGCCAAAAGATTTCATGTATTTGAAGATATTGCTGCAGGCTAATAAATTGGAATGTAACGAAGGTGTGAAGATCAAGATCAGTGATAGTCACTTGTGAACCAGACCAGTGCACCAAGTGTCAACACATACGGGAAGGATCAACACATTAATTCATAGAAAGAATTGCCAAAGCTTATTGACGATCAAGGACATACATAATATCTCAAGGTATTGTCAAAAGTTAATTTACTCTAAAAATTAAATAAGTAACAGATTAATTAATTATTTATAACAAAATAATTAAATTAATCTGGTACTTGAATTATTTTCTGAGGTGAATTAAAACAACAGAATAAACAGAAGAGATAAAATGAATAGTATCCAAAATCACTATTCATATGAATAGTAACCGAAATCACTATTCACATGAATAGTAACCGAAATCACTATTCATATGAATAGTACTATTCATAAAGTAAGAAACATGTGGGGCCCACATGTTTGATTTTGGAAACTTTGAAAAATCAAAGTTCGGCAGATGTTTGAAAAAGAGAATTGCAGCAGCAGGGAGAAGACAAAAAAAAAAATATACATCATCCCTTACGTAAATATTTGGTTACTATGCAGCATAGTAACTTTAAGAAATCTATAAATAGGCTGCTTGTATTTCATTTCAAAACACACCTCAACACACAACTTTCTCTCTCTCTTAAATATCTTCTCTGTGTAAGCTGCTAGACAGTCCATCTAGTAGGAAAGCCAGCTTAGTCCGCTTTCAGGAAGTGTCGGATAGAAGGTCCTCGTGCCTAAACTATCCTTAGGAGTGTTCGAGTTTTTGAAGCTAATTCGTTGGATTAGAAGTTGTAACACCCCTTGGGTTTTTATCAGTTCAAAGATATTTTCCCAAACCAATTGTTTTATTTCGATTCAGTTGTTGACCTCATTTTTCACATCTCGAAAATCGAAATATTTTTAAATAACGTATTCAACCCCCCTTCTACGGTATTCCGGACCTAACATGGTTTTTATTAAAAAAGTGGAGTGAAGTAGTGGATGTAATAATGTATTTTATTATTAAAAGTTACTATTTACGGTATGTAAAAAATGAGAGTGACGTCCCAAAATAGAAATTATAAAGAAATGAGAGGAACGGAGGGAGTACTACTCGTCCAATGGAGCATTAGAAGTGATACTGCACTACCAGTGTATCAGACGTTCAGATACTTCTTGGAGTATCTGACCTACCACATCGGTATTGGAATGAGAAATGCTAGAATCCCAAAAAAAAATTTCAAAATGGTTC
Organism: Kitagawia praeruptora; assembly: GCA_037693485.1. Taxonomy (NCBI): domain Eukaryota; kingdom Viridiplantae; phylum Streptophyta; class Magnoliopsida; order Apiales; family Apiaceae; genus Kitagawia; species Kitagawia praeruptora. The sequence continues at coordinate 85,569,286 of CM075347.1, read as the reverse complement.
CCAGAAACTTAGTTGACAAATTCTGATTGGATATGTATTTTATAAATAAATAAATTCTCTATGTATTCATATGAGCCCACTAATTAAAATATGTCACTTGGCATTCGAGAAAAATTTCAGGAAACATTTCGGGATCCCTAGCATTGCTCTATTGGAATATATGTCTTTGATATTCCTTTTGGAGTGATGTGTCATCCTAATATGTGAAGTATTTGGTGGGTATTTAGGACTATATTTACTGAATATAAGTATTATAGACATGATTTTGCTGAAAATTAGGTATTTTGATTTATAACTTATTCGATTTGATTGAGTTGATCGGAAAAACATGAAATTCGTACCCAATTATTTAATTTTGATTTAATTTTTTTAATATCAATCAAATATCAAATCTGTTCAGTCGACTTGATGAGCGGGAAGAAGGATTGGATTGATCGATTTGGTCGGATTTGTGTATGATACACAGTGTATCGATGAGCACCCCAAATTGAGAGTATTATAGGTATACTTCGTTTTTTTCATAAAAATTATTTTAAATTTTTTTGTTGACAAAAAAATTTAGATCGAAAAAATATTGTCAGGATACACATTTGTCATCCTGATGTTATTGACACGTATTTTCTTTTTCATCAATAAAATTGGACATTAACCTATAAATTTATATAGAATTATTAAAATTTGTCAATTTTTCAAAACAAATCCCTATTATTAGGGCCAGTTTATTAAATAAAAAAAAAATACTGAATTGGAGGAAATCCGTGATAACATGAATTTGGAAAGAAAAAACGAAACAATAAAGAAACAAAATTATAAAAGACTATGCCTATGTTAAAAGGATTAGATATTAGGGAAATGTTATTTTCATAGCTTTTTTTTTATTTGCAGAACTGTATTTGTAGCATTAGATATTATACATAAAAATGTGTTCAACTTGAGCATTGCTATGTATATCAACTGATTTTTGTCAAGCAATTTTGTCATGATTGTATATATTATTGGAAGATTTAGAATATACGCTATTAATATATGAAATAAATGATTTATCATAATCTCGCCGATGTGATATTTTCTTGATCCGATGACTGTTGTTTAAAAATATATTTCTTAATTAATTCATTTAAATTGTTCCTTTTTTTTCTTTCGTTTTATAGAGAGAATAATATTAGCCTATTAGGACACCAGATGAATAAACACTAATTGTAAATAAATAAATGAAAATTAGATTATTAAAAAATACGCAAATTGTGGCAAAACATGAAACTAAAACAAATAGGATAGTGAGGTGCAAAGTGTGTACGAATCCATGACATTTGTCATGAGGTTGAGAAACCTAGACTAAAGTTTAAAACCTTGTGACGATTTTATTTTATAATATTGGACATTAAACTATTTCCTAAATTATACTTTTTCGTTCCATCCATTTTTTACAATTTTTTTCACCATTTGTCACGCATTTTAAGTTTCCTAAAAAATGTAGTTCCATAACTTATTTTTAAAAAAAATTTAATATACCTATTTTTATAAAAAAAAATCAAAAATAACTTATTGAACTATCTTAAAATGCAGATTCAATTGCATGACAACCACGAGGGACGGAGGGAGGGAGTATTATTATATGAGTAGTGCTACAGGTACCAAATTAGGTACCAAAATTGGGTACCAAATGACATGGCACTAGTTAGTTGTCATTTTAAAATATTCTTATTGGATGGCCCTGGCGGGCCCATTGCAACTATAACCAATTAAAATATAACACATCATTTGGTAACAATTTTTTGGTACCCCACTGGTACCTCTAGCATTTTCCATATTATATAAATATATTTGAAAAAAAGGTTTGACTTTTTCTTAGGAACATACAATACAGGTATTCTTGATCAACGGGCTCTTCTAAGTAGTACTAGTAGTTGTCTTGTTGTTTGTACTTGTCTCCCAGAGTCGTCCGTCCCAGTTGAGGCTTAGCCTCACCCAGATTTACTTTACTTGTACTCCGGAATAACAAACAGATTGCTCTACTACCATATCCGGATAAATCCCCGAATATGCCATTTCTATAGTTGACTTTCCTATATTGTTACTTATATACTTGCCTAGTTCATGTCCATAACTACTTACTTACTAGAATGTCTTCTTGGAGTTGTTTTGTTTGCGTTTTGTTTCTTCTTGTCAACGTAGTAGTAGATTTATGCAATGGAGGAGTTACAAGTAGTTTTGTCCGAAAAGTCGAAAAAACTATTGATATGCCTCTTGATAGTGATGTTTTCAAGCTTCCTCCTGGCTACAATGCTCCTCAACAGGTCTCTCCCCCCTCCTTTCCTTTCCTATTACGATTCCATTTAGGATTTCATCCCCAACTGTACTTGTAACTCCTTGATTTCTTAAGATTGATATTTTGCTGCACTGTGTAGTTTTTAATTTGTGCATTTATTCGATCTTCTCAAGGTACATATTACACAAGGAGATGATCTAGGTAAAGGAGTGATTGTTTCTTGGGTTACAATGGATGAACCCGGTTCTAATACCCTTCTTTATTGGAGTGCAAACACTAAACAAATCGAAAAGGCACGAGGCAGGATTACTACCTATAAATTCTACAATTATACTTCCGGTTACATTCACCATTGCACTATTAATAATCTTAAGGTACATTACATACATTTGTGATTCAATTCTGGTTTGATACCATTCTTCTACAACTGATTATTACTCATAGAGTTGATGTTTGAATATCTTGTAATGAATCAATCTATTTGGAACTCAGCAGATTTTCTTTTAGTAATGGATGTTTTGCAATTGTTTTGGCAGTACGATACAAAGTATTATTATGAGGTTGGAATTGGACACTCTCCCAGAACGTTCTGGTTTATTACTCCTCCTGCTGTTGGACCAGATGTTCCTTACACTTTTGGCCTCATTGGTAAACAAATGAACATTTACTTCTCTCACTTTAGTAGGGTTCAGTAACTTTTATGCTTTTAAAAATGTTGCCTTGACCCAGTGTAGTGTTTTAGCACGAAATTACAGAAAGTGGATACAGATAACTCTAACGCCATACGAGGTTAAGCTAATTGCGCTGATTGTGATGTGTTTGAATTGCAATACAATGTTACTCACTTCCGTAACAATTTTATTTTAGGGGATCTTGGCCAGAGTTACGATTCGAATGTGACACTTACCCACTATGAACTAAATCCAACAAAAGGAAAGACTGTGTTGTTTGTTGGGGATCTCTCCTATGCAGATCAATACCCCGATCATGACAACCGAAGATGGGATACATGGGGAAGGTTCGTTGAGAGGAGTACTGCATATCAACCTTGGATATGGACTGCAGGAAATCACGAGATAGATTTTGCCCCAGAAATTGTAAGGATCAACTGTTTGGTTGCTTAACATTTTCTTTAGTGTGGATGTGTCTAGTACCTTTAACAATTTTTCGTAACTGGTCTTTAAATTGCCTTTTGGGGAATTTGCCAAAGGCTATATCACTGCACCTGACCATAAAATTAACTGCACTTTACTTGTCTTACACATAGCTAATGCATTGCTTATAATTCTTTTTAAGTATTTTCTGAGTACATTATGTGACTCTCTCTTCATAATCTTTTTTGCAGGGTGAAAATAAGCCCTTTAAGCCTTATAGTCATCGTTATCATACCCCTTATAGAGTATCAAACAGCACTGCTCCCTTTTGGTACTCAATCAAGAGAGCTTCAGCATACATCATTGTGTTGTCCTCTTATTCAGCATATGGTAATTGGTACATCCAGTTCAAGTTTCGTTATTCTGAATCATATTATCAAGCCTGGACATATTCCCCGTTTTTCTGAATTGCTTATGCAATATATAAATATTATGCTTGAAGATATTTATTGCTCAATTATAATGAAAAATACTTCCTAAAAAATCATAGCTAAGAAATGCAATAGTTGTGAAGGGGCTTGAGGCAATATCGCCATCAGAGACATGGTCCATGACATTTTCTCAAGTTTTTAATTGAAGTTTTCTGTTATTAATTTTCATATTTTCGTAGGTAAGTACACACCTCAATACAAATGGCTTGAGAAGGAGCTACCAAAAGTCAACAGAAGTGAGACACCGTGGTTGATTGTTCTAATGCATGCTCCCTGGTATAATAGTTACAATTATCACTACATGGAAGGTGAAACAATGAGAGTTATGTATGAGCCATGGTTTGTCAAATACAAAGTTGATGTCGTGTTTGCTGGTCATGTTCATGCATACGAGCGATCAGTAAGTGCACATTCCCACCACTGATTGTGTTTCAAAGTAAATCTTTCTATGGTTAACTTCCATATCCATTTGAAATACTCCCGAGCATCTTTATATCTAAGTGAAGGAATAACATTAGCTGCTTACTTTCTACAGGAACGTGTATCAAACATAGCCTATAACATTGTGAATGGAATTTGCAATCCTGTAAATGACCAATCTGCACCAGTATACATAACTATTGGCGATGGTGGAAATCTTGAAGGATTAGCAACCAAGTAAGATTGACATACATGTTATAACTAGCTCTTCAATATATTTATGAATAAATACTTATATTCAGCATTTTTTTTTATCCAGTATGACAGAGCCACAACCAAAGTACTCAGCTTTCCGAGAGGCCAGCTTTGGGCATGCCACTTTTGATATCAAGAACCGAACCCATGCTTACTATGCTTGGCATAGAAATCAGGATGGATATGCAGTGGAAGCAGATACTGTGTGGTTTGCTAACAGATACTGGCACCAGATTGATGATTCAACTACCTAGTCGCAAATGAACAGATTTCTTATTCAAAAATTGATATATAGGTAAGTCGTTAAATTTCAGTTCTTTGAGTCCACCTTTGGTGGGATAGCTATTTATCCGGTTGGACTTCAGCGATTCAAGCAGTATGCCCAGCCTTGAAAAGTACATGTCATTGAGCAAAGAGGTTTTAAACTTTTAATAAGTATTATCAAAATGGTTTTCATAAGTATTATCGAAATAGATTGCTTGTTATTTAGAATCATACGGTAGTAAGAAATTTATTTCGACAACGTACTGCAGTTAAATTCTAAATGTTATTTAGAATCATACAGTAGTAAGAAATGTACTTTGACAACGCACTGCAGTTAAATTCTAAATTACACATTACACAGTTGTGCAATTCATGCAACCTTTTTTTTTTAATTATTTTTTTTATTACATTTTTTAACAGATACGAATGCATATTTCTAACTCCCACAAACACAAAATAGCGGTACTTGATTCTTTTGCCAAGTATTATTCTCAAAACAAAAGCCGCCTCCCCATTTCTTTTCTTCTCCTGCTTGTTTCAGCCGGGGCTTCCACCGGATTTTCACCGGTGGAAAGCCCCATCCCTATATCTTCTTTCGTTTTCTTGTTTAAAGCTTGGATTTCCCTAAAAATATCTTCCTTTTTAGGATAGATTTGGTCTTGTTTTTCCCGGATTAAAGCTATCAATCCCAAGGAATTGTTGTGGGTCTTGTTCCCAGATCTCAAAAATCGTCTTGGTTCATCGATCTTTAATTTTCGGAGCTGCAAGTTTCCAGTTTGGTTGTATTTGTTTGGGTATTTTAAGGCTTGTTTGTTAGTTTAGTGTATTTGTAAGTTTATTTTTCTTTGTAAGTTCAGTTTGATGTCTCTCTTCGGTGAGAATTTTGGTGTTCTCTCCTTTATTTGTGAGAGTATGATTTCTGATCTAGTGAAACAAGCTTGTAGGATGTTGCATTTATGGTCGAATATTCAAGCAGCAGTAGCCTCAGGTGGAGGTCCAACCGCAGCGAGTACATATAAATATCCATATCTGAGGGGCATTATCATCTTTAACAAATTGCCTGATTATGGATTAATCATTATTTGTTTATGTTTTACGTGTTCGACTATCTTTGTAGATGTCGTATGATTTTTCATTAATGAATGGAATTTTACTCAAAAAAAATAAAATGAAATAATAAAACACAACACTACTGGAAATACCCCCTACAACATCGGTTTTTGACTGATGTTAAAAGTCTGTCAAAACCGATGTCTTTGTCGGTGTAGATAAAGGGGGGTATCTTTAACATCGGTCATAAACCGATGTTAAAGATGCCTATAGACATCGGTTCCTCCGAAGAAACTGATGTTTATCCTACTGTTTAACATCGGTTTATAAATAAGAAATGATGTTTAATACAGGTTTACACATCAGTAAACGTAAAAATATTGATGTCTTTGCATCATATTTAAAGTAATAATGAAGTAGTACAATTTAAAAATTGGTATATGAGGAGGCTTAGGTCAATATAAACATACCACACATAAAAGAAAATTAATCATAGACATCAGATTTTAATAAATAAAGGATGTCTTTCCTCTTGTTTAACATCAGTTTTGATAGGAGAACCGATGTTGAATTATAGATTAGACATCAGCTAAATTAAGGAAGTGATGTTTAATACAATCTTTAACATCAGTTTTTGTAATATAATTGATGTTTAATAGTTCCTTTAACATCCGTTCTTCTTATAAAACAGATGTGTAATACCACCTTTAACATCGGTTTATTACTCAATGCCTGATGTGCTTTGGTCATTTAGACATCCATTTTCTGGTAAAACAGTTGTTCATTTAGACTTTTAACATCAGTTTTAGAGTGACCAAAAATTGAATGTGATGTTAAAATTTAATACATTTTGTCAGTAACCTGCTGATTTTATGCACTAGCCAAGAAAATGAATCCAAAAACAAAACAAACATTCAACATTCAACATTCAACAAATTAAAACCATCCAAGTCATACATTCAATAACCACCAACAAATTAAAACCATCCAAGTCATACATTCAACATACATACCATCCACCTCCAACAAAAACCAAAAGTAACCACCAACAAAATCCAAATCCAACCTCCAACACAAACCAATCCTCCTAGCTAATATCCACGGACTAATTACCAAACTTCTAAAGTATTCATAATAACATCAAAAGTATCACATACGTACGAAGGGATTCAAAAAGTAAATAAAGTGAATTAAAAAGCTGCTGCCTGATCAAATCTTGTCTTCGATGAATGCTGCAGCCTCGAAGCGCACATCATCAAGCTCCTCCATTGTATAAGAATCCCGAGTCTTGGTCGCCCACTGAAAATTGCCACACACAAAAAATAATTAGGATAACCACCAGATACATGCACTATATTTTTTTACAATTAATGATCAACATAAAAAATCAAATACCCTGCTTATAAAAGTCATTTCTTTGTCGAAAATATCTCTTTCATATAGCGCATGACGATGTAACCACATTCATAACCTCCTGGCTATTTAGGCGATCCCTATTTCAGTAATATTAAGTGGTCAATATCTATATATAAACTGCAATAGATAGTAACTTGACCACACATGCAATAGGATATAATTAAATACTTACCACAAGATTTTTTACTACTGGGGTTCTGCACCCTCTTCCCATTTCAGCATTGAAAGATTTTACCGCGCTATATGTATAGATATATCAATGACAGAAATGTCAAAAATATATGCATAAATATATGCCTAAATAATTGAAAAACATATATTACCTTGAAAGTGCTTTTTCTAATGCAGGAAATTTTAGAGGGTGACACAATGGATTGCACAAGTAAATGTCACCATTCCATATTATCACCAAAATCCAGTGTTTACTGTTTTGATTACAAAATATAAGGAAGTTAGACTTTCTGAAAAAATTACCTAAAAGTCGTAACAAAGTTAACATTTACCTCTGATTATGTGGCATTAGGAATAAGCGGTCGGGATTACCCTCTTTCAACCGATTAACAACATAAGATTCAAATTCTTTGTTAAGGGCAAATGTGGCACCAGGATCTCAAAAGGCATACACTTCTAAATCTTCATTCTTCTGGACCAAAGTATGCAAGTATCTAAACGCAAAAAAAAATTGGTATTGCTAATTAGTGTATGCATGAGTGCAGAATGACAAGATTTAAAACAAAAAAATGCTTACGCTATGTATGCACATATTGCAGATTGTCCGAGCATGTCATACTCTAACAAGGCGATTACGTTCTCATGCAATATGTAAATTATTCTCTCAATTCCAAAGACCTCAGGAGCACAAGGAATGGGTATTTAGGTCCCAAAGTCTTTCATGATTGATTTTGCATGTTTGTACAATAACTTGAAGCGACTTGGCACGTTGGGATGTGACTCTGCATCTTTGAATGATTTGACCAGGCCTTGTAGATCAAATGTTGGTACTTTTTTCTTTCTCTGAAAATAAAGATCAAAACGTTTAAAACATATAAACCCAGGTTGTACATAATCTAAGAAAATTTATACATGTGCGTACCGTCTTTGTCATAGTCGGGTAGACTATCAAGTTCCGAGGCCATGCTAACTGTGAGCCAACAGCTTCTTGGACCTTTTCTATTTCACCACGTACTGGTACGGGAACCAAAGCATCTTTTTGGATGATTCCGTCCACTAGAACACGAGCACATCCAGAAGGCATAGGCATTCCATGTATTAATTGATTCATGGAATCCTCTTCCAAGACCATGCCAAATGCAACCTTGTTTTCGATATTGTCCACCGCTAGCTCACATTTTCTTGGAACCTACATTCATAAGAAAAGACGTGTAAAACACTGCAAAAAATGTATGGTCAAGTTACTACTTATTCTTTTACCTTTTTCCCAGTTGGAGGGGTGTCAAAAGGCAAACGCTCATCTTCTTCGAATAATTTTTGTGGAATTATTTTTGGTTCCTGTGTTGCTTCCTGATCATCAGATTTCTGGCAGCTTTCTTTTTCAGAAACTGGAGATATCATCATTGCCTTTAGAGCATCAATCTGCATCTGCATTTCTTGCTTGGTTTTCTCCAACTCCTCATCCCTTTGTCTATCACGAGCTAACAACTCAGCTTTTGTAATTCTCGTTCTTTTCCCTTTGGGCAAATTAAAGTACATCTTAGGAGTGACAAAACCTCCAACCCCTCGAACCCTACCTGAGTGCTCTTCTTTTTTCAACGCCGTGCTTAACACATCTGTAATACCGGACACCTGAAATTCACCCTTTTCCTTTTTTTCCAGCAAATCATCCTGTCAACAACACAAAAAATTACCAAGAAGTCATGTTTCTTTCCAGCTTGTAAATGAAGTAAAATAAAAAACAAATACCAGAAATATGAAAAAAAATGCTTACAATTACGTCAAAAACTTCTTCAACATCTTCATCAATCTTCCCGTCCTTCCGTTTACGAGCTTTCTTCCACATAATCGCTCTATCAGGCCTTTCGCCAGGCTCCACCTTTCCAGCCTTTTCCTGTTTAAAATTTGGAAATATTTAAAATTGATCACACGGTAAAAATTAAAGTAACAATGATAAGTTCTTACTTCCTCTTCCAGTAAACCTTGGTACCCCTTCCTTGCCGTACGATGTGGATACTTGCGCTCCTTCACTCTCTCACTCTGAATTTTACGTAATGGCTGTTGCAAAAAACTACAATAATTAAATACAATTCTATAAGAATAAATAAGAATCGTCTAATTATATACACAAGTCTTGCATACCTGCCAACTCTCAGAGGTCCTCTGTGCAACAAATTTCTTCCAAGGCTCCCTACCCACAAATGCATATTTCTTCGGAGGTTTCCGTAATTGTTTCTTGTCACGAAGATATGGCATCACATATTGAGATGTTAACTTAGTTTTAAACTGTCTCCACTTCACCCCCGCTGACTTTAGCACGTGCGCCTCAATTTCTTCTGGAACTTTAAATGTATCCTAAAAACCAATATACGAGCAAATGGATTAAACATCAAATAGTTTCAAATATTGTACTCTTTCTTAAGCATAAGTATACCTGTTGTGTGTGTCTCAAATGTAAATTTTTTTACCTGAACATCACGCCACAAGTTGTCTTTTAGTTGACGATCCACATTTGGCCAGCTAGAAAAATCAATTGGAATCATATTCCTACCAAGCATCCCCACGTAGGACTCTAACAAGTGCCTAGTCTGTCCTATAGGCTCACCATACATATTGCATCTAACTTTAATTTTCTTCCCCCGAGCCTTTTTCGCCAACACTTTGTACATTCTTGAAACACCTCGCGCATAGCCTTTTTTGGTTGTTTCAGTACTGGTAACTGCTGCTACAGAATCAGTTGGTTGAGGTTCTGTTTCTTGTGCTCTGTTAGGCGGATCACACGGATTCGATGCTATGGCCTCTAGCTGCAACTGATTGGCATCTTCTGAGCACTCTGGGACTTTTTCCTGTGCTACTTTACTCTTTTTCTGCTTCTGCTTCCTAGGTGCCATTTTAATCCTTAAATCTGTAAAAAAAAACAACATAAAACTATTAGATATTGGTATATAAATGAGATGGTCAGTAAAGTCATGCGAAAAAACATGAATAATTCAAAAGGCAAATAAAAGTGAACTAAAAAAGCAACACTGCAAGTAAAGTAAAAATCAACTGCATATATAACATAGTTCAATTAATTAGAGGAAATACATTACAAGGAAGTCAGATTTTAATTATAGATGACAACAGAATGGTTACTACATAGTGCTACATTATTTAGATCACTTTTGAACCCATATTCCCTCAACATTTTCCCTAGCCCTATGCTCCATATCATCTGTGACATCACATGTAGGAATATTACAGCAGAATGGTTGGTGTTCCATGGACGTGTCTCCTAAATCATCTTCATTATAAATATCGTAATAATCTCGAGTAGTGGAGTTCAATACGATGGACCAGGCAGGATCAGCCGGATCTTGAACATAAAACACTTTTTTCACTTGGTCAACAGAAACATATTTATCTTTTTTGTGGCCTTGTCGACTAAAATCCACAAGTGTGAAGCCAAGATCATCCACCTTGATTCCTCTATCATTCGCTGCCCATTTACATAAGAATAAAGGGGCTTTGAAGGCATGGTAATCCAACTCCCATATTTCTAAGATGATGCCGTAGAACGTCATATCACTCTCTACGGGATTTAAATCCCTAGCACTAGAGACTTGGACCGCCTTAGCAACCAAGGAAACACCACTATTTTGAACAACCCTTAAATTATCACGATCTTTTGTGAAGTAGCGAACCCCGTCAACTAGAAAACCTTCGTAAGTCAAAATAGAAAATGATGGTTTGGCAGCCAACCATCTTATCGTTTCCGAAACAGCAGCACGATTCTCCATCAGTTCAGTCCTAACCTACAAAGATTTTCGCAAACTAAATTTCAAAAATCTAATTAATAATATACAGTGAATTACACAACAAAAGAAAATTATAAGAAACTAACTTCTTTCTGAAACCAATTAGCAAACTGTCGATTATGCTCTCCCATGAGCCAATGAACACTTTTCTTTTTTCCTCGGTAAAGTTCGTCGAGATACTCCTTATGCTTTCTAAGAAAATGCATATATCAATTAAACAACCATGAAATATTTACCGATTGAGGATTTTACAAGAGAAAAAACAAAAATTAAGCTTACACTATATAAGGAAGCACTTCAGGATTGTTTAAAAGAACAGTCAAATGCGCCTCATCACGCTCTGCCTCTTCAACTTCCTTCAGTTTCACTATAGACAATGGACCAGAAAGCTTGCTTTGGTCTTTTGGCATACCGGCTGTTTTGCAACTCTCTTTAATAAATTTTGTGCAGAATTCTACCGATTCTTCACCAAGATAACTTTCTGCAATACATCCTTCCGGATAATAATGTTTCGCACATAACTTTTCAGCACTTTATTGAACCGTTCAAATGGATACATCCAAATATAGAACACTGGCCCACATAAACGCAATTCCCGAACTAAGTGAACTATGAGATGTACCATTACATCGAAAAATGAGGAATGAAATACTTTTTCGAGGTCACACAAAGTCAATATCACATCTGATTGCAGTTTATCCAGTTTCGCGACATCTACTACTTTACTACACAAGGTGTTAAAGAAAAAGCACAATCTTATTATTGTGACCCTAACATGTTTTGGAAGAACGGAACGAATTGCAATCGGGAGTAATTGTTGAATGAGGATGTGGCAGTCATGGGATTTCAACCCATACATCTTTAAATCAGCAATGGACACGCAATTTTTAATGTTCGAAGCATGTCCATAGGGAAGCTTCATAGATTGCAATGATGATAGCATTTCTTTTTTTTCAGCCTTTGACAAAGTAAAATCGGAAGGGGGCAAGTAGGTTTTCTTTTCTCCTACTTGTGGAGCTAACTGAGTCCTAACACCCATCTCAATCATATCATTACGAGATGCCTCACTATCTTTTGACTTAAACGGTAGATTTAACAACGTCCCAATCAGATTATCGCACACGTTTTTCTCGATGTGCATAACATCGAGACAATGACGGACATGGTGAAACTTCCAATATTCCAACTCAAAAAATATAGATTTTTTCTTCCATGGACAGTCCACCTTTTTTGACTTCTTCACTTCCTTTCCAAAAGAAAATTTAATTCGCTCCTGTTGCGCTAATACTTCTTCTCCAGAAAGAGGTGGACGTGGATTCCGAAACTCTTGCTCTCCATTAAAAGCTAACTTCTGCCTTCTATACGGATGATAGTTAGGCAGATATCAACGATGACCTTGATAACACATTTTTCTACTATGAGTTAAGTACTTAGCCACGGTATCATCACCACAAATGGGACAACTCATATACCCTTTATTGACACAACCGGACAGATTTGCATATCCAGGAAAGTCATTTATCGTCCACATTAAAATTGCTTTTAAGGTGAAATATGATTTACTATAAGCGTCATACACATTTGGTTCACCTGCTTGCCAAAGCATTTTCAGATCATCAATTAATGGCTCTAAGTATACGTCAATATTATTACCTGGCTCATGTGGACCAGGAATTAATATCGATAACATTATAAACTTCCTCTTCATGCATAACCATGGAGGAAGATTATAAGCTACCAATAGTACCGGCCAACAGCTGTACCTATTCTTCAGGCCATTATTATGTGGGTTTATTCCGTCAGCCGCCAAGGTTAATCTAAGATTTCTCGGATCACTAGCAAAGTCAGGCCATCGATAATCAATATTCCTCCATGAAGGAGAGTCGGCTGGATGTCGCATCTGACCATCATTTGTTCGCTGTTTTGAATGCCAAACAACTGTTCAGCGGTATCAGGAGATTTAAACATTCGTTTAAATCTGGGAATGATCGGGAAGTACCACATCACTTTAGCTGGAATGTTGACCCTAAGTTTACCGTCTTTCCCAACCTTCCAACGAGATGTATGACATTTAGGACACTCAGATGCATTAAGATTTTTACCCCTATATAGTATGCAATCGTTCGGACATGAGTGAAATTTTATATACTCCAGGCCTAAATCAGATAGGGTTTTTTTCGCCTCATATGCACTAGCCGGTAACACGTGATCTTTAGGAAGGAAAGAGCCAACAGAAGAGAGAAGATCAGTGAAGGCAGTATCGCTAACACCAAACCTAGCTTTCCAATTATGTAGTATTAACATTGACTCTAACTTGTTGCACTCACTACCCTTGTACAGAGGTTGTTCAGCATCAGCCACAAACCTCTTGAAGTCATAGGATTCATAGTCACCAGAATTATAAGCCGCTTCACAAACATCAACGGTTTCAGATGGAGCAAATTCATCCTTAGGATGAAATGCACTATTAGCCGATGACCTAACACTTTTAGAACATTGTTCTCCATGCCAAATCCAATCACTATACCCCAAACACCAACCGTTTTCATATAAATGACCCCTGATTACTTTTACATTAAATTGTCTAAAATTAACGCATTTTGTACAAGGGCAAGGTATCTTCTTAGGATCAGTTGCATTTTCTTCTGCAAATATCAAGAAACTCTCGACCCCTATTTCGTATTCTAAAGAATCCCTATCCTTCGAAATCCATGACTTGTCCATATTCATAAGACGACAAGCTACCTACAATATAAATGTAGTTAGATTTAATATGTATATAACTAAGTACTTTGCTAAGCTACATTCATAAGTTAGCAGATTCATAAGCTAGTGTAGATTATAATCTAAGGTTATATTTCATTTTGATTTTAATATTGTAACTTATATATAGTTGTAGTATATATTGACATGAATATCATTACTTTTAAACTAATTCTAATAGGGTACCTCAACCAGCTGCTGAAGCATATAGTTTTCTACATTTCCAACTCTTCCAGACATTTCTTATGGAATTAAAACAAAGCTAATAGTTGTAAACAAAGCTAACAGTTTATACATTTAAAAACAAGTAAGCAAAACACCAAAACCCCAAAAAATAATCAAAACAAAGCTACACACACCCATCATAATAATCAAAATAAAGCTAGGATATAAAAGATAGATGACAAACACCAAGTAATCAAACACCAAAACCCCAAAAAATCACTACTGTATAGAAACCCCAAAAAAATAGATGACAAAAAACATTGGCATATAAAAGATTATACATATAAAAACAAGTATATATACATATGTATTTATACAAGTCAATACATATATATATATATATATATATATATATATATATATATATATATATGCATGCATGCAAAAAAGGCACAAGAACATAACTAGATAGGGTTTAAAATTGAGTAAATTAGGGTTTCTTACTGTGAAGAAAGCTTAGATCGGGTTGTAAATCGAACCAAGGTCCAAGCTCCAAGCTCTGATTCATGCTTTAAATCGTCGGATTCGTGATTATACATATAAAAACAAGTATATATACATATGTATTTATACAAGTCAATACATATATATATATATATATATATATATATATGCATGCAAAAAAGGCACAAGAACATAACTAAATAGGGTTTAAAATTGAGTAAATTAGGGTTTCTTACTGTGAAGAAAGCTTAGATCGGGTTGTAAATCGAACCAAGGTCCAAGCTCCAAGCTCTGATTCATGCTTTAAATCGTCGGATTCGTGCTTAATTGAACCTAAATCAAACTAATTAAGGTAAGAGAGATAGTGAGAACCGGAGATAGTGAGAGAGAGAGAGAGAGAGAGAGAGAGAGAGAGAGAGAGAGGCGAGAGAGAGCTGCGAGAGAGAGAGAGGGGAGGGGGCGGCTGAGAGTGAGAGAGAGAGACCGAGAGTATAGACTTTAGATACAATTAAAATGGGGGGAAGTGATATTATGTTTAAGGAGGGAAGTGAAATTTCGTTAAGGGGGGAAATTGAAAATTTTTTTGTGTATAAAGGGGGAAGGTACAGTGAACGCGTTAGTTTTTATTTTTTAAAAAAGAGATTAGACAACGCTTGTTATTAGAAGTGATGTCTGAAATATGCTTTAACATCGGTAGTGTACCAACCGATGTCTCAAATACTTTTAACATCAGTGACATTTCTAACTGATGTTAAAGGTGTGATGTTATATCTACCAATTCTAGTAGTGCAAATATGTGAAGTGTGAGTATGTAGATAAGATGTTTGACAAAATGTCACAGAGACAAATGAAACCATATAGATCTCTAATGTTCGCACAATGAAGATCAACGCAAAGAACTGTAATGTTGGGTTTGGTTGACATGAATGAATTAGGAGGGAATGGAATGAGATTTTGAACTAAATTATGGTAAAATTTTAATACTTTCCATTCCTTCCGCATTCCATCTCTAACAAAATATATAAGAACTCAAGCATTCCTATTTTGGAAGAAATGCTTCATTCTCCCCCTACCCATTTTCTTCACAAATTTCATCATAGAAATTTTGCACCCATTCATTTTTTTTCAAATCTTCCCTCTAATCTCTATAATTTCCCTTTATTTTTACTCATTTCATTCTATTCTCCCCAACCAAACACAACATAAGTATCGTAATCGCACAATCATAATTGCAATTACTACTCAAAAAACAAGCTCATAAACTCAAGAAACTGATCAATTCAACAAGAACTCAACAAATCAACAGATGAAGATCACGTAATGAGAAAACAATGAAGATTTGACACAAATCAACAGAGAGAATTGAAAAACAAGCGTTAATATGTACTTAGCTGAGAAATGAACTCAATTTTCATGACGGAAGTGATGAAAGCTCTGATACCATATAGAATTGTATTTATTCAGAGTGTAAATGAAGAAGACAAAGTTGAGAGATTAACTTTCTCATTAACAAAACTCAGTTTATATACAAGCCAGTAGCCACCTCACTCAACTCTCCTGCTATCTAGCTAACTTGCTCAATAAGAACATCTCCAATGCTATAAGGTAAACCGGTTAGTTAAAATAATATATAATAATTAGTTATATTATAATAATTAATTATATTATAGATGATAAAAAAGTAATTTTGCTCCAAATGCTGTTACTCCTGTTAACTATATTTGTTAGCTATATTTCAAAAATAATATCTTACTATTATAATTATTGGAGGGAGATGAATTGGATATGGAAAAAGTATAAGTTGGGAAATACTGTATCCAGAGCAAGTTTTTTTATATCCAAAAAAGTTCTTGTGAAAAGACAAAAATGCCCTTATGTTAAATCAAGTCTACCCCCTGCATTCACAAAAATTTTGTCATTTTATTGAAAATTGCTCTGGATATAAAAAACTTACTCTGAATATAGTTTTCCCAATATTAATATAAAGTTGGAGGGAGATAATATGAGCATTTATAGATAATGGTAGTGGATCAATAAATATAGAAGACCAAGTGAGATTATTTAAAATTTTTGTTGCTAACACATTGTGGTTGGAGAAGGCAATTATATATATAGCTTAGCTATATGAAGTGTTAACTAGGATTTAGCTAACAAGTTTGTTTGGGTTGGAGATGCTCTAAAAAGACTAATCTACCCTTACATCTAAATTATACACCCTCTGTCCCCAGGTTCTTTACATTGTGTTTGAACACGGATATCAAGGATAGTGAGTGTAATATTGTTAAAATAAATGAAGTACTGGGTAGAATAGTAATTTTATTGTTAAAATAAGTGAAGTAGTAGGTGTAATAGTGTAAACTGTTGAAGAAGTGGAGTGAAGTAGTGGATGTAATAATAGACATGTTTGGCCAACACATAAAATAAGTTCTTATGAACTTATTTTCGGGTAAAAATTTCATATTTTGATAATTTTTTTAATACAAGTATTTAATGTATGTTTGAGGTTCTATAAGTTGCAAAAAAAAGTTAACTTTTTCAGAAAAAAGTTAGGAATTTCTAACTTTATCTTAAAATAAATCGACTTACTGGAAAATAAGTTCCCCCAAATACCTTCAATATATTTTATTGTTAAAAATTACTATTTTTAGTAATGAAAAAAAATTGGTGAAACGGCCCAAAAAAATATATATAAAGAAATGAGAGGAGGGAAGAAGTATCTAAATTACAAACTATTTCATAGTAGTCCCAATAAATACTATTACAAACTGGTCTTCTTGGCCGGTTGGCCTGAACACTGTTTGCTTAAAGAACCAGCACCCACAAATATCCCAAATAAAATTTTGATATTCCCTCCACCAATATAGTTTTGTTAAAAATTACCACAAAACAAGTTAATAAATAAATTACACTTCTTCATATATAGTGAAAATCTTCATAATACATGATATGGGATCACTTGATCTTGTACTAAATAACGTTTAAAATTTAATTTTCAATATATACAAAAAGAATATAGTAAATGAAAATATAGTATTTGTTTCTCAGTGTTTCACTCTCTTCGTACAAAGAAGAGTTAGATTTCAGAATCGCAAAAGGTTAACGAAACGCAAACAGATACTCCTATGTTGTGTTTGGTTAGGGAGAATGGAATGGAATGGAATGGAATGAGTGAAAATAAAGGGTAACAATGGAGGTATGAGGGAACATTTGAAAATAAAATATGGAAGAACAAAATTTCTATGATGAGATTTGGCAAGAAAATAGATATGAGGGAGAATGGACCATTCCTTCTCAAATTTGGGGGTTTGAACTTTAGTGTAGCTGGTAAGGAATGGAATGATGAAGGAATGAAACTTTTGAAAATATACTCATATTTTAGTTCAAATCTCATTCCATTCCTTCCAAATTCATTCACCCCAACCAAACACAACACTAGTATTTATAACTTTATTTCATCCATGCAATAGATATACGATTATTTCGAGTTAGGCGGATCACGATTTGGGTTAAACCCCATGATCTGCACTTTTGAATTGATCTAAACCGAAATTAAAATATAGTTCGCAGTTTCAATCAGTTACTTTAAAATTTCGCCCATTGTGGATTGGTTTCGGTTTGATCTCAATCCAACCCGCTTTCAATTCGAACTGTACCAATATACATATATTTTAATTTCATATTTATGATTATATAATGTAAAATAATTTTGATGCTAAATCTTATCAATCACCAACTTGTCATACATATCAATCGATTATGTATACTCTCCTTCAAACTTAATGTGAAAATTTTTTGTTTCTATCCTTCTTTGTTACAACTAAATTGATTATCTAATTATTAAACGTAAAATTATTAAATGAATAAACGTAATCATTTGCGAGTGATTTAATTTGTTATGAAACAATGATTTTTTTTATTAATAATGGGTATTTAAATAAATAAAATTTAAATAGAAGAAGTATTATTATATTTCCTAATTTTACTAATCAATCTATATCGTATATCGTGATCTGCCAAAATCCATTAATCTGGATCAACTAAAACTGAACCGAATGAATTGGTTTTGTTGAGTTCATTTGAATTTTTTAAGAATTGCTACTATACGGTTTGGTCACCACAAACAAAATTGGATCACGATCATCACTAGTAGGAATATAAAGGAAACCTTTTTAAATAGAAAATTTATGGAAAAACATCTTAATCGTTTATTGTAATATAATTGAATAAATAAATATAAATGATAAATCTATGATTTTTTAGGTGTATACTTCCTCAGTTCCAATAGATTATTTACCTTTCAGAATAAGGTTTTTAGCACGCATTTTAAGATATATTTTAAGGATGGTTCCATAATTTATTTTTAAAATTTCTATTTTTTTTGTATAAAAATATAATGTATATACTTTTATACAAAAAAAAAAATAAGTTATGGAACTACCCTTAAAATACACCTTAAAATGCGTGTTAAAAAGTGTAAAAAAAAAGGTAAATAATTGGTTGGGACGAAGGGAGTATATAATATCTAATTTATATTGTATATCCATTGCATGTAATTTTAGGGATAAAATATTAACGAATTTTTTTAGTTAAGAAATGACGATTATTTTAATGAGAAAAAGGTTCCTAAAGTTAACCTTTAAAATTATGTGATTTTAATTTTTTGTTTCTTTTTATTTATGAGGGTCCCGTAGAGACATTAATGATTGTAATTTATTGGTTAACTTTAGAAAATCTATATATTATAAATTAGTGGATAGCCCTTACCTAAGGTTTGGTATCCATATTTAGGCTTGGACAAAATTTTGTATTGATTTTGACCCACTGGATAATCCATTTTTAGGTTTGGTATCCATATTACGTTTGGGAAATATCCAAATTCAGTATTTGATCCATTGTTAATTAAAGAAAGTTTGTATAGAAATTTAAATACTATTAATATATTCTCTTAATATTTATGGTAAGATTATTAATGAAAATTTGAATAAATCTTTTCATTTTGGTAAGCTTATTTATACATAATATCACATAATAACAAATATAGAAAATTTAAATAATTTTATCTTTGATTGCATTTGTTATAATATATAAAATAATATTTTATTAATATTATTTTTTCAATATTATTGCCTACCATTTTAAACAATCCCCATCACCCCATGTACCAAAACCCTAAAATACAAATCATGACAAATCACAAATTATTTTCTTGCCAAAAATTATTTCCTTGATAATACAAGCCAAAAATTATTTCCTTGATAATATCAAAAATTGTTAACAAATGATTTTGATTGGTTATAATTATAATGGGCCCGCCAGGGTCATCCAATTAAAATATTCCAAAATGCCAAATAATTATTTCCTTCACAAAACACAAATTATTTTCTTGCCAAACATTATTTCCTTTCTAACAATTGTCAATTTTTCTTGGCAGTTGTTATTGTTAATGCCAAATAATTTGTTATAATTATAATGGGCCCTCTAGGGCCATCCAATTAAAACATTCTTGCCAAAAAAAAATTCCTTGACAAAACACGAATTATTTTGTTTCCAAAAATTATTTCCTTTCTAACAATTGTCAATTATAATTATAATGGGCCCGCCAGGTCTTTCCAATTAAAACATTCTTGCCAAAAATTATTTCCTTCCACAAATTTTAAATTATTTTAAATTTTGTTTAATGATAACAAAATACTTAAATAAATTATTTTAATTTATTTAAACTAAATAAGCAATTTATTTTAATGATTTTGTTTAATTTTGTGAAAAATTATTTTGTTTAATGATGTGTGTCATTTTTCTTGACAGTTCAATAGTTGACTACCAATTTCATTATCCAAATTCTTTTTTTAAAAATAACTATTTTCTTCACAAAACACAAATTATTTTCTTGCCAAACATTATTTCCTTTCTAACAATTGTCAATTTTTCTTGGCAGTTGTTATTATTACATGCCAAATAATTGGTTATAATTATAATGGGTCCGCCAGGCCAACCAATTAAAACGTTCTTTCCAAAAAAAAATTCCTTGACAAAATACGAATTATTTTGTTTCCAAAAATTATTTCCTTTCTAACAATTATCAATTATAATTATAATAGGTCCGCGAGGGCCGTCCAATTAAAACATTCTTGCCAAAAATTATTTCCTTGCATAAATTTTAAATTATTTTAAATTTTGTTTAATGATAACAAATTACTTAAATAAATTATTTTAATTTAATTAAAATAAATAAACAATTTTATTTTAATGATTTTGTTTAATTTTGTGAAAAATTATTTTGTTTAATGATGTGTGTCATTTTTCTTGGCAGTTCAATAGTTGACTACTAATTTCATTATCCAAATTCTTTTTTTAATTTTTAAAATTTTGGTAATATCACTAAATTAAAAATATATTGACATCCGTACTGTTGGATCGTCGATAATTATTAATTAATTTTTAATTACTCCATAGATGACAAAATTGGCATATTCCTAGCTTCAAAGATTTGGCAGAGAGTAATCGGAAAAAAAAAAAGGAAGAAGAAGAGTTTCTTGCTCCCCATTCTGTGATGTCTTAAAATTTATCCACGTGTTTCTGTGTTGTGCGTGTATGTGACTTTAATGTATTTACTTAAAATTTAACTTTAAATTGAGTGAGAACATACTAACTTCTTTTTTTTCCCGTATTATGATTTAATTGTTTTAATTTATTCTTTTTATCTACTACAGTTATAAAACATGATATAGTTGACACTACTAAAATAATGTTCAATTTTTTGATCTTTCTAAAATTGATTATTGTATTAATAATTTGTTATACTAATTGTAATTTAAAATATCAAAACACCTCATGTTCTTTAAGAAATTAACATATTTAACTATTAAAGTAGGCAACTTTTTAGTACTACTATCATATTTCATTTCTACATTATAAAACTACACATAATTTATTAAAATTTAAAATAAAATTTATTTAAATTATGAACTCCCGTGTGCGAAGCACGGGCATTAAACTAGTTATTCTAAAGTTATCTTTAGACCCCATTCAGAGGGCTGTCAAAAAAATTCGGAAAATCCGATATCCGTCCGAAATATCTGTATTCGTATTCGGAAAAAAACGGATATTATCCGTATCCGATTTAAATCGGATATTATCCGTATCCGGATCCGAAGCTTTCAATATCCGACGGATATTATCCGTATTCGTATCCGAAAATATCCGAATCCGAAATTAAGTATATATGATATATAAATATACCATTATACATTTTATTCAGTTTTAAATAGACTAGCATATAATCCCATGCAATACACGATTCTTTTTTAATATTTACAGTTACATAAGTTGTAATGTTATATTATCAAACAAATTTTTAATTTATATTTATTAAGATTTATTGATTTTCATTTTGATTTTTATCAGATAAATTTTAATCTTTTATTGAAGAAAAGAAAGAACTCTTTAATTTGAAAGATTTAGAGACACAATAACCAAATTTGAACATAAGTACATATTTATTATACTTCAAACTATCAATTTACTATTTTTGCCCTATTTTGAGTTCAATAAATCAGATTTAAACTATTTTGGTTAATTTACTTCAACCAAATTAATTTTATATTTTTTGAAAATTTGGGAATATCACTAAATTAGATATATCTTGACATCCGTACGGTTGGATCGTCGAGAAATACTTTTCAAAAAATAGAAACAACAATTCGTGACAAAGCATTAGTTACTAGTATTAGTTAGAATAGAAGTGATCTACTAAGATCTCCAACAAAATTAATTTTTCATTTTTTGAAAATTTGGGAATATCACTAAATTAGATATATCTTGACATCCGTACGGTTGGATCGTCGAGAAATATTTTTCAAAAAATAGAAACAATAATTCGTGACAAATCATTAGTTACTAGTACTAGTTATAATAGAAGTGATATATTAAGATCTCCTACCAAATTAATTTTTTATTTTTTGAAAATTTGGGAATATCACTAAATTAGATATATCTTGACATCCGTACGGTTGGATCGTCGAGAAATATTTTTCAAAAAAATAGAAACAATAATTCGTGACAAAGCATTAGTTATTAGTACTAGTTAGAATAGAAGTGATCTACTAAGATCTACTACCAAATAAATTTTTTATTTTTTGAAAATTTGGGAATATCACTAAATTAGACCTATTGATATTTGATTTAAATTATTAAATTTAATTTTTTATATTTAAATTACATATAAAAATTAAAAGTTATAAAAAAACATGTCTAATAATGTTATAATGTAATGAGTATTAGCAAAAACAAAAAGACAGCTAGACAACTAGACATGTAATCTATCGACTATCAGACGACTTAGTTTGAAAATATCAAAACCATTCGCCATTTCGCCCCAACTTGTAAACAAAAACCCTAATTCCCAAATCGCCGCCTCTCCCAGTCCGGCCGTCCCACGCCGCCTCTCCCAGTCCCACGCCGCCTCTACTAATTCAATACTAAGAAGGTTCGATCTCAACCTTAATTTTTCACTGTTATTCAGTTAATTACTTAATTCCCTTATTTGATTATTAGAATCTTAACTGTTACTACTCTGTTAGAACTTAGATATTGTATGTATTTTAGTATATGAACCGTTAGAGAGTATATGATATGGTATGTTATTTAGTTAATTACCTTATTCGATTATTGTAATCTTCACTTTTATTTAGTTAATTCCCTCTTCTGAATTCAAAATTAATTGTTTTTGCAGATCTAAAGTTTCATTCTTTTAATTCATTAAGAGTTTCTGGCTTTCTGCTTTCGGTCGATGGAACAAGGGTTACAAGGTATAAAATTCTTCATTGTTATTTATTTAATTCCGTCTTCTGAATTCAAAACACCAACAAAGATCTTATTTTATTTGAATTTAACTTTGGTTTGTGCTGTTTCCTTTGTGCTTTATGTGCCTTGTTGAACACCAGACTTAACAGGTTCCCACCGTGACTTCTGACTTAACATTCAATCATGTCATAATGTCAATGTGTGTGTGTGTTGGATTAGCCTGAAGTTTTTTTGTATAATGTATTTTGCTTTGTTATCTTATCTGCTAGTTGAGAAAGCTGGGAACCTTTTATGCAGAATTAACTTGTACCACCAAAAGTAGCTTGTATCTCATTGTTTTAGTATTAAAGTATAAGGCAGTAAAGGTATAAATGTATGTATATATGGCTGGGGAATTCAGATTCAACATTTTGGTTTACTTTGGAGGTTTTAGATAGTGACTTTAAAGGGTTGATTAGCTTTTACATATTTTAAAGTGACTTTAAATTTTAGTATGAAAGAGGCTTTGGTAAAGGTTGCTTACCATCCTTGTCCCTCTCCTTTCCAAGTCCTCTGTCTCTACTGACTTTGTAAAAGAAAAATTAAAAATCCCCTCTGTTTAGAATGGTTAAAAATTAAAAAGGATAAAAATTAAAAATTTTATCCTTTTGTCATATTCACCTTTAGTTTAGAATCGTAGATACTCTGTTTGATCTAACAATGACAGTGAATATGAAATTGCAAAAATGGCAAAGGTGTACACTGCTCTGTATTGTACATGACTTTAGGTGTTATCTGTTGGCCCGTTTCTATTAGAAATAATCAGTTAAAAGATTTTAAAAAACCAAGAACATCAATATATTTAGATATGTGCACCATTTTCTCTACATGACTTGAGCTTTCCTTTCACTCTATCATAGCACAACCCAAAAAGAATTCGGAGATGAGAGAATCAGAAGTTGAGGAAAACATTCCAGGACAGAGAATCACCAGGGTGTCATTTGTTTTGAATTGCTGGTAAACTCTAGATATTAGTTTGGCAAACATTCGAAAAAATCGAGACCTATGCTATACCATCTGAAGTTCTGGACATGTATCACGGTCTAGCCGAGTAACAATCAAACATCACGTTGTCAAGTACTACGTGTGTTCTCACATTTTATATATATCCCAGCTTAGAAGAGATTTCGTTGCTTTCTTGCTTAGTAACGAGATAGGAAATAGAACAGGAAAATATAAATCAAGCCAGGAGACCATCTTAAGAAGCAGGGCTAACAGATTGATTAACCATTTATGCATCTGCTTTTCTTCTGAAAGCTATAACTAAGTGCTTTGGTCATTTGATGTATTTTAATATTTTTTTTTATTATCATGCAACAGGTTTGAAGACATGTATAACGTAGTTGAAGTTCGCAGTTCAAAATGTTCAGAAGTTTGCACAGCAAGGCCAAGCTAAAGCTTTCGGGATTTTGCAATACGTTACTACTCAAGCTGTTCCTGTTCTGTTCATGCTGCACCTGCATCAGTAGAAAAAGGAAAGATAGAGTAGATAAAATATGAATTAGGTTGTTTTTGTAATTGATGATTTGCTTCAAAGAAGTATTAAGTTTGCTTGTTTAGATGACTAATTTGATTTTGATTATGATTTTGATTATTCTGAATTTATCATTTTAATTTGTATTTTTCTGGTAATTTGCAAATTTCAGAAAATTTTATCATTTTTTGAAAGCCGGATTCGGATCCGGATATTATTCGTATCCGGATAATATCCGGCGGATTCGGATACGGATATAGCTTTCCCGGATATTTCCGGATTCCCGAAACATGCCACTGAAAGACTTTGATTGGTACCGCAGTGGGATACGGATTCGGATACGGTTTCGAATTCCCGGATTCGGATTCGGATATAGCTGTATCCGTATCCGTTTTATCCGATTGACAGCCTGAGCCATTCACCCTATTTTAATATTAATCGGGATCTTTTTATTTAGGAAAGTAAACTAACCCATTAATACATATCCTAAGAGCATCTCCAAGGATGAAATCTAAATTTGTTAGCTATAATGCTTATCTAAATGGATTATATAATTTTTTTGCTAACAATGCAAATATACACTCCAATGGTGTTATGTATAATTATGATAAGCTAAAATTATACCTAAAAGTTTTTTTAGTTCAACAAATATATTGAATCATACATGGTTATCTATATTTTTTTTGCTAATGGGTGATGGTTGGAGTGCAATATTTTTTACATATCATCTAAAAGGGCCACCTAGATGACACATGGGGTGACACATAGATATTTTAGCTAATAGTTTTCTACCCTTGGAGATGCTCTAACACGATTAATTTAAGAGTAAAAATATAATACAACACATAATAAAACACTTAAAAGTTTAAAATTAACATAAAGGAACTTGAAAGAACTTTATATTTTTAAATTAAAGAATACCTTATTAATTTTTTGTATGAGAATTCAAAATTATAGAAAAAATATTTAATTTATTTCGGAAGCACTTTAAATGCCTTATTAGTTTATTACATATTTAAAGAATATATATTGAAAAATTATGCTATTTTCATTTATTGTGTTTTTTGCATTTATTTTATTGGAATATTTAATAGAACACTTATTAATATTTTAACTAAATTTGAACCGTTTTTTAGTTTGAGTAATGCTAGTTACCCCAAATTGGTACCCAAATATTGCTCCCAAATGATGTGGTAATGCTTACATGACATGGTGGAAATTTTTGATTGGGTGATTGGTGTGAATGCAGGAGGGTCCACTATTAATACAACCAATTGAATTGCTACATTTGGCATTTGGGAAATGTTTTTGGTACCAATTTGGGGTACCTAGCATTTTCCTTTTAGTTTTTCATCAAACACTTAGAAGAACATGTTATTAATATATTATTAAATTTTTTTAAGGATTCAAAATCATCAAAAAACACGTTCATTTATTTAATGGAACTCTTAAAAAAAATTAAGAGAATACTTATTAATATTGTTGGGATTTATGGGTGATAGCTTAGAGACAACTTAACTAGATTTTATTATGCTTAGTTTATTGTATAGGCTAAGTTGAACATACTGTCACAGCCAGAGTGTGTTCTTGTAACCAAATAATTTACTGTCATAAAACAAATGTACATCTTTGAAGAAGTTCGCTCAAATGTTTAAGCCTCAAGGAGTACATCAGTTCGACAGCAAGAATAAAGTTAACTCGCGAAGCAGTTGACAGCAAGGTTACAAGAAGACGGCATGTTGCAAGTTTATGGCATCATATTATATCTGACAGCAACATTGGTGGGAGACTGAGACAACAACATTCTCACAGATTGACAGCAAGTCTGTAATTCTTGATAGTAACATTGGCGGGGATTCATACTATCATCCAAGGAACATTCTCTTGACAGCAGACTTGGCGGTTAAGGTTACTGTCTCAATGAAATATTTGAATTGGAGATTTATCTCAGTCAAACTCGTGACAGTTTAGATGTTCAAGAAACATATTTGCTGCAAAACTTCAAGGATTGTAGCAGACCTGCAAGACTACGACAAAAGCTTGAGAGATCACAAGACAAAGCTCGTCAATTCAAGAGTATGACAAATCTACATCTACTAGAATTGTAATAGCTTAGTTTAGAAAGTATCCAGATTTCTTTATGTATAATAATAACTCTGATTGTAAAGAAATTTAGGAAAGTCACATGGGTGTGCAAATTTTAAGGAGCTGCCACTTGAAATTGACACCAGTTCCACAACCCATGCGACAGAGATGTTAGAACAGACTAGATTATCTTTTATAGAGAATCATCTCTCATTCTTTTCTGTATCACTTAAGGAAACGAAGCTGGAGAAAACATTATTTTCTCTAGGTTGTAGCAACACTTTGCAAAATAAGTAAAACATTTATTCTGTGAGAAACATCTTGAATAATCACTTGTGTCTGCATTTCTTCTACTGATAGATTAGAATCTTTATTACTGTTGTGGAAGTAAAGATTTAAATTTATCATTATTGCATTCAACCCCCCTTCTGCAATATTCCAGGACCAACAAATATTTTAATTAAATTGAAGTGCTTTTAATTTTTCATTGAACACTAAAAAGATGACGTTATTAGTATTTTAATTAATCTTTTTATAAAAATTCAAAATCATCAAAATAATTATAAAAAAAAAACCTTCCTTTATTCCATGAAATACTTAAAAAAACATTTAAGAGAATAATTTAATAGAATATTTAAAATTAAAGGTTTTCAGAAAGAACACTTAAAAAAACATTTTAATTTTCTAAATTAAAGAATACATTATAATTTTTTTATTAGAACTCAAAATTATAGAAAAAAATAATTTATTTATTTCAAAAATACTTTAATTATCTTTTTAGTTTATTATCTTTTTAAAGAACACTTAACAAAACATTATGTTATTTTGATTTATTATTTTTTTATATTTATTTTATTAAAATATTTAAAAGAACATTTATCAATATTTTAATTAAATTTGAAGTATTTTTTAGATTTTCTTAGAAGACTTTAAGTAACAAGTAATATTTTAATTAATTTTTTTTATAAGAATTCGAAATCATCAAAAAATACGTTATTTTGTTTAATGGAACAATTTTTTTTTTTGCTAAATAGTTTAATGGAACAATTAAAGGAACACGCCTAAGATAATACTTAAATAGAATATTTAAAAGAACTTTTAAAATTAAATTTTTACAAAAAGAACACTTTGAAAGAACGAAATAATTTTTTAAATTGAAGAACACATTATTAATTTTTTTATTAAAATTCAAAATTATAAAATGAAACAATTTAATATTTCAGAAACACTTTAATTGTCTTCTTAGTTTATTCATTTTTCAAAGAACACTTATTGGGAAAAAAATGTTATTGTTATTTATTATATTTATTGTATTTTTTTATTGAAACATTAAAAGAATACTTATTAATATTTTATTTAAATTATAAGGGTTTATTTTTAATGTTTCGTAGAATACTTAAGAAAACACATTATTAGTATGCATTTCGATTAGGGTCGTATTCTATAGTAACAAAAGCACCAAATTATTTTACATGCCATAATCCATCTACGTCATTAAGCTAAGAGCATCTCCAACGGCGTTAGCTAAAAATAATTAGCCAAATTAAATAAAATTTGATTATGTAGAATTTGTCGAATTTGTAAGACATTGTGCTCCGAGGGCTATAATGATGGCTATATTTTAAAAATGGTTGTTATTAATATTTCAAGTTGTTATAATGGAATATATTATTTTTAATATATAAAAAAAATGATGTGGCAATTCATTACATATCTCTAGAGGTTCGACAAATATAGTCAACATCAAGAGATTATCTATAATTATAGACAAGGGTTTTATCTTATTCGAGTGACTAATTTTTTACATAATAAATATAAGTTTTATTTTTGGAAAGCCATGTAGACTATTTGCTAAAGATTTGATATGGTTTGAGATGCTCTAAAGCTAATAAAAAAAGGGGATATTTTAAATGGTACCGTTGTACAATTGGCTTTTTCATTTGGTACCATCCAAATTTTTTTACTTCCAAGTGGCACCGCTGTACTTTTGGCTTCATCCATTTTATATCATTCTGTCAAGAAAACGTTAGTTAGACGTTAGATTATTCTTAATGGTACCACTATACAATTGACTTTTTCATTCGGTGTCATCCTTGATGATTGAAGAGGTGTTGGATAATAAAGAGATAGTGGTTCTGCAACTTAAATATGATGAAGACTTCTATTCTTTAGAAGAGATTGAAAGCATGGATAATCCAACTAAGGCTTTATGACTAAAAGATTCAAGAATATCAAATTCAGAAGAGATAAGTCATACAAGCCACAGGGTCAAACATCTAAGTTCTACAAGGGAAACTCATCCAAGGCTACTGGGAGTGCCACAAGAGGAGGATACAAGACTAGAATGGTGGATAGATCGAAGTTTAGATGCTACAACTGCAATGATCTTGGTCATTTTGCAACTGAGTGCAGAAGGCCGAAACAGAATCAAAGAATGGAGAAAGAGTCTGGAAGTCAGTTTAAGAAAAATCATGGAAGAGCCTACGTGGCTGAAGGAAAATGTTGGGATGACTCTGATGATGAGGAAGAAGAAGAGTTTTTGAACTTAGCCTTCATGGCTAGATCTGATGATGAAGCATCAAGTTCCTTAAATCAGGTACCAGTCTCTCATTCTACTTGATATGTCCAAAATTGAATACAAGCAAACTATTGAAGAATTGAGTGCTGAGATGTTTAATATCCATATTAGTTTATCTGCTGCAAATGAAGAAATTGATAGGTTAACTAAACAGAATGATCACTTAAATCTGAGAATGAAATGCTTTTGCTTAAGAGTAGTCCATTAGATTCATTAGCTCAAGAAAATGAAAGATTGAAAAATGATGTTGCTTGTGCTAAGCAGATAGAAGAATTTTTAAGAAATGAAATTGCTGAGAATGAATTCAAGCTTAAGGCCTTTAGAAATTCTGCTAAGTTAGTTCAGGAATATCATGAGAATCACTATAAGAACCAGAAAGTTGGAGTAGGTTTTGACTATGGTAGAAGACCTGAAA
Source organism: Kitagawia praeruptora (assembly GCA_037693485.1). Lineage (NCBI taxonomy): Eukaryota > Viridiplantae > Streptophyta > Magnoliopsida > Apiales > Apiaceae > Kitagawia > Kitagawia praeruptora. Next base: position 85,539,234 of record CM075347.1, on the reverse strand, counting down.
AGGCAACTATGGTTGATGATTGTTCAGATGGTGATGCTGTCAAACCTCATATCCTCAAGAAGGTTGGCAAACCAAGTTTCAAAACTGTTCAAGTAGAGTTTGATGAGGAATCCTTACTCATCAAACAAGAACTTCTTGATGAAGATGAGTGTATTGACAACACACCTACTGAAGGGAAAGATATTGTCAAGAATCCCGTGACAGAAACTTTGCCAATCAATCTGATAGAATGTTCTAAAGAAGCTGTCAACAAGGATAAATAGAAACTTTTAAAGATACTGTCAAGAGATTGCCTAAGACAGTAACTTTCAAACCTACTGTCAAGACAGCAGGAACAAAAGGTACTGTCATGGGTGACTCGACAGCGGCTTCAGGCCATACTGTTAACACAGATACCTACAAGTCTAAGAATAGGAATGGAAAGCTAGGAATTGATAAGAAAAATGGTTATGCTCATGTTAAGAATGCTCCTAGGAAACTTTGCAATAATTGTGGCTCCTCCCAACACTTAACACATGTTTGTAAGAAACCAATTGAGAACAAGGTTAATGTGACTAAGGTTAGTGGTAACTTACATTGAACCCCCATTATGCAAAGAACTATGAGTGTGTCTAACATTGATTGCATGCCATGTAAAATTACTGCCATGAGCACATGTTTCAATTTACCTATTCTGTCTACTGAAAAATGCTCCTACATGCAAACTGTTGAGACTTCTGAGCCTGTTAATGTTAGTAAAATGGCAGTGCCCACTAAGAAAAAGACAAAGGCTTATTCTAAAACTGAGTGGGTAGCAAAAGGAGTCAAACAAGAAAACTCAAGTGTTGTTTCTAATGTGAATGACGATGATGCAAAATGTGATACTGAGTCTGCAGGACCCAACAAGGATTGGGTACCGGATGCAAATTAAATATCATCTATTTTGTAGGGCAAGAAAAAGAGACAGGTCATGTGGATCATTGATAGTGGATGTTCCAGGCACATGACAGGTGATAAAGCCCTGCTATCACATTATGTTGAGAAAGCTGGCCCAATCATAACCTTTGGAGACAACAACAAAGGTTACACTATGGGATATGGCTGTTTGGAAATTGGCAATGTTGTCATTGAAAATATTGCTCTTGTTGATGGATTGAAGCACAACTACTCAGTGTCAGCCAATTCAGTGATAGAGGATTCAAGGTTGATTTTGATATGATGGTTTGCAATATCTATCACAAGAAGGATGAAAGCCTTTCTTTGAAAAGAGTTAGAAAAGAAAGCTTGTTTGTTGCTGATTTGAATTCAACAAAGAAGGACAAGATCTACTAGTTTTACTGTAAAGCATCAATTGGTGACAGTACACTTTAGCACAAGAAGCTTTCACACCTCAACTTCAAAACTATGAATATGCTGATGAAGAAGGAACTAGTGAGAGGACTACCTCAACAGGAATTCTGTCAAGAAGGACTGTGTGAGGACTGTCTAATGGGAAAATTGAGGAGATCTATACACAAGTCAAAGCAACTGAACACCAATACTGAATCACTCAAGTTGATTCACATGGATCTTTTTGGCCCAGTAAATGTTCAATCTCTAGCCAAAAAGAGATATGCCTTGGTCATGGTGGATGACTACTCAAGGTACACTTGGGTAAGGTTCCTAGAATCTAAGGATGAAGCAGCCCAGAAAATCATTGATCACATAAGAATTCTTGATAGAACCCCATATGCCAAAGTACAAATCTTGAGGAGTGACAATGGTATTGAGTTCAAAATGCTAAACTGGGAAATTTCTGCAAAGATTCAGGAATTGTTCAATATCCACTGCCAGGACACCATAACAGAATGGAGTTGTAGAAAGGAAGAACATGACTCTTATTGAAGCTGCTAGAACTATGTTGAATGATGCAACACTACCAACATATTTTTGGGTAGAAGCTATTAACACAACTTGCTATACTCAAAACAGAACCTTAATCAACAAGACTCATGGAAACATTCCTTACTATCTACTGACATGAAAGAAACCTACTGTCAAATACTTTCATGTATTTGGAAGTAAGTGCTTCATGATGAAAGATAACCATGAAAGGAAAGGAAAGTTTGTTGCTAAAGCTTATGAAAACATTTTCATGGGATATGGATTAAAAAGAACTGCCTACAGAGTCTATGTCATAGAACACAAGGTTATTGAAGAAAGTGCGAATGTCACATTTGATGAAACCAAGTTTCCAAGACTACAAGAAAGATGGTTAGATGTAGCCCCTCGGATTTGAAAATTAAGGAAACTTGGAAGAGGAAGAAATTGTTACTGAAGAGCCCAATGGCACTCAAATTTGAAAGAGATGTTGTCAACACAAATGATGTTATTCAAACTCCATCTCAATCACAGACAATCACAACCAATCATGAAAATGAGGGTGATTCTGGAGATATTAAAGAACATGGAGAAGACCATTGTATTGGTGAATAGTCAATTCCCCAAGGAGGAAGTGATCAAATAGATCAAGATAGAAGCTTACCCAGATTTACAAAAGGGAATAAGGATCACACCTCTGATTTAATCATTGGTAATCCTACCTCAGGTGTAAGGACTAGGAGGAATGTCTCTCCTAACAACATGCTTTTTTGCTTTCTATCTCAAGATGAGCCAAAAATAATTGATGAAGCATTGTTGAATTCTGATTGGGTGATAGATATGCAAGAAGAACTCAACCAGTTTGAAAGAAACATTGTGTGGAAGCTAGTTCCAAGACCAAAAGGGAAATCAGTTATTGATAGAAAATGGATATTTAGAAACAAACTGGATGAAAGTGAAAATGTGACAAGAAATAAGGCAAGGCTGGTAGCTAAAGGTTACTGTCAACAGGAAGGAATAGACTACGATGAACATTTTCACCTGTTGCCATACTTGAAGCTATAAGGATATTTCTGGCCTATGTTGAACACTGTAATTTCAAGGTGTTCCAAATGGATGTCAAAAATGCCTTTCTCAATGGAGAGCTAGAGGAAGAAGTGTACGTAGAACAGCCACCTGGATTTGAAGATGGTGAATTGTATGACTTTGTCTACAAACTGTTCAAAGCACTTTATGGGTTGAAACAAGCCCCTAGAGCTTGGTATGAGCTCTCTCTACCTTTCTAATAGAGAATCAATTTACAAGAGGTGTAGTAGAAAATACACTATTCTATAAGCATCATGGCAAGGACATCATTCTGGTTCAGATATATGTTGATGACATAATTTTTGGTTCTACAAATGAAAAGCTATGTGAAAAGTTTTCATGTCTTATGAGGAACAAGTATGAGATGAGTATGATGAGAGAGCTGTCATTCTTCCTTGGTCTACAAATTCATCAAAAGGATGATGAAATCTTCAAATGTCAACCTAATATGTCAAGGAACTACTCAAGAAGTTCAACTTGGAAGATTCATCACCTGCCAAGACTCTCATATCCACTGCAACCAAATTGGATTTAAATCCAAAAGGGAAGAAAGTGGACTCTAGTGTTTATAGAGGCATAGTTGGATCTCTACTATATTTAACTGCTAGCAAACTAGACATAATATTTGCTACATGTCTCTGTGCAAGGTTTCAAGCTGATCCAAAGGAGTCACACTTGATTGTTATCAAGAGAATCTTTAGATATCTAAAAGGCACGCCAAATTTAGGCTTTTGGTATCCTAAAGACACTGAATTTGATCTAGTTGGATATTCTGATTCAGACTATGCCGGTTGCAAGATTGAAAGAAAAAGCACAACATGTATTTGTCAATTTCTTGGTGGAAGATTGGTATCATGACTCAGCAAGAAGCAACATTCTGTATCTACATCAACTGCAAAAGCTGAATACATTACAGTTGGAAGTTGCTGTGCACAAATTTTATGGATGAAGAATCAGCTATTGGATTATGGTCTAGAGTTATCTAACATTCCTATCTACTATGATAACACTAGTACCATAGCCATCTTAGAAAATCCTGTTCAACACTCCAGGACAAAACACATTTATATCAGACTACATCACTTTATAAGGGAACATGTTGAAAAAGGAATTGTGAAGCTATTCTACATTCCCACAGAAAAGCAACTTGCAGACATATTCACAAAGCCACTCGAAGAAGCCACCTTCAACAGGTTGGTAAGTGAATTGGGAATGCTAAATCTGGTATGTTAATTTGCTAGTTTTTACATTGTCCAATTATTATGCAGCTCGTGACAGTTTCCTTTGAAGTTGTTGTCATGAGAAGTCACTGTCATTATACTTGCTACATGTTTTGACAGCCTGTTTGCTATATCTATGCTTATCTGAATTCACTACGCCATAGATGGCCTATTGCAACCTTTTGGGCACCGTGTTACCATCTTGGATGTTACCATAGCTATGAAAATTTTGACCTATCGCAACCTTTTGATTGTGATGTTTCCAAAGCCACAAAAGTATGTTACTTTAGTTATAAAAGGTGTTACAGTGGGCAACACCATGAGGTGTGTTACCACAGAGTATTCATTAACAAAATTTTTATTTAATTTAAAATTAATGATTTAATAATTATTTGACTTTAAAAATAATTAATTTTAAAAAAATCATTGAAATAATCATTTTAAAACGTAATATTCCATCAAATAATTAAATTATTGATTTTTCATAAATATTAAATTTTGTTTATAAATTTCAAATAAAAAGGTTTTAAAATAAAGTAATATCCAAACATTACTAAATTTTAACTAAATTCATTAAAAGTTTAATAAAGAAAACTAAGTTATGTATAAGTTGTGCATTATTACAAAATTATGAAAACAATAGATTTAATAATTATATTTTAATTTCAAGAAATTAAAATAAACCGATAATATTTACAAAAATAAAAAAAGAAAGTAAATGAGTGTACTGCGCAGAGCTGAAAACACACGAGCGGCAAAAAAAAACACGAGCGCCAAAATGAAAAATTAGAATTGGGGGAAAGTATACTTCACTAGGGTTCACTCATTCTCTCAAAACACGAGCCTCTCTTTCATACTTCACTTCTCACTTTCATTCTCTCAAAATGAAAAACCGAATTCAGCCGCTCTCAAAATAATTGGCCTCTCTCATAAGAAGTTTAGGGTTCAATTAGGGTTCTCTCGCCTCTCTCATAAGAAGTTTAGGGTTTAATTAGGGTTCGAACTGGTCAATCGAAGCTTGGTTCTACGATTTCAATCATGGTTCGACCTTTGTTCAATTAAGGTATAGATCCTTCTTTATATGCTTCGATTTATGTATACTCTTTGTTGCATGCTTCGATTTATGCTCTGTGTTGCATGTTTCGATTTATGCCTCTCTCTTTATGTATCTCTCCCCCCACTCTCTCTCCCTCTTTCTGTCTCTCTCTTTGTGTCTCTCTCTCCATCTCTGTCTCATTCTCCATCTCTCTAGCCCTCAGTCTCTATTTTTTCTCGATTATTGTATATATTCCTTTTATGTGGATGTTGATTTATGCGCAAAATCTGTGATAATTTGAATAATGTATTGTTGTTGAAATAATATAATCTGTGATACTTGTTGTTGTATATGTGTCGTGTTACTCGAATTTGTGTATTGTATTACATACAAGGGTCGATTTTGTTTATCGATTTTTGTATAAATTTCTTATTTATTCTGATTACATATTTATGTTGATTTATGCCTAAATCTATGATATTTTGGTCAAATTTTAATCTGTGATTTATGTATGACTTATGTCGCGATGTGTCTCGCTATCTTAGTCTCTTTCGTATCTCTGTCATATATATTATTTGCTGCTGCTGCTTAAAAACTATCTCAACTGTATAACTAATAGTTAAAAAACCCCCTATGTTATTTAGTAGTTAGGTTTAAGCTCATGTACATAAATCTCATAATTATTTGTATAATTAGTTAGTTATTAATAGGTATTTATTTGCTTAGGTTGGCCGAAATAAACACCTTGACTACTTTTTTTATATTAATAGAGTTGTGCTTGATAAATGTAGTGATGGACAATGAGGAAAACACGTGGATAAAACTTCCAAAGTTTAGTAACGGCTATATTAGCGGGGTAAAGGCTTTTATAAAAAATGCAGTTTCTAGATTCGCTGTAGGTGATGAAATAACGTGTCCTTGCAAGAAATGTAAAAATGACAAGTGGTATCGTCAAGATGTAATATACGAGCATCTCATCTACAATGGTCCATCTTCATTGTACATGGAATGGATGTGCGAGGTTTCTCGACATAGGAGTGATGAAGATATGGATTGTGAGGCTGGTATAGACTTTGGAGATACTCTAGGTGACATGTTGCAACGTACCCATGGAATGCAGAATGGTGAAGGTGAGCACACTGAAGTACCAAATGCCAAGCCTAATAAATTTGATCGCCATATTGAAGACGAAAAACAACCATTATATCCTAGTTGTTCGAAGTTTTCGCGATTAAGTTTTATCCTTAGGCTTTATTCTTTAAAATGTATACATGGGATTACGAAGGCTGCATTCGGAGATCTACTAGAGTTGATGAGAGAGGCTTTTCCAGAGGCCCACATACCTTTATCTTTTAATGCCGCAAAAAATATCATTAGAGATTTATGTCTAGATTACCAAAAAATACATGCATGCCCAAACGATTGCATGTTATATTGGGCAGAAAACAAAGATGCAGATGTTTGTAAAACTTGTGGTGTTTCGAGATGGGAAGTAGTGGAAAGGAAAGGTAACAGTGATGATGATGAAGAGAAGGTAATTCGCAAGGTTCCGGTAAAAGTTATGCGTTATTTTTCGCTAAAACCAAGGCTGCAAAGGTTGTTTTTGTCGAAGGAGTATTCTGCACTTATGTTATGGCATGCCGTGGGATGAAAAACTGACGAAAATCTTAGACATCCAGCAGATGCCGAGGCATGGAAGGCTATGGATGCTAGGTATCCTGATTTTTCGATAGAAAAGAGAAATATCAGACTTGGTTTGGCCTCAGATGGATTGAGTCCTTTCCGTACTATGAGTACAACTCACTCAACATGGCCTATTGTATTGGTTAACTACAACCTGCCACCTTGGCTATGCATGAAGCCTGAAAATTTGATTCTTTCAACAATCATCCCCGGTCCAAAATCTCCAAACGACAACATTGATGTATTTATGCAGCCTTTAATTGAAGAGTTGAAAGAATTATGGGATCTAGGTGTAGAAACTTACGATGCCTTGTCTAATCAAAATTTTAGGCTACGTGCAAGTGTGTTGTGGACCATTAGCGATTTTTCGGGATATGCAATGCTATCCGGTTGGAGCACAAATGGTAAATTGGCATGTCCCACATGCCATTATGAGACATCTTCAATGTACTTGAAACATAGTAAAAAAATGTGCTATATGAACCATATAAAATTTCTATGTCCGGAGCACAAGTGGAGGTTCGATAAGAGAAGGTTCAATGGTGAAGTTGAAATGGGACAGGTTCCACCCCCTTTAAGTGGAACATATATACTTGATTTATTGTCCGGCTATGCAAATGAATTTGGAAAGGACAAAAGCAAGAAAACAAGCAAACGGGGTGTAAAGCGTTAAAGGGATTCCCCTTTAAAAAAAAGTCAATATTTTTCAATTTACCATATTGGAGGCACAATTTATTGCGACACAACCTTGATTGTATGCATATCGAGAAAAATGTATGTGACATACTTTGTTGAATATTGGCGGTAAGACAAAAGGCCATTTGAGTGCTCGTTTGGATTTACAAGAAATGGGGATCAGGAAGGTCCTTCATCCTGTTAAATCAAGTGATGGAAAATACCTTGAGATTAGGGCTGCTATTTTTGACATGACAAACCAAGAGAAGGAAATATTCTATTCAGTATTGGAGAAGGCTAAACTGCCATACGGTTGTGTAGCTAATATCAGTCGATATGTTCACACGAAGGAAAGGACAATCTCGGGGTATAAGAGCCATGATGCTCATTTTCTTCTGCACTACTTGTTACAATTTGCAGTGAAAAAAACATTGAAATATGAGGTTGCACTACCTTTGATAAGACTTAGTGCATTTCTAAGAAATCTTTGGAGCAAAGTATTTAATTTGGCTGACCTGAATAGGCTAGAACAAGAAATTGTTGAAATTCTTTGCCATTTTGAGATGATATTTCCATCAGCTTTCTTTGACATAATGATTCACTTGCTGGTTCATTTGTGCAAGAAAATCGAATATGGGGGACCTGCACACCTGAGATGCATGTGGCCAATTGAGCATTATCTAGCTAAATTAAAATCTTATGTGCGCAACAGGTCTAAACCTGAGGGTTCCATTGCTGAAGGCTACCTAGCAGAAGAATGCTTGACGTTCTGTTCAAGATTCTTAAACGGGGATGCAGTACCTAAATTTGAAAGTTGTCCACAAAAGATGGAATATCCAATTGGTACAAGAAGAAATAAAGATGGAAAACCTATTCATCTCAACGAATCTCAATGGATTGCATGTCATCGTTACATTCTATTCAATTCTGGTAACAAGGACATCGAGACTTTGATCGAGTAAGATTTATGTTATAATTTATTTTAATAAGAATTAGAATGTTTATTTGTTTAATAATATTAACTAAGTAATTATTGTAGGGAACATCGAGCTTTAATTGATGGTCATCCAATATCGAAAAAATATAAAAGAGAGAGGGCACACACCGAAGACTTCTAGAAGTGGTTGAAGGAAGAGGTTCGAAAAAAAAAAAGACATTTCCAAAGAGCTAGAACTCCTTGCAATGGGACCTAATCGAGCAGCTAAGAGGTTTACGGGATATGTTATTAATGGGTATAGATTCTATACAAAATACAAAGATGCTAGGTGTACAACACAGAATAGTGGTGTATTTCTGTCTTTCTTAACCACCAGCTTTGCAAGTTCAAAATATCAGAATCCAAATGTTGGTGTTGTCGATTACTACGGATCGATTGAAGAAATCCTCGAAATCGATTATTGGGGAGATTTTACCGTGGTTCTATTTATGTGTTGTCGGTACCGTGCAGAAAAGGATTTGTATGACCTAACACGAGTCAATTTTAATAGACTGGTTCAAAAATCTGATTCGTATGTTCTGGCTTCACAAGTACAACAAGTATTTTATATTGAAGATCTGACTAACAAGATGTATCATAATGTTATCAAGAGACTGCCAAAGGACTGGTGTGATGTCGAAGGTGAAAATGGGAACGAGGATGATTTCATTGATCCGATTATAAATGATATTCAACATGGTCATGGAATTGGAAATCAAGTTAGCGATGTGAGCTGGTCTAGAGAAGATGTACCTGCAACAAAAATTATCATTCTTCCAAAAGTAGTCAATGAAACTGTCTAGTATTTTTTAAGGAGTTTTTCCTCTTAATGTAACAAATGTATTACCTGCCTTTTAATGCGGGGAATTGCTTCTTTTTGGATTACTTTTTATTGTGTTAAGTTCTTCTCAATTAAGTCCATTCTTCTTAATTATTAGTATTTTTTATTAGTGATTTACTGCATTTTGATTTACTGCATTTTAATTTTTATTAGTGATTTACTGCATTTTTATTAGTTAATTTACATTCTTTTGCTAGACTACTTTTAAATTGATCAGTTGTTGCTTTTAAATTGATTCTTATTTTTTTTTTGTACTGGTTCTAATGTAAGTTTCTTTTTTTTTTTTAGGATGATAGAGAAGCGCATCAATCTCAGAATTTACCACGTGGGAAAATTTCAGAATACAGAATATGTTGGTGGAAAAGAGTGTGTGCTAAGTAACTTAGATTCTTAATGCTTTTTTTTACACAGTGCTGATGGACCATGTTAAAGATGAGCTTAAGTATACTGAAATTGGAGGAATTTACGCAAGAGATGGTAATCAGCAAGAGGGATGGAAAATGGTGGCGAATGATCAAGACTTGCTTGAATTAAGTAAAAATGGTGACCACATAGATCTTTATGTTGATAACACTATTGATACTAGGTTCGAGCCATTACAGCAAATGCAACCGTTTGTAGTCATACGGCCAAGGCCAAATGTGTTTGAAGGTATTATACTTTTTTAGTTATATACTTTTATTAATACATATTATTAATTCTTTTATGAGAGTTCTGACATTTGTTGGTGTATTAACAATTTAATTCTATTGTTGCAGCGACCAAACAAGTGAAACGTCAGTTTGTGACCACTCATCAGTTACAACAGCAAAAAAGAAATAAGAACTCCACTAAAGTCTACACTCCTAGGAAGTCAGCATGGCTAAATAATGCACAAGTCATAATTCCAAATCAAGTTAAGGGTACTCGGAAGCCGGCACTTTTAAAAAATCAACGTGATGGCAGGGGTGAAGCCGAAGTCACTAGTGCTAGGAAGTCGGCACGCCTGGTTGGTGCTAGACCAGAAATCATTGATGCAGCCGTCAAGCAGAAGCCAAAGTTAGTTGAAGAGAAAAGTGCTTAGAAGTCGGTATTGATCAAAAATCCACAAGGCATTGATGAAAATGTTCGAAGGAAATTGGATTTACATAATCCAATAGATGAAGGTGAAGACGTAGATGAAGGTGAAGATATAGATGGAGATGAAAATATGGATGAGAATGACATTGAGGTTAGATAACAAAAATCAATACAAAGATGTAGCCTAATTGATGTTCCACATATATTGCTATTTCACTAACTATATGTTTCTTTTAATTACGCACGTGCATGATATTGTTCTACCACCTCCCCCACCACTTCCACCTGCATCATCTCAAATAAAACTGATGAATCTTATGAAATGATTAAATTTCAAAATATGCAGAGAAACAGAGAAAAGCTTATAGAACTAGGGGTGCCTGAATTAGCAGTTAGTCTTCCAGGTGTATTCAAAAAGGGCAAAGGAAAAAGTAAAGGGACACAACAGATTGGAGACGGGGATGAATATGTTCAAGAAAGTGAGGAACACGGCGAAGATGATGCTTCCGAAATTCTGCCAAAGGTGCATCTTATCTACTATGTAGCGAGTTAATTAAAATTTTAATCATAGTACTAATTCAATTTATTTTTCAGAAAACCCGAAAAGTGAAGAAAAACAAGCTTCTTAATGGACCAACTACTCGTTCACGATCTAATGTTGTGACTACAACTGAAAAGGGTTCCACTCAGAATGATAAGAATGAGGCGGCAAATTCAGGTATGGTGGAACCTGCAAAAACACAGTTACCATGTGGTCTAGGTAGGACTTAGATCAATGGCGGATTATCTTGCTATGCGGGAACGCAAACAAAAAGAAGCTGCATCAGTGATTGTAACTGGAAGTAGAACTAAAAATGACGAAGTTCCGGAAACTGACCTGCCAGACATTGAAGACGTTGAAATGGAAGAAGTTGAAGCAGGTTTATCTTCGTTTACTTAAATCATTTTTATGGTATTCCTTTGTGAAACAAGGCAATTACATAATAGTGTTTTGATTTAACTTTTTATATGTTTTAAACCCGGTACTTAAGTCAAAGTTTCCAAGAGATTACGAGGGAAAACGAGGATGGATAAAGTACATACAAGGCCGTTTGAGAAAAGGGTTGTCATCTCCATGAATAAAAAGGGCCAGCATGTTTCAGATTTTGATAAAAATGTTTCAGAATTGAGTCGCTTTCTGGGGACACTAAAGAGGTGTGTGCCACTGACTTATGCATCTTGGGAACATGTTCCTGAAAGTCTAAAGAATACCTTGTGGAATTATGTCAAGGTAATCAATAAATTTGAACTAGCTTCATGTAAATAATGTTGGTCAGATAGCATTTTAGACTAAATTATTCCGTTTTATATTTGATTTATATGTAAGCAACGCTATATTATTCCCGAGGAATTAAAAAAATGGTCATGGAAGACAATTCAACAGAGTTGGAAGGGGTACAAGAGTCGAATAAAGAGCAATCATTATACTGCATATGCAACTGATGAGGAGAGGCTAGAAAATAAGCTGGATGACATTCACTTGAGGAATTTAAGCTGCTCTTGAAATTTTGGGGAGATCCTGATATTCAGGTATAATTATAACTTTAAAAAGGTGTTATTTTCTAAAGGTTTACCATTTGTCCAATTTTCAGTGTCATAAACTAGTGCTCTTTTTTCATGTTTTTTTGCAGACGAAGGCTGAAAGAAATGCTAAAAGTCGTCGTGAATACACAGACACACACATTGTTGGTCCCAAACTATTTTCTCAAATTGAATACAAGATGGTAAGTTCCTGAAAATTTATTATCAATCCTTTTGCGAGTCAAAAATTATAAAATTACTCAGGATTGTCAAAAAATAAAATGTCAATCTTTTTTAGAGTCGTGAATTATAGTTAAGAAAGTTGCTTCTCTTTAATTTAATATAAATATGTGAAAATGGATTCTCTTTAATTTAATTTAATTTAAATCATCTAGTTGCTAAGCTAAGCCTCCACTGAGATCTTTGACCATATGACAGATTTTGATCGATTAGTTTATGTAATTAAATTTATGTATGAATTATATCTCAATACAGTAGTATAAGTAGAGACACTTTCAGTTTACAAGTTTTTATCTAGTAGTTTATAGTTTAAATTAAATGCTTATTTCTTTCCATCTAGGATTGTGTCATGCATCTTAAGTTTCTGTTCATAAAGATTGGCAGGATTTATTCATTCCTGGTGTGTGCAGGTTCAGGACAAGCAGCTAGATGACAAGCAACCAGATGACAAGCAGCCAGATGACCAGCAGCCAGATGACGACCTATTTTTCGCAAAGATTTTTGCCAAAACTCGTAAGCGCAAGCCTGGACGAAAATACCAATATAATCTTGATGTGATGCAGTTCAGAATTGTAAGTAACAATTCATCTTTACAGTCCATGTTTCATCTTTACAGTCCATTTTCATTTTCCTATATTGACTTAGATTTATTTTCTAGGATACAATTAACAAGAAACTCCAATCATCAGAAGGGCTTGATGGTCTTGAGGAACTAGTTTCGGGTGCAAAAAAATCTCATGGTCGAGGTTGGCTTATAGAAAGACATGATCCGAAGTGTCTCAAAACTTCTACTCAAGCTTCAGCTCCAGCTCCAGCCGATTCATACGTGCAAGAGCTGACAAAAAATACGGCAGGAAGTTGTTGTCAAAGTAGAAGCAAAGGTAAACCAGAAGGTCTGCGCTGAAGTGGATGGCAAGATCAATCGGAAGGTCCAGGACAACTTGACATTGGTCCTAAAAAAATTAGTTGAAGCAAACCCCACTCTGAATATTAATATTGGTGAAATTTGTCCGACGATTTCCAGTGACATAGCAGGTAATGCTACTCCTATGACCGGTGGACCTATGTCTTAGACTTCTATTGCTTTGGATAGTATCGTTTTGTTAAAAATGAATATGCTATCTTCTAGTACTTGTCTATTTTAGTTTATGTATAAAACTGCTGGTGGATTTGATGTAGTTGCTGGTGGATTTGAATTGTTGTTGGTTTGGATTTGATGTAGTTGCTTTTGGATTTGAATTGTTGTTGGTTTGTTTTATGGGAATTCAATATTCTGCTGGTGCATTTTTATTTTGTTACATTTATGGAGTTACAATAGGTATAATGTGTGTTGCAATATGTAATATTAGGTATTGCAGTAGGTAATATTATGTGTTACAATAGGCCTTGCAGGTGGGCCCCACCCAGAAGTGGGTCCCACAGTTGCCCATGTCCAAATTTGTATCATCTTTTGTAACACACAAACTATGTTGCTATAGAGTGTTTAAGATGTTGCTATAGAGGTTTTTGGTAACCACATTTGCTATGTTACCTTAGGCTGTTTTTTTATGTTACCTTAGATATCTATAGTTACTGCTGAGAACCTAACACAGCTGAAGTGTTACCATAGCCCTATTTTGGCCTATGGAAACTTCAAACAGGGGTCTATGGTAACACAGTTTTGGGGTTGCAATATGCAATCTATGGCGTAGTGATTGCATGCCTGTCTTAATTATAAGTAGTTAGTTGTTGTGAGACGATGACTTAATTGATTTCTTAGTTCGAGAGTAATTAGTCAAGAAAATTTGATTTGACTGGTCATATTTGCTTAATATTGTTGGGTTAGTGTGTAACACTGCTCTTAATTGATTTATGTGGTAGTTGTATGGGTATTCAAAACTGTTGACCATTAGTCTTACCAGTGTGCCTATAATTGAACCTTAGGCCATAATAGGTTTCATTCATAAGAAGAACAATGGAGAACAAAGTAGGAATCGAATACAAACCAAAAATTAAGTGTGAACCATCTCATGAGGAAGAGATTGAATGTCTGTTCGATCAACTTGAAGAGATCCTCGAAGAGGATGAGGGGAAGTAGAAAGATGCTAAGGCCACAGAGGAGGCAAAGTGGCTCAAACAAGATGAAGAACTGCAAGCTCTTCTCAAGAAAGAAGGGCAAACAGAAGAAGAAGTCAGCAAGGAAATAGAAGAAATACTTTTTAATGTTTTCAAAGAAAAGAAAGATTAATTGTATTTCTCTATTTATTTCCTAATGATATTAATGAAAATTTGATCTTAAGTTCTTCTATGTTCTTTACTTGCTTGGTGTTTGATGTGTTAATTGACTGATCATATTTATGTACATGAACAAATTCATGATTAGATTGATTATACGTTACATGTTAACTTTTAATTAAGTGCATTAATGAAACCCTATTAATATTTCTGTCAAATGATTTTTTCGCACAAGTCACTGTCAAGGAAAGTTACTGTCACAAGGCTTACTGTGACAGGTAACCTCCTGATAGTAGGAAAAACATTCTATCATGAGTATCTAAAGGTGCTGTCGTTAAAGTACTTAATGATGACAGTAAGTTTTGGCACCAATGTAACTGTGAAGCAAAAACCTACTGTCATCCCTCAAAGTCAATGACAAATTTATTCCAGCGCACAGGTTACTGTCAAAAGTAGTGGACCGTTATGAATTGACATTTTCACAGCCACGTCTATAGACAATAAAGTAACTGCCCTACGTGACACAATTAATGGGGTAAATTGGTTAAGACACGAAGTTATTTTCCCCTTTTTAAGTAAATCGTTTGAACTTCTCTTATATCCAACAGCTAATCAAACAAAGCATTAAACACAAAATAAACTCTAAACCCTTCTCAACTCAAAAAGCTTAATCTCTCTATCTCTTATTTTCAACTACAAAAATGGCACCCAAATAGTCAGTCTCTCAAACTAACTACGATGGTATCTTCTCTCCAAATAATGCTGGTGAAGACTTTAGAGGGCTTGTATCATTTTTGAACAAGTCCTATCTAGGTCATGTTATTACCTTAACTCCTGTTCTATACTTAGACAGGACTGAGACGTTTGGAGAATAGCAAGTGCTCAGGGCACTGGTGATGATGAGTCAATCAAGTTCACAGTCAATGACAAAACTCACACTCTCACCATCAACACTCTCACCATCAAGGGCATAAATGAAGCCTTGGGAATCGTGCTCCAAGAAAGTGAAACTTTCAAGGAGATGGTAGATGATGATACCCTAAGGAGATTTTTCTTAAAGATTGGGTATTCAGGACCTAAACTTGAAGAAAACACAGAAAAGTGGTACCCTACATGGGAAATGGACAGGAAGCACTTGAGAAAAGAATGGAGTATGATAATTGATGCAATGGTGAAGGTGTTCTCAACCAAGACTACTGGCTGGAATGGGATACATGCATACATCAAGAAGCTCACTCACTCTGTTGTCCATGGTTACAAGGTGGATGTTGGAAAGCTGATAATGGCATAACTCAGAGCTGTCATAGGCAAAAAAGTAATTATTTATCCTCGTTTTCTTACAATGTGTATTAATTCTGTATGTGGTGTTAATGAGAATGCCTCCAACACAGAGGACTGCTCCGTTTTGAAAAAGAACACACACACACAACTCTCACCTCACAAGATTTGAACTCACATATTCCACTCTGTTTCACAGACTTTATGGTTATCAAGAGCCCAAACTTGATTTTCCATTACCCACTGGGTACACCACTTTTTCACTAGAGGATGAAGCTGGATTAGACCCAAATTCAGCTAACCCAAATACAATTCCATACATTCCACCTAGGAACTTTAGACTACCAAAAGCCCAGAAAGTAGCCATACAAGAATCCAAGAAAAGACCCCTGGAAATTGGTGTTGGTGGTAGTACTGAGAGTGTTGAGGGAGTTCTTGCACCTGGTGCAGCAAATAAGGATGGTAGTGAAAGTGAACCCATATTAGTTCCTTCTGAGCCTAAGAAGAAGAGAGCTAGAAGAACCAAAACTGCTGTCAGCCACCCTACTATCTCCCAAAAGACTGTAGAGGTTAACAGGTAATCAAACACACAACCCTGGAGGTTCCTTCTCAACAAGGGGCTTCTATTGAAACTGGCCTGTCTCCCAAGGTATCCTGTAAAGAGCCTGCACAACCTCATGAACTCACTCATGAGGAGCCATCACTTGCAGATACACACATGGAGTTAGGGCACAGTGAGCAAACTACCTCTACTTTTGATGTTCCACATATTACCCCTGTGGAACATCCAGAAATCCCTTCTGTACCTTCATCTTCTTCCTTCCCTGCTACATCTTTTGTTTCTTCTTCACAACCTAGAGAGGGAGACAATCCCAACCCTTCAGGTTTTGATTATCCATCTTCTATCATGGACGAGCCCCCATCCAGTGGTCCACAAGAACCCATTGCTCAAAGTAAAATGGATACCACTCTCTTAAACACAGAGCTAGAACAAGGTGGATCTCTACCCAGATATTCAAACAACCAACACCTTGTTCGAACTCCATAAAACAACTAACCCAAGGGAAGTTGTTGTCACAGCCTCAGATTTTGTCAAGGACACAACCAAAGTTGCTGTCACATTTCCAGATAACAATAACATTTTGGATAAAGAAGATGTCACCTCCAGTCAGCCTGATCAAGGCACAGTTCTTGTTGAAGATGTTTTTTTTATGATGATCTGCCAATCTCTTCTATGTTCAAGGTAAAATCTAAACCTTCTCTTTCAATGTATGTAAGTACTGTTCATACCCATACATCTAGGATGAGTGAGGGAGAGAAAAATAAAAGAAAGATAAAAGAAAAGAAAGATAAATGAAAAGAAATGTGAGCATAAAAATGAGAGGCAGCCAAATGAGCTGGCAAAAGGAGAGGGACTTGAGCATGTCCAGAATTAAATTGAGAGAAACCCTTCAATTCAGGCTCTAGGCCTTGAGAGTTCAACTGTGAGGAGTGATGAGATCACTCAGAAAAATAATGAGAGTGTGAGAAACCCCTTGGCCTCTTTGCCCCAATCTTTTCCTTTAACTCCAAGAAGGTTAAGATCAAGGTTGCAATCCCTTGAGGACAGATGTGCATGTATGGAAGCTAACCTTGACAATCTGTCCACCATGTTAGCTGCTGGTTTTGCTGAGATCGAAGACACCCTTCTATCATTTTCTACCCTTCTTGGTGCTGTCAACTTAACTAATGGGGAGAAAGTGATAGATCAGAATATCTCACAAGAGAAACAAGGTGGAACTACAAGCCAGGGGGTCTGGGAGAAAGGGGAGCAACTACAAATTGAAACGAAGCTACCAATAAGGGGGAAGATATTGCAGAACAGGGAGAAAGAAATTTTGGAGAAGAATTGAAATCTAAGGGAGCTGGTGAATTCTTTGAACATGAAATGGGTGGTGAGCAAGTACTGATGTCTAAGGAGATATTGGAAGAATTATAGATGACTCAGAAATCCAATAGACCTGTACAAATTAGAGAGACAACTCCTGAAACCCAGGAAACTCCACTTCAAAAGTTATGGAGAGAACAGACATAACAGAACAAGCTTGGAAAAGGTAAAGAGACGTTGCCTGAATATGTGTCATTGGATATTGTGTGAACTGAAGGAACAGAGTTTACCCATGAAGAAGATGAAATAATAATGGTTGACTACATGGAGAGCACTTTGAACAACAAAGATGAAGAGTTCAGTATGGTGGTTGAGAGTGTCAAAAAAGAGACAGAAGCAGTCTTCTCTAAACTTCCAACACTGTTGAAGGACAAAATCATAAGTGTCTCTGTGAAAATCAATGAGAAGAAAGATGGGTTGTTGATGTGTACTTAGACACCAGAATCTCAATATTCATCACAATGCAACTACTGCAAAGTATGTCAGCCAGAGTACTGAATGTCATGGCATCCAAAGTAAAGGCAAACACAGCCTTTAATGAAATTCTACAATCACAAATCCAGGAGCTAATCAAAGAGAAAGTGCCAGAAGTATGTTTGAATCCATTCTGCGTCTACTACAGTTCAGCTACAAAGACAAGAAAGAGGTTTGCCCACATGAACCTAAAAGGCACGATAATGGAGTCAGACAAAGTTATGGTAGTGCTGAAACAGTTCCTCAAATCCAGAGTTATAAGCAAGGAGAAATTCAAAGCTGTCAAAGTTATTCACACCTTATTGGTAAAGAGAGATGAGAATCTCAGCTCAATGATAAAGAACTTAATTGATGAAGCAAATGCCAAAAGAGGTTAAAAGAGTGGAAGCTATGTTTATGATGACACTCTTGATGATGGGGATGAAAATGATGGAATTGGAGGATTTGGAGTAGCTAAAAAAGTTGGTGGAGCAATTGCTGAGATTGTTGGAAATTAAGCCCAGGAGGAAACAAAGGAAAAAACTCCCAAAACTGATAAGAAAGATGCTGGTGCTACAGATGAAAGGGAGAGAGACATTCTTGAAGCTCTGGAGGCAAACATCTTGAGAAATGCAATTGACAACATCAATGCTGAAAAAGATACTATCAATAAAGAAGTTGTCGAAGAAGTAGAAGCTGCTGTCATGAAAGTTACTGTCATGTAGGAGACTGAAGATACTGTCAAGAGCTTAAATGAAGATACTATCAAATGTGATGTTGCCAAGGCAACCAAACCTAAAAGGATAAAAAGAAAGGCAAAAGCCTGGTTCACTAGACAAGTATCTGAAGAAGAAAGAACTCAAAGAGCAAAGAAGGGCAAGACAATGTCCTCAGGAAAGGAAAAAGCCAATTCGAAATAGACGTGAAAACAGTTTTGAATTGATGAGAGAAAAGGCTCAAAAAACAATTATGAGTATAGAAGTGAAGCAGATGCCAACAATGAAGCTTCTCCATATACTCTTTGGGAAGGTAGAGCTAGACTCATGAAAATTGAAAAGGACTTCACTATGGTAATTGATTCAAGAGTAGCTACAAGTGAAGGTAAAGAGAGACCTGGAAAGGTGAGGCGCACAGTTGAATACTTTGTGTTGGAAATAATGGTGGAGCTTCTGAAAAGTTATGACAATGTTTCGAGCAAAGTCATGGAACACATCCAGAGATACCATGATGACAGGTATGCAGAATTCTATGATTATTATAGTGACTGGCGAGCGCATGATGATGTTGATATTGCTGTCAGCTCAGATGAAGAAAAACTTTGTCATGACTATGATTGGGCAGAAATAGATTCTCATTATACAAAAGCAGCAATGGCTTCTTATGAAGCATAAGAAGCATCCAAGTCTGCTAGAAAACCACCCAAGCCTGCTGATGAAATAGAAGATCAACTGAAAGAAAAATGCAAGAAGCTCAACAAGCTGAATAGTGAAGAACCAAATTAACAGCCTTGTGTACTGGACACACCTCTCAGAATAAAAAATGGGAAAGAAGAAATCTATGTAGATAGCTTTCACAAGCTGAGGACCAGTGTACTAAAAAGTCTATACTAGAAAGTTGTTGGATCATCTCACAAGCTAGAAATGTTATGTGCCTGGGAACTTGAGGTGATTTTTGATCAAAGAAGAGGTGAAGATCCAAAACTAGATAGAAACAGGAGAGTATCTTTAAATGCTTTTCCTGGCAGAAGATTCAAGATTGATAGAGACACACTGAAATTCAAAAAATACACCTATGATCATGAAACTTGGTTTGATCTGAATGATGTAAAGATGATCTCTTCTCATCAAATCAGACAGTACATTGATGAGATAGAAGATGATGTTGTATCTTTTGAAGTAAAGGACTTAGTGCAAAATCTCAAAGTAAGCTTAGAAGAAGCTCTAAAAAGAGAGGAAGAAGCCAGACAGGAAAGGAAAGGAAAGCTCAATAACAACTTAAGTAAACTTCTATATCTGCTCAACCTAGATGAGTACTTGTTTTAATAGCTAGATGATTGTCCCGTGTAATGCTTAATGCGTGGAAATGTTCTAGATCCCTTTCATAATTATCAGAAATAAAGTTTTAACTATTCTGATCTATGTTAGTTAAGTTGTCAGCATACCTTAATTGTAAATTTGTTGTCATTGTCCATAAAAACAAATTGGGGGAGATTGTTGGGATTTATGGGTGATAGCTTAGATACAACTTAACTAGATTTTATTATACTTAGTTTATTGTATAGGCTAAGTAGAACATACAGTCACAGCCAGAGTGTGTTCTTGTAATCAAATAATTTACTATCATAAAATAAATGTACATCTTGGAAGAAGTTCACTCAAATGTTCAAGCCTCAAGGAGTACATCAGTTCGACAGCAAGAATAAAGTTAATTGTCAAAGCAGTTGACAGCAAGGTTACAAAAAGGCAGCATGTTGCAAGTTTATGACAGTGGATTATATATGACAGCAACATTGGTGGAAGCCTGAGACAGCAACATTCTCACAGCTTGATAGCAAGTCTGGAATTCCTAACAACAACAATGGCGGGGATTCATACGTACTGTCATCCAATGAACATTCTCTTGAGAGCAGACTTGGCGGTTAAGGTTACCGTCTCAATGGAATATTTGAATTTGGGATTTATCTCAGTCAAACCCGTGACAGTTTAGATGTTCAAGAAACAGATTTGGAGAAGTCATCCACGATTACCAATGCATATCTTTTCCTAGACAAATGAAAGGCATATGATGTAGCCTATTTGTATTTCGAGGATACAACTCAACTTAAACAAGATTGTAATAGTAAATAGTATATAGACTGTCACAAGGAATCTCAGAATGTATTATCTATCAGAAGAAAAAGATCAAGGTCAATCTACAGACTTGGGGAATTACTACATTGAAAGAAGCTCAGTCAACTGATCAAGCCTCAGTGGAGTATTCGTTAATAAGTGGATTCATTTAAAGTGACAGAGATTTCAAAGGTGACAGAGACAGTACAGAAGATTAAAGAGAGAAAGGAGAAAAGAAAAGGAACCAGATTTTAAAGTCAATATATGAAGAACAGTCATTGCGGTTAGTCACTCATGAACCAGACAGTACATCGAGTGTCAACATTAAACAGTGGTTATTCGTCATTAACTTCAGTGGTTCAAGCTATCAAGACTGGTATGTGAAAGAATCATTGTGCAAGCAACAGAAGTGCTAAATTAATTAACCGTAATGATTTTACTATCAAGTGGACTGGCTACGAGGAAAAAGAATTATCATAAAGAAATTCTAAGTGATATTTTCTTAATGTTGAAACCCCGGTTAGAATTGTTGTATTTTTTGCTAAGCAAAAAGAGTCCGGTTTCACATCCTCAAGAGACCGCAGCTTACACCTGGACGGATTATGAGAAAATAGAATTATCACAAAAATATGGAAAGTGATATATTCTTAAAGCTGGAACCCCGGTTGGAATTGATATATTTTTTGTTAAGCAAAAGGAGTCCGGTTCCAGACGCTCAGGTAACCGCAGTTTAGAGTTTAAGTATAATTTTATATTAATAAATATTTTATTTATTTAGAAAATTATATTTATAAATATCTAATAATATTAGATATTTATTTTTATAATTTCTAGATTAAAATAATTATTTATTAATTAAAGATTATAAGCTGTGCGGGTTAAAAATCAATTTTACGGAGTCTAAAATTAAAACGTGGCCAGGAGACTTAATTGATAAAGCAGATGGGTTCATAAACAACCAAGGAATTAAACAAGTAAAACTACTTGTCGGCTGAAGAAACAAAGGGTGGCAGAGTGTCATAATGAAAGTTATAGAAGACTGTCATAATGAAGTTTATTGGAACTGTCATAATGAAGACTGTCATAATGAAGTTTATTGGAACTGTCATAATGATAACTGTCATAGTGAAGTTTAGTGAAACTGTCATAATGAAACTATCATGATGAAGAGTGTCATAGTGGAAACAATCATAATGGAACTGCCATGATGCTGACTGTCATAGTGGAACTGTCATGATGCTGACTGTCATAATTGGAACTGTCATGATGGACTTAACAGCAACTGTCATAGCAGCCTGGAAAGTGTCATAGAGGCTCATGAAACTGTCATAAGGAACTGTCATAATAGTGTTAATGTTGGACATTATGACAGTTGGATGTTTTGGTTATAAAAGAGACAGAAGCTTCACAGACACACACAGAACACATACACGCATATACAAAGAAAGAAAAAGAAGCTCAATATCATATCTCTCTCTCATCTTTCAAGCTCAAATAAATTCCCATAAATTCTTAAGTTCTTTGTTTCAAAAATTGTATCCATTAGAACTTAATTATTTGTGACTCTTGTGTAATACTAGCGAATTAAGTTTCCTAGTTCTTGAATTGATATCTTGATTTTTATTAACTAAATTAGAAAAGTTCATGTTGAATTTTCTAATTAGTTATTAATTTCTTGATAATCACTTGTACTGATTTTGTAACACCCATCAAGTTAATATATTGTTATATTCAACTTGAAATTTGTGTTATTTTATTCCGCACAAATTTGTTTGAATTAAATTTTATTTAAAGGACAAATTTGGAGAAAATGATATAGATTGTATTCAACCCCCCCTTCTACAATCTTATCGGACCTAACAATTGGCATCAGAGCCTATTGATTGATACACAAATCAAGATCCTATTTTTATTCAATCAAAAATTTATCTCTAAAAATTCATCATGTCTTCAAAAGCCATTGTTAAGATTCCCATATTTAATAAAGATAACTATGATATGTGGAAAAATAAAATGGAGTTGTTTCTTGATGTTACAAATCCAAAATATTTGTGGGTTTTGAAAAATGGACCAAAAATTCCTATGGTTCATGAAGAACAAGTTGTTACTGATGGAGCTGTTACAACACCTGCTAGAACCTATGAAAAGGATCCTAAGCTATTTTCTGATGATGAAAAGGAGGATGCTGGATTGGACAAAAATCTGAGACTCATTCTAATAGATTCCCTGGATGCTGTAATGTATAGCCATGTGATGAATTGTAAAACTGCTAAGCACATCTGGGAAACTATTGAGACTATTAATGAAGGAACTGATGAAGTCAGGGAAAACAGACTTCAAATTTTGACCTCTGAATATGAACACTTTAGAGCTGGCCCCAATGAAGGCATTCAGGAAGTGTTCGAAAGGTATAACAAAATAATCAACAACTTGCAAGTTCATGGCAAGCAATATACCCAGAAGGAGATCAACATGAAGTTTTTACTGACTATGCCTACTCACCTGGAGCATAGAATAACTGCCATCAGAGAATCCAGAGATTTAAATAAGATTACTCTTGACAGGCTGTTTGGTGTTCTGGAGACCTATGAGTTGGAACAAGAACAGCAGAAAGAGATTTCTGGCAAAGGCAGAGTGGCAAGTTCTTCTACAGCTCTAGTAGCTGAGGTTCCTAAGGAAGTGGAAGCTAAAGTTGTTCAACCTAAAAGCTTCACCAAGGAACAAACTGAAGTTGAACATGGACAAACTCCAGCTACTCAGGATGGTAGTGAATTCTATTCACTAGAAGAGCTGGATCAATTAGAAGATGAGTCAATGGCAATGATGGTGAGGCAATTCAGTAATTTCAGATTCAGGCGAAATCCAAAGTTCAGGTTTAAGTCTAATAGCAGATTCCAAAGAGGAGGTTCTTCATCCTCTAGTAACAAGGGAGGATACAAAACTGGAACAGTTGACAGAAGCAAGATCCGTTGCTTCAACTGTAATGAGTTGGGACACTTTGCTACTGAGTGTAAAAAACCCAATCAAGCACAGAAAAAGGACTATGCTTCTGAAAAGAAGAAAACTGGAAGAGCTTATGTAGCTGCCGGTAAAAGCTGGGATGACACAGACAGCGAAGATGAAGAATATGGAAACTTTGCGCTGGTGGCAAATGCTGAAACATCAACTCGTTATACTACACCGGTAATTCTTACTGACGCTGAGTTGATTGATAGCTTATATAATTCCATGGGTAATGCAAAGAAACAAATTGAAAGAATAACTCTGTTGAACACTAATCTTGAAAATGAAGTGTTAGAACTAAAAAAGGTGCCTGATAATCAAGATCAACAAATAAAAGAAATAGCTCGACTTAATTACAGAGAAAAGTCGATTTCAGAATACATGCATAAACAAATTGCTAAAGTTGCTGAACAAGAAACTAGGATTAGAGAACTTGAAACACAGATTAGAGCTTGTTATAATTCTGTTAAAGTTTCCAAAGAGCACTTCAACAAACAAGCTAGAGAACAAACTGTAGGAATAGGGTTTGGTTACAAAGAAGCTGTTGGTTCTTTGAGCAATCATTCTGCTAATCCTATTCCTGCTAAAGAAAGAGGTATACCACACGTTCTCAAGAATGTTGAAAAACCCATGTTTAAAGAATCTGTTTCTGAACCACCAAACATGTATTCTATTGTGATTCAAGAAGAAATGAAAAATGAGGACAGTGCTAATGGCATAGTCCTTGATAATGATAAATCTGTTAGGACACCTACAACCAAAAATGTTAAATCTAATAAGGTTGTTTCTATGAAACCAGTGAAGTTTGTTCCCAGTTCATCTAAAATTGAGTTAGGTGATAACAAGTTGGAGCAGAATGATAACATGTCTAACATGAATACCATGCCTGTTATTGATACTTCTCATAAAGCATGTGGTGTTGTCAATTGTATGTCTTGTGCTTTTAATGTAATGTCTGCTTACTTTAATGGTAATCATGCATGTTCTAATAAGACTGCTCCTCGACAACACATGAACAGGAATAATAATGTTAGATCAAAGACTGCTAGTCTTCCTCATGGTAGGAGAGAGACATTTGTACCTAAGCCTAAACAAAGTTTTACTAAGGCTGTTTACAAGGTCAAATGTCCAGTGAATGAAACAAGTGTTATTGCTGGTAAACAAACATGGATACCCAAAATGAAACAAAAGATTGTAAAATCTGTTTATAGGGTAAAATGCTTGTTGACTAATGGTAAAATTGGTGTTAAGGTGAAAAATGTTGTTTTGCCTGACAAAGGCCAATTCTTTAAATATTCTGGACCCAATCAAATTTGGGTTCCGAAGAAGGTTTAATCCATTTGTCATTGCAGGGTGTTGAACCGGTTGAACGAGTAACCTGGATCTTGGACAGTGGATGTTCAAGGCATATGACTGGTGACAGAACCCTGCTGACAAATGTGGTGGAGAAGGCCGGCCCAGTAGTTACCTTTGGAGATAACAGCAAAGGTAGAACTGATGGATATGGCAGACTTGAAGCTGGAAATGTTATCATTGATGAAGTCTCTTTTGTGAAAGGACTTGAGCACAATTTCCTCAGTGTCAGTCAATTCTGTGATAAAGGATATGAAGTTTATTTCAACAAAAAGAATTGTCTAATTTCACACAAAAGACATGAAAAGCCACATCTTACAGGAGTCAGAAAAGGAAACTTGTACGTAGCCAATATGAACACTGGAAGCAATGAAGAAATCAACTGCTTCTATTCTAAAGCATCCATAGATGAAAGCTGGCTATGGCACAAGAAACTTTCTCATCTTAATTTCAAGACAATGAATTCTCTAGTTAAAAGAGAATTGGTGAGAGGTTTTCCTTCAATGGAATTCACTCAAGAAGGACTGTGTGATGCATGTCAAAAAGGCAAGCTAAAAAGGGCAAGTCACAGGAGCACTGACACATCTTCAATAACTGAACCATTACAATTACTTCATATGGATTTGTTTGGTCCAGTTAATATGATGTCTATGTCAAGGAAGAGATATGCTCTAGTGATCGTTGATGATTTTTCAAAATACACATGGGTCCTGTTTTTGAATTCTAAAGATGAGACTCCACAACTGGTGATTGATCACATCAAATTAATTGAGCGAGATTCTACGTATCCAGTGAGAGCTATAAGATCAGACAATGGAACTGAATTCAAGAATGCAGTTCTAAATGACTTCTGCACTGAGAAGGGTATAACTAGACAATATTCAGCACCAAGAACTCCTCAGCAAAATGGAGTAGTGGAAAGAAAGAATAGAACCTTGATTGAAGCTGCACGTACTATGTTAAGTGAATCAAGGCTTCCATTGTACTTTTGGGCTGAAGCTGTCAACACTGCTTGCTATACCCAGAATCGAACTCTAATAAATAAAGACCATATGAAGACACCCTATGAAATTATGGCTGATAAGAAACCATCACTCAAATACTTTCATGTATTTGGGGCAAAATGCTTTGTGCTTAAAGAAGGTGATGATCAAGGTGGTAAATTCGATACCAAAGCATTTGAAGCAATTTTTATTGGTTATTCAATGAGGGCATACAGGGTGTATGTGATTGATGAACAGAAGATGATGGAAAGTGTCAACGTAACATTTGATGACACTAAACTCCCTAGTATCCAAACTGAGGATCCATCTGAAAAGCTATCTTTCGATGACATGACAGATACAGATTCAGATGATGACAATGCACCTGAGATTTTTGCTGATGCTAATGACAACAATGATAATAATGATGATGATCAGGGTAATGGTGATGAAAACAATGATAATAATGAAGATACCCCTGACACTCCTGAACAATCATCTAGTCAACCTGGCAACAACTCAGGGGGAGACAATGAAGGGTCAACTGGTCACACACAACATCACAATGAAGAACAAGGCGAATCATCAAGATCTAATCTTCCCAGACAGATTGTTTGGAATAGAGCTCATCCTTTTGAGCTGATTATTGGTGATCCAGATGTTGGTGTCAAAACTAGAAGTGCTACTCAAAATCAATGTAACTATTCAGGGTTTCTGTCTGAAATGGAACCTAAGAAAACTGAGGAAGCTCTTTCTGATCCTGATTGGGTGATTGCTATGCAAGATGAACTCAATCAATTCAAACAACAAGAAGTATGGAAGCTGGTACCCAGACCCAAAGACAGGAAAGTGGTTGACACAAGGTGGGTATTCAGAAATAAGCTAGATGAAGATGGTACAGTGACAAGAAATAAAGCAAGACTGGTAGCAAAGGGTTATTCACAAGCTGAAGGAATTGATTATGATGAAACATATGCACCAGTGGCAAGACTTGAGGCTATCAGAATATTCTTGGCATTCGCAGCATTCTCAAACTTTAAGGTTTATCAAATGGATGTCAAGAGTGCTTTTTTGAATGGTAAGCTAGATGAAGAGGTATATGTAGAACAGCCCCCTGGCTTTGAAGATCCAGAATTATTGGATTATGTCTACTTTCTCTTCAAAGCTATCTATGGTCTTAAGCAAGCGCCAAGAAAATGGTATGACACTCTCTCTGAATTTTTACTTGAAAATGGTTTTGTTAGAGGTGTCATAGACAAAACTCTCTTCACAAAGAAACATAAGAATGATACGATACTAGTCCAAATATATGTGGATGATATAATATTCGGGTCTACTAATGATCTTCTTTGCAAGAAATTTGCTAAGTTAATGCAGGGTAAATTTGAAATGAGCATGATGGGTGAGCTGAAGTTCTTTCTTGGATTGCAAGTAAGTCAAAGGACAGATGGGATATTTATCTGTCAATCCAAGTATGTCAAAGAGCTTCTCAAGAAATATCAAATGGAGGACTCATCTTCAACAAGAACACCATCATCTACAGCTGTTAAATTTGGAGCATGTGAAAATTCTGCTAAGGTAGATATCACAAGCTACAGAGGTATGATAGGCTCATTACTTTACCTTACTGCAAGTAGACCAGATATTATGCATGCTACATGTTTGTGTGCAAGGTTCCAATCGGATCCTAAAGATGTTCATCTCATTGCTGTTAAACGAATCTTGAGATATCTTAAGGGTACGCCTAACTTAGGCATATGGTACCCTAAAGATTCTGGTTTTAATCTTGTTGGATATACAGATTCAGATTATGCAGGAAGTGTTGTAGATAGGAAAAGCACCTCTGGGAGTTGTCAATTCCTAGGTGGCAGGTTGGTTTCCTGGTACAGCAAGAAGCAACAAACAGTTTCCAACTCAACAGCTGAAGCTGAATACATAGCTGCTGGAAGCTGTTGTGCTCAGATCTTGTGGATTAGGAATCAGCTACGGGACTATGGCTTTGTACTTGACAAAATTCCTATCTTGTGTGACAATACAAGTGCCATAGCAATCTCCAACAATCCTGTGCAGCATACGAGAACAAAGCACATCGATATCAGGTATCATTTTATTCGAGAGCATGTCATGAATGGTACCGTGGAGTTACATTTTGTACCCACGGAAGAACAAACAACAGATATTTTTACTAAGTCTCTTGACGAATCCACATTCACCAGAATTGTTGGTGAATTGGGTATGTTAAATAGTCCTAGTAATTAAACTAGTTAATATCTGAGGTTTGCTCTTTAATAATTTATAAGTGATTACTTTGTTAATATTTGTTATTAAAATCACTTGTATAATTATTTTATCAACTTATCTTCTTGCTTGTTAATTCTTAAATCATTGTCATTATCTTCTTAATATATTCCTACTTACTTCTTTTAATTTTAGAATATTTTAATTTTCTTTAAAAATATTTTTCTCAAATTTTACAAGATGAAATTAGTGAGAAATCTATTTTTGTTGAAAATTACTTTTGAATATTTGTGTTGATTTAATAAGTCATATTTTCTTTTTAAATAGATTTCTATAAGAAAGTTATTTTATTAAGAAAATATATAGATTTATTAATTTACTACAAATATTTATGTAAATAGTTAATAGTTTATTTAATATTTTGTAGTGTTTGTCCTTTTGTTATTAATGTTTGATTTCGTAAAAAGGATAACCTATGGTATTTTTATTATTTTCTATTTAGCTATTTTTAAGTAATTTTATTGTTGTAATTATTTTTATAAATTATTTTCTTTTATTTCTAATATTCTGTAAATATTATTAATATAGTTATTTTTGAATAATAATAAAAATAAATAAATAAATAAATAAAAAATCGTAATTTTCTTTTCTTTTTAGTTTTTATTTAATTTTATTTTTATGTATATTTTTTCTTATTTTTGTATATTATTTTTCATGTGTATATAAATAGTTTGTATAGTTTTTCAGTTTAGTCACTATACTTGCAAAACTTACAAACAGGTCACTGTATTTGGTTCTTTTGTTGTTATTCTGTTTGACACACACATAACCTGCAGTTTTAATTCTAATTCTTTGTTGTGTTGTTGTTGTTGACATATTTTATTATATAAGACCATTGTTGGTATCAAAATGGTATATGTCAATTCAATTGTTTAGGAACTAACGTTTGATTTTCAGGTTCTAACAATTGGAAGACAAGACCTAACAAGTGTTAACAAGTGGTAACAGTTGGTATCTAACATACAGGATCTAAAACATGATAAAATAGTTTTGTTTGTAGTGGTTTAAACATTAACATTCATTAATTTGATTAATATTTATTGTTAATTGGATTTTTGTTTATGTTTTTGTTTAGTAAAACCGACTCAATCTCTTTATATTTCCTAACTCAAAATCTCTTTCTATAGTTGTGATTGCTTACATTGTAAATCTTTTGAAATCACAACTGTATATCATTCTATCTCTATATGCTCATATTCTGTGATGCAGGTTCATCTACATGTAATTTTGTTTTCTCACATGTTTAGTCATAAGGTTGTAAACCCAACAACTTTTATCCCAGATTACAGTCAAACTCAAACACATTCTATCTTACACCCTAAAAGGAAGTAACCTATCAGACTAGAGGTCACCAGGGAGTAACTGCACGTGATGCAGCAAATAAGGATGTGTGGGATATTCAGTTGGAGAGTCACTACCTTATACACTAACCAAAATATTTCATATGCACAAAGTGAGAATGCACACACTAAGGATGAATTGATGGAAACCTATAATCCAACCATTTTACGGTTAGGATTATAAGTTAAAGGTTCTTTAATGAACTAAGTGTCTTGACAGACATTAGAAGGAAATCTTGATCTCAATGCTAAATTTCTAGATCATTGTTTACCTTCCCAGAATTCAAATCTGGAACCTTTAAAATGGAAAATTAGCAACTTGTAGATTATGACTCAGATTCGTCTGACGAGTCTAACGAGGATTTGGGATTTGCGAACTCCCATTGCACTACCACTGACCTCTCTTGAAGGGGCTAGGGTGATTTTTCCTTGCAGGTACACTAATGGATGTTGGAGCTATGAGTGATATGAGTGATACACTAGTGAGCAAGAGTGTAAACACAGAGAGAAGTGAGACACTCAACACAAATGAGTGGAGAGAAGAGTGAAACACTTGTGAGGTACACTAAACACTATCACACACTCACAGTGAGGAAGAAAATGAAACTTCCTTTCTAACAAAGAACTCTATAATTGGTACAACTACTTTGTCAACCAGTTGATTGGAGGATTCCTCAACTAAGGGGGAGAAGTAAAGGGGTACAAGAAAAAGGAGAGTAGATTAGAAAGGGGGAGCATTTACAGACTGTGCTAGGAGAGTAGATTAGAAAGGGGGAGCATTTACAGACTGTGCTTAGGAGGAGAAGCGAGTCAAGTTACTAAGGGGGAGATTTAGATGGAAAAGTAAGGGGACTTTCAGTTGAAATGAAAGTGGAGATATAAGGAGAAGATTACATCACAATACTATTCTATTAGTCTTTCAATGTACTATGTATAAAGGCTAAGTGGAGGAGTAGTAGATTTCCTAGAAGTTATAGAAATGGTATTGATTCACCATTGTCTACATAGTAGGAACAGTTGTTTTTCTTAAGTGAGAAAAGCTGTGTCAGAGAAGGGAAGTGATTGTAAATCAAGAACTGCTAATAATCATCAATGTAAGATGTGAAAGATTATTAGGCAGAGATATGAAGAATCAGAAATGAAGATGAGTTATCTATTGAAGATCAGTTCAGTGCTAGAGGAACAATCATTTATCATTTCATCAACTGAGGATTCTGGAATTGTTAAATTCAAACCAGAGAAATTTTTTTAATGTACTATTTGCTAAGCTCCTAAATGCTTAATCTTTTTCTTGTTTAAGTGAGTTAGTTGAGTTATCCTCTAGGTATTTGCTTGTTATTGTCTAACAAACAAATAGGGGGAGATTGAAAGGCATATGATGTAGCCTATTTGTATTTCGAGGATACAACTCAACTTAAACAAGATTGTAATAGTAAATAGTATATAGACTGTCACAAGGAATCTCAGAATGTATTATCTATCAGAAGAAAAAGATCAAGGTCAATCTACAGACTTGGGGAATTACTACATTGAAAGAAGCTCAGTCAACTGATCAAGCCTCAGTGGAGTATTCGTTAATAAGTGGATTCATTTAAAGTGACAGAGATTTCAAAGGTGACAGAGACAGTACAGAAGATTAAAGAGAGAAAGGAGAAAAGAAAAGGAACCAGATTTTAAAGTCAATATATGAAGAACAGTCATTGCGGTTAGTCACTCATGAACCAGACAGTACATCGAGTGTCAACATTAAACAGTGGTTATTCGTCATTAACTTCAGTGGTTCAAGCTATCAAGACTGGTATGTGAAAGAATCATTGTGCAAGCAACAGAAGTGCTAAATTAATTAACCGTAATGATTTTACTATCAAGTGGACTGGCTACGAGGAAAAAGAATTATCATAAAGAAATTCTAAGTGATATTTTCTTAATGTTGAAACCCCGGTTAGAATTGTTGTATTTTTTGCTAAGCAAAAAGAGTCCGGTTTCACATCCTCAAGAGACCGCAGCTTACACCTGGACGGATTATGAGAAAATAGAATTATCACAAAAATATGGAAAGTGATATATTCTTAAAGCTGGAACCCCGGTTGGAATTGATATATTTTTTGTTAAGCAAAAGGAGTCCGGTTCCAGACGCTCAGGTAACCGCAGTTTAGAGTTTAAGTATAATTTTATATTAATAAATATTTTATTTATTTAGAAAATTATATTTATAAATATCTAATAATATTAGATATTTATTTTTATAATTTCTAGATTAAAATAATTATTTATTAATTAAAGATTATAAGCTGTGCGGGTTAAAAATCAATTTTACGGAGTCTAAAATTAAAACGTGGCCAGGAGACTTAATTGATAAAGCAGATGGGTTCATAAACAACCAAGGAATTAAACAAGTAAAACTACTTGTCGGCTGAAGAAACAAAGGGTGGCAGAGTGTCATAATGAAAGTTATAGAAGACTGTCATAATGAAGTTTATTGGAACTGTCATAATGAAGACTGTCATAATGAAGTTTATTGGAACTGTCATAATGATAACTGTCATAGTGAAGTTTAGTGAAACTGTCATAATGAAACTATCATGATGAAGAGTGTCATAGTGGAAACAATCATAATGGAACTGTCATGATGCTGACTGTCATAGTGGAACTGTCATGATGCTGACTGTCATAATTGGAACTGTCATGATGGACTTAACAGCAACTGTCATAGCAGCCTGGAAAGTGTCATAGAGGCTCATGAAACTGTCATAAGGAACTGTCATAATAGTGTTAATGTTGGACATTATGACAGTTGGATGTTTTGGTTATAAAAGAGACAGAAGCTTCACAGACACACACAGAACACATACACGCATATACAAAGAAAGAAAAAGAAGCTCAATATCATATCTCTCTCTCATCTTTCAAGCTCAAATAAATTCCCATAAATTCTTAAGTTCTTTGTTTCAAAAATTGTATCCATTAGAACTTAATTATTTGTGACTCTTGTGTAATACTAGCGAATTAAGTTTCCTAGTTCTTGAATTGATATCTTGATTTTTATTAACTAAATTAGAAAAGTTCATGTTGAATTTTCTAATTAGTTATTAATTTCTTGATAATCACTTGTACTGATTTTGTAACACCCATCAAGTTAATATATTGTTATATTCAACTTGAAATTTGTGTTATTTTATTCCGCACAAATTTGTTTGAATTAAATTTTATTTAAAGGACAAATTTGGAGAAAATGATATAGATTGTATTCAACCCCCCCTTCTACAATCTTATCGGACCTAACAACAAAGATAGGACATTCACTGGGCCAAACAAATCCATATGAAGAAGTTGCAGAGGCTCAGTATATACTAGAAATTTCTTTGCTTTTATGCGAGGCTCGCTTCGACTTTCCCATTTCACAGGCTTCACAGAGTCCTTTCGGAGCGAACTCCATTTGAGGTAGATCTCTCACTAATTCTCGTCTCGCGAGAGTATTCATCGTTTTGAAGTTTAAGTGAGATAGCTTTTTGTGCCATAACCAGCTTTCATCATTCGAGGCTTTGCTATAGAAACAGGTAACCTCATTCTGATTTGCTGAATCCATGTCTGCAACAAAAAGATCTGCCTTTCGAACTCCTCTCAAAGCCAGTGAACCTTCCTTGATGTGAGTGATTGATACACCTTTCTTGTTGAAGACAATTTCGTAACCTTTGTCACAGAATTGACTGATACTCAACAAATTATGCTTTAATCCCTCAACATAGGAAATATCTTCAATGATGACATTGCCAGTTTTCAGTTTGCCATATCCCTTTGTCATACCTATGCTGTCATCTCCAAAGGTAACATAAGGGCCAGCTTTCATAACCAACTCTGTAAGCAGGGACTTGTTTCCAGTCATATGCCTCGATGCTCCACTGTCTAGTACCCATATAACTTTATTTCTATTCTGCTTAATGCCCTGCAATGACAGATTGATTAGACATTCTTCAAAACCCAACTTTGATTGGGCCCGGCTTTTCGATAAGATCGAGAATCAACAGATTTAACAACAGGAAATGCACTTTTCTTAACATTACTAGAGCTTTCGACTTTCTCCTTTCCTTTCTCAGACTTGACAGATTTGTCAGTCTTAGGAGAAGGTTTGTCACTCCTAACTTTAGGAGGACTGACAGTCTTGGCTCTCACATGCCTTTTCTTGATGTTTGAACTAGCAGCAGTATTTGAGCATGACTGGCTAGATGCATTCATTAAATGCACAAAAGTTTGCATGATGTTAAAAGTGCATGGCATACAATTAGGTTGACCACACTGTGCATGATTCTGATGCAGATTATTCATTGTATGTGTGGTAGGCATGGCATGTGTAGCAGGAACATTTATGTTAGCTTTACATGCATAAGAAAGATGTTCAGTAGATTTGCAGTGATAACATGCTTTCTTTATCCGTTCAGCCTTAACCTCTTTTATGCCTTTCTTCCCTTGTTGTTTAACAGCCATAGCTCCTAATCCTGGTCTAGATTCATCTCTAGGAAAATTGATTTTAACTTGTTTGATAGGAGTTATAGGTTGTACTTCCTGGCGATCTTCCATCTCAATCTCATATCTAGCTATTAATTCAGTCTCTTCTTCTAATTGAGGAACAAGGTGTTTGAAGATAGGTTTGACAGTTCTTCTTAAATGTGTCGTTATCTACATACACTTTACTAGCAGCTAGTTTGTAAGCTTCACATTTAATTTCTAACTCAGCTAGTTTGTTCCTAAGACATGCTTCTATTTCTCCCTTAAGGATGAGCTTGTGTTCCAAAGATTTAATAAAATCTCTTAGGGAAGTATCTACAGTGCAAGCAGCCTCTAACTCTTCCACTTTTGCCTCAAGCATTCTGCTTTTGGCGATAAGTGATTTCTGTTCCTTTTGAGAAGTGTCTAGGCTTTTGCACAACATATAGATCTCTTCGCTAAGAGCCCTGTTCTGTTCCTTATAATCATCAATGGACATTTCTACTTTAAGGGTTAGAACTGGTACCTCTGGTTCCTCTGATGTCTCAGCCATGAGGGCAAAGTTTGCTACATGAGTAACATCTTCCTCATCTGAATCATCCCAAGCTCTTCCTTCTGTTACTAATAAAGCTCTTTTTCCATGTCTTTCCTTCACCAGCGATTCATACTTGCTTTTGAGGGCTTCATATGTCTCTTTGGCTGGTTCCTCAGATATCTCGTATTGGTCTCAACCATGGGGAGAGTTACACCTCTCAGATTCAAATCCAATACCAACTGACTGAATAGTAGATAGACTTCCATTATGCCTTCTCCTTTTCGTGTTCTAAAGGTGTCATACTCAATCTTGAGTATGAGTGTCTTGTTACTTCTAACCTCTGCAGATCCTTCCATGACAACTTCTATCTTGTCCCAAATCTTCTTCGCTGTAGTCAGACCTTTGACTATGTTGAACATTTCATGATCAAGAGATTCCATCAAGGTTTGTCGTACGGCAGTATCACAAGCTATTTGTTCCTTGACAGCATCCGAAAAGTCCGCTGCCTTTTTGGGCTCAGACCGAGGTGCTATAACCACCCCTCCTTCCGTATGTGTAGGAATAACCACCATTGGAACAAATTTACCCTTGTCAAGGACTTCCAGATATTCAGGGTTAACAGTCTCTAAATAGAGTCTCATTCTGAAAACCCATTCTTCATAGTGATCTCGGTTGAACATTGGGATCTTGAATGCATTTTTAGGAGCCATTTCAATTCTGGTCACTAAACGTTTCTAAGTACCCAAGACTAGGCTATGTAGAATATATATGTAGAACTTTTGCCTAAGTCGAAATTTCTCTAAGTAGAAATTTTGCTCAAGTCGAACTTCACCAAGTAGAAATTGTTCAAGTCGAAATTCTATGTAGAAAATCTCAAGTAGAAATTCTATGTAGAACTTTTGTCCTTAGAATAAATTTTCTGCAGATTACTTTAATATTGAATAAACAATATTATCTCTTTAACACCTTTTTGACTTTGATGCTTTACTCACCTAACCCACTTAACCCATGTGCTAGGTACTGAGTATGTCTTGTTACACTTTCGGCCGTGAATAATGCAAATCAAAAGTCCAAAAACACCTTTTTATTCTTTTACTATATATCTGTTTGAAAAGGAGATCAAAAAGTTGTTGGGTTGTCTTCTTTGATAAGAACAGATGATGAACACTCAAGAACACCAAATATCAACGAACCCAGATTAATTCACAAAAATTAATTAAAATACACCCAAGCTAAATAATCACACCTGGAGTATTTAAATAATTTTTTGGATGAGTTTTCACTACCAACGAATTAAAGCACAC
This sequence comes from Kitagawia praeruptora, assembly GCA_037693485.1. Lineage (NCBI taxonomy): Eukaryota > Viridiplantae > Streptophyta > Magnoliopsida > Apiales > Apiaceae > Kitagawia > Kitagawia praeruptora. Next base: position 85,503,021 of record CM075347.1, on the reverse strand, counting down.
TTTTCGAGAAAATGAAAAGTAGATCTAGAAAATGAAAACTCATGATTCTTCTACTAAACACAAGGATCTATGTTTTGTATGTTAAACATATAGCTCTGATACCAATTGTTAGGTCCAAATGTGTTGTAAAGGGGGGGTGAATACAACTTTTCGAATATGAGAAGCAATAAATACGATGCAATAAATGAACACGCAGATTCAAGGAATATATTTCTTATATATAACTTGAAATGGTTGCTACAACATTCATTACAAAGTATAACAGAAGTTCAGAGAGAAGTGAATGATACTAAGCTCTGTGAATGCACTCTCTCTCTTTTTCTTGTGTTTTCCTCAACTATTGCTCTCTCTTCCTAAAAACATTACACAAGTACTTCTATTTATACTACATGTAATCTATGTCCTGTAGTCTTCAAAGACTAAGATATACGTGGCCCAATGATGTCCACATAAATCTTGCCTTATCTTGAAAGCTTGGAAATCTGCCAATCAGAAGATGCCATGTGTCATGTTGAAGCTGCACTCTAAGTAGAACTTCTACTTAAGAATTTCTACTTAGCCATCTCGAATTTCTAAGTAGAAGTTCTACTTAGAAATATTCTACTTGGTCATCTAGAATATTTAGTACTTAGAAAATATTCTGGTCTTCAACTTGAAACTTCAATGCACATCTTGAACTTGTGATATCTTCATGTCTTCTTTATTCTTCAGCAAGCTCTTGAACATGGATCTTTATTACTGACATAAACTTGCTATCAATGTCCTGACACTTGATGCACTGGTCTGGTTCATAAGTGACTAGTCTTGATAGTGTTTCTGCTTCTTGAATAAATTACCATATTCACTTAGTAACGTGGCTTTCCAATGTTCGCTTTCCTTCTTGTTCACTTGAAATCAATTGGTCTTGTTGATACTGATAGTTATGATCTTGATTCTCGATTTCTCAAATCACTGAGGCATGAATAACTTTGACTTGAACTTCTCTCAATGATTTCTTCTTGGCTTGATCATAGTTAACATGTTCAATTGTATCAATTACCTTGTCTTCATTTAGTGTTGATTTCTTGTGGCTTCTTGTTCTTGATTGTCTTCTGGTTAAGTATCTTTTCCTTTAATTGAGTTACATTACTTATAGTGTTACAAGTTTACACACTCTGCCTTTCAATCTCCCCCTATTTGATTGTCTAACAATGACATTCAAATTAATGAAGGATAACTCAACTAAACAATGAGACGAGAAAAGATAATTAACATTACAGTCTTGAATAATATACAATTGAAAAGTACTTGAAAACAATACAAAGAACTTAAACTAGAAACAGAATTCGAACCTCGAATTAAAGATCATTTGAATGATTCCTATCACCTGGATTATTTCATACCTTTTAGTAAAACTTATATCACCTTATTGGATTCACTCTAAGGTGAATTTTCCTCAAGTGAGTTAAAGCAACCGATAGACATGAAGTTTTTCCAACTTCAAGTTCACACCACTCTGACCTTTAACCCTAATTCCGTTTCCTCTTCCTAGCTTCAGCAGCTTGATCTTTCTCTTCTTTCTGCCTTCTGCGCTTCTCCTTCTGCTGCTGTTCTTTCTTGTACACTGGATCGTGAAGCTGATTCCACCTAGCATTCAACAGACTTACAGCTTCCATTTCTAGAGGATTCTTGGGCTCTGGGTAAGGATGTTTGAAAAGCCTTCTGAGTTTGTTCACCTCCTGAGTAGTCCTGATCTTTGGAATGTCCTCAAAGTTCTTCATTATAAGCTGAGGTTTCCAATGTGCTTTATCAGCTTTAAACTAACAATAGATCATTTTGGGATAGCCCTTTACACGGTTAGTATTGTGGACACTAGCCGCATCTTGCTCCATCCGCTTCTTTTCCACTACTACTTCAGACAGGTAACTCATGAGTCTCTGCTTTTCTTCCACATACTTATCTTCCACTTCGCCCCATTTGAACACATATAATACTCTCTCCAGAAATGCAGCATCTTGATTCTGTAGCAGCCATTTTCTACTCATATGCAAGAGTGTTTGATTCTGGTCTGCATCTATGAATACTAAGGCATCAGCTGTATCATCAACATAAGCGTGTATCCAGTATACACTATCTCTTCCTGGAACGCCAACTGTCTCCCTTATCTCTCCTTGTTCCAGTGCTCCAGAAGGAAGAGTCAGAGCTTCATCTACATTCTTCATTGCTTGAAGAATATTCCATTTCTTCTCTATCAGCTCCGGCTCAATCTTCACGTTATCGAGAGGGTTTGGAGCAATGATATCACACTTCCACACCTCATTGCTCTTCTTGAATATGACTCTTTCAATGATCTTCACTGATTTTTCTTTAAGCTCAGAAGCTAACCCCTTACTCATCATTTGTCTACAGACAGCTTTAAGAGATTCCACTGAAAGTTCCATTAAATCCTTTTCCTCCATGCTAACCCTCTTCATTTTCCCGTCAACTACCATCCGGACAACATTAGGATATGCTGAGATTTCTGGACCCTTGTCCTCTGCTAGCTGCATTAACTGATCCCTATACAGAATGCTTAGCTCCTCAGATTGAGAGTATTGAATTTTTGTTGCTAGCAAGAACAACTCTGACGCAGATCTTCTCGTTATGAATTGGTCATCCACATATAGGAAAGACATTGGGACTCCTTCTACCAAAGACAATATAACTTGCCACTCCTTAAGCGTCGCATTGTATCCAACCCTGACTTTAGAAATTAATCTCTTCAATGCACTTATGTAGTCCGAAGTCATTGGATTCTGCAAATTCAGGTTGTAGAACAGGTCATCTGCCTCCTTGTTATGAACTCCTTTCGCACAGGGTCCCATCAATATCTTCCTTGCTTCATCCCACTTCTGCCCTATCCTTCTCTTGTCCAGATCAACTTGAGGATCAGCTAGCCTTGCAAGCTCATGATCGTACTGCTTCCCTTGTAGCTCCACTTTCTTTTCTAGGAACGCAGCACGTTCTTGCATCATCTTCATTTTATGGAACTCAGCTTGTTCCAAGGCTAACTGTTGAGACTTAAGGGTTTCCTCATCAACAGGAACTTCTTCAGGCATTCCGAAAGACATCCCAGCACCTCCACCTTGTTCCTTCAAAGATCTCTTTATAGCATGTGCCAAAGGTACGTCTTCCATATCAGAATCTGAGTCAAGTACCTCCTGTACTGTTTCCTGATGACTCAGGTCAACGAATGGCTCATCTTGTTCAACCATTATTGCCTTACCCTTTCTCTTCCTCAGAGCCTCTTCATCAACAGACGGCTCAATTTCTATTTCCTTGACAAGATCAGCATGTTCTTCAATTTCTTCGATATGAACTGCCTGCTGTCTCGTCTCCTTTCCACTCTCCCCCTTAGGTGAGTTATCCTGAACTCCACCTTGGTCTTCAGATCCACCAGCTGCATAAGAACCTCCAAAACCAGAACCAGAGGCTCCCGCTCCACTAGCACCACCTGCACCAGCATCGGGGGGAGGTTGTTGCGGCTCGAAACACTCCGGGGGCACAAAACTACTGAATGCGAACATCATTCTACTGATCTCCATAGCCATTGTATGCATTGTAGTCTCCATTGCTCCCATCCTCTCATTTAGAGTGCTTCCCAAGACACCACCAGCATGGCCCAAGTCATTGACCTTGTTTGTCAAAGCATCAAACGCTGTAGCTTGACTTGCCATTCGTGTTGCGTAGTCATCAAGAGCCCTTTGATTGTTGCTAATGTTAATCCCTAACTGCCCCATCGTCTGCCCGAACTGCTTCATCTGATTTTCCATAGAAGTCATACGTGTATCAAGATTTTCAATGTTAAGGGACGGTGTTTGGTTTAGGTGACCTCGCTCTAATACTCGTTCTGTTAGTATTTGGCGCTCAGTTTCGGGCCTTAAAAATGAAGGTCCCTCTCTCCCTAACCTCTCACACACACTCCCTGTCTCACGCTCGTGTATGTCTTCAATGATTGATCCAAAGTATGAAGCAGTACCTGCAGAAACTGGATAAGCAATATAATTGGCAGTTATGGGATCAATTTCTGTTGGTTCCTGAGTTGGAATCTCAGGCTGAGAGGCTGCAAAGTGTTCTTGTACAACATCAGAACCGATCCTCTTTGCAGCATCAGTACGTACCGGTGAAGGTACGGCTGAAGGTCTTAAAACTTCATGTCCTTTTGAAGCAACAGTATCTTCAAAAGGTACATCATCCTCACCAAAATCCCTATGTGCAGATTGTTCAAGGGGAGAACCACTCTCGTGAGGTGGAGTGGTTGCGTGTGACACACTAGGGTTTGACTGGGGTTTGGAAGTAGCAGCATGAGAAAATTTGGCTTTCTTTCGAATAAGAGGCTGCTCTTCGGGGTCACTCTCCTCATCATTTCCTATATCTACATGTGCTGGCTTTCTGGATTCCGGTAACAGGGGTGAAATAGAATGAGAATGTTTGTCAGACTCAGAAATATAGCTCTCACCCTGGGATAGATCCTGCGGGCTAGCAGTCTCTTGGGTCTCGGAATCAGATACATAGGAAGAGGAATGAGTAGTATGCAGGGAGAGATTACCTGATTCATTACCTTGTTCGTCATCGCTTTGCTCATCAGGAATCCCTTCAAATGCCTCAGCATGAGCAGACGGATTCTGAGCATAAGATGAAACTTGCGATGATTCCGCCAAAGTGGTAACTCCTGCATCATATGTAAGCCACATGAGTTGAATGTTTTCAGGAATTGACATCGGTTTACCTTGATGTTTATCCTGATTAGCAATTGTTGAAAGTGACTTAGTGCCCATCCCTAGCGGTGCAGATGTTGGGCTTCTGGAAAATCCCTGTCTAACAGCAAGAGCATCCTTCGGTATTAAATCATTAATCAGCATTTGTAGAAACCGAGGAAACCAGCAGACAACATCAGTTGTGGTGAGGTCTCTGCTTGCATGAGATCCCATTACAGCCACTATCTCAGAGAGAACTATGCGTCCATAATTTATATCCAGTTCTCTTGCTAGGGCAATTCCAAAGGTTTGCATGGGAATGGGAATTTGATGAAAATCTCTTTCTCGTGCCCGAAAACATCTTGTGATGGCTTCGAAAAAGTAATTCCATTCCACATGGAAGAATTGTTTTTGGACATTTCCTGTGAACCGGCCAGTCGGAGGATAACATCCAATTTCTTCAAAGAATCTGAGGCGTTCTGCAGCTGTAGGTTCTGGATCATAAGCATCTTTGATCGGGAATCGCAGAACCCTGTTGACAATTTCTTCAGTCACCTCATATTCCTGACCCGCTAAGGTAAACCTGAAACCGTAGGGGGTTGATTTGCTCCCAAAAATAACCGCACTAGTCCATAATTGCTGTAAAGCATCATGTACTAGTGTAGGTTTAGCAGTAAAAGCATGGCTAGCTTTGGAGTACAAATTGAAAAATCGTATCCAAAACATAAAGCGCGGGAGTTGATCACCAATTTCCGTAGAAATATTATAAAAATTGTTTTTAGCAAGTGAAAATTGGTGAACCATTTTAATTAAATGTTTTTCTTTAAAAGATGTGATATATTTTTCTTTTATTTTGAAAAACAAGTAATTTTCGAATTAACAGTTGTATCCCTTTTAATTTCCCGAGAAGACCAAAAAGCACTCAAAGAAATTAAACTACGGGATTCAAACAGTAGCCAATTACTAAATCTGAATAGTCAATGAAGATGTATATTCATGTGTGTATACCAGTGAAATCGTGTGTGGATATAGATAGAGAATAAGGAAATCGTGTTTTGAACAATTACACAAACACTTGATGTTCGTGTGTATGTATATGCGCGTGTATATGAACAGGTACAAAACACACCAACACAAAGATTAATGATAACACAGACAATAGTAGTCTAAAAATTGGCAGTAATTCGTGATATGTATGAGTTTAATCACAAAAACACGGATTAATGGTAAGAAATTATGAAATCGCCTTGTTTTTGTGAAGAGGCTGCTGTAAAAAAGAAATTAGGTAAAGTGAATGATGCATCAAGTTAGAGATGTATATATAGATGATTGTGAAATGTCAAAAATGTCCCTGTTAAAAAGAGTGAAAATTACTAAGTCCATACAGGGAACACTTAAGTCGAACTCTATCTCGAACTTCTTAAGTCGAACTCTATCTCGAAAATTATCAAGTCGAACTTCGAGATGAATTTCGAGATAGGTTAACTCGAACAAACACTTTTTGAACTATTTAAGCAGCAAAACCACCAGGGAAACCTATCTCAAACTTCAAGCTGAAATTCGAGATAAGTTTCGAGTTAGGAGTTAACTCGAAAAGTCCCTGTAACCAACTGAGAATTCTATCTCGAACATCAAGTCGAACTTCGAGATGAATTTCGAGATAGAGATTAACTCGAAGTTATTCTCAGTTCTTTTCAAAATATCCCCAAAATTGGAACCTCATCTCAACCTTCGAGATAAAGTTCGAGATAGACCTTATCTCGAATATTTTGAAGATAGAACTAGGCACACTGGTAACTCGAACTCGAACATCAAGTCGAACTTCGAGATGAAGTTCGAGATAGACACTAACTCGAAATTCTTCCCAGACTTAGAATTTTTCAAAACTTCACTCTGGAAGCTCAAGTCGAAATTCAAGTCGAATTTCTAGATGAGTTTCGAGATAGAAACTAACTCAAAATTTTGAAGAAATTAAATTCTAAGGCCTCTAATTACATGAAAATCATAGGTAAATTCATCTAAAAATCATGCAAAAATTTAGAATATTATGAATTTAACTCCCCCTATGATCATGCAATCTAACAAGCATAAATTCAAAGATTTGTGCTATAAAAGACACTTAAAACACAATGAATTCATGTAAAATGACACTATATGCACCCTATAACAATCATTAATTAGGCATTTTAAAGTCTAAGCACATAATGATTAAGTAGCTTGCATATACAAACATAAACATGGATTTTACAGATAGAAGGCTTTACTAACTTGTGTTAAGCATTCCCAATTCACCAACCAATCTATTGAATGTTACTTCATCAAGAGGTTTGGTGAATATATCTGCAATTTGTTGCATTGTGGGCACGAAATGTAGCTCCACAGTCCCCTCCTCGACATGTTCTCTTATGAAGTGATACCTGATGTCGATGTGCTTGGTTCTTGAGTGATCTACAGGATTGTTGGTTATGGCAATGGCACTTGTGTTGTCACACATAATTGGAATTTTCTTGTGCTCCATGCCATAATCCTTCAATTGGTTCCTCATCCACAGTATTTGAGCTACACAGCTTCCAGCAGCAATGTACTCAGCTTCAGCAGTAGAAGTAGATATTGTATGTTGTTTTTTACTTTGCCAGGACACCAATCTTCTGCCAAGAAATTGACAAGCACCAGATGTGCTTTTCCTATCAATCCTGCAACCTGCATAGTCTGAATCCGAATAGCCAATTAGATTAAAACCTATATCTCTTGGTTACCAAATCCCTAGATTTGGTGTGCCCTTGAGATACCTAAAAATTATTTTGACGGCTACGAGATGTGATTCTCTAGGATCCGCTTGGAACCTTGCACATAAACAAGTTGCGAACATTATATCGGGTCTACTTGCAGTTAAATAGAGGAGTGAGCCAATCATACCTCGATAGCTTGTGATGTCAACTGGTTTACCTGATTTGTCTTCATCAAGCTTCGTGGCTGTTGCCATGGGAGTCTTAGCTGCTGATGCATCTTCTAGATTATACTTCTTGAGTAAATCTCTGACGTACTTGGATTGACAGATAAAGATACCATCTTTTCTCTGACTGATCTGTAATCCAAGGAAGAAGGACAGCTCTCCCATCATGCTCATCTCATATTTTTCCTACATTAGCTTGGCAAATTTCTCGCACAAGCGCTCATTTGATGACCCAAAAATAATATCGTCCACATAGACTTGAACAAGTATTAAATCATTATTTACATTTTTATAGAACAATGTTTTATCAATTACTCCCCTAATAAAACCATTTTCAATTAAGAATAAATATAGGGTTTCATACCATCGCCTTGGGGATTGCTTGAGGCCATAGACAGATTTGAAGAGAAGATACACAAAATCTACAAGTTCTGGATCAATGAAGCCAGGCGGCTGTTCCAGATACACTTCTTCTTCTAACTCTCCGTTCAGGAAGGCACTTTTCACATCCATCTGAAAAACCTTGAAGTTCTTATGTGCTGCAAATGCCAAGAACATCCTGACTGCCTCAAGTCTTGCAACCGGTGCATAGGTCTCATCATAATCAATTCCTTCTCGCTGAGAATAACCTTTTGCAACCAAATGAGCCTTGTTTCGTGTTACAAGTCCGTTTTCATCCATTTTATTTCTGAATACCCACCTAGCTCCAATTACTGATATGTTCTTTGGTCGGGGTACCAGTTTCCAAACTTTCTGCCTTTCAAACTGACTGAGTTCCTCTTGCATTGCAATCACCCAATCAGCATCACCAAGAGCTTCTTCTATTTCTTTAGGTTCAAGCTTGGATAAGAACCCAGAATATAAGCAAATATTAGCCAGGTCAGCTCTTGCAGTTCTTCTAGTAGTCACACCAGCATCTGGATCACCAATAATTAATTCAAACGGATGGTCTCTATTCCATACCCGTTCTCTTGGAAATTGTCTTGATGATTTAGCTTGACTTTCTGAGTTGTGGTGCTGACTACTTTGATAATTTTCACTAACTCCCCCTGAGTTAGTGCCAGCTCCTACAGAACTAGTGTCAACTCGACTCGAGCCTTGAACAGTAGTCCTTGAGCTGCTATTTACTCCCCCTGAGTTGTTGCCGGTTCGTACTGAAGAAGTCTCTCCTGATCTTGTAGAATTAGCTTGTTCACTAGACTCAGGTTCTTCACGTACACTTGGAACATTTAATGGGACAACCAACTCAGGTTCATCTTCAAGTTCTTTTAAGTCCAGATTCTGAAATTTTAGGGACTCAGGTTCACTAGAATCTCTTGAAATTGATGAGAGTTTGGTATCGTCGAATCTGACGTTGTAGCTTTCATTCACTTTTCGATCATTTACTAAGAACACCCTATAAGCTGCCACCACATCTGTGGAGTAACCAACAAAGATTCCTTCACGAGCTTTTGCTGCAAACTTGCCTAGATTTTCATCTTCTATAAGTACATAGCATTTTGCTCCAAAGACATGAAAGTATTTGATTGTTGGTCTTCTGCCGTTCATTAGCTCACATGGTGTCTTTTCTATATCTTTTATGATCAAGGTTCTATTTTGAGTGTAACACACGGTACTCACTGCTTCTGCCCAGAAGTACAGAGGAAGTTTCGAATCATACAACAAAGTTCTTGCTGCTTCAACCAATGTTCTATTCTTCCTTTCAACTACTCCATTTTGCTGTGGAGTTCTCGGGGCTGAATACTGACGACGTATTCCCTTAGATACACAAAAGTCATTCAGCACTGCGTTTTTTGATTCAGTGCCATTGTCTGATCTAATCGTCTTCACGGTAAGTGTTGAAACATTCTCAATTTGATTGATGTGATCAATGATTAAGAAAGGTACTTCGTCTTTCGTCATTGCGAACAATACCCATGTATACTTGGAGAAGTCATCCACGATTACCAATGCATATCTTTTCCTAGACAAAGATAGGACATTCACTGGGCCAAACAAATCCATATGAAGAAGTTGCAGAGGCTCAGTATATACTAGAAATTTCTTTGCTTTTATGCGAGGCTCGCTTCGACTTTCCCATTTCACAGGCTTCACAGAGTCCTTTCGGAGCGAACTCCATTTGAGGTAGATCTCTCACTAATTCTCGTCTCGCGAGAGTATTCATCGTTTTGAAGTTTATGTGAGATAGCTTTTTGTGCCATAACCAGCTTTCATCATTCGAGGCTTTGCTATAGAAACAGGTAACCTCATTCTGATTTGCTGAATCCATGTCTGCAACAAAAAGATCTGCCTTTCGAACTCCTCTCAAAGCCAGTGAACCTTCCTTGATGTGAGTGATTGATACACCTTTCTTGTTGAAGACAATTTCGTAACCTTTGTCATAGAATTGACTGATACTCAACAAATTATGCTTTAATCCCTCAACATAGGAAATATCTTCAATGATGACATTGCCAGTTTTCAGTTTGCCATATCCCTTTGTCATACCTATGCTGTCATCTCCAAAGGTAACATAAGGGCCAACTTTCATAACCAACTCTGTAAGCAGGGACTTGTTTCTAGTCATATGCCTCGATGCTCCACTGTCTAGTACCCATATAACTTTATTTCTATTCTGCTTAATGCCCTGCAATGACAGATTGATTAGACATTCTTCAAAACCCAACTTTGATTGGGCCCGGCTTTTCGATAAGATCGAGAATCAACAGATTTAACAACAGGAAATGCACTTTTCTTAACATTACTAGAGCTTTCGACTTTCTCCTTTCCTTTCTCAGACTTGACAGATTTGTCAGTCTTAGGAGAAGGTTTGTCACTCCTAACTTTAGGAGGACTGACAGTCTTGGCTCTCACATGCTTTTTCTTGATGTTTGAACTAGCAGCAGTATTTGAGCATGACTGGCTAGATGCATTCATTAAATGCACAAAAGTTTGCATGATGTTAAAAGTGCATGGCATACAATTAGGTTGACCACACTGTGCATGATTCTGATGCAGATTATTCATTGTATGTGTGGTAGGCATGGCATGTGTAGCAGGAACATTTATGTTAGCTTTACATGCATAAGAAAGATGTTCAGTAGATTTGCAGTGATAACATGCTTTCTTTATCCGTTCAGCCTTAACCTCTTTTATGCCTTTCTTCCCTTGTTGTTTAACAGCCTTAGCTCCTAATCCTGGTCTAGATTCATCTCTAGGAAAATTGATTTTAACTTGTTTGATAGGAGTTATAGGTTGTACTTCCTAGCGATCTTCCATCTCAATCTCATATCTAGCTATTAATTCAGTCTCTTCTTCTAATTGAGGAACAAGGTGTTTGAAGATAGGTTTGACAGTTCTTCTTAAATGTGTCGTTATCTACATACACTTTACTAGCAGCTAGTTTGTAAGCTTCACATTTAATTTCTAACTCAGCTAGTTTGTTCCTAAGACATGCTTCTATTTCTCCCTTAAGGATGAGCTTGTGTTCCAAAGATTTAATAAAATCTCTTAGGGAAGTATCTACAGTGCAAGCAGCCTCTAACTCTTCCACTTTTGCCTCAAGCATTCTGCTTTTGGCGACAAGTGATTTCTGTTCCTTTTGAGAAGTGTCTAGGCTTTTGCACAACATATAGATCTCTTCGCTAAGAGCCCCGTTCTGTTCCTTATAATCATCAATGGACATTTCTACTTTAAGGGTTAGAACTGGTACCTCTGGTTCCTCTGATGTCTCAGCCATGAGGGCAAAGTTTGCTACATGAGTAACATCTTCCTCATCTGAATCATCCCAAGCTCTTCCTTCTGTTACTAATAAAGCTCTTTTTCCATGTCTTTCCTTCACCAGCGATTCATACTTGCTTTTGAGGGCTTCATATGTCTCTTTGGCTGGTTCCTCAGATATCTCGTATTGGTCTCAACCATGGGGAGAGTTACACCTCTTAGATTCAAATCCAATACCAACTGACTGAATAGTAGATAGACTTCCGTTATGCCTTCTCCTTTTCGTGTTCTAAAGGTGTCATACTCCATCTTGAGTATGAGTGTCTTGTTACTTCTAACCTCTGCAAATCCTTCCATGACAACTTCTATCTTGTCCCAAATCTTCTTCGCTGTAGTCAGACCTTTGACTATGTTGAACATTTCATGATCAAGAGATTCCATCAAGGTTTGTCGTACGGCAGTATCACAAGCTATTTGTTCCTTGACAGCATCCGAAAAGTCCGCTGCCTTTTTGGGCTCAGACCGAGGTGCTATAACCACCCCTCCTTCCGTATGTGCAGGAATAACCACCATTGGAACAAATTTACCCTTGTCAAGGACTTCCAGATATTCAGGGTTAACAGTATCTAAATAGAGTCTCATTCTGAAAACCCATTCTTCATAATGATCTCGGTTGAACATTGGGATCTTGAATGCATTTTTAGGAGCCATTTCAATTCTGGTCACTAAACGTTTCTAAGTACCCAAGACTAGGCTATGTAGAATATATATGTAGAACTTTTGCCTAAGTCGAAATTTCTCTAAGTAGAAATTTTGCTCAAGTCGAACTTCACCAAGTAGAAATTGTTCAAGTCGAAATTCTATGTAGAAAATCTCAAGTAGAAATTCTATGTAGAACTTTTGTCCTTAGAATAAATTTTCTGCAGATTACTTTAATATTGAATAAACAATATTATCTCTTTAACACCTTTTTGACTTTGATGCTTTACTCACCTAACCCACTTAACCCACGTGCTAGGTACTGAGTATGTCTTGTTACACTTTCGGCCGTGAATAATGCAAATGAAAAGTCCAAAAACACCTTTTTATTCTTTTACTATATATCTGTTTGAAAAGGAGATCAAAAAGTTGTTGGGTTGTCTTCTTTGATAAGAACAGATGATGAACACTCAAGAACACCAAATATCAACGAACCCAGATTAATTCACAAAAATTAATTAAAATACACCCAAGCTAAATAATCACACCTGGAGTATTTAAATAATTTTTTGGATGAGTTTTCACTACCAACGAATTAAAGCACACTTTTCGAGAAAATGAAAAGTAGATCTAGAAAATGAAAACTCATGATTCTTCTACTAAACACAAGGATCTATGTTTTGTATGTTAAACATATAGCTCTGATACCAATTGTTAGGTCCAAATGTGTTGTAAAGGGGGGGTGAATACAACTTTTCGAATATGAGAAGCAATAAATACGATGCAATAAATGAACACGCAGATTCAAGGAATATATTTCTTATATATAACTTGAAATGGTTGCTACAACATTCATTACAAAGTATAACAGAAGTTCAGAGAGAAGTGAATGATACTAAGCTCTGTGAATGCACTCTCTCTCTTTTTCTTTTGTTTTCCTCAACTATTGCTCTCTCTTCCTAAAAACATTACACAAGTACTTCTATTTATACTACATGTAATCTATGTCCTGTAGTCTTCAAAGACTAAGATATACGTGGCCCAATGATGTCCACATAAATCTTGCCTTATCTTGAAAGCTTGGAAATCTGCCAATCAGAAGATGCCATGTGTCATGTTGAAGCTGCACTCTAAGTAGAACTTCTACTTAAGAATTTCTACTTAGCCATCTCGAATTTCTAAGTAGAAGTTCTACTTAGAAATATTCTACTTGGTCATCTAGAATATTTAGTACTTAGAAAATATTCTGGTCTTCAACTTGAAACTTCAATGCACATCTTGAACTTGTGATATCTTCATGTCTTCTTTATTCTTCAGCAAGCTCTTGAACATGGATCTTTATTACTGACATAAACTTGCTATCAATGTCCTGACACTTGATGCACTGGTCTGGTTCATAAGTGACTAGTCTTGATAGTGTTTCTGCTTCTTGAATAAATTACCATATTCACTTAGTAACATGGTTTTCCAATGTTCGCTTTCCTTCTTGTTCACTTGAAATCAATTGGTCTTGTTGATACTGATAGTTATGATCTTGATTCTCGATTTCTCAAATCACTGAGGCATGAACAACTTTGACTTGAACTTCTCTCAATGATTTCTTCTTGGCTTGATCATAGTTAACATGTTCAATTGTATCAATTACCTTGTCTTCATTTAGTGGTGATTTCTTGTGGCTTCTTGTTCTTGATTGTCTTCTGGTTAAGTATCTTTTCCTTTAATTGAGTTACATTACTTATAGTGTTACAAGTTTACACACTCTGCCTTTCAATTCAATCCCCCCTTCTGAAATACTACGGGACCAACAAATATTTTTATTAAATTTGAAGTGCTTTTAATTTTTCATTGAACACTTAAAAGATTACGTTATTAGTATTTTAATTAATATTTATAAAAATTCAAAATCATCAAAATAATCAAAAAAAACACCTTCCTTTATTCCATGAAATACTTAAAAAATAATTAAGAGAATAATTTAATAGAATATCTAAAATTAAAGGTTTTCAGAAAGAACACTTAAAAAACTTTTTAATTTTTTAAATTAAAGAATACGTTTTAATTTTTTTATTAGAATTCAAAATTATAGAAAACAGTAATTTAATTATTTCAAAAACACTTTAATTATCTTTTTAGTTTATTATCTTTTTAAAGAACACTTAACAAAACATTATGTTATTTTCATTTATTATTTTTATTATTTATTTTATTAGAATATTTAAAAGAACATTTATCAATATTTTAATTAAATTTGAAGTATTTTTTAGATTTTCATATAAGACTTTAAATAACAAGTAATATTTTAATTAAATATTCTTATTAGAATTCAAAATAATCAAAAAACACGTTATTTGGTTTAATAGAACGATTAAAGGAACACGCCTAAGATAACACTTAAATAGAACTTTTAAAACAACTTTTAAAATTAATTTTTTTTCAAAAAGAACACTTTGAAAGAACAAAATAATTTTTTAAATTGAAGAACACATTATTAAGTTTTTTATTAAAATTCAAAATTATAGAAAGAAACAATTTAATATTTCAGAAACACTTTAATTGTCTTATTAGTTTATTCATTTTTCAAAGAATACTTATTGGAAAATAGTGTTATTGTCATTTATTATATTTATAGTATTTTTTTATTGAAACGCTAAAAGAATATTTATTAATATTTTATTTAAATTTTAAGGGTTTATTTTTAATTTTTCATAAAATACTTAAAAAAAACACATTATTAGTAACAAAAGAACCAAATTATTTTACATGCCATAATCCATCTACGTCATTAAGCTAAGAGTATCTCCAACGGCGTTAGTTAAAAGTGATTGGCCAAATTAAATAAAATATTTATTATGTAAAATTTGTCGAACATGTAAGACGTTGTGCTCCGAGAGTATTGGTTATAATAATTGATTATATTTTAAAAATGGTATGTTATTAATATTTCAAGTTGTTATTAATGAAATATATTATTTTTAATATAGAAATAAGTGATGTGACAATTGACTACAGGTCTCTAGAGGTTCGACAAATATAGTCAACATCAAGAGATTATCTATAATTATAGACATGGGATTTGTCCCATTCGAGTGACTAATTTTTTACATATTATATATAAGTTTTATTTTTGGAAAGTCATGTAGACTTTTAGCTAAAGATTTGATATGGTTGGAAATGCTCTAAAACTAATAAAAAAAAGGATATTTCAAATGGTACCATTGTACAATTGGCTTTTACATTTGGTACCATCCAACATTTTTGACTTCCAAGTGACACCATTGTACTTTTGGCTTCATCCATTTTATACCAGTCTGTCAAGCAAACGTTAATCAGACGTTAGATTATTCTTAATGGTACCACTATACAATTGAATTTTTCATACGGTGCCATCCAATATTTTTGACTTCTACATGATACCACTTTTCTCTCACTTAGGTCAAATTTTTTCCTCTGCATTTCAAATTTATCTATACATTTTACCCTATAATAAGTCATTGATTCTCTAGTGTTTTCTAATCAGCCTCCAAATCATTAATTAGTCTCGTATCCTATTGTCTTATCATAATAAACTATGTAGTTCAAATTATTTAGATTCTTTCAACGCTTTCATCGATCAAAGTAAACCCTCCGGAAGCTCCTGGACAGATCTGAGCACACATATACGGGTTGATTCTATATATTATGTATTAATTTAATATTTTGAACTATTGATCAAAGTTTATTATGATTGGACAATTGTATTCGAGTCTAATGAATGACTTGATTGTTTATCCGAAATAGTGATAGTTAGAATCAATGAATGACTTATTACAGACAAAGCATATAGATAAGTTGTGAAAATTCCAAGAAAAAATTGATTTTTAGTGAGAGAAAAATAGTACCATGTGGAAGTCAAAAATATTGAATGGCACCGTATGAAAAAAAAACAATTGTATAGTGGTACCATTAAGAATAATTTAACGTCCGACTAACGTTTGCTTGAAAAAATGGTATAAAATGGATGAAGCTAAAAGTACAGTGATGCCACTTGGAAGTCAAAAATGTTGGATGGTATTAATTGGAAAACCAATTGTAGAGTGATACCATTTTGAATATTCCAAAAAAATATAAATCTATGACATAACGTGTTGTACGGTAAACTTTTAGCTAAGATAGAGGAAGGAATAAAAATAGAAAATGGGAAGTCGAAATTAAGTGCAGGATTCAAGGAATCATTACAATCCAATCTTCCATATTAAATAAAATCTAATCAACTTTGCATATTTAATAGAATCTCATATTACATATTTGTCCTTCAGTCTAGAATTATTGAATAATTTCTATCATTTCCTACCGTTGGATGTAAAGAAGTGTCTAGTTCTTTTTTAAAAAAAAGGTTTTTTCTAGCTTTCTCCCGACTATTTCACAAGTGCAATATATCACAATTTCATTCATCCTAGATAAACACTAAATTTTTATATCAAGAGGTTGAGCATGTTTAAAAATATCAGGATAAAGATCCCTCTTATAATTCTGCCTGCCTCTAGATATTAAACTACTTAAAAATAACAAAAATGCCATTATTTCCACACTTGAAGACATACCTCAAATATACTCAACTTTGGACTTGTACATAAACATTATAAACTTTGATCTTTTAAACAAACACTCTCGACCTCTGAGAAAAAAATGACAAAATTGTTGTAAATTGATTGCCATACAGTAGTCAATATTGTAATAGTAGAGCTATGCATAGATGTGAAGAATTCTTACCTAACATTAATTCTTGTCCCCTTTGCTTTGCTATAAAGATGCATGAGTGAATGAAAAAAATACACCGAGCAGTTCTCATCTCTTTCTCTGCTCTCTCTCTCTTTCTCTCAATATATTAGTAGCTCCTTTACAGTTATTATATCTAATACTTTATAACATGTTATCAGCACGAGTCTCTGTCCGAGTAAGTTTTGAAGTAAGGAGGTACTGCCCGAGTAAAAGTTTATTAAGGAAAAAGGTACTGCTCAAATAAGTTTTATTAACGAAGGAGGTACGCTCTATTTTTTTTTTAAATATGGTTATAATTTCCTTGTTTATATTACTCTTTAATATATTAATATTGTTGCACTATGAATATTATTATTAAGTTTTTGGCTGGCTATGCCGTCGTAACTATTAAATAAACTGGCTGCCTATGCCGTCGTAACTTTTAAATAAACTGGCTGGCTATGCCGTCGTAACTATTAAATAAATTATGTCATCATATGTTTTAATAATAATTGTATGTATGTGTTTAATTGTTTATGTTTAACATGCCATATTGTTATACCATATTGTCTGGGGATAATTATCTGTCTTGGGTACTCGATGCGGAATTACACCTTAGTGCCAACGGGCTAAAGGATACCATAGAAACAGGAAAAACCCCAATTGTTGAACAAAATGCCAAAGCAATTATTTTTCTTAGGCACCACATTCATGAAAACTTAAAATCTGAATACCTCACAGTCAAAAATCCACTCACTCTTTGGACCAATCTCAAAGATAGATTTTACCACCAAAAACTTGTCCATCTGCCACATGCCCGTTATGATTGGATCAATTTAAGGTTACAAGATTTTAAATCTGTTTCTGAATATAATTCTGCCTTGTTCAAAATAAGCTCCAAGCTAATCCTGTGTGGTGAGAAAATTATTGATGCTGAGATGATTGAAAAGACCCTTTCGACCTTTCACCCCAACACTATGATCTTGGCACAACAATACAGGGAACGCAATTTTCAGAAATATAGTGAGCTGATATCTCTCCTTCTTGTAGCTGAGAAAAATAATGAGTTATTGCTGAAAAATCATTAGATACGTCCCACAGGCTCTGCCCAGTTACCTGAAGTACATAACACGTCATTCCGGAAGAATGAGCGTGGGAAAGGGCATAGAGGAGGACGAAATTATGGACGAAATCGTGGACATGGAAATTTTCATGGTCGATTTCGAAATAAGTATAACTCTAGCCACCTGAAGTGGCAACGTGATGGTTACAACAACTCTAGTCACCAGAAGTGGCAAAATGAGGTGCCAAATAAAAGGAAGGCACCACATGAAGGAGATACTAGAGATATATATTTTAAATGTGGGGCTCATGGGCATTGGACTCGTAATTGTCACACACCCAAACATCTTGTAGATCTTTACAAGTCATCCAAAAAGCAGAATAGGCAAAGG
The DNA here is from genome assembly GCA_037693485.1 of Kitagawia praeruptora. Classification (NCBI taxonomy): domain Eukaryota; kingdom Viridiplantae; phylum Streptophyta; class Magnoliopsida; order Apiales; family Apiaceae; genus Kitagawia; species Kitagawia praeruptora. The sequence continues at coordinate 85,484,764 of CM075347.1, read as the reverse complement.
GTGGAAACAAATTTGGCTAGCTTTAATGATGAACCAATCAACAAGACCTCAAATGAACTAGACACTGGCGCTAACCTTTATTATGGCTTAGATGACTAGTTTTCATATGTATCTCTTTTGAATTCATGTTCCTTATGTATCTGCTTCAATTCCATGCTTTTATATACTTGTTTTATATTCTTGCTTTAACTACATGGTTTGCTTTAATAAAATTATTGTTCACTGATATATGTACACAGCATAAAATATGGGAGATTTATGCATTGCTGATTGCGCCACCACTCACACAATTCTACAAAATCAGAAATACTTCTCACAGTTTACTAAAGCCAGCTCACATGTTTGGACGATTTCGGGTACATTAGATATAATAGAGGGTTTTGGGAAAGCTAGTTTTATCCTACCAAATGAGACACAAATTCAAGTGCAGAATGCTCTTTATTCTAGTAAATCCACTAGAAATCTTTTAAGTTTTAAAGACATTCGTATTAATGGTTTCCACGTAGAAACTACTAGTGAGAATGAAAAAGAATATCTCCTTATCATGTCATGTTGAGTATTGAATACAGTAAAAGAATACAGAAGGGTGGTGAATGGATTCTTGAACTTTTCTTTATTCTTGAATCTGTGTAGCAGATTAGTGTTTGTGTGTGCAAAGCTTAGGTGCGGATAAAAGATAACACAAGACACGATATCACTTTAATCTAATATATTATTAGATAAAGGTTGCTACAATTTGCGAATACAAATGATAGTATTCTCAGCTTCGTTTTTCTCAGAGAGGTATGGCTTACAATGTGTATGAAAAACTTGTCTAGCTAAAGAAGTGAGATTGTATTCTTATAGAACATGAATACAACTCAGTTACTACAAATAAGGTTATAGGATAAGTTACTTTCTTGCATGTCTATCCTTTTTTAGTAAGCATCCAAAAGGTTACAGATTTGACTTTGCAAAGTTCTGTTCAGATCCACTTCTTTAGCTCTTTGTCTCTTCTATATCTCTCCAAGCTTCCTTGTAGGCTTTACAGAGCACGTTACAGATTGTGGTCCATAAAGTGCATTGGCTTGTTGCAGGATTCAGACTTGTACAATTTCTTCAGTATTTTATCTCCAAGAATGTATTCCAGAAGTGGCTAAGTGAGTGATTTGAGAAGTAGGATTAGATAACTCTGAGTTCTCGAATACTGTATGATTGACATATCGAATCACTTCTCGAATAATACTTTTCTTCAGGATTCCTTGAGTTGTCGAATAGAACACTTGACTTGTCGAATCCTTGAGATATCGAATAGCTTTCTGAGTCCTTGAGATATCGAACGGAACTTTGACTTGCTGACTTCCTGAGTTCTCGAATAGAGTATTTAGACATGTCGAATCTCTCAGATATCGAATAGTTCATTCAGAGATATCGAACATTGTCTTCTCAGATATCGAATATCTGACTTCTCGAATGCTAGACTTCTTGAATAGACAGATGTACTTCTCGAATTGGTACTTAGGCAAATTCTTCATTTCTTCAAATCCCAACTGTGATTATTTGACAGTCTTTATCTTTTTGCTTGAGGCATGAACCTTGGAACTTCTTTCAATCATTATTCTTGACTATATAAGTACAGTTACACAACTAGAATTTGGTGCCTATTACAAGTACAGAACAAATAGAAACTCTACAACTAGAGGTTCCCTCAGTTAAGAGGTCATGTAAGTAATGCAAAGCATTACAAACAATTAGGCTTGTTATTAGATGTAAACAGGCATGCCTCTGTGACTAACAATCTCCCCCAAATTGTGAGTGAGACCCTTAGTCACAATTTCATGTCTGATAACAAGCCTAACATACATAAAGATAAAACTTGAACAGTACAGGTATGTAGATTGATTGAGCACATGAATGAAATTACAAGATAAATAATCTTACAGTATGATGAACTACTAGCCATTCTCATTTGATTCCATCTCCATTGCCTTGGCTTGTAGATCATCATATGCTTTCGGTTTTCATTCTTTCTCCTTTCTTGCATTCTCATCCATGGCCTTTATGATCTCTGCCAAGGCATCCAATTCTTCAAGCATGATAGAGTCTTTGAAATCTTGAAGTACTGGTTTCAGGATGTTGGCAGGATAGTGACTGAGTAGGTTCATTCTTATATTGACATTATCTCCATTTCTCCTCCTATACTTCACCACATAGGGATTGAATTGAACTCTACACAGTCCTTTTGCCCTTAGCTTTTCTGCTTCAGCTTCCAGCCTATCAATCTCCTTCTCCCTTTCTAGCCATTTTTCAAAGCACCCCTTTCTTATTTTCTCAGCATAGTCTCTCTTCATTTTCACAAAATCAATCAATTCCAGCTTCCATACTCTCTCCACTTTGTCTTCAGAATCCAATAATGCAATGATTCTTTCTATTTCATATAGCTTGCCCCAATTCTGACACTGTCCTTGTTTGAATTTCTTCTCCCTTCCATCAATATATTTAATCTCAAGGCAGTTATTCATAATAGCAGCAACGTAGATTCTTTGGGCTCTTAGATACTGCAATTGGTCTTCATCAAAGTCTTCATCAAGAGGTTGAAGTTTCAGTCCTAGATAGATTGTCAGAGTCCTTGATTTGGATAGCTTTGGTTTCCTTGCAGCTTGTTTGAATTTGATCCTTTTTACATGGTTGCTTGGCATTAGCATGTGACCTTTGTTTGTAGACCATTGTAGTATTCCATTAGCAGTTTGCTTTTTGAAATACACAGATGGTTTCTTGTTCTTGTCATCCTTCTTCTTCTTCTTATCTTCATCACCCTTATCTCTCCTTTGATGTCTTCTCCTCCCATCACTTTTGTCTTCAGAATCATCATCCTTATTTCTCCTAGGTAGAGCCATTTCTGGAATTGCACCAGTTGCTATGAAAGATCTGAGAATGTGCAGTACTTCTATCTCTTCAACATTTCTGACTCCACCTTTCTTCTGTAGTTGATCAATGATAGCAATGATAAGTCTGTGATTTCTAGAAGTAAGATCACTGGGAATGACCAATTGTTTGATGTCTTCAATTTTGGTGCCAGACTGATAGATGATTGTCCATGGCTTCTTGATCACTTCTGGCAGCCTTGAAGGTTGATCATTCCTTAAGTCATCATACAGACTCTTGTTATTGTCATTTCTCTTCTCAATAAGTTCAAGTAGTGCATCTACCTCAGAGTGTTTTAGGGCTTGAAGAGTCCTCTAGGTTAGATGCCATATTTTTGAATTGGATACCATCATTATCTCCTTGAACCATGAGCTATTGATTTTCCTGGGTATGACAGTGAGACAGTCAATCTGATCCTTCAAGCTCCTCAGATAAAATTGAGTGTCACTAACCTGTTCCCTTGAGACTTTCAGAAACTCCAAGAATGCTTCATCATGATAGACATTTGAATTTGCAACTTCTTGTAGCTTGGCATCAGTAACCACTTTTACTTCTACAGGCTTGGCACTTTCAGATTTGGAGGATGGAGGTTTATCAGATGGCATGCTCCCTGCAACCATTGTGGTAGTGATGGATTGTTTCTGGCCACTCGGAGTGATGACATGCACAGTTGGTAGGGTAACAACTGGCAGAGTGGTTGGGGGCTCATCAACTTTAGATTTCCCTTTTCCTGGCACATGAGTTTTAGATTTAGCCCTTTGGTGACCACCCTCATTTATCTGTATGCCTTTCTCCTTAGGTTTCTCCCCCTTTGTATTTGAATTCCTTGTCCTCTTCTCCCCCCCTTAGGCTTGTTATCAGGCACAGAAGCTGTAGAAATGACCTTTGGGTTTGAAGATTCTTCAGGTAGAGGGAGACCCATGTGCTTCATCATGGCGGCCAACATAGATTGTTGATGTAGAAGAACATCTGCTGTGGTGGTGGCTTGAGTGTTCAACTGCTCAGTTAGAGTTGCTACCTTGTTTGTAAGATGAGCATTAGACTGAGTGAGAGTAGCTACCTCCTTTTCAAGTGCATCTACCTTGCTGAACAATTCAGTAGATTTGAAGCCAGACATGGATTGTTCTTTAAGTCTCTGCACTTCAAACCTAGTCATATCATGCACTGGGACTTCAGTGATTAGCTTATCTCCATACTGATTGGCAAAAAGTGTCCTAAGCATATCATTGGCCTCAGTTGTCTGATCAGTGAGATTTTGGAATTGGTGCCCCAGACCTGTGACAGCATCTTTGAGAATGGCTAAACCATTGTCCATCTTGCTGCAGGTAGACTTACAGGCTAGAATATCCTTGACTACAGTCTCCAATTGAGGGAATTTAGAATCAAAAGTCCTCTTTATCTCATGCACCTTTTTGGTTGTGGCTGTACACATTTCATTAACTTCTGTCTTTAGACCCTTTCCAAGTTAGTGTGCAGCCTTGAGAATGCCCTTGTAGCTGTCATTCACTGCTTCATACACATCACTAGGGGTGAGAGATTTGGCATTGGACCCTAGTGAAGTGATGTACTCTTCTCTGAGGTACTGGAGACTGTCTGAGAGAGGAATATCAAATTGTCCTTGTAACAAGGCATCTACATTGCCATCTCTCTCAGTATCATCTATTATCATTGTCTTCTGTAGCTCCACATCATCTCTGTGGCATAAGAGAATAGCTTCATAGTCAGGATTGGGCAGGTTGGCAGTGAGAAGGTTCTGAGAAATCTTTGTGAACTCAGGGATCTGATCCACAATTAAGCTTTGAAGTGCTTCAACCTTCAATTGTTGTGGAACAGACCCTGATCCTGAAGCACTGTCATGTTGCACAGGCTTCAGCCATTGTGACATAAAGTCAGAGCTAAAGCTAGGCAAGTTAGACTCCTCAGTTACAGATGCAACTTCTGCAACCGGATGGATTGACTCTACTACTGGTGTTTCCACAGAAGTGGGATGAGTTACACCAGCAGTTGACACAGGTACAGAGTCTCTAGTGAAAACTAGTGGAACATCTGTGTTTGTGATGGTGTCATTAGGATATGCCCCGGCATGCATTCCCTTACCATCTAAATGTGGATCCTGGTTGGTGAGCAAGGTGTCATGCACCAAGTCACTTGAATTGATTGGCTCATCAAGAGAAAAGAATTCTTGATGATCAATGCCTTGCGCGTGCAACCTGCGCCCATCAGTCTGTTTGTCGCGCAAATTGCTCCTACCCGGCACAATCTGCTCATGGGAATCCTATCCCAAGTTGTAGAAAATCTCCCAGGCTTCGCGTGGGCAGTAAGATCGCTGAAAACGGACTTCTAGAACTCCAGATATGTCCAAAACAGTGTAGACTGCGCAACCGTCTTAGAAATCCGAATTTTAATCAATTTATTCTCCAAAAACGATAGAAGCATCAACCTTAATCAACATTCTTGCAAACCTGCATACTACACAAAACACATCAAAACTACAACAAACTTGAGTCCAAAACAATCAATTTAAGCCGATATGGAACGCTCCAAGTGGATATAAAATCCACTTATCACATGTGACCTTTGTTTGTAGACCATTGTAGTATTCCATTAGCAGTTTGCTTTTTGAAACACACAGATGGTTTCTTGACTTGAATCTTCTTCTCTTCTTGAGGTGGCAAAACAGTTGCAGAAGCCATAGATGTAGATTTTTCTAGGTCACTACTAACAGTATTCACCCTAGACTTAGAGTCTTGTGTTGTGGTGAGGTTACTGTCAGCAATGCCTAAGGCTTGCTATTTTCCACTCTTCTTTTCATATACTTTTTGTCCACCCTTGTCATCATTCTTCTTTCTGCTTTTATCATCCCTTTTCTTCTTGTCATCACTGCCCTTATATCTCCCTTGATCTCCACCCCTGCTTCCACTTTTATCATGATCATCCTTGTCTTGATTTGACTTTCCACCTTGAGCAATAGGCTTGATGTCTGATTGAGAGTTGATAAACTTCACCAGAATGTTAAGAGCCTCCTTTTCAGATTCAGATTTTCCACTCCTTGAATGTAGAACTCCAACCAGAAACTTTATGGTGGACATGTTGTTTGCTTTTAGATGTTGGCCAAATCTGAAAGCAACAATGTCTTGATCCTTTTCATATAGAATACAATGAGGCTGAGGAACTACTTGAGGCAGTTGAGATTTCATGCACTTGGTGAGAATCTCTTTGAGCATATCATTGTCTGGTGAGTTATTCCTTTCTATCTTCTTGATGATTGATCCAAGTTCAGAGCTAGACAGAATTTGAAAGGCTTCAATGTGGATGTGAAAGAGGTTCTTGGCAGTGTGAATTAAGATTTCTCTATCATTCGAAAGAATGATGGCATGGGGATTGGTTTGCACAATTTATCTTCTCATTACAGTGACTAGAAACACATCTTGCACAAGAAGCTTGATGTAGTCAAAATAATGGAAATTGGTTCTTTTCCTTAACTCTTGTAGATGCTTCAAAAAGGCTATGTCATGGTATAGTCTAGAGTTTGCAGTTTCTTGACATACCCTTTGAGTAAGCACATTTCTGAATTCTGAAAGTTCAGATTGAAGGGATTGTTTAGCAATGTCAGGGATGTCAAATTCATACTCTGACTTCCCTTCAGTTTCAGATGGCTTGGCAACTTCATCTACAACCACTTTCTTCAGCTTGTCATCCTTGGATGTAGATTTCTCAGACTGAGATGACTTAGCAGTTCTTGGTTGGCCACTGTCATTGGTTGTAATGCCTTTGGTTTGAGATTTCTCCCCCTTAGTCTGAGGCTCCCCCTTAGATTTTGAGTTCCTTGTTATCCTCTTCTCCCCCTTAGGCTTGTTTTCAGGCACAAAGGCTATAGTAGGAGCCTTTGGAGTTGAAGATTCTTCAAGTAGAGGGATACCCATGTGCTTCATCATGGCAGACGGCATAGATTGTTGATCCAGAAGAACATTAGCAGTAGTAGTGGCTTGAGTGTTCAATTGCTCAGTTAGATTTGTAACCTTGCCTGCCAGATGGGCATTGGATTCTTTGAGAGACACCACCTCCCTTTCAAGAGTATCAACCTTGGAGAGCAGCGCAGTGGCCTTGAAACCAGTTAAGGATTGATCTTGCAGTCTTTTCACTTCAGACTTGGTCATTTCATGCACAGGGACTTCAGTGACCAGCTTGTCTCCATACTGATTTTTGAACAGTGTCCTGAGCATAGCATTGGCCTCTGTAGTCTGGTCAGATAGATTTTGAAATCTGTTTCCTAGGCCTGTGACCGTGTCTGTGAGTTTGGCTAGGCCATTGTCCATCTTGGTGCAGGTGGTGTTGCAGTGTTTGAGATCCTTGACCACACTGTCTAATTGAGGAAATTTAGCATCAAAGTCCCTCTTTACTTCTGCTACTGAAGTGGCTGTCTTGTCACACACCCTGTTGAATTCAGTTTTGACTCCCTTGCCAAGATAGTGTGCAGCCTTGAGGAAACCCTTGTAGGAATCATTGACAGCTTCATACACTTCACCAGGAGACAGGGATTTTGCATTGGAGCCCAGTGAAGTGATGTATTCCTCTCTAAGATATTGAAGTGCCTCACTGAGAGTTACATCATACTTTCCTTGCAGCCAGGCATCTGCATTGCCATCTCTCTCAGCATCATCAATAATCTTGGCCTTCTGCATCTCCACATCATCCCTATGGCATAGTAGGATGGCATCATAGTCTGGATTAGAGATGTTGGAGGTGACAAGGTTCTGAGCTATTTTTACAAACTCAGGAATCTGATCCACAATTAAGCTTTGAAGTGCTTCAACCGTCAATTTTTGTGGAACAGACCCTGATCCTGAAGCACTGTCATGTTCACAGGATTCAGCCATTGTGACATAAAGTCAGAGCTAGAGCTAGGTAAACTAGACTCCTCAGTTACAGATGCAACTTCTATAACCGGATGGATTGACTCTACTACTGGTGTCTCCACAGAAGTGGGATGAGTTACACCAGCAGTTGGCCCAGGCACAGAGTCTCTAGTAAAAACTAGTGAAGCCTCTGTGTTTGTGATGGTGTCATTAGGATATGCCCCATCATGCATTCCCTCACCATCTAAATGTGGGTCCTGGGTGGTGAGCAAAGTGTCATGCACTAAGTCACTTGAAATTATTGGCTCATCAAGAGAAAAGAATTCTTGATGATCAATGCCTTGCATCTCAGTTGCCTGAGTTGCAGGTTCCAAAGAAATTTTAGTGTTAGATTCTGGAAGAGGAGAGTCTTGTAGAGTAGATTTTGGCAACTCCCCCTGAGAGATAGAGGGAGTTTCAAGTGTGATGTGCTCTCCACTCAGTGTAGTGCCAGCCTTATCACTCCTATGTGTTGACTCAATACAAGAAGGTGCATTGGGGAGGATGCTTGATTCTATAGATGAACCCTATTGAGAGGATACATCTAGTGAGCTGTTTGTCCCTGATTTTACGACTTCAGCCATTTGTGTGACTGAAGAGGTGGTCTTAGTTTTCTTCTTCTTCTTTGGCCTTTGTAAGGGTGACTCTGGTTCCTCACTTCTAGACCTAGTTCAACAGCTAATGCTGCTTCAGATAAGATATTCAAGGGTGCAGACATTACTTCCTTTCTCTTCTTTTTACTAACATCACCCTTTTGAGAGGATGATGCAGTTGGTTCAGTAATTGGTACAGTGTTTGGTTGAGAGGGTTGGTTAGCTAGCCCTGGGTTAGCATTTTGTTCTACTTGCTTGGTCTTAGCTAACTCAGACTTAAAGGCAAATGTTGGCATGTTGTGGGGGTAAGTTCTAAACAAACTCTCCATATGGGGAGTTATGTTAAGTCTTACATCCACATCATTCCTAGTCTCCAAATTACCAAAAATGAGTTTGGTCATGGATTTAGGATAGCCTATTCTATTTTTAGTCATCCCATCTAATTCAATCAATTTATCATCTAAGAAATTAAGGACATATTGAATAAAACGAGGGAAGAAAATTTCATTACCTCTATTAGGTCAAAGAATTCCACCAGTTGACCATCTGTTACAAGGCTATTATACTCATCCTGGTGAAGACCCAAGGCCTTGCTCATGTCCTCAGAGGTGATGATGAACTCTTTACCAAGAATCTTGCAGTTAATGACATAACCCACACTCCCATCATCTAGAGCAACAGTTTCAGTAATTGCAGTGTTCCAGAATTGTTCTAGAATGTCTAGATACAGAGTTGGGTTGGCCGTAAGTGCTTCTTTAAGATTCAGACATTCATTTGACAAAACACTTGTAATTAGCATTTGGAGCTTCGACATCACTAGAGAGAGCGATGAAGTTGGTGTTGAATTTCACAGTTGCCATTGATACAGAGAGAAGAGAATGAAGAGTAAAGGTTGAAGAAGAAATTTAGTTTTTGCATTTAGGGTTTTCAGAGTTTTTGGAAGTTTAGATGCTTGAGTAATTGAATGAAATGAATAGAATAGATGTAGAGTTGTATAAGTATGAAGTACTTGAATTGTCGATTAGGTATATGTTTTGTATCGACAAGTCAGGCATTTGAGAAGTAGAAAACAACTATTCGATAAGTCAAGAAAGGCTTATTCGATAACTCAAGCAGGTTGTAACTCACAGCTGGCAGTTATCTAACTTAGAAATAATTCTAAGTTAAATAAAATGTGTTTTTATGAGTGAATTAAAATTTCAGACAAAAATCCAAAATCGGTTGAGATTCATCGAAAATTCAGTCTTTTCAAATGATTCGAGAACTCAAATATAGTATTCGAGAACTCAGTCATTAGAGAACTAAAATACTATATTCGAGATGTCAAGAATACCTCTATTCGATATCTCTAAAAGACTCTATTCGAGAACTCGAGAGTGCTCTAATGAGACTTGTTTGAGATGTCGAATAGTGAACCATTCGAGAAGTCTGACTTATCGAAATATACTCATCACTCACAAAAATTAATTTTCACTATCTTTTAAAATTTACCAGCCATATTCATTGAAGAATATTCTAGCAAATTAAATAGTGATTTTCTCAAAATTTCATAGAAATTTCAAGTTAACAAAAATATGATTTTCCAACATATGCAACAGATTTGAAATATTTATAAATCATATTTCAGCCAACACTTACTCCAAAAATATTGAGAATTTAGATAAAATAAGTGTTTACTGCTGCAACAATCTAGATGATATATTCACTTAGCCAGAATCTGAAGAATTCAGCATTCCAATCTCACTAACCAACCATGTGAAGGTGGTTTCATCTAATGGCTTAGTGAATATGTCAGCTAGTTGTTTATCTGTAGAGACATAGTGCAACTCAATGGTTCCATTAGTTGCATGTTCTCTAATGAAATGATATCTGATGTCAATGTGCTTTGTCCTAGAATGATTGAAAGGATTGGCAACTATCGAGATTGCACTTGTGTTGTCACACATGATTGGAATTCTTTCCAACACAAGTCCATAATCTCTAAGTTGATTTCTAATCCAAAGCACTTGAGCACAACAACTTCCAGCAGCTATGTATTCAGCCTCAGCTGTAGAAGTTGACATAGATTGTTGTTTCTTACTATACCAAGAGACTAACCTTTGTCCAAGAAACAGGCAGCTACCTGAGGTGCTTTTCCAATCCACTCTGCATCCAGCATAATCAACATCAGAATAACCATCCAGATTGAACCCTATGTCCTTAGGATACCATAAACCCAAGTTTGGAGTGCCCTTCAGATATCTAAAGATCCTTTTTTATAGCAATCGAATGTGATTCTTTTGGATTTGATTGAAACCTTGCACACAAGCATGTAGCAAACATGATGTCTGGCCTACTTGCAGTGAGATAGAGTAGAGAACCAACCATGCCTCTGTAGACTGAGATATCTACTTTCTTGCCTTTAGCATCTTCATCCAATTTAGTGGCAGTGGCCATAGGTGTCTTTGCAGGTGAGCAATCTTCCAAGTCAAACTTCTTCAATAAATCCTTGATGTACTTGGTCTGACTAATAAAGATACCATCCTTCCTTTAACTGACTTGCAACCCAAGAAAGAATGTCAACTCTCCCATCATACTCATCTCATATCTGCTCTGCATGAGTTTAGAGAATTTCTCACACAACTTCTCATTTGTAGAGCCAAAAATGATATCATCCACATAAATCTGAACTAGGATAATATCATCACCATGCTTCTTGTAAAACAGTGTCTTGTCCAATGTGCCTCTAGTGAATTGATTTTCAAGGAGAAATTGTGATAGAGTATCATACCATGCTCTTGGAGCCTGCTTAAGTCCATACAGTGCCTTAAGTAGTCTGTAGACAAATTATGGGAAATGTGGATCCTCAAAGCCAGGTGGTTGTTGCACATAAACTTCTTCTTCCAACTCTCCATTCAGAAATGCACTCTTGACATCCATTTGATAAACTTTAAAGTTTGAATGAGCAACAAATGCCAAGAATATTCTGATAGCTTCCAATCTGGCAACAGGGGCAAATGTCTCATCATAATCAATGCCTTCCTGTTGAGAGTATCCTTTTGCAACCAACCTTGCTTTGTTTCTTACTATTACACCATCTTCATCCATCTTATTCTTCAGAACCCATTTTGTTCCAACAATGGTTCTGTTCTTTGGTGCAGGCACAAGTTCCCATACTTTGTTTCTTTCAAATTGATTCAGCTCCTCTTGCATGGCAATAATCCAATCTGGATCCAACAGTGCAACATCAAGTTTCTTAGGCTCAACCTGAGATAGAAAACACCATAGAGACACTCATTCTGAGTTGCTCTCCTAGTCCTTACTCCTTCATTAGGATCTCCAATAATTTGCTCTGCAATGTGTGATCTATCCCATTTCCTTAAGTGCTCAGCCTGATTTCTCATTCTTGATGTTGCTTCATCATCCAAATCATGATCATTCTCATTTCCTCCCCCTGTGAGGTTGCCACTACTCACAGGTGTGTCTTGGATGCTTGTTTCTCCACTGTTGATTGGCACGAATTCTTCTCTTGTATCATCATTCACTTGAGTCTGTTGAACTTGAGTTTCAACTCCAGTTTCAGTCTCTTCATCAAAATCATCTAGATTATCAAACTTTAATGGATCTTTATCTTCATCATTGGCTTATTCTAGTCCAGGTAGTTTGCTGTCATCAAATGTCACATCTGTGCTTTCCATAATTTTCTTTTGACTGATGACGTAAACTTTGTATGCAATTCTTTCCATAGAGTAGCCAAGAAAAATTCCTTCAAATGCCTTTGCATCAAACTTACCAACATATTCAGAATTATCCTTCAATACAAAGCATTTGCTTCCAAAAGTATGAACATACTTTAGAGTAGGCTTCTTTCCAGTCATCAGATTGTAAGGTGTCTTTCCAGTGTTTTTGTTGATGAGGGTTCTATTCTGGATATAGCATGCAGTGCTTACAGCCTCAGCCCAAAAACATGTAGGCATCTTTGCATCAAGTAACATTATTCTAGCAGCCTCAATTAGAGTTCTATTCTTTCTCTCAACAACTCCATTTTGTTGTGGAGTCCTTGGAGCTGAGAATTGCTGAGAAATTCCATTCTCTTTGCAGAATGCTTCAAGTATGGCATTTCTGAACTCTGTTCCATTATCACTTCTTAGTGCAATCACACTTGCATTGTTGGCCTTTGCTTCCTTGTCAACTTTCTTTATGTGCTCAATGATTACCTGTGAAGCCTCATCTTTTGATGCCAGAAATTCCACCCATGTATACCTTGTAAAGTCATCAACCATCACCAAGGCATACTTCTTTCTTCCTAGTGACATAATATTAACAGGCCCAAACAAATCCATATGAATGAGTTACAGGGGCTTGGTTATTGATGTCACTGTCTTTGACTTGTGGCTTGATCTTTTCATCTTTCCTTTTTGACAAGCCTCACACACTCCTTCTTGACAGAATTCAAGTGTGGGCATGCCTCTCACTAACTCTCTTTTGACTAGAAAATTAATGGCTTTGAAGTTCAGGTGTGATAATTTCTTGTGCCACAGCCAACAATCTTCATTTGATGCTTTTGAGTAGAAGCAACAAATTTTGTCCTTGTTTGCAAAGTCCATATTGGCTACAACAGGCTTCCTTTTCTTACTCCAGATAGAGCAAAATCACCAGTCTTCTTGTGGGTGATCAAACATTCATCTTTTTCAAAATCCACCTTGAATCCTCTATCAGTAAACTGACCAACACTTAGCAGATCATGCTTGAGTCCCTTTACTAGTGCTACATCTTCAATGATGACATTACCAGCTTTTAACTTGCCATATCCCAATGTGTTACCCATGCTGTCATCTCCAAAAACAACCATTGGGTCAGCCTTCTCCTCATACTGTGATAGCAGGGCCATATCACCAGTCATATGATTTGAGCATCCACTGTCCAAAATCCACATGACTTTCTTTTCACTTTCTTTGCCCTGTAAATACAAAGGTATTACTTCTCCTTTGGTACCCAAACAAGTTTGGGTCCATGTGACTTAGAAACAGTTTTATCATAAACAACATGCTTATCAGCTTTCTTAGTGTTAGTCTTCTTGTCACTGTTAGAAGTCTTAGAACCTGAGGTTTCAGACTTAGGTGACAGAGGTACCTTCCTAGCTTTAGGAGGACTCGAAGACTTGGACCTTGTGTAGTGTGTGTGAGAATTGTGACTGATACAACCATCAATGAATTGCCTTCTCAGATAGAAACAACTAGTCATAACATTCATGTTGCATGGCATACAGTCAAATTTATCACAAAATGGAGCATCTCTATGTCTTAGAGGCACAGAACAATCATAGAAAGGTTTGGGCACACTACCAACAGGTTTCTTGCATGCATGAGTTAAATGATTGGTACTGAAACAGTTCTGACAAGTTTTCCTAGGGGCATTAGGCATATAAGCATAGTTGTTATCTTTGTTAATCCCTAACTTGCCATTTCTGTTCTGTTTCTTCTTAGTCACTTTATTCTCTGATTCACTCTTCCCAGCTGAAACAAACTTAACAAACTTCTTAGGTCTTGACCTATCACCTACTGGCTCCTTGGCTTTTGACTTGACACTCTCATTCTTAGAGGATGCTTGTTGTTCACTGGATTGTGCCTCATCCTCATCATTCAACATTTGCTTGATGAGTAAAGCATCCTCATCAATTTCAAATGTTGATTCTTTAAAAATTGGATTTCAGCCTTTTTCAAAATCTGAGGCACTTCTTTCTGAACAACTATGTCATCTTCAATGACAGCATAGCCTTTCCTCTGTTTAAGAGTGTCATAGTCAAGTCCAATAGCAGCCTTGGGTTTAGCTTGAATTTTTTCACAGTGGGATTGCACTAGACCAGATGATTTCTTAAATGTTTTCAGTTTGAATTCATTTTCAGCTAATTCATCCCTAAGAGCCTTTTCCACTTGACTAGCACATAAAACCTTATTCTGCAAATATTCAACTTCTTTCTTAAGGTTTTCAACTTGCATAGCAGTTAGCTCAAGTTCCTCATTCTTTTTTATTAACATTTCATTTTTAGTAGACAGTTTAACAATCTCCTCATTAGCAACAGTCATACTAGTATGAATATTAAACATCTCAATAGATAGTTGCTCAATCATGCATTTATACTCAGAAACAGATATGTCTATAGTAGTGAGAGATGGTACCTAAGAGTCTGATGGAGATGTGTCATCCTTGGAATTGGCCATCAAGGCATAGTTGCAGAATTCTTGTTCCTCTCCATCACTATCAGAATCATCCCAACACTTCCCTTCAACTATGTAGGCCTTGCCTTGTGTCTGCTTTCTCAGAAGGGCCTCATACTTAGCTTCAAGTTCCAGAAACTCTTTATCCTTCTTTTTAGGCTTCTTGCATTCACTGGCAAAATGCCCTAGGTCATTGCATCTATAACACCTTACAGATGACCTATCCACATGGCTGGTTTTAAATTTATTCTTGTTTGGTTTCACAGGAGCCTTGCTTTTGTTGAATGAATGGTTTTGGGTTTTGGGTTTGAAGGGTTGGTTCCTCTTGAATCTGATGTTTGGAAATTTTTTGGCCATGAAAGCATATGAATTGTTTTTCATTCCATCTAGCTCTTCAAGAGTATAGAACTCTTCTTCCTCCTTCTCCTCAACAGGTTCATTTACCTCAGCTTCAGTTTCTTCATCATCTACTAACTCCTCTATCCTTAGCTGGCTTGTAGATGCTTCTAGGTCTTGAATAGATTTATTGACAATCAAGGCACATGATGTGTTTATCATTCTGCCTTGGTTGGCTTGGATAGCCCTTTTCTGAAGCAACTCAAGCTCATGAGCCTTTAAAACCCCATAGAACACATCATAAGTGATTTTGTTCAAATCTCTTTCCCTTAGAGAAATAACCCTTTGCTCTAGATGATTTGGTGAGGATAGCAAAAACTTCATGTTTAACTCCTTGGTGCTGTAAACCTTGCCATTCATCTGCAAATTAGTAACTAGCTTGTGAAATCTCTCAAACATCTCAGTAAGGCTTTCCTTGGGCTGTGCCATGAAAGCTTCATATTGTGTGACCAGTATCTGTTTCTTGTTTTCCTTGACCTCATCAGTTCCTTCACATAACACCTCAATGTGATCCCACATTTCTTTGGCAGATGTGCATGATGCAATGTTTGCAAACATTGGCATATCCATGGAATCAATAATTAGCAACATGAGATGGCTGTCAAGAGCAACCATCTCCTTCTCTGATTCTGTCCA
This sequence comes from Kitagawia praeruptora, assembly GCA_037693485.1. NCBI lineage: Eukaryota > Viridiplantae > Streptophyta > Magnoliopsida > Apiales > Apiaceae > Kitagawia > Kitagawia praeruptora. Next base: position 85,469,143 of record CM075347.1, on the reverse strand, counting down.
TTTGGATGGTTCCTTGGCCACATAAGATCTTGGAACAGTTGTGGTTCCAACAGTCTTTTCAGGTATTTCTTGTTGTGGAACAAAGGGACCATTCTTGAGAATGTCAGGGTACAAAGGATGAGAGGCTTTGATGAACAACATCATCTTTATCTTCCAGAGGTTGTAATTTTCTTTGTCAAACTTAGGGACTTTCACCGTTCCTGTGGTCTTTGGTGTATTCGAACTCATGATCGTTTTTCTGTTTTTGAATAAACAGCCCGCTCTGATACCACTTGTTGAGTATTGAATACAGTAAAAGAATACAGAGGGGGGTGAATGGATTCTTGAACTTTTCTTCGTTCTTGAATCTGTGTAGCAGATTGGTGTTTGTGTGTGCAAAGCTTAGGTGCGGATAAAAGATAACACAAGACACGATATCACTTTAATCTAATATATTATTAGATAAAGGTTGCTACAATCTGTGAATACAAATGATAGTATTCTCAGCTTCTTTTTTCTTAGAGAGGTATGGCTTACAATGTATATGAAAAACTTGTCTAGCTAAAGAAGTGAGATTGTATTCTTATAGAACATGAATACAACTCAGTTACTACAAATAAGGTTACAGGATAAGTTACTTTCTTGCATGTCTATCCTTTTTGAGTAAGCATCTAAACGGTTATAGATTTGACTTTGCAAAGTTCTGTTCAGATCCACTTCTTTAGCTCTTTGTCTCTTCTATATCTCTCCAAGCTTCCTTGTAGGCTTTCCAGAGCACGTTACAGATTGTGGTCCATAAAGTGCATTGGCTTGTTGCAGGATTCAGACTTGTACAATTTCTTCAGTATTTTGTCTCCAAGAATGTATTCGAGAAGTGGCTAAGTGAGTGATTCGAGAACTAGGATTAGATAACTCTGAGTTCTCGAATACTCTATGATTGACATATCGAATCACTTCTCGAATAATACTTTTCTTCAGGATTCCTTGAGTTGTCGAATAGAACACTTGACTTGTCGAATCCTTGAGATATCGAATAGATTTCTGAGTCCTTGAGATATCGAATGGAACTTTGACTTGCTGACTTCCTGAGTTCTCGAATAGAGTATTTAGACATGTCGAATCTCTGAGATATCGAATGAGATATCGAACAGTTCATTCAGAGATATCGAACAGTGTCTTCTCAGATATCGAATCTCTGACTTCTCGAATGCTAGACTTCTCGAATAGACAAATGTACTTCTCGAATTGGTACTTAGGCAAATTCTTCATTTCTTCAAATCCCAACTGTAATTATTTGACAGTCTTTATCTTTTTGCTTGAGGCATGAACCTTGGAACTTCTTTCAAGCATTATTCTTGACTATATAAGTACAATTACACAACTAGAATTTGGTGCCTATTACAAGTACAGAACAAATAGAAACTCTACAATTAGAGGTTCCCTCAATTAAGAGGTCATGTAAGTAATGCAAAGCATTACAAACAATTAGACTTGTTATTAGATGTAAACATGCATGCCTCTGTGACTAACACGTCAGTTACCTCAGGCCATAAGAAGATATTAGAAAGATTACAATCAATTTCTTCGGGATTATATGCTACAAATATTCGAGTCATTGAGTCTCACAATATCGTCATTCCAAAAATCATAGACCCACAATCACTAACCCTTTGGCATGAAAGACTTGGTCATCCAGGAGTATCTATGATGCGTCGTATAATAGAAAATTCTATAGGACATCCTCTTAAGAATCAAAAGGTCATACCTCAAAATGAACTTCCCTGCTCAGCATGTTCATTAGGAAAACTAATTGTCCGACCATCTCCAGTTAAACTTCAAACCGAGTCTCCAAGTTTCTTAGAAAGAATTCAAGGTGACATTTGTGGTCCTATTCATCCATCATCCGGCCCATTCAGATATTTCATGGTTCTAATCGATGCATCAACTAGATGGTCTCATGTTTGTCTGCTCTCTACACGGAATACAACCTTTGCCAAACTACTTGCTCAAATAATCAAATTGCGAGCTCAATTTCCTGACCATCCCATTAAATCAATTAGAATAGACAATGTTGCTGAATTTACATCTGGAAGTTTCAATGATTATTGTATGTCAGTAGGAATCTCAGTCGAACACCCTGTAGCTCACGTACATACACAAAATGGCTTAGCAGAATCTCTAATTAAAAGGCTTCAAGTTATTGCACGTCCCTTACTTCTAAAAGCAAAGTTACCTACATCTGTTTGGGGTCACGCAATACTTCATGCTGCAAGTATAATTAGGATAAGACCATCTGCTTACCACAAACAATCCCCTCAACAGTTAGTTCTTGGTCGAGTTCCTGATATTTCTCACTTTAAGATTTTCGGTTGTGCCGTATATGTTCCCATTGCACCGCCACAGAGATCCAAAATGGGTCCACAAAGAAGAGTAGGCATATATGTTGGTTTTGACTCACCATCTATCATAAGATATCTTGAACCGTTAACTGGTGATGTGTTTACTGCTCGTTATGCTGATTATCATTTTGAGGAGTCCGTGTTCCCTCCGTTAGGGGGAGATAATGTTTTGCATAAATTAAATTCTGAACTATCATGGAATGCATCAGGATTAAATGCTATTGATCCACATACTAAACAATGTGAATCTGATGTTTTAAGGATCATTCCTATGCAAAATATTGCTAATCAAATGCCGGATGATTTTAATGATTCTAGACTTATTATAAAATCGCATATACCCGCTGTTAATGCTTCGGCCAGGGTTGAAATCCCTATTCATAAATCAATTCCTGAAGAATTGGTTGGTGATTCAAAACCACGCCAGAAGCGTGGTAAACCTATTGGTGCGAAAGATGTTGTACCGCGAAAATGGAAATTGAATGGATTTGCCCCTGAAGTGGCAAATGTTCCTAAAGTAACTACATCAAATACCCCAGAAGTGGTATCACCTCCTGAAGAGGTTCAAGCCCCTGAAGTGGCTGTGACAAAACCACCCGAAGTGGTATTACCTCTAGAAGAGGATATTGCCTCTGAAGTGGCACATGCTTCCATAGAAGCAAAGGTACCTGAAAATTATGAGATCTCAATGAGTTATGTACATAACGGAAAATTATTGGATCATGGGAGTAGTGAGGTTGATGGTGTATATGCTTTTTCCGTGGCATGTGATATTATTATGAACTTCGATCCTGAACCACAAAGTGTGGAAGAATATCGACAAAGAGATGATTGGCCAAAATGGAAAATTGCAATGCAATCCTTGCGCAAGAGAAATGTATTTGGACCTGCAGTCCGAACACCGGCCGGTGTGGTTCCCATTGGAAATAGATGGGTGTTTGTACGAAAACGAAATGAGAGAAATGAAATTGTGAGATACAAGGCCCGGCTGGTAGCCCAGGGATTCTCTCAAAGGCCTGGATTTGATTACCAGGAAACTTACTCTCCTGTGATGGATGGAGTTACTTTTCGTTTTCTTATGGGTATGGCTTGTATGGAAAAATTGGAAACACGTCTGATGGACGTTGTGACAGCCTACCTTTATGGATCACTTGATAGTGATATTTATATGAAAATCCCTGAAGGATTAAAGTTAGATGAAACTAAGCCTCAACATTTATACTCAGTTAAACTACAACGATCATTATATGGCTTGAAACAATCTGGTCGTATGTGGTACAACAGGCTTAGTGACTATTTATTGAATGATGGGTATATAAATAATCAAGTGTGTCCATGTGTGTTTATCAAAAGGTCACAATCTGGTTTTGTTATTATTGCAGTATATGTGGATGATTTGAATCTTGTAGGTACTTCTGAAGATATTACTAATGCTGCTAACTATTTGAAAAATGAGTTTGAAATGAAAGATCTTGGAAAGACAAGATTTTGTTTAGGTATACAGGTGGAGCACTTATCTTCAGGCATATTTGTTCATCAGTCAACCTACACAGAAAAGGTTCTTGATCGATTCTACATGGACAAATCTCATCCACTAACTACACCAATGATTGTTCGATCACTAGAAGTTGAGAAAGATCCTTTTCGTCCTAGAAAAGAAGATGAAGATGCTCTTGGGCCTGAAGTTCCATATCTTAGTGCAATTGGAGCTCTTATGTATTTTGCAAATAACACACGACCTGATATTGCATTTGCTGTGAACTTGTTGGCGAGATTCAGTTCTGACCCAACTAAAAGGCACTAGGATGGGATCAAGCATATATTTAGATATCTTCGTGGGACGATTGATTTTGGGTTGTTCTTCCCGAAGAACTCGACATCTCAGTTGATTGGATATGCAGATGCTAGATATTTGTTAGATCCTCATTTTGGCAAATCACAAACTGGATATGCATTCACATATTGCGGTACAGCCATTTCCTGGAAATCAACAAAGCAAACTACAGTGGCAACCTCATCAAATCATTCAGAACTAATTGCAATTCATGAAGCCAGTAGAGAATGTATTTGGTTGCGGTCTATCATCAAGAATATTCAAGAATCATGTGGATTACCAGACATCACGAGAAGTCCCAATGTTATGTTTGAAGACAACACTGCATGTATTGATCAACTCAAGGAAGGATATATCAAAGGTGACAGAACGAAGCACATTTCGCCAAAATTCTTCTATACTCATGAACTTCAAAAGAATGGTGAAATTGATGTACAACAAATTCGATCTTGTGACAACATTGCAGACTTATTCACAAAATCATTACCGAATTCAACATTCAGGAAACTACGACATAACATCGGAATGCGTCGACTCAAGGACCTGTTACAACAAAACTTCAGTGAATAATTGGTTTTCTTCCAAGGGGAGATTGTACTCTTTTTCCTTCGTCAAAGTTTTTATCCCATTGGGTTTTTCTTTGAAAAGGTTTTAACGAGACAGTTTATGATCCGTACTGTAATGACAATCAAAGGGGAGTGTTGTAAATTGATTGCCATACAGTAGTCAATATTGTAATAGTAGAGCTATGCATAGATGTGAAGAATTCTTACCTAACATTAATTCTTGTCCCCTTTGCTTTGCTATAAATAGCTGCATCAGTGAATGGAAAAATACACCGAGCAGTTCTCATCTCTTTCTCTTTCTGTGCTCTCTCTCTTTCTCTCTCTCAATATATTAGTGGCTCCTTTACTGTTATTATATCTAATACTTTATAACAAAAATTAACTTGTTTTAAGAGTATTTTAACAAAAGTAATCAACTTGTTTTAAGAGTATTTTAACAAAAGTAATCACTTCCGAACAATTTGTCAATTATGACATTTTCAATACATAATTGATAAATGCGTATTCTTAGTACTGTAAGTCGCTCACAACATTTTGAAGTACAATGCAATGCAAGAAGATGTGGCGACATGTGAGACATCATTGTTCACATGGACCTGTCCCCTTTTCCTGTGTAGTGTCCTCTAAGAAAAATGTATTCTGTTTAGCTGGAAGATTGGTTAAGCATTTGCAAAATGCTTAATAAGTAATGATACGCATTTGCTTGATGCATATTAAGTTATAATACTCCATTTTAATTTGCATATTCTGGAACAAAATTATAAAAAATTAGTATGTATCACAGATTACTCATATGTAGGATGCATATTATGTGTACTCGTATATTTTATAATGCGTATTCCATCGATTGTATTATGTGTTACCAAGTTTTATAATACGTATCATCGATTATTATTGACCACTTATGTAAAACCGGTTATTTTGGTAAATATTGTTTAAAAAATAGGTTATAATTGTCTTTCACCCACTCTGATTTATGTCTAAAATCTCAACACAGTCTCAAGCAAAAGTGAAACGCCTGCTACTACAGTAAATTGATCGGGAATATCAGCAAAGTTGGCACCCAGCTTCTGACGAGAAAGCATATATTAATAAATTCAAGACATAAAGTTCTTCAGTAGGAGATAAGTTGAACAGGGTTCTATGAACAGTCTATATAACCATCTTAATGAACACAGCAGTTTTTTTTTTTTTTGGGGGGGGGGGGGGGGGGGGGAGGACAAGCCCAGTTTTTAATATACTATTAATCTCTCAAGGAAGGCTCATCATAGACAATTATTTGCCATGTCTCAGTCCTTTGTCAGCATTTACCTGGAATATACGCAACAAAACGAAAATAGTTCAGACTTTAGATAGCAAAGAAAGCAATAATAGTATGCAAAGATAATATTTGTACCTTTTGTAGAGAGAGACAACATCTTGATTTAACCATGGAGTTTCCAGAAACTCATCACCACAATCTTTAACATCTGCAGTCTCCAACTGGAGATCTTGTGGACCGAAGGTTTCGTTCCATTCGAACCATAACTTCGAGATGGACTCCTTTCGGAAGCTAGTGTTGTGGTCTTCCTCCTCGGGTGAACCCGCAGCCACCAGACGATATGTGTACACCTTCTTTGTTTGACCAGGTCGGAATGCACGACCTATTGCTTGGCGAGTAACCGACGGGTTCAAATGTACATCTAGTATAATTATCCGTGAGGCCCCAACAAGTGAAATTCCCTCGCCACAAGCTTTAATTGATCCAAAGAATACTTTCGCATCAGGGGAACTGTTAAAAATATCAACAAGTCTCTCTCTCTCATGAACTTCACTATTTGTCTGACCAGTTATCACAAATATCTCCTTCCCTACAATCCACCCCTTAAACTTTACTGTTAGTCTCTCCAAAAACTTCAACGGCGGGAGGTACTGACCAAACACAAGGAGCTTCTCACCACTTGATTCACACAAGCGAAGCATATTAAGATAAAACATGGATTTGACTCCTTCTCTCACATCCAAACTCTCCAGCACTTCATCAACTTTTGATTGATCAACTTTATCCTTGTCCTCATGAGCCCTAGGAAGACTAAACAATTCTGGGTGCACGTAAAGGGCACTACCACCAGAACTGATTTTGAATTTTCCTTTAAAATTCTTCAGAGCCACCATTTCACGTTTTTGTCGATGGCTGAGATTTAGAAAAACTGTAAAATCAAATAGTCCAGGTAATTCATCAAGAAAATCCCCCTTGTAATAGTGAAGAACCTTGCAAGTCATCTCCCTCAATTCTTGTATGATGAGTGCTCTCCGCTTGAGGTTGTCATCTTTCACAAGACATTGCTCCACCAACTCGTAAAATTCATTATCTCCTTTCTTAAACATGTTCCCTCTCTTGGAGCTTGACACTCTGCTTAGAATACGCTTTTTAATTATCTTAGAGGTTTCCATGCGTAAAAACTTTGGCCTTACAAGATTCAAGATATTGAAAACCTCTTTGACATGATTCTGGTACAATGTGCCAGAAAGAACAACTTTTCGAGGTGTCTTGACTTTTTCGAGAGCAGCCAGCATGGCAGTTTCTTCATTTCTTGGCGTATGACCTTCATCCAAAATAAGAAGGGAGGGAAGGGTCAATAGGATCTCTTGACAAGCAGTTGTGGTCTTGCTAGTATCATCATCTCTTACTATAGAAGAAAACTGCTGGTATCCTAAGAATAAAATACTCCTCTCCCCTGCCCATTGTTTTAGGACTTCCAGTTGCTGAGGCCTACCGTCGGCTTTTACAGAGTAAAAGTCAAGAAGAGGAATGACATCAACTTGCCATAACAGGAACTCTCTCTTCCAAATTTGCATGATACCTTTTGGTAGTATGATAAGTGGCCTTGCAGAAGAATATTTTGCCATAAAACTCTGTATAAAACTGATGATCATGAAAGTTTTACCAGATCCGGGAGCATGGGCCAGGATACACCCCCCTGGATTCTCCGTTACCAGGTTCCGCACCAGAAAATTAAAGCCCTCAATTTGATGAGGTCTCATTTTTTTGCTGTGCCTTGGATGAGCAAAGAGTTCAGTTGCAGTAAAGTCTTCTTCAGGCAATCCAACAGGAAGATCTTCTGAAATCTCGCCGTCTTTGCCAGTCCGACCTTCATACCAATAAGTTCTACTATTCTTTGTGTTCTAAACAAAAGAAGGAACACCACATCAGTGAAGCTTTAAAAGAATGAGACTGAGGCATCTTAACACAATTAAAACAGAAAATCTGGGGCCAGAATTTGTCAAAGGCACGACACTTACTCCCTATAACGTTCATCCAGAAGTTTGTAGAGTATATAATTCATAATCATCATTTAATTACAGGAATGGCAATGCAACAAATATCTTAGCAGCTAAAAGAGGCACTCATACCAAATTTTAAAATTTAAGCAGGCCAGAGGCTCAATCCAGCCAGTGGAAAGCAGGGTGATAACATATGTAAAACACATAGCCTACTAATCACATAACTAGTAAATGCCCAACTATATGGAAATCAAAAGGACAAATGATGCATAGATAGAACAGCAATGTATGCAGGTATTACCTTGCTGCAAACACCAATTAAGAAAAGAGCTTTGCACCACAAAAACTATTATTTCATTTTTCATCTCTACGATCACACAAGGAGAATTAAACACACGTAAATGATATTATTTTGAGGGGTTTACTATGTGTGCAAGATCAATCAGGCAACTTCCAAATAAATAAGCTACACTGAATAGAATAAAAAGAAACTAACCACGAATCAGGATAAGACAATCAAATAGAGATGTAATTACGTAAAGAGGATGTAGTACAACTTTTCCTGTACTTTTGGAACCCATATAATGAAAAGCTTAAAAGTGGCAAAAGACAAAAAATGGTGTAAAATATACCTACACAACCTAAATATATACTGTATTAGCAAAGCAAACCGGAAATAAATCGTGTGAGGAATTTTTATGACATGGGCTTTGTATTCATAGTATAGATTTTCTAACACTTGATAGATTAGAATCACAATCTATTATTTACAATAGAATCCTGTTAGAATTACAATCTGTTAGTTATGTTAAAAACCCATTAAAATTATAATACTATTATTTTTGTTGTATGTAATTTTTATATTGAAGTTCTAATGTATAAATTTTTTAACTAGTATTTAATGAAAATAATTTTTTTTTCTAACATTCAGGCCCATGTAGACAATAGACATGCTCTCACTAGAATTGAGCTAATGATATCTGCCACGTATACGTTGTCCCAGGTTCCAAACAACTTCAATTGATTCATGTATATAAAGTAGCAAAGAATCCTTTAGACTGTATTGTACAACATATCGTACTGTAGGAGTAAAGCACAAAATTCGAAAGCAACTACAAAGTTTTATAAATTCAAATCGTATCAAAAGTGAACAGAAATTTTTAAAGAAGGAAGCTCAAAGTTTTTCACAACAGCGGATCACTAAAGTGTTAAGCAACTAGCTCATCTAAAATCTTAAGGTCCCAACGGAAGGCCTTAAGTCTAGAAAGCAGGGTTGCGGCACCTACCCAGCGTACTGCGCACCGGATACGTTCGGGTGCGGGGGTGCACGGGGTGCGGCCAAATACGTACGGGATGCGCCACCTGGCGTGTCCCCGTATTTTACTGTTCCAATTCGTGGGGGTGCGAGAAGGGGGGTGCGGGAAGGGCATGAATCGTAATTAAAAGATAAGATTGAGAGGAGAGAAACAACCCGTCGTCATCACCGTTGATTATCTCCGGTCGTTCTCACCGCCTCCGGCGTTCCATCGTCACATCTCCTTTCCACCTTTATTTTTTGGGTAAGTAGACTCGATTTCGTTGCCGATCTGGGTTTGTTTGAATCATTGAGATGTGTAGTACAGTTATATTTGTGTACATGCGTGTCTGTATGTTGTGTGTATTGTGTGTCTATATATGGGGTGTACAAACTGTTAGTGTGTTGAGGCTTATGTATTGTTGACTTTGACTATAACTGTTCTACAGATAATAAGTTATTATATATGTTGTGCTCAGCTGAGTACGTGTTAGGCTACTTACTACTTTTTGTTGTGTATGTTAATTAATTAGATTACCACTTTTTGCTATTTTAATTATTAAGGTTGATTAAATTATTTTTTAATTATCCAAATAAAATGCAAATATTAAATAATATATAAAATATTTTTATAATTTTTTAATATTCGCCGTATCCCGCCGCACCCGAATCCCCATATTTTGAAATTTGCCGAATTCCTGAATCCCGTACTACGCACCCGCACCCGTGTCCCCGCACCTGTGCTTCTTAGCCTTAAGTGGATTATATATTACTCAACACTCTCTCTCCCACAACACTGAACAAACATACAACAAACCGAACCAACCAACCAAACCAATTAAATTAAACAAATGGGAGTGGGAGAACTCGAACTCGAACCCGTGAGCTATCCTAAACTTTAGAGCTCCGATAACATGTCATGTAACCAACTCTAATACCATGTTAAGTAACTAACTCATCTTAACCAACTCTAATACCATGTTGAGTAACCAACTCATCTTAAACTTAAGAAAAAGGGCTTAAATGGATTATATATTAAACATGAAGAGATGCATGATAGGATTTAAGAATTTAAAAGAAAAACGAATGGAGAAATAAGCAATAAACTCAAACATTATATATCACAAAAAAGCATTAAATATGTGACACCCCTACAAACATTAGGGACGACATGGTGCACAAAAAACCTATTCTGAAACTTGGAACCTATACCGAACCAAAAACTAATGTTGCAACTTCGGGTTTTAGAAAAATATAAACAAATATACTAAGCTTACGCTGTTATATAAATATTTTTTTATATTATAATTTTTTGGTATTTGATATGAAGTTTTTTATATAAAAATTTTCTAGGGTTGAGACCTTATGTTAATGTGCATAATGTATTATATTCTTTTCTACTTTATGTAAATTTGTTTAAGAGGTTGATGAATTAATATATACAAGTAAAATTAATTAAATTAGAAAAGTGTTTTTAATAATAATTAAAAGTTAGATCTAATGAGTAGAATTCTATTTCAACTAAGATTTTAATGTGAATAAAAAATTAAAAGATTAGCATGTGTGCCCATATTTAATTAATAACTATGATTAGAATAGATAGATATGTAGGAGCAAGATCGAATAAAAACTTTACAAACTTACAAACTTTTTTTGTTCAACATATATATAATTTGGGTTCAACATCATTTATTAAATCATAATTAAAAAATTTATTAAATACACATAATTTTTTTTGCTAATTAAATACACAATTTAATTCTTCAATATCGTTCTGGGGTTCACCTTGCAATCTTATTTGTCTAACATACGGGTGTGCTGAACCGTAGTTAAAATTTTGCTGAATAAATTTTATATAATTTTCAACTATCATTCTAGGGTTCACCAATATCAATTCATCTATACCAAATTAGGTATAGAAATATGCAATCTTATTTGTCTAACATGTGTGTTGAATCGTAATTAAAAATTTTATTGAATAAATTTTATATAATTTTCAACTATCCTTCTGGGGTTCACCAATATCAAATTAGGGTATAGAAATATTATTAAATTAATATAGTTTTCTTAATCACACTTGAAAAATTATTTTTATATGACAAAATGTATATAGTATAGGATATGGAGAGTTTTACAGAGGAAGAAGAAGATATGTATATTTCAGTGTTTAACAAGAGCTCTTCTAAGTCCTATATATACACAATAATCTGCACAATAAACGTAAGCTAATACATCATAATATTACTGTAGAAGAGCTGACTTATATTATCACTGTAGAGCTTCTGACTTTTGACACTCCCCCTCAAGTTGATGCATATATATCACTCATGCCCAACTTGCCAATAAGTGGATGAAGCATCTTCTGATTTAAACCTTTGGTAAATATGTCAGCTATCTGGTCCTCTGATCGCACAAAATGAATACCAATGGTATCATTATTGATCTTCTCTTTTATGAAGTGTCGATCAATTTCGATATGTTTGGTCCGATCATGTTGAACTGGATTATGTGCAATGGCAATAGCAGCTTTGTTATCACAATGCAGCTTCATTGGAGTTGTAGATGCAAGTCCCAATTCTTCTAGGAACAATCTTATCCACAATAATTCACGCACACCTTTAGCCATAGCTCTATACTCTGCCTCAGCACTAGATAAGGCAACCACAGGTTGTTTCTTGCTTCGCCAAGTAACCAAATTGCCACCAACAAATGTACAATATCCTGAAGTAGATCGTCTATCGTCTTGACATCCGGCCCAATCTGCATCTGTATAGCTTTCAACCCCGAGATGATTGTTTTTAGTAAACATCACTCCTTTTCCAGGAGCAGCTTTAAGATACCTTAATATCATATAAACTGCATCCAAATGTGGTTGACGAGGATCATGCATATACCTACTAACAATTCCCACTGCATATGATATGTCTGGCCTTGTATGTGCAAGGTAGATTAGTCGACCAACTAACCTTTGATATTGAGATTTCTCGACACTTTCACCAGCATCTCCACAAAGTTTATGATTTGCTTCTATTGGAGATTCTGCAGGTCTACATCCCAACATCCCTGTTTCATTCAGAAGATCAAGTGTATACTTCCGTTGTGAGAGGAAGATACCACCTGGACTTCTAGAGACCTCAATACCAAGGAAATACCGTAGTTTTCCTAAGTCCTTCATCTCGAATTCAGAGGCAAGCTTGCGTTTAACATTAGCAATCTCACAGGTGTCGTTGCCGGTGATCACAATATCATCGACATAAACAATCACCACTGTGATTTTTTCATTTCGTCTTTTCACGAACATGGTGTTATCTGAGTTGCTCTGTTTGTAGTCAAATTTAATCATTGCTCCCTGAAATTTGCCAAACCAGTCCCTTGGAGACTGTTTTAACCCATAAATAGTCTTTTTTAGCTTGCATATTTTCCCAATGGTCGCAGCTGTAGAAAAACCTGGTGGAATATCCATGTAAACCTCTTCTTTCAGGTCTCCATGTAAGAATGCATTTTTTACATCCAATTGCTGAAGTTCCCATCCAAGATTTGCTGCACATGATATCAAGACTCGAATAGAGGCCATCTTTGCTACTGGGGCAAAAGTTTCCTGATAATCAATCCCGTAAGTTTGAGTATACCCTTTTGCTACAAGCCTCGCTTTGTACCTATCAATCAGCCCATTAGGTTTCTGTTTCACAGTGAATACCCATCTGCAGCCTACTACCTTCCTTCCAGCGGGAAGATGAGTTAACTCCCAAGTGCCATTATGTTTTAAGGCATTCATTTCCTCAATCATAGCATCTTTCCATTTAGGATCACATAAAGCATCCTGCCAAGTATGCGGAACAGAAACACTAGACAATGATGATACAAAAGCCAGTGAAGATGGTGATAATGCATTATAAGATACAAAGTTTGAGATAGGATGGTTAGTGCAAGAGCGTACACCCTTTCTTATAGCAATAGGAAGATCTAGAGTAGGATCAAGAGTATTACCATTTTCTGGCTCAATCACAGGAGATGCAGGATCTGTCTCGAGGTCAGAGGTCTCTGGATGCGGTAAAGTGGTGATATCATTTCTTTTCCGCCTGGAATATGTAATCAAATCTGGAATATCCAATCTATTTAGATCATCTGACTCATTACTCGTATGTGGAGGAATAGTGTTTGGAATAGGTATATTAATAAATGGAAGTGTCTGTGACTCATCTGTTGCTTTACTATCAAGACTGTGTCGGTTTATCTCCCCCTGAAGCAAGGAGGAGGAACCCGGAGAAAAATAAGAAATGTTCTCCCAGAAACTGACATCATGACTGACAAATATGCGACGTGATGGAGGATGATAACATTTATATCCCTTCTGAGTTGGTGAATACCCAATGAAAACGCAGCGGAGGGCTCGAGAGTCAAGTTTATCCCGAGAGGGAGCATGATTATGAACAAAACATACACTCCCAAATACTCGAAGGGGTAGTGGGTGTGAAGAAGGTGCAAGAACACAAGACAAAGGTGTTTTGAATTTTAGGACACTAGAAGGAAGACGGTTTATTAGATATGCAGCAGTCATGACTGCCTCTCCCCAAAGATATTTGGGAACATGCATTGTTAACATAAGTGACCGAGCAACTTGTTGTAAGTGACCAATTTTCCTTTCGGCTACCCCATTTTGTTGAGAAGTTTTGACACACGAAGTTTGATGAATTATACCACATGTGTCCAAATAAGATATAAACGGGCCTCCATATTCAGTACCGTTATCACTCCGAAGAATTTTAACAGAAGCACTAAATTGTGTTTGTACCATGTGGTGAAAAGATTTAAAACACTCAAAAACTTCACTTTTTTGTTTAAGGAGATATACCCAAGTAAGCCTAGAATAACAATCAACAAAGACAACAAACCATCTATACCCATCATGAGTAGGATGTCTAAATGGACCCCAAACATCAGTATGAATAATAGAAAACAAAGTAGAACTTCTTTTATTTCTGGATGGATAAGATGATCGTTTATGTTTTGCTAGTTCACATGGTTCACAAAAGAAATCTTCCTTCTTACAGTGTTTTACTAAAGCAGGGAATAGATGTGTTAAAACACCAAAAGATGGATGACCTAACCGTCTATGCCACTGATACAAAGATTCAAAAGCAGAATTTAACTTGGATGACACCTGATAAGTTGATGGAGAAATAGAATTCCCTTCCATCACATAAAGTCCATCTACCACTTTACCATTGCCAAGGACCTTGCCTGTCGCCAGATCCTGAAATACACAGTGGGAGGAAAAAAAGGTTACTGAACAATTAAGATTTTCAGTAATACGTTGAACAGATAATAAGTTTGCCGTTAAGGAGGGAACATGTAACACATCAGATAGTGGCAATGATGATGAGAGGCAGTGAGAAGTGCCTTGTCCATGAACAGGTACAATAGCTCCATTGGCAACACGAATATTTCCGGTTTCACCATTATATGTTTCTAGGAAACTAGAATTTCCAGTCATATGTGCTGAGGCTCCGGAATCAATAATCCATGAATTATGACATTTATCGGAGGTAAAGTGACAAGATGTACCTGCATGAGTAGAATTAGCTGTATGTGGAGCGGTGTTTATTTGTGACATTAATTGCCGGAGGGTGTTGACCTCTGAAGCAGTCATCGTCCCTGTTGAAGAATGAGACTCACATTCTGATGCAGCATGATGAGCACTAAAGGGAATTCCTCTACCCGTGCTTCTGCCAGATGAGGCACCACGGTAACCACCTCGGCCACGCCCTCCTCGTCCTCGAATTCTGAGATGAGGGTGCAGGATAAAACATGTCTCACGAGTGTGGTTTAACTTCTTGCAGTAGTCACATTGAAGACTGGATCTTTCACCCATTAAAGCCGTTGGTACCTGTTCAGGTTGTTCTGGCTCAGATTGCTGAACATTTCCAGTTAAGAGTGCAGATCGTTCAGAAGAGACAACTGGAGCCATACTTTGCTTTCGACTTTCTTCTAACCTGACACGACCATAGGCTTCTTCCACAGTAGGAAATGGAACTTGTCCAATAAGTTGATTTTTTATTGAATCATACTCATCAGACAATCCATCCAGAAACTTCATCACTTTCTCTTCAGTCATCATCTTTTGATATTTTTCTTGATCTTCAGCATGTTTACACTCAAATATAGTGTAATGTCCCAATTCACTCCATAATGATGTAAGCTCTGAATAATACTGAGCTAATGTGTGACTTCCCTGAGCCAATGCCCACATCTTCCGTTTGATCTCATATTGCTTGGCTACATTCCCGGAGAAGGAATACGTCCGAGTGAGAGAATTCCACACATCTTCAGCGGTATCAATGAAGATATATGTTTTCCGAATATCCACCTCCATAGAGTTAGATAGCCATGAACATACCATGGCATTTTCGGATTCCCAATCATCGAAGCTAGTATCTTTTTCCGAAGGTTGCTTGGCTTTCCCATTGATATATTTCATCATTCTATGAGATTTAAGTGCCATTGTACAAGCTTTGGACCATTCCAGAAAATTCTTTCCGTTGAATTTAGGGCTTATATACGGAGTACTATGAAATCCAGATTTCCTGCTACTTATAGCACTACTCTCGGATGTATTATCTAACACTTCCGCCATTTAATTTTTTTAAATAGAGTAATATTCAATCAATAATTATTGAACCTAATATACTAATATCATAAGTGTATATATTTACTGCTATTTATCTCTCAAGACATACATATAGCAGTTTTTATAAACCAATCAGTAGTCCAGTTGGGAGAAAAAACAGGCCTCAGATTCAACGAAACACAATTAGCAGAACACAAAACAATTTCAACTGATAAAGAAAAAAATTTTCTCAGATTCAAGAAAGAGTACCACGGATAGAATCGCAATTAGCAGAGGATTCAGAGTCTCTGAAGAAAAATTTCCAGAAACTGGCCGGAACAGGCCTCACGCGCCGGCGCGTGGGCGCGTGTGGCGGCGCGGCGGCGCGTGGGGAGGCGCGTGTGGGCGCGTTGACAGTTGGTTTTTCAGTTTGCTCGTCTCTGTAATCTCCTCTTCTCCTGATCTTTCCAGTGGTATGCTAATATTTGTGTTTGGATATGTTTTGAATTTCGAGTTTTTTGACAGTTTTGACAGTGTGTTTGGGTGTGTTGACAGTGTGTTTGATTTTGTGTTGACAGTGTGTTTGATTTCTTTCTTCTGTGTTTTTCCCTAGGATTTCACGCGCTCTGATACCATGACAAAATGTATATAGTATAGGATATGGAGAGTTTTACAGAGGAAGAAGAAGATATGTATATTTCAGTGTTTAACAAGAGCTCTTCTAAGTCCTATATATACACAATAATCTGCACAATAAACGTAAGCTAATACATCATAATATTACTGTAGAAGAGCTGACTTATATTATCACTGTAGAGCTTCTGACTTTTGACATTATATATTTAGATTCAACACAAGTATTTCTATTGCTCAACATATGATGTTGAACTCAAGTTATATATTTGTTAAACAGTCGTTATAAAAAAAATCATTTTTTCGTAAAAAATGTTGCAAATATCTTTTTAATAATTTATAAAATGTTATAAATATGTTTTCGTTATAAATTATGTGTATTATGTGTATTCAATAAAATCTTTATTTTTATTTAATAAACGATGTTGAACCCAAGTTATATGTATTGAAAAAGAAGTTAGTGAGTTTGTATTTAAGGATAATTTTACTAGAACTCACCCTAGATATGTACATAGTAAGGGCCCGAGACCCAAATACAGACCAAAGTTTTAATATTTCGACTTTAATCATATAGTATAGGTTCATAATCATATAACTAATACATATAACGATAACGGGTATTTGTTTTCCTGAAACGCATTACATTACAGTAAGGTTGTTAATGTAATTAGTGAAATCAATGTGTCATGTGTTGCTTAGACTTGTTCTATGTCTAGGTAATAGTATTCAACTGATAAATACATGTTGTATTGTCAAGCATGTAATGTAAGTAACTTCTGCTAATAATGTACGAATAGATATCTATACATAAATTAGATTCAATTCGGTTTAGTTGGTTCAATTTTAATTAGAAACCTATACTGAAACCATTTATGTGCGGTTTTAAATTTTAAAAAAAACTCAACTCAACTAAAAGCCAAATGTGCAATTTCATTGGTATGGTTTTAAGGATTTTGGTTCGATTCGCATCATCCCTAACGACCATGACAACACTGCCTCCTTAAGATAAAAGCCTAAACAGACTTCATCAATATATCCTAAATCTGATTAGGAATTCCACGTAGGCATGTATGTAGAACAACTACCTTCAAAGAGCATAAAGTACAAGATTTGGGTAAGGCATCAAACTTAAATATGACTTCAATAGCTGCACTACTTTCTCATATATTTTTTAGTATAAATCATTTACTTATAATATCTACGATTTACACTGTTTACTCCAACAGATCTTTAGATGTTAGGGCATGAAACAGATCCACATCAAACATGTCATACTGCCTGATCCATTAATGCAACAAACAAATGTCTTACACATATATACATACGAATTTCAGAATATTAGCAGCAGGCAGCAACAAGCTCATGCCTATACAAGTATACAACTTTTGCACACGATCTAAATGATGACAATATACAAGTTCAAAAAAGAAAAGCCCGCACCTTTGCATATTGGTATTCAATTATGGTTTCTATTTTTTTCTGAATGACTCCACAGATACGACATACGTAGCCAATATCATCTTTTAAGATAAAAGAATGCTCACAATCGTCTTCATCCTCTTCAAAGTTATCATCAAATGAAGGCACGGGAGCTTCCTGCAGACATGTCGAACTTCAGTTGATATACAGATTACTTGAGAAAAAAAGAAAATAAAATAGATATAGAATGTAGGTCCTTTTAAAATGATTGATCATAAGCATCAAGTCAGTAACAACTAGAGGGAAATCATGATTGTTGACCAACACAATTCACTCCTGATTATTCCGAAACTGAGTGAGTTAATCTGGTTGTCAGAAGTAGGATTACTATTAGTTAAGATGCAAATCATTAATGGCCTGTGATAGATCTAGGTTGGCCACGACAAACAAACTTGTCGCAAATATACCATTCGCTAATTTGGGATTCCAAGGTTCAGTAACCGTATATAATTAGAAGGTTCTTAAATATCGACGCTCTAACTCGATAAGGACATCATGATTAGAATCAGACTACACAAACTCGTACAGATGGACAGTTATATGGTTACTCTTCCTCGATTCTTCATCTTCCCCTACTTTAATAGACACAAAGAGAGCAATTAAGAGATAGAGCTTAAACAGCATTGATGGTTGATGGTTCTACATATGGTTCATGGTTCTACATCATTTGTAACCTTCTATGTGTCTGTCCAAAGAGCCCCGTTTCTATAATACAATCAACTTTCAATAAAATCTTATAAACACCAATACAGCTTTCTTTGCATCCTCTATCTACAGTCAATCGGTAGCTGGCGTTTTCATGATAGCAAGGTGCTCCCCTTTATTTGAATACCCGCCTACGGCTTATTTTATGCTTGTGTGGTATGATCGGATTTTCAAGCAATCACTTAGTGGAAAAGGAAGTGATCGAGCGCGACTGGCAACTGTTGTCATAGTCAACAAGGTTGAAACTTCCAGGAAAAAACTGCAAAGGTTTGCAAATAAGGCCGATATAAATAACCTAACAATCTTTAAGAAGCTGTCCTCTAGTAATAATTCACTATTAGTCTATTACAGAGGATATGCATATTGCCTCAAAGTAGCATATGCAGGGGCTAGAATTTTAACTGTCAAAAAGTCAACAGTGGACGACCCTTTAATGTTTTCCTAGTAGTGCTGTGATAAAAGTGTGCATTCACATTTCGCAATGATCATCACATATTCCCTCATGTCCGATACAAGTCAATTTTACTTTCTACAAGTACAGAAGGGTGCATAAAAAAATACTTACAAAAACATAAGAGGTTGTGCTGTTTTGAACAAAAATTTAGTTTAAACCTTTTATACAAAAACAAAAACAAAAGTTCTTCTATACACCTCAAATTACGTGCTAAAGTAAAAAAAAAAAAAAATAGACTTAAAAGCCGAGGGTGTGTTCCTTTTGTGGTGACTCCTCCAACAGAGTTCACCATAATCAGTTATGATCAAATTCTAGAATTGATTCTAGGACTTGGGAAAACTTGAAAGACTATTGTCCGCGAAACAATCACGACAATAGGGAATCGATTAAAAGTATTGTGCATTGGAGATTGAAAGATGACATATTAGAAACTTTTCAGCTACAACAGAATTGAACTGGATATGTAACATAATATTACCTTGGAACATTCCAGAGCAAATGTCATCTCCGTCCAAATATCAGCCAGGCCATCACAATTGTCACCAAATTCTTCATCCTCAAGCATATCATCTTCAACACCAACATATTGGCCTTTATCTTTCCTGACTTCAGTTTCATTAGCCAGGATTTCATCATCTACCCATGTTTGGCTATGAGGGTACTCCACTTTCTATACAATCAGAAACGACATACATAGCAGTTCACACAATTATAATTTGAAAAGAAGATGTACAATTAATTTTAAAAGAAAATACGAAAGAAAGGACTTTTCTTTCCAGACCAACTACGGGGTTTGACAGTCACACAACATTAACACTATACAGAGTACAGTCTGTATGTATATCTGATACTCATGTAACAAGACAAAATTCAAGTATTAAATACAAGCACGATATTCCCTTAAAAGCAGCAACAAAAACCAATTTTGGGTGAATATTCAATGTGAAACTACTATCTAGATGGATTGGTTCTACTGTTTAGATACACAACAAAGAAAGGTGCAACTTGCAAGGCTTCAAAAGGGATGCCCTTTCGTTTGTCATTCTTTTCCATCATGAAGTGAACAGTTCTTAACCCCTAATACTAAATGCCTATGGACTTGCAAGTTGCAAAACAGGTCAATCACTTCCAAAGTCTCTACGTGTGATACAGGTTTCACTTGATCTAGTTGTGAATCTGTAATATAATGATAGAAGTTGAATTCTCTTTCTTGCATTGTTAATATAGATAGAGCTCTTTCCGAACAGCTTAAACTTTAGTATACTTTATACATGTTAACTTGTATACTGTTTGCATTTTCATACGAGGATGAAAGAACGGAATAGCCATTTCTGCCAAAATAACTTTAACAAATTTTTACCTTTACAGGATACCACTGCTAATTAAACAAAGCAAGCATGTACTTGTGACTCAAATATGTGAAATATTATGCTAATACCGGTAAGCTATTGATTTTCATAGAAATGATCAATAGAAAGGAAAAGGCCTTGATTTGTTGTAGCAATTTCTTTTCTTCAACTTAATCAGTGTAACCTCTAACAAGGTTGTAAGTATCCATATGTGAAATATAGGAATCTCTATAAGTGAGCCACTTCGGGTGTTTTGTATCATAACTGCACGCTGTTTTACTTCAAATGATCTTAAATATAAAATAAAAAGTGAAAGCAAAGACAATCTACCAATGGTTCTAAAATAAGAGGTCCGCTAGCTGGCATCGGCAAGTGAACACCCTCGTACTGACACGACGAGCTCTGATTTGCAGGTTCATCGTCATCAGAGTCAATTATTAGAACAGGTGCTGGTTTCATGCCTTTGGAACCACAATCATCATCCAAGTTGACAAACAAAGCTAATTGCTTTGTAGCCTCGTTCATGGAGCTCTTATCGTGGCACCTGTACAGAAGATCAGGATACTTCGCATAATTGGGCTTCAAAAGATCCATTCCACGTTCCAAAAGTGTTCTGATATCTTCTGTCACACTTCCATATTTCCCCGATTCCAGATCTTGCAGATAATCAGCTTCTCGGCATTCAACAGGACAGTCAGCTTTTAAAGGGCTAGAATAACCTTTGTCTTCATTAATTCTCATCCTTTTCCTTCCCGTTGAATAGAAATCTACAAAAGCATAGAAGCATATGAATTTAACAAGAGAAGATGATCTGCATGGAAACAGGTACGGAGTTATTCGACTAGTTAAGAAGAAATCAATTAGCAGCAGGCATTCCTTACTTCAGATGTACATATTTAGTTCAGTTTCTAGATGAAATACTGCAGAATACATTAAAATCTTCGGTAATACATACTGAAGGAAGATTTGATGGACTTGATTTGCACAGAATGATAAATCCACTAATATTGATCTTCTTGGAATTAATATAAGCAAATCAAATTGCACAACTAATATTCACATCTAAATGTGAAAGCATTTGTACAATGATATGATGAATGTTTACGTCTAGGTAGATACAAATATACAATGTGAAAGCTTTCCCTACAAAGCACTCAGATCCCTTGGTAAATGTTTACGTAATGAGAATTAAGACCAAAAGCTTACTCTATATCAACTTGCCACAGTTTTGACATATAATTTGAAAAAATGATCCCCCTGTACTGAGAAGCACATTTTTAATCTAGAGACGCTTGCCTGGTATATGCATTTTCAAGAAGTTCATAATATGATATAAAAATAATTACAACATTCATCAATTTTGCTGTTTCACAATTCATCGTTTGTTCTTTTCCTCAACATTAAAAAGGTGTGGGTGCTCTAAAATAGAAAGAGTCCAGCCACTGGGAGCTTATCATTCTCCTCCATTTTAAATCCATTGGGATCCAAAATTATATGGAAACATGGCTTGTTGACACCCTTTTTACCCCCTTGCTTCTTAATTAATTTCTTAACTTACACCTACAACTCTTTTATTTCTTACTCTCTGCCATGGCTGCTCACGCCTTGCATTTAATCATCAATTCCGCAAACTAACTATTTACCAAAGTCTCGAATCCCCATTTCCTTCAGTCCGAAATAATTTCTTTAAAGATTCCCAAAATTTTAAAGTGTCTAGCAAAAATGACAATTTTTCATAATCATTTTCCTTAACAAGAATTAAAACTTTACATATTATTTCCAAAAAACGAAAACAACAATTTAAAGCTACAAATAAGCATGTAAAGGCATAAAACTGTGCAACACTCCTGCAATTAAGACTAATTTCTCCTAAAATACAAACATTTGCACAAAATACAATTGATTTGTACACATAAAAATATATAAAATTACCGGATCGAGGGGATTGCTGAAACGAAGGCGAAATCGGGGTTGTTCCATAGACATTCTGCAAACGCTGTGTAGCTGACTCCATGATCACTAAAAAACACACAAATTACATCAAGAACACAAGAATATCGTAAACCCTTTTCAAGGCATACAAATATAAACATGTGTTTGTATGTGTGCATTAGAGACTTTGAAGCTTTAATTCAGACAACGAGTACAATAAAACTGAGGTTTATGTTAAGAAACCCTAAAATTACATTGGGGTTAGTGATTAGAAACCCTAACATAAATGAACAAAGAGAGGGGTAGAAGACTTACATTTTTAAGTACCAAGAGAACAGAGAGATGAAACATCAAACTAGCTTTGTTGTTTGTACCTTTAATAGCACCTCCAACAGTCTCTCTTGGTTCATTGTTTTTTTTATATTTTTTAATTTAGGGATATTCTACATGGTACATTGTGATTTTGGTTTTTCTATATGGTACCATCACATTATTTACTCCTATCCATGGTACCCTCGTATATTTGGTTTTACATATATAATATCCTTCTTTCTGTTAAGTAAAAAGTATTAAGTAAAAATTAATAGAATTGATTTTACACCGTAAAACAAATTGTACATTTGAAATCTTTACGAAAAGTTATATAAAATAAACCCTTAAATCATGTAAAACAGAGTCAAAATGAGTGAGATATTTATTGTCAAAGTTTGGTTATGGAGTTTGAATATATCTCACTCATTTTAATTCCGTTTTACATGATTCAATAGTCTATTTCATGTATTTTTTCGCAACGATTTCAAATATACAATTTGTTTTACAATTTGAAATCAATTCTATTACTTTGTACTTAACAGAAGGGTATTATATATGAAAAACCAAATGTACGAGGGTACCATGGATAAGAGTAAATAATGTGATGGTACCATGTAGATGATGTGTCAAATTATACCTAACCGCAAGCGCACGGTGTCTATTGCTAGTACAGATGGCAAGCGGGTCGAATCCACAAGGAGACAGGTTCTACTAATTCCTTTTCAGTTATCGCTAATTGTTTCAGGGACAAACGAATATGTGAAATTATTAATTAACTAATTAAACTAAATTAACACTAATTGAACAGATGATAAACAAATTAATTAAAACCTAGGGCAATCAGGTCCACCATGCTTACACAATTGGCTCTTAAGCTAAAGCAATCAATGTGATCCTATAACTAGAGTATGTTAATCTCTTTCAAGCATTAACACTCTCGAAACATTCAACACAATTAACCACTTTTAGTAATTCAATCAATCAGGTAATTAGAGTCAAGTTAATCTCTTTCAAGAATTAACGCTCTCAGAAATCCAATGATGCTTTCGCACTCAAATTCAATTCTGCTAATCGTATGTGTGCCTCTAGTAAGTAAATCTCTCGATCCATACCCCTATTTGCATATAATTAATCCATGATATCGGCCGATTACACAAATTAATGATTAAAACATATCAATCAGAATTAACCATAACCAATCAAACCACTATGAAAATCATGTCAATATTAGTGCAAACATGGCTTTCCTTTAAGCCCTAGAAATAACTACTCGCTAATAATTAAACCAGTAAAACAACTAGTAAAACAAGAAAACATAATTAAACTAATAAGAATTGAGAAGAAATTCAGATAAGAAAACCTGCAATCATCAATCCTGTCACAAGAATGAAATTCACGGTCTCCTCTCCAAAACCCTAGCTCCTAAGAGTAGGAGCACGTATCTATCCCCCTATAAAATAATACCCTAGATGTGTTTATATAGGCTCTAAAAGTCTTGCCCAATAAAAGTATTTTAATACTCTAAATCAATTACAAGTAGGATTCCATAACTGAATAGGATTCCTTAATTAAAATTCGTCACTTCTTTTTCTCCTCTGTTTCCGGCCTCTTCCAGTTCGATTTTTCTTATTGGACCACCTCTGAATTAAAGAAAATTCCACAAGCTTCGCGTGGACAGTAAGATCGTCAAATTCTGACTTCTGGAACTCAAGATATGGCCCAAACAGTGCAGGCAGCCCGTATAGCCCAATATTACGAATTTTCTCCTATTTTATCTCCAAAATAGCTCTTTTTGCTCCAAATCCTTCCAAGTTATGAATTCTTTATTTCCTACAATAAAACAATAAAATCTATTAAATAAAAATCCAAATCAATGCAAAACACAATAAATATGAGAATAAAATCATCTAAAATATATATAAAAATATACTCTATCAAACATCCCCACACTTAGCATTTGCACGTCCTCGGGCAAATAAGTGAAATAAAAACTAAGTCCTAACAAACATCACTTTCGTAGATGACACGATTGCATTGAGCGTATGCAACAAGCCGTTAAACCCCTAGGCAGCCCTAGTAGGACGAGTGTTGTCTCGTGAGGGTTTATAGTGAATGTACCCACAAAATTCATCTAACCATGCAAAAGATCAATGCTAACACAACACCACACACACAAGTCCTCTCATGCCACATCAACTTAAGAATCAAAGCAAACATACGATGTCTTGGTGTCGAAAGTGCAAGTATTCACGTAGTCTACTCAACCAACATGCAGAAGGTCATAAAAATTCATGTCAAGTGTAAAAATCGTTGGTAATCATGCTAAGCCCACAAGAAACACATCTTTAAGTCTAAACCTGGGATCTCCTATGCCAAAACAAGTAATAACTCACCTTTCACTCAAAAACGAATATTCACTCAAGAACAAGGTTAAGTGTATCACTCAATTCCAACAAAATCATAAACACAACTTGACACTCGCAATCAATCTCACTCTCAACACAACATACATCACTGATGACAATCAAAAGGTCTTTATTCGGGTTGTAGCGTGGGCTAGGGACCAGGTATGTCAAGTAAAGCTAAAACAGGTTAATGTCAAAAGCTAGTACCCAACAATATAATTCATTTCATTCCCTTTCTATTAAAACAAATACTTCCCCACACTTGGATTTTTCAATAACCCTTACATAATAACTTGACTAGTCGAATGAAGAAGGATCATACAAACATAAAAATGCTCTCAAATTTATTCATTTTTTTTTCTTTTTTTTTCTATTTTTTTTTCTGTTTTTTTTTTCTTTTTTTTCTTTTTTTTTTAGAGAGCTAAATAATAAACACAATGATCCATAGATATTTTTATGAATTTTGACTAGCAAGCATCAACCCAAAATTAATATTCCCCAAAAGTATGATCATCAATAACCCCCCCCCCTTTTATGAACACCTTATTACTCCCTTAAGCACGATACTAGCCTTTGACAAATTAGGTTCAAATTTAATGTAAGGCCAATAGAATAAAAAGGATATATGGCAAGTAATGTGGTGTGTCACCGAAAGAATAGGATTAGGCTCAAAGGGTTAACTAATTGATCATGTATAAAAGGTGTGGAAATATGGGAAATACGAGGTTAAACCTAAGTGCCTTTATCATCTCATCATCAAGTAATGTCATGCATTTCAAGAAAGATCTCAAGTAAGTGCTAGCAATGTAAACAACATGTGGACACTCAAGCAAACGAAAAATCATGCAAAAGATATGCATATAGGCTCAAAACTCACTTGGTGTGACAAAACATAATCAATCCCAAGTAACAAGACTCTCTAACGCACCTACTTGTACTCAAAGCATGAAAACCAAGTCATCTTGCACATATTCATGTCATTCTAATCACTTACAACATCCAATTAAGTCTACCAGCTTCAACTTGCTAGTGTAAGTGTGTGCACAAGAACAAAGCACGTCACTTCTCATACAAAAGCGTCAATAAACACAAGAATTCTACGCATGCATGGGTGTATCAAGCAAAATACAACAACTAATCAAATTGCATGGCTAGAATTATTTTTGGTATTTTTAATTTTTTTAATTTTTTTGGATTTTTAAAATTTTTTTATATATACACTACGTTGAGAACACCTCCCCATACTTAAGCGCTTCATTGTCCTCAATGAACAAATATAGAAAAGAAAAGAAAAAAAAATATAAATATAATAAATATACAAAGAAAGGTGTAGAATACTCCCCTAGTGCATAAGCATGAAGTGGCCTTTGAAAATATTGAAGAAGTATGTGCTTGCTCAAATTTAACTTCTACAAGGCGCGCCTTACATATCCTTCCCCATCGCAACTCAACATGCTTGTTAGGCAAAAATCCCCTGTTTGTAGCAATTTCCCAACACTAGCACCATCTCTCCCAACTCACAAGAAACTCAACCAATAATTTTCAAGCAATATCACACCAAAAATAGCCCAAATTCCAAGAATAATGCAAAATTCCAATTTACAAGAACACAAATTCGTAATAAAAATAAGATTAGAGAAAAAGATTTACCCAATACGAATCGAAGAGGTGAACTTGCAATTAATTCCTCTTTAGAATTGAATTTTTAGAGATTTAAAGAAATAGAAAAGGAATTGGATTTGTTATGGATAGGTGGGTATAAATATAAGATGATGGATAGGTTGAATAAAAAAAAAAAAATTAGAGTGTAGGAGAGATTTAGGATGGTATGGAATTGATCTAGGATAAAAATAAGAATTAAGAATTGATAGAATAAAAATTAGAATAGGGTTGGGTGTGTTTTTATGTTGCAAAACAACAATTTTCGGGGAAAACAAAAAAAAAATTCTGGGCAGAAGGGGTCTGTAACGCAGGCGCAACCTGCGTTACAGGGTTGCAGACTGCGGCTAATGCAGTAACGCAGGCGCAGCCTGCGTTACAGGGGGGCAAATGGCGCTGAAGGCAGTAACGCAGGCGCAACCTGCGTTACAGGGGTGCTGCCTGCGCGAAAATCACTGTTCATTTTTTTTTTTTTTTTTTTTTTTTTTTGAAAAAACAACAAATTTTTTTTTTTTTTTATTTATTTTAAGAGAACACATACAACACAATTTTTTTTTTTTAATAAGAAAGTGAAATAAAAAACCTACTAACCTTATAAAAATCATGGGTTGCCTCCCAAGCAGCGCTTCTTTAACGTCAATAGCTTGACGTCCTCAGAAATACTCCGATGGAGACGGAATATCCAATTTCTCGATCATAAACTCGCCACCACAAAAAGTATCAAGAGTGTTAGTGATTGTCTTTATCCTGCAGAAAGTCTCCAAACAAGCATCAGTAAAATAAAATATGTCATTAATAAGCAATAGAGAGGGTGCTTGTGCAGTTTTGGAAAACTTTGTGATAAAACACCGATAAAACTCGACACCACGAAAATATTGAACTCCCTTGACATAAGGTGGAGGTTCTGGTGGTGGCTTTTCTTCACTCCTCACTTTCACTGGAGTCATTCGAACATCTTGGCTTATCACATCATTGGTTAATAAGACACTTCCATCTTCTACCTCTTCTCGAGCTTGAAACGTATGAGCCACTTTGTATGAATCCTCAACCAGAATTTGAGAAATATCTTCTTGGACAATATTTGTTATCACATCAACCTTGAAATAAGTGTTCTTGAGCAAAGAAGCCTTGTAAATAGAGGCTAGATCGAGAGCAAATTTATCAATACATGGTAGCTTAGTCACAGGTTGTGGAAGAGAAACAACAGCCATCTCTGTATTGCTTTCCTTTGTAGCCTCATCATCAGTCACATTGTTCTCGATAGCAGCAACATCATTGATCTCGTCATCGGTGGCATGCTCCTTCTCTTTATCAATGGCCTCATCATCAACATACATGGAGAAACTATCATATTCCTGATCGCTTGTGAGATTGATAGCAATCAGGTCCTCTTCGGATTGGATAGATGATGATGGTAAATAGTCGAGCTGCACTGTAGTAGAAGAGTTAGCCAACTGTGCAATTTGAGATTCAATCGCCAAACTTTGAGTTTCTAATTCTTTGATCTTCTCGGCTTGTTCTTCAGAACTCTTTAGCAATTTATTCAAGATATCCCACATCTCATTTGTCTGATCTGCTTGCACATCTACGCTGGATTGAGAAACATGTAGATCTTCTTGTAGAGGAGGATATTGATATTCTTGCTGTGGCGGCTGCTCATATGACTGATAATATTGTTGCTCAAACTGTTGCTGATTATGATATGAAAAATTTTGAGCACCATTGTCCTGGTAGTAGAAATCTGGTTGATACACGTATTCTTGATCAAAAGTGTTTGAATACTGATTGTACCCATATCCTTCTTCAAAAGAATTCATTTGTCCCAACTGAGCACTCTGAGAATTATAGACATTGTAATAGCATTCCAAACCATAATGACCCTGGACACCACAAATTGGACAGAAGTTGTAAGTTTTAGGGGCCACTTGTGACATCTCATTGATACTCATTGGACGCATAGTGGGCTCTGTAGGGTTGAATGAGGCAATTTCTTGAGTGCGTGCCTCCAACATGGAAGAGAGTAGTGCAAAAGTATCAACTTCACCCATTGCAAACCTGTAGACACTCAACAAAGCCAAGAAAACGTAAAATCTGCCTCAATTGGAACAAAGGTTCCAACGAGACAATGGAAACAATCTAAACAACTAAATTATAATCAACAGAAACTCGCTGTCTCCCCGGCAGCGGCGCCAAAAACTTGATGTGTCAAATTATACCTAACCGCAAGCGCACGGTGTCTATTGCTAGTACAGATGGCAAGCGGGTCGAATCCACAAGGAGACAGGTTCTACTAATTCCTTTTCAGTTATCGCTAATTGTTTCAGGGACAAACGAATATGTGAAATTATTAATTAACTAATTAAACTAAATTAACACTAATTGAACAGATGATAAACAAATTAATTAAAACCTAGGGCAATCAGGTCCACCATGCTTACACAATTGGCTCTTAAGCTAAAGCAATCAATGTGATCCTATAACTAGAGTATGTTAATCTCTTTCAAGCATTAACACTCTCGAAACATTCAACACAATTAACCACTTTTAGTAATTCAATCAATCAGGTAATTAGAGTCAAGTTAATCTCTTTCAAGAATTAACGCTCTCAGAAATCCAATGATGCTTTCGCACTCAAATTCAATTCTGCTAATCGTATGTGTGCCTCTAGTAAGTAAATCTCTCGATCCATACCCCTATTTGCATATAATTAATCCATGATATCGGCCGATTACAGAAATTAATGATTAAAACATATCAATCAGAATTAACCATAACCAATCAAACCACTATGAAAATCATGCCAATATTAGTGCAAACATGGCTTTCCTTTAAGCCCTAGAAATAACTACTCGCTAATAATTAAACCAGTAAAACAACTAGTAAAACAAGAAAACATAATTAAACTAATAAGAATTGAGAAGAAATTCAGATAAGAAAACCTGCAATCATCAATCCTGTCACAAGAATGAAATTCACGGTCTCCTCTCCAAAACCCTAGCTCCTAAGAGTAGGAGCACGTATCTATCCCCCTATAAAATAATACCCTAGATGTGTTTATATAGGCTCTAAAAGTCTTGCCCAATAAAAGTATTTTAATACTCTAAATCAATTACAAGTAGGATTCCATAACTGAATAGGATTCCTTAATTAAAATTCGTCACTTCTTTTTCTCCTCTGTTTCCGGCCTCTTCCAGTTCGATTTTTCTTATTGGACCACCTCTGAATTAAAGAAAATTCCACAAGCTTCGCGTGGACAGTAAGATCGTCAAATTCTGACTTCTGGAACTCAAGATATGGCCCAAACAGTGCAGGCAGCCCGTATAGCCCAATATTACGAATTTTCTCCTATTTTATCTCCAAAATAGCTCTTTTTGCTCCAAATCCTTCCAAGTTATGAATTCTTTATTTCCTACAATAAAACAATAAAATCTATTAAATAAAAATCCAAATCAATGCAAAACACAATAAATATGAGAATAAAATCATCTAAAATATATATAAAAATATACTCTATCAGTAGAAAAGCCAAAACCACAATGGTACCATATAGAATTTCCCTTTAATTTATTATTCATATTTATGAGAATAGTATATAATATATATATATATATATATTTAATAAAAATATGATGAAAATAGATAATATGAAATTTTCTTCTATATTTTGAGCCAATAAACCCCTGTGAAAGTACAATTTTGCCCTTAAATATTAGAAAATTACATGAAGTTGTCACTACTCTCTTATTCAAACAAAAAATTTAAGCAAATTATGTTCATGTGGGAAATTGAACTCATGTCCTCTTCAAATAAACTCATTCTTATAACCATTGAGCTAAATATGTTTTTGAGTTTGAACTAAAAAAACATTTTAGTTAACCCTCTGGTCTCACCCTTTTTCTATTTTTGCTATCAATTTAACTTTTGGATTAAAAATAAGATTGGATTAAAATCCAAAGCCAATTTAATAAAGGTCGATATATTAGAATATGGGATTTTGCATAATATCCAAGTAGACAAAATCTTAGGATCGAACAATTACATTATACATTTCGAGTCTTTTCAAATTATATGCCAAAAAAGATAAAAAATTAGAATATGTAATTTTTTCGCATATTGATTATACATCACCTCAATCTCTTTCATCATTGCGTAGATAATTTCTTGTGGTACCGAGAATTTCAAAATATAACTAATATACGTATTTTATTATCAAAAATTAATATCATATATGATTATCTATATAACCAATTTTACAGATTTTTAATATCAAATTTTGATAACGGTATCATGTGTGATGTACATTAATCTTTCTTTTACTTAAATAAATGTTTATTATGTATAATGTTAATTGAAATATGT
Organism: Kitagawia praeruptora; assembly: GCA_037693485.1. NCBI lineage: Eukaryota > Viridiplantae > Streptophyta > Magnoliopsida > Apiales > Apiaceae > Kitagawia > Kitagawia praeruptora. Next base: position 85,437,913 of record CM075347.1, on the reverse strand, counting down.
TTTATATCTTTATATACTAGTATTTTCTTTCTTATACTTTATTTGAATTAGTTAGATATTTAATACATGTAACAAAACTTTGTACACATTTTGTGAATTAGTCGAATTTTGTTATATCATCTAAATATTTCGCATAAAATTTGGCAAAGGAGTGGTTTGATTAAACTATTTATAAACTATGTCCGCTCCTTTGATTTTGTATGTGAGACATACAAATTTTTGAATATTTTTTATTATAGCTGCAATCTTATTATTTTAACGATAGAATGACTCTAATTTTTTTAATACTTTGATTATGACTGCTATTCTTACTATTTTAACGATAGAAAGATTATCAAAATCGTGAAAAAAAATCTCAAAATCTAGGGATATTATGGTATAGCTATTGATCTTTTAAAGCAATATTTTGAGGTTTAGAACAAGAATTGTATTATTTTAAACTTATTTTTGAATCAAATCAGGTGATTACTTCTACCTTTTTCATACAAAATTAACTGTGATGAAGCTTGCTTTCTGAAAGAAAAAACTTTGAGGTGAGTTCATTGGTAATTTTTCAATGAAATTAAAGAGATAATATTTTCAAAAAATCGTGAAGTTATGGCAATTGTTGTAATCCTCCAATTTATTAGATTTTTGAATTTAACAAATGTTGTTTTGAAAGGTGACTCCTTTTAGATTATTGAAAATCTGAATACTATAAGTGAAGATCTTGCCGTGTTGACAATATTATCGAAGAAAATAAGTTAATTAAGAAGTTTACTCAAAAAGAAGGAAATAGAGTGATAGAGTGACTTATATCTTGATGAGATATTTAATGAAATAAATATTAAGGAGCGTACTAATTTTATCTGAAAAATTTTGTATGACGAGTATTATGCACATTAATGATATGTCCTTTTATCATTGTTCTAAAAGAAATTGTGTTATAACCTATACAATATATTTATATGTTATTTATATGCTACAAAACATCCCCTTTTTAGTGCTCATATTATCTATACATAAATAAAATAATACATAAATTAAAATAGTGATATTATAATATGTACGAACATAAAAGGTGTCACTGTATTCAAAAATATCCTTAAATCGTAAAACTACACAGAATTTATATCAATTGCTAGAAGATAACCCGTGACTCGCACGGGTTATCATGCTAGTTTTAATTATAATATGTTGTTGATGGAATTCATCCTCAAATTTCGGAAGTAATTTGTAAAATAATATAAATATTTAATAATAATATATTAATGACGAGATTCGAACCTTGAACCTATAAAAAAAAATTATTCTTTTTTTTGTTAAAGGTGAATTTCTCATTCGTGAATTGTACTGAAATACAATAATTTTATAAGGGAATTTTAAATATAAATATTTAATAATATTATATTGATAACATGATTCGACCCTTGAACATACGAAAATATTTTAAATATTAAAAAAAAAAACTTTTAACGTTACATCCAACGTATTTTAGAAAAAAAAACATTACATCCAACGATTATTAATCTGTCTCAAAATTCAAAGGTTGTTATTGAGTGTACCAAAAAAAATTACCAAATTGTCAACCAAATAGAGGCTAGTATAGTTTGCTTATATTAATATATACATAGATAGATAGATATAAATTATTGGTTCTTAAGGATTTAATGATTGTTCGTCTTCAACAATTCTTTTTATATTAACTCATTAATCAAATTTCTACTATTATAAGTAGTTTGAATTCAAAAAAGTACAAATGGAAAGGGGAGAGACAAAGATATATGATTATGAATATATAATATAATAATACTTAAGAGTGGAAATGTGTTCTTAAAATTGAGGAGAGAGAAGAGCCTCTTAATATCTTTAAGAGCCACTAAGAGTCTCTTGTAGTAATATTTTTTATTCTTTTTCTTTAATTTTTGAGTTGGGAGCTAGAATAAAGAGGCTATCGGAGAAGATCTAAACTAAAGGACAAGTACTCGGAGTTTATTAATACATGTTTCTTTTTCTTATAGGAGATAATTTATCTTTCTAAATTCTTTATTGGGTGTTTGATAAGTGTTTCATACCTTACGTGAGATAATTCAAAGACAAACTCTCAATTTAAAACTTTAAAAATTGGCTTTGAGAATAACATTTTAAATTATTATTTGTAATTGAATATATAGTCAATATAGATTTTTGAATTGGTATAATATTATAGTTTATTTTTATATAATTATTTAATATATTCAACATATGTAATTAAATATAGTTATAGAATAAATTAAGAATAACAATAATTTTACCATTATAAAAAAACAATAATTTTACCATATTTACATTTGCATTATTATGCGTACCTACGATTTTGAAATTTTTGAAATGATGAATATTGTTTTTTATTTATACACACTCAAACACCCACCTTATTTTTGACAAAATTTGAACTCTCAACATTCCGTAAAGTAGGCGAGTGAGATACGGCTACACCAATAGGTGAGAGGTGAATATTGTTAACATCTCTCATCAAAAAACTACTAATTTAAAATTCGTGCGATGCACGGATTTTTTTTATTATTATGTGATGTTTTTCCTTTAATTTGAATTAGTTTGTTTAAGACGTGAATTTTGTAAGTTTAAATTTTTAATAATATGATTTGATAATAACTACATATTGTTAAATATATATGAGTATAAGATCCTTGAAAGGGCCTTCCCCAACACCTTAAGGTTTTGGGTGAAACGGTTTCTAACATGGTATCAGAGCTCTGGTGTTTGTGGAGGTCTCAAGTTCGAACCCCACCACCCCCAATATTCTCAATTTAATTTGGCACTAAGGTATTGCTCCAAATATGGGCTCCTAGTGACCACTCTTACCCCATAGTGAGCTCTTACCCCAATGTGGGCTTGCGAGTGAGGGGGAATGTTAAATATATATGAGTATAAGATCCTTGAAAGGGCCTTCCCCAACACCTTAAGGTTTTGGGTGAAACGGTTTCTAACACATATATATTGTCCGTGATATTTCTGGAAAATGAGGGATTTTAGTTAAAAATATAAAGAAAACATGATGCGTTTTGGATAAACAAATGTACTCCATTAATTATTAGCAATTAAATATAAAAAATTAATTAGTTATTAAAGATAACATATTTGACATGAAAAAAGAAATTTAGTTATTAGTAATTAAAAATAATTAAGTAAGGCTAAATAAGTAATACTATAAATTAGGGTTTATTATCATATAGGTCACTTATTACACACTAATGTATCAAGCGGATCACTGAGTTTTTTTCGGTCTCTTTTAAACCACTCAATACAAGAAATGTTACATTCCGTTAACTTTCGAAAAATAAAAATAATCTTTTGTTGATTCTGCACATATTTCTTGGATGTTACTGCAACCAAATGAATAATTGTTAAATTCTAGTATTTTAGACAATATATTTAGAATTTAAAAAGTTTATTTACTTGTGGCAAAAAAAGTTTATTTACTATTTATTTTTAATTAAAGTAAGGAAAATAACTATAAAATTAAAAATAAATAGTAAATGAATTTTTAAAAATATAAATATATTATCTAAAATACTAGAATTTAACAATTATTCATTTGGTTACAGTAGCATTTAAAAAAAATGTGCAGAATCAACAAAAGATTACTTTTATTTTTTGAAAGTTAACGGAGTGTAACATTTCTTGTATTGAGTGGTTTAAAAGAGACCGAAAAAAACCAAGTGATCCGCTTGATACATTAGCGTGTAATAAGTGACTTATATGATAATTAACCCCTATAAATTATTAAGAACGGGTAATTAAGTAATAATCATAAAAAATCGATTTAAAGTTAATTAGGTAAAGATATAAAGTATCATATCGATTGACCAAATTTTCAATATTTTGGCTATTCCTATTCTAATATAATGTAGATAGATAAGATTTGTGATGTTCGAATTTTCGAGACGGTGATATTATTATTATTAATTTTAATATAAAAAAAGATAGATGCATTATATGCTTGATCGATTATGTAAGCATCAATATATATAGAGAGAGTTTTGCTCCATTGAGAACCCTCTTATTATGAGAACTATGAGAACGCACGTCATGATGAAGTCATAAATATATATTTTTTTTTTAAAAAAAATTGGGGGGGAAAAAAATTCTGAAATAAAAATCTGGGAAAAAAAACTGACGTCATGCTAACGTCATACTGGTGATTATTTACAAAATCTGGTGATTTTTAACGAAATCTGTTGATTTTTCAGATTTTGTAAAAAATTCACCAGAATTCAATAAAATCACCAGATTTTTTAAAAAATCACCAGTATGACGTCAGCATGACGCAAGAATTTTTTTTCCCCCATATTTTTTTTCAACAAAAAAAAATTTCAAAATTTTTTTTTAAAAAAATATTAAAATATTTATGACATCATGATTACATCATCAGGGGGTGGGGTTAGTGTGTGTGAGGGTGTAGGTTATTAGTGTGGGTGCCTCTAGCGGGGCCATTAGATTAGATTAAAATGGAGGGATGAGATTAGATCTCATATCTCACCAAAATAAGATGTTCTCACTTGAGCAAAAACCTATATATATATGTCAATATATATATATATATATATAAAGAAGGATACACGGGAGTTTAGGTGGCGCTCTAAAAGCGTCTCAATCTATTTTTCTAATTTTCTAGAATTTTAGAATTCTAAATACTCATAAATGTAAAAAAAAAAAAATATCATTTAACATATTAGAAGTAGAATAGGTGTTCGAATTTATAGAGGAGAAGAGTTCGAATATATAGGGAAGACATATGATTAGAAATTCTATTGGAAGTAGAATAAGTATTTATAATGCATATGATTAAATTAAAGTTCTATTGGAAGTAGAAGAGGAGTTCGAATTTATAGAGAATAAGAGTTCGAATTTATAGAAAAAACATATATAAATAAAAGTTCTATTAGAAGTAGAAAATTATCATTTAACATATTAGAAATAGAATAGGTGTTCGAATTTATGCAGGAGAAGAGTTCAAATTTATAGGGAAGACATATGATTAAAAGTTCTATTGAAAGTAGAATAAGTATTTATAATGCATATGATTAAAAGTTCTATTGGAAGTAGAATAGAAGTTCGAATTTATAGAGAATAAGAGTTCGAATTTATAAAAAAAACATATAAATAAAAGTTCTATTAAAAGTAGAAAAATGTCATTTAATATATTAGAAATATAATAGGTGTCCGAATTTATAGAGAAGAAGAGTTCGAATTTATAGGGAACACATATGATTAGAAGTTCTATTGGAAGTACAATAAGTATTAATAACGCATATGATTAAATGTTCTATTGGAAGTAGAATAGGAGTTCGAATTTATAGAGAATAAGAATTCGAATATATAGAAAAAACATATAAATAAAAGTTCTATTACAGGGAGAATAGGTTCTTAAATCCAATGCTATTGTCATAAAAAAAAGTCATCGTATTTAAAAAGAAAAGAATTGATGTGTTAACATAATAAAAGAACACTCTCATGCATGAATCCTTTATAAATACAGGACTATCTATAATATAAAGAGAAAATAAGATGTGTTTTCATTTCTAAAGCTCCATAAATTTTAGAAAGTCCAGAGAAAGTATAAATTGGAATTCATTCTATTTTTTAGGTTTTGATTTTAAGGAAAAAAGTTGTTGTGTAAGATAAGTATCATTAATATGTAATGAATTTGAAATTTCAATCTCAAATGAAAGCGGCTCGAAACGTGTTTAACGGGAAGACGGCTCACTATAAAAGATTATATTAGCTATTAAAATATCATATTGATGTTATAAATTTTATTTTAATTTTGAGATTTGATTTTTATGGATAAACATTATCATACAAGTGATATATGTAAAAGTTAGGTTTTTGGTATTAACGAAAGAGCGGATCAATAGTAATAACCGTGTTTAACGAGAAAACGGTTCATTACAGAAGATCGTAAAAAAGATGTTTGAATATATAAGGAATACATAAAATAAAATATTTTATTGGAAGTAGAATAAGAGAACAGTGCATAGTGACGTCTTATACGATTTTTTAAAACTATATATCTTTTTACCTAGAAATCCTCCTTTATTTTAATTTTTTATACAAGTTAATTATACTGGCATTAGAAAAATATATCCATAAAAATATTATTCCCATAACGAAAATTCTTCGCATTTTTTTTGATATTTTAACATAACAAAAAGACATTCCCATACGGAAGCTGTAAATAAATACAAGAATATCTGTAATATACAGAAAATATAAGATGTATTTTCATCTTTTAAAATTTCATAAATATTAGAAAGTTTAAAAAATATAAAAATTGGCATTGACTCTCTTTATATAATGAAGTTAGAATTTTGGTTCCAAATGAGAGCGGCTCGAAACGTATTTAACGGGAAGACGGCTCACTAGAAAAGATTGTATTAACTATTAGAATTTGATACTAACGTCATAATATTTTTCTTTTTATTTTTACGATTCGATTTTTTGGATAAAAATTATTATATAAGTCTTTATAATATATGTTAAAGTTGAAATGTCGATTTTAACGAGTGAGCGGCTCAATCGAAAAAATCGTATTTAACAAGAAATCGATTCATTAAAGAAGATTATTTAATTATTAAAATTTAATATTAATATTAGAATATAACGCAAATGTATTGAATTTTTTAAAAATATTGTAACGCCGACGCGAAGCGCGGCTTTATCGACTAGTATATATATAAATTAGGATACGCGGGAGTTTAGGTGGCGTTCTAAGATCGTCTCAATCTATTTTTCTAATTTTCTAGAATTTTAGAATTTTAAACAGTAATAAATGTAAAAATATCATTTAACATATTAAAAGTAGAATAGGTGTTCGAATGTATAGAGGAAAAGAGTTCGAATTTATAGGGAAGACATCATGATTAGAAGTTCTATTGGAAGTAGAATAAGTATTTATAATGCATATGATTAAAAGTTGTATTGCAAGTAGAATATGAGTTCGAATTTATGGAGAATAAGAGTTCAAATTTATAGAAAAAACATATAAATAAAAGTTCTACTAGAAGTAGAAAAATATCATTTAACATATTAGAAGTAGAATAGGTGTTCGAATTTATAGAGGAGAATAGTTCGAATTTATAGGGAAAACATATAATTAGAAGTTCTATTGGAAGTAGAATAAGTATTTATAACGAATATGATTAAAAGTTCTATCGGAACTAGAATAGGAGTTCAAATTTACAGGGAATAAGAATTCGAATTTATAGAAAAAACATATAAATAAAAGTTCTATTAGAAGTAGAATAGGTGTTTGGATATATAGAGCAGACATATAATTAAATATTTTATAGAAAGTACGATATTCTTAAATTATATTTTTTTTATAAAATTTGGTTATACTTCTATTAGGAAAATTTATTCATAAATCCAATACTATTGTCATAAAAAAGTCATTATTTTTTAAAAGGAAAATATTTGATGTATTAACATAACAAAAGAACATTGTCATGTAGGAATCTTAAATAAATACTGGAATATCTATAATATAAAGAGAAAATAAGATGTGTTTTCATTTTCTAAAACTTCATAATTTTTAGAAAGTCTTGAATAAGTGTAAATTGGAATTCCCTCTATTTTTTAGGTTTTGATTTTAAGGAGTATGTTGTTGTGTAAGATAAGTATCATCAATAATATGTAATAAAGTTAGAATTTCGATCCCAAATGAGAGCAGCTCGAAACGTTTTTAACGGGAAGACGACTCGTTATAAAAGATTATATTACCTATTAAAATATCATATTGGTGTTATAAATTTTATTTTACTTTTAGGATTTGATTTTTATGGATAAACATTATCATACAAGTGATATATGTAAAAGTTAGGTTTTTGGTTTTAACGAGAGAGCGGATCAATAGTAACAATCGTGTTTAGCGAGAAAGCGGTTCATTAGAGAAGACCGTATAAAAGATGCTTGAATATACAAGGAATCTATACTATATTATTATAAGCGAAACATGGTATATTTGGTTGTCGGTTTGGTACACTTTTTTTGGTACATTCAATAACAATCATTAGATTTTAGGATATATAAATAAGAACCGTTGGATCTAATGCTAAAACAATATTCCTTTTCTAATATTTGAAATACTCTTATAGGTTCCAAGTTCGAATCCCACGAACAACATATCTCTATTAAACATATATATTATTTTATGAACTACTCTCACGAGTTTAAGATTCAATTTTCGTCAACAACATATTATTAATTATTAAAATACTATCGTTAAAAATATTATCAAACATGTATTACAATATTTTATAATATTTTATAATTTATTTTCCTGCTAATTAAAAAATATATATGAAAATATGGGTAATGAAACAAAAAATATTAAAAAAAAATATATATGTACATCACAAGAGTAATAAGCTATATAGTAAAAAATTACACAAAATCTGGAAAACACTTACAATTTAGAAAATTTTGTATAAAAATCGAAGTAGAATACGAGGACGGTGGAGACATCTTATACAATTTTTTAAAACTATATCTTTTTTTTTCTTAGAAATCCTTTATTTTAACTTTTTTGTACAAGTTAATTATACTTGCATTAGAAAAATATATCTATAAATTTAATATTATTCCCGTAACAAAAAGTCTTCGTATTTAATTTTTTTATATATGTTAACATAACAGAAAGACATTCCCATGCGGAAGCTGTAAGTTTAAAGAATATAAAAATTGGAATTTCCTCTCTTTATATAATGAAGTCAAAATTTCGATTCCAAATAAGAGCGGCTCGAAACGTATTTAACGGGATGACAGCTCATTAGAAAATATTATATTAGCTATTAGAATTTGATACTGATGTCATAATTTTTTTTTGTTTTTACGGTTCGATTTTATGGATAAAAATTATTGTATAAGTCTTTATAATTAAAGTTGGGATTTCGGTTTTAACGAGAGAGCAGCTCAATCGAAAGAATCATGTTTAGCAAGAAATCAATTCATTAGAGAAGATTATTTAGTTATTAAAATTTAATATTAATATTATAATATAACGTAAATGTATTGAATTTTTTTTAAAATATTGTAACGCCATCGCGAAGCGTGGCTTTATCGACTAGTTAGTTAATATTAAATCAAAATTATTATGTACTCCATTCGTCCCTCCCAATTCTTTACATTTTATATTTTGGGATGTCCCTCCCAATTCTTTACATTTCCAAACTTTCCAAAAATAGTAAAGTTTCAACCTTTAAACAAATAAAAAGGGTCCACCACTTCCCACTACTTTCCTCCATCTTTCTAATCTATTACTTAAATATTGATAGGACCCATAATTTTACCAACTTTCCACTCACTTTCTTTCTCTCCCCACTTACTTTTTCCTCCTTTCTTAATCTCCGTGTCCAACCCAAATGTTAAGAATTGCCAGTTGGGAGGGACGAAGGGAGTATTAATTTGTATTTGACACATTATTTTGTGATCATATTTGAATATAAATGTTTAAGGCTTAAAAAAAAGATAAAATAATATAATAATTCCAATTTGAATTTGTAAGTTTTAGTAAAATTTATAACACTTATAATATCTGGCTATATTTTTATATTATACTATTTTATACTATTATAAGTAAACTTGCATCTATTTGGTTGGTTGTTGGTTTATCATTATAAGCAAATTAATCTTTAACTATTTTGTTGTTGTTTATCGTTTTAATACAATAAATAATAATCATTAGATTTAAAAGTATATTAGTGAAAACTATTTAATTCAATACCTAAAGAATATTATTTATTGTAATATCTAAATTATTTTTAGAAATTCAAACTTCAAATTCTACTAACTATATTATACTATTATAAGTAAAATACCATTTTTTGGTTGGTTGTAAGTTGTGAATTTAATATAGTAAATAACAAATGCTAAATGTAAAAGCAAATTATTGATAACCATCAAATTTAATAATAAAAAAATATTATTTAATTTAAAATTCAAATTACATCAACAACATATTATAAGTAAACATATACATTATCAATTTTAAAAGTACAAGTAGAGGGACTGTAATTCAAAATATCGTTAACCAACATAGTAGCCCACATTACATTCTATTGGGTTAATTTGAAAAAAATCATCTTGTACTTTCGATAATTTTAGGGTTTGTGAAGGTACCGTGAAGCTATTCAAATCGTTAATTGATTGCGGGGTTTGCTGAATTTTCACACTCACTCTTGCCTACTACCTTTTATTGATTTATAAGTGCATGATATAGTTGGCTGTTTTTAGTTGTACTTTGTTGTTTGAGTGAAGCTCTGAGAAACCTATTTAATGATGTAATACATGTAAAGCTGTCGTTTTTCGAAGAACAATTTGCTTCGATGATAGCTTTTCTTTATTAATACTGTTGGAAGTTAGCATGAGCTTACCTTTATAATATTTTTGTTCTTACCAAGTAAATTACATGATGTCATTATATGTTCACAATTGTCGATATTTACTACATTATGTAAAACAGAGTATGTGGAAATACTTTAATATGTAGTTCACAGGACCATGGTCTTGACTAAACTTCTTTCTTATTTAAGTACGAGAGTTGGTGGTACAAGTATCTAATACGGAGTAACATTAATAGAATTAGACTACAAGCATTTAAGAGTAGTTTTTATTGTTTTATAATTGTGGTGGCTCATAGAAATGTTTGTTCTCTCTGCATTAACTCTCTGACATTATAAATGTTTAATGGTTGTTGTGTGTATACCACCACAACTAAGTATGTATGATTATTTACTTATACTGATAATTGCTCGGCTTATTTTATTTATATGTTATTGGAGATGGTTAAATGTGTGCTTGATCTTTTTATAGGCCATACCTTGTGTAAACCGGAAGTGATTAGTAGAAAGTAGTTGAAAGTTGTTGATACTTGATATTTTTGCATCTTAAGTAAAGTTAGTCAGGTTTATATTGTTTCTTTTTTTTGTGACTGGTGTGTGTATGGTAATGTCACGTTTTTACAATTATTGAGTTAGTATGTGGCCATGTTGGTTATCTAAGCCTATATTTGTGAAGTACTTAGATTGTGTCAAATTTGGCTTTTATCCAGAGATTGCTTACTATGTGTGTCAATACTTGTTAATTGTTTTGAGGTCCTGGTGGTTTCTATCTTATGTGAAAATTTTGAGATACCCAATGATGGATATTGTAATAACCGTGAAACTCCTATAATATTGCGAGCCTCTCTATGAATAAATCTTCGTAAAAGTGCAATTTTGGATTTTCGACCAATATTAGGCGAATATGCATAAATTAGTTGATGTTATTTTTTCAGTGCTATTATTTTCTTAATTAGTGCCCAAATCAACTTCTATTTTATCTATTTTATTTTTATGTATTTTATTGGACTAAATAAGAGGTATTTAGAATATAGTAATAGAATCCAACTAGTGTAGTAAATAATTAGTGGGTATTAAAAGTATTTAGTGGATTACACACCACTTACACACCACTTTCCAAGCCCTATATCTACTTTAGTTTTAACTTGATCATACATGCAATTGTATCTTTGTGTAGAGCTTTAAAAATCCTTCAATTTGATACCCACTTATAAGGGGTTTCAAGAAAAATTGTTTTGAGTTCAATTCTAAAAGCTTGATTTTCATAAGGGTACGATTTTTAGCCTTTATTAATCCTTAATTAAGTTATAAGTATTTTGATCATATATGTTTTTATGTTTATGCTTCAAAAACAAAAAATTTGTTTCTTTATCTTTTTATAATTTAAAGATTTTAGATTTTGTGGTAAGTTTAATTGTTGGTAATTGATGTTATAAAAATGTGATTTTGGGATTGAATATTGAATTGAGGGAGAAGGGGGTAGACTCAGCTTGCATGTGAGAAGAGGGCGCCACCGCGGCGACGATGATGGCCGACGGTGGTGGGAGGAAAACAGGGGAGAGAGTGAGAGGTTGAAAGAGAGTGAGAGATTGAAAGAGAAAGGAGAGACGAGAGAGAAGGGGGAGATGGAGAGGGTGAAAGAGAGGGGAGAGCGGAGAGAGTAATCGAGAGATATGAGGGAGGAAGAGTGAGTGAGGGCGGAGAGATTAAGAGAGATTTTGAGGGAGAAGAGAAGGAGATGTGCGAGAGAGAAGGAGCTAGAGAGGTTTGAGCAGAAGGAGAGGGAGCGAGAGGTTGAGATCGAGAGAGAGAGAGAGGGGCAGAGATAGAGAGAGGGAGACAACAGTGGGGGAGGTGGAGGCCGCCGGCGCCGCTACAGCGTCCGGCCGGCGACCGCCAGCAGTGGCGGTGGTTGGTAGTGTTCGATACATATGTATATGTATGTATAAATTGTGTTATTTAATATTAAATAAATGGGTATAATGAAATTGGTATATTAAAAATTTGTTCTAAAAAGAATAAAAGGAAATTGATTAATATTTTGATTGTTGTTTGGACTTGTTCGAAATATTGGGAGCATTAGAAAGAGGATAATAATGGAATACTTGAATTAGGGAAAAGAAATTAGAGAATGTTTTGGTCACTTAAAATAAATTGGATTATTAAATTAGTTTTAAAAGAAAGAAAAGCTACTTGATTTATTTGATTGAGTTTTAAAATGGAAGAGAAATTAGAAGTTAGTGAGATTAATAAAATTAGGATAATTTCTAATAGAATTATATTTTTCTAAAAAAGTGAGAATAATAATTATGGATTTAATGTGAATAAAAATGGATTCTTGAATAATTTTGTTGTGAGATTAAAGGGAGATTAATATTAATTAAATTAGAAACTTTTAGAGAATTGTAGAGAATTTATAAGAGCTAATTTAAATTAGAAGTGCAATTTGAATAATAAATTGTTAGCAATCATTTAGAAATAATTAGAGAACTTTTTAGTGAGCAAATTCCCTTGATAATAATTAGAGCGAGACTTTCGCGTATAACCTTATTTTGAATCATACGAAATCATAAAGAGACGAGTTATTAAATTTTAAATAGGAAAATCGAATAGAGTCTCCATTCAAATGTAATATTTTTGCGAATAATGCGTTAGTGAGATTTTAAGGTTATGAGAATATTTCGACGAATTATATTTTCGAGAATTACTTGATTTTCAATAACGTGATTACTGAAATTATTTTGACATTTCGTGATTAATTTCTTACCCGAGTACTAAAATTATTTTGATAAATTACTATAGAAGTTATTTCTGAGACGTGAGACAATCGCTCGCGGGTAACATGTTTTTATTCGGTAGAGTTTAACATCGAGATAGAGGCAAGTTCATTCCTACCCTAACTCTCGGAAACTTTGTATTTCTGTTCGTATTATTTCTTTCCTTATTTATTTTCGGGCTATCAATTATGAGATTTATCTGATGCTCCTTTTGATGCAATAATTTCTTTTTGAGCATTATTTTCTCGTTAAATATTACGTTACTGTTAAGATTAGTTTACTTGCAAATTTTATTCCCTATAAGCGTAGAAGCAATTTCGTTGCTATCAGGTCGATCTCATTGACCCGAGACGACTATTTATTTTGATTCAGTGGAACTAGTCTCATTTGTTCGAGATAGTTAAATTCACTCTTTTCAGTTGAATTTCTTGTACAAATTCGACGATATTTATTGATTATCTTTTAGTTGGTTCATCGTTCGAATCAACCAATAAGAGTTATACTATTTAAAATCGTTAGAGTTTTACTCGTTGATCAAGTGAAAAACATCCTATTTAACGTTCATCAATTATGGGTATTATAAATGGTGCTACTTGTTCAGTACGACTCAAAATATTTCTTCTTAATACTATTCTCATTATTTCAAGATAGTTGCCTTTATTGTCGAAGGTTGGCACATTGTTCGTGTCAACCGGTAAAATATTATTATTGATAGTTTACATCAATCCATCGTTCGGATTGGTGGCATATTTGAGTAAAGCTGGTAGTCCGCCAGATCAGTCAAATATTTTTCATGTAATAACCCTAACTTCAGTAATGCTACAGTGGTCACATGAATAGTAAATTTCGAGGATTTAGAGAAATGGTATATAGGTACTCTATAGTGGAAACATAAAATGAATAAACAGAAACCATATTAGTGTTGTACAATGGAAATAAGTGACTCGAAATGACGTTAGATTTCAGAAATTCCTGAAACATGGATTTTGAGGATTTTGATTTCGAATAAGCTTCTATAGGACATTAAGGAGCATGGGAACATTATAAGAATTATATATTGAGGAATTAGTGAATTTAGACTTAACCTAGGGATTATTAAGTTAAGAGAATACCAAAGGAAATTGGATTGTTAAATGGTTTCAAAACCACTGAAATAATGAGGTACATTCGAAACGAACCACAATTAGACGAATATGGAGATTAAGCAACCAAGATTTATAATATAACAAGGATACATACCCCATTATAATTACCAAGAGTACTAGCATTATAATTAGAAAAGAAAATCAAGAAAAAGGAATTATGATATCACCAAAATGACATCACATTCCACTAACACTAGTTTAAGGGCAAATTAGTAATTTCACATGGTTATAATCACAAAATATCTTACTAATCTTCCAAGACAAGCTAGAGGATCAAGATTAAACCAAGCAAAACTCTCTCCCCTTCTTGTTTAGCAACATTCGGCCAAGGTAGAGAAAAAAAGAAAGAAAGAAAAAAATAAAAATCAAAACTCAAGTTCTAGCCAACTAAAAATCAAGAGGAAAATCATGGATGCTCTTGGAGGATAGAAAGAGAGATTCACAAAGTTTCATAGCCATCCACCATCATTTAGCAAGGTAATAAAATCATAGAAGTTGAAGATGAATAGTGATGAATAGTGTTTTTCAAGTTTTAATCTTTGTTTTAATGGTTCCTTTAGTTAATCCAAGCTAATTCAAGGTTGTTCAAGGTGTGTCCAAGGATTATTAAGGATTATTAAGTGTTCTTCAAGCTTCAAGGAGGTATAATAACCCTTGCCCTTTTGTATTTATAGTAGATATTGAAGTGATTAGTAGTTAAGTGTTGTTAATGTTAAGTTTATGATGAATATGTGTTATGAATGGTTGGATTTGATATGAGATTTGTGTTGTGAACTTGGAACCATGGCTGGAATGTAGTCCACATGGTGTGGGGTTTGGATTGAGTGTGGAATGATGGTTTTGGAGTGGTGAAATTTTGGAAAGTATGAAATTACAGCAGTTATAATGTCCGATTTTCGTTAGAACGAAAACTGCCCTGTTTTGTGACCCCTGCATTCGTATGATACCTCACTGCCTAGGTTACCAATTGACCATGAAATGATAGATCTTAGTTCATAGATCGTTTTGATATAAGGTGCGTTAAAATCTGATGAACGGTTTAGGAGAAAAGTCAGTTTTAGTGAAAGACGTTCGATAACCGAGAAAACGTAATTGTATCAACTTTGAGGCTAAAGTTACCATACTTAGACATTTTTATAACTCACGAAATTTTGGGATAGTGTAGTAGGGTGGTCAGAGGACCCTTGACAGTTGACCTTACATTAAAATTCGAAATCCATATTTTCTGAGAATTTTTACAGTTAAGTGTGGTCGTTAGGGAAAATGGTGAAAACCCCTGAAACTTCGATTGAGCTTATAAATGGTTAAGTTCTTGAACCTTTGGGATAATAATAATACGTTAAACATACATTGAAGTGTAAAGGGTGTTGTTATACGAGAGGGTAGTGAGTAAGAGATGTGGTATTCTAATGACGGTCCTTTTGTGTTTATAGAAATTCCGGAGGAGGAACCAGCCATACTGTCAGGATACAGGAACAGAGGCAAGATTCTTCTATCCCTACTTTAAAAATTATTTATCTTTGGAATAAAAATGATATTATGGAATATATATTATGTATATGTGATGCTTTTGTTGCTATATTGCAAAGAATATATTCTCTTGATTGTGGGAAGTTAAAGAGAGATGGATATGTTTTCTGAAATATGAATATAGAGATGATTACGAATGGAGCGAATATGCTCTAGGGTAAAAGAGATATGAAAGAGAATGGTATCAGTTGTTATCTAGGGTTATATGGTTTATAATGCTATATTATAAACATTCTTTTTAGCGTATGTTATATACATATATTTTATAGAAATAATGTGCGAGAATGAAAGTGATATATGAGAATGGAAATGAGATGAGTAAATGATATGTGGAAATGAAAGTGAGAAAATGGAAATGTGGAATGACATTTAGTAAATAGAATAATGATTGGACAAAGGGGGATAGCAATAAAAAGCGTAAGAGGCTGTGTGCTGCACAGTCCAGCAATCAATATTTTAATTCGGCCCAAGAGTTGCCGAAGGAGGATGTAGTGGTGGACCTTCCTCCAGGGGGATGTAGTGGTGGACCTTCCTCCTTCTACCGGTAGTAAAAAGGGACGGGTACGGAGGACGACTGATCATCGTGCCTCACGTATTCGGCAACAGTGAAAACCCCTACAATATGTGAATAAAGAATAAATGATAAAGTCAGATTGGTATACTGAAAAGGGAAAATGATATGAAAGATGGAATTATTGTTATAGATGAAGAGAAACTGATTTTATATTCATTTATAAAAATTGTTACATAAGAAGGAAATGAGATGATGATAGTAAGAGATTTAAGTAAGTATTCATATTATCCTGAGATATTACACTGAAAGATTCTATTGATTGTTATATTATTTAAGAAGAGAAACTGATACTGTATTATTCTAGATTTCCTTCTTATAATAGTAAGTGGATGATGTATTATTAAATAAGAGTTTTACTCTTCCTTAAAGTTTATAACTGCTTACCATTTACATATGTATATACATGTATACTTGGTCACATTTTTTAAACTCTAGTTATAATAATATCTTGCTGAGCTATTATAGCTCACTCTTGCTACTTATCTATATACAACTAGGTATGCCAATACTACGCAGAACGCCCCGCAAGAGGGTAAGGGAAAGGCGACCTTCTGAGAGCTCGTTAGCATCAATCCCCGAGGTAGACGACCAGCGCAAGGGGTTTAGTGGTCTTATGTACATTAAGTGTGTAAGTGTGCAAGGTTGTAATAAATTTGGTTGTTGAAATGCTTCTTGTAGAAGTATCACTCAACAATGTACTTAAGTATGATTCTGGGTTTGTAATAACTTTCTAACTCTAAACTTTTATTATGGTGAATGTTGTTCTTTGAGCATATGACTGGTGTGTGTGAGTGTATTATTGTGGGGTCAATTGCATAAGTATTAAAAAAAAACCAAGAGATATTGATTTTGAATGGAAGTTGGTCCGTGATGGCCCAGATTCATGACCCCGGATTTGGGGCTGTCACAGTTTGGTATCAGAGCTAAGAGTCATAATGCTCAGGAACAAGAGTGATAATAATATTGTATCAATTATAATATAAAATTTTGAACTTCCATCAAGTTCAGGGGTGGTATATCGCAGGTAGTATTTATTTTAAGTATTGATTATAATTTTATAAACCGTTACTAATAGAATTTTATGTTTTATTATAGGGAGCGGAGATGGGTGAGCCGGGTCAGGACCCCCAGTGGCTAGGACTACCCGAGTAGGAGCTTAGAGATTTGTTGCTGGTAGGTGTAGAGGTTCCAGAGTATGCTATCGCTGATCTGAGGAGGAGAGTTCGAGCAGAGGCCATGGAGAGACACGAGATCAGAGTGAGACTTGAGGAGGCAGAGGAGCGTAGACAGAGGGATGCTGTGGCCATAGTGCCATATTCTGGTAGACCATATGTAGGACCTGATGGGGCCGGACCTTCCCGAGTGCGGACGGATATTCCTGAGGAGGAGATGCCCTTACGTAAGAGGCCTAGGCTATCTGTTATACCTGAGGAGCCGATTGAGTGGAGGGACATTCACGTGACTCCTACTCCTGTCCCACCTGTCCCAGTGCCATCACCAGTTCCATCTCCTCTACCTAGCCCCGACCCTTTTGAGGATCCAGTTGAGCAGTTCACTCCACCGGGACACTTTATCTTGTCAGAGGATGAGTTGGAGGATGACCCTTCCGAGGATGCGGACACAGAGCCTGTTCCTCCGTCTCCACAGGCAGTTCCATCCCCACCATTTGCACCACCACCACCTCCACCAGTGGATGCACCCCCACTTGTAGATGTACCTCCCCCAGATGCTATGCCACCTCAGGAGGCACCTATATTTCCAGCTGGTCAGTTGCCAGCTATTTTCTTGCCAGAGTACTTTGCTCTACAGGGACAGCTGGATGAGTCCCGTCGGACTATAGATACACTTGTGCAGAGGTTAGACAGAGCGAGAGGAGGAGGAGGTGTGATACCAGATGGGTTGACTTTGAGCATAGTTAGTATCGAGCTGCGGGCACTCGGTGATATTAGGACGATGTTGGGAGATAGAGGGGATCCAGTATGGAGGGCTCAGATAGTTGATACAGTCACCACTATGGTAGTGCAGATCAGAGATGTTATCAGGGCGTCGTTACCATGATTAGGAGTAGTAGTCTTGGATACTAATCAGACTAGTCATCTTGTGGATGTCATTTTGGGGATTAGGTTAGTTGTTTACTGTCTTAATCCCAGTCTGATTAGAGGACAGCTAGTAGTGCTTTTGTTATAGCGAGTTAGTATGTACAGTTATGCTTTTGGGGTTTCGAACCTTGTACTTTATGATGAATGATATTAGTAATAAAAGACGTTGTACCCAAGTTGTAAAATATTTATGTAAATTAATGAAGTTTATGTACTTTGCCTAATTTTATCGTATTTTGATATTAAATGTTGAGATTCAGAAATATTGATATATATGAGGTGATTGACTTAAATGAAAAGGTTATTGTGCTAAAGGTACTAAGCTTATTTGTCAAAGTTGTATTATGATTAAATATTACTTGTGTGAATTTAAAATACTGGGATGCATAAATAAGATTAACTAATGATATAGTTGTGCATATATGGAAATGATGTATATTGTACCCTAAATTTGGGTGATTAATGAAGAATATTATTATATACAGAATCATGCCGCCTAAGCGTAATAATAGAATGAATGCAAGGGAAAATGAGAGAGAGGAAGCAAGTCAGAATAGGCAGGGTGAAAACGCTCATAATGAACAAGATCATGAGGAAGAAGAAGATGAATCAACTGGCCAACAGGGAAATCAGGGTGGTAACCCTTTTAACCAATTTATGGAACTTTTGAGGCAGAATTTAGCTAATCCACCATAACCACCTGTTCTTCCCAACCAAGCAGCTAACTCTTTTCGTGCTTTTAAGTCATTAAAACCCCCAGAATTTGAGGGAACCACTAACCCAGTAGCAGCCAGGGCATGGCTGAAAGAAATGGAGAAGGCTTTTGAGATACTGAGGGTAGAGGAAGATCAGAAGACAGTCTTTGCAGCCTATCTCCTAAAGGGAGAGGCAAATTATTGGTGGGAAGCTAAGAAAAATCTCGAGGGAGCGGGAGTGATAACTTGGGAGCGTTTCACTAGGGTGTTTCTAGACAAATATTCCCCTAGGTACTTAGAGAACCAGATGGAAATAAAATTTTTGGAGCTAAAGCAGGAAAATCTAACAGTGGCTGAGTATGAAACGAAATTTACCGAACTGTCGAGGTTTGTTCCAGAATTCGTGCGTACTGAAGAGCAACGAGCGAAGAGGTTTCAACAAGGATTGAAACCATGGCTACGTACTAGAGTGGCACCATTTGAATTGACTGATTATGCTACGGTGGTTCAGAAGGCATCTATTATTGAGGCCGAGAGTGAACAAAACCAATTAGGTCGAGAGAACAAGAAAAGAAAATTTGAGGGTCCAAAAGGAGGTTCAAGTGAGGGAAGCTACTTTAACAAATTTGGTAAAGGACAAAAACCCCAGTTTGGAGGAAAGTCAGGGAATAATAAGACTACCAGTGAGACGGTGAATCAGGGTGGTAGATCCACAGGAACCTTTCAGTCTAATCAATCGCGACCACCATTGCCAGATTGCAACACGTGTGGTAAGAAGCATATCGGAGAGTGTAAGATGTTAGGAGTAACTTGCTTTAAGTGTGGACAGAAAGGACATTATCAGGACAGGTGTCCATCAGCTGATAAGAAGTGTTATCAATGTGGAAGATTAGGACATATTGCTAGGGATTGTCGTTCTGGTGGGTCGTCTGCGTCAGGACAAAGTGTGACTGCTTCAAACAGGCCTACTGCTAGAGTGTATAACATGACTTTAGGAGAGGCATTGAGAAAGCCGGATACAGATGCAGGTGAACATTTTTCTAGTATTTAAATTTTTAGTGTAAATGTTTGGTTAGGAATCAATGTGGTCAATGAATGGTATAGGTAGGTTGATAATCTAGATAAGGAAAATCAGTATCTGTTGGGGTTTAGGAATTCTATGAAAAGGAGAACAATAGTATTTTGAGGGTAAACCACAGACTTGTTTATATACGAACAGGAAATATATATTATAGGTAATATTTTCTTACAATTGTTTCAAAGAATATTATTCTAGTCGGATTTCTGGAAGATTTTACAGAGACAAGATATAATAAGAGCGAAATATGTATATTTTTTGTCATGATAGAGATCAACATAGGGATAAACCATAAGTGAGATACACTACCATTCAGGAGAGGCCAATGTGGTGGCCGATACCCATAACTAAAAGAGGGATGTTGATGAATGACAAGCAAGTTATGTTGGTGTAATTTTGCACAAACAAGATAGAGATATTATGAAGGAAAAAGGATGAAGAAAGTGATATAGAAGTTATAAGGTGTAGATGAAAAGGTATCTATGGACAATTCTGACGTGATTCCGGGACGGAATCCTTTTAAGGGGGGAAGGATGTAATAACCCTAACTTCAGTAATGCTACAGTGGTCACATGAATAGTAAATTTCGAGGATTTAGAGAAATGGTATATAGGTACTCTATAGTGGAAACATAAAATGAATAAACAGAAACCATATTAGTGTTGTACAATGGAAATAAGTGACTCGAAATGACGTTAGATTTCAGAAATTCCTGAAACATGGATTTTGAGGATTTTGATTTCGAATAAGCTTCTATAGGACATTAAGGAGCATGGGAACATTATAAGAATTATATATTGAGGAATTAGTGAATTTAGACTTAACCTAGGGATTATTAAGTTAAGAGAATACCAAAGGAAATTGGATTGTTAAATGGTTTCAAAACCACTGAAATAATGAGGTACATTCGAAACGAACCACAATTAGACGAATATGGAGATTAAGCAACCAAGATTTATAATATAACAAGGATACATACCCCATTATAATTACCAAGAGTACTAGCATTATAATTAGAAAAGAAAATCAAGAAAAAGGAATTATGATATCACCAAAATGACATCACATTCCACTAACACTAGTTTAAGGGCAAATTAGTAATTTCACATGGTTATAATCACAAAATATCTTACTAATCTTCCAAGACAAGCTAGAGGATCAAGATTAAACCAAGCAAAACTCTCTCCCCTTCTTGTTTAGCAACATTCGGCCAAGGTAGAGAAAAAAAGAAAGAAAGAAAAAAATAAAAATCAAAACTCAAGTTCTAGCCAACTAAAAATCAAGAGGAAAATCATGGATGCTCTTGGAGGATAGAAAGAGAGATTCACAAAGTTTCATAGCCATCCACCATCATTTAGCAAGGTAATAAAATCATAGAAGTTGAAGATGAATAGTGATGAATAGTGTTTTTCAAGTTTTAATCTTTGTTTTAATGGTTCCTTTAGTTAATCCAAGCTAGTTCAAGGTGTGTCCAAGGATTATTAAGGATTATTAAGTGTTCTTCAAGCTTCAAGGAGGTATAATAACCCTTGCCCTTTTGTATTTATAGTAGATATTGAAGTGATTAGTAGTTAAGTGTTGTTAATGTTAAGTTTATGATGAATATGTGTTATGAATGGTTGGATTTGATATGAGATTTGTGTTGTGAACTTGGAACCATGGCTGGAATGTAGTCCACATGGTGTGGGGTTTGGATTGAGTGTGGAATGATGGTTTTGGAGTGGTGAAATTTTGGAAAGTATGAAATTACAGCAGTTATAATGTCCGATTTTCGTTAGAACGAAAACTGCCCTGTTTTGTGACCCCTGCATTCGTATGATACCTCACTGCCTAGGTTACCAATTGACCATGAAATGATAGATCTTAGTTCATAGATCGTTTTGATATAAGGTGCGTTAAAATCTGATGAACGGTTTAGGAGAAAAGTCAGTTTTAGTGAAAGACGTTCGATAACCGAGAAAACGTAATTGTATCAACTTTGAGGCTAAAGTTACCATACTTAGACATTTTTATAACTCACGAAATTTTGGGATAGTGTAGTAGGGTGGTCAGAGGACCCTTGACAGTTGACCTTACATTAAAATTCGAAATCCATATTTTCTGAGAATTTTTACAGTTAAGTGTGGTCGTTAGGGAAAATGGTGAAAACCCCTGAAACTTCGATTGAGCTTATAAATGGTTAAGTTCTTGAACCTTTGGGATAATAATAATACGTTAAACATACATTGAAGTGTAAAGGGTGTTGTTATACGAGAGGGTAGTGAGTAAGAGATGTGGTATTCTAATGACGGTCCTTTTGTGTTTATAGAAATTCCGGAGGAGGAACCAGCCATACTGTCAGGATACAGGAACAGAGGCAAGATTCTTCTATCCCTACTTTAAAAATTATTTATCTTTGGAATAAAAATGATATTATGGAATATATATTATGTATATGTGATGCTTTTGTTGCTATATTGCAAAGAATATATTCTCTTGATTGTGGGAAGTTAAAGAGAGATGGATATGTTTTCTGAAATATGAATATAGAGATGATTACGAATGGAGCGAATATGCTCTAGGGTAAAAGAGATATGAAAGAGAATGGTATCAGTTGTTATCTAGGGTTATATGGTTTATAATGCTATATTATAAACATTCTTTTTAGTGTATGTTATATACATATATTTTATAGAAATAATGTGCGAGAATGAAAGTGATATATGAGAATGGAAATGAGATGAGTAAATGATATGTGGAAATGAAAGTGAGAAAATGGAAATGTGGAATGACATTTAGTAAATAGAATAATGATTGGACAAAGGGGGATAGCAATAAAAAGCGTAAGAGGCTGTGTGCTGCACAGTCCAGCAATCAATATTTTAATTCGGCCCAAGAGTTGCCGAAGGAGGATGTAGTGGTGGACCTTCCTCCAGGGGGATGTAGTGGTGGACCTTCCTCCTTCTACCGGTAGTAAAAAGGGACGGGTACGGAGGACGACTGATCATCGTGCCTCACGTATTCGGCAACAGTGAAAACCCCTACAATATGTGAATAAAGAATAAATGATAAAGTCAGATTGGTATACTGAAAAGGGAAAATGATATGAAAGATGGAATTATTGTTATAGATGAAGAGAAACTGATTTTATATTCATTTATAAAAATTGTTACATAAGAAGGAAATGAGATGATGATAGTAAGAGATTTAAGTAAGTATTCATATTATCCTGAGATATTACACTGAAAGATTCTATTGATTGTTATATTATTTAAGAAGAGAAACTGATACTGTATTATTCTAGATTTCCTTCTTATAATAGTAAGTGGATGATGTATTATTAAATAAGAGTTTTACTCTTCCTTAAAGTTTATAACTGCTTACCATTTACATATGTATATACATGTATACTTGGTCACATTTTTTAAACTCTAGTTATAATAATATCTTGCTGAGCTATTATAGCTCACTCTTGCTACTTATCTATATACAACTAGGTATGCCAATACTACGCAGAACGCCCCGCAAGAGGGTAAGGGAAAGGCGACCTTCTGAGAGCTCGTTAGCATCAATCCCCGAGGTAGACGACCAGCGCAAGGGGTTTAGTGGTCTTATGTACATTAAGTGTGTAAGTATGCAAGGTTGTAATAAATTTGGTTGTTGAAATGCTTCTTGTAGAAGCATCACTCAACAATGTACTTAAGTATGATTTTGGGTTTGTAATAACTTTCTAACTCTAAACTTTTATTATGGTGAATGTTGTTCTTTGAGCATATGACTGGTGTGTGTGAGTGTATTATTGTGGGGTCAATTGCATAAGTATTAAAAAAAAAACCAAGAGATATTGATTTTGAATGGAAGTTGGTCCGTGATGGCCCAGATTCATGACCCCGGATTTGGGGCTGTCACAGTTTGGTATCAGAGCTAAGAGTCATAATGCTCAGGAACAAGAGTGATAATAATATTGTATCAATTATAATATAAAATTTTGAACTTCCATCAAGTTCAGGGGTG
Source organism: Kitagawia praeruptora (assembly GCA_037693485.1). Taxonomy (NCBI): domain Eukaryota; kingdom Viridiplantae; phylum Streptophyta; class Magnoliopsida; order Apiales; family Apiaceae; genus Kitagawia; species Kitagawia praeruptora. Next base: position 85,413,640 of record CM075347.1, on the reverse strand, counting down.
GTATATCGCAGGTAGTATTTATTTTAAGTATTGATTATAATTTTATAAACCGTTACTAATAGAATTTTATGTTTTATTATAGGGAGCGGAGATGGGTGAGCCGGGTCAGGACCCCCAGTGGCTAGGACTACCCGAGCAGGAGCTTAGAGATTTGTTGCTGGTAGGTGTAGAGGTTCCAGAGTATGCTATCGCTGATCTGAGGAGGAGAGTTCGAGCAGAGGCCATGGAGAGACACGAGATCAGAGTGAGACTTGAGGAGGCAGAGGAGCGTAGACAGAGGGATGCTGTGGCCATAGTGCCATATTCTGGTAGACCATATGTAGGACCTGATGGGGCCGGACCTTCCCGAGTGCGGACGGATATTCCTGAGGAGGAGATGCCCTTACGTAAGAGGCCTAGGCTATCTGTTATACCCGAGGAGCCGATTGAGTGGAGGGACATTCACGTGACTCCTACTCCTGTCCCACCTGTCCCAGTGCCATCACCAGTTCCATCTCCTCTACCTAGCCCCGACCCTTTTGAGGATCCAGTTGAGCAGTTCACTCCACCGGGACACTTTATCTTGTCAGAGGATGAGTTGGAGGATGACCCTTCCGAGGATGCGGACACAGAGCCTGTTCCTCCGTCTCCACAGGCAGTTCCATCCCCACCATTTGCACCACCACCACCTCCACCAGTGGATGCACCCCCACTTGTAGATGTACCTCCCCCAGATGCTATGCCACCTCAGGAGGCACCTATATTTCCAGCTGGTCAGTTGCCAGCTATTTTCTTGCCAGAGTACTTTGCTCTACAGGGACAGCTGGATGAGTCCCGTCGGACTATAGATACACTTGTGCAGAGGTTAGACAGAGCGAGAGGAGGAGGAGGTGTGATACCAGATGGGTTGACTTTGAGCATAGTTAGTATCGAGCTGCGGGCACTCGGTGATATTAGGACGATGTTGGGAGATAGAGGGGATCCAGTATGGAGGGCTCAGATAGTTGATACAGTCACCACTATGGTAGTGCAGATCAGAGATGTTATCAGGGCGTCGTTACCATGATTAGGAGTAGTAGTCTTGGATACTAATCAGACTAGTCATCTTGTGGATGTCATTTTGGGGATTAGGTTAGTTGTTTACTGTCTTAATCCCAGTCTGATTAGAGGACAGCTAGTAGTGCTTTTGTTATAGCGAGTTAGTATGTACAGTTATGCTTTTGGGGTTTCGAACCTTGTACTTTATGATGAATGATATTAGTAATAAAAGACGTTGTACCCAAGTTGTAAAATATTTATGTAAATTAATGAAGTTTATGTACTTTGCCTAATTTTATCGTATTTTGATATTAAATGTTGAGATTCAGAAATATTGATATATATGAGGTGATTGACTTAAATGAAAAGGTTATTGTGCTAAAGGTACTAAGCTTATTTGTCAAAGTTGTATTATGATTAAATATTACTTGTGTGAATTTAAAATACTGGGATGCATAAATAAGATTAACTAATGATATAGTTGTGCATATATGGAAATGATGTATATTGTACCCTAAATTTGGGTGATTAATGAAGAATATTATTATATACAGAATCATGCCGCCTAAGCGTAATAATAGAATGAATGCAAGGGAAAATGAGAGAGAGGAAGCAAGTCAGAATAGGCAGGGTGAAAACGCTCATAATGAACAAGATCATGAGGAAGAAGAAGATGAATCAACTGGCCAACAGGGAAATCAGGGTGGTAACCCTTTTAACCAATTTATGGAACTTTTGAGGCAGAATTTAGCTAATCCACAGAATCCACCATAACCACCTGTTCTTCCCAACCAAGCAGCTAACTCTTTTCGTGCTTTTAAGTCATTAAAACCCCCAGAATTTGAGGGAACCACTAACCCAGTAGCAGCCAGGGCATGGCTGAAAGAAATGGAGAAGGCTTTTGAGATACTGAGGGTAGAGGAAGATCAGAAGACAGTCTTTGCAGCCTATCTCCTAAAGGGAGAGGCAAATTATTGGTGGGAAGCTAAGAAAAATCTCGAGGGAGCGGGAGTGATAACTTGGGAGCGTTTCACTAGGGTGTTTCTAGACAAATATTCCCCCAGGTACTTAGAGAACCAGATGGAAATAAAATTTTTGGAGCTAAAGCAGGAAAATCTAACAGTGGCTGAGTATGAAACGAAATTTACCGAACTGTCGAGGTTTGTTCCAGAATTCGTGCGTACTGAAGAGCAACGAGCGAAGAGGTTTCAACAAGGATTGAAACCATGGCTACGTACTAGAGTGGCACCATTTGAATTGACTGATTATGCTGCGGTGGTTCAGAAGGCATCTATTATTGAGGCCGAGAGTGAACAAAACCAATTAGGTCGAGAGAACAAGAAAAGAAAATTTGAGGGTCCAAAAGGAGGTTCAAGTGAGGGAAGCTACTTTAACAAATTTGGTAAAGGACAAAAACCCCAGTTTGGAGGAAAGTCAGGGAATAATAAGACTACCAGTGAGACGGTGAATCAGGGTGGTAGATCCACAGGAACCTTTCAGTCTAATCAATCGCGACCACCATTGCCAGATTGCAACACGTGTGGTAAGAAGCATATCGGAGAGTGTAAGATGTTAGGAGTAACTTGCTTTAAGTGTGGACAGAAAGGACATTATCAGGACAGGTGTCCATCAGCTGATAAGAAGTGTTATCAATGTGGAAGATTAGGACATATTGCTAGGGATTGTCGTTCTGGTGGGTCGTCTGCGTCAGGACAAAGTGTGACTGCTTCAAACAGGCCTACTGCTAGAGTGTATAACATGACTTTAGGAGAGGCATTGAGAAAGCCGGATACAGATGCAGGTGAACATTTTTCTAGTATTTAAATTTTTAGTGTAAATGTTTGGTTAGGAATCAATGTGGTCAATGAATGGTATAGGTAGGTTGATAATCTAGATAAGGAAAATCAGTATCTGTTGGGGTTTAGGAATTCTATGAAAAGGAGAACAATAGTATTTTGAGGGTAAACCACAGACTTGTTTATATACGAACAGGAAATATATATTATAGGTAATATTTTCTTACAATTGTTTCAAAGAATATTATTCTAGTCGGATTTCTGGAAGATTTTACAGAGACAAGATATAATAAGAGCGAAATATGTATATTTTTTGTCATGATAGAGATCAACATAGGGATAAACCATAAGTGAGATACACTACCATTCAGGAGAGGCCAATGTGGTGGCCGATACCCATAACTAAAAGAGGGATGTTGATGAATGACAAGCAAGTTATGTTGGTGTAATTTTGCGCAAACAAGATAGAGATATTATGAAGGAAAAAGGATGAAGAAAGTGATATAGAAGTTATAAGGTGTAGATGAAAAGGTATCTATGGACAATTCTGACGTGATTCCGGGACGGAATCCTTTTAAGGGGGGAAGGATGTAATAACCCTAACTTCAGTAATGCTACAGTGGTCACATGAATAGTAAATTTCGAGAATTTAGAGAAATGGTATATAGGTACTCTATAGTGGAAACATAAAATGAATAAACAGAAACCATATTAGTGTTGTACAATGGAAATAAGTGACTCGAAATGACGTTAGATTTCAGAAATTCCTGAAACATGGATTTTGAGGATTTTGATTTCGAATAAGCTTCTATAGGACATTAAGGAGCATGGGAACATTATAAGAATTATATATTGAGGAATTAGTGAATTTAGACTTAACCTAGGGATTATTAAGTTAAGAGAATACCAAAGGAAATTGGATTGTTAAATGGTTTCAAAACCACTGAAATAATGAGGTACATTCGAAACGAACCACAATTAGACGAATATGGAGATTAAGCAACCAAGATTTATAATATAACAAGGATACATACCCCATTATAATTACCAAGAGTACTAGCATTATAATTAGAAAAGAAAATCAAGAAAAAGGAATTATGATATCACCAAAATGACATCACATTCCACTAACACTAGTTTAAGGGCAAATTAGTAATTTCACATTGTTATAATCACAAAATATCTTACTAATCTTCCAAGACAAGCTAGAGGATCAAGATTAAACCAAGCAAAACTCTCTCCCCTTCTTGTTTAGCAACATTCGGCCAAGGTAGAGAAAAAAAGAAAGAAAGAAAAAAATAAAAATCAAAACTCAAGTTCTAGCCAACTAAAAATCAAGAGGAAAATCATGGATGCTCTTGGAGGATAGAAAGAGAGATTCACAAAGTTTCATAGCCATCCACCATCATTTAGCAAGGTAATAAAATCATAGAAGTTGAAGATGAATAGTGATGAATAGTGTTTTTCAAGTTTTAATCTTTGTTTTAATGGTTCCTTTAGTTAATCCAAGCTAATTCAAGGTTGTTCAAGGTGTGTCCAAGGATTATTAAGGATTATTAAGTGTTCTTCAAGCTTCAAGGAGGTATAATAACCCTTGCCCTTTTGTATTTATAGTAGATATTGAAGTGATTAGTAGTTAAGTGTTGTTAATGTTAAGTTTATGATGAATATGTGTTATGAATGGTTGGATTTGATATGAGATTTGTGTTGTGAACTTGGAACCATGGCTGGAATGTAGTCCACATGGTGTGGGGTTTGGATTCAGTGTGGAATGATGGTTTTGGAGTGGTGAAATTTTGGAAAGTATGAAATTACAGCAGTTATAATGTCCGATTTTCGTTAGAACGAAAACTGCCCTGTTTTGTGACCCCTGCATTCGTACGATACCTCACTGCCTAGGTTACCAATTGACCATGAAATGATAGATCTTAGTTCATAGATCGTTTTGATATAAGGTGCGTTAAAATCTGATGAACGGTTTAGGAGAAAAGTCAGTTTTAGTGAAAGACGTTCGATAACCGAGAAAACGTAATTGTATCAACTTTGAGGCTAAAGTTACCATACTTAGACATTTTTATAACTCACGAAATTTTGGGATAGTGTAGTAGGGTGGTCAGAGGACCCTTGACAGTTGACCTTACATTAAAATTCGAAATCCATATTTTCTGAGAATTTTTACAGTTAAGTGTGGTCGTTAGGGAAAATGGTGAAAACCCCTGAAACTTCGATTGAGCTTATAAATGGTTAAGTTCTTGAACCTTTGGGATAATAATAATACGTTAAACATACATTGAAGTGTAAAGGGTGTTGTTATACGAGAGGGTAGTGAGTAAGAGATGTGGTATTTTAATGACGGTCCTTTTGTGTTTATAGAAATTCCGGAGGAGGAACCAGCCATACTGTCAGGATACAGGAACAGAGGCAAGATTCTTCTATCCCAACTTTAAAAATTATTTATCATTGGAATAATAATGATATTATGGAATATATATTATGTATATGTGATGCTTTTGTTGCTATATTGCAAAGAATATATTCTCTTGATTGTGGGAAGTTAAAGAGAGATGGATATGTTTTCTGAAATATGAATATAGAGATGATTACGAATGGAGCGAATATGCTCTAGGGTAAAAGAGATATGAAAGAGAATGGTATCAGTTGTTATCTAGGGTTATATGGTTTATAATGCTATATTATAAACATTCTTTTTAGTGTATGTTATATACATATATTTTATAGAAATAATGTGCGAGAATGAAAGTGATATATGAGAATGGAAATGAGATGAGTAAATGATATGTGGAAATGAAAGTGAGAAAATGGAAATGTGGAATGACATTTAGTAAATAGAATAATGATTGGACAAAGGGGGATAGCAATAAAAAGCGTAAGAGGCTGTGTGCTGCACAGTCCAGCAATCAATATTTTAATTCGGCCCAAGAGTTGCCGAAGGAGGATGTAGTGGTGGACCTTCCTCCAGGGGGATGTAGTGGTGGACCTTCCTCCTTCTACCGGTAGTAAAAAGGGACGGGTACGGAGGACGACTGATCATCGTGCCTCACGTATTCGGCAACAGTGAAAACCCCTACAATATGTGAATAAAGAATAAATGATAAAGTCAGATTGGTATACTGAAAAGGGAAAATGATATGAAAGATGGAATTATTGTTATAGATGAAGAGAAACTGATTTTATATTCATTTATAAAAATTGTTACATAAGAAGGAAATGAGATGATGATAGTAAGAGATTTAAGTAAGTATTCATATTATCCTGAGATATTACACTGAAAGATTCTATTGATTGTTATATTATTTAAGAAGAGAAACTGATACTGTATTATTCTAGATTTCCTTCTTATAATAGTAAGTGGATGATGTATTATTAAATAAGAGTTTTACTCTTCCTTAAAGTTTATAACTGCTTACCATTTACATATGTATATACATGTATACTTGGTCACATTTTTTAAACTCTAGTTATAATAATATCTTGCTGAGCTATTATAGCTCACTCTTGCTACTTATCTATATACAGCTAGGTATGCCAATACTACGCAGAACGCCCCGCAAGAGGGTAAGGGAAAGGCGACCTTCTGAGAGCTCGTTAGCATCAATCCCCGAGGTAGACGACCAGCGCAAGGGGTTTAGTGGTCTTATGTACATTAAGTGTGTAAGTGTGCAAGGTTGTAATAAATTTGGTTGTTGAAATGCTTCTTGTAGAAGCATCACTCAACAATGTACTTAAGTATGATTCTGGGTTTGTAATAACTTTCTAACTCTAAACTTTTATTATGGTGAATGTTGTTCTTTGAGCATATGACTGGTGTGTGTGAGTGTATTATTGTGGGGTCAATTGCATAAGTATTAAAAAAAAAAACCAAGAGATATTGATTTTGAATGGAAGTTGGTCCGTGATGGCCCAGATTCATGACCCCGGATTTGGGGCTGTCACATTTCCTGTGAAGTTTATCTCAAAATATCAGTTCATCAAATGTTCGGGAATTCTGTATTCTACTGGTCAATTTTGGGAAAGAGGCCCATTATAGAGAAAGAGAGACTCGTGCACCGTTCTAAGGACAGGAGAATATTTTAGGCACTATGATGTCAGGGTTGATATAATCACCCACTATGATGCTAGCATTCATACCTATATATTATATTCGTTGATATCGTATTGTAGCCGTGATCGGGCGAAGTGCGGTGTCATTGGAGGACGGTATTTCCGGTCGGATCAGTTACTCTTTTTTCATGAGTCATCAGAGTTTCACTAAATGAGTCTTTCGAGTATTACATTTTCGAGACGAGTCTTGAGTAAAATGGCAGATTTCTGATATCCGAATATTTCATTAAATTTTGAGTTTATTATTCGGTAAATCTTATTATATTTATATACCGAGCAAGGAGAGAACTTGATGAGCACCATAGTTGCTCATTCTTGTTTTACAACATTTATTCAGCCGTCAAGAAGAAAAGAGGCGAGCCGTAAAGTCAGAGGCATAAAGGAAAAGAGAAAGCTCCAAGCTATGCTGACAAAGATTAGAATATCCAGCTGGAACCGTTATCTTTTCGACGTTTTTGATCTTATGTAAGATAATATTCTGAGATGTAATAAATCGTATTGTAATAATGCTTGAGACCGATCTTGGATCTGCGGAGTTGGACACTTATGCTCCGTTGTAATAAATATTTTGTTTTATTATTGAGCTAATGCGTGTTGCAGGATATCGAGACAATGTGACGACCCGGGTCCCCGGTCAGGGCGGATTTGGGGGCGCCACATATATGAGGTGTCTTGAGGACATAACTAGGCGTCCCTGTGTTCATTGTTGTGAACAAAATGCTATGTGATCATCTTGTTTATTTGTGAGAATTACATTCTCCTTAGTTGTTTGTTTTCAATTATCTGAAAAAGTCCGGTGACTTTATGTTTAAAATTATCTCTTTGATATTTAGATATATTAGTAGTTGTTGCACTTAGATATAATAGTAGTTGTTGCACTTGAGGCGTTCGATAATTTTTTTTACATGCTTTAGTTTTTATCCATTGATGTAATGTTTGTGTTATGTAATTGCAGTTAAATTATCTTATGATTTAGTGGTTTTAATTGAAAAAATTTGTGAATGTTGTATCATTTTTTAGAGTTTGTACCATTTAAAGGTGGCCTTTTTGGATGGCATATTTTTTAGGCTTTGGAGAGGCTTTATGTGCCATTTTGATGACTTGTCTATTTTTGATTGTATCTAGCCAAATGGATACTCCTTTTGGCTAGAGTAATGATGTTCTTGTTGGTTTTAATTATGCAGGAATTCCCGACATGTTTATCGACCTTCCACTACGTCAAATTTGGGCTTTTGTCACTCTTTTGTACAGTAAGGGATGTGACACTTTGGACAAAACGAGTGGCTAAAGGGCACCGTCCCAAGTTTTAGCCACACAATTATTTTTTAAGTGACCGAAAACACATTTTTTCGCAGATTTAGTCACAATTTAAAAAAAGTGTGACAATTGAGAGATAACACATAATGGTTTTTTGTTGACTTTGACCAAATCCAAGAGTTATAGTCATACTTGAGAGATAGAAGTGTGACAAAAAATAGCGACGCTTCTTTGCTGTGTCTAAATGTTACGAAACGGTCACATTTATTTTATGTGATGTGGCTAAATGGGAAATAACCTATGGTCACTATAGGTTTATGTGACTAAAAAGTAGAGTTTTCTGCATATGTCAGACCTTTGTTTGCTTAAGGAACCAAAAAACTAGTGACTGTATTATTGTGTGACTAAAAGGTCCTCTGTTTTCAGGAATACCCTCTTGAAGCAGAGTATTCTGTTTTCAAGATCATCATTTGCAACATATCTATCACATTATTACATTTGTGTGTGGCAAAATATTTAACCAACTAGACATGAATTATAGTATAGCAGATTAACCACAGATGACAAACACAAACTTGATATATCCAAGTTGCATACCAGATGACCTTAAAACTTGATAATGAAGCTTAAAACGAGAACAATTCAACAAATCCATGTCCTTCAGCCAACATTTAAATTCACCATTACATATTAATTCTTCATCAAATAAAAAACAAAGAAAATGACCAAGACAATGATAACATTATACAACTTCCCACGTATGACATCAACCTCCTTTCGAAGATCTTCAACTGTTGACATGTAGTTTTGCAGCTCAATCTTCACATCATCAACTTCTTTCTGGATCTTGATCTTCATGACAACTGGTTTAGGATCAATCCATTCCCAAAATGAACATTTGGGTCCAGAAGACTTGAAAAGGGAATTCAAATTAAAAGCTGTTTATTAAATTAAACAGATGAAACTGATAAACATTAGCTTACCAATGAATTTGATCTATGGCACAGCCGAAATCTTCTTCCAGGGTTGTCAAGTGTATTTGATGTTCTAATCCGAGCAGGAAGACCACAGTAGCAGAGATCACTTCGATTTTGGTTTGAGATGTAAGAATTTGAAGACGACATCATGATCAGGCCTTTTTCTTTGCACACACCTGGAGAAAAAAAACAGGAATTAAAATGGAGCATAGAATTTAACCAAACAATAGAATTTAGCATTACATAAAAAACGTGGAAACTGACAAACATAATGATAATAATTACCGGATTCAGTTACCATTACGTATAATAATACCCTTATAGTCCTGTCTAAAGTAATCATCACGAGATTCATTACCTAAGTCACGTGGATCTACAGGTGGTAATATATTATCATTGTGAGGAAGAATTATAGTACTGAAATCCTCATTGACATCATCGTATAGATCTCTATAATTTTTGGGAGGTGTCATCATGACAATAGACATTTTTTTTATCCAGCTGGTCTTTAACATAAAACACCTGTCGTGCTTGTGAGGCCAATATGAACGGATCATCCTTGTGGCCTAATCTGTTAAGTTCGACCAACGTGTAACCCATGCCATCTTGTGTGACACCATTTCTATTGTCAACCCAGTCGCACATGAAAAGAGGAATTTTCTTACTATGATAATCAAGTACCCATATCTCTCGTAGAACCCCATAATAAAAGTTTTTTCCATAGGTTACTACTTCTTTAGAAATGTGCATCTCAGTTGCCTCAACACAAACCCCACTATTCTGGTGAATTCTGCCATCACAGATTTTTGTACGAAATGTATAGCCATTGATGTCATATACATCGTATTTGTTCACGATTCTGTGTGCTCCATGTGAGATCCACTTCACTGTTTCTGATACACTTTCTTGGGAGATCGATAACTCGCTTTCAACCTAAATTACACAATAACAAGGATGAGATTCATCTTGCACAAATTACAATTGAGAAAAAACTAAGATCATTCTGATTTAAATATTACCTTGTTGCGTAACCAGTGACCAAACGTTGTGCTATGCTCTTTCTCCAACCATGCTTGTCGTTTACCAGGATGCTTGTTTTTCAAAAATGTCATGTGTTGTCTGCAAGTACAAAAATGAGTATCAAATATGATTCTACTGTTAAATAAAACAAAAACACAAATAAACATGTTCAGTAGGAGTCCTTACTCGATATACGGCACAACTTCAGGCGTATTTTGCAATACATAGAAATGTGCTTTCATGTAGAGATCTTGAGAAACTTCAACTGGTTTACCAGCTGACAAAGGAATTCCCTCTCCATTACCATTTTCAGATGTGTTGTGCTGGTGTTCTGGAATATCAATAAAGGTCATGCCTTTTTTGTATTCGTTGAAGAACGTAATTGTTTCTTCTGCAATATGCTCCTCAGCAATGCATTCTTCTGGGTAAGCTTTGTTCCGCACATGCCCTTTAATAACTTTCATCATCCTCTCAAAGGGATACATCCACCGAAAGCATATTGGGCCACATAATTTTACATCTCTAACAAGGTGCACAGTTAGATGAAGCATAACAACAAGAAAGGATGGGGTAAAGTATTTCTCCATCAAGCACAGTGTAACACAAAGCTCCTCATGCAATTTATCGAGTTCTTCTACATTGATTTCTTTGCTACATATTGATTTGAAAAAAAAAACAAAGTCTGATAATAGCATATCTTGTGGGTCCAGGCATGATAGACCGTATTGCAATTGGAAAGAACTGTTGCATAAGCATATGGTAATCATGTGATTTAAGTCCCATAAGCTTCCTATCCTTTTCATTGACCAAACTAGAAAAGTTGGAACAATAACCTTACGGAGCCCTTAAGTTGTGTAATGTGCCACATAACATGTCTTTTTCATCTTTAGTTAATGTGTAGCAGGCTGCAGGAAGTAATGTCTTGTCGCCTTGACTTTTAGCCTGCAACTCTTGTCTTTTCCCAAAATGTGCCAGATCCTTTCGAGCTTGCAACCCATCTTTCTTCTTGCCCGGAACATTTAGTAATGTTCCGATATTACTCTCAGCCACATTCTTCTCAGTATGCATGAAATCAATACAATGTTGGACCAAATTATACCGCCAATACCTAAGTCGTCGATTCCATATGTTGAATTTCTTCCAATAGGTCTGTTCTTTCTGTCCGGAATTTGAGCTACCACCCCCTTTTGATTTTCTCTTTTTTGTTTTCCCCCCTCTTCCAGTCGAAGTGTCCATGAGTTCTGAATCTTTATCCTTAAATCCCTTCCCCCACTTATTCCGAACAAATTTAACCTCATTGTATATTTCTTCCCCTGTCATAGGATCTATAGCAGTTCCTCACTCTTCTTTTCCATAGAACGCATTAGTTTGCTTTCTGAAGGGATGACTATATGGTAGATATCTTCGGTGACCACCATAACTCTGCTTGGCAGAGAACGGAAGTCTTACACAATGAGTTTCTTTCCTGCACACCACACAACCATGGAATCCACTATAAGGGCAACCACATAATGCACCAAGAGCAGGGTAATCATTAATCGTCCATAAGACAACAGCACGTAAATTGAACTGTTCCTGGGCATAGGAATCATATGTTTCAACACCTTCTTCAAACACGATCTCTAGATCATCGATCAAAGGATCCAAAAATACATCGATATCGTTTCCAGGCATTCCCGATATTAATAACGAAAGCATGATGAACTTTCTTTTCATACACAACCAAGGTGGAAGGTTGTAAATGACAGTTAATACCGGCCACACACTGTGATTCCTATTCCCTCTGTTTACGTCGACCCCGTCTGTGGAAATGCCAAGCCGAAGATTCCTTGGATCAGAGGCAATTTCCGAAAATCTGTCATCTATTGCTTTCCATGCAGGTGAATCAGATGGGTGGCGTAGAACATCGGGCTCTTTGGAACTGGTGGAGTGCCATATCAAATCTTTTGATATGCTTTTCACTTTATAAAGTCGTTTCAATCGTGGAATAAGGGGGGAAGTACCATAATACCTTTGTAGGAACATTTTCTTATATGACTTTAGTCTTCTCATCCACCTTCCACCGTGACATGCCACAAGTTGGACATACCACCAAGTCCTTGTACTCCTTCCTGTAAAGAATGCAGTTGTTAATGCAAGCATGTATCTTTTCATATCCTGAACCCATTGCTGTCATTATCTTTTTGGCCTCATATGTGTTGTTCACCATCTCGTTACCTTCTGCAGGTAGCATCCTTTTCAACAGAAGTAGCATTTCAGTAAAGCACTTATTTGTCATTCCATGCTTACTCTTCAAGTTTAGTAGTTCTACTATTGCAGACAACTTTGTGAAGTTAGGACAATATTTATACAAGGGCTTCTCCGCATCTGCAAGTAGTTCTTGAAACTTGTGAATGTCAGCTATGAAACTGTCTTCCGTAGCTTTTACCATTTCTATTGTTTTTGCAGCATCTGTTGGAAATTCTACTGCATCAAATTGGTTGGAAGTTGTTGGCTTGTCTTTCTCTCCATGTTTAATCCACCTTGTATAATTCCGATCGAATCCCTTAACGAGTAAGTGGTAATGGACCTCATCCACAGAAAGAGAGCAGTGGTTTAAACAGCTTACACATGGACATGGAATAGTTTTCGTTGACATCTTCAAATTAGAAACTGCAAAATCGATAAATGCTACAACTTCATCCATATATGGTTCACTGTTTCTATCGGTTAACATCCAAGACTATCCATAACTACAGCTTTAATACATATCAACTAAAGCAATTACGAGCATATTACAGCATAACTATAGCAATTACGAGCATATATTAAAGCATAACATTCAAAAATTAGCATATATTTAACACATGACTTACTAGGAGAGAGGAGCAGGAGTGATTAAGAATAGAAGGGTGTGAAGCCTAATGAACTTAGGGACGAAATTAGGGATGAAATCATTGTGGATGAAATCGTTATGGATGAAATTAGAAGCGCCTACTTGTTTGAATCCGATACTGTGGTTTCCAATTGAGAGAATGAACTTTTCATTTAGGTATTTCACCACCACTTACTCACTCTGGACTGTACTTGTTTAAGGCCCAATTAGAATAGTGTTGGGCAATTATTAGAATAGTGTTGGCCCAAATAGAATAGTGTTGGCCCAAATAGAAACGAGAATCGATCCCGAAAGTGGAAATAATTTTTTTAAATTCATTTTTTGACGATCCAACCGTACGGATGTTAGCAGATACGTATTGTGATGTTGGGAAAAAATAATCGAAAAATCAGGAATTTATCTTGTACGATGTTTTTACAAGGATCTGGCCAAAGTACTACTCCGAATAACGAGAATCGATCCCGAAAGTGGAAATAATTTTTTTAAATGCATTTTTTGACGATCCAACCGTACGGATGTTAACAGATACGCATTGTGATGTTGGGAAAAAATAATCGAAAAATTAGGAATTTATCTTGTACGATGTTTTTACAAGGATCTGGCCAAAGTACTACTCCGAATAACGAGAATCGATCCCGAAAGTGGAAATAATTGTTTTAAATGCATTTTTTGACGATCCAACCGTACGGATGTTAATAGATACGCATTGTGATGTTGGGGAAAAATAATCGAAAAGCAGGAATTTATCTTGTACGACGTTTTTACAAGGATCTGGCCAAAATACTACTCCGAATAACGAGAATCGATCCCGAAAGTGGAAATAATTATTTTAAATGCATTTTTTGACGATCCAACCGTACGGATGTTAACAGATACGCATTGTGATGTTGGGGAAAAATAATCGAAAAATCAGAAATTTATCTTGTACGACGTTTTTACAAGGATCTGGCCAAAGTACTACTCCGAATAACGAGAATCGATCCCGAAAGTGGAAATAATTTTTTTAATGCATTTTTTGACGATCTAACCGTACGGATGTTAACAGATACGCATTGTGATGTTGGGGAAAAATAATCGAAAAATCAGGAATTTATCTTGTACGACGTTTTTACAAGGATCTGGCCAAAGTACTACTCCGAATAACGAGAATCGATCCCGAAAGTGGAAATAATTTTGTTAAATTCATTTTTTGACGATCCAACCATACGGATGTTAACAGATACGCATTGTGATGTTGGGAAAAAATAATCGAAAAATCAGGAATTTATCTTGTACGACGTTTTTACAAGGATCTGGCCAAAGTACTATTAAATTAATTTACCTTAATGATAAATGCGTATCTTAATAATAATTTATCTTGTATGACGTTTCAATCGAAAAATTGAAAAATAATTCTTGATTTTAATAATAAATTCATTCATCTTAATTATTTTAATGAAATAAAAAATTACAAATATTAATCTCAATAATACAATATATTGATATATAATTTTTTAATATAAATAATACAACATTTATACTGATATATAATTCACAAGTTGTCTCAAAAGTGGAACAGTACAGATCTGAGGCGGCTAAACTTTTCCAAAAAACTCAAACTTCCCCCCACTTCACTTTCAACATCGCTTTACCCTCAATTCACTTTCAAATTCTCCCTCAATTCACTTTCAAATTCTCTCTCTCTGTGCACCATAATCTCCCCACAACTTTCAATCGGTGAAATTAGGTTACACCATCGGTGAAATTTGGTGACCAAATCTGGTTTATGTTCTTGAAATTAGGGTTTTTCCAACGGCGTTTAAATCACCTTGCTTATCGCAGGTAAACCATTCTTTCCACAGACTATTTGAGTGAGTGCATGTTTGAGAGATATATTTTTGAGATATATGGTTGGAGAGATTGCATGTTTGAGTTGTATTTTAGAGATTGAGACTATTTGACTTGTAATTATTTGACACTTCCATCCCTTTTCTATGATACACTCTGTGTGGGTATACTTATTTGAGTTACTCGAGTAATATTTGTGTTATTTGTGTTATATGAGTTACTCTGTGTGGGTACTTTTTCTTTAATGTTTATGTATTAATAGCTGACATTGTTGTGCTTTTGTCTATAGCTAATTTGAGTACCATGGGAAAGAGGTACAGGTTAGTTGTTTACTATGGTGGTGAGTTCATGACATGTGTTAAGTGGCAATACACTGGTCCTAAGTCAAAGGCGTTCGAAGGAATGGAAGTCTACAACATGACTGTTTAACAAGTTAGGGATTTGGTAGCGGATGTAGTTTCGGATAATGACAAGATTTATTTCATGAAAGAAGGGGTGACCCCGGATAATGGATATGGTTTATTGCTTGGAGATAGTGACTTAAAAGAGTTGGCTAATGCTTCTATCATGATTGGAGTCTGCAAGATTCATGTCTTCCATTCCTGGTCCACAGCTACTGCACCAGTTTGCGTTGAAGAAGAATACCTAGGTAGACTCATTTTTGACTTCTCATATTTATTCATGTGTATGTTTATTGAACAGATCAATCCTGTAATTGCTAAGGGTTCTTGTACTGGTTGTAGGTGGGGACAATGAGGAATTTGAGGATCAATATTCAACGGAAGAGTGTAGCGAAGAAGAAGAAAGCACAGAAGGAGAAGACGAAGGAGAAAGCGCAGAAGAAGAATGCAAATAGGTGCAACAAAAGAATGATGTCAAAGCTAAGAGGGGGCTAACCAGGTTGCCGAAGCTGCGTACCAGGTTTACAAACTCTGGTGGAAAAAGACATGAGGTTGAATTTGACTCACTTGGTAGGTTAATGGGGGAATACAGATCAGAATTTATGAGCTTTTTGGGAGACACGGTCAGGGAGCATGTGGGCTTAAGATGGTTAACATGGAAGGAGGTGCCAAAAGAAGTGAAGGTTAAGCTGTGGGATCAAGCAACGGTAAATCAGCTACTTCGCATTAAGTACTCTAAATATATTTTACATTTTCAATATGAAACACTATTGTTCAACTTATATGCTTGCCTTATATGTGTATTAACACCATGTATTATATATTGCAGCATTTTTTTGATATTGAACTTTGTTGTCGAAAGTTTGTAATGACTCGGCTTGGTGGGCTGCTTCGCAATTTCAGAAGAAAGATGTATGCAGGATTCATACAACCTAACCTGAATAAACCAGCAAAACTTGCAAAAGTTCCTAGGCAGTATCGTACACTGGTAGAGCAAGCTGATTGGGATAGGTTTGTAGCCCACACGCAAACGGATAAATTCAAGGTTGTAATACCTTAATATACGGATCATCGTTTGAATTAACGTATTTTTCCAATGCACTTTGCTGAAATAATTCTTTTGACTATTGGAAGGATGTCTGCAAAACTACGAAAATTGCGCGATCATGGTCCATTTTTTATCATCGCTTGGGACGAGGAGGATACCCTCGTCTCAAAGAAAAATTGGTAATTCAGATGTGGTTTTTTTTGTGTTACTAGTGATTATTTTGGTTTTTTCCTGTCTGATTATGTCATCGTTGCATTATGCAAGGTTTTAAAAAAACAAATTGTAGTTGATGACGTCCCCACCCGTGCTTTTATGTGGAGGAAGGGGAGGGAAAACAAAGATGGAGAGTTGGTAGATCCTAAAGTGAAGAGCATGGCAGATTATTTAGTAAGTTTAAATATGAGACTTAGTATATCCTAAAGTGAAGAACATGTCCTTGTTACTAATTTTCTTCACTTTTTTCTTTACAGATGGATATTGAAGCACAGATAAAGGACGGAATAATCAAGAATGGGCCGGACGAGGATGCCCTTATAGTGGTTTTTGGTAAGGATCAGGGTTCATACTTGCAAGGTGTTGGTTATGGAGTCACTCCCAGTACGTACTGGCATTGTCCTCGGCAAAGGACAACAGGAAAATATAAAATCAAGATTCTGGAGCTTCAATTGGAAAATGAGAAACTGTTGCGTGAGAAGAAGGATGAAGAACTAAAGAACCTGTCGTTGCAGATGGAGGCAACGAACAATAAACTGAATAAAGTCATGGCTCAATTGGATTCGCAAGGACTGCTTTCAGCAACAAAACAAGATGTAAGCACTACGTAAATTGTTGGAGTTTTTTGTGTTCGAATTTAGTTATCTTGTGTCTATATTCCAAAACATAGTTTACAAAACTTGTGTTATCACTTGACTTTCCCATTTAACGTTACATTCTGTAGGGAACACCGATAAGTGGGAATGGTTCGAGGGACAGCTGCATTAATGTTACCATCCCAGCATCGAAAGAGTTTTTAACACCTATAAGTAATGGCTAATTTAATTTCTTTTTAATTTTTTCTAAGTAATTGCTGATTTCTTGTCCAAATTTCTTAAATTGTAGGTTAAATCTGTGGAAAAGCAAGTGACTCCTACTGCCGACACATCCATAATGGCGCAAAAGGTGATCACCGCCAGGAGGAAAGTTTATATATCTCCGCGTACCACTAAATCACAAGAAGATCCAACAATTGTGCAACAGGTATTTACAATATTGCTAAATGCACATGTATATTGAGATTAACTTTAACTTTAATATGTTGGAAATTATGCCACTACTTTTGTAGGAAAAGGTGATTAGATCCAGAACCAGGAAGAAGATTAATTTATCTCAGCTTAGCACTATCTCTGGTCAAATGCCATCTCAGTCAAATCAAACCTCAACTATTGTCCAATCGGTATGCATTATATTTCTAAATGCGTACGTATATTAATTCACTTTACCTTTATGATGTTAATTATGCCACTAGCTTTTGTAGGCAATGAAGTGTACTCTGTATACGTTGAATTTGAACAACCCGGTTGCACGTGGTACGGCTTTCCTTTCAGACCAGCAAGGACAAACCATTCATGGAGTCCCCCTACAAGATGATTGCTATAGAGTTTCTGTTGATGAAGTTGTTAAGGGGGCAGCGTTCTTACCGTATGAAGCCGGTGATATGCGGACAGTTGAGGATGCTTTGGGTTCTTTTGTGGCTTGGCCCAAAAACCATATCAAGATAATTGATCATCAAGTACGTTTCTTACTTTGCATTCCATTTTGGTTGTGTGAATTTATTCTCCCGCTATATAATTTTGTTTAAACTGATGGAGCTTTAATTAAATAACATTACTTGTCCAACGGTCTTAACTTGCTTATCTATAGAATTACATTACTTGTGTTAAATGGTCTTAACTTGAGGGCTGTTGAAATGATCATCATATTTGTTTTCCTGTTTTACTCTAGGTACCAAATCCAACTGCCAATGGGGAAGGGGACGAACATAGCGCAGCTCAAGCTAAGGAAGAACATAGCGCAGATCAAGCTAAGAAGGGGAAGAGATGTAATACCATTACTGGTTCCCCAGTAACACGTTCAAAGGCTAAGGCGAACAAGGCAGACAAGCTGAGGAAGAAGCGGAAGCTGGTGGTGTAATTGTAAACTGAATTGGACTCATGTTAATGTGGTTTTCTGGTTATGAACTTTTCGATAAGTTGTTAATTGTCTATAATCTGGTTATGGTATGTGGTTTTTATGGATTATGGAGTTATACTCCATATCGTTGTTATGGATCATGGATTTAGTATGGATTTTATGGATTAATATGGACTAGTTTGGAATTTAGCTTTTTTTTTTTTACTTGTATTTTATCATTTTAGTTGTTTGCATATTGTGGCCTTTTTGGATTGGATTGTGGCCTTTTGGTATTGTGATTTGTATCGGCCTTTTGGTACGGCCGTGGTCATTTATATTACAAATGAAACCTGTTTGTAATGTGGTTAAGTATGTGTGGCTAGTACCACACTTTAGCCACACTACCTATTATATTATACTAGGGGATAGTTACTACAATTATTAGTGACTAAAAGCAGTTGTTTAATAGTATATGAAACATAGAAACGACCACACAAAAATTATAAAATGTGGCCATACCCAAGTTTTTTGCCACGATTTACCAATAAATAGTGTGACCAAAACTAAGCCTTTGATGAATGTTGGTATTTAGCCACATTATTAATTCTCTTTAGCCACGACGCATCCTGTGGCTACAAGCTGGTATTTAGTCACATTTTTGAGCTTAAAATGGGGGCTGTCAGACCCAAGGGGTGGTATGCTTTAGTCACTCTGTTTTGAGTTACAGCCACACAACTGGGGTGTGGCCGTAGGGGGCGTAAAATGATCCGACCTTAGGTGACACTTTGCTGAAAAATTAAAACGTGACGTAAAGTGCTTAGCCACACATATTTGATGTGACGGAAGCCAAAATTTGACGTAGCAACATTTGGCATAGATGAGTTATGTTGGCATAGATGGAGGAAGGAGCGAAAACTTAGAGATTGTTTTAGGAACATCCCGTGTTTCAATGATCTAGGGTATTATGGAGGGCACTCTTTTCCCACTTGAGTTTTTTTCCCAAAGGGTTTTGCTCTTGTGGATTTTTAACGAGGCCCTTTTTGTTTCCTTTGTGTCCCTATTGTTTGGGTTGATGAGCAGAAAGGCAGGTTTATAGTTGGCTGGTGACAAATTATGGAAAGTTAGAGTATTTGTGGCTTTGGGTTATGAGACTTTTGAAGATCGGCCATGATACATTTTTGGAGTTTGATCTTGTAGTTTTGCTTCTTTTTTCTTTCTAATATTCGTTTTTTTGTATTGTACTTACCACTCGGGTGTCATCTTTTCAGCATTAAAGTTCTATTGTATAAGCGTCCGGAGGTAACATGCGTACTTTTCGGTTAGATGATAAACTTTCTTGAATGAAAGAAACACCTTCTTACGAATATTGTACTCGTTGCAATTCATCTATGAAATAGATACCCCTGACAAAAAAAATAGTAGTCCACAAAAATAGATCATACAACATGTTTGTAATAATGATTCATGTTGTATTCTTTCACCCTATTTCATGCCATATCAACATTGATTTCCCCATGTGAATAACTTGTATACTTCATAATATAATATATATGGAATCATACATTTAACGTATAGATTTATAAATGGATTCATGTCCACAGGTAATCATTAAACCCTAAAAACCCTTTCTAATGTATCGTTTTCTCTTTAGCCCCCCATTTCCCTTTCAAGGAGATTTTTTAAGAAATCCATAATTTTTCCTTCCTTTTCTTCTAATTCTCTTGCAATTTACATCTGAAATGCCCCCACCACAATCACACAATCATAATGATAGAAAAAATCAAAAAAATGATGTAGAAAAAACTCAAATTTTATTGAAAGATGGTGTTCATTCTTTCGGAGCAAATCCTATATTGAGGAAGCTAGCATCCCAAAGTCTGGTTAGTATGAATAGTCGTCAAAGGAATGAGATGTTGAAGGAAGCAATACGTCTTAAGGAGGATAAGAATGGATCTTCCCCGGTGAATGAGTCTATCAATATCGATGGTAATTGAGCAGATTTGGTAAAAATATTTGATGTTGTGGGAAAAAATCGTGATCAAGATGCTAAGGATGATAGGAAAGTAACAAATGATGTAAAGATGGTGGCTGGGAATTAGCAGCAGCTGCTGTTGGGTAATAATTTGGTGGAGAATGAAGGTTTGAAAGAAGACGTGATTAGGTCTAGTGGATATAATATTCAAAATAATTCCCAGTTCGTGGTGAGTAATAAAACTAGTAAGGAGAATGCTAAAAAGTCATGGGCTGAGGTTAGGGCTGTCAAACGAATATTTCGGATACGCATCTATCAGTATCCGAATACAAAAATCTGAATTCGTATCCGGATCCGAATTTTTTTTAAAAAAAAAATCTGAATCCGACGGATGCTATTCGGATCCGGATAATATCCGAATCCATTTTTCAATCAGATTTTTCTATTTTAAATTCAATTTCTAATTCAAAAAAATAAAAAAATAATAAAGAAATAGATTTTTAACTTGTCTAAAAGTAAATAAAAAATTAAATTTACTTGGACATGTTTATTTTTTTATTTTGAAAAAAAATTCAATATATATTTTTATGTATATTTTTGTTATTCTTAGAATATTGAATTTATATATATTTATATAAATTTATACCTATATTATGTTTACAAATATATTTATCTCATATAAATACATTATTTGATGAATAATGAACATAATAATTTCTAAATTATTTGAATATTAATATAAATATGAAATTTATAATATATATATGTATAATTTCGAATTTGGATATTATCAGATACGGATGTGCCTATATCCATACATGTATCCGAAATTGTCGGATCCAAATGCGGATAATATTCGATTTATTTCGAATGTGGATAATATTCGATTTATTTCGAATACGAATATCAGATTTTTTGAATTTTTTTAACAGCCCTAGCTGAGGTTTTGAAGCCCAAAAAATTTGTGGAAAGGTTGTGTTTTGAATATCATTTACCAGAAATTACTGATGGAAAAATAGTGATTAAACCACCCTTGAGTGTGGATATACAAGGTCGTGAACCATAGAGGAATTGTCTGTGGGATAATTTTTTTTTTTGAACGGAGGGTTGCATTCCACACAATGGAATATCACGCTAATAGGCAATGGAAGAACCGTGGGTTGATTGAGGTTATTGTGAATGAAGATGGATTCTTTTTCTTTAAGTTTGGGTGTGAGGAGGACCTACTTGAAATTTTAGAGGAGGAGGTTTGTTTGATTGAAGGTAAACCTCTTATTTTGCAAAGATGGTACCCACATATTACTCTGTCTAAAGATGTTCCAAAAACTATTCCATTATGGGTAAAGATCTTCAATATACCGCTGCAATATTGGAATTGTAAAGGTTTAAGTAGAATTGGTAACGGGGTGGGTAATTTTCTAATGGCGGATGGGTTGACAGAAAAGAAGTGTCGTGAAGCCTCGGGGAGGTTGAGTTTGCTAAGTTGTTAATAGAAATGGATGCTGATAAACCAGTACCAAATAAACTTTTTGTCCATATTTCACACAATGATTTTTTGGAGCTAATGGAGGTAATGCTACGAGTGGAATATCCGTGTAGACCATCTTGGTGCCCTACGTGTTCGATTTTTGGTCATAATATTCATAATTGTTCGGTGTTATTTGCTGCCCAAGTGAAGAAAATAAAGGAATTGAATGAAGCTAAGAAAACATCGACTAAGAAAGATGACTTTGTTCGAGTTCAGAAAAAAGGGAAAGGTAAGGTGGAAAATCAATTGGGAAATTTTAAATAGGGGAATAAATTTTGAGGAAATTATCCTAGTGGAAATTACAAGAAGAATCATAAATCTTTTGCTTATGTGAATCGAGGTGTAAGAAATGGGAGTAATAATCGTAGGAATGAATTTAGAGGGGAGACGTTAGGAATTAAAGAGGGAGGTAATGGAATAACAAATAGTATTGTTTTGCTTAATAATAAATTTAGTCTATTAGACTCATCAAATCTCATTGATAATATGGAGAAGATCAGTGAAGTGGTGGAGCCTGTCATTAAATATAGTCAGATTGCTATGGCGAACATGGGGAAGGAATGGATAGATACAAAGTGGGGTGATGCTATTGTAGAAATTGCTGGACGTGCGAAGGTAAGTAAGGAATAGAAAAATGCTGGTTGTAGAATACAAGTTAAATCTATTAGTTTCAGAGATGCCCAGAAAACTACCAGCATACCATTTGTAAGTTTCATGGGTTCATCTGTCAATGAAAAAATTGGAGATGTGACTGGGAAGCACATACGAGATGTAAGGGATAAGTGCGAATTAAAAGAGGTGAAATAAGAGAAGTCCTTATTTACCCAAAGATCTCGGTCGAGGTGAAATTTTTTATAAAATTTTTACGAGGTGCAGTCCTCATTTACCCAAAGATCCTGGTCGGAGCAGACAAAAATTTATCGACATCACCATTTTGTAGACTTCCCGACATAATATTGGATTATTTGAATAAATTTAAAATGCATTACTTTATTATTTTTATTTTGTGACTTATTACACTGATTTTGTAACCCTCACATTAATGTTGAATTAGTGATTTGTTGAGTATTGAATACAGTAAAAGAATACAGAGGGGGGGTGAATGGATTCTTGAACTTTTTCTTTTTCTTGAATCTGTGTAGCAAGATATGTGTTTGTGTGTGCAAATGTGTAGGTACGGATAACGAACAACACAAGACACAATATCACTTTAATCTAATATTTTATTAGATAAAGATTTGCTACAATCTGTGAATACAAATGGTAGTATTCTCAGCTTCGTTTTTCTCAGAGAGATATATCTTACAATGTGTATGAAAAACTTTACCAGCTAAAGAAGTGATATTGTATTCTTATAGAACATGAATACAACTCACTTACTACAAATAAGGTTACAAGATAAATTACTTTCTTGTATGTCTATCCTTTTTGAGTAAACATCCAAACGGCTAAAGATTTGACTTTGCAAAGCTCTGTTCATATCCACTTCTTTAGCTCTTTGTCTCTTCTATTTCTCTCCAAGCTTCCTTGTAGGCTTTCCAGAGCACGTTACAGATTGTGGTCCATAAAGTGCATTGGCTTGTTGCAGGTTTCTGACTTGTACAATTTCTCCAGTATTTTGTCTCCAAGAATGTATTTGAGAAATGGCTAAGTGATTGATTCGAGAACTAGGATTAGATAACTCTGAGTTCTCGAATACTGTATGATTGACATATCGAATCACTTCTCGAATAACTCTTTTCTCCAGGGTTCCTTGAGTTGTCGAATAGAACACTTGACTTGTTGAATCTCTGAGATGTCGAATAGCTTTCTGGGTCCTTGAGATATCGAATGGAACTTTGATTTGTTGACTCTTTGAGAACTCGAATACCAATTTGACTTGTTGACTTCTTGAGTTCTCGAATAGAATATTAGACATGTCGAATCTCTGAGATATCGAATGAGATATCGAATAGTTCATTCAGAGATATCGAATAGTGTCTTCTCAGATATCGAATCTCTGACTTCTCGAACGCTAGACTTCTCGAATAGACAAATGTACTTCTCAAATTGGCACTTAGGTAAATTCTTCATTTCTTTAAATCCCAGCTGTGATTATTTGACAGTCTTTATCTTCTTGCTTCAGGCATGAACCTTGGAACTTCTTTCAAGCATTATTCTTGACTTTATAAGTACAGTTACACAACTAGGGTTTGATGCCTATTACAAGTACAGAACAAATAGAAACTCTACAACTAGAGGTTCCCTCAGTTAAGAGGTCATGTAGGTAATGCATAACATTACACATATTTAGGCTTGTTATATTATGAGCACAGGCATGTCTCTGTGACCAACAATATCCCATAAATTGTGAGTAAGACCCTTAGTCACAATTTCATGCCTGATAACAAGCCTAACATACATAAAGATAAAACTTTGAAAAGTACAGGTATGTAGATTGATTGAAGAAAATACATAGAAGTATTCTTACAAGTTATGAGGAACTATTAGCCATATCCTTTTGGATTCATCTCTTGAGCTTTGGCTTGCAGATTCTCATTTTTCATCTTTTCCTCAGCTTCTTTAGCTTTCTTCTTTGCATTTTCTTCCATTCCAAGAATAATGTCTTCCGTTGCAGTGAGTTCTTCAATTAGAGGGGAGCCTGACAAATCTTTGAGTACTTCATTCAGCTGTTTCTTAGAGTAGGAACTGATGTAGTCCATTCTAATCTTTACATTTCTACCATATTTCTTGTATTCAATGATATAAGGATTAAATTTGACTCTACACAGACCCATATCCCTCAATTCATCAGCCTTAGCTTCCATTGCAGCAAACTCCTCCTCCCTTTTCTTTAGTAGCTCTTCACTGTTCTTTTTCTGTTCTGCCTAGTGATCTCTCTTCATTTTGACAAAATCAATTAACTCCAGCTTCCATACCCTTTCCACTATATCTTCAGAATCCAACAATGCAATAATCCTTTCTATATCATATAGCTTGCCCCAATTCTGACATGTCCCTTGCCTAAATTTCTTCTGTATCCCATCAGTGTATTTAAATTCAAGACAATCATCAACAATGGCTACATGATAGATTCTTTGAGCTCTTAAAAATTGCAGTTGATCTTCATCTAGTGGTGGTAGGTCTAAGCCTGGGATAATTGTCAGTGCCTTAGACTTGGATAATTTCACCCTTCTTGCAGCCTGTTTGAATTTGACCTTTTTCACTTGGTTGCATGACAGTAACATGTGACCTTTGTTGGTAGACCACTGTAGTATTCCATTAGCAGTTTGCTTTTTGAAACACACAGATGGTTTCTTGATTTGAATCTTCTTCTCTTCTTGAGGTGGCAAAACAGTTGCAGAAGCCATTGATTCAGATTTTGGTAGGTCATTACTAACAGTATTCACCCTAGACTTAGAGTCTTGTGTTGTGGTGAGTTTACTGCTAGCAATGCCTAAGGCTTGCTGTTTTCCACTTTTCCTCTCATAGACTTTACCTTGGTCATCATCATCTTTCTTATCCTTGCTATCTTTCTTCTTCTTCTCATCTTTATCACCCTTATCACTCCTGTGATGTCTTCTCCTTCCATCACTCTTGTCTCCATCTTTGTCTTGATCACCATCTTTGCTTGAGCTGAACTTAGCAGATTCAGGTACAATGCCAGATGCAATGTATGATCTGAGATAGGATATGGCTTCCAATTCTTCTGCTGTTCTTACACCCTTCTTCTTGTTTATCTTTTCAACAATGGCAATGATAAGGTTTCTGTTGTTGGGGACCAGATGCTTGGGAATGATCAACTGTTGGATTTCATCAATTCTTGTGCCAGATTGGTAGATAATTATCCTTGGATTTGTCATTACCTCAGGCAATCTGGTTGGTTGCTCATCCCTCAAGTCATTGTAGAGACTTTTGTTGTTCTCATTTGTATCTCTCTTTTCTATCTTACTGATTAGGGAATCCACCTCTGAGTACATTAAGCCTTGTAGGGGTTTGAAGGTTAGATGCAATATTTTGGATTTAGAGACCATCAATATCTCCTTGAACCATAAGTTGTTGATTTTCTTGGGTATGACAGTGAGATAGTCAATCTGCTCCATCAGCTTCCTTAGATAGAACTGAGTGTCACCAGCCTGTTCCCTTGTGGCTTTCAAAAACTCCAAGAAGGCTTTATCATGATAGATATTTGAATTAACAACTTCTTGTAGCTTGGCCTCAATAATGACTTTCACTTCTGCAAGCTTGGCACTTTCAGTCTTGGAGAGGAGAGGTTTGTCAGATAGCATGCTCCCTGCAACCACTGTGGTTGTGATAGATTGTTTTTGGCCATCAGGAGTAGTGATGTGCACAGTTGGTAGAGTGACAACTAGCAGAGAGGTTGGAGGCTCATCAACTTTAGATTTTCCTTTGCCTGACACATGGGTTATAGATTTTGAAGCCCTTTGATGACCACCCTCATTTATCTTGATGCCTTTTGCTTGAGGTTTCTCCCCCTTTGGATTTGAATTCCTTAATGTCCTCTTCTCCCCCTTAGGCTTGTTGTCAGGCACAGAGGCTGTAGGAGTGACCTTTGGGGTTGAAGATTCTTCAGGTAGAGGGAGACCCATGTGCTTCATCATTGCAGACAACATCAATTGTTGATGCAGAAGAACATCAGCTGTGGTAGTGGCTTAAGTGTTCAACTGCTCAGTCAGAGTGGTTACAGTGTTTGTAAGATGAGCATCATACTGTTTGAGAGAAGCTACCTCCTTTTCAAGAGTATCCACTTTAGTGAAGAGCTCAGTGGCCTTAAAACCAGATAGGGATTGATCCTTCAGTCTCTTCACTTCATACTTGGTCATCTCATGCACATGGACCTCAGTGACCATCTTGTCTCCATATTGATTTGCAAAGAGGGTCCTGAGCATGGCATTTGCATCAGTTGTCTGATCAGATAGAGTTTGAAACTTATGCCCCAGACTTGTGACTGTATCTTTCAGAAGAGCTAGACCATTATCCATCTTGGTGCAGGTGGTGTTGCAGTGTTTGAGGTCCTTGAAAACATTGTCTAGCTGAGGGAATTTGGCATCAAAGGTCCTCTTGATTTCTTCCACTGAGCTGGCTGTTTTAACACACACTTTGTTGACCTCAGTTTTGAATCCCTTTCCAAGATAGTGTGCAGCCTTGAGGAATCCTTTGTGAGAATCATTCATAGCCTCATACACTTCACCAGGAGTCATAGATTTGGCATTGGAGCCCAGTGAAGTAATGTATTCCTCCTTTAGATATTGAAGAGCTTCATCAAGAGTGATATCATATTTTCCTTGCAACCAGGCATCTACATTACCATCTCTCTCAGCATCATCAATTATCTTTGTTTTTTTGCATCTCCACATCATCTCTATGGCAGAGCAAAATTGCTTCATAGTCTGGATTTGGCATGTTGGAGGTGACCAAGTTCTGAGCTCAGGAATCTGATCCACAACTAAGCTTTAAAGTGCTTCAACCATCAATTATGGTGGAACAGATCCTGATCCTGAAGCACTGTCATGTTGCACAGGCTTCAGCCATTATGACATAAAGTCAGAGCTAGAGCTAAGCAAGCTAGACTCCTTAGTTACAGATGCAACTTCTGTAACCGGATGGATTGACTCTACTACTGTTGTCTCCACAAGAGTGGGATGAGTTACAATAGTAGTTGACACAGGCACAAAGTCTCTAGTGAAAACTAGTGAATCCTCTATGTTTGTGATGGTGTCATCAGGATATGCCCCAGCATGCATTCCCTCACCATCTAAATGTGGTACCTGGGTGGTGAGCAAAGTGTCATGCACTAAGTCACTTGAGTCCATTGGCTCACCAAGAGAAAAGAATTCTTGGTGATCAATGCCTTTCTTTTCAATTTCTTGAATTACAGGCTCCAAAGAAATTTGAGATGTAGATTCTGGAAGAGAAGTGTCTTTTAGAATGGATTTTGGCAACTCCCCCTTAGAAATAAAGGGAGTTTCAAGTGTGATGTGCTTTCCACTCAGTGTTGTGCCAGCCTTATCACTCCCAGGTGCTGACTCTTTACAGGTAGGTACGTGCATTGGGGAGGATGCTTGATTCTATAGATGCACCCTATTGAGAGGATACATTTAGTGAACTGTTTGCCCCTGATTTTACAACTTCAGCCATTTGTGTGACTGAAGAGGTGGTTTTTGATTTCTTCTTCTTCTTTGGCCTTAGTAAGGGTGACCCAGGTTCCTCACTTTCTAAACCTAATTCTACAGCCAGTGCTGCTTCGGTCAATATTTGCAATGGTTCAGAAGTTATCTCCTTTCTCTTCTTTTTACTGACATTACCCTTTTGAGAGGATGATGCAGTTGGCTCACTATTTGGTATAGTGTTTGGTTGAGAGGGTTGGTTAGCAGACCCTAGGTTAGCATTGTGTTCTACTTGCTTGGGCTGTGCTAACTGAGATTTTGAGTCAAATGTTGGCATGTTGTGGGGGTAAG
This sequence comes from Kitagawia praeruptora, assembly GCA_037693485.1. Classification (NCBI taxonomy): domain Eukaryota; kingdom Viridiplantae; phylum Streptophyta; class Magnoliopsida; order Apiales; family Apiaceae; genus Kitagawia; species Kitagawia praeruptora. The sequence goes on along the minus strand of CM075347.1, from coordinate 85,385,194 downwards.
TCCTAAATAAACCCTCCATTTGGGGAGTTATGTTAAGTCTTACATCCACATCATTCCTAGTCTCCAAATTACCAAGATTGAGTTTGGTCATGGATTTAGGATAGCCTATTCTATTTCTATCTATCCCAGGTAATTCAATCAATTTATCATTTTTAAAATTAAGTACAGATTGAATAAAGCTAGGGAAGAAAATGTTAGTACCTCTCTTGGCTGAGTTCTTACCAAGTCTCCCATACAACTCTTGTAAAATTAGTTGTCCAACATCTATCCTTCTACCATAGGCTAAGGCATAGCCTATCTGCTGTGCAGGTGCACTGATTTGATCATAGCTAGACTTCCTGGCAGTGAAGACTTGAAGTAGAGTTGCAAACACATAGCTCCACTCCTTTCTTAGATTCTTCCTGTTTAGATGCCCAAGTTTAATCTCATCTGAGCACCAGATGAACTCGAAGAATTCTAGCAACTCAGCATTCGTGGCTAGTGGGTCATACACTTCGTTTTGAGAGCCCAATCCTAGTGCTTGATTAATATCCTCAGCAGTAATAGTGATGTCCTTGTCTTGGATTTTGCAGAAAATGGTATAGGTGAGAGTGGCATCCTGAAGTGCATTAGTCTCACAGACAGCAGAGCTTCAGAATCACTCTAGAAGGTCTAGATATAGGGTAGGATTAGTTGACAGAGCATTCTTGATGTAAGATTCAGACATCCACTTCACAAAGCATTTGAAATTAGCATTGGGTGCCTCAACATCACTGGTTAAGGCGATAAAGTTGGTGTTGAATTTCACGGTTGCCATTGATACAGAGAGGAGAGAGAAAAGAATAAAGGCTGAAGAAGAAATTTAGCTTTTGAGATTAAGGTTTTCAGAGGTTTTGGAGGTTTAGATGCTTGAGAAATCGAATGAAATGAATCGAATAGATGTAGAATTGTATAAGTATGAGGTACTTGAATTGTCGATTAGATATATGGTTTGTATCGACAAGTCAAGCATTCGTGAAGTGAAAAACAACTATTCGATAAGTCAAGAAAGGCTTGATCGATATCTCAAGCAGGTTGAAACTCACAGCTGGCAGTTATCTAACTTAGAATAAATTCTAAATTAGGTAAAATATGTTTTTATGAGTGATTTAAAAATTCTGAATAAAAATCCAAAAACGGTTAAAATTCAGCGAGAATTCAGCCTTTTCAAATGATTCGAGAACTCAAACATAGTATTCGAGAACTCAGTCATTAGAGAACTAAAATACTCTATTCGAGAACTCAGGCATTTCTCTGTTCAATTTCTCTAAAGACTCTATTCGAGAACTTACGAGTGTCCTAAATAGACTTGTTAGAGAAGTCGAACATTAAGAAGAAATGAACCATTCGAGAAGTCTGACTTATCTAAATGTTCTTTTCACTCATAAAAATTCAATTTTCACTATCTTTTAAAATTCACCAGACATATTCTATAAAGAATATTCTAACAAATTAAATAGTGATTTTCTCAAAATTTCATAGAAATTCCAAGTTGACAAAATATGATTTTCTAACATATGCAACAGATTTGAAATATTTATAGATCATATTTCAGCCAACACTTACTCCAAAAATATTAAGAATTTAGATAAAGTAAGTGTTTACTGCTACAACAATCTAGGTGATATATTCACTTAGCCAGAATCTGAAGAATTCAGCATTCCAATCTCACTAACCAACCTTGTGAAGGTGGCTTCATCTAATGCCTTAGTGAATATTTCAGGTAGTTGTTTATCTGTAGAGACATAATGCAACTCAATGGTTCCATTAGTTGCATGTTCTCTAATAAAATGATATCTGATGTCAATGTGCTTTGTTCTAGAATGATTGACATGATTGGCAACTATAGAGATTGCACTTGTGTTGTCACACATGATTGGAATTCTTTCCAACACAAGTCCATAATCTTTGAGTTGATTTCTAATCCAAAGCACTTGAGCACAGCAACTTCCAGTAGCTATGTATTGAGCCTCAGCTGTAGAAGTTGACACAGATTGTTGTTTCTTGCTATACCAAGAGACTAACCTTTGTCCAAGAAACTGGCAACTACCTGAGGTGATTTTCCTATCCACTCTGCATCCAGCATAATCGGCATCAGAATAACCAACCAAATTGAACCCTGTGTCCTTAGGATACCATAAAACCAAGTTTGGAGTGCCCTTCAGATATCTAAAGATCCTTTTTATAGCAATCAAATGTGACTCTTTTGGATTTGATTGAAACCTTGCACAGAGGCATGTAGCAAACATGATGTCTGGCCTACTTGCAGTGAGGTAGAGTAGAGAACCTACCATGCCTTTGTAGACTGAGATATCTACTTTCTTGCCTTTAGCATCTTCATCCAATTTAGTGGCAGTGGCCATGGGTGTCTTTGCAGGTGAGCAGTCTTCTAAGTCAAACTTCTTCAATAAATCCTTGATGTACTTGGTTTGACTGATAAAAATGTCATCCTTCCTCGGACTGACTTGCAACCCAAGAAAGAATGTCAATTCTCCCATCATACTCATATCATATCTGCTCTGCATGAGTTTAGAGATTTTCTCACACAACTTCTCATTTGTAGAGCCAAATATGATATCATCCACATAGATCCGAACTAGGATAATATCATCACCATGTTTCTTGTAAAATAGTGTCTTGTCCAATGTGCCTCTAGTGAATTGATTTTCCAGGAGAAATTGTGATAAAGTATCATACTATGCCCTTGGAGCCTGCTTAAGTCCATACAATGCCTTAAGCAATCTGTAGACAAATTCTAGGAAATGTGGATCCTCAAAGCCAGGTGGTTGTTGCATATAAACTTCTTCTTCCAACTCTCCATTCAGAAATGCACTCTTGACATTCATTTGATAAACTTTAAAGTTTGAATGAGCAGCAAATGCCAAGAATATTCTGATGGCTTCCAATCTAGCAACAGGGGCAAAAGTCTCATCGTAATCAATGCCTTCATGTTGAGAGTATCCTTTTGCAACCAACCTTGCTTTGTTTCTTACTATTACACCATCTTCATCCATCTTATTCTTCAGAACCCATTTTGTTCCAACAATGGTTCTGTTCTTTGGTGCAGGCACAAGTTCCCATACTTTGTTTCTTTCAAATTGATTCAGCTCCTCTTGCATGGCAATAATCCAATTTGGATCCAACAGTGCATCATCAAGTTTCTTAGCTCAATCTGAGATAGAAAATAGCCATAGAGGCACTCATTTTGAGTTGCTCTCCTAGTCCTTACTCCTGCATTTGGATCTCCAATAATTTGCTCTGCAGTGTGTGATCTATCCCATTTCCTTGAGTGCTCAGTCTGATTTCTTAACCTTGATGTTGCTTCATCATCCAAGTCATGATCATTCTCATTTCCTCCCCCTGTGAAGTTGCCACTATTCACAGGTGTGTCTTGGATGCTTGTTTCTCCACTGTTGATTGGCACAAATTCTTCTCTTGTATCATCATTCACTTGAGTTTGTTGAACTTGAGTTTCAACTCCAGTTTCAATCTCTTCATCAGAATCATCTAGGTTATCAAACTTTAATGGATCTTTATCTTCATCATTGGCTTTTTCTAATCCAGGTAGTTTGCTGTCATCAAATGTTACATCTGTGCTTTCCATAATTTTCTTTTGACTGATGACATTAACTTTGTATGTAATTCTTTCCATAGAGTAGCCAAGAAAAATTCCTTCAAATGCCTTTACATCAAACTTTCCAACATATTCTGAATTATCCTTCAATACAAAGCATTTGCTTCCAAAAGTATGAACATACTTTAGTGTAGGCTTCTTTCCATTCATCAAATTTTAAGGTGTCTTTCCAGTGTTTTTGTTGATGAGGGTTCTGTTCTGGATATAGCATGTGATAAGTGGATTTTATATCCACTATTTGCATTCCATTCGTACTTAAAACGATTGCGAGTTCTCAAGTTTCGTGTTAGTTTGATGTGTTTTCATCTAATTTGTGTAGGTTGCATAGTCGGGCGGCATTGGTGATGTTGGTGAAGTATTGGTGGTATTATGTGAGTTTAAAGTAGAAATTACAGGAAGTCCAGGGCAAGAGAACTCTGGAATTTGAGCTCAAAGCGCATACATCACAGTTTTGGCCATAACTGGAGTTCCAGACATCGGAATTGGGCGATTCAAAAGCCCACGCGAAGAGGAGAGAAAGCTCTACAATTCTGGACAGGGAGTTGGAGGCGCTCCTGCGCGATTCCAGGCGCTCCTGCGCTGTTTTCAGGCGCTCTTGCTCTGTTTCAGGCGCTCTTGCTCAGTTTGAGGGGCTCTTGCTCAGAGCCAGGTGCCATAGCACTAGGAACAAGCGCAGCAGCGCTCGAGAGTAGTTTTCCAGGGATCTAGGGGCGCTGCAGCGCTCCATTCAGGCGCTGTAGCGCTCGAGTGGCTCGACTTGGCAGAAAATTATTCCTTAAACCGGGTCAATTGTTTGGGCCTATTTTATTAGGGCATCTATATATATTATTGTAGACCTAAAAACATATCGATCTATCATCAGTTAGAATTTTTTTATTTTTATCATCAACATTATTATCTTAGAACAATATCAAGAGAGGGATCTTCAAGCTAGTGACAAGCAAGGAGGCCTAATCTGTTTTGGATCTTTTGTACTCTTCTACACTATTGGGGAATTATTTCTAACTCTATTTTCTCTTCTATTATTAATTGTTTTCTAGAATCATGTTTTCTCTAGACCCCATGATGGTGAAAGGTTCGAATATGAACTAATCACTATAATGGGATTCCAATGGAATCGATTTCATAATTATTGTGATTGACATATGATCGATGTTGGGTGATTTAATTGTGATAATCTAATATGGTTTGATTTAATTGATAGATGTGCAGCTAGCATCTAATTTATTAATCCTTGATGATTGGGAAAGTGGATTCTAGGATTGAGAATATGCCATATTAGCATGAGTTCATGAATTAATTGTTATTCATGATTAGTAGTATGTTTCAACCAATTCATATTGCCTCATGTAATTGTAAACGATAACTTGTGTTTAAACCAATTGTGTTTCCAGATTGTATAGACATATATGATTTGAACGTAATGTGGTGTCCTCTTGATTTCTATCTCTTGTGGATATTAAGTGGTTTGATACGAGTGTACTGAAAGGTAGCTCGTATTATTGTCGTGTTATCTGATTAATTATCAAGTTTATCACCTGTGTCGATTTATTGTGTCAACCTTTAGTGAAGTTTGATGAAATTGGAATCCCATGCCTTCTCATATTAAGAACTCTTTTGTAATTTACTTGCACTTAGTTAATTAAAATAGTTTAATCAAAACCCCAATTTGATATATGTTCAAGCATTAAGAAGTAACCATACACCGTTGCGTAAGTACTAAAATTGGCATTACACCTAGTCTCTGCGGAACGAATCTTACTTATCACTTGCTATTTGTGATCGCGTATACTTGTGTGTTACGAGTCAACAGCATGCTGTGCTCACAGCCTCAGCCCAAAAAAATATGTAGGCATCTTTGCATCAAGCAACATTGTTCTAGCAGCCTCAATTAGAGTTATATTATTTCTCTCAACAACTCCATTTTGTTGTGGAGTCCTTGGAGCTGAGAATTGTTGAGAAATACCATTCTCTTTGCAGAATGCTTCAAGCATGACATTTCTGAACTCTGTCCCATTATCACTTCTTAATGCAATCACATTTGCATTGTTGGCCTTTGCTTCCTTGTCAACTTTCTTTATGTGCTCAATGATTACTTGTGGAGCCTCATCTTTTGATGCCAGAAATTCCACCCATGCATACCTGGTAAAGTCATCAACCATCACGAAGGCATACTTCTTTCTTTCTAGTGACATAATATTGACAGGCCCAAACAAATCCATATGAGAGTTGCAGGGGCTTGGTTATTGATGTCACTGTCTTTGACTTGTGGCTTGATCTTTTCATTTTTCCCATTTTGACAGGCCTCACACACTCCTTCTTGACAGAATTCAAGTGTGGGCATGCCTCTCACAAATTCTCTTTTGACTAGAGAATTAATGGCTTTGAAGTTCAGGTGTGATAACTTCTTGTGCCATAGCCAACAATCTTCATTTGATGCTTTTGAGTAAAAGCAACAAACTTTGTCCTTGTTTGCAGAGTCCATATTGGCTACAAACAGGCTTCCTTTTCTTACTCCAGATAGAGCAAAATCACCAGTCTTCTTGTGGGTAATCAAACATTCATCCTTGTCAAAATTCACCTTGAATCCTCTATCAGTAAACTGACCAACACTTAGCAGATTATGCTTGAGTCCCTTGACTAGTGCTACATCTTCAATGATGACATTACCAACTTCCAACTTGCCATATCCCATTGTGTTACCCATGTTGTCATCTCCAAAAGCAACCATTGGGCCAGCCTTCTTTTCATATTGTGATAGCAGGGCCATATCACCAGTCATGTGATTTGAGCATCCACTATCCAAAATCCACATGACCTTCTTTTCATTTTCTTTGCCCTGCAAACACAAAGGTATTACTTTTCCTTTGGTACCCAAACAAGTTTGGGTCCATGTGACTTAGAAACATTTTTATCATAAACAACATGCTTATCAACTTTCTTGGTGTTTGTCTTCTTGTGACTGTTAGAAGTCTTAGAACCTGAGGTTTCAGACTTAGGTGACAGAGGTACCTTCCTAGCTCTAGGAGGACTTGAAGACTTTGACCTTGTGTAGTGTGTGTGAGAATTGTGACTGATACAACCATCAATGAATTGCCTTCTCAAATTGAAACAGCTAGTCATAACATTCATATTGCATGGCATACAGTCAATTTTTTCACAGAATGAAGCATCTCTATGTCTTAAAGGCACAGAACAATCATAGAAAGGTTTGGGCACACTACCAATAGGTTTCTTGCATGCATGAGTTAAATGATTGGTACTGAAACAATTCTGACAAGGTTTTCTAGGGGCATTAGGCATATAAGCATAGTTGTTATCTTTGTTAATCCCTAGCTTGCCATTTCTGTTCTGTTTCTTCTTAGCCACTTTCTTCTCAGATTCATTTTTCCCAGCTGATACAAACTTAACAAACTTCTTAGGTCTAGACCTATCATCTACTGGCTCCTTGGATTTTGGCTTGACACTCTCACTCTTAGAGGATACTTGTTGTTCACAGGATTGTGCTTCATCCTCATCATTCAACATTTGGTTGATGAGTAAGGCATCCTCATCAATTTCAAATGTTGATTCTTTAAAGATTGGATTCTCAGCCTTTTTCAAAATGTGAGGCACTTCCTCCTGAACAACTATGTCATCTTCAATGACAACATAGCCTTTCCTCTGTTTAAGAGTGCCATAGTCAAGTCCAATGGTAGCCTTGGGTTTAGCTTGAATTTTCTCATGATAGGATTGCAGTAGACTAGATGAGTTTTTAAAGGTTTTCAGTTTGAATTCATTTTCATCTAGTTCATCCCTAAGAGCCTTTTCAATTTGACTAGCACATAGAACCTTATTCTGCAGATATTCAACTTCTCTCTTAAGGTTTTCTAATTACATAGAAGTTATCTCAAGTTCCTCATTCTTTTTTATTAACAATTCATTTCTAACAGACAATTTAGCAATTTCCTCATTAGCAGCAGTCATACTGGTATGAATATTAAACATTTCAACAGATAGTTGTTCAATCATGCTCTTGTACTCAGAAACAGACATGTCTATGGTAGTGAGAGATGGTACCTGAGAGTCTGATGAAGATGTGTCATCCTTGGAATTGGCCATCAAGGCATAGTTGCAGAATTCGTGCTCTTCTCCATCACTATCAGAATCATCCCAACACTTCCCTTCAACTATGTAGGCCTTACCTTGTGTCTGCTTTTTCAGAAGGGCCTCATACTTAGCTTCAAGCTCTAGAAACTATTTATCCTTCTTTTTAGGCTTCTTGCATTCACTGGCAAAATGCCCTAGGTCATTGCTTTCACAGGTGCCTTGCTCTTATTGAATGAATGGTTTTGAGTTTTAGGTTTAAAGGGTTGGTTCCTCTTGAATCTGATGTTTGGAAATTTTCTTGCCATGAAAGCATATGAGGTGTTTTCCATACCATCTAGCTCTTCAAGAGTATAGAACTCTTCTTCCTCCTTCTCCTCAACAGGTTCAGTCACTTCACCTTCATCTTCTTCATCATCTACCATCTCCTCTATCTTTAGCTGACTTGTAGATGCTTCTAGGTCTTGAATAGATTTATTGACAATCAAGGCACATGATGTGTTTATCATTCTGCCTTGGTTGGCTTGGATAGCCCTTTTCTGAAGCAACTCAAGCTCATGAGTCTTCAAAACCCCATAAAGCACATCATATGTGATTTTTTTTAAATCTCTTTCTCTTAGAGAAATGACCCTTTGCTCTAGATGATTTGGTGAAGACAGTAAAAACTTCATGTTAAACTCATTGGTACTGTAAACCTTACCATTCATCTGCAACTCAGTAACTAGCTTGTGAAATCTCTCAAACATCTCAGTGATGCTTTCCTTGGGCTGTGCCATGAAAGCTTCATACTGTGTGACCAGTATCTGTTTCTTGTTCTCCTTGACCTCCTCCATTCCTTCACATAGAACCTCAATGTGATCCCACATCTCTTTAGTAGATGTACACGATGCAATGTTTGCAAACATTGACATATCCATGGAATCTATAATTAGCAGCATGAGGTGACTGTCAAGAGCAACCATCTCCTTTTTCTGATTCTGTCCATTTGGATGGTTCCTTGGCCACATAAGTTCTTGGAGTAGTTGTAGTTCCAACAGTCTTCTCTTGAATCTCCTGTTGTGGAACAAAAGGACCATTCTTGAGAATCTCAGGATAAAGAGGATGAGAAGCTTTGATGAACAACATCATTTTTATCTTTTAGAGGTTGTAATTTTCTTTGTCAAACTTAGGGACCTTCACCGTTCCTGTGGTCTTTGGTGTATTCGAACTCATGATAATTTTTCTGTTTTTGAATAAACAACCTGCTCTGATACCACTTGTTGAGTATTGAATACAGTAAAAGAATACAGAGGGGGGGTGAATGGATTCTTGAACTTTTTCTTGTTCTTGAATCTGTGTAGCAAGATATGTGTTTGTGTGTGCAAATGTGTAGGTGCGGATAATGAACAACACAAGACACAATATCACTTTAATCTAATATTTTATTAGATAAAGATTTGCTACAATCTGTGAATACAAATGGTAGTATTCTCAGCTTCGTTTTTCTCAGAGAGATATATCTTACAATGTGTATGACAAACTTTACCAGCTAAAGAAGTGAGATTGTATTCTTATAGAACATGAATACAACTCACTTACTACAAATAAGGTTACAAGATAAATTACTTTCTTGTATGTCTATCCTTTTTGAGTAAACATCCAAACGGCTACAGATTTGACATTGCAAAGCTCTGTTCAGATCCAAATCTTTAGCTCTTTGTCTCTTCTATATCTCTCCAAGCTTCCTTGTAGGCTTTCCAGAGCACGTTACAGATTGTGGTCCATAAAGTGCATTGGCTTGTTGCAGGTTTCTGACTTGTACAATTTCTCCAGTATTTTGTCTCCAAGAATGTATTCGAGAAGTGGCTAAGTGATTGATTCGAGAAATAGGATTAGATAACTCTGAGTTCTCGAATACTGTATGATTGACATATCGAATCACTTCTCGAATAACTCTTTTCTCCAGGGTTCCTTGAGTTATCGAATAGAACACTTGACTTGTCGAATCCCTGAGATGTCGAATAGCTTTCTGGGTCCTTGAGATATCGAATGGAACTTTGACTTGTTGACTCTTTGAGAACTCGAATACCAATTTGACTTGTTGACTTCTTGAGTTCTCGAATAGAGTATTAGACATGTCCAATCTCTGAGATATCGAATAGTTCATTCAGAGATATCGAACAGTGTCTTCTCAGATATCGAATCTCTGACTTCTCGAACGCTAGACTTCTCGAATAGACAAATGTACTTCTCGAATTGGTACTTAAGCAAATTCTTCATTTCTTCAAATCCCAACTTTGATTATTTGACAGTCTTTATCTTTTTGCTTGAGGCATGAACCTTAGAACTTCTTTCAAGCATTATTCTTGACTTTATAAGTAAAGTTACACAACTAGGGTTTGATGCCTATTACAAGTACAGAACAAATAGAAACTTTACAACTAGAGGTTCCCTCAGTTAAGAGGTCATGTAGGTAATGCATAGCATTACACATACTTAGGCTTGATATATTATGAGCACATGCATGTCTCTGTGACCAACATGATTTCACTACTAGAAAATATGGATTAGACATCGGGCCTTTAACAACGGTTTGAAAAGCCACCGATGTTAAAAGAGTTTTCAACATTAGTTATTTAAAAAGCGATGTTAAACAGATTTCTGGACATCGGTTGCTTAAATAACCGATGTCTAAAAGTTTTTTCTCGAAATAAAAAAAAACGTGCTGAGTCATTTCCCCCCATTTCTCATAAAACATTTGCCTTAGAAAATTTTAATATCCCGCCTAAGTAACATTTCCCCCAAGTTAGTATCCCGCCTTAGTCACTTTCCCATAATTTCTCTCTACACAGCAGCCGACTCTCATTCATCTCTCTCTCTCTCTCTCTCTCTCACTCATCTCTCTCTCTCTCTCTCCCATACACACACACACACTATCATCTCTCTCTCTCTCACTAATCTCTCACTCTCTCTCACACTCTCATCACTACTCGACCCTCTTTCTGTCTTTCTCACCGATGTTACGATTTCTCTAAATCGAAATAAAGAAAAGGAAGCTCGAATTTAAGAGAAGAGGAAGCTCGAATCGTAAGTCATTTTCCAATTAATAGTTCGAATTAAGCTCGATTTATTTTTAATTGAACATTTTTTTTTGCAGATTAGTTGCTATTTTTGCTTGGGTCATCTTCAATTAGTAAGTTTTTTGTGTTAATTACTTGTTTTCTTTTTGCTTGTATCTTTTTTTTAGGTATTCAATCTTTAACTGGTTTGGGTTTCAATTTAGAGATTTAAATTAGGGTTTAATATTTGGATGTTTGGGTTTTTGTTTCGGTTGAATTCAAATTAGGATTAAAATTGGTGTTGTACTTGGTTTTCGTAATATTTGGTTATTACTGATTTGATTTTGTACTTGGTTTTCATTTATATGCTTGAAAGCTTTTGACTCTGTTCTTGCTGTTGATGAAGGCTTCTGCAACTTGAAACAGGTTTTACATTTTTTATCTTTTAATACATGTATTACCCTCTTTTTTTTCCAAAATTTGTTTACTTTTGGTTATGAATTTGTAAGTTGCATCGGCTACACAATCTGAGAAACTTTTGGTAAATAGATTGATTAGTTATTGGGTAAGAGTAATGTATGCGTACATATTATCCTCCCACCTTTCGATCGCAACACATTGGGTATGATTTGATTTACAAAGCAGAAGTGTTTTCAAATTGGATTAGTGACATGAAATTCTTGGTTTATACTTAAAGCAATTTGTCTTTTTAAGTTAGATTTTCTTTCAAATAAGTGTTTTTGGATTTTTTGTCATTAATTACTTTCAAATAAGGAAAAAATGCTCTGTACTTGCTATTAATAATGGAAAAATTGTATTTCATAAAGAAACTTCATCGTGATCTAATGTCGGTGCTGCAAAAAGGTGTTTACTTAGTTTAGATGTTTACATGAACCAAATGCTATACTGTTGTTTCACTATTTTTATTCACTTAGTGTTGTTGTGTGTTTGGTTTTTACAAAGATATGGTGCGTAACTCTGTTGTGATAGACTGGTTATTTGCTGGATTCTTGTGAGAATGTCAAAATTCAGAGACAAGTTTGTTTGTTTGAAATTAGGCTTTATTAAATTACATCCAGAGAGTTTCTAGATCTGTCATGTATTTCTATACTTTTAAAAGAAATTGGCCCTCTTTCTTGTCTCAACTCTCGAGGGATGTAGATGACCCTAGCTATAGGGATGTAGATGACCCTAGCTATAGGCAAATTTTTAGACTGAAATTGACTTGTTCTGTCTCTTGCAGGTGAACGTACCTAAGAGAAAAAAGACATACTGCAAGTCAAAGGAATGCAAGAAACATACCTTGTGCTTGCACAAGGTGACACAGTATAAGAAAGGCAAGGATAGCTTGGCTGCCGAAAGAAAGAGGCATTATGATCGCAAACAGTCTAGTTACGGTGGACAAACAGTGGTGATGTTATATCCTTTACATAATTAATTTGAAAGATTAGAACTTAGATTAGCCTTAAATTATTGTGGTGCTGTCATTGTGAATTCAAAGTTATAACACTGTAACCTTTATAGTTCATGCATTAACTCAATTGTTAGCTTTTATGTTCTTATGGTGTATAAGACAGTATGTCTTTAACGTGCTAAGAACACATTTTTTTCCAAGTATTATCTGGTCCTCGATAGATGATATAGAGTTAGGCCCAAAATGGTTGTAGTTTTGACCTGTTAAGAATTTTCGAACGCGATTAGTAGTAGGTTTCTTATCCTACAATAAACCGAAACATACTTTATATTTACTTTTTTTTAAACAAGATGAAAGTAACATTTTTCATAGTTACTACTTAATAGTTTGAGTAGTAACAGTTATTATTGTGAATACTTATGTACTGTAGGCATTAGTCTGAAAGTCAGAGGTAGTTCAGTTACTAGCTCAAAGTTTTGTGCAATAGTGACACCATTTTGAAAGTTGAATTCTAGCACACTATCAATAGTCATTAAACACTTATAATGGGCCCAAGTAGTTTCATAAGTTCTACTCTTATGAGATTATTTTACCTATTAGATAGGAGTTTAAAGGTTCTTTACCCCTACTCCCATTATTTTTCAGGTGCCACCTAAGCTGTTTATGCTCCAGATCCATTTGATGTTGGTAGAACTTTGCAAGCTGATATTACAACGGACACCTTCATACTAACATTGACAACTACTGGTCCTATTGATCCAGGTTGGTCTCCTTTCTTGTCCTACTGGATATCTGAAAAATCCTAATTCAAGTGCTCAATTTCTGTGAGGTACAATATGTTCACATTCTTCTCTATGATACAAACCAGTAATAGAGTTAATGTAGTTATTTTCAGTTGTTACAATGGCTTTTTATTTGCAAACTTTTCAGTACTATACTCTAGGTCTTTACTTGTACATTTAAATATAACAGCTGCAGGACTCGGAAACTATGTGGAAGCATTGGTGCTTAGGCATGACACCGAGTTCAATGTAAGCTGCACCAAACAGAGTAATATTGTGAACTTTTGGGTTAAAATTTGAAAGTATGATGAATTTTGATGGCGTGTGCTATACTGGGTTACTTTGACTCATTTGTAAAATTTTGAAAGTGTAGCTGTCCCATCTCCTCTGCAGGTATTTGTGTCTATGTAAATAAAAATAGTAGTCTACTTATGCAGAAAATTTGAAAGAGACCAAGTCTAATTATGTGAACCAAATAAGATGATACAGTGATTACTAATTTCACATAAGAAGTAATTCTGACTATATGATTATTCACCTGCTTTGAAGACTCCACATGTACATAAGGTTATAAAAATTGAGCATAAAATCAAAGTCTTTATTGGCTAGGCATATGCCCTTGTTAGTGATTATCTATGCTTTTTAGGTAGTTGTTGTCCACATGAATGGGTCAGAGCATGCATCAGAGTCAATTCATGTACTTCATGTTGGAAAGATGTTGGAAATACGACAGTGGCTAAAGAATATTATTCCACTTCAATGCAGGTACTAGTATTTTATAATGTATATTGGCTATAGTCACCCACTTTTTGTTCTATGTTCTTATGCATCCAACTGGTATTTTTTTCTCATCTAGAAATTACTTATAATACTTGCAATTAATTATGTTTTTAACAAATGGCTGGCTATCTGTGATAAAATCACGTGCTAAGTCCCATGCCTTGCATTTCTGGGCAACAGGGATTAGAAAATATTTAGAATTGCAGAGTATGCAATCTGGCTGTTGGTGACAGTGTTCATTCTACAGCTATGTATTACTTATAATTTTATTGACAAGATATCTGATTTTAATTTTGTAGGGGTACAAACAGATGGTCCTGCCACCAATAATTATTGCAAAGGCAAACAATGGAGAGCCCTTCGAGTCTCAAGTTTCAACGGCTTGCTTGTGTGGACATCTCTGAAAGATTAAAAAAGAAGAAAATGAAGGCCCTTATACCTTAGATATGTTTGAACTTGTCTAACAATTGGTTTGTTTGTCTTGCTTGTCGAAGTACATGCAATTTGGATTGTAAGCTAGTTAATTATGATAGCTAGACATATTATTTTGGTTATGTTAGTTGATGTAAAGATAGGATATTTTGTGTTTGGTAAATGGCAAGTGCTTATAACTGTTTTCGTATTTTTGTATTTTGGTTTGATTTGAGGTTTTTTGGTGCATATAAAAAGAATATTGTATACTAATACCTGAACAAGAGACATCGCTTTTTAACAAATAAACCAATGTCCAAGAAAAGCTAATACATCAAATATTTTAAAAAAACCGATGTCTACTAGAACATATAACATCGATTTTGTTAATGAACACGATGTCTAATAACACTATATAACATCGGTTTCCCATACCAACTGATGTCTCAGATAACATAAAACAACGGTTTTTACCAAGAAATCGATGTATATGTCATTATTTACCTTGTCCGTGCTATGTTTACGTTGATCTAATGAACATAATATATCATAATTTAAAAAGAACTACTGCACATAATGTATCATAGACATCAGAAATATTTAAGAAACCAATGTCTAAGTCGATAATAGACAACGGCTAAAAACCGATGTCTAAAGGTTTTGACCTTTCTCTACACACGCATAGACATCGGTCAGATTTTTTTTAACAACGGCCAGAAACCGATGTCTATTGACATATTTCTAGTAGAAGCTCATTATGGTGTGTAAGTTACAAAATTTATTGCAATGTAAGTTACAATATTTTACTCCTATATAATGAGACCTTGGCTTCATTGTTTTATACAAAAAAATCCACAAGCATTTTTTAGTATTAATCTTAGAGTTCTAGGTTCTATTTGTGTGAGATAGTTGGGGTGTTTGTTCAGCTTGCTAGTATTTAAGATCACCTTTGTTCGTTGTATTATGGGAGACGAAAGCCAACATACTTTCAAGCACCACACAAAAAGGTTATCTGTTTTAAACTTGTGAGAAGTATAGAAAAAAATTATAAGTGAAATCAAGATGTAGCCGAATGTGTACTATATAATGTGTTAACTTGTATAACTTGTAGAAGGGGGAGGTTGAATACAAGTTATATAATCGTGTCTGATTTTTTCTTGGTTATATGAACAAGAATAAACGAATGAATCAAACTCTATTTGTATTAATAGGATCAAATACAAACTCTACCAAAGGTGTACAAATACCTTTAGCAGCTGCTGACAAAATAAAATTCTCTCTGTTTGCACTCTCGTATACTTACGATTACAAACCTCACGAACGAACTCACTTTTACAATGATATAGAGAGAATATTTATAATGCTTCCTATCAACTAATTACAGAAAGATAATCTATACATGACAATGTTCTGCCGTCCAGTTGATAGTTTCCATCAATAGAAAATTCTTTCCTTCATAAAATCTCCTTGCTTGTTCCTCAAACAAAGATCCTGTTTTATAGCACTTGCCAGTTTCTGTAGCATCCATAATGACATCATCAGTAACACGACTGATATCAGGATTCCATCTTGCATCAGGATCTGATCATCCCATCAGTACTTGATCAGTAGTTGACTTGACATATCAGGATTCAATCTCAGTTCCTGACATGTAGTACTCGATGCACTGTTCATTCCTGACTAAACTTAACAAATAATTATCTAACACATATTTCCTATATAAAGTGCTAAATCCTTTATAAATCAGGATATACAAGAAGTATAAGTAAAATTCTATTCTTAACATCACAACTCATGAATTATTCCTAACAATCTCCCCCTATTTATGCTTTAAAACTGAAGCATAAATCTGAGTTGTTGATGTCGAAACATATAACAATACAATCAGAATAGAATTTATGAATTCAAAAATCATGAAGTTAAGTACCTCCTCTTTCAGATATAGACATAGTATCCAGTACTTAGAAGAAAGAATTCAACTATTTGATGCTTCTTTTCCTTTACCACTTCCATGATGAGATTCACCTCTGTCACAATCTTTATCTCCCCCAGTTCTTCTTTTATCCCCAGTCTGTTGTTGTTGTCTTTGAATTGTCTTTATCTCCCCCTTTTTGACATCAGCAACAATAATTCCAAGAGATTCAGTAACAGAACAAATGAGATTCATCAGAACTGCTTGATTTTCCATAATAGTGACTTGGTTATCTTCAAGTGTTTGAAGTCTTGATTGAATTTCAACTTGAGATTTCTGAATATCTTGTAGAACTTCAGAATTGACTTCAATTTTGGAAGTGTTTGGAATATCTTCAGATTCAATTCTTGTAGAAAAAGTTGCTTGTGTAGAATGATATTCAAGTAATAAAACTCGATTAGATTTATAAACATCTTCATCTTTCTGATCTGAAGCTGCAATATGATCATCTTGTCCTTCACCAGTATTCTGTGTACTAACATCTTCAAAACCTGGCTCCTCCTTAGATTGATCAGATACTGTTGATGTCTCAATTCTTGCTGATATTGGTAGTACAAACTATTGGTTTCAATCAGCAATACGCAGCGAAAACAGTAAATAAAAATCGAAACCAAGCCCCGGATCCATGTATAATATATCGGATAATCATGGTAGATAGAACGTTTACCTTATCGAAGCTTTACGTATAAAGAACGATGGAGATGCAAGCCTCCCACGATTACTGAGCACTCCTCTTCGAAGCCCCCTCTACCGTATCCACACGAACACCTTCAATATCGTCTTACGATCTTGATTGGAAGTGAGGTACTAGCCTCCAATGGAAATACGAGATCTTGTTTTTAGGGTTTTTGTTTATGCGGCTAAGGCTGGGATTTTTTTTGTCGTACTCAAAATCACTCACCCCATATCTTTATATATAGGATAGTGTAAAGCCAAAAAGCCCTTGTCAAAACCTAGCACATATTTGATTTATTAAATAATAGAATGAAATCCTATTATTTAAATAAATAATAATTAAGTCATACTCAATTATTAAAATCATAAAAACATATCTCATATATCTTCGCATTTTATTATAGCTTAATTAAGTCCCACTTAATTAATATAATAAAATCCATCTTTATCATTAATTAATTTAAATTAATTCTTCCTTTAAATGTTCTATGTGTGTGACCCTATAGGCTATTATTTAACTGGCAATAATTTTATTCTCCAATAAAATTATAAACAATGAGCGGCATCTAGTAATACATCATTGCTACCCAATTAAATAATATTTAAATCGTGATTCGATAAAACCTTTTGTGATTAATGTTCCCGTGTAATATAATCCCTTTAACCAAATATTATAGATTAAACTCGCGACATGTTTATTGTCATTCTCTTCATAATTTAATCCAGGTTTACTTGATCCATGAGTAGACTATTAACAACAAATCATTATTTGAGCACGGCCATGCATTTTATAGTATCACTCAATCAAGAGGCCAATAATATCTCTCCTAATTATAGGAGGGTTAAATCCTTTATCTATCATTCATATTTCTCATACGACTCATAATATACCCGATGTCCACTTTTATCATTACCTGGTCAAAGGTAACTTTTAATGTTGTCAAAGTATATTAATCCTCGTATAGAAATATAATGATCTCAAGTCAAAGGATCATTACACCATTACCACTGTGAGTTATTCTTATGACTTTATTAAACATGAAGAATCTCACTGTGGGTCTGTCCAGTACCATGTACTCCTACATGTACCTATGCATTGACTTTAGTATCTCCATACTTATAACCAATGAGATGTGGTTATCTGTCAAACAACATACTAGTCTATATATATTATTATTGTCCTGTTATAATAATAATCAACTAGGGACCTTTAAGAATATGATATATTATATAATCTCAAGTTCAAGTCATGTACTTAAACTATACAATATGTATCATGATTCTAAGGACATTTATTATGCTAACAAATATATCGCAGTAATTAAAGTCATAATAAATACATTTATTTAATAATCAAATGACATAAGGTTTATTCAAGAAACAATGTATTGCCTCTAGTGTAAGATCCCAGATTATTTTAGGATTTATTATTATTATTTTATTATTATTTAATTATGTTAATTAGTATTTAAAGGATGGAATTGGATTTGAGAATATCGTTGTGGAATTCAACGATATTTAGTATTGAGTTTATATGAGTATATATTGAGTTATGTGTGCCAATGTGTGCCTCAGTATTTTATTTGTATTTTTATTGATTTAAAAGTATTTAAATCAAGTATTATTGATCTTCAAAAATCTTTATTTAATTATCGGAGGGCTTAAAAATCATGAAATCTTTTGTAAAATTATCTTTATATATTTATTGAGTTTTTAAAATTGTTGGGTGGATTAATTTGGGTGGTTGAGTATTTTAAAATGATTTTTAAAAGTTTTATTGTATTTAAAGGATCAAAACTTTGAAAATTCATATTTAATTCCTTTTTGATCCGAAAAATATTTTAAAAATATGTGGGAGTTCGTAATTTTATATTCTTTATTTTAAAAATGAAAATTTTAAATTTTCAAATATTTTATTTAAGTATGATTTATAGATTTATAAGTAGTGTTTTAATTGGGGCTAGAATGAATTATTAGTGGTAGTAATATAAGTTTGGGCCTAAGCCCATTAAGCATTAAAACGCAGCAGCCGTTTATTTAGTCGGGGAGAGAGATTAAATGGGGGAAAAATTAGGGTTTTAAGATTTGGAATTTGGGGAAAAAGAATTGGGGGAGAATAGAAATTAGGGTTCATAGAAATTGGGGGTTTTTGATTGGGGTGTTAATTGGTTGATATATATACATATATATATATATATATATATATATATATATATGTGTGTGTGTGTGTATGTGTGTGTGTGTGTGTGTATATGTACGTGTATATGTGTGCGCAAGGGGTGGGGAAGTCGCGGTTTTAGCAGCAGGAAGGGAGAAGGCAACGGGGCGATTGTGCCGTGGTGGAGGCCGGCCGGAGTTGAGCCACCACTGGTGGAGTCACAGCGAGTCGCAGCAGCCTAGGCAAGGAGGCGCAGCAGTGATGGCGCGCAGTAGTAGCAGCTGGAGAGAGAGAGAGAAAGAGATGGTGATGGGTTTTGCGGATCGGATCGAAATCGGAATGGTATAATTTCGTATTTTATTTATGTAATTTTCATACTTATTTGGTTGTAAATTCGATTAATATTATTAATTGTTGTGATATAATTAGTTAAGTGTGGTAGTTTAATTAGTTGTAAATTGTGAGTTTATGGTGTTAATTTTAGTAATTAGATTATGTGGAATTTTGAGTATATGGTTGTAATTTAATTAGTTAAATGTTGAGATTATTGTGGTAATATAATTTGATTTTAATTGCGAGATAATGTGTTAATTGTCATAGTTAGTTAGATTGATATTGTAAACAATGAAGATTGTTTTAATCTCGTGATTTAATTCGAGGAAGTCATGAATGCCGATTATGATGGTTAGAGTTAAATTCTCAGATTTTAAATTAAGAAACTAGTTAAGTAGTAGAGTTGTAATTTATAATTTTTGGGATTAAGTGCGAGTTCGGGTTTAGCGGTTGTCAATAGTATTTGTTAATTGCTAATTGTTATAGTCGCATAATGTGTGATTATATGAGTTGGTCAGTTTGTAAATGTCTACGTGTAAAGTGCTATAAGTGGAGTTGTAGTAATTGTGGGATGTCATAATT
This sequence comes from Kitagawia praeruptora, assembly GCA_037693485.1. Classification (NCBI taxonomy): domain Eukaryota; kingdom Viridiplantae; phylum Streptophyta; class Magnoliopsida; order Apiales; family Apiaceae; genus Kitagawia; species Kitagawia praeruptora. The sequence continues at coordinate 85,365,311 of CM075347.1, read as the reverse complement.
GTCAACTACTTAACGTTGGTATTATTTGTGGAGTTATATGAGTTGACTAAATGGTAAGTATGGGAATACGTGATACATGTTAAATGTTAGAATTTTATAATAATTAGAATTGTGCTAGGGGTTATGAGAAGATCACAAGTTTTTAAATGTCAATATTTAAAGGACTTGTGTAATTCTTTTCGACTAATCCCTAGGGCTTACGAATATCCATGATTAGCTACCACGAGTATAATTAATATACTTGAGTGAAGTGATCATCGATATAGCGTAAGTAATAGTTAGTGCTAGGGGTTGTTCCATAGGGTTTACGAACATCAATGATTGGTTGTCACGTGTATCATTAAAATGCGTGAGAAATACGGTCAATTGTGTAGCGTAAGTAGTAGTTAATATAATTTTTTATGTGCTAGATGCCGCATGTCTGGGCGGGTACTTTTCTTAATTGTTTACTTTTATGTTGCTGCAAGTTGAGGCAGCTTTATATTTGCAAAAACAGGGTTGAATTGTATTTTGAGGGGCTGAGCCCATAGTCCGATAAACGAATACTTCATGCCGAAATTTTCTAAAAATCCCCTGTATTTAAAGTTATTTAAATTACTTGATTTAAAGATTTAAAGGCATGTATGTGTATGAGTATTTAAGTATATATGTGATGATTAATGAGGTGTGGATATATATTTATGTAAGTATTGCTTTGCGAGTTGTAAGTAATTAGTTATCGATTGGGTTGTTTATGTGCTAAATAGTACTTTATTATTATTTCGAGTATAATTAGGGATTCGATATGGTCCCAGCGAGCGTGTTGACGAGACGATTAAAGAAAAATGAATGTATGTCGAGTAAAGATCGAAGTATAGTAAGTAGCGAATCGATGCATTGGAATCGAGGCAAGTATACTATCCTCACTTATCGTTCAAGTGATGTGAACCCTCTTGTTAATATTTATATGTTCTTTCAAATTGTTTCTTGTAATCATATATACCCTTCATTTCTAGCTTAAATAATGTGATTCTGTTTTGCTGAGCTATACCCTGCTTAGTTAAATCTTATTCCTTTGTTGTCTTTAAATCTTTATATCAATTGTTTCCTTGATCCTTAATCTTCAAATGTTGCTCCCTGAAATGAGAATGGATTAATTAAAGATGATTTTAAAATTTCCTTATACTGGGCTGGTCTTTTGCCAGTGAGTTTAAGGACTTAAAAATGAAATGTTTTAAATTATAAATATTAAATTGTTTATAAATTGGAAAAGCGTAAGAGGCTAGGGTGGTCCTAGTCCAGCACTTTTATTTAGCGTAAGAGGCTAGGGTGGTCCTAGTCCAGCACTTTTATTTAGCGTAAGAGGCTATGGTGGTCCTAGTCCAGCACTTTTATTTAGCGTAAGAGGCTAGGGTGGTCCTAGTCCAGCATTAAAGGCCAATGTGTTGCCTAATTGGGAACCCTATTTCAAAGGAATGTGGACTTTACGTGGCTGATCACCCGTATTGTCCGTAATCAGGAGAATAATAAAATCAATTTAATTGTTTTTTTTAAGGTTTTATTAAAGGTATGTTTTAAAAAGGGAATGGTTTTAAGAAAAGAAATGTTGTAGTGAAAAAGGAATGTTTTGATAAGATATATATGTTTCAAGATAAATGGTCAGTAATTTCGGAATTTTGGATATTAGAGTTAGTTGCTTTCTATCTTGATAAAATTTGGAATTCATTAAAACAATGAGATTAAGGATGGATAGAAGTTTTCTAGTTATTCCCTTCTCGAGTAACATTGTACGTGAAAGGGGAGTAAGAATAATTTGGGGAATTTCTTGATATTCTTTTTCTCAAAGTTTTATCTGAGGCCGTATAGTTTGAAGAAAATGGGAAAGTTTTACTCTATGATTGAAATTGAATGATCTCTTGAGTTAAAGTATTCATTGATATTGCTCATCAACGAATTATCATAATATCGTTATTTCACTATATTATTAACTTGCTGAGCATTCTTTGGCTCACACTTGTTGTTTTTAAAAATCTATCTTTTCAGTAAGCTAGTTGGCGAGGATTAGCCTGCGCAGTTCAGAAAGTGGAAAGAAGAAGCAGGATGCTGTTATGAAGCTGACGTGGATCAGGGTATTTAGATTTAAAGTTTGAATTATTGTATGTAAATATAGTTTTAGTAGTTATAGTATGTATTTGATTAGTTGGCCTGGTATACTTCTATTCGAAGTTATACAAGTGATTTAAGTCTGTATAAAGTTCCGTATATAGAGTTGTATTTAAGTTGGTTTTGGGTTTTCTTGTTTCTAGAACTGTAACCTAAGATCCTGAGTTGGGAGTTGGGGTCAAAGAACTTTTGATTGAGTTTTTATTTTTATTTCAGTTTTGTTTTGATTTCAGATTTTTAGTTTAGTATTCAGCAGGTTTATGTTGTATTTACGAATACATCATGGCCAATTTTTGTTAGAATTATTGAGTTTGTTAGCGTGACGCCCAAATCTACTGACCCCGGATTTGGGGGCGTTACAGGTTGGTATCAGAGCGTAGGTTATAGTAAACTAGAAACGAGAGTGTGTAGGAGTGTGTATAGTTAAGTAAGGAACGTCAGAGTTCATATAGGACTCGTGTTGGACTATTGGATATAGTACCAGTTAGTGAGTTAAGATGTGAGTGTGGCAGATAGTTGAGCGGAGTTGGGTAGAAACCCTTGAGGCTGTAGGTAGTGGAACCTTCAGAGTCTAGTATGAGAGACAACGACGTATAGAATAGATAATTTTAGGACGTGTAGCAGAAGAGTCTAGATCGAATGACGAGTCAGCGAAGGAGTCGACAAAGAAGATGTACGTGGAGACCCTGGCAATACCTTCCTTTTTTAATCAATATTCCTTTGATAAGTTTATTTTGACAATTGTTTTTCCCTGAAGTTGGATTTCCAGTTATGATGGAGGCTATAATGCCTATTTCTTTTATTTCTAAACCCTGTCAAGTTTGATATATGAGTTTCGAAATTTCTTCATCAGTGAATAATCCTATTGTTGATAGATCATCATTTCTTAGTATTGTGCCAGTCATTTCTTTCCTGATTATCCTTTTCTTCTGAAGTAGTACCCATAGAATCCGTTTAGTTGTAATCCAGCGGTATGTCTGAGAATTTCTCATCAATTGATTGTTAATTCGATGTTCGAATCTTTTTTATGTTTCTTTACTCCAACTGAGGTGAACAACCCTATTTATAGGGGACACAAGGACTGTTTATCTGTGTGATAGCAGTCTGATGGGACGCCATCACTTGTGTGTTGTGAAGTACAAGAAGGTTAATTACCTTTAGTCATGTCTTGAATAAGGCACGCAACAAGGTTCATTTGATCATGTTGATCACTCAGTAATCTTTCATTTCAAAGAATATTTGTTTGAAAACTCATAAATTAATTCTACAATTGTGGAACCTTTGCTTCGATGTGAAATCGTTCTCTTCAAATATCATGAATCATAATGTCTCGAGTAGTCTTGATCGTATGCCAATCGAGTTTAGAATACTAGTAACGCGTGACGTATAGTACTACGATTAGAGTTGTTCTATATAAAGAGATCAGTAGAGATCCCAGTATAGTAAATAAGTATCCAGAGTACAGATTAGTAGAGTTGCAGATGCAACCCGAGTTGGTAGAGTAAACCCCAGTAACCCTTCTTTACCTGATTCCGAGGACGGAATCCTTTTAAGGTGGGTAGAATGTAAGATCCCAGATTATTTTAGGATTTATTATTATTATTTTATTATTATTTAATTATGTTAATTAGTATTTAAAGGATGGAATTGGATTTGAGAATATCGTTGTGGAATTCAACGATATTTAGTATTGAGTTTATATGAGTATATATTGAGTTATGTGTGCCAATGTGTGCCTCAGTATTTTATTGGTATTTTTATTGATTTAAAAGTATTTAAATCAAGTATTATTGATCTTCAAAAATCTTTATTTAATTATCGGAGGGCTTAAAAATCATGAAATCTTTTGTAAAATTATCTTTATATCTTTATTGAGTTTTTAAAATTGTTGGGTGGATTAATTTAGGTGGTTGAGTATTTTAAAATGATTTTTAAGAGTTTTATTGTATTAAAGGATCAAAACTTTGAAAATTCATAATTAATTCATTTTTGATCCGAAAAATATTTTAAAAATATGTGGGAGTTCGTAATTTTATATTCTTTATTTTAAAAATGAAAAGTTTAAATTTTCGAATATTTTATTTAAGTATGATTTATAGATTTATAAGTAGTGTTTTAATTGGGGCTAGAATGAATTATTAGTGGTAGTAATATAAGTTTGGGCCTAAGCCCATTAAGCATTAAAACGCAGCAGCCGTTTATTCAGTCGGGGAGAGAGATTAATTGGGGGAAAAATTAGGGTTTTAAGATTTGGAATTTGGGGAAAAAGAATTGGGGGAGAATAGAAATTAGGGTTCATAGAAATTGGGGGTTTTTGATTGGGGTGTTAATTGGTTGATATATATATATATATATATGTGTATGTGCGTGTATATGTGCGTGTATATGTGTGCGCAAGGGGTGGGGAAGTCGCGGTTTTAGCAGCAGGAAAGGAGAAGGCACCGGGGCGATTGTGCCGTGGTGGAGGCCGGCCGGAGTTGAGCCGCCACTGGTGGAGTCACAGCGAGTCGCAGCAGCGTAGGCAAGGAGGCGCAGCAGTGATGGCGCGCAGTAGTAACAGCTGGAGAGAGAGAGAGATAAAGAGATGGTGATGGATTTTGCGGATCGGATCGAAATCGGAATGGTATAATTTCGTATTTTAGTTATTTAATTTTCATACTTATTTGGTTGTAAATTCGATTAATATTATTAATTGTTGTGATATAATTAGTTAAGTGTGGTAGTTTAATTAGTTTTAAATTGTGAGTTTATGGTGTTAATTTTAGTAATTAGATTATGTGGAATTTTGAGTATATGATTGTAATTTAATTAGTTAAATGGTGAGATTATTGTGGTAATATAATTTGATTTTAATTGCGAGATAATGTGTTAATTGTCATAGTTAGTTAGATTGATATTGTAAACAATGAAAATTGTTTTAATCTCGTGATTTAATTCGAGGAAGTCATGAATGCCGATTATGATGGTTAGAGTTAAATTCTCAGATTTTAAATTTAGAAACTAGTTAAGTAGTAGAGTTGTAATTTATAATTTTTGGGATTAAGTGCGAGTTCGGGTTTAGCGGTTGTCAATAGTATTTGTTAATTGCTAATTGTTATAGTCGCATAATGTGTGATTATATGAGTTGGTCAGTTTGTAAATGTCTACGTGTAAAGTGCTATAAGTGGAGTTGTAGTAATTGTGGGATGTCATAATTGTCAACTACTTAATGTTGGTATTATTTGTGGAGTTATATGAGTTGATTAAATGGTAAGTATGGGAATACGTGATACATGTTAAATGTTAGAATTTTATAATAATTAGAATTGTGCTAGGGGTTATGAGAAGATCACAAGTTTTTAAATGTCAATATTTAAAGGACTTGTGTAATTCTTTTCGACTAATCCCTAGGGCTTACGAATATCCATGATTAGCTACCACGAGTATAATTAATATACTTGAGTGAAGTGATCATCGATATAGCGTAAGTAATAGTTAGTGCTAGGGGTTGTTCCATAGGGCTTACGAACATCAATGATTGGTTGTCACGTGTATCATTAAAATGCGTGAGAAATACGGTCATTGGTGTAGCGTAAGTAGTAGTTAATATAAATTTTTATGTGCTAGATGCCGCATGTCTGGGCGGGTACTTTTCTTAATTGTTTACTTTTATGTTGCTGCAAGTTGAGGCAACTTTATATTTTCAAAAACAGGGTTGAATTGTATTTTGAGGGGCTGAGCCCATAGTCCGATAAACGAATACTTCATGCCGAAATTTTCTAAAAATCCCCTGTATTTAAAGTTATTTAAATTACTTGATTTAAAGATTTAAAGGCATATATGTGTATGAGTATTTAAGTATATATGTGATGATTAATGAGGTGTGGATATATATTTATGTAAGTATTGCTTTGCGAGTTGTAAGTAATTAGTTATCGATTGGGTTGTTTATATGCTAAATAGTACTTTATTATTATTTCGAGTATAATTAGGGATTCGATATGGTCCCAGCGAGCGTGTTGACGAGACGATTAAAGAAAAATGAATGTATGTCGAGTAAAGACCGAAGTATAGTAAGTAGCGAATCGATGCATTGGAATCGAGGCAAGTATACTATCCTCACTTATCGTTCAAGTGATGTGAACCCTCTTGTTAATATTTATATGTTCTTTCAAATTGTTTCTTGTAATCATATATACCCTTCATTTCTAGTTTAAATAATGTGATTCTGTTTTGCTGAGCTATACCCTGCTTAGTTAAATCTTACTCCTTTGTTGTCTTTAAATCTTTATATCAATTGTTTCCTTGATCCTTAATCTTCAAATGTTGCTCCCTAAAATGAGAATGGATTAATTAAAGATGATTTTAAAATTTCCTTATACTGGGCTGGTCTTTTGCCAGTGAGTTTAAGGACTTAAAAATGAAATGTTTTAAATTATAAATATTAAATTGTTTATAAATTGGAAAAGCGTAAGAGGCTAGGGTGGTCCTAGTCCAGCACTTTTATTTAGCGTAAGAGGCTAGGGTGGTCCTAGTCCAGCACTTTTATTTAGCGTAAGAGGCTAGGGTGGTCCTAGTCCAGCACTTTTATTTAGCGTAAAAGGCTAGGGTGGTCCTAGTCCAGCATTAAAGGCCAATGTGTTGCCTAATTGGGAACCCTATTTCAAAGGAATGTGGACTTTACGTGGCTGATCACCCGTATTGTCCGTAATCAGGAGAATAATAAAATCAATTTAATTGTTTTTTTAAGGTTTTATTAAAGGTATGTATTAAAAAGGGAATGGTTTTAAGAAAAGAAATGTTGTAGTGAAAAAGGAATGTTTTGATAAGAAATGTTTCGGAATTTTGGATATTAGAGTTAGTTGCTTTCTATCTTGATAAAATTTGGAATTCAGTAAAACAATGAGATTAAGGATGGATAGAAGCTTTCCAGTTATTCCCTTATCGAGTAACATTGTACGTGAAAGGGGAGTAAGAATAATTTGGGGAATTTCTTGATATTCTTTTTCTCAAAGGTTTATCTGAGGCCGTATAGTTTGAAGAAAATGGAAAAGTTTTACTCTATGATTGAAATTGAATGATCTCTTGAGTTAAAGTATTCATTGATATTGCTCATCAATGAATTATCATAATATCGTTATTTCACTATATTATTAACTTGCTGAGCATTCTTTGGCTCACACTTGTTGTTTTTAAAAATCTATTTTTTCAGTAAGCTAGTTGGCGAGGCTTAGCCTGCGCAGTTCAGAAAGTGGAAAGAAGAAGCAGGATGCTGTTATGAAGCTCACGTGGATCAGGGTATTTAGATTTAAAGTTTGAATTATTGTATGTAAATATAGTTTTAGTAGTTATAGTATGTATTTGATTAGTTGGCCTGGTATACTTCTATTCGAAGTTATACCAGTGATTTAAGTCTGTATAAAGTTCCGTATATAGAGTTGTATTTAAGTTGGTTTTGGGTTTTCTTGTTTCTAGAACTGTAACCTAAGATCCTGAGTTGGGAGTTGGGGTCAAAGATGTAACGCCCCCAAATCCGGGGTCAGGGATTTGGTCGTCACGCGGAAAACCTTAATAACAAATCACCTGTTTAACCACATTAAACCATCTGTAGTCATTAATAAAATTAAGTTACAACAATGAGACCCCAACCCCCAAGCATCTTTTAGGTTATAGGGCTAGAAACAAGAATCAACTCCTTACTACTAGTATAACTTCGTTGAGAAGTACACCAGCAACTAATACTATTTTACGCAAAGTAACATATATATTACACATCAATATACTTACATATAACTTACTCCAGATATAAACTTTCTAGATCATATCGTCTTCATAAGGGCACGCTGCCCGCTTCAACTAAGCCATGCAGATAACCTCGTCCGGCTACCTTCCACTGAAAAGTTAATATTGGAAAACAAGCAAGTATGAGCGAAAGAATTGCTCAGCAAGTTATTACTAGAGTTTAACAAAATATCCATCCATTATAAAAGATGTCATTACAAAGTAATCAAAATAGATTGTAGCCATAATGTGACCAAGTATACATGTATATACATATGTAAATGATAAGCAGTTATAAACCTTAAGGAAGAATAAAACTCTTATTTAATAATACATCATCCACTTACTATTATAAGAAGGAAATCTAGAATAATACAGTATCAGTTTCTCTTCTTAAATGATATAACAATCAATATAATCTTTCAGTGTAATATCTTAGGATAATATAAATACTTACTTAAATCTCTTACTATCATCATCTCATTTCCTTCTTATGTAACAATTTTTATAAATGAATATAAAATCAGTTTCTCTTCATCTATAACAATAATTCCATCTTTCATATCATTTTCCCTTTCCAGTATATCAATCTGACTTTATCATTTATTCTTTATTCACATATTGTAGGGGTTTTCACTGTTGCCGAATACGTGAGGCACGATGATCAGTCGCCCTCCGTATCCGTCTCTTTTTACTACCGGTAGAAGGAGGAAGGTCTACCACTACATCCCCCTGGAGGAAGGTCTACCACTACATCCTCCTTCGGCAACTCTTGGGCCGAATTAAAATATTGATTGCTGGACTGTGCAGCACACAGCCTCTTACGCTTTTTATTGATTGATTGCTGGACTGTGCAGCACACAGCCTCTTACGCTTTTTATTGATTGATTGCTGGACTGTGCAGCACACAGCCTCTTACGCTTTTTATTGATTGATTGCTGGACTGTGCAGCACACAGCCTCTTACGCTTTTTATTGTTGTTCCCCTTTGTCAATCATTATTCCATTTATACAAATACCATTCCACATTTTTCCATTTCCATTCCCACTTTCATTCACATATGTCATCGCCATTTCACATTTCCATATTCGTATTATAACCATTTGAAAACATTTATAAAGATATATCATCAGTGTATCAATTCAAGACATACATTCATTTCACTATGAAATTCCTTAAACAACCTTTTAACAATATTTAATCATCCTTAAACACTTAAAAATATCTAAAGAATAACTATTCAATAATCCCTTTTTAAGTGAATATTATAATTAATATTCATTGAATTAAATAACCATTAAAATAACATTTATCATTATCATTCCAGACATTTTTAACCAAAAATGTCTCATTTATAACCATCGAAATATCTTTATTATTATTCCGGAACAAAGCGATTTTAAGAAAACATTTTAAAAATAATATTCATCTAATTAAATAAATTTAATTAGAGGAATAAGGTTTATTTAATTAGTAGATGCTTCGAGAGGTATCTAATAATTAAATAAACACTAGTTTATTGGTGATGTTGCCATTAGGTTAATTATTGCGAAATTCTTTCTAAAAACTTTGTCCGGGTTTTCGAAAATATACCTCTCAAGATAACCCCTTCCACTTTTCCATTCATATATCCATACATTTAAATTACATCAACTAAAATACTTAACATGTAAATCCCTTATTAAGAAAATCTGTAAACCTTAACCCTTGTCCCCTTATATAACAAAATATCATAAAAATAACCATAATAACAACTGATACCATTCCTTCCCATATCATTTTACTCTTTTATAGTATATCACTCTCTTCATATCACATATATTTCCAGTCAAACCATTTTACTTAAAAGTAAACAATTTATCAAGATAAAGATAGAAGAAATCATGCAACTATGGACTGAAGTCTTATTCCACACATTTCATATATTTTAAAATAAATATACTCTGAACGATAGAGTATGTATAAATAAACTTGCCTCTGGTCCTTAGCACCAAACGGAACACCGCGAATAAATCCTTGGCATTTCGCCCAAGTAGTTCCATGAACTTTACACGACGCCTCGATCCTTCCTTTTTGATACACGTTGCTCCACTTGATCACGCCCTAATGGTATTGTAATTGTTACGAGTACATGTCAGTCCAACCTCGTGTCTCGAGTAGAAACAACTCAGAATTACAACTAAGTCACATAAAGTCAAACTATAGGTGTCTTCCCTATCGTTGATTACTCTAATACCACTTAATGCACATAATACACTTATATCCATTTAATACACTCAAATCAATTTAATATATCATCAAAACACGATTAATCCTCGAGACAACAATTAACCCTCAAAATAATTTACTTAACACATATTCACATAAACAGTTAACATTCACCTCATGCCTCTAGACCACTGAAAATTAATAAATTAAATATATTTAATCGCGGGGGATTTTTAGAAAATTTCGGCATGAGATATTCGTAAATAGGACTATTCCCCTGTTTTTCAAATCACAATCTAAACTCTATATACAACATTAAAATAAAATTTGTAGTAAACAATTATGAAAATGAACTGACAGTCTATCCTTGATATTTAACATTTTAACACTATACAATCGAGAAATAAATTCTTAGTACAAGAAAAATTTTCGAAATAACCTTTTTGTAAACTGGACTATCCCGGGATCACAGCCCCTCCATACCAATCACAAACAATTCAAATATCAACCAATCAATACAATATCCACCACCAACAACAATATTTATCTAAAATTCCTAAAAGTACTAATACTACTTTTCGAAATAAATTATAATTAACCACTAAAATCTCCAAATTAAATCTAATATCGAATATTCTTCTAATATAAATTTCTTTGAAATTTAATCGTAATTAATCTAAAACGGAATTTAAATAAATTAAATCCGTAATAATTTATACCATTTCGGTGTTGAATTAACGCACCGGAACACAGCTTGTCACAAAAACTTCCGGGAAGTCAACCCATCTCTCTCTCTCTCCCTTCCCTCTCTCTCTCTCTCAGAAATCTCTCGGCTCTCTCTTGAACATCACCTGCACCACCATTGATAATATTCATACTACCATCTCTAGTTTTCTACTCTACAGCACCCTCTCTCTTCCCTGCTTACACACCAGGATACACACGAACACATAAATTGCACTCTTCTTCCCCCTCCCCTGCACTCTCTCTTTCTGGACGCACCCATATACACACACGCCCATGACACACACACACAAGCCCCTTCTACTATCTCTTTATCTCCATGTGGGTGGCCGGACTGAACTCAACACCAACCACCATTACCAGCAAACCCACGCAGCCTCTTAACCTGCTGTCTCTCCCTCTACTTCAACACAACCATACCCACGGCTACATTTACACCACCCATACCTTACTTTTCCTCCGTTTCAACCCCATAAAATGCTCATACGCGTACTCCCCTGCTCCTGGCCTCCCCTGCTCCAATACCACCACAAACCCACACCAGACTACACTTCCAACAATGTATACTCATGATCAACTCTCTATAGCCTCAACACTAATACACACACACGGACATAGACTCACACACACGACAGGGCAGAAACAAGCACCCCACAGCACGACAACATACTAACACAAGAACACCCAGTAGATACTCATTGTTAAACAGTCGATTGAAATCTTAAACAGAGGATTCCAAGAAACCCAATTCTGTTTCACTACCCACACACTGAACTTACAATACACACACGAGCACACACTCAGACCTATGTATACACACACACACGCGTCTCATATACACACACGTACGACATACGCACGCACGCACCTCCTCCCCTCTTCACCGTCGGGTCTCGCCGGAGATGAGCCAAACGCCGACTGATTGCTCCGACGCCTCCCCTCCCTTGCTCCAGCTATTCGTCATCAACCCACCACTAAACCCAACCTTATTTCTCCTTTCTTTTCTTCACTACAAACATCAATTAAATCCCCCAATTCTACTAACCCTAATTTCTTCCCCCTTTTTCCAATCTCTCTCCCCGACTGTATAATCTGTGGTGTTTGTGTGTTTTGTGTTATTGGGCTTGGCCCAATAACTTATATTACTACTAACACTTAACTCTGAGCCCAAATAAAATACTACTCATTCTTGTAAAAACTAATACACATCTTTTATAAATCGAAATTAATTAGAAAATTGGGAAAATTAAACTTTTCATTTTTTTAAATAAAGAATATAAAATTATGAGCACCCACATATTTTTCAAATATTTTTCGGATCAAAAATGAATTAAATATGAATTTTCAAAGTTTTGATCCTTTAAATACAATAAAACTCTTAAAATCATTTTAAAATACCGAAACATCGAAATTAATTCACCCAACCATTTTAAAAACTAAATAAATAAATAAAGATAATATTTCAGGAGATTTCATGATTTTTAATTCCTCCGATAATTTTATAAAATTAACAGAGGATCAAAATGCATGATTTAAATATATTAAAATCCTCAAAAATATAAATAAAATATATCAGCCTTCACAACTCACATAAATCATCATATAAACACATAAACACAACTTCACATACATTCCACCTTCCAACAATAATCACATAATATAGTTCATAATTACACTGAACCAGACAATAATTAAATAATTCGCTTTTGAAATTCCTTGAACCGGATAATGAACAATAAAATAAAATAAAAATTTCCTCCTCATTTTAGGAAAACATTAATATTCTTAAAATAATACTAAAATCATTTTCTGAAAATTCGGGTTATTACAGTCTACCCCCCTTAAAAGGATTCCGTCCACGGAATCAGCTAAGGCCACTACTTGGATTCCTTAACTCTTTCATCATCAATACTTATTTTGCAAAACCATAGATAACATCCATTCATAAGCAACTCCTCCAAAAACTCAATTCAACTATAGGGTATCTATCTGACACATCATTATTCCTTTCACACAAATATCTTGACCAACTTTAATTATCATACTATCCTTGAGAGAGAATGCACTCATTACATTAATCATAACATCCTTGAGAGAGAGCGCGAACTAATTCTATCGATACGCCACTGATATTCAATTCGTTTTGCGATTCGCTCCTGCTCTTGGCGATTTCGTTCGATCTAACTTCTATCAGCGAATTTCGACTTGACCGACCTGGTTGGCATCCCCTTGAAATTCATTAGAGATAACAAGAATCATGAATCTTTGAAAAGATAGCTGTCATATCAAGACAAATGTCACCCACTGGTGACCATAGGATTATGAGTTTCGAAACAAACCTTATTGGAAATAAGAGAATTTACTGAGAGATCAATATGATCATAAGAACTCACGTTGCGTGTCTCAGTTAAGACATTACTAAAGGTAATTAGCCTTCTTGTATTTCACAACTCACAAGTGATGGCGTCCCATCAGACTTCTATCACAAAGACAGATAGTCCTTGTGGCCCCTATATGTATAGGGTTGTTCGTCTCAGTGGAAGTTGAGAATTTTGAAAGAAATTCAAAGTCAAATCAATAATAATCATCTTCTGACAATTAATTATCAAAGAAACACCTTGGATTAAAATCGAACAATTTCCAAGGCACGATTTCCAAAGAAAAGGATAACCAGAAAGATACTGGTATTCAACAAACAAGTGGTGCTATATCACCATTGAATTATCCACTATTGAAGAAAAGTGGAAGTTTGAAATAATATCATTTGATAGGGCTTCAAAAACCTGAAGGTAGGGATAATGACAGCTTCTGGCACAATTAAAATTTAATATGGCTTAACACAAGTATTAAAGAATAACTTCGAAGAGGAAATATATCCTTTATCATAATTCTCTCTTAGAGAGATGTCAAATAATTCATAGATTGGGGAGGTAATCATAAGGATTCACCAATGGGGATATTGCCAAGGTCTCCACGGATGCCTTCTATGTCGGCTCCTCTGACGGGTAATCGTTCGATCCCAGAGCTGTTCTTTTCCAGGCACACCCTGAGGTGCTTGATAACTTACGTCATCGTCGACTCGTAATAGTCACTAAGGATTCAATCATCGACACTAATAATCGCAGGGAATTCTATCTCCACATGTCCTTCAACATAACATTCAAATCTTAACTTAATCATTGGCACTACACCCAGTAATCCAACATGAACTCTACATGAGCTCCGACGTTCTCACATAACTATACACACTCCTACTCACTCTCGTTTCTAGTTTACTATAACCTCAGCTCTGATACCAAACTGTAACGCCCCCAAATCCGGGGTCAGGGATTTGGTCGTCACGCGGAAAACCTTAATAACAAATCACCTGTTTAACCACATTAAACCATCTGTAGTCATTAATAAAATTAAGTTACAACAATGAGACCCCAACCCCCAAGCATCTTTTAGGTTATAGGGCTAGAAACAAGAATCAACTCCTTACTACTAGTATAACTTCGTTGAGAAGTACACCAGCAACTAATACTATTTTACGCAAAGTAACATATATATTACACATCAATATACTTACATATAACTTACTCCAGATATAAACTTTCTAGATCATATCGTCTTCATAAGGGCACGCTGCCCGCTTCAACTAAGCCATGCAGATAACCTCGTCCGGCTACCTTCCACTGAAAAGTTAATATTGGAAAACAAGCAAGTATGAGCGAAAGAATTGCTCAGCAAGTTATTACTAGAGTTTAACAAAATATCCATCCATTATAAAAGATGTCATTACAAAGTAATCAAAATAGATTGTAGCCATAATGTGACCAAGTATACATGTATATACATATGTAAATGATAAGCAGTTATAAACCTTAAGGAAGAATAAAACTCTTATTTAATAATACATCATCCACTTACTATTATAAGAAGGAAATCTAGAATAATACAGTATCAGTTTCTCTTCTTAAATAATATAACAATCAATATAATCTTTCAGTGTAATATCTCAGGATAATATAAATACTTACTTAAATCTCTTACTATCATCATCTCATTTCCTTCTTATGTAACAATTTTTATAAATGAATATAAAATCAGTTTCTCTTCATCTATAACAATAATTCCATCTTTCATATCATTTTCCCTTTCCAGTATATCAATCTGACTTTATCATTTATTCTTTATTCACATATTGTAGGGGTTTTCACTGTTGCCGAATACGTGAGGCACGATGATCAGTCGCCCTCCGTATCCGTCTCTTTTTACTACCGGTAGAAGGAGGAAGGTCTACCACTACATCCCCCTGGAGGAAGGTCTACCACTACATCCTCCTTCGGCAACTCTTGGGCCGAATTAAAATATTGATTGCTGGACTGTGCAGCACACAGCCTCTTACGCTTTTTATTGATTGATTGCTGGACTGTGCAGCACACAGCCTCTTACGCTTTTTATTGATTGATTGCTGGACTGTGCAGCACACAGCCTCTTACGCTTTTTATTGATTGATTGCTGGACTGTGCAGCACACAGCCTCTTACGCTTTTTATTGTTGTTCCCCTTTGTCAATCATTATTCCATTTATACAAATACCATTCCACATTTTTCCATTTCCATTCCCACTTTCATTCACATATGTCATCGCCATTTCACATTTCCATATTCGTATTATAACCATTTGAAAACATTTATAAAGATATATCATCAGTGTATCAATTCAAGACATACATTCATTTCACTATGAAATTCCTTAAACAACCTTTTAACAATATTTAATCATCCTTAAACACTTAAAAATATCTAAAGAATAACTATTCAATAATCCCTTTTTAAGTGAATATTATAATTAATATTCATTGAATTAAATAACCATTAAAATAACATTTATCATTATCATTCCAGACATTTTTAACCAAAAATGTCTCATTTATAACCATCGAAATATCTTTATTATTATTCCGGAACAAAGCGATTTTAAGAAAACATTTTAAAAATAATATTCATCTAATTAAATAAATTTAATTAGAGGAATAAGGTTTATTTAATTAGTAGATGCTTCGAGAGGTATCTAATAATTAAATAAACACTAGTTTATTGGTGATGTTGCCATTAGGTTAATTATTGCGAAATTCTTTCTAAAAACTTTGTCCGGGTTTTCGAAAATATACCTCTCAAGATAACCCCTTCCACTTTTCCATTCATATATCCATACATTTAAATTACATCAACTAAAATACTTAACATGTAAATCCCTTATTAAGAAAATCTGTAAACCTTAACCCTTGTCCCCTTATATAACAAAATATCATAAAAATAACCATAATAACAACTGATACCATTCCTTCCCATATCATTTTACTCTTTTATAGTATATCACTCTCTTCATATCACATATATTTCCAGTCAAACCATTTTACTTAAAAGTAAACAATTTATCAAGATAAAGATAGAAGAAATCATGCAACTATGGACTGAAGTCTTATTCCACACATTTCATATATTTTAAAATAAATATACTCTGAACGATAGAGTATGTATAAATAAACTTGCCTCTGGTCCTTAGCACCAAACGGAACACCGCGAATAAATCCTTGGCATTTCGCCCAAGTAGTTCCATGAACTTTACACGACGCCTCGATCCTTCCTTTTTGATACACGTTGCTCCACTTGATCACGCCCTAATGGTATTGTAATTGTTACGAGTACATGTCAGTCCAACCTCGTGTCTCGAGTAGAAACAACTCAGAATTACAACTAAGTCACATAAAGTCAAACTATAGGTGTCTTCCCTATCGTTGATTACTCTAATACCACTTAATGCACATAATACACTTATATCCATTTAATACACTCAAACCAATTTAATATATCATCAAAACACGATTAATCCTCGAGACAACAATTAACCCTCAAAATAATTTACTTAACACATATTCACATAAACAGTTAACATTCACCTCATGCCTCTAGACCACTGAAAATTAATAAATTAAATATATTTAATCGCGGGGGATTTTTAGAAAATTTCGGCATGAGATATTCGTAAATAGGACTATTCCCCTGTTTTTCAAATCACAATCTAAACTCTATATACAACATTAAAATAAAATTTGTAGTAAACAATTATGAAAATGAACTGACAGTCTATCCTTGATATTTAACATTTTAACACTATACAATCGAGAAATAAATTCTTAGTACAAGAAAAATTTTCGAAATAACCTTTTTGTAAACTGGACTATCCCGGGATCACAGCCCCTCCATACCAATCACAAACAATTCAAATATCAACCAATCAATACAATATCCACCACCAACAACAATATTTATCTAAAATTCCTAAAAGTACTAATACTACTTTTCGAAATAAATTATAATTAACCACTAAAATCTCCAAATTAAATCTAATATCGAATATTCTTCTAATATAAATTTCTTTGAAATTTAATCGTAATTAATCTAAAACGGAATTTAAATAAATTAAATCCGTAATAATTTATACCATTTCGGTGTTGAATTAACGCACCGGAACACAGCTTGTCACAAAAACTTCCGGGAAGTCAACCCATCTCTCTCTCTCTCCCTTCCCTCTCTCTCTCTCTCAGAAATCTCTCGGCTCTCTCTTGAACATCACCTGCACCACCATTGATAATATTCATACTACCATCTCTAGTTTTCTACTCTACAGCACCCTCTCTCTTCCCTGCTTACACACCAGGATACACACGAACACATAAATTGCACTCTTCTTCCCCCTCCCCTGCACTCTCTCTTTCTGGACGCACCCATATACACACACGCACATGACACACACACACAAGCCCCTTCTACTATCTCTTTATCTCCATGTGGGTGGCCGGACTGAACTCAACACCAACCACCATTACCAGCAAACCCACGCAGCCTCTTAACCTGCTGTCTCTCCCTCTACTTCAACACAACCATACCCACGGCTACATTTACACCACCCATACCTTACTTTTCCTCCGTTTCAACCCCATAAAATGCTCATACGCGTACTCCCCTGCTCCTGGCCTCCCCTGCTCCAATACCACCACAAACCCACACCAGACTACACTTCCAACAATGTATACTCATGATCAACTCTCTATAGCCTCAACACTAATACACACACACGGACATAGACTCACACACACGACAGGGCAGAAACAAGCACCCCACAGCACGACAACATACTAACACAAGAACACCCAGTAGATACTCATTGTTAAACAGTCGATTGAAATCTTAAACAGAGGATTCCAAGAAACCCAATTCTGTTTCACTACCCACACACTGAACTTACAATACACACACGAGCACACACTCAGACCTATGTATACACACACACACGCGTCTCATATACACACACGTACGACATACGCACGCACGCACCTCCTCCCCTCTTCACCGTCGGGTCTCGCCGGAGATGAGCCAAACGCCGACTGATTGCTCCGACGCCTCCCCTCCCTTGCTCCAGCTATTCGTCATCAACCCACCACTAAACCCAACCTTATTTCTCCTTTCTTTTCTTCACTACAAACATCAATTAAATCCCCCAATTCTACTAACCCTAATTTCTTCCCCCTTTTTCCAATCTCTCTCCCCGACTGTATAATCTGTGGTGTTTGTGTGTTTTGTGTTATTGGGCTTGGCCCAATAACTTATATTACTACTAACACTTAACTCTGAGCCCAAATAAAATACTACTCATTCTTGTAAAAACTAATACACATCTTTTATAAATCGAAATTAATTAGAAAATTGGGAAAATTAAACTTTTCATTTTTTTAAATAAAGAATATAAAATTATGAGCACCCACATATTTTTCAAATATTTTTCGGATCAAAAATGAATTAAATATGAATTTTCAAAGTTTTGATCCTTTAAATACAATAAAACTCTTAAAATCATTTTAAAATACCGAAACATCGAAATTAATTCACCCAACCATTTTAAAAACTAAATAAATAAATAAAGATAATATTTCAGGAGATTTCATGATTTTTAATTCCTCCGATAATTTTATAAAATTAACAGAGGATCAAAATGCATGATTTAAATATATTAAAATCCTCAAAAATATAAATAAAATATATCAGCCTTCACAACTCACATAAATCATCATATAAACACATAAACACAACTTCACATACATTCCACCTTCCAACAATAATCACATAATATAGTTCATAATTACACTGAACCAGACAATAATTAAATAATTCGCTTTTGAAATTCCTTGAACCGGATAATGAACAATAAAATAAAATAAAAATTTCCTCCTCATTTTAGGAAAACATTAATATTCTTAAAATAATACTAAAATCATTTTCTGAAAATTCGGGTTATTACAAAAGAACTTTTGATTGAGTTTTTATTTTTATTTCAGTTTTGTTTTGTTTTGATTTCAGATTTTTAGTTTAGTATTCAGCATGTTTATGTTGTATTTACGAATACATCATGGCCAATTTTTGTTAGAATTATTGAGTTTGTTAGCGTGACGCCCAAATCTACTGACCCCGGATTTGGGGGCGTTACATCTAGGGCACCTACACTAACAATCTCCCACTTGCACTAGAGCCAATCACCCATGTATCTAATACCCATGGAACTAGTGTGACCGTCGTGCTTCTGCTGCGACAGGCCTTTGGTCAGTGGATCTGCAATGTTATCATTTGTATGCACTTTACATATATGTATTTCACCCCTTTCATTAATCTCTCGTATGAGGTGATATCTTCTGAGTATACGTTTGGATCGGGAGTGCGATCTGGGCTCTCTAGCCTGTGCGATGGCCCCATTATTATCACAGTATAGATCAATGGGATCTGCAATCGATGGAACCACTTCCAAATCAGAAATGAATTTTTTCGAATCCAAACATCTTCCTTTGCTGCTTCACAAGCTGCAATGTACTCAGCCTCCATTGTAGAATCAGCGACTGTTTCTTGCTATGAACTCTTATAGCTTACAGTACCTCCGTTTGGACAAAACAAAAACCAGACTATGATACAGAATCATCCCTGTCTGTTTGGAAACTTGCATCGGTGTAACCTTTTACAACCAGTTTCTTTTCTCCTCCATACACCTAGAGTATGCTCGTCATGCTCAAAGCATACGAGACATAAGGACGAGTACATACCATTGCAAACATGATAGATCCAATTGCTGAGGCATATGGAACCTTCCTCATGTCGTCCTTATCATCCAATGATTTTGGACACTGGTCTTTAGAGATCGTTATCTCTTGAGACACGGGGACATATCCCCTTTTACGCATTTTGCATACCTAAACGATGCAAAAACTTATCAATGTATGTACTCTGACTTAGACTGATCATCCTCCTTGATCTATCCCTATAGATCCTCATTTGAATGTAGGATGTATCTCTTAAGTCTTTCATAGAGAAGTTGCTCCCTAACCAAGTCTTAACATCCTTTAGAGAAGATATGTCATTCTCCATTAGTAATATATCATCAACATATAATACTATTGAATGCCATATAGCTCCCATTAACCATCTTGTAAACACAAGGAACAAAGCCATACTATTTGACTTCAGGTTCCACTTCAGGTTCAATGTTATTTTGTGGTTCTCGATCTTCATCGAGATCTATAGTTCTCCCACTGTTTATTTTAGAAACTGATCTCTTTCCATAAAGACAGCATCTCGAGCAGTAAACACTTTCTACTCAGAGGGACTATAAAATAATACGCCTTTATTTCTTTAGGGTATTCCACAAAATTGTATTCTTCGGATTTAGGTCCAAGCTTGTCAGATACTCAACGTTTCACAAAACGCCTTGCATCCCCAAACTTTCATAAAGTTCATGCCTGACCGTTTCTCCTCCCATATCTCATATGGAGTCATTTTGAACCTTCTTAATAGGAAAACGGTTAAGTGTGAAAGCCGCTGTTTCTAGAGCGTGACCCCAGAAACTAATTGGAAGATCTGCATGACTCATCATCGATCGTACCATGTCCAACAGAGTACGATTTCTCCTCTCTGAAACTCCATTCCATTGAGGTTTACCTGGCGGAGTGAGTTGTGATACAATACCACACTCTTTTAAACACTCTTTAAATTCGGTGCTTAAGTATTCACCCCCACGATCGGATCGTAAGATTTTAATACTTGCACCTCCGCCTATTTGCTTCTCTACTTCAGCCTTGTATTCTTTGAATTTTTTCAAAAGAATCGGATTTATTCTTCATAAGATAAACATATCCATATCTACTGAAGTCATCAGTAAATGTTATGAAGTAGTAGTAGCCTCCTCTAGCCATCACACGCATTGGCCACATACATCACTATGTATTAGCTCCAAACGTTCAGTGGCCCTTTGACCCTTACCAGTAAAAGGAGCTTTAGTCATCTTACCAAGCAAACAAGATTCGCATTTTTCGTATGATTCAAAATCAAACTTATCCAACTATCCATCCTTATGTAATTTGGATATGCGTTTCTCATTTATATGGCCTAGACGACAATGCCAGAGGTATGTTTGATTTGAGTCATTAACTTTAAGTCGTTTGTTTTCTATGTTACAGACAGGATTATCTAAATCAAGAACATATAAACCATTAAATAAACGCGCAACACCATAGGTTAAATCATTCAAAGCAAAAGAGCAACTATTGTTCTTTATTATAAACGAAAAACCTTTCTTGTCCAAACAAGAAACAGAAATAATGTTTCTGCGAATCGCAGGCACGTAAAAACAGTCTTCAAGTTCTAAAACAAGCCCACAGGGCAAAGATAAATAATAAGTTCCTACGGCTAAAGCAGCAACTCTTACTCCATTGCCTACTCGTAGGTCCACTTCTCCCTTAGCCAAAGTCCTACTTCTCTGCAGTTCCTGCACATTTATACAAATGTGAGAAGCACATCCAGTATCCAATACCCAAGATGTAGAAATAGACAGATTGACTTCTATAACATAAATACCTGATCCAGAAATCTGAACACCCTTCAATTTCTTCAGATCCTCCAAGTAAGCATGACAATTTCTCTTCCAGTGACCAGGCTTGTGACAATAGTGACAATCACCTTTGTCAGCCTTTGCGACATCTCCCTTCGGCTTTTTAGCCCTTTTGAAAGAGGGCTTAGAAGGACCAAGATCTTTCGGTGTAACCTTTTTCTTGCCCTTCCATTTCCCCTTTCCCTTAGCACCTTTCTTGCCCACCATCATTATGGGAGCTTTCTCAGGTGCCTTGACCATATTTGCTTCAGTGGTCCTCAGCATGGCCAACAATTCCATAGGAGTCTTATCTTGCTCAGTCATAGTAAAAGTCATTATGAACTCAGCATAGTCGCTGTTCAAAGATTGCAAGATTATATCGACTTGAGCCTCTCGCTGAAGCGGGAAACCCAAACGAGCAAGGTAATCACAATACCCAATCATCTTTAGAACATGTGGTCCGACTGGTCCATTGCCCTACTTGCACGAGAAGAGTGCTTTCATTGTGTTGATCTTTTCAACACGAGCTTGTGATTGAAACATCGTTGAAAGATGTTCAAACATAGTATAAGCATTCATATCAAAATGCTGCTTCTGAAGCTCAGCATCCATAGTAGCAAGCATAAGACAAGCCACATCAGTTGCATCATCAATATGCTTTTGATAAGCATTTTGTTGAGCAGCAGTGGCATTGTTAGCAGGGGCAACCGGTGGAGGAATATCAATCACATAAGATTTCTTTTCCTGCATGAGAACAATTCTCAAATTCCTAGACCAGTCAAGGAAGTTCGATCCTGTCAGCTTGTCCTTCTCAAGGACTGATCGCACAGAGAAAGTATTGTTTCTATTTTGTGCCATTTGTTTTCTACAATGATAAAATGCATAAGATAAGTTAGATTGTTACATTAATTATGTTCAAGTGATTATGACATATTCATAATATATCTCCCACTATTTATATCAAATTAATAGCCCTTACTATTAAATCGGAAAGAATATCCCATAAATCTTTCTAGTGAGCCAAGATCCATATTTCGTCATATCCTAATTCAACCACTGGTAGTCCTTAAAACATGATTATTTTGGTAGACAACAGTTGTCAATTATATCATATATAATTCTTGGATAGTTTGGTGAACAACAATTGTTCTTGTCTATCTAATAGATTTTGAACCAAACTCTATGCTTCTAAGTTCATAATATTTGAATATAACCATTTATTTTCACCTTATTATGACGACTCAGTTAAGTTAAACCCAATGATACAACGGTCGAATATAACCGCTTATATTCGTCACATCTCACCACGATAGACAGGAGTCCCCTGCCACTGGCAGTCATTCCCCTTATCGATCTAGGATTCAATGAGTGTTCATTCATTGGAAAGCATCCTATTAAAACTTAATATTTTGTTAAGGGGTTTTGAATTAAAACGACCATGATCCCATCATAAAAAGATTCCCAATCTTTCCTTGAATTAAATACTTCAAATCAATATTCGTCAATAGTTTGATTTCCAGGTTGTTGGAGGAGTCACAAGTGGCCTCACTTAATACCAAACTTCCTTACAGGTAAAACCCGTTTTTGACAAAATCTCCCCATATCTAAATAATTGAAAATTCGTATTTAATTCCTTGTTTCATAAACACAGAAATCTCATGATCGTTTGTTCATTTTAAAAGCTCGAATCGTTACAGATTTTATCTTGTTTAGCATGGCAAGCATGGTATGGGTGACGTATCTAATACATGCATGCATCATTAATCTAATTAAAACATGCAAACATTTTTCTACTCTACACATGCATCATATGTAAAGTGCATCACATAAATTAATATGCTATGGTTATGGCATATTATTACAATTAAGGTCAATCTATGGTGGTAATAACTAATTATTACAAAATCTCTTTCTTCGCTTCCAAAGCTGCCTTGATTGCCTCCAAGCTCCTCTTGAAACATTTTACAAAAGAACTCGAGTTGCATTCGAGATAAAATAATTACAAAAAGAAAAACGACATGCAAGTCGTATTTAATTATTACAAACCATAAATTAAAATTAATAAAATAAATTGAAAACTAGGTCTTGGGGCCATAACCATGCATCATGCTCACATAGCAATTAAAAGCATCACATATTGTATAATCACAATTTTATACAACATAAATTAAATATAATCAAATCATAAATAATAAAATTAACGCACTTTAATTAAATATTAATCTAGTAATCAAAATTACTAATTAATAAAATTTTGCATACTCCAAGTTAAGCATTAACATTTGTAATTTAATCTAGCATGCAAAACCTAGCTGAATTTTTTTTTTTATCATTTTTTTAATTAAAACAGCAGATACGCATTTACAGTATACGCAAAAGACCTAATCTGTTAATTTTATCAGACACGCATTCTACGTATGCGCATTAGACTGAAAACCTAAGCAGATACGCATACTCAGTATGCGCATCACCTGTACTGTTCATTCATGCAGCAGTTTTCTGAAAAACACCAGTTCGATCGTTTTCATCATTATGAACGCAATTTTGCATTCCAAACTGATTTTCAGACCTACGTTTACTATAGCAGTAACATCACAAATATACATCACTGATTCTGGATGATTATCATCTAAAACTTGTTGCATATATATATATATTTAAATTCATAATTTAAATTAATTCTTCCTTTAAATGTTCTATGTGTGTGACCCTATAGGCTATTATTTAACTGGCAATAATTTTATTCTCCAATAAAATTATAAACAATGAGCGGCATCTAGTAATACATCATTGCTACCCAATTAAATAATATTTAAATCGTGATTCGATAAAACCTTTTGTGATTAATGTTCCCGTGTAATATAATCCCTTTAACCAAATATTATAGATTAAACTCGCGACATGTTTATTTCTCTTCATAATTTAATCCAGGTTTACTTGATCCATGAGTAGACTATTAACAACAAATCATTATTTGAGCACGGCCATGCATTTTATAGTCTCACTCAATCAAGAGACCAATAATATCTCTCCTAATTATAGGAGGGTTAAATCCTTTATCTATCATTCATATTTCTGATACGACTCATAATATACCCGATGTCCACTTTTATCATCACCTGGTCAAAGGTAATTTTTAATGTTGTCAAAGTATATTAATCCTCGTATAGAAATATAATGATCTCAAGTCAAAGGATCATTACACCATTACCACTGTGAGTTATTCTTATGGCTTTATTAAACATGAAGAATCTCACTGTGGGTCTGTCCAGTACCATGTACTCCTACATGTACCTATGCATTGACTTTAGTATCTCCATACTTATAACCAATGAGATGTGGTTATCTGTCAAACAACATACTAGTCTATATATATTATTATTGTCCTGTTATAATAATAATCAATTAGGGACCTTTAAGAATATGATATATTATATAATCTCAAGTTCAAGTCATGTACTTAAACTATACAATATGTATCATGATTCTAAGGACATTTATCATGCTAACAAATATATCGCAGTAATTAAAGTCATAATAAATACATTTATTTAATAATCAAATGACATAAGGTTTATTCAAGAAACAATGTATTGCCTCTAGGGCACCCACACTAACACAAACAAAGGAATACTTGGATCATTAGAAATATCTTCTGGTACTGATGGTGTAGAAGTTTGTCTTAGCCTTTTCACCTCTTCTGTTTATAATACATGCAAGCCTTTCTTTTTGCTTCTGAGCTTTAACTTCTCGCTTTGAGTTGTGCTTTGCTAAGTCATTCCTCTCATACATCTTGATAAAAGAATAAGTACCAGCATCCATACCAAGATTATCAGACCAAGATTCAGGAAAAATCTGATCCCAGAAATCAAACGATGGTGGTTTCCTAATTTTCTCTCCCTCGCTATGGAGTTGATCATCCATACCCTCAATCTCACTTTGACTATCTAAAGTCAACACTCTTTCTACCTCTCCTTTTGCCTGGTCAGGAGCCAATCGCTCTGATTGTGGATCAATATCCATCTTTTCAAGTGTATCACTCAAATTTGGATAAGTGCTCTCATGACCTACAGAAAAATAGAGTTTAGAAGAAGTTTTTATACCTGAACTCACATGGAGAGAGGGTTCCTCATTTGGCATGGGGCTTGAGATTTTCTCCAAGGAGTGAGCTGCTATAGTCTCTGAACCCTTACAATCATCTTCTTTCCTTCCAGAGACTACAGGGTCCAGTATACCACTTTTAGGTTCTTTACTAAACTCTGATGTCTTCAGTAATACTTCATTAGACACCATAGTTAGTATGTCACCATCTTTAAGTGTTGTTTGCTGAGACTCACCCTCAAGGTGGATAGACTCTGACTGAACAATGTTTGTTTGATCTTCAAGAAAATCAGTCAAAGTTATTCCTCCCATATCATAGGGTTTCTCACTTGCAATTTCAGTCATCACAGAAGACCTTTCAACATCAGCTGTCACAGCTCCTGAGTCATCCAACCTCTGACTAGATGGTTCTTGTGTTGCAGTGACTGTGATCTGATCTTTTCTACTATCCACCACTGGTGCAATAGTATCTTCTGTTGATTGCATTCCTCTATCTACTTCCTCCAGTTGTTCACCTTGAGCTGAAGCATCTTCAATAATGACATCCTTGTCAAATAAATATGCGTGAAGTGATTGAAGTGCAACATGCTTCGAGAATCCAAATTTCTTGACTAATTGTCTTCTGACAGATACATAGAAGTACATCTTCATTAAGTCAATTGTTAGTCACAGAGGCATGCCTGTATACATCTAATAACAAGCCTTATTGTTTGTAATGCTTTGCATTACTTACATGACCTCTTAACTGAGGGAACCTCTAGTTGTAGAGTTTCTATTTGTATTGTACTTGTAGTAGGCATCAAATCCTAGTTGTGTAACTGTACTTATAGAGTCTAGAATAATGCTTGAAAGAAGTTCCAAGGTTCATGCCTCAAGCAAGGAGTTAAAGACTGTCAAATAATCACAGTTGGGATTTGAAGAAAAGAAGAATTTGCCTAAGTACCAATTCGAGAAGTATATTTGTCTATTCGAGAAGTCAGGGATTTGATATCTTAAGACACTATTCGATATCTCTGTATATACTGTTCGATATCTCATTCGATATCTCAGAGATTCGATATGTCTATGTACTCTATTCGAGAACTCAGGAAGTCAACAAGTCAAAGTAGTATTCGAGTTCTCAAGGAGTCAACAAGTCAAAGTTCTATTCGATAACTCAAGGAATCCTGATGGAAAAGGGCTATTCGAGAAGTGGTTCGATATGTCAATATAACAGTGTTCGAGAACTCAGAGTTATCGATCAAGTCAATTCCAGTTCTCGAATCACTTATTTAGTCACTTCTCGAATACATTCTTGGAGACAAAATACTGAAGAAATTGTACAAGTCAGAAACCTGCAACAAGCCAATGTACTTTATGGACCACAATCTGTAACGTGCTCTGGAAAGCCTACAAGGAAGCTTGGAGAGATATAGAAGAGACAAGGAGCTAAAGAAGTGGATCTAAACAGGCTTTGCAAAGTCAAATCTGTAACCGTTTGGACATTGACTCAAAAAGGATAGACAGACTAGAAAGTAATTTTTTTAGCTACCTTATTTGCAGTAAGTAGGCTATATCCATGTTCTATAAGGACACAACCTCACTTCATAACTTAGTAACTTTGTGAGTCAATGTTTTTCATACACTAAGCTGTATCTCTCTGAGAAAAACGAAGCTGAGAATACTATCATTTGTATTCACAGATTGTAGCAACCTTTATCTAATAATACATTAGATTAAAGTGATATTGTGTTTTGTGTTATTCTTTATCCGCACCTTCAATCCTGCACACACAAACACTCTTGCTACATAGACTCGGAAAAGAAAAGTTCGAGAATCCATTCACCCCCCCTCTGTATTCTCTTATCGTATTCAATACTCAACAAGTGGTATCAGAGCGGGCTGTTTATTCAAAAACAGAAAAACGATCATGAGTTCGAATACACCAAAGACTACAGGAATGGTGAAGGTCCCTAAGTTTGACAAAGAGAATTTCAACCTCTGGAAGATAAAGATGATGCTGTTCATCAAAGCCTGTCATCCTTTGTATCATGATATTCTCAAGAATGGTCTTTTTGTTCCACAACAAGAGATACCAGAGAAGACTGTTGGAACCACAACTATCCCAAGATCTTTTGAGGCCAAGGATCCATCAAAATGGAACGAATCAGAAAGGGAGAAGGTTGCTCTTTACAGCCACCTCATGTTGCTTATCATTGATTCCATGGACATGTCAAAGTTTGCAAACATTGCATCATGTACATCTGCCAAAGAAATATGGGATCACATTGAGGTGTTGTGTGAAGGAACTGATGAGGTTAATGAAAACAAGAAACAGATACTGGTCACACAGTATGAAGCTTTCATGGTACAGCCCAAGGAAAGTATTACTGAGATGTTTGAGAGATTTCACAAGCTAGTTACAGAGTTGCAGATGAATGGCAAGGTTTACAGTACCAAGGAGGTAAACATGAAGTTTCTGCTATCCTCACCAAACCATCTAGAGCAAAGGGTCATTTCTCTAAGGGAAAGAGATTTGAACAAAGTTACATATGATGTGCTCTATGGAGTTTTAAAAACTCATGAGCTTGAGTTGCTTCAGAAAAGGGCTATCCAAGCCAATCAAGGAAGAATGGTAAACACATCATGTGCCTTGATTGTCAACAAATCTATTCAAGACCTAGAAGCATCTACAAGTCAGTTAAGGATAGAGGAGGTAGTAGAAGAAGAAGAAACTAAACCTGAAGTAAGTGAACCTGTTGAGGAGAAGGAGGAAGAAGAGTTTTACACTCTTGAAGAACTAGATGGGATGGAAAACACTTCATATGCTTTCATGGCCAGAAAATTTCCAAACATCAGATTCAAAAGGAATCAACCCTTCAAACCCAAAACCCAAAACCATTCATTCAACAAAAGCAAGGCAATTGTAAAACCAAACAAGAATAAGTTTAAAACCAGCCATGTGGATAGGTCATTTGTAAGGTGCTATAGATGCAATGACCTAGGGCATTTTGCCAGTGAATGCAAAAAGCCTAAAAAGAAGGATAGAGACTATCTTGAGCTTGAAGCTAAGTATGAGGCCCTTCTGAAAAAGCAGACACAAGGTAAGGCCTACATAGCTGAAGGGAAGTGCTGGGATGATTCTGACAGTGATGGAGAGGAGCAAGAATTCTGCAATTATGCCTTGATGGCCAATTCCAAGGATGACCCATCTCCATCTGATTCTCAGGTACCATCTCTCACTACTATAGATATGTCTGTTTCAGAGTATAAATGCATGATTGAACAACTATCTGTTGAAATGTTTAACATTCATACTAGTATGACTGCTGCTAATGAAGAGATTGCTAAACTGTCTACTAGAAATGAAATGTTAACCAAAAAGAATGAGGAACTTGAGCTAACTGCTATGCAAATAGAGAACCTTAAGAAAGAAGTTGAATATCTGCAGAATAAGGTTTTGTGTGCTAGTCAGGTTGAAAAGGCTCTTAGGGATGAATTAGCTGAAAATGAATTCAAACTAAAAACTTTCAAGAAATCATCTGGTCTAGTGAAATCCTACTGTGAGAAAATTGAAGCAAAACCCAAGGCTGCTATTGGACTTGATTATGACACTCTTAAACAGAGAAAAGGCTATGTTGTCATTGAAGATGACACAGTTGTTCATGAGGGAGTGCCTCACATTTTGAAAAAGACTGAAAATCCAATTTTTAAGGAACCAACATTTGAAATTGATGAGGATGCCTTACTCATCAAACAAATGTTGAATAATGAGGATGAGGCACAATCAAATGAACAACAAGCATCATCCAAGAGTGAGAGTGTCAGGTCAAAAGACAAGGAGCCAGTAGTTGATAGGCCAAGACCTAAGAAGTTTGTTAAGTTTGTTTCAGCTGGGAAGAGTGAATCAGAAAAGAAAGTGACTAAGAAGAAACAGAACAGAAATGGCAAGTTAGGGATTAACAAGGATAACAACTATGCTTATATGCCTAATGCCCCTAGGAAAACTTGTCAGAACTGTTTCAGTACCAATCATTTAACTCATGCATGCAAGAAACCTGTTGGTAGTGTGTCCAAACCTTTTTATGATTGTTCTGTGCCTCTAAGACATAGAGATGCACCATTTTGTGATAAATTTGACTGTATGCCATGCAATATGAATGTTATGACTAGTTGTTTCAATCTGAGAAGGAAATTCATTGATGGTTGTATCAGTCACAATTCTCACACACACTACACCAGGTCAAAGTCTTCGAGTCCTCCTAAAGCTAGGAAGGTACCTCTATCACCTAAGTCTGAAACCTCAGGTTCCAAGACTTCTAACAGTGACAAGAAGACTAATACCAAGAAAGTTGACAAGCATGTTGTTTATGATAAAACTGTTTCTAAGTCACATGGACCCAAACTTGTTTGGGTACCAAAGGAAAAGTAATACCTTTGTGTTTGCAGGGCAAAGAAAGTGAAAAGAAGGTCATGTGGATTTTGGACAGTGGGTGCTCAAATCATATGACTGGTGATATGGCCCTGCTATCACAGTATGAGGAAAAAGCTGGCCCAATGGTTGCTTTTGGAGATGACAGCATGGGTAACACATTGGGATATGGCAAGTTGAAAGTTGGTAATGTCATCATTGAAGATGTAGCACTAGTCAAGGGGCTCAAGCATAATCTGCTAAGTGTTGGTCAGTTTACTGATAGGGGATTCAAGGTGGATTTTGACAAAGATGAATGTTTGATCACCCACAAGAAGACTGGTGATTTTGCTCTATCTGGAGTAAGGAAGGGAAGCCTGTTTATAGCCAATATGGATTCTGCAAACAAGGACAAAATTTGTTGCTTTTACTCAAAAGCATCAAATGAAGATTGTTGGTTGTGGCACAAGAAACTATCACACCTGAACTTCAAAGCCATTAACTCTCTAGTCAAAAGAGAGTTAGTGAGAGGCATGCCCACACTTGAATTCTGTCAAGAAGGAGTGTGTGAGGCTTGTCAAAAAGGAAAGATGAAAAGATCAAGCCACAAGACAAAGACAGTGACATTTATAACCAAGCCCCTACAACTCATTCATATGGATTTGTTTGGGCCTGTCAATATTATGTCACTAGGAAGAAAGAAGTATGCCTTGGTGATGGTTGATGATTTTTCAAGGTATACATGGGTGGAATTTCTGGCATCAAAAGATGAGGCTCCACAAGTAATCATTGAGCATATAAAGAAAGTTGACAAGGAAGCAAAGGCCAACAATGCAAGTGTGATTGCACTGAGAAGTGATAATGGAACAGAGTTCAGAAATGTCAAACTTGAAGCATTCTGTAAAGAGAATGGCATTTCTCAGCAATTCTCAGCTCCAAGAACTCCACAACAAAATGGAGTTGTTGAGAGGAAGAATAGAACTCTAATTGAGGCTGCTAGAACAATGTTACTTGATGCAAAAATGCCTACATGTTTTTGGGCTGAGGCTGTGAGCACTGCATGCTATATCCAGAACAGAACCCTCATCAACAAAAACACTGGAAAGACACCTTATAACTTGATGACTGGAAAGAAGCCTACTCTAAAGTATGTTCATACTTTTGGAAGCAAATGCTTTGTATTGAAGGATAATTCTGAATATGTTGGAAAATTTGATGCAAAAGCATTTGAAGGAATTTTTCTTGGCTACTCTATGGAAAGAATTGCATACAAGGTTTATGTCATCAGTCAAAAGAAAGTTATGGAAAGCACAGATGTGACATTTGATGACAGCAAACTACCTGGACTAGAAGAAGCCAATGATGAAGATAAAGATCCATTGAAGTTTGATAATCTAGATGACTCTGATGAAGAGACTGAAACTGAAGTTGAAACTCGAGTTCAACAAACTCAAGTGAATGATGGTACAAGAGAAGAATTTGTGCCAATCAATAGTGAAGGAACAAGCATCCAAGACACACCTGTGAGTAGTTGCAACTTCACAGGGGGGAAATGAGAATGACCATGATGTGGATGATGAAGCAACATCAAGAATGAGAAATCAGGCTGAGCACTCAAGGAAATGGGATAGATCACACACTGCAGAGCAAATCATTGGAGATCCTAATGCAGGAGTAAGGACTAGGAGAGCAACTCAGAATGAGTGCCTCTATGGCTGTTTTCTATCACAAGTTGAGCCTAAGAAACTTGATGATGCTCTGTTGGATCCAGATTGGATTATTGCCATGCAAGAGGAGCTGAATCAATTTGAAAGGAACAAAGTATGGGAACTTGTGCCTGCACCAAAGAACAGAACCATTGTTGGAACAAAATGGGTTCTAAAGAATAAGATGGATGAAGATGGTGTAATTATAAGGAACAAAGCAAGGTTGGTTGCAAAAGGATACTCTCAACAGGAAGGCATTGATTATGATGAGACATTTGCTCCTGTTGCTAGATTGGAAGCCATCAGAATATTCTTGGCATTTGCTGCTCATTCAAACTTTAAAGTATATCAAATGGATGTCAAGAGTGCATTTCTGAATGGAGAGTTGGAAGAAGAAGGTTATGTGCAACAACCACCTGGTTTTGAGGATCCACACTTCCCAGAATTTGTCTACAGATTGCTTAAGGCATTGTATGGACTTAAGCAGGCTCCAAGAGCATGGTATGATACTTTATCACAATTTCTTCTTGAGAATCAATTCACTAGAGGCACACTGGACAAGACATTGTTTTACAAGAAGCATGGTGATGATCTTATCTTAGTTCAGATCTATGTAGATGATATCATTTTTGGTTCTACAAATGAGAAGCTGTGTGAGAAATTTTCTAAACTCATGCAGAGCAGATATGAGATGAGTATGATGGGAGAGTTGACATTCTTTCTTGGGTTGCAAGTCAGTCAAAGGAAGGATGGTATCTTTATCAGTCAGACCAAGTATATCAAGGATTTATTGAAGAAGTTTGACTTGGAAGATTGCTCACCTACAAAGACACCCATGGCCACTACCACTAAATTGGATGAAGTTGCTAAAGGCAAGAAGGTAGACATCTCAGTCTACAGAGGCATGGTTGGTTCTCTGCTCTATCTCACTGCAAGTAGGCCAGACATCATGTTTGCTACATGCTTGTGTGCAAGGTTTCAATCAAATACAAAAGAATCACATTTGATTGCTATAAAAAGGATCTTTAGATATCTGAAGGGCACTCCAAACTTGGGACTATGGTATCCTAAGGACACAGGGTTCAATCTGGTTGGTTATTCTGATGCTGATTATGCTGGATGCAGAGTGGATAGGAAAAGCACCTCAGGTAGCTGCCAGTTTCTTGGACAAAGGTTAGTCTCTTGGTATAGCAAGAAACAACAATCTGTGTCAACTTCTACAGCTGAGGCTGAATACATAGCTGCTGGAAGTTGCTGTGCTCAAGTGCTTTGGATTAGAAATCAACTTAGAGATTATGGACTTGTGTTGGAAAGAATTCCAATCATGTGTGACAACACAAGTGCAATCTCTATAGTTGCCAATCCTGTCAATCATTCTAGAACAAAGCACATTGACATCAGATATCATTTCATTAGAGAACATGCAACTAATGGAACCATTGAGTTGCACTATGTCTCTACAGATAAACAACTAGCTGACATATTCACTAAGCCACTAGATGAAGCCACCTTCACAAGGTTGGTTAGTGAGATTGGAATGCTGAATTCTTCAGATTCTGGCTAAGTGAATATATCATCTAGATTGTTGCAGCAGTAAACACTTACTTTATCTAAATTTTCAATATTTTTGGAGTAAGTGTTGGATGAAATATGATTTATAAATATTTCAAATATGTTGCATATGTTGGAAAATCATATTTTTGCTAACTTGAAATTTCTATGAAATTTTGAGAAAATCACTATTTAATTTGCTAGAATATTCTTCAATGAATATGGCTGGTCAATTTTAAAAGATAGTGAAAATCAATTTTTTTTTTGAGTAATGGGTATAGTTCGATAAGTCAAACTTCTCGAATGATTCACTATTCGACATCTCTAACAAGTCTCATTAGAGTACTCTTGAGTTCTCGAATAGAGTCTTTTAGAGTTCTCGAATAGAGATTTCCTTGACTTCTCGAATATAGTGTTTCAATTCTCGATTGACTGAGTTCTCGAATACTATATTTGAGTTCTCGAATCATTTGAAAAGGCTGAATTCTCGCTGAATTTTAACCGATTTTGGACTTTTGTCTAAAAGTTTAATTCACTCATAAAAACACATTTTATTTAATTTAGAAATATTTCTGAGTTAGATAACTGCCAGCTGTGAGTTACTATCTGCTTGAGTTATCGATTAAGCCTTTCTTGACTTCTCGAATAGTTGTTTTCTACTTCTCGAATGCCTGACTTGTCGATACAAAACATACTTCTAATCTACAATTCAAGTACTTCATACTTATACAATTCTACACCTATTCGATTCATTTCATTCGATTTCTCAAGCATCTACACTCTCTAAACCTCTGGAACCCTAACTACCAAAAGCCAAATTTCTTCTTCAACCTTCAATTCCTTTCTTCTTCTCCATACAAATGGCAACAGTAAAGTTCAACACCAATTTCATTGCTCTAACTAGTGATGTGGAAGCACCCAACGCCAATTTCAAGTGCTTTGTGAAATGGATGGCTGAGTCATACATCAAGGATGCACTCTCTGCCAACCCAACTCTATATCTGGATATCCTGGAACAGTTTTGGGGCACTGCTATTGTGGAGGTTGTAGCCCTGGAAAACGCAATCACTTCATATATCATCTACTGCAAGATTCAGAATCAGGAAATCACTATCACTACTGCAGACATGAATCAAGCACTGGGCCTACAACAAGAGTCATTTGACAGACTGGCCACGAATGCAGAGTTAGAGGAATTCTTTGAGTTCATCAACTACTCAGATGGGATCAATCTTGGCAAGCTGAACAGAAAGAATCTGAGAAAGGAGTGGAGCTATGTGTTTGCAACTCTTCTTCAAGTCTTCACTGCCAGGAAATCAAGCTTTGATCAAATCAGTGCACCTGTGCAGCAAATTGGCTATGCATTGGCCTATGGAAAGAAGATAGATGTTGGCCAAATCATCCTACAAGAACTATATGGGAGACTTGGTAAGAACACAACCAAGAGAGGTACTGATATTTTCTCCCCTCGCTTTATTCAATCTGTACTTAACTTTAAAAATGCTCAATTGATTGAATTGCCTGGGATAGATAAAAATAAAATAGGCTATCCTAAATCCATGACCAAACTCATTTTTGGTAATTTGGAGACTAGGAATGATGTGGATGTAAGACTTAACATAACTCCCCATATGGAGAGTTTGTTTAGAACTTACCCCCACAACATGCCAACATTTGATGCAAAATCTCAGTTAGCTAAGCCCAAGCAAGTAGAACAAAATGCTAACCCAGGGCTAGCTAACCAACCCTCTCAACCAAACACTCTACCAATTACTGAACCAACTGCATCATCCTCTCAAAAGGGTGATGTTAGTAAAAAGAAGAGAAATGAAGTAATGTCTGCACCCTTGAATATCTTATCTGAAGCAGCATTAGCTGTTGAACTAGGTCTAGAAAGTGAGGAACCAGAGTCACCCTTACTAAGGCCAAAGAAGAAGAAGAAAACTAAGACCACCTCTTCAGTCACACAAATGGCTGAAGTTGTAAAATCAGGGGCACACAGCTCACTAGATGTATCCTCTCAACAGGGTGCATCTATAGAATCAAGCATCCTCCCCAATGCACCTTCTTGTATTGAGTCAGCACATGGGAGTGATAAGGATGGCACTACACTGAGTGGAGAGCACATCACACTTGAAACTCCCTCTATCTCTCAGGGGGAGTTGCCAAAATCTACTCTAAAACACACTTCTCTTCCAGAATCTTCATCTCAAATTTCTTTGCAGCCTGCAACTCAAGCAATTGAGGAGCAAGGCATTGATCATCAAGAATTCTTTTCTCTTGATGAGCCAATGGACTCAAGTGACTTAGTGCATGACACTTTGCTCACCACCCAGGACCCACATTTAGATGGTGAGGAAATGCATGCTGGGGCATATCCTAATGACACCATCACAAACACAGAGGTTCCACTAGTTTTCACTAGAGACTCTGTGCCTGTGTCAACTGCTGGTGTAACTCATCCCACTTCTGTGGAGACACCAGTAGTAGAGTCAATCCATCCGGTTACAGAAGTTGCATCTATAACTGAGGAGTCTAGTTTACTTAGCTCTAGCTCTGACTTTATGTCACAATGGCTGAAGCCTGTGCACCATGACAGTGCTTCAGGATCAGGGTCTGTTCCACAATAATTGACGGTTGAAGCACTTCAAAGCTTAATTGTGGATCAGATTCCTGAGTTCACAAAGATTGCCCATCACCTCCTCACTGCCAACCTGCCAAATCCTGACTATGAAGCTATTCTCCTGTGCCATAAAGAGGATGTGGAGCAACAACAGACCAAAATTGTGGATGAGTCTGAGAGAGAAGGAAATATAGATGCCTGGCTTCAAGGAAAGTATGACATTCCTCTCTCAGAAGGCCTACAGTACCTCAGAGAAGAGTACATCACTTCACTAGGGTCCAATGCCAATTCTCTCACCCCTAGTGCTGTGTATGAAGCAGTCAATGACAGTTACAAGGGAATTCTCAAGGCTGCACACTACCTTGGCAAGGGTCTAAAGACAGAAGTCACAGAAGTGTGTACAGCCACAACCAAGGAGGTGCATGAGCTAAAAAGGGCTTTTGATTCCAAATTCCCTCAACTGGAAACTGTGGTCAAGGAAATTCTAGCCTGCAAGTCTAGCTATATCAAAATGGACAATGGCTTGGCCCTTCTCAAGGATGCTGTCACAGGGCTGGGGCATAAGTTTCAATCTCTGTCTGATCAAACCACAGACTCAAATGCCATGCTGAGAACACTGTTCAAGAATCAATATGGGGATAAGCTGGTAACTGAGGTCCCTGTTCATGACATGACCAAGTATGAAGTCCAGAGACTAAAGGATCAATCACTCTCTGGTTTCAGGGCACATGAGCTATTCACTAAAGTGGATACTCTTGAAAAGGAGGTGGCTACTCTCACTAAGTCCAATGCTCATCTACAGACAAGGTTGCACTTCTCAATGATCAGTTGGACACTCAGGCAACCACCACAGCTGATGTTCTTCTACATCAACAATCTATGTTGGCTGCTATGATGAAGCATATGGGTCTTCCCCTCCCTGAAGAATCTTCCACCCCAAAGGTCACTTCTAAAGCCTCTGTGCCTGACAACAAGCCTAAGGGGGAGAAGAGGACAAGGAATTCAAATACTAAGGGGGAGAAACCCAAGGAAAAAGGGATAAAGTTCAGAGAGGGTGATCACCAAAGGGCAAAAAAATCTCCAATTCATGTGCCAGGCAAAGGAAAAACAAAGGTTGATGAGCCTCCTACCTCACTGCCAGTTGTTACTCTACCAACTGTGCATGTCATTACTCCTGGTGGCCAGAAGCAGTCTATCACAACCACAGTGGTTGCAGGGAGTATGCCAGCTGACAAACCTCCATCATCCATATCTGAAAGTGCCAAGCCTATAGAAGTCAAAGTAATTACTGAGGCCAAGCTACAAGAAGTGGCTAACTCAAATGTTTATCATGATAAAGCCTTCTTGGAGTTTCTTAAAACCACAAGGGAACAGGCTGGTGACACTCAGTTCTATCTGAGGGAGTTGAAGGAGCAGATTGACTACATCACTGTCATCCCCAAGAAATTCAATAATCTATGGTTCAAGGATATAGTGATGATATCAAAATCAAAAAATATGGCATCTAACATACAAGACTCTACAAGCCCTAAAACACTCAGAGATAGATGCCATACTTGAGCTTATTGAGAAGAGAAATGAGAACAACAAAAGTCTGTTTGATGATTTGAGGAATGGCCAACCTTCAAGGCTGCCAGAAGTGATCAAGAAGCCATGGACAATCATCTATCAATCTGGCACCAAAATTGAAAACATCAAGCAATTGGTCATTCCCCATGATCTCACTTCTCGAAATCACAGACTGGTTATTGCTATCATTGATCAACTACAGAAAAAGGTTGGAACCAGAAATGCTGAAGAAATTGAAGCACTGCACATTCTCAGATCTTTTATAGCAACTGGTGAAACTCCAGAGAGGGCTCAACCTAGGAGAAATAAGGATGATGATTCTGAAGACAAAAGTGATGGGAGGAAGAGACATCACAGGAGAGATAAGGGTGATGAAGATGAAAAGAAGAAGAAGGATGACAAGAATAAGAAAGATGGTGATGACCAAGGAAGAGTCTATGAGAGGAAAATTGGAAAACAGTAAGCCATGAACATTACTAATGATACTCCTACCACAACACAAGTCTCAATGTCTAGGGTGGATGTCACTAGTAATGATTCATCAAAATCTACATCTCTGGCCTCTGCAAGTGTTTTACTACCTTAAGAAGAGAAAGGGATTCAAGTCAAGAAACCATATGTATGTTTCAAAAAGCAAACTGCTAATGGAACATTACTATGGTCAGCCAACAAAGGTCAGAAGCTTCTGCCAAACAATCAAGTGAAAAAGTTTAAACTCAAGCATGCTGCTAGGAGAGTAAAGCCATCCAGGTCAAGGGCCCTAACAATATATCCAGGCTTAAAACTCCAACCATTAGATGAAGACTTTGATGAAGACCAATTGCAATATCTAAGAGCTCAAAGAATCTACTATGCTGCCATTATGGATAACTGCCTTGAGATTAAATATACTGATGGAAGGGAGAAGAAATTCAAACAAGGACGGTGTCAAAATTGGGGCAAGCTATATGAAATAGAAAGAATCATTGCATTATTGGATTCTGAAGACAAAGTGGAGAAAATATGGAAGCTGGAGTTGATTGATTTTGTAAAAATGAAGAGAGATTATGCTGAGAAGATAAGAAAGGGGTGCTTTGAGAAATGGCTAGAAAGGGAGAAGGAGATTGATAGGCTGGAAGTTGAAGCAGATAAGCTAAGGGCCAAGGGATTGTGTAGAGTTCAGTTTGATCCCTATATGGTGAAGTACAGGAGGAGAAATGGAGACAATGTCAATATCAGAATGAATCTACTCAATCACTATCCTGCTAACATTCTGAAACCAGTACTTGAAGATTTCAAAGACTCCATCATGCTTGAAGAATTGGATGCTCTTGCAGAGATCATAAAGGCCATGGATGATAATGCAAGAAAGGAGAAAGAAAGAAAACAGAAAGCATATGATGATCTACAAGCCAAAGCAATGAAGATGGAATCAAATGAGAATGGCTAGTATTCATCATACTGTAAGATTATTCATCTTGTAACTTCATTCATGTGCTCAATCAATCTACATACCTGTACTTTTAAAGTTTTATCTTTATGTATGTTAGGCTTGTTATCAAACATGAAATTGTGACTAAGGGTCTCACTCACAATTTGGGGGAGATTGTTAGTCACAGAGGCATGCCTGTATACATCTAATAACAAGCCTAATTGTTTGTAATGCTTTGCATTACTTACATGACCTCTTAACTGAGGGAACCTCTAGTTGTAGAGTTTCTATTTGTATTGTACTTGTAGTAGGCATCAAATCCTAGTTGTGTAACTGTACTTATAGAGTCTAGAATAATGCTTGAAAGAAGTTCCAAGGTTCATGCCTCAAGCAAGGAGTTAAAGACTGTTAAATAATCACAGTTGGGATTTGAAGAAAAGAAGAATTTGCCTAAGTACCAATTCGAGAAATATATTTGTCTATTCGAGAAGTCCAGCATTCGAGAAGTCAGGGATTCGATATCTCAAGACACTATTCGATATCTCTGTATATACTATTCGATATCTCATTCGATATCTCAGAGATTCGATATGTCTATGTACTCTATTCGAGAACTCAGGAAGTCAACAAGTCAAAGTAGTATTCGAGTTCTCAAGGAGTCAACAAGTCAAAGTTCCATTCGATATCTCAAGGACTCAGAAAGCTATTCGATATCTCGAGGATTCGATAAGTCAAATGTTCTATTCGATAACTCAAGGAATCCTGATGGAAAAGGGCTATTCGAGAAGTGGTTCGATATGTCAATATAACAGTGTTCAAGAACTCAGAGTTATCGATCAAGTCAATTCCAGTTCTCGAATCACTTACTTAGTCACTTCTCGAATACATTCTTGGAGACAAAATACTGAAGAAATTGTACAAGTCAGAAACCTGCAACAAGCCAATGCACTTTATGGACCACAATCTGTAACGTGCTCTGGAAAGCCTACAAGGAAGCTTGGAGAGATATAGAAGAGACAAGGAGCTAAAGAAGTGGATCTAAACAGGCTTTGCAAAGTCAAATCTGTAACCGTTTGGACAATTACTCAAAAAGGATAGACAGACTAGAAAGTAATTTGTTTAGCTACCTTATTTGCAGTAAGTAGGCTGTATCCATGTTCTATAAGGACAAAGCCTCACTTCATAACTTAGTAACTTTGTGAGTCAAGTTTTTCATACACTAAGCTGAATCTCTCTGAGAAAAACGAAGCTGAGAATACTCTCATTTGTATTCACAGATTGTAGCAACCTTTATCTAATAATACATTAGATTAAAGTGATATTGTGTTTTGTGTTATTCTTTATCCGCACCTTCAATCCTGCACACACAAACACTCTTGCTACATAGACTCGGAAAAGAAAAGTTCGAGAATCCATTCACCCCCCCTCTGTATTCTCTTATCGTATTCAATACTCAACATCAAGTCTTTGATGTAGAAGTCCATATTCATCTGGAAATAAAAGTTTTGGTACTCTTTCAACCAGAAAATCTAGAACAGGCCTTGACAACTTCACTTTGAGAGAAATTAGTCCCATAGCCAGTCTGTATGATAATGTAGTTTCCCATGAAGAATCAATATCCAGATCTCTATAGTCATTTGCTGACTTGATTGTTGCTTTATTTGTAGAGACCTGCATGATATTAGTTGGACTAGACTCTGTGTGTGTAGGTGACAAATGAATCTTTCTCCTTGTTCTCCTAGTATAGTGAGCAAAAGATTTATCCTGAGAAGACTCAAGAGATGTAGACAGAGAAGAGATCTTGGGATGGGATCTTTTTTCAATAGACACAGTCTTTTGAGAGACAGTATCCAGTAACTGTTTTCCCTTTTTAAGTACTACAGTCTTTTGAGAAACTGCGGCCTGGCTGTGACTAGGTTCTTCATCTCTTTGTCCTAGCTTAGAAAGTCGAATTGCAGCCTTCAATTCTTCTCTCTCAGCAAGAGATATATTATCATCATCTTCACTAGAACTACCACTACTTGACATAACAAATCTTCTCTTCCTTACAACTGATGTCTTTTGAGAAACACCAGAGGTTGGTTTCTTTGAAACAATAGGTTGTGGATTAAAACTTTGTTCTTGAATTATTTCAGAGACTATAATGTTTTGGGCTACTTGGGTAGACACAGGTGGGTTCTCCTCCAAATGAGATTCCTGAGCCATTTCACCAAAAAAGAAAGAATAATTGTAGAGAGTAGGAAGATGAGTTTTAAGAATTACCTTAACATGATGTGGATAATGAATTGCAGGTATTTCATCTAGATTCTTTTCATTATCCTTCTTTGAAATGTCATAGAAAATTCTCTTTTGCTGTACATAAGAAGAAACACAATGTTCTCTACCAAATCTAGCTTCAACATCAGGAATAAAATGGTTAATAAACAATTGCATAAATCTATGATAATAAACCATTTTCCTGTTTTGATCTCTTAACCCAAGTTTAATACTCATCTGATTTAAGATAATGTGACCAATGTTAATCACTCTGTCATAAAGCAAACTAAAAGCAATATGTGAAGTAACAGAAGTAATTTGCTGAAAAGAACTACATTTACCAGTAAAACATTTTG
The DNA here is from genome assembly GCA_037693485.1 of Kitagawia praeruptora. NCBI lineage: Eukaryota > Viridiplantae > Streptophyta > Magnoliopsida > Apiales > Apiaceae > Kitagawia > Kitagawia praeruptora. The sequence continues at coordinate 85,323,538 of CM075347.1, read as the reverse complement.
CAATTTGATCAAAGAAGAAAGACCATTCTTTTCTAAGAAAAGATCTATTTAACTGGCTCATGTTATCTAAAGGTCCAGAATAACCTAACTCAGCTAACATAGTTCTAACATCATCATCAGATGGTACATTCTCATAATTCAAACTAACAGGTAAGTGAAGTACTGAATTAACAACAAATTCTGTAATATCAAAAGAATCTTGTCCTAAGTGTAGAATAATCTTACCTGATTGACTCTGAGTAGAATCAATTACCTCAGCATTCTCCCAAGCTTGTGTAACAGCTGCTTGATTAATCTGTGGAGATGCTGTCAATGCATAACTTAATGATCCATACGCCAGAAAGTCCATGATTGGATGAAAATCAGTTAACACTCCTTCCTTGTTGGTGATAGCTGCTACATGATTGTTCGTCATAAAATCAAAGTCACCAAACATGAAGGCTACTGACTTAGGTAATCTTCTTTGAGCTGCCATTTTTGATCTTAAAAGAACTTGAAAAATTCTTGAAATAGATTAGTGATTTTGAAAACTCGAGAGTGTTTTTGCTTTAGAGAATGTGAAATTAGAGAAAGCAATTACACGATTAGAGTTTCAAAACAAATATATTTCATAATTCTTTCAGACCACTATCCCACGTTGACACGTAGATTGACAGGTGTCAGTCCCTGAAAAGTGCGATTACCCACGATTTTTGGAAAATAAAATCCAAAATTGATTTTCATGAAATAAATCAGGGTATTATTAAGATAAAAATCAATACTGATCAACTTCCTTTTTTTGTTGTGGCCTCTCATCAAAATAATCACAAAATGCAATGTGATTCAAAAATAATAATTCTCAAATCCTGATGGTCACACTTGAAATCCTGATCAATATCATCCTGATTCCAGAGACTTAAATGGAGTTTCCACGCGGCAATTTTTTTTTTATCTGAAAAAGAAATAAACAATTAATCTGAACAAAATCAATTGGTTAGATATATTCGACATTTCTTGAAAATACAAGAAATACAGTCACACGCGATAATTTGCATCTGACTTCATTGATAGTTCCAAGTGACTGTTCAGCTTCTCACGTCTTTATATAAAAGAAACAGACGCCTTATGCCATTCTCCATAAACCTTTCAATTTCTTTTCTTCTCAACAATGATTTTCAAACCAAAACTCCATTCAAACCCATTCTTTAGGTTTTTCACAGTCGATGAACATCCTGTTTTTGATCATCTCTTTGAAGAGACGACTTTTCTCATCGAACTAGTCATGAATGGAGTAGTTTTAGATAATATCCAGAGGTTTCTCCTAGAACATCCATCTGTTGGATACAATCTTCCCCTAACCTCCTCAAAACTTGAGGATGAAGAATTTGGCCAAGAGTCTGAGGTTGATCTTGATGGAGATGCTATTCATTTAAGTTAGCTACTCTTATTCAAGTCGCCCAAACAAGGAATCCAAGAGTATACGAGGCTGTTCAAATCCCCTGATGGATTTCTTGATGATGCTCCTTGTCCTGTGTCTCAGAATCCATATCATTAGACAAGTACAGGATTATCAGTAGAATTTAGACAAAAAGATGTTGTATTTCATTTCCATGTATGTAATGCTTTCAATTAATGAAAATACAATTTCTTATTATCTACTTGTCTTTTGATTATTGAATGATGTATAAATTATCAGTATGCAAATATTAAAACTTGCTGGCATAGACTTAACACATCACAGAATTAGATTACTACACAAAGTAAACGTCAGGATCTGAAACAATTTTCACAATCCTGATATTGACACAATACTGATGACGCCAGCATCCTGATAACAATTCTAATCCTGATGATTATTAACAAGTCTATCATACTGAAATTTATCAAGGCAAAGTGTTATAGCTAAAGCATTTAACAATTAAATATAGATCCTGACAAGAATATCAAGTCTATAAGCTAAAAACAACATACCTTGCTACTTTTGCAGATGTTAAAGATCTAGAAATTTAACATTCCTAACTCACTTACTAATCTACTGAATGTAGTCTCATCAAGTGGTTTAGTTAGAATATCTGCAAGCTGTTTGTCAGTAGGAACAAAATGAAGTTCCACAGTACTATTCTCAAAATGTTCTCTAATAAAATGATACCTGACATCAATGTGCTTAGTCCTTGAATGTTGAACTGGATTTTCTGCAATTTTGATAGCACTAGTATTATCACAAAACATAGGAATATTACTAAGTGTCATACCATAATCCATCAACTGATTTCTTATCCAAAGGAGCTGTGCACAACAACTGCCTGCTGCTATGTACTCAGCTTCTGCAGTTGAGGTTGAGACAGATTGTTGCTTCTTGCTTGCCCAAGAAATCAATCTATTTCCCAAAAATTGACATGTACCTGTAGTGCTTTTCCTGTCTATCTTACACCCTGCATAATCAGAGTCTGAATAGCCAATTAGGAAAAAAATCAGATTCTCTAGGATACCATAAACCAAGATTTGGAGTTCCTTTGAGATATCTAAAAATTCTCTTCACAGCAATTAAATGAGATTCCTTAGGATCACTTTGGAATCTAGCACATAAACAGGTAGAAAACATTATATCTGGTTTACTTGCAGTTAGATATAACAATGAGCCTATCATGCCTCTATAACTAGTATTATCCACACTCTTTCCCTTAGGATTAGAGTCTAGTTTAGTGGCTCTTGCCATGGGTGTTTTTGCAACTGCACAGTCTTGAAAGTCAAACCTTCTTAAAAGATCTTTGATATACTTTGACTGATTAATGAAAATACCAGTCTCAGTCTGTTTGACCTGCAAGCCTAAGAAATAATTTAATTCATCCATCATGCTCATCTGATACTTAGACTGCATAAGCTTGCTAAACTTAGCACACAATTTTTCTTTAGTAGATCCAAATATATTATCATCAACATAAACTTGACCTAAAAGCAATTCACCTTTTATCTTTCTAAAGAATAGAGTTTTGTCAATTGTACCTCTTGTAAAGCCATTTTCAAGAAGGAATTTAGACAAAGTCTCATACCATGCTCTTGGTGCCTGCTTTAGTCCATAGAGTGCCTTGTCAAGTTTGTAGACATGATTTGGAAACTTTGGATCAACAAATCCAGGTGGCTGTTCCACATACACTTCCTCATCAAGATTGCCATTTAGAAAAGCACTCTTTACATCCATCTGGTATACCTTGAATTTTGAATGAGCTGCAAATGCAAGAAACATTCTGATTGCTTCCAATCTTGCTACAGGTGCAAAGGTCTCATCATAATCAATGCCTTCTTCTTGAGAATAACCCTTGGCCACCAGTCTTGCTTTGTTTCTTACAATCATACCAGATTCATCTAGCTTGTTTCTGAAAACCCATCTTGCACCAACAATAGATCTATCTTTAGGTCTTGGTACCACTTTCCAGACTTTGTTTCTCTCAAACTTGTTTAACTCCTCCTGCATTGCAATTACCCAATCAGGATCCTGTAAGGCTTCTTCAACCTTCTTAGGTTCATTCTTCGAGAGAAAGCAACTATACAAGCATTCATTTTGAATTGATCTTCTAGTTCGAACACCACTATTTGGATCACCAATAATCAAATCTTCAGTATGATCCTTTGTCCATTTTCTAACAAGTGGTAGATTGACTCTGATAGTCTCTCCCCCTAAGTTAGTGGTATCACTTGTAAAAGAATTCTCTCTACCTTCAATAACTCCCCTTTGATCAATAGAATCAATAGATTCCTTATTGCTACTAGTTATTGACCTTTCCTCAGTAGACTCTGAAAGATCAGTTCCTGATGGAGTAGACTCTGAATAGCTAGTCTGCTCCTGATGATCACTATGTCCTCCTTGATTTATTTGCTCCCCCTCAACAGTAGCATTCCTTTGAGAAGCAATAGAAATTCCTTCTGGAGAACCTTCATCATCACTGGAGAGTATCTCAGAATTCTTCAGATTTTCAAATTCCAATTTGTCATGGCTTTCATCAGTTTGCAGAATTCCAAATTTCTTGTTATCAAATGCAACATGAATTGATTCCATAACAATGTGAGTTCTGAGATTATAAACTTTGAAGGCCTTAGATGCTAAATATCCTAGAAAGATTGTTTCATCCGATTTGGCTTCAAATTTTCCAAGTTGTTCTGGATGAACTTTTAGGACATAGCATTTACATCCAAAGATGTAAAAGTATTTCACACTTGGTTTCTTTCCTTTGATCATCTCATAGGGAGTTTTTCCATGACTATTTACCAAGGTACAGTTTTGAGTGAAACATACAGTGTTAATAGCTTCTGCCCAAAAATAGGTTGGAAGTTTTGTATCTGCAAGCATGGTTCTTGCTGCCTCTATGAGAGTCCTGTTCTTTCTTTCCACTACACCATTCTGCTGAGGTGTACCAGGTGCAGAAAAATGTTGAGTGATTCCATTGTCTACACAAAAATCCTCCATTGTAGAATTCTTGAATTCTGTACCATTGTCACTCCTAAGTACTTTGACTTTGTACTCAGTGTTATTCTGAATATTCTTGACAAGTTCAATGATTTATTGAGGAGCTTCATCCTTCTTGTGTAGAAAGAACACCCATGTGAATCTTGTGAAATCATCCACTATCACTAGAGCAAATCTTTTCTTGCTGATAGACATAATGTTTACTGGACCAAACAGATCAAGATGTAGCATGTGAAATGGTTCAGTAATTGAATTTTCAGTCTTGCTCTTGAAAGTGGTTCTTCTTTGCTTTCCAAGCTGACATGCATCACAAAGTCCATCTCGCACATAATTTGCATGAGGTAGGCCTCTCACCAGATTGTGCTTAACAAGTTGATTAAGCTTCTTAAAATTGAGATGTGAGAGTTTCTTGTTCCAATTCCAGCTTTCATCACTTGTTGCTTTGCTGTAGAGACATCTAACAATTCCTTTAGATGTATCACTTAAGTTGGCTTCATATATGTTACCATGTCTTTGACCAGTTAGAATCCATTCTACATATTCAAGATTTTGCATCCTTCTCTGTCAAAGATTGATTTGTAACCTTTATAACCCAGTTGACTTATGCTTAAAAGAGTATGTTTTAAGCCTTCAACCAGTGCTACATATTCTATGATGACATTCCCCAAAACAATTGAGCCATATCCCAGAGTTTCTCCTTTGTTGCCATCTCCAAAGGATATTACTGGGCCAGCTTTCCTCTCAAACTTTGTAAGCAGGGACTTCTTTCCAGTCATATGTCTAGAGCATCCACTGTCCAAGATAATTGAATGCTTCTTTCCTGTGCCCTTAACAGAGGATGAAGAAGTTTTCTTTGGAGATCCAGGTTTGTCTGAAACATTCGCCATCAGTGCAATGTTGTCATAATCCAATTCATCTTCAGAATCACTGGAATCAGCCCAATCCTTCTGTGTGACCATAAGTGCATTACCCTTTCCTGAATTCCTAGGCTTCTTACACTCACTAGCAAAGTGTCCAAGCTCGCTGCAGTTAAAGCACTTGATCTTGGCCTTATCAAGCTTGACAATTGTACTTTTGCCTTTGTCACTCTTCTTCTCCTCCTTCTTTTGAAAAGGTCCTTTGCTAAATCTTTTCCTGTTGAATCTTCCTTTCTTGAAAGCTTTAGCAAACATAGCAAAGAGTTCCTGCATCTCAGATTCAGAATCATTGTTGTCAGAGTCCATATCAGTAGTTTCTGACTCAGAACTTTCTTTGCTTTTCTTCTTCCTTGAGTTCTTTACAGCAGTCTCATCATGCTGTTCCTCTGGAAGCTTCTTTAATTCAGATTGAGCAGTAAGTGCAACAATCTTCATCTTTCCTTCACTCCTGCTCTTCTTCTGCTGCTTGTCAAGTTCATAAGCTCTCAGTTTTCCATACACTGCCTCTAATGATATCTCATCCAGATCATTAGCTTCCTCAATCACAGATATCTTCTCATTGTAGAAATCAGGTAAAGCTTTCATGAACTTTGTATTCATATCCTCCAAGTCATAATATTTACCATGCATGGCCATCTCATTGATTAGTTTTGTAAACCTATCAAAGGTATCAGTAAGTGACTCACCAGACTTGGATTCAAAGTACTCATACTGTTGTATAAGTAGTGTCCTCATATTCTACCTGACAGGCTTAGTTCCTTCACAGTGAACCTTAAGATTGTCCCATATATCCTTAGCAATTTTACAAGAGAGAACATAGTTAGTGAGAACAGAATCAAGACTGATGAATAATATGTTTCTCACTTTAGCATCTTTAAGAACATTCTCCTTGTCCTTATCTGACCATTCAGATTTAGGCCTCTCTGCTGTATGTTCTGGAACAACTTGACCATCAACAGTTGCTTGTCCAACAACCTTCGTTGGGATAAAAGGTCCATCTCTGATTCTGTCAAGATAATCAGGATCTGTTGCTTCCAGATGATGCAACATCTTTACTTCCCATAGAGTATATTCGTTTCTCTTGAGCATAGGAATCTTGGTATTCCCATCCTTGTAACCAGACATGATTGCAGATCTTTATGATTATTCGAAATCAACCTGCTCTGATACCAATTGTTAACTCGAATAACTTGTAGAAGGGGGGGGGGTTGAATACAAGTTATATAATCGTGTCTGATTTTTGCTTGGTTATATTAACAAGAATAAACGAATGAATCAAACTCTATTTGTATTAATGAGATCAAATACAAACTCTACCAAAGGTGTACAAATACCTTTAGCAGCTGCTGACAAAATAAAATTCTCTCTGTTTGCACTCTCGTATACTTACGATTACAAACCTCACGAACGAACTCACTTTTACAATGATATAGAGAGAATATTTATAATGCTTCCTATCAACTAATTACAGAAAGATAATCTATACATGACAATGGTCTGCTGTCTAGTTGATAGTTTCCATCAATAGAAAATTCTTTCCTTCATAAAATCTCCTTGCTTGTTCCTCAAACAAAGATCCTGTTTTATAGCACTTGCCAGTTTCTGTAGCATCCATAATGACATCATCAGTAACACGACTGATATCAGGATTCCATCTTGCATCAGGATCTGATCATCCCATCAGTACTTGATCAGTAGTTGACTTGACATATCAGGATTCAATCTCAGTTCCTGACATGTAGTACTCGATGCACTGTTCATTCCTGACTAAACTTAATAGATAATTGTCTAACACATATTTCCTATATAAAGTGCTAAATCCTTTATAAATCAGGATATACAAGAAGTATAAGTAAAATTCTATTCTTAACATCACAACTCATGAATTATTCCTAACATAATGAAATGTCAAGGCATATTCGTCGATGACACAATTCCGTTAAACAACTACTCTCAACTAGAGTTATCACTATTGACCATATTAGGCCAAAAGATAGCATAGTGGATTCGATCATTAAAGGATTACGAAAGAATTAGTTGAGAAATCATCGAAAGGAATGAGACTAAAGCCCACAATAAAAGTCGATACAAAGGAAACCGAATCTTGTTGACTGGAGATCATAATATCTTGGTTCAATGGCACAACCTAATTGTAAAGACTTAGTGAGATCATTGTGGGGATTTTACTCCCGGGTCTAATCTTATGATGAAAAATAGTGATAAAATGCGAAAAAGGCTAAGCTATGCTTTTAATGATCCTTACATCGAATAGATAATACTTTTGTATTGTTCAACATATCACCTATGTGAGTGATGTGGGATCGCTTCAAGAAGGAATTGTGGGGATTAATTCTGGGAAAAAAAAAATCATAGAATCAGGCTAAAGTTCAGGTTCAATACAATCTTAACAGTGAGAACTGAAAAAATATATGGAAAGATTTCGGTGGGGGATGTATCATCATTTCACAATACATAAGGACAATTCAAAGACCACGCGACTACTGGAATTCTAGAAATGTAAATATGTCCTTACTGATTGTGTTAGTGCCCTAGAGACAATGTAGTTGTGCTTGTAGGAAAGACTATTTTGTTATAAGATGATTATGTTCTATGGATTATTCTACATTAATTTATTATGTCTTAATTTACTACGATATAAATGTTAGAGTAATAAATGTCCTTGGAATATAGAACACGTATTCTATATCTTTAAGTATGTGACTTAAAAAAGAGATTATATGAATAGTGTGTATATTCCTAGATATCCCTAATCAAGCATTATTAATATGGGACAGTTATAATGCATAAAGATTAGTATGTTTGTTGATGGATGACCACATCTCATTGGTCATAAGTATATTGATAATAAAGTCAAGAACATAGGTGCATGTAATCTTATACATGACACTGGATTAACCCACGGTGAGATTCTACATGTTGATAATGTCATTAGAATTACTCACAGTGATAATGGTGTAATGATTCTTAGACTTGAGATCATTATATTTCTATACGAGGATTAATATACTTTGACTATATTAAAAGTTACCTTTGACCGGGTGATGATAAAAGTGGACATCGAGTATATTATGAGTCGTATGAGAAATATGAATGATAGATAAAGGATTTAACCCTCCTATTATTAGGAGAGATATTATTGGCCTCTTGTTTGAGTGAGACTATGAAAATGCATGACCATGCTCAAATATTGATTTGTTTACTTGGGTAATAATGATGTATAACTAGATGCCGCTCATTGTTTATAATTTTATTATTGGATATTAAAATTATTGTCAACGTAATAATAACCTAAAGGGTTACACAATAAGAACGTTTAAAAGGAGTTTTAATTTAAATTAAATCATTAAATTCGAAATTGGTTATTAATTAATTGAGCTGATCTAAATTAATTATTAAAGAGAATTCGAATTTAATAATAAAACCAAATCAGAATGGGTTTGGAGAAGCCCAATTCGATTTAGGGTTTTAGCCCAATCTTTCTTCCTTATAAATATATTATGATGTATTGTTTAGGGACACACTTTTTGCAATTCGTTAAAACGTGTGAGAGGCTAGAGAGAGAGAGAGAGAGAGGCAGGTTCTTCGGCTAGTACCGGCTCCCTTGATCGTTGGACGATCGGATATTCGTGTGGACTACCTTAGCGACACAGATCTTGATGCAAGGGCTCGTGATTGCTTCTTTTATCTCCATCTGTTCATCAATTTGTTAGAGGCAGGTTCTTCGGCTAGTACCGGCTCCATTGATCGTTGGACGATCGGATGTTCGTGTGGACTACCTTAGCGACACAGATCCTGATGCAAGGGCTAGTGATTGCTTCTTTTATCTCCATATGTCATCAATTTGTTAAAGCTTCATTTTAAGGTAAACGTTCATAACTACGAATTAAACGTCTTGTTTTGCATGGATCCTGCGACTGGGTTTCGATTTTTTGTTTTAATTATTGTTTCCCGCTGCGTTCGTTGCCCGAAACCCTTCACTTACAAGGGGTAACGCCTACCTATCCTATGTTAGTTTCTACTGTGAGTTTCTATCTCCGTGTTAAAATATCATTTTACAAATTTCAATTTTATTTTTGTTATTTTTATTTTGTGACTTATTGCTTTGCGTTTGTAACCCCGACAATAATGTTGTATTAGTGATTTACTCGTTATGGTGCGTAAGTTACAAAATTCATTATTATGTAAGTTATAATATTTTATTCCTAGATAAGGAGACCTTGACTTCATTATTTTACATACAAAAACCCACAAGCATTTTCTTAGTATTCATCTTAGAGCTATAGGTTTTAGATTTGTGAGATAGTTGCGGTGTTCGTTTATTTCATCAAAGTTGGGTCTTCAAGTGTTTAAATTCACCTTTGTTCGTTATATCCTGGAAAATGAAAGCCAACATAACTTCAAGTACTACACGGAAGGGATTTATTTGTTTCAAGGATAGTATGGTTTTCACGTGTCTAGAATATTTTTCAATATTTATTATTGTTATCTTGATTTCATGCATAATCTGTCTTTATATTTCGTATGCATAACAATAACAAGACTTTGCAATATTACTGATCTTCATAGCTATCTCAACATCGAATATTTCTAAATTCTATACTTATCGATACAATGTCTTATTGAAAGTCTTCATAACTTTACTTTATAAAATACTTTTAATTTCTCAGAATTAAATTTTATTTTTGACAAAAATTATTATTTTTTGTCTATAAATTGTACTAAAATATAATGATCAGGATTAAGTACTTTTTTCATTTAAAAAAATTATCACCAAGTCAAAGGTCATGTAAAAATGTTCTCAAAAAATTAGATAATAAAATCTTAATATCTGAATAGAAAATACTTATAATTACTTCAAGGCATGACATTTGATTGCTTCTCGATATAGTGCATTATAGAGTTATCAATTATTGTCTATACCATCTCATTTCACTTTACAACTGTTATAGGGAGAATATTGTATAACAATATTTGGAGGTTTGCTGGAATCACGGAGCAAAATACGGATATTTTGCTATGAACACGAAGAACACGGAGGTGATTGGTGATTGTTTGTGGCTGCTCTTGTCTATTGAAATTCAGTGGTGAACTGTTTCTCATCCTTTACAAGATGCCTACTTACCCTATTTATATGGATCAAGCCATACGTAGCTCTCTTAGAGAAGAAGTTACCTAGACGGGCTAGGGTTTCTATGGGCTCAGCTTGGCCCAAATCCACTAGTCGTCTCCTTGGGTTGATATATTTTACTCATTTGACCTCGCTGGGCCTAGCTATGAGCCTTCATAAGAATATTCTTGGCCTCGTTGGACCCCTAGGACTCGTTGGACCTCTAGGCCTCGCTGGACCTCTAGGCCACCTCTAGGCCTCGCTGACTTCTAGGCCTCCTCTAGGCCTCGCTAGACCTCTAGGCCACCTCTAGGCCATCCTGACTTCTAGGCCTCCTCTAGGCCTCGTTAGACCTCTAGGCCACCTCTAGGCCTCGCTGGACCTCTAGGCCGGGGTAGTGTGAGACCCCTTGTAGGCCTAGCATGAGACCCCTTGGGTGATAGTGTCTTCAAGAGATTTATGAGATAGAAGTGAGGCGATCCTTAATCGGCCTCATGCCTTGTTTATCCTTCTTCAATACTTGGGCCCATTGAGAGATATTTGAGCCCATTTAGGATCTATGCCGAGATTCGGGCATAAAAACTACCCCCCGATTCCATATTGCCATTATGAATGTGATGTGGAATCAAGTAAAGTGGTGTCTTCCAATTGTGTCTTCAAGTCTTTTTTTGAAATATGATGAGAGGACTCTTCTCGAGCTTGCTCCTTGCTAAAAAATATTTTGAATATTCTGGAGCCTCCTCACTTCGTATAATTTTTTTTTATTGTGCCACGACCTCTTTTCGTAACCTTCTACTTCCCCAAAGAATTCATACATGCATGAGCTCCGTAAGTCATGTTGCCTTGTACTGTAGTTTTTTTTTAAAGTCAAGCTGGGCCGCACCAATTGTCTTCACTTTGTGGCGTTTCTACATGCCATACTGTAATTGCCTAGACTTGAACCACCTCGTAATCCCCGCATGTTGTTAGGGTCTTCACCCTTTATTCAGTTTGCTCTTTGGCCTGTTCGCACACCTTTTTTTTTATTCTTGTTTTTCCATTTTTTTTCTCCTCGCTTTTGTAGTATGTAAAGGCCTCTATTCTTTTCTTTTTGCAATAATTCTAGCAAGGCATCACCATGTTGACACTTTATTCACACGAACTTGGTGCATTTGTCTTACATTTTTTTTTACCACCTGCGGGCCATGTTAGCAATTTTCCATCCAATTTTCACGTACATGCCATTCTTGGATTTTCTAGTGGTCCCACAATTGCAATACTACTTTTTTATTTACTTCTTCAACATTGCAACCATCCTCCTCGCCTCTGCATTATTTTTCTTTCAAAATAACCCCTATTTTGAATATATACGAGCCCAGTTGCCTCTTTTGAATATATCCTGCCATTTAATAATCTCAATGCCTTAAAATCAAATGCTTCTTTTTCCACTTTCTTTTGAAGTCACGAGGGCCCATAGAAATTTCCTTGCATCTTGTTTTTATAACCACGCCCAAGTTACTTTGATTGTGTAAATAATTCATGAGCCAAGCTCGTACATGTACCTTGTCTTTGTGGCATGTTAATTTTTTTTATACCGTCACATGACCGCCACATGACCCATGTGCTTGACCTCTTCTTCAATAAAACCAACGTAAATTATCTTTTTCCACCTTGTTGTACCCGCCTCGTTGCTATTTCTTTTATTTGTTTTCACCATGTAGTCATAACTTGAACTTCGCGTACTTTACTTTCTTTATTTGACCCACGGGCCCTGCTACTAATTTCCTTCAAAGTTCAAATTGACTTCGCAGCTTTTCCTCCCTATATTTGCAGAGCTCGTACATGCCATCCTTCATTAATTTTCTGGATTTGAAATATAAACACCTCGTGGTCTTAGCAAGCTACTAGTGTCTCCACCATTTATCCAGTTTGCTCAGCAGAAAAAAGAACTGGCTCGCGGTTTCTGATCATTGTATCAAGTAGCTGTACATATATGTATATTTTTGAAATCCAAGTGGATCTCATATGCTTCGATATTCATTCCTTGCATCCACTCCGCATAATATGCAGACTCCCTTCGCTTTAACTCCTTTTTCTTTTGCTTTGTTCTTGTTTCCCGCCTATCATGCGACCAAAGAGCCGTTACACATGTAAGGATGTTGAGATCGCATGCCACCTTATTTTTGCTCGTGCACCTTCTTTGACTATTAGTCCTCGTAATTTTTAATAAATTGGCATCTCATTGCTCCCAAACAATTACTCCTTGCCCGTAAAGCTGATAAAAATAAATATATGGGACTCCACGAATAATAACCTGATGCCAAAGTGCGGGACCTGCTGTAAATTGCCATATAGCTTGACTATGTAGCCTTGTACACAACAGCTTTGATTAGTAGAACTCCTTTTTAATTTAGAAACTATAGATAGATGCCTCTTATGTGAATCACTTCGCTCTTTCCTTTACATCCCGGCTCGTTGGTATTTTTTTATTATCCTCGCATGCCAAGCCAGAAACGATCCGTAGATAAAATATTATAATCATCTCGCACCTGTACTGCATCAGCAACTTCGTTTGTGGATATGAGATTAAGTCATGCCACAGTTTTCTTCCCTCTTAGCCTCGTAGCATGTGTACACGCCATAATTTAATTCTGGATTTGAAACACCAGCTTGTGTGCCTTATTACATTACTTTAACATGCAGGTCCCTTCATGAATGTTGTAACCATAATTCTATGGATTTTTTTAATGCAGAAAGCCCCACTACTGTTTAATTTGACCTCACATTGATTGCGGACCGTGGCATTACCGAAGACGAACATTGGCTTGTTTTAAGAACCGGTCCACTCACAAGTTTGCATTTGTCTTCGCAAATGACTTCTCTTAATTCGCATAGCCTCCTTTCTATATCATTCCTTTAATGATATTTTTTTTATTATTTTTTTCCTCGCTGCACCGTACAGCTGTTCATTCGCCTCGCATAACAAACTCCATCTTGCTATCTTTTGTTTTTTTGTTGATCTCCTCGCATGTGGGAATTCTCCATAACTCGAGCTGGCCAGATCGATCAAGTGGCCTGTAATTTTGCTTCGCACGCGAGCTGAAATGAATAGCAGCATCCCTTTTTTTCCTGTGAAGAGATACCTCATACCTCTGTACTTCACTTCACATTGACCACATTCAATATACATTTGAGAATCCATGCACACACGAGCTTGAAGTGGCATGATTTTTTTTCCTTTTATATAACAGGTCCCTCATGTATTAGTGGAATTCTTTTTACGGGCCCTGCTAATATTAGTAATTGAACAGCGTGAATTTCAAGCGCCTGTGATGTCTTCCACTTGAAAAAGAAAAGCCACATGGCATGTTCCCCCACATGGTAATGTCCTCATGTGAGTCTTGGTTTAAAATTTATTTTTAATTCCACGCGAATCCCACTACCATTCCTCCTTCCTGTTGATAGCTTTGTATTTGTAGAATTTTTTCCAAGTGCTTTAGGATAGTTGATTGAGCTCGTCATCACCAATGGGGCCGAGTGGCCTCGCATCTGTAGAGATATTTGGTTTGCGGCATCGCAATGCTAGGTGCTAACCTCGCAATGCTAGGTGCTCGCCTTGTCTTGCAAATTTTTCAAATGTCCCACTAGAAGAAGTGTTTATGTAATGCCACTACCCCCCGAGTCCTCATTATCATTGTAGATATGATGAGGAATCAAAAGTGCTTCAACAACCTTCTTGTATTATTTGAAGTTGACCCCATTTATAATGAAGAGAATTAGGTGTGGTCCCGCTATAAGCATACTTGCCAAAGGCACTTGGCCTCATCAACGGTATCCGGGAGCACTTGGCCTCATCACGCCATCCAGGGACACTTGGCCTCATCATGCTATCCCAGGGCACTTGGTTTCTTCAGTGTCATAACAAGAATGTAGATATTGAGGTCCTGAGCTTATTTTGATTTTCAAATACTTTGGCTTCTCTTCCTTCATCTCTAGTACGAGCGCGAGGCCAATGATGAGAGCCTCGTACTCAACCTCGTTATTTATTGCTTGCTCTTCCCAGTGTCTCGAGGTAGTCGAGGACCTCCTTATTGTCGGCAAGGGTCCGGGGCGTCCCCCCTTACCTCAAGGATCGGGGGCGTCCCCCCTCTCCTCGACGTATAGGTAATTCACCAAGAAGAAGCATCTCATGTAGAGGCATCTCACATAGAGGCATCTCACGTATAGGCATCTCACAATCTCGACATCCACACCATATAGGGGCCTCATTGGCTACATCATATAGGGGCCTCACGATCCCGATCCCGAGATGGGGGTCTATTGTCGTGACGATGGGACCGCTCACGATCTCGACGAGGAGATGGGGGTCTGTCGTCACGATGATAGGACCGCTCACGATCTCGATCAGTAGATGGGGTCACTTAGAACCTTGATCCTTGCCTTGGCCTCGCACCTAGTGACGTCGCTTATCCTTCTCGAACCCGGCCTTGCTACGCTAGGTATGGCCTCTCAGCGCTAGGTGTGGCTTCGCAGCGCTAGGTGAGGCCTCGCTCCTAGGGGTCGCATTTGGGTGTCATATGCTACCCCGGGGTCACCCCGTTGTTGTGCCCTCCGTTCATCTACTTGTTCGAATTAGTCATCTTTCTCCCAATATGATGAATGCCCCTCCTTCTAGCGCCAAATGTTATAGGGAGAATATTGTATAACAATATTTTGAGGTTTGCTGGAATCACGGAGCAAAATACGGATATTTTGCTATGAACATGAAGAACACGGAGGTGATTGGTGATTGTTTGTGGCTGCTCTTGTCTATTGAAATTCAGTGGTGAACTATTTTTCATCCTTTACAAGATGCCTACGTACCCTATTTATAGGGATCAAGCCATACGTAGTTCTCTTAGAGAAGAAGTTATCTAGACGGGCTAGGGTTTCTATGGGCTCGGCTTGGCCCAAATCCACTAGTCGTCTCCTTGGGTTGATATATTTTACTCATTTGACCTCGCTGGGCCTAGCTATGAGCCTTCATAAGAATATTCTAGGCCTCGTTGGACCCCTAGGCCTCGTTGGACCTCTAGGCCTCGCTGGACCTCTAGGCCACCTCTAGGCCTCGCTGACTTCTAGGCCTCCTCTAGGTCTCGCTAGACCTCTAGGCCACCTCTAGGCCTTCCTGACTTCTAGGCCTCCTCTAGGTCTCGCTAGACCTCTAGGCCACCTCTAGGCCTCGCTGGACCTCTAGGCCGGGCTAGCGTGAGACCCCTTGTAGGCCTAGCGTGAGACCCCTTGGGTGATAGTGTTTTCAAGAGATTTATGAGATAGAAGTGAGGCGATCCTTAATCGGCCTCATGCCTTGTTTATCCTTCTTCAATACTTGGGCCCATTGAGAGATATTTGAGCCCATTTAGGACCTATGCCGAGATTCGGGCATAACAACTACCCCCCGATTCCATATTGCCATTATGAATGCGATGTAGAATCAAGTAAAGTGGTGTCTTCCAATTGTGTCTTCAAGTCTTTTTTTGAAATATGATGAGAGGACTCTTCTCCGAGCTTGCTCCTTGCTAAAAAATATTTTGAAATATTTTGAATATTCTGGAGCCTCCTCACTTCGTATAATTTTTTTTATTGTGCCACGGCCTCTTTTCGTAACCTTGTACTTCCCCAAAGAATTCATACATGCATGAGCTCCGTAAGTCATGTTGCCTTGTACTGTAGTTTTTTTTTAAAGTCAAGCTGGGCCGTACCAATTGTCTTCACTTTGTGGCGTTTCTACATGCCATACTATAATTGCCTAGACTTGAACCACCTCGTAATCCCCGCATGCTGTTAGGGTCTTCACCCTTTATTCAGTTTGCTCTTTGGCCTGTTTGCATACTTTTTTTTTTATTCTTGTTTTTCCATTTTTTTTCTCCTCGCTTTTGTAGTATGTAAAGGCCTATATTCTTTTCCTTTTGCAACAATTCTAGCAAGGCATCACCATGTTGACACTTTATTCACACGAACTTGGTGCATTTGTCTTACATTTTTTTTTACCACCTGCGGGCCATGTTAGCAATTTTCCATCCAATTTTCACGTACATGCCATTCTTGGATTTTCTAGTGGTCCCACAATTGCAATACTACTTTTTTATTTACTTCTTCAACATTGCAACCATCCTCCTCGCCTCTGCATTATTTTTCTTTCAAAATAACCCCTATTTTGAATATATACGAGCCCAGTTGCCTCTTTTGAATATATCCTGCCATTTAATAATCTCAATGCCTTAAAATCAAATGCTTCTTTTTCCACTTTCTTTTGAATTCACGAGGGCCCATAGAAATTTCCTTGCATCTTGTTTTTATAACCACGCCCAAGTTACTTTGATTGTGTAAATAATTCATGTGCCAAGCTCGTACATGTACCTTGTCTTTGTGGCATGTTAATTTTTTTTATACCGTCACATGACCGCCACAAGACCCACGTGCTTGACCTCTTCTTCAATAAAACCAACGCAAATTAGCTTTTTCCACCTTGTTGTACCCGCCTCGTTGCTATTTCTTTTATTTGTTTTCACCATGTAGTCATAACTTGAACTTCACGTACTTTACTTTCTTTATTTGACTCACGGGCCCTGCTACTAATTTCCTTCAAAGTTCAAATTGACTTCGCAGCTTTTCCTCCCTATATTTGCAGAGCTCGTACATGCCATCCTTCATTAATTTTCTGGATTTGAAATATAAACACCTCGTGGTCTTAGCAAGCTACTGGTGTCTCCACCATTTATCCAGTTTGCTCAGCAGAAAAAAGAACTGGCCCGTGGTTTCTGATCATTGTATCAAGTAGCTGTACATATATGTATATTTTTGAAATCCAAGTGGATCTCATATGCTTCGATATTCATTCCTTGCATCCACTCCGCATAATATGCAGACTCCCTTCGCTTTAACTCCTTTTTCTTTTGCTTTGTTCTTTTTTTCCGCGTATCATGCGACCAAAGAGCCGTTACACATGTAAGGATGTTGAGATCGCATGCCACCTTATTTTTGCTCGTGCACCTTCTTTGACTATTAGTCCTCGTAATTTTTAATAAATTGGCATCTCATTGCTCCTAAACAATTACTCCTTGCCCGTAAAGCTGATAAAAATAAATATATGGGACTCCACGAATAATAACCTGATGCCAAAGTGCGGGACCTGCTGCAAATTGCCATATAGCTTGACTATGTAGCCTTGTACACAGCAGCTTTGATAAGTAGAACTCCTTTTTAATTTAGAAACTATAGATAGATGCCTCTTATGTGAATCACTTCGCTCTTTCCTTTACATCCCGGCTCGTTGGTATTTTTTTTATTATCCTCGCATGCCAAGCCAGAAACGATCCGTAGATAAAATATTATAATCACCTCGCACCTGTACTGCATCAGCAACTTCGTTTGTGGATATGAGATTAAGTCATGCCACAATTTTCTTCCCTCTTAGCCTCGTAGCATGTGTACACGCCATAATTTAATTCTGGATTTGAAACACCAGCTTGTGTGCCTTATTACATTACTTCAACATGCAGGTCCCTTCATGAATGTTGTAACCATCATTCTATGGATTTTTTTAATGCAGAAAGCCCCACTGCTATTTAATTTGACCTCACATTGATTGCGGACCGTGGCATTACCGAAGACGAACATTGGCTTGTTTTAAGAACCACTCATCCAGTTACTTAAAATATTTATCAAACAATCTGGATGCTGGAAAAACCACTCATCCAGTTCAAATAGTATCATTCAGTGATAAACAAATGAGGCCTAAGTATCTAAATTTTGTATGGTGGAGAACGAATTTAAAATTTAGAAGGTCAATTTATTAAGGTTGGAACATGATTTATTGTATCATAATGAGGTTTAAACTCTTCGTGACATATCTACTTGGTGCTTGTTTGGTTGCATATAGGAATTAATTTCCTATGGGAACTATTAGTTACTTGGTATTTAAAATTCATAGGATGTGAGAAAAATTGTTTGGTTGTTGATGTGGGTATTTAAATTCATAGGAATTTCAAATAACCAAGGATGTGGTGGGTAAACAACTTCCCACATATCATAGGTATTCAAAATTCCAAGCAAGTTACATTTTCCTTATTTTATTCAACCAAACAACTTTGCTAAATATCACTTCCTAGGAAATTGAAATACCTGGGTATTGAACAGGTAACCAAACGACCTCCAACTAGTTATATTTGGTCCAAAAAATGTTTTTGGTATAAGGCTCATGGTTAAGATATTTGTAAACGGCAATGAATTAGCTAATTTTTTTTAAATGATTATGATATAGCGTATAAAAAATGTTAAAGTATAAATATATACAAGGAAAACACATCTTTCATTTTCATTTGGCCAACAAAAATAATGTTCTTTTACGCTGTGTTCCAGAGATTTTTTTGGTAAAGAAGAGAAAAGAAGAGAAGAGAAGGTGAAAGAAGAGAAATAAAAAAAATAATCTTTCATGTGTTAAGTTTTTGTGAAAAGAAGAGAAAATTTTGAAAAAATGATATGGAGGGAAATTTTAAAGGTAAATTAGAGCTTCTCTCCAAATCATTTCATTTTTGGAAAGAAGATTTTGGAGAGAAAGTTGTTAGAATTTTCTTTCCGGATTCATTCTCTTCTTTTCTGAAAAAACTCGGGAGCACAACTTGGAAAGAAAATTTTTAAAATTTCTCTCCTCTTTTTTTTTTCTCTTCTCTTGTTAATCTAACTCGGGAGCACAACCTTAATTTGTTCTTTATTTATATTTTATTTATATTTCAACTACATTAGGATCAAAAGTTGAATTCAAGTATTGAAAAAATTGGAATGAATGAATTTTTTTATTAATAAAATAAGTTAAAAGCCACCTATAGGCTTTTAAAAGTGAGGAAGGAAAATGAATTCTTAAATTTTTAAAGAATTTTTAAGAATCATTGGAATTTTAATTTTTAATATCCTTTTTATATTTTTACTTAAAAACTCTTTTTTTTTTCACAAATTTTTACTTAAGAATTCCTCGAAAATGCTCTAAACAACTAAAAATAAGTAAATCTATACTATTATATAAATTCCGGAATATTAAAAGTTTTGGTACCTGTTTTTTGGTACCAGTTTTTTGGTACTTCGTGAATTTACTTATTTACCCTTTAATAAAAAGAAAAATAAATATATGATATTTATACTTTTAAAACACCTATAATAAATAAAAACATAATATAATTAATGGTAAGTAGTCGCTTGCCTTTTTTCACATTTACTTTTAATTGAAGATATTACCTTTTTATAAACACCTAAAAACATCAATGTATTTTCCAATCATTAATATTTCCTTTCGAATTAAAACACGTTACCTTTTTAATTTAAAACTAATATTCATTAATATTTTACTATTATATAAATTCCGGAACATTAAAAGTTTTGGTACTTCGTGAATTTACTCATTTACCCTTTATTAAAAAGAAAAATAAATATATGATATTTATACTTTTAAAACACCTATAATAAATAATAACATAATATAATTAATGGTAAGTAGTCGCTTGCCTTTTTTCACATTTACTTTTAATTGAAGATATTACCTTTTTATAAACACCTAAAAACATCAATGTATTTTCCAATCATTAATATTTCCTTTCGAATTAAAACACGTTACCTTTTTGATTTAAAACTGATCTTCATTAATATTTTACTATTGTATAAATTCCGAAACATTAAATGTTTTGGTACCTGTTTTTTGGTACCAGTTTTTTGGTACTTCGTGAATTTACTTATTTACCCTTTATTAAATATATATATATATATATATATATATATATATGTATGATATTTATACTTTTAAAACACTTAAAATTAATACCTTATATATAATAAGCATAAATGAGATCTTATCAAAAATTTTGGTCGTCGTCGCTGTACTACCAAAAGCATATGATCCGTTGGATTAAAAAATTGGATTAAAAATCATCTGTTGGATTATAAATTATATCCTTATATATTTATTTATAATTTTCACTTTGTTAATTTACTATAATACCCTTTATTCATCGATTTGTTTTTTTCCTTTATCAATAGAACTAAATTTAATTTAAAAATATCTTTATAAGAGGGATCTTATCCAAATTTTTGGTCTTGTCGCTGTACTACCAAAATTATATGATTCGTTGGATTGAAACTAGACGATCAAGATTAATTAGATCACATAAAAAAGAAATTATAATTAAAAAGGATATAATTTAAAAAAATTGTATTAAAAAGATATTTGTATTAAAAAGATATCTATTATCTATCTATTATATATATAATAGGCCAACACAAGATAAAAATAGTGAGATTTTTTAATGTATTGTAATTACCAATTTATCCCTCTATTCTCAAATTTTTGAAAAAATTGTGGTAGGTGGGGATTGAACTTGGGTCTTCAAGTTATTTAACAAATCTTTCTACCACTACACCACTCAATCACATTTGTTTTAAATCATACACATTATAGATGTATGTGTGTATTGTGCGACTTTTTAATGTAGTATGATTACTAATTTATCCGTCTATTCTCAATTTTTTGAAAAAGTTGTGGTTGGTGGGAATAGAACTTGGATCCTCGAGTTAATTAACAAATCTTTTTACCACTACACCACTCAATCACATGTGTTTTAAATCATACACATAAAAGATGTATGTGTGTGTTGTTTTAGTGAAAAATTTTTCTAATATTATAATATTGCGACATGTTAATAATTTTTTGTCATGTTGCGTTTACATTTATTGATTTGAACTATAACATATTAAATTAAATTATAAATTATTGATACATAATATATGGTTTGATAATATTATAAAATTGTAATAACAATAATAATCAACGTAATAATAATAAAAAATTACTATATAATTATTTCTTTAAACAACCTAAGCACTCATCTATAAGTGTTTTCAATAATACACATGATATCTCTATGTATACCGTTTAAGCGGGACAATATTTGGTTTTATATAAAGAAACAATATGAAATGCATAATGTATTTTTTATGAAAAATATTACATATATGATCAAGTCAATAACTAAAGTACTTTATTACTGATTTGAAAGCACTAATTTACTCCTAAGTTCCTATTAATATATAGAAGTATTATTTTTAATGATAATCGAACGTGGATCACCGAGTTAAATTGTGCATCTTCATACCATTAGATCACATATTCACATGTATTTTAAATTATACACACAATATGTATGTGTGTGATATTGATGAAATGTTATTAATTAAATATTACTCCATTTTAAATGAGTTTTGGACTATTTAATGATTATCATTTATCGATAAAATAATTACGTAAAATACACAATTGGGTTATAAATCGATATTATAATTAATATGATGGATATTATCTAACAATATATTATAGTAAAAAATATTGAGGTGTTAACGTAAAATGAAATTTTTATACTACTAAATCAGATACAATAATTTATTAGTCAAACTATTTGGGTCATAAAAATATTTGGCTTCATAAAGACGAATTCTACAAATAACACATTACCTTTTATATACAAATTAGTTAATGTTCAATTTAAAATATGACATTTTATGAGAAAAAAGGACCATATATTCTATATTATTTATGGAGGTAACTCAATGAAAGTCAGACGAAAATCGGAAGAGAAATAAAGGCAAAGAATTCTTAAAATGAAGAAATTAGAAGAAAACAAATAAAAGAGTTAGAAATATAGTTTTAAGAAGTAAAAGCGTAAGACCTGAGAAGTTTTAGAAGATTTACGAAGGTTTTTGATTGGAATTAGGCTGAATCCTACATTCTGAGAATGCAGCATCTTGAATACTATTAAGTTTCTACCTTGAATATTATTGGAGATCCAGCTAAATGGATGCATCATTTTTTAAGAAAGTTTAGGAATGTAGGTGCTCTGAAAAATCGTCTTAATTAATAATTAGACAACACCCATAAAACACTCAAATTATATTCTATGACCCACAACAAAATTAAAACCTGACATGATTGCTATCAATACTCATATTAGTTTTCAAAGTACAAATTTGAACATATTTAAGTAAATACACAATAACCACATAGGCCAGTAACAAGATGAAATCTATGAAAATCAATCACATGTTTCAAACGATAATGATCATGAATAATTTAATTAAAAAATACAATTTAAGCTAGCGACCCGTGCCTCGCACGGGTTTTTATGCTAGTTTATATAACGTCCGAACCAAGTACAACTACTAAATTTGTTGGTGCGCAGATTGTACGGTTCTTAAGTCAACCATACATTATATTTTAAGATCCAATTCATGATTGTTTTGTGCGACTCTATTTTATAACATATTAAAATAAAAAATTTATGCAAAAATTATAATTTAAAAAGAATATAATTAAAAAATATTGAATTAAAATTGAATTTTAAAAAGAGAATTAAAATATGAAAGGATATAATTAAAAAATGTTGCATTAAAATTGAATTTTATTTATTTTTTATTAGTATTTTAAAAAAATTTATATTTACTATTTGAGCTTTATCTTGATATCTAAAAATCAAATTTGGATGATGATTTTAAAATCCATGTGAACCTCATAAAATTATCTTTAATTTAGTGATGATTTAATAATTATTATTCAAATGAAAATACTCAGAATTTTAAGAGAAAAATATAATTATGAATTTTTACATTAGTCCTATTAAATGTAGATATATATGATTTAAATAATTGACATATACATTTTCGTATTAGAATATAAATACACTTTTAATTTTATAACATATTAAAAATGGAGAAAAAGGACCCTGAGATTGATCTCAGTGAACTTTTCTTGAGATAGTTAAAAATATACTATAAATTTAACTGGGCCCGTAGGGCTAATTAAAAAATTGTGATTTTACAGAAATGTCCATCCTAAATTTACATACAATATTCTATTAAATATTTTTTATACTAGATCCAACAATTTTCATCTATTTGTTTTAAGAGTTTTGTCGTACAAAGAACCAGACTACCGATTATCAAAGTTTTAGACAAAATCCCTCTTACATTTATTATTAAAATTGTATTTGTTTGTTAGTAGAACTATTTTCAAGGGTATTTTGAAAATTAAAACGAATTATAAGTAGAATTCATAAATCAAATAGAATTTTCAGCCTAAAAAATTGTCAATTTCTTCTCTTCTTTATTTCTGCGTAGATTTAGTTAGAATTTTTTTTAAACCATCACTAAATTAAAGATTATTTGTGTAATTTCACGTGGACTGTAATCGTTCAAATCAAATTTTAAAAATTCAAGATAGAGCACAAATATCAAATCGAATGTGTAAAATCTTATATATATATATATATATATATATATATCAATTTTTTATAAACAATTTAAAATGTAAATTAATAAAATATAAAAATTAAGAAAATTAATATAATTATAGATATTAAAAAGGAGCCATGCGTTGCACGGGTTATAAGCTAGTATAAAATAAATTAACTTATTCTAAAAAATAAGTTGCCAAACCCCCATTATATAATGCAAGTAGAGATGCACAAAAGGCCCATCGGGCCGGGCTTTGATCGGGCTTTGAAAAGCCCGGGCTTTTTGGTCAAAGCCAGGCCCGGGCTTTGACTTTGACCGGGCGGGGCCGGGCCGGGCTTCTGTGAAAAATGTGAGCCCGTTTAGGCCCTCGAAGCGGGCCACGGTGGGCTTTTTTCTGGGCCTGAAGCGGGCCGGGCCGGATCGGGCTTTTTCCGGGATCAAATCGGATCGAGATTTTATGTTATATAAGAATGTTCTTTATGTAATAATGACAGACATGTGTTAAACAATCTATTTTGCCGATACAAATATTACATTTATCGATTTACTTTTTGATTTGATGATATATTAATTGATTACACGTGTACTTAACTTGTTTTCGTTCATGTATCGTAATATATGCATATAAATAATCTTATTATTAATAATGAATATGTAAATATATATGTACTTAAATTATTTTTATATTTGTAGGAAGTGTAAATACATAAATATTTATGTAAGTATACTAGAATAATCGAATTTTACCCGGGTTTTTTCGGGCCGAACCAGGCTTTTAATCGGGCTGGGCCGAAGACCGGGTTTTTTAAAAGACCGGGCTAAGACCGGGATTTTGCCGGGCCGGACTTTGCCCAAAAATATAGGGGCCGTTTAAGGCCATCGGGCCGGGCTTGACCGGGCCGGGCTTTGACGGGACCGGACCAAATTTTCGGGCTCGGGCTTTTTGTGCATGTCTAAATGCAGCAAACAAGACTTTGCATCCATCTCGTCTCTTCATATTCTTCTTGTTTTTTTTTTTCTTTTCAAAATGAAGAGTAATAAAATGGGGTGAATAATATTCATTTTTAAATCGGGTTTAGCCAAAATATATGTTTTTCTTTTCTTTTAATAATTTAATTAATTAATTGGGCACCTGTAGAAAAGCTCCCAAGATTCCCCGAAAACTATATTCTCCCCCCTCTTTTTCATTACTCAGTAACCCAAAAAACCCTCCATTTTGTATACACACCCAATTTATATATACATATATTTTTTGAAGCAGTAGAGTAACTCATTTTGGTCTTCTCAATGGCTCCTGCTGCTGCTACTGACCACCAGTTAACTGTAATCAAGGTACAAGTTTTTACTTGTTTTTGTTACTATTGACAATTTATAGTGAATACTAAGAATTTGGTTTTTGGGGTTATTGTGAATTAGGGCAAGAAAGTGTTAATGGTTGGTGCTGGTGGAATTGGATGTGAGCTTCTCAAGACTCTTGCTCTCTCTGGCTTCCAAGATATTCACATAGTCAGCTCTCCTCTCCCTCTCCCCCCCCCTCTCTCTCTCTCTCTCTCTCTCTCTCTCTCTCTCTCTCTCTCTCTCTCTCTCTCTCTCTCTCTCTCCCCCCCTCTCTCTCTCCCCCTCTCTCTTCCTCCTTCCCTCTCTCTCTCTCTCTCCCCCCTCCCTCCCTCCCTCCCTACCTACCTATATCTTTTATGAGTGTATATATTTGTATGTATGTATTCTTTGATTTTTGCTATTAGTTCAGTTGCATGCTTTCATTATTAGTTTCAGCAGTTGGGATTCCTGGGGTGCTTATTTCTTATTGAATTTGTGATTCCACTTGCTAAATCATGCTTCATACTTTACTTTGAAGAAGATCTCTAGACTCTACAAAACATTCCCACTTAGCGAGCTTCAGTAAAATACAAGTGCTGTACAGCATCCTTATTGAGGCCATGTGTGTAGCTTAGTACGGCTGATTTTTAGCATTTCTTATGAATATCTTGATGTATACAACCAAACACAAAGAATCTCAGATTATATGGTTGGAAGTCTAGTGAAATCGAGGTTCTTGGTGGGGACAATTATCTTGAATTGTGACTTAGTATAGACCAAAACAGGTTTTATAAAATTTCAAATTAATTAGCTTCTTTCTTTCGGTAATCCTAACTTGTTAAGATACTTTGTTACTAAAATTTGTAAATCACATCATCGTAAAATAAATTCTCTCTTAGTCCAAGGAAGATCTGAGAGATGAAAGCTCTGTGACGAGGTGAAGCCTGAAATATTACAAATGGACATTGATGAATCAGGATCATTGCTTTTCACTTAGACCACAAGCTTCATAACATGGAAAATTTATGCACATTATGTTTATTTGGTCACCTATGTTACTCCTTAGTGGCCAAAGCCAATAGCAAGGAAGGATTTGATATCTTAGAAGCAGATTCATTCAATGCTCAAAAGCCTGATATATGTAATATTTGATCTTCACGCTTGATTATTATTGTTAGCAAGTCAGCTAATGTAAAATATAAAATGTCAGCTCATGTGACATCTGACTGTAAGGTTCTCCCACTGTGCAAAACTTTGTACGGTTACGCTCCCTGAGCATAATTATATGTTGTTCTTGGTTCAACTTTTTTCCAGTTGGTACTGTGGTGAGCTCTATCATCAAATTAAATAACTGGAACGAACTTTGCTTAGAGTGTAGTTGTTAAAATGTTACTTTTTATATATATAAATGCAATATCATTTGATTGTTCTTTGTCTTGTTCGATCCTCTTTGGTCTTATCACCATATTTGATAAACAATATTTAACCTTATGATACTCTCATGTTGAGCTTCCAGAAATTATGTAATAAGTGTTGGTAGGTAGAATATTATGAACCTCTCAATAGCATATATTTTCACTCTTGTCATTGACCTCCACACTTTTCCCTAGTAAAGAAAATGATTTTCATAATTTAAATATAGACTAGCTTAAAACCCGTGCGATGCATGGATTTTTTTTATTTTTAAATAATTTTTTTTTCATTAATTTGAATTAATTTTTTTAAGACATGAATTTTGGGGGCTTAAAATTTTAAATTAGATGATTTGATAATAATTATATAAGTGTTGTCCGTGATATTTCTAGAAAAGGAGGGATTTTAGTTAGAAAATATAAAAAAGATGATAGGTTTTAGTTGAAAAAGGTAATCAGTTAATTATTAGTAATTATAAAATTATTATTTTATTTTATTAAATAGAATCGCCTGTGATATAATTGGAAAATAGAGATCAGTTAGCCCCTGTTTGGTTGGAGGAGAAGAGAGGGGAGGGGAAGGGAGGGGAGGGATATGAAACGTAAAATCATGTTTGGTTCAAAATTTGGAAGGGGATTGGAGTGGAGTGGAGTGGAGTGGAGGGGAGGGGAGGGGAGTTTTTGTTTAATTTTATCACCCTCCAATTTGGGGTTTTTTGGCGGGGAGGGGGAACATTTATTGGACAAAAATACCCTTACATGTGTAATTCTTATTTATATTCTCTTTACATATATGAAGGTTTTAAATGTAATTTACTCATAAAACCCTTCCCTCCCCTCTTGTACCAAACAAAAAATGAATCCGCTCTCCTCTCTTCCCCTCCCTTGAACCAAACATAAATATTATTAAAATCCTCCCCTCTCCATCCCCTCCCTTCCCCTCCCCTCCCCTCCATTAAAACCCCTCCCCTCCCTTCCCTTCCCTTCCCTTGAACCAAACATAGCCTTAGAGAAAATTAAAAAGGTAACATGTTTTAGGTGAAAAAGGTAATGGATTAATTTATAGTAATTATGTTATTTAACTAAATAAAATTGCTCATAGTGTTTTTACAAAATGAGAAATTAATGTTGCCCTTAATATTTCTAGAAAAAGAGGGATTTTATTTAGAAAATATAGAAAAGTTGATACGTTTTAATTGAAAAAGATAATCGGTTAATTATTAGTATTATAATATTATTATTTAATTTTACTAAATAGAACGACCCATGATATAATTGGAAAAAAAGAGATTTTAGTTAGAAAAAGTAGAAAAGATAACGTGAAAATAAAAAAGGCAACATGTTTTAGGTGAAAAAGGTAATTGATTAGTTTATAGTAATTATAATATAATTATGTTAATTTATTAAACAAAATTGCTCGTAGAGTTTTTTAAAAAGGAGAATTTTTAGTTAGATAATATATAAATGATATTGTGTTTTACCTGGAAAAGGAAATAATTAATTTTTGAAAAAGAGAAAATGAAATATGTTTAACCTGATAAAGGAAATTGATTAGTTATTAGAATGAATTTTATACGTAAATAGGTAAGGATAATTAGGTAAAATCAATAGGTACCGTACCGACCGACCGACCGACCAAACTTATAATGTTTCGGCTATTATAATATAGTATAGATTTCACTAATTATTGCCTCCATCTTGTCTGTTGCAGATTGATATGGACACAATTGAAGTGAGTAACCTTAATCGCCAGTTCTTGTTTCGACAAGTACATGTTGGGCAATCTAAGGCCAAAGTAAGAGGATGATTACCATGTATCTATAATTAATCTAGAATTTGTATTATCCCCCTAATTAATGTTAACTTATTCAATCAGGTTGCTCGTGAAGCTGTTTTGAGATTCAGGCCTCAAATTAGTATTACGCCATACCATGCAAATGTTAAAGATCCAGAATTCAATGTGGATTTTTTCAAGAAATTTCATGTTGTATTAAATGGGCTTGATAACTTAGATGCTAGACGGCATGTGAACCGCCTCTGCTTAGCAGCGGATGTACCTTTAGTTGAAAGCGGGACGACCGGTTTTCTGGGTCAGGTACC
This sequence comes from Kitagawia praeruptora, assembly GCA_037693485.1. NCBI lineage: Eukaryota > Viridiplantae > Streptophyta > Magnoliopsida > Apiales > Apiaceae > Kitagawia > Kitagawia praeruptora. The sequence continues at coordinate 85,294,936 of CM075347.1, read as the reverse complement.
TATTCGTATTATAACTTTTTTTTTTTGACACTGAGGATTCATTTTCAATCTGGTCTGACTGTGATTTAATTTCATCTCATAGGTATATATAAATCTTGTTATTAAGATGCAGTACATATGTAAATGTATATGGATAAGTTGGATGTGAACCCCTTACTGTTGCTGTTAAATGTAGTTATGGTCAGCATTAGCCATTGAGATGCATTCTCTTTTATCCGATCTCTTGCAACTCCAGGTTGAATGTGTCGTCTAATTGACAAGTTATTTAGATTGCATCCATAATGGTTAAGCTTTTGATGTTTAGTGCTTAAGGTTATTTTTTTAAATGACTCGGAAAGGCTGATGATCTTGACCGCCCTCAGTTTACCACCTTTAAGTTTAAGTTATGACATAGGTTGCTAAGCAGTCCACTTAATGCATCCAAGGTCTTGGCTTACTTTTCTTGATCTTTACGCTTAAGAGATCCTCGTACATTTTCTTCTCTCATTTTTTACTGGATGCAGGTCACTGTACATGTCAAGGCTAAGACAGAATGTTATGAATGCCAGCCAAAACCAGCTCCCAAAACATATCCTGTGTGTACTATTACAAGTACTCCGTCAAAGGTATCCACACCCTGCTATTATCTATCCATTGTGCTGTGAATATATACATTTAGTTTAAAATTATAAAAAAATTAATCTTTACCACTACATTTTGTCATTTGGTTGTTTCTGATATGTTCTTGCTTTAAATGTATCAAAAACCATGGCACGTGAAATTGGTGGATGCAGTGGTTTATTTTGGCGGAAAATGGAATGTATAGTAGTACGAGAAAGGAGTTTTCTGTTTAAGTAATTCAATAACATTGTTTTCCTAATCATTTTGCCTCATGCGCGGTAGATAGTGATTATGTTGTTTTAATCATGCAGTTTGTTCACTGTATTGTGTGGGCAAAAGACTTGCTTTTTTCGAAGCTCTTTGGTGACAAGAATCAGGAAAATGATCTTAATGTGCGTTCTGGTGATGCCAGTAGCTCTTCAGAATGTTCAGAAGATGTATTTGTACGTAAACCTGATGAAGACATTGACCAATATGGAAGAAGGGTTTATGACCATGTTTTTGGTTATAACATTGATTTGGCTTTGTCTAATGAAGAGACATGGAGAAACCGTAACAAGCCAAGGCCTATCTATATACGAGATGTTCTGTCAGCTGCACTGACTCGGAAAAATGGTAACCTGGAGAACACTAAAATTGCAGATGATCCTCTATTAGTATCTGCGATGGTTTCACTGGGTCTGAAGAATCCACAGGAGGTGTGGAGCCTTGTTGAAAATTCTGGAATTTTCCTTGAGGCACTAAAGTTGTTCTTTTCCAAAAGAGAACAGGTCCGGGATTATTTCTTACATTTAAATAGTTTATGAAGTGCTGTTTTTGAGTGCAAATAGCATTCTATTCTAACCGACCCTTGATTTCTTGCTTTGCTCTCTGAAGGAAGTAGGGAACCTATGTTTTGATAAAGACGACCAGTTAGCTGTGGAATTTGTTACTGCTGCTGCTAATATTCGAGCTTCTTCCTTTGGGATTCCTTTACATAGCCTTTTTGAAGCCAAGGGAATCGCGGGTAATATAGTGCATGCTGTTGCAACAACAAATGCTATCATTGCCGGATTGATTGTCATCGAGGCAGTTAAGGTGCTTCGAAACGAGACAAGCAGCTATAGGTGAGCTAATGGGCTATGCTTTTCACAACAAATGCATTTCTATAAAAATTATTTTCTTAAATCTGTTTTTAATGTTGTATTTTGCCGTGTTTCTTCTGGAAGTCGGTGATTTTGTAGTTGCTTCGTTATTATTTAAGCTTATGAAGTATTTGGCTTGTAGAAATTTATCCCCATTGATATACTGTATGCTGCTTATCATCCAATCATTTTATGAGGTAGTGGGTTATATGCCTATATAAAAAAAAGAACTTTCAAAATGGTTTTGTTGCGCGCTTTGGTATCACTTTTATTGATTTAATTTTACTAGATAAAGGAGACTATTTTCTTTTGTACTGAAATGTTTTTCTTAATTACCTTCATTTGGATGCAAATATGTAACTCTCAATATGTTTTCTTTGGGATTATTTTATTGTATTAGGTTACATAATGAAGCCAGATAAGTCCTCCTAGAACATTTGATCATATTGGACCGTTGCCAATGAATCGGCTGTTGTCTTAGAATATATATCTGAAATGCTCTTCCTGTTTGAGTTCTTAAATATTTGAAACGATGATACTGATCCAAGTTGTAATTTGTATAGGATGACTTACTGCCTTGAACATCCATCTAGAAAGATGCTTCTTATGCCAGTGGAGCCATTTGAACCTAATAAGAACTGCTATGTTTGTTCTGAGGTGAGTTAGTTTTAGGCTCCGTTTGTTTCCTGAAAAATATTTCCTAGAAAAAGTTTTCCAGATTTTCCAGCCTTTGTTTGGGCTCTGGAAAATGTATTTCCTGTGTTTGTTTGACTTTCTGAAAAGTATTTTCCAGATTTTCTGTGTTCGTTTGATCTTGAGGAAAATAAATATTTCCTTATCAAAAGGGGAAAACTTTTTCCAAAATGAACACTTTCTCACCGTTTTCATATTTTTTTCCATAATACCAACATAATGGAAAATATTTTCCCGAGAAATCATTTTCCAAGAATATTGTATGGAAAAATATTTCCCAGACAAATATTTGGGATAATTTTTTCCAGGAATTTTTTTTTCCAAAACCAAGTTACTTTCCGACAAACAAACGGAGCCTAATCTGTGTTTTTTTGCTAATATATCATAATTTTGTTTTGTTTGTGAGCTTCCATACTTGTTATGGTCACCTGATTTAATAAACTACTGTGGATCATTTTTGGAAACAGACACCTCTTCTGCTTGAGATTAATACTCACCGCTCAAAGTTGAGGGACATAGTCGAGAAAATTGTTAAAGCCAAGCTTGGCATGAGTTTGCCATTAGTCATGCATGGTGCGACCCTTCTTTATGAGGTTGGTGATGATCTTGATGAAGCCATGGTAGCTAATTACTCAGCAAATCTTGACAAGGTAATGGTACTACTTTTTTTATATACGCCTTAAAAGTTAAAACTTAATTTTGCAGTAATTTGAGATAATTAACTGATTTCTTCCTTAGGTTCTGTCAGAGCTTCCTTCTTCTGTTACTGGGGGTACTGTCCTCACAGTTGAGGACTTTCAACAAGAGCTTTCTTGCAATATAAATATTAAACACAGGTGGTTATCTTTTCAGACACCGGACCATAATTATTATTACCCCTTTTCTAATGCTAATATGAATATGCTTTATTCTAAAAGGGAGGAATTTGACGAGGAGAAGGAACCAGATGGAATGATTCTCTCTGGATGGACTCAGGCTCTGACAAAAGAGAACCATAAAAATTCACCTGCCGGTAATGGGACAAGCACTTCCAGTCAAGCAGTTCCTGTAGAAACTGTGGTGGATGATGAGTTAGAAATTCTTCCAGGAGGAACTGAAATCCTTCCTTTAGGAAAGAAAAGAAAGATTTCTGACAGTTCAAATGCCTCAAGTATATCTTTTGAGGAAACGAGTAAGAGAAAAGCAGAGGAACTTGATAACCATATTTTTGTGCTCGAGGAAAGTATGGATAAAGAAAATGGGAAGAAGAAGAGGTTGCAATAGTTTACTGAGGTTCAGTAGATAACATATCACATCTTAGTTCTGTATCATTTTAGGGAGAATCTATATTGTCTTTTATATGAAGAAGTGAATATGTTAGGCTAATATCAAGTTCCTTTGAGCTAAGATACATGTATCTAATCATCACATATAGCACCATTTGTTTTCGTTGACTTTTGCCAGATATTGTAGCTAGCTACTAACACATTGTTAAAAATGGTGGCAATGGAGCTTGGACCAAAGGTAATTTTCATCTGTCTCAAACATTTTTGATGATCTGATTCTGATGAATCTTATTATGTTATTGAAATTTTATTGTAAAAACATGCCAATACCTGCGATATATACATAAAAGTGTAGGTTAACAAGCTTTGACAATATTTCGTATTTGCTTATTTTACAGACTTAATCGTGCTCACTCATATACTCATTGCTTAGGAATTGGCCCGACTTGTTAATTAATTTCAATTGATATGTAATGAATTTGTTGGATGTTTAATGTTTAAATTCTTCAAAGGGTCACTGCAGCTGATCAGCTGATCAATCTTTGTGTAGTTGAATGTTGTCCCCTTATTGCCACCTTTTTAGAATATATGATCTTATTTTGGTTTGTTGTATTACGAAAAATCGTCTGAGGTTATCTGTGCATCAAAATTCTTCTGCTCCAATGGTGTTACCTATATTAAACCAAACCAAGCCAAACCAAACGTACTCAGTATATCCCGCATGAGCAGGGTCTGAGGGGTGTAGGATGTACGCAGTCATGCCCCTACACAAAGGTAGGGAGACTGTTTCCGGTTTTTGACCCCCGGCAGGAGTCGAACCCGTGACCTCGCGGTTCACGGATTGGGCACTTACCACTGTGCCAACTCAACCCCTTCAGGTGTTACCTATATTCACTACCTACAACTTAAAAAATAATATTTAATCAATATTTTAGGTAATATAGAGAAGGGATGAGGGTGTTGGTATAGATATATATATTATATTATAAGTAAAGAATGATGATGTGTCATTATAGGGGTTTGAATTTCTCTCCCCTAAATACAGTAAAACCTCGATAAATTAATACTCGATAAATTAATAACCACTATAAATTAATATTTTCAAAATAATTTTTTGGTCCCAACATAATAGCGATAATGTAAATTTAATCTCGATTAATTAATAATCTCTTTAAATTAATAAAATTTGTCGGTCACGATACTATTAATTTATAGAGGTTTTACTGTATGGGGTTTGATTTTCGCTCCCCTAAAATTTATAAGGGATAGGAAGTCCCATTAGAGCATCATTTTTAAGGTTGAACCCCTAAATAATGTACACATAAGCCAAATATAGGTAGGGGTGAGCACGGTTTTCCGAAAACCGGTTAAACCGACCAAACCAACCCGATCAAACCGAAAGTTTAGGTTTTTTTTCGATTCGGGTTGGTTATGGTTTTAAATTTTTAAAACCCGAAAATTTTGGGTTGGGTTTGGTTTTACTAATTTTTCCACCCGATTTAACCAACCCGACCATTAAGATCAAATAATATATAAATATTATATATAGTTTTAATATTAATTTTATTACATTCGATATCCAATGCTTTAGACTTCTTTTTTTTAATTAAGACTTTTGTGAACTTAATGTATGATCCTTTGGAAATATTTGAAGATTTTATAATTTATTTTATAACTGCTTTGATGATACTTTATGCTACTATTGGTTTGCTTTGATGAAACTTTATGCTACTATACTATTGGTTCACACATGTTGTTGCCTCTTTTTTATTATTTAATAATGGTTTTAAACCGAAACCGACCAAACCAAACCGTTATAATTAGGTTGGTTTTTTTAAAATGTTATGGTTTTTGGTTTGGTTATGGCTTGAAAAATTAAAAACCCGAAATTTATGGTTTGGTTGGTTTGGCGGTCCTAAACCGCTCAAACCACCCGATGCTCACCCCTAAATATAGGTAAGGATTCTTTAGGTTGGAGTTGCTCGTCACATGAAAAATTAAATTGGAAGTCAATTATCATATAGTCGTGATTCTAAACATTCCCGATTAATCTGTTACAAATTGCCCAACTGATTCGGTAAATTTTTGATTTCTTGATTAATCCTAAATCCGAACCATAACCAATTAAATTCGATTTCCAATTTTACCAACACTAATACAATTTATTAACAAGTCAAGTTGGTGTGCCTTTTGGCTTTTGATCTGACAAATTAATTGAAATGCACAGATATTGCTCCCAAATATTGTCCGGTAACTCCCAAAAATTGTCCGAATTTTACAGTACTAATGCAGTTTATTCATTTGGCTCTTGATCTGACAAATTAATAGGCTAGATCAATTTGGGAGTTACCGGACATCAAGAAATGCATGTTGGGCAAATATTGCTGTTCCGTAATGCTCTTCGGTACTATTTGAAAATAACTACTATTTGAAAATATAATCGTTAGGATTTCAAAAATAATTAAGTAACAAATCTTTAAATATTGCTAACGTTTATAGCTAACACCGCTAGATGACACAATCTTACAGGTTCAGCAAATTTAACTTAATCATCTATTTTTCTTATTTTAGATAACAGTTATAGCTATCTACTTTGGAGATGCTCTAACACACAAAGTAAAATAAGAATCTATCAAACATTATAGTAATTCATGGGCTTCTAAAAATATTGTGCTTGCATAAATTCACATAAAACACCAATAAAATAGCTTTGCATCATAAAAATATTGATGGCTAATGACATAGCTCTGCATCATCATTAGCTATGAATAGTGACAAATATATAATTTTCAGATAAAAATATGCAATGAATACTCAATTTAACAAGAAATATACCTTGTACTCAATTTTTTGGTGGCCGAATTAATCAGAGAACACACAATCGAAATTGGATTACAATGAAAAAGGTTAAAGAATTTCATAGCATAGGCTAATATATGATCGTTGTAGTCAGTCTAGTAAACTACAAAATCTATCAAAAAGTCTATGAAAATTTTTAGAAGTCATTTCGTTAGGAGTCATCAAAAGTAATTCGAAATTTTAATGACTCAACAAGAATCATTAAAAGTCGTTAAAAGTCTATAAAATCCATAAAAGTCATTACACAAAAATTGTCATTAAAAGTCATAGTACAATACCACCCCCTTGATTTACAAAAAATATATATATACAGGTTTTTGCTCAAATACAAACCACTCTTAAAATGAGAACAACAAACCAACACAAAATATATTATATTTCATTTATTCAAAGGACCCCGCCAGGGGCACCTTCACAAAAAAGTCTTATAATTCAACGCTCTATCCATTCATCAAAAAATAAAAAAAAAAATAAAAAAAACTGCTATCACGTCATCATTTTTTTTAAAAAAATATATTTTTTATTTTTTTTCAATGAATGGATAGAGGGTAGAATTATAAGATTTTTTCGTATTGGGGTACCCCTAGTTTGGTCGTTAGATTAGCTTAAATGTTGGATTGAAATTTGGTTTTTAGGTTTGTATTAGTGATATAGGTAGTGTAATTTAGTGATTTCTGTTGGGATGGGGTTTGGTTTCTAGTTTCTATTCTAAGATTGGTTACTATATATATAGAGAGAGAGAGAGTCATGTTGTACTAGAAACCAATCTTAGAATAGAAACTATAAACCAAACCCCAGCCCAACAGAAATCACTAAATTACATTACCTATATCATTAATTTTATTTTTGACAGAAAATATTAAAATACCCACCCGATCCGACCCCACCTAACCCCACCAAAAATCACTAAAATACATTCTCAAAACCACTAATTTTAACACCACCACCACCAAACCCACCCACCTACCACCACCACCACCCCTCATTGCCATCGTCACCAACACCACCAGATCTACAAACAAAAATCACAAATCATCAAACATAAACACAAATCGTCACAAATCATCGAGCAAATCATCACCGGTAACCGGTGCTTCGCACCTTGTACAGCGCTTCACGCCTTTATCATTCTAAAGTTGTAAGGAATGACAATCAATGGTAAAGGTAATAGACGATTGACAAGTGTGTCCAGGGCCTTCGGCCCTCACGACTACCTATCTCGTCGAATGAAGATGCCGCCTGCGGCACCGCCAGGTGCTAATCTCAGTGGTGGTGTTCACGAACCTGTGACGATTCTGACGACGGTTTGAGCTTCAATCCATGGCAGCCATGACAGATCTGGTATGTGTGTGTATGTATGTATGTCGTGTGTGTATATTCAGATCTGCGATGGTGGTGGTGGTGGTGGCGGCGACGGTGGGGGACGGTGGTGGTGCGATGGGATGGGATGGGGTGGGGTGGGGCTGAATGATTATACATTTTATTATACTTTTAAATTAGTGATTTTCATTGGGGTTAAATATCAAAGTGATCACTGAAGTGAAGCCCATATATCATTTTACTCACTGATCTCAACGGGGTATCATTCGAATCAATAAAGTCATAATAAATATCAAATAAATAACTCTAAATATGTGTTCGAAAACTAAAAATAATCTTCAGTTAATTCTGCCTATTTTTCTTGAATGCTACCACAACCAAATGAAAAGTTGTTAAATTCTAGTATTTCAGATAATATATTTAGAATTTAAAAACTTTATTTACTATTTATTTTTAATTAAAACAAGGAAAATGACTATAAAATTAAAAATAAATAGTAAATAAAATTTTAAAAATCTAAATATATTTTCAAAAATACTACAATTTAACAACTTTTCATTTGGTTGTGGTAGCATTCAAAAATAATGTGCAGAATCAACAAAAACTTATTTTTATTTTTCGAACACATATTAAGAGTTATCTTTTTGATATTTATTATGACTTTAGTGATTCAAATGATACCCCGTTGAGATCGATGAGTAAAATGATATATGGGCTTCACTTCAGTGACCACTTTGATATTAAACCCATTTTCATTGTACAGATTAGTCATTTATGTTGGGTTGGAGTTTAGTTTCTAGTTTGTATTCTAAGATTGGTTTCTATTTGACCATTAGCATATATATATATATATATATAGGCAAATGATCAAATACAAACCACTTTTAAAATACAAACCTACAAACCAACACTAAATTAATTATATTTCATCTATTCTAAGGTTCCCGCCAAGGGTACCTTCATAAAAAATACTTAAAATAATTAGCTCTATCCAACAAAAAAAAAAATCTTGCCATGGAAATGCGAAGCATTTAAGACAGTAAACGGATGAGTTAGGTAGTCATGAGGGCCGAAGGCTCTCGACACACCCGTCAATCGTCTATTGCCTTTACCATTGATTGCCATTCCTTACAACTTTAGAATGATAAAGGCGCGAAGCGCCGTACAAGAAGGTGCGAAGAACCGTTAACCAGTGAAATCCACTGCCACGTCATCACGTGAACAGTGATTTTTTTTTTGTTCGATAGAGCCAAGTATTTTAAACGTTTTTTGTATTGGGGTACCCCTAGTTTGGTCATTAGATTAGCTTGAAATATTAGATTATGCTTGGTTTGTAGGTTTGTATTTTAATGAGGTTTGTATTGGAGTAGCCCTATATATATATATAGGCAAGTGCTCAAATGAGACCCCCTTATAATGAGAACTGAGAGCTTTCCATTTTATACTATATTACTTAATCTGGACCAAACAATCTAATCTAAATATATTAATACCCACCCCGTCAATTCCCCACCTCCACCCACCAGCGACCCCCACCGCCACCGGCACAGGAACCGGTCATCTTCTCTGGCGACCGACACCACCTCCTCTTCCTTTTTGACGTCTGGTCCCGCAGGAGCACCATCTTCATTTCCCATATCTCTTTGTCTCTCTCTATGTCTGTCCTCATCTCTACCTCCCTCTCTTTCTTTCTCTCTCTCCCTCTCTCTCCTTGTAATATCAAACTCTATCATTTTAAAAGCTCGACATTGAAACACCCTTCTTTTGTGGCTTAAAAGTTTTTGACTAGGCTGTATAGACTAGGGACATGGTGACGATTACTCAAATCTGGTCAATTTGATACTATTACGAACTTAAATCTGATTTTTTTTTCTGATTTTGTACCCAGAATTTTGGTGATTTGGGTGTAAAATTAGTGATTTGTCTTTAAATTCTGGATCAAAATTTTAGTTTGGTAATTATGTAGCTATTGGTGGTGACTGTGATCTAAAATATTGGTGATTTGTATTGAATTTTTTGGTAATTTTCTTTGAATTTTCGTTGATTTGGTGGTGGTGGCGACCGAAGATGGCGGTGTTGTGATTAGTCTTGTCTCAGATCTGAATTTTTTGATGATTTATGCTCGAATTTTTGATGATTTGTATTTAATTTTTTGGTGATTTGCTTTGAATTTTCGGTGATTTACTTTGAATTTTTGTGATTTTGACCGAAAATTGGTGATTCTGTGGGTGATAGGAGTGGTGGTGATTTTGGAGATATGTGGTTTGTGGTGTGGTGGTTGGGAAGTCATGGTGGTTATGGAGTGATGATAATTTTTTATGAAGTTATGGAGTGGTTATGTACATCAACACATAAACCATTGCAAGCTATGAGATTGATAGTTGGCTATTGGATGTAGAATAGGAATTCTATTCGAATTTGTCGAATGTCATAGGCGTGAGGGCATAAAAAATCGAATTTAGATTTGAATATCCTAGTTTTATGGAGTATAAAAGACAGGTAAGTATGTATCAACGAAACATTGAGTTGCGAATACGAGATTAGGTTGGTGTTGAAATAGAGAAAGTAGGAGGAGAATGAGTCGACCAACATGGGCACCTGCTAAAGGCGGGAATGAACAAGGTGAGACTCAAATTTTTGGCCCTTGTACTCTGTAAGGGATATTGCTTCTCATGCAACACTTAAGCCCAGAAAAGAAGGGCGGAATAGAGGGCATATGCTGTTGGAAGGATCCAAAAGAGATTTTGATGGTGATGATGATGCGGAAATAAAAAGCGACGATGAGTGTGAGGATGATACAGAAGCTCTGTTGGTGGAGCTTCAACAAATAAAGAAGGAAAGAGCCGAGGAGAGATTAAAAGAAAATGCAGAGAAGAATGGGGAGAGAGATGCGCGCGGCGCGTCTTTTTTTTTATTGGGCTTTTTTTAGGTGGCCCAATGTGCAGTTCTCATTCTAACAGGGGTCTCACTAGAGTAGCCATATATATATATATATATATATATATATATATATATATATATATATATATATATATATATATATATATATATATATATATAAGAAGAAAGTATTTTAAGAGTGGTTTGTATTTGAGTAAAAGTCTATTATATATATAGATAAGTTTCACTACAAGCTTTCTTAAATGCAAATCATACAAATTTTTTAGGATTATTGGATAAAAAAAATGATCGAATATTGGCAGTTTCTTAAATAAATAATAATAAATTGTCCGAATATTGGCTTCTTTTTAAATAAATAAATAAATAAAAACTAAAAAGTTTTCCTAAATAAATAATATAAACTTTTTAGGATTATTGGATAAAAAATGGTCTGAATATTTACTTGGGGTTTGACCGAATATTGATCGAGTTATGTAAAAATCGGGTTATGATCCAAATCGGTACGACTCGGATCAGATCATATCCTGAAAACGAACACTCAGACCGAAATTCAGCCCACTCAGAGATTTTTAGAATACTGTAATTTTTTTATCTTTTAGAAATATTTGTGAAACTACGGTGTGCAACAAGAAGTAACAAGATGTAATTTGTTTTTACATTTCTCCAAAAAACAAATGAAGTTAATTTTGTTATATTTGAGATTACATTTAGTTGCATTAGGTTGCAATGTCAAATTTTTGCAAACAAATTTAAAAAATTTATGTCAACAAAAAATTAAAAGATAAAAAAATGCATTTTTGAAAAGAAATATCATATTTTTCAAAAAAATCTCTAAAATCTATTTCTATTTGTTTTATTATTTTTATCAAAAGGTGGAAATAACAATAATCAATAAATTCGGCTCAAAGCATCAAATTAACTTGTCAGTTTTATAAAAAGCGGAATTCGGAACTAATCAATGAAGCCATAGAATAGTGATTAATCGAATAATCGAGAATTAATCGGATTGATTAATCGGATCATTAATCGAAATCAATTGAATATTATTTCTTATATATAATTATTTTAAATATATAAAATATAAACATTAAATAAACATTTCATGAAATTTATAAATATTGGGAGCTTGGACTCCTAACTTTACTTTTTACTTTTACAAGTTCTCAATCGGTCTTTCATTTCTTAATTATTAATTAACCATAATTTTTTCTAAATTCAAAATGGTTTTGAAAATATATGATTTTTATATAGTTATGTATATTTGTTGTTATTTTTTATTAACATTTGGTTGTGATTTTTCCTTTAAGATGTAGATTTATTATGTTAAACTTTTTTTTATATTTTTTTATCTAAAATTTCATTTGCATATTTGGATTGTTTTTATTGAGAATGAGAAGTTTTATTTATTTTTCATTTTATAATTTGAAATTTTTATACATCTAGATGTTATTTTTATTTTTCATTTAAATTAAGAAACACATTTTTTATTTAAAATAAGAGACCCGTTTGTAAATAAAATATTCCCGCACCTATTAAAACATGAGTGTTATTTTTAAATGGAATAACATTATCTATTATAGATATATTAATATAAATTTCACTTGAAAATTTATCTTTTATTATCTCTTAGTTAAATTTTTACCCTAATTTGTTATATTAAGCATAAATTTTAAGGTCATCTTTAATAATTTTCGATATATCATATATTTTTTTAGTTTATTTTATAGATCATTATTTTTCTAAAATTTCTTTTATGTATTTTGGATTGTTTGTATTGAGAATAAGAAATTTTAGTTATTTCTTATTTTATAATTTGAAATATTTATACATACAAATTTTATTTTCTTTTTCATTAAAAATAAGAGAAACATTTATAAATAAAATATTTTTTGTATATTTGTTAGGTAAGTGTTATTTTTAAAACAAATTTACATTATACATTAAAGTTATATTAATATATACCTCACTTAAAAGTCTATCTTTTAGTAAAATATTTACTCTAATTTGTTATTTTGAACATAAATTTTAGAATATCGTTTCTAATTATATATATATATGTTAGGTCTGGAATAACGTAGAAGGGGGGTTGAATACGTTATTTAAAAAATATTTCGATTTTTGATGTGGATACAAGATCAAAAATACTGAATCGAAATAACACAACTGTTTGGGAAATATCTTTTAATAGATAAAACCCGGAGGTTTGTTACACAATCTAATCCTATGGATCAGCTACAAAATCAAACACTCCTAGGATAGTTTAGGCACGAGGACCTTCTACCCAACACTTCCTGAAAGCGGGCTAAGCCGGCTTTCCTACTAGATGGACTGTCTAGCAGCTTACACAGAGAAGATATAAGAGAGAGAATAGAAAGTTGTGTGTTGAGGTGTGTTTTGAAATGAAATACAACAGGCCTATTTATAGGTTTTAGAAAGTCACTATTTGGCACTATTCCAACAACCCCAAATAGTATTCCAACAACCCCAACTACTATTCCAACAACCGCAGTTACTATTCATATGAATAGTACTATTCATATGAATAGTGATTTCGGTTACTATTCATATTCTCTTCTGTTTATTTTGTTGTTTTAATTCTTCTCAGAAAATAGTTCAAGTACCAGATTCATTTAATTATTTATTATAAATAATTAATTAATCTGTTACTTAGTTGATTTTCAGAGTAATTAATTTTTGACAATACGTTGAAATATTATGTCTGTCCTTGATCGTCAATAGGCTTTGGCAATTCTTTCTGTGAATTAATGTGTTGATCCTTCTCTTATGTGCTGGCACTTAGTGCACTGGTCTGGTTCACAAGTGACTAGCACTGATCTTGATCTTCACACCTTCGTTACATTCCAAATGATTAGCCTGCAGCAATATCTTCAAATAATATAAATACATGGAATCTTTTGGCCCTTCAACTGAATCATATGTACATCTTATTCTGTCACTGAGGCTTGATCATGTTAATGAACTTTTTTCAGCGACTTGATCCTTGTCGGTGCCTGTTCTTCAAATTTCACGATCCCTGTATAGAGTTAATATTATTTATCTTTTATCCTAGTTGAGTTATATATGTCCTCTATTACATATTACATTACATTATGCTTTACAATCTCCCCCTATTTGATTGTTAGGGTTTGACACGTAAATTCCTAGAGGATAACTCAACTGTTACAAAAAAATGAAATACAAAGATAAATAATATTAAAGTGCATTCTGGATCATATATATACATTTTCCAGATTTCTAAAATTAAATCAAGTGCAAGACAATTGTTCCTCTAGACTGAACATATCTTCAAGTTTGCCTCGCTTTCTTTCCACATAGCACGAGTATTCCAATTAGCTTTTCCTTTCCAAAAATAATGTTAGTTCCGTGTCAACAACCTTTTCCTCGCCCTTACGCCTAGTAGATTTTTCTTGATCATCCACCTTCTCCCCCTCAGTTGGGTTATCCTCCAGAGTAGTAGGATGTGGAGTTGGTAAATTAGACGAAGATGGCTTTACCAAGGAGTTGATTGCATGACTAAACTGGGTTGCCATGGTATTCAATTGAACCTGGAATACATTATGTTGAGTAAGTTGCAAATTTTTGATTTCTGCAATGGACTTACATATATTTTGTAACTCTTTCTCCATTGTTTGGACCCGTGTAAGGAGTCTGCTATATTCCTTTCTGGTTACAAGTGCATGTGGTTGAGTAGGTTGCTCACTTATACGTTCTGCAGGTGTTTCACTCAATACTCTATATTCACTCGGTTTAGTGGTTTGGGTTACACTTACATGTTCTGTTTGTGTTTCCCTCAACTCTCCTCCAGAGCTTCCATCGATATGTGTACCTGCAAATGAAATCATCCTAGCCCCTTTTTCAGAGGTCACGGATGGTGCAATGAAAGTTCGTGAGCTTCCGTCCTCGCGTGAAGCGATTTGCAGACCACTGGTAAAGAGTGGTAAATCTCGAAAGAGATCCAGAGATTTTCCCTCTAGGAGGTTAAACTTGAATCGATTAAATGGCACAAAACCCAAGTTTCCCTCGTTCGTCTGTGAAGACACTTGGTTCATAAAAGAACCACCTACCGATGGATATTTCCGTAAAATGGAAGATTCACCAGCAGTTATTGAGGTAGGTAATTCCACCTCGGATGCCTGTGAAGGCATTTGATCTTTAGAAAGATCATCGACCACTCTTATGTTCCGTGAAATGGAACTCAAGATAGTTGCTCCCATCAATTCAACCTCATTTACATTTGCACTCATTGGATAAGAAAGAATTGTTCACTAACAGTTGCAGTTACCTCAGGTTCATTTGGTTTACTTCTTTTAGAATGAGGTAGAGCTGCTGATGTAACGAACTCCTTATGTGGTGCTGCTGAGGCACTATCTCCCTCAATAATGTGGATGACTGGTCGTTTAAGTGACAATTGAGGTGTAGGAGTTTGTTGTGTTTGTGTTTGCATTTGTAGAATGGGCTCTTCGACCTGTGTTAGAGTTGGTGGGATTTCCTGCTCTTGGTCGGGTAAGATGGCCACTAGGGGCTGTAGAAACTGTATTTCCTGTGACACAATAGGGAATACAGAGGTTTGAATAGCAGGGATTGAAATATTACCTTGTCGTATACCTGCTCTCACTGGTCTTGGTAACAACGGAAGTGGGACAGTCTTTAGATATTCAGTTAGGACTGTAGGCACATCCGTATATTTATTTTTGCTTATGTAATTAATTACATGCGTCTTCATGTAAGAACATTCCACCTTTTGACCATTTTCCAAGCGTACCCTATCTTCATCATTCAAAGAATCATTCTGTGTTGCTCTTCTAGTCTGTACACCCTTGTCTGGTTAACCAATGATCTGTTCAAAGGGATGCACTTTACTCCATACCCTTTGTCTTGGCAGATTTGATCTTGATGATTCCCCAAGTTCATAATTGTGTTGAGTGTGGTGACTAGTAGATCCAAAATCATTGTTTGCTCCCCCTGAGCTGTTGCTTTCAGAGTTTGATGAATCAGAGTTTAATGCATCATTAGCAGTAGATGCATTCTTTGATGTTTCTTCACTTGATTGGGGTTCATTTTCATCGTTCACTTGCTCCCCCTCAACGTGTGCTGCGTCTGATCTACTGGTATAGATTGAACAATAGAGTCTGAAAGAGTATCAGAATTTTATAGATCAGCATTTGTTTCTTCATTCTTAAATCTCAGCTGATCATGTTCATCAAAATCTTCAAGTCCTGTTTTCTTTTTATCATCAAAAGACACATGGACAGATTCTATGACCACTTTTGTTCTCAAATTATAGACTCTGAATGCTTTTGTCGATAGTGGGTATCCAACAAAGATTCCTTCATCAGCTTTTAAATCAAATTTGGAAAGCTGTTCTGGATGAGTCTTAAGAACAAAACATTTACATCCAAACACATGAAAGTACTTCAGGTTCGGCTTCTTATTTTTCACCATCTCATATGGTGTTTTACCATGCTTGTTTATGAGTGTAGCATTCTGTGTGAAACAAGCAGCTTGCACAGCTTCAGCCCAGAAGTAAGTTGGCAGTTTTGCTTCATCAAGCATGATCCTTGCAGCTTCTATGAGAGTCCTGTTCTTTCTCTCTACTACTCCATTTTGTTGCGGAGTTCCAGGTGCAGAGAATTCTTGCTTTATTCCATTTTCTTTACAAAACTCTTCCATGGCTACATTCTTAAACTTAGTGCCATTATCACTCCTTATGATTTTCACTGTATGCTTAGATCCTTTGTCCAGTTGTCTGACATGCTCTGTTAAGATTGATGCAGTTTCTTCTTTCTTGTGCATGAAATACACCCATGTATATCTGGTGTATTCATCAACAATAACCAAAGCATATCTTTTCTTTCCAATAGACATTATATTTACTGGACCAAATAAATCAACATGCAATAAGTGATATGGCTCAAGAATTGAGGATTCAGTCTTACGTTTGAATGAAGTTTTCCTTTGTTTTGCCTTTTGACATGAGTCACATTGGCCATCTGGAGTAAAAACTGATTTGGGCAATCCTCTCACAAGATCTTTCTTCACTAGCTCATTAATGCTGTTGAAATTCAGATGATAAAGTCTTTTGTGCCAATCCCAACTTTCTTCAATTGATGCTCTACTCAGTAGACAGATTGCAGAGCCATCAGAGTTTGTTGAAAGCTTGACTTCATAAATGTTACCATGCCTGTATCCCTTCAGAACAACTTTTCCTGTAGATTTGCTTACAACTTCACCGTGTTCTTCAAAGAAATCCACATGATAACCTCTGTCACAGATTTGACTCACACTTAGCAGATTATGTTTGAGTCCTGAGACTAGAGCTACAGATTCAATGATGACATTCCCAAGATTGATATTGCCATATCCCAGAGTCCTTCCTATGTTGCCATCTCCATAAGAAACACTTGGGCCAGCTTTCTCCACAAATTCTGATAGCAGGGCTTTATTTCCAGTCATGTGTCCTGAGCATCCACTGTCCAGAACAAGGATATTTTTCCTGTTACCCTGCAATCACAAAATCCACTAATGGTTAGTTTTAAGGACCCAGACTTGCTTGGATCCTTTGGCCTTATTAAGTTTGTTAGCTTTTGCAGCAGAAGTCTTATCAGAGTTTGTGCTAACATTTTTATTAGAGTTTATACATGTAGAATCAATCTTGAATTTATTCAAAGAGGGTTAACCATACGAGGATATCAGTATTCACCACACATAAATCTTTAAGGCATGCAAACTACTAAGCTACATAGATAAATCCACTAGGATCCCATGACAACGATTAGTTCATAACTAAACCTTTCGTCACCATGGGATTTGATGAAAACATGGTAAATAACAAGATATGAATAAAAGAAGTAATTATATTAATAAACAAGAGTTTGAGAAAACAAATCTATAATCCACAGTAACACAAAGGATGAAGTAGATCTAGATCCGTTGCTTGTCACGAGCGTTGAACCCTTCTCTCCTTTTCTCCCTTGCAGATCTAAGCTAGGTTACAAATAATAGAACTATGATAATGTGTGTATATCTATTACAATGGTAGGATGTGTTTAAATAGGCTCTAAAAGTCTTGCCCAGCAAGAAAATACCAAAACAGAATTATAATAGAATTTCTGCAAGATACGTTTCCTAAACTGATTCTGTTTTTTAAAGGAAATTCGTAGCTGACTTTTCTTCAGTTTTTCTGGAACGTCACAAACGTAATTGGACCTCTGGACCACCTTAGAATGATAGAGAATCTCGTTATCTTCGCGTGGACTGCTTACGGGCTGAAAACAGACTTATAGAACTCAAGATATGGCCCAAACAGTGAATCTCACGCGTGCAGCCCAATAAATCCGAATTTTAATAAATTTAATCTCCAAAAACGACAAAAACATCCACCATAATCAACATCCTTGTAAATCTGCACAACTAAACAAAACACATCAAAACTACAAGAAACTTGAGCCCAAGACAATCAATTTAAGCCGATTTAGAATGCTCCAAGTGGATATAAATCCACTTATCACACCCCCAAACTTAAACTGATGCTTGTCCTCAAGCATAAACAATTACAACTAACTAACTAGTACCACTTCCGTAGGTGATCACGGTTGCATTTGGCATATGCAACAAGCCCTTTAAACCCCTAGGCAGCCCTAGTGGACGAGTAAGGTCTCGTGAGGGCCTATAGCGAATGTACCCACAAAATCCATTTAACCTAATGCAATGCAATGCATGAATGCAACTAAATGAAAATGTAATTAATCTAATCTACCATACCTTCAAATCCTCTCATGCCATATCAACTTAAGAATCAAAGTAAATACACAATGTCTTGGTGTCGAAAGTGCAAGTATTCACATAGTCTACTCAATGAACATGCATAAGTTCTCACAAGTCCATGTCAAGTGTAAGAATAAGTTAGTAAACATGCTAAGCCTACAAGAGTACATCTTTGAGACAACACTCGGGATCTCATACGCAAGAACAAGCAAACACTCACAATCCACTCACAAAAGAATATTCACTCAAGAACAAGGGTAAGTGTATCACTCAATTCCAACAAAATCATAAGCATGCTTGACATTTGGTATCAATCTAACTCTTAACACAACATACATCAATGACGATAATCAAAAGGTCTTTAATTGGGTTGTAATGGGGCTAGGGACAAGGTATGTCAAGTAAGCCAAAACAGGTGAAGTGTCAAAAGCTAGTAAGTACCATAATACATCATTCACAACACCATATTCCTCCCCACATAATTTTTACTAAAAACAAACACTCGACTAGTCAACTGAAATAGGATCACAACAAACACAAACATGCTCTCATAATATTTTTTTTCTTTTCTCTTTTTTTTTTCTTTTTTTTTTCTCTTTTTTTTTCTCTTTTTTTTTCGAGAGCTAAATAGAACAAAAACAATAATATAAACAATAACAATGATCCCACAATTTATTACACATGTCGACTATCAAACAAACAACCCAATTTTCAATATTTCCCCCAAAAGTAAGACCAACAATAAACCCCTCCTTACATACCTTATTACTCCCTAAAGCACTCTACTAGCCTTTGACAATGTAGGTTCAAATTAATGTAAGGCCAATACAAGAAAAAGGTCTCGGCAAGTAATGTGGTATGTCACCAAAAAAATAGGATTAAGCTCAACGGGTTAACTAATTGATCATGTAAACATGGTATGGTAATATGGGAAAATATGCGGTTATTCCTAAGTGCCTTTATCATTTTAATCGTCAAATAATGTCATGCGTTTCAAGAAAGACCTCAAACAACTGCTAGCAATGCAAACAATCCGTGGACACTCAAGCAAACGAATAAATTGCAAATATACAATATGCAATAAGGCTCAAAATCTCACTTGGTGGAAAAACATACTCAATCCCAAGCAAACATCTCTCTAACGCACCTACTTGTATTCAAAGCATGAAAACTAAATCATCTTGCACATATTCATGTCCTTCTAATCACTTACAACATTCAATAAGTCTACTAGCTTCAACTTACTAGTGTATGTGTGTGCACAAGAACAAAGCATATCACTTCTCAATCAAAAGCGTCAACAACACAAAATTCCTATCAAGCATGGGTGCAAATGCAAACTATTATGAACTTACATGATATACGAACATAAAAACAGAATGACCTATATGAAACAAACGTAAATAACACGAACATAAATGCATAATTTACTACTACTAATATGCAAATCATGAAATCCTACATGAACAAATAATACAACAACAACTACTAATCCCTCAAACCACCCCCAAACTTGAAATATTCAATGTCCTCATTGAATGGAAGTAAATACAAGGGATAGCAGAAAACATACCTGAATATCGAAGCAGTCACCCTCCTCGGATGAATCTGGTGGAAGATATTGCGCACGAGCTCCATTGACTGGCCACCTTGCCTAAATACTACAAAACCCACAATTGACAAGAACACAAATTCGTAATAAAAATAAGATTAGAGAAAAAGATTTACCCAATACGAATCAAAGAGGTGAACTTGCAATTAATTCCTCGTTAGAATTGAATATTTAGAGATTTAAATAAAATAGAAGAGGAATTGGATTTGTATGTATAGGTGTGTATATAAAATAATAATAATAATAATAATAATAAATAATAATAATAATAATAATAAAGATAATAATAAAGAAAATAATAATAATAATAATAAATAATAACTATAATAATAATAATAATAAATAATAATAATAATAATAATAATAAAAAGAATAAAATTAGAATTAGAAAAGAAATTGGTTTAGAATTTTGGAGAAAAGATGGGAGGTTTTGGAATTGAAATAGGATTAGAATAGGTTTAGAATGGGGTATAAATAGAATTGAGGTAGAAATATATATATATATTTTTTTTTAAACACAACAGCTGAAAACTGGGGAAATCTGTTAGAGAGGCAATCAGCGAGCGCGTCCCAAGCAACCTGCTCTAGGATCAGAAACGCCGGTGCAACTTGCACGTCAGAGGGGCAAGCTGCCTCGAGTCCAGTAACGCAGGCGCAACCTGCATTATGCGCCTGCAACCTGCCCCGCTTCCAGTAACGCAGGCGCAGCCTTACAGACCTGAAATCTGCTTTTTTTTTTTTTCACAAAACACTCAAATTTTTTTTTTTTTTCCTACACTAATGCATGGGTTGCCTCCCACCAAGCGCTTCTTTAACGTCAATAGCTTGACGTTACTTCCTCAACTCAAGGCGGTTTCAAAAGAATAACTGAACCATCTTCAACAAACAAACCATTCATACGAACGTTGACATCTTGATTGCTTGCTTTCCACAAATTTCTTTCATCAGACTTCAACCTAATTTTACTTCCCAATGGCCAAATCTTCTTCTTTTTCTTTTTCACACCTCTAAAATGCTTCTCCGACTCATCCGGCTGAATTAAAATTTCTTCTTCCTTATCATCTGCCTTCCACCTTCGCAACACGTTATCATGCCCCTCTTCAAAAATCACTAGCTCATTATTCAAAAGGACATACCTCAAATGTGGTGGAAGTTTTCCAAGCTTTACTTTCGAAAGATCTCGAACTGAAGAACTATCAATGGATTCAGTAATGGGATGCTTTAGCACATGCATGTCAGATTTTTCACTCAATAACTGATCAAATTTCTTTCTCTGACCCGTATCAACTATTTCCACACTGCAACACTCCTCATCCTCTGTTGGAAATTTCATGGCCTTAAACACATTAAAGGTGACACTTTGATCTTGCACCCTCATTGTAAGCTCTCCTTTTTGCACATCAATTAAAGTCTTTCCTGTAGCCAAGAACGGTCTTCGTAAGATTATGGGAATCTTCTTATCTTCTTCGAAATCCAAGATAACAAAATCAGCTGGAAAAATGAGTTTATCAACTTTCACCAAAACATCCTCCACTATGCCTCTAGGATATGCGATAGATCTATCAGCCAACTGCAAAGAGATGTTAGTTGACTTTGGCTCCGGTAGACCAAGTTGCTTGAAAACAGACAAGGGCATAAGATTAATACTAGCTCCCAAATCACATAAACACTTGCTGAATGACCAGTTGCCAATAGTGCATGGAATAGTGAAACTTCCTGGATCTTTAAGTTTAGGTGGCAATTTCTGTTGCAACACTGCACTGCACTCCTCTTTCAATGCCACTGTTTCAAATTCTTCCAACCTTCTCTTTCGTGACAAAATATCCTTCATGAACTTTGCATATCTTGGCATCTGCTCCAACGCTTCAACAAAAGGAATGTTAATGGACAGTTTCTTGAAGACATCCATAAATTTCTGAAACTGTTTCTCTTGACTTTTCTTCAAACGTCCAGGGAATGGTGGAGGCAGATAGACCTGATTATTCTTTGAAGATTGCTCCGGAGTAGACTTTTCAACAGGTTTCTTGCTCTTCTCACCAACAAGCTGATCAGCCACTAAGTCAGATTTCTCAATTTCTGGCACTGCAGATTTTTCAACCTGCTGATTCTGAACATCTTCATCTTCTTCAGTTGCTGATTTAGGATCACTCGTGACTTTTCCGGATCTCAAAGTAACAGCTTTCACCTGCTCATGGACCTCCCTCTTGCCTGAATTACCCATTGTATCACTTGGAAGAGTTCCTTGTTGCATATTTACCAAGGCACTTGTAATCTGCCCCAACTGGGTTTCCAAGAGCTTCTGACCAGCTTGTAAGTTCTTTAACGCTATCCACATCTCATCAGATTTTTCATTAGAAGATTGCCCCATATGAGCCTGGGGTTGTTGCTGTTGAAATCCAGGAGGTTGATATGATGTCCTTGGAGCATAAGGCTGCTGATAACCTTGATTGTATGGCTTCGCTTGCTGATAAGATTGTTGAGTATTTTGATTGTTGCTCCAACTGAAGTTAGGATGGTTCCGATTATTAGGATGATAGGTGGTTGGAACTGGTGCAGCAGGTCTCTGAAAATTACTCACGAACTGTACTGATTCAGAAGAGATAGCACACTGATTCGTCTCATGTGCGCCCGCACATAACTCACAAACACTAGACCCCTGCTGAACTCCATAATTAGCAAGAGAATCCACCTTCATAGCAAGAGCTTTCAACTGAGCCGTAATCATTGAAGCTGTATCTATATCCAAAATTCCTGCTACCTTGCCTTGAGAAAGCCTCTGGGTTGGATTTTGATATTCATTAGCAGCCATCATCTCTATAAGTTCATAAGCTTCATCATAACTCTTTGCCCACAGAGCTCCACCTGATGCTGCATCTAGCAAAGGCCTAGATTGTGCTCCCAACCCATTGTAGAACCCATTAATAACCATCCAATCAGGCATGCCATGATGAGGACACTTTCGTAGCATCTCCTTGTAGCGTTCCCAAGCCTCACACAATGACTCGCCAGATTGCTGTTGAAATTGTGTCAACTGATTCCTTAATGCTGCAGTTTTCGCCAAAGGGAAGAATTTAGTAAGGAACTTCTGAGCAAGATCTTCCCATGTAGTAATGGAACCAGGTGGCAAAGAGTGTAGCCAGCTCTTAGCCTTATCCCTCAGAGAGAATGAGAAAAGCCTCAACCTGATAGCATCATCCGTCACACCATTACATTTGAAAGTGTCGCAGATTTCGATAAAGTCCCGAACATGCATGTTGGCATCCTCCGTAGGAGCACCCCCAAACTGGACTGAATTCTGCACCATCTGAATTGTGCCCGACTTGATCTCAAAATTGTTCGCTGCAATAGCTGGTCTAATAATGCTAGACTGGATATCATTGAGTTTCGGCTGAGAATACTCCCTCAAAGCCTTAGCTGCTGCTGCATCTGCCATTGCTACTGTAGTTTCAGATTCCTCTTCCTTATTCTCTTTATTCTCTACAAGATCGTCTTCCGCCAGTTCTTCCAAACGCGCTTGTAAGCGTGTTCGCATACAA
The DNA here is from genome assembly GCA_037693485.1 of Kitagawia praeruptora. Taxonomy (NCBI): domain Eukaryota; kingdom Viridiplantae; phylum Streptophyta; class Magnoliopsida; order Apiales; family Apiaceae; genus Kitagawia; species Kitagawia praeruptora. Next base: position 85,271,241 of record CM075347.1, on the reverse strand, counting down.
ACTTAAGTACCTTAAACACCACGAAACAAATAAACTAAGTAAGAATCCGAGTCAGTGAACGCTAACGACCACTGATGACAAGCACATAAACTAAAATAAAAACACCGATGATCCCCGGCAGCGGCGCCAAAAACTTGTTATGCAAAATCACGCAAGCGCACGTTGTCACAAGTAATATATGATTAAATCAAGTTCGTTCCCACAGAGATCTAGAATGGTGTTCAATTCAATTAATGTACCTATGCACCGATGTATGGTTTTTATCCACTGCTAAGAAAAATAACAAAATTGAGATTGATTATCTAAATTAACTAAGTGCAACTTATAAAACTAAGAATTAAACAATTAATGAGAGTAAAAATTCGAATTACTAATATGAGAATAAAACATGGAATCCTAGTTTCATCATCTACTTCACTTAGAGTTGCAGCCTTTAATTAAAACATACGATGGTTTTGATATCTGATCGGATAACACGAAACAAGTATACGCTACCTGTCAGCACACGCATACTAAACTAAACATACATCCACAAAAGAGATAGAAGATGAATAGACACCAATTATGCTTAGACCCTATATGTCTATAGAATTTGAAAACATAACGGTTGAAGAACAGGTTATCCATAAAGATCACACAGGGCAGTATAAGTATTTTCATCTCACACCACAATCATATTGATAAACAATTATGAACCTATGCTAGCATGGCAAGTTCTAAATCTCAAGATCCACTTTCACTTCACAAGAGATTAACAATTCAATTTAGATGTTAGCTACGCATCCAAAAGCATTAAGATTAACCATACGAGGATATCAGTATTCACCACACATAAATCTTTAAGGCATGCAAACTACTAAGCTACATAGATAAATCCACTAGGATCCCATGACAACGATTAGTTCATAACTAAACCTTTCGTCACCATGGGATTTGATGAAAACATGGTAAATAACAAGATATGAATAAAAGAAGTAATTATATTAATAAACAAGAGTTTGAGAAAACAAATCTATAATCCACAGTAACACAAAGGATGAAGTAGATCTAGATCCGTTGCTTGTCACGAGCGTTGAACCCTTCTCTCCTTTTCTCCCTTGCAGATCTAAGCTAGGTTACAAATAATAGAACTATGATAATGTGTGTATATCTATTACAATGGTAGGATGTGTTTAAATAGGCTCTAAAAGTCTTGACCAGCAAGAAAATACCAAAACAGAATTATAATAGAATTTCTGCAAGATACGTTTCCTAAAATGATTCTGTTTTTTAAAGGAAATTCGTAGCTGACTTTTCTTCAGTTTTTCTGGAACGTCACAAACGTAATTGGACCTCTGGACCACCTTAGAATGATAGAGAATCTCGTTATCTTCGCGTGGACTGCTTACTGGCTGAAAACAGACTTATAGAACTCAAGATATGGCCCAAACAGTGAATCTCACGCGTGCAGCCCAATAAATCCGAATTTTAATAAATTAAATCTCCAAAAACGACAAAAACATCCACCATAATCAACATCCTTTTAAATCTGCACAACTAAACAAAACACATCAAAACTACAAGAAACTTGAGCCCAAGACAATCAATTTAAGCCGATTTAGAATGCTCCAAGTGGATATAAATCCACTTATCAGTTCATAATAAGCATAATACAAATTATGATACTCTTTGCATGTATAAATAGAATGCCAAATACTTCCACAGTGAAAACAAGGATTCTGTGGCTTAAACCTAACTGAACCACTCTTAACTCCTGACTTAGGAGGTATAGAGTTTATATTTTTATTCTTCTTGCAAAAAGTAGCAAGATGGTTAGGATTTCCATAGTTGTAACATTTCTTCCTAGGAGCATTGAGAATAGGCATATAGTTATTGCTTTTATTGATGCCTACCTTTCCATTTATGTTTTTCCTAGGTTCTTTTACCTTGTTCACTCTTTTTATCTCCTTCAGCTTGTGTTTAAGCTATTTCTGAGACATTAAGTCAATATTTACTGATTTGACTTCCTGTTTTGGTTTGTCAGATTTTGGTACAAACCTCACAGGATTAATTTTGGGCTTTGCAGCCCTTTCAGTAAATACAGGTTTAGAGGTCTCAGCTTCTAGGTTGGCAGTTTTCTTTTTATTAGTGTAACCTAGACCTTCTTTCCAAAAATCATTCTCTATGATAATCTGAGTAGTTTTCCCAGAGTTAGTCCAAGTTTTAATAATGTTTCTTTCTTTAGCAAGTTCAGATTCAAGATAAACATGCTTTTTCAATAATTCAGTTTTAACAATAATAGCATCATCTCTCTCTTTCTGAATTTTTAACATTTGGACTAATTCTAATTCTAGATAGTCATTTCTCTTTCTAAGGTCTAGACTTTCAGATTTTATTCTTTCATTTTCTTAAGTCTGATCTCTGTAGCTAACATACAAGTTTTTAAGAAAGAGTCTTAACTCAGATATATCAGTAGTATCAAAAGCTAGAGTAGAGTGAGGTACCTTGGTCTCGGTAGCTTCAGAGATACTATCAGCATTTGCCATCAAGGCATAGTTCACCTCATCTTCAGAGTTTAAAGTATCAGCCCATTCCTTCTTTTTTGTGATGTAAGCTTGACCTTTATCAGCTTTGACTTTCTTGCACTCAGGTGCAAAATGTCCTTTCTTACCACAATTACAACATTTGATCTTGGACTTGTCCACTTTCCCATATCTGTCTTCCTTTCCCTCAGCTTTTCTGAAATTCTCTGTCATGATTGTGTAGCTTTTTGGATCTTAACTGTTGTATAATAACAGAGTGGCTCTGATGCCAATTGTTAGGTCCGGAATAACGTAGAAGGGGGGTTGAATACGTTATTTAAAAATATTTCGATTTTTGATGTGGATACAAGATCAAAAATATTGAATCGAAATACACAACTGTTTGGGAAATATCTTTTAATAGATAAAACCCGGAGGTTTGTTACACAATCTAATCCTATGGATCAGCTGATAAGTGGATTTTATATCCACTTGGAGCGTTCCATATCGACTTAAATTGATTGTCTTGGATTCAAGTTTCTTGTAGTTTTGATGTGTTTTGTGTAGTTGTGCAGGTTTGTAAGAATGCTGATTATGGTGGATGCTTCAGTCGTTTTTGGAGGTTAAATTGATTAAAATTCGGATTTATTGGGCTGCACGCGCGAGCTTCACTGTTTGGGCCATATCTTGAGTTCTATAAGTCTGTTTTGGGCGATCTTACAGTCCACGCGAAGCTAACGAGATTCTCTTTCATTCTAAAGTGGTTCAGATGTCCAAATACAACTGGAACGGCCCAGAAATACTGAAGAAAAGTTAGCTACGAATTTTCCTTAAAAACAGAATCAGTTTAGGAAACGTATTTTGCAGAAATTCTATTTTAACTCTATTTTGGGTAATTTCTTGCTGGGCAAGAATTATAGAGCCTATATAAACACATCCTACCATTGTAATTAGGGACCCATTACATATCAATTACTTAGGTTTATTTGTATCTTTTCATACTTTGTTTATATCATGGTTTCATCAGATCCCATGATGACGAGAGGTTCGATTGTGAACTAATCGTTGTCATGGGATTCTAACGGATTTATTTATGGAGCTTTAGAATCTTGATGCTTTACAGATCTGTGTGTGATGTATATCTGATATCCTCGTATGGTTATGCTTAATTGTTAAATGCGTAGCTAACATCTAATCTGTTAATCTCTTGTGAAGTGAAAGTGGATCTTGTGTAACACCCCAACTTCTCAACACTGAAAATATACTTTTTATAATAAAGTAGACTTGGATACATGGGAATTTTAGAAATTTTTGGCATGAAATATTCGTAAATCGGACTATCCACCTGTATTTCAACACCAAATTCCAATTCTCAATCACAAATAAATCTTAATACACCAACGATTCCTCACCGAGGATCGATTCCAGGTTATGGTATGAAACAAGAATCTAAATTATACAAATTATTACAACTTCTATTTTTGATCCGAATACAAAATTACTATACCATCTAATTTGTTGAGCAATCCTAATCTGTGCTTACCCGCTCTAGCTCCGAAATCTATTCTGTATAGAATGCCTCAACGCTCTCATTCGCAGGGATAAATGTAGTAGATCATCTTTAATCCTAACTGCAAAGGGTTAGGTAAAACAAAACAAGAGTGAGCCAAAGAATGCTCAGTAAGTTAATAATATAGTGAAACAACTGTATTACAAAAATTCATTGATGAACAATATCAATGAATACTTTATCTCAAGAGATCATTCAATTTCCATCATAGAGAAAAAATTTCCATTTACTACAAACCATCACTGCCTCAGATAAAACTTTGAGAAAAAGAATATCAAGAAAGTCCCCAATCATTCTTACTCCCCTTTCACGTACAATGTTACTCGAGAAGGGAATAACTGAGAAACTTCTATCCATCCTTAATCCCATTATTTTACTGAGTACAATTTCGAAACCAATAACCATTTACCTTGAAACATATATATATCTTATCAAAACATTCATTTTTCTAAAACCGTTTCATCTTTGGAACATACTTTTCATAACACCTTTTAAAAAAAACATTTAAGTTGATTGGAGTTTTACCTTATCATCGGACAATATACGGGTGATCAGCCACGTAAAGTCCCCATACCGGACACTAAGCCCCTCTGGTCCTTGAAAATTGGGTTCCCAATTAGGCAACACATTGGCCTTTAATGCTCGACTATGACCACCCTAGGCTTTTACGCTAAATAAAAGTGCTGGACTAGGACCACCCTAGCCTCTTACGCTCTCCAATCTATAAACCTTTAAAACACTTCACTTTTCAGTCCTTATACTCACTGATAACAGATCAGCCCAGTGTAAGGAATTTTAAAAACATCTTTAATTAATTAATCCATTTTAATGAACAACATTGTAAAATTACGGGTCAGGGAAGCATTTGATATAAAGAATCATGAACACGGCAATAATTAAGATTTAGGGAAGCATTTGATATAAGGTATCATAAACGACAAAGCAATAAGAATAAACTAAGCATGATATGGTACGGCAAAGCAGAAACATATATCAACAGGGGAACATTAATAATTAAAGGAACAAATCCATTGTCAAGATTTTATAACTTCAACAGAAATTTATAAGGAATCATGGATTAGAGAAAGTCTGAAGTTCAAAAGAAGATTGAAGAAATTCTCAATTACACAAAGTCTCACTCTAGTCGGCTAAGCACCCATAGGCTTTAGCTGCCAAAACCGGCCTGACAATAATGAGTTTGAATAAATAAGAAGACCTCAATTCATTCTCGATTTAAACCGTCACTGAGAAACACATGCTTCAGCGACAATCTAAACCTCGAATTAGTTTACAACAATTTGATGAAAAACTTTATTTAAAGAATATTAATAAAGATGAGGAATATTGATATAAAATGATTTTAGAATTAATCAACACCTGAACAATAGGTGAGGAAAATACACAATGTCAGAATAATTTGAGAATGATTGTTTGTAAATTAATAGAAGAAAAATATCACTAGGAATAAAATAAAGGGTATAGACACTAGCAAAATAGTTTGAAAGGAATATCGAATAATTAACCGAACAGGATCACATTATTCTGAATAAAAATGAAGAGTATAGTTGCTTGCAAGAAGGAATATCGAAAGAACAATTAATAGCACAAAAGGTTTCATATCACTTAAACAATAAGTGAGGGATAGTAAACTTGCATCAATACACAGGATTTCTATTTCCAATACTTTAACTCCTTATCACTTTACATCCATCTCTACTTGACCTTTCTTCGATCACGCATCCATTTCCCTTTATCACTTGTCAATCCCGATAATTCTTTCCTTCCTCTACATTCCATTTTCACATGCTCTGGCTCTTAGCTGGCCACCTATGCGTACCTATATACAGGTAAAGTACTACTTTAGTACGCGTATAACCTTAACCATCTAATTCTATTATACCCAATCGTGTCCTATTTCGATTTACAATTAACACATATAGTTTATACAAATCATATTCTCGAAATAATAATATATATAATAAATAATCACATAACACTTAGCACAGATTATTAATGTACACTTATACCTGTTATCAAGTATATCATATCTATTTACGTGCACTTCCTATCAATTTATTACTCAATTTACAAAATACTTCTACAGGCATTTTGACAACATCTCCTCTATAATATTGTCTAACCTGTCATAATTAAATCAAACCATTCAGAAATCCCGCATCTTTTGCTTTACAATTAACTCAATACAATCTCAAAATCATCATAATCATTCAAACATATGCTCTTTACCACTTCTGACAACCATTGTGCCAAACATATATACACAACTTATACTACTCACATTCCAACCAGAACACAATTATAACTTCCTTTATTCTTAAAAGTCAAATTAATAACTAATAACCTTAATGATGATTTAACAATTATAATTATCAATCTAATTACAATAAACAATTTATTCTACTTATGTAACTAAAATATTTCTTTTTCCAGAGGGTTTGAGATGAGAGGGGTAGAGAGAGAGAGAGAACCAACGGCAAGCACATTCAAAATGTTTTGAATCCAAATCCAAAACATACAACCAGATCTAGAGGATAGATATTCGGATTAGACTCCACTATCACTTCCAAACTTAGATCTCAGCATAAGGAGGGCAATACAATCACCAGCACTACATACTACAAGTATGGAGGGGACACCCACCGGACATATCTGGACGCAGCAATGGCAAATAACAAAGCGGCAATCAACGAGGAAGAACAACAGTGGACTTTGGTTAGGAGGCGCAAAAATGGAATCAAGACGAAGACTCACATCTTTATAGGTAACATCCCCACAAAAGCTACCCCACTAGATATTTGGAATTCTGTTAAAGGAGACATTTTCGGTACAGATCTATACACACTGGAAATAAGAGATATGAACAACAATAGATTTGCCTTCCTTACACTTAAGCCAAATCTAGAAGTAGCACACTTCATCAAACAACTTGGCATTACAAAGTTATTTGGGAGAACACTTGGATTGGTGTCGCTCGTAGAGGACCTCCGGCTCATAACTCTGGTCACCACTTTCAACAAGGAGTAGGGAGTTTTGGAACAACTCAGACACCCAGATCCCAAGGTGTGAAAGAAAACCCACAAGGTTTAGCTAAGGATACTGCAGTTAATACAAATTCTCGGATCTCTGGCCACCCAAACATGGGATTGAAAACAGCACTATCGTATAGTATGATTGGCACATTACCCTGATAGCATACAAAACATACACGAAAAACTCTGGGTCAACGGTATCAACTTCATAAATCCCATAGCTTTGTCGAAACAAAAGTTCCTCTTGCTATTCTCTGACAAGGAGGCATTCGATAACTTCGACACAAATATGGTACACCCAATTTTCCATAGCATCAAATACACAGATTTGGAAGATATTCTCACCACGAGAACAACCACAATACAGATTCTTGGTCTCCCAATTTTCGCTTGGAATAGAAGAACACTAGAGGTACTAACTAAGAAGTGGGGATTTCTCATCCCAACACCAGCAGTTGACAACGAACTAGAGGATTTAACATCACCGTCTGTCCAGATTGAGACTACCACTCCCACTCCTATTGATGAGAAAATCATACTACACATTGATGGAGTCACATATCCTGTTTCCGTCTCGGAATTTATTCACACTACAACACAGATCCTGAAACAGGAACCCAAGACCACAAATCTACATCATAATAAGGGAGAAGTAGAAGACATAATTTCATCAGAACAGGAAGAAACAGAAGATTTAGAGGACAATATATCGGCAGAGCATAAGGAAGCCATAAACACCGATCATAACCAGGATGACCCCCTTTTATCATCAAAAGACAAGGCGCCTACATTTGATACTATGGAACAGCAGGGAGCCAACAATAGCGTTGACACAACTAATTTGGTGGAGATAGAACAAGCAACAGGAAACAACAGCATTTCGGACAACACGTTTATCAACATTAGTGGGGATCATAGTGATGGAGTGCTGGGTGACTTGCAATCTCCAGGAATACATAATCAGGCACACACACAAAACTATAGAGAAGATACAAACTGCAGCAACAGTGATACCTACTCTTCGGACACAGACTACCAAGCAGAAGTGCTATAATCGTATGACAGTCTACACACAGTGCCTGGTGAAACACAACTAAAACTCTGTAAAGGACTTTTTGATTTACACATCAAAAGAGGGAGGGGAAGACCCAGGAAGTACAATTACAATTATAACAAGAGCAACATTAAACACACAAATCAAAAAAAGGGCAACAAAAAAACACACAATAATTCCAAGTCCCTTATTACTCCTACTACTACAAGAGACTCCAGATACTCCAACAATCAATCGTGCGTTCCGAATAGCCTCGAACTCACGACTTTCGACCCTCAGGCAAACAACACAGTACTAGCCTCTCTGATACTAAAAGATGCTAAGGACATGGGACTCAAACCTGTTCATGACGAAGAACAGACATTGTAGAACATTATAGAAGCACTCAGATAGGACACAACATTCATATCACCAACATTTACAACACCTCAGATCATCATGAATCAATTCGCGGGATTATCTTGGAACATCCGAGGATGTAATAACATTACTAACAGGAGAAATGTTAAGGCACATATAAACAAACAAAACATAAATTTCCTGTGCCTGCAAGAGACCAAAGTTTCTAATTGGGACACAGGCAAGATTCATAGTCTTTGGGATGTGAACTCGCATGACTGGATAGCAGCTCCCTCTGCAGGTCAGTCGGGTGGACTATTAACATCTTGGGACAACAACAGATATAAACACCTCAGCCATGTTACTACTAATAACTGGATATACTTCAAAGGAAGCACACTGCACACAAACGAACCTTTTATCTGTATAAACATATACGGTCCGCAGGAGATGAGGGATAAACTATTAGTCTGGGAACAACTTAGTGACATACTAGTGGCTAACAGGGACATCCCCACCTGTCTATTGGGAGATTTCAACAGCGTCAGGGAGGAAGGGGACAGGGACAACTGTATCCACAGTAAACTCGATTCCCAGTACTTCAATGACTTTATAAACAATAATGGGCTAATTCATATAAAAACACAAAGCCCTCATTACACCTGGTTTGGACCGAATAAAAAGAGAAGCACTTTAGACTGGGTATTTGTCAACCAACCCTGGCTTGTTCTACACCAATGGTCGGCAAAGCTACTTAGTAGAAAGAATTCCGACCACAGGGCAATTTGGATAGGAACGAACACTATCAATTGGGGACCGAAACCATTCAAGTTATACAACTCTTGGTTTGAAGATACTATACTCCAGGAAAAAATCATGAGTCTTAGAAATAATGGTCGAGTGGTTAACTTTATTCTCAGACAAGCTACAAAGGAAATCCGTAATGTTGGGAAATGGTGGAACAAACACATCCTTGGTAACATAGAGGAACAAATCACTAATAAAGAAGAAGAGCTTCTTACTTTGGATACTGACTCGAATCAGGCTAACACTACAGTTAGTTCGGAACTGTCTAAACTATATCACCACAGGGACCAAATATTGTGGCTAAAATCAAGAACACTCTGGCATGTAGGAGGAGACAAAAATACAAAGTACTTCCATCAAGTGGTAAACAGGAATATGAGTAGAAACAGTGTCATTGGACTAAAACATAACAACAGGTGGATAAATGAACCTGCCCTGGTGAAAACTATTTTCTACGAACACTTCAAATCCTTTCTCAATAGAGACCATTATGCTCTCTCCTTCCAAGTTCACACACTCACAGTCAACACCATTCTAAACAATATCAAGGTTCATTTGGACAGCTCCTTCACTGAGGTCGAAATATCACAGGCACTCAAAGAATCGGATCCCAATAAGGCCCCGGGTCCTGATGGGATCAATACTGGTTGCCTCAAACATTGCTGGGATATCATTAAACCCGGGTTTCTAAAAATGCTACACACTTTCTACCATAGAGGAGAATTACCGACAGGATTGAACTCCTCATTCATAGCACTTATCCCAAAGATATCTAACCCGAAAAAGCCCTCAGATTTCCGTCCTATCAGTCTCATTAACAGTACTCTGAAACTACTACTCAAGATACTAGCTAACAGACTCAAACAAGCCCTACCTCATATTATCTTAGAGGAACAAACGGGTTTTATGAAGGGGAGGAATATCTCAGATGGCATCATAGTCACCTCGGAGATCATACATTCTATGAAGATACACAAGACTAAAGGAGTCATCTTCAAAATCGACTTCGAGAAAGCCTTTGATACTGTAAATTGGGACTTCTTCTTCGACACGCTCTACAGAATGAATTTTGGGAAAAAATGGATCAAGTGGACAAAATCCATCTTTGAAGCATCGAGAATAGCGGTCCTTGTAAACGGCTCTCCCACCAATGAGTTCAAACCTAGCAGAGGACTTCGACAAGGTGATCCACTCTCTCCTCTATTCTTTAATATCGTGGGACAAATCCTACACCACCTACTACTGAAGGCCAAAGATCTAGGCATTTTTGAAGGTATTAGTATTGGTAGAGGCTCAGAAAGCTTTACACATCTGCAATTCGCAGATGATACCCTCCTTTTCATTAATGGGGATGATAGGTCTATTTCCGGTATCAAAAAGATATTACTATCTTTCCAATTACTATCGGGACTTAGAATTAATTTTCACAAGAGTGAACTGTATGCACTCAATTACCAGGATCAACATCTATATAATTGGGCTAATATTCTGGGTTGCAAAATTGGTAATTGTCCTATTAAATACCTAGGTGTGCCATTAGGACACAAACAAAACAACAGAACACTTTGGGGTCCGTTAATCACAAGATTTCAAAACAACCTTAATGATTGGGCGGGGAGTAACCTTAACATAGCTGGGAAATTAGTTCTCATGAAATCCACCCTAGACAGTCTCCCGAATTACTGGTTCAATTTTTTCCGAATGCCAAAATGGGTCAGAGATAAAATAGATTGCATCAGGCGTAATTTTCTTTGGGGCACCAATAAGATACATTTACTGAATTGGAACGAAGTCATGCTGCACAAAGATTATGGTGGGCTTGGTATCACTAACCTAGAGCACAGAAATCTAGCCATGCTTGGTAAGGTTTGGTGGCGAGCTCTAGACAATAAGCACACCCTTTGGTCGAGATGCTTGCAAGACAAATATGGAGATGATCAATACAACTGGACGAGCAGCAGAGACAACAAACCAAAGTCCATCCTAATCAATAATTTAAAAACACTAGAGTCAATCGGAACAATGAACAATCTCTTCATGCGCGACAACTATAAATGGAAGGCTAATTCAGGAGATAGAGTTCTCTTCTGGGAAGATACTTGGGTTCGTGATAATCCTTTAAAATCGTTATTCCCTAGACTTTACAAACTCTGCAATTTCAAATACATTTACATAAGAGACTTGATAGGACGTTGGAATTCCAACTTTCAGTCTCAGGAAGAATTGTGGTCTCGACCACTGAGAGTTCAGGAGAGTGAAGATGCATTGGAGATCTACAGTATTATACAAGCATACAATCCGAATACAAAACATGACACTCTAATTTGGAAACCAACCAATAACAGTTACACAACTTCTCATATGTACAACACTCTCAGAACTAGACCACAACAACATTTCAGGTGGTCATTCATTTAGTCGTTAAAAATCCCTCCCAAGGTCAAGATCTTTACTTGGAAAATCTGTAAAAACATTGTTCCCACTAAACATTTCTTACAAACTAGGATCCACGCCCATGGAATAGATGCTACATGTGTGTCCTGCCACACGGGCTCAATAGAGGACGTTCAACACTTGTTTAATCACTGCCCTGTAGCCAAGGCAGTTTGGAAATTAGTAGACAAATGGTGGATGTTGCTCAACATTAACCTTAATGGCATTGATTGGTTGTGGAGTATCTTTGGTGCCGCCAAAAATACTCGTTACGTCTCTCAATGGCAGACCACTGTCTCGGCTATACTGTGGACACTTTGGCTATGTAGAAACGACCTGATTTTCAATAGCAAAGGCACTACTAGATCTCAACTGGAATTTCTGATCATTCGGAGGTCCTACATTTGGTGCACTAGCGCAGGAACAATACACAATAATTCCATACAGGAGTGGACCACCAACCCTACTTTGGCAATTAGAAACCGCAGACTCCACTATATGGCAGATTTAAAAGAGAAGTGGGAATACATTGGTTTCATAGACGGAGCTTGGAAATTAAACAATAACATTATCAAATCAGGGATAGGTGGTTATGTAATCAATAAACAAGACGATATTTGCTTCATTTTCAGTGGTCCAACTATTGCTGCAACCCCATTAGAAGCGGAGACGAAAGCCCTCCTGCTCTTACTCAATAAACTAAACAACATCACTGATAGAGGACAAAATACTATTATCCATACAGACTCTATGGAATTGTGGACAAATGTTCAGAGATTTAAAGCGGGAATAGCCACCTCGATTACATATACAGAAGATCAGGATCTGCATGGTATACACAACATCAATCTGGTACATACGGATCGCATAAACAATGATGGGGCTGACTATCTTGCTAAACAAGGTCTCAACAGGCCCACTACTATTTGGGGCTACTGAATTAGCCCAATACATTCCCCCCCCCATTTTTGATCTCCCGCCTAACAGGTTGTATATCACAAGTCTTTACACTCTTTTCCGCCTTCTTTGTACTACTGTTTTCACCTTTATTTCACTTTATATCACACACCATACCCCTCTGTCTGTTCTCACCACTCCCCTATCCACCCTATAGGACATCGACAGTACTTTCCCCAGGATATACTCATTATACAGCAGGCATTTTACATCCCATCTAATATAAATACCACCCTCTTCTCACACATTTCTTTCACACCTCACACAACACATATAAACACTTATTCTCTACTCACATCATGCCATACTACTCATGGAAAGCTCCTCTCCGTGGCCAATTCAAAGTGAATGTACACGTTATGCACACGGCTCACCAACACAACGGCAATAACAACGGGGTAGGCATTGTGATCCGTGACCACAGGGGTCGTCTTGTGCGTGGCCTCACTGGTTCCATTCGTGGCCTCTCTCCCCTAGCCACGCAGCTATGGGCACTTCACATGGGCCTAAACCAAGCTCGTCTAAGCAACTGTGAACTGGTCATGTTAGAAACAGACAATTTCAACCCCTTCTTTGAGGTTAAGAGGCAGGACGGTGGAGGTGACAGAACATGTACGTGGATAGTAGAATAGATTGTCAAACTCCTAGGCTACAATCCAGAATGGGAAAACTGCTTCAATTACGTCTCGGAGTCCTCTAACCGGTCTGCACACTACTTAGCAGCTGTTGGTCTCAACAATTGGACAACAATGCATCACTTCTTCGAGCCTTTTGGCCGCCTACATGAAAAACTCAATCTCGACATGGGCTTTGGCCCTCCCATTCCACAACTGCTAGTCTCCCCAATCCCCATGGATGCTCAAGGCCATGTGATAGGATTTGCTCCAGTTATATCCTCTCCATCTGCTCGGAATGTGGTGGCACTGGACCAAGTCTCAGACAATGGTCATGCCCTCAATTAATCATTTTGCAGTATTTTGTTCTGTATGCTGGCCACTTTTGCATACTATGGCAGCATAACATCTTTCTCGGTCTCTCGGTTTTCTTACAGGCTCCTAGCCTTGCTTGTTTTCTTGGATTTCTAGCGATAGGTCCTTGTATCAGCGGCCCACTCTTTTTGGGCTTTTTTTGTAAGGTCGGTTGGGCTTCTTGGCTTTGCCATGAAGTGTTACCAACCTTTAATGGAAATTTTAATTATAAAAAAAACAATTTATTCTACTTCTAACAATCCAAGATCAATTAACCATTGAAATAAATTTACATACAACTTAGTAGTTTACCAGCTTCTAATTTACAATCCTTAAAACAAACAATTAACACTAAACAATTTATAACATACAACTTATCATGTTATCCACTATCAAACCAAGCCAGCTCATAATTTAAAATCATCCTTCGAATAAGAATAAAAGCTAATAACATAATTCTAATTATCTGATAAACGTGTAAATACTATTTTTAGAAAGTTAAAAATTTTCAAATAATTCGGACAGCATTCCCTTTGTACGGATACCCTTCCCGTCAGAACACATCCGACAAACAATCAACAATTATTAATCAAAATACGATTACTAATTCATACTTAAATCTTCCGATATACAATTCAAATATCAACATTCAATCTATAAATAACAACCTAAAATTTTATAAAAATAATCCCACATAGAACACTTAGTACTACGGTAGGAATTTCACAGTGAATAAATTGAAACATCACAGGACCAAAAGCACAACAGTCGAACAGTAATCAGCATCCAGGATATCAACACAAGGAAGACAACACACACACAATACTCCACAAACTCACACACGCCGCACGTACTCATGCAGCCCACACGACCTGGTAAGAGAAAACAGGGGAGGGAAATTGTTTCAGCTTTGCAATACAACCGTTAGCCATCAGCTTCACCACTCCCACACAAACTCGCCTCTATACCCACACACACAGCTCAGTTTTACCCACACTCATAGCAGTACTCACACACCCACTGCATCAACACAACCCCAGGAGCTCATACACACCTAGCCAAAAACACACGCGTATGTATGTATAGATATAGAGAAGAGATGAAGGAGGGAGAGAATCGTGAGGGAGAGAGGGAGATTTAGATTGTTATCTCCAAGAACTCGCAAAGAACCCATAACACAGCACAATAATCACAACCGCCTGAACACAGGCCACGCCACCAACACACACACACACACACTCCATCATTTTCACACGCACAACAACATGACACCACAAGAAGATAAAAAGAACAGGGGAGGGAAGATGTAATCAACACAACCCACAGCAATACACATACCCTCTACACTGCTTTACAAGGGAAAAGAGACGAGATAGTCACACCACCCAGCTGAACTTCGAACCACCAAAAAATCACGCAGATATATACACAAACAGCAGGATAAAGGGGCGAGGGATATGGGTATTCACTGAAAACCGATTAGAACACTTGTAGGAGGGAGAGAGAGGAGAAATTCGAGAGATTGAGAGAGGAGATGGAGAGATTGAGTTGGGGGAGAGAGTACAGTTGAGAAACTAGCAGAAGAATCGAGAATATTCAAGGAAATTGGGGAAAGAGGCGGTGGGTATTAAGCTGGTAAAAGCAAGGCATAAATGGAATTATATCATACTAAAAATCCACAATTTTAACATTTTAAATCATTTTAACGAATTTAAATGAATAATAATAAAAATAATAATAATGAAAATAATGAAAATAATTTTTTTCATTTTTAAAATAACGATTATAAAATTACAAACACACCCATATTTTTAAAATATTTTTAGGGTCAAAATTGAATTAAATATGAATTTTACAAGTTTTGATCCTTTTAAATACTATAAAACTCTTAAAATCATTTTAAAATACCAAAACACCCAAATTAATTCTTTCGATAATTTTAAAAACTAAATAATATTATAAAGAGGATAAAATAAAAGATTTCAAAAATTTTAAATACTCCGATGATTTTATAAAATTTCCGAAGATCAATAACGCATGATTTGAATAAATTTTAATCATAAAAATTCAAATAAAAGTTACACGGACTCACATTTCACATATACATCATCATATAAACATGTAAACATGATATCACATATATTTAACCTAAAAAATTTCACACCATATATTCCACATTTAATATTAAATAATTAAATAATAATAATAATAATTACGATATTTTCTAGGGCGTTATATCCTTCCCCCCTTAATAGGATCCTGTCCTCAGAATCGACCGTAAGAAAACATATGACGGTATTCTCAAACATTTCTCTTTCAATTCCCATGTCATTTCTTCCACTCTAGAATTCCTTTAATTCAACTCATATATCGATCGGCTCATCCCGTAAGCATTCAAATTCCAAAATAAACTTAAACCTTTGGTTTTCATGTGTCGTTAATTCTAGATACTGATCATTCGCACGTGAAAATCCTTTTCTACCAAAAATCGGAAATGCTCTATTCGCATAATGGACTATGTCCTGAACACAACGCCTCCACTACTGACCCAATCATCCATAATAATTCGCATATATATATATTTATATAATGCTAAAACAAAACCTGCCTCGACTTGCAGTAAACATGTAAATAAATAAATTAATAATTAATTAAATAAGTCTTTAAAAAAAATCCACGTGACTAAAATAATTGATACAACTTCCATGCTCCTGCTCATAACTGTATTCATCCTTTCTTTGTCCATCCGGTTGCACTGACTCTGGGACGGTTTTCAATATCTTCCTTGACTCCTGAAAGCTTTCTCCACCTTTATCTTTTCGTTTCCTGCCTGCCTTGTAGGCTTGTCCATTGCTGTAGCTATCTTGGTAAAACCTTTGACAACCCTCGATAATTCCTAGCTGGTCCTTCAAAGTTTTCGAACTCTACAGGCGTCTTAGGCCTTTCCCGATTCATTACTGCTTCGTCGTCACGGCATTCACTTCGATCCCCTCATCATATCCTGAAAATTATAGTTCTTCCAATTGCAAAGCTCGTACTTAGATATCGTATATATGCTCTTCTTATGTTCTTGTTATCTGCTCCTTAACCATACTCAGTTCTCCATATTATCGAATCATGTACGTGTGTTGTCAATCCAATGCGTAATCTAACTTGATATTCAATCTCTGCTTTATCCTAAATTCTCAAACCTGTTCCAATCTTCATTTGACGTAAATGTAGCTTACACCACTCAAGATTTCATCATCTCCATCTTTACTGCTCTCATTCATTGAAAACTTTTAGAAATCACAAGGGTTCATAGGAAAAGAAACCAATGAGATAGACAGGTGATAACATGTATGAGTACAAGATGAGTTTTGTTTGAAAAAAGGATTTAACCGAGAGATCAATGTGATCACTGAACTATTTTTCAGGTTGCATTTGTCACTTAGGTCAACCATCATAGCACAAGAAGGGGCCAGCCTTCTGTACTTTCATGACAAATACAATCAGTGGCGTCCCACCAAACTTCTATCACATAGATAAGATGTCCCTGAATCCCCTATATACATATGGTTGTTCATCCCATTCAGAATAAATAAGGTCAAGTATTCGAATAGAAATAAAAAGAATTCAAAAGTTTTAAAAGTTTATATATAAACAATGTTGAATAAGGAATAACAAGTATTTGGTGAAATTATAAAGAATACAAGGGTCTCAATAATTTATATGGATCGTGTTGAATCAAGTGATCCCCTGAAAAATAGAGGTATCTTAGAAAAATGGAAATGTATTTAAATGAATTTGAAAATTCGACATCAATTGAAACATAGTTGATTATCAAAGGTGAAGGAGTATTATCAAAATAAGAAGAACAGAAGGAAAGGTTAAATCTCCTTAATCAATAAATTAAATGAAATCAACGGCTAGTAATAAATAACCACACCATTCCTCCAACCCATGCCAGTAATCGCATTTCACATCTTGTTTACAATCCTTTCGCACTTTCTATATCGTTCACGGGGTAACTAAAGTCGCAAAAGAAATTATAAATCATACACCAAGGTCTACACGTAGCATGCTCCAAGCTGGTAACTCCGGTCATCTATTTAACGTAGGCGGCACCGAATCAACTGCCTCGTCCAAAGTCGTACCTTCGAATGAATCGAATTCTGGCTCGCGCGATATGTCGAAATACTAACTAACATCGCAACCGTTGTCCTAATTGCCTAAATCGAACCTTATCCTAAATCGTTCTATCTAACATCTAACCTAAATACGTGCACCTAATCATCCTAACTTGTTTCAGTGACCATAACCTGTTGCTCTGATACCAACCTGTAACACCCCAACTTCCCAACACTGAAAATATACTTTTTATAATAAAGTAGAATTGGATACATGGGAATTTTAGAAATTTTTGGCATGAAATATTCGTAAATCGGACTATCTACCTGTATTTCAACCCAAACCAAATTCCAATTCTCAATCACAAATAAATCTTAATACACCAACGATTCCTCACCGATGATCGATTCCAGGTTATGGTACGAAACAAGAATCTAAATTATACAAATTATTACAACTTCTATTTTTGATCCGAATACAAAATTACTATACCATCTAATTTGTTGCGCAATCCCAATCTGTGCTTACCCGCTCTAGCTCCGAAATCTATTCTGTATAGAATGCCTCAACGCTCTCATTCGCAGGGATAAATGTAGTAGATCATCTTTAATCCTAACTGCAAAGGGTTAGGTAAAACAAAACAAGAGTGAGCCAAAGAACGCTCAGCAAGTTAATAATATAGTGAAACAACTGTATTACGAAAATTCATTGATGAACAATATCAATGAATACTTTATCTCAAGAGATCATTCAATTTCCATCATAGAGAAAAATTTTCCATTTACTACAAACCATCACTACCTCAGATAAAACTTTGAGAAAAAGAATATCAAGAAAGTCCCCAATCATTCTTACTCCCCTTTCACGTACAATGTTACTCGAGAAGGGAATAACTGAGAAACTTCTATCCATCCTTAATCCCATTATTTTACTGAGTACAATTTCGAAACCAATAACCATTTACCTTGAAACATATATATATCTTATCAAAACATTCATTTCTCTAAAACCGTTTCATCTTTGGAACATACTTTTCATAACACCTTCTTTTTTTTTAAAAAAACATTTAAGTTGATTGGAGTTTTTCCTTATCATCGGACAATACGGGTGATCAGCCACGTAAAGTCCCCATACCGGACACTAAGTCCCTCTGGTCCTTGAAAATTGGGTTCCCAATTAGGCAACACATTGGCCTTTAATGCTCGACTAGGACCACCCTAGCCTCTTACGCTAAATAAAAGTGCTGGACTAGGACCACCCTAGCCTCTTACGCTCTCCAATCTATAAACCTTTAAAACACTTCACTTTTCAGTCCTTATACTCACTGATAACAGATCAGCCCAGTGTAAGGAATTTTATAAACATCTTTAATTAATTAATCCATTTTAATGAACAACATTGTAAAATTACGGGTCAGGGAAGCATTTGATATAAAGAATCATGAACAAGGAAATAATTAAGATTTAGGGAAGCATTTGATATAAGGTATCATAAACGACAAAGCAATAAAAATAAACTAAGCATGATATGGTACAGCAAAGCAGAAGCATATATCAACAGGGGAACATTAATAATTAAAGGAACAAATCCATTGTCAAGATTTTATAACTTCAACAACAATTTATAAGGAATCATGGATTAGAGAAAGTTTGAAGTTCAAAAGAAGATTGAAGAAATTCTCAATTACAGAAAGTCTCACTCTAGTCGGCTAAGCACCCATAGGCTTTAGCTGCCAAAACCGGCCTGACAATAGTGAGTTTGAATTAATAAGAAGATCTCAATTCATTCTCGATTTAAACCGTCACTGAGCAACACATACTTCAGCGACAATCTAAACCTCGAATTAGTTTACAACAATTTGATGAAAAACTTTATTTAAAGAATATTAATAAAGATGAGGAATATTGATATAAAATGATTTTAGAATAAATCAACACCTGAACAATAGGTGAGGAAAATACACAATGTCAGAATAATTTGAGAATGATTGTTTGTAAATTAATAGAAGAAAAATATCACTAAGAATAAAATATAGGGTATAGACACTAGCAAAATAGTTTGAAAGGAATATCGAATAATTAACCGAACAGGTTTACTTTATTCTGAATAAAAATGAAGAGTATAGTTGCTTGCAAGAAGGAATATCGAAAGAACAATTAATAGCACAAAAGGTTTCATATCACTTGAACAATAAGTGAGGGATAGTAAACTTGCCTCAATACACAGGATTTCTATTTCCAATACTTTAACTCCTTATCACTTTACATCCATCTCTACTTGACCTTTCTTCGATCACGCATCCATTTCCCTTTATCACTTGTCAATCCCGATAATTCTTTCCTTCCTCTACATTCCATTTTCACATGCTCTGGCTCTTAGCTGGCCACCTATGCGTACCTATATACAGGTAAAGTACTACTTTAGTACGCGTATAACCTTAACCATCTAATTCTATTATACCCAATCGTGTCCTATTTCGATTTACAATTAACACATATAGTTTATACAAATCATATTCTCGAAATAATAATATACATAATAAATAATCACATAACACTTAGCACAAATTATTAATGTACACTTATACCTGTTATCAAGTATATCATATCTATTTACATGTACTTCGTATCAATTTATTACTCAATTTACAAAATACTTCTACATGCATTTTGACAGCATCTCCTCTATAATATTGTCTAACCTTTCATAATTAAATCAAACCAATCAGAAATCCCGCATCTTTTGCTTTACAATTAACTCCATACAATCTCAAAATCATCATAATCATTCAAACATATGCTCTTTACCACTTCTGACAACCAGTGTGCCAAACATATATACACAACTTATACTACTCACATTCCAACCAGAACACAATTATAACTTCCTTTATTCTTAAAAGTCAAATTAATAACTAATAACCTTAATAATGATTTAACAATTATAATTATCAATCTAATTACAATAAACAATTTATTCTACTTCTAACAATCCAAGATCAATTAACCATTGAAATAAATTTACATACAACTTAGTAGTTTACCAGCTTCTAATTTACAATCCTTAAAACAAACAATTAACACTAAACAATTTATAACATACAACTTATCATGTTATCCACTATCAAACCAAGCCAGCTCATAATTTAAAATCATCCTTCGAATAAGAATAAAAGCTAATAACATAATTCTAATTATCTGATAAACGTGTAAATATTATTTTTAGAAAGTTAAAAATTTTCAAATAATTCGGACAGCATTCCCTTTGTACGGATACCCTTCCCGTCAGAACACATCCGACAAACAATCAACAATTATTAATCAAAATACGATTACTAATTCATACTTAAATCTTCCGATATACTCCCTCCGTCCCTCTCAATTCTTTACATTTTCTATTTTGGGATGTCCCTCCCAATTCTTTACATTTCCAAACTTTCCAAAAATAGTAAAGTTTTAACCTTTAAACAAATAAAAAAGGTCCACCACTTCCCACTACTTTCCTCCATCTTTCTAATCTATTACTTAAATATTGATAGGACCCACAATTTTACCCACTTTCCACTCACTTTCTTTCTCTCCCCACTTACTTTTTTCTCCTTTCTTAATCTCCGTGCCCAACCCAAATGTTAAGAATTGGGAGGGACGGAGGGAGTATAATTCAAATATCAACATTCAATCTATAAATAACAACCTAAAATTTTATAAAAATAATCCCACATAGAACATTTAGTACTACTGCAGGAATTTCACAGTGAATAAATTTAAACATCACAGGACCAAAAGCACAACAGTCGAACAGTAATCAGCATCCAGGATATCAACACAAGGAAGACAACACACATACATAATACTCCACAAACTCACACACGCCGCACGTACTCACGCAGCCCACACGACCTGGTAAGAGAAAACAGGGGAGGGAAATTGTTTCAGCTTTGCAATACAACCGTTAGCCATCAGCTTCACCACTCCCACACAAACTCGCCTCTACACGCACACACACAGCTCAGTTGTACCCACACTCACAGCAGTACTCACACACACCCACTGCATCAACACAACCCCAGGAGCTCATACACACCTAGCCAAAAACACACGCGTATGTATGTATAGATATAGACAAGAGATGAAGGAGGGAGAGAATCGTGAGGGAGAGAGGGAGATTTAGATTGTTATATCCAAGAACTCGCAAAGAACCCATAACACAGCACAATAATCACAACCGCCTGAACACAGGCCACGCCACCAACACACACACACTCCATCATTTTTACACGCACAACAACATGACACCACAAGAAGATAAAAAGAACAGGGGAGGGAAGATGTAATCAACACAACCCACAGCAATACACACACCCTCTACACTGCTTTACAATGGAAAAGAGACGAGATAGTCACACCACCCAGCTGAACTTTGAACCACCAAAAAATCACGCAGATACATACACAAACAGTAGGATACAGGGGCGAGGGATATGGGTATTCACTGAAAACCGATTAGAACACTTGTAGGAGGGAGAGAGAGGAGAAATTCGAGAGATTGAGAGAGGAGATGGAGAGATTGAGTTGAGGGAGAGAGTATAGTTGAGAAACTAGCAGAAGAATCGAGAATATTCAAGGAAATTGGGGAAAGAGGCGGTGGGTATTAAGCTGGTAAAAGCAAGGCATAAATGGAATTATATCATACTAAAAATCCACAATTTTAACATTTTAAATCATTTTAACGAATTTAAATGAAAAATAATAATAATAATAATAATAATAATAATGAAAATAATTTTTTTCAATTTTAAAATAACGATTATAAAATTACAAACACACCCATATTTTTAAAATTTTTTTAGGGTCAAAATTGAATTAAATATGAATTTTACAAGTTTTGATCCTTTTAAATACAATAAAACTCTTAAAATCATTTTAAAATATCAAAACACCCAAATTAATTCTTTCGATAATTTTAAAAACTAAATAATATTATAAAGAGGATAACATAAAAGATTTCAAAAATTTTAAATACTCCAAAGATTTTATAAAATTTTCCGAAGATCAATAACGCATGATTTGAATAAATTTTAATCATAAAAATTCAAATAAAAATTACACGGACTCACATTTCACATATACATCATCATATAAACATGTAAACATAATATCACATATATTTAACCTAAAAAATTTCACACCATATATACCACATTTAATATTAAATAATTAAATAATAATAATAATAATTACGATATTTTCTAGGGCGTTATATCCTTCCCCCCTTAATAGGATTCTGTCCTCAGAATCGACCGTAAGAAAACATATGACGGTATTCTCAAACATTTCTCTTTCAATTCCCATGTCATTTCTTCCACTCTAGAATTCCTTTAATTCAACTCATATATCGATCGGCTCATCCTGTAAGCATTCAAATTCCAAAATAAACTTAAACCTTTGGTTTTCATGTGTCGTTAATTCTAGATACTGATCATTCGCACGTGAAAATCCTTTTCTACCAAAAATCAGAAATGCTCTATTCGCATAATGGACTATGTCCTGAACACAACGCCTCCACTACTGACCCAGTCATCCATAATAATTCGTATATATATATATATATATATATATATAATATACTAAAACAAAACCTGCCTCGACTTGCAGTAAACATGTAAATAAATAAATAAATAAATAAATAAGTCTTTAAAACAAAATCCACGTGACTAAAACAATTGATACAACTTCCACGCTCCTGCTCATAACTGTATTCATCCTTTCTTTGTCCATCCGGTTGCACTGACTCTGGGACGGTTTTCAATATCTTCCTTGACTCCTGAAAGCTTTCTCCACCTTTATCTTTTCGTTTCATGCCTGCCTTGTAGGCTTGTCCACTGCTGTAGCTATCTTGGTAAAACCTTTGACAACCCTCGATAATTCCTAGCTGGTCCTTCAAATTTTTCGAACTCTACAGGCGTCTTAGGCCTTTCCCGATTCATTACTGCTTCGTCGTCACGACATTCACTTCGATCCCCTCGTCATATCCTGAAAATTATAGTTCTTCCAATTGCAAAGCTCGTACTTAGATATCGTATATATGCTCTTCTTATGTTCTTGTCATCTGCTCCTTAACCATACTCAGTTCTCCATATTATCGAATCATGTACGTGTGTTGTCAATCCAATGCGTAATCTAACTTGATATTCAATCTCTGCTTTATCCTAAATTCTCAAACCTGTTCCAATCTTCATTTGACGTAAATGTAGCTTACACCACTCAAGATTTCATCATCTCCATCTTTACTGCTCTCATTCATTGAAAACTTTTAGAAATCACAAGGGTTCATAGCAAAAGAAACCAATGAGATAGACAGGTGATAACATGTATGAGTACAAGATGAGTTTTGTTTGAAAAAAGGATTTAACCGAGAGATCAATGTGATCACTGAACTATTTTTCAGGTTGCATTTGTCACTTAGGTCAACCATCATAGCACAAGAAGGGGCTAGCCTTCTGTACTTTCATGACAAATACAATCAGTGGCGTCCCACCAGACTTCTATCACATAGATAAGATGTCCCTGAATCCCCTCTATACATAGGGTTGTTCATCCCAGTCAGAATAAATAAGGTCAAGTATTCGAATAGAAATAAAAAGAATTCAAAAGTTTTAAAAGTTTATATATAAACAATGTTGAATAAGGAATAACAAGTATTCGGGGAAATTAGAAAGAATTCAAGGGTCTCAATAATTTATATGGATCGTGTTGAATCAAGTGATCCCCTGAAAAATAGAGGTATCTTAGAAAAATGGAAATGTATTTAAATGAATTTGAAAATTCGACATCAATTGAAACATAGTTGATTATCAAAGGTGAAGGAGTATTATCAAAATAAGAAGAACAGAAGGAAAGGTTAAATCTCCTTAATCAATAAATTAAATGAAATCAACGGCTAGTAATAAATAACCACACCATTCCTCCAACCCATGCCAGTAATCGCATTTCACATCTTGTTTACAATCCTTTCACACTTTCTATATCGTTCACCGGGTAACTAAAGTCGCAAAAAATATTATAGAACATACACCAAGGTCTACATGTAGCATCCTCCAAGCTGGTAACTCCGGTCATCTATTTAACGTAGGCGGCGCCGAATCAACTGCCTCGTCCAAAGTCGTACCTTCGAATGAATCGAATTCTGGCTCGCGCGATATGTCGAAATACTAACTAACATCGCAACCGTTGTCCTAATTGCCTAAGACGAACCTTATCCTAAATCGTTCTATCTAACGTCTAACCTAAATACGTGCACATAATCATCCTAACTTGTTTTCGTGACCATAACCTGTTGCTCTGATACCAACCTGTAAAACCCCAACTTCCCAATACTGAAAATATACTTTTTATAATAAAGTAGACTTGGATACATGGGAATTTTAGAAATTTTTAGCATGAAATATTCGTAAATCGAACTATCCACCTGTATTTCAACCCAAACCAAATTTCAATTCTCACTCACAAATAAATCTTAATACACCAACGATTCCTCACCGAGGATCGATTCCAGGTTATGGTATGAAACAAGAATCTAAATTATACAAATTATTACAACTTCTATTTTTGATCCGAATACAAAATTACTATACCATTTAATTTTTTGCCCAATCCCAATCTGTGCTTACCCGCTCTAGCTCCGAAATCTATTCTGTATTGAATGCCTCAACGCTCTCATTCGCAGGGATAAATGTAGTAGATCATCTTTAATCCTAACTGCAAAGGGTTAGGTAAAACAAAACAAGAGTGAGCCAAAGAATGCTCAGCAAGTTAATAATATAGTGAAACAACTGTATTACGAAAATTAATTGATGAACAATATCAATGAATAATTTATCTCAAGAGATCATTCAATTTCCATCATAGAGAAAAATTTTCCATTTACTACAAACCATCACTGCCTCAGATAAAACTTTGAGAAAAAGAATATCAAGAAAGTCCCCAATCATTCTTACTCCCCTTTCACGTACAATGTTACTCGAGATTGGAATAACTGAGAAACTTCTATCCATCCTTAATCCCATTATTTTACTGAGTACAATTTCGAAACCAATAACCATTTACCTTGAAACATATATATATCTTATCAAAACATTCATTTCTCTAAAACCGTTTCATCTTTGGAACATACTTTTCATAACACCTTTTTTTAAAAAAAACATTTAAGTTGATTGGAGTTTTTCCTTATCATCGGACAATACGGGTGATCAGCCACGTAAAGTCCCCATACCGGACACTAAGTCCCTCTGGTCCTTGAAAATTGGGTTCCCAATTAGGCAACACATTGGCTTTTAATGCTCGACTAGGACCACCCTAGCCTCTTACGCTAAATAAAAGTGCTGGACTAGGACCACCCTAGCCTCTTACACTCTCCAATCTATAAACCTTTAAAACACTTCACTTTTTAGTCCTTATACTCATTGATAACAGATCAGCCCAGTGTAAGGAATTTTAAAAACATCTTTAATTAATTAATCCATTTTAATGAACAACATTGTAAAATTACGGGTCATGGAAGCATTTGATATAAAGAATCATGAACACGGAAATAATTAAGATTTAGGGAAGCATTTGATATAAGGTATCATAAACGACAAAGCAATAAGAATAAACTAAGCATGATATGGTACAGCAAAGCAGAAGCATATATCAACAGGGGAACATTAATAATTAAAGGAACAAATCCATTGTCAAGATTTTATAACTTCAACAACAATTTATAAGGAATCATGGATTAGAGAAAGTTTGAAGTTCAAAAGAAGATTGAAGAAATTCTCAATTACAGAAAGTCTCACTCTAGTCGGCTAAGCACCCATAGGCTTTAGCTGCCAAAACCGGCCTGACAATAGTGAGTTTGAATTAATAAGAAGATCTCAATTCATTCTCGATTTAAACCGTCACTGAGCAACACATGCTTCAGCGACAATCTAAACCTCGAATTAGTTTACAACAATTTGATGAAAAACTTTATTTAAAGAATATTAATAAAGATGAGGAATATTGATATAAAATGATTTTAGAATAAATCAACACCTGAACAATAGGTGAGGAAAATACACAATGTCAGAATAATTTGAGAATGATTGTTTGTAAATTAATAGAAGAAAAATATCACTAGGAATAAAATATAGGGTATAGACACTAGCAAAATAGTTTGAAAGGAATATCGAATAATTAACCGAACAGGTTTACTTTATTCTGAATAAAAATGAAGAGTATAGTTGCTTGCAAGAAGGAATATCGAAAGAACAATTAATAGCACAAAAGGTTTCATATCACTTGAACAATAAGTGAGGGATAGTAAACTTGCCTCAATACACAGGATTTCTATTTCCAATACTTTAACTCCTTATCACTTTACATCCATCTCTACTTGACCTTTCTTCGATCACGCATCCATTTCCCTTTATCACTTGTCAATCCCGATAATTCTTTCCTTCCTCTACATTCCATTTTCACATGCTCTGGCTCTTAGCTGGCCACCTATGCGTACCTATATACAGGTAAAGTACTACTTTAGTACGCGTATAACCTTAACCATCTAATTCTATTATACCCAATCGTGTCCTATTTCGATTTACAATTAACACATATAGTTTATACAAATCATATTCTCGAAATAATAATATACATAATAAATAATCACATAACACTTAGCACAAATTATTAATGTACACTTATACCTGTTATCAAGTATATCATATCTATTTACATGTACTTCGTATCAATTTATTACTCAATTTACAAAATACTTCTACATGCATTTTGACAGCATCTCCTCTATAATATTGTCTAACCTTTCATAATTAAATCAAACCAATCAGAAATCCCGCATCTTTTGCTTTACAATTAACTCCATACAATCTCAAAATCATCATAATCATTCAAACATATGCTCTTTACCACTTCTGACAACCAGTGTGCCAAACATATATACACAACTTATACTACTCACATTCCAACCAGAACACAATTATAACTTCCTTTATTCTTAAAAGTCAAATTAATAACTAATAACCTTAATAATGATTTAACAATTATAATTATCAATCTAATTACAATAAACAATTTATTCTACTTCTAACAATCCAAGATCAATTAACCATTGAAATAAATTTACATACAACTTAGTAGTTTACCAGCTTCTAATTTACAATCCTTAAAACAAACAATTAACACTAAACAATTTATAACATACAACTTATCATGTTATCCACTATCAAACCAAGCCAGCTCATAATTTAAAATCATCCTTCGAATAAGAATAAAAGCTAATAACATAATTCTAATTATCTGATAAACGTGTAAATACTATTTTTAGAAAGTTAAAAATTTTCAAATAATTCGGACAGCATTCCCTTTGTATGGATACCCTTCCCGTCAGAACACATCCGATAAACAAATAACAATTATTAATCAAAATACGATTACTAATTCATACTTAAATCTTCCGATATACAATTCAAATATCAACATTCAATCTATAAATAACAACCTAAAATTTTATAAAAATAATCCCACATAGAACATTTATTACTATGGCAGGAATTTCACAGTGAATAAATTGAAACATCACAGGACCAAAAGCACAACAGTCGAACAGTAATCAGCATCCAGGATATCAACACAAGGAAGACAACACACACACAATACTCCACAAACTCACACACGCCGCACGTACTCACGCAGCCCACACGACCTGGTAAGAGAAAACAGGGGAGGGAAATTGTTTCAGCTTTGCAATACAACCGTTAGCCATCAGCTTCACCACTCCCACACAAACTCGCCTCTACACGCACAAACACAGCTCAGTTGTACCCACAATCACAGCAGTACTCACACACACCCACTGCATCAACACAACCCCAGGAGCTCATACACACCTAGCCAAAAACACACGCATATGTATGTATATATATAGGCAAGAGATGAAGGATGGAGAGAATCGTGAGGGAGAGAGGGAGATTTAGATTGTTATCTCCAAGAACTAGCAAAGAACCCATAACACAGCACAATAATCACAACCGCCTGAACACAGGCCACGCCACCAACACACACACACTCCATCATTTTCACACGCACAACAACATGACACCACAAGAAGATAAACAAAACAGGGGAGGGAAAATGTAATCAACACAACCCACAGCAATACACACACCCTCTACACTGCTTTACAAGGGAAAAGAGACGAGATAGTCACACCACCCAGCTGAACTTCGAACCACCAAAAAATCACGCACATACATACACAAACAGCAGGATACAGAGGCGAGGGATATGGGTATTCACTGAAAACCGATTAGAACACTTGTAGGAGGGAGAGAGAGAGGAGAAATTCGAGAGATTGAGAGAGGAGATGGAGAGATTGAGTTGGGGGAGAAAGTACAGTTGAAAAACTAGCAGAAGAATCGAGAATATTCAAGGAAATTGGGGAAAGAGGCGGTGGGTATTAAGCTGGTAAAAGCAAGGCATAAATGGAATTATATCATACTAAAAATCCACAATTTTAACATTTTAAATCATTTTAACGATTTTAAATGAATAATAATAATAATAATAATAATAATAATAATAATAATAATAATGAAAATAAAATTTTTCATTTTTAAAATAACGATTATAAAATTACAAACACACACATATTTTTAAAATATTTTTAGAGTCAAAATTGAATTAAATATGAATTTTACAAGTTTTGATCCTTTTAAATACAATAAAACTCTTAAAATCATTTTAAAATACCAAAACACCCAAATTAATTCTTTCGATAATTTTCAAAACTAAATAATATTATAAAAGGGATAACATAAAAGATTTCAAAAATTTTAAATACTCCGATGATTTTATAAAATTTTCTGAAGATCAATAACGCATGATTTGAATAAATTTTAATCATAAAAATTCAAATAAAAATTACACGGACTCACATTTCACATATACATCATCATATAAACATGTAAACATGATATCACATATATTTAACCTAAAAAATTTCACACCATATATTCCACATTTAATATTAAATAATTAAATAATAATAACGATATTTTCTAGGGCGTTATATCTTGAGATTTAGAACTTGCCATGCTAGCATAGGTTCATGATTGTTCATCAACATGATTCGTAGTATGGGATGAGAATACTTATATTGCCCTGTGTGATCTTTATGGATAACTTGCTCTTCAACCGTTATGTTTTCAAATCTTATAGAGATATAGGGTCTAAGCATAATTGGTGTCTATTCATCTTCTATCTCTTTTATGGATGTATGTTTAGTTTGGTATACGTATACTGAGAGGTAGCGTGTACTTGTTTCGTGTTGTCTGATCAGATATCATAACCATTGCATATAGTGATTAAAGGCGTCAGATCTAAGCGAAGTATTTAATGAAGTTAGGATTCCATGTTTTCTCTTGCAGAAGTAATTTGATTTAAATTCTCGTTAGTTAGTTAATTCTTAGTTTGTTAATTTGTTTTTTTTAGTTAATCTTAGTTAAGCAAAACCCAATTTGTTAATTGTCTTAGTAGTGAATAATAATCATACATTGTTGCATAGGTACATCTTCTGAATTAAAACCATAACCAGATCTCGGTGGGAACGAACTTGACTTCTATCTGTATTACTTGTGACCACGTACGCTTGTGCGATTTTGTGTTAACAAGTTTTTGGCGCCGCTGCCGGGGATCTTCAGTGTATTATTTTTGGTTTATGTGCTTGTCAATAGGTGTCGTTAGAGTTCACTGACTCGGATTTTTTCTTACCTATCTTGTTTAGTTCGTTGGTGTTTCAGGTACTTGTCAGAGAGCGTTGACGTTGAAGATGGATTTTCTAACTTACTATGGAGTTCAGCAGGTGGCTAGTGTTTGTGAGCTATGTGCGGGCGCACATGAGACGTATCAGTGCTGGAGCAACCAAGGTGGTATTCAACAGCCTCAGCAATGTGAGTAGTGTTTGGGCGTTCATGATCCCTCACAATATTGTTACTACGAAGGAGTTGATCCATATGTCACTTATGAGGAGCAACCATATTTTCAATACCATCCTCAACAATACTAGCAAGATGTTCCAGATATATCATATTTCTTTGGTAGTGAAGAGTTTCAACATCAGCAACCTACTCCTACTTTTCAGTCAGATGAGGTTGATGCTATGGAGGAGATTAGGATGCTTGTAAAGAGTAATGAGGAGTCTATCAAATCTATGGGGACACTAATTGCTCAAGTTTTGAGTGCCTTGGAACAAGAGAAACAACAATTTATACCAGAAGCAATACCAGAAAATAACGGTGACTTGGAGCAAGGTACTGCATGCATAATTGAGGAAGACAAATTCCAAGAGGAGGTTAGCATTCACAAGCCATGTGAGGAATTTGATCATGATAGTATGGTGGATGTTTTGGAAGGGGCGCTATTTGGGACAGACACTGGTGAGCTACAGAAATTGCCAGAATTGGTATGTGCGTACCAAGAGGCTGATGACCATGGGAAAGATGCAGATCTTCTACTTGTCTCTGAGTATAAAGATGGAGGTAGCGCATTAGAGCCAATGGAGGAAGTTCTCTTTGAGGAACCAAAGGCTTCAGCAACTTACATTTACCCTCCTCCATTATATTCAAGCAAAGCCCGCGAATGTGTGTTATTCTACAAATTGACTGATTTTGGGTCAGTAGATGAAGGCATTGGAATAGTACAGAGTTGTTATACAAATAGGCCAAGCGAGGAGAAGGGGCAGAAAGTATGCCGCCGTGATGACGATGAAGTCTCGCGAAGAGATGACCAGGCCAACTATTATCATCCTTAATGGAGGCTTGGAAGTAACGTCAAGCTATTGACGTTAAAGAAGCGCTTTGTGGGAGGCAACCCATGCATTAGTGTAGGAAAAAAAAGTGTTGTGCAAAAAAAAAAAATCGAAAATCAACAGAAGTGGTTCAAGGCCGTGGCGCGGCATCTCAGGCTGTAGCGCGTAACTTCTACTGTCCAGGCTTCAAGATTCAAATTTGGGGGATTTTTAATTGCAAGCTTCACCTCTCCGGTTCGTATTTGGGGTATATTTCTTCCTTTTATTTTGATATTACGAATTGTGTTCTTGCATTATTAGGGTTGTGTGTTCTTGATTATTTGGGGGTATTTGTGAATTCGAATTTTTTTGTGGATTTTGGTGAATTTTGTGACTGGGTATGTTTTCTGCTATCCCTTGTATTTACTTCCATTCAATGAGGACATTGAATATTTTAAGTTTGGGGGTGGTTTGAGGGATTAGTAGTTTTTGTTGTATTATGTGTTCATGTAGGATTTCATGCTTTGCATATTAGTAGTATTAAATTTTGCATATATGTTCGTGTTATCTACGTTTGTTTCATATAGGACATTCTGTTTTTATGTTCGTATATCATGTGAGTTCATAATAGTTGCATTTGCACCCATGCTTGATAGGAATTTTGTGTTGTTGACGCTTTTGATTGAGAAGTGATATGCTTTGTTCTTGTGCACACACATACACTAGTAAGTTGAAGCTAGTAGACTTATTGAATGTTGTAAGTAATTAGAAGGACATGAATATGTGCAAGATGATTTAGTTTGCATGCTTTGAATACAAGTAGGTGCATTAGAGAGATTTTTTGCTTGGGATTGAGTATGTTTTTCCACCAAGTGAGTTTTTGAGCCTTATTGCATATTTGCAATTTATTCGTTTGCTTGAGTGTCCACGGATTGTTTGCATTGCTAGCAGTTGTTTGAGGTCTTTCTTGAAACGTATGACATTATTTGACGATTAAAATGATAAAGGCACTTAGGAATAACCACATATTTTCCCATATTACCACACCATATTTACATGATCAATTAGTTAACCCGTTGAGCTTAATCCTATTTTTTCGGTGACATACCACATTACTTGCCTAGACCTTTTTCTTGTATTGGCCTTACATTAATTTGAACCCACATTGTCAAAGGCTAGTAAAGTGTTTAAGGGAGTAATAAGGTGTGCAAGGAGGGGTTTTTTGTTGGTCATACTTTTGGGGGAAATATTGAAAATTGGGTTTGTTTACTTGATAGTCGGCATGTGTAATAAAATTCTGGGATCATTGTTATTGTTATATTATTGTTTGTATTATATTTAGCTCTCGAAGAAAAAAAAAGAAAAAAAAAAGAGAGAAAAAAAAGAAAAAAAATATATTATGAGAGCATGTTTGTGTTTTTGTGATCCTACTTTAGTCGACTAGTCGAGCGTTTTTGTTGGAAGAAAAAGTGTAAAATTATGTGGGGGAAATAGGGTGTTGTGTATGATTTATTATGGTACTTACTAGCTTTTGACACTTCACCTATTTTGGCTTATTTGACATACCTTG
Organism: Kitagawia praeruptora; assembly: GCA_037693485.1. Taxonomy (NCBI): domain Eukaryota; kingdom Viridiplantae; phylum Streptophyta; class Magnoliopsida; order Apiales; family Apiaceae; genus Kitagawia; species Kitagawia praeruptora. The sequence continues at coordinate 85,238,061 of CM075347.1, read as the reverse complement.
TCCCTAGCCTCGTTACAACCCAAATAAAGACCTTTTGATTATCGTCATTGATGTATGTTGTGTTAAGAGTTAGATTGATACCAAATGTCAAACATGTTTATGATTTTGTTGGAATTGAGTGATACACTTACCCTTGTTCTTGAGAGAATATTCTTTTGTGAGTGGATTGTGAGTGTTTGCTTGTTTTTGCGTATGAGATCCCGAGTTTTGTCTCAAAGATGTACTCTTGTAGGCTTAGCATGTTTACTAACTTATTCTTACATTTGACATGGGCTTGTGAGAACTTATGCATGTTCATTGAGTAGACTACGTGAATACTTGCACTTTCGACACCAAGACATTGTGTATTTACTTTGATTCTTAAGTTGATATGACATGAGAGAATTTGTAGGTATGGTAGGATATTAGTACTAGATTATTTGCATTTTCATTTAGTTGCATTCATGCATTGCATTGCATTAGGTTAAATGGATTTTGTGGGTACATTCGCTATAGGCCCTCACGAGACCTTACTCGTCCACTAGGGCTGCCTAGGGGTTTAAAGGGCTTGTTGCATATGCCAAATGCAACCGTGATCACCTACGGAAGTGGTACTAGTTAGTTAGTTAGTTGTAATTGTTTATGCTTGAGGACAAGCATCGGTTTAATTTGGGGGTGTGATAAGTGGATTTTATATCCACTTGGAGCGTTCCATATCGGTTTAAATTGATTGTCTTGGACTCAAGTTTCTTGTAGTTTTGATGTGTTTTGTGTAGTTGTGCAGGTTTGTAAGAATGTTGATTATGGTGGATGCTTATGTCATTTTTGGAGGTTAAATTGATTAAAATTCGGATTTATTGGGCTGCACGTGCGAGCTTCACTATTTGGGCCATATCTTGAGTTCTATAAGTCTGTTTTGGGCGATCTTACAGTCCACGCGAAGCTAAGAGCATCTCCAACCACAACAAATCCTTAGCTAAAATTAGATAAAAGATACCATAAATAAAAATTATAGAGATTATCTAAAAAAAACTTGAACTCCACTGGGTCAAAGTTGTTAGCTATAATTTTAGATAATTTCTACAGGTTGGCTATATTTGTCGAACCTCTATATAGCTGTAAGAAATCTGTAAGAAGATTCCACATCATTCATTACCATATTGAAGTGATATATTCTATTTATAACAACCTAAATTATTAATAACATACTATTTTTAAAATATAGCCAACCAATATAGCTAATACCATTGAAGTAAAATGTCTTACAGATTCAACAAATTTTACATAGTGTCCTACAGGTCCAATTTAGCCAACCAATTTTAGCTATTCCCGTTGGAGATGCTCTAACAAGATTCTCTTTCATTCTAAAGTGGTCTCGATGTCCAAATACAACTGGAACGGCCCAGAAATACTAAAGAAAAGTCAGCTACGAATTTTCCTTAAAAACAGAATCAGTTTAGGAAATGTATTTTGCAGAAATTCTATTTTAACTCTATTTTGGGCAATTTCTTGCTGGGCAAGAATTATAGAGCCTATATAAACACATCCTACCATTGTAATTAGGGACCCATTACATATCAATTACTTAGGTTTATTTCTATCTTTTCATACTTTGTTTATATCATGGTTTCATCAGATCCCATGATGACGAGAGGTTCGATTATGAACTAATCGTTGTCATGGGATTCTAACGGATTTATTTATGGTGCTTTAGTATCTTGATGCTTTACAGATCTGTGTGTGATGTATATCTGATATCCTCGTATGGTTATGTTTAATTGTTAGATGCGTAGCTAACATCTAACCTGTTAATCTCTTGTGAAGTGAAAGTGGATCTTGAGATTTAGAACTTGCCATGCTAGCATAGGTTCATGATTGTTCATCAACATGATTCGTAGTATGAGATGAGAATACTTATATTGCCCTGTGTGATCTTTATGGATAACTTGCTCTTCAACCGTTATGTTTTCAAATCTTATAGAGATATAGGGTCTAAGCATAATTGGTGTCTATTCATCTTCTATCTCTTTTGTGGATGTATGTTTAGTTTGGTATACGTATACTGAGAGGTAGCGTGTACTTGTTTCGTGTTGTCTGATCAGATATCATAACCATTGCATATAGTGATTAAAGGCGTCAGATCTAAGCGAAGTATTTAATGACGTTAGGATTCCATGTTTTCTCTTGCAGAAGTAATTTGATTTAAATTCTCGTTAGTTAGTTAATTCTTAGTTTGTTAATTTGTTTTTTTAGTTAATCTTAGTTAAGCAAAACCCAATTTGTTAATTGTCTTAGCAGTGAATAATAATCATACATTGTTGCATAGGTACATCTACTGAATTAAAACCATAACCAGATCTCTATGGGAACGAAATTGACTTCTATCTGTATTACTTGTGACCACGTACGCTTGCGTGATTTTGTGTTAACATCAGCTACAAAATCAAACACTCCTAGGATAGTTTAGGCACGAGGACCTTCTACCCGACACTTCCTGAAAACGGGCTAAGCCGCCTTTCCTACTAGATGGACTGTCTAGCAGCTTACACAGAGAAGATATAAGAGAGAGAATAGAAAGTTGTGTGTTGAGGTGTGTTTTGAAATGAAATACAACAGGCCTATTTATAGGTTTTAGAAAGTCACTATTTGGCACTATTCCAACAACCCCAAATAGTATTCCAACAACCCCAGCTACTATTCCAACAACCGCAGTTACTATTCCAACAACCGCAGTTACTATTCATATGAATAGTGATTTCGGTTACTATTCATATTCTCTTCTGTTTATTTTGCTGTTTTAATTCTTCTCAGAAAATAGTTCAAGTACCAGATTCATTTAATTATTTATTATAAATAATTAATTAATCTGTTACTTAGTTGATTTTCAGAGTAAATTAATTTTTGACAATACCTTGAAATATTATGTCTGTCCTTGATCGTCAATATGCTTTGGCAATTCTTTCTGTGAATTAATGTGTTGATCCTTCTCTTATGTGCTGACACTTAGTGCACTGGTCTGGTTCACAAGTGACTAGCACTGATATTGATCTTCACACCTTCGTTACATTCCAATTGATTAGCCTGCAGCAATATCTTCAAATAATATAAATACATGGAATCTTTTGGCCCTTCAACTGAATCATCTGTACATCTAATTCTGTCACTGAGGCTTGATCATGTTAATGAACTTCTTTCAGCGACTTGATCCTTGTCGGTGCCTGTTCTTCAAATTTCACGATCCCTGTATAGAGTTAATATTATTTATCTTTTATCCTAGTTGAGTTATATATGTCCTCTATTACATATTACATTACATTATGCTTTACAATATATATATATATATATATATATATATATATATTATATTATATATATTTTTAGTTTTTTAAAAGATCATTGTTTAATCTTCATTATACATAATTACGACTTTACTTTTTGTTTTAGTACTTTTTTGTTAAAAAAATATTTAGAATTTATTTTAAATATCCATGTTATTTAAAATTAATTATGTTAAGAATTATCTTCTAGATTTACACTAATTATATATGGAGAAAATGCCCAAAATGCCTAGATTTCAAGACACAAGACCCGAAATATTGATTTGCGGGAAGATGGCCCGAAATACCCATGGGATACGCATCTCCCGCATGCGTATCCGTGGTACTGTTCGCTAGAACTTCTTCTCTCCCAGCCTTCTCTCTTGCCAGCGCTTTTGGGCAATTTTCGTCGCCTCCCTCGATCTCTCTCTCTCTCAGGCAACTTTCCACATAATCAAAGCATCGCCACAGGACCACAGACTCGTCTCCTTCCTCATCCCGTGATCCGTTTCTCTCTTTCGGCCCCGCAGGGACACGAACGAGCTCGACGGAAAATTGAATCGGATAAATAAGGTTGAATTAGGTGTTTCTAATCCGGTAAAACAAACGTAATAAAATTGGTGTATATGTGTAGAGAATCGAATTACAATTCTATTGGTGTATAGAATGTAATGGGAAAGTTTTTGGTATGGATGAACGAATAGAATGCAAATTGTCGCCGGAATCGCCATCGTCGTCGCTTCTGGAGGAGAGAAAGATGATGTAAGACACGCATATCAGAAATGCATTTCCTATGATACGCAATCTAAGAATGCGTATCCTGAAACACGCACGTGAAGCTGAAATTCCAGTTTACACAATATATGTTTTTATTAAATGTGTGCCCCATACGTGTGTATGGTGGGTATTTAGGGCCGTCTCCTCTAACCGTGTGTATTTTGGACAAAATGTTCTGAAATATGGGCATTTAGGACCATCACCCCGAGGGTTTACTATTTTTATTAATTTAGTTATTACTAGTTTAAAACCCGTGCGATGCACGGATTTTTTTTAATATTATATGAAATTTTCTCATTAATTTGAATTAATTTTTTTAAAACATGATTTTTGGAGCCTTAAATTTTTAATTGAGATTTAATCGATGATAATTATATAAATGTTATTCGTGATATTTCTAGAAAATGAGGGATTTTAGTTATAAATTTAGAAAAGATGATGGATTTTAGTCGAAAAAGGTAATCGGTTAATTATTAGTAATTATAACATTATTTTTTATTTTATTAAATAAAATGCCCATGATATAATTGGAAAAATAGGGGATTTGGTTAGAGAAAATTAAAGAGTTAACATGTTTTAAGTGAAAAAGATAATTGATTATTATTATTTTTTTTTGCTAAGTTTTTAATATATTACGAAGAACTAAAAAGAAACAAACCGGGATACACTTTTGCTCTATGACAGGCCATAGAGGAGGAAAACTATGATCAATCTAAAAAGATTGAAAGAAAAGAAAATCACAAAAGAAGAACCAAAATCCAAAACTACAAATCTAGCTAGGAAGTATAACCATGTCTCTGATTAGGGGAATTAAACCAGGTGGAACCACGTAACCTACTTTTGACATCTATAAGGATACCATCAAGAAGGATAGCAGGAGTAAAACAACCTCCATCACGCACACGTCTATTCCTCTCGCGCCATATATGATAAGCATACACCTGGACTAAAAGAAGGGCCATGGTTCGACGAACCCCATCTGTTTGATCAAACCATGAGCTTAAAAGGTGAATCCACGAGTTGGCTTGAGACGATAACTGGAGTATTGAAGCGAGGTGAGCTAACACCCATTCGCTATATGGACAATGCAGAAACAAATGATTAGAATCTTCAACACCATTCACACATAAATAGCATTGCCTTGAAGAATTAATGTCCATGTTAAATAAACGTTGGAGCGTAGGCAGCCTATCCAAACAAAGTAACCATTCATAGTGAGCAAACCTAGGGACCTGAAGACGATGCCAAACATGTCCGTGCCAGGGAGTCTAAAACGAGTTACATCCCAAATATGTCAAGTTTTTAGCTTAGATAAAGGAATGTCGTTCCATGTGATCTTGTCGTTCTGATTAAGATTAAAAGGAGGATAAGTGAAAGTTGAAAGCCATGAAGATAGGTTCTCATGAATATGTCGAAGCCTGCAGTTTGGAGTTGGGAGAATCCACACACCAGTTTTAATAAGATCGTGAACTGTTGCATCCGGATTAAGACCTGCTTGATGAATTATGGGATCATTTCGTGAGGCTGCTAAGCATTCCAATTTCCACCAGGGGTGAACCAAAGAGAAGTGTCTTTACCATTGCCAATAGAAAAGGAAATGAACTGGCTAGCAAGGTTGCGAAGTTTAAGAACATGACGCCAAATCCAAGAACAATCTGAAGGGATGTCCATCGTCCAAAAACATTTACGTTTAAGAACGTTGTTATTAATCTATGTAGCCCATAAAGAATTACTTCTGTTAACAACCTTACACAAGTGAAGTAAGATTTGAGATTTGTTCCACTCCTTTGGGTTTTTAAAACCCAGGCCCCCTTTAGTTTTTGGGAGGCAAACATGCTCCCATTTGACTTTAGCCCCACCATCTTTCATAATATTCCCTTGCCAAAATAATCTTGTAAAAATTGATTGCAAGTGTTTGTGAACTTCCCCAGGAAGAATAAAGTTATTCGACCAATAGAATTGAATCGAAAACAAAACTGAAGTGATTAATTGAGCCCGACCAGCTAGCGATAGAAGAGAATTAGTCCAAACATAAATTCGAGCCGTGATCTTTTCAATTAAGGGGATGCAGTCATTGGTTGTAAGCTTCGTTGAAATGAGAGGGACACCAAGAAATTTAATAGGGAACTCCCCATGCGGAATTTGATATGTCCTATCAAACCAATCCCTGACAGCCGAAGCACAATTACACATAAAAACTGTACTTTTTTCAACATTTGGTCTCAACCCACTCAAAAGTTTAAATCGATTCAATGAATGCATCAAGTGCTTTACGGAATGCTTGTCGCCTCTAGCAAATAAGAGGACATCATCTGCAAAGAATAGGTGGAAAAGCTTCATGTCCTTACACTTCCAGTGGTAATTGAAGTTGGTAGGAGTAGAAGATAGAATAATGGATAGAACATTCATTGCTATTGCAAACAAATAGGGGGACATAGGGTCACCCTGTCGCAACCCTTTTCCCCCCTTTGAAGTAGCCTTTTAACTCTCCATTCACTTTGACTGAGTACATAGGAGTTGTGATGCAAGCTTGGATCCATCTAACAAATTGATGAGGAAACCGCATTTGAACCAGGGCCTTGATCAGAAATTCCCAGCTTAGAGAGTCAAAAGCTTTATGCAAATCAATTTTTAGAGCACATTTAGGAATGCCAGTGTTCCTACTATACCCTCGAAATAACTCTTGAGCCATTAGAATGTTGTCTGAAATATTTCGATCCTTGACAAAAGCAGATTGAGATATGTCTATAAGACCAGGAAGCACCCCTTTCAGACGATTAGCAATTATCTTTGCTATACACTTGTATGCTACGGAGCATAAGGATATAAGCCTGAATTCTTTCATTGTGGTTGGATTGTGCACTTTAGGAACTAAGGCAATGGTCGTAGAATTGATACCAGCGTGCACGTTTGATGTTTCGAAGAAGTAAGTGACTGCGTCGCAGAAGGTTTTTCCAACAATCTCCCAAGATGATAAGAAGAACTCTATTGTAAATCCATCTGGACCAGGAGCCTTATTTCATTTCATCGACCTTAATGTTGCATGAATGAGCTCAGGATTGATCCTATCTTCAAGATGAGAGGCTTGGTTTTGAGATAATTGAGGAACATCCTAAAGAATCCTTAAAGAAATTAACTGCCACATTTGCCACTTGAGAATGACCAAATGCACCATTCTCATTTTCAATTGAAAGAATTTTATTGTGGTTCCAATTTGCTTTAACCTGGTTAAAAAAGAAACTGTTATTACGGTCACCAAGAGACAACCAATTTACCCGAGATTTTTGATGCACAAACGATTCCTCTTGGGATAGAGTTTCTTCCAGCTTCTGTTTTGCCCTTGATTCATTTTCTATGAGAGCACCATTCATTGGATTACATTGAATCCTTTCTTACAAAGTATGAAGATCCTTTCGAGCTGTTTCAACATTAAAGTGGACATTACCATTGCGTTTATTGAGACTAATAAGGACCTGCTTAACTAGTTTAAGCTTTCTGCACAGAATGGCCATAGGATCACCAAACCACTGCTCCTGCCAAGTTTCTTTTATGACCTCCTGATATCCCTCAAGTTTACTCATGAAAGAATAATACTGGAAGGGCTTATTGAACCTAGTGATCTGCATAGGAACCGAAATTAGAAGGGGGCAATGGTCCATGATTCCTTTTTGGTGAACAATTAAAGTGCTATCATCAAACGTATTAAACCATGCTTGATTGGCCATTGCACGATCTAAACGCTTCTGAATAAATTGCTCCGGTCTGTTATTAGCCCACGTAAAAAGAGGGCCTATTGTTTTAAGCAGACCCAAAGTAGCCTTAAAGAGACAATCTTTGAAGTTCTGCATATCTGTTGTCCAGTGCTCCCTTCCACCATTGACCTCAGAAAGGCTTGTAATGTAGTTAAAATCTCTAAGAATACACCACGGATTAGTGATAAGTTTGCTCAGCTGGATTAACTCATCCCAAAGAGGCAGTCTTTGTTGAGGTTGATTTAAAGCATAGAAAAAGTAATACAAAAATGCACCTGCTTTTCAATGTGTGTTACAAAACAGGTAATTGTTTGAGTAGTTTTCGAGTGGATAGAGAGATCCATATTTGAGGATCCCATCCAACCCAAATTCTGCCATTATTATGGTGCTCTTAATTGTAGTGCCATGACCAAGAACTATTAATTCGTTTCGAAACACGCAAAGAATTAGCCGCTTGGACTCTTGTTTCAATGCAACTGATAAGAGATAACTTATTGCTAGATATAAAGTGTTTAAGTTCTTTTTGATGAGAACTCTTATTAAGACCTCTAACATTCCATGTTGCAAAGTTCATTGTAAACGTTTGAGAATAGTTGGCCTGCCTGCCAACCTGGAGCTTTTCTTGCGCACAACTTTTGTATAACCAGTCTTATCAACACTTGTTTCATGTTTTGGAGTTGAATACTCAGTTTGCTGATTTACCAGTGATCTGACTTCGTTTAAAGGGGATCGTGAATTAGTCTTCCGCTTGCTTCCTGATGTCTCAAAAAGCTCAGTTTGTGTCTCTATTTCCCTTTCCTCAATTTGTTGACCTCCATTAACTAGATGCATATCTACTTCTTTAAAATCTGAAAGAGAGTGAAATGCATTCATTAACAAAAGAGGTTGTGGTTCATTGAGGTCGTCCTCTGTTTCAATCTTGTCATGTTCTTGGATGAATTCTGTATTATCATCCTTAGCAGCTTCCCCACTTCCCTGTTGTGCACTATTAACTTGGTTTTCATCATCCAATACAACCGGGCAAAACGGCACTAGTTCTCTATTCAAAACATAGTTGTCATTATCATCTGCATTACTCGAGTTTTCTAAATCCTCCCCATTGCTTGATTTGTCTAGGCATGTTTTATTACTTCTTTGGTTTTTGTGATGCTTTGGCCTTTTCACTGCTTCTGGGTTGTCATTACAACAAGATAGTGAATGACCGAATGCCTTGCAAATACTACATGAGTATGGAACCTGTGAGTATTGAATCTCAACTCGCTCTTTTTCTTCAATGCCAAGACTGTTAATCACCTTAGTCCAAACGTGATCTGGTTTCGGACTACTTTATTGTAATTCCACCTGAATGTTGGCATACTTTAGAGGTTCAAACTTTGAAGTGGCCATATCAAATTTTAGTGGCCATATCAAATTTTAGTGGCTTTCCAACAGCTTTAGCAATTAGACTTAGTCCTTCTCTAAACCAATAGGAGTGAGGCACATCAACAAGACGAATCCAGACAGGGACTCTATCGATGACATTTCTTTTGAATGTTGAACCCTCCATCCATGACATAATATACATTGTTTCCCCCCCAATCTGAACTGAATGAAGGTCCAAAATTAAATTATTTTCTTCAATCGAGTTAAAACTAAAAGTAAAATACCCTTTGGAGCTGTAGTAGACTCGTGACAGGCCCATATTGCTCCACAACTTAAAAGCTTGTTCTCTTACAAATTTAAAAGAGTGGCTGCCTCCAATAAAGTGGCCTATGAGACTAGAATCCCATCTCTTCTAGGCATCTAAAATAAACTCCCGGGATGGAAATATATTTACAGAACCATCCTCATTGTAGGTGACCTCAACGTTAGGCATTTTGGAACTAGTTTGCTTACTAGGTGATTTTGTGACTAATGAACTCCAAGTAACTGTTTTTTTGATTTTGCTAATATCCTCATTAACAGTTGAATTTACCTCATCAGGAGATTGAACATTTCTTGGCGAGGATCCATGATTATCTTTAGATGAGATTGCATCAGTAGGACCACTAGGACCGCTATCGCGCAGCTCCGATCCATCATTAATGATTAATTGGATATGTTCTTGCATCCTAAGCTGTGATCTTGGAGAGAGAGGTTCACCCATTACAAAATCTGGGAGAGATTGATGCTGCAATAAAGGAGCAGGCAATTGAGGAGCATATTTGTGACCGATAAAGTTACTAAATTCATCAGAGTCCATCAATCCCGAATGCTCAGAATGTGACAGAGTTGTTTGCTCGTAATATTTTTAGAAAAAGAGAAATTAATGTTGCCCGTGATATTTCTAGAAAAAGAGGGATTTTAATTAGAAAATATAGAAAAAATGATACGTTTTAGCTGAAAAAGTTAATCGCTTAATTACTAGTATTATCATATTATTATTTTATTTAATTAAATAGAACTACCCTTAATGTAATTGAAAAATGAGAGATTTTAGTTAGAGAAATAGAAAAGGTAAAGTGAAAATTAAAAAGGTGACATGCTTTAGGTGGAAAATGTAATTGATTAGTTTATACTAATTATAATTTAATTATATTATTTTTACTGATTAAAATTGCTTCTAGTATTTTTTAGAAAATGAGAAATTAATGTTGACCGTGATATTTCTAGAAAAAATAGAATTTAATTAGAAAAAATAGAAAGATTATACGTCTTAGCTGAAAAGGTAATAGGTTAATTATTAGTATTGCAATGCACGGGTTTCTTGTATTATGTCGTAAATTTTATTTAATATATATTATAATTATGTTTTTTATATAATCATTATTTCTTATAATTTTTTAATTTTAATTTGATATAATTTAATATACTCATGTTTACAGATTATACTATTGTTTCCTTATTATAAATAACGTATATGATTTTTAATATATTTTATTAAAAATTGAAAATTATGGTGTGATATTTTCGGTATATATTAATGATTGTAAGATTTGTTATAAATTAAAAAGGTAACATCTTTTAATTAGAAAAGGAAATATTAATGATTGAAAGATATGATACAATTGATCTTTTTAGGTGTTTATAAATGGTAATTTCTTCAACTAAAAGTAAATGTAAAAAAGGCATTCGACTAATTACCATTAATTATATTATGTTATTATTTATTCTAGGTGTTATATTTTACTTGAAAATTATGGTGTGATATTTTCGGGTATATATTAATGACTGTAAGATTTGTTTTAAATTAAAAAGGTAACGTGTTTTAATTCGAAAGGAAATATTAATGATGGAAAAATATGTTACTATTGATGTTTTTAGGTGTTTATAAAAGAGAAATTGCCCAAAATGCCGATCTCCCAGCATCCAATGACCGAAATGCTGATTTTGAAAAACATGGCCATATATACCCACGGTAGACGCATTCTGCATAAGCGTATGCAAGGATACACATTTATGTATTGCGTATTAAGGGTCACGCATTCTGAGAATGCGTGATGACGTAATCTGCGTCATTATCACACAAACGACGCTGGAGTTGCTCTGAAGGTAAAATTGCCTTAGAATCGCCTTATCATCGTCGATCATATTTCGGCTATCTCCAGCATAGCCAAGCACATCAAAACGAAGCCCAGACATTCCCCATCATTTTGATCCATCGAGTTGTTAATTTATGGCCCCGCAGGGGCTTGTATGAAAACACCGGAAACGAAATCAGGAAAAAACTACGAATTGGGCTTTTTGATTCCGGCAAAACAAACGATAATCCAATGACATAGGCTTCTAGAGGGTGAAACGACGAACATTTTGGGCTATTGAACGATAGTGGAAGATGCCTGTAAGGTACTGAACGGATTCTCCAAAGGTTCGATCGGAAAACTGACGCCAGCTGGAGCTTAGAACGATGAATAGTGAATCAAACACGCATGTTGTACATGCGTGACTCTCTACACGCATGTTTAACATGCGTGTCCCAATCACTATTTACGAGTTCAGATTTCTGTTTTGTGAAGAATGCTCCTTTCCAAAATGCGTGTTCGGACACGCATCTTCCAAATGCGTGTCCCATGAGTAAATAGGGTCGTCCGGAACGCATATGGGTATTTCGGACCAAATGTTTTGGGAGGTGGGTATTTAGCACCCTTAATAAAAGGTAATATATCGACTAATTACCATTAATATTTTTTTATTAATTTGAATTAATTTTTTAAAATATAAATTTTGGTGGCTTAAATTTTTCTAATTTGATAATAATTATATAAGTATTATACATGACAATTCTAGAAAAATGATAATTCTAGAAAAGAAGGAATTTTAGTTAAAATATTGAAAAGATGATAAATTTTAGTTGAAAAAGGTAATCGGTTAATTATAAGTAATTATAAAATTATTTTTTAATTTTAATAAATATAATGCCCGTGATTTAATTGGAAAAGAGAGATCTTAGTTAGAGAAAATTAAAAAGGAAACATGTTTTAGGTGAAAAAGGTAATTGATTAGTTTATAATAATTATAATTTAATTATGTTATTTTACTAAATAAAATTGGTCGTAATGTTTTTAGAAAAGGAGAAATAAATGTTGCCCGTGATATTTTTAGAAAAATAGGGATTTTAGTTAGAAAATATAGAAAAGAAGATATGTTCCACCTGAAAAAATTAATTGATTAATTATTAATGTTAGAATATAGTTATTTTATTTTATTAAATATAACCACCTGTGATGTAATTGAAAAAGAGAGATTTTAGTTAGAAAAAATAGAAAAGTTAATGTGAAAATTAAAAAGGTGACATGTTTTAGGTGAAAAGGTAATTGATTAGTTTATAGTAATTCTAATTTAATTTATGTTATTTTACTAAATTAAATTGATCGTAATGTCTTTCGAAAGTGAGAAATTCATGTTGTCCGTGATATTTCTATAAGGGTTTTATATCAAACTGGACACCCATTTCACTCAAAACTATCAATTAGATCACTCATTCAAAAACTATATCATTTGAATCACTAAAGTCGTAATAAATATCAAAGTGGCCACCCATTATAGTACTCGGAAAGTAAAAGTAATTTTTCATCGAGTTCCACACATTTTTATTGAATTCCTCTATAATCAAATGAAAGGTTAATAATTCTTGTATTTCTGATAATATATTTAGATTTTTAAAAATTTATTTACTATTTATTTTTATTTTATTATCATTTTCCTTGTTTTAATTAAAAATAAATAGTAAAAAAACTTTTTAAATTCTAAATATATTATCAAAAATACTAGAATTCATAAACTTTCATTTGATTATAGTAGTATTTAAGAAAAATGTGTAAATCTAGATGAAAAATTATTTTTACTTTCCGTTTACTATAATGGGTGGCCACTTTGATATTTATTATGAATTTAGTGATTCAAATGATATCGTTTTTGAATGAATGGTCTAATTGATAGTTTTGAGTGAAACGGGTGGCCAGTTTGATATAAAACCCATTTCTATAAAAAAAAGGAATTTTATTTATGAAATATGGAAAAGATGATACATTTTACCTGAAAAAAATAAACGGTAATTATTAGTATTATATTATTATTTTAATTTATTAAATAGAACCACCCGTGATATAAATGGAAAAAGAGATATTTTAGTTACAGAAAAGATTAAAGGTAACGTGTTTTGGCTGAAAAAGGTAAATGATTAGTTAATAGTAATTATAATTATAATATAATTATTTTATTTTATTAAACAAAATTGCTCGTAGTGTTTTTAAGAAAGGAGAAATTTTATTTAGACAAAATATAAAAGATATTGTATTTTACCTGAAAAAGGAAATTAATTAGTTATTGAAAAATAGAAAAGGTAATATATTTAATTTGAAAAAGGAAATTAATTAATTAGTAAGAGGGATTTTATCTATAATTAAGTAAGGGTAAATAAGTAAAATCAATAGGTACCGTACCAACCAAACTTTTAATGACTTTTAATGTTTCGAATTTCACATAATAGTATAGATTTAAGGTACATGTTATTTAAGATCTCAGGTTAAAGGAAGAGTATCATACCAACAACCAAGGGAAAAGTTCTATGAAGTACTATTTTAATTGGAGTACTTGAGTACATGTACGTTCTACACTCAAAATATTTTAAAATTTATTATTTTGCAAACCTTGTTATATGAATATCATAATTTCATTGATAGTCTTGAAAATCATGTATGTTTTGCAACATGTTCATCTTGAAAATTCTTTGTGTTTTGCAATCGAAACATACTAGCTTAAAACCCGTGCGATGCACGGAATTTTTTTAATATTATATTAGTATTTTTTATTAATTTTTTTAAAATATCATTTTTGGAGGCTTAAATATTTAAATGAGATGATGATCACAATTATATAAATGTTATCCATGATATTTCTAGAAAATGAATGATTTTAGTTAAAAAAAATATAGAAAATGTGATAGGTTTTAGTTGAAAAGGTAATAAGTTATTTATTAGTAATTATAAAATTATTATTTAGTTTTATTAAATAGAAGGCCCGTGATATAATTGGAAAAAAAGAGGTTTTAGTTAGAGAAAATTAAAAAGGTAATATATTTTAGGTGAAAGGTTAATTGATTAATTTATAGTAATTATAATTTAATTGTGTTATTTTACAAAATAAAATTGCTCGTAATGTTTTCAGAAAAGGAGAAATTAATGTTGCCCGTGATATTTCTAAAGAGGAATTTTATTTAGATAATATAGGAAAAAGATGATACGTTTTAGCTAAAAAGGATAATCGTTAATATTAGTATTATAATATTATTATTTAGTAATTTTATTAAATAGAATTGTCCGTGATATAATTGGAAAAATAGAGATTTTAGTTTGAAAAAATAGAAAAAGATAACGTGAAAATTAAAAGGTGACATACTTTATGTGAAAAAGGTAATTGATTAGTTTATAGTAATTGCAATTTAATTGTTATTTTACTAAATTAAATTGCTGGTAATATTTTTAGAAAATGAGAAATTAATGTTACCCATGATATTTCTAAAAAAAGAAATTTAATTAGAAAAAATAAAAAAGATGATACGTTTTTTAGCTGAAAAGGTAATCGGTTAATTAATAGTATTATGATATTATGATTTTATTTTTATTAAACGGAATCGCCCGTGATATAATTTGAAAAAGAGAGGCTTTAGTTAGAGAAAATAAAAAAGGTTAATTGTTTTGGCTAAAAAAGGTAACCCGTGATATAATTGGGGGAAAAATATTTTAGTTAGAGAAAAGAGAAAAGATAATTTGAATGAAAAAATTAATTAATTAGTTAATAGTAATTATAATATGCTTTTTTGTTAGATAAAAATTAAAGATATTATATTTTATCTGAAAAAGGAAACTGCTTAGTTATTAAAAAGAAAAGAAATGGTAACATGTTTAACCTGAAAAAGGAAATTGATTAATAAAGCAAAAATTTTAAAGGTAACATGTTTAACCTCAAAAAGGAAATTGATTAGTAAAACAAAAATTTTAGTTAGATAAAATATAGAAAAAGATTTTACCTGTAATTAAGTAAGGGTAAATAAGTAAAATCAATAGGTACCAACCAACCAACCAAACTTCTAATGTTTCGACTTTTATATAATAGTATAGATATGTTTTGCAACCCAAATGTGTTTCGCAGAACAATTTGTTTTACAATATTTTGTTAGCAAAACATACAAAATTTTCAAAATTTTCGATGAAATAGTGATATTCAATTATTCATGTAATAAACTTTGCAAAATTTTGAATGCAAAATGTATATGTACTCCAAGTACTCCAATTAAATGAGTACTTTCATAAAACTTTACTCAACAACCAAATCTATACTATTATATAAATTTCAAAATATTGAAAGTTTTGGTACCTGTTTTTTGGTACTTAGTGAATTTACTTATTTACCCTTCATTATAAAGAAACATAAATACACCTAAAATAAATAATAACATAATATAATTAATGGTAATTAGTAGAGATAATACCTTTTATAAACACCTAAAAACATCAATCATATCATATCTTTCCATCATTAATATTTTCTTTCCAATTAAAACATGCTATAATTAATGATAATTAGTCAATTAAGATAATAAAATTACTGATAATTAGTCGATTGACTTTTTCACATTAATATAATAAAATTAATGGCAATTAGTCGATTGCCTTTTTCACATTTACTTTTGGTTGAACATATTACCTTTTATAAACACCTAAAAACATCAAGCGTATCATATATTTCGATCATTAATATTTCCTTTATAATTACACCACGTTACCTTTTTAACTTAAAACAAATATTACAATCATTAATATATACCCGAAAATATCACATCATATTTCTCAATTATTAATAAAACATATTAAAAATCGTATACATTATTTATAATAAGGAAACATTAATATAATTTGTAAACATGAGTATATTAAATAAGCTGCTATACAAAAATATAATTATAATGCTATACAAAAATATAATTAAAATATTAAATAAAATTTATAATATAATACAAGAAACTCATGCATTGCACGGGTTATAAGCTAATCATATTAACATTACATTTATTCGAAAATAGAAAAATTTAAGAGGATAAGAGAAAAATTGAAGATACGATTTATATAATTTTTAAGTAAAACTTAAAATTAAGTTCTAAAAATTAAGGGGGAAAATAGAAAATGCTGCCAAACGACCTTGCAATTCATCTGTAGTCGGTCTCATGGTTTTCTTCTTTGAAAAATCTGAGTTGGGTTTTATCTTGTTTTAATTAATTGGGCACCCGTTTACTCGAGAAGAGGAAACGCTCCCAAGATTCCCCAAAAACTATATTCTTCTCCCCCCTTTGTTTTCCCCTCCCCACCATACCAAAAACTCCTCCATTTATTTTTACACACACCCACTCTATATATATTTGAAGCACTAGAGTAATACATTTTGGTCTTCAATGGCTTCTGCTGCTACTGACCACCAATTATCTGCAATCAAGGTACAATTTTTACTTGTTTTTTTTTTCAATATTCAGAATTTAAACTGAAAGAATTTGGTTTTTGGGGGTTATTGTGAATTAGGGCAAGAAAGTGTTAATGGTTGGTGCTGGTGGAATTGGATGTGAGCTTCTCAAGACTCTTGCTCTCTCTGGCTTCCAAGATATTCACATAGTCAGCTCGCTCTCTCTCTCGCTCTCTCTCTCGCTCTCGCTCTCTCTCGCTCTCCCTCTCCCTCTCGCTCTCCCTCTCCCTCTCCCTCTCCCTCTCTCTCTCTCGCTCTCCCTCTCTCTCTCTCTCTCCCTCTCTCTCCCTCTCTCTCTCTCTCTCCCTCTCTCTCTCTCTCTCTCGCTCCCTCTCTCTCTCTCTCCTATCTATGTGACTGTGTGTGTATGTATTTATCTATGTACTGTTTGATTCTGGCTATCAGTTTAATTGCACAGTTCTTTTAAGTTTCTGTAGTTGGGGTTTCAGGGGTGCTTATTTGTTGGTGAATTTGTGATTTCCACTAGCTAAACCTGCTTCATATCTAACTATGAATGAGAACTCTAGACTGTTTTAGAAATATTCCCACTTAGCATTGTTATGGAACATAGTTATATCAATTTAATGATGGATAAAGTACAAGGGCTTTACAGCATCCTTACAACTTTTGGGGCCGTGTGTGCTTTTTAGTATTTGTTTTGAATATCTTGATGTATAAATAAATAACAAAGAATCTCAGGTTATATGGTTGGAAGTCTAGTGGATTCTAGGGTCTTGGTGAGGGCACTTCTCTTAAATTGTGCTTCAATGTAGGGAGAATCAGGTTTTTCAAAATTTCAGTTAGCAAGCTTTTTCCTTCGCTAATCGTAACTTGTTGAGATACTTTTTGACCAAAATTTGTAAATTGTATCTTAGTGAGAGACCCCTTACCCTTATGTGGTAAATACAAGTTATCCCGTGATCCAGTTAGTTTCATATATGAATCTTAAAATAAATGCTCTGTGAAGATCCAACAAATGAATGTTCTGTGACGATCCGAAGCCTAATATATTCACAGATGGATGATGATAATGAATTAAAATATTTGCTTTTCTTTTACACTACAAACTTCATAACATGGAAAATGTCATGCAAGTACTGTTTGTTTGGTCACCTATGTTACTCCTTAGTGGCCAAATCCAAGTAGTTTGGAAGGATTCGATATCTTAAAGGCAGATCCATGTCATTGCCCAAGAGTCTGATATATGTAAGATTCAATGGAGACACTTGTTTATTATTTTTTCAATTTTTTTTTTTGCTAAGTTTCCGTTGATCAGGCTTGATTATGTTTATTAAGCCAGATCATGAAAATTATATTTTAAAAAAGTCAGCTCATGTGATGTCCGAGTTAAGGTTCTTCTCCTTATACAGTTAGTCTTCCTTCGATTAATTATAAATGAATGTTCTGTGACGAACCGAAGCCTAATATATTCGCAGATAAATGATGATGATGAATTAAAATCTTTGCTTTTCTCTTAGACTACAAGCTTCATAACATGGAAAATGTTATGCAAATACTGTTTGTTTGGTCACCTCTGTTACTCCTTAGTGGCCAAAGGCAAGTATTTACTATTTAGGAAGGATTCGATATCCTAAAGGCGGATCCATGTCATTGCCCAAAAGTCTGATATATGTAATATCAATCGAGATACTCAATTTTTATTTTATTTTTAATTTCTTTTGCTACGTTTTCATGATCAGGCTTGATTATTATTGTTTAGTAAGTCAGCTCATGAAAATTATATTTTAAAAAAGTCAGCTCACGTGATGTCCGACTTGAAGGTTCTTCTCCTTATACAGTTACCTTCCGCTTAAATATATACTCCCTCTGTTTTTGTTTGTATTACACTTTGACTTTTGCACACACTTCAATGTGCTTTGACTGTGTATTTAGAAATATAGTTTTTAAAATTTTCTTTTTGTAAATTAAAATATTAGTTTTCTATTTTAATTCGCAAAAAAAAAAATTCAAAAATAATATTTCTAGCTACGCGGTCATAGTACATTGAAATGTGTGCAAAATTCAAATGTCATATAATAAAAAAACAGAGGGATTATTGTTCTTGGTTCAACTTATTCCAATTGGTACTGTGGTGAGCTTTATATTCAATTCAATAACTGGAATGATCATATTTGGAGTGTGGTTGTTAAATCTTACTTAATATAGTTAAATGCAACATCATTTGATTGTTCTGTCTTGTTTCAATCCTCCTTGGACTTATCACCATATATTATAGACAATCTTTAACCTTAAGTATTTCCTAGATTAGGCATTAATTTTATACTCCCATGGTGAGCTTCTAGCAATTATGTTATAAGTGTTGCTAGGTAAAATATTTTTGAACTCTCGGTAGTATCATTGACCTCCACACCATTCTCTACCAAAGAAATTGGTTTTCATTTCTTAGATATGGAGTTCACTTGTTATTGGTTCCATCTTATCTGTTGCAGATTGATATGGACACAATTGAAGTGAGTAACCTTAATCGCCAGTTTTTGTTTCGACAAATACATGTTGGGCAATCAAAGGCCAAAGTAAGAGGATGGTTACCATGTATCTTTTCTTAATCTGGAACTTGTATTATCCCCCTAATTTATGTTAACTTATCCAATCAGGTTGCTCGTGATGCTGTTTTAAGATTTAGGCCTCAAATTAGCATCACGCCGTACCATGCAAATGTTAAAGATCCAGAATTCAATGTTGATTTTTTCAAGCAATTTCATGTTGTGTTAAATGGGCTTGACAACTTAGATGCTAGACGGCATGTGAACCGCCTCTGCCTAGCAGCGGATGTGCCTTTAGTTGAAAGTGGGACAACCGGTTTTCTGGGTCAGGTACCTATTCGTTGTATAAATTTTTTTACACCGAGGATTTTTTTTTCAATCTGGTCTACTTTTGATTTAGTTTCTTATCTGAAGTTTATAAGTCTTGTTATTAAAATGGAATGCATATCTATCAAGGATGGATAAGTTGGAATGTGAATCTCTTATTATTCCTCTTAAATTTAGTTATAGCCAGCATTTGCCATTGAGATGCATTTTCTTTTATTATACAGTCTGTCAGAATATGAGCAATGCGGAAGTAATAAACGGAACTAGTAGAGAGGAGAAAAAAACACGGTAGTAATATTAGAACTACATTGTATTGATCTTATTATATTACATGAGAGCATAAGCTCTTATATAGGAAGTAAAACTTGGTTGGTGGCCGGCCAACCTTGGTGGACTTGGTTATATTTAACACGCCCCCTCACTCGAAATCCCATCTTCGGATGAAAGACCTATCTAGGGATTGAAGAGTGGACACTAGTAGCCCTTGAGCTTAATCTGAGCGTCCAACTATACCCATTTTTAGGATCGACCGATCTTGAGTTTATTGAGTCTTTTGGGATACCGGGACTCGAACTTGCGACCACACGGTATATTTTAGGCCATGTCAAAAAAATACATAAGGTGCTGATGAATGCAAGATATAGCAGTGAACTGTGTTGTCTAAAATACAACTACTTCTGCTGCTTTGATTTATGGCATTGTGTACATCTGTTTTTTTTTTTGAAGAAAGGCAGTGTGTACATCTGTTATATACACTACTTCTGCTGCTTCGTCGGAATAACGCCCCCTGAACTATTTAATTTATAGCATCGTAAAAAATTGGAGAGATACCGTAATATCAACAACCACTTGATTACTACACAATTAAATCTATAACCGGGGCAAACTGGACAGAAAATTCTGCTGGAAACAGAATCTGCATAAATGAAAAACTGGGCAGAAAATTTCTCCCCTCTGCTGGAAGATATAAGTCTGGGCAGCTTGTGTTTTTCTTGAAAAATCACAAAGCTTCAACTGAAAATCTCCTCCTCTCTACTCCCGCTCTGATACCATGTCAGAATATGAGCAATGCGGAAGTAATAAACGGAACTAGTAGAGAGGAGAAAAAAACACGGTAGTAATATTAGAACTACATTGTATTGATCTTATTATATTACATGAGAGCATAAGCTCTTATATAGGAAGTAAAACTTGGTTGGTGGCCGGCCAACCTTGGTGGACTTGGTTATATTTAACACAGTCTCTTTTAACTCTAGATTGAATCTGTCATCTAATTGACAAGTTTTGTTGCTTGCATCTGTGATGGTCAAGTTTTTGACTTTTAGTGCTCAAAGTTATATTTTTTAATGACTCTTAAAAGCTGATGATCTTGACCTTCCTCAGTTTACCACCTCAGGTTTTAAATCATGTCATAGGTTGCTAAGCAGTTTACTTAATTTATCCAAGGTCCTGGCATAGTTTTCTTCATCTTTACACTTACAAGAATCTCTCATATATTATTCTCTCATTTTTGCTGGATGCAGGTCACTGTACATGTCAAGGCTAAGACAGAATGTTATGAATGTCAGCCCAAACCAGCTCCCAAAACTTATCCCGTGTGTACTATTACAAGCACTCCGTCCAAGGTATCCACACCCTGCTTTTATCTATTCATCGTCCAGTGAATATATTATCCTACAGTCTAATATTATGAACAAATTAATCTTTACCACTACATTTTGTCATTTGGTTGCTTCTGATCTTTTTCTTGCTTTAAATGTATCAAAAACCATGGCACGTGGAATTTGTGTTTTGCAATGTTTTATTTTGGCGGTAAATCGAATGTATAGTAGTACCAGAAAGGAGTCATTCTGTTTAAATCATTAACATTGCTTCCCTAATCATTTTTTTGTTTCTTTTGCCTCGTAAATCGTGCAGTTTGTTCATTGTATTGTGTGGGCAAAGGACTTACTTTTTTCGAAGCTCTTTGGTGACAAGAATCAGGAAAATGATCTTAATGTGCGCTCTGGTGATGCCAATAGCTCTTCAGAACGTTCAGAAGATGTATTTGTACGTAAACCTGATGAAGACATTGACCAGTATGGAAGAAGGGTTTACGACCATGTTTTTGGTTATAACATTGAGATGGCTTTGTCTAATGAAGAGACATGGAGAAATCGTAACAGGCCAAGGCCTATATATATACGTGATGTCCCGTCAGCTGCACTGACTGGACAAAATGGTAACGTAGAGAATGCTAAAACTGCAGATGATCCTCTATCGGTATCTGCAATGGTTTCACTGGGTCTGAAGAATCCACAGGAGGTGTGGAGCCTTGTTGAAAATTCCAGAATTTTCCTTGAGGCACTAAAGTTGTTCTTTTTAAAAAGAGAACAGGTCCGGGATTATTTCTAACATTTTAGTAGGTTATGTAGCTCTAGTTTTAAGTGCAAATAGCATTTTATTCTAATTAATCCTCGTCATCTTGCTTTTCTCTCTGAAGGAAGTAGGGAACCTAAGTTTTGATAAAGACGATCAGTTGTCTGTAGAATTTGTTACTGCTGCTGCTAATATTCGAGCTTCTTCCTTTGGGATTCCTTTACATAGCCTTTTTGAAGCCAAGGGAATCGCTGGTAATATAGTGCATGCTGTTGCAACAACAAATGCTATCATTGCTGGCTTGATTGTCATCGAGGCAATTAAGGTGCTTCGAAACGATGCAAGAAACTATAGGTGGGGCATTTCTAATGAATCGACTGTTGTCTTAAAATATTTATCTGAGATGCTCTTAGTGTTTGAGTTCTTGGTATATATGATATGACGATACTGATCCAAGTTGTAATTTGTACAGGATGACTTACTGCCTTGAACATCCATCTAGAAATATGCTTCTTATGCCTGTGGAGCCCTTTGAGCCTAATAAGAACTGCTATGTTTGTTCTGAGGTGAGTTGGGCTTTATCAATGTTTTCTCTGCTAATATGTCATAGTTTTGTTTTGTTTGTGAGATTTGATACTTATTATGGTCACCGACTTTAAAATCGTCACCTACTTTAAAATCGTCACCTACTTTAATAAACTAGTATGGATCACTTTTCGAAACAGACACCTCTTCTGCTTGAGATTAATACGCACCGCTCAAAGTTGAGGGACATAGTAGATAAAATTGTTAAAGCCAGGCTTGGTATGAGTTTGCCATTAGTCATGCATGGTGCGGCCCTTCTATATGAGGTTGGTGATGATCTTGATGAGGCTATGGTAGCTAATTACTCTGCAAATCTTGACAAGGTAATGATACTTCTCTTTGATACATGCTTTTGAATTTAAAATGTAATTTTGCACTAATTTTAGATAATTTACTGATTCTTCCTTAGGTTCTGTCGGAGCTTCCTTCTTCTGTTACCGGGGGTACTGTCCTCACAGTTGAGGACCTTCAGCAAGAGCTTTCTTGCAATATCAATATTCAACACAGGTGGTTATCTTTTCTGTCACTGGACTGTAATTATTATTACCACTTTTCTAATGTTTATATTATTATGCTATATTTTAAAAGGGAGGAGTTCGACGAGGAGAAGGAACCAGATGGAATGATTCTCTCTGGATGGACTCAAGCTCTGACAACAGAGGACAATAAAATTTCTCCTGGTAATGGAACAAGCACTTCCAGTCAAGCAGTACCTGTAGAAACTGTGGTGGATGAGTTAGAAATTCTTTCAGGAGACTCTGAAACCCTATCTGTAGGGAAGAAAAGAAAGATATCTGAAAGTTCAAATGCCTCAAGTATACCTTTCGAGGAAAAGAGTAAGAGAAAAGCCGAAGAACTTGAGCTCGATAGTCATAATGTTGTGCTCGAGGAAAGTATGGATAAAGACAATGGGAAGAAGAAGAGATTGCAATAGAATACTCAGGCTTAGTAGATGACGTTACATCTTAGTTCTGTATCATTTTAGGGAGTATATTCATGTTCTTTTGTCGTAAGAAGTGAATATGATAGGGCTAAAATCAAGTTCCTTTAAGCCAAGATACTTGTATCTAATCATCGCGGGTAGCATCATTTAGCACCATTTGTTTTTGTTGACTTTTTGCTAGAAATTGTAGCTAGCAACCAACACATTGTTAGAAAAGGTGACAATGCAGCTTGGACCAAAGTTAGTTGACGTGTCTCAGACATTTTTGATGAAGATCTGACGAATCTGATTATGTCCAGTACCTACAGCATTTACTCAAAATGTAGGTTGATAAGCTGCGACAGTCATATTTCGTATTTGCTTTTCAGCATATAATCTTGCATAGGAATTGGCCCGACTTGTTGATCAATTTCAGTTAATATGTAATGAACCTAATTTGGATGTGTACTGCCTTTTCAGCATATAATCTTGTTTTGGTTTGTTTTTAACAGTATGAAAGATTGTCAGTGTCAGAGGTATATGTGTCATTTACTAGCTTACACATTACACAAATTTATATTCCCAGTCACAACACATGACACAGGAAGTTAAATTGTTAGTCCAATATCATCCAATTTAGTAATACCAAAATTACACATGGTAGTCTGTGTATTTCTTACCTTAAATTGTAAATGCTCTTCGGTTCTATTCACTTTGATTAGGTATTTATGGATTTATGTTGTACACATTATTACTAGGAAATTATAATTAACCAAATTTGAGTGAGGTTCTATGACTATTTAAGGATTTACTCTACTTTGCCTACTATTTTGTCTAGTATTCCATGCTGAAAATTAAAAGATTCAGCTTGAAAAACCGAACTAATTTAAAGGGATTAATCGGCAAATTCATAACTGAACTCGTACTCAACTTGCAGTTGGGTAATCGAATTCAAAAACATTGCAGTGAACTCATTAAAGTAATTAAAACTTGCAATTAGGTAATCGCCGTCAACTCTATGTAACATCCGGAAAACTGACGTGGTGTGTTGATGTGTTAAAAATTATACACACGTCTGCTGAGATGATGAAAATTAGGAGCTAAGAGTATTTTTGGGAATTTTTAGTACAAAATATATAATCTTTTCTTATTTTATTTAACTACCCAACCAACCCCCTGGCACAAACCCCCCCCGTCATTGCTCTCCCGCGCCTCTCCTCTCTCTCTCTCTCCAATCTTTTTCTTTAATGTTCTTTAATTTTCAACAATCAAAGCCTCCGTTTTATATGATTTTTGTCAGTATTAGGGTTAAAGGGTAAGGCTAGTTAGAGGACAAAAACAAGAAAAAGCAAAATAACAATCTCATTCATTCATAGTTATATAAAGAGAACAAAAGACACGTGTAGAGCCATTATTGGGTCTACTAATAACCACCACTCACAGTACATAGTATAGATACTATTCTTCAATACCCACTACCATACGACACCGTTTAAGCAAAAGAATATTCCCGCCAGAGTGATTCATGGCATACTCCCCTGCTTCAGCAAATCCTTGACCTCAAGGATTGAAATTTGGAAACAGCTTTGTGAATTTCTCCCATTTCTCCCAGGTGGCCTCTTGAGGCGAGCCATTTTCCCACTGAACAAGGACCATAACAGCAGGGGTGTTACCACGTTTGACCATTCTGCGCTCTAAAATAGCAATGGGTTGTGGGTCAAGAACTCCAGTTTCAGCAACAGAAGGCAGTGTAACTTGAATAGCAGTGCGAGATCCAACCTTCTTATTTAACTGAGAGACATGGAAAACGTTGTGAATTCTTGCTGCAGGTGGGAGATCAATTTTGTAGGCCACTGGCACTATCTTTTCCAGAACTCAATATGGGCCATAGAATTTAGCTGACAGTTTATGATTTCGTCGTTCATTAACATACTGTTGGAGGTATGGTTGGAGTTTCAAAAAGACTTCATCATTGACCAAGAAGGACCTATCAGTCCTCTTCTTATCAGAGTACCACTTCATACGTTCCTGGGCTTTAATGAGGTTATCTTCGATTAATTGCTGGGTGGCCTTCCTATCTTGCAAATACGCATTTACTTCGTTGTCTGAAGTTCTAGTAAATGAGTAGTTGATTGATGGTGGTGGAGTGGAGTACAGAGCTTGAAATGGAGACATATTAAGAGAAGAATGGTGGGATGTGTTATACCACCACTCAGCTAGAGACAGCCATGAAGACCAAGTACATGGTTTGTGCCCAGCAAAGCAGCGTAGGAACATCTCTATGCACTGATTGACACGTTCAGTTTGACCATCGGTCTGGGGATGATACGCCGTACGGTGTTTGATCTTTGTTCCTAGTGAAGTAAAGAGCTCCTTCTAGAAGGTACTGATGAAGATAGGATCTCGATCAGAGATGATGGCTTAAGGAGTTCCATGTAATCTGACTACTCCATCAATGAATTCTTGTGCTATTTTGCTTGCAGTGTAAGGGTGGGTTAAGGGTATGAGATGACAATATTTAGTAAACCTGTCCACAACAACAAGAATGGTGTCCTTCCTTTTGGACTTAGGAAGACCCTCCACAAAGTCCATAGAAACTACTTCCCAAGCAGATTCTAGAAGTGTGATTGGTTGCAGCATGCCAGGTGGGTGGATATGTTCAACCTTGTTCCTCTGGCAAGTAGTGCATTCCCTTATAAATTGAGTAATTGCAGCACGAATTCAAGGCCAATAGAACAATCGATCAATTCTTTTAAAAGTGGCTGCAGCACCTGAATGTCCCCCTTCTGGACTATCATGAAGAGATGAAATAATCTTTTGTCTGAGGTCAGTACTTCTTCCCACATAAAACTTACCATCACGTTTTAATTCACCCTGGGCGAATGTGTATCCCTCTGCATTCGTGGCTGATATGGCTAACTCTGCTATTAACTTTTGAGCAGTCTCATCCTGAGCCAAACTATCCTGCAATTTGAGCTTCCACTGTGGCTTGATAGTGTGCACAATAGCACTGAGTTCAGCCTCGTTATGCATACGCGAGAGAGCATCAGCAGCAATATTCTCCTTGCCCTTTTTATAGAGAACTGTGTAATCGAAACCCAACAGTTTGGATAACCATTTTTGTTGCAAACTAGTGGTTATCTTTTGGTCCATTAGATGTTTAAGTGCCTCCTGGTCTGTCTTGATGATATATGGATGGCCAAGAAGATAAGCATGCCATTTTTGTGTAGCAATAATGACTGCCAGTAGCTCTTTCTCGTAGGTAGACAGACCTAGATGTTTAGGCCCCAAGGCCTTGCTCATGTACGCTATTGGCTGACCATCTTGCATCATAACAACCCCCATTCCCAACTTACTTGCATCAGTTTCAATAATCAACGGTTTAGAGAAATCTGGAAGGCCTAGAACAGGGGTTTGTGTCATAACCACCTTAAGTGCAGCAAAGGCTCCTTCAGCTTCTTTATTCCAAGCGAACTTTCCCTTTTTTAAAAGCTGAGTAAGAGGTGTACTAAGGATACCGTAACCCTTGATGAAACATCTATAATACCCCGTGAGACCAAGAAATCCTCGTAAGGATTTGACATTTGTTGGTGTTGGCCAATCTCTCATGGCTTCAATCTTTTTCTCATCAGCTTCGACACCTCGTCCAGAGATTATGTGGCCAAGATATTCAATCCTTGGTTGAGCAAATGCACATTTACTCAGCTTGACAAAGAGCTGGTGGTCTTTTAGCTTATCAAAAACTAGTTTGAGATGCACCAGGTGTTCTTCGTTGTTTCTGCTATAAACCAATATGTTGTTGAAGAAGACTAATACAAACTTACCAATGTAAGCAGAGAACACTTCGTTCATAAACTCTTGAAATGAGGCTGGGGCGTTTGTCAACCCAAATGGCATCATTATGAATTCAAACAAACCCTAGTGAGTACGAAAAGCCGTTTTGTAAATATCTTCAGGGCTGATTCGTATCTGGTGATAACCACTACGAAGGTCAAGCTTGGTAAAGACTTGGCTGCCCTTTAGTGTTGAAAGAAGTTCCTCAATCATGGGGATGAGGTATTTGTTTTTAATAGTGAGCTCATTCAATGCCCTGTAGTCGAATACAAGCCTCCACGTATTATCTTTCTTCTTAACGAGCAGGACAGGCGAAGCAAACGGAGAAAAGCTGGTTCGAATCACTCCAGTAGAGAGCATCTCTCTAGTGATTTTCTCAATCTCTTCCTTATGTGCAATTGGGCATCGATAGGAGTGGGAATTAACAAGGCAACTGTTTGGTTTTAAGGGTATGTGGTGGTCTTGGTTTCGAGGTGGTGGCAATTCGGTAGGTGTTTTAAATATTTCTTGGTATTGGGATATAAGAACAGAGATATCAGGATTTAAGGTTTGGGTGGTACCTGTAGCCTTGGCCTCCTCAACTGCTATGATTTGAACCAAATAACAAGCTTCTTCTTGGTGTATCTTAGGATTTGAAACACTGAACTGTGATGCACCTTGGAAGCTTCAGAAGATTGAGAAAGAGAAATCATTTGGTTGTCCCTGTTGATTGTGACCATTTCTCGTGAGTAATCGAATGTTACTGGGCTAACAGACGACATCCAATCCACACCTAGTATGAGATCATAACCTCCCAAGGGTATGACATTGACAGGGGCATAGAAATCCCTTCCAGCCATTGACCACTCCAAACTTTCAATCAGATTATTACATGTTAAACTCTCACCATTGGCAACAGTAACATGGAAAGGGGTACAAGGTGACATTCTGAGGTGAAGTTGTCTAGCCAAGCACTGAGAAACGAAATTATTGGTTGAGCCACTGCCTACAAGTATGTTGATAGGCCTCCTTCCTATGGTGCCCTTGATTTTTAAGGTACCATTACCAGTGGAACCAGTGAGGGCATGTAGGGATACTTTAGGCTCTGTTTCAGCCTCCTTGTCTTGATTTTGAGGTGCATCAGCTTCCCATACAATAGTTAATTCTTCCCCTACAGGTTCATTTGATTCACAGTCCTCATTCATAATGAAAAAGATCTTCTTCTTCCTGCAATTATGCCTTGGTTCGAACTTCTGGTCGCAATAGAAACATAATCCCTTTTGTTTCTTTTCAGTAATCTCAGCTAATGTAAGTTTTCTGAAGCTGTCTGTATTAGTTGCAGTGGCATTGCTTACCAAAGAGCTATCACTACTATTCTTTGTTGAGCTGGTGTTAGACTTGTAGGAGTTGGGGTATGAGGGATTTGACTTCTGTGTAGAGGCAGCCTTGTATCTCTTGTCCAGTACATTTAGATAATGCTCATGTCCTCTTGCCAACTCTCTGGCCTCTTGGAGAGTTTGTGGTTTAAGATTATAGAAATGTTGAGCAATCTCATCTTTCAAGCCAGTGATGAAATTATCCACATAATAGGACTCTCTATGATAACCCTCTTCCATCATGACATAGTTTCTCAGCTCATCGAACTGACATATGTATTCATCAACTCGCCCTTTCTGTGTCAGCTTGTTAAATTGACCAACTAGGTTCTCATAGCCTGTCTTAGCAAATCGATGACAAACCAGAGTGACAAATTCTAGCCAGAGCAAGTTATGTTTTTCTCTCTCTATACAACGGTACCAAATGTCAGCTTCTCCTTCCATGTGCAGGGCAACACATAAAACCCTTACTCTCAAATCATTTGAGGGGTGTAGCTGGAAAAACTTTTCTCATTTGCCCATCCACCCACGAGGGTCCTTGCCCTCAAACCTAGGAAAATCAATCTTGGGAACCTTATAGGTTGATTGTGGTGCAGTTCTTGGGTGGTTTAAATCATCACCAGACCTTGTGTGAGTTATAGGACTTGTGGGTATAGTAGTAAGATTTGGCTGTAACGAAACTGGCGGGGGTTGGTGGATTGTGTATGGATAATGATAAGCATATGAGGTTTGAGGTATGTGTGTAGGGTTGTTAAGATATGGAGGATATAAAGGGGAAGCAAAGGCATTTAAGGTAGAGGAACCAGTGTTTCTGTATTCTGGCAACGACGAAGGGTCTACATATCGGGCAGTGAGCTCAAAAGGGGGTGTGGTTTGAGGCTGTGTAAACCCCCCCCAGTTGATACTCTTGGATTTAGATTGAGTATTACTATTGGAATCATTAAACGTAGCAAAGTGGGTAGGAGTTTGAAGGGGTGAACTTACAGAGATAGTATTGACCTGGGTTAAGCAAGGTGGAGGTCCTTCAGTGAGGGGTTGATGTTTCTGTAACAACTCTGTTTTGACCAACTCAGTGAGCTCTGCAATACCTCATTTCACCTCTTGGTTGTCTTGAGCAAGCGATTCAAACTTCGATTTAAGAAGTGAGATATGTTCTTGGGCAAAATTTTGACCCTCTTCAAACACACTGAGCTTGTCAGCCATGGTAGTGTTGAGTATTGAATACGATAATAGAATACAGAGGGGGGGTGAATGGATTCTCGAACTTTTCTTTTCCGAGTCTATGTAGCAAGAGTGTTTGTGTGTGCAGGATTGAAGGTGCGGATAAAGAACAACACAAAACACAATATCACTTTAATCTAATGTATTATTAGATAAAGGTTGCTACAATCTGTGAATACAAATGATAGTATTCTCAGCTTCGTTTTTCTCAGAGAGATACAGCTTGGTGTGTGAAAAACTTGACTCACAAAGTTACTAAGTTATGAAGTGAGGCTGTGTCCTTATAGAACATGGATACAGCCTACTTACTGCAAATAAGGTAGCTAAACAAATTACTTTCTAGTCTGTCTATCCTTTTTGAGTAAGTGTCCAAACGGTTACAGATTTGACTTTGCAAAGCCTATTTAGATCCACTTCTTTAGCTCCTTGTCTATCCTATATCTCTCCAAGCTTCCTTGTAGGCTTTCCAGAGCACGTTACAGATTGTGGTCCATAAAGTGCATTGGCTTGTTGCAGGTTTATGACTTGTACAATTTCTTCAGTATTTTGTCTCCAAGAATGTATTCGAGAAGTGACTAAGTAAGTGATTCGAGAACTGGAATTGACTTGATCGATAACTCTGAGTTCTCGAACACTGTTATATTGACATATCGAACCACTTCTCGAATAGCCCTTTTCCATCAGGATTCCTTGAGTTATCAAATAGAGCATTTGACTTATTGAATCCTGGAGATATCGAATAGCTTTCTGAGTCCTTGAGATATCGAATGGAACTTTGACTTGTTGACTCCTTGAGAACTCGAATACCACTTTGACTTGTTGACTTCCTGAGTTCTCGAATAGAGTACATAGACATATCGAATCTCTGAGATATCGAATGAGATATCGAACAGTATATACAGAGATATCGAATAGTGTCTTGAGATATCGAATCCCTGACTTCTCGAATGCTGGACTTCTCGAATAGACAAATATACTTCTCGAATTGGTACTTAGGCAAATTCTTCTTTTCTTCAAATCCCAACTGTGATTACTTGACAGTCTTTAACTCCTTGCTTGAGGCATGAACCTTGGAACTTCTTTCAAGCATTATTCTAGACTCTATAAGTACAGTTACACAACTAGGATTTGATGCCTACTACAAGTACAATACAAATAGAAACTCTACAACTAGAGGTTCCCTCAGTTAAGAGGTCATGTAAGTAATGCAAAGCATTACAAACAATTAGGCTTGTTATTAGATGTATACAGGCATGCCTCTGTGACTAACAATCTCCCCCAAATTGTGAGTGAGACCCTTAGTCACAATTTCATGTCTGATAACAAGCCTAACATACATAAAGATAAAACTTTAAAAAGTACAGGTATGTAGATTGATTGAGCACATGAATGAAGATACAAGATGAATAATCTTACAGTATGATGAATACTAGCCATTCTCATTTGATTCCATCGCCATTGCTTTAGCTTGTAGATCATCATATGCTTTCTGTTTTCTTTCTTTCTCCTTTCTTGCATTATCATCCATGGCCTTTATGATCTCTGCCAGAGCATCCAATTCTTCAAGCATGATAGAGTCTTTGAAATCTTCAAGTACTGGTTTCAGAATGTTGGCAGGATAGTGACTGAGTAGGTTCATTCTGATATTGACATTGTCTCCATTTCTCCTCCTGTACTTCACCACATAGGGATCAAACTGAACTCCACACAATCCCTTCGCCCTTAGCTTATCTGCTTCAACTTCCAGCCTATCAATCTCCTTCTCCCTTTCTAGCCATTTCTCAAAGCACCCCTTTCTTATCTTCTCAGCATAATCTCTCTTCATTTTTACAAAATCAATCAACTCCAGCTTCCATATTTTCTCCACTTTGTCTTCAGAATCCAATAATGCAATGATTCTTTCTATTTCATATAGCTTGCCCCAATTTTGACACTGTCCTTGTTTGAATTTCTTCTCCCTTCCATCAGTATATTTAATCTCAAGGCAGTTATCCATAATGGCAGCATAGTAGATTCTTTGAGCTCTTAGATATTGCAATTGGTCTTCATCAAAGTCTTCATCTAATGGTTAGAGTTTTAAGCCTGGATATATTGTTAGGGCCCTTGACCTGGATGGCTTTACTCTCCTAGCAGCATGCTTGAGTTTAAACTTTTTCACTTCATTGTTTGGCAGAAGCTTATGACCTTTGTTGGCTGACCATAGTAGTGTTCCATTAGCAGTTTGCTTTCTGAAACATACATATGGTTTCTTGAATTGAATCCCTTTCTCTTCTTGAGGTAGTAAAACACTTGCAGAGGCCAGAGATGTAGATTTTGATGAATCATTACTAGTGACATCCACCCTAGACATTGAGCCTTGTGTTGTGGTAGGAGTATCATTAGTAATGTTCATGGCTTGCTGTTTTCCAATTTTCCTCTCATAGACTTTTCCTTGGTCATCACCATCTTTCTTATTCTTGTCATCCTTTTTCTTCTTCTCATCTTCATCACCCTTATCTCTCCTTTGATGTCTCTTTCTCCCATCACTTTTGTCTTCAGAATCATCATCCTTATTTCTCCTAGGTTGAGCCCTCTCTGGAGTTTCACCAGTTGCTATAAAAGATCTGAGAATGTGCAGTGCTTCAATTTCTTCAACATTTCTGGTTCCAACCTTTTTCTGTAGCTGATCAATGATAGCAATGACCAGTCTGTGATTTCGAGAAGTGAGATCATGGGGAATGACCAATTGCTTGATGTCTTCAATTTTGGTGCCAGACTGATAGATGATTGTCCATGGCTTCTTGATCACTTCTGGCAGCCTTGAAGGTTGGCCATTCCTCAAATCATCAAACAAACTTTTGTTGTTCTCATTTCTTTTCTCAATAAGCTCAAGTATGGCATCTATCTCTGAGTGTTTTAGGGCTTGTAGAGTCTTGTATGTTAGATGCCATATCTTTGATTTTGATATCATCACTATCTCCTTGAAACATAGATTATTGAATTTCTTGGGGATGACAGTGATGTAGTCAATCTGCTCCTTCAACTCCCTCAGATAGAACTGAGTGTCACCAGCCTGTTCCCTTGTGGCTTTCAGAAACTCCAAGAAGGCTTTATCATGATAAACATTTGAGTTAGCCACTTCTTGTAGCTTGGCCTCAGTAATTACTTTGACTTCTATAGGCTTGGCACTTTCAGATATGGAGGATGGAGGTTTGTCAGTTGGCATACTCCCTGCAACCACTGTGGTTGTGATAGACTGCTTCTGGCCACCAGGAGTAATGACATGCACAGTTGGTAGGGTAACAACTGGCAGTGAGGTAGGAGGCTCATCAACCTTTGTTTTTCCTTTGCCTGGCACATGAGTTGGAGATTTATTTGCCCTTTGGTGATCACCCTCTCTGAACTTTATCCCTTTTTCCTTGGGTTTCTCCCCCTTAGTATTTGAATTCCTTGTCCTCTTCTCCCCCTTAGGCTTGTTGTCAGGCACAGAGGCTTTAGAAGTGACCTTTGGGGTGGAAGATTCTTCAGGGAGGGGAAGACCCATATGCTTCATCATAGCAGCCAACATAGATTGTTGATGCAGAAGAACATCAGCTGTGGTGGTTGCCTGAGTGTCCAACTTATCATTGAGAAGTGCAACCTTGTCTGTAATATGAGCATTGGACTTAGTGAGAGTAGCCACCTCCTTTTCAAGAGTATCCACTTTAGTGAATAGCTCATGTGCCCTGAAACCAGAGAGTGATTGATCCTTGAGTCTCTGGACTTCATACTTGGTCATGTCATGAACAGGGACCTTAGTTACCAGCTTATCCCCATATTGATTCTTGAACAGTGTTCTCAGCATGGCATTTGAGTCTGTGGTTTGATCAGACAGAGATTGAAACTTATGCCCCAGCCCTGTGACAGTATCCTTGAGAAGGGCCAAGCCATTGTCCATTTTGATACAGCTAGACTTGCAGGCTAGAATTTCCTTGACCACAGTGTCCAGTTGAGGGAATTTGGAATCAAAAGCCCTTTTTAGCTCATGCACCTCCTTGGTTGTGGCTGTACACACTTCTGTGACTTCTGTCTTTAGACCCTTGCCAAGGTAGTGTGCAGCCTTGAGAATTCCCTTGTAACTGTCATTGACTGCTTCATACACAGCACTAGGGGTGAGAGAATTGGCATTGGACCCTAGTGAAGTGATGTACTCTTCTCTGAGGTACTGTAGGCCTTCTGAGAGAGGAATGCCATACTTTCCTTGAAGCCAGGCATCTATATTTCCTTCTCTCTCAGACTCATCCACAATTTTGGTCTGTTGTTGCTCCACATCCTCTTTATGGCACAGGAGAATAGCTTCATAGTCTGGATTTGACAGGTTGGCAGTGAGGAGGTGCTGGGCAATCTTTGTGAACTCAGGAATCTGATCCACAATTAAGCTTTGAAGTGCTTCAACCGTCAATTGTTGTGGAACAGACCCTGATCCTGAAGCACTGTCATGGTGCACAGGCTTCAGCCATTGTGACATAAAGTCAGAGCTAGAGCTAGGTAAACTAGACTCCTCAGGTACAGATGCAACTTCTGTAACCGGATGGATTGACTCTACTACTGGTGTCTCCACAGAAGTGGGATGAGTTACACCAGCAGTTGACACAGGCACAGAGTCTCTAGTGAAAACTAGTGGAACCTCTGTGTTTGTGATGGTGTCATTAGGATATGCCCCAGCATGCATTCCCTCACCATCTAAATGTGGGTCCTGGGTGGTGAGCAAAGTGTCATGCACTAAGTCACTTGAGTCCATTGGCTCATCAAGAGAAAAGAATTCTTGATGATCAATGCCTTGCTCCTCAATTGCTTGAGTTGCAGGCTGCAAAGAAATTTGAGATGAAGATTCTGGAAGAGAAGTGTGTTGTAGAGTAGATTTTGGCAACTCCCCCTGAGAGATAGAGGGAGTTTCAAGTGTAATATGCTCTCCACTCAGTGTAGTGCCATCCTTATCACTCCCATGTGCTGACTCAATACAAGGAGGTGCATTGGGGAGGATGCTTGATTCTATAGATGCACCCTGTTGAGAGGATACATCTAGTGAGCTTTGTGCGCCTGATTTTACAACTTCAGCCATTTGTGTGACTGAAGAGGTGGTCTTAGTTTTCTTCTTCTTCTTTGGCCTTAGTAAGGGTGACTCTGGTTCCTCACTTTGTAGACCTAGTTCAACAGCTAATGCTGCTTCAGATAAGATATTCAAGGATGCAGACATTACTTCCTTTCTCTTCTTTTTACTAACATCACCCTTTTGAGAGGATGATGCAGTTGCTTCAGTAATTGGTAGAATGTTTGGTTGAGAGGGTTGGTTAGCTAGCCCTGGGTTAGCATTTTGTTCTACTTGCTTGGGCTTGGCTAACTGAGATTTTGCATCAAATGTTGGCATGTTGTGGGGGTAAGTTCGAAACAAACTCTCCATATGGGGAGTTATGTTAAGTCTTACATCCACATCATTCCTAGTCTCCAAATTACCAAAAATGAGTTTGGTCATGGATTTAGGATAGCCTATTTTATTTTTATCTATCCCAGGCAATTCAGTCAATTGAGCATTTTTAAAGTTAAGTACAGATTGAATAAAGCGAGGGAAGAAAATATCAGTACCTCTCTTGGTTATGTTCTTACCAAGTCTCCCATATAGTTCTTGTAGGATGATTTGGCCAACATCTATCTTCTTTCCATAGGCCAATGCATAGCCAATTTGCTGCACAGGTGCACTGATTTGATCAAAGCTTGATTTCCTGGAAGTGAAGACTTGAAGAAGAGTTGCAAACACATAGCTCCACTCATTTCTCAGATTCTTTCTGTTCAGCTTGCCAAGATTGATCCCATCTAAGTAGTTGATGAACTCAAAGAATTCCTCTAACTCTACATTCGTGGCCAGTCTGTCAAATGACTCTTGTTGTAGGCCCAGTGCTTGATTCATGTATGCAGTAGTGATAGTGATTTCCTGATTCTGAATCTTGCAGTAGATGATATATGAAGTGATTGCGTTTTCCAGGGCTACAACCTCCACAATAGCAGTGCCCCAAAACTTTTCCAGGATATCCAGATATAGAGTTGGGTTGGCAGAGAGTGCATCCTTGATGTATGACTTAGCCATCCATTTCACAAAGCACTTGAAATTGGCGTTGGGTGCTTCCACATCACTAGTTAGAGCAATGAAATTGGTGTTGAACTTTACTGTTGTCATTTGTGTGGAGAAGAAGAAAGGAATTGAAGGTTGAAGAAGATATTTGGCTTTTGGTAGTTAGGGTTCCAGAGGTTTAGAGAGTGTAGATGCTTGAGAAATCGAATGAAATGAATCGAATAGGTGTAGAATTGTATAAGTATGAAGTACTTGAATTGTCGATTAGAAGTTTGTTTTGTATCGACAAGTCAGGCATTCGAGAAGTAGAAAACAACTATTCGAGAAGTCAAGAAAGGCTTAATCGATAACTCAAGCAGATAGTAACTCACAGCTGGTAGTTATCTAACTCAGAAATAATTCTAAATTAAATAAAATGTGTTTTTATGAGTGAATTAAATTTTTAGACAAAAGTCCAAAATCGGTTAAAATTCAGCGAGAATTCAGCCTTTTCAAATGATTCGAGAACTCAAATATAGTATTCGAGAACTCAGTCAATCGAGAACTAAAACACTATATTCGAGAAGTCAAGGAAACCTCTATTCGAGAACTCTAAAAGACTCTATTCGAGAACTCAAGAGTACTCTAATGAGACTTGTTAGAGATGTCGAATAGTGAATCATTCGAGAAGTTTGACTTATCGAACTATACCCATCACTCATAAAAATTGATTTTCACTATCTTTTAAAATTGACCAGCCATATTCATTGAAGAATATTCTAGCAAATTAAATAGTGATTTTCTCAAAATTTCATAGAAATTTCAAGTTAGCAAAAATATGATCTTCCAACATATACAACAGATTTGAAATATTTATAAATCATATTTCAGCCAACACTTACTCCAAAAATATTGAAAATTTAAATAAAGTAAGTGTTTACTGCTGCAACAATCTAGATGATATATTCACTTAGCCAGAATCTGAAGAATTCAGCATTCCAATCTCACTAACCAACCTTGTGAAGGTGGCTTCATCTAGTGGCTTAGTGAATATGTCAGCTAGTTGTTTATCTATAGAGACATAATGCAACTCAATGGTTCCATTAGTTGCATGTTCTCTAATGAAATGATATCTGATGTCAATGTGCTTTGTTCTAGAATGATTGACAGGATTGGCAACTATAGAGATTGCACTTGTGTTGTCACACATGATTGGAATTCTTTCCAACACAAGTCCATAATCTCTAAGTTGATTTCTAATCCAAAGCACTTGAGCACAACAACTTCCAGCAGCTATGTATTCAGCCTCAGCTGTAGAAGTTGACACAGATTGTTGTTTCTTGCTATACCAAGAGACTAACCTTTGTCCAAGAAACTGGCAGCTACCTGAGGTGCTTTTCCTATCCACTCTGCATCCAGCATAATCAGCATCAGAATAACCAACCAGATTGAACCCTGTGTCCTTAGGATACCATAGTCCCAAGTTTGGAGTGCCCTTCAGATATCTAAAGATCCTTTTTATAGCAATCAAATGTGATTCTTTTGGATTTGATTGAAACCTTGCACACAAGCATGTAGCAAACATGATGTCTAGCCTACTTGCAGTGAGATAGAGCAGAGAACCAACCATGCCTCTGTAGACTGAGATGTCTACATTCTTGCCTTTAGCGTCTTCATCCAATTTAGTGGCAGTGGCCATGGGTGTCTTTGCAGGTGAGCAATCTTCCAAGTCAAACTTCTTCAATAAATCCTCGATATACTTGGTCTGACTGATAAAGATACCATCCTTCCTTTGACTGACTTGCAACCCAAGAAAGAATGTCAACTCTCCCATCATACTCATCTCATATCTGCTCTGCATGAGTTTAGAAAATTTCTCACACAGCTTCTCATTTGTAGAACCAAAAATGATATCATCCACATAGATCTGAACTAAGATAAGATCATTACCATGCTTCTTGTAAAACAATGTCTTGTCCAGTGTGCCTCTAGTGAATTGATTCTCAAGAAGAAATTGTGATAAAGTATCATACCATGCTCTTGGAGCCTGCTTAAGTCCATACAATGCCTTAAGCAATCTGTAGACAAATTCTGGGAAGTGTGGATCCTCAAAACCAGGTGGTTGTTGCACATAGACTTCTTCTTCCAACTCTCCATTCTGAAATGCACTATTGACATCCATTTGATACACTTTAAAGTTTGAATGAGCAGCAAATGCCAAGAATATTCTGATGGCTTCCAATCTAGCAACAGGAGCAAACGTCTCATCATAATCAATGCCTTTCTGTTAAGAGTATCCTTTTGCAACCAACCTTGCTTTGTTCCTTATAATTACACCATCTTCATCCATCTTATTCTTTAGAACCCATTTTGTTCCAACAATGGTTCTGTTCTTTGGTGCAGGCACAAGTTCCCATACTTTGTTCCTTTCAAATTGATTCAGCTCCTCTTGCATGGCAATAATCCAATCTGGATCCAACAGTGCATCATCAAGTTTCTTAGAAAACAGCCATAGAGGCACTCATTCTGAGTTGCTCTCCTAGTCATTACTCCTGCATTAGGATCTCCAATGATTTGCTCTGCAGTGTGTGATCTATCCCATTTCCTTGAGTGCTCAACCTGATTTCTCATTCTTGATGTTGCTTCATCATCCACATCATGGGCATTCTCATTTCCTCCCCCTGTGAAGTTGCCACTACTCACAGGTGTGTCTTGGATGCTTGTTCCTTCACTATTGATTGACACAAATTCTTCTCTTGTACCATCATTCACTTGAGTTTGTTGAACTCGAGTTTCAACTTCAGTTTCAGTCTCTTCATCAGAGTCATCTAGATTATCAAACTTCAATGGATCTTTATCTTCATCATTGGCTTCTTCTATTCCAGGTAGTTTGTTGTCATCAAATGTCACATCTGTGCTTTCCATAACTTTCTTTTGACTGATGACATAAACCTTGTATGCAATTCTTTCCATAGAGTAGCCAAGAAAAATTCCTTCAAATGCTTTTGCATCAAATTTTCCAACATATTCAGAATTATCCTTCAACACAAAGCATTTGCTTCCAAAAGTATGAACATACTTTAGAGTAGGCTTCTTTCCAGTCATCAAGTTATAAGGTGTCTTTCCAGTGTTTTTGTTGATGAGGGTTCTGTTCTGGATATAACATGCAGTGCTCACAGCCTCAGCCCAAAAACATGTAGGCATTTTTGCATCAAGTAACATTGTTCTAGCAGCCTCAATTAGAGTTCTATTCTTCCTCTCAACAACTCCATTTTGTTGTGGAGTTCTTGGAGCTGAGAATTGCTGAGAAATGCCATTCTCTTTACAGAATGCTTTGAGTTTGACATTTCTGAACTCTATTCCATTATCACTTCTCAGTGCAATCACACTTGCATTGTTGGCCTTTGCTTCCTTGTCAACTTTCTTTATATGCTCAATGATTACTTGTGGAGCCTCATCTTTTGATGCTAGAAATTCCACCCATGTATACCTTGAAAAATCATCAACCATCACCAAGGCATACTTTTTTCTTCCTAGAGACATAATATTGACAGGCCCAAACAAATCCATATGGATGAGTTGTAGGGGCTTGGTTATAGATGTCACTGTCTTTGTCTTGTGGCTTGATCTTTTCATCTTCCCTTTTTGACAAGCCTCACACACTCCTTCTTGACAAAATTCAAGTGTGGGCATGCCTCTCACTAACTCTCTTTTGACTACAGAGTTAATGGCTTTGAAGTTCAGGTGTGATAGTTTCTTGTGCCACAGCCAACAATCTTCATTTGATGCTTTTGAGTAAAAGCAACAAATTTTGTCCTTGTTTGCAGAATCCATATTGGCTACAAACAGGCTTCCTTTCCTTACTCCAGATAGAGTAAAATCACCAGTCTTCTTGTGGGTGATCAAACATTCATCTTTGTCAAAATCCACCTTGAATCCCCTATCAGTAAACTGACCAACACTTAGCAGATTATGCTTGAGCCCCTTGACTAGTGCTACATCTTCAATGATGACATTACCAACTTTCAACTTGCCATATCCCAATGTGTTACCCATGCTGTCATCTCCAAAAGCAACCATTGGCCAGCCTTTTCCTCATACTGTGATAGCAGGGCCATATCACCAGTCATATGATTTGAGCATCCACTGTCCAAAATCCACATGACCTTCTTTTCACTTTCTTTGCCCTGCAAACACAAAGGTATTACTTTTCCTTTGGTACCCGAACAAGTTTGGGTCCATGTGACTTAGAAACAGTTTTATCATAAACAACATGCTTGTCAACTTTCTTGGCATTTGTCTTCTTGTCACTGTTAGAAGTCTTGGAACCTGAGGTTTCAGACTTAGGTGACAGAGGTACCTTCCTAGCTTTAGGAGGACTCGAAGACTTTGACCTGGTGTAGTGTGTGTGAGATTTGTGACTGATACAACCATCAATGAATTGCCTTCTCAGATTGAAACAACTAGTCATAACATTCATATTGCATGGCATACAGTCAAATTTATCACAAAATGGTGCATCTCTATGTCTTAGAGGCACAGAACAATCATAAAAAGGTTTGGACACACTACCAACAGGTTTCTTGCATGCATGCATTAAATGATTGGTACTGAAACAGTTCTGACAAGTTTTCTTAGGGGCATTAGGCATATAAGCATAATTGTTATCCTTGTTAATCCCTAACTTGCCATTTCTATTCTGTTTCTTCTTAGTCACTTTCTTTTCTGATTCACTCTTCCCAACTGAAACAAACTTAACAAACTTCTTAGGTCTTGGCCTATCAACTACTGGCTCCTTGTCTTTTGACCTGACACTCTCACTCTTGGATGATGCTTGTTGTTCATTTGATTGTGTCTCATCCTCATCATTCAACATTTGTTTGATGAGTAAGGCATCCTCATCAATTTCAAATGTTGGTTCCTTAAAAATTGGATTTTCAGTCTTTTTCAAAATGTGAGGCACTCCTTCATGAACAACTGTGTCATCTTCAATGACAACATAGCCTTTTCTCTGTTTAAGAGTGTCATAATCAAGTCCAATAGCAGCCTTGGGTTTTGCTTCAATTTTCTCACAGTAGGATTTCACTAGACCAGATGATTTCTTGAAAGTTTTTAGTTTGAATTCATTTTCAGCTAATTCATCCCTAAGAGCCTTTTCAACCTGACTAGCACACAAAACCTTATTCTGCAGATATTCAACTTCTTTCTTAAGGTTTTCTATTTGCATAGCAGTTAGCTCAAGTTCCTCATTCGTTTTGGTTAACATTTCATTTCTAGTAGACAGTTTAGCAATCTCTTCATTAGCAGCAGTCATACTAGTATGAATGTTAAACATTTCAACAGATAGTTGTTCAATCATGCATTTATACTCTGAAACAGACATATCTATAGTAGTGAGAGATGGTACCTGAGAATCAGATGGAGATGGGTCATCCTTGGAATTGGCCATCAAGGCATAATTGCAGAATTCTTGCTCCTCTCCATCACTGTCAGAATCATCCCAGCACTTCCCTTCAGCTATGTAGGCCTTACCTTGTGTCTACTTTTTCAGAAGGGCCTCATACTTAGCTTCAAGCTCAAGATAGTCTCTATCCTTCTTTTTAGGCTTTTTGCATTCACTGGCAAAATGCCCTAGGTCATTGCATCTATAGCACCTTACAGATGACCTATCCACATGGCTAGTTTTAAACTTATTCTTGTTTGGTTTCACAATTGCCTTGCTTTTGTTGAATGAATGGTTTTGGGTTTTGGGTTTGAAGGGTTGATTCCTTTTGAATCTGATGTTTGGAAATTTTCTGGCCATGAAAGCATATGAAGTGTTTTCCATCCCATCTAGTTCTTCAAGAGTGTAAAACTCTTCTTCCTCCTTCTCCTCAACAGGTTCACTTACCTCAGGTTCAGTTTCTTCCTCTTCTACTACCTCCTCTATCCTTAACTGACTTGTAGATGCTTCTAGGTCTTGAATAGATTTGTTGAAAATCAAGGCACATGATGTGTTTACCATTCTGCCTTGATTGGCTTGGATAGCCCTTTTCTGAAGCAACTCAAGCTCATGAGTTTTTAAAACTCCATAGAGCACATCATATGTAACTTTGTTCAAATCTCTTTCCATTAGAGAAATGATCCTTTGCTCTAGATGGTTTGGTGAGGATAGCAGAAACTTCATGTTTAACTCCTTGGTACTGTAAACCTTGCCATTCATCTGCAACTCTATAACTAGCTTGTGAAATCTCTCAAACATCTCAGTAATGCTTTCCTTGGGCTGTGCCATGAAATCTTCATACTGTGTGACCAGTATCTGTTTCTTGTTTTCCTTAACCTCATCAGTTCCTTCACACAACACCTCAATGTGATCCCACATTTCTTTGGCAGATGTACATGATGCAATGTTTGCAAACATTGACATGTCCATGGAATCAATGATAAGCAACATGAGGTGGCTGTCAAGAGCAACCTTCTCCCTTTCTGATTCTGTCCATTTTGATGGATTCTTGGCCTCATAAGATCTTGGGATAGTTGTGGTTCCAACGGTCTTCTCTGGTATCTCTTGTTGTGGAACAAAAGGACCATTCTTGAGAATCTCAGGATACAAAGGATGAGAGGCTTTGATGAACAACATCATCTTTATCTTCCAGAGGTTGAAATTCTCTTTGTCAAACTTAGGGACCTTCACCGTTCCTGTAGTCTTTGGTGTATTCGAACTCATGATCATTTTTCTGTTTTTGAATAAACAGCCCTCTCTGATACCACTTGTTGAGTATTGAATACGATAAGAGAATACAGAGGGGGGTGAATGGATTCTCGAACTTTTCTTTTCCGAGTCTATGTAGCAAGAGTGTTTGTGTGTGCAGGATTGAAGGTGCGGATAAAGAACAACACAAAACACAATATCACTTTAATCTAATGTATTATTAGATAAAGGTTGCTACAATCTGTGAATACAAATGATTGTATTCTCAACTTCGTTTTTCTCAGAGAGATACAGCTTGGTGTGTGAAAAACTTGACTCACAAAGTTACTAAGTTATGAAGTGAGGCTGTGTCCTTATAGAACATGGATACAGCCTACTTACTGCAAATAAGGTAGCTAAACAAATTACTTTCTAGTCTGTCTATCCTTTTTGAGTAAGTGTCCAAACGGTTACAGATTTGACTTTGCAAAGCCTGTTTAGATCCACTTCTTTATCTCCTTGTCTCTTCTATATCTCTCCAAGCTTCCTTGTAGGCTTTCCAGAGCACGTTACAGATTGTGGTCCATAAAGTGCATTGGCTTGTTGCAGGTTTCTGACTTGTACAATTTCTTCAGTATTTTGTCTCCAAGAATGTATTAGAGAAGTGACTAAGTAAGTGATTTGAGAACTGGAATTGACTTGATCGATAACTCTGAGTTCTCGAACACTGTTATATTGACATATCGAACCACTTCTCGAATAGTCCTTTTCCATCAGGATTCCTTGAGTTATCGAATAGAGCATTTGACTTATCGAATCCTCGAGATATCGAATAGCTTTCTGAGTCCTTGAGATATCGAATGGAACTTTGACTTGTTGACTCCTTGAGAACTCGAATACCACTTTGACTTGTTGACTTCCTGAGTTCTCGAATAGAGTACATAGACATATCGAATCTCTAAGGTATCGAATGAGATATCGAACAGTATATACAGAGATATCGAATAGTGTCTTGAGATATCGAATCCCTGACTTCTCGAATGCTGGACTTCTCGAATAGACAAATATACTTCTCGAATTGGTACTTAGGCAAATTCTTCTTTTCTTCAAATCCCAACTGTGATTATTTGACAGTCTTTAACTCCTTGCTTGAGGCATGAACCTTGGAACTTCTTTCAAGCATTATTCTAGACTCTATAAGTACAGTTACACAACTAGGATTTGATGCCTACTACAAGTACAATACAAATAGAAACTCTAAAACTAGAGGTTCCCTCAGTTAAGAGGTCATGTAAGTAATGCAAAGCATTACAAACAATTAGGCTTGTTATTAGATGTATACAGGCATGCCTCTGTGACTAACAGGTAGTATTAGAGCTCTCACACTTTTGGAGACTTGCTTTGTCTGCCATTTCAGTTCTGGTTTTTCTTTTTATTTTAGCAATGGTTGAAAGAAAAGGTTAGGGGCGGCCCAGGAGCGGCTGCTTTGATACCAAATGTCAGTATTAGGGTTAAAGGGTAAGGCTAGTTAAAGGACAAAAACAAGAAAAGGCAAAATAACAATCTCATTCATTCATAGTTCTTAGAATTACAATCTGGCAGCATATAAAGAGAACAAAAGACACGTGTAGAGCCATTATTGGGTCTACTAATAACCACCACTCACAGTACATAGTACAGATACTATTCTTTAATACCCACTACCAGACGACACCGTTTAAGCAAAAGAATATTCCCGCCAGAGTGATTCATGACAATGTTGAAGCCCAAATCGTGGGCATGAGTAACCAAAATTCTTCTCTCTCCATCCTCTTAAAAAATGCATCCTCGAAATCAAATTCTGCAAATTTTGATTTTTGGTATAAATTGGAATTTTTTATGAATTTAAGGTATAAATTAGGGTTTAAGGTGAATTAGGGGTTTTTGATTTGGGAATCGAAGGTGAAATTGAAGGTTATGGAGACAACAAGAAGGATGAGACGAATCGAATAAGGGTGGTTTCATGGTCGGACGATGGCCGGAGGTAGGCGGACCACCACCATAGTTTGGAGTCACCGGAAAAATGAACCACCACCGTGTGGATGGTGGTGGTGGCGGCCTGGGCAGAAAGAGAGGAGAGAAGAGATGGGAGTGAGAGGGAGGGAGGAAGATAGAGAGAGACAAGGCAGAAAAATACCAGAGATATACGAGAGAGAGAGAGAGATACGAAAGTACTGGGGAAGAGAGAGAAGAAAGAGGAGAGAAAAAGAAAAGAAAAATATTTTAAGTTAAAATAATTACATGGTATCACACG
This sequence comes from Kitagawia praeruptora, assembly GCA_037693485.1. NCBI lineage: Eukaryota > Viridiplantae > Streptophyta > Magnoliopsida > Apiales > Apiaceae > Kitagawia > Kitagawia praeruptora. Next base: position 85,193,133 of record CM075347.1, on the reverse strand, counting down.
TGGCAACACTTAACGGGGAACCGTTAAAAGTCAACACGAGTTAATTGCCATGCAAGTTATTTTATGTTTAATGATTTAATCACAATCAATTATTAATGTACTCATCCAATTGCAAGTTTTTTTAGTTCGATTATCTAACTGCAAGTTGAGTACGAGTTCAATTATGAATTAGCCAATTAACCTTAATTTAAAGGTATGAAACTGTAAATTCAACATCTATTCCAACCAAATTTGAAAACGTAATGCAGGTAACAATTTTTTTTTTGTACATTTTTCCCGTGTATGTTCACAAATTTTTAGACTTGGAATGGTTTTTTTTTATATTTATACATACTCACACACCCACCTTATTTTTGACAAATTTCTAAATCTCGAAATCTTGTAAAGGGTGCGAGAATGATATCGTGGTACTCTCGATATCCAAGTTGCAGATTATTTTTTTCAAAACATGATTATTTTTTATAATTTCCCTATATTTTATCCGTCATGAATTTGATGTCATCTCTGGTGCAGTAGTCATTTTCAAACAAAGCGTGTGGGGTTCATATGTTGTCCTTCAAATAAGAAGCCTGTAAAATTTGAACACACAAGTTCATTTTTGAATTCTTCTGCAAAGCCACAGCAAAGGCAACCACCATTTGTGTATGCATATACACAAATGTTTCTTATTTCATCAAGAAACATATATCTCAACCTAGCAATTGTATCTTTTAATTTTTCATGTTGCAATATCTGATGTGATCTTGCAGAAACATGTGTAGTTGACAACTTCTAAAAATAGTAAAGTCCATCTCGTTTTTTACCCGCTCCAATCAGCCTCCTCGGATGTAGGTCATGTATAGAACATATATTAGATGAGAATTGGATAAAACAATTTAAATCATCACTAAGTTGTGAAATTGAAATCAAGCTACAATTCAATTCAGGGACATAAAGGACGTGTTGCCGATAAATGTTGTTAGAAAGATGAACTGAGCCTTCTTTATTAGCCACCACAGTTTGGCCATCTGGAAGACCCACAAGAACATCAGGCACCTAACAAATATTAACCAAACAACTTAGTTCTCCAGTAACATGACGAGATGACCATATATCAATAATCCACATATTACTAGTTAACTCACAATTCAAGCGATTATTAGGTGGATGTGGATTATCAAAAGCAGTGACGAGTGCCTGCCATTGCTCAGATATGAAACCTGGAAGCATTGTAGCCTCACGAAAGCTTGGGGACACATCTGCTGCAACACTAAGAGCACGTGCCCCCACCTCTCCCATGCCCAACATTAGGTGATAAAGACGAGGTTCCTGCCTTTCCTTGTCGAGCAATAAGAGTAACCTGTCCCTCCTTTTTATTACCATACTTCTCTAACCACCATTCAGGATAACCAAGCAATTCAAAACAATTTACAATATCATGACCTGACTTGTGGTAATGAGAGCACATCAAACCAGATTTATCTGGCTTATCCAGTCGTCCCTTGCCACGACCATCTACACGAATCGCAAATCCTAAAACCTCTAGCCTTTCATCCTTGACACGAGTAATACCACGTATACGTTCTTCTTGTGAATTCTGTTGAAAAGCCCGATATAATGATGGGAGAGGATCATGTGACAAGAGTGTGGAACGGATGTGACCATATTATTCAAAACATAAACCCATTAAAAATAGATGAAGACGCTCGTCTTCACGCCTCTTTCATGAGATTTGCCAAGCTTACATTCACACTTGCCACATGACAAGATAAAAGGTGTTCATAATTATTCAACTCATCCAATAGTACCTTTAGTTTTCTAAAATACGTAGCAACAGACATGGTTTTACTTTGTTCACAACGTTTCAATTGTTGTATCCGTGGCCCATTAACCATATAAAAACGTTCATTCAAATCTTTCTAAAGTAAGTACGCATTTTTGTAATTTGAAAGGAGAGATTTTACCTCGGGATCAATTGCATTCATGATCCATGAAACTAACATGGAATGGATAGTCAACTAGTCATTTTTGGTGCAGGGAGACATGGGTGTTGTGATTGTGCCATCAAGAAAACCATATTTACGTCGAGCAAGTAAAGCCATTATGATAGAATAAGCCCATGTATCAAAATTATTTGTTCTTAATTTTTACATGAATGATGATGTAACAGCCCCAAATCCGGGGTCTGGGATTTAGAGTAGTCACGATCCATTTAATCCTTGCCTTACCTGTATTACTCACAATGTACACAATTCAACTGTTTATGACCCCACAATATATATCTCACACACACACACACAGGTTAGAGTCTCAGAAACGACACAATACATCAACTGCAGAATAAATAACTTTCATTACAATACCCAAATGTTTTACAAAGTCTGATACTGGTACAATCTCTAAGTAATGGTACATTACCAACTAAGGATCCGGATGATTACAATCTTCTCATTCCACTCACATCTATACATAAGCTCAACAAGCTGCAGCCTGATCTGACTGGTTCGTATCATCTCCGGAATCACTGGTGCCCATGACATCCTGCTTCACTGCTCTATAATATATATAAAACAATAGCAAGAGTGAGCAAATAGCTCAGCAAGGTAATGAAAACATGGCATCACTCTGCCTATGACTTAACCCAGAATAAGGCGGGTATAAGATAATAATTGTCAAAATATCTCTTTACCGAAAGTATTTCCTTATCAGAATATATTCCAAAAACAGTACTATTGTAGTACTCCAAATATCATTTCATAATATCTCTGCAAACTTTTATTATACTATTGAACCAAGTTCTAGTATATTATAAAAGGATGAGGTTTCAAAGTAAACCAATATAATCTTTCTGTAGGAAAGAAATATCTGCTATATAAGTATAAGCAGAGTATCAACATATAAATTAAAAGATGAACTTATAAGGTGATTCAATATAAACAACCCCCTTACCATAACCCCGGTTATGTAAGGTAACCACAGAGTCATATAAAAGATGACGTTACAAGGTAACTCAAAATATATCTTTCTTAGAAATATCTGCTATGTCAGAATAAGTAAGATATCATCAATTTTCATAATAGAGGGACTTGCAGGAAGAATATTGCAATTACAGTTCAAACACTTTTCAACCTTGCCAACAATGATAATGTTGCAGATAATTTTCCAATTTGGAAGATGAACTAATACTGGAGTTTGACGCGCCAGAAGACATAGCATTTACACGATGATCAGTCGCATGTTATGCTCCCCACCTCTTGTTCTCTACATGTAGAAGGAAGCACCGACGGATTTATTTGTCTACCGCCCTCTGGAACCCCCCGGCCAACGGTTGGGCCATTTGCTGGACCAGCGCCACTGGGTCACTTACGCATCTCCTAGTTCATTTCACATCCATAACTTTGAAACGTAAAGTTTGTCCCCCTTTCCCCCAAGTATAACACTTGTTGATAAGACTCCACAAAGTAGTCGTATCTAATTGGAAAGGAAAATTCACCAATATTTCCCAAGCTGCTGCTTGTTAATGGATACCGACTTGTTCCATCAATTCTTACCCCTCGAGCGTTGAGGAGGTAACCAAACAGATTCATATCGATGTTTGAAAGAATCAAGATGTGAGTGACAAGATAGTCTAGCAAGTATAGGACCGGGCAGTCCAATAAATAACATCTTTCAAGTGAGGTCCCCTTATATATTTTTGGAAGTTGAGCGAGTATTTAGATCTTCTTTAAGATAGATTTAAATGAAAATAAAGTTTGGGAACCTCCCCTCGATAAAATAGTCATCAAATACTCCGAAATATTTTACACCACATCTGAAGGTGAAAGATAATCTTTGAATAATATGAATTATTATAAAAAGACTTCAAAATAATTTAATTAAATATTCCAAGAACATTTATTAAGTCAATAATAATTACGGAATATTATTAAATCATAATATTGCTCGTAAGAAATCTTCGAATGATGATGAAGTAACAAAAAGAATCGCTTTGATGAATAGCAACCAAGTTGCGAGGGAAAATAGTAATATCAACAGATTTATGACCGGGCAGTCAAATAAAATAAATAACAGCTCTCGAGTACAGCTCCCTTATATTTGAAAGTTCTGAGCGAGTGTATAAGTCTTCCTATAAGATAGACCTTAAACGGAAAATAGAGTTTTGAGAACCTTTCCTCGATAAAATAAACATAATAAGACTCAGAAATAATTTACATGATATTTGAGGATCAGAATAATATTTGAATAAGATAAATCATTTTTAAATTTAGTTAAAATAATCAAATAAATATTCAAAGAATATTTATTAATTCACAGATAATTAAAGAATATTCTTAGTATAAAATATTGCTCATAAATAACTCTCGAATGAATATATAAAATATTCACCAAATAAACAATTCCTCGAGTAAATATTCAAAATAATATTTGAATCAATCCTCAAATGAATATCTAAAGTAATATTCAATTAAATAAATCCTCGCATGAATATAAAATAAATAAATAAATTCTTAAATGAATATTCCAAAATAATATTCCTTAGATGAATATTCAAAATAATATTCACTTAATACATAACTGCAAATGAATATTCAAAAATAATATTCATTTAAACAAACAAACTCTTAATGAATATTCAAATTAATATTCATTGTACTCAATAATATTTATTCGATATATTATGAAAATATATCTCCAAAAGTATATGAAATACCGACTCCCGGTCTTTTACAAAAGATACGACATATACACCCTTTATTATGGGTAATAATAAAGTCCGGCTTATAACTGATATCCCCATATCTAGCTTATAAGCCAATTCCCAATTCATTTCCGAGTACTAAATACTTTCTGGAAATATAATAATGATTATTAATAATAATCCTCAAGATACATAGTATTCTGTCGCTGGAATCCCTCCGGGTTTCCACGACTATCTCTATATCTCAAATACTGACTCCCGGTCTAGAGTCGAACAAAAGTATGCTCTTATCACTAGAGCTACAAGGTATACCGGTTTGTATATACTATATCTCAAAAGATGATATACAATCCGAAAGTTAAACTTTTACAACAAGTATATATCGCAAAACTATGCAAATCTAAGCATGGCAAAAGCAGTATTATAATCAATACTTCAAGTATAGATTTAGAAATCTTGCCTGATGCTCGAGAAGTGGTAGGGGCTTGTGACGATGTCGAACAATCTAGACAAAGTCAAAAGAAAACGTACGATTAATCCCCTAGATGATTCACTTAACATCTAAAGCATAAACACGTACGCAAATCACAACCAAGGCATTACTAACTCGCCTTAGGCTCATACTAAGTCCATGTCAATCGACGAATACTTAAGTCGAAGATTCGTTTTAGAAATCGGATCTCGTTCGTCCGTTTCACTAAGTGGTTTACAAAGTTCTAATCAAGTGCTCCTCTAAGGGGTTCCTTCGCACTTAACCTTGATTCAAACATTTTTATAAAATCCAAAAATAATCTTTTCGACACGAGGTCTTATCTCATATCTTCATTGTGACCTCTAGTATTTAATTAACAAGACTCGTAACCGAATTACTCGTTTTAAAGGGGTCCAATTGAAGTTACGAACTCATGCTTACGATTACGAACCGCTTTTACAAATTTTACCATAATGCCCAAACCGTAAGTCAGAATGCTACGATTCTTGCGCCAAAATGATCTATGATTCAAGACCTACAGTTATGGGTCGAGTGTTCATCTTGGTCAGAAGCTTTTTGGTTCGGTGATACTCCATTTTTAAGGGTTAATGAAATTTCGCCATTATGACGGCTATAACTCGGATATTTCCAAAATTAAAATCCTCCAAATAATCAATCAATCCACCACCAATACTCCTGGACACTATTCATCATCCTCACCACTGCCTAAACTGGTCTTGGAGTTAAAATTCATATTTTTCCATTTTCATAACACCCACACAACATACATGCTCTAAATCATGCATCTAAGTCAGAAATTCATCTAAAGCTCCATTAAAACTCATAATCTAACCAAGGGGGTTCAAGTGTTATACCTCTATTTGAAGCTTAAGGATGATGTTAAGGCCTCACAAGTCTAGATCCTTGCTTTTTTTTTTTGAAATTAACGTACTTGCATTACTTAAACCAAATCAGAAGCCAGAACATGAAGAATAAAATCAGGAGGAGTGACATTCCACTCCCCTAAGCCTGACTCAGAAAATGCGGCTTTTGCTAATACATCAGCTACATTGTTCGCAGACCTAAATACAAACTCTACTAGCACATTTTCCAGGTGCTTCAACAGAAAGACACAATCTGCAACTATTGTGTTAAAGTAAGCTCCACCTTTCGTACCCTTACAAGCTGTTGCAAGAACCTTCGAATCTGTTTCCACAATACAGTTACGAAGCCCAGCTGTTTTAATCCAGGTTAAAGCTTCCTTCAAGCCTATAGCCTCTGCTTCTCGAGGTCGCCACATACCCAGAACACGATTACACTTGGCTCTAATGAATCTGCCTTGCTCATCTCGTAGTATACTTCCCACTCCAGTTCTACCATTTTGAGTAACCGCTGCATCAACATTCATTTTTATCCACCCTGTTGGTGGTTTACTCCATTTCTTCCTGCCTTCACAAATCTGATGCTTCCTTGTAGCTTCCTTTCTTGCCTCTCTCCAGTCAACCAAGAGGTTATTAGCTGCTGCCTTCACCCCAAACACTGACCCATTTGCTTTATCCCAAACCCACTTATTCCGTCGATTCCACAAACTCCAGCAATACATTCCTATCTGAACACACTGCTCTCTAGAGGCTACTGCAAAAGCATTACTGAGAACCTCACCAGCTGTTACACTCACTGTCGTGTGAAGCATAGGCTCGAGACCTGTACCTGTCCAGGTTGTTCTCGCAAAATCACAATCAAATAAAACATGCTTATCAGTTTCTATAGCACTATGACACCACGGACATTGACTACTGACCTCCACTCTTCTCGTATTAAGTGCCTGATTTGTAGGTAAGCAACCTTTACACACTCTCCACAAGAACATAGTAACCTTGTTTGGTATTTGGAGGTACCATAGCTTGTTCCAGAAAGTCGCCCAACCATCACTACGATCTCCCTGCAAAACTCTGTAACAACTCTTTACTGAAAACTCTCCATTTTCTTCCAAGACCCAGAACCAAGAGTCTTCCCTATGTCTCATTGGGATTGGTATTCGTGTAATAAGGTTTTTGTCACGATCATTACAGATATCGTTAAGCACGTCATAGTCCCAACCAGTTTTTTCCTCATTCATCAAACCCTGGACTGTAGCTTCCCGTAATTCATCTGGCATAGTAGTGGTGAGATAACCATTTTCAAGACATGGTAACCAAGGCACTTGCCACACTTTCGTACTTGCTCCATCTCCGATTCTCCTCCTACTCCCTTTCACGATTAAGTCCTGCGATTCCAGAATACTTCGCCACATAAAGCTAGGATTTTTTCCAATACTTGCCTCAATAAACTCCTTACCTGGATAGTATCTTGCTTGCATAATGTCTGATACCAAAGGATTTGCTCTTGTTAAAAGACGCCAGCCCTGCTTTGCTAACATTGCTGTGTTAAACTGTTTGAGACTTCTTACACCTAAACCGCCTCCTGCTTTTGGAGCACACAATTTGTCCCATGAAGCCCACCTTATCCCTTTACCACTACCCCCTTGCCCCCAGAAAAAACCATTCATTTTCTTTTCAATTCCTTCACAAATCGAACTAGGAATTGAAAATAAACTCATCCAGAAATTCGGTATAGCTTGTGCTGCTGATTTTAACAAGACCATCTTGCCTGCTTTTGAAATGCCCTTATTCCCCCACCCCTGCAATTTTTGATTCACTCGACCTTGCAAACCTCCAAACACCTCAGTTTTATTCTTACCAACATACATTGGCATACCAAGGTACTTACCCGCTTTTTCTACCTCCGGAATCCCAAGCTGCAAACATACTTTCTCCCTATCCTCTCGAGTAGTATTTGGACTAAAACATACATTAGACTTTGAATAATTAATAGCTTGACCCGAGATTCTTTCATACCTCTCCAAAATACCCTTCATACTTTTTGCCTCCACTTCTGATGCTCGAATAAACAGGTAGCAATCGTCTGCAAACAACAAATGCGAAATCGTTGGTGCATTCCTAGCCACTCGACATCCATGAATCAAACCCACTTCTTCATTTCTCCGAATGATGGCACTTAAACCTTCTGCACAAAGAATATAAATGTATGGCGACATTGGGTCACCCTGGCGAATTCCTCTCTGTGGCTTTACCTCCCCAAAAACTTCCCCATCACGAACAAAACTGTATGTAACTGTTGTAATGCACCTCATAAGTCTATCAATCCATTTCTGATGAAACCCAAATTTACACAGCATACTCCTTATAAATTCCCACTCGAGTCTGTCATACGCTTTTGACACATCTAATTTAACTCCTGCCACCCCATTCTTTCCTTGAGTTTTTCTCCGAATATAATGATTAAGTTCAAACGCAATCAAAGCATTGTCAGTGAGTAACCTTCCTTCAATAAAGGCGCTCTGCCTATCTGATATTATATCTGGCAAACACTTCTTTAACCTATTTGCCATAACCTTTGACACTATACGCATTAGAACGTTACACAATGAGATAGGTCTCAAGTCAGACATTTGCTGCGGTTGCTTAACCTTGGGGATCAAACAAACAATAGTACGATTTAGGTCCTCCGATAATTGACCCTTATCAACAAAATCTTTACATACTCCCACTACATCCTCCCCTATTATGCCCCAAAAAGCCTGGAAAAAAGCCGGATTAAACCCATCTGGACCGGGTGATTTATCCGGGTGCATGCTAAACACTGCTTCTTTAACCTCTTCACTTGTCACTGGTAAAATCAACTCCTCGTTTTGTTGATCAGAAACTTTAGGAATCTTCTCTCGCTCTGTCAACCCAGCTTCCCCGCCTAGCGTTTTGAACAACTCTGAAAAGTAATCAGTAATAATTTGCTGAATACCTTCCTTATCTTCCTGCCATTCCCCATTTGCATCTTTCAACCTCTGTATACTATTATTTTGTTTTCTTACTGACGCAAATTTGTGAAAAAAATGAGAGTTTGCATCTCCTTCTTTGAGCCAGAACTGTTTTGCGCGTTGTTTCCAGAACACTTCTTGTTTTTCTAACAGACCCAAGTACTTCCATCTGACATCGTTGTATTCAGCCATTCCTTGAGCATCTCTTCTCGACCGCAGCTTTCTCATCTTCATCCTACAAATATTCACTTTCCTACGAATCTCCTGGACCATTCCACCCCCCCATTCTTCCAACTTAGCACAACATAGTAATAGCTTAGACATTATATCTGCTCCTTCCCTCCCATTCCAACAATCGTTGATAATATTAAAGCAATCATTCTCTTTTATCCACATATTCTCGAACCGAAATCTTCTTGGTTTTGGCATAAAAACTCTCCTATTCAAGTATAGAAACAACGGCAAATGGTCAGACGTTGTTACATCTAAAACTCGAATTTCTGCTTGAGGGAATAAATCTTTCCAAGGTTGAGAAGCCATACCCCTATCCAGTCTCTCTTGAACCCAACTACTACTCCCTCTCGATTTTTCCCATGTAAATTTATCTCCTGCAAATCCCAAATCGATTAACCCACATCTATCAACAGCATCAGAAAAACCTTCCATAAGCCATCTTGGCTGAGCTCTTCCCCCATGTTTCTCATCCATGCTCATAATATCGTTAAAATCTCCAATGATGCACCATGGAAGTGATGATTTACCTGCCAGATCTTCTAACATGTTCCAAGCTTCACGCCTCCTTCCTCTTTCCGGGAAACCATAATAACCTGTGTATCTCCATCTACCAATCTGCTCATTTACCACTTCAAAATCAATATAATTATGACACATCTCTCGCACATTGACACCCCCCTCCGTTTTCCAAAACAACGCTAAGCCCCCTCCATGCCCTTGAACATCTACAGCACAATAATTAGCAAATCCTATCTCCTTACATATTTTATCTATTCTTTTCTTTTTTACTAAAGTCTCACTTAAGAAAATGATGCTGGGCCGAAATTGATTACTGATTTCCTTTAGAAATCGAACTGTCCGCAAGTTGGCCAGCCCGCGACAGTTCCAGGCTATAAGGCTCATAATAATAGGCGGGCCTGGAGTCCAGAACCCGCCAGCAATCCATTTTTTGGCCCATTTTCAGTTGTATTTTCCAGACTGATTAATTTATTTTCTTCTTTGTTCTCCAAGTGCACCTTTCCCTCCATCCTTTTTCTTTTTAATTCAAAAGCAACCAGCTCCTCAGTGCCTTTTTCCTGTCCCCCAAATTCCTCCACTAGACTTGAATCCCTGTCTTCCATAAGAATGTCCTCCTTTTCATAACTTTTAATAATAGCATCATTATTCTCGGCATTACCTTCTTTGACCACTCCATCGATCTCTGTGAATTTTGAAATCTGGTTTTTTCCATTCCTTCCTTGGTCTGTGCTTGACTGCTCCAATGAAGATCCTATGTTTGTCCATTGTTGTTGTCCATCAGATGCATTTCTCAACCACCTTGATCCAGTCTAGATCCTTGCTTAGAACATCCTTTGGAAGCTATACCATCAAGAAACAAAACATGAAAATCATAAGTTTACTATTCATCATCAATCTTGTAAAAATCATATAAAATCAAAAACTAAGAGTTTGGTTCTAAAATTTTTACCACACCTTCTACTCTTCAAGGGCTTTCTTTTGAGCTATATAACACAAGAATCAAACCATGGGAGCTAGGGTTTTGAGCCCCATCTTGCTACTGTTCAGAACCTGGACAGTTTTGGTCCTCCAACTTTAAGCATGGATTTGACTAGGCTATACTACTTGGATATCCATGAAATTTGGAACGAATCTTTCCCATGGAGTGTAGAATCTATGGTTAAAATTTGGTGATTTTATCATGGATAGAAATGGAGATATGAATTTTTTTTTGATCTTTGTTCCTGCTGGGCAGTTTTGGAGTGTTTGGTGTTTTGCTTTGTTTTCTCTTGTTCTTGCTTGCTTTATGGCTAATAATGTTAACATATTGTAATATATATCTAATGTCTTTGGATGCATCTCTTCAAGATGTGTTGTCATGCTTTGATTGGTCCTTTTTAAAATATCTTACCCTCACAATTACACTTACGTACTCATCTCTTGCCTTTTAGCACTTAAGTCCCTGGGTAAACTGCAACTAGGTGCTTAGATATTTCTATAAAGGTGTGATTTCATCTTCCACTATCTTTGGTGGATGCATCCTATCTTGTTCGTTCGTTTCTTTGTTCGGTTATTGCTCAATTTCGCTGATCGTTCGAAGAATAACTAAGTAGTTTCACCTCTAGGGTTTACTGGGGAATTTCTCGATATTCATAATACCTTCCTCAATCCTTAATATAATCCTCGTGATGATCATGTAGGATATTTAATCTTGATATGAACTTAAACCGTAATCTAGGATTCGTTCGCTTTATTGATCAATCTCGTTATAATGTTTTAGTGGTTTCTAGAACGCTTGTTTCACTGTCTCAGTGGTTTTCGTTCTAATTTCTAAAATCAAATATAATAAAATTCCAAAATATTAACTCTTCAATTTCTCAAATTGAATATCTCATTTCTCGAATATAATAATATATAATTCACTGCTCGGTCAAATTTTACACCAAAAAATTAAAATAGGAATTTCTGAATTCCGATCGTCTCTGCATTCACTTATTTCCTCCGCGTATTACTAATATGACTTCGAAACATCCATATCACGCCCCGTACATAGGGTGGCGTGAAAAGTTTTCCAACTTACAAAATCACTATTCATCCACCGAATTACTATGCACGTACGGGAATACTATGCACGTACGGGAAACACTATGCACGTACGGGAAACACTATGCACGTATCGAAAATACTATACCATCCTCATTTCCCTTCTCGGGGCTCATTAGCTCATTTCTTGGACGATAGATTATTCTTCCTATATCGTCAACCTTTGAATTACTCTATTCTGACCATACATATACGAATCGGGATCATCATCCATAGCAATATCCATTCACTACAATCATTGTTCTTTGGAATCACCATTCATTAATGCTCCTTAACCACAATAAGAAAATTTTTAATTCTACCCAAAATTCGGGTTATTACAGATGAGGTCTATCTTGGGTGCCTAGAAAAAAAAGGTGAATTTGGTTCAATTCTTATAGGGGTCATCTCAAGAGGTGGCTGTTCTTTATCGCCAGTCATAGAAATTTTGGTGGTGTTCTCAGACTTGAGGCTCTGATACCATGAAAACACAGGGTAAAGTCCTACCTTGTATTCACTATCTTGTCAAATATATATACATTAGAGTTCAGCTAATAAAAGGAAATTACAACAGACTACAAGAAATCAGGAAAAAGATTACAAAAGATTGAAAAGAAAGCATCCCTTAATTAGTGTGAATTATGTGCCGGAAGATCACATCATATATCCCTAAATTGTGCTATGCTCATAATCAACGAGCCAAAGGTGATAATTAGTTTGATAGTCGTAGTAGAAAGTGCGTGTTTGTGGATATCCTTTCGGAAAAAGAGTGGTTATTGTTTGATTTTGACACTAATTTTTTTTTTTTTTTGTGACTAGAGATGTAAAAGTTTTTTAGGATATTTTTTCTTCTTGGAATGTGAAATCAAAAACTAAGAATTTAAGAATACACTTGAAGTTATGACAAATGAGGATGCGATTGAATTTTCAGACAACAAAGTTGTTCCGATGCAACTTGATCCACCACAAGAAATGACTCCCCCACTTGAAACAACCTCGACTTCTTCTTCTGTCCCAATTGCTAAGGACATAGCTTCTGATTATCAAAATTTGTCTCAAATGATGGAGGAGGCTGCATCGTCCTCAGTTTTGGCTGACTATGAGCCTTCTAATATAGGCCGCGCTATGAGGGAAAAATTTCCATCAATAAAGCTTCGTGATTATGTCACACATATTATTGTAAAGAAAAGTCATATCACATTTCACCTGTGTCCCAGCGTTCCTCAGGTAATCCTTTTCCCATTGTACATTATGTTGACTACGATAAATTTTCTGTACGACACCAAACTTTTCTTGCAACAGTTACTGCAGGGGTTGAGCCTAAGTCTTTTAAAGAGGTTGTTAGAGTTGAGGGGTGGCGTAAAACCATGCAAACTGAAAATCGTACCTTGGAGGACATGAAACTTGGACCATGGAGAAACTTCCTCCTGGGAAGCATGCTTTGGGTAGTCAATGAGTGTACAAAATTAAGTGCAATTTTGATGGTACTATTGAGCAACGTAAGGTACATTTGGTTGTTTTCGGTAATCATCAGGTTGTTAGAATATATTACAATGAGAATTTTGCTCATGTGGCAAAAATGGTAACGGTGCGTGCATTCTTAGCCGTTGCAGCGTCTAAAAACTAGGAGCTACACCAAATGGATGTTCACATTGCCTTCTTGCATGAAGATCTTGATGAGGAGGTTTATATGAAACTTCCTCCATAATTTGAATCCTCATATCAAAATTTGGTATGCCGCCTTCGAAAGTCTTTACATGGTTTAAGACAATATTTGTTGGTTTGCTAAGTTAGCAACTGCATTGAAACAATATGGATTTGTGCAATCCTACTATAACTGCATTGAAACAATATGGATTTGTGCAATCCTACTATGATTAATCACTTTTTACTTATACTCGTGGTGTGATACAACTCAACATCCTTGAGTAATAATTTCGCTGCTTTATCGGCTTTTAAAGCTTATTTGAGCCATTGCTTTCTTATGAAATATCTTGGGATTTTGAAATATTTTTTGGGTATTGAAGTTGCCCATAGCCCTTCTGGTTTTTTTTGTGCCAACGAAAATATACTTTGGATATTATCTAAGAAACGGGGTTGTTTGGCACAAAACCTGCTACTTTCCCTATCGAGCAAAATCATAATTAAGTTGGAACATGCTCAAGGTGATTTACTTGTTGATCCCGAGCCGTATAGGCGTCTTATCGGCCGTTTGATTTATCTTGTTGTGACTCGACCATTATTTGAAAGGTAGACCAGGACAAGGTGTGCTTCTTCGTTCAGATAGTGATTTGAGTTTGACAAGCTGGTGTGATTCGGACTGGGCCTCATGTCCTCTCACTAGAAGGTCTCTTTCGGGTTGGCTCGTGTTTCTTGGTCATTCTCCTATTACATGGAAGACTAAGAAACAACATACTGTAGCTCGTTCTTCAGCTAAGTCCGAATATCGGTCATGGCTTCCTTTACTTGTGAGCTGAAATGGTTGAAAGGTCTATTAACAGACCTCGGTGTTCATCATCCCAAGGCCATCCTTCTGTTCTGCGATAGTAAATCCGCTCTTCATATCGCCAAAAATCCTGATTTCCACGAACGCAATAAGCATATTGAAGTAGATTGTCATTTTGTTTGGGATGCTATTTTAGATGGTCTTATTTCTCCTTCATATTTTCCAACCAATGTGCAGCAAGAAGATATCTTTACTAAGCTCTAGGGCATAAGTAGTTTCATTTTCTACGTGGCAAGTTCGACATTTACAACCCCCATGCTCCAACTTAAGGGGGTGTTGCAATATCTGATGTGATCTTCCATCACATAATTCACACTAATTTAGGGATGCTTTCTTTTCAATCTTATGTAATCTTTTTCCTGATTTCTTGTAGTCTGTTGTAAGTTTTATTAGCTGAACTCAATTGTATATATATATATTTGAGAAGATAGTGAATACAAGGCAGAAGATTACCCTGTGTTGTCATTTTGTGTTACAAGTACTCCGAAAATGTGGGAAAACTGGGAATATAAATGATAACTCCAAATCTCGATCGGGTTCTTCCTGGCTGTCTCCTCCTCGGAAGTGGTATAGCTGAGGTAGGGTGTTGCAAAACAACACTGGAGGGAGGTTTTGGTCCCGAGATGCCTCTGGCGTGAGAATAAGAGTTGGTTTTGTAAGATAATAATCAAGAATGAGAGTATCACAAAAATAGTTGGTGTGTGCAGGTGAGAAAGTGACTAATCCCAAACCCTTTTTCCTTTGGGATTTTTGGAGCCTAAGGATTAGGGTTTGGGAAATGTTATCTTTAATCATGAGCATTGGATCCTAGATAGTATAGAAACCTGAACTACACGGATGTTGAACACGTGTCCGAGTAAGGAAGGAGTGGGTAAAAAGTGTGTTGGGATTACTCCCAAATGTAGCTGGCACATGTCAATCATTGGCCGTTAGGATTGTCACTATCATGTAGGGCACCTTGTCCGAGTTGGAGTACCACGTGTCATAACTCTCACTATTCTGTACCACACTAGCCTGGACTGGGGGTACTACGTGTAATAGCTTTCATTAGTCTGGACCCCACTAATCTGGGATGGGGTGGCACATCAGAACTGTAACTAGTAGTCTGGGTACTTAATCAAAAGTTGGGAATAATTCGAAACCCGAAATTTTAAATCCAATTTTTGAAAGTCTACAAAAATGATAGTCCAACAATCTAAATCCAAGTATCCAACAAAAAAAATGATCAAATCAATCAAAGTTTACAAGCAAGAACCACTAAACCAAGAACATTTTACAAACATTTCAAGCAAAATTTACAAATTTAAATTAAGTAAATTACGACTGAGAAGCTTTTGAAATCTGATGGAACAAAATAAACATTAGAACTACATTATACATAACAATTGTGAAATATAACAATTTGTTTTGAAAAAATCTAACAATTATTATTTGCTAACCAAAACAATGAACTATATCATACATTATATATGAATATGATATATAATGTATTACATTATGAAATATATAGAAGTATAAAATATATATATATATATATATATATATATATATATAGGGTTTTGCTCAAATGAGAACCCCTTACTATGATGAGAACTGAGATCTAATCTCAGCCCTCCATTTTCATATCCAAATTTAATCTGAGCCACACATATAAATTAAATACACCCACCACACATACATACATACGTACGCTACATACCCAAAAAACACGACCACCCACCCACCCACCGTCCGTCAGCCTCCTGCCATCACCACCTGTCCATCTCCTCGTTTTCGGCCACCACCATCGTCAGCAGAAGAAATCCATCTCGAATTATGCTTCGCATCGCGCTTCGTCGCCACATCCAAAGAGAACGACGTGTCTTATGGTCTCTTCTCTCTCTCTGCTATCTCTCTCTCTCTCTCAATTTCTCCGTTCCTCAGGCGCCGCCAGGCGCGATTTCATCTTTTTCGTCCAGATCCGACTACTCAGTTGTTGTCGGAGTTGTTGCCGGAGTTGTGTGTATATGTTGTATGTATAGGTGACGAAACTTTACTGAAATAAAGGGGGTGAGGGCAGAGTATTGATTTGATTTTGTGGTTGTTTTTGAGTTGGTCGGAAATTTTTTATTTGGCCGGAGATGAGTTCTTTTAACGATTTTGTTTAGGCATTAATATAGATCCCGTTATATTTATGTTGATTTTCAAGTGTGTATCTAGGGGTGGGAAACGGATAATACGGAGCTGGATATGGCCATATCCGTATTCGGATCCGGCAATCTGTAATGATATCCGAATCCGTATCCGGATCCAGAGATATCCGGTTGAAACAGATACAGATAGTATCCGAACGAATCCGGATCCGAATCCGAATATATCCGGATCCGCCACTTGCAGTCTTGATTGTCCAAAATTATTGCATGAGGAGGGAATTGAACCTGAGTGTTGCTCCTTTTGCTTTCCTAAATTCCTAATGCCACACTCAAACCACTTATGC
Source organism: Kitagawia praeruptora (assembly GCA_037693485.1). Taxonomy (NCBI): domain Eukaryota; kingdom Viridiplantae; phylum Streptophyta; class Magnoliopsida; order Apiales; family Apiaceae; genus Kitagawia; species Kitagawia praeruptora. Next base: position 85,176,313 of record CM075347.1, on the reverse strand, counting down.
TACTTGATTGTTGTGTTACAATGCTAAATAATTAATCATAACTTAGTATAAACATGCTTACATTTGTATTTTTAATAATTAATGATGACTATATTATTATATTATCTTGATAGAATGATAGGCATGCTTATATTTTATAATTATATATTAAAATATATATTATATATTAAAAATAAATTTAAAATATATATTATATATAACTCATTTCAGATACGGATATTTTCGGATACGGATGCGCCTATATACATATCCGCATCCTAAACTCCCGGATTCAGATACGAATAATATCTGGTTGACTCCGAATACGGATAATATTCGCTTTTTTCCGGATACGAACACTAATATTTCGGACGGATATCGGATTTTCTGGATTTTTTCCCAGCCCTATGTGTATCCAGTGATTATATAAAATTGGAGGTGTAGATGGTGATTGTTGTGGTAATTGGAGGTGTAGATGGCGATTGTTGTGGGAGTGGTGTAGTGATTTTTCAATGATTTTTCATTTTTTTGTGGTGATTTTTCGTTTTCCGGTGGTGATTTTTTGTTTTCCAGCTCGTCGGAGCGGTGATTTTTGTGTTTCTAGTGGTGATTTTTGGTTTAGCGGTGGTGATTTTATGTTTGCCGGTGGTGACTTTCTGGTGGTCGCCGGAGGTGGTGGTGGTCGCCGGTGGTGGTTGCCAGTGGTGGTGGGTGGTTAAATTAGAAAGAAGATGATGAAATCCCAAATATTAAATATTAAATGAATGGTAAGAGATGAATATAGTGTATTTAAATGAGTGGATGAGATTAAATCTCATATCTCACCATATGTGGTGGTTCTCACCTGAGCAAGACCATATATATATATATATAGGCCATTACTCCATACAGAACACCCTTATATAACAAACAATAAAGAACACCTTAGATCTAATAGATCCAATGGCCCGCCAGGGGCACCCAATACAAAAAGTTGTTATTTTTTTACTCTCTATCCATCCAGTAAAAAAATAAAAAAAAAATTAATGTTCATGATGACGTCATGCTGACGTCACCAGTGACGTCATCATGAACATTAATTTTTTTTATTTTTTGATAGATGGATAGAAGTTAAAAAAATAACTTTTTGTATTGGGTGCCATGACGAAACTTTTATATTAGATTAGATATGAGGTGTTCTTTATTGTTTGTTATGGAGTGCAACTCATATATATATATATATATATATAGCCATTGTTCCATGGAGAACTATCTTACATGGAGAACCGTGGAGAATCACTTAAAATGCATTAAAAATTAATTTATATATAAGGGCCCCGCAAGGGCACCTTCACAAAAAAGTCTAATAATTCTATCCTCTATCTATTTATAAAAAAATTACAAAATTTTTTTTTTTTTTAAAAAAATTCAAAAAATAATGACGTGGAAACAATTTTTTAATTTTTTTTAAAATTCTTTTTAATTTTTCTTTTTTTGATGAATGGATAGAGGATAGAATTATAAGACTTTTTTGTGAAGAGGCCTCGTCAGAGGCCTTATATAAAGGACAACTTTATTGCATTTTAAGTGGTTATTCACGGTTCTCCATGTAAGATGGTTCTCCATGGAGTGAGACTCATATATATATAGGGAGGTGCTCAAATGAGACCCCTCTTATAATGAGACCCTCTCTTATAATGAGTCCCACTCATATTTCATCTATTTTAAAGGGCCCCGCCAGGGGCACCCAATACAAAAAATTCATATAATTATATCCTCTATCCATTCATCATAAAAATTAAAAAAAAATATTTTTTTTTTAAAAAAAAAATGATGACGTAGCAGCAGTTTTTTTTTAATTTTTTTTAATTTTTTTTTTTAGAATTTTTTTTTTGATGAATGGATAGAGGATATAATTATAAGACTTTTTCGTATTGGGTACCCCTGGCGGGGCCTTTTAGAATAAAAGAAATATGAGGGGGACTCATTATAAGAGGGGTCTCATTTGAGCACCCCCTATATATATATATATATATATATATATATATATATATATATATATATATATATATATATATATATATATATATATTCAGATTTTTTTCGGGTTTCAGGTTCAAGTCGAGTTTGGATCGATTTTTGGGTTTCGGGTCGGATTTCGGATCGATATACTTAATATCCAAATCCAAATCCAAATTTTTTTGGATTTAGAAATCATACCCAAATCCAAACCCTAATCCAAAAAATCGAATTCAATAAATAAAAAATTTCAGGTTTCGAATCGGATATTTATCGGATCGAATTATTTTGTCATCCATATTATTGGTTGCAATACCCTCATGGAATGTTAAAAACTGTGGCAAGAAGGAAGATGGTTCCATGTTTACATCCACGACTCCCGCTGTTAATGCTTATTGAGGTTGTATTCATTAACTAAAGGTATTTAACTAAATACAGACACATTATTTTTCATTCTCTCTCGGTAAAAACGTATGCTAATATGTAAACGTTACTAGCATTGAATTACTCTTCATGTTTCTTTTAAACTTTTTTTTAATAAGTGGCTGCAACCTTTAATTTTCCTTAAAACAATATAATTGAGTCAGAGTTTAGTGAAGTTGAGCACCTCTCCCACTGGTCGCCTTACTCAACCCAAGTGACGCGAGGAAGTTGCACCAGAAGGCATCTCTTGGCGAGGCAAGTGCCTAGATGTGCCTTTATTCCTTTAATAACACCAGGGACTAGAAAAGTACTACATTAATATATATGCTGCACACCCTCTACTAGATCTATTATTCTCATCCTCTTATGGAATTGGCTCAAGATCTTCAACTTCTCCCTCAGAAAAAAAAAGAAAAAGATATAGATGTAAGAACAATCTATATCTCTCAGTAACCTAATAGCTGTATTTTACATATAAATTTATCTCTTTCATGTTTTACGTTGCATGCACGAATGTGAGGGTCCAAAAGCAGTACTTTTTTGGTATCACGTGTCATTTCAGTGACAGATTCACTCACTTAGCACTTTACCTCTACAATGTTTGTTACCAGAGTCATTCATAAGACATTCAGAACCAGATCTATAAAGTTAATGTATACCACAACTAAATTATTAGGTGAAATACTCATTCACTTGTTAGGCGACCAACTCATTCAAAACTTAACACCTAAGGCTGCCAAATTATATTTTTAACAGTAGTAGGTTCACTGTGCTCGAACTTCAGACTTCTTTGTATACCCGAGCTCCAATACCATGTTAGCTCTGATTCTATCTCAGATAACAGCATATGAATCAATTCGGTAGGGCATATTTTTGGGACACTCCAGAATATAGGATTACAGCAACAATTAACCAACCAAACTTAAGTCAGTTGCACACATCTAAAAAGTTATATCATGTCAAAGCATATTTCAGCTCAACACAACATAAAATTAAACATCTTTCAAGGAAATGACATGTTTCTAATAATGCAATATTATGTGAGTTTTGGCCAAGACTTTCTGAGACAACACAACCAGACTTAAACATGAATTAGGAAATGATTTGAGCTACAATTATTGGCATCTTTCCCTAAATCAAGGGATGGTATAAAACTACTGGTGAGAGCTTCCAATCCTTAGAAAACTCCTCATAAAAATATTTTGAGAACATGAGACTGCGTGTTTTTAACTTTTAAGTCGGGAGCTAGAGAATACATAGGGCATAATTAAGCAGATGACGACCTTCTATAGCTCGACCTACTTAGGTGTACTTTTAAGCAATCTAAGAAGCTCTAGCTTTTACGGGAAAAAAAGCGAGGTAATAAGGAATTTTAGTGCTTAACCGGGAGTAACTGTTAGAAATAATTTAAACTAGATGTTATATCTCATCCCACGTGTGTTGCGTTTTATGTGTGTTATGCTTTGCCTTGAATAAACAAGCTGTCAACCCATACTGTCATCCCGACAATCAGTTGTGGTGACAACGTTACTTTCAGCAAAGCATGTAGAGCTCCATTTTGGGTTAGTGCGATCTGGAAACATGTGGGTGTGCTGGTCAATCATGTGTGTGTGCTGTTTTGTGGCATCCACATGGTATGTAGTTGGTATGTCATGTAGTAGACTTCTTGTAGTATAAGTATCAGTCTGTAGCTTTCATTTTAACAGAAGCACACAGCAACAATGTAGTCACTTTAATGAAAACCCACTTTGTACATAACTCTCTCAAATCTCTTTCTTCTTTGTTCAATCTTTGTCTTAATTTCTACATTTGGTATCAGAGAAGTCGATTCTAGAGGCTTCGATGCTCATCATTTCTTCCGCGTGTGTATTCGTTTACTCTGTTTTTTGAGCTTTAACTCAGCTTTGCATATGTGCACATAAAGTGTTTGGTTTTTGTCTCACTGAATATTTCTCATTTTCTCTTGGATATTAATTATCTTTTCATCCAATTGTTTTGTTTACCTCAATTGTGTCTCTGTAAATGGGTGAATTTAAGTTGTTTGAGGATCAGTTGCAAGAAGATATATGAGATTTTATTTGGATGGGAAGAGTTCTACCGAGCTAGAGGAGGGTGTTAATATCCGGAAGAAGAAAGTTGCAGTCATGTCTGTTTTCCTCGATGGCCCATATTTTCTGTTATTAGAGACTGCGTCGAGGCGACATTGTGCAGCGTGTGTATATTCCTGCAGCAAATTAAAGAGATAGAGAGATGGGGGACGAGATGGATATGGCTGCTGTGTTTTGAAGGGGTTGTGAAATGAGCAAGCAATTCTCGAGGCTTTCAATCTGCTGGTTGGGACAGTGTATAGGCTGTTATTTAGATTGAAGAAGTAGGTCTAGGGCCTGGTTACAAGAAGAGGTGCTGCAGGGCGTAATGGTGGATTCTGTTTTCGACAAGAGGAACGAGAGTATAAGGAGGCGGCGAAGGGCTGCTGAGGATTTGAGTTTGGCGTCTGCAAAGCATAGGGAATTGGAGAGGCAGTTGTGTGAAGCTCATGCAACTGAGATTTCGAGTTTGAACTGTCACCACAAGTTGACAGGTCCGCTAGAGCTTGAAAAAAAATGGGAAGTGGAGGAAGTCAAGTGTTGGGATGGAAGCGTAGTGAGTGAACTGGAGGTTGATGTTGGGGCTTCAACAAATGAAAAGCTAAAATCTTTGTTAGAAGCTGAACACAATGCATTAACGTCTTTACAGGTAGAAGAAGAGAGGAATGCTGCTGCAGGAAAAGTGAAGAATTGTTAGAAAGAATTTAATTAAAATTTGTAGAAATGGAGAGCCCAGCTGCAGGAAAAGTGAAGAAAGGAGCTGCGGGGAGGAAAGCCGGTGGGCCGAAAAAGGATATCAGTGACTCGTTCTATAAAAGCTGGACTACAATTCCCTGTTGGAAGAATTGGAAGGTATTTGAAGAAAGGTCGTTATGCTCAGCGTGTTGGTAGTGGTGCTCCTGTTTACCTTGCTGCTGTTCTCGAGTACCTTGCAGCTGAGGTCCTAGAGTTGGCTAGGAATGCTGCTGCAATTACTGCCAATCAGACAATGGCCATGATAACAAGGCTTCAGGAAGAGAAGTCAAGCGCTGCATTACCAGAGGATGATGGAAGAACAATCCGAGTATGATCTGCCAGTTGGTATCTTTCCTCGTGATGCAATCAACTTGAGTTCAACGAGGAGACAAGAAAACTTACTGTCTACATACCTGCCATATGTGAAGTGGGTTACAGGGACTCATCAGTCTTACGATTTCTCACTGTTGTAACTGCATATCTGGAGAAAGGAAAGCGAGCTGATATAGAGCGAATAAAAACAAAATGATGGTTTGGACAAAAGTAACTTGCATCTCTTGTGAAGAGCCGAAGCTGCAAGTCACAGCTGGAATGAAGAAAACCAGAAAGAGAGAGGCTTATGAGGTTCTCAGAGATGGAATTGGCGTTGACAAATTCTGAAGTATTTAAGAGTTGCGCTCAGTATATTTGCATGTGTTCTATATGACTATCTCGGGTAATGACATTTGTACAGAAATTTCAAGGAGGCAGCTCGGCCAGCTGCTGAGATGATGTATGGACTGAACAAAGTTCTATATAATCACTCTCTCATGCAGGAGAGTAGAAGTACAGAAGTTTGATGATGTTGCAGGGGTATGTATGTGTGCATATGCTTGTATTGTGTGGTGCAGAAAATGTATGTGCATATTGGTGACTTCTATGTATCCCAAGTGCCGAAGAAAGCTGGGCGGCATGGTTGATTTTGTTAGTTAATGATGGAAGAAGAGCTATTGCAACAGCTTCGTAGTGGTGAAGTAGTGTCAAGAAAAAATTGGATGAGCAGCAAGGAAGCAGTCAAGAGGTGGAGATGGCGTGTGTCAAAAATCGAAAGAAGTGCTGAAGGTTTTATAGATTGTTGTATCGCTCATGGTGGATGGTTGCAGATGTAGTCATGAGGGCCGTAGTCGTGATGCCTCTGAAAAATCTGGACCGTGCATTAATCTTGAGGGTGCATATAGTATGGTGTTTTTCAGTCGAAGTGAAGATGGTTGCAGTGAGGGATCCATATGGGTTTAAGGCTTTGGTTACAGGAAGGAAGAGAAATAGGAATACGTATAGGAGTTGTGACTTGTTGGAGTCATCTCCGATGTAATTGCAGTGGTGTACATATGACTGGCCCGAAGGAGGCCTGAGAAGACCGGTACCAAGAAGGATCGGCAGAAGAGTTTGGCTTGGTGCCTTGTGTGTAGCTTCACAAGTGAAGCTGTGCAATTTCCTACATATGCAGCATATGTGTGTAATCAGGAGGTGTCCAGGTGTTGCTATACTGTGGTGATGGTATTGGTTGTCGATGTGTGTATATACATACGTTCCTTGTATGTGTATGGCATTGGACATAAATGTGGGAAATCTAATCTAAACTAATGGTTTGAGTATGAGTTCAATACGGGCTGATGAAGTTGATCCTTGTCTAAGTGCAGATAGGAAGAGCCATACGGGCTAATGAAGATGAGCGTTGTCTGAATGCAGACAACAAGAAAGCCATATGGGCTAATGAGTTGAACCTTGTCCGAGTGCGGGCAGGATGAGAGCCTTGTCCGAGTGCAGGCAGGATGAGAGCCAAACGGGCTGATGAAGTCACAGTTTCACGGGGTCGAGTTTCCATTGAAGGCATTTTTCGGGATTGAATTTTGCTGGGGGGTGATTGTTGATGTTGCCTAAATCGACTCGTGAGATGTCAGGGTGGTGATTAGATTGTGATCACCTGATAATGACTGGGGATAGTGATTCCCGAGGGAACGCCATGTGGGCGTGTTGAACCCTGTCGTGAGTGTAGACAGGATGGAAGCCATACGGGCTGTGATGATCCTTCTGAAGAGGGAGATGGAGAGTGTGCTGTGTGCGCACCAAGTCCCGGGCAAGTGTGAATTGCCGGACGGGAACAGGAACGTGCCAATAGGCACAGATGTCGACATGCCAGACGAGCAAATGTGAAATTTCTCGTGTGAAGTGCCAGAGGGGTACACAAAGTTTTAAAATCAACAAGCAGATGTATTGACAAAGGCAATGGCTACTGTGAAGTTTGAAAGGATTCGTGTTTTGCTTGGCTTCAGAAGTCTACAAAACCAAGTTTAAATTAAGGGAGTGATTGTTAGAAATAATTTAAACTAGATGTTATATCTCATCCCACGTGTGTTGCGTTTTATGTGTGTTATGCTTTGCCTTGAATAAACAAGCTGTCAACCCATACTGTCATCCCGACAATCAGTTGTGGTGACAACGTTACTTTCAGCAAAGCATGTAGAGCTCCATTTTGGGTTAGTGCGATCTGGAAACATGTGGGTGTGCTGGTCAATCATGTGTGTGTGCTGTTTTGTGGCATCCACATGGTATGTAGTTGGTATGTCATGTAGTAGACTCCTTGTAGTATAAGTATCAGTCTGTAGCTTTCATTTTAATATAAGCACACAGCAACAATGTAGTCATTTTAATGAAAACCCACTTTGTACATAACTCTCTCAAATCTCTTTCTTCTTTGTTCAATCTTTGTCTTAATTTCTACAGTAACCAGATATATGTAGTGTAGGGGATAGCATCATATTAAAGAATAGGAACTTAAACCAGAGATTAAAACAAACAAATTGTAGCGTGTCAATATAGTTGTACTTTTAAATAGTATATATACTTGATTCATGAATCAGTATATAATGTTATAAAGATTTGTGAACTAGTTGATCCCTATTGAATCTCTGATTTGACAAGAAAACAACATTTTAACTGACCCCCAAAAAAAATATTTATGGTCAAGCCAGATAAGCTTCTGATATCAATCAGCTATTTACGTGTGAAGCAGATTTGGGTGATAAATGGTATAAAGATTTTTCTTTTTAAGACATTCCCTTCTGCCCTAATACAATGTCGGATCCAGGGTGGAACAGAGACTATTAGCATGTGCATGTCTACGGCATGTGATAAAACTGTCTACACTAGATCATGAAATCCGGTTAGATATGAACTAGGAAGCAAGGACACTTGGATGACCCGCCGAATCCACGTGTCGGATTCTGACACGCGTGTCCCGTATCGGACACACGGATCCTCATTTCGGATTTTATTTTCACCAATAATTGTCACAAATTGTGTTTATTAACTATTTTCACAAAATCAGGTATTAATGCCTATAGCTAATACAAAAGTATCGATAACCATGTTCATTTTTGCATAAATGAAACAATTACACTTAGACTTCTATGTTTAGGACAAACAAATTTTGTATTTCATTCGGTTGGCATACATTTTTTGGTTGCATCAAATGATTTTAATATATGTAACATAAAATATATTTGAAAATTTTCACTTGTACATGATGTGTCATCCCGCACCCGTATCCCCGTATTTTAAAATTTTCCGAATTCGCGTGTCCGTGAACTACGCACCCGCACTCCCGCACCCGTGTCCTTGCTTCTTAGGATATGAATGTCATATTCTGTCACAACTCACAAGCATACCCGACATGGTAACAAGAAGCCGAGAGTTCAAGTTGAATATGGGTGTGTGACTATTTAAATTTCATTCAAGTGACCTGAACCCCCAAAAACTTGTAGTGTGTTTCACCCCAGGGTTATGTTGTTGGGCGTTGAACTCAGGATATTCACTTACTTATACCTCTTCCCTTTTCAGATACTTTGTAAGCAAACTGAGTATGTACCTCTCTCTCGTAGGAACACTAGGACAATCCATGACCCTTGCACGTGGCAGCAATTTCACCATTGTAGTGCCTGTAAAAAGAATGTAGCATATAACAAAACAAAACGGATAGCGAATAACAGATACTACAGGGATTTATAAAAAAATATATGTGTATTATATATACAACTACATATAGCAAAAAATCACTCGAAAAACACTTGACAACAAATAAATTCAAAGAATACTTACATATCAGAGCTTCATTTTGACTTGCTAAAGAAGTTCACTAGCACATACATAAGAGAGTGTAGGTTTGTGACAGATCTTGTTGCAAAGTTTTAACAGCAGTAAATAATGAAAGGAAGATAGTAGAACTAAAAGCACATAATATAGGCATAACACCCAGGTAGACTGAGCTGTTGAGAAGTATAAACAAGGTAGATGCATTACATCATTAGTAAGTTGAATGTATCTTGTGTCGCTCCGCAAGTAAATACGACCAGTGGCAAAAAAAAAATATAAGGAATAAGTGAAATGGTTTGGACAGAATAGGCTTAAATTTGAACATGCATGAAGCACAATTTGAAAGTTAAATAGAACAAAAAGATGTAGTGAGAAGCACATTTAATGTGTATGAGTGCAGGAAAGCACTCAGGTTTCACAACCCTAAAAAGGAGTCAGGAGGCAAAAGGGTTCATGAAGTAAGCTAGTTAAGTAGAAAGCTATGTTACCTGGACTGCAGGTTTTAGAGTTACAAATATTAACTTGAGGTGAAAATTCAGTGTTGTTTAAGGCGCTAATTCTAAAAAAGCGCAAGACCTGATTTTGAAGCGCGACTCGCGAAGCGCCATTAATCACGCGCTTTTTGACCGAAAAAAAATTATTCACAAATTTAACAAGAAAAAATTACTTGACAAATCCTAAACACTCAAAAATTATAGGACACATATATAAGATGATAAATATGTCAATAATGTTGTATTAAACAATACTAATATACAATAATTCAGGGCTCTAACTCGGAAAATTCAGGTTCCATGAACTCAGAGGAGTTTGTTGCCTTCGTTGGTCACTATGGTGGCCCTCATATCAATTATCAACCACTTTTTGAAGTTGATAATGAATCGTCTCACGCTAATGAAGCCATAGGTGAGCCGCTCTCACCGGAAGCCCAAGCTCGTATGAGAGACCAAATCAATTTGATCTTGAATGATGGTTCTGTTCAGATGGCAACTGGTCCTCTAGTAGAGGTATCGTCTAGAGGTTCTCACGGTGACACAGGGAAAGTGGAATCACCACCAGAAGTCAACTCTTCAGTTAAAAACGTTCTTCTTCATGAATCGGTTCATCCCACTCTTGGTACCTTTAACAATGCTAACTTGGTGGTTCCTGGTGCTAGCCCTAAACCCCTAAATGAGAATATCCAGGTTACAAATGGTGTCCCTAACCTCAACAACTGCGACCTTGGCGATACTAGCAAAGCTAAAAAGAATGTCACATGGAGCTCCTTGGTTTCTGCCTCGATTCCTAATCAAAATGACACCGGCGTTCCGAATGTGGATGTCTCCTATAATGAAGATGGATCTGCAAACATATTTCCCCCACGCGAATTCCTAATTCATGCTCAGAAACAATGGGAGTCTAGCCTAATTGGACATTTTATTGGCGGTAACTTTTCATTTAAGTTTGTCCGTGAGCAAGCAATGAAGCTATGGAGTAACATGGGTCTCTCCCGGGTTTATTACAGCTCGAAAGGTTACTTCACCTTTCGATTTGATACGGTGGAAGATAAAAACAAAATTCTGAATCTCAATTCGGTGCAAATGGGTGGGAAAACTTTGTACCTCATCCCATGGATGGAGGGTTCAACCTTCAAACGAAATGTGATCGACCGGGTGCCTGTTTGGATTAGGCTAGTTGATGTTCCACACTCATACTGGTTTAGAGAGGGCCTCAGTTTGCTTGCTAAAGCTGTTGGCAAACCTCTTAAATTTGACGAAGCTACTGCACGCTTTGAGCCGCTAAAATACGCCAGCATTCAAGTTGAACTGCAATATACTAGTCCAAGACCTGACCACGTTTGGGCCAAAGTTATTAACAGCCTGGGAATAGAAGAAAAGGAGAGAATTGCAATTCAATATCCACAATTGCCGTATTCTCGCAGTCTATGTAAGGCTTTCGGTCACTCTTTATCCAGGTGCATTAATAATCCAGATGCAGTGAAAAGACAACCACCAAAAAGAAATGAACAGAGAACTAAGCCTCAAAGAACTGGTGAGGATGCTACTAACGATATTCTTGTCAATGAAGGGGAACATTTACAAGAAGACTATGTCAATAATAGAGAATTGGTTCCTTATACCATTGGTAGGCTGTTTGGTTGCCCGGTTGTGATGGACGAAGATGACATCCTCGAAAATGCTCAAAATGACTTTAGCCAAGTCAACAATGAAGATAACTTGGACGAGTTTGATGCTGTCCCCCCTACGGCTGATACAGAGGTTCTAAACACAGAGCATCCTACTCTGCTCTTGGAGAACTCATTCCAATCTTTAACAGGAATTGGGGAATCTGTTGAGGAGGGGGTTATGAATTTGAGCACTCCAACGAAAAGAAGGAGGAACAAAGACAGCCCTGTCAAGCATTCTCCCACTCCACAGCTACAAGAAACTGATACAATGGCACAAGAGAATGACGGATTCACTCCGGTTACTATCAAAAGGTCTCTGAGGTTGGCAGGTAAACCGACCAGAACTTATCGTTAATCATGAATTTTGCTGCTTGGAATGTAAGAGGCTTAAATAAATCCTCTCATCAAAAGGAACTCAAAAACTTTATTTCTTCTAATAATATTTCTCTTATGACTTGTCTTGAAACTAAAGTAAAAGCTCACAATTCTGATGCTATCTCCAAAAAAATTGCTTGTTCTTGGCATTGGATCTTCAATTATAGTCACCACTTTAATGGTCGCGTTTGGGTTGGCTACGATAGCTCCATTTGGAATGTTTCGGTTATTGCTAGTTCTGCTCAGCAAATTACTTGTTGCATCACATTTTTGGAAAAGCAAATTACATTTGCAGTCACTTTTGTTTATGATCTTAACAGACCCCACCAAAGAATGCTTCTTTGGTCTGATTTGCTGGCTCTCAGTAGACAAATAACTTTACCTTGGTGTGCTCTTGGTGACTTTAATTGTATTCTTCAATTGGAGGAGGTCAATGGTGGCAGAGAACATTGGACTCAGGACATGCAGAATTTCAAAGATTGCATTGCTGATTCTAACCTTAATCATTTAAGAACCTTGGGTCCTCTGTACACCTGGTGTAACAATCGACCTAATGAAATCATTCACAAACGCTTAGACAGGATTCTTATTAATCCCACCTGGCTTCACGCTTTCTCCGACAGTGTTGGCTTTGTGAAGACTAGAGGCTTGATGGATCACAGTCCTTTGATTGTTCACACTCCAATGCAACTTGATAGAATCACCAAACCTTTCCAACACTTCTCTTTTATGAGTAAGTTGGAGGGATACTCTGATGCAATTAAGCAAGCTTGGAGCTCTACTTGGTATGGTGACCCTCTCTCCATCCTAAATCAAAAGCTCAAAGAAGTCAAGAAAGCCCTGGTAATGCTCAACAAGTCCAACGGCAATGTGCATTCCAATGTCAAAAACTGTCGTGATGCCCTCTCTGTGATACAAGAAAGAATTAATCATGATCCTCAGAATCCTAATTTCATTTTTCAACGGAAGGAGCAAGCAGCCCTTCTTGACAGGTACCTGATGCAAGAAGAATCCCTGAACTCTCAAAAGTCAAGGGTGAGATGGCTAGATCTCGGGGATGGCAACAACTCTTTCTTCTTCAATCAAACTCGTGTTCACTGGAATACTAATAAAATCATGGCTCTTGAAAATGAGGCAGGAAACATGGTTTTTGGTCACACTCAGTGCTCTAAGGTCGCTGTCGATTTCTTTCAAAGTACTATTGGTACTACTGCTCACACTTCAGGTAGTATGAGGTCGCTGTCGATTTCTTTCAAAGTACTATTGGTACTACTGCTCACACTTCAGGTAGTATGGATGGTCTCAACTGCAATACAATCTCTGAGGCTCAAGCTGCTTCTCTTGAAGCCCCAATCACGATTGATCTCATATTTTCTACTTTAAAATCCTTAAAGGGCAACAAGGCTCCTGGCCCGGACGGTTTCACTGTAGAATTCTTTCTCATTAATTGGGATATTGTTGGCTCTTGCTTCTGTGAGGCTGTCAAGCATTTTTTTGACACTTCGATTATGCACCCTGGCATTAACTCCACTAGTATTGCTTTAGTTCCGAAGCATCAAACTCCTTCTGCAATGAAGGACTACAGGCCCATATCTCTATGCTCAGTCACTTATAAATGCATAGCCAAGATCGTAGCTAATCGCATAAAGAATGTCCTTCCTTCGGTTATTGACATTGCTCAGTCTGCGTTTGTCAAAGGCAGAAACATTTCTGATAATATTTTGATGGCCCAGGAGCTTTTTCGAGGGTATACTAGAGACTCTGGCATTGCGAAATGTGCATTGAAGATTGATTTACACAAAGCTTTTGATTCCATAAGCTGGGATTTTCTCATGGAAGCCTTGTCAAAGATGAATTTCCCTACTAAATTTAAAGATTGGATTTATGCTTGCATCTCTACGGTTCGTTACTCTGTGAAAGTTAATGGCAGTCTTCAAGGGTATTTTAAAGGGGGTAAAGGCCTTCGCCAAGGGGACCCTATGTCACCCTATTTGTTCACTATTGCCATGAATGTTCTCTCCTGTATGCTAAAAGGAAAACCTTCAGATTATAAATTTCATTGGAGGTGCAAGGATTTAAACCTCTCACACCTCTTCTTCGCTGATGATGTTCTTCTCTTCTCTCATGGTGACAAAGCCTCAATTCGTCACACTATGTCCTCTCTTGCTAGATTTTCAGAGTTGAGTGGCCTATACCCCAGTGTGCATAAAAGTACGGTCTACCTTGCTAACTGCAATGCTGAGGTCGTTCAATGGTTTGACAACAACTTTCACATCCCCCATGGAGATCTCCCTGTCAAGTTTCTTGGTGTCCCTCTTATCTCGTCCAATCTCAGTATAAATGATTGCATTCCACTCATTGACAGACTTACAAGACGGGTTAATGCTTGGACCTCGAAGTTACTCTCCCTGGCAGGTCGTGTCCAACTGGTAAAAGCTGTCCTCTTCTCTATCCAAGCCTACTGGACTAACCATTTCCTTCTTCCCCAAGCTGTTCATAAACGTATTCAATCTCTATTTACTCGCTTCCTTTGGAAAGGTAGTAGTGAGGCTAAAGGGGGGGCCAGGGTTAGCTGGCGGCACATTTGCCTCCCTTATGAAGAAGGTGGTTTAGGGCTAAAAGATTCTCGAGAGTGGAACATAGCACAGCTTCTGCACCATCTTTGCAAAGTTGTTAGAAAGGACAAATCCTTATGGCCTACATGGGTTAATGCAACAATTCTCAAAAAACAACGCTTCTGGAACATGCTGGAGCCTTCAGATTGCTCTTGGATCTGGCGGAAAATCTTAAAGCTTCGCCCCCTTGCCCTTCAATTTATCACCTACACTCTTGGTAATGGTGTTGATACATCCCTCTGGTTCGACCCCTGGTGGCAAGGCCTTTGCCTGGCTCGTTCTTCCAACGATTTTATAATTTCTCAAGCTCACTCTAATATCAATGCCTCGATTAATGACCTTATCAACTCAGGTGCCTGGACTCTCCCATCCTTTAACCCCAGACATCATCATATCAGTGCTGTGCTTCTGCATTGGCTTCAGAATTTTGACTTTCCTACTTTCAATCTTAACGCTCGAGACAGAATTCTTTGGAATGGTATTAATCTCCACAAGGTTCGTACTAGACATATCTGGGACTCCATCCGTTTCAAACTTCCTGAGGTTTCCTGGCATACTTTTGTTTGGCATAAATTGAAAATTAATAGATATGCTCATCATGAATGGGTTGCCTGTCATGGTCGCTTACCAACACTTCAAAGATTGGCCTCTTTCGGGATTAATATTCTTCAACACTGCTCCTTTTGTGTGGGTGGGGAAGAAAGCCTAGACCATATCCTTCTGCATTGCCCTTACAGTTCATTCATTTTAAGACGTCTGGCTTTGACGGTGAGCTCAAACACCTCAGTCAATTACACAACTTGGCTTGATCTGCTGTCAGCTTGGGGAAACACTCAAAATGTGTTGCATAAACATGTTCTTTTGCTTGTCGCCCAGGTATTCTGTTATCACCTGTGGAGGGAGAGGAATCGCAGACTTCATGAAAAGGGTTGCTTGGGGCCTTCTTTGCTAATAGATGGTATCATTACTGATGTAAAATCTAGGCTTATTAGTTCGAGGTGGTTTGTTAATATTGCCTCTAATAGCAACTGTAGTAACTGGCTTCATAGCTAATCTTGCTTTCTATTGCCAATCTTTCCCTAAAGATTGGTTATAGATAGTCCTCCTCAATGGTTTGTCATAGAGCATGGGTTCTTCCCTGTTTTTGTTCTGTTTCTAATATATATACAAATTAGCAAAAAAAATAATTCAGGGCTTCAGAGTCTTTTACTTCAATCTCCAGCCCCTTAAATTCTTGCTCTTTCTCCTCATCATCTTTATTTATTAGACTTGAAGAAGATGCTCCATAAGTTGCATTTGTGTGAAACACTAAAGAGGGGTTTTTTTCTTTACCTTTCTTTTTAAGTGTAATTTTTATCCTTTGCTAATCTTAGCGCTTTTTGCGCATCTTAGCGCTTTTTAGCGCTTGTTTGCGCTTTTTAGCGCTTCATGAGCGCTTTTTGGATGATTTCAGAATCACACTAAATCGCACAATTTTGAATCGCATACCTTGCGCCTAAGCGCGAAGCGCCATTAATTGCGCAATTAAGCGCGCCTTTAACAACACCGGGTGAAAAATATAAAAGCCTCCAAAAAAGCTACTCTGTTATTATGATATGGAACATAATATCGTATTGGCCAGGTCCACAGTTTCAAGTTGACTCTAGCAACACTCAACAATCCATATTTATTGTACGTGCATGCCTTATATAGGTATCTATACTTACAAACAAGTACTATATATTTTTCGGCCCGGCCTACACATACATAACCTTTTTACCTTATAACGGTAATCAAAGGATAATAATATACTAGTATTATCCTAAAGGTACTCATCTGTAGATCGACTAGAAAAGAGTGGTTGAAAGCATATTGACCCCTCACCCAGTTGCTCGTAAATTGATGTGGGATTGATCCGATAACGCAGTAGATACTCTGGGAAAAAAAACTGTTTATGCCCCAGGTAAGCCCATAGACAAATATGTGCTCGTCAGGTTTTGAGTGTTACATACAATTCTATATTGGTTGCATTTATTAGTTTATTACACATACCACAGACTCGCGCAAGTAGCAAAGTGGTGACGTAAGATCTTACTTACTGCCGGAGTAGCTAAGTTGCAAAATTGCAGTTGAAACAGTTGTCAGAAACAAATAACCATTTAACAGAACAGATGGAGCACATGTCCAAAAAAAATTCTAGTACTAGATTTTCAAAAAATTAGAAAAAAATAATGAATTACACATATTTTAAGAAATTCTTAAATGCAGAATTATTTTTACACAAAAATTATTGCACAAAATGAAATCAAAGTGTCATGACAAAAAAAAAAACTGAGAAGTTAAAATAATATCTGGTGCATGCTTACAATTAAGGCAAACCTTTTAGTAAGAGGACATAGCAGCAGTGAACGACTAGACGGTTTTGGCAGAGATGAAGAGATAGCAGATTCCGATTCCTCAGCCGCTTTAACGACATCCATCCAAACTAGGCACTTCCTCTCTTGATTTCCACTTCAACCAGCCTTGTCTCTAACCAAGATAGAGCCTAAAGGAACTCCGTTGAATTCAAGTATTTGCTCAACTCTATTTGATTAAAATTGTACAAACTGGTTCGGTTCAACTCAATAATTATTGAGATATATAATTGAGCTAAGCTAGAGCCAATTCAGTGTAAGCAATCCAACCTCAAATTACACTCAAATAACAAATCAACCACGTCGGTGAGCTGCTAGACTCAAATCATAGCTCTAGTCATGTTCTTACAATCTTGAAAAATAAAGACACTGACAATAATCAGGTCATTAGCATACTATGATTTTAATATTTGCTACTTCAATAACTAGTAACTAACTTTAGTTTGATTAATATTGGAATAATAAGCAAAGCAGATATCTTTAAAACCCGACTGGCACAACTATGAATGTACACATTATCAATCAATACAAATGTGATAATTTACAATTACATTATGAGCCAACGTTTTATCTTGGACCAAAGGTATGAACACGGAGGGACATAAATACCAATTCTTTCATAGTTTCATATAATTTACATATAGCACAGCCTTGTCGAACTCCGTAGCATACAGTATATTACAATGGTGGCATACAGTATATTACAATGGTCTTCACATTGTTAATGCGAGTTTGTTCCTGTAAGAAAATAAAATGTGAGCCTCCAGTAAGAAAGAGTAAATTTCAACAGAATCAAAATTCATGTTATTAGAAAAAGGAATTGTATGGATCATCTCCAAGCCATTACACCAAAATGATGTAACTTCTACACTATTTTGGTGTAAAAGTTACACTATTCACAAAACCAACTCCAACTCATCAAACTATATATTACACTAAACATAATCTTTTGTCTATAAGAAGACATGTCATCAAACTTTTTCCAAAAGTGATTGTTTTGTTAGGATATAATAGATTATAGATGGGACAAAAAAGAACTTAATGTGTTTTGTTAATAAACATGAGGTATACGGGGAATTTCGAAAGACATCAAATTTGGTGTAAAACTTGCACCAAATGAATACTTGACACCAAATTTGGGGTAACACCATTCCTTTGGTGTAAAATTTACACTAATACAGTGTTGGGTTGGATTTGGTTTTTCACTATAATAGTGTAAGGGTGTTCTGGTGTTGGGCTAAAGATGCCCTTATTAGATAAACCAGATATGCTATATGATTTTTAGAGATATAGACATGTACATCATAGTAAATTTGAAGCATTGAGCTCTTACAATGAAGTACGGAGGTACTCATCCGGTGTTAGAGGTTTCGGACCACCAAACCAATTGATCAGGAATATGTTTTCGATATCAAGTTTAAAGATCTGGAAATTGTGATCCTTGGGCCAGTCTGTGAAACATCAAAAGTAAATGTCTAACAGAAAACTAAAATATGATAAGTGGACAGAAATCTATGAGCGAATGAAAAACTAGACTGATATTAGTAATAAGATATAATATATATACCTTCCATCTCCGGATGTTTTGAGAACAGGGCACTCTGAGCATATTCGGCTTCATTGGATTTATTATCAAGCACATTCAACTGGTCAGCATACAGTATTTGTAAACGTTAAAAGCTATCTAATGAAAGAATCACTTTGTTTCTCTTTGTTAAAGTTCTGGAGATGAATCATATTCTTCCATCGATTCTCTTCTATAACTAAACACAAATTATACCATTGTCCACCTATATACCGTCTTCTAATTCTTCATGTTAAACGGCATAACAGTTTTACTTTTCAAAATTTTAATCGTAAATTCAACCATGACTACAAACAACTCCTTCAACATCAGTAAACATGTAAACGAGATGAAAATATTGTTTAAGAAACAAAGACAAACTAGCATCAAACATATGTCAGCATGCACATATGTAACTAGTTCTCGTGACAGTAAAAATCTTAAATCTCCAACCATCTATATGAATGCTAGACCTTGGAGAGGAATTTTTAAAATCCAAAGATATTTCGGCCAACTAGCACAGCTTATACATAGCTCAGAGCTGATTCCTGTACATAATTATATAGAATAATTACATTTCAACATTACCTTTCCTGTAAGTGTAATTTTTGCACAACTAGGGTTTTCAGGATCCTTTTTTCCACAAGTTCCAACATTATATTCACTTACAGTAAAAGATGATCTCTGGTCTTTTAAAGCATAACTTGCTGTTGGATCAAGGGTAGTTAAGTAGAAGTACGGGATGCCACTGCCACTATCAGGTTGCCCATCACTAAAAGAAACTACATTCCTGTTTAGTGAGGAATCAATATCAGATTCGGAAGACCGGAATAGTGGTAACAAATTGCTAACTGCAGCTAAAAATAACTGCACAATCACAACCTCAACTAAATCATCCCTTAATAAAGCTCTGAGCAGTTAGTACGACGATGGATGATGTTATAAAAAGGGTGTACAAGTTGCGATGTTAGAAGTCTATTTTAACAAAAATGTTCAATTATGATCAATACCTCAACTTTTTTAAATTTTGCAAATTAATATTATATTGAAATTTGTATAAATAATGAATTGTTCTTCTCAAACAGATTACAGATATAGATGCATCAAATCGACTCCACTCTCGACTTACCATCTTTTGTGTTTGGTTTTCCCAAACGATCCAGTTTTATTAAATCATTCCGGAGATACCCTCTTTTTACTGTTGACTGTTTTTTTCTTATTTTCTAACACAACCTTATTCTCTTTTCTTTACAAATTCTCCCAAGTCTTAAATTTGTGTCAAGTTGTGTTATAATGATTTATTTATCGTTTATCACGTAAAAAATATATAAATAATCTGTATATAAATTAATATATAACAAATATAACAATTTAAATAGATAAATGTATAAATAAGTTAAAACTGTAAAATTTAAGAATAACTTAATAAATATTTATATACATCAAAGTTGTGTATAAGATCAAGGCTTAAAAGTTTTAATCATATTAATTATCATAAATTTTTGTATTATATATTTTTTAAATACTGTAAAAGTATATGTTCTTTATACAATTTTATAAGATAAGTAAAGAGTAAATTAATTAATTCACATTGATAAAGCAAAAGAAAGTTGTACCACAAAAAGTTATTAAATATAAGAGAAGTGTGGAATGTTGAACCAAAATGGGGTAGATTAGGAAAATCAAACCCAAAAGAAGGCAAAACGGGAAAGGAGTCCATCTAAATCCAGAACTTGTTATGAATAAATAACTGAGTGTATATAATTAAGACATTAAGCCAAACTTACCCAAAAGGCGCACCTCCCAAATCATCTGCAATGGTGCTGCATAAGTAAATAAACCAGATTATCTTCATCACCATAAATATTCAAGCTTTATGTTTGGATGGCACTTTATATTTGTAAAGCAAAATATTGTAAAGCAAAATAGGATTGTCTTCATGTAGTTAGCACAGGTGCACTCTCAATTGCCTCCTTAGATTATCAAGGATATGGAAATACTGAACATCAGTCACAAACTCAGATTTCAGAAATATTGGGCATTTGTCCATTCTGGCTAGAAGTATATTATGTTTATTACTCAAAAGTTTTATTGTCTAAAGGTACTAAACTTTGTTCTTTACCTATTTGGTGCTAGCAACTAACACTATAAACTATCTACACATCCTGTCGAAGCACAAATGAAGGTCTTCCATCCTTTCTTCACCTTCTAGGCCTTTTTTGTTGTTGGAAAAGATGTCATGCTTGTTCCAGCCCATCAGTGTTTCGTGGTGAAAGGCAAAAAGAAAAATCATTTCTCTCAAATCACTAAACTGTACAAATCCTAATATGTTAAGTAATTATCAACACAGGCTCTCATTTATTTCAGTTTTAACACAAATACATATCAATAGAAGACTCATACTTTTCTATATTATCCTTGGAGAGCGTTAGGCAAACTGATTAAGTTCTATAAATAACGCTCTTGATCTTTTATAGATTCATTTGCCTTGGTAGAAATTAATATTTTATAAATACATAAACACCAACAGATATGTCGATACATCAAGGTAGCGATTACTGTAACAGATATGTCAATACATCAAGGTAGCGATCACTGTTTAAACTAACAAATCAACTGACTCAAACTGAACGAACTTCATATACTGTCATAGTTCAATACCAAATCAATAAAAAAACTGAAAGAAACAAACACGAACATCATAACTCAGTTGCAATGCACAAAACATATAAAGAAGAAACCGTAGCCTTCAATTACAAAGAACAAGCACTTAAACTGTAATAAAAGGATACCCAGATGAAAATATTAGATATTTGGTTGAATTTAAAAGTCAAGAACCAACAAATATACTGATTGCATCAATAATTATTATTATAAATATATATACAATGGAAGTTGAGAGCGAAAAGGGGTAAAACACATGAGAGAGAGAGAGAGACACAGAGAGAGGGGGAGAGAGGGGGGAGAGAGAGAGAGAGAGAGAGGAGAGAGGGTGAGAGATGCATACTTGAGGACACCCCAAGAAGAGCGAGAAACCAACCAACGAGCAAAAGGGGCTGCATCAGCGGATCGAGGGCGAGATGATGAAGAAAGTAAAGGGCGTGCTTGTACCAGTACTAGGGATGATTCTTGAAAAAACCCCAAAATTAGTATCAGTAATATAATCATAACACTCAAAACATACACTTGACCCATTATCATGCTAACAGGAAGAAGATGCGATGATTTATGGAGGACTCCCTCGCTCACTCCGCACAGGCTACTAGCATTATACCCGTCCAACGCACGGGTTGTTTTATCATTATATTATAAAAAAAAATTAGTACAATTTTTTGCCAGTGTTTTTCAATGTTATTTTAAATTGTACTTTTTACATTAAGTAATAATAAAATAATTAGTAAAATTCTTTACTTATGATAATACTTATGAATTTGTTGATATGTATTTTATTGATTTGAATTGTACAAATTTAATTTTAACTTAATTGTTGATAAAATTTTACATTTATGTTATTTTCAATTTTTGAATTTGTGTTAAGTTATAATATTTAATTTTATAATATGTTTTTTTGTTGGGTTCTTAAATCTTTTTATAACTATAGTATTGCGTCAACATTTTTCGCAAAATAATAATATGATGAAATAGAAATATTGTTTTTCAATATAGTTGCATTTTTTTGTTATTTATGTTTGTTTTTTAATATAAATTTAAGAGACGTTTTTATTGAAGAATTTATATGTAAATATTTTATGTTACAGTATTTGTTATACATGATATACTTGAGACATTACATATTCACATTTTTTTTATCTTTTTTATTATATAACTTAATTTTTTTATATTAGGTAGTTTTTAAATTTCTTGTTTTCCGGTTTCAGGTTACTTTTTTTTAATTTATTTACAAATATAGTACCGAATCTATTTCTTTTTAACTTGATTTTAGAAAAACGTAAAACATAAATGTAATCGTTTTATTATATTTATTTAAATAATATTTTTTTTAAAGGACTTTAATGTGGTATTTGTTTGTTTTGTAAATTGTATTCTAAAGTTTACTTTAGCATATTTTTTTGGATAATTTTTTTCTTAAATTTTATATGATATACTTGAAAAATATTGGTACTATATTGGTATTATTATTATTTTTTTATTTTGTTATATAACATACGTGGTAATCTAAGAAAATCATAGAATTGTTTTTCCATGTATTTAACATAACTGGTTATCTAAGAAATATTTAAAATAATTTGTTATTTTTTTACATGTGTGGATATTTTTATTAGGTGTTTCTGAAAAGATATCTTCGATATATTATTTATTTTGATATTTGTACGATTTAAACATAAAATTTAATTACACTTAGTTATCCTCTTCACTATGTCATTAATTTAATTGATTCCGTCAAAAGTCAATTCTAGCAATATCTATTTTTAATTATAAGAGATATTCCATTATTTCAAAAAATCAAAAATTATATTTATATGGAATATATCTCAAGGCAATAAGATTGAACAAGAAAGTGTGATATTTTTTAGATCTCCGTTGCAAAATTAATAAGGCGACAAGCTCGAACAAAGAATATTCGAGATTTAATATTCTTTAAAGAACTCGTGCTACAAATAAAAACGATCAGTTTTTATTCAAAAATATTCTAACTTAGCACTCAAAATGTTTTTAACCTCAAAAATATTAATATTCAGTAGTGGAATATTAATAATCATTCATATCTCGTACCAGAAATATTTAAAGTAATTTTTCTCCCATATCTCAAATTTATTCCATTTTCGGAGAAAATTATTTTAAATACTCAAAAATATTTTCTACACTCTCAAAATATTTTATATATTAGGATATATATTCTAAGTATTTATTCTAGTCAAAACATTGGTCAAAAGATGTATTTATTTTGTCGAAAGACCAATCGTATTTTATTCGGAACCCAAAGCTGATTTGATCGTATTAAATCCAAATAAAATACTTCCACTTGCAAGAAAGACTTGAAACTTAAGGTGGGTCACTTAAATGCTATTTTCTATGCTTGGTAAAAGTTTCGTAATTTTTTGAAAATTTTGGTCCGGGAACGAAAATCGAGATAGTGGATCCACAGTTGACCACATTTGACCAAGTCAAAGTTGACCAAACTTTCCAAAATATTATTTTAATTATAATATTCCTAAGTGCTCCATAAATTTAGAATTATTTGTTGGGTAGTTTCGTATTTTTCGGGTATTTAATTAACGATACATATTAACACAAACCACCTCAAAGAAACAATATAAAAACCCCTTTGGTTTCTAATACATATTGATACGAGTCCGATACATATTGATACGAGTCCGATACAATATAAAAACACAGCTGGTTTATAATACCAAAACCACCTCAAAGAAACACAAAACTACTCCCAATTAACACAAACCACTTTCCACCTCATCAATCCAAGTGCTTTCAATCCTAACCACTCATTTTTCCTTCATTCTCAACCACTCCTTCCACCCAACTTCTCCTATAAATAAACCATTCTCCCAATCATTTTTCTCAAGCTAAAGAGCCAAAGAATTGCTGGGATTTTAGAAGTATAAGCTCTCTCCATCTATCCAAACACTCTAAACACATACTTCTTCTCAAAAACCTTCTCTTTCTTATATATTCTTACAATATATCCAAGGTTTTTGTTATACAAGCTTAGTTCATCCAACCAAGCTCTCTCCCACCAAGCAAGCTTCTCTACCACTACTATCCGGCCTCCCGAAGGGCTGCCCAAGTTCGACCAACAAGCAAAATCCGGCCGAACCTCCGGCGAACTTTTCCGGCGAACTTTCCGATCGTCTTTAAAAGTGGTAATACTTTAGCTTCTTATCCAAGTCTTAACCGACCATATTTTATCTTGAATATAAGAGCTCCTAACCATCATCTCTTCATCTTTATATGCTCTTATATCAAAAGTGTTTATTAATACTTTAACGCACTTACTTTGGCCATTAATATTGTGATATATTTATAACTTTGCTAAAGCGTGATTTGTTTCCCTTCTATCACCTCTAGTGTTCCGACTTCTGAGGGAAATAAGTTATTAAGCTTCTATTATATATATATATATATATATATATATATATTCTTGTTGTGTGGTGTGTTTAATTACTTGTTCGTGTATGTTTATTTTAAACGCATAATAGCGTGGCGCAAGCCT
The DNA here is from genome assembly GCA_037693485.1 of Kitagawia praeruptora. Taxonomy (NCBI): domain Eukaryota; kingdom Viridiplantae; phylum Streptophyta; class Magnoliopsida; order Apiales; family Apiaceae; genus Kitagawia; species Kitagawia praeruptora. Next base: position 85,151,656 of record CM075347.1, on the reverse strand, counting down.
TTTTTTATATTTTCCGCACTTTTTTTCCTCGTCCTCACACTTGTGAATGATTTTACTTTCCGCATCTTTTTTTCCTCGTCCTCACACTTGTGAGTGATTTTACTTTCTGCATCTTTTTTTCTCGTCCTCACACTTGTGAGTGATTTTACTTTCCGCATCTTTTTTCCTCGTCCTCACACTTGTGAGTGATTTTACTTTCCACATTTTTATTCTCGTCCTCACACTTGTGAGTGATTTTACCTTTCACACTAATTTAACGCATAATAGCGGCCCTCGTTTTATCCGATAGATAAGCGAGTTACTTTTCTGTACGTGTGTGTTATATTTGTGTGTAGTGTTTAATTGTAATTGGCCAAAACATTTTAAAGTGCAAAACGTTAAAGTAATATTGTTCAACTCTCGTTCAAACTTATATATACGATTAGTCCAAAAAAAAGACTATATCGAACGAGAAGTTGTTTATCAAACATCCTTAAAGCTACAAAAGCTTAAACAAGGATTTGATATATACATTACTTCAAAATAGACATTTTGTCATCTACGAAGTAATTTAAAGTATACTTTGACATTTACGAAAGTCGATTAAAAGTACGATTATAAGCCTTATAAGTTTACAAGCTTAAAGGACTTAATTTACAAACTCCGAGATATATTTCAATCTCACTATACAGAGTATTGTATTAAAAGTATTATTCGATTTACAAGTCATATCGAATACAAGAATACACATAAAGTCATAAGCAAATAAAGCTTATTGAACTTAGTTTACATAATATTCGTGTAAGAATCACTACTACAAAAATGAACTTAGAAAACACTACTTGCATAGCATTTTTCTGCATACGCTATGCAAGTGAGTCACTTACATAGCACTTATGTAAAAAATGCTATAAAAGTTAAAAATCCGAACTTAGGAAATAGTACTTAGATAGCGTTTTCTTGATACGTTATGCAAGTTTCTACTTCTATAACGTTTACAAAACCGCTATGCAAAATTACGTATTATAAGTAATTTTTAATTATTTTTTTAAAAAATATCGATATTTCTATAGCGATTTGCCAAAACGTTATTGTAGTAAATGTTTCTCAAGTAATTTTAATTTTATTCTATTTTTATCCAAATTATTAAAGTTCTCTAAAATGTTTCTTCTTCACGAGCGGTTCATAGAGGAGAGAGATAATCTTAATCAGAGAGTTGAGCGATTTCATTCTTCTGATCAAACTATCAGTTATCAGTCAAAATGAGTTAAGATTATTACTCTACACCCTCGATTACACCTTGTACTATGAAAACCCCTTTGATTCATGTACAAAATCTTTGAATCTCAAACCCTAGTTTTCACGTTCTTCATTTCGGGTTCAAATCAAAGAGTTCTTGGGTCATTCACGAAGATAGACGCAGCTTTTGTGAAGATTTATTTGTCAAAAATGCTCAATTCGTTCGTAATTCACTGGGTTAGTACTTGTGTTTCTCTTCTCCATTCCTCCATCACTTCTTGTTCAGGTAATCAGGTCCCTATTCACCTTATTCTCAAGCTTATTGTGTGTATGTGTGCCCATTTTTATTTGAATGTTTTGGTTGCTTCGTTAAACTAGGCATTTACATATCATTCTTTGCGTAGTTGTAATTGTTGGAGATGGTTTTGTTTGTTGTCAAAATGGGAACTTTGTATAATTTCATGACATAAGTAATTTATATTTTATGGGATTTTCATAAAAGTGAGTGATAAGATTCGTGGGAAATATACAGTTTTTCACTATACTCAAAAGGCTGTGAAGTATATGCATCCTTCTGCACGATGTGGGACTAAACGAGAAATCCTGCTTTTCATAGTTTGGCAGTTTACCTCCAAGGATCTAGCCATTAATTATTTATTCTGCATTTTATATAGGATAATAAGAAGTTTGTATGACTAAATGATGATGTGGTATTAGTTAATTGTCATGTGTGTCATGTGCACATGAGATCAAAAAGTACTGGATCAAACTGCTTCTTCCAAAAGAACTGAATTTGTAACAACTGTTGTAGTGAATGATGATGTAATTGAACAGAAAAATCCTGTAAGCAACATTGCAAACCTTACAGAAGGTTAGTATATAATATCAGAATTCTGTTTCACATTTTGCTTGTTTTAACATTTCTTTGCAGTCGTAGTTAGGGGCAGAGGGATATAGAACCGAGGGTATCCTGTTGCATACCCTGAAATTATGAACTGGTTCATTATAATATATGTATATGTCCCGCAGTCAAATAGGCTCACGTCTACTCCTTTGCTTTTACAGTAGTAATATCTATTCTGTACTTCAATTATCTAATCGGTTATATATGTCTTTCATAACAATTGTCTTTGTAATTTTATTTTAGTACATCTGATTGTATATGCAAATTAGCCAAAAAAAATTATCTATCAACTTGAGAGCATTTTATTTAACCCTGGGATTAGTTTCTGGCTCCGCCACTGGTCTTAGTATCAATAAAAATTAAATATTACAGTAAACTATGTGCTAAAATTATATAGCTCATATGTAGTTCTGCTGTTGCACTAAATTAGGTCTTGCCTTCTGTTTGCTCCTTATTTTTAAACTTCAAAGTATAAAGCCTAACCTGATTAATTAAAATCCTATCTAATTGCTAGATTGTTTAAAATCCTAACCTGATTATATGATATTAAGAGCCTCATTTAGAGGTTTAGCCTGGGGGTAAAGCCCCTCATCCCCTGTTCAAATATGTACATAAATTATCCAATTAAAGGGAGCATGGTCTGTTCCCAAGTCATGTATAATATGTACATCTCATAGTGAGCATGATCTTTAACATTATGTATATTATAGCTAATCAATGTTCTTTAAACAGTACAAGACTTTGGAGGCAATGGTTCGTGAAGTTAAAACAAAATCATGAAATTTGGCATCTGCATCACCAAATGTTGATAAGACAGAAAAAAGGTAAATGAGGACACGGCGTTCTAGCTTACCATTCTAATGGGAGGTTTAGTTTAGCATTACACTTTGGTAAAAGACCAGGAGCTATCCGCTGCAATGTCACGTATTTAATACATGGAAGCAACTAATTAGCAGAATAGAGCAATATAACTAATTTTCTAGATTGTTGTCATAAGAAATATTGTTTTTCTTTTACAGTCATTAAGAGTTGGTATGTCTAATTTCATTTTACATAATGAATATTACTGTGGGTTTTATGATTACAGGGTACTTTTTCTTCACCACAAAGAGATCAAGGCTGCCCAGGGTATCAAGATTACTGAACAGGTAAAACAAATAGCCCCAACCCTTTGTTTATAGATTCTTTTTTTTGCGTGATTATCTCTTTTCTTTGTACTGGTTGTCCAAGTGCTCTCTACCTCTCACCTTTTTTCTGCTGTCTCACTCTATATTTTGACCTAGTATCATCCTACCAAGAAACTCTATGGTGAATGGGTAACACAGCCATTTCTTCGTGTGATAATGGTTGATGATTCAGTGATTTTAGATTATTGCTTAATGTAAAGACTTCATTCAATTCATAATTTGGCCAAGGGAATCTTATTTTTTGAATTCTTGTTGTGTAAATGTAGACATATATCTGTTGTGCACCTGTTGTGATAATGTAGACATATATCTGTTGTGCAGTGACTTGCAAATATCAAGAATCCAGACTTGCAAATATGGTGGACTTTCACAGCTCTCAGCAGAGATGGACAACCTGTTTTTGGTGTGCAATGACAAGTAGTTTTTTAATGTACTATAGTAATCTGTTAGGTTTATTGGTGTGCAATGACAGTAGTCTATTAATCTACTGTAGTAATCTGTTAGGTTTATTGTGTATTGTATGAATCAATCCGGAATATTTTACATAGGAATTTTTTTAAGTTTTATATATGAAAATTCATATTTGCGATTTATTTTAGTTATGTTATATTAATTTGAGTTGTTGGTCTAATTTCTGTTGGTATTTGGATGCAACATTTTTTGAATTTTTATTTAGCAAAAAAAGTAATATTAAGGAACAAAAAAACAATTAAATTAGAAATTTTGTAAAAAAAATCACTTGCATAGCGCTTTAAAAAGAGCTATGTAAGTAATGTCACTTGGAAGACGCTTACTTGCATAGTGTTTCCATAAACGCCATGGTAGTGATGTACTTCAATAGCATATATATAAACGCTATGCAACTGCAATTTCACCTCCATAGCGCCTACTTGCATAGCGTTTAAAAACGCTATGCAAGTGCAAACACAAACGCTATGCAAGTGCAATTCTATAGTAGCGAATATTATAGTTACTCTCGGACATATTAGTCCAAAACCTCTCTTTACATTACGGTTTGTTTCGTAGATATTGCTTTCTAAGTTTTGCAGTGAGGTGAAGTTAAAGTGAGGTGATTCTCGTTCTAAGACCCAAGTCCTAGGCACTAGCGGGGAGTTAGTGGCCTTTGCACCGTGAAGAAGAGGAAAGACCGAAGACCTTTCATCTAAGATCCAAGACCGGCAAAAGCGAGGAATTCAAAGACTATACCAAGGGTTCTACATCAACTTTGAAGAAGCAGCGGGGAGTTGCTGTCCAAGATAAGTTGTGTAGGTTTTTCACAACGACTTTGAGGGTGTAACGGGGAGTTACGGCCCAAGACGAGTCTTGTGGTTTTTATTTTTATTGTGAGGTAGTGTCAGGGAGACACGTACCAAGACCAATATTTATAAGGTTGTAAATGCTTCTCCGCCTACTAAAGGAGCGAATTATTTTTAAGGGAAAATCTCGAGTCCAGAGAGGAGCTCGGGGACTGGAGTAGGGGTGAGCGAATCCATTAGGGGTTGCGCTATCGCGAACCAGGATAAAATCTCTTGTGTGGTATTTTCTTCCCTTGTCTTTTATTTTCTGCACTTATAAACTGCATAACGACTCGGTAAAAGTGTTAAAAAGGAAAAATTATTTTAAAACGCCATAATAATTTTTAAATTGGATATTAAGCTATTCAACCCCCCCCCCTTCTAGCTTAAAATAGCCCTCTTACGGGACCTAACAGTTTTTTAACTTTTTTTAAAAAAAACATGGTATAAATTTGTTTCACTTTTTTGAAATTTGATATTTCTGGTTATGTTAATTTATTTGTTTTTGGGATAATTATGTGAAAATATTATACAACTCTTTTTTTAAAAAAAGGGTGCTTCTTTTATGTTTTTTTGTTAGTTTTTATTTGTTCTATTTGCATTATTTTTGATTTTTTTGTGTATTTTAGTTTTCTAAATTTGGTATATCTTTTAAAATTAGTGTTTGTTTTATAGATCACAATTTGTTGATTTTTGTGTCATTTCGAAATATGACATGTTTTTTTATTTCATTTATTGTTAGAAAAGTTTGTACTAATTTTTAATATGTTTTTGTGTTTGTTGTTATTTATTCTAAATTATATTAGTGTTTGTTGTGGATTTGAAGTTTTTGCTTTTAAATTTATTTTTATTGTTTGTTTTGTACGTAGATTATATTTTGTTTTGTAAAATTATTTTAATCCAAATTTTGGTTTTTGAAATTCCAATTATAAACATTGTAAAACAGTAATGTTATGAAGTAAAAACGATACTATTGATGTCATATAAATACGTTTATTTTTATTGAATGAATGTAGGTTAAAATGACTGTATTAGCCCGGACGACCAGACGACGACCATCAAAACCCCTTACGCCAATTATATATAGGATAAAAAAAGTTTGTACTTATTTTTAATATGTTTTTGTGTTTGTTTTTATTTATTCTAAATTATATTAGTGTTTGTTGTGAATTTTAAGTTTTTGCTTTTTAATTTTTTTTATTGTTTGTTTTGTTCGTAGATTATATTTTGTCTTGTAAAATTATTTGAATACAATTTTTTTTTGAAATTCCAATTATAAACATTGTAAAACAGTAATGTTATGAAGTAAAAATGATACTATTGATGTCATATAAATACGTTTATTTTTATTGAATGAGTGTAGGTTAAAATGACTGTATTAGCCCTGATGACCAGACAACGACCATCAAAATCCCTTACGTCAATTATATATAGGATATAATAGGCCTATAGCACTTTTGATATTAGGGGTGAGCACGGGTCGGTTTGGATCGGTTTTTATCGGAAACCGTTACCAAACCGCATATGTCGGTTCGGTTCGGTTTTTACCTTTTTAACCGTAACTGAACCATCCGCAACGATTTTTTTCGATTCGGTTAACCGTTCATGGATTTTGGTTTTTCTCGGTTTTCTAGTTAAAAGGTATTACATAAATTTAATACTCCAATATTTAATAGCAGGCCAATAGTCTAGGTTACCCAGTAATTCAATTACAAAATGCTTTTCGAAGATAGGCCACAATGGGCTTCAATGGGTTTATAAGTTTTGAGGTATAAAAACTAAGGTCATACTGATAATAACAAAATTTTATCTTTTGAGTCTTCTCTTCCTATCTTCGCACCTTGCCACCTACTTTGTGATTTTTTATATCTGTCTGTTCTATTTTGTGTGAGATTTAGTGCAAAGTCAGCTGATATGGGCTAAAAGTAAGCCCTAAAGACCCATTTAATGTGGCATTAATTAGACCTAGAATGGTCCAAACGTGGGACCCACCAGATAGGCCCAAACCCTATTTATAATATTAATTTCGTAATAAATATTAGGGGTAATAAACAGCTCAGCAAAAAAGAGTCAAACAAGGATATAACTCTTGCCTAAATTAGTCTCCAAGGCACATACTTCAACATGGAAACTGATTCATACATGGAAGGAGACTAGAACCTTCTTCTAGTCGGTGACTTGCCCACCAAGTCACCTAACCCTACTACGATTTTAGGGCTTCTCAGCCTATATAAAGGGTCTGACCCCTCATTCTCAGAACTATGTCTTGGCTTGATTCTCAATAGCGAGATACGTAGGCACTCTGTGAGGACCGATTAGTCTCGAACACGGAAACAGCCATTAAAGCACGAAGCTCTCTAACCCTAGCATTAAATACAGATTCGTAACCTAGTTTTTATTCCATAACATTTGACGCCGTCTGTGGGAAGAAGACATCAACCATGGTAACTACACGAAGAACAACACCAGGCTCTACCGAGGCTTTACCAATCAGCTCTGCTCCGCCTGCCTCTGAGCAAGTACCCCCAACCACAGGGACGATCACTCAAACTCAAGTTTCTCAACCTCCAGGGACGAATCCCCATGCTGAGAAAACATTACCCATGGTCGTCCATCCAGGCCAAGAAACCAGCTCTCTTCAGATGGTGGTTTCTCCTCTGGTTGATCCCAATCGCCCGTTACCACCGGGGGTACAGATCCATACTACGGATCTCCCCATGAATACCAACCCGATGTATGGTCTGCCTAACTACCCTCTGATTACTCAAGGTCCTGGACCCAGTGGCCATGCCTTGCAGATCCGAGATCGAGAGTATCTTGACTACTCTGGCCCCTATACTGACGATTCATCGTCTGATGATGATCGTGATGAAGCCCCGAGGAGGCGACGTGCTAGCAGCGAACCAAGAAGGAGAACACAAACTATCCATGATGGACCCCCTCTGACAACTGCTGAGAGAATCAAGGCTCATGAGGCCGAGATTTTAAGGATAAAGGAAGATATTGTGAGAGAACAAGCTAGGTTAAATCAAACTCAGCCTCCTCCAACCTCAGGACCGATTCCCTTTATAGATCTAGAGAGGTCTTCAAGAAGGCAGAGAAGGGCTGACGCCCCAACTGGAAGAACAACGAGGGTGGAAACCCCTAGGGGCAACCCCAAGGATCTGATGCCACTAAGGGATCCTGATGATCCCACACCCCCGTTTACTGAGGAGGTGATGAATGCTCGTATCTCAAAAAAGTTTAAGATGCCAACAATTAAGGCTTATGATGGAACGGGTGATCCCGCAAACCACGTTAGGACATTCTCAAATGCACTGCTACTACAGCCTGCAAGTGACGCCTTAAAGTGTAGGGCGTTCCCTCAAACCTTGTCGGGCATGGCTCAAAGATGGTATAGCCGGCTGCCTGCGAACTCAATTGGCTCCTTTAAGGAGTTGAGCGCCGCCTTTGTCAGCCAATTCATTAGCGAGAGAGTTCATGAGAAAAGTTCTGCATTCCTCATGTATGTTGTGCAAGGGAAGAACGAAAATCTGAGAGATTACCTCAAAAGGTTCACTAAGGAGACATTGAATATCACTGATTTGGAGAATAAGGTGGCCATGGTAGCCTTTGAGCACAGAACCACTGACCTCTTCTTTAAAAGGTCATTAGCGAAGCATCCCCCTGAGAACATGGCTGAGCTCCAACGAAGGGCTGATAAGTACATTAAAGATGAAGACAACATGAAGAAAGAAGCCACAGTAAGTGGAGGAGGACGTAGCAACGACTCCAAGAAGCGAAAGCAAGACCAGGAGTATGATGCTAGGGACAAGTATCCCCGAACTAGCGAGGACTCCGACTATGCGCCTAAGAAGAACCAAGGACCAAGGTTCACTGAGTATGCAAGGTTGAATATTCCTAGGAGTCGAATCTTGTTGGACATTGAGAAGGATAAGGATTTCCGATGGCCGAAGCCACTCAGGGGTGATCCCGAAAAGAGAAACAAGAATCAGTATTGCAGATTCCACAAAGATGTGGGGCATGACATTGATGATTGCAAATAACTCAAAGATGAGATCGAGTTTTTAATCCGTAGAGGGAAATTGAGCCACTTCACTAAGGGTGAAGATCGTGTTAATCAAATTAGAGATTATAATAGAAGGGATGACGATCAAGATCGCAACCCACAGCCCCGAGGGCCAGTAATCAACATGATCTCAGGAGGCCCGACTGCAGCCGGCACAACAAGGAATTCTCGGAAGGCTTATGCCAGAGAAGTGATACACATCGTGGGAGAGGCCCCGAAGCGTTCTAGGACTGAAACAACAATTGGTTTTGATGACTCAGACCTTGAAGGGGTGAAGTTCCCCCATGACGACCCATTGGTCATAACTCATGTGATTGGAAACTCAGAGGTAAAGCGAGTCTTGATAGATAATAGAGCTTCCGTTGACGTTCTGTTTCATGATGCATTTGTAAAGATGGGGTACAATGATTCTCAATTTACCCCCAATAACATGCCTATATATGGATTTAATGGAGTCGGATCCAAAGTTGAAGGGACTATTCAATTGCCTGTGACTATTGGACAGGAGCCCAAGAAGGCCACTCAGATGTTGAACTTCCTGGTAATCAAGGCAGTTTCAACGTACAACGCTATCCTCGGAAGGACTGGACTTCATGCATTCAAGGCTGTTGCCTCAACTTATCATATGAAGATCAAGTTCCCAACCAGGAATGGTGTTGGAGAACATAAAGGCGATCAAAAGATGGCACGAAGCTGTTATGTAGCCGCGTTAAGGCCTGACGGAGTCGGGGGCAGGTCCTTCCGATTGAAGACATGGATGTCCGCAGTAATAAGGAACACCGAGAAGGGCAAGCGGAGGACATCACACAGAAGCCTCGGACGGCCATTGAGGCTAAGGCGTTAACTAACTTCGTGGTTGAATGTACCATTGACAACCAAGAAGTCGGGGGGGGGGGCAGGAGGTAGTACCCCAAGCAGGAAGTGAACTTCAGAATAAGAAGGTGGAGACCATAAGGAGTGGTGGGTGCTCTATTTCGATGGAGCATCAAAAATAAAATCAAGTGATGCAGGCCTAGTCTCATAGGACTTAGCTTCATATTTATCTAGTAGAAGTAGAAATAAGGTTCATTGAAACTATTGCAGAGCATGTTGCTCCGAGTAGGACAGTAGTATTCTATGTAAGGGTTGAACCCACTTCAAGTTATTAATGCAAGTTTGTTTCCCATTCATTGACTGTGTGATTTTATTTATGTGCCAAGCACCTGATGAGTGCAAGTCAAGGATGACCGAGTACCGAAAATAAAAGAATACACGAGTGGAAAACAAACAAATGTATAAATAAAGACCCTAAAGGGTCAAGAGTTAGGTTACAGCACGACCAAGTAAAAGTTTAAGTCCGTGAAGGACCCTGGATAAAAGACAAGCAGATAAAAGCCACACGCAACAATCAAAGCCATGCAAGGCCGAGGATGTTAAGGATTGACTACTCTTCAATATTTCTTAAGTACTAAGGGTTGAGAATCCAAGGATGAAGGCCAACAGAGAACATTGCATTATTAAGGGTCCTTGAACAAGGATTAAGAAGTTCAAGCAAGTTCTCGTCTTAGAAGTTTAAAAGGCAAGAAGCCCATGGGATTGCATTTATCAAAATCTAAATTGAGGAATCAACCCCGAATTCTAGGTTGAGAAACATAAGTTATTAGCCATGAAGGCCAAGATTAGCCATAAAGGCCAAGATTAGTTATGAAGGCCAAAATTGAGGGGGTCATGAACCTCCAATTAAGATCCAAAGGTTGAAACTTGAAAATCAACATGTAATTTTGGATTCTCGATCCAGAACGCCGACGTTGAATATCTGAACACCAGCATTCAACACTTTAATATTAACCCTGAAATGAAGATTGAAAATCTCCTAGGGAAGGTTCAAGACCTCGTGGGGCTGATCAGAGACCCCGTGGCCTTGGACAGGTAGCTCTGATAGATATTTCAGTGATTTAAAACACCCTTGAGATTGAAAAACCCTTGATTTCAAACATTGACGTTCAACCTTCGAACATTGACGTTCAACATTCAAGGCCGAACGCATGCCAGCCGAGAGGCCGCCTGAGAAGTCCAAGACCAAGACAAACATTGAAGCCATGATGGCCAAGCGAGCTGAGAAAGTTGCTTATATAGGAGCTTCTTTGAAGGTTGAATCTCGATCCTGAGCGAAAGACAATAAAATAGAAGAAGAGGAATTTTGCTCCTGAAAGGCAAGAGGCCATCAAGCAGGAGGTTGACAAACTCTTATAAGCTGGTTTTATTGAGGAAATTCAGTTCCTCGAATGGTTGGCTAACCCTGTGATGGTCAAGAAAGCAAATGGGAAGTGGAGGATGTGTATAGACTTCACTGTTTTGAATGATGCACGCCCGAAGGATTGTTTTCCCCTGCCAAGGATAGACATATTGATAGATGCCACAGCTGGACGTGAGATGATGAGCTTCATGGACGGGTTCAGCGGCTACAATCAGATTAAGATGCACAAGGATGACATCCCAAAGGTATCTTTCATAACTGACTTTGGTGTTTTCTGCTATCCTGTTATGGCTGTTGGTCTAAAGAATGCAGGCGCTACTTACTAACGACTGGTGAATAAGATATTCGCCCATCTGATTGAAAAAACCATGGAGGTCTATGTTGATAACATATTAGTCAAGAGCCTGTTCAGGGCAGACCACATTAAGCACCTCAGAGAGGCATTCGAAGTGCTAAGGCACCACAAGATGATGTTGAATCCGACCAAGTGTGCTTTTGGAGTTGGATCAGGAAAATTTTTGGGATTGATGGTTTCGAAGAGAGGCATAGAGGCCAACCCTGATAAAGTCAAACCGATTCTAGACATGGAACCACCCCGCTCTATACGAGATGTACAGAAGCTAACTGGTCGAGTTGCAGCCCTAGGGAGATTCATCTCCAAGTCTGGTGACAAGTGCTTGCCTTTCTTTCAAGCATTGAAGAAGGTAAAAATTTTTGAGTGGACTCCTTAGAGCCAAGAGGCCTTTGAACAGTTGAAAAAGTACATGGCTGAGGCCCCGTTGTTGGCCAAACCTAGTCTTGGAGAGACTCTTTATCTATACCTGGCGGTATCTGAACAAGCATTGAGTGATGTTCTCATTCGAGAAGAGAATAAGGTTCAAGGACCTATCTACTATGTGAGCAAGGTCTTGCACGTATAAGCCTCGAACAGCCATCAAGGCTCAGGCACTGGCGGACTTTGTTGTTGAATGTGCCATTCGCAACCAAGAAGTCGGGGGGCAGGAGACAGTAACCACCCCTGGAAGAAAGGATAAAGATGAGGAGCTTATACCTGATCAGAAGGAATATTGGGTGCTCTATTTTGATGGAGCATCAAAAACAAAATCTAGTGGTGCAGTTTTGGTCTTGCAAAGCCCCGATGGGTTCATAGTTGAGTATGTTTTGAAGTTGGACTTCCCAACAACCAGCAACGAAGATGAGTATGAAGCCTTGATAGCCGGATTGGGCTTGGCTAGAATCATGAGAGTCAAGAATCTCAAACTACGACAAAGTACTTAAGAGTCGTGAAGGCCGTGATGACTCAGTTTGGTGAATGGTATGAGAAGCACATTCCGAGAGAACAAAACATTAAGGCTGATGCCCAATCTAAGTTTACTTCTTCTGAGATAGAGAACTATGCCGGAAGTGTTTACTTTCAGGTCTTGAAGGCCCCATCTATTATTTTGAAATTGGTAGCACTAGTTGATGTAAGCTGAAGGATAGACCCTCTTAAAAGCTCATCCTGAGACTGGTTGGCTCCCTGATAATGCCTTGAAGGCACAGAAACTGTTAGTGAGAGTGTTGAGATAAGAGGTCATTTGTCGTTCCATACTTCAAATATTGAATCTCAAATCCCGACACAAAATCTTAACCTTGATGGCCAAAAAGGATGTCTACCTCCAATTAAGTTTGTCATTTGAGTTTAAGGAGTTGAATCAAGATCCGTCAATCGAATTCAAACCAAAGTAAGATCTTTTGAGCATAAGGAGAAGGTTGGAAACCTAGAACCAAGATAAAGGGTTGACAACCAGCCAAGGCACACCAAACTTGAAGTTAAGTGCTGAGTGGCAAGGGAACTTCTTGAACGATCAACCGAGAAGCAAGACCTCTACCATATGTAGCAAGGGGGCAAGAACTAAGAGACTTCATCATTTTTACATCTTAGAATGAGAGTTAAGGGTTGATGATAACTAATAACCATGAATGAACTCAAGGTTCAAGACCAAGGATTCAACAAGCGAGTATATTGCGCCAGGCTGCGCTTGAGCATTTAACTGAGCATTAAGAGTTAATTATGCTTAAAGAGATAGAGTGCGAGAGATTAGCTTTGCTAAGGAAAAGACTAATCATGCTTTGAAAGGAGGTACTCAACAGCCAAGAATCAAGGTCATGATTCAAGAACGAGACTCCAGGCATTGTGAAAAAGCTCTGAGAGGCACGACAAGGCAACCAGGAGCATCCTCCAGCCGACCTGGTGCCACGAAGGGGCTCCAGTCGACTTGGAGCATCATCCAGCCGACCTGGTGCCACAAAGGGGCTCAGGCCGACTCGGAGCATCCCCCAGCCGACCCGGAACATCCCCCAGGCAACCTGGAGCATCCTCCAGCTGACCTAGTGCCATGAAGGGGCTCTAGCCGACATGGAGCATCCTCCAGCCGACCTGGAGCATCCTCTAGCCGACCTCACGCTGTTTGGGTCATATCTTGAGCTCCGGGTATCAGATTTGGACGATCTTACAGTCCACGCTAAGCTCGCGGAGTTTTCTACAACCTTGGAAGGTCCCCAGCCGACCAGAACCTCCTGGCAGCCGATCAGCTTCCCGGGAAGGGGTCTGGCCGACTAGGAGCTCCTGTCAGCCGTCCTCACGCTGTTTGGGTCATATCTTGAGCTCCGGGTATCAGATTTGGACGATCTTACAGTCCACGCGAAGCTCGCGGAGTTTTCTACAACCTTGGAAGGTCCCAGCCGACCTGGAGCATCCTCTAGCCGACCTGGTGCCATGAAGGGGCTCCATCCGACCTGGAGCATCCTCCAGCCGACCTGGAGCATCCTCCAGCCGACCTGGAGCATCCTTGCACTTATCCTGGCACTTCCCGTCAGTTGGTTGGATCGTTTGATGATTCTGTTGAAGGTTTTTTACTTTCCGGAACGGACATCGACCTTCAATTTAGCGCCGTCTAGCGTCGTTTAGCATTATGTAGTGCCGTTTTATTCCATTCAACGTCGTTTAACATAGATTGAAACGTCGTTTAAGCATCGTTTAGCACCGTGTAGTGCCGTCTTATGCCATGCAACGTAATTGAACATAGATTGAAACGTCGTTTAAGCATCGTTTAGCGTCGCTAAGGTCAACATGGATCTCCCGTCAACATACCAGCCGACCTGGAGCATCCCCCAGGCAACCTGGAGCACCCTCCAGCCGACCTGGTGCCATGAAGGGGCTCCAGCCGACCTGGAGCATCCTCCAGCCGACCTGGAGCATCCTCCAGGCGACCTGGAGCATCCTCCAAGCGACCTGGAGCATCCTCCAGGCCACCTGGAGCATCCTCCAGCCGACCTGGAGCATCCTCCAGCCGACTAGCTGCAACTGTCCCGGATCTCCTTCTACTAGCATAGATTAGTGCCGATTAGCACCGATTAGTGTCGTTTAAAGCACATATTAGTGTCGATTAGCACCGATTAGTGTCGTTTAAAGCACAGATTAGTGCCGATTAGCACCGATTAGTGTCGTTTAAAGCACAGATTAGTGCCGATTAGCAACGATTAGTGTCGTTTAAAGCACAGATTAGTGCCGATTAACATCGATTAGTGTCGTTTAAGCACCGTTTAGTGCTGATTAGTGCCGTTAGTGCCGTTTATGCCATTTAGCATCATTTAACACTGTTTAAACGTTGTCTAAGGCTGCTTAGCACTGTATAGTGCCGTCTAGCACCGATTAGTGTCGCCCAACATTGTCGTAAACGCGTCGGTCGCTCCACGCTTTACGTTAAAACGATATTGTTGAAATACTCGCGTACGAGCAATGAACCCTGACCCGAGTCTCGAGTAAGGCCGTTATAACTTCAAGGAAAACCTGATCAGTTTTCCTAGAATTTGGGGGGCAAATGATATGGGCTAAAAGTAATCCCTAAAGACATATTTAATGTGGCATTAATTAGACCTAGAATGGTCCAAACGTGGGGCCCACCAAATAGGCCCAAACCCTATTTATAATATTAATTTCGTAATTAATATTAGGGGTAATAAACAGCTCAGCAAATAAGAGTCAAACAAGGATATAACTCTTGCCTGACTTAGCCTCCAAGGCACATACTTCAACATGGAAACTGATTCATACATGGAAGGAGACTAGAACCTTCTTCTAGTCAGTGACTTGCCCACCAAGTCACCTAACCCTACTACGATTTTAGGGCTTCTCAACCTATATAAAGGGTCTGACCCCTCATTCTCAGAACTACGTCTTGGCTTGATTCTCAATAACGAGATACGTAGGCACTCTGTGAAGACCGATTAGTCTCGAACACGGAAACATCCATTAAAGCACGAAGCTCTATAACCCTAGCATTAAATACAGATTCGTAACCTAGTTTTTATTCCACAACATCAGCAACTAATGATTCGGGTTTTTTTTTAATTTTAGATTTGTAAATAATAAATTATATATATTTTATATGATAAAATTTTAATTATATATATAATATTGTATTAGCGGTTCGGTTTTTCGGTTTGGTTATAAGGATGAAACCGTAACCGTTACCAAACCGTTCTGTCGGTTCGGTTTGGTTACGGTTTTTTTCGGTTTTTATCGATTTCGGTTTTTTCGATTTGGTTTTTCGGTTCAGTTTCGGTTTTTCGGTTTTTTTGCTCACCCCTATTTGATATATTGTATATTTTTTTATTAAAATAAAATTTTAATTTCATAAGTCTCATGTATGTAAATATTATTATAATTATTTATTTTGAATTGTTACTTTAAAATACATATATATATATATATTACATGAAAATTGTTTTTTCAACTTTTATTTAATAAAAAAGTGTAATTTATCTAATCATGTAGGCCTTTTTTCGATTTTTATACAAAATTTTCAATATTGTAAGTGTTTTCCAGATTTTGTGTAATTTTTTAATATATAGTTTATTACTCATGTGATGCACAGATGTTTTTTCTTAATATTTTTTGTTTTATTATCCATAATTTCATAATTATATTTTAATTAGTAGAAAAATAAATTGTTGAAGATAATAAAATATTATAATACATTATGTTTTAATTAATAATATGTTGTTGACGGGAATTGAATCTTAGACTCGTGGCACTAGTTTATAAAATAATACATATATTTAAAAGAGATATGTTGTTGGTGGGATTCGAACTTGAAACCTATAAGAGCATTTTAAATATTAGAAAAATAATATTTTTTATCATTAGATCCAACTGTTCTCATTTATTTATCTTAAAATCTAACAATTGTTATTGGGTGTACCAAATCCACAACCAAATATATCTTAGTTTGCTTATAATATAATACTAGCTTATAGCCCGTACAAAACTCGGGTTACTTTTAATTTTCTAAATTTGTTTATAGTATAGTATAATATTATAAATATTAATTTTAATATGTTACCGAAAAAATTCGAATTTGTATATAATTTTTAGTATTATATATAAATTAGGAATAAAACCTTATATCATTATATATAACAACTTTTAGTATTGTTATATCTAACGGTCATGATTTATTTGAGTTGAAGATATAACGGTTGTGAATGAGGAGATAACCAAAAATGAGGGGATAACGAAACTACAAATGTTAACTCGAATAACTTGTAGAAGGGGGGGGGGGGGTTGAATACAAGTTATATAATCGTGTCTGATTTTTGCTTGGTTAGATGAACAAGAATAAACGAATGAATCACACTCTGTTTGTATTAATAAGATCAAATACAAACTCTACCAAAGGTGTACAAATACCTTTAGCAGCTGCTGACAAAATAAACTTCTCTCTCTCTGTTTGTTTCGAACTCTCGAATACAAACCTTATACAGAGCTACGCACACAAACTCACGTATCACACGAACACTCTTTACAATGATATAGAGAGAGTATTTATAATTATACCTATCAACTAATAACAGAAAGATATAATCTATACATGACAATGTTCTACCTTTAAGTTGATAGTTTCCATCAATAGAAAATTCTTTCCTTCACGAAATCTTCTTGCTTGTTCTCCAAACAAAGATCCTGTTTTATAGCTGTTATGCCCAGATCTGGCATAATAGTTATCATGATTTGATTGGCTAAATTAAAGGTCCATAATCTATGATGGGCCTAGAAGATGGGAATTGGGTCATCAGAGCCCATTATTGGAATCAGCCCAACATGCCTAAATGTCACCTCGCGAGAGGCCGCCTCGCTACATGAGCATCTCACTAGTGGTTCTCATCAAGGGATCGCTTCACTTCTATTATCATACCTACATTGGGATCGCTATTTCACTTACTGCTGGAAGACTTATGGCCAGATCTAGGGTCGCATGAGTAGCTAGATACATGGGGTCGCTTCGCATGGCCAGATCCCTCGAGGTCGTATGCAAGGTTGTTCTCTACTGGTCAATTCTATCCATTCGAGACTATGGGCTTCCACATCTGGGCCATAGATCATGGATAGGGTTGATGATTTATTGCCACGTCAGCCCTAAACGAGTGGGCTTGGACTTTGGTTTATCTCCTAAAACCCTAGCCCGCCTAGGTATCTTGTTCTCCAAGAACTACGTCAGGCTTGATCCCTATATATAGGGTACGTAGGCATCTTGATACGGTATAAAAAACAGTTTACCTGAAATCACCTATCAATCTTAGCCACATTCATACACACAAACCCTAATCACTCTTCTTCTTATAGCAAAATATCCGTATTTTGCTCCAACAACCCAGCAAACCTCCGCAAACATTGTTATACCAATTTCTCCCTATAACATTTGGCATTAGAAGGAGGGGTAGTCATTGATTGGGAGAACGATGACTAAATCTCACAAGAAGAAGAACGGAGATTGGGAGACCCCGGGGTCGCATAAGAAGGACATAAACGACCCTCGGAGGAATAATATACCGGAGAGCGAGGCGCGTATAGATGGGATCGAGGACGAATCTGAGAAGGAGCAAACCCCCCCTGTTGTCCAACAGACAGCCTTGCCTGGCGAAGTCATGTCGTTCTTGAAAGGCCTTGGTGATCAAATGATCGAGGTAAGGGCCTCGGTGGCCAAGATGGAGAAGCGACATAATTCTAGAGGCTTCAAGAGGAATACAAGGACAGGGGATCGAACTCACCAAGCAGAAAGTAGCAAGGGTCCCACCAAAAAGCTAATTGAGGACTTTGATGATGTGGTGACGGATCGGACGAACCCTGATTGGGAGGAGGAAGTAGCTACGATTGATAAAGAGGGATCGAAAGCGAAGCCCGCCTCGTCAGAAGGACGGTCCGTTAGTGTCTTTGACCAAGTTGGAAAGAAACTCAGCGAGCACGATCTTCGTCTCAAGTTGGTAAAGCTCAAATCTGACAAAGATTGAGGACCCAAAGATAAGAGTAAGGGCTCTCATCAACCCGTATCTCCTCGAAAAAATCGTGAGCGGTCGTATCGTCGCAATGACAGACCCCCCTCTCCTCGCAGAGAGCGTGAGCGGTCCCATCATCGCGAGGACAGACCCCCTTTCAATCGAGAGCGTGAGCGATCCCAGCATCGCGATGAAGACCCTAAAAACAAGGATCACAGGAATGATCAGGAAGAGTCTAGTGCCCCAAAAAAGACTCAATCTCATCATGCAAGCACAGGAGGAAAAAAGGATGGTGACAAAGAGGCGAGAATTGGGGATTACAAGTTAGAAGATTTAAAAAAGGCACTGGATGCGATGAATAATGAGAAGGGGATTTTCAGCAATATGGGTTCCTCCTCGCCCTTTACTCATGAAATTCGCACAGCTCCACTGCCCGTAGTGTTCCGTGGTCATCACTCTGACATGACCTATAATGGGGAGACTGATCCAGCTGAGTTTGTCATTCGATTCAACAACGAGATGGATGTATATCAGGTCTCACTGCTCGCGAGATGTAGGTTGTTTGCGGCTTCGCTAAGAGGGAGCGCACAGCAGTGGTTCTCGAAGCTAGGAACCCTGATTGTCATTGATTCATGGGAGCAGGTCGTGGACATATTCATTAAACAGTTTCAATCCTCAATGCTCTATGCACCTCCTGTGGCCACATTGGCAAACATAAAGTAGAGGGAAGGAGAAACTCTCCATGATTACTTCAAAAGGTTCAATGCAGAGGTACCTCGCGTGCGAGGTGCAAATGACGAGGCTGTGAAGAATTTCCTCATCGCTAGGGTAAGAGAAGGAACTGACTTTTGGAAGAAATTACAAGAGCAAACCCCCAGCACACTTTCAGAGTTACATAAGGTCGCTGAGCCCTTTAAGCGTGTTGAAAAGTCGCTTGCAGATCTTAGGAAGAATGGTGAAAGAGGTAATTGGAATAAAAACAGGGGAACAAAGAGGAAGGACTCCAGAAGTCCTAAACGAAGGCGGGATCGAAGTAGAAGCCCCAGCCCAAAAAGAAGAGAGCGCGATCCGCTTAGGCGATCCCCGCCTCGAGCTCGCCCTGCTAGGAGCGAAGACAAATTCATCCCTCTGGTGGCCCCGATTGATCATATCTATGCAGTCAATGCAAACAAGGGGATATTCAGGAGACCTGCACAGATGGGTCCAAAGGGGACTGCAAACACTAGCAGGTATTATGCCTTTCATGAACAAACAGGGCATGATACAACGACTTGCAGGGAACTCAAGCAACAGGTGCATCAATTAATTCGAGATGGGAAGTTAACTGAGTGGGCTGTTCGCGAGGTAAAGAAACACAATCCCAAGTCTGGCCTCGGTTACAATCAAGCCCCACCACCCGAACAGAATCCAATCATCAATGAAAGAGAAACGCGAGGAGGAAGTATTCATGTGATAATTGGAGGACCCCACATCGGGGGAGACAACAATAAGGCCATAGAGAGGTACGCTCGCGAAGCTAAGGAGCGACCCCTCACCAATGTCCACCACCTGCAGGAACGACCCCCAAAGCTTTTTAAGGGGGAAGACACAAATATCATGTTTACTGAAGAGGATGCGAAGTGGGTTCACCACCCCCATTCAGATGCCCTCGTTGTCCGAATTTGTATTGGGTCACAGAATGTTTACAGAGTCCTTGTGGACAATGGGAGCGCAGTGAATGTCCTGACCTACGAGGTCTATCAGAAAATGGGGTATGTGGACAAAGACCTTATCCCAACAGTGGGGCATCTTTATGGTTTTACTGGAGCTTCAGTTAATGTCAAGGGCCTCATAAGGCTCCCCGTTACTTTAGGGGACGAGCCCTGTATCACCACCCAGCTCGCAGACTTTATGGTGGTTTATCAACCTTCAGCCTATAATGCTATTGTGGGGAGGCCAATTCTAAAGGAAATGAGGGTGGTCACTTCTATTTACCACCTCTCTATGAAATTTCCCACCCCGCATGGGGTTGGATGTGTCAAAGGATTGCAACATGAATCTCGTGAATGCTATAACAAGGCCCTCAAGTCAGCAGAAAGAGGAAGTAATTCTATGACCGATAAAATGGAATGCGAAGAGGAAAACAGATCTCGCAAGACAACCTTTGTACCTCCAACAGATTGTAACATGATCTCAATTGAAGAACTCCCAGCTGATTATTTTAACGATATGGGAATTCAAGTAGAACCAGTACCAGATGTTTTGATGATGGGGACCTCGCAGCCAGTGATGGTTCTCCAAGAAGGGATCGTTGAAGAAGCCACCGATAGTGACAGCGAGGAGAGCCCAGAGCAGGTCGCTGTGCGAGCCCGAAAGGGAAAGTGGGTTCACAAGGAAACATCTACCTTGTCAGAACTGCCAAATGGAATTACACAAACAACAACTGTTGTTACGGAGTATGGGCATGCGAATACCAATTCTTGCGAGGCGGAATCAAGTCAGGTTCGTGAATATGATCTAGACCTTGATCCTCGCATCCCAGAACATGTGGAGCGAGCCGGGGCAGCTGAAGATACAATTCCTATCCTTGTTGATGTACAAGACCCCTCTAAGGTGTTAAAGATAGGGTCACAACTCAGTCCTGATTTGAGAAAGAGGCTTGTCGCATTTTTGAAGGCCAACCTTGATGTGTTCGCTTGGTCTCATGAAGATATGGTTGGGATCGATCCCAATGTAATGTGCCACAAATTAAATTTGGATCCAAACAAGAAGGGAGTCAGACAGAAACGACGACCTATAAGTGGAGAGCGAGCTCAGGCTCTCAAAGATGAGGTGGACAGGCTTCTCAAAGTCGGGCTCGTTAGGGAATCATTTTACCCTGATTGGCTCGCGACCTCGTGAAAAAGCCAAATGGAAAGTGGAGGACTTGTGTGGACTTTACTGATCTCAACAAACATTGTCCCAAGGATAGCTTCCCACTACCAAGGATCGACCAGTTGGTGGATGCAACAGCTGGGCACGCACTCCTTTCCTTTATGGATGCTTATTCTGGGTACAATCAAATACCCATGTATGGTCCCGATCAAGAACACACCTCGTTCATCACAGATAGAGGGCTCTATTGCTACATAGGGATGCCCTTCGGCCTCCTCAACGCTGGAGCCACCTACCAGAGGCTCGTTAACATGATGTTTGAAAAGCAAATTGGAAAGACAATGGAGGTTTATGTAGATGACATGTTGGTCAAGTCTAAGGAAGCTGGGGATCACATCTCTCACCTCGCAGAGATGTTTGATATACTGAGGAAATACAGGATGAAATTAAACCCCCAAAAGTGTGTCTTTGGGGTCGAATCCGGAAAGTTTTTGGGGTTCATTGTCAACCATAGGGGAATCGAAGCGAACCCTGCAAAAATAAAGGCTTTGATGGATATGCGATCCCCAAGAAGTGTGAAAGAAGTTCAGAGTTTGACAGGGAGGATCGCAGCCCTAAATCGGTTCGTTTTTAAATCATCAGATAAGTGCCATGAGTTTTTCAAGGCGATTAAAAGAATTGGAAAAAACTTCGAATGGACCCCTCAATGCGAGGAAGCCTTTCAGAATATCAAGGAACAGTTGGGCTCGCCACCTGTGCTCTCTAAGCCTAAGGATGGAGAAACACTCATTCTCTACCTCGCTGTGTCAGAGCATGCGGTCAGTGCAGTATTGGTTCGCGAGGAGGAAAAGGCCCAATATCCTGTATACTATGTCAGTAGAAGAATGTTAGATGCTGAGACTCGTTACACAAACATGGAAAAGCTAGCTTATGCCCTGATTTTGGCCTCGCGAAAGTTACGACCCTACTTTCAGGCTCATAGCATTGAGGTTCGCACAGCCTATCCATTGAGACAAGTAATGCACAAACCAGAGTCTTCAGGAAGACTGTTAAAATGGACAGTGGAGCTCAGCCAATTTGATATTGAGTTTAGACCTCGCGGTCCTATAAAGGGGCAGGCACTTGCGGACTTCATTTTGGAATTTCCTCCCCAATCTGAGGGAGATAACTTGGCTATTGTGGTGACTCCTGTGGACACATCTAGCGAGGCCAAAAAGGAAAATTCCGCCTCGTGGTGAGAATTGTATGTGGATGGGGCATCTAACAAAGGAGGATCTGGGGCTGGGATCGAGTTGGTAACTCCAGAAGGCCGCAGGATAAAGAGTGCAGTACATTTTGCCTTTGAAGCTTCTAATAATGCAGCAGAATACGAGGCCCTCATCATTCGTCTCAAACTTGCATTGGAGATGAAGGTTGAAAACCTCACCGCCTATAGCGATTCTATGCTGGTAACATATCAACTTTGGTGTGGATGACAGGCTAGGGGTGAGCAGATTGAGCTGTATCTGCGATGTGCACAAAGGTTGGTTAAAAGGTTCAATAATATCAGGGTGGTTCACATTAGAAGAGAAAAGAATCAAGGGGCAGATGCACTGGCAAAACTGGGGTCGCGCCGCGAGGCCACCTTACTTGGAATTATACCGCTGGAGATTCAAACAAAGCCTAGTGTGCCAGAAGAATTTGTCATGGAAGTAGCAACCCTAGGGTCAACTTGGATGACTCCAATATGGGAATATGTGAAAAGTGGAATTTTGCCTCAAGATAAAAAAGAAGCGAGGAGGGTCAAGTATCAGGCTGCTCGCTATATTATTTATGATGAGGTTCTGTATCGAAGAGGGTTCAATACCCCGTTGCTGCGATGCGTAGATGGTGAAGAATGCACCTATATTCTGAGAGAGGTGCATGAAGGAATATGTGGCAATCACTCGGGGGGTAGTTCGTTGGCACAAAAGATCCTTCGTCAAGGGTATTACTGGCCTACATTGAAAAGAGATGCATTTGAATTCTCGAAAAGATGCGATGCCTGTCAGAGGATCGCAAATTTCAGCAACGCCCCTGCCTCTCAGCTCACCTCGCTAACGAGCCCATGGCCCTTCGCCATGTGGGGCATTGATCTAATTGGAGAACTCCCAAAAGGTAAAGGAGGACTTAAATATGCAGTTGTGGTTGTTGATTATTTCACCAAGTGGGCCGAGGCCGAGCCACTTGCAACCATTACTGCGAAAAAACTCAAGGACTTCGTGTATAGAGCTATTGTGTGTCGTTATGGGATCCCTTATCAGCTCATTTCAGATAATGGAAAACAATTTGATAGTAAGGAGATGAAAGAATTTTGTGAGAATCTGGGGATAAAAAAGAGTTTCTCAGCTGTAAGTCATCCCCAAACAAATGGACAAACTGAGGCCATCAACAAAATCATCAAGCACACTCTAAAGGCTAAGTTAGAGGAAAGCAAGGGCAACTGGCCTGAGGAGTTACCAAGGGCCTTGTGGTCGTACAACACGACCCCAAGGACCACTACTGGGGAAACCCCATTTTCTTTGACTTATGGTTGCGAGGCCATGATCCCAGTGGAAGTAGGCTCGGGGTCGTTTAGAAGGGAGCACTACAATCCCGATGCGAACGAAGTGAATCATAGACTTTATCTGGACATGATAGAAGAAACTAGAAGCGAGGCCCAACTACGCCTCGCAGCTTATCAACAGAGAACAGCAAGGTACTACAATGGGAAAGTACGAGCACGACCCCTACAGACAGGTGACCTAGTGCTCAGAAGGGTCATGCCTAACACTAAGGTCCCGGGTCACGGAGTTTTTGGTGCTAACTGGGAAGGTCCTTACAAAATCTATGCTACTATGGCAGAAGGAACCTATTATCTCAAGGATATGAAGAACAAGAAAATTCCGCGAGCTTGGAATGCGGAACACCTGCGCAAATACTATCAGTGAAGGCCTCGCCCCTGGCAGTTTCTATCTATAACTATTTACCATGAATAAATTCATACAAAATACTGGGGGGTAGGGATCATATAGACACCTCCCCTTTATGATATGATGATCTTTGGGCCTCGCCCCACTCTTCATTTTACGGGCCTCGCCCCGCTTGTTAAAAAGAATTTGGCCTCGCCCCTATCAATAAAACTGGGCCTCGCCCCATTTACCTACATATGAGTTCGCTTACTTTACGAAGTTGGTTCTTATTTTGCGTATAAAATAGACTTGCTTGCTTGTTAGCATTTACATTTTAAAATCCAAGCCATCTCAACGATGCAGGGATCATATTTTATGACAAAGTAATCTTTGGGCCTTGCCCCTATTATAGGGCCTTGCCCCTACTTTATCAATTGCAGGACCATACCCCTACCCTAAGAAAAAGGAATGCACAGACTAGCAATTGCGAAACTAAAGCAACAATAATTCATAGTACAAGGGTCGCCATGCGATCCCAAAGAAGTTCAAGAGTTAATGGACAAAACAATATTACATCTTGCGAGGTATTCAAAGGGTACCCGCATCCCTGGTTCAAGAATTCGAAATCATTTAACATATAGAAGATTCAAGCAGTCTTGTCTTGATGAGTTTTGGCCGCCTCCTCTGCGATCCGCGCCTCCTCAGCGACCCTGGATTCTTCTTCGAGCCTGGCCTCCTCAGCATCTTCTTCAGCTATTTGCTTCTTGAGGGTCTCAGCAAAATCAGCATTTCCAGGCCCAAGCAGATCCCAATCAAAATCAGGGATCATTCTGATGAACCCCTTCATGAAAGAGACCTGGCCTTTAATCAAGAAAGCATCCTCAGCAGTTGACAGAGTAGCTTTGGCAGCATTCAGGTCGTTCGTCAGCTTCGAGATCTCCTCATCCTTCTTCCGGATGGCCTCTTCACTGGACTTCTGCAGCTCCTGAAGGGATTTTTCGAAGTCATTCCTTTCTCTGCGAGCCGCTTTCAGATCGGTGCGGACCTGCGCAATCTCATAAGATAGCTGCTTTTTGTACTCAACTTCAAGGGATCGCTTGTCTTCAATTTTTTGGAATTCCAGGATCTTGTTCTTTTTATCAAGTTGGGCAAAGTGCTTGGTGTGAGCAGCCTGACGGATGAAGGCCTCGGCTAAACATCTGGTTAGAGCTGTAGCATTGTCCTCCGTGTTAGGTCGAATACACAATAAGCAATCAAATACTGTATGAGTAACTTAACAAGAACACACTGTTTAACAATTAAAAACTGTTTGGAATTAACAATTCCTCTCTCAGTGATGTAAATATCACAGAGAGCTGCTTAGGTTACAATCAATGAATTTCTCAATGTTCGATACCCTTCTAAGGTTAACCTAACTGTATTTATAGAACATACAGCTTCATACAATCAGTAACTGATACTCCTAAAATCAAGCTATACAATTGATATCAATCACGATTGCTTCAGTCTTCCAAGTCAACTCAATCTCTTTGACAGCTTTCCAATCTTCAAAGATATTGCTTCCATATTTATCAATCTTCAAACACTGTTGACTCTTCAGACAATACCGCTACAGAGTTTAACAAACTCTGTTTGCGCTTCCAGTCAGTGTTTAACTAAACTCTGACTGCTTCCAGCTAAACTCTGTTTTGTCACTATAGCTTCCAAACACTGTTCTCATCAATCATTTCTAACAATCTCCCCCAACTTGTCCATTAACAAAAATGTACAAGTTTACAGTAAATGATGATGTCAAAACAAATACAAAGTTTACAGTGTTTAATTATACAAACAGAGTTTAAGCTATTACTTAACAAACTTACAACTTTTGTCTACCTAACTTCTTCAAGATCTGGAGCTGTTCTGAGATAATCAATCAACAACCTTCTCTCAGCATGTTCAAGTTCAATCTCCATAGCTTCCTTGATCTCTTTCAAATCTGGATCATTCTCATCAGTTTGAAAAATAGCAGCTCTGAGATCATAAATCTTGTTTCTTCTCATCTCATTTCCCAACCTGATGTACTTCAATTCTTCAGATTTTACATTGAAATCCAGAACAGTAATTCCAAGATCTGTTTTCAGCTTTGTAGTCCCTTTCTTCATTTCTATCAGATTGCCATTCCAATCTCTGTACTTAGGAACATACTTTTCAGCAGATTTTGATCCTGTAACAACTTTAGCTTTCTGCATATACCCCCTTATAGAATTAGCAATAAGCTGAGTTTGACGATTTCTGACTCTGAAGATATGCAAGACATACTGAAGTTCCTCAAATAATTTTAGCTTGATTGCTTCTTCATTCACTCTGTACACTGACCCATCTGCCATAAAGTACAACAGAAAGTGAATGTCTAAGCTCCTTTGACGAACTAGCTGAACTGACTCCAACCTGTCTAGATTTTCTTGAGTAATACCAGAACTAAGAGATACAAGTGCAGAGGGATCTCTTGGACTGTTACTAAATCTCAAATCTCTTGTTGAACCTAATCCAGAAGTATTTCTGCCTGGTGGCTTTCCTGAGCATGCAACATTATGTTGATATCCACTAGTCACTCCTGCTTCTTCTTGCACTGGAATCTTTGGCCTTGAAAAACCAGGTAAGGGTTTACTTTGTGTTTGTACAACTTGTGTGGCAACAGAGGTTGTAACAATCGTTTTGCCTTTGTTCTCCTCATTCATTACCCCTTTTAACTTCAATTTAGCATCAAGAGAAGACTTTCTGATTAACTTTTCTTTATCCTCTTCTTCTTTTTCAATGCTAGTTAACTTCTCTTTGATTTCAATGCCTTTAAGAACAGGCTTTGCAGTTTTAACCACTTTCTCTCTCTTCTTCAACTTAACAGACTTTAAAGCCTTCAAATGCTTTTCTTGTAGACTTTTCTCTTCAGCTTTAGCATCATCTAAAGTAACTCCTTCTACATTCTCTTCCATAAAAAGCTTAACAACTAACTCCTCATCAGTCTTTGGATTTGATATTAATTCCAAACTCTTGGTTTTTGAAGTACCTTGAGTTTCAGTATTTATTCCAACAGACTGTGACTTGAGAGATTTGCCAGATCTCAGAGTTTGCCTTTCAGAGTTTAACACATTACTCTTGTCACTTGCCCCTCCATCTCCAGCATCATCCTTTTTAGACAGAGTTTGAGAAACTTTGCATTTAGCCTTAGCAACTCTCTCCCCCTTTTTGACATCATCAGGAATAAGGATTGATGTAATGAGCTCCAAAGAGTTAGCAATGGAATCCACCTTAGCAAATAAAGCAGTCTGATTTTCTTCAACATTTCCTAGCCTAGCAAAGAGAGTGTCTTGAACTTTAGATAGCTGTGCAGCTTTTATTTTGGACTCTCTTTCCATCTTCAATTCTTTTGACTGAATCTCAGTCTTCAAAGAAGCAATTTCTTGTTTTGTTTCAGCAAAATTCCCATCCAGAGTTTTGACTTGAACCACAGTTGCCTTTAAACAGGATAAAATCTCTGGATTTGAAATTTGCTTTGCAGTCTGCTTAACAAACTCAGCTGCTCTCCCTTTTGGAAAAATACAGTCTTGTTTATACCAATTTTTAGCAGATTTAGCAAGATGCTCTACTTCAATGGCATGAGATGGACAAGGCTGATCAAAAGGTGTATGTTTATTATCTGTCTGTGTTGGTGCACTCACAAAAGAATCAGAGTTTGCACTACTGTCAGATTCATCTTCATCACTTGCATCTTTAGCTTGACCATCTTTTAAAGAACCACTGTGCTGAGCAGTGTCAGCCACAGTTTCTTCAACAACTTCTGCAACCTTTTCAATAGTCACCTCATGTTGCACAGGCTCTGCAACAGAGTTTGCCTTTGTAGCTTCAACAGGCATAGATTCAGAATTGTCCTTAGTTGCCTTATCAACTTCATCACCTTTGTCAGCTACACCAGGAGCTTCAACATGATCAACAGGTGAGACAGGATCAAGAATTGAATCAAGAACATCATGCACTGGTGAAAAATCACCTCTGTGATCCTCTTCTACAGGCATGTTATCCTCTGTAGGTATTTCAGCATTAACAGTATCCTCTGCAGGCATTTTAACCTCTGCAGGTATTTGAACTTTGTCAGCCATAATATCCTCTGCAGGCATTTCAACCTCTGCAGGTATTTCAACATTCACTGTAACCTCAACAGTAGGTGTTTGCTGTGAAACCACCTTTGGAGCTTCAACAACATTCTCTGCATCTGAATCAGAAAGAACTAATCTCCTCTTCTTGATTGGAGGCACTACAATTTCCTCTTCATCTTCACTTGAGCTTTCTTTTGGTGGTGAAAATGAAGGTCTGTTTGCATGTTGCTTCATTCTTCTAGTATAAACAGCTCCAGGTAATGTCTGTTTAGCCTTTGAGTGTTTAGTGTTTTGGGCAGTGTGTTTCTTTCTTTTTGGCTTGGTTATGGGTTGTTCAGTAGGTGCTGGCTCAGAGTTTAAGGTTCCAGTGTTTGAGGGTTCAGTGTTTAATGGTGGAGAGTTTATTGTTGGAGAGTTTAAGGTTTCTGGTTGTGGTTGATGAGATGTAGTAGGTACAGTGGTTGTGGGTGTTGTAGGTGTTGGTTCAGAGTTTATGGTGTCTAATGGTTCAGGCATTTGTTGTGGTGATTGAGGTTGGTTTATATAGTTCTGTAAGGCTAAGGGCATAAACATATCAGGTATGTGCTGTTTAGTGACATCTTTGTTTGTCAGATCAGAAAACATTCTTTTTGCAACTTGAAAAGGCTGAATCACATCAGCTTCATCAATTGGAATGTTAGGCACACAGGCAGTAAATAGCAGTTGACAAAAACGAGCAAAATAAACAGAAGTAGGCTCAGACAAACGCTCTCCCAAGTTCATTAATACTAGCCTACCAAAATCAAAGTTACCTCCATATAGTAGAGCATGACCAATTTGGAGAGTATCGAGAGGAAGTGCATCCCAGTTTGTTGTCTTCTTTCCAAACGCTCTTATAATGCAATCGAAAAAGAAACTCCATTCCTTTCTCAAACTTGGCCGTCTCAAAGACCCTATCTTATTCAAGTTTCCTGCACATCCAATTTGTTCCAACATTGTCCTCAAGCGATCATGACCAACAACACTGTAAGAAGTGTGTGTCTCAAAATCCAGAGCATCCCTAACAGTAGTTGGAGTAATGATATACTCTGACTCATCATGAGTGAAAATGATTGTTGGAGTGCCAGACTCTCCTCCATCATCATATTCAGAGTTTGTCCAGAAAGTAGCAATTTGTGAAGCAGATAGTGTTGGTGGTGCAGTTAGAGCCTTCCCTATTTCAGAGTCTTTCAAGAAATTTTGGAACACATGAAACGCCTCTGGAGCATTTTCAGTCTCCAGTGGTGCTGCATAGTTGCTAGGAAGAAAAACTAACCCAGCTGCATCAAACGCTTTAGTTGCCATTAGTAAAAAGTGATACGAAGTTATTCAGAGAAAAAATGTGTTTGCACTGTAAGTGTTTATCAAAATGTGAAGGAGAGTATATGTGAATTGTGAAAGTGAATGAATATGCAAATAACTGTGAGTGGGTGAATATGAATAGATGTGAGGTGAGAGAATAAAAACGATTAGAGTAAAACTAAAACTCAATCGTTTATTCAGTAAAAGCGCGAGTAATGTGTGAGTGGGACACTATCATGGGACACGTGTCAAACAACCAATGGATCACTTAATAATTACCGCTGTCATTCCTTTAATCACGACACATTTACACTAATTAACAGTTGTCAACTACCCCAATTACTCCAAAATAGTCAAATCATCTCAATGAGACTTTACCTCAGAGTACTTAACACAACTCAACAGTGTTTATCAATTTTCCAACTTTATCACTAAAATCCTTTAAAAAATTGCACAGTTGTGAATATGAGTGTGTGTGAAGCAGAGTTTACTGAAATCAATTTTTAGAGCATCTAATATTTCATAAAATCCATAACAAAAATCAATAAACACTGAATGCACAAACTCTCATATTAAACACTGATTGTTTGATGAATGCTAAACTCTGTAGTTACTGTAATACAGAAATCTGAAAACTTCCATTTCCTTTGATGTCCATGATTATCCAAGTAAGCACACAGTCTTTGAAGACAAAAAGATCAAGAGATAGAAATCAGAGCATCATTCAGTGAATAACAGTCATGAATTTGATAATCTCACAAACTCTCAAAGCACACAAGTGTTTAGGTGAAGTGTTTACACTCACATTCAATCAGAAATAGCAGAGTCTACCATATGCTTGAATGTCCACCAATTCTACACTACTTTGAGTACATGTATCCACAAATCAAAAGGACTTTATTCAGGGTTTAAATGAGGTAATATCAAACAGATGAAAAAGATGTTTTATTCATGAGTGAATCCAGCTGAACATTTTAATAGACCAAAATGTTCAGTTACAGTGTTAGTACATATTTGTACAAGATTAGTATATATGCCTTTTTTTTCTTTTTTTTTTCTTTTTTTTTTCATATTTAGCATATATACTGAGTAAATTTTTCTTTTCTTGAGAACACTCATCTGCTTGATTTTTCAAAAGAATATAACTGCTCTTAATACTTCAGAGTATAAGAAAAATGAGCAGTTAATTTAGGCTCAAAGGGGTTTACTAAGGGTGGAATTTGAGAACAGTGTTTATACAGTGTTTGTACAATGTTCAAAAGAATTTTGAACAGTGTTTGAAAGAATGGTAAATCCTATTGCCTTTATCATTTTCATGCACACACATATCATGTAGTCTCAAAATGGTTTAATACAAGTTCTAGAGAAACATACTTCCTGATGAATAGCACACAACAATAAATACTGATTGATGGACAATGTATCAATCACTGATTTGGCTCAAACTCTCACAGGGTGTAAACATGAGTCTGAACTCACCAAACTAATCAATGACACATCTCAAGTTTTATGGTTTTCACAAGTACAAACAAGGAATCATCAGGAACCATACCTTTGGAAACAGAATGTCACTTATCAGAGTTTAGAGTTCATCAATAACCAAAATTATTTATGAGAGGCAATGCACACAATATTCATAGACTCAGAGTTTAGGACTGAATAAACTAAGAGATGCTATAAATATGAAACAGTATCATGCTGTGTTGATTTACTGCACAAAGTCTGATTAGATTACAGTGACTCAGAAAGAATCATGATTTAATTACTGTGAATCATGCTCCATACATTTTTCTTCATTGGTGTTTTCATTCAGACAATAATCAATTCTGAATTCACTGAGTGTATCTAACATGTTAACAGTGTTTAACAGACAGACATGCTGACAGAGTTTAAAAATATTTAAACATTAGCATGCAGAACAGAGTTTAATACTAAGGTTCACATAGCACTTAACAATTTGTATAACATGAGCAATAAGTTTTTGAGTCTAACCAACATCTCTAGTCAAAACTAGAGACCATTCCTAGTTCATTGACCAGTCTTGTAAATGTATCCTCACTCAATGGCTTGGTGAAGATATCTGCAAGTTGTTGTTCTGTAGACACAAAGTGAAGCTCAATGTTGCCTTCCTCTACATGCTCTCTGATAAAGTGATACCTTATGCTGATGTGCTTTGTCATTGAATGTTGTACTCGATTACCTGTCATTGCAATAGCACTTTGATTATCACAGTAAATAGGTATCTTGGAATACCTTAATCCATAATCCAGCAGTTGATTCTTCATCCATAAAATATGTGCACAACAGCTACCAGCAGCAATATACTCTGCTTCAGCTGTAGATGTAGATATTGACTTCTGTTTCTTGCTGTACCAGGAAACAAGTCTGTCACCCAGAAATTGACAACTACCACTAGTGCTTTTTCTGTCTATCTTACAACCTGCAAAGTCTGCATCTGAATAGCCAAGAAGTTTAAACTCTGATTCTCTTGGATACCACAGCCCCAAAGTTATAGTGCCCTTGAGGTACTTAAATATCCTCTTTACTGCTGTTAAATGTGGTTCTCTTGGATCTGCCTGGAACCTTGCACACAAACAAGTTGCATACATGATATCAGGTCTGCTAGCTGTCAAATAGAGCAAAGAACCAATCATTCCTCTGTAACTTGTCATATCTACTGATGACCCTGCATCTTTGTCCAATTTTGTTGCAGTTGCCATGGGAGTTGTTGCAGATGAACAGTCAAGCATACCAAATTTCTTGAGAAGGTTTCTGGTATATTTTGCTTGATTTATAAAAATTCCATCATCTGTTTGCTTCACCTGTAGGCCTAGAAAATAACTAAGCTCTCCCATCATACTCATTTGATATCTTGACTGCATGAGTTTGGCAAACTTCTTACAGAGTTTATCATTAGTAGACCAAAAAATGATGTCATCCACATATATCTGAACTAAAAGCAAGTCACTACCATTTTGGAAGTAAAACAGAGTTTTGTCAATAGTACCTCTGTGAAATCCACTTTCTAGTAGAAATTTGGCAAGGGTTTCATACCATGCCCTTGGTGCCTGCTTAAGTCCATAGAGTGCCTTGTCTAGCCTGTAGACATGGTTTGGATATTTTGGATCTATAAAACCTGGTGGTTGTTCCACAAACACTTCTTCTTCAAGTTTTCCATTCAAAAATGCACTTTTCACATCCATCTGAAACACTTTGAATTTCTTATGAGAGGCATATGCTAGGAAAATTCTGATTGCCTCCAATCTAGCCACTGGAGCAAATGTTTCATCATAGTCTATTCCTTCCTGTTGTGAATAGCCTTTTACAACCAGTCTTCCCTTGTTCCTTGTGATTACACCCTCACTGTCAGTTTTATTCCTGAAAACCCATTTAGTACCAACAATGGATCTGTTCTTGGGCCTTGGTACAAGTGTCCACACTTCATTCCTTTCAAATTCATTTAGCTCTTCTTGCATTGCTGTTATCCAGTCAGCATCTTTAAGAGCTTCTTCCACTTTCTTTGGCTCAGATTGTGACAAGAATGCATGAAACAGACATTCATTTGTTGTTGCACTTCTTGTCCTTACTTTTACATCTGGATCACCAATAATCAAATCAGGTGTGTGAGATTTAGTCCATTTTCTTGCAGAAGGCAGATTGCTTCTGTCATCATGTGATCCTCCCCCTTGATCCATGCTCTCCTGATTTTCTTGGTGTCTTTCTTCATTTTCTGATGCTCCCCCTGAATGTGACTTCTCAGAATTATCAACAGAGTTTGAATCAACATAGTTTGATTCAGAATCATCAACTGAGTCACTTTCAGTGTTTGAATTATCACTTTGATGTGATTCTTCATGCTCCCCCTCAACTGGTTCGTCCCTTGTTTCTGATTGAAGAGTTTCTTCAGTATTTACCAGTAGAGGTGCAGAGTTTAGATCAACAGAGTTTGTCAAATCAGTCTGATCAGAGTTTACTTTTTCAGAGAGTAAATCTTCATTTTCAAAGTGCAGTTGATCATGTTCATTTACATCTTCAAGTCCAGTTATTTTCTTGTCATCAAATGACACATGAATTGATTCCATGATCACTCTGGTTCTCAGATTATAGACTCTGAATGCCTTAGTTGACAGTGGATAGCCAACAAAAATTCCTTCATCTGCCTTTAGGTCAAACTTGGTCAACTGTTCAGGATGAGTCTTCAACACAAAGCATTTGCATCCAAAAATATGAAAATATTTTAGATTTGGCTTCTTTTTCTTCACCATTTCATATGGTGTTTTACCATGCTTGTTGATCAGTGTTGCATTTTGAGTAAAACAAGCAGTTTGAACTGCTTCTGCCCAGAAATATGTTGGCAACTTTGCTTCATCTAGCATGGTTTTGGCAGCTTCTATCAAGGTTCTGTTTTTCCTCTCCACTACACCATTTTGTTGTGGAGTGCCAGGTGCAGAAAACTCTTGTTTTATCCCTTTACTCTTGCAAAATTCTTCCATTGATGAATTCCTGAACTCAGTTCCATTGTCACTTCTGATTATCTTCACTTGATTCTCTGACCCTTTTTCCAGTTGTAATATATGTTCTGTCAGTGTTAATGCAGTTTCATCCTTCTTTGCAAGAAAATATACCCATGTGTACCTGGTATATTCATCAACAATGACTAGAGCATATTTCTTCTTTCCAAGAGACATCACATTCACTGGACCAAAAAGATCAACATGTAGTAGATGATAAGGATCAACAATTGAAGACTCAGTTTTGCTTTTGAAGGAGGCTTTTCTCTGTTTAGCCTTTTGACAAGAATCACACAGTTCTTCTACATTCAACAAGGACTTTGGTAGACCTCTTACAAGATCATTCTTGATTAGCTCATTGATGTTGTTAAGGTTCAAATGAGAGAGTTTCTTGTGCCATTTCCAACTCTCTTCACTGGACATTCTTGTAGACAGACACACTGCTTTGCCATCAGTGTTTGTTGACAATTTAATTTCATAGATGTTATTGTGTCTGTTTCCAACTAGAGCAACTTTCCCTGTAGATTTACTGATCATTTGACAATATTCAGGCTGAAAATCTACATGATATCCTCTGTCACAGATTTGACTCACAGATAGCAGATCATGCTTGAGTCCTGGAACCAGAGCTACATTTGTGATGATGACATTTCCAAGATTAATATTGCCATATCCCAGTGTATGTCCTATGTTGCCATCTCCATAGGAAACTTCTGGGCCAACCTTCTCCTCAAACTCTGATAGCAGGGCTTTATTTCCTGTCATGTGTCCTGAACATCCACTGTCCACGACTAGGGTACTTACCCTGTTGCCCTGCAATTACAAACAATCACTGATTATTAGTTTTAAGGATCCAGACTTGCTTGGATCCTTTGGCTTTCTTAATTCTGTTAGCTTTTGCAGTGGAATTCACATTATCAGAGTTTAAGCTAACTTTTTCAGAGTTTACATTTGCAGAGTTTACTTTAACCCATTTCAAATTTGGCTTGGGTTCATAGTAATTATAGTAAATAGCATGATAATCTCTGCAAGTGTAAATAGAATGCCATGTACTTCCACAGTGTTTGCATAAAGTCTGTGGTCTAGTTCTCACATAATCACTCTTTACTGCAGTTTTAGAGGGCAAAGAATTAATGTTCTTATTCTTACTGCAGAAACTAGCAAGATGATTAGTGCTACCACAATTAAAGCATGTTTTTCTAGGAGCTAATGAAGCAAGCATTGGCTTAATTCCTGATGTTATGCCTACCTTTCCATTTTTGTTTTTCTTAGGCAATCTCTGTTTGTTGACAGATTTTATCTCCTTAAGCTTATGCTTGAGTTGTTTATCTGTCATTAAACCAATGTTAGCCTCTTTCACAAAAGTTTTAGCATATGACTCTTTAACAGCCTTTTTCTGTGCTTCAGTCTTAGGTCCACCTGTTCCCATGACATTACCTTCAGATGAACGATGTGGTCTAACTTTTACCTGATTTTCAAATCTAAGTTCATCTCCCTCAGAGTAACCTAGACCTACTGTATCTGACTGAAACACTTCTTGAGTATCTTTACCAGAGTGTGTCCAAGTTTTAATGATGTGTTTAGTATCCTCCAATTCTGATTCTAGTTGCTTATACTTACCTAGCAACTCCTGTTCAATAAACACTGCATCATCTCTTTCTTTCTGAATTTTATTCATGTTCTCTAGCTGTTCCTCAACAAGTTTATTTCTTTCTTTGAGTTGAGAGCACTCAGTCTTTATCCTCTCATTTTCTAAAGTCTGATCCCTATAACTGATATGCAATGCTTTAAGATAAATTCTCAATTCAGTTATATTATCAGTATTATAAGCATAGGTAGTTGGGGGTACCTTGAGATCATCATTTTCAGTCTGAGTAGTAGCCATGAGAGCATAGTTGACTTCTGATAAGTGGAGTTTATATCCACTTGGAGCATTCTAAATTGGCTTAAATTGATTGTCTTGGACTCAAGTTTCTGGTAGTTTTGATGTGTTTTGCTTAGTTGTGCAGATTTACGAGAATGTTGACTAAGGTGGATGCTTCTATAATTTTTTGGGAATTAATTGATTAAAATTCGGATTTTCTGGGAAGGCTGCGCAGCTTACACTGTTTTGGCCATATCTGGAGTTCCGTAAGTCCGTTTTCAGCGATCTTACTGCCCACGCGAAGCCTGGGAGATTTTCTACAACTTAGGATAGGATTCCCAAGAGCAAATTGCGCCAGGTAGGAGCAATCTGCGCGAAGAACAGACTGCTGGGCGCAAGTTGCCTTGCAAGTTGCCCCTGAAAAATACAGTTTTTACTATTTTGGCCATATCTTGAGTTCTACAACTCCGTTTGGGGCCCGTAAGCAGTCCACGCGAAGATAACGAGATTCTCTATCATTCTAAGGTGGTCCAGAAGCCCAATTACGTCTGGAACGGCTCTGGAAAACAGAAGAAAAGTCAGCTACGAATTTCCCTTAAAAAACAGAATCAGTTTAGGACACGTATCTTGCAGAAATTCTATTATAATTCTGTTTTGGTATTTTCTTGCTGGGCAAGATGTCTAGAGCCTATATAAACACATCCAACCCTTGTAAATTAGATAATTAAGATTATCATCATTAGGAGTAGAACTATTACATATCAATTACTTAGATTTATTTGTATATTTTCATACTTTGTTTTTATCATGGTTTCATTAGATCCCATGATGACGAGAGGTTCAATTATGAACTAATCGTTGTCATGGGATTCTAACGGATTTATTTATGGAGCTTTAGTATCTTGATGCTTTAAAGATCTGTGTGTGGTGTATATCTGATATCCTCGTATGGTTGTGCTTTATGAATTTAGATGCGTAGCTAACATCTAATTTGTTAATCTCTTGTGAAGCGAGAGTGGATCTTGAGATTTAGAACTTGCCATGCTAGCATAGGATAGGTTGATGTTTTAACATCATGATTTGTGGCATGATTAGAGATAATATGCTACCCTATGTGATCTAAGTGGATAACTTGTGCTTCAACCTTTATGTTTTCAAATTCTATAGAGATATAGGGTCTAAGCATAATTGGTGTCTATTCATCTTCTATCTCTTTTGTGGATGTATGTTTAGTTTGGTATACGTATACTGAGAAGTAGCGTGTACTTGTTTCGTGTTGTCTGATCAGATATCATAACCGTTGCATATAGTGATTAAAGGCGTCAGATCTAAGTGAAGTATTTAATGAAGTTAGGATTCCATGTTTTCTCTTGCAGAAGTAATTTGATTTCAATTCTTGTTAGTTAGTTAATTCTTAGTTTGTTAATTTACTTCTTAGTTAATTTAGTTTATTAAACCCAAAATTGTTATTTGTCTTAGGAGTGAATAATAATCATACATTGTTGCATAGGTACAAAACTAAATTAAAACCATAACCAGATCTCTGTGGGAACGAACTTGACTTCTATCTGTATTACTTGTGACCACGTACGCTTGCGTGATTTAGTGCAAACAAGTTTTTGGCGCCGCTGTCGGGGATCATTGGTGTTTTATTTTTGGTTTATGTGCTTGTCAATAGTGGTCGTTAGAGTTCACTGACTCAGATTGTTTTTTTCTCATCTATTCTTGTAGTTCGTTGGTGTTTCAGGTACTTGTCAGAGAAAGATGGATTTTTACTATGGAGTTCAGCAGGTGGCTAGTGTTTGCGAGCTATGTGCGGGCGCACATGAGACGTATCAGTGCTGGAGCAACCAAGGTGGTATTCAACAGCCTCAGCCATGTGAGCAGTATTTGGGCGTTCATGATCCATCGCAATATTGTTACTACGGAGGAGTTGATCCATATGTCAGTTATGAGGAACAACCATATTCTCAATACTATCCTCAACAGTACCATCAAGATGTTCCAGATATGTCATATGTCTTTGGTAGTGAAGAGTTTCAACATCAGCAACCTACTCCTACTTTTCAGTCAGATGATGATTT
This sequence comes from Kitagawia praeruptora, assembly GCA_037693485.1. NCBI lineage: Eukaryota > Viridiplantae > Streptophyta > Magnoliopsida > Apiales > Apiaceae > Kitagawia > Kitagawia praeruptora. Next base: position 85,113,756 of record CM075347.1, on the reverse strand, counting down.
GAAGGAGATTAGGAAGGAGATTAGGATGCTTGCAGAGAATAATGAGAAGCTTATCAAATCTATGGGGACATTAGCTGCTCAAGTTTTGAGAGTCTTGGAACAAGAGAATCAGCAATTCATACCAGAAGCAATTCCAGAAAATACCGATGACTTGGAGCAAGGTACTGCATGCTTAATTGAAGAAGACAAATTCCAAGAGGAGGAGAGTGTTCATAAGCCATGTGAGGAATTTGATCAAGCTAGTGAGGTGGATGATTTGGAAAGGGCACTATTTGAGACAGACACTGATGAGCTACGCAAATTTCAAGAATTGTTTTGTGCGAACCTAGAAGACACTGTTGGGCTACAGAAATTTCAAGAATTGGTATGTGCGAACCAAGAGGTTGATGATCATGAGAAAGATGCAGGTCTTCTACTTGTCTCAGAATTTAAAGATGGAGGTAGCGCATTAGAGCCAATGGAGGAAGTTCTCGTTGAGGAACCAAAGGTTTCAGCAATTTACATTTACCCTCCTCCATTATATTCAAGTGAAGCCCGCGAAGGTGTGTTGTTCTACAAATTGTCAGATTTTGGGTCAACAGATGAAGGCATTGGAAGAGGACATGGTTGTTACCTGAATAGGTCAAGCGAGGAGAAGGAGCAGAAAGTGTGCCGCCGAGATGATGATGAAGTATTGCGAAGAGAGGACCAGGCGAACTATTATCATCCTTAATGGAAACTTGGAAGTAACGTCAAGCTATTGACGTTAAAGAAGCGCTTCGTGGGAGGCAACCCATGCCATTAGTGTAGGAAGAAAAAAAATTGAGTGTTGTATGATAAAAAAAAAAAAGAATGAGTGTAGTGAAAAAAAAAAAAAAATCTGTGCAAAAAAAAAAAATAAAAAAAAATAAAAAATCGTGAACAGTGAAATTTCGCGCAGTTTGCGCCCTTGTAACGCAACCTGCGCCAGCGTTACTGCAATTCGCGCAAATTGCGCCTGGGTAACGCAGGTTGCCCCTGCGTTATAGCCCATTTAAAACCCCTGTAACGCATTTCTGTCATGCGTTACTACATTTTCCGCGCCCAACCACCCTGAAACGCAGCCTTCTGCTGCGTTACACCCCGTTTCTGCCCAGATTTTTTCCGAATTTCAGTGTTTTAACCTACAATTTTTCCCCAAATTCAATCCTAAATCAAATTTCTTCAATTCTAAATTCCTATATCTATCCCACATCAAATCCTAACCTCTCCAAATCTCTCCTACACTCTAAATTTTTAAATCTCATCTATCCATCATCTTATATATATATACACACCTAGCCATACAAATCCAATTCCTCTTCTATTTATTTAAATCTCTAAAAATTCAATTCTAAAGAGGAATTAATTGCAAGTTCACCTCTCCAATTCGTAGTGGGTTTATTTCTTCTCTCAAATTTTATTTTGATTACGAATTTGTGTTCTTGAAAATTGGGATTTGTATTATTCTTGATATTTTGGGGTATTTTTGGTGTGTTATTGCTTGGTAATTTTTGGTGGAGCTTCTTGTGAGTTGGGTATTGATTCTTTTGGCTTGTAAGCATGGGAGAGATAGTGCTAATGTTGGGAAATTTTCGTTTTCGACGGTGGAGGTTAAATTTAATTGGTTGTTTGAGGCCAATTGCTAAGGAAAGAGGATTTTTGCGAGAAAAAAAATTGTTGGGTATGCTTCGGCGTTCAGGTATGTTTTCTACTATCCCTTGTATTTACTTCCATTCAATGCGGACATTGAATATTTTAAGTTTGGGGGTGGTTTGAGGGATTAGTAGTTGTATATATTGTTGTATTTTGTGTTCATATAGGATATCATGTTTGCATAGTAGTGATAGTTCATGCATGATTGTTATGTTCGTATTATCTACGTGTGTTCATATATGACATTTTGTTTTATTTTCGTATACCATGTGAGTTTTCATGTTAGTTGCATTTTCATGGCATGCATATTTCATGATCCCTTAGGACGAGCTGATTCTGATTGATAGGTGGATGTTGATTTGGGTGTGATGATGATGAGTAGAGGGCTGATTTATAGTTTCTATGAAATTGACTTGCATGTTACGGGAACAAAATTTATTACACAGTCTCATTTGGGTGCTTTTGGGCTAGGTTAGAGTCATGCCTGTGGGATGTTTTGAGATTTAATCACTTGTTTATATTTAGAATTTTCGTTATTCCCTTTATAGCGTAGGAACATTAAAGTCTAAGTTTGGGGGAAACCAGGAATTTTCATGCTAGTTGTTCATAATTGTTAATAATGGCTAGGCGTCAAATGGCTAGTAGCCGGCTCATATTTATATGAGTAGTCTAGGGTTGGAAATGAGAAAGGCTCATTCCAGATTGCAGAAAAAAAAAGAAAAAAAAAAGAGAAAAAAAAAAGAAAAAAAAAGAGTCAATAAGTGATTTGTTCATATGCAAAATTAACCAGAGTGAGCTCTTTAATACTCGAGTAATTAAGTCTGAGGGGACTTAGTCCTAGTAACCTAAAGCCCTTGTGGTTTGGGATTGCTGACCTAACACTCGCTACATGGGTATTATTGTATAAGCCTTTTGGGGTCTCATTCATTGCACGGTTAAATAAGCATGCGTATTGTATATTCTATTATGTGTCATAGTAATAAAACATGAGTTTCTGTCTACCTTGGATAAGGGTGGAGGTGTTCCTAGGTTATGGAGTGTCTACAGTCTATTCTGATTATAAACCTGTGATTGTCTTGACGGAAAGCATGTATGATTTTTGACCTAGTTTTGGGAGTATTTCTGATGAGCATCGCACACACGCACGTTTCTGTTCATGTATTTGTTAGTATACGGGGATTTAGTCGAGCTCTGCTTGGATTTGTTACATTCATTGAGATATTTGCTTGTTAGTTGGTTTTGGTGAGTTTGAAGGGGATCTTGCATTTTCATAGTAGTTGCATTCATGCATTGCATTGCATTAGGTTAAATGGATTTTGTGGGTACATTCGCTATAGGCCCTCACGAGACCTTACTCGTCCACTAGGGCTGCCTAGGGGTTTAAAGGGCTTGTTGCATATGCCAAATGCAACCGTGATCACCTACGGAAGTGGTACTAATTAGTTAGTTAGTTGTAATTGTTTATGCTTGAGGACAAGCATCGGTTTAAGTTTGGGGGTGTGATAAGTGGAGTTTATATCCACTTGGAGCATTCTAAATTGGCTTAAATTGATTGTCTTGGACTCAAGTTTCTGGTAGTTTTGATGTGTTTTGCTTAGTTGTGCAGATTTACGAGAATGTTGACTAAGGTGGATGCTTCTATATTTTTTTGGGAATTAATTGATTAAAATTCGGATTTTCTGGGAAGGCTGCGCAGCTTACACTGTTTTGGCCATATCTGGAGTTCCGTAAGTCCGTTTTCAGCGATCTTACTGCCCACGCGAAGCCTGGGAGATTTTCTAAAACTTAGGATAGGATTCCCAAGAGCAAATTGCGCCAGGTAGGAGCAATCTGCGCGAAGAACAGACTGCTGGGCGCAAGTTTGCGCCCTGAAAAATACAGTTTTTAATATTTTGGCCATATCTTGAGTTCTACAATTCCGTTTGGGGCCCGTAAGCAGTCCACGCGAAGATAACGAGATTCTCTATCATTATAAGGTGGTCCAGAAGCCCAATTACGTCTGGAACGGCTCTGGAAAACAGAAGAAAAGTCAGCTACGAATTTCCCTTAAAAAACAGAATCAGTTTAGGACACGTATCTTGCAGAAATTCTATTATAATTCTGTTTTGGTATTTTCTTGCTGGGCAAGATGTCTAGAGCCTATATAAACACATCCAACCCTTGTAAATTAGATAATTAAGATTATCATCATTAGGAGTAGAACTATTACATATCAATTACTTAGATTTATTTGTATATTTTCATACTTTGTTTTTATCATGGTTTCATTAGATCCCATGATGACGAGAGGTTCAATTATGAACTAATCGTTGTCATGGGATTCTAACGGATTTATTTATGGAGCTTTAGTATCTTGATGCTTTAAAGATCTGTGTGTGGTGTATATCTGATATCCTCGTATGGTTGTGCTTTATGAATTTAGATGCGTAGCTAACATCTAATTTGTTAATCTCTTGTGAAGCGAGAGTGGATCTTGAGATTTAGAACTTACCATGCTAGCATAGGATAGGTTGATGTTTTAACATCATGATTTGTGGCATGATTAGAGATAATATGCTACCCTATGTGATCTAAGTGGATAACTTGTGCTTCAACCTTTATGTTTTCAAATTCTATAGAGATATAGGGTCTAAGCATAATTGGTGTCTATTCATCTTCTATCTCTTTTGTGGATGTATGTTTAGTTTGGTATACGTATACTGAGAAGTAGCGTGTACTTGTTTCGTGTTGTCTGATCAGATATCATAACCATTGCATATAGTGATTAAAGGCGTCAGATCTAAGTGAAGTATTTAATGAAGTTAGGATTCCATGTTTTCTCTTGCAGAAGTAATTTGATTTCAATTCTTGTTAGTAGTTAATTCTTAGTTTGTTAATTTACTTCTTAGTTAATTTAGTTTATTAAACCCAAAATTGTTATTTGTCTTAGCAGTGAATAATAATCATACATTGTTGCATAGGTACAAAACTGAATTAAAACCATAACCAGATCTCTGTGGGAACGAACTTGACTTCTATCTGTATTACTTGTGACCACGTACGCTTGCGTGATTTAGTGCAAACAACTTCATCATCTGAATCTGAAGTGTCTGCCCAATCTCTGCCTTTGGTGTAGAGTGCCTTTTCAGTTTTACCCTTCTTGCACTCAGGAGCATAGTGTCCCATCTCCTTACACTTGTAGCATTGAATTTCAGACTTATCTTTCTTTCCAGATTTGAAGTCATTTCCCTCAGATTTCTTGAAATTCTTCTTGTCAAACTTTGAGTAGTCCTTGGAGAATCTCTTTCCCTTCTTGAAGTTCTTGTATCCCATCTTCTTGAAGGTTTTTACCATCAATGCAGCCATTTGCATCATCTCTTCATCATCTTCAGAATCAGATGATCCATCTGTGTTTGAGTCAACATCAGTGTTTGATGACTCACTTTCTGAGTGTATGATTAAGGCTTTTCCTTTTGCCTTTCTCCTTGATGCCTCCTTTTTTGATGGTTTCTCCTCAACCTTAAGAGCAACAGACTTTGACTTTCTACTAGATCTTTTGTTTCTCTGCTCCAATTCCAATTCATGGGTTTTGAGCAGCCCATAAATTTCATCAATCTCTGTTTCACCAAGTTCATAATTATCTCTAATAGTGGTTGTTTTCACATCCCACTTTTCAGGTAGAGAAAGAAGAAACTTGAGATTTGAGTCTTCTAAGTCATACTCTTTGTTAACCAATGACAAATCATTAAGCAGTTTACAGAATCTGTCAAATGTTTCTGTCATGGTTTCTTCAGACTTTGCCTCAAAGTGCTCATACTCCTAAGTGAGTATGTTTCTTCTGTTCTTCTTGATTGCAGGAGTTCCTTGACACCTAACCTCAAGTGCATCCCATATTTCCTTTGCAATTGTGCAGTTAATCACTTTATTAGACATGACATTGTCTAATGCACTGTGAAGTAAATGTCTTACTTTTGCATCCTTTGCAATAGATGAAAGATCCTCAGCAGTTAGATCTTTCTTTTCTTTTGGAATGACCTTTGATTCCTCACCAGCAGCAGCAGCAGATAACTTTGTAGGTTTGTGAGGACCTTCATAAATTCTATCAAGGTATTCTGGATCTGTAGCCTCCAGAAACATGGTCATTTTCACCTTCCAAATTGCATACTCTGATGGCCTAAGTATAGGAACCCTTATTGTTTCATACCTACTAACAGTAGTAGGGGCTTTCTCAGATGGTGGAGGTATCTCTGCCATTGATTACTCTTGTGTTTGGATCTTTAACTGTAATAAAGTAACAGATTAGGCTCTGATACCACTTGTTAGGTCGAATACACAATAAGCAATCAAATACTGTATGAGTAACTTAACAAGAACACACTGTTTAACAATTAAAAACTGTTTGGAATTAACAATTCCTCTCTCAGTGATGTAAATATCACAGAGAGCTGCTTAGGTTACAATCAATGAATTTCTCAATGTTCGATACCCTTCTAGGGTTAACCTAACTGTATTTATAGAACATACAGCTTCATACAATCAGTAACTGATACTCCTAAAATCAAGCTATACAATTGATATCAATCACGATTGCTTCAGTCTTCCAAGTCAACTCAATCTCTTTGACAGCTTTCCAATCTTCAAAGATATTGCTTCCATATTTATCAATCTTCAAACACTGTTGACTCTTCAGATAATACCGCTACAGAGTTTAACAAACTCTGTTTGCGCTTCCAGTCAGTGTTTAACTGAACTCTGACTGCTTCCAGCTAAACTCTGTTTTGTCACCATAGCTTCCAAACACTGTTCTCATCAATCATTTCTAACACTCCGGGGTCACCTTCCACCATCCCGAGGTCTCAGCCTCGTCAGAGTACTGTGTCCCAAGTGCAGCAAAGAGTTGCTGAGAAGCCGTAGCAGTGACGACCCCAGGAGGTGGTCGGGTGGAGCCTTCTTTGAACCCATCGGTTCGAGGTCGCTTGAATGGAGTTTGTTCAGAAGAATTCAGAGGTTGTTGCGAGGCCATGTTGGATTGGGCAGGGGGATCGTTACCAACCTTCGTTGGAGGAGCTGTTGGCTTAGGAGGAGTCTTTGTGGGAGGTTGAGTTTTGGCAGCGGAGCTCTTCTTGCCTTTCTTGGCACTAAGAAACGGAGGAGCGCTTTGGTCCGACATGCCTGTACAAAAGAAAAGGAATTAGAAACACAATTTAATAAGGCACGAAGGCAAGTAGCAGTTATGCACATATGCAAAATTACAATACAATATGCGAGGATGAACAACAACTAAGCATGAAGATAAATTAAGGAAAGCGCAAGTGTCATAGGACGGATCGCTATTACTAAGTACCCTCATCGATTATTTTAATGTGAGAAGACGAAGCTTCCTTGCGTAATTTCCTTTTTCGCGAGGCTAGCTTCGCAGTTGAAGGCCCCGCTTTAGGAGAAGCACCTACTCCTTCTTTGAGAAATTTACACTCTATCAGATTCTCTAAGGATAGCAGGGTTCTAATGTTTCTCTCTTCCTTGGTGGATTTAGTTAACACCTCGTCGGATCGTTTTTTCTCTTCACCTTTGAGGGTAGTGTGAACCGGACAGACTGCGATGCCAAAAGAGTTGTCAGTTTTAAACTTTTACGAAGAAAAAATATTACAACCTGGAAGGATAGCTCACCAGGGAGGTAGTTGAAGCTTGTCTTAACTCGGGGGACCTCGTGTATGTACAAGAAAGGTTCCTTCCATGAGCCAGCGTTGCTAATTCCTCCAGGCAAGAGATTCTTTTTGTTAAAATCAGGCCATACGGAGAAATAGACGTAGCCAAAATCCTTTTCTCCGCATCGCTTGAGTTGGAGAAAGTAACCCATAGTCTTCGCATCCATGGGTGGGTATCCCAGTTTGTGATAGAGGATGTAGAGGGCAATCATGGACCTGTACCCATTAGTGCTGATTTGGATGGGTGCGAGGTAGTATGACTCGCAGACATCTCGAATAAAAGGATGAAGGGGCGAGGAGACACCAATCTTCATCAAGGGCACCGTTAAAACCATCCTCGGTACCCTGCCACCATTCTCTTCATGGTTGAAGCGGTAACATCGCATTTTCTTCTTGGGTAAAATGATTTTACCCTCAGGGCGGAACTTCTCAACCCCTTCTCTGATGGTCTTCTCAGTGAGGGTAGAAGACATGTCACGACACGCGAGGATGCGAGGCTTGCCTGGTTTAATTTTCGAGCCAGGCTCGATATCTTCGGGGCGAGGCCCATCAACATATATAACCCCCTCTAGTTCTGGTTGAGGAGTCGGTATGTAAGGGTCAGGCGATGCCTCAGGAACATAGTCATAATCTTTGAAATTTACAACTCTGGCCACTTCGTCAAGGCCACCATCGTCAGAAGTAGGCTCTTCGTACTCAGAGTCATCAGAATTAGCTTCATTGTCAGCCCCCCCTTCGATGTCATAGTAGGCCTCGCCCAGTGAATCTATTGGAGAATCACTAATGTCAATAGGGGTCACGGTTGCGAGAAGAGGAGCTCTGTGGAGAAGATGCTCCACTGGCTTCATTATTTCCTTACTTCGCTTAAAAAGGTCCTCTATCTCTTTCTCTACTGAGGTAGGGTGTTGTGAGGAAGGTTGGTGAGTTGAAGGGGTCTCAAGGGGTTGACTTTGCGACCTTGAAGGTTGTTTAGATCGCCACGAACGTAGAGGAACCTCCCTGGTATAGTCTTCATTGGACCATAAGGGGTCGAAATATAATTTAAAGGAACTTTCACTAGTGCTCGTTGCTTTTGCAATATTAGCACCTGCCGCATCGCTAATATGTACGCGGGGAAGAGGAGAAGGTGTCCTTGAGCTGTCGTCGTTGGACATCTGAAAAGAATGTGAAGAATTAAGTGTGCCCTTATAGAAAGCAAAAAGGGGATAAAGGGAGAAAAGATTAAATAAGTAGAGGGGTTCTATGTGTTCCTAGGGATCGCATCTGGGTCTACGAAGGGAATGCTTCTACATTTCCAAGGGAAGGATCGCATTTCTATCTCAACGAGGTAGGATCGCTACTTGAAATTAACATGATTGGGTCGCGACTAAAAAGGGTTGCATCGCATACAGTCAAAGTTATCTAATCATGCCATTATGATGAAGAACATCAATTTAAATGCAAGGGAAGGATGAAGACTTACTTTTTCTTGAAGAAATTTGAAGAAATTCGGGATCGCTTGTGATAGGGTTCTGAAATTCCTTGCGTTTGATCTGGGAGCAAACTGGCAGCACTTCCACAATATGTTAATAAGATGAAAAAGGAAATGATAGTGACAGGGGTATATATAGCCCATCAGGAGAGAGAAAAAGATGGACATGTGTCAAGATCTCGGTTGTTGAATACACATCTCGAGATACGACCGTTGTCAAACCTCTTCAAATTCTTGTGGTCGCGACTACTCTAACGGTTGTATCAATATCAACGGTCGTATCAATGTCAACAGCGAGCCATGGCCTCGCATCGCAGCATCAGCAGATTTATACTTGAGTCCACATCGCATCTCTAATGGCAACATGGACTCGGGGGGTAGTTGTTATGCCCAGATCTGGCATAATAGTTATCATGATTTGATTGGCTAAATTAAAGGTCCATAATCTATGATGGGCCTAGAAGATGGGAATTGGGTCATCAGAGCCCATTATTGGAATCAACCCAACATGCCAAAATGTCACCTCGCGAGAGGCCGCCTCGCTACATGAGCATCTCACTAGTGGTTCTCATCAAGGGATCGCTTCACTTCTATTATCATACCTACATTGGGATCACTATTTCACTTACTGCTGGAAGACTTATGGCCAGATCTAGGGTCGCATAAGTAGCTGGATACATGGGGTCGCTTCGCATGGCCAGATCCCTCGAGGTCGTATGCAAGGTCGTTCTCTACTGGTCAATTCTATCCATTCGAGACTATGGGCTTCCACATCTGGGCCATAGATCATGGATAGGGTTTATGATTTATTGCCACGTCAGCCCTAAACGAGTGGGCTTGGACTTTGGTTTATCTCCTAAAACCCTAGCCCGCCTAGGTATCTTGTTCTCCAAGAACTACGTCAGGCTTGATCCCTATAAATAGGGTACGTAGGCATCTTGATACGGTATGAAAAACAGTTTACCTGAAATCACCTATCAAGCTCAGCCACATTCATACACACAAACCCTAATCACTCTTCTTCTTATAGCAAAATATCCGTATTTTGCTCCAACAACCCAGCAAACCTCCGCAAACATTGTTATACCAATTTCTCCCTATAACAATAGCACTTGCCAGTTTCTGTAGCATCCATAATGACATCATCAGTAGCATGACTGATATCAGGATCTGTACACTGCATAAGTATCTGATCATCCATCAGTATTAGACGCTCATCAGGATTTGATCTCTGGTCCTGACATGTAGTCTCTGATACACTGTTCACTCCTGACTAAATTCTACAGATAACTGTCTTACAAATATATCTTACATACAGTGTTAAATCCTTTATAAGATCAGGATGTACAAGAAGTATAAATAAAATTCTATTCTCAACATCACAACTCATGAATTATTCCTAACAACAAATTATACCCCCTTTCGCTTATTATATTATAGAAATATAGATTTTTATATAAACATTATTTTCAAAAAAAAATTTATTTTAATTTGATACAATTTGATATATTCATGTTTAAGAATTATACTTATGTTTTCTTATTATAAACAATGTATACTGATTTTTAATATATTTTATTAATAATTGAAAGATATGGTATGATATTTTTGGATATATATTAATGGTTGCAAGATTAATTTTAAATTAAAAGGTAACGTGTTTTAATTAAAAAATATTAATGATTAAAAGATATGTATAATTCATGTTTTTAGGTGTTTATTATTGGTTGAAAGATATGGTGCAAAATTTTTGGTTATATATATTAATGATTGTAAAAAGGTAATGTGTTTTAATTAGATAGAAATATTAATTATTAAAAGATATAGTATGATTTATGTATTTAGTTGTACAGTAAAACCTCTATAAATTAATAATGTTGGGACCGGGAAATTTTATTAATTTAGCGAGATATTATTATATCGATAAATTAATAATTTATTAATTTAAAGAGGTTTTACGTATGATCTTTAAATTTTCAAGTGTCCAATGTACTATTTAAAATGTATATTAGTTAGAAATGAAAAATAAATTACAAAAACAAGTTCCAAGCCACATTCTATTAATGTATATTCACAAATTAATTGAATTTAAGGATGATTCACTAGCTTGGAACCGGTCACTCGGAAAAAAGCATTGCAAGCGGAAACAACTCTTCACAACTTTTTGTTGAAATATGAGAAGACAATGCCCCAACTCTTCAGTGCAATGAGAAGATTTAAAGATGAACTCAATATAGATTTGAAGTTCAACAAAAAATAAGTGACAACAGATTCATTTTTTTACTAGACAATCCTAGAATTTGGAATCTTTTAGTAATTATTAATTTATAGTTTCGTTGGGACCAATATATATACACTAGGATTTCAAAAAAGTTATTATCTTATTATTTTATCGATTAGGGTCCCATTTTGTACTGGTCCCAAGTTGGGACTGAACAAATTATTAATTTTATCGAGATTATTAATTTATCGAGTATTAATTTATAGAGGTTTTACTGTATATATTAATGATTGCAAAATTTGTTTTAAAGTAAAAGGTAATGTGTTTTAATTAGATATAAGGTAACATGTTTTAATTAGATAAAAATATTAATGATTAAAAGATGTGGTATGATTTATGTTTTTAATTGTTTATAAAGGATAAAATTTTAAACTAAAAGTTAACGTGAAAAAAGCAATCATCTTATTGCCATTAATTATATTATGTTATTATTTATTTTAATAAATAGGATAACCAAACCGAAAACCAAACTTTGAAAACTTTCAATGTTTCGGCCCTAATATAATAGTATAGACTAGCTTATAACCCGTGCGATGCACGGGTTTCTTTTTATATGTTATAAATTTTATTTTATTCTATAATTATGTTTTTATATCATTATTAATTTTAAAAATTATTTTAATATTAATATAATAGAATTTGAAGTAAATTTAATAAATGATTTGCATGATTTAAAATTTATAAAATAAAATTTTAAGTTAAATATGTCGTTAACAGAATTCGAACCTTGAATATTTAGTAAATTAATTTAATCATTAAATATACCTTATAATTACATCTAACGGTTTTTATTAATTACTAAAAATCTAACAGTAATATGGTGTCATATTTTTGGGTATACATTAATGATTGTAAATTTATGTTTTAAATTAAAAGGTAATGTATTTAATTAGAAAAAAAATATTATTGATTGGAAGATTATGATTGCAAAATTATGTTTTAAATTAAAAGGTAACGTGTTTTAATTAGAAAAGAAATATTAATGATTGGAAGTTGCGATATTTTAGGTACACATAATGGGTAATATGTTCAATTAAAAGTAAACAGTATTTTAAATTGATTGAAAGATAAGATATTTTAGATATTTATTAAATTTTAGTTAATAGTACAATTATGTTTTTATATAATTATCAATTTAATAATTTTTTAAATTTTAATTTAACATAATTTAACATACTCATATTTACGTATTATACTAATATTTTCTTATCAATCAATATCAATATCAATCAATATATTCTTAATGATGCTTAGTGAAGGATTTAATCAAATTACACCATTACCCTTTAAAATCAATATTTTTCAATTTTTTTACATAGACTTTTTAGTCCTTTTATTTTTAAATTACAATAATTACCCTTTAAAATCAATATTATTCAATTTTTTCACAGGTTTTTTATTCTTTTACCTTTTGATCGGGTATTACACTCGATGTTGTTATTGTCGATATGCGTAAACATAAGAAGCTTTCTATGCTAAATCAGCCGACTCTATTACTCTAATTTCCTTATATTCAACAATCATCTCATCTCTGTTACTCTAATTTCCTTTTATTACAATCAATTATACAGTCAATTTCTTCCTAATGGTTGCATATACAATCAATTATACAGTCAATTACTTCCTTATGGATGTCTGTATATATTCGATGAAACAATCTTTATCTCCTTTCACAATTCGGTTTCAGCATCTCAGGTATATTGTTGGTTGTAATAGACTGTTTTTGCAAATTAGTATGATGTTTGAGTTGAATTATTTTTGATTTAGTATTGGTTGATTGTAGAAATTAAGTTATTGATTGTGTTAGTGTTATAGAGGTCGAGTTTACTGAGAATTTTTCTGTGAATTTTCGTGATGATTTTGCTTTGATTGAGTGGTTGAATTGGTTACTAGAGTAGGGTCAGTTGGGGAGAGTTTAAAGGGAGGTCGTTTCTGTCCACAAGGGAGTACTACCAGAAAGACGGAAAAGAACTTCCTTCTACTAAAGGTATCATCCATCAATACTATCGTTGTTGTGTTGTTTGATTGCTTAGGTTATGTTCTCACCATATCTGGCCCCGCAGGGGCTGTGCAAATAAAGCATTCAAGATTTCATAGCTCTCCAAGTATAGCCTGCAGGTAAACAAATTTTAAATTCACTGCTCTCATAGTAGAGTAGATGTATCATAGATAGGAGACACTTATGTTCTCACCCTATCTGGCCCCGCAGGGGCTGTGCAAATAAAGCATTCAAGATTTTAGAGCTCTCCAACTATAGCCAGCAGGTAAACAAATTTTGAATTCACTACTCTGATAGTATAGTATAGACATATGATTGTTGATACTGTTTTAGGTTTTTTCTGTTTTTTGGTTTCTCTTATTGATCCTTTGCTTATTATGTAATTTGCATTAGTACGACCGATGATTGTGATTAATAGTGTATCTGGATTAGTAATTGTGATCTGAAACGTGTTAATATCAAATTGCATTGAAAATGCACGATTTGCCATAACTTGATTGACATTTGTTATATACCCATCTCGACATCTGTGTAAAATCAACTAATCATTAGAGATGTTTATCACTAAAATTTTGTGATCTAATTCTGTAATGTATTGCCCATGATGAATTCACTAGAATAAGGAGTGAAAATTTGAATAATGAATTGTTGCAATTCCTCTATAATTTAAATTCTAATTGAGAGGAAAGGGTTGCATAATTGAATGCACATGTACAGGTATTATGATCTCTGATCTTGGGATCCCTGATTTACACAGGTATTTTTTAATTTAGGTATTAATAAGGTTATGGTACGTGACCCTATTTGAACCTAAATTAAAACCTGTAGTTGGTCCAACATCTTTTTGCATCTTTGTTTTGTGTTTTGGTAGTTAATTGTTAATACTTGCAAATTTTTCCTTTAGTGTGATTGGACATGAGACCATTGCTATATATTGTATACTTCTGGCATTACAAGTCACATGTCGACTGACTAAGCAAATTCACTCTTGAATCGAGAAAGTGACCAGTTTGACTAGCTAAAGAACAAGCTTAACTTTTTTCTTTAGTCAGTTGTCATGCTTTGCCAATTTTTACAATTTGTTGACGTCACAGAAAATTAAAAAATACAGATACCTCTACCGATGTAACGTGCACTGTTGGTTGGCGTTTGTTGAGGCACGAAAGCAGATTCAGAATTAACTGTTTTTGATATCTGGCATGCTCATATTAGTTTGGCTTGGTGATTTTATATTTTATTTCTGTGAAGATTGAGATTTGTCATTAATCTGTGTTGATATTCCACTAAGCCAGTGCTGATAAATTAGTTAAAAATGTAAATTCTTTATATCGACGTTCAAACATATAGTAGCTTAGCTAGCAACTTTTATTAAGGTAAGGTAAACGAGTCCGCCTACAGGTTGCAAACTTTCCCCAATTTCGGACCTAACTCAAGTATGCTTGCTGCGGTTAACGAATCTCGATTCTACTGCAACTTTTGCAACTTCCTCATAGACTAAAACAATACTTTTGTTATTGTGTTATTATTTCAATAATCTGTTAAGGCCTAGCATTACAGCCCCATTCCATTGATTAGGTTTATCGCCTAAGGACTTTTCGAACACTCCAGTATGTTTATCTAAATGGTATCCATTTACTTATTGGTCTAGCTTAATAATAAGGTGACTATAAAGATCAAGTTTGATTTAAATCTAGGTTGGAGAGTAGACATCTGATTGGCAGTTAGGATTATAAGATATATAATATACATTGCGGCTCTACATTACGTTTTTTCTATTTTTAGGTTTTGTCGATTTTAATTTTTTTTAAGTGAACAGATTGTAGTGTTAGTGTAAATTTTGTATTGATTTGTTGGATGTGAATTGAGTGAGCGTGTTGTGATATTTTTTATGTTGTTTGGTTTAGGTTGTTGTGGATGTTGGTTGTGGCACAGGGATTTTGTCGATATTTTGTGCGCAAGCTGGAGCGAGGCGGGTATGATGTTTAGTATTTTGTTTTTGGTAGTGTTATTATGTTTTTTTAAGAAACATTAAGATACTTTATACTCTCTGTGGAATTTTGTAGCTCATTGTTACGTCGTATTTCATATGTATGTTGCAATATCTCTAATTTAACACACTATTGAGTCTGTCTACATTTGTATGTCTTTTCGTACATCTTGAAATTGGAGCAGCCCATAAGTACTTGGCAGGTGGCTCTAAAGGCCATATTGTCACTGTTGTTGTACTGGTTTATATGACATACAATTGGGCAATGTGTATAAGGTCCAAGAAGTGCCTATGCTGTTAATTGCATTCACCTGTTAGCAATAAAAAAAATTAAGAAAAGGAATGAACTTTTCCATGTCAATGTAGATTCTTATATCTGTGAAGTAATAAGTAACTGGTAGCATACGGCTATGTTCTGATTGGCAGTTAGCATCTGTTAGGATTATATAGTTAGCTTTTATTCAATCTAAAAATTATGATGTGGCAAACAAGGGTACAGGCCAAAAACATCGAAAAGAGTAAACCTAAACATCCCTTAAAATTTCAGGTAGTCCTAAAATTGTAAAAATTACAGTCTACAATTTATATAAGTGTTCTTACCTTTAACCCACTGTCAAGTTTCCCAGCTAGAGCTAGAAGCAAAGTGGATTTACGGGAATCAGGAGGACCCAAAAGCAATGTCATCCTGCCATAATTATAGAGATAGATAAAACTTGCTGACAACAATATTTAAAACTGTACAAAGTAAGATATTATCAAAAACTTTTGGTCGTCCGAAATAGGATTCAGAACTCTTTATCTCGATCTGTGATAAAATTGATAGTGTGGACATGCATATATGCAAGAGGCACATCATGAGAATTAAGCACCATCAGGAACATTAAATCTTAAAATTCTTTAAGCAGAAGCCTCTTTTCCTCCTATGTTTCATTACATTAGTCATCACGAGTTATGAAAATATGTTTGTGTATGTTTGTGAGTGATATTTATATTTATATTTGTTTATGTACTGCATATTTGATCTATATTTGTATTGTTAGTCTATAAAAAAATCTGAATGTAGCAGTAGTGCTTAAAATCATGGAAGATTTATTATATTTATTATTATATTTGTATTATTATATTTGTATTGTTTTATGCCGTGTACTATAATTTTTGGTATTTTTGGTATCATTTGTTTCTCTAATTTGTATCGGTGGTGAAAGTATGGAGAATGCCTTAAGAAATTTTAAAAGGGAATTAAAATCAGAAAAAATCTTATCCATGGTGCACATGCAACAATGGCAGACAGGTCAGCGATTATACATTATCTCTATTGTTTCGTTAAGAAATTTCTAATTTGTTATTTACTGCTAGCCGCCAAGTGATGCTACTTAATTCAGTTCTTGCTTCAGGTTTTTTATTTATGGACTATAATAACTCATTTCCGGCCATAGTTTCTGAACCCTTCATCGCAATAGGAAATATCTGGGAGTCATCTAGGAGTCGCTCTAATGATGTTGCTTTGGGACATGGTTTGAAAGGTGTTCGGGTGTTATAGCCCATATTATAATACCCAATTCTTTCATCACGCATACAAGGATATACATATTACAGACTGATATACAGACTTTCATATAATCTTCAATTCCACCATGATTACAATTTGAATTAGTCTCCAATCTCACAAATCATGCCATAAATTGAGTAACTTTCATGTAATTCAATACTGGATAGTAGATTCGTATCCTTTCTCTGATTTATATGAATCGAAGATATTAATCGTACAAAACAGTGTAATTTGCCAGCATTGAACATCATGTCTACTGTTTATGCGTGAAGCTACATGCCCTATAGAATGTCCACTTCATAATTTTCCATCTAATTTAGATCATATCTCCTTAATAGTCGCAACCATGTTTTTTAAAGTCGTAGACTATAAAATGCGATAGAAAAACTTTCACCTACATGGTAATTGGAGATATCTGCAGTCTTATATCAACATCAATTTTTTTTAATCAGGATTTTAACACCAGTTAATAGTTTGATACATATAGATACAAAACCTAGAAGAAAAGATGGTATGCGTAGGCGTAGAGATGAAAGTATGATGTAGTACGACATGTTGAAAACAATCAATGAATAACGTTCTTCATGAATGGAGTGCGACTTTCAGTGTTAATGTCAGCTGACTAAGGTGCACTCCAAAGAAAAGTGGATGAAGAGAGAGTTGTTCTTCTGAAATTTAATTGGTACTGAATATATATGCAATCTTATTACAAGCAAATGTTTTGATCTGCTGATGTAAATCTTATTATACAAAGGTGTGAGAATCTATTGCAAACATCAACTGTCCTACAGTCTACACTTAGTGGGATAGGTCTTTGGTATTTAACACTGTAGCAGCTGTAAAATTAATAGGATGCATGATCTTTGTATATAAACAATACTTTATTTTCTGTAGAACTGAATTAGCTAGTGAGAACTAAGAAGTACCGATATCGTCTCTCTAAAAGCAAGATTCATACTTCAAAGCTTGCTATTAAGTGCTAATGTGCTATAGGGTAGTAATCCCTCATACTTCCTCTATTTCAAATTTGAGGCCCATTGTCTACATGACACGGAAAAATAACAACCGAATTTCCAAGTGTACAAAATCACTAAAACACTATTCTCAAATTCAATAAGTTCATGCAATCAGTGATACGTCACCTTTGTTTAAATTCATTGTACTTACAGGTACCAGTTTGCTCATTTTATAAATTGTCAAGGATATCACATGCTAAATTGGCACAATCAGGCGAAGGGAATAACCAAGGTATGATTTATATAATATTAGAAAGCAAAAGAAAATCCAGGTGGTGCTCAGATTCACAATACAGTAAATCAACCTTTCAATACAATGTCTCCAGATTTTGCTCCGTAAAATATCTCAGATTATTCTTGCTTTACTGTACATTTCTCTCAAATTAAATGCAGCTTTACTGGAATACTGATACAATCGAAACATGTTGTAGAATAAAGCCACCTCTTCAACCCAAAGAAATCTGTTTCCATATGCCTCGCAAAATGTTAATTTACCAGGTTCACCTTCAGACTTCTCATTTTATACTTATACAGTATTGTGTCAGGGCTGTAATCTCTCTAAGTAAAATCATTTCCAGGTGGGTCTCAGATTCACGATTCAGTACCTCAAACATGGAATACAATGACTCCACATTTTGCATTGTCAAACTCAAATATCTCAGGTTAGTTATCTTTTATATAGCTGTAAAAATACGATGTGGCTTTACATTGTCCATAATTAGACTTAAATGCACTAATAAAGTTATCAACTTTTTATAGAGCAAATCCCCAACATGAAACACTCTCAGACCCTAACTTCTCTAATTAAATACATGTACTATTTTTTATAGCCACATAATTTCAAATCATCCTAACTATGAGCATACTAAAAAAAATTCAGGTGGATCTCAGATTCACAATTCAGTACCTTAATCACGGAATACAATGTCAACACATTTTGCAGCGTTTATATAGTGTCTATAGAAGTTGGCTCTGTTTCTTTAGTAATTTTTTATTTGTATGTTGCAGTTTGCATTGCTACGTTGAAGTGTGCCATTGGTGACCATTACAATTTTAACTTTACTTCTCTTCGTCGGCTATCCTCGAAGAATATTGTGATCCCTGTCCAGGTATTCTACTTGAGTGATTCATCATTTTCGATGACTAAAATAATGGCGTTTGCAGTTGCGGATATCTTCATAGCATCATGTACTTGGGCAGTGACACATGCTACATTGGCACGACCAGGCGAAAAACATGTCGCTTGAAGCACTGCAATTATGCCTCGGAAATTAGGGAGTTATATATCGTCATGGTACGCCTATAAGATGTCATAAAAATTTATTAAATTGTAATAATTTACCTGCAATAATTCTTTGTGCCATTTACCTGCATAATTTACGATCATAATTTGGCAAGTGTACTATCGACATACTAATAATTCCAAACCTTAACAGTTGCCATTCACATTTAATCTGAGTGTTGCTAGCTACCTGCTCAAGAATTATTGCATTAGTCTCTACTTAAGCTTAGTACATATGTGTACTTCAATATGTGAATTTAACAAACATATGTCAAGAGTTCACTTGAAAAACTATACATACCATCAGTGTATGTGCGCGCGCGTACGCGTGTGTGTCTTTTCCTAAACTAAAACGTTAGAGTTCAGATAATCATTTAACAGAACAAATTAATTGTTTAAATAACCACTTCAAGATCTTTCTACAACACTACTTCGTAATTATATGGTGAAAAATATAGGTAGTCGTTAATTGCTTTGTCTGGGTATACTAATCTTTATGCACACAAAAAACTCACATTGACACATCAATAGTAGCGTATCTACCTTTACGTTCCTTTTTGACCGGAGATCCTTGATGAACTATAGTGTCCGATATAAAATTGATGCTTATTAATACATAAAATGATTTGGAACTTATAAATTTAATAATGGTCAATGTATGATGTTAAGTTCGTTGGAGTATGATTAGTAATCTCAATAGCGCAAGTTTACATATGATGATCTACAATTATATTGTGGGTAGTATCTTACTTTTTTAAAATATTTTTCAGGGGTTAGGCCTATCATAATTGTCAATAGGCAATATTCATCTGGGCTCTAAGACCAGGTTATTGAGTTTTTGTTGATATAGCTGCAGGAAATGAATTCTTTTCATGATTTCATTGCTATAATTGCTTCATGCACCTATAGTTTTGATATTTAATGTAGCATGAAGGTATTTGGGCAGGAATATAATTGTGCAAAATCTACTTAGGAGTGAGTTTGGGACCTTGGATTTGCTATATGCTAGCACTTTTTGGTTGATAAGTAAGTTGTATTTGACACTTCTATCAATCGGTAGGAATTTTTGAACAATTGTGGTACTTTGTTGTTCCGAGGTACATTACAGCATAGTGATTTTAGTTAGAGATATTGTGTACTGTGTAAATTGCCTGGGAGGCATTCTTAAAATAACTCTCAGCAATACCTCAAACAGTGCAGTACCAAGATATGAAACTTTGCAATCTATACCAAACAATATAGTAGCATGACATGCAACATAATTTCTTATTAGTGACTATGTGTATGTGATGAACCTGTCGAGATAGATAATTTTCAAATTAAGTAATTTTGTTGTGTGGTTGCAGTCATTTAACATGTGGTGTTGATTTTATAAACGTATAGTGTTGCGGCTCTCTTTTGTCCTCATCGAATATAAAAGGTGACTTTGCCAAGCACCGGGCACTGGTGGAAAAGGAAGGATTCAAAGGTAAATTATTAATTAGTTGCTGCAATTTAAAACACACTCACACAGACAAACGTACACACTCGCATAGAAGCACTTTTATTATTGTTTCAATGTGCTGTTTAAAATTGAGTTTTATGTATTCAACCCACCATAAGTGAAATTTTTTATATGTCAATTGTACATAGATCGGGAGAAAGCAAAACACAAGCTAGATCACTAAAGTAAGACCAAAAAGTGTGATTATAAAATATATTGATCATTAGTTTCTCCATTGGTAAAGGGTCAGGATCCCTATTCATTTTATATGATGTTAAGTGCTTTAGTGTTGAAGAAATAACTTTCCTTTCTCTTTTTCTGAGTGTTATTGCGTATGAAACTTTTTGCTTTGTATTTGGTGCGAGTAAGTGCCAAATGATAAAGAAAATGAGAAATAGAATATTTCTATTTCGTGGATGTTATATATCATGTTTTTGAATTGCAGTTTTTATAATTTGAATTAGAATGTTTGTGTAGTATATAATTAGCTCATTTTGCATTAGATTTTGATACATGTCAGATAGCTATCTTGATAGGTAGTTTGTGAATGGAGGGGCAGGTGCAGGAGGTGCTCCAAGGAGATGGTGTGTTTTGATGCATGCCAAAAACTAAGATATCTGTGTCAAATGGATTGAGCTCTTTTTTTGTTGTATGATTTGTTATCTAGCATGTTAGGGAGATCTATCTTTTTCATTTATTTTTTCATCATGTTTTGCTTTTAAGTTCATGTAACCTCATCTACAAGAATGTACTTATAAATATTTTAGGCCTCAGACAACAAGCTTCTTAGTTCTATGAATATTTGATCTCTCATTTAAAAGAACTATGTTTTTATTCTTTTTTTGTTAAATTAAGCGAAGATTCTTAATAAAATAATTTACTCTTTTATATAAATTTTAGCATATTACTATTTTATTAAATACTTATATAAATGTATAGAATATTGTTTTAAGAATTCATTATTTATATAAATGCATAAAATATCTTTTTTTTTGACAACAAACAACTTCTTTCATTAATTTGATAAATCACACAAGTAAGTCTCCAACAAATGTGTAGGAGGAGACATAAATACAACAAAACAATTCAACAAACAAGGAATTTTTGCTAAGTCATGAGCCATCCCGTTTGATTGTCTTCGAACATGACGAACGCACACACCAGGCATATCTTGTAACATGAGTTTGCATTGCTCAATTACATGTCCAACCTCTAGCAGATTGGTGTGGTTTCCTACAATGGCCCGAGCAGCTACCAGAGAATCAGTTTCAATCATCACCCAAGCATCGTTACGAGCCTTCACCCACGAAAGAGCTTCTTTGATCCCTATGCATTCTGCCTCTATGACATTTCCAGGAGACTTCAGAGATATGGTTCTCCCCTCTACGATGGAGCCTACATGATCCCTAATAAGCATGCCAATGGTGATCGCCTCTGCATCCTTGTGAAAAGAAGCATCAACGTTTAATTTCAGTTGCCCTACTTCTGGTTTAGTCCAACCAGTTGTTGCCTTCTCAATGCAATTGACAACATTACCTTCAGCCTCTTTCTCTCTATGCCTGACTTTTCTCCATTGTTCAACTACACGGAAGCTGCTTTCCATTGCTATTGCTGGATTTATCACCTTGCCTTCCCAAACCCCTTTGTTCCTCCAATACCAAATACCCCATAAGATGATACAAATTTTACTCAAGTTTTCATTCGATGCTTCTGCGCATTTCTGTAAGACCCAATCTTGAGCAGAAATGTTAGTCATCATGTCAGTACCTAAGTCCATCGCTTGCCAAAGAAAACAATCAAATTTGTAAAAATTTTGCGATTGTCGTTTTAAATTAAATAAGATGCCGTGTACGAAGTACGGGCAAAATGCTAGTTATAAACAATGTACAGAGATTTTTAATATATTTTATTAATAATTGAAAATATGGTGTGATATTTTTGAGTATATATTAATGATTGTAAGATTAGTTTTAAATAAAAAATGTAACGTATTTTAATTAGAAAGGTAGTATTAATGATTTGAAAATATGGTACGATTAATGTTTTTTTAAAAGGTAATATCTTGAATTAAAAGTAAATGTGAAAATGGCAATAACTAATTACCATTAATTATATTATGTCATTATTTATTTTAATAATTAGGATAACCAAACCGACCAAACTTTCAATATTTCGGCTTTAATATATTAGTACTAGCATTTTACCCGTGCTACGCACCGAAAGAACAATTGAATTTTTTGAAATATTTACAAAAATATGTAGTGTATCAAAAAATAATTTATTTTGTTATATTTTGTTTTTGAGAGTAACGAATCCGATATGCATCTCAAGTAACTTTTCTCAAATTATGTGTGGAAAAAAAAAACTAACTTTCCTCAAATTATGTGTGATTTTATGGACACATGTTAAAAAGATTTTGAAAAATTGTGTATATAAAAAAAAGATTAATATCAAAACACATTCATTTGATATATGCTAAAATTTGCCTGAGATACATATCAATTTTTCTATTCCTTTTTGTATTTTTCCCAGGTAATTTAACGACATTTTATACTATTTTTACAGAAAATTCGGTTCAATTTAATCATGGTTTGAGGATCTAATACATATTCCCAAAAAATAGTAAAACATAATTATTAATAGAAAAATAAATCTAACACATATTCTTCATTCGGTAAATGCAAATAGAATAGTAATTCTGGAGGTCCCAAAAAAATTTCCAAAAAAAAAATCTCAAAAACCGTGTTGCCATATTTTGATTGGTTAGCGTTTTACCCGTGATACGCACCAAATGATAAAATTAATTAATTAATATAAACATATTATTTTCATCATTATTTATATAAAAAAGATAATTTCATTAAAATTTAAGCATAAAATTATCTTCAATTTATACCAATTACAGTAATATCAATATTATCAAACAATTATTAAAACATTCACATCGCCGCTCAAACATTCGAAGTCCCTCTTTATTGTTTTTTCTTAAATTTAGTTTTCATTTGATTTCTCTCATTTTTGAGAATCTTTCAATCAAGTTCATAAGTTTTTTATCCAAATTTTAAGTTTTGTTATTTTGAAAATTTGGTATATTTAAATGTGCAGTACAAATGGTTTCTATAATTTTAGTATATTAATATTCAAAATATTTGCATAGGTCGCGATCAATTTTTCGAATAGATATTAAAAATTCATAAACGCTTATTTCTAACGACCGTTATAAATCATTAGATTGTCTCTAAAAAAATTGTTGCATGTTTCAACGATATGAGAAGGATCACTACTGTGCAAGATCCATTAAACGATTTTCTTAATTTATTTTTCATTTGATTTCTCTCATTTTTTAGAATCTTTCAACCAAGTTCATAAGTTTTTTATCCATATTTTAAGTTTTGTTATTTTGAAAATTTGGTATATTTAAATGTGCAGTACAATGGATTTCTATATTTTTTATTATATTAATATTCAAAATATTTGCATGTGTCGCGATCAGTTTTCGAATAGAGATTAAAAATTCATAAAAACATTTATTTCTAACGACCGTTATAAATCATTAGATTGTCTCTAAAAAAAATGTTGCATATTTCAGCGATATGAGAAGGATCACTGCTGTGCAAGATCCATTTTAAACGATTTGAAAGGATATCTTCGATATAATATTTATTTTGGTATTTGTACGATCTAACATAAAATTTAAATACACGTAGAATCCTCTCCACTAGGTCATATATTTAATTGATTCGGTCAAAAGTCAAATGGTCAATGCTAGCAAAATTTATCATTTATCATCCCTATTTTAAATATAAGAGATATTTCGATTTGCTGAAAAATTAAAATATATTTTACGGAATATATCTCTACATCAAGCCAATAAGATCAAAGAAGAAATATCGAGGTTTGATATTTTTTAGATCTCCGTTGCGATATTAATAAGGCAACAAGCTCGAACAAAGATTATTCGAGATTTAATATTCTTTAGAGAACTCGTGATAAATTCAAAAACGATAAGTTTTATTCGAAAAATATTCTATCTTCACACTCAAAATATTTTCTCATCTTAGAAAAGACTTTTTATCCTCAAGAATATTTTCCTCTCGCTCCAGAAATATTTAAATTAATTTTTTCTCCCGGTTCGTAATTGTCTCATATTTCGGAGAAAATTATTTTAATCGCTCAAAAATATTTCCTACACTCTCAAAATATTTTATATATTAGGAAATATATTCTAAGTATTTATTTTAGTCAAAACATTGGTCAAAAGATTTATTTATTTCAAGAAAAGACCAATCGTATTTTATTTGGAACCGAAAGCTGATTTAATCATTTTAAATCCAAATAAAATACTTGCACTTGCTAGAATGACTTGAAACTTGAGATTAATCATTTAAATGCTATTTTCTATGCATGGTCAAAGTTACGTAATTTTTCGGGAATTTTGGTCCGGGCACGAAAACCGAGGTAATTAGTCAATAGTTGACCACGTTTGACCAAGTCAACCTTGACCAAAATTGACCAAACTTTCCAGAATATTATTTTATAATATTTCTAAGTGCTCCATAATTTTAGAATTATTTATTGGGTGTTTTCGTATTTAATTAACGAAACTTGGTTCGTATTTATTCGTTAATTAGAACGAGTGGAATATTATAATATAGATTCAAAGTGCTGGGATATTATTTTGTTTGCTAGCATCCACTTGCAAAGAAACACAAACCACTTTCCATGTTGGCAATCCAAGTGAAAAACAATCTCAACCACTCCCTTACATCTTAATCTCCAACATTCATTACACCCAACTCCTTCTATAAATACCCCCCTCATCCACCCTTTCCAAACACAAGCTAAGAGCCATAGAATTGCTGGGATTTTTGAAGTAGACTCTCTCTCTCTCTCTCTCTCTCTCTCTCTCTCTCAATATTCAAACACTCTTTATCTACTTCATCTCAAAAACCTTCTCTCTCTTAAATATACATACATATATACAAGGTTTTTGTTCAACAAGCTTAGTTCCACCCAACCAGGCTTTGTTCACCCAAGCTAGCTCATCTACTACCACTTTCCAGCCTCCCGAAGGGTTGCCCAAAGTTCGACCAAGTGCCAAAATCCGGCCGAACCTCCGGCGAATTTTTCCGGCGAACTTTTCCGATCGTTTTCCAAAGGTGGTAAGTTTTAGCTTCGTCTTTGTGTCTTAACCGACCATATTTATATTTGAGATTTGCTCTTAGCTTCTATACTTCATCTTAATCTCTATACTCGGATCTATAAGAATCCAAAAGTCTCTTTATTAAATGAGAAAAAAATTGTTACCGTTGTTACGAAAGTATTTATACGGATACCCTACTAGCATCTTTAGTGCTTTCCGTGGGCTATTCTTGAAAGATACTTCGTCCAACCTATACTTCTAATAAAGCACAATCATAGCCACTTGTCTTTATTACAATTACGTTTAGTGATTGTAGTGGCTCGTGCAAGAAGTAAAATAAGAGTATACTTTGACACTTGCATTTAGTCAAAGAAAGTATACATCTTAAAAGCCTTAAGCATAAAAGCTTAAAGGACTTTATATATCATCAAACTCCGAGATCTATATTTTTATTCTCATCTTTCCGGAGTATTGATATTTGACATAGGTCAAAGTTGTAACGAAAAGTATTTATACGGATACCCTACTAGCATCTTTAGTGCTCTCCGTGGGTTATTCTTGAAAGATACTTCGTACAACATAAACTTCAATTAAGCACAACCTAGCCACTTGTCTTTATCACAATTACGTTTAGTAATTGTAGTGGCACGTGCAAGAAGTTATCCGTATATCTTGACCTAGGCCACTTGTAGTTTATTGCAATTACGTTTAGTGATTGTAGTGGCTCGTGCAAGAAATTATACGTATATAGTGACAATATATTTGTCCAAGAAAGATATACATATCGAAGCCTTAAAGCACTATAGCTTTTAATAAGGTCTTCCAATATTACTCCATCCATCTTTATATTTATTTGGAGTAATTAAAAGTATACTTTGATTATAATTTAATATCAAAGGAAGTATACTTAAATCATAAACTATATAACTTAATATTCTTGTAAGAACCCGAATTTTTGGTAGAATTAAAATTTTTTATATATTGATGAAAGAATGAACAATGATTCTTGACTACCCGGTCATATACTGGTTAAACTATTCTTTTCACTTGCAACTTGGTTGCTAACCATCAAATTGAATCTGTATGTTACTTCCTCATTATTCGAGGGGTAAGATTATTGGGGCAAGTCAATATCCATTCGCTAGCATCAGCTTGGGTAAAATTGGTGAATTTTCCTTTCCAACTAGATACGACTACTTCGTGG
The DNA here is from genome assembly GCA_037693485.1 of Kitagawia praeruptora. Classification (NCBI taxonomy): domain Eukaryota; kingdom Viridiplantae; phylum Streptophyta; class Magnoliopsida; order Apiales; family Apiaceae; genus Kitagawia; species Kitagawia praeruptora. The sequence goes on along the minus strand of CM075347.1, from coordinate 85,087,004 downwards.
AGTCTTATCAACAAGTATTATACTTGGGGAAAGGGGGACGAGCTTTACGTTTCAGAATCATGGATTTACTCGAACTAGGAGTATTTGTGTAAGAGCCTGTGGGACAGTCCATCATTGATAATCGGTGTAAGAGGTTGTGGGATAGTCCATCCTTGAAATAGGGTCCGAGTGGCGCCGGTCCCGTCTATGCCCAACCGTTGGCTAGAGAGATCCGGCGTATGGTGGTATCCATATGTTCTTCCTTCTACATGTAGAGAAACAAATCTTGAGATGCACAACCTACGACTGATCATCGTAAGGCGGTGTCATCTGGCGCGACATACTCCAGTATTGGTTCACCATCCATAATATATTTATTTTTTGCAACATTATCATTGTTGGCAGGGTTGAAAAGTATTTGAAACTGGAATTGCAATATCTTTCTTGCAAGTTCCTCTTTTATGAAAATTATGCTATCTTGCTTATATTGACATAGCAGATATTTCCACGGAATATATATGTTTTGAGTTACCTTGTAACTTCATCCTTTATATTGATCTGACACTCTTTCGTTAATGCATGGCATATGGTTTCAAAATATACTTTTGAACTGTCATATATATCACTATGCAGTTATATTATTGTTGGTGGGCTATTTCTCATCCTTGCTTTATTTATTTATATCACAACAACAGCTAGATCAGATGGCCCGCGCAAGGCGCATTCAGCACAAGCATGTGATAGCCGTCAGAGGAATAGCAGTTAAGATCATAGCTACCATTGCTGAAGAGGCAGCCATTGGTATGCTAGATGTTAGCATTTGAGTATCAAATGTATTTATTATATGACATATACAAATGGATGGCAAAGAGTATGTAATAGTTAAATTGTAAATCTTTTGGGTTGTAAGAACTCAATCTTGTGATTAATAAAATTTGGTAGTTACTCTGATTTCATCTCTGGGACTATAACGGGTGTGTTTTATGTTGTTGTTTTGGGTTACAAGGTTGTAATTTGACTTTTATGCTGGTTTTGTGGATGGAGATTGAGACCGTAATGACTAGATCCCTGACCCGGATCTGGGGGTGTTATAGAAATGGTATCAGAGCGTTACGTTATAAATCCCAGAGATGATGCGACGGTAAAACAATAAATTCACTAAGATAACAAGAACTCTTGCCAAGTTCATAGTCAGACTACTTAATGTAGTGCTGACATATAAAACACTTATGAGAACTATTAAGTATCATGATAGTAACTTAAGCTCGTTCTCGTACCAACTAGTAAGACGACGGACCTTGAGGCGTACGAGCAGCAGCACGATGATGTTTGATTATATGCTGACGATCGGATGGTGGATTCGATAGAGTACCCTACCGAGGACCTGGAAGAGATTCCAGCAGAGGAGGAGAATCCTGTTAAATACAGGGAAGTTTACCCTCGAGGATATGAGAGCTGCAACCAGAGAGACTGTAAGAGTTAAGGTATAGTGCTCAGAAAAGTGAGCGTAAAGAACAGAGATATTATTAAGAGAACTAAAGATGCATATTGGATTCATAACCGGACTGCCGGATGAAGTACCAGCAATTAAGACGAATTGGAAGGATTACTTGAGGTCTTATATGGGGATAGATAAAGATCCTTAGAGACCTTCAGATTAATGAGAAAAGAGTTAGAGTGGTACATGATTATCAAAGACAACGATAGAGGACAAGGAGCAGAGTCTCCAGGAGCAGTTGAGATAGAGGCAGCAAGTGCCATATCATTTGATAAATGGATTAGTGTGAATATTGTTAATGATAATTCGCCATGAGAAGGTAGATTTCATAGGTTATAATTTATAAATTCAAACCGAGATTGATGAGGTGGTTTGGTTCAAGGAAATGTCCATTTTATGAATGGATCAACTTAGAAAATAAAGACATTGGAAGGTGATGGTATGATTGGATAAAGTATATAAGGAAGTAGTAAGCGAGACAATGATCTCAGAACCTACAAGAGGAGAAGATCAGTGAGTCTATGATAGACTAGTAATAAGGCTATCGTCAGGAACCAAGTATAAGTTTAGTTCAATTCAGTGAAATGATGAACCAGAAACATTAGATGCATGTTGTTGATGAGTGGATTTCGTAATCAACTTATGTGAGGTCTACAGGTAGTTGTATAGGCTAGCGATCAACTGTTCTATGAAAAGGTTTGGGTTGTGTTTGTGGGGGTTGAGCTGAGCTCGAGGGTATCTCTAATAATCTCAGGTGCCTTTAGAGAAAATCAGAGAACTTAATGCGTCGTACCCTGAGGTGCCTACGTACCCTTGTATTTATAGGGATCAAGCTCACGTAGTTCTAATATGATTCTGTCTCTTACTGGAATAGCTGTATTCGGTCACCTAGTTCGTGTAGGACTCAGGTTCCTTTAGAGCCTGTCACGAACTAGTTGGCTAAGTAGAGTAGAACTCGAGTTCGTACCCCACTATGATTCTCTCATTGGTTAGAGTTATTCTAGGATCATCTGCGCCCTAGAATTATACTCAGATACCAATTCGTTTATCTGTTCTAGATGGCTTCTAGAACCTTCTGTTGGCAACTCGTAGGAACCTGGTGCTCAGGAACCTACATTTCAGGAGCCTGTTTCTCAGGAACCTCCTTATTTCGGGACATATCACTTAGGGACCTCCCTTTTGGTGTCAGTACCTGCACAAATAACTAACTAGTTAGACTGGATAACTCTTCACATGCTTTTATCATCTCTATGCCTGTTGCTATGCTAACTCGAACTCCTCGGCTGGGAGGAACCTGGTCTTCTAGTGTTCAGCTCAGCTTCTTGACCATTGGGAACCTCCTGATACTCATACTTCCTTAGTCATTTCTTCTATTTGATCTTCATGATTCATACTGGACCAATCTTCTAGCTTGTATGGATCGAACCTTATAGATTAATGGGCCTAAATCTAGCCCATGGAGATTTTGGGCACAACAAGTACCCCCCGGTTCCTTAAAATCATGAAATGTGAAAGGAACCTATTCTAATTCTACGATCAAAGGTTTAATGTTAAACCATCCTGGTAACTATATCTCGCTTCAGCATTGTATATCCAAGCCTACATGAGCTAACTCGGCATAGGAAACAGGACATAAAATATTTTCAGCTTGATATAATCTTGAGTAAGCTTCCTTTGTATTAAGGAACCTGTTATCTTGCTATTTTCTTCTTCTTGCTTCAGTTCTCGGAATCTACTTTATGTTTGCATTCAACTTCTCAGGGAATCTAACTTGTCACTCAACTTCACGCCTCTTTAATAATTTAAGAGGAGATAATGGTTGGTTGCAGGAGATAATTCAAAATTTGAATTAAACTTATCACTTACCAAAGCTGTAGTTAATGCGTGAGTTCCCGAGGTTCACACGCCTCTTACGCGTGTACCTCTTCATTTTACCGCTCCAGTAATGCTCTGCCACGTGTACGGAGCTGCTTCATTTACCTTGACTATTTAATCGCCATCTCACCCCCTCAGGTCCATTTTTACCTTTACCAAATTCTTGCAAAAAACCCTTGGAGAGAGAAGAAGAAGACCGACGATCCTTCGCTCAATTCAACTTGTTCTTCGCCGTTTGCTTCGATTCAAGGTATGATTTCGATTCATTTCTTTCTGTCCTTGCGTATTTTCAATTTCGTTTCATACTATCTATGCATCTATGTCTTGCATGTTGTCTGTTATCTGATAGTATATACATATGTATGTATCTGTTCGTCTCACTCTATATTTGACACACAAGAACGTTCACAATCTTTGGCTTGTCATTACTTTAGTCATCGATTCATCTTCTGCATTCGCGTGTGTTTTTTCTTTCACTTGCGTAACTCCTATTGCGATCTCCTATCAAGTTTCCTGCTTGTTAATGTATAATTGTTTGAGCATCTCAAAACCTTAGTATCTCTCTTAGGTTCCTGACCCTTCTTCGTCTGTCTTTGCAGATTTCTTCTGATTCAACACATTCAGACCACCATTCTTTGATAAACCTTGCTTTCACCAAGTCAGTCAGCAATAGGACCAGGTCTAAAATCTCTATCCCAGATTTAGGTGAGCCTCAAAACATCCTTATTAGACTTCCAACTAAACAAAATAGAACTCTAAACTCCCCTGATTTCATTGACTTAGGAGACGATTGGCCCTCTGACGAGGAAGAAGTGTCAAAGCCTGATCAGAAAGTACTCCCTGAACCCGATTTTGACAATGAGATAACAGTCGAGAGAGAGTCATATAAACAAGAGATTGTGCCTTTCTGTGAGAAAGTTGATTCGTCCATGACTTCAGCTAGGTTAGAGAAGTTGTGGGAAGAGTGTGTTCGCCCAACCTGTCCAATTATTGTCCCAGAACCTGGTGAGAGGGCTCATAGGTTCGATACTAAAGTCCCTGAACGTGGTATTACTAATGCAGTGACCTCTGCTGCTTTTTTTAAAGTGAGTGTTTATTTTCCTCTACATCCTTTTCTTCAAGAAGTTCTCGACTTTTATGGCTTAGCCCCTCTTCAACTGACTCCCAATTCCTATAGGCTAGCCATGAGCACGTATATTCTGTATTCCAGTCTGTTCACTACTCCTTTATCTGCACCAGAGTTAGGTTATTTCTTCAGATTAAAGGATACTGGAAAAGGTTCCGGTTGTTTTTATCTAACTGCCTGGCCCTGTCATCAAGGTCAGTGTATAAAAGGCGTTAAACAAAATTTTGATCAATGGCAGGAGCAATTTCTTTATTGTTATGACTGTCCCCCTATCCGTTTCCAATTCAACCGTCGTCCTCATGTTCCCAAACAAACATGTCTTTCTGGAATCTGTCTTCAAAGAGCTGAAGAGGCTTTGAAACATTCTTCTTCCCTTAGGGATTGTATGATTCTATTAACACCTGAGAATCTTGTCACCCTAGGTTTTCTTCCTGCTTCACCTGGTAATACTTTATTTTATTTGTCCTTTACTGTATTCCTGCAACTATGTTCACTTTTCTCATGCTCTTTGTTTATCCTGATTTACTTTCTGATTTTGCATTCACAGGTATGGCTCCTAAGGTTCCTTCTTTCATAAGAAGATCCAAGAATGTTGACGAGATCTTCAAGGTTGAAGATAAGGAGGTTTCGCTTGCTGCAACTCCTATCAACCAAGTTCCCACTCCAGCCTCAGTCCAGCCGTCTGGTTCCTCTAAGCGTAAGCTAGCTCAATCAACCCTTGACCTCCCTGGAAGCTCCCAAACCAGGTCTATGAAAAAAGGAAAAGCTGTGAAGATTGAATCAGCTGTGGCACAGAATCAGTTCAAAGACTTGATTGACACACACGTGCTTCCAGAAACAGTTGCCAGCTGGGCTAAAATGGATACTGTTGAAGCTATGCATGCTATGAGGTTCTCGGCTGCCCAGAATGCTTTCTTTACTCTCCGCTTTTGCGATGATATTGCCGAGAAAACTCAATATGATCTTCGATTACAAGGGGAAGTTTCAAGGTTGAAGGAAGAGTTGATTGCTATGGAGGGTAAGGTGAACATAGCCACTGCGGCTGTTCGAAAAGCAAAAACCGTTGAAACCTCACTAAAGAATAGCATGGATGAGCTTCAGGGACAAGTAAAGAGTTTGCAGGATGAGAAAATCAATGGGCTAAAAGCTCAGGTTGATGCTTTAAATGCTGAGGCTGCTATTGCCAAATAATCCATGCTCATCCAGGAAAAGGCTAGGTATGATGAAGGTTACGATGAAGGCGTTCGTGACTACATGAGATCCATGTGGGAGAAAATGCCCGAGCTGAACTGGTCTCTTCTAGGCGAGGACATAGTGGGGATGATCAAAGATTTTGAAAATGAAGCTGCTGCTACAACCTCTGTTCCTCCCGTGAAAACGGTTGAGAGGTCTCCAGGTGCCAACCTTGAGACTGCAGAGGTTCCTGCTCCCGAAGTTGTTCAGCCTATCCTTCCAACTCCTCCTGTTGCCACCAAGGGTTCCGATGAGGTTCCTCCTTTGTAATTTCAACAAGATCTTTTTAAAAACTTTTAATAACTTTTTTGATGAGGTCGCGGGCTCCTCGTAACGCCTCACAAAATGTAATTTTAAATTTCCTTCGTGCCAATAACTTTTATGCTAGTTTTCTGGGTCTCTGTACCCAGAACTCTCTTCATGGTTTATGATATTTGCTTTTGCTACGTATCTCTTGTCCAAGGTAAGCTCATACATATTTCTTTGTTCGAATCTTAACTCACTACATACTTTTCTTCAAAACCTCATGAAATACTTCACTGTTATGCACTAGAATAATTCAGCTTCCTTATTCATATGTTCAAGCTTACGTGGGCTAACCCATTGTAAGAAACAGAACACACGCATATTTCCACTTGTTTATTCTCAAAATAAATGCAACAAACTACAGCTGAGTTGTAAAACCTGAAACCTCTGTGTTTATACCTTGTATCGATAATCTAAACCGTAGCCTTCTTTAATAACTTCTTCTTCATCAAGACCAGGTTCCTCGAGTATTAATCCTGCAAAATAAACATAAAACAAAAAACAGTTAACGTTAGTAAAATCTTTCTCTTGTTTAATTCGGGTCATCTCTTTGAAAGGTTGCCTGCTTGGCTCCCAATCCTAATCTCTAGGTCCCAACATGCCTCGAGGCATGTTGGTTCCTTTTTCTGTTGGAAAGGTAACCTGCTTGGTTCCCAGTCCTATTCTCTAGGTCCCAACATGCCTCGAGACATGTTGGTTCCTTTTTGTGCCTCGAGGCGATTCTAGGAACCTGTGCGCCGTTCTAGGAGTCCACACAGATTCCTCTTCTTCATGTGTCAGGCTAGACATCTTATGAAGGTAAATGCTAAGGATTTTATCCCTTCTTCCCATGTGCCAAAGGCGGTTCCACATGAGGGAGAGCTTATTAGGCTTCTCTTTAAGGTGCCTTTTGTCAGGACTTTAGATGCCTTTTGTCAGGACTTTAATTCTCATGCTCAAGGAACTTGAGGATTTTGGCAACAATGTCGTGCTCAGTCAACTGAGGCTTTTCAATCACATTTGCTCAGGAAGCTACCTGAGGCTTTTCTCGTGCCCAGGAAGCTACCTGGGACTTTGTTCAATGCCCAGGAAGCTACATGGGACTTTGCTCAATGCCCAGGAAGCTTCCTGGGACTTTGCTCAATGCCCAGGAAGCTACCTGGGACTTTGCTCAATGCCGAGGAAGCTACCTGGGACTTTGCTCAATGCCCAGGAAGCTACCTGGGACTTTGCTCAATGCCCAGGAAGCTACCTTGGACTTTGCTCAATGCCCAGGAAGCTTCCTGGGACTTTGCTCAATGCCCAGGAAGCTACCTGGGACTTTGCTCAATGCCCAGGAAGCTACCTGGGACTTTGCTCAATGCCCAGGAAGCTACCTGGGACTTTGCTCAATGCCCAGGAAGCTTCCTGGGACTTTTTATATCAATCATTCGTAGTCCACATATTCTGTCAAATCGTATTCATACTTCGCACATACAGTCAATGCTACAGGAACCTGTCAGTTCAGGTAACCTGCAAAATACAACACCATGCTACAGGAACCTGTTAGTCTAGGTAACCTGTTTCAAAAATTTCAAATTGGCATATGAAATATCAAATCATAGCATGTACAATACTGTCTAAGTAGGAATACTACCCCCCAGTTCTTTTGGGTAATGATTGTTACGTAAAAGAACTATTAAGGAGCTATAGCTGCAAATAATGCACTCAAAATATTCAACGTAGAGCTATACATCGCTCAATACTTGAAAAAAAATCGTCTTGCAAGTAGAGAGGTTCACATCAAGTACCCCCGAGTACATGCATAATTAAATACTGAAATCAAAATACTGGTCAGCTATAACTAATAAGCTGCCTTTATTCGTGGGCTGAAAGAGCCTTACTTTTCCTAAGAAAAAATTCATAAAAGAATTATGGATAATACTTCTTGAGATGTTCTGCATTCCAAGCTCTCGGAATGAGGTTCCCATCCATATCCATCAAGTGGTAGGTTCCTTCCCAAATTGCTGACTTTATCTGGTAAGGTCCCTCCCAATTTGCTCCAAAGGCTCCATGTGCCAGAACCCTGGTATTTGGCATGACTTTCCTCAGAACTAGGTCTCCAACCTTAAAAGGTCTTGCCTTCACCTTTTTGTTGTAATACCTTCGAACTCTCTGTTGATATGCTGCTAACTTCACTTGCGAATCTGCTCTCAACTCTTCGACCATGTCCAAATACAGTCTATGATTGACCTCATTGCTCTCGGGGTCAAAATACTTTCTTCTCAAGGAACCTGCTCCAACTTCTACAGGTACCATAGCTTCACAACCATAAGTGAGGGTAAAAGGAGACTCACCAGTTGTAGTTCTAGGCATGGTGTTATACGACCACAAGACTCCAGGAAGCTCCTCTGGCCAGCTTCCTTTCTTATCTTCAAGCCTCGTCTTCAAAGTGTGCTTGATAATTTTATTCACTGCTTCAGTTTGTCCATTACTCTGCGGATAATATACTGCTGAAAATGCTTTTTGGATTCCAAACTGCTCACATAACCCTCTAAGCTCTCTACTATCAAACTGCTTCCCGTTGTCAGAAATCAGTTTCTGCGGAATGCCAAACCTGCATACAATGGCTCGAAATACAAATTCAGTCAGTTTTGACGCTGTAATCTTAGCGAGTGGTTCTGCTTCTACCCACTTTGTAAAGTAATCGACTGCAACCACTGCGTATTTCACTCCTCCTTTTCCTTTCGGGAGTTCTCCAATGAGGTCTATTCCCCAAACAGCGAATGGCCAAGGGCTAACAATCGGTTTGATAGGTGCTACAGGACGACTATCAAAATTTGCAAACCTCTGACAATTACTGCATGCCTGCACAAACTTTGTAGCATCTGCTTTGATGGTTGGCCAATAATATCCTTGTCGAAGGACTTTCATGGCTAAAGAATTACCCCCCGAGTGATTTCCACATACTCCTTCATGAATCTCCTCGAGGATATACTTGCATTGTTCTCCAGCTACACACTTGAGCAAAGGCTGATTGAATCCCCGTCTATACAGAACTCTATCATAAATTACATACCTGGCTGCATGATACCTCAGCTTCCTGATATCATTTTGACTGGGAGGTAGCTCCCCTTTGTCCAGGTAACGATGTATTGGGGTCATCCATGAATCTTCAACTGGGAACTTGATGTCCATTATCTCTTCCTTGAAAACGCTAGGTTGCTCCTGGATTTGAAGTGGAATTACCCCCAATAACGTGGATTCTTTCTGAGACCCTAGCTTGGCCAATGCATCCGCCTTGGTATTCTTTCCTCGAGGTACTTGATCTAGCTTCACCTCTTTGAACCTCGCGATCAACTCCTGGGAGTACCTCAAATATAAGTCTGTTCTTGGCCCTCTCGCCTGAAAACCACCACGAATCTGCCAAACTACTAACATCGAATCACTAAACACTCTGATATTCTCCACTTTCATCTCCAAAGCCAACTTGAGACCTGCAATCAATGCCTCATATTCTGCATCATTGTTCGTGGCTTTAAAAGCAAAATAATTTGAGCTATAGAGTTGGTGCCCTTCTGGACTAATTAGTTCTATGCCTGCACCTGCTCCACCACTGTTAGCAGCTCCATCTACATACAGTGTCCACCAAGGTGCACAGTTGTCATTGTCTGCCTGTTTTTCTACCACCTCTTTTGGCCCCTCCTGGCCAGTAACCTCTACATGAGGTGGAAACTCGATTAAGAAATCTGCTAAAGCTTGAGCTTTGATTGCTGTCTTTGGCTTATATTCTATGTCGAACTGTCCTAGCTCCACAGCCCACTTTAACATTCTTCCAGAAGTTTCTGGCCTATGAATCACTTGCTTAAGTGGATATGAGGTTCTTACCTCAATCTTGTGAGCTTGGAAATAAGGTCGCAGCTTCCTGGAAGCCAGAATCAATGCGAAAACTAGCTTCTCCATTCCTTTGTACCTCGTTTCTGCATCAAGTAATCTTTTACTGACATAGTAGACTGGGCTCTGCTGTCCATTCTCTTCTCGAACGAGAACTGCACTAATGGAATATTCTGATACAGCCAAATAAAGTATCAATGTTTCTCCATCCACAGGTTTGGCTAACAGTGGGGGGCTCCCCAAATGTTCCTTTAACTTTCCGAACGCTATCTCACATTCTGTGGTCCACTCGAATTTACTTCCTTTCTTTATAGCTTTAAAGAACTCCTGACACTTATCAGTGGACTTCGAAATGAATCTATTCAAGGCTGCAACTCTTCCTGTAAGAGACTGAACCTCTCTCACAGTTCTCGGCGACCTCATATCAACCAATGCTTTAATCTTGGCTGGGTTGGCTTCGATACCTCTGTGGTTCACCATGAAACCCAGAAACTTTCCTGATTCTACCCCCAAACACACATTTTTGAGGATTCAGCTTCATTCTGTACTTTCGCAAGATTCCAAACATTTCTTCTAAATGCTTTACATGGTCAACAGCTTCCTTAGACTTAACTAGCATATCATCCACATATACTTCCATAGTATGGCCAATTTGGTCTTTAAACATCATATTCACTAATCGTTGGTATGTGGCTCCAGCATTAATCAATCCAAATGGCATGCATACATAGCAATAAAGACCTCTATCCGTAATAAAAGAAGTATGCTCTTGGTCAGGTTCATACATAGGGATTTGATTGTAACCTGAATATGCATCCATGAAGCTAAGGAGGGCATGTCCAGCTGTTGCATCCACTAACTGATCAATCCGTGGTAGTGGAAAACTGTCCTTCGGGCATGCTTTGTTGAGATCTGTGAAGTCTACACAGGTTCTCCATTTTCCATTAGGTTTCTTTACCAAAACAGGATTTGCCAACCATACTGGGTAAAAAGATTCTTTAACCAATCCTGTATCCAATAATCTGTCGACCTCTTCTTTCAATGCCTGAGCTCTTTCTCCACTAACTGGTCTTCGCTTCTGTCTCACTCCTTTCCTTTCTGGATCAATATTCAACTTATGACACATGACCCTTGGATCTATCCCTTCCATATCTGCATGACACCATGCAAACACGTCCAGGTTCTTGCCCAAAAAGGTAATGAGAGATTCCTTTAAGGCTGGATCGAGTTGAGCTCCAATTTTCAACACCTTTGTACCATCTTTATCATTGATCTTCACATCCAAAGTTTCACCAGCTGGTCCAGCCTTAACCATGGTTTCTGGCATTCGAGGGTCTAAGTCTACCTCCATCTCTGTGGTTGAGTCCTCTTGAGGTTCCTGGACTGTGGACGGTTCCTGAACTTCGTGCATGACATTCCTACTCTTTGATGTTGGCTGACTGTCTTCATTGCTTCCATTATGTTTCAGTTTTCGGGATTTTTCTTCATCCAATCCTTCTACCATACACACGTCACCATCCTTGTCCGTAGGGGGTGCACTTTCTATCAGTAAGTAAGGGGTATCTGGTCCCCGAAAAACCGGAATCTCAGCATGAGGTTCCTCTTCTATGATCTCTTCAATTCTTATAGCTCTACAGGATGCTGACACAAAACCTTCCAAGGGCGGACTGCGCAGGTCGAGCGTTATTTTGTCTGGGTTCTTTCCTGGAAAATCATCAGGAACCTCGTCCATAGGTTCAGGCAATTTAGCAGCCTTAGCAGCATGTTGCAAAGCTTTGGTGTAACACTCTCTAGACTCATACTGACATCCTTGAACTATACCAATTCCATTTGGTGTTGGGAACTTCATAGTTAGGTGATAAATGGAGGTTACTACCCTCATCTCCTTCAAAATGGGTCTTCCCAAAATAGCATTGTAATTCATGTTCTCTTCTATAACGATGAATTCTGCCAACTGTGTAATGCAACATGGTTTATCACCTAAAGTTACTGGTAAACGAATCTTACCTTTGATAGGAACCTGATTATTAGTGAATCCATATAAGGTATCGTTCGTTGGAGTTAAATCTTTATCCAGAAAATGCATCTTCTTGAAAGCTGAGTAAGATAGCAAGTTTACAGAGCTTCCATTATCAATTAGCACTCGATGAACCTCATAAGACCCAATTCCTGCCTCAACTACCAAAGCATCGGTATGAGGATGGTGCACCCAGGAAGCATCTTCTTCAGTGAAAGTGATATCTGCATCCTCTCCTTCAAACAGCCTTGGGGACCTCTATGACAGATTGTAAATATTGGTTAAAGGACGTTCCTTAGCTTCACGGGTATACCTCTCCATGGCATTCCTGCTGCTTCCTCCAATGTGGGGACCTCCTATAATTGTGCGTATGCACCCAGCCTTAGGTGGTCCTTCCATCACGACAGGTTCCTGTGTCTGTGTCTTCTGAGTCTTCTCATCTCTATACTTTTTTCCTTCCTGAGCCACCCATTCACTCAATTGCCCTTGCCTGATTAGAGTTTCAATTAGATCTCTGAGGTGACGACAATCTGCAGTATTATGCCCATTATTATCATGGAAGTCACAGTATGGGCGCTCATTCTTATTCCCTGGGGGACCAGTTCTGAAAGGCTTCTTAAACCATGAGGACTTCTCATTCACTGCGTAAATATGATCGATCGGGGCTACCAAAGGGGTGAAAGTTTCATAGACAGGTCTCTCATGTTTATTGTTGTTATAGGAAGCTGGTGGCGGCACCTGACTCATGACAGGTTTAGTAGGATTCACAGCTTCAGGCTTCATCTGGGATGTGCGACTAACCACCTTTTTATTGTCACGACTGTTGGGGCTTCTTTGTCTCGACCTCTTACTTCCACTTTGCCTTACAAAATCTGGATCCTTCCTTAATTCAGCTAGAGATTCCTCCACCAGACGAAAGGGTTTTGCCTGGGCATAAAAATCCGCCAACGTCTCTGGTTCTTTTCCTTGAAGTGCTTTCCAAAAATCCGAGCCTCCTTTGACTCCAGCAATTAAGAAATTCTTTATAGTTTCCTCAGATGCTTTCCTAACTTTAGGAACCTCCGCATTAAACCTCTTGAAATATTCTGTCAACGTCTTACTAGGTCTTTGTTTGATATTGGCTAAGGTATTGGTCGGTGGTGCGAATGCAACAGATGCTCTAAATTGAGTAACAAAGAGCTTCCCCATACTTGCCCAAGAACCAATCGAATCCGCGGGTAACCTTTTGAACCATTGATGGGCTCCACCCTGTAGAGTTGCAGCTAGTAACCTGCATCTGGTGTCTTCCTTCACTTGATAGACATCCATCTCTGTGTCAAAACGACTAAGGTACTCAATGGGATCAGTAGTCCCATCGAATTTCAACTCATTCGAAGGCCTATAAGACCTAGGCAGAGCTGACTTTCGAACCTTTTTGGTGAAAGGAGAAGCTGTTATAGGATTCACAGCAAGATTCTTTTCGTCCTTGAGTTGAGCCAAAATTTTCTTGACATCTTCTGCTGTCACTTCCCCAGTACCTTCCGCCTTTGTCTTCTTACTCGTTCCTTCTTCCTCTTGCGACTCTGCAGTACTTGATTCTTCAGTATCCTCATCTGAATCTGTGCTTTCTTCTTCAATTATCTCGACAGATGGGTCTTTATCTTTCTTCTTTTTCTGTGAGGAACCTCCAGTCTTGGTTTTCTTCTTTCCCTTGGACCCTGTACGGCCCTTGCTAACAGTTTTACTCTTCTCTGGATTCTCTAGCTCTTCATCATCATTATTTTGCTTCGGTTCTCCACCATCGTTTGGAACCTCCTCTCCATTCTCAGATTCTTCAAAGTTCAACTGTTTCGGGGTAACCTTCGACTTCTTGCCTTTCTTTGCCTTCTTTTTCTTCTTTTTGCTTGAAGCCTGCTCCAAAGTCGACAAACGTTCTCCCACAGTCTTTAAGATTTCCATCATAGCTGCTTTAGTAACCTTCGGTGCTCTGGGAGGAGATGTGTTCCCCTCATGAATCTGTCGCTCAGAACGGGTTGCTTCGCTATCCGAGTTGCCTGACATCTTTTCCACTCTTAAGATATTAACTATCCCCTCCTTCTAGCGCCAATGTTGATGAGTGGATTTCGTAATCAACTTATGTGAGGTCTACAGGTAGTTGTATAGGCTAGCGATCAACTGTTCTATGAAAAGGTTTGGGTTGTGTTTGTGGGGGTTGAGCTGAGCTCGAGGGTATCTCCAATAATCTCAGGTGCCTTTAGAGAAAATCAGAGAACTTAATGCGTCGTACCCTGAGGTGCCTACGTACCCTTGTATTTATAGGGATCAAGCTCACGTAGTTCTAATATGATTCTGTCTCTTACTGGAATAGCTGTATTCGGTCACCTAGTTCGTGTAGGACTCAGGTTCCTTTAGAGCCTGTCACGAACTAGTTGGCTAAGTAGAGTAGAACTCGAGTTCGTACCCCACTATGATTCTCTCATTGGTTAGAGTTATTCTAGGATCATCTGCGCCCTAGAATTATACTCAGATACCAATTCGTTTATCTGTTCTAGATGGCTTCTAGAACCTTCTGTTGGCAACTCGTAGGAACCTGGTGCTCAGGAACCTACATTTCAGGAGCCTGTTTCTCAGGAACCTCCTTATTTCGGGACATATCACTTAGGGACCTCCCTTTTGGTGTCAGTACCTGCACAAATAACTAACTAGTTAGACTGGATAACTCTTCACATGCTTTTATCATCTCTATGGCTGTTGCTATGCTAACTCGAACTCCTCGGCTGGGAGGAACCTGGTCTTCTAGTGTTCAGCTCAGCTTCCTGACCATTGGGAACCTCCTGATACTCATACTTCCTTAGTCATTTCTTCTATTTGATATTCATGATTCATACTGGACCAATCTTCAAGCTTGTATGGATCGAACCTTATAGATTAATGGGCCTAAATCTAGCCCATGGAGATTTTGGGCACAACACATGTGATTCAGAGGAATATTAAATTCTTTCTTTTCTTTGAATGGATTATGTTAGTTACCTTAAGTTTATTCCGATACTGAATCGTAAATGGATTAGGTAAGGCGAGCAGTGGTTAAGATGTAATAGAATGCTTTTAGATGAAACCTGAAAGAACAGGTGTAGGCCAAGTTCTCGAAGTAGGAGTTTTGGCAAAATGAAATCCAGTTAATAGGACATATGATCAATATGAGTAGTGTTGGTCGACCCTACCAAGTTAAAGACAGTTTCAAATGGAGAAAGGCCAACCACACCGGCAAAGGTGAGAAATTTCATAAGATTCACGAGGTATTACCAAAGATTTGCTCAGGACTTTACAAAGAGTGCAGTCCCGTAACCCGACTTATTAGTAAGCCTAAAAGTTCGAATGTACAAGATAAATGGTTGAAAATCTCCCTGGAGCTAAAGATAAAATTGGTGACGACCCAGCATTGGAGTTACCTAATGGAGGAAGGAAAATTTTGGGATTTATTAGGATGCACCTCGTACAGGTTTAGGTGCTGTGCTTGTGTAACACGGCAGGGTAATTGTGGATGCATTCGGACAGCACGGTTCACCAGATTCGGATGGCCTTGGTAGTGCCAATTTTGTGGAACGACTAACTCCGACAGTAGTGTTCCTTCTGAAACTAGTTGTTAGATAGACCGGTATTCGGTAGTATCGACTATTAGGACGAATATGTATCGGGGAGGTGTGGTATGTTTTAGTTTGAAACTTTTGATTCCACTTCTAGGGGAGGTATATATTTGATTTCCTTCCAATGGTAAAACTCCCAACTTTATGTCAATCATTTCGTTATTATAACTGTTTATGGTTCGACCCGCTTGGATGTTCCTAGAAATATTCTTCGGGTATCGAAATGGATCTTCTTAGTGTTACCAGTAGGTGGATAGATTGACTGAAATTTCCCTAATTCTGGAAAGGAATTCGATGAATTTTTGGCAAACCTTGTCTGTCTGATTATCAAAAGATATCACTAAAGAGAGTGGAACTGGAGCGAACCCTGTGGATTGGGTAAGGTAGCCACTACACGGGCTGGTAGACAAACCCCGATTATTACGATTGATTCTAAAGATAAACTGAGGAAGTTGAGATTGGATGGTAAAAAGGGAAGTGTAATTAAGAAACAAGCCGGACTGAGAAATTCCGGGATTGACTTAAATGAAAAGGCTGTTATGCCAGAAGTGTTAAGCTTATATGGCACGTGGAATTGATAAGAGTAATCGAAAGGATAAAAGTAAAGGAAAGGTGACCGGAGATGGTACCGAGAAGTCGATTAAGACTGATATGGAGTAAAGTTTTGAAAAGATCAAAAGGTATCAAAGAAGAAGGCACTATGCCGGAAATTGCTAGAGAAGTAATGCTATTAGCCAACCCCTAAACTCACATATTTTAGTATGGCCAGGGGAGGCCAAGTCACAAAGGATTAGCAAGTGACTAGACCAGCAATGAAAGGACAAAGCGGGGTTGCTTCTAATTAAGCGCCAACCGCGAGGACTTTTGATATAGAATGAATTGAGATACAGGATGATGGATTTTATATATACCATGGACGTATTAGGATTGAGGGTAGTGACCAATGAAGAGTTACGAAGATTGTCAAAGATAGTGCAATATGATGCATAAATGTTATCTGAAGCTTAGTGTCCTCAAGAAGAGCAATAGGTACCAAGAGATTCATGTTGAACACGATTAATATCTTCCAGAACATCCTTGCTACCATTATCAAGTTCTGTAAAAAAGAGCAGATAGACATGTGTTGTCTTTTGGAAGGTCATATAGACTAACATTCGTTTGAAAGAAGAGGTTAGCATTAAGCTACCTATAGATTATCAAGATGTGAATGATTGAAAAAAGATCCTTATTAAGGAGATATGATTTGATTGCCAATTTCAGGATGTAAGTATTCCTTGAAAATAGAATTGAGGATAGAACATCCATAGATTAAGACAAACCCTGGGGATGCCCAAAGAATGGCATTACCCCTAATAAAGGAATTCTGAATTCAGATGATATAGATTGGATTGACCAAGGTAGCAATAACCTTTAAGGATTCATTGCAAGGAGTCTTGAAAAGTACATAGACAGAATTGTTATAGAATTGATGAATGATATTTTGATATATCCTGTACCCAGAAAATACAGGAAGAATGATGAGGATGACCTAAGAAATCTTATAAGGGAAGAGGTAATATTCTAAACTTCAAAAGGGAAGTTTGGTAAGGAATGTATGACATAGTAACAATAAGGCCATATGAAGCATGTGTGGAACCATGAGAAAGTATGGATTGAACCAATAAGGTTGAGATTATCCTAAAATAAGAAATGACTAAGATAAGAAATATCCTAGGTATGATTGGGAGTAACCGTGATAAAGTTCATACAGAAAGGTGGAAGCAATGACTTTTGGAAAAAAAAAGACTAGAATATGTTTTCTCTCATTTAGCAGAGTTCAAGGGAGGATGCTTCCACCCTGAGTGGAACAGATCCAGAAAATATTGATTTCAAGAAATTATTATATTCAGGAAGGGCCAATGAGGTGGCCGACACTTTAAGTATAAGGGAGTAAAGTATAAATGCTCATACCAAAGAAATAGCGTGATAATGAGAAGGGCCTTGAAGGTCAGAATGTGATGGAGGAATTTACGTTCCCCTGATGATTGTGCGAGGATCAACTATAAGGATAGTCTAAGTAAACATTCGATTCCTGATTTTGTCTGCAGCACATTACCGACACTAGAAGGTTCTGCGACAGGCCAGACCAAATTCCCCAAACGACTCTCCTTTATTTTTAAAGAGAGAGGAGAGATGAGGTAACAAGGGATGACTGAATACAGAAGATAGATTGGTACTGATATTGATAAGCTAATTGGCATGATGATGAATGACAAGCAAGTTTATATTGGTGTGTTTCTGTGCAAATAAGATAGAGAATTATAAGGTTGGCAAGTGATTAAGCAAACCGCTAAGCTTCTAGTCTTCTACTGGAGATATATGATTAATAATCTCACCAGCCTGTTCTAGCTGCGATGCTGGAAGCTCTCCTGCAATTTTATGTGCTTCATGTAATATCTACGGCTATTTCAGGAAGCGTTCCTTATGGATAGGGAATAGTGATTATTTTGTTTTCCTAGAGGATTTTGATCTGACAATTAGGAAACCCGTATGTTTAGTTATTAAAGCACTGCGTAAACAATAAACGATGGTGATCCTTCTGAGAAATTAGGTGATGACGACTGTGGAAATGTCGAATTGAATCTAAGTTAGAGAAATCATCCAGGTTTATTTCGGATGGTTTAATTTTGGGAACGATGGGATATTTTCGATAAATGATTATGCTATGATGGTTCATAGAGTGATTATAGTAGAAATGGAAGCAAGTAACTGATAGAGATGAATATAGAGTTGAGGAATCAATAAGGGAGTAGATATGCGGACTCCTGAGAAACCCCAACAATGAGGTAAGAAAATTATGATATTGACATTGTAAGTATTGGTCACAATGGAAAGCTGAAATTGAAAGCATAAATGACATAAAGATTAACCCCTTTAAGTTGGGAGAATTTGAGAAAATTTGGAATAGATTGAGTGAGTAATAAGGAGACTCATGGATCGAGAAAGTGGGAATCTAAATGGTTAAACAAAGGAAAGTTTGACCCCAAACGTGTAATGTGTATTGAGTAAAGTTGACGAGTATCCCACTAATGAGATGACGGTGGAGTTAAGCAACAGAAGTAAATAAGAATTAGATAATACGAAGGATGTGATTGATAAAGAAAAGATTGGGAGATAATTATGAAATGAGAAGCAAGGAATGTTATGAATGGACTTTCTAACGAACTCTCGAGATGACAACATGATAGTGTTAGTATTGTGAATATGAAAGAGTCAGTAGAGTGGCGTGGAATGTCATTAACTATGATGTCAAGCGAGAAATCTAAGATTTAACCTGAGAGGTTGAAAGATTTTCCGACGATGAGTGTTGCAGCAAGGATATGTTGACACGTGAGATTACGATAAAGTAGTATTTGATACAAATATGATTTTTTTTTCTCTAATAAACCTCTATAGTTCAGAGGTAAATTTTAAGTATGATATTTGACAATCATAAAAAATTTCTGTAACTCTCTGAAATTCTTTTTTTTTTCTTTTTTTTTTCTTATTTATCTTCTTCTAAATTGAGAAGAACAACCCTTTAAGGAGGGGAGGTACTGATACGTGACTACCTGTCTATGTGATAGGGGTCTAAGTGGATTACCATAACTTGTCTAAATTGCTTGTCAAGTGCTAAAGGCTGGCCACCTTCTGTACTAACTATGCAATAGGACCAATGTTCATTGATCATAATGATCTCTCAATAAATTCTTCTAATTCTTTATATTGATCGAGATTGCGAAGATTAAAGCGATTAGGAAATGCGTAATTACGAGTGAGGTTATCTTCGAATTCGCAGCGCGATAGTGATACCAAAGTCACTACCGATACCAATAAGGAAAATATCATATGACTGGGCAAGAGCATAAACCGGATAGTATATTGTACGAAAAGTAGCGAGGATTAATGAAAAAGGATAAAGGATGTATTGTAGCACTAGTAAGATGTGCTGGAAAAGGATTGGGATTGATTAAGGATTGACTAGGAAATTGGAAAGTGAAATAACCAACAAGTACCCCATTTGTCTTTTTCCTGATTCCGGGACGGAATCCTTTTAAGGAGGGGAGACTGTAAGAACCCGAATTTTCAGTAGAATTAAAAAAATTTTATATATTGATGAAAGAATGAACAATGATTCTTGACTACCCGGTCATATACTGGTTAAACTATTCTTTTCACTTGCAACTTGGTTGCTAACCATCAAATTGAATCTGTATGTTACTTCCTCATCATTCGAGGGGTAAGATTATTGGGGCAAGTCAATATCCATTCGCAAGCATCAACTTGGGTAAAATTGGTGAATTTTCCTTTCCAACTAGATACGACTACTTCATGGAGTCTTATCAACAAGTATTATACTTGGGGAAAGGGGGACGAGCTTTACGTTTCAGAATCATGGATTTACTCGAACTAGGAGTATTTGTGTAAGAGGCTGTGGGACAGTCTATCATTGATAATCGGTGTAAGAGGCTGTGGGACTGTCCATCCTTGAAATAGGGTCCGAGTGGCGCCGGTCCCGTCTATGCCCAACCGTTGGCTAGAGAGATCCGGCGTATGGTGGTATCCATATGTTCTTCCTTCTACATGTAGAGAAACAAATCTTGAGATGCACAACCTACGACTGATCATCGTAAGGCGGTGTCATCTGGCGCGACATACTCAAGTATTGATTCACCATCCATAATCTATGTTAGGTCCGGAATAACGTAGAAGGGGGGTTGAATACGTTATTTAAAAATATTTCGATTTTTGATGTGGATATGAAATCAAAAATACTAAATCGAAATAACACAACTTTGTGGGAAATATCTTTTAATAGATAAAACCCGGAGGTTTGTTACACAATCTAATCCTACGGATCAGCTACAAAATCAAACACTCCTAGGATAGTTTAGGCACGAGGACCTTCTACCCGACACTTCCTGAAAGCGGGCTAAGCCGGCTTTCCTACTAGATGGACTGTCTAGCAGCTTACACAGAGATGGTATAAGAGAGAGAATAGAAAGTTGTGTGTTGAGGTGTGTTTTGAAATGAAATACAACAGGCCTATTTATAGGTTTTAGAAAGTCACTATGTTGTACTATTTCAACAACCCCCGTGGGCCCCACCTGCATAGTAACACTATTCCAACAACCACAAAAACGTGTCTGTTGAAAATATTTTTGACGTGGGCCCCACCAGCCACTATTTGAACAGTACTATTCACGTGGGCCCCGGATGAATAGTAATTTTTGTTACTATTCATGAATATTAATTTCGGTTACTATTCATATAAATATAGTACTATTCATGTGAATAGTGATTTTGGTCACTATTCATATGAATAGTGAGTTTGAATACTA
Source organism: Kitagawia praeruptora (assembly GCA_037693485.1). Taxonomy (NCBI): domain Eukaryota; kingdom Viridiplantae; phylum Streptophyta; class Magnoliopsida; order Apiales; family Apiaceae; genus Kitagawia; species Kitagawia praeruptora. The sequence goes on along the minus strand of CM075347.1, from coordinate 85,066,135 downwards.
TTCATTTTCCTCTTAATTTGACATCCTTAAATATGCACCTTCCAAAATGGAGGATATCAATACTGCTCTAAACTCAATCATACTTCTCAACAGTTTTTCTGAGTTAGATACTTCGATTCCTTTGTGAAGTGTTGACGCCTAGTGCAACTGGTCTGGTTCACAGACGACTAACATTCACTCATGGTCTTTGTATCATGTCTTTAAGACCACTGTAATCTTTTGGCCCTTCAACTGAATCATCTGTACATCTTATTCTGTCACTGAGGCTTGATCATGTAATGAACTTCTTTCAGCGACTTGATCCTTGTTGATGCCTGTTCTTCAACTTTCACGATCCCTGTATAGAGTTAATATTATTTATCTTTTATCCTAGTTGAGTTATATATGTCCTCTATTACATATTACATTACATTATGCTTTACAATCTCCCCCTATTTGATTGTTAGGGTTTGACAAGCAAATTCCTAGAGGATAACTCAACTGATAAAAAAAACAAAAATGAAATACAAAGATAAATAATATTAGAGTACATTCTGGATCATATATACATTTTCCAGAATTCCAAGTACAAGACAATTGTTCCTCTAGACTGAACATATCTTCAAGTTTGCCTTTGCTTTCTTTCCACATAGCACGAATATTCCAATTAGCTTTTCCTTTCCCAAAATAAAGTTAATTCTGTGTCAAAACCTTTTCCTTGCCCTTATTACGACTAGTAGCTTCTTGATCATCCACCTTCTCCCCCTCAGTTGGGTTATCCTCCAGACTAGTAGGATGTGGAGTTGGTAAATTAGACGAAGCTGTCTTCCCCAAGGAATGAATTGCATGACTAAACTGGGATGCCATGGAACTTAATTGAACCTGGAATGCCTCATGTTGAATAAGTTGTAAATTTTTTATTTCTGCAATGGACTTACAGATATTTTGTAACTCTTTCTCCATTGTTTTGACCCGTGTAAGGAGTCTGCTATATTCCTTTCTGGTTACAGGTGCATGTGGTTGAGTAGGTTTCTCACTCGTATGTTCTGTAGGTGTTTCACTGAACACTCTATATTCACTCGGTTTAGTGGTTTGGGTTACACTTACATGTTCTGTTGGTGTTTCCCTCAACTTTCCTCTAGAGCTTCCACCGATATGTGTACCTGCAAATGAAATCATCCTAGCCCCTTTTTCAGAGGTCACGGGTGGTGCAATGAAAGTTCGTGAGCTTCCGTCCTCGCGTGAAGCGAGTTGCCGACCACTGGTAAAAAGTGGTAAATCTCGAAAGAGATCCAGAGATTTTCCCTTTGGGAGGTTAAACTTGAATCGATTAAATGGCACAAAACCCAAGTTTCCCTCGTACGTCTGTGAAGACACTTGGTTCATAAAAGAACCACCCACCAATGGATATTTCCGTAAAATGGAAGATTCACCAGCAGTTATTGAGGTAGGTAATTCCACCTCGGATGCCTTTGAAGGCATTTGATCTTTAGAAAGATCATCAACCACTCGTATGTTCCGTGAAATGGAACTCAAGATAGTTGCTCCCGTCAATTCAATCTCATTTACATTTGCACTCATTGGATAAGAAAGAATTGTTTCACTAACAGTTGCCGTTACCTCAGGTTTATTGGGTTTACTCCGTTTGGAATGAGGTAGAGCGGCTGATGTAACTAACTCCTTATGTGGTTCTGCTGAGGCACTATCTCCCTCAATAATGTGAATAACTGGTCGTTTAAGTGACAATTTAGGTGTAGGAGTTTGTTGTGTTTGTGTTTGCATTTGTAGAATGGGCTCTTCGACCTGTGTTAGAGTCGGTGGGATTTCCTGCTCTTGGTCGGGTAAGATGGCCACTGGGGGCTGTAGAAACTGTATTTCCTGTGACACAATAGGGAATACAAACACTACGCCATAGATTGCTTATAGCAACCCCCAAACTGTGTTACCATAGACCCTTGTTTGAAGTTACCATAGGCCAAAACAGGGCTATGGTAACACTTCAGCTGTGTTAGGTTCTTAGCAGTAAATATAGATATCTAAGGTAACATCAAAACATAGCCTAAGGTAACATAGCAAATGTGGTTACTAAAGACCTCTATAGCAACATCTTAAATACTCTACAGCAACATAGTTTGTGTGTTACAATAGAGGATATAATTTTGCACATGGACAACTGTGGGACCCACATCTAGGTGGGGTCCGCAATCTATTGTAACACCCTCTTTTACCAATTGTAACACATTGAGTGTTACATAATTAAAATCATTTATAACTAATGTTAATAACAAAAAAAACTATGACATTTAAATATTACATTTTCCATTAAAATAAATCAAGAACCAATTTAATTACATTATTTCAATAACATCATCTAGTAGTAAACCAACCAAATCATCCAAAATATGTACCAACACCAACTAATGAACAAAACTTAAAACATACAAGTACTAGAGCTAATAACATGGTAAATTTAAAAAGCCATAGCAATGGTTTCCTCCTTTAAGCCATAGCGGTTCGTACTTTTCTTTACACATTTCCCATAGTTGCTTCCCATGAGAAATCAACCACATCGTCTGCAGTTCCCTGCACAAACAATTAAGAGAAACTGAATTAAATCTTCTAGACACCTCACAAGTTATCAATAATAATATAGATTATACATGGTTTATGCAGCAGTCTGATATTTAGAGTACAGATAATAGAAAAATCCGTCAAAATTTCATGCTTGACACCTGCATTTTGATGCATAGGCAACATCACATATACACCCAAGTCCACCTGAAGTTGAATGAAAGAAAAAAACCAGGAATTAAAAAAGGTTACTCGCAAACCTGCCTTGTGCATTCTATCTCACCTCAATAGAAAATTGGCCTTCCCGGGAAAGGAAAAATGAAAACAATGGGCTATCAGCATGCACAAGGAACTGATGTTCAAACTTTAAACAGTCAATAAGTCTAGGTATACTCTGAACTCTGAAGTTTCAATATAACAACCACTTGCTTTTGTAGTACAACTTCACATGTGCCTATACATCATTAAACCGAAGAAAATACAAGCAATCCATTAGGACTTACCAATGCTCTGAATTGTCACAATATCCATAGTTTCCAACATAGTTTAAAGGAACTCACATCCAATACACCCGCATGTTTTATTCTGTACTATGGATCAGTCACGCTGAACAATAAAAACGCTGAACATAGTTTAATGGAGCACAGTAGGATTTTTGTAAGGAAAACCAGTGCTAAAATGATGAGACGGAGCCATACAAAAACACAAAATTCATCACTGCTACTACAAAAGAAATAACAAAGAAAACATTAAAGATTATTGAAAAAAAAACTTGTGGGTGTGTTGTCGTAAACAAGAAATATTTGTTTTCTTATGTCTGTTAAGTACATTTAAAGACAATAGGGTATATCTCTTTGGTATTGACGAGGAAATCCAAAATTCCATCTGTGAACCTATCAAAGTATCAGGCATAATAAAGACAATACTTCTCTGCAACTTTGGAGTCATTTTTCAGTCTGGTTTCTTATAAAATTACATAAAAGATATCAAGAATTTCTAGTGTCATCAGTAATTGTCTTAAGAATTTTTGAAGCCATTTATTCCAGTTCTGTACAAAGTTAAACAAATCTTTCAAACTTTATATATGTTTATGCTAGATTAACTTCTCAGTACGTGTATTCGAAGACACAAGGAGCAAAATAAACAATGACAGGCATAGTGGAAGTAGTCAATATCATAAGGTAAACACAAATTAACAGATATTACCAAGGGCCCTTGGTAACTTTATATACGTCACTAGAGTGATCTTGTAAGCTACCTGGGGAACAACTTTAACTCCTGCCTGATGTGCTTCAAGAACTAGCTCCTCGGAGCATTCACCCCAGTAAAGTTGCAAGACTGCGACCTTTTCATCCAGAGTAGCTTTTATATTTTCTCTGTGAGGAAAAGCCAGAACCACACCGACACCAAACGGTTTGTTAGTCAAGGTCTTTGTCTTTCTTATCAGCTCCCTCACATAGTCTGGTGATTCCTGTTATTGAAGTGTATAAATCTAAAATCATATGATATCGAACCACCAAAATATGTAAGTACTATGACGAACAATTCCATGCGTCTATCCAAATTTCTAGAGATTAATTATCAAGATGACTTATCTAACATCATCTAGGAAACATCTAAATCGGGTGTAATTTTGGTAAAATTTAAAATGAAACACATAAATAAAGCCTAAATGATCCAGTTTTACTAAATTAAATATGAATCAAGTCAACATATTAAGGAACATGGCGTATATGTCTGTTTCTTCTCTAAAGCAGGGATATGAAACTTGTTAGAATGACCAAATTTCTATTTCAATCGCCTGATCACCTGTTTTTGTTCTGTAATCTTACTTTAATGTACAAGTCTAAAATGTACCAACTATTTTACTAAATTAAATATGAATTAAGTCAACATATTAGGGAACATGGCGTATATGTCTGTTTCTTCTCTAAAGCAGGGATTTGACACTTGTTAAAATGACCAAATTTCTATTCCAATCTCATGATCACCTGTTTTTGTTCTGTAATCTTACATTAATGTACGTCTAAAATGTACCAACTGTTTTGTGATTATACAAACCAGATACATATTTTACCTTAAAACAAATCTGCTTCCTTCTGTACAAAGTTAAACAAATCTTACAAAGTTAAGCATTTCAAACTGATATTACCAAGGGCCGTTTGGATCAAGAGATTTCAACCCGATTAATGGGAATAAAATTTTAATACAGGATTACACTCCCATTCCCAGTAACCGGTTCGGAATCACATGATTCTAACAGCACTAAATAACTCCAAGGAACCAACTACAAAAACATGAAACTGAAATGTATATAAATAATGTTGTTTGTAATCGTTTGATAGACAGATAAAGATTGCAAAGCCACTATATCCTTATTTCCTGTGTGAGAACAATGACTTTTATACAAAAAAATAAAGAAAGACCAAAGATATTTCCTCGAAAAACTTTCCTGTGGAATGTCAAGGATGAAACGCTATAACAACGTCAAAAAATTAAGAGGACCTAAAGGGAATAAGATTGACAGGAATCTCTTAGAATACCTGAACTGGTTGCATTGATTGAGCGTCTGAAAAGTCTATACCATCTATACAGAGTGTGCCTTTGGGTCTATACCCTTCAAATACTGCAAAAAATAATCTTGTTTGACTTCTACCTTCTCCATTGAAGAAATAAAAGGAGCTACATAGTTGTTTGACTGACTGCAAACTAGTTCCAAGTGACAGTAGCAGAAAGAACACAGTTTGATTACAGAATCTACTGGCCAATACACATTAATCATTCAGGTAATAACGTCCAGCAAATTTCTGCTCCCTGTCGCAAGCAGAGTTTAGATTTTTGATAAATTTACAATATAATAGGACCAACCCATACCTTGTTAACTGATTTTCCACCTGACATAAAAATAAAAAAACATCAAATGAGACGTTAGTAGATAATTAAAATTAAGGGACCATCCAACAGTAGGAAAACACAAGTACGATAAATACAAGTCCTCTTAAAGTAATGGATTGTATCCACACCTACAACATTAATCTGTTTAGGGTAGTTACTAATACTTACGAACAAACCATATCAACAAAGTCTTAACCTTTTATCTGGATAGTACAGGCTACCAATTAAATGTAGAACGAATTACAAACCATATTACAGGCTACCAATCAAATGTAGAACGAAATCATAACAAAGTCATGTAGTTTTCTATACACCACTATCCAATTATTTTCAAGCTATTAACAAACCAATCCTTCAACAAATTTACAACAAAACCAACTTGTGATCAGTTAATTCCAACTGTTCAGCAAGGACAAACAACATAATTTCAATTTCCTCAACCTCACCTTAAATTCCAATATCCAAAAAACACATACCCCCATTCAAATTTACCTAATTAAAAGCATATAAACCATTCAAAACAAATGAAAATTATATATATAGACCTAATTCATGCATTTATATAGTTACAAATCAAACTGATATAGATACACACATACCCGATTCGAATTAACCTAGTTAAAAACAAAAAAACAACAAATCGAACAAGGGTTTCGAATAAATTGAGTAAATACATGCATTCAATAGTAATACATACTAATTGATGAGCAAATTGAGCCGATTTTGGTGAATCAAGCACTGAAAACGAACAAATCGAACTAGGGTTTTAAACAAATCGAATCATTAGAGCTTCTTCACGACGTGACGATTTGGCTTTCGGATGGGAGGTTTTATTTGTAAGAAATCAAACTAGGGTTCTTGATGAACTATGATTATTTTGACTGTGAGTTTTAAATTTAATTTTATATGCGTGTGTGTTTGTGTTTTTAGTTTTGGTCTGAAAGGGGGTGAAGCAGCGAGCCAGCGAGAGAAAAGAATAAAAGCTTTGGGGGGAATCTGAAAATAAATCTAAGGGGGGAATGAATTTTGGTTGCTGTTCCTGAAATATTTCAAACCCCCGCCAAACTCGAAAAGTAAGTACTCCAACATAATAAAATTTAAATTTTCTTTTCTGAAAATATATATTTAGCTTTAATAATTATAAAAATTTAAATCTAATGAAATGAAAAAGAGAAATGAGAAATGAAAGTTTAATTTGTTTTTCCCCAATTCTAAATTTTTGTTTGCCTATTTGTAATAATTCATAATATATACAAAATTTGTTTTCTTTATTATTTTTTTTAATGAATTTAGTTAAAATTTAAAAATTTCATTATTTTCTTGATATGAATTTTTTGGATATTACTTTATTTTAAAACCTTTTTATTTGAAATTTATAAACAAGATTTAATATTCATGAAAAATCGATAATTTAATTATTTGATGGAATATTACGTTATAAAATGATTATTTCAATGATTTTGTTAAAATTAATTAATTTTAAAGTCAAATAATTATTAAATCATTAATTTTAAATTAAATAAAATTTTTGTTAATGAATACTCTATGGTAACACACCTCATGGTGTTAGCCACTGTAACACCTTTTATAACTAAAGTAACATACTTTTGTACATATGGTAACACCACAATCAAAAGGTTGCGATAGGTCAAAATTTTCATAGCTATGGTAACACCCATAGTGGTAACACCCATACCAAAAGGTTGCTATAGGCCATCTATGGCGTAGTGAAAGGTTGGAATAGCAGGGATTGAAATATTACCTTGTCGTATACCTGTTCTCACTGGTCGTGGTAACAACGGAAGTGGGACAGTCTTTAGATATTCAGTTAGGACTGTAGGCACATCCATATATTTATTTTTTCTTATGTAATTAATTACATTCGTCTTCATGGAAGAACATTCCACCTTTTGACCATTTTTCAAGCGTACCCTGCCTTCATCATTCAAAAAATCATTTAATATTAACTGTAGAAACCTTGGATATAGACATTTGACATTTTGAGTCCTAACATCTCTTGTTCCCAAGCGTTTCATTTTTAAAATGATTTGACCAAGCACTATTTTTCCAAAATTAATTGTAACGCCCCGACTTCCCAATACTGAAAATATACTTTATAATAAAATAGACTTTGATACAGGGGAATTCTAGAAAATTTTAGCATGAAGTATTCGTAAATCGGACTATCCACCTGTATATAAATCTAATACACCAATGATTCCTCACCGAAGATCGATTCCAGGTTATGGTATGAAACAAGAATCTAAACTATACAAATTATTACAATTTCTTTCACTACTCTGAATACAATTATTTTACCATCTAATCTGTAGCTTAATTCCAATCTGTGCTTACTCGTTCTGACTCCGAGATCTATCCTGTATAGGCTGCCTCATTGCTCTTATTCGCAGGGATAAATGTATTAGATCATCCTTAAGCCTAACTGCAAGGGTTAGGTAAAACAAAGCAAGAGTGAGCCAAAGAACGCTCAGCAAGTGCAAATAGTGATAGCAATATCAACAACAATTATAAGTTCTGAAAATCAGAAAGAATTATCATATGCTTCGAAAAGTGTCAACTAAGTCAAATATCTTTATTATCACGAGGAGCCAACATTGCACTACTGGAATAAGGTGCATCAACAATGAGAACTGATAAAAGTTCTGATAATCAAAGATAACCAACACGGGCTTCAGAGGAATCAGACTTTAAACTCAATGCATGAATTAGAATTGGATTTTTTTTTATTTATTTTTTAAAAAAAACAATAAGGTTAGGCTGCTGATCAGTCAGCACTAACCCCGGACAAACGCACACAGCAATGTCCTAGAATGGATCCACGGCACACATTGGCCTTATTACTTCCGACCACGAATCTGGTCCGACCTTACGGTCCAAAAACATTTATCACGACCACAATAGGGTCCGACCTTTCGGTCAAAACATTTTACCACGACCACAATAGGGTCCGACCTTTCGGTCAAAAATATTCCAATTCTACATCAGACCCACTAGGCGTCGGAACAATCGACAGCCTTACCACAACAACCAACTGGAAAACTCACGTTCCAGAATAACAATTAATTCATAATTAAGAATCGCTGATGAATATCAACATCAACTAGTATCAATCAGATCAAACCAACAACGGGGTAATAAGGAATAATAATATCAATAGGTGTCGACAAGTTCGACACGATAAAGGGGTGATAAATAAAGAACAATCTCAAAGGGTATCGACAAGTTCGATACAAAATAGGGTGATAACCGAATAATCAAGATCTTCAATAAATACCGACGAGTTCGATAATAAATGGGGTGGAGAATATGAAGTATAATATTTGAATACGTATCAACACGATAGATATGAGTAATTGGGGTCATAACATCATTAACTTGTCTAAAGAGAGAATTCACTTGAGCGAGAATAAAAGATATAAATCATAACAAGATTTTCAACAATCGAAATTCTAAGTCAGAGCAAAGATATGGTCAAGTACTAAGCATTTAATAAAATTTACCTACACATTGCAAGGTTTGACTCAGCATAAGTGAATGAAATAGTATAAAACGATTATTTGCAAAATAATTTCATTATAATAAATTTCAGATCAGTTGGACAAAAACATCCCCTAAAGAGGGTCCATTGGTGATAATATGTTAAAATCAGGAATTTCGCTAACAGGTATTTATAAGGATTTTAAAACTTGGATTTTCTTTATTTAAGGAATTCTTAAACAATTTCGACGAAAATAGAAGAAGAGGCATTCCAGGAATAGGATACTGAGCGAGAAAGGTTAATTGTAAAATTATTTACAAATCGGATGTTCGAATTACGGGTAGGGGAGATAAACAGCATCACGCTTATTTAGAAAAGTATATGTGTCATCTGCCATCTATACTTGGCCAAATCATCACATACTATAAATAAACTAAATTGCATCACTTGAACAATAAGTGATTAGCAAGAACACTTGCCTCGATTTACGGAGTTTCGGCTTTTCACATCGATCCTCAACTCAGCTGTACATCCATCGTTCTTCCATAACTTGTCAGTCTTTGTACTCTATACCAATACGCTCATCCATTCTGGCAATTATTTCATTTCCCAGAGTTCCATCGTCATGTGCAATGGCTCAATATCGGCCTCCTACTTGTACCTTTATAAAGGTAAAATACTAATTTAGTATACTAGTATTCTTAACCATATAATCTTATCCTACCCAACGCATCCTAATACGCATCCTAATACACATATATACATATAACACATAATAAAGATTGTTATATAACGAATATCATTTAGAGTGTACACATATATAATATAGGAAATTGTCTTATTGAAACAACATTTAGAATCACTTATAATTCTAAAGCAAACTCGATAGCATTTCCTTTGAATTATTATACTATCCATAAGAGTTCAACCGACCCAACAAGCAATTTAATTACTCCTGTACATATACTTGACTACAATTTTAACAGTTAACTTAATAACCAATCACAACTTCGCATAACAATTTGCAAATTCCCAAGGTACAATTTATATACATAGTCCCAGTTTTTAACACTATTGGCTACCAACCAATTGATACCACTAATGTCACTGACTACACAAGGTATCTACTTGTTTGTGATTACTTAACATTCACTATATAAATTTCAATTTCCAACCCATGTACCTTAACTGAACACTCACAACCATATTTACTAACAATTAGCATCTAGCAAGTCAGCCAAATTATATCACATAACAATAACTTAATTACAACCTTACGTTCACAATTATCCCTTCATCATCCTTTTTCTCACATTTTATTTCTCTGTTCCCTCTTTCCCTTCCCAATACTTTGACACACATACACCCCAAAAACATAACCATCCGGACACAACCTCCATCCGGTTATCAACCTGCTGCACTTACACACAAACGACATATACACGATTACAACGCAGGCACACCATCCTTACTCTTCTTCTACTCCTCCTTTTCTATCTCTCGTCTTTCACTTGATCTGCACCATCAACACACTCTCATTCAAACACTTACACAGCTCACACACGGTCATATGCACACGCCAACAACTCCTTCCTCTCTTATTCATCATTTATTTCAGCCCTCTCTCTGTTTGGCACCATAAACATGCACCCATAGACACCCACGAACACATATATAAATATATATATAAACATACCACACATACCAAGCTACTCTATCATCCCCTTACTCTATCATCCCCTTACTCTACCTCTTCACCCCCTTCACATATATACATCCCTCGCTGCCCTGTTCTCACCTCTGTACACCCAACTCGACTACTCCACTACACAACAGCCACACCTACGGATACCATTCCCAGCAACTCTTCCATTCATTACAACATAACAACACCCAGCAGCATCACAGACTAACAAATAACCCGCTGCAACCGCCCAACATAACAGCCCCCCTTTTCTTTTACCCTCCACTTTCTCTTCTTGCAACATCAACTCCCAACATTCAACTAACACCCAACTCGACTGCAACCCCCCCAATTCACTGCACTTCAATTCACCCCACACCTTAAACACTCACGAAAACACAGTCTACACACACATATTGCGAGTACACGCCTCAACACGTACACTTGTTGAACACTAAACAACACCAGTTGAAGTTGTGACCAGCTTTACAAATCATCACAGCAGACTTATTAACTTCAAGACTAAACTCTGACAGGGAAATACACACACAGCTGCTCGCACAGACCCACACACCAATCTCGCAGCCTGCACAGAAACCTCACACACACAGCTGTGCACACACATAATTCTGTTCACAATCACCCACCACGATACACGCACGCATACACTCTTCATATATACAGCAACCCACAGCTCCAAGCTAACCACGCGCACAGTACAGTCGTGCAACACAGGGGAGAAGAGGCTGTTTTACGTGAAGAAGAAAAAAAAAACGTGTAGGACCAAGCTTTTTACAGCGGAAGAAGAGTGAATTGAGGGAGAGATATGAGAGAGATGTGAGCGAGAGAGATAGAACTCACTAGAAAAATCGAGAGGGAGAGAAACTTCCAGAGAGCTCGGGAGAGAGACACCCAAAAACAGAGCTCAGCAACTGATTTGGGGAATTAGGGATTTGGGGTTAAAAAGAAATAAAGGTAGTTTAGGGAATTTACAAAAAAAATTTGATTAAAACCATTTAACCTAGTTGTGTAAATTGCAAAATAAATAATTAACGCTAAAGAAAAATCTTAATATTATTTTTAAAATGTAGAAAATGAAGTTATCTATCTCCCCATATTTTTAAAATATTTTTCGGATCAAAAATGAATTAAATATGAATTTTACAAGTTTTGATCCTTTAAATACAATAAAACTCTTAAAATAATTTTAAAATTCCGAAACATCCAATTTAATTTACCCAACCATTTTAAAAACTAAATAATATTATAGCTATAATATTACAAAAGATTTCATGATTTTTAATCCCTCCGATAATTTTATAAAATTTACAGAGGATTAAAAATACATGGTTTAAATATACTCAATCCTCAAAAATACAAATAAAAAAAACATGGGCCTTCACCACTTATCCAGATCATCACATAAGCACATAAGCACAAATTCACATACATTCCACTTTCCAACAATACTCACATAATAAAATTTATAATTTATAATAAATAAATAATAAAAAAAAATCGAAATTTCTAAGGCGTTATATTAATCCTCAAATTATTGGCGACCGCATACCCTATTATTTGAATAAATTCAGGTATTCGATCTTGATTTGTTCTATCCGAGGAAAAAACATGGTTAAGAGTGTGAAAGAAGAAATTCCAATACTGGGTTAGAAACGTTCTAGATAGATTACCAGTATTGAAATTGCCATCTTGGTACCTTATAAAGCGAAAGAACATTTCAATCTGTTCGGGTGTAGGATCAGAAACGAGATTTTCCATAGGAAAATGAAGAATTCGATTAACATCTCGTTCAGTGACCCTAATCGACCTACCAAATAGCCGATATGTGAATGCACACCCGTCCTGTCCAGAAGTGTTAACCGCACTGCAATATAGTTCACGTAATGCATCATGGTTAAGATGCACCTGTGTAACTAAAGCATAGCAAATTAATGAATGTTCATTCAGAAATTGTGTCCAAGCCCGAAATTGCTCATCCTGAATGGTTTCGATTTGCTGAATGGAAATAGGATTAACTTTAGCAATAAAAAAGTTTCCCTGCAATGCCATTTTCAAAACTTTGAGGAAATTCAAAAACAAGGGTTAGTGCGTATAACAAGAATATGAAATCCGCTCTATAAACCACCAGCTAGATTGTGAGATCTTTCCGATCAAAGCTTGAAATATTCAGCAATTGTGTGTGTATGCTCTGTATATCTAAAAAATGATGATGTTAAACACAAACAAAAACTCATCATTTATAAGGTTTCAAGTATTAGTGGGTTAGGTGTAATAGTGACAGGTTATGTTTGAAAAATAACACCGCTCAATAATTTCTCACCTAACTACCTAATTAGCCGAAAAAACATCTTATCACCGAAACAGGTCGGCCGAAAAAACATCTTATCGCCGAAACCTATCAGCCTATACACATACACATATTTAATACTTCTAATTATTATGGATTTAAAAATAATCACACAGTAAATCAAGAATTAATCCACAATAATCAAATAAACTCACAATTAAATAGACATAAAATTAACAAAATATCATTAACTGATATATGTCAATAAGATATTTATTTAATTATGCTACAATTTACTCAATTATTTACTAACTAATTACCATAAAATAGCATTAATATGCGTGGTAATTAATATAGAGATAACTATAATATGAGGACTGGATGCAAATAAATTCACAAGTTTTAAACATATGGACATTTAAAATACATGTGAACTTATAACAAATTGCAGTTATTGATTATCCAAAATTAATTAGACAGATTTAACATCCCAAGTTCACCAACTAACCTGGAGAAAGTGGATTCATCCAGTGGTTTAGTAAAGATGTCTGCAATTTGTTCGTCTGTGGGAACAAAATATAATACCACAGTTCCATTCATGACATGCTCCCGTAAGAAATGATACATGATATCAATGTGCTTAGTCCTGGTGTGTTGAACTGGATTGTTGGCAATGGCAATGGCACTCGTGTTGTCACATAGAATTGGAATTTTGTCCAACATGAGTCCATAGTCCTGAAGTTGATTCCTCATCCACAAGATCTGAGCACAACAACTACCTGCAACAATGTATTCTGCTTCGGCTGTCGAGGTAGATACTGAGTGTTGCTTCTTGCTGTACCAAGGTACCAACCTTCTTCCTAGAAACTGACAGCTTCCAGAAGAACTTTTCCGATCAATCTTACAACCTGCGAAGTCAGAATCTGTATAGCCAATTAGGTCAAAACCTGTTCCTTTAGGGTACCAAATCCCAAGATTGGGGGTTCCCTTAAGGTATCTGAAAATACATTTAACACCTATAAGATGTGACTCTTTAGGGTTAGCCTGGAATCTAGCACATAGACAAGTTGGGAACATAATATCTGGTCTACTAGCAGTTAAGTACAAGAGAGAGCCGATCATACCTCCATACTTCGTGATGTCAACTGACTTACCAGATTTATCTTCATCAAGCTTGACTGCAGTTGGCATCGGGGTCTTGGCAGTAGCTGCTTCTTCCATCCCATACTTCTTCAGAAGATCCTTTATGTATTTTGATTGGCAGATGAAAATACCATCAGGCTTCTGAACAACTTGAAGTCCAAGGAAGAAGGATAACTCACCCATCATGCTTATCTCGTACCTACTCTGCATTAGCTTAGCAAATCTCTTGCATAGCAAATCATTAGTAGAACCAAATATTATATCATCCACATATACTTGCACCAGAATTATATCATTTTTATGCTTTTATGAAAGAGAGTTTTGTCGATGATACCTCTTGTAAACCCATTTTCAAGTAAGAACTTGGAGAGAGTATCATACCATGTTCGAGGGGCTTGCTTGAGACCATAGACAGCTTTGAAGAGAAAGTACACAAAACCTTTAAATTCCTTGTCTTCGAACCCAGGGGGTTGTTCAACATAGACTTCTTTCTCTAGATCTCCGTTAAAAAATGCACTCTTCACATCCATCTGAAAAACCTTAAAGTTGGAGTGTGCATCAAATGCTAAGAAAATCCTGATTGCTTCAAGCCTTGCAACTGGAGCATAGGTTTCATCATAATCAATTCCTTCTTCTTGAGAGTAACCCTTTGCTACCAATCGAGCCTTGTTCCTCGTAACAATACCATTTTCATCCAGTTTATTCCTAAACACCCATCTAGTGCCAATTACAGATTTATCTTTTGGTCTTGGCACCAGCTTCCATACTTTCTGCCTTTCAAACTGATTGAGTTCTTCCTGCATTGCAGTTACCCAATCTGGATCATCAAGAGCTTCATCAACCTTTTTAGGTTCAATTTGAGATAAAAATCCTGCGAAATTGCATTCATTTTGTGTTGCTCTTCTAGTCTGTACACCTGTGTCCGGTTCACCAATGATCTGTTCAAAGGGATGCGCTCTACTCCATACCCTTTGTCTCGGCAGATTTGATCTTGATGATTCCCCAAGTTCATAATTGTGTTGAGAGTGATGACTAGTAGATCCAAAATCATTGTTTGCTCCCCCTGAGCTGTTGCTTTCAAAGTTTGATGAATCAGAGTTTAATGAATCATTAGTAGCAGATGCATTCTTTGATGTTTCTTCACTTGATTGGGGTTCATTTTCATCGTTCACTTGCTCCCCCTCAACATGTGCTGCTGTCTGATCTACTGGTATAGATTGAACAATAGAGTCTGAAAGAATATCAGAAGTTTGTAGATCAGCATTTATTTCTTCATTCTCAAATCTCAGCTGGTCATGTTCATCAAAATCTTCAAGTCCTGTTATCTTTTTATCATCAAAAGACACATGGATAGATTCCATGACCACTTTTGTTCTCAGATTATACACTCTGAATGCTTTTGTTGATAGTGGGTATCCAACAAAGATTCCTTTATCAGCTTTTAAATCAAATTTGGAAAGCTGTTCTGGATGAGTCTTAAGAACAAAACATTTACATCCAAACACATGAAAGTACTTCAGGTTCGGCTTCTTCTTTTTCACCATCTCATATGGTGTTTTACCATGCTTGTTTATGAGTGTAGCATTCTGTGTGAAACAAGCAGCTTGCACAGCTTCAGCCCAGAAGTAAGTTTGCAACTTTGCTTCATCAAGCATGGTCCTTGCAGCTTCTATGAGAGTCCGGTTCTTTCTCTCTACTTCTCCATTTTGTTGTGGAGTTCCAGGTGTAGAGAATTCTTGCTTTATTCCATTTTCTTTACAAAACTCTTCCATGACTACATTCTTGAACTCAGTGCCATTATCACTCCTTATGATTTTCACTGTATGCTTAGATCCTTTGTCCAGTTGTCTGACATGCTCTGTTAAGATTGATGCAGTTTCTTCTTTCTTGTGCATGAAATATACCCATGTATATCTGGTGTATTCATCAACAATAACCAAAGCATATCTTTTCTTTCCAATAGACATTATATTTACTGGACCAAATAAATCAACATGCAATAAGTGATATGGCTCAAGAATTGAGGATTCAGTCTTACTTTTGAATGAAGTTTTCCTTTGTTTTGCCTTTTGACATGAGTCACATAGGCCATCTGGAGTAAAAACTGATTTGGGCAATCCTCTCACAAGATCTTTCTTCACTAGCTCATTAATGCTGTTGAAATTCAGATGAGAAAGTCTCTTGTGCCAATCCCAGCTTTCTTCAATTGATGCTCTACTCAGTAAACAGATTGCAGAGCCATCAGAGTTTGTTGAAAGCTTGGCTTCATAAATGTTACCATGCCTGTATCCCTTTAGAACAACTTTTCCTACAGATTTGCTTACAACTTCACCGTGTTCTTCAAAGAAATCCACATGATAACCTCTGTCACAGTTTTGACTCACACTTAGCAGATTATGTTTGAGTCGTGAGACTAGAGCTACAGTTTCAATGATGACATTCCCAAGATTGATATTGCCATATCCCAGAGTCCTTCCTATGTTGCCATCTCCATAAGAAACACTTGGGCCAGCCTTTTCCACAAATTCTGATAGCATGGCTTAATTTCCAGTCATGTGTCCTGAGCATCCACTATCCTGAACAAGGATATTTTTCCTGTTACCCTGCAATCACAAAAACCACTAATGATTAGTTTTAAGGACCCAGACTTGCTTGGATCCTTTGGCCTTATTAAGTTTGTTGGCTTTTGCAGCAGAAGTCTTATCAGAGTTTGTGCTAACATTCTTTTTATCAGAGTTTATACATGTAGAATCAATCTTGAATTTATTCAAAGAGGGTTTAACTTCATAATAAGCATAATACAAATTATGATACTCTTTACATGTATAAATAGAATGCCAAATATTACCACAGTGAAAACAAGGATTCTGTGGCTTAAACCTAACTGAACCACTCTTAACTCCTGACTTAGGAGGTATAGAGTTTATATTTTTATTCTTCTTGCAAAAAGTAGCAAGATGGTTAGGATTTCCACAGTTGTAACATTTCTTCCTAGGAGCATTGGGAATAGGCATATAGTTATTGCTTTTATTGACGCCTACCTTTCCATTTCTGTTTTTCCTAGGTTCTTTTACCTTGTTCACTCTTTTTATCTCCTTCAGCTTGTGTTTAAGCTGTTTCTGAGACATTAAGTCAATATTTACTGATTTGACTTCCTGTTTTGGTTTGTCAGATTTTGGTACAAACCTCACAGGATTAATTTTGGGCTTTGCAACCCTTTCAGTAAATACAGGTTTAGAGGTCTCAGCTTCTAGGTTGACAGTTTTCTTTTTATCAGTGTAACCTAGACCTTCTTTCCAATAATCATTCTCTATGATAATCTGAGTAGTTTTCCCAGAGTTAGTCCAAGTTTTAATAATGTTTCTTTCTTTAGCAAGTTCAGATTCAAGATAAGCATGCTTTTTCAATAATTCAGTTTTAACAAAAATAGCATCATCTCTCTCTTTCTGAATTTTTAACATCTGGACTAATTCTAATTCTAGATAGTCATTTCTCTTTCTAAGCTCTAGACTTTCAGATTTTATTCTTGGGTTATTGACCTTTTGGCCCTTCAAGTTTACACACTTATACCCATAAAGCCCTAATGTTTAAACTCGTTCCTTTTTGCCACGCCAACTTCACAAATATACCTTTTTGCCCTATACCGGGTCAGATGGACATATCGGGTTGTATCGGTAGGGGTAAAATAGACATTTCACCTAATCTAATTGAATTAATTAATTATTAATCGAGTTTAATTAAAATTAATTAAATTTCTCTTTCTCATTTTCTTTTCCCCATTTTCTTTCTCTTCCTCACCTCATTTCTTTCCCACCGCCTCTCTCACCAGTCACCACCTCCGTTCGCCGCCTGCCTCCGTTCAACAACCACCAACGTGCAGTTTTAGTAAACCTCCATTCCTTCTGTTATCCGCTTTCAGTTGCTAGCTGGAGAGTGAAGGAAACTGAACGAATGATTGCCATTTGCACAGAACTCAGAAAGGTAAGAATTAGGATCTTATGCTGTACACTGTAATTCCTGAACATTGTCTAATGGGTTTACACTTTTCCATCAAAATTTCAGCTAGGAGCAACAGTCGAAGAGGGTTCAGATTATTGTGTAATTACTGCACCTGAGAAATTAAATGTGACCAGACAATAAATTCTCAAAGAATGTGTAAATGTACCCTCCTCTGTTTTCTCCTCTCCACCCACCACCGAACTCCTCCACCCTGCTTCATCTCCCTTTTCTGCAACCACCACCACTGCCCCCCTGTTTCGTCCTACACACTGCTTCCACCATAGCACCATAGCACCTCCACTGCGCCTCTACCGTTCAACACCAGTCTCCACCCCTTCCTGCCTTCATTCACAGCCTCCCACCTCCGTTTCCCACAATCTTGTCCACCTCTCCATCCTCACATTGCTTCATTCACTGCTTCATTTCCTACCTTTCCCATCTCTCCCACGCAACACAGCCTCACACTGCTGCTCCTTCGCAACCACCAACATCACCACTACATCCATTCACTCGACCACCAACAGCAGTCCACCCATCAACTCCGCAATGCCTTCAACATCACCTCCACTCTCCTACACAAACCACCATTCACTCCAACTTCATTCCCATCTTAAATTTCCAACCTCTCCTCCTCACCACGTCTCACCTCACACCCACGTAGCAGTGCAACCACCTCTAACACCACCACCGCGCACCTTCTTTTCCTCCTTCACCGACAACTACCAACCGTACACCACTGATGTCTCTCCGTTCACATCAGCCCCACCCTCGCCTCCTTCAATTCCACCAAGCACCCATCTCTTTCTTCTTCCCCTTTCGCACCTTCACCACCGGTCAATTCTCAACGCCACCTGCAATTCATAGCCCCCAAAATAAATGGTTTGAATTCCTTTTTCAAGCAAAATCCGTATTCAACGAAATTGAATCAAACAAAATCTCAATTCAATTGAATTAAAGTTACCAACGATTTGTTGTTCAACGGGATGGAACGAGAGGGATTTGTTCTGGATTACGCCTTGCAACCGTGCCGGATAGTGTTGAATGGACATGACAGTGGTGAACGAAGGCGTACAGAGGAGAGAGTGAGTGAGAGAGACAACCGAGAGGGAGAGACTCTGAGAGAGATAAACGACGAGAGAGAGAGAATCTGAACAATTATTTATATTTGGTAAATATGAAATTTTACATTAATTTTTAATTAGGTGAAATTTCTATTTTACCCTTGCTATTTTGTACCGATATACAGCCTGACCCGGTATAATGGCTAAAAGGTACATTTGTGAAGTTCGGGTGGCAAAAAGGAATGAGTTTAAACGTTAGGGCTTTATGGGTATAAGTGTGTAAACTTGAAGGGCCAAAAGGTCAATAACCCTTTATTCTTTCATTTTCTAAAGTCTGATCTCTATAGCTAAGATGCAAGGTTTTAAGAAAGATTCTTAACTCAGATATATCAGTAGTATCAAAAGCTAGCGTAGAATGAGGTACCTTGGTCTCAGTAGCTTCAGAGATACTATCAGCATTTGCCATCAAGGCATAGTTCACCTCATCTTCAGAGTCTGAAGTGTCAGCCCAGTCCTTCTTCTTTGTGATGTAGGCTTGACCTTTATCAGCTTTGGCTTTATTGCACTCAGGTGCAAAATGTCCTTTCTCACCACAATTATCGCATTTGATCTTGGACTTGTCCACTTTCTCCGACCTGCCTTCCTTTCCCTTCGTTTTACTGAAATTATTCTCTGACATGATTGTATAGCTTTTTGGATCTTAACTGTTGTATAATAACAGAGTGGCTCTGATACCAATTGTTAGGTCCGGAATAACGTAGAAGGGGGGTTGAATACGTTATTTAAAAATATTTCGATTTTTGATGTGGATATGAAATCAAAAATACTAAATCGAAATAACACAACTGTGTGGGAAATATCTTTTAATAGATAAAACCTGGAGGTTTGTTACACAATCTAATCCTACGGATCATGTTAGATATAATTGATGTTATTTAATGTCAGTGTTTAAGTGTTACAGGTAAAAAGAGTTTAACTTGTTATTGAAAGCAGTCGTAGCAGAGTTTGAGTATACGCTGATAGCTGGAAGCGCAAACGCTGATAGAAGAAAGCGTAAACACTGCTAGCTGAACACATGGAAGCGCAAACACTGCTAGCTAGGAGAGCAACAGAGTTTGCTAAAGTCCGTCTAATGGAAGCGTCTACAAGTCAACAGAGTTTGAAGTCTAATTTAAGATTAATATGGAAGAAATATCTTTGAAGATTGGATAGCTGTCAAAGAGATTGAGTTGACTTAAGGGACGTGTAGCAATCGTAATTGATATCAATTGTATAGCTTAATTTTAGGAGAATCAATTAACAATTGTACGTAGCTGTATATCTTATAAATACAGTTAGGTTAACCCTAGAAGGGTATCCATCGTGAACGAATATCATTCATTGTAACCTAAGCAGCTCTCTGTGATATTTTACATCACTGAGAGAGGAATTATTAATTCCAAACAGTTTTAAGTACTAAAACGTGTATTCGACCTAACAAGTGGTATCAGAGCCAATCTGTTACTTTATTACAGTTAAAGATCCAAAACACAATAGTAATCAATGGCAGAGATTCCTCCTCCATCAGGTTCTGAGAAAGCACCTACTACTGTTAGTAGGTATGAAACGATTAGGGTTCCAATACTCAAGCCATCAGAATATGCAATCTGGAAGGTGAAGATGACCATGTTTTTGGAAGCCACAGATCCAGAATATCTTGATAGAATTTATGAAGGTCCTCATAAACCTACAAAGTTAACTGCTGCTGCTGCTGGTGAGGAATCAAAGGTGGTTCCTAAGGAAAAGAAAGATCTAACTGCTGAGGATCTTTCATCTATTGCTAAGGATGCCAAAGTAAGGCACTTACTTCACAGTGCTCTTGACAATGTTATGTCTAACAAAGTGATTAACTGCACAACTGCAAAGGATATATGGGATGCACTTGAGGTTAGATGTCAAGGAACTGCTGCAATTAAGAAGAATAGAAGGAACATACTCACACAGGAGTATGAGCATTTTGAAGCAAAGTCTGAAGAAACCATGACAGAAACATTTGATAGATTCTGTAAACTGCTCAATGATCTATCATTGGTTAACAAAGAATATGATCTGGAAGATTCAAATCTCAAGTTTCTTCTCTCTCTTCCTGAAAAGTGGGATGTGAAAACAACCACCATAAGAGACAACTATGACCTTGCTGATACTGAGATTGATGAAATCTATGGACTGCTCAAGACTCATGAATTGGAAATGGAGCAGAGAAACAGAAGATCAAGCAGGAAGTTGAAGAAAAATTTTCAAAGAAAGAAGCATCAAGGAAAAAGGCAAAAGGAAAAGCCTTGGTCATTCATTCAGAAAGTGAGTCATCAAACACTGATGTTGACTCAAACACAGATGGAACATCTGATTCTGAAGATGATGAGGAGATGATGCAAATGGCTGCATTGATGGTAAAGACCTTCAAGAAGATGGGATTCAAGAACTTCAAGAAGGGAAAGAGATTCTCCAAGGATTACTCAAAGTCTGACAAGAAAAATTTCAGAAAAACTGAGGGAAAGGACTTCAAATCTGGTAAGAAAGATAAGTCTGAGATTCAATGCTACAAGTGTAAGGAGATGGGTCACTATGCTCCTGAGTGCAAAAAGGGTAAAACTGAAAAGGCACTCTACACCAAAGGCAGAGATTGGGCAGACACCTCAGATTCAGATGAGGAGGTGAACTATGCACTCATGGCCTCTACTCAGAATGAAGATTTTGAACTAAAGGTACCTCCAACTACCTATGCTTATAATACAGATAATATAACTGAATTGAGAATTTATCTTAAGGCATTACATATCAGTTATAGGGATCAGACTTTAGAAAATGAGAGAATCAAAAGTGAGTGTTCTCAACTCAAAGAAAGAAATAAACTTGTTGAGGAACAACTTGAAAACATGAATAAAATTCAGAAAGAAAGAGATGATGCTGTGTTTATAGAACATGAGTTGCTAGGTAAATATAAGCAACTAGAATCTGAATTGGGGGATGCAAAGCACATTATTAAAACTTGGACACATTCTGGAAAAGACACTCAAAAGGTCTTTCAATCAGACACAGTAGGTCTAGGTTATTCTGAGGATGATGTGCTTAGGTTTCAGAATACAGCCAAGATTAGACCACCTCTTTCTTCTAAGAAATTTGGAACATTTGTTCATGGTACTGTTAAAACTGAACATGGAGCTGTTGACCATGAGCCAGTAAAAACCTGTGTCAAACAGGTTAATATTGGTTCAATGACAGATAAACAACTCAAGCATAAGCTTAAAGAAATAAAATCTGCCAACAAACAGAGAATGCCTAGGAAAAACAGAAATGGAAAGGTAGGCATAACATCAGGAATTAAGCCAATGCTTGCTACATTTGCACCTAGAAAAACTTGTTATAATTGTGGTAGCACTAATCATCTTGCTAGTTTTTGAAGGAAGAACAAAGACATTAATTCTTTACCCTCCAAATCTGGAGTGAAAAAGGATAATGTCAAACCAAGACCACAAACTCTGTGCAAACATTGTGGAAGTAGTTGGCACTCAATTTATACTTGCAAGAATTATCATGCTATTTATCACAATTATTATAAACTGAAACCTAATTTGAAATGGGTTAAAGTTGATTCTGCAAGTACTAAGAATGAAAATGTTAGTTTAAACTCTGATAATGACAAATCCGCTGCAAAAACTAACAGATTCAATAAAGCAAAAGGATCCAAGCAAGTCTGGATCCTTAAAACTAACAATCAGTGATTGTTTGTGATTGCAGGGCACCAGGGTAAGTACCCTAGTCGTGGACAGTGGATGTTCAGGACACATGACTGGAAATAAAGCCCTGCTATCAGAGTATGAGGAGAAGGCTGGCCCAAAAGTTTCCTATGGAGATGGCAACATAGGACATACTCTGGGATATGGCAATATTAATCTTGGAAGTGTCATCATCACAAATGTAGCTCTGGTTCCAGGACTCAAGCATGATCTGCTTTCAGTGAGTCAAATCTGTGACAGAGGATATCATATAGATTTTCAGCCTGAATATTGTCAAGTCATCAGTAAATCTACAAGGAAAGTTGCTCTAGTTGGAAACAGACACAATAACATCTATGAAATAAAATTGTCAACAAACTCTGATGGCAAAACAGTGTGTCTGTCAACAAGAATGTCCAGTGAAGAGAGTTGGAAGTGGCACAAGAAACTCTCTCATTTGAACCTGAACAACATCAATGAGCTAATAAAGAATGATCTTGTAAGAGGACTACCAAAGTCTTTGTTGAATATAGAAGGCCTGTAAGATTCTTGTCAAAAGGCCAAACAGAGAAAAGCCTCTTTCAAAAGCAAATCTGAGTCTTCAATTGTTGATCCTTATCATCTTCTACATGTTGATCTTTTTGGACCAGTGAATGTTATGTCTCTTGGAAAGAAGAAATATGCTCTAGTCATTGTTGATGAATACACCAGATTCACATGGGTGTATTTTCTAGCAAAGAAGGATGAAACTGCATTAACACTGGCAGAACATATAATGCAACTGGACAAAGGGTCAAAGAATCAAGTGAAGATTATCAGAAGTGACAATGGAACTGAATTCAGGAATTCAACAATGGAAGAATTTTGCAAGAACAAAGGAATTAAACAAGAGTTTTCTGCACCCGGTACTCCACAACAAAATGGTGTAGTTGAAAGGAAGAACAGAACTTTAATAGAAGCTGCCAGAACTATGCTTGATGAAGCAAAATTACCAACCTATTTCTGGGCAGAAGCAGTTCAAACAGCTTGTTTTACTCAAAATGCCACTCTGATAAATAAGCATGGAAAAACACCATATGAAATGGTGAGAGAAAAGAAGCCAAACCTGAAATATTTTCATATTTTTAGGTGCAAATGCTTTGTGCTGAAAACTCATCCTGAACAGTTGACCAAATTTGATTTGAAGGGAGATGAAGGAATTTTTGTTGGCTATCCACTGTCAACTAAAGCATTCAGAGTTTATAATCTGAGAACTTAAGTGATCATGGAATCTATTCATGTGTCTTTTGATGACAAGAAAATAACTGGACTTGAAGATGTAAATGAACGTGGTCAATTGCACTTCGAAAATGAAGATTTAATCTCTGATGAACTAAACTCTGATGAGTCTGATCTGACAAACTCTGAACCTCTACTGGTAAATACTGAAGAGACCTTTCATCCAGAATCAAGAGAAGAACCAGTTGAGGGGGAGCATGAAGAAACTCATCAAAGTGATAATTCAAATTCTGATAATGACTCAGCTGAAAATTCTGAATCAAACTCTGGTGACTCAAACTCTGAAAGTCCATAATCTGACAGTTCACACACTGAGCAGTCACATTCAGGGGGAGCCTCAGAGAATGAAGAAAGATATCAAGAGAATCAGGAGAACATGGATCGAGGAGGAGGATCCAACTTTGACAGAAGTCAATTGCCTTCAGCTAGGAAATGGACCAAATCTCACACACCTGATTTAATCATTTGTGATCCAGATGCAAAAGTAAGGACAAGAAGTGCAACAACAAATGAATGTCTGTTTCATGCATTCTTGTCACAAAATGAACCAAAGAAAGTTGAAGAAGCTCTTAAAGATGCTGACCGGATAACAGCAATGCAAGAAGAGTTAAATGAATTTGAAAGAAATGAAGTATGGACACTAGTACCAAGACCAAAGAACAGATCTATTGTTGGTACTAAGTGGGTTTTTAGAAACAAAACTGATAGTGAAGGGGTTGTTACAAGAAACAAAGCAAGACTTGTGGCAAAAGGCTATTCACAACAAGAGGGGATAGATTATGATGAGACTTTTGCACCAGTTGCCAGATTGGAGGCAATAGGGATGTTTCTTGCTTTTGCTTCTCACAAGAAATTCAAGGTTTTTCAAATGGATGTGAAAAGTGCTTTTCCGAATGGAAAACTTGAAGAAGAAGTGTTTGTTGAACAACCACCTGGTTTTGTAGATCCAAAATATCCTGACCATGTCTACAGGCTAGACAAGGCTCTTTATGGACTTAAGCAGGCACCAAGAGCATGGTATGAAGCCCTGGCTCAGTTTCTTTTAGAAAGTGGATTCAACAGAGGTACAATTGATAAAACTCTGTTTTATTTCAAATCTGGAAGTGACTTGCTTTTAGTTCAGATATATGTTGATGATATTATTTTTGGATCTACTAATGATAAACTCTATAAGAAGTTTGCTAAGCTCATGCAGTTCAGATATCAAATGAGTATGATGGGAGAGCTAAGTTACTTTCTAGGCTTACAGGTGAAGCAAACAGATAAAGGAATCTTTATCAATCAAGAAAAATATACCAGAAATCTTCTTAAGAAATTTGGCATGCTTGACTGTTCATCTGCAACAACTACCATGGCAACTGCAACAAAATTGGACAAAGATACAGGGTCATAAGTAGATATGACAAGTTACAGAGGAATGATTGGCTCTCTTCTCCATCTAACAACAAGTAGACCTGATATCATGTATGTAACATGTCTGTGTGCAAGGTTTCAGGCAGATCCAAGGGAACCACATTTAACAGCTGTAAAGAGAATTTTCAAGTATCTCAAGGGCACTGTAACTTTAGGGCTGTGGTACCCAAGAGAATCAGATTTCAAGCTACTTGGTTACTGTGATGCAGACTTTGCAGGTTGTAAGATTGACAGAAAAAGCACAAGTGGAAGTTGTCAATTTCTTGGTGACAGACTTGTGTCTTGGTACAGCAAGAAACAAAAATTGATATCAACATCTACAGCTGAAGCAGAGTATATTGCTGCTGGTAGCTGCTGTGCACAGATTCTATGGATGAAGAATCAATTGCTGGATTATGGGTTGAGGTATAGCAAAATACCTATTTTCTGTGATAATCAAAGTGCTATTGCAATGACAGGTAATCCAGTACAACACTCAATGACCAAGCACATCAGCATAAGGTATCACTTTATCAGAGAGCATGTAGAGGAAGGCAATATTGAGCTTCACTTTGTGCCTACAGATCAACAACTTGCAGATGTCTTCACCAAGCCTTTGAGTGAAGCAGCATTTACAAGACTGGTCAATGAACTAGGAATGGTATCTGGTTTTGACTAAACATGTTGGTTAGACTCAAAATTTTCTTAAAAAATGTGCTGCTCATATTTTTTTGGTATCTGTTATGCATACTCTGTTCACATGTTTCTATTCTCACACTGGTAAACTCTGTCAGCATGTTTGTTGGTCATACACTGTTAATATGTTTGATAAACTCTGTGAATTCTGAGTTGATTTTTGTCTGAATGAAAACACCAATGAAGAAAAATGTATGAAGCACGATTCTCAGTGAATAAATCAAGATTCTTTCCAAGTCACTGTGATCAAATCAGAAATTGTACAGTAAGTTAACACAGCATGATACTGTTTCATATTTAGAGCATCTCTTAGTTTATTTGATCCTAAACTCTGAATCTATGAATACTGTGTGCATTGCCTCTCATGAATAACTTCTGATATTGATGAACTCTAAACTCTGATTAGTAACACTCTATTTCCAAGACATACATAGTTCGTGATGATTCCTTGTTTGTACTTGTGAAAATTTTAAAACTTGAGATGTGTCATTGTTTAGTTTGGTGAGAAACAATTCATGTCTGCACCCTGTGAGATTTTGAGCCAAATAAGTGATTGATACATTTTATATCAATCAGATTTTATTGATGTGTGATGTTCATCAGTAAGTATGTTGCTCTAGAACTTGCATTAAACCATTTTGAGACCACATGATATGTGTGTGCATGAAAATGATAAAGGCACTAGGATTTACCATCTTTCTTCAAACACTGTTCAAAACTCCTTTGAATACTGTTCAAACACTGTTCATAAATTCCACCCTTAGTAAACCCCTTTGAGCCTAATTAACTGCTCATTTTTCTTAAACTCTGAAGTATTAAGAGCAGTTATATTCTTTTGGAAAATCAAAAGCAAGCAGGTGAGTGTTTCTCAAGAAAAGAAATAGTTTACTCAGTATATATATTAAAAAAAAAGGGTATATATACTGATCATCTTGTACAAATATGTACTAACAGTGTGACTGAACACTTTGGTCTGTTAAATTGTTCAGTTCGAAATTCACTCATGTTAAAAACATTTCTTCTCACCTGTTTGATCTTACTACATTACAACCCTGAATAAAGTCCTTTTGATTTGTGCATATATGTAATCGAAGTAGTGTAGAACTGGTGGAAATTCAAGCATATGGAAGTATCTGCTTTTACTGATTGAATTTGAGAGAAAACACTTCACCTAAACACTTGTGTGCTTTGAGAGTTTGTGAGGAAATTCTTGACATGTAACTCACTGAATGATGCTTTGATGTCTATCTCCTGATCTTTTTGTCTATAATGACTGTGTGCTTACTTGGATAATCATGAACATCAATGGGAATAGGAGTATTCAGATTTCTGTATTTAAGGAACTACAGAGTTTAGCATTCATCACATACTTCGTGTTTAATATGAGAGTTTGTGCATTCAGTGTTTATTGATTTGATTTATGGATTTTATGAAATATTAGATGCTATAAAAATTGATTTGGTAACCTCTGCTACTCACACACAAAATAATCACGACTGTGCATTTTTGAAAGGGTTTTAGTGATAAAGTTTGAAAATTTGACAAACACTGATGGATTGTGTTCTATACTCTAAGGTAAATTTTCATTAAGATAATTTGAAAATTTTGGAGTAAATAGAGTGGTTGACAACTATTAATGAGTGTATTTTGTGGTAAAGTGTCTTGATAATAGGAAAGACAGCAGTAATAATGGCTTTACTGCGTGTGATTAAGTGATTAAGTGATTCACTGCATGTTTGACACGTGTCCCACTTTCACCCACTCACTCATCATTATGTACCACTTTCACACTTCTCAAGGGAACAGTTGCGTGCTTTCAATGTACAAACGTTTGAGTTTAATTTTTAATTACTACTCAAATCACTTTTTGTTACAATCACTTCTCATCCACTCATATTCACTTTACCAAAACACAGACCTCCTTTGTTTTTCACTTTGACATTTTCACAAACACCTTCCTTACATATCACTTTCACAGTCGATTCTTGCTTATTTCTTGATCTAATGGCAACAAAACCTTTTACTTCGTTTGGTCTTCGTTTTGTGCCTAACAATTTTGCAGCTCTACTTGAGAACGACCGTGCTCCTGAAGCGTTTCACCTAATGCAAAACTTTCTTCGCGACTTTGAGATTGGGCAAGCGTTCATTGAACCTGCAACTCTATCTGCATCTCAGGTTGTCACTTTCTGGCAAAACTCAAGGTATATAGAAGGAGGAGAAAATGGAACTCCGTCTATCATCTTCTCTCATGATGAACAAAAGTTTGTGATTACTCCACAAACTGTTCGCGAGACCATGGATTTCGACACACATACTTCGTATGCTGTTGTCTCTGAGCAAAATCTGAGAGAAATGTTAACAGAGATTGGGTATATGGAATCTCTTGCAAAGCTGGGCAGTGTGAGGAGGCCGAATCTTAGAAAAGAATGGAATTTTTTCTTTGACTGTATCACCAGGACATTCCAGAAGAAAGTCACCAACTGGGATGCCATTCCAATGGATAGTCTGCAAATTGGGTATTTTCTACTCTATGGAAGTAATTTTGATTATGGTCGTTATGTGTTAATGAATTTGGGTGATAAGTTGTCAGTGTCTACTACAGTTTATTTTGCTAGATTTTGTCAACTTTTGTTCAATGCCTGTGTACCTGGGTTAGAAGTTGATGCAGCTGATGTGATTCAACCCTTTAGAGTCAATAAGAGAATATTCTCTGATATGACTAATAAAGATGTTGGTAAAGACATACCTGCTTTTGTCTTGCCACTTGCCTTGCAGAATTTTCTCAACCAACCACAAGATTCCCAATCACCACAACATGAACCACACCAAACACACCAACCAGAAACACAAAATATGCCTGAACCTTTAGCCACTGATCATACTGACACCATACCCTCTCATCCTGTACCATCATCTGAGCCAACACCAACAGACACTGTACCTACTACATCACCACAAACACAACCTGAACAAATAAACCCTGAGCCAACAAATCCTGTCACTACTACTCACCCTCAACCAACATCTAAACCAAAAAGGAAGAAGCATACTGCTCTCAACACCAAACATTCCAAGGCTAAACAGACATCTCCTAGAGCTGTTTATTCCAGAAGATTTATTAAAAGGGCAAATAGACCTTCAACACCACCAGTTCAGGAAAGTTCTAATGAAGAAGAAGAACTGATTGAAGTGCCTCAAACAAAGAGGAGAAGGCTCATTCTTACTGATTCTGATGTTGAGCATGTTGATGAGGATCAAGAGAAAATTTCTACTGATATTCCTACTGGTGAGAAAGAGGTTATCATAGAACCTACTATAGCAGAATCAGGAGCCAAGATTGCTGAACCAGAACTTGCTACGGTTCAAGATAATGAAGATGTTAGAGATGCATTGCCTACAATGGAAGAGTTTGATGAAACTCCATTTTCTTTTGATAATGAAGCATCTACTCCAACACCCATGGAGGTTACACACTCTGTTGATACTGGTGTTGCAGATGGGCCTACTGTTGTTCTTGAAGACACTGAGGTTGCATCACACACAGAATTAAACTCGGATGCCCATCATGTTTCTGATCATGGTGAGGAGATTGATCAACCAGAGAAGGTTATTTCTTCAGAGCATCTTCAAGATGATAAATGAAAACAGGTTGCTCAAGAACCTGTTGCTGCTCAAGATGAAGACATTGCTTCAGTTGCACCTACTGATGTGTCAGTGAGTGATTCAGTTGAAGACAAGAGTACAGGAGCTGAAAAAGCACAATTTAAAGCTGATGGTCAGAAAACAGGAGAAAAACCAGATTTTGCTGGACCTTCTGTTAATGAGATTGATGATAATTATTTGACCCAACAAACTGCTGATTGGTACAAGTCAGAGTGCATTTTTCCTCCTTGCAGGGCAGCTATGTTTCTCAAGGCAAATTCTTCAAAGATTACAAATCCAGATATTTTCACTTGTTTGCAAGGAACAGTGATTCAGATCAAATCCTTGAATCACATATTTGATGATAATCAGAAAGCCATTGTTGATCTTCGAACAGAGGTTGCTACTCATGAGGAGAAATCTCAACGAGCTAATTCTAAACTTTTTTAACAATTCTCCAATGCTCAAGAAAATCTTAATGACAGACTGAGCAAAGTTGAAAAGAATCAGCTTTTACTGACTGAGAAGGTTGATTCTATTGCAAACTCTCTTGAGTTAATCACCTCAATTCTGATTCCAGATGGTGATGATGTCAAAAAGGGGGAGAGAATTGCTAAAACTAAGTGTAAGCAAACTCAAACTCTGCTTAAGAAAGATCATCTGTTTGAAGAAGGTGCCAATGCTGATAAGGGATTAAGAAGTGCAAATCCTAGACATGGACATGAAAGGTCTACAAGGTCAAAGCCAAATTTGGTGACAGTACAAATATTCAGAGTACCTCTACTTCAAAGCCAAAGGATTTGTCATTCACTTACAATCCACAAACAGATGAAGAATTGGCTGCTAAACTCTTTCGTGAAGAAAATGCTGAAGCTACACTTGAGGACATACAAGCTGAAGAAAAGCTGTTGCAGAAAGAGCATTTAAAAGCACTAAAGTCCAAGAAAGGGAAGAAAACTGTCAGAGCTTCAAAGCCTGTAATGAAAGGGATTGAAATTAAAGAGAAATTATCTGGTATTCAAGAAGAAGAAGAAGAAGAAGAAGAAGAAGGAAAGTTGGTAAGAAAGTCTTCTCTTGATGCCAAGCTGAAGTTAAAAGGGGTAATGGGTGAAGAGAGCAAAAGTAAAATGATAGTTACAAACTCTGTTGATACACATGTTGTACAGAAGAATGAAGACACAACCTCTGTTGCTACACAAGTTGTGACCACACCACTATTGTCTTCTCAGTTGAAATCAAAGTTTGGAAAAGGAGTTCTTCGTGATCCAAATCTAGCATCTACAGCTCCAATGGATTTCACTGATGGTAGAGCCTTATCTGGTAAAATTGGATACAACAAAGGAGGTATAGGCTCACATAGGGACAAAAGACAACATGTTGGTCCCAGAGATCCTTCTTCACTGGCTGTTCCAGGTCGTGGTGTCACTCAAGAGAGTTTAGACAGACTAGAGTCAGTACAACTTGTCTATCAGAAGAGTTTAGAGAAGGATTTTCTGTTATATTTCATGAATGATGGAACAGTGTTTAAGATTGCTGAGAATGATATTGATTTAAAATACTGGGAAGAACTAGAATATGTTCTGTATCTTTTCAGAGTAAGAAATCAAAGAGCTCAGTCAGTTGCAAATGTGCTCAGACAGAAGATGATTCAAAATCTTGCAAGAAGGAATATGAAATACAACAACAAGTATGTTCCTAAGTACAGAGATTGGAATGGAAATCTGGTAGAAATAGAGAAGGGGACTACAAAGCTGAAGACTGATCTTGGAATTACTGTTCTGGATTTTAATGTGAAGTCTGAAGAAGTGAAATATATCAGGTTGGGAAATGATATGAGAAGAAACAAAATCTACGATCTCAGAGCTGCTATCTTTCAAACTGATGAGAATGATCCAGATTTAAAAGAGATCAAGTAGGCTATGCAGATTGAACTTGAAAATGCTGAGAGAAGACTGTTGATTGACTATCTCAGAACAACTCCAGATCTTGAGGAAGTTAGGTAGACAGAATTTGTAAGTAATTTGAATTTTCTGTAGATTTTGCTAAGTCTAGATTAAACTCTGATTATATGTTAAACACTGTGTTTTTATTTGATCGTTTTGACATCATCAATTACTGTGAACTTGTACATTTTTCTAATGAACAAGTTGGGGGAGATTGTTAGATATAATTGATGTTATTTAATGTCAGTGTTTAAGTGTTACAGGTAAAAAGAGTTTAACTTGTTATTGAAAGCAGTCGTAGCAGAGTTTGAGTATACGCTGATAGCTGGAAGCGCAAACGCTGATAGAAGAAAGCGTAAACACTGCTAGCTGAACACATGGAAGCGCAAACACTGCTAGCTAGGAGAGCAACAGAGTTTGCTAAAGTCTGTCTAATGGAAGCGTCTACAAGTCAACAGAGTTTGAAGTCTAATTTAAGATTAATATGGAAGCAATATCTTTGAAGATTGGATAGCTGTCAAAGAGATTGAGTTGACTTAGAAGACGTGTAGCAATCGTAATTGATATCAATTGTATAGCTTAATTTTAGGAGAATCAATTAACAATTGTACGTAGCTGTATATCTTATAAATACAGTTAGGTTAACCCTAGAAGGGTATCCATCGTGAACGAATATCATTCATTGTAACCTAAGCAGCTCTCTGTGATATTTTACATCACTGAGAGAGGAATTATTAATTCCAAACAGTTTTAAGTACTAAAACGTGTGTTCTTGTTATTTACTCATACAGTACTTGATTATATATATTGTGTATTCGACCTAACAGATCAGCTACAAAATCAAACACTCCTAGGATAGTTTAGGCACGAGGACCTTCTACCCGACACTTCCTGAAAGCGGGCTAAGCCGGCTTTCCTACTAGATGGACTGTCTAGCAGCTTACACAGAGATGGTATAAGAGAGAGAATAGAAAGTTGTGTGTTGAAGTGTGTTTTGAAATGAAATACAACAGGCCTATTTATAGGTTTTAGAAAGTCACTATGCTGTACTATTTCAACAACCCCCGTGGGCCCCACCTGCATAGTAACACTATTCCAACAACCACAAAAACGTGTCTGTTGAAAATATTTTGGACGTGGGCCCCGAATGAATAGTAATTTTCGTTACTATTCATGAATAGTAATTTCGGTTACTATTCATGTGAATAGTGATTTCGGTTACTATTCATATGAACAGTGATTTTGGTTACTATTCATATGAATAGTGATTTTGAATACTATTCATTTTCCTCTTAATTTGACATCCTTAAATATGCAGCTTTCAAAATGGAGGATATCAATACTGCTCTAAACTCAATCATACCTCTTAACAGTTTTTCTGAGTTAAATACTTCGATTCCTTTGTGAAGTGTTGACGCCTAGTGCAACTGGTCTGGTTCACAGATGACTAACATTCACTCATGGTCTTTGTATCATGTCTTTAAGACCACTGTAATCTTTTGGCCCTTCAACTGAATCATCTGTACATCTTATTCTGTCACTGTGGCTTGATCATGTTAATGAACTTCTTTCAGCGACTTGATCCTTGTTGATGCCTGTTCTTCAACTTTCACGATCCCTGTATAGAGTTAATATTATTTATCTTTTATCCTAGTTGAGTTATATATGTCCTCTATTACATATTACATTACATT
The DNA here is from genome assembly GCA_037693485.1 of Kitagawia praeruptora. Taxonomy (NCBI): domain Eukaryota; kingdom Viridiplantae; phylum Streptophyta; class Magnoliopsida; order Apiales; family Apiaceae; genus Kitagawia; species Kitagawia praeruptora. Next base: position 85,032,596 of record CM075347.1, on the reverse strand, counting down.
ATGCTTTACAATCTATTTATTTTCTGCCACATTATCATTGTTGGCAGGGTTGAAAAGCATTTGAAACTGGAATTGCAATATCTTTCTTGCAGGTTCCTCTTTTATAAAAATGATGCTATCTTGCTTATCTTGAAAGCAGATATTTCCACGGAATATATATGTTTTGAGTTACCTTGTAACTTCATCCTTTATATTGATCTGGCACTCTTTTCGTTAATGCTTGGCATATGGTTTCAAAATATACTTTTGAACTGTCATATATATCATTATGCAGTTGTATTATTGTTGGTGGGCTATTGCTCACCCTTGCTTTATTTATTTATATCACAACAACAGCTAGATCAGATGGCCCACGCAAGGCGCATTCAGCACAAGCATGTGACAGGCGTCAGAGGAATAACAGTTAAGATCATAGCTACCATTGCTGAAGAGGCAGCCATTGGTATGCTAGATGTTAGCATTTGAGTATCAAATGTATTTATTATATGACATATACAAATGGATGGAAAAGAGTATGTAATAGTTAAATTGTAAATCTTTTGGGTTGTAAGAACTCAATCTTGTGATTAATAAAATTTGGTAGTTACTCTGATTTCATCTCTGGGACTATAATAGGTGTGTTTTATGTTGTTGTTTTGGGTTACAAGGTTGTAATTTGATTTTTATGATGGTTTTGTGGATGGAGATTGAGACCGTAATGACCAGATCCCTGACCCGGATCTGGGGGTGTTACAATTCTTATACGAATATTAAAGTTACGTCTTTGGATCTAGTACCGTAACATAATAATCCAAACTTTATATATCATTCATCATATTTGTATTGTAGATATTGTTTTTCTAACTTTTGTAGTGAGGTGAAGTTGAAGTGAGGTGATTCTCGTTCTAAGACCCAAGTCCTAGACGTACTAACGGGGAGTTAGTAGTCTTCGCACCGTGAAAAAGAGGAAAGACCCGAGACCTTTCATCTAAGACCCAAGACCGATAAAAGCCAAGAATCAATATTCTACACCAAAGGTTCTACATCAACTTTGAAGAAATAGCGGGGAGTTATTGTCTAAGATAAGTTGTGTAGGTTTTTACGACGACTTTGAGGTGGTGACGGGGAGTTAGGCATCAAGACGAGTCTTGTATTTGTTTACATTTATTTTGAGGTGGTAACGGGTAGTTACGCACCAAGATAAATATTTGTCGGGTTGTAAAATGCTTCTCCGCCTACTAAAGGAGCGAGTTTATTTTAAGGGAAAATCTCGAGTCTGGAGAGGAGCTCGGGGACTGGAGTAGGGGTGAGCGAATCCATTAGGGGTTGCGCCATCGCGAACCAAGATAAAATCTCCTGCGTGGTATTTTCTTTACTTGTCGTTTATTTTCCTCACTTATAAACTGCTAACGACTAGGTAAAATATTTTAGAAAGGGAAAAATATTTTTAAAATGCCATAATAATTTTTAATTGGTAATTAAGCTATTCAACCCCCCCTCTAGCTTAATATAGCCCTCTTACGGGACCTAACACGATTTTCTTAATTTTATTTTTCATTTGATTTCTCTCATTTTTTAGAATCTTTCAACCAAGTTCATAAGTTTTTTATCTGTATTTTAAGTTTTATAATTTTGAAAATTTGGTATGTATAATAAGTGTGCAGTACAATGAGTTTCTATATTTTTTATTATATTAATATTCAAAATATTTGCATGGGTCACGATCAATTTTTCGAATAAATATTAAAAATTCATAAACACTTATTTCTAACGACCGTTATAAATCATTAGATTTGGGTCGCGATCAATTTTATTTATTTTTATTCAAATATTTCATTACAAATAGTCAATACTAATTTAATAATTAGAACTTCTATTTCTCAATCCAAATTTTATTGATATATTTAAGATGTTATTTTCTTTACTTTACATAAAATTTTCATTTATGTGTATAAAAAGAATTATTTTTTTAACAGATTTTAAATTTTAGTTAGTATATTAATTTGTATAATATGTTATATTTGACTACTTAAGTTATTCATTTTAAATTTTAATTTTCGTATAAATATAAGTAATATTGTTTGCGTGTACCAATTATTTTAATTTTAACTACATTATTACCAATTTTGGATACCCACAAAAAACAAATCTAATCCAAAATCCGATGAATTTGGTTTTGGATATTGAGTTTTGAATTTTGATTTATTTTTAAAACCCAAAAATATCTGAATAAGGGTTTGGAGTTTACAAAATTCGGATCAAACCCAACCCGTTGTCATCCAAACGCGTAATTTAAAAATGAGTATCACCTATCTTTTTTCTATTTGACCAACATGTTAAAATAGAAAACTGTACATGAAACTAAAATCAAATGTGTAATATATAAACACGTAATCACATTATTATATATGTGTCCTTGTAATTTAATTATCGGGTTAAAAAACATGAAATTCATTTTCATTTAAAAGTGAGTATATTTTTTCGACAAGTATTAAAAAAAAGCGCTTACGTAGATCTGGAAAATCGTTTATGTTGTGTACATTTATGTCATGTGTCTTTGGGGTCTTGCATGAAAATTACATAAAATTATTTTGTGTACCTAAATTTCGAACACAAAATGCTACTAAACTACGCAATTTTTTTTTTACATGAAACGAAAAAAATTATACGCAAAAAGAAAAAATATGACAATTACATGTAATGTTACTCTCTGCCCAAGTTATCTAAGTATGTTATATTATAATTGAAAATAATATTGAAATGCTACAAAATAAAACTAAGAGTAGAGTACATAAAAATGAAGCCCTTTTTTTAAAAAATTTTGTTTATTGTTAATAAATTTCTCTGTTTGATTAGAATTTATCTACCAAGTTGTTAAATTTTTTACCTATATTTAAGGTTTTGTTGATATTAAAAATAAATAATATTAAACAGCCAAGCTATGAGAATTGAATACTATTACTTGAATTCAAGAATACTAAATTAAAATGGGCACCTTTTATTAGAAACAATATATAATTTTATCTGTATCGACCTATCTAAGTTATCAATAATATTAATTTCTAAACGATTGCTGTAGCCGTTTCTCTTTCTCCTCCTATCCTAAAAAATATTAAACTAAAGTTTAGGGGTTGACATCTGCGTTTTGGTTGATGATAAGCCCATTTTATTGTTTTCCTTGATTTTACTTTATTTTTCAATAAATATATCTCTTTATTGAGAGTCTAGTACCACGTTGGTGGGTTTTATCTACTGAAATATTGGATTTTGTACTTTCTCCTTGTGAATGATAATTCTTGTTTATTTTCCTTGATTTTATTTTATTTTTCAATAAATATATCTTTTTATTGAGAGTCTAGTATCCCGTTAGTAGATTTTGTCTATCCATTTACTGGATTTTGTCTCTTTAATTTAGCAGTCGGGATTTTAGATATATAGGATTTTGTTATATTGGTTCATTGATTTAGATAGTATAGAATCGCAGTTATGGCCAGTTATTCGAATACGTTCTTACAAATCACATATGTATTTCCCTCACGATTAGAATAAATTGTTGGATTATTTCGCCAGAAAGACTATTATTTCAATGATATATGCGAGTGATGTACTATAATTTAAGATCCGATCAATGATTGTAGTTTGAATTAAGGAAACCTTGTTACCTTAATATGATCTATTTTAATATGTGTTAATTCAATCTTGATTATTTTTGCATATGACATTTTATTGATAAATTGTTTATCTTAAAAAAACAGTGATTTAGAAGAATATTTGAATGATTATTTGTGTAGATGACATATGCCCTTTTGTTGATAAATTAATTATCTATAAAAAAAATAGTGATTTATTAGAATTTTTGCACTGAGTTGACAAATTTGCAATGATATATAAAAAAAACAGTGATTTATTAGATTTTTTGCGCTGAGTTGACCAATTTGCTATGAAAATATTCACTAACAGTATTTTTATTGACTCTGTAATGGTGATATGGGCTAGAAGTAAGCCCTAAAGACAAATTTAATGTGGCATTCATTAGACCCAATATGGTCAAAACGTGGGGCCCACCAGATGGGCCCAAACCCTAGTTATAATATTAATTTCATAATTAATATTATAGGTGATAAACAGCTCAGCAATAAGAGTCAGATAAGGATGTTATTCCTACAAAACTTAGCCTCCAAGGCACATAATTCGATATGGGAACTGGCTCCTACAAGGAAGGAGTCTAGAACCTTCCTCAAGGTGGTGACTTGTCCACCAAGTCACATAATTCTACTACGATTCTAGGGCTTCTCAGCCTATATAAAGGGCCTGACCCCTCATTCTCAGAACTACGTCTTGGCTTGATTCTCAATACGAGATACGTAGGCACTCTGTGAGGACCGATTAGTCTCGAACACAGAAACAACTATTAAAGCACGAAGCTCCCGAACCCTAGCATTAAATACAAATTCGTAACCTAGTTTTTATTCCACAACATTTGGCACCATCTGTGGGAAGAAGACATCAACCATGGTAACTACACGAAGAACAGCACCAAGCTCTACCGAGGCTTTACCAATTAGCTCTGCTCTGCCTGTCACTGAGAAAGTACCCCCAACAATAGGGGTGATCACTCAAACTCAAGTTTCTCAACCTCCAGGGACGAATCCCCATGCTGAGAGAACATTACCCATGGTCGTCCACCCAGGCCAAGAAACCAGCTCTCTTCAGATGGTGGTTTCTCCTCTGGTTTATCCCAATCGCCCGTTACCACCGGGGGTACAGATCCATACTACGGATCTCCCCATGAATACCAACCCGATGTACGGTCTGCCTAACTACCCTCCAATTACTCAAGGTCCTGGACCCAGTGGCCATGCCTTGCAGATCCGAGATCGAGAGTATGTTGACTACTCTGGCCCCTATACTGATGATTCATCGTCTGATGAGGATGATCGTGATGAAGCCCCGAGGAGGTGACGTGCTAGCAGAGAACCAAGAAGGCGAACACAAACTATCCATGATGGACCCCCTTTGACTGTTGCTGAGAGAATCAAGGCTCATGAGGCCGAGATTTTAAGGATAAATTAAGATATTGCGAGAGAACAAGCTAAGTTGAATCAAACTCAGCCTCCTCCAACCTCAGGACCGATTCCCTTTATAGATCTGGAGAGGTCTTCAAGAAGGCAGAGAAGGGCTGACGCCCCAACTGGAAGAACAACGAGGGTGGAAACCCCCAGGAGCAACCCCAAGGATCTGATGCCACTTGGGGATCCTGATGATCCCACACCCCCGTTTACTGAGGAGGTGATGAATGCCCGAATCTCAAAGAAGTTTAAGATGCCGACAATTAAGGCTTATGATGGAACTGGTGATCCCGCAAACCACGTTAGGACGTTCTCAAACGCACTGCTGCTGCAGCCCGCAAGTGATGCCTTAAAGTGTAGGGCGTTTCCCCAAACCCTGTCGGGCATGGCTCAGAGATGGTATAGTCGTTTGCCTGCTAACTCAATTGGCTCCTTTAAGGAGTTGAGTGGTGCTTTCATTAGTCAATTCATCAGCGGGAGAGTTCATGAAAAAAGTTCCGCATATCTCATGTACGTGGTGCAAGGAAAGAATGAAAACTTGAGAGACTACCTTAAGAGGTTCACTAAGGAGACGTTGAACATCACTGACTTGGAAAACAAGGTGGCCATGGTAGCCCTGGAACACGGAACCACTGACGAGTTCTTTAAAAGGTCATTGGCAAAGCATCCTCCTGAAAACATGGCCGAGCTCCAACGAAGAGCTGACAAGTATATCAAGGCTGAGGATAGCATGAAGAAAGAAGCCGCCGGAGGTAATGGCAAGGGTAACAACGACTCCAAGAAGCGAAAGCAAGACCAAGAGTATGATGCTAGAGACAAGTATCCCCGTACTAGAAAAGACTCTGAATCATTACCAAAGAAGAATTTGGGACCAAGGTTTTCTGACTATGCAAGATTGAACGCTCCCAGGAGCCAAATCTTGTTAGAAATTGAAAAGGATAAGGACTTTCGATGGCCGAAGTCACTCAGGGGTGACCCCGCAAAGAGAAACAAGGATCAATACTGTAGGTTCCACCGAGATGTGGGACATGATACGGATGATTGCAGACAGTTGAAGGACGAGATTGAATTCCTGACCCTCAAAGGAAAACTGAATAAATTCACTAAGGGTGAAGATCGTGGAACCCAAAGAAGGGATTACGACAGGAGAGACAACGATAGAAGGGATAATGATCGTGATCGTAACACACAACCCCGAGGGCCAGTTATCAACATGATTTGGGGAGGCCCGACAGCGGTCGGCACATCTCGAAACTCTCGAAAGGCGTATGCCAGAGAGGTGATGCATATAGTGGGAGAGGCCCCTAAACGTGCTAGGACTGAAATTGCAATCGGGTTTGATGACTCTGACCTTGAAGGGGTGAAGTTCCCCATGACGACCCATTGGTCATAACTCTTATGATTGGAAACTCAGAGGTGAAGCGAGTCTTGATAGACAATGGGGCTTCTGTTGATATTTTGTTTCATGATGCGTTCGTGAAAATGGGGTATACTGACTCTCAGTTGACCCCGACCAACATGTCCATCTACGGGTTTAATGGAGTTGAGTCCAAGGTGGAAGGGATTATCCAGCTGCCCATGACGATTGGGCAAGAGCCTAAGGAGGCTACTCAGATGTTAAACTTTATGGTAATAAAGGAGGCCTCAACTTATAACGCAATCTTAGGAAGAACTGGATTTCATGCGTTCAAGGCTGTTGCCTCAACTTACCACATGAAGATTAAGTTTTCAACCCGGCCGGAATGGAGTTGGAGAACAAAAAGGCGACCAGAAGATGGCAAGAAGTTGTTATGTATCCACTTTAAGAGCTGATGAAGTCAGGGGGCAGGTACTCCCGATTGAAGACATGGATGTCCGAGGTGATGATGAACACCGAGGGAAGCCAGCAGAGGATTTGGTCCCCATACCTCTAGAGCTGGGCGACCCTGAGAAAGTTACTTATATAGGAGCTTCGCTGAAGGAACCTTTGAAGGGCAAATTAACGGCATTCTTACAAGAGAACAATGATGTGTTTGCTTGGACTGCAGCTGATATGCCAGGGATTGATCCCCAACTCATAACTCACAAGCTGAACGTTGATCCTGAATGGAAGATGATAAAGCAGAAGAAAAGGAATTTTGCTCCTGAGAGGCAGGAGGCCATTAAGCAAGAAGTTGACAAGCTCCTAGAGGCTGGGTTTATTGAAGAGATTCAGTTCCCCGAATGGTTAGCTAACCCGGTGATGGTCAAGAAGGCGAATGGAAAGTGGAGGATGTGTATAGATTTAACTGATTTGAATGATGCATGTCCAAAGGATTGTTTTCCCCTCCCAAGGATAGACATGTTGATAGATGCCACAGCTGGACATGAGATGTTGAGCTTCATGGATGGGTTCAGTGGTTACAATCAGATTAAGATGCACAAAAATGACATCCCAGAGGTATCTTTCATAACTGACATTGGTGTTTTCTGCTATCTTGTTATGGCTTTTGGTCTAAAGAATGCATGAGCAACTTACCAACGATTGGTGAATAATATATTCGCCCATCTAATTGGAAAAACCATGGAGGTCTATGTGGACGACATGTTGGTCAAGAGCCTATCCAAGGCAGATCATATCAAGCACCTCAGAGAGGCATTTGAAGTGCTGAGGCACCACAAGATGATGCTAAATCCAGCCAAGTGTGCTTTTGGCATTGGATTAGGAAAGTTTTTGGGATTGATGGTTTCGAAGAGAGGCATAGAGGCCAAACCTGATAAGATTAAAGCGATCTTGGACATGGAACCACCCCGCTGCATACGGGATGTATAGAAGCTAACTGGACGAGTTGCGGCCCTAGGGAGATTCATCTACAAGTTTGGTGACAAGTGTTTGCTTTTCTTTCAGGCCTTAGAGAAAGTGAAAAATTTTGAGTGGACTACAGAGAGCCAAGAGGCTTTCGAACAGCTGAAAAAGTACATGGCGGAAGCCCCGTTGTTGGCCAAACCAAGTCCTGGGGAGACTCTTTACCTATACCTGGCGGTATCTGAACAAGCATTGAGTGCTGTCCTTGTTCGAGAAGAGAAAAAGATTCAGAAACCTATCTATTATGTGAGCAAGGTTTTGCATGGGGCTGAGTTGAATTACTCGACCATAGAGAAGTTTGCATTGGCATTAATAACGGCCTCGAGGAAGCTACGACCGTACTTCCAGGCGCACAAAATTGAAGTCCTGACGGACCAGCAGCTGAGGAACATATTGCATAGTCCAAAGGCCAGTAGAAGGCTAATCAAATGGGACATAGAGCTTGGAGAATTTGACATCAAGTATAAGCCTCGGACAGCCATCAAGGCTCAGGCATTGGCTGACTTCGTGGTTGAATGCACCATTAACAACCAAGAAGTCGGGGGGTAGGAGATAGTAACCACCCCTGAAAGTGGGGATAAAGATGAAGAACTTGTAGCTGATCAAAATGAATATTGGGTGCTCTATTTTGATGGAGCATCAAAAACAAAATCTAGTGGTGCAGGTTTAGTTTTGTAAAGCCCCGATGGGTTCACAGTTGAGTATACTTTGAAGTTGGATTTTTCTACTACCAACAATGAAGCTGAGTATGAGGCATTGATAGCCGGATTGGGCTTGGCTAGAATCATGAGGGTCAAGAACCTCAAAGTATGTGGAGATTCAAGACTGGTAGTCTCGCAAGTGAATGGCGAATTTGAGGCCAAGGATGAGACTATGGCGAAATACCTGAGAGTCGTGAAAGCTATTATGACTCAGTTTGAGGAGTGTGAATGTTGAACACATTTCGAGAGAAGAGAATGTTAAGGCCGATGCCTTGTCTAAATTCGCTTCTTCTGAAATCGAGAACTATGCAGGGAGTGTTTACTTCCAGGTCTTGAAGGCCCCGACCATCAACTCTAGGTTGGTGGCACCGATTGATGTAGGAGGTTGTTGGATTGATCCTATCAAAGCTCACCTCGAAACTAGATGGCTCTCTAACAATGCCCTGGAGGCACAAAAGCTGTCAGTAAGAGCATTGAGATATGCCTTGATCGAAGGCATCATGTACAAGAGATCGTTTGTTATCCCATACTTGAAGTGTTTGAGACCCCAAGAGGCAAAAGAAGCATTGGAAGAAGTTCATGAAGGGATCTGCGGGTGACACTTGGGGGGCAGAGCCCGAGCCCACAAGATCACCCATCTGGGATTCTACTGGCCAGAGATGCTGGCAGATGCGCAGAATTATGTCAAGAAGTGTGACAGATACCAAAAGCACGCCCCAATTGTAAGGCAGCCGCCTGAGATGTTAACGTCAGTTAACTCTCCTATCCCGTTCGCAATGTGGGGGATGGACATACTTGGTCCTTTCCCTATGGCTTCAGCACAAAGGAAGTTTTTAATAGTGGCCATCGACTACTTCACCAAGTGGATTGAGGCTAAACCTCTAGCCAAGATAACCACCAAGCAAGTTGCCCAGTTCTTTTGGTAGAACGTCATTTGCAGGTACGGAATTCCCCGAATCCTTGTGACAGATAATGGGACACAGTTCAACAATGAAGAGTTTAAGAAGTACTGCGAGGAAAATGCTATTGAGCTTCATTTTACTTTAGTAGCACATCCGCAAGCTAATGAACAATCAGAGGTGGCTAATCGAATTATCCTTGATGGACTAAAAAAGAGAGTTGAACGCTCGAGGAACACTTGGGTGGATGAGTAACTGCCTATACTCTGGGTATATCGCACCACTTGTAAGGTGACAACTGGAGCAACCCCATTTTTGCTAGCTAACGGAGCCGAGGCAGTTGTGCCCTTGGAGATCATGCATGCATCACCTCGAGTTGAGGCATACGAACAAGAGACAAATGAAGAAGGCATGAGGCTTGCACTTGATCTAATTGATGAAATCAGGGACGAGGCAAACGCCAGGAATGTGGAGCATCAGAAGAAGGCATCCTTTTACTACAACCATAGGGTTAAGGAGAGGTTCTTCCAGCAAGGTGACTTGGTTCTGAGAAAGATAGAGGCTTCTGGAGTTGGCCAAAAGGGAAAGCTAGCTCCTAATTGGGAAGGGCCGTACCAAGTCAGGAAGACACTAGGACGAGGATCCTACAAGTTGGAGACATTGGATGGGATCGAAGTGCCACGTACTTGGCATGCTTTGAACCTGAAGATTTATAATGTTTGAGATATCCTTCTAAGGGCTTAACTCATTATCTATTTATTAGGAGAAGTAGAAATAAGGTTCGATGAAACCATTCCAGGGTCTAGTACCCCGAGTAGGACCATAGTAGCTGTGTAAGGGTTGAACCCACTTTCAAGTTATCAATGCAAATCTGTTTTCCATTCTATGATTCTATGTTTTATTTATGTACCGAGCATCTGTTGAGTGTAAGTCTAGAAAGATCAAGTACTGAAAATAAATGAGCATATGAATAAAGGAAACAAATGCATAAATAAAACGCCCCGAAGGGCCACGGTTTGAGTTAAGTTACAACAAGCAAATAAGAGTTAAATCCCGAAGGACATTGATTGAAAGCTAATGAAATAAAGCCACAGGCGGCTAAACAGGGCCGTGCAAGGCTATGGGGTGATCCCAACCTACTTAGCCGGGGATTCTTCCTCGCCACTCTCCTCACCCGACTCCTCTTCATCTGAATCCTCCTCCTCATCTGAATCTTCATCTGAATCTTCCTCCTCAGCACCGCCTTGTTCAGCAACCACCATCAGCTGAGCGGTATCCTACAAGTTGGAGACATTGGATGGGATCGAAGTGCCACGTACTTGGCATGCTTTGAACCTGAAGATTTATAATGTTTGAGATATCCTTCTAAGGGCTTAACTCATTATCTATTTATTAGGAGAAGTAGAAATAAGGTTCGATGAAACCATTCCAGGGTCTAGTACCCCGAGTAGGACCATAGTAGCTGTGTAAGGGTTGAACCCACTTTCAAGTTATCAATGCAAATCTGTTTTCCATTCTATGATTCTATGTTTTATTTATGTACCGAGCATCTGTTGAGTGTAAGTCTAGAAAGATCAAGTACTGAAAATAAATGAGCATATGAATAAAGGAAACAAATGCATAAATAAAACGCCCCGAAGGGCCACGGTTTGAGTTAAGTTACAACAAGCAAATAAGAGTTAAATCCCGAAGGACATTGATTGAAAGCTAATGAAATAAAGCCACAGGCGGCTAAACAGGGCCGTGCAAGGCCATGGGGTGATCCCAACCTACTTAGCCGGGGATTCTTCCTCGCCACTCTCCTCACCCGACTCCTCTTCATCTGAATCCTCCTCCTCATCTGAATCTTCATCTGAATCTTCCTCCTCAGCACCGCCTTGTTCAGCAACCACCATCGGCTGAGCGGTATCCTACAAGTTGGAGACATTGGATGGGATCGAAGTGCCACGTACTTGGCATGCTTTGAACCTGAAGATTTATAATGTTTGAGATATCCTTCTAAGGGCTTAACTCATTATCTATTTATTAGGAGAAGTAGAAATAAGGTTCGATGAAACCATTCCAGGGTCTAGTACCCCGAGTAGGACCATAGTAGCTGTGTAAGGGTTGAACCCACTTTCAAGTTATCAATGCAAATCTGTTTTCCATTCTATGATTCTATGTTTTATTTATGTACCGAGCATCTGTTGAGTGTAAGTCTAGAAAGATCAAGTACTGAAAATAAATGAGCATATGAATAAAGGAAACAAATGCATAAATAAAACGCCCCGAAGGGCCACGGTTTGAGTTAAGTTACAACAAGCAAATAAGAGTTAAATCCCGAAGGACATTGATTGAAAGCTAATGAAATAAAGCCACAGGCGGCTAAACAGGGCCGTGCAAGGCCATGGGGTGATCCCAACCTACTTAGCCGGGGATTCTTCCTCGCCACTCTCCTCACCCGACTCCTCTTCATCTGAATCCTCCTCCTCATCTGAATCTTCATCTGAATCTTCCTCCTCAGCACCGCCTTGTTCAGCAACCACCATCGGCTGAGCGGTAGTCTCCACACCTTCAGTTTCTTCCTCTCCGGAAGATGAGGTTGAACTGCCTTTATTTCGGATCATCCTCTTACCAGGGATCGATTGTCGAACTACTCCAACTTTCCTGGCAGGCGGGGGCTTCTTTCCCCGGGATCCCGAAGAGCTTGAGTCTAGACTAGCAGCTGGGGGATGCCTCTCGGATCCCGAACCAGAAGATCTATGGCTGCCTCTAGAACCAGAACCTGATGCTTGAGGAACAATCTTGGTTCCTGAGCCAGAAGCAAGGTTTGCACGGTTCTCTCCGCCCGTAGTCCAGTTAGGACAAGGAAAGTCAGATGGGATGACAACTGAGGGATGTTTGTTACTCACAACATTGATTGCCTTGTCCCAACCAACGGACATGTTGAAGGGGCGCACCTCATCATCATGATCATCCATGAATTTCAGAAAATCTTCGGACTTATGATAGGCCTCAATCACCTTTTAGCATCAGATATCTTCTTTCTGGCCAAAGAAGCAAGTTTTTTTCGGGAGGATAAAGAATTCGCTTCGGCATGGGCAACTTGAGAATGCAGATCATCAATTTCTTCCTTGAACCTCGCTGAATCAGTCTTCAAGGATACATTCTCATCCCTGAAGGCCCGACCTTGGGTAGAAACAGCCTGAAAGTAGGCATTAGCCTGCAATAGAAAAGTTGACAAGGCATAAGGAATTTATAAAGTCAAAATCAGCAAACCACACCGAACTTACTAAAAGGAGTGTCATACCTGATATAAGGCTTGAGCACCCATAAGCTGATTTTCATCCATCTTGTCCCTGCCCCCTGGCATGTAAAGTCACTCTATCAGGAGGAGTGATTGAAAGCTTGGACTAGTCTAGAGCTAGGTGAGGACTCCCACAGACTAAATCTTGTTCACATATACCCCATGACGGTATAAAAGGGGTCCTAATACCCCCGTCAGCGTTTCGGGATCTTTTCCCGCCTTGAGAGCAGCCTTCCAAGAAGTGAGGGACGCGAGGCTTAGTGGGATTCAGTAGCTCCGCAGCCTTTTTATTCATTCTTTTAGTCATAGTCGGTTGGTTCTGAGGACGACTGTCAATCTCCTCAGAAGCTGAAATGCAACCTGAAAAACATCGGCATAAGAACAAACTGAGGTCATAATATGGCTAAGTAAGAAAGTTACCCTCAATAGAAATAAAGCTAAGGCCAGTCTCAACAAGATTCTTTTCATTTAGAAAAGTCTTATAATGGGTACGGCCATCATCATCTAGGAGCCTATCTTGATCTAGTAGCTCTGAATCCTTAAGTTCACACACGAAATGTGAACTATCTTCTACATGTCCAAATCTCTTCACAAAGAAGTTACCCCAATCACCACCTTCCCAATCAAGGATTACAAACTCCCTTTCCTAGAAATGTTGAGAATCTGGAAAAGAAAAGGGATTCACCATGTGCGGTATTTTGGCTCGGTGTTGAAGGCTGACCTATCCTTTCTTGCAGTCAGTAGAGTTTCTGGCCCCGAAGATACTCCGAAAAATTGTAGTAGACAATGGGATTTTCAGCTAACGGCATCTTATTATGAAGATAATGATGAACCTCCAGGCATTGGGATACAGCTGACAAGGGTGGATTTGATACTCCGCCAGCAATCTGATGATAAAATTATCGACCGGGAATCTGAACCCACTTCTAGGGCACCCCAGGGAACACAAATCCTCTCAGGATGCCAGTTGCAAGTTCTGTCAGTTGGACTTGGAAGACGAACCTTAATAGCATCTGGAAAGTAATATGTTCTCCTGATCTCTTCGACATCTTTCTCCTTTAACTTGCATGGACTATTAAATGATTCTTAGCTTGCACTATTGTGGAATACCTCCCTCATGATGTTTAGTTGATCTAGTAGAGATTCAAATTTATGCTCAACATATGAAGGGGGTTTTATTTTTTCTTTACCTTTGGCTGTCCTCATCTTGCTCCTCTTGGCAAATGCTTCCATCATGGAGACTGGGGAAGCAGCTGGGCGGTTGTCTTCTGACATCTTGATCTTGAAACTTGAACTTGATCTTGAAATTTGAACTTGATCTTGAAACTTGAAACTTGATCTTGAAACTTGATCCCCGATTGGGACTAGAAATCTACAGAGCTTAAGAACTTAAAAACTTTGAAATGAAGAAGTGAATGAAATGAAGGCTACCACTCTTCTTTTATAGAAGAAGCATGACCTGCTGTGTCAGGTTGAAGTTCAGCTTGATTCACGTTTACAGGTCATCTATCGTTTGAAGATGAAAAAAGGACAGAAACTGCTCGTTTTATACAAAAAGCATCGTTATAATTCATACAAGCTAAAGGAAAAAGCTGATATAATTGCTAAAGCTGCAAAACAAATGACCTCTGAAAGGCTAGTTATGCTTAAGGAGTTAATTAAGGAGATCAGCCGTAAGTGCAAGGTTAGCAATGCTAATTGTTAATTAAGGATTAATATCGTTAGAAGTCACGAATGACCAAAATGATGACTTGAGATCAAGATCAAGATTCTTGATCCTTAAGATGATGGATGACTTGAGATCAAGATCAAGATTCTTGATCCTTAAGATGACGGATGACTTGAGATCGAGATCAAGATTCTTGATCCTTAAGATGACGGATGACTTGAGATCGAGATCAAGATTCTTGATCCTCAAGACCACGGATGGTTTTCAGGTCCGGGTTTCCTAGCCAACCACGAGGTGGCCGACCACCATGCCCGGGTTTCCTAGCCGACCACGAGGTAGCCAACCACCGTGCCCGAGGGACGCCAGCCGACCACGAGGCGGCCGGCCACATCGTTTTTGGATCCTTCGGCCGATCACCGTGTAGCCGACCACGAGCTACCCATTGATCCGGCCAATCACGGGTAGTTTGTGGTCCCAGAACTTGACTTTTTCAGCGAACCTCGGATCATTTTCGGTACTGAAACGAGGTCAACGTTTAACACCGTTTAGTGTCGTTTAGTGCCGTTTAGCATCGTTTTATGCCGTTTAACGTCGTTCAACACCGTTTAAACATCGTTTAAAGCTGTTTAACACCGTTTAGTGTCGTTTCGTGCCATTTAGCACCGTTTTATGCCGTTTAAACGTCGTTTAAGGCTGTTTAACACCGTTTAGTGTCGTTTAGTGCCGTTTAGCACCGTTTTATGCCGTTTAACGTCGTTTAACACCGTTTAAACGTTGTTTAAGCCTGTTTAACACCGTTTAGTGTCGTTTAGTGCCGTTTAGCACCGTTTTATGCCGTTTAACGTCGTTTAACACCGTTTAAACGTCGTATAAGGCTATGTAACACCGTTTAGTGTCGTTTAATGCCGTTTAGCACCGATTTATGCCGTTTAAACATCGTTAAGGCTGATTAGTGCCAATTAGCATCGAATTAACATTGTCGTAAATGCGTCGGTCGCTCCACGCTTTACATCAAGACAATACTCGTGAAACACTAGTGTATGAAGATGAACCCTGACCCGAGTTTTGGAAAGGACTGTTAAAACTTCAAGGAAAACCTTATCAGTTTCCTAGAAGTTGGGGGGCAAATGATATGGGCTAGAAGTAAGCCCTAAAGACACATTTAATGTGGCATTAATTAGACCCAATATGGTCAAAATGTGGGGCCCACTAGATGGGCCCAAACCCTAGTTATAATATTAATTTCATAATTAATATTAGAGGTGATAAACAGCTCAGCAATAAGAGTCAGATAAGGATGTTACTCCTACAAAACTTAGCCTCCAAGGCACATAATTCGATATGGGAACTGGCTCCTACAAGGAAGGAGTCTAGAACCTTCCTCAAGGCGGTGACTTGTCCACCAAGTCACCTAATTCTACTACGATTCTAGGGTTTCTCAGCCTATATAAAGGGCTTGACCCCTCATTCTCAGAACTACGTCTTGGCTTGATTCTCAATACGAGATACGTAGGCACTTTGTGAGGACCGATTAGTCTCGAACACAGAAACAGCCATTAAAGCACGAAGCTCCCGAACTCTAGCATTAAATACAAATTCGTAAACTAGTTTTTATTCCACAACAAATGGATTTTATGTTTTGGATTGATAATTTATACACCAAATAATTTCTAATACTATTTGAGAGTCTATTCAGTATCTTGAATAATTCAAATATATCGTCAAGTCAATTTATTTGTCCTGTTGAGTATTGAATACATTAAAAGAATACAGAGGGGGGGTGAATGGATTCTTGAACTTTTCTTGTTCTTGAATCTGTGTAGCAGATAAGTGTCTGTGTGTGCAAATGTGTAGGTGCGGATAAGGAGTAACACAAGACACAATATCACTTTAATCTAATATATTATTAGATAAAGGTTGCTACAATCTGTGAATACAAATGGTAGTATTCTCAGCTTCGTTTTTCTCAGAGAGATATATCTTACAGTGTGTATGAAAAACTTAACCAACTAAAGAGGTGAGATTGTATTCTTATAGAACATGAATACAACTCAGTTACTACAAATAAGGTTACAGGATAAATTACTTTCTTGTATGTCTATCCTTTTGAGTAAGCATCCAAACGGCTACAGATATAACTTTGCAAAGTTCTGTTCAGATCCACTTCTTTAGCTCTTTGTCTCTTCTATATCTCTCCAAGCTTCCTTGTAGGCTTTCCAGAGCACGTTACAGATTGTGGTCCATAAAGTGCATTGGCTTGTTGTAGGTTTCAGACTTGTACAATTTCTTCAGTGTTTTGTCTCCAATAATGTATTCGAGAAGTGGCTAAGTGATTGATTCGAGAACTAGGATTAGATAACTCTGAGTTCTCGAATACTGTATGATTGACATATCGAATCACTTCTTGAATAATACTTTTCCCCAGGATTCCTTGAGTTGTCGAATAGAACACTTGACTTGTCGAATCCTTGAGATATCAAATAGCTTTCTGAGTCCTTGAGATATCGAATGGAACTTTGACTTGTTGACTCTTTGAGAACTCGAATACCACTTTGACTTGTTGACTTCTTGAGTTCTTGAATAGAGTATTTAGACATGTCGAATGAGATATCGATCAGTTCATTCAGAGATATCGAACAGTGTCTGATAAGTGGATTTATATCCACTTGGATCATTCTATTTCGGCTTAAATTGGTGTCTTGTATCTCGAGTATTTGTGTGTTTTAATCTATTTTTGTGAGAATTTTGTAGGTATTAATATCAGGTGCAAGTATGGTGTTTCAATGATTAATCAGTGTATTTGAGCTAAAAAGAATAGAGGATGGAAATTACAGAAGAAATGGAAGAGAAATCAGTAAGAGAGCAGACTTCAGTATGTGCAAAGAAAGCTGAGCGCGGGCGCGCCCAGGATATATGGAAGCTACGCGCGGGCGCGGCCAGAAGTTGTCCAGGAATGTTGCGCGCGGGCGCGCCTAAGATATATGGAGAGTGCGCGCGGCCGCGCGGCGCCACGGCTGTTTTGCCAGAAACTTTCCAGACTTCAAGTTTTAATAGGAAATTGCCGTTTTCTTCTCCTAATTCATATGGCAATCACTTGGGTCGATTAGAAGCTTCCAGGATCATACTTAAACATGGGAATTGCACTTCTAATCAAATCAAAGAAGGAAAATTACCGGAATTCTATCCTATTTCAAATACGGTAATTGCTTGGTCAAGGAGGCAATTGGGGGCTATAAATACACACCTTGGGGCACAGAAAAATCATCATCTACACATCCTACACACAAAATTCGTCCAGAGTAGAAGGAAGAGAAGCCAAGGCGAGGATCGTGACGACAAGAAGATCTAGACATAGTTTTCTTGTATTCCTTTGTTAGGCGTATCTTGTGGATGCTTGTTACTTTTCCGGATTTGTTCGCTAAACCTTATCTTATTATTGATTTATTCATCTTCTTTATCTTGTTTAATATCATGCTTTCATCAAATCCCATGGTGACGAAAGGTTCGATTATGAACTAATCGTTATCGTGGGATCCTAGTGGATTTATCTATGTAGCTTAGTAGTTTGCATGCCTTAGAGATTTATGTGTGGTGAATTCTTGATATCCTTGTATGGTTGTACTTATTGAATTTAGGTGCGTCGCGAACATCTAATATGTTAATCTCTTGCTAAACGAGAGTGGATCTTGAGATTTAGAACTTGCCATGCTAGCATAGGATAGGTTGATGTTAAGCATCATGATTTGTGGCATGAATAGAGATATTATGCTACCCTATGTGATCTAAGTGAATAACTTGTGCTTCAACCTTTATGTTTTCAAATTCTATAGAGATATAGGGTCTAAACATAATAGGTGCCTATTCATCTTCTATCTCTTTTGTGGATGTATGCGTAGATTGGTACTAGTATACCGAGAGGTAACTTTTACTCTTTTCGTGTTATTCGATCAGATATCAAAACCATCGCATGTTTTAATCGAAGGCTGCAACTCTAAGTGAAGTAGATAATAAAACTAGGATTCCATGTTTATTCTCATATAAGTAATTCGATTTTAATTCTAATTCATTGTTTAATTCTTAGTTTTATAATTCGCATCTTAGTTTAATTTAGTTAATCAAACCATATTTGTTATTTTTCTTAGCAGTGAATTAAAACCATACATTATTGAATAGACATATTTTCTGAGTAAAACTTAACCAAGATCTCTGTGGAACGAACTTTAATTGTATTACTTGTGACTACGTGCGCTTGCGTGAATTTAGCATAACACAATGTCTTCTTAGATATCGAATCTCTGACTTCTCGAACGCTAGACTTCTCGAATAGACAAAAGTACTTCTCGAATTGGTACTTAGGCAAATTCTTCATTTCTTCAAATCCCAACTGTGATTATTTGGCAGTCTTTATCTTCTTGCTTGAGGCATGAACCTTGGAACTTCTTTCAAGCATTATTCTTGACTATATAAGTACAGTTACACAACTAGGATTTGATGCCTATTACAAGTACAAAACAAATAGAAACTCTACAATTAGAGATTCCCTTAATTAAGAGGTCATGCAAGTAATGCAAAGCATTATAGACAATTAGGCTTGTTATTAGATGTAAACAGGCATGCCTCTGTGACTAACAATCTCCCCCCAAATTGTGAGTGAGACCCTTAGTCACAATTTCATGTCTGATAATAAGCCTAACATACATAAAGATAAAACTTGAAAAGTACAGGTATGAAATTTGATTGAGAACATGAATGAAATTACAAGTTGAGTAATATTACAGTATGATGAAATACTAGCCATTCTCAGTTGATTCCATCTCCATTGCTTTGGCTTGTAGATCATCATTTGCTTTTTATTTTCTTTCTTTTTCCTTTCTTGCATTCTCATCCATGGCCTATATGATCTCTGCCAAAGCATCCAATTCTTCAAGCATGATAGAGTCTTTGAAATCTTCAAGTACTGTTTTCAAAATGTTGGCAGGATAGTGATTGAGTAGGTTCATTCTTATATTGACATTATCTCCATTTCTCCTCCTATACTTCACCACATAGGGATTGAATTGAACTCTACACAATCCTTTTGCCCTTAGCTTTTCTGCTTCAACTTCCAGCCTATCAATCTCCTTCTCCCTTTCTAGCCATTTCTCAAAGCACCCTTTTCTTATCTTCTCAGCATAATCTCTCTTCATCTTCACAAAATCAATAAACTCCAGCTTCCATACTTTCTCCACTTTGTCTTAAGAATCCAGTAATGCAATGATTCTTTCTATTTCATATAACTTGCCCCGATTTTGACACTGTCCTTGTTTGAATTTCTTCTCCCTTCCATCAGTATATTTAATCTCAAGGCATTTATTCACAATGGCAGCATAGTAGATTCTTTGAGCTCTTAGATATTGCAATTGGTCTTCATCAAAGTCTTCATCTAATGGTTGGAGTTTTAAGCCTGGATAGATTGTCAGAGTCCTTGATTTGGATAGCTTTGGTTTCCTTGCAGCTTGTTTGAATTTGATCCTTTTTACCATGGTTGCCTGACAGTAGCATGTGACCTTTGTTTGTAGACCATTGTAGTATTCCATTAGCAGTTTGCTTTTTGAAACACACAGATGGTTTCTTGACTTGAATCTTCTTCTCTTCTTGAGGTGGCAAAATAGTTGCAGAAGCCATAGATGTAGATTTTGCTAGGTCACTACTAACAGTATTCACCCTAGACTTAGAGTCTTGTGTTGTGGTGAGGTTACTGTCAGCAATGCCTAAGGCTTGCTATTTTCCAATTTTACTCTCAGAGACTTTACCTTGATTATCATCATTCTTCTTATCCTTGTCATCATTCTTCTTCTTATCTTCATCACCCTTATCTCTCCTGTGATGTCTTCTCCTTCCATCACTTTTATCTTTATCCTTGTCTTGATCACCATCCTTGCTAGGGTTGAACTTAGCAGACTCAGGTACAATGCCAGTTGCAATGTATGATCTGAGATAAGATATAGCTTCCAATTCTTCTGCTGTTCTTACACCCTTCTTCTTATTCAGCTTCTCAATGATGGCAATAATGAGAGGTTTGTTCTGAGGAGCTTAGGTGCTTAGGAATGATCAGCTGCTTGATATCATCAATTCTGGTTGCAGCTTGATAGATGATGGTTCTAGGATTTGTGAATACTTCAGGTAGCCTTGAAGGTTGATCATTCCTTAAGTCATCAAAGAGACTCTTGTTGTTTTCATTCCTCTTTTCAATCAATCCAAGGAACACATCCACTTCTGAGTGCTTTAGGCTTTGTAAAGTGTTGAAAGTTAAATGCCATATCTTGGTCTTTGATACCATCATTATTTCCTTGAACCATAGGCCATCAACCCTTTTTGGTATTATAGTAAGATAGTCAATCTGACTCTTCAAACTCCTTTGATATTATTCTGCACCATCAGCCTGTTCTCTTGAGACTTTCAGAAACTCCAAGAATGCATCATCATGGTAGATATTTGAGTTTGCAATTTCTTGTAGCTTGGCCTCAGTGACCACCTTAACTTCAACAGGCTTGGCACTCTTAGATATGGAGGTTTGTCAGATGGCATACTCCCTGCAACCACTGTGGTTATGATGGATTGCTTCTGGCCACCAGGAGTAGTGATGCGTACAGTTGGTAGAGTGACAGCTAGCAGTGAGGTAGGAGGCTCATCAACTTTAGATTTTCCTTTTCCTGGCACATGAGTTATAGATTTAGAAGCCCTTTGGAGACCACCCTCATTTAGCTTTATGCCTTTCTCCTTAGGTTTCTCCCCCTTTGGATTTGAATTCCTTGATGTCCTCTTCTCCCCCTTAGGATTGTTGTCAGGCACAGAGGTTGTAGGAGTGACCTTTGGGTTTGAAGATTCTTCAGGTAGAGGGAGACCCATGTGCTTCATCATTGTAGACAACATTGATTGTTGATGCAGAAGAACATTAGCTGTGGTGGTGGCTTGGGTGTCCAACTGTTCTGTTAGGAATAATTCATGAGTTGTGATGTTAAGAATAGAATTTTACTTATACTTCTTGTATATCCTGATTTATAAAGGATTTAGCACTTTATATAGGAAATATGTGTTAGATAGTTATCTGTAAAGTTTAGTCAGGAATGAACAGTGCATCGAGTACTACATGTCAGGAACTGAGATTGAATCGTGATATGTCAAGTCAAATACTGATCGAGTACTAATGGGATGGTCAGATCCTGATGCAAGAAGGAATCCTGATATCAGTCATGTTACTGATGATGTCATTATGGATGCTACAGAAACTGGCAAGTGCTATAAAACGGGATCTTTGTTTGAGGAACAAGCAAGAAGATTTTATGAAGGAAATAATTTTCTATTGATGGAAACTATCAACTGGACGGCAGAACATTGTCATTATAGATTATCTTTCGGTGATTAGTTGATAGGAAGCATTATAAATACTCTCTCTATATCATTGTAAAAGAGCGATTGTGATTGAACGAATTGTAAGTTCGTTAGAAGCTCTGTATAAGGTTTGTATTCGAAAGATCGAAACAAACAGAGAGATTTATATTGTCAGCAACTGCTAAAGGTATTTGTACACCTTTGGTAGAGTTTGTATTTGATCTTATTAATACAAATAGAATTTGATTCATTCGTTTATTCTTGTTCATATAACCAAGCAAAAATCCAGACACGATTATATAACTTGTATTCAACCCCCCCTTCTACAAGTTATTTGAGTTAACAATTGGTATCAGAGCAGGTTGATTTCGAATAATCATAAAGATCTGCAATCATGTCTAGTTACAAGGATGAGAATACTAAGATTCCTATGCTCAAGAGAAACGAATATACTCTATAGGAAGTAAAGATGTTGCATCATCTGGAAGCAACAGATCCTGATTATCTTGACAGAATCAGAGATGGAACTTTTATCCCAATTAAGGTTGTTGGACAAGCAACTGTTGATGGTCAAGTTGTTCCAGAACATACAACAGAGAAGCCAAAATCTGAGTGGTCAGATAAGGACAAGGAGAATGTTCTTAAAGATGCTAAAGTGAGAAACATATTATTTAACAGTCTTGATTCTGTTCTCACTAACTATGTTCTCTCTTGTAAAATTGCTAAGGATGTATGGGACAATCTTAAGGTTCACTGTGAAGGAACTAAGCCTGTCAGGAAGAATATGAGGACACTACTTATACAACAGTATGAGTACTTTGAATCCAAGTCTGGTGAGTCACTTACTGATACCTTTGATATGTTTACAAAACTCATCAATGAGATGGCCATGCATGGTAAATATTATGACTTGGAGGATATGAATACAAAGTTCATGAAAGCTTTGCCTGATTTCTACAATGAGAAGATATCTGCGATTGAGGAAGCTAATGATCTGGATGAGATATCATTAGAGGCAGTGTATGGAAAACTGAGAGCTTATGAACTTGACAAGCAGCAGAAGAAGAGCAGGAGTGAAGGAAAGATGAAGACTGTTGCACTTACTGCTCAATCTGAATTAAAGAAGCTTCTGGAAGAACGACATGAAGAGATTGCTATAAAGAACTCAAGGAAGAGGAAAAGCAAAGAAAGTTCTGAGTCAGAGACTACTGATATGGACTCTGACAACAATGATTCTGAATCTGAGATGCAGGAACTCTTTGCTATGTTTGCTAAAGCTTTCAAGAAAGGAAGATTCAACAGGAGAAGATTTAGCAAAGGACCTTTTCAAAAGAAGGAGGAGAAGAAGAGTGACAAAGGCAAAAGTACAATTGTTAAGCTTGATAAGGCCAAGATCAAGTGATTTAATTGCAGCGAGCTTGGACACTTTGCTAGTGAGTGTAAGAAGCCTAGGAATTCAGGAAAGGGTAATGCACTTATGGTCACACAGAAGGATTGGGCTGATTCAAGTGATTCTGAAGATTAATTGGATTATGACAACATTGCACTGATGGCAAATGTTTCAGACAAACCTGGATCTCCAAAGAAAACTTCTCCATCCTCTGTTAAGGTATCACTTCACTCTCTTGATTCATTTGATAACTTAAATTCTGATGAAATTAGATCTATCCATGCTAAGAATCTTATGACTAATTTTAGAATTCTTACTTGTGAAAGAGATGAACTTAAGGTTAAGAATGATAAATTAGTTGATAGAAATAATTTTCTTGAATCTGAGTTAATTCAAATGGAAGAATACAAGTTAAGTTCTGATAAAGCTAAGCATGATTACAGTGTTATTCTTGAGGCTTATGACTATGTCAGAAAAGAACTAGAGGAAGAGAGAGATGTGATTAAGACCATTAACATTTCTGGTAAAAAGACACAAGAAATCATCGAAAATGGAATTCGTGTAAGATTAATGGTTTAGGTTTTGATAAGGCTAGACAAGAAGAGAAAGTAGCTATTGTCAATGATGATAGTAAAGTAGAAGCTAGCACATCTAAATCTGAAGGTAAGAAAATTGTTTCTGAACCTAATCATGTTAAATTTGTTAATTCAAAAGGTACCCCTGTTGTACACAAAAGGATTAACAATAGTAATTCAGATGAGAAAGTGTTAGAGAAACCTAAGAATGTAAACATAGGGTTTCTGTCTAAGTCCCAGTTGAAACAGAGATTAGATGGTCTTTCAGAGTCTAGCAAGATCAAAAGAAATAGGAATGGAAAAGAAGGTATTAACAAAGAGAATAATTACAAGAATGTACCTGATGCACCTAGGAAAAAATGCTATAAATGTGGAAATCATAATCATTTGGCCCTAGACTGCAATCAAAAACCTTCCTGGAAAACTGAGTCCAGATTCCCCAAGACTCAGAAAATTCAATACCCACCACAAAAAGCTTGTTATCATTGTGGTAGTTTACTTCATTCCATTTACATGTGTAGAGAATATCATGAACTGTATTATGACTATTATTCTCTGAAATCTGAAACTCCTAGTCACAAACAGTTTGTGAAATCAGAGTCTAAGGTTGACTCTGCAAGAGGTAAAGTAAAAGCAAAATCTTCAAAGCTTGTTGTTTCTAAATCTAGTAAGAAATGATCCAATCAAAGTTGGGTCCTAAAAAAATTCTAACTAGTTATTTTTTCTTTGCAGGGCAAAAGAAAGAAGCATTCAATTATCTTGGACAGTGGATGCTCTGGACATATGACTGGAAAGAAGTCCCTGCTTACAAAGTTTGAGAGGAAAGCTGGCCCAGTAATATCTTTTGGAGATGGCAACAAAGGAGAAACTCTGGGATATGGCTCAATTGTTTTGGGGAATGTCATCATAGAAAATGTAGCACTGGTTGAAGGCTTGAAACGTACTCTTTTAAGCATAAGTCAACTGGGTGATAAAGGTTACAAATCAATCTTTGACAGAGAAGGATGCAAAATCTTGAATATGCAGAATGGAGACATTGTTCTAACTGGTCAAAGACATGGTAACATATATGAAGCCAGCTTAAGTGATACATCTAAAGGAATTGTTAGATGTCTCTACAGCAAAGCAACAAGTGATGAAAGCTGGAATTGGCACAAGAAACTCTCACATCTCAACTTCAAGAAGCTTAATCAACTTGTTAAGCACAATCTGGTGAGAGGCCTACCTCAGGCAAATTATGTGCGAGATGGAATTTGTGATGCATGTCAGCTTGGAAAACAAAGAAGAACCACTTTCAAGAGCAAGACTGAAAATTCAATTACTGAACCATTTCACATGCTACATCTTGATCTGTTTGGTCCAGTAAATATAATGTCTATCAGCAAGAAAAGATATGCTCTAGTGATAATGGATGATTTCACAAGGTTCACATGGGTGTTCTTTCTACACAAGAAGGATGAAGCTCCTCAGCAAATCATTGAACTTGTCAAGAATATTCAGAATAACTCTGAGTACAAAGTCTAAGTACTTAGGAGTGACAATGGTACAGAATTCAAGAATTCTACAATGGAGGATTATTGTGCAGACAATGGAATCACTCAACAATTTTCTGCACCTGGTACACCTCAGCAAAATGGTGTAGTGGAAAGAAAGAACAGGACTCTCATAGAGGCAGCAAGAACCATGCTTGCAGATGCAAAACTTTCAACCTATTTTTGGGCAGAAGCTATTAACACTGCATGTTTCACTCAAAACTGTACCTTGGTAAATAGTCATGAAAAAACTCCCTATGAGATGATCAAAGGAAAGAAACCAAGTGTGAAATATTTTCACATCTTTGGATGTAAATGCTATGTCCTAAAAGTTCATCCAGAACAACTTAGAAAATTTGAAGCCAAATCGGATGAAGCAATCTTTCTAGGATATTCAGCATCTAAGGCCTTCAAAGTTTATAATCTCAGAACTCACATTGTTATGGAATCAATTCATGTTGCATTTGATAATAAGAAATTTGGAATTTTGCAAATTGATGAGAGTCATGACAAATTGGAATTTGAAAATCTGAAGAATTCTCTCCAGTGATGATGAAGGTTCTCCAGAAATTTCTATTGCTTCTCAAAGGAATGCTACTGTTGAGGGGGAGCAAATGAATCAAGAAGAACACAGTGATCATCAGGAGCAGACTAGCTATTCAGAGTCTACTCCATCAGGAACTGATCTTTCAGAGTCTACTGAGGAAAGATCGGTAACTAGCAGCAATATGGAATCTACTGAGTCTATTGATCAAAGGGGAGTTATTGAAGGCAGAGAGAATTCTTCTACAAGAGATACCACTAACTTAGGGGGAGAGACTAGCAGAGTCAATCTACCACCTGTTAGAAAATGGACGAAGGATCATACTGAAGATTTGATTATTGGTGATCCAAATCGTGGTGTTCGAACTAGAAGATCAATTCAAAATGAATGCTTGTATAGTTACTTTCTCTCAAAGAAGAACCTAAGAAGGTTGAAGAAGCCTTACAGGATCCTGATTGGGTAATTGCAATGCAGGAGGAGTTAAATGAGTTTGAGAGAAACAAAGTCTGGAAACTAGTACCAAGACCTAAAGATAGATCTATTATTGGTGCAAGATGGGTTTTCAGAAACAAGCTAGATGAATCTGGTATGATTGTAAGAAACAAAGCAAGACTGGTGGCCAAGGGTTATTCTCAGGAAGAAGGCATTGATTATGATGAGACCTTTGCACCTGTAGCAAGATTGGAAGCAATCAGAATGTTTCTTGCATTTGCAGCTCATTCAAAATTCAAGGTATACCAGATGGATGTAAAGAGTGCTTTTCTAAATGGAAATCTTGATGAGGAAGTGTATGTGGAACAGCCACCTGGATTTGTTGATCCAAAGTTTCCAAATCATGTCTACAAACTTGACAAGGCACTCTGTGGACTAAAGCAGGCACCAAGAGCATGGTATGAGACTTTGTCTAAATTTCTTCTTAAAAATGGCTTCACAAGAGGTACAATTGACAAAACTCTATTCTTTAGAAAGATAAAAGGTGAATTGCTTTTAGTTCAGATTTATGTTGATGATATCATATTTGGTTCTACTAATGAAAAATTGTGTGCTAAGTTTAGCAAGCTTATGCAGTCTAAGTATCAGATGAGCATGATGGGTGAATTAAATTATTTCTTAGGCTTGCAGGTCAAACAGACTGAGACTGGTATTTTCATTAATCAGTCAAAGTATATCAAAGATCTTTTAAGAAGGTTTGACTTTCAAGACTGTGCAGTTGCAAAAACACCCATGGCAACAGCCATTACACTAGACTCTGATCCCAAGGGAAAGAGTGTGGATAATACTAGTTATAGAGGCATGATATGCTCATTGTTATATCTAACTGCAAGTAGGCCAGATATAATGTTTTCTACCTGTTTATGTGCTAGATTTCAAAGTGATCCTAAGGAATCTCATTTAATTGTTGTGAAGAGAATTTTTAGATATCTCAAAGGAACTCCAAATCTTGGTTTGTGGTATCCTAGAGAATCTGATTTCTTCCTAATTGGCTATTCAGACTCTGATTATGCAGGGTGTAAGATAGACAGGAAAAGCACTACAGGTACATGTCAATTCTTGGGAAATAGATTGATTTCTTGGGCAAGCAAGAAGCAACAATCTGTCTCAACCTCAACTGCAGAAGCTGAGTACATAGCAGCAGGCAGTTGTTGTGCACAGCTCCTTTGGATAAGAAATCAGTTGATGGATTATGGTATGACACTTAGTAATATTCCTATGTTTTGTGATAATACTAGTGATATCAAAATTGCAGAAAATCTAGTTCAACATTCAAGGACTAAGCACATTGATGTAAGGTATCATTTTATTAGAGAACCTATTGAGAATGGTATTGTGGAACTTCATTTTGTTCCTACTGACAAACAGCTTGCAGATATTCTAACTAAACCACTTGATGAGACTACATTCAGTAGATTAGTAAGTGAGTTAGGAATGTTAAATTTCTAGATCTTTAACATCTGCAAAAGTAGCAAGGTATGTTGTTTTTAGCTTATAGACTTGATATTCTTGTCAGGATCTATATTTGATTGTTAAATGCTTTAGCTATAACACTTTGCCTTGATAAATTTCAGTATGATAGACTTGTTAATAATCATCAGGATTAGAATTGTTATCAGGATGCTGACGTCATCAGTATTGTGTCAGTATCAGGATTGTGAAAATTGTTTCAGATCCTGACGTTTACTTTGTGTAGTAATCTAATTCTGTGATGTGTTAAGTCTATGCCAGCAAGTTTTAATATTTACATACTGATAATTTATACATCATTCAATAATCAAAAGACAAGTAGATAATAAGAAATTGTATTTTCATTAATTGAAAGCATTACATACATGGAAATGAAATACAACATCTTTTTGTCTAAATTCTACTGATAATCCTGTACTTGTCTAATGATATGGATTCTGAGACACAGGACAAGAAGCATCTCAAGAAATCCATCAAGGGATGAACAGCCTCGTCTGCTCTTGGATTCCTTGTCTGGGCGACTTGAATGAGAGTAGCTAAATTAAATGAATAGCATCTCCATCAAGATCAACCTCAGACTCTCGGCCAAATTCTTCATCCTCAAGTTTTGAGGAGGTTAGGGGAAGATTGTATCCTACAGATGGATGTTCTAGGAGAAACCTCTGGATATTATCTAAAACTACTCCATCCATGACTAGTTCGATGAGAAAAGTCGTCTCTTCAAAGAGATGATCAAGAACAGGATGTTCATCGACTGTGAAAAACCTAAAGAATGGGTTTGAATGGAGTTTTGGTTTGAGAATCATTGTTGAGAAGAAAAGAAATTGAAAGGTTTATGGAGAATGGCATAAGGCGTCTGTTTCTTTTATAGAAAGACGTGAGAAGCTGAACAGTCACTTGGAACTATCAATGAAGTCATATGCTAATTATCGCGTGTGACTGTATTTCTTGTATTTTCAAGAAATGTCGAATATATCTAACCAATTGATTTTGTTCAGATTAATTGTTTATTTCTTTTTCAGATAAAAAAAAATGTCACGTGGAAACTCCATTTAAGTCTCTGGAATCAGGATGATATTGATCAGGATTTCAAGTGTGACCATCAGGATTTGAGAATTATTATTTTTAAATCACATTGCATTTTGTGATTATTTTGATGGGAGGTCACAACAGGAAAAGGAAGCTGATCAGTATTGATTTTTTTTATCTTGATAATACCCTGATTTATTTTATGAAAATCAATTTTGGATTTTATTTTCCAAAAATCGTGGGTAACCGCACTTTTCAGGGACTGACACCTGTCAATCTACGTGTCGACATGGGATAGTGGTCTGAAAGATTTGTGAAATATATTTGTTTTGAAACTCTAATCGTGTAATTGCTTTCTCTAATTTCACATTCTCTAAAGCAAAAACACTCTCGAGTTTTCAAAATCACTAATCCATTTCAAGAATTTTTCAAGTTCTTTTCAAATCAAAAATGGCAGCTCAAAGAAGATTACCTAAGTCAGTAGCCTTCAAGTTTGGTGACTTCGATTTTATGACGAACAATCATGTAGCAGCTATCACCAACAAGGAAGGAGTATTAACTGATTTTCATCCAATCATGAACTTTCTGGAATATGGACCATTAAGTTATGCATTGACAGCATCTCCACAGATTAATCAAGCAGCTGTTACACAAGCTTGGGAGAATGCTGAGGTAATTGATTCTACTCAGAGTCAATCAGGTAAGATTGTTCTACACTTAGGACAAGATTCTTTTGATATTACTGAATCTTTTGTTAATTCAGTACTTCACTTACCTGTTAGTTTGAATTATGAGAATGTACCATATGATGATGATGTAAGAACTATGTTATCTGTATTAGGTTATAATGGACCTTTAGATAACATGAGCCAGTTAAGAAGATCTTGTCTTAGGAAAGAGTGGTCTTTCTTCTTTGATCAATTAGCTAAATGCTTTACTGGTAAATGTAGTTCTTTTGATCAAATTACTTTTGTTACTTCACATATTGCTTACAGTTTGCTTTATGACAGAGTAATAAACATTGGTCACATTATCTTAAGTCAGATGTGTATTAAACTTGGGTTAAGAGATCAAAATAGGAAAATGGTTTATTATCATAGATTTATGCAAATGTTTATTAACCATTTTATTCCTGATGGTGAAACTAGATTTGGTAGAGAACATTGTGTTTCTTCTTATGTACAGCAAAAGAGAATTTTCTCTGACATTACAAAGAAGGACAATGAAAAGAATCTAGATGAAAAACCTGCAATTCATTATCCACATCATGTTCAGGTAATTCTTAAAACTCATCTTCCTACTCTCTACAATTCTTTTTTCTTTTGTGGTGAAATGGCTCAGGAATCTCATTTGGAGGAGAACCCACCTGTGTCTACCCAAGTAGCCCAAAACATTATAGTCTCTGAAACAATTCAAGAACAAAGTTTTAATCCACAGCCTATTGTTTCAAAGAAACCAACCTCTGATGTTTCTCAAAAGACATCAGTTGTAAGGAAGAGAAGATTTGTTGTGTCAAGTAGTAGTAGTTCTAGTGAAGATGATGATAATATATCTCTTGCTGAGAGAGAAAAATTGAAGGCTGCAATTCGACTTTCTAAGCTAGGACAAAGAGATGAAGCACCTAGTCACAGTCAGGCTGCAGTCTCTCAAAAGACTGTATTACTTAAAAAGGGAAACCAGTTACTGGATACTGTCTCTCAAAAGACTGTGTCTATTGAAAAAGGATCTCATCCCAAGATCAATTCTGTGTCTACACCTCTTGAGTCTTCTCAGGATAAATCTTTTGCTCACTATACCAGGAGAACAAGGAGAAAGGTTCAATTGTCACCTACACACAGAGTCTAGTCCAACTAATATCATGCAGGTCTCTACAAATGAAGCTACAATCAAGTCAGCAAATGACCATAGAGATCTGGATATTGATTCTTCATGGGAAACTACATTATTATACAGACTGGCTATGGGACTAATTTCTCTCAAAGTGAAGTTGTCAAGGCCTGTTCTAGATTTTCTGGTTGAAAGAGTACCAAAACTTTTATTTTCAGATGAATATGGACTTCTACATCAAAGACTTGACTTAATGAAGATGTATTTCTATGTGTCTGTCAGAAGACAATTAGTCAAGAAATTTGGACTCTCGAAGCATGTTGCACTTCAATCACTTCATGCATATTTATTTGACAAGGATGTCATTATTGAAGATGCTTCAGCTCAAGGTGAACAACTGGAGGAAGTAGATAGAGGAATGCAGTCAACAGAAGATACTATTGCACCAGTGGTGGATAGTAGGAAAGATTAGATCACAGTCACTGCAACACAAGAACCATCTAGTCAGAGGTTGGATGACTCAGGAGATGTGATAGCTGATGTTGAAAGGTCTTCTGTGATGACTGAAATTGCAAGTGAGAAACCCTATGATATGGGAGGAATAACTTTGACTGATTTTCTTGAAGATCAAACAAACATTGTTCAGTCAGAGTCTATCCACCTTTAGGGCAAGTCTCAGCAAACAACACTTAAAGACGGTGACATACTAACTATGGTGTCTAATGAAGTATTACTGAAGACATCAGAGTCTAGTAGAGAACCTGAAAGTGGTATACTGGAGCCTGTAGTCTCTGGAAGGAAAGAAGATGATTGTAAGGGTTCAGAGATTATAGCAACTCACTCCTTGGAGAAAACCTCAAACCCCTTGCCAAATGAGGAACCCTCTCTCCATGTGAGTTCAGGTATAAAAACTTCTTCTAAACTCTATTTTTCTGTAGGTCATGAGAGCACTTATCCAGATTTGAGTGATACACTTGAAAAGATGGATATTGATCCATAATCAGAGCGGCTGGCTCCTGACCAGGCAAAAGGAGAGGTAGAAAGAGTGTTGACTTTAGATAGTCAAAGTGAGATTGAGGGTATGGATGATCAACTCCATAGTGAGGGAGAGAAAATTAGGAAACCACCATCGTTTGATTTCTGGGATCAGGTTTTTCCTGAATCTTGGTCTAATAATCTTGGTATGGATGCTGGTACTTATTCTTTTATCAAGATGTATGAGAAGAATGACTTAGCAAAGCACAACTCAAAGCCAGAAGTTAAAGCTCAGAAGCAAAAAGAAAGGCTTGCAGGAATTATAAACAGAAGAGGTGAAAGGCTAAGACAAACTTCTACACCATCAGTACCAGAAGATATTTCTAATGATCCAAGTATTCCTTTGTTTGTACTACCAATATCAGCAAGAATTGAGACATCAACAGTATCTGATCAATCTAAGGAGGAGTCAGGTTTTGAAGATGTTAGTACACAGAATACTGGTGAAGGACAATATGATCATATTGCAGCTTCAGATCAGAAAGATGAAGATGTTTGTAAATCTAATCGAGTTTTATTACTTGAATATCATTCTACACATGCAACTTCTTCTACAAGACTTGAATCTGAAGATATTCCTGTTAGAAATGATTGATGAGAACAGTGTTTGGAAGCTAAAGTAACAAAACAGAGTTTAACTGGAAGCTGTCAGAGTTTAGTTAAACACTGACTGGAAGCGCAACAGAGGTTGTTAAACTCTGTAGCGGAAGCGTCTGAGAGTCAACAGTGTTTGAAGATTGATACAAGATAAATATGGAAGCAATATCTTTGAAGATTGGATAGCTGTCAAAGAGATTGAGTTGACTTAGAAGACGTGTAGCAATCGTGATTGATATCAATTGTATAGCTTAATTATAGGAGAATCAATTACTGATTGTACGAAGCTGTATGTTTTATAAATACAGTTAGGTTAACCCTAGAAGGGTAATCGAACATTGAGAATATCATTGATTGTAACCTAAGCAGCTCTCTGTGATATTTTACATCACTGAGAGAGGAATTGTTAATTCCAAACAGTTTTTAAGTGTTAAAACTTGTGTTCTTGTTAATTACTCATACAATACTTGATTACATATTGTGTATTCGACCTAACAAGTGGTATCAGAGCCAATCTGTTACTTTATTACAGTTTAAGATCCAAACACAATAGTAATCAATGGCAGAGATACCTCATCCATCAAGTTCTGAGAAAGCCCCTACTACTGTAAGTAGGTATGAAACGATTAGGGTTCCAATACTTAGGCCATCAGAGTATGCAATTTGGAAGGTGAAGATGACCATGTTTCTGGAGGCTACAGATCCAGAATATCTTGATAGAATTTATGAAGGTCCTCACAAACCTACAAAGTTATCTTCTGCTGCTGCTGGTGAGGAATCAAAGGTGATTCCAAAAGAAAAGAAAGATCTAACTGCTGAGGATCTTTCATCTATTGCAAAGGATGCAAAAGTAAGGCATTTACTTCACAGTGCTTTAGACAATGTTATGTCTAATAAAGTGATTAATTGCACAACTGCAAAGGAAATATGGGATGCACTTGAGGTTAGGTGTCAAGGAACTCCTGCAATCAAGAAAAATAGAAGAAACATACTCACTAAGGAGTATGAGCATTTTGAGGCAAAGTCTGAAGAAACCATGACAGAAACATTTGACAGATTCTGTAAACTGCTCAATGATTTGTCATTGGTTAACAAAGAGTATGATTTAGAAGACTCAAATCTCAAGTTTCTTCTTTCTCTACCTGAAAAGTGGGATGTGAAAACAACCACCATAAGAGATAACTATGAACTTGCTGAAACAGAGATTGATGAAATATATGGACTGCTCAAAACCTATGAATTGGAATTGGAGCAGAGAAACAAAAGATCAAGTAAAAAGTCAAAGACTGTTGCACTGAAAGTTGAAGAAAAATCTTCAAGGAAAGAAGCATCAAGGAGAAAGGCAAAAGGAAATGGTGAAAAAGAAGAAGCCAAATCTAAAATATTTTCATATTTTTGGATGCAAGTGTTTTGTATTGAAGACTCATCCTGAGCAGTTGACCAAATTTGATCTAAAGGCAGATGAAGGAATTTTTGTTGGCTATCCACTGTCAACTAAGGCATTCAGAGTTTATAATCTGAGAACCAGAGTGATCATGGAATCAATTCATGTGTCATTTGATGACAAGAAAATAACTGGACTTGAAGATGTCAATGAACATGATCAACTGCACTTTGAAAATGAAGATTTATTCTCTGAAAAAGTAAACTCTGATCAGACTGATCTGACAAACTCTGTTGAGCTAAACTCTGAACCTCTACTGGTAAATACTGGAGAAACTCTTCAATCAGAAACAAGGGAAGAACCAGTTGAGGGGGAGCATGAAGAATCACATCAAAGTGATAATTCAAATAGTGATAGTGACTCAGTTGATAATTCTGAATCAAACTATGTTGATTCAAACTCTGTTGATAATTCTGAGCAGTCACATTCAGGGGGAGCATCAGAGAATGAAGTAATGCACAAAGAAAATCAGGAGAGCATGGATCAA
Organism: Kitagawia praeruptora; assembly: GCA_037693485.1. Classification (NCBI taxonomy): domain Eukaryota; kingdom Viridiplantae; phylum Streptophyta; class Magnoliopsida; order Apiales; family Apiaceae; genus Kitagawia; species Kitagawia praeruptora. The sequence continues at coordinate 84,998,376 of CM075347.1, read as the reverse complement.
AGGGGAGGATCATATGATGACAGAAGCAATTTGCCTTCTACAAGAAAATGGACTAAGTCACACACACCTGATTTGATTATTGGTGATCCAGATGCAAAAGTAAGGACAAGAAATGCAACAACAAATGAATGTCTGTTTCATGCATTCTTGTCACAATCTGAGCCAAAGAAAGTAGATGAAGCTCTTAAAGATGCTGACTGGATAACAGCAATGCAAGAAGAGCTAAATGAATTTGAAAGAAATGAAGTGTGGACCCTTGTACCAAGGCCCAAGAACAGATCCATTGTTGGTACTAAATGGGTTTTCAGAAATAAAACTGACAGTGAGGGTGTTATCACAAGGAACAAAGCAAGACTGGTTGCAAAAGGCTATTCACAGCAGGAAGGAATAGACTATGATGAAACATTTGCTCCAGTTGCAAGATTGGAGGCAATCAGAATCTTTCTAGCATATGCCTCTCATAAGAAATTCAAAGTGTTTCAGATGGATGTGAAAAGTGCATTTTTAAATGGAAAACTTGAAGAAGAAGTGTTTGTGGAACAACCACCAGGTTTTGTAGATCCAAAATATCCAGACCATGTCTACAGGTTAGACAAGGCACTCTATGGACTTAAGAAGGCACCAAGGGCATGGTATGAAACTCTTGCTAAATTTCTACTAGAAAGTGGGTTTCACAGAGGTACTATTGACAAAACTCTGTTTTACTTTCAATCTGGTAGTGACTTGCTCTTAGTTCAGATATATGTTGATGACATCATTTTTGGATCTACTAATGATAAACTCTGTAAGAAGTTTGCCAAGCTCATGCAGTCAAGATATCAAATGAGTATGATGGGAGAGCTTAGTTATTTTCTAGGCCTACAGGTGAAGCAAACAGATGATGAAATTTTTATAAATCAAGCAAAATATACCAGAAATCTTCTCAAGAAATTTGGCATGCTTGACTGTTCATCTGCAACAACTCCCATGGCAACTGCAACAAAATTGGACAAAGATGGAGGGTCATCAGTAGATATGACAAGTTACAGAGGAACGATTGGTTCTCTACTCTATTTAACAGCTAGTAGACCTGATATCATGTATGCCACTTGTTTGTGTGCAAGGTTTCAGGCAGATCCAAGGGAACCACATTTAACAGCAGTAAAGAGGATTTTTAAGTATCTCAAGGGCACTATAACTTTAGGGCTGTGGTATCCCAGAGAATCAGACTTTAAGCTTCTTGGCTACTCTGATGCAGACTTTGCAGGATGTAAGATTGACAGAAAAAGCACCAGTGGAAGTTGTCAATTTCTAGGTGATAGACTTGTTTCCTGGTACAACAAGAAACAGAAATCAATATCTACATCTACAGCTGAAGCAGAGTATATTGCTGCTGGTAGTTGCTGTGCACAGATTCTATGGATGAAAAATCAATTGCTGGATTATGGATTGAGGTATACCAAGATACCTATTTTCTGTGATAATCAAAGTGCTATTGCAATGACAGGTAATCCAGTACAACACTCAATGACAAAGCACATCAGCATAAGGTATCACTTTATCAGAGAGCATGTAGAGGAAGGCAACATTGAGCTTCACTTTGTGTCTACAGAACAACAACTTGCAGATGTCTTCACCAAGCCATTGAGTGAAGCTACATTTACAAGACTGGTCAATGAACTAGGAATGGTCTCTAGTTTTGACTAGAGATGTTGGTTAGACTCAAGATCTTACTTTTAAAATATATTGCTCATGTTTCTGCAAATTGTTGAGTGCTATGTGAACCTTAGTATTAAACTCTGTTATGCATGCTTATGTTTAAACTTTGTTAAACTCTGTCAGCATGTCTGTCTGCTAAACACTGTTAACATGTTGGATACACTCTGTGAATTCAGAATTGATTATTGTCTGAATGAAAACACCAATGAAGAAAAATGTATGAAGCATGATTCTCAGTAATTAAATCATGATTCTTTCTGAGTCACTGTAATCTAATCAGATTTTGTGCAGTAAATCAACACAGCATGATACTGTTTCATATTTATAGCATCTCTTAGTTTATTCAGTCCTAAACTCTGAGTTTATGAATATTGTGTGCATTGCCTCTCATAAATAATTTCTGATATTGATGAACTCTAAACTCTGATAAGTGACATTCTGTTCCCAAAAATAATTCATGGTTCTTGATGATTCCTTGTTTGTACTTGTAAAAAAAAAACTATAAAACTTGAGATGTGTCATTGATTAGTTTGGTGAGTTCAGATTCATGTCTGCACCCTGTGAGATTTTGAGCCAAATCAGTGATTGATACATTCTCTATCAATCAGTTTTTATTGTTGTGTGATGTTCATCAGGAAGTATGTTTCTCTAGAACTTGTATTAAACCATTTTGAGACTACATGATATGTGTGTGCATGAAAATGATAAAGGCAATAGGATTTACCATTTCTTCAAACACTGTTCAAAATTCTTTTGAACACTGTTCAAACACTGTTCATAAATTCCACCCTTAGTAAACCCCTTTGAGCCTAATTAACTGCTCATTTTTCTTAAACTCTGTAGTATTAAGAGCAGTTATATTCTTTTGAAAAATCAAATGCAAGCAGACGAGTGTTTCTCAAGAAAAGAAAAGTTTACTCAGTATATATATTAAAAATATATATATATATATATAAAAAAAATGGTATATATACTGATCATCTTGTACAAATTTGAACTAACAGTATGACTGAACACTTTGGTCTGTTAAATTGTTCAGTTTGAAATTCACTCATGATTAAAACATCTCTTCTCATCTGTTTTGATCTTACTACATTACAACCCTGAATAAAGTCCTTTTGATTTGTGCATATATGTACTCAAAGTAGTGTAGATTTGGTGGACATTCAAGCATATGGTAGTATCTGCTTTTACTGATTGAATGTGAGTGTAAACACTTCACCTAAACACTTGTGTGCTTTGAGAGTTTGTGAGTTTATCGAGTTCATGACTGTTACTCACTGAATGATGCTCTGATTTCTATCTCTTGATCTTTTTGTCTTCAAAGATTGTGTGCTTACTTGGATAATCATGGACATCAAAGGGAATAGAAGTATTCAGATCTCTGTATTACAGTAACTACAGAGTTTAGCATTCATCAAACAATCAGTGTTTACTATGAGAGTTTGTGCATTCAGTGTTTATTGATTTGTGTTATGGATTTTATGAAAAATTAGATGCTCTAAAAATTGATTTTGGTAAACTCTGCTTCACACACATTCATATTCACAACTGTGCAATTTTTGAAAGGGTTTTAGTGATAAAGTTGGAAAATTGACAAACACTGTCGAGTTGTGTTAAGTACTCTAAGGTAAAGTTTCATTGAGATAATTTGACTATTTTGGAGTAATTGGGGTAGTTGACAACTGTTAATTAGTGTAAATATGTCAAAGTGTCGTGATTATAGGAATGACAGCGGTAATTATTAAGTGATCCACTAGTTGTTTGACACGTGTCCTATTATTGTGTCCCACTCACACATTACTCTAAAATCAGTTGCGTGCTTTCAATACATAAACGATTGAGTTTTTTTTACTACTCTAATCGCTTTTGTTCTCTCACTTCACATCGATTCATATTCACCCACTCACAGTTACTTGCATACTCAATTACTTTCAAAACTCTGGTTCACTCTCTTTCACATTTTCATAAACACTTACCATACACATCTTTTCTCTGAATATTTTCGTATCATATCTCACTAATGGCAACCAAAGCTTTTGATGCAGCAGGGTTAGTTTTTCTTCCTAGCAATTATGCAGCTCCACTGGAAAATGCAAACGCTCCAGAGGCGTTTCATTTGTTTCAAAATTTCTTGAAAGATTCAGAAATTGGGAAGGCTTTAACTGCACCACCAAAACTCTCTGCTTCGCGAGTTGCTACTTTTTGGACAAACTCTGTGTATGATGATGGAGAAGAGTCTGGCACTCCAACAATTACTTTTACTCATAATGAATCAGAGTATATCATTACTCCAACTACGGTTATGGATGCTCTGGATTTTGAGACTCACACTTCTTACAGTACTGTTGGTCACGACCGCTTGCGGACAATGTTGCAGCAAATTGGTTGTTCAGGAGATTTGAATAAGCTGGGATCTCTGAGAAGGCCACTTTTGAGAAAGGAATGGAGTTTCTTTTTCGATTTCATTACAAGGGCTTTTGGAAAGAAGACAACAAATTGGGATGCACTTCCTTTTGACACTCTCCAAATTGGTCATGCTCTACTGTATGGAGGTAATTTTGATTTTGGTAGACTAGTTCTAATGAATTTGGGAGAGCGTTTGTCTGAGCCTACATCTGTTTATTTTTCTCGATTTTGTCAAGTGCTATTCAATGCTTGTGTGCCTAATCTTACAATTGCTGAAGCTGATGTAATTCAGCCTTTTCAAGTTGATAAAAGAATGTTCTCTGATTTGACAAATAAAGATGTCACTAAACAGCAAATACCTGCTATGTTCATGCCACTAGCCTTACAAAACTATATCAACCAACCTCAAGATTCACAATCTGCACCATCATCACAACATTCAGAACCACACAAATGCCTGAACCATTAGAAACCATACATTCTCATCCTATACCAGCACCTGAGCCAACACCCACAACCACTGTACCTACTACATCTCATCAACCACAATCTGAACAAATCATTGAACCCATAAACTCTGAACACATAAACTCTGAATACATAAACTCTGAACCAATAAACTCTGAGTCAGTACATACTGATCAACCCAAATCCAAACCAAAAAGAAAAATACACACTGCACAGAACACCAAACACTCAAAGGCTAAACAGACATTACCTGGAGCTGTTTATACCAGAAGAAAGATTCAAAGGGCAAACAGACCTTCACTTTCACCAACTAAGGAGAGCTCTAGTGAAGAAGAAGAGGTGATTGCAGTGCCTCAAGCCAAGAGAAGGAGATTAATTCTTTCAGAATCTGATGATGAGCAAGTTATTGAAGCTCCAGAGGTGGTTTCACAGCAAACACCTACTGTTGAGGTTGCAGTGAATGCTATACCTGCAGAGGTTGATATACCTGCAGAGGTTGACATGCCTGTAGAAGAGGGTCACAGAGATGGTTTTTCACCAATGAATGACATTCATGACTCATTTCAACCAATCCTTGATCCTATCTCACCTGTTGTTCACTCTGAAGCAACTGGTGCAGCTGTTCAGCCTGCAGTTATCCTAACTGAAAATGTAGCCTCACACACAGAGCTAATCTCTGATGCTTATCAAATTCCTGACAAAGGTGATGAGGTTGATCAAGCAACTAAGGATAATTCTAAGTCTATGCAAGTTGAAGCTACACATGCAAACTCTGTTGCAGAGCCTTAGCAACATGAGGAGAATATTGAAAAGATTGCAGAAGTTGTTGCAGAAACTGTGGCTGACAATGCTCAGCACAGTGGTTCTTTAAAAGCTGCTCAAGCTAATGATGCAAGTGTTGAAGATGAAGCTGAAAACAGTGCAAACTCTGATTCTTCTCTGAGTGCACCAGTACAGACTGATAACAAACATACATCTTTTGATCAGCCTTGTCCATCTCATGCAATTGAACAAGAGCACCTTGCTAAATCTGCTACTAACTGGTATAAAGAAGACTGTATTTTTCCAAAAGGGAGAGCAGCTACTTTCATTAAGCAAACTGCTAGTCAAATTTCCAATCCAGAGATTTTATCATGCTTAAAGGCAACTGTGGTACAAGTCAAAACTCTGGATGGAAGTTTTGCTGACAAAAAACAACAAATTGCTTCTTTGAAGACTGAGATACAGACTAGAGAAATGAAAATGGAAAGAGAGTCAAAAATCAAAGCTGCACAGCTTTCTAAAGTTCAAGATACTCTCTTTGCCAGGTTAGGAAAGGTTGAAGAGAATCAGGCTGCCTTGTTTGATAAGGTTGATTCTATTGCTACCTCTTTGGAGCTCATTACATCTATACTCATTCCTGATGATGTCAAAAAGGGGGAGAGAGTTGCTAAGTCAAAATGCAAAATTTCTCAAACTCTGCTAAAAAAGGATGATGCTGGAGATGGAGGAGCAAGTGACAAGAGTAAGGCTTTAAACTCTGAGTCACTAACTCTGAGATCTGGCAAATCTCTTAAGTCACAGTCTGTTGGAATAAACACTGAAACTCAAGGTACTTCAAAAACCAAGAGTTTGGAATTAATATCTAATCCAAAGACTGATGAGGAGTTAGCTGTTAAGCTCTTCATGGAAGAAAATGCAGAAGGAGTTACTCTAGAAGATGCTAAAGCTAAAGAAAAGAGTCTGCAAGAAAAGCATCAAAAAGCTTTAAAGTCTGATAAGTTGAAGAAGAGTGTGAAAGTTGTTAAAGCTGCAAAGCCTGTTCTTAAAGGCATTCAATTCAAAGAACAAGTTGGTACTAATCAAAGGATGCAAGTGTCCAGAAAACCAACAGATGCAGAAGCTAAGCAAAAGTTGAAGAATGTTGTTACAACCTCTGTTGATACACATGTTGTACAGAAGAATGAAGACACAACCTCTATTGCTACACAAGTTGTGACTACACCACTATTGTCTTCTCAGTTGAAATCAAAGTTTGGAAAAGGAGTTCTTCATGATCCAAATTTAGCATCTACAGTTCCAATGGATTTCACTGATGGTAGAGCCTTATCTGGTAAAATTGGATACAACAAAGAAGGTATAGGCTCACACAGAGACAAAAGACAATATGTTGGTCCCGGAGATCCTTCTTCATTGGCTGTTCCAGGTCGTGGTGTCACTCAAGAAAATTTAGACAGACTGGAGTCAGTACAGCTTGTATATCAGAAGAGTTTAGAGACGGATTTTCTGCTATATTTCATGGCTGATGGAACAGTATTTAAGGTTGATGAGAAGGATATTGATTTAAAATACTGGGAAGAACTAGAATATGTTCTGTATCTTTTCAGAGTAAGAAATCAAAGAGCTCAGTCAGTTGCAAATGTACTCAGACAAAAGATGATTCAAAATCTTGCAAGAAGAAGTATGAAATTCAACAGTAAGTATGTTCCTAAGTACAGAGATTGGAATGGCAATCTGATAGAAATGGAGAAGGGGACTACAAAGCTGAAGACAGATCTTGGAATTAATGTTCTGGATTTTAATGTGAAGTCTGAGGAAGTGAAATATATCAGGTTGGGAAATGAAATGAGAAGAAACAAAATTTATGATCTTAGAGCTGCTATCTATCAGACTGATGAGAATGATCCTCAGTTGAGAGAAATCAAGGAAGCCATGCAGATAGAGCTTGAAAATGCTGAAAGAAGATTGCTTGTAGACTATCTCAGAACAATGCCAGATCTTCAAGAGATTAGAAATAGAAGTCTGTAAGAATTTTCTTATTTTCTGTAGAATTTGTTAAGTAATAGCTTAAACTCTGTTTGTTAAACACTGTAGACTTTGTATTTGTTTTGACATCATCATTTACTGTAAACTTGTACATTCTTGCTAATGAACAAGTTGGGGGAGATTGTTAGAAATGATTGATGAGAACAGTGTTTGGAAGCTAAAGTAACAAAACAGAGTTTAACTGGAAGCTGTCAGAGTTTAGTTAAACACTGACTGGAAGCGCTACAGAGGTTGTTAAACTCTGTAGCGGAAGCGTCTGAGAGTCAACAGTGTTTGAAGATTGATACAAGATAAATATGGAAGCAATATCTTTGAAGATTGGATAGCTGTCAAAGAGATTGAGTTGACTTAGAAGACGTGTAGCAATCGTGATTGATATCAATTGTATAGCTTAATTATAGGAGAATCAATTACTGATTGTACGAAGCTGTATGTTTTATAAATACAGTTAGGTTAACCCTAGAAGGGTAATCGAACATTGAGAATATCATTGATTGTAACCTAAGCAGCTCTCTGTGATATTTTACATCACTGAGAGAGGAATTGTTAATTCCAAACAGTTTTTAAGTGTTAAAACTTGTGTTCTTGTTAATTACTCATACAATACTTGATTACATATTGTGTATTCGACCTAACAATTCCAAACACTTCCAAAATTGAAGTCAATTCTGAAGTTCTACAAGATATTCAGAAATCTCAAATTGAAATTCAATCAAGACTTCAAACACTTGAAGATAACCAAGTCACTATTATGGAAAATCAAGCAGTTCTGATGAATCTCATTTGTTCTGTTACTGAATCTCTTGGAATTAATGTTGCTGATGTCAAAAAGGGGGAGATAAAGACAATTCAAAGACAACAACAACAACAGACTGGGGATAAAAAGAAGAACTGGGGGAGATAAAGATTGTGACAGAGGTGAATCTCATCATGGAAGTAGTAAAGGAAAAGAAGCATTAAATAGTTGAATTCTTTCTTCTAAGTACTGGATACTATGTCTAAATCTGAAAGAGGAGGTACTTAACTTCATGATTTTTGAATTCATAAATTCTATTCTGATTGTATTGTTATATGTTTTGACATCAACAACTCAGATTTATGCTTCAGATTTTAAAGCATAAATAGGGGGAGATTGTTAGGAATAATTCATGAGTTGTGATGTTAAGAATAGAATTTTACTTATACTTCTTGTATATCCTGATTTATAAAGGATTTAGCACTTTATATAGGAAATATGTGTTAGACAGTTATCTGTAAAGTTTAGTCAGGAATGAACAGTGCATCGAGTACTACATGTCAGGAACTGAGATTGAATCCTGATATGTCAAGTCAAATACTGATCGAGTACTGATGGGATGGTCAGATCCTGATGCAAGAAGGAATCCTGATATCAGTCATGTTACTGATGATGTCATTATGGATGCTACAGAAACTAGCAAGTGCTATAAAACAGGATCTTTGTTTGAGGAACAAGCAAGAAGATTTTATGAAGGAAAGAATTTTCTATTGATGGAAACTACCAACTGGACGGCAGAACATTGTCATTATAGATTATCTTTCTGTGATTAGTTGATAGGAAGCATTATAAATACTCTCTCTATATCATTGTAAAAGAGCGATTGTGATTGAACGAATTGTAAGTTCGTTAGAAGCTCTGTATAAGGTTTGTATTCGAAAGATCGAAACAAACAGAGAGATTTATATTGTCAGCAGCTGCTAAAGGTATTTGTACACCTTTGGTAGAGTTTGTATTTGATCTTATTAATACAAACATAATTTGATTCATTCGTTTATTCTTGTTCATATAACCAAGCAAAAATCCAGACACGATTATATAACTTGTATTCAACCCCCCCTTCTACAAGTTATTCGAGTTAACATGTTCATTGAGAGTTGCAACACTGTCTGTAAGATGAGCATTAGACTTTGTGAGAGAGGCTACCTCCTTTTCAAGAGCATCTACCTTGGTGAACAATTCAGTAGATTTGAAGCCAGATAGGGATTGTTCCTTAAGTCTCTGCACTTCAAACCTAGTCATACCATGCAATGGGACTTCAGTAATCAGCTTGTCTCCATACTGATTTGCAAAAAGAGTCCTGAGCATAGCATTTGCTTCAGTTGTCTGATCAGCTAGATTTTGAAATTTGTGCCCCAGACCTGTGACAACATCTTTTAGAAGAGCTAAACCATTGTCCATCTTGGTGCAAGTAGACTTGCATGCTAGAATGTCCTTGATTACAGTCTCCAATTGAGGGAATTTGGCATCAAAAGTCCTCTTTATCTCATGCACCTCTTTGGTTGTGGCTGTACACACTTCATGAACTTCTGTTTTTAGACCCTTTCCAAGGTAGTGTGCATCCTTGAGAATTCCCTTGTAGATGTCATTCACTGCTTCATAAACATCACTAGGGGTGAGAGATTTGGCATTGGACCCTAGTGAAGTGATGTACTCTTCTATGATGTACTGGAGGCCTTCTGAGAGAGAAATGTCAAATTTTCCTTGTAGCCAGGCATCTACATTGCCATCTCTCTCAGTATCATCTATTATCTTTGCCTTTTGCATCTCCACATCATCTCTATGGCATAAGAGAATAGCTTCATAGTCTGCATTTGACATGTTTGTAATGAGAAGGTTCTGAGCAATCTTTGTGAACTCAGGGATCTGATCCACAATTAAGCTTTGAAGTGCTTTAACCATCAATTGAGGTGGAACAGACCCTGATCCTGAAGCACTGTCATGTTGCACAGGCTTCAGCCATTGAGACATGAAGTTAGAGCTAGATCTAGGCAAGCTAAACTCCTCAGTTACAGATGCAACTTCTGTAACCGGATGGAATGACTCTACTACTGTTGTCTCCACAGGAGTGGGATGTGTTACAACAGTAGTTGACACAGGCACAGAGTCTCTAGTAAAAACTAGTGAATCCTCTGTGTTTGTGATGGTGTCATCAGGATATGCCCCAGCTAGCATTCCCTCACCATCTGAATGTGGTTTCTGGGTGGTGAGCAAAGTGTCATGCACTAAGTCACTTCAGTCCATTGGCTCACCAAGAGGAAAGAATTCCTGGTGATAAATGCCTTGTTCTTCAATTTCTTGAAGTACATGCTCCAAAGAAATTTGAGATGTAGATTCTGGAAGAAAAGTGTCTTGTAGAATGGATTTTGGCAACTCCCCCTGAGAAATAGAGGGAGTTTCAAATGTGATGTGCTCTCCACTCAGTGTTGTGCCAGCCTTATCACTCCCAGGTGCTGACTCTGTACAGATAGGTGCATTGGGGAGGATGCTTGATTCTATAGATGCACCCTGTTGAGAGGACACATCTAGTGAACTGTTTGCCCCTGATTTTATAACTTCAGCCATTTGTGTGACTGAAGAGGTGGTTTTAGATTTCTTTTTCTTCTTTGGCCTTAGTAAGGGTGACTCAGTTTCCTCACTTTCTACACCTAATTCCATAGCCAATGCTGCTTCAGATAAGATGGTTAAAGGTGCAGATGCTATCTCCTTTCTCTTCTTTTTACTAACATCACCCTTTTGAGAGGATGATGCAGTTGGCTCAGTGTTTGGTAGAGTGTTTGGTTGAGAGGGTTGGTTAACAGGCCCTGGGTTAGCATTGTGTTCTACTTGATTGGGTTGTGCTAACTGTGAATTTGAGTCAAATCTGGCATTTTGTGGGGGTAAGTCCTAAACAAACCCTCCATATGGGGAGTTATGTTGAGTCTTACATCCACATCATTCCTAGTCTCCAAATGACCAAAAATGAGTTTGGTCATGGATTTAGGATAGCCTATTCTATTTCTATCTATCCCAGGTAATTCAATCAATTTAACATTTTTAAAATTAAGCACAGATTGAATAAAGCGAGAGAAGAAAATGTCAGTACCTCTCTTGGTTGAGTTCTTACCAAGTCTCCCATACAGCTCTTGTAGAATGATTTGTCCAACATCTATCTTTCTTCCATAGGCCAAGGCATAGCCAATTTGCTGCGCAGGAGCACTGATTTGGTCAAAACTAGACTTCCTGGCAGTGAATACTTGAAGGAGAGTTGCAAACATATAGCTCCACTCCTTTATCAGATTCTTCCTGTTCAACTTTCCAAGGTTAATCACATCTGAGTAGTTGATAAATTCAAAGAATTCTTCTAACTCTGCATTTGTGGCCAGTATGTCATATGCCTCTTGTTGTAGGCCCAGTGCTTGATTCATGTCTTCGGTGGTGATAGTGATTTCCTTGTCCTGAATCTTGCAGTAGATTATATATGAGGTTATTACGCTTTATAGGGCTACAACTTCCACAGTAACAGTTCCCCAAAACTGTTCCAGGATGTCTAGATAAAGAGTTGGGTTGGCTGAAAGTGCATCCTTGATGTATGACTCAGACATCCACTTTACAAAGCATTTGAAGTTTGCATTGGGTGCCTCAACATCACTGGTTAGGGCGATAAAGTTGGTGTTGAATTTCACGGTTGCCATTGATACAGAGAGGAGAGAGAGAAGAGTAAAGGTTGAAGAAGAAATTTAGCTTTTGGCAGTTAGGGTTTTCAGAGGTTTTGGGAGTTTAGATGCTTGAGAAATCGAATGAAATGAATTGAATAGATGTAGAGTTGCATAAGTATGGAGTACTTGAATTGTTGATTAGATATATGTTTTGTATCGACAAGTCAGGCATTCGAGAAGTAGAAAACAACTATTCGATAAGTCAAGAAAGGCTTATTCGATAACTCAAGCAGATTGTAACTCACAGCTGGCAGTTATCTAACTTAGAAATAATTCTAAATTAAATAAAATGGGTTTTTATGAGTGAATTAAAATTTTAGACAAAAATCCAAAATCGGTTGAGATTCAGCGAGAATTCAGCCTTTTCAAATGATTCGAGAACTCAAGTAAAGTATTCGAGAACTCATTCATTAGAGAATTCAATTACCATATTCGAGAAGCCAAGAATACCTCTATTCGATATCTCTAAAAGGCTATATTCGAGAACTCGATAGTGCTCTAATGAGACTTGTTAGAGATGTCGAATAGTGAACCATTCGAGAAGTCTGACTTATCGAAATATACTCATCACTCACAAAAATCAATTTTCACTATCTTTTAAAATTTACCAGTAATATTCAATGGAGAACATTCTAGCAAATTAAACAGTGATTATCTCAAAATTTCATAGAAATTTCAAGTTGACAAAATATGATTTTCCAACATGTGCAACAGATTTGAAATATTTATAAATCATATTTCAGCCAACACTTACTCCAAAAATATTGAGAATTTAGATAAAGTAAGTGTTTACTGCTGCAACAACCTAGATGATATATTCAATTAGCCATAATCTGAAGAATTCAGCATTCTAATCTCACTAACCAACCTTGTAAAGGTGGCTTCATCTAATGGCTTAGTGAATATGTCAGCTAGTTGTTTATCTGTAGAGACATAATGCAACTCAATGGTTCCATTAGTTGCATGTTCTCTAATGAAATGATATCTGATGTAATTGTGCTTTGTTCTAGAATGATTGACAGGATTGGAAACTATAAAGATTGCACTTGTGTTGTCACACATGATTGGAATTCTTTCCAACACAAGTCCATAATCTCTAAGTTGATTTCTAATCCAAAGCACTTGAGCACAACAACTTCCAGCAGCTATGTATTTAGCCTCAGCTGTAGAAGTTGACATAGATTGTTATTTCTTGCTATACCAAGAGACTAACCTTTGTCCAAGAAATTGGCAGCTACCTGAGGTGTTTTCCTATCCACTCTGCATCCAGCATAATCAGCATCAGAATAACCAACCAGATTGAACCCTGTGTCCTTAGGATACCATAAACCCAAGTTTGGAGTGCCCTTCAGATATCTAAAGATCCTTTTTATAGCAATCAAATGTGATTCTTTTGGATTTGATTGAAACCTTGCACACAAACATGTAGCAAACATGATGTCTGGCCTACTTGCAGTGAGGTAGAGTAGAGACCCAACCATGCCTCTATAGACTGAGATATATACTTTCTTGCCTTTAGCATCTTCATCCAATTTAGTGGCAGTGGCCATGGGTGTCTTTGCAGGTGAGCAGTCTTCCAAGTCAAACTTCTTCAATAAATCCTTGATGTACTTGGTTTGACTGATAAAGATATCATCCTTCCTTTGACTGACTTGCAACCCAAGAAAGAATGTCAATTCTCCCATTATACTCATCTCATATATGCTCTGCATGAGTTTAGAGAATTTCTCACACAGCTTCTCATTTGTAGAGCTAAATATGATATCATCCACATAAATATGAACTAGGATAATATCATCACCATGCTTCTTTTAAACAGTGTTTTGTCCAATGTGCCTCTAGTGAATTGATTTTCAAGGAGAAATTGTGATAGAGTATCATACCATGCCCTTGGAGCCTGCTTAAGTCTATACAATTCCTTAAGCAATCTGTAGACAAATTCTGGGAAATGTGGATCCTCAAAGCCAGGTGGTTGTTGCACATAAACTTCTTCTTCCAACTCTCCATTCAGAAATGCACTCTTGACATCCATTTGATAAACTTTAAAGTTTGAATGAGCAGCAAATGCCAAGAATATTCTGATGGCCTCCAACCTAGCAACAGGGGCAAATGTCTCATCATAATCAATGCCTTCCTGTTGAGAGTATCCTTTTGCAACCAACCTTGCTTTGTTTCTTACTATTACACCATCTTCATCCATCTTATTCTTCAGAACCCATTTTGTTCCAACAATGGTTCTATTCTTTGGTGAAGGCACAAGTTCCCATACTTTGTTTCGTTCAAATTGATTCAGCTCCTCTTGCATGGCAATAATCCAATCTGGATCCAACAGTGCATCATCAAGTTTCTTAGGATAAACCTGAGATAGAAAACAGCCATAGAGGCACTCATTCTGAGTTGCTCTCCTAGTCCTTACTCCTGCATTAGGGTCTCCAATAATTTGCTCTGCAGTGTGTGATCTATCCCATTTCCTTGAATGCTCAGTCTGATTTCTCATTCTTGATGTTGCTTCATCATCTAAGTCATGATCATTCTCATTTCCTCCCCCTGTGAAGTTGCCACTATTCACAGGTGTGTCTTGGATGCCTGTTTCTCCACTGTTTATTGGCACAAATTCTTCTCCTATATCATCATTCACTTGAGTTTGTTGAACTTGAGTTTCAACTCCAGTTTCTATCTCTTCATCAGAATCATCTAGATTATCAAACTTTAATGGATCTTTATCTTCATCATTGGATTCTTCTAATCCAGGTAGTTTGTTGTCATCAAATGTCACATCTGTGCTTTCCATAATTTTCTTTTGGCTGATGACATAAACTTTGTATGCAATTCTTTCCATAGAGTAGCCAAGAAAAATTCCTTCAAATGCCTTTGCATCAAACTTTCCAACATATTCTGAATTATCCTTCAACACAAAGCATTTGCTTCCAAAAGTATGAACATACTTTAGAGTAGGCTTCTTTCCAGTCATCAAATTGTAAGGTGTCTTTCCAGTGTTTTTGTTGATGAGGGTTCTGTTCTGGATATAGCATGCAGTGCTCACAGCCTCAACCCAAAAACATGTAGGCATCTTTGCATCAAGCAACATTGTTCTAGCAGCCTCAATTAGAGTTCTATTCTTTCTCTCAAAAACTCCATTTTGTTGTGGAGTCCTTGGAGCTGAGAATTGCTGAGAAATTCCATTCTCTTTGCAGAATGCTTCAAGTATGGCATTTTTTAACTCTGTTCCATTATCACTTCTCAATGCAATCACACTTGCATTGTTGGCCTTTGCTTTCTTGTCAACTCTTCTTATGTGCTTAATGATTACTTGTGGAGCCTCATCTTTTGATGCCAGAAACTCCACCCATGTATACCTTGTAAAGTCATCAACCATCACCAAGGCATACTTCTTTCTTCCTAGTGACATAATATTGACAGGCCCAAACAAGTCCATATGAATGAGTTGCAGGGGCTTGGTTATTGATGTCACTGTCTTTGACTTGTGGCTTGATCTTTTCATTTTTCCTCTTTGACAAGCCTCACACACTCCTTCTTGACAGAATTCAAGTGTGGGCATGCCTCTCACTAACTCTCTTTTGACTAGAGAATTAATGGCTTTGAAGTTCAGGTGTGATAATTTCTTTTGCCACAACCAACAACCTTCATTTGATGGTTTTGAGTAGAAGCAACAAATTTTGTCCTTGTTTGCAGAGTCCATATTGGCTACAAACAGGCTTCCTTTCCTTACTCCAGATAGAGCAAAATCACCAGTCTTCTTGTGGGTGATCAAACATTCATCCTTGTCAAAATCCACTTTGAATCCTCTATCAGTAAACTGACCAACACTTAGCAGATTATGCTTGAGTCCATTGACTAGTGCTACATCTTCAATGATGACATTACCAACTTTCAACTTGCCATATCCCAATGTGTTACCCATGTTGTCATTTCTAAAAGCAACCATTGGGCCAGCCTTCTCCTCATACTGTGATAGCAGGGCCATATCACCAGTCATGTGATTTGAGCATCCACTGTCCAAAATCCACATGACCTTTTTTTCACTTTCTTTGCCCTGCAAACACAAAGGTATTACTTCTCCTTTGGTACCCAAACAAGTTTGGGTCCATGTGACTTAGAAACAGTTTTATTATAAACAGCATGCTTATCAACTTTCTTGGTGTCAGTCTTCTTGTCACTGTTAGAAGTCTTAGAACCTGAGGTTTCAGACTTAGGTGACAGAGGTACCTTCCTAGCTCTAGGAGGACTTGAAGACTTTGACCTTGTGTAGTGTGTGAGAATTGTGACTGATACAACCATCAATGAATTGTCTTCTCAAATTGAAACAACTAGTCATAACATTCATATTGCATGGCATACAGTCAAATTTATCACAAAATGGCGCATCTCTATGTCTTAGAGGCACAGAACAATCATAGAAAGGTTTGGGCACACTACCAACAGGTTTCTTGCATGCATGAGTTAAATGATTGGTATTGAAACAATTCTGACAAGTTTTCCTAGGGGCATTAGGCATATAAGCATAGTTGTTATCTTTGTTAATCCCTAACTTTCCATTTCTGTTCTGTTTCTTCTTAGTCACTTTCTTCTCAGATTCATTCTTCCCAGCTGAAACAAACTTAACAAACTTCTTAGGTCTTGACCTATCACCTAATGGCTCCTTGGCTTTTTACTTGACACTCTCACTCTTAGAGGACGCTTGTTGTTCACTGGATTGTGCCTCATCCTCATCATTCAACATTTGCTTGATGAGTAAGGCATCCTCATCAATTTCAAATGTTGATTCTTTAAAGATTGGATTCTCAGCCTTTTTCAAAATGTGAGGCACTTCCTCCTGAACAACTATGTCATCTTCAATGATAGCATAGCCTTTTCTCTGTTTAAGAGTGCCATAGTCAAGTCCAATAGCAGCCTTGGGTTTATCTTGAATTTTCTCACAATAGGATTGCACTAGACCAGATGATTTCTTAAAGGTTTTCAGTTTGAATTCATTTTCAGCTAGTTCATCCCTAAGAGCCTTTTCCACTTGACTAGCATATAGAACCTTATTCTGCAGATATTCAACTTTTTTCTTAAGGTTTTATACTTGCATAGCAGTTAGCTCAAGTTCCTCATTCTTTTTTATTAATATTTCATTTCTAGTAGACAGTTTAGCAATTTCCTCATTAGCAGCAGTCATACTAGTATGAATATTAAACATTTCAACAGATAGTTGTTCAATCATGCATTTGTACTCAGAAACAGACATGTCTATGGTAGTGAGAGATGGTACTTGAGAGTCTGATGGAGATGTGTCATCCTTGGAATTGGCCATCAAGGCATAGTTGCAAAATTCTTGTCACTATCAGAATCATCCCAACACTTCCCTTCAGCTATGTAGGCCTTACCTTGTGTCTACTTTCTCAGAAGGGCCTCATACTTAGCTTCAAGCTCTAGAAACTCTTTATCCTTCTTTTTAGGCTTCTTGCATTCACTGGCAAAATACCCTAGGTCATTGCATCTATAACATCTTACAGATGACCTATCCACATGGCTGGTTTTAAATTTATTCTTGTTTGGTTTCACAGGTGCCTTGCTCTT
This sequence comes from Kitagawia praeruptora, assembly GCA_037693485.1. NCBI lineage: Eukaryota > Viridiplantae > Streptophyta > Magnoliopsida > Apiales > Apiaceae > Kitagawia > Kitagawia praeruptora. Next base: position 84,980,922 of record CM075347.1, on the reverse strand, counting down.
GTTGAATGAATGGTTTTGGGTTTTAGGTTTGAAGGGTTGGTTCCTCTTGAATCTGATGTTTGGAAATTTTCTGGCCATGAAAGCATATGAAGTGTTTTCCATTCCATCTAGTTCTTCAAGAGTTTAGAACTCTTCTTCCTCCTTCTCCTCAACAGGTTCACTTACCTCAGCTTCAGTTTCTTCATCATCTACTATCTCCTCTATCCTTAGTTGGCTTGTAGATGCTTCTAGGTCTTGAATAGATTTATTGACAAACAAGGCACATGATGTGTTTATCATTCTACCTTGGTTGGCTTGGATAGCCCTTTTCTGAAGCAACTCAAGCTCATGAGTGTTTAAAACCCCATAGAGCACATCATATGTGATTTTGTTCAAATCTCTTTCCCTTAGAGAGATGACTCTTTGCTCTAGATGATTTGGTGAAAATAGCAGAAACTTCATGTTCAACTCCTTGGTGCTGTAAACCTTGCCATTCATCTGCAACTCAGTAACTAGCTTGTGAAATTTCCCAAACATCTCAGTGATGCTTTCCTTGGGTTGTGCCATGAAAGCTTCATACTGTGTGACCAGTATCTATTTCTTGTTTTCCTTGACCTCATCAGTTCCTTCACATAACACCTGTTTGCACTAAATCACACAAGCGTACGTGGTCACAAGTAATACAGATATAAGTCAAGTTCGTTCCCACAGAGATCTGGTTATGGTTTTAATTCAGTAAACGCGCCTATGCAACAGTGTATGGTTATTATGCACTGCTAAGACAAATAACAAATATGGGTTTTAACTATTTAAATTAACTAAAAAGCAAATTAACAAAACTACAAATTAACTAACTAGAAAGAATTGAAATCTAATTACTTCTGCAAGAAAAACCATGGAATCCTAACTTCATTAAATACTTCGCTTAGATCTGACGCCTTTAATCACTATATGCAATGGTTATGATATCTGATCAGACAACACGAAGCAAGTACACGCTACCTCTCAGTATACGAATACCAAACTAAACATACATCCACAAAAGAGATAGAAGATGAATAGACACCAATTATGCTTAGACCCTATATCTCTATAGAATTTGAAAACATAACGGTTGAAGCACAAGTTATCCACTTAGATCACATAAGGTAGAATATTATCTCTAATCATGCCACAAATCATGATGTTAAAACATCAACCTATCCTATGCTAGCATGGCAAGTTCTAAATCTCAAGATCCATTCTCGCTTCACAAGAGATTAACAAATTAGATGTTCATGACGCATCTAAACACATGAATCACAACCATACGAGGATATCAAGATATACATCACACACAGATCTTTTAAAGCATCAAGATACTAAACTCCATAAATAAATCCATTAGAATCCCATGACAACGATTAGTTCATAATTGAACCTCTCATCATCATGGGATCTGATGAAACCATGAAAAAAACAAAGTATGAAAGATACAAATAAAACTAAGTAATTGATATGTAATTTTTCTACTCCTAATGGTGATACAAATTACAAGGGTTTGATGAGTTTATATAGGCTCTACAAGTCTTGCCCAGCAAGAAAATACCAAAACAGAATTATAATAGAATTTCTGCAAAATACGTTTCCTAAACTGATTCTGTTTTTAGTGAAAATTCGTAGCTGACTTTTCTTCTGTTTTCCAGAGCCGTTCCAGACGTAATTTGACCTCTGGAAAACCTTAGAATGATAGAGAATCTCGTTATCTTCGCGTGGACAGTAAGATCGCCCAAAACTGACTTCTAGAACTCAAGATATGGCTCAAACAGTGAATCTCACGCGTGCAGCCCAATAAATCCGAATTTTAATAAATTAAATCTCCAAAAACGACAAAAACATCCACCATAATCAACATCCTTGTAAATCTGCACAACTAAACAAAACACATCAAAACTACAAGAAACTTGAGCCCAAGACAATCAATTTAAGCCGATTTAGAATGCTCCAAGTGGATATAATGTTAGGTCGAATACACAATAGGTAATCAAATACTGTATGAGTAACTTAACAAGAACACACTTTTTAATACTTAAAAACTGTTTGGAATTAACAATTCCTCTCTCAGTGATGTAAAATATCACAGAGGGCTGCTTAGGTTACAATCAATGAATTTCTCAATGTTCGATACCCTTCTAGGGTTAACCTAACTGTATTTATAAAACATACAGCTTCGTACAATCAGTAATTGATTCTCCTATAATTAAGCTATACAATTGATATCAATCACGATTGCTTCAAGTCTTCCAAGTCAACTCAATCTCTTTGACAGCTTTCCAATCTTCAAAGATATTGCTTCCATATTTATCTTGTATCAATCTTCAAACACTGTTGACTCTTCAGACACTTCCGCTACAGAGTTTAACAACCTCTGTTGCGCTTCCAGTCAGTGTTTAACTAAACTCTGACTGCTTCCAGCTAAACTCTGTTTTGTTACTTTAGCTTCCAAACACTGTTCTCATCAATCATTTCTAACAATCTCCCCCAACTTGTTCATTAGCAAGAATGTACAAGTTTACAGTAAATGATGATGTCAAAACAAATACAAGGTCTACAGTGTTAATCATACAAACAGAGTTTAAACTTTTACGTAACAAACTTACAACTTTTGTCTACCTAACTTCCTCGAGATCTGGAGTTGTTCTGAGATAATCAATCAACAATCTTCTCTCAGCATTTTCAAGTTCAATCTGCATAGCTTCCTTGATCTCTCTTAAATCTGGATCATTCTCATCAGTTTGAAAGATAGCAGCTCTGAGATCGTAGATTGTGTTTCTTCTCATTTCATTTCCCAATCTGATATATTTCACTTCCTCAGACTTCACATTAAAATCCAGAACTGTAATTCCAAGATCTGTCTTCAGCTTTGTAGTCCCCTTCTCCATTTCTATCAGATTGCCATTCCAATCTCTGTACTTAGGAACATACTTTCCAGCAGACTTTGAACCTGTAACAATTTTAGCTTTCTGCATATATCTCCTTATAGAATTAGCAATAAGATGTGTTTGACGATTTCTGACTCTGAATATATGCAGAACATACTGAAGTTCTTCAAATAATTTTAACTTGATTGCTTCTTCATCCACTCTAAACACTGATCCACCTGCCATAAAGTATAACAGAAAGTGAATATCTAAGCTCCTTTGATGAACTAGTTGAACTGAATCCAACTTATCTAGATTTTCTTGAGTAACACCAGAACCAAGAGAAACAAGTGCAGACGGATCTCTTGGACTGTTATTAAATCTCAAATCTCTTGTTGAACCTAATCCAGAAGTATTTCTCCCTGGTGGCTTTCCTGAACAAGCAACATTGTGTTGATAATCACCAGTTACTCCTGTTTGTTCCTGAACTGAAATCTTTGGCCTAGAAAACCCAGGTAAGGGTTTACTTTGTGTCTGTACAACTTGTGTAGCAACAGAGGTTGTAACAATCATTTTGCCTTTGTTCTCCTCATTCATTACCCCTTTTAACTTCAATTTAGCATCAAGAGAAGACTTTCTTATCAACTTTTCTTTATCTTCTTCTTCTTCTTCTTCTTGAATGCCAGATAACTTTTCTTTGATTTCAATGCCTTTAAGAACAGGCTTTGCAGCTTTAACAACTTTCTCCCTCTTCTTCAACTTAACGGATTTTAAAGCTTTCAGATGTTTTTCTTGCAGACTCTTTTCTTCAGCTTTAGCATCTTCTAGAGTAACTCCTGCTGCATTTTCTTCCATGAAAAGCTTAACAACTAACTCCTCATCAGTCCTTGGATTAGATATTAATTCCAAACTCTTGGTTTTTGAAGTACCTTGAGTTTCAGTGTTTATTCCAACAGACTGTGACTTAAGAGATTTGCCAGATCTCAGAGTTAGTGTTTCAGAGTTTAAAGCCTCACTCTTATCACTTGCCCCTCCATCTCCAGCATCATCCTTTTTTAGCAGAGTTTGAGAAATTTTGCATTTAGACTTAGCAACTCTCTCCCCCTTTTTGACATCATCAGGAATGAGTATAGATGTAATGAGCTCCAAAGAGTTAGCAATTGAATCAACCTTAGCAAACAAGGCAGCTTGATTCTCTTCAACCTTTCCTAGCCTGGCAAAGAGAGTATCTTGAACTTTAGAAAGCTGTGCAGCTTTGATTTTCGACTCTCTTTCCATTTTCATTTCTCTTGACTGTATCTCAGTCTTCAAAGAAGCAATTTCTTATTTTGTGTCAGCAAAACTTCCATCCAGAGTTTTGACTTGTACCACAGTTGCCTTTAAACAGGATAAAATCTCTGGATTTGAAATTTGACTAGCAGTCTGCTTAACGAAATCAGCTGCTCTCCCTTTTGGAAAAATACAGTCTTCTTTATACCAATTAGCAGCAGATTTAGCAAGTTGCTCTTCTTCAATTGCATGAGATGGACAAGGCTGATCAAAAGGTTTATGTTTATTATCAGTCTGTGCTGGTGCACTCAGAAAAGAATCAGAGTTTGCACTGTTTTCAGTTTCATCTTCAACACTTGCATCATTAGCTTGAGCATCTTGTAAAGAACCACTGTGCTGAGCTGTGTCAGCCACAGTTTCTGCAACAACTTCTGCAATCTTGTCAATAGTATCCTCATATTGCACAGGCTCTGCAACAGAGTTTGCATTTGTAGCTTCAACAGGCATAGATGTAGAGTTATTCTTATTTGCTTGATCAACCTCATCACCTTTGTCAGGAATTTGATAAGCATCAGATATCAACTCTGTATGTGATGCTGCAGCTTCAGTAATACTAATTGCAGGCTCATCAGCTACACCAGGAGCTTCAGTGTGAACAACAGGTGAGATAGGATCAAGGATTGGTTGAAATGAGTCAAGAATATCATTCATTGGTGAAAATCCATCTCTGTGATCCTCTTCTACAGGCATGTTATCCTCTGTAGGTACTTCAACATTGACGGCATCCTCTGCAGGCATTTCAACCTCTGCAGGTATTTCAACATTGACAGGCACAGGATCCTCTGCAGGCATTTCAACCTCTGCAGGTATAGCAACATTCTCTACAATCTCAATAGTAGGTGTTTGCTGTGAAATCACCTCTGGAGCTTCAACAACATGCTCATCATCAGATTCTGAAAGAATTAATCTCATTTTCTTGACTTGAGGCACTGCAATCTCCTCTTCTTCTTCACTAGAGCTCTCCTTTGCTGGTGAAAGTGAAGGTCTGTTTGCCTTTTGTTTCTTTCTTCTGGTATAAACAGCTCCAGGTAATGTCTGTTTAGCCTTTGAGCGTTTAGTATTTTGTGCAGTATGGATTTTTCTTTTTGGTTTGGATTTGGGTTGATCAGTAGGTGCTGGCTCAGAGTTTAAGGATTCAGAGTTTATTGGTGGAGAGTTTATGTGTTCAGATTGTGGTTGATGAGGTGTAGTAGGTACAGTGGTTGTGGGTGTTGTGGGTGTTGGTTCAGAATGTATGGTGTCTAATGGTTCAGGCATTTGTTGTGGTGATTGAGAATCTTGAGGTTGGTTGACATAGTTTTGTAAGGCTAGTGGAATAAACATAGCAGGTATGTGCTGTTTAGTGAGATCTTTATTTGTCAAATCAGAAAACATCCTTTTAGCAACTTGAAAAGACTGAATGACATCAGCTTCATCAATTGTAAGATTAGGCACACAAGCATTGAATAGCATTTGACAAAATCGAGCAAAATAAACAGAAGTAGGCTCAGACAAACGCTCTCCCAAATTCATTAGCACTAGTCTACCAAAATCGAAATTACCTCCATACAGTAGAGCATGACCAATTTGGAGAGTGTCAAGAGGAAGTGCATCCCAATTTGTTGTCTTCTTTCCAAAAGCTCTTGTAATGCAATCGAAAAAGAAACTCCATTCCTTTCTCAAAAGTGGCCTTCTCAGAGACCCCAGCTTATTCAAATTTCCTGAACATCCAATTTGCTGCAACATTGTCCGCAAGCGGTCGTGACCAACAACACTGTAAGAAGTGTGAGTCTCAAAATCCAGAGCATCCCTAACAGTAGTTGGAGTAATGATACACTCTGATTCAGCATGAGTGAAAGTGATTGTTGGAGTGCCAGACTCTTCTCCATCATCATACACAGAGTTTGTCCAAAAAGTAGCAATTTGTGAAGCATAGAGTGTTGGTGGTGCAGTTAACGCCTTTCCAATTTCAGAATCTTTCAAGAAATTTTGAAACAAATGAAACGCCTCTGGAGCATTTGCATTCTCCAGTGGAGCTGCATAGTTGCTAGGAAGAAAAACTAACCCTGCTGCATCAAACGCTTTGGTTGCCATTAGTAAGATATGATACGAAAATATACAGAGAAAAGATGTGTATGGTAAGTGTTTACCAAAATGTGAAGGAGAGTGAATAAGAATTTTGAAAGTGATTGAGTATGCAAGTAACTGTGAGTGGGTGAATATTAATCGATGTGAAGTGAGAGAACAAAAACGATTAGAGTAAAAACAAAACTCAATCGTTTATTTATTGAAATCGCGCAACTGATTGTAGAGTAATGTGTGAGTGGGACACTATCATGGGACACGTGTCAAACAACCAATGGATCACTTAATAATTACCGCTGTCATTCCTATAATCACGACACTTTGACATATTTACACTAATTAACAGTTGTCAACTACCCCAATTACTCCAAAATAGTCAAATTATCTCAATGAAACTTTACCTTAGAGTACTTAACACAACTCCACAGTGTTTGTCAATTTTCCAACTTTATCACTAAAACCCTTTCAAAAATTGCACAGTTATGAATATGAGTGTGTGTGAAGCAAAGTTTACCAAAATCAGTTTTTAGAGCATCTAATATTTCATAAAATCCATAACAAAAATCAATAAACACTGAATGCACAAACTCTCATAGTAAACACTGATTGTTTGATGAATGCTAAACTCTGTAGTTACTGTAATACAGAAATCTGAAAACTTCTATTCCCATTGATGTCCATGATTATCCAAGTAAGCACACAGTCTTTGAAGACAAAAAGATCAAGAGATAGAAATCAGAGCATCATTCAGTGAATAACAGTCATGAACTTGATAAACTCACAAACTCTCAAAGCACACAAGTGTTTAGGTGAAGTGTTTACACTCACATTCAATCAGGAAAAGCAGATTCTACCATATGCTTGAATGTCCACCAAATCTACACTACTTTGAGTACATGTATGCACAAATCAAAAGGACTTTATTCAGGGTTGTAATGAGATGTTTTATTCATGAGTGAATTTCAAGCTGAACATTTTAATAGACCAAAGTGTTCAGTCACACTATTAGTACATATTTGTACAAGATCAGTATATATGCCCCTTTTTTTTTATTATTTTTTTATTTTTATTTTATTTTTATTTTTTTTCTTTTTTTTTATTTTTTTATTTTTTTATTTTTTTTTAACATATATACTGAGTAAACTTTTCTTTTCTTGAGAAACACTCACCTGCTTGATTTTTTTCAAAAGAATATAACTGCTCTGAATACTTCAGAGTTTAAGAAAAATGAGCAGTTAATTAGGCTCAAAGGGGTTTACTAAGGGTGGAATTTATGAACAGTGTTTATACAGTGTTTGAACAGTGTTCAAAAGAATTTTGAACAGTGTTTGAAGAAAAGGTAAATCCTATTGCCTTTATCATTTTCATGCACACACATATCATGTAGTCTCAAAATGGTTTAATACAGGTTCTAGAGAAACATACTTCCTGATGAACATCACACAACAATAAAAATTGATTGATAGAGAATGTATCAATCACTGATTTAGCTCAAAATCTCACAAGGTGTAGACATGAATCTGAACTCACCAAACTAATCAATGACACATCTCAAGTTTTATGGTTTTTACAAGTACAAACAAGGAATCATCAAGAACCATACCTTTGGGAACAGAATGTCACTTATCAGAGTTTAGAGTTCATCAATAACAGAAATTATTTATGAGGGGCAATGCACACAATATTCATAAACTCAGAGTTTAGGACTGAATAAACTAAGAGATGCTATAAATATGAAACAGTATCATGATGTGTTAATTTACTGCACAAAATCTGATTAGATTACAGTGACTCATAAAGAATCATGATTTAATTACTGAGAATCATGCTTCATACATTTTTCTTCATTGGTGTTTTCATTCAGACAATAATCAATTCTGAATTCACTGAGTGTATCCCACATGTTAACAGTGTTTAGCAGATAGACATGCTTACAGAGTTTAACAAAGTTTAAACATAAGCATGCATAACAGAGTTTAATACTAAGGTTCACATAGCACTTAACAATTTGCAGAAACATGAGCAATATATTAAAAATAAGTTTTTGAGTCTAACCAACATCTCTAGTCAAAACTAGAGACCATTCCTAGTTCATTGACCAGCCTTGTAAATGCAGCTTCACTCAATGGCTTGGTGAAGATATCTGCAAGTTGTTGTTCTGTAGACACAAAGTGAAGCTCAATGTTGCCTTCCTCTACATGCTCTCGGATGAAGTGATACCTTATGCTGATGTGCTTTGTCATTGAATGTTGTACTGGATTACCTGTCATTGCAATAGCACTTTGATTATCACAGTAAATAGGTATCTTGGTATACCTTAATCCATAATCCAGCAGTTGATTCTTCATCCATAAAATCTGTACACAGCAGCTACCAGCAGCAATATACTCTGCTTCAGCTGTAGATGTAGATATTGACTTCTGTTTCTTGCTGTACCAGGAAACAAGTTTGTCACCCAGAAATTGACAACTTCCACTGGTGCTTTTTCTGTCTATCTTACAGCCTGCAAAGTCTGCATCTGAATAGCCAAGTAGTTTAAACTCTGATTCTCTTGGATACCACAGCCCTAAAGTTATAGTGCCCTTGAGATACTTAAAAATCCTCTTTACTGCTGTTAAATGTGGTTCTCTTGGATCTGCCTGAAACCTTGCACACAAACAAGTGGCATACATGATATCAGGTCTACTAGCTGTTAAATAGAGTAGAGAACCAATCATTCCTCTGTAACTTGTCATATCTACTGATGACCCTGCATCTTTATCCAATTTTGTTACAGTTGCCATGGGAGTTGTTGCAGATGAACAGTCAAGCATGCCAAATTTCTTGAGAAGATTTCTGGTATATTTTGCTTGATTTATAAAAATTCCATCATCTGTTTGCTTCACCTGTAGGCCTAGAAAATAACTAAGCTCTACCATCATACTCATTTGATATCTTGACTGCATGAGTTTGGCAAACTTCTTACAGAGTTTATCATTAGTAGATCCAAAAATGATGTCATCTACATATATCTGAACTAAGAGCAAGTCACTACCAGATTGAAAGTAAAACAGAGTTTTGTCAATAGTACCTCTGTGAAATCCACTTTCTAGTAGAAATTTGGCAAGGGTTTCATACCATGCCCTTGGTGCCTGCTTAAGTCCATAGAGTGCCTTGTCTAACCTGTAGACATGGTCTGGATATTTTGGATCTACAAAGCCTGGTGGTTGTTCCACAAACACTTCTTCTTCAAGTTTTCCATTTAAAAATGCACTTTTCACATCCATCTGAAACACTTTGAATTTTTTATGAGAGGCATATGCTAGAAAGATTCTGATTGCCTCCAATCTAGCAACTGGAGCAAATGTTTCATCATAGTCTATTCCTTCCTGCTGTGAATAGCCTTTTGCAACCAGTCTTGCTTTGTTCCTTGTGATAACACCCTCACTGTCAGTTTTATTTCTGAAAACCCATTTAGTACCAACAATGGATCTGTTCTTGGGCCTTGGTACAAGGGTCCACACTTCATTTCTTTCAAATTCATTTAGCTCTTCTTGCATTGCTGTTATCCAGTCAGCATCTTTAAGAGCTTCTTCTACTTTCTTTGCTCAGATTGTGACAAGAATGCATGAAACAGACATTCATTTGTTGTTGCACTTCTTGTCCTTACTTTTGCATCTGGATCACCAATAATTAAATCAGGTGTGTGTGACTTAGTCCATTTTCTTGCAGAAGGCAAATTGCTTCTGTCATCATGTGATCCTCCCCCTTGATCCATGCTCTCCTGATTTTCTTGGTGCCTCTCTTCATTTTCTGATGCTCCCCCTGAATGTGACTGCTCAGAATTATCAACAGAGTTTGAATCAACAAAGTTTGATTCAGAATTATCAACTGAGTCACTATCAGTGTTTGAATTATCACTTTGATGTGATTCTTCATGCTCCCCCTCAACTGGTTCTTCCCTTGTTACTGATTGAAGAGTTTCTTCAGTATTTACCAGTAGAGGTTCAGAGTTTAGATCAACAGAGTTTGTCAGATCAGTCTGATCAGAGTTTACTTTTTCAGAGAATAAATCTTCATTTTCAAAGTGCAGTTGATCATGTTCATTGACATCTTCAAGTCCAGTTATTTTCTTGTCATCAAATGACACATGAATTGATTCCATGATCACTCTGGTTCTCAGATTATAAACTCTGAATGCCTTAGTTGACAGTGGATAGCCAACAAAAATTCCTTCATCTGCCTTTAGATCAAATTTGGTCAACTGCTCAGGATGAGTCTTCAATACAAAACACTTGCATCCAAAAATATAAAAATATTTTAGATTTGGCTTCTTCTTTTTCACCATTTCATATGGTGTTTTACCATGCTTATTGATCAGTGTTGCATTTTGAGTAAAACAAGCAGTTTGAACTGCTTCTGCCCAGAAATATGTTGGCAGCTTTGCTTCATCTAACATGGTTCTAGCAGCTTCTATCAAGGTTCTGTTCTTCCTCTCCACTACACCATTTTGTTGTGGAGTGCCAGGTGCAGAAAACTCTTGTTTGATTCCTTTACTCTTGCAAAATTCTTCCATTGATGAATTCCTGAATTCAGTTCCATTGTAACTTCTGATTATCTTCACTTGATTTTCTGACCCTTTGTCCAGTTGTAATATATGTTCTGTCAGTGTTAATGCAGTTTGATCCTTCTTTGCAAGAAAATATACCCATGTGTATCTGGTATATTCATCAACAATGACTAGAGCATATTTCTTCTTTCCAAGAGACATCACATTCACTGGTCCAAAAAGATCAACATGTAGGAGATGATAAGGATCAACAATTGAAGACTCAGATTTGCTTTTGAAAGAGACTTTTCTCTGTTTGGCCTTTTGACAAGAATCACACAGGCCTTCTGCATTCAACAAAGACTTTGGTAGACCTCTTACAAGATCATTCTTTATTAGCTCATTGATGTTGTTCAAGTTCAAATGAGAGAGTTTCTTGTGCCATTTCCAACTCTCTTCACTGGACATTCTTGTTGACAGACACACTGCTTTGCCATCAGTGTTTGTTGACAATTTTATTTCATAGATGTTATTGTGTCTGTTTCCAACTAGAGCAACTTTCCCTGTAGATTTACTGATCACTTGACAATATTCAGGCTGAAAATCTACATGATATCCTCTGTCACAGATTTGACTCACAGATAGCAGATCATGCTTGAGTCCTGGAACCAGAGCTACATTTGTGATGATGACACTCCCAAGATTAATATTGCCATATCCCAGAGTATGTCCTATGTTGCCATCTCCATAGGAAACTTTTGGGCCAGCCTTCTCCTCATACTCTGATAGCAGGGCTTTATTTCCAGTCATGTGTCCTGAACATCCACTGTCCACGACTAGGGTACTGACCCTGTTGCCCTGCAATCACAAACAATCACTGATTATTAGTTTTAAGGATCCAGACTTGCTTGGATCCTTTGGCTTTCTTGATTCTGTTAGCTTTTGCAGCGGAATTCACATTATCAGAGTTTAAGCTAACTTTTTCAGAGTTTACATTTGCAGAGTTTACTTTAACCCATTTCAAATTTGGCTTGGGTTCATAGTAATTATAGTAAATAGCATGATCATCTCTGCAAGTGTAAATAGAATGCCATGTACTTCCACAGTGTTTACATAAAGTCTGTGGTCTAGTTCTCACATAATCATTTTTTACTGCAGTTTTAGAGGGCAAAGAATTAATGTTCTTATTCTTACTACAGAAACTAGCAAGATGATTAGTGCTACCACAATTAAAGCATGTTTTTCTAGGAGCTAATGAAGCAAGCATTGGCTTAATTCCTGATGTTATGCCTACCTTTCCATTTTTGTTTTTCCTAGGCATTCTCTATTTGTTGACAGATTTTATCTTTTTAAGCTTATGCTTTAGTTGTTTATCTGTCATTAAACCAATGTTAACCTCTTTAACAAAAGTCTTAGCATATGATTCTTTAACAGCCTTTTTCTCAGCTTCAGTCTTAGGTCCACCTGTTCCCATAACATTTCCTTCAGATGAACGATGTGGTCTAACTTTTACCAAATTTTCAAATCTAAGTTCATCTCCTTCAGAGTAACCTAGACCTACTGTATCTGACTGAAACACTTCTTGAGTGTCTTTCCCAGAGTGTGTCCAAGTTTTAATAATGTGTTTAGTATCCTCCAATTCAGATTATAGTTTCTTATTCTTACCTAGCAACTCCTGTTCAATAAACACAGCATCATCTCTTTCTTTCTGAACTTTATTCATGTTTTCTAGCTGTTCCTCAACAAGTTTATTTCTATCTTTGAGTTGAGAGCACTCATTTTTTATCCTCTCATTTTCTAAAGTCTGATCCCTATAACTTATATGTAATGCTTTAAGATAAATTCTCAATTCAGTTATATTATCAGTATTATAAGCATAGGTAGTTGGGGGTACCTTTAGATCATCATCTTCATTCTGAGTAGTAGCCATGAGTGCATAGTTCACTTCCTCATCTGAATCTGAAGTGTCTGCCCAATCTCTGCCTTTGGTGTAGAGTGCCTTTTCAGTTTTACCCTTCTTGCACTCAGGAGCATAGTGACCCATCTCCTTACACTTGTAGCATTGAATCTCAGACTTATCTTTCTTACCAGATTTGAAGTCCTTTCCCTCAGATTTCTTGAAATTTTTCTTGTCAGACTTAGAGTAATCCTTGGAGAATCTCTTTCCCTTCTTGAAGTTCTTGAATCCCATCTTCTTGAAGGTCTTTACCATCAATGCAGCCATTTGCATCATCTCTTCATCATCTTCAGAATCAGATGTTCCATCTGTGTTTGAGTCAACATCAGTGTTTGATGACTCACTTTCTGAGTGTGTGACTAAAGCTTTTCCTTTTGCCTTTCTCCTTGATGCTTCCTTCTTTAATGGTTTCTCCTCAACCTTAAGAGCAACAGATTTTGACTTTCTACTTGATCTTTTGTCTCTCTGCTCCAATTCCAATTCATGGGTTTTGAGCAGTCCATAAATTTCATCAATCTCTGTTTCACCAAGTTCATAGTTATCTCTTATGGTGGTTGTTTTCACATCCCACTTTTCAGGTAGAGAAAGAAGAAACTTGAAATTTGAGTCTTCTAAATCATACTCTTTGTTAACCAATGACAAATCATTGAGCAGTTTACAAAATCTGTCAAATGTTTCTGTCATGGTTTCTTCAGACTTTGCCTCAAAATGCTCATACTCCTGAGTGAGTATGTTTCTTCTGTTTTTCTTGATTGCAGGAGTTCCTTGACACCTAACCTCAAGTGCATCCCATATTTCCTTTGCAGTTGTGCAATTAATCACTTTATTAGACATAACATTGTCTAAAGCACTGTGAAGTAAATGTCTTACTTTTGCATCCTTTGCAATAGATGAAAGATCCTCAGCAGTTAGATCTTTCTTTTCTTTTGGAATGACCTTTGATTCCTCACCAGCAGCAACAGCAGATAACTTTGTAGGTTTGTGAGGACCTTCATAAATTCTATCAAGATATTCTGGATCTGTAGCCTCCAGAAACATGGTCATCTTCACCTTCCAAATTGCATACTCTAATGGCCTAAGTATAGGAACCCTAATTGTTTCATACCTACTAACAGTAGTAGGGGCTTTCTCAGATGGTGGAGGTATCTCTGCCATTGATTACTACTGTGTTTGGATCTTTAACTGTAATAAAGTAACAGATTGGCACTTATACCACTTGTTAGGTCGAATACACAATAGGTAATCAAATACTGTATGAGTAACTTAACAAGAACACACTTTTTAATACTTAAAAACTGTTTGGAATTAACAATTCCTCTCTCAGTGATGTAAAATATCACAGAGAGCTGCTTAGGTTACAATCAATGAATTTCTCAATGTTCGATACCCTTCTAGGGTTAACCTAACTGTATTTATAAAACATATAGCTTCGTACAATCAGTAATTGATTCTCCTATAATTAAGCTATACAATTGATATCAATCACGATTGCTTCAAGTCTTCCAAGTCAACTCAATCTCTTTGACAGCTTTCCAATCTTCAAAGATATTGCTTCCATATTTATCTTGTATCAATCTTCAAACACTGTTGACTCTTCAGACACTTCCGCTACAGAGTTTAACAACCTCTGTTGCGCTTCCAGTCAGTGTTTAACTAAACTCTGACTACTTCCAGCTAAACTCTGTTTTGTTACTTTAGCTTCCAAACACTGTTCTCATCAATCATTTCTAACATATAAACTCCACTTATCACACCCCCAAACTTAAACCGATGCTTGTCCTCAAGCATAAACAATTACAACTAACTAACTAACTAGTACCACTTCCGTAGGTGATCACGGTTGCATTTGGCATATGCAACAAGGCCTTTAAACCCCTAGGCAGCCCTAGTGGACGAGCAAGGTCTCGTGAGGGCCTATAGCGAATGTACCCACAAAATCCATTTAACCTAATGCAATGCAATGCTTGAATGCAACTAAATGAAAATGCAAATAATCTAGTACTAATATCCTACCATACCTTCAAATCCTCTCATGCCATATCAACTTAAGAATCAAAGCAAATACTCAATGTCTTGGTGTCGAAAGTGCAAGTATTCACATAGTCTACTCAATGAACATGCATAAGTTCTCACAAGCCCATGTCAAGTGTAAGAATAAGTTAGTAAACATGCTAAGCCTACAAGAGTACATCTTTGAGACAAAACTCGGGATCTCATACGCAAAAACAAGCAAACACTCACAATCCACTCACAAAAGAATACTCTCTCAAGAACAAGGGTAAGTGTATCACTCAATTCCAACAAAATCATAAACATGCTTGACATTTGGTATCAATCTAACTCTTAACACAACATACATCAATGACGATAATCAAAAGGTCTTTATTTGGGTTGTAACGGGGCTAGGGACAAGTAATGTCAAATAAGCCAAATCAGGTGAAGTGTCAAAAACTAGTAGGAACTTATAATATATCATACACAACCACCTATTTTTCCCCTCATAATTTTATGCAACAAAAATACTCGAATAGTCGACTAAAGTGGGATCACAATAAACAGAACATGCTCTCATAACATAATATATATATATACATATATATATATATATATTTTTTTCTTTCTTTCTTTTTTTTTCTTTTTTTTTTCTTTTCTCTTTTTCTTTTCTTCTTTTTTTTTCTCTTTTTTTTCTCTTTTTTTTTTCGAGAGCTAGATAAAACACAAACACTAATATAAACAATAACAATGATCCCATGAATTTATTACATATGCCGACTATCAAGTAAACAATCAAACCCAATTTTCAATATTTCCCCCAAAATTATGACCAACAATACCCCTCCTTGCACACCTTATTACTCCCTTAAGCACTCTACTAGCCTTTGACAATGTGGGTTCAAATTAATGTAAGGCCAATACAAGAAAAAGTTCTAGGCAAGTAATGTGGTATGTCACCGAAAAATAGGATTAAGCTCAACGGGTTAACTAATTGATCATGTAAACATGGTATGGTAATATGGGAAAATATGCGGTTATTCCTAAATGCCTTTATCATTTTAATCGTCAAATACTGTCATGCGTTTCAAGAAAGACCTCAAACAACTGCTAGCAATGCAAATAATCCGTGGACACTCAAGCAAACGAATAAGATTGCAACAAATATGCAATAAGGCTCAAAAACTCACTTGGTAGAAAAACATACTCAATCCCAAGCAAAAATCTCTCTAATGCACCGACTTGTATTCAAAGCATGCAAACTAAATCATCTTGCACATATTCATGTCCTTCTAATCACTTACAACATTCAATAAGTCTACTAGCTTCAACTTACTAGTGTATGTGTGTGCACAAGAACAAAGCATATCACTTCTCAGTCAAAAGCGTCAACAACACAAAATTCATATAAAGCATGGGTGCAAATGCAATCTATTATGAACTCACATAAAAACAGAATGTCCTATATGAAACAAACGTAGATAACACGAACATAAATGCATAATTTACTACTACTAATATGCAAAGCATGAAATCCTACATGAAAAAATAATACAACAACTACTAATCCCTCAAACAACCCCCAAACTTAAAATATTCAATGTCCCCATTGAATGGAAGTAAATACAAGGGATAGCAGAAAACATACCTGCTCGTCGAAGCAGTCACCCTCCAACCTGATCATCTTTGGCAATGGGATAAAATTCCCGAAACTTTCACCAATTATATGAACCAACCCAACAATTTTTTTCCCGCAAAAATCCTTTTACCTTAGCAATTGGCCTAAAAAACCGATTAAATCTAACCTCCACCGTCGAAAACAAAATTTCTCAACAATAGCATCACCTCTCCCACGCTTAAGAGCCAAAAGAATCAATACCCAACTCACAAGAAGCTCCACCAATAATCACCAAGCAATATCACACCAAAAATAGCCCAAATATCAAGAATAATACAAAATCCCAAATTTACAAGAACACAAATTCGTAATCAAAATAAAATTTGAGAGAAGAAATAAACCCACTACGAATTGGAGAGGTGAACTT
Organism: Kitagawia praeruptora; assembly: GCA_037693485.1. NCBI lineage: Eukaryota > Viridiplantae > Streptophyta > Magnoliopsida > Apiales > Apiaceae > Kitagawia > Kitagawia praeruptora. Next base: position 84,964,128 of record CM075347.1, on the reverse strand, counting down.
GCAATTAATTCCTCTTTAGAATTGAATTTTTAGAGATTTAAATAAATAGAAGAGGAATTGGATTTGTATGTCTAGGTGGGTATAAATATGAGATGATGGATAGGTTGAATAAAGATTTAAGTGTGTAAGAGAGATTTGGAGAGGTTAGGATTTGATGTAGGATAGATATAGGAATAAGGAATGGAAGAAATTTGGGTTAGGATTGAATTTGGGGGAATTTTTATAGGTTAAAACACTGAAATTCGGGAAAAATTCTGGCAGAACAGGGGTATAACGCAGCAGCAAGCTGCGTTACAGGGTCTTTGGCGCGGAACGGCAGACACGCAGGAGCTACCTGCGTGTTAGGGGCGGAAACAGAGTGTCACGCAGGCGCAACCTGCGCAACTGGGGCACAAATTGCGCTGAATACAGTAACCCGGGCGCAAATTGCGTGTCTGGAGCGCAGTTTGCGTTACTGTTCATCAATTTTTTTTTTTTTGCACAACACTACTATTTTTTATTTTTTTTTTAAGCTACACTCTTTTTTTTTTCATACAACACTCAAATTTTTTTTTTTTTTCTCTCTACACTAATTCATGGGTTGCCTCCCACGAAGCGCTTCTTTAACGTCAATAGCTTGACGTTACTTCCAAGTCTCCATTAAGGATGATAATAATTCGCCTGGTCCTCTCTTCGCGAGACTTCATCGTCATCACGACAGCACACTTTCTGCTCTTTCTCCTCGCTTGGCCTATTCGTGTAACAACTATGTCCTATTCCAATTCCTTCATCTGTTGACCCAAAATCTCTCAATTTGTAGAACAACACACATTCGCGGGCTTCGCTTGAATATAATGGAGGAGGGTAAATGTAAGTTTCTGAAGCCTTTGGTTCCTCAAAGAGAACTTCCTCCATTGGCTCTAATGCGCTACCTCCATCTTTATACTCTAAGACAAGTAGAAGACCTGCATATTTCCCATGTTCATCAGCCTCTTGGTTCACACATACCAATTTTTGAAATTTGCGTAGCTCATCAGTGTCCTCTTGGTACGCACATACCAATTCTTGAAATTTGCGTAACTCATCAGTGTCTGTCTCAAATTGTGCCCTTTCCAAATCATCCACCTCACTAGCTTGATCAAATTCCTCACATGGCTTGTGAACACTCTCCTCCTCTTGGAATTTGTCTTCTTCAATTATGCATACAGTACCCTGCTCCAAGTCATCATTATTTCCTAGAATTGCCTCTAATATGCATTGTTGTTTCTCTTGTTCCAAGGCTCTCACAGCTTGAGCAACTAGAATCTCCAAAGATTTGAGAGACTCCTCATTACTCTTCACAAGCATCCTAATCTCCTCCCTAGTAGGAACCTCATCTGACTGAAAAGTAGGAGTAGGTTTCTGATATTGAAAATCTTCACTACCAAAGAAATATGACATATCCGGAACATCTTGCTGGTACTGTTGAGGATGGTATTGAAAATATGGTTGTTCCTCATAAGTGACATATGGATCAACTCCTTCGTAGTAACAATATTGTGATGGATCATGAATGCCCAAACACCGCTCACATTGATAAGGCATGGATGTACTCGAATATGCCCACCATGGTAACTCCTCGCATGCCATCTTCAAACACTCAAGTACCTGAAACACACCAAACTAAACTAGAGAGAAAAGAAAAACAAATCCGAGTCAGTGAACTCTAACGACCACTATTGACAAGCACATAAACTAAAAATAAAACACCGAAGATCCCCGGTAGCGGCGCCAAAAACTTGTTTGCACTAAATCACGCAAGTGTACGTGGTCACAAGTAATACAGATATAAGTCAAGTTCGTTCCCACAGAGATCTGGTTATGGTTTTAATTCAGTAAACGCGTCTATGCAACAGTGTATGGTTATTATGCACTGCTAAGACAAATAACAAATATGGGTTTTAACTATCTAAATTAACTAAAAAGCAAATTAACAAAACTATAAATTAACTAACTAGAAAGAATTGAAATCTAATTACTTCTGCAAGAAAAACCATGGAATCCTAACTTCATTAAATACTTCGCTTAGATCTGACGCCTTTAATCACTATATGCAATGGTTATGATATCTGATCAGACAACACGAAACAAGTACACGCTACCTCTCAGTATACGAATACCAAACTAAACATACATCCACAAAAGAGATAGAAGATGAATAGACACCAATTATGCTTAGACCCTATATCTCTATAGAATTTGAAAACATAACGGTTGAAGCACAAGTTATCCACTTAGATCACATAAGGTAGAATATTATCTCTAATCATGCCACAAATCATATGATGTTAAAACATCAACCTATCCTATGCTAGCATGGCAAGTTCTAAATCTCAAGATCCACTCTCGCTTCACAAGAGATTAACAAATTAGATGTTCATGACGCATCTAAACACATGAATCACAACCATACGAGGATATCAAGATATACATCACACACAGATCTTTTAAAGCATCAAGATACTAAACTCCATAAATAAATCCATTAGAATCCCATGACAACGATTAGTTCATAATTGAACCTCTCATCATCATGGGATCTGATGAAACCATGAAAAAAACAAAGTATGAAAGATACAAATAAAACTAAGTAATTGATATGTAATTGTTCTACTCCTAATGGTGATACAAATTACAAGGGTTGGATGAGTTTATATATGCTCTACAAGTCTTGCCCAGCAAGAAAATACCAAAACAGAATTATAATAGAATTTCTGCAAAATACGTTTCCTAAACTGATTCTGTTTTTAGTGAAAATTCGTAGCTGACTTTTCTTCTGTTTTCCAGAGCCGTTCCAGACGTAATTGGACCTCTGGACCACCTTAGAATGATAGAGAATCTCGTTATCTTCGCGTGGACAGTAAGATTGCCCAAAACTGACTTCTAGAACTCAAGATATGGCCCAAACAGTGAATCTCACGCGTGCAGCCCAATAAATCCGAATTTTAATAAATTAAATCTCCAAAAACGACAAAAACATCCACCATAATCAACATCCTTATAAATCTGCACAACTAAACAAAACACATCAAAACTACAAGAAACTTGAGCCCAAGACAATCAATTTAAGCCGATTTAGAAAGCTCCAAGTGGATATAAACTCCACTTATCAACACCTCAATGGGAGGTGATCCCACATTTCTTTGGCAGATGTGCACGATGCAATGTTTGCAAACATTGACATATCCATGGAATCAATAATTAGCAACATGAGGTGACTGTCAAGAGCAACCATCTCCTTTTCTGATTCTGTCCATTTGGATGGTTTTTTGGCTACATTAGTTCTTGGAGTAGTTGTAGTTCCAACAGTCTTCTCTTGAATCTCCTGTTGTGGAAAAAAAGGACCATTCTTGAGAATCTCAGGATACAAAGGATGAGAGGCTTTGATGAACAACATCATTTTTATCTTCCAGAGGTTGTAATTTTCTTTGTCAAACTTAGGGACTTTCACCGTTCTTGTGGTCTTTGGTGTATTCGAACTCATGATCGTTTTTCTGTTTTTGAATAAACAGCCTGCTCTGATACCACTTGTTGAGTATTGAATACAGAAAAAGAATACAGAGGGGGGGTGAATGGATTCTTGAACTTTTCTTGTTCTTGAATCCGTGTAGCAGATAAGTGTCTGTGTGTGCAAATGTGTAGGTGCGGATAAGGAGTAACACAAGACACAATATCACTTTAATCTAACATATTATTAGATAAAGGTTGCTACAATCTGTGAATACAAATGGTAGTATTCTCAGCTTCATTTTTCTCAGAGAGATATATCTTACAGTGTGTATGAAAAACTTAACCAACTAAATAGGTGAGATTGTATTCTTATAGAACATGAATACAACTCAGTTACTACAAATAAGGTTACAGGATAAATTACTTTCTTGTATGTCTATCCTTTTTGAGTAAGCATCCAAATGGCTACAGATTTGACTTTGCAAAGTTCTGTTCAGATCCACTTCTTTAGCTATTTGTCTCTTCTATATCTCTCCAAGCTTCCTTGTAGGCTTTCCAGAGCACATTACAGATTGTGGTCCATAAAGTGCATTGGCTTGTTGTAGGTTTCAGACTTGTACAATTTCTTCAGTGTTTTGTCTCCAAGAATGTATTCGAGAAGTGGCTAAGTGATTGATTCGAGAACTAGGATTAGACAACTCTTAGTTCTCGAATACTGTATGATTGACATATCGAATCACTTCTCGAATAATACTTTTCTCCAGGATTCCTTGAGTTGTCGAATAGAACACTTGACTTGTCGAATTCTTGAGATATCGAATAGCTTTCTGAGTCCTTGTGTTACAAGTAATATACATGGTCAACAACAAAGCGTCCAGGTGGTTCCTTTTCGTCATTATTACAAAAGACGCAATCAAAACAAGCAGTTGGGAACAGCTGCTTAAAGCAAAAATTATGGGAGAAGATTCTGTTTGATTGCATATTTTTAGTTGGTTATATTACAGATTGTTAGCTTCTTAAAAGTAGCAGATTTCTTGCTAATTGGTGCAGATTTTCAGGCTATTTGTTAGTAGCAGAATTATTGCTAGTAGTTGCAGATTTTTAGCTTATCCTTGTAAGTATTTAAAGGTCCATTGAGAAATAAGAAAGAAAAAAAGAAAAAATTCCTATCAACAATCAAAGGAGATCGGTGAGCTCTCTCTCTAATTGAGCTCTCAGTATTTTCCTATTCTTACCATCGGCCTAACAAAAATAGGGAGAGGTAGGAAGAATAAGAATAATACCCCTTTCAGGGAAGGAATCGATCAAGACTACACTGTAAGAGGTCCCGTAACTCGATCCAGAACTCAGGCACCTATCAAATTGGTATCAGACCCAGTAGTTATGGGGGAACAACGCACTTTGCAGCAACAATTTGAGGAATTCCTTAATGTCTACAAATCAGAGCAAGCAGCCAACCACACAAGACATCAACACATGACCGCTCAATTGGAACAACTAACGAAGACCGTACATTCTCATAGAAACGAGAGAGAATCAACAGAAGGAAGCTCCCAACGAACACCTCGAGAGCCTAGAAATCAGTCTGACAAAGCCAACAAAGATGGAAACAACTTTGTGCCTCGATATACAAAACTTGATTTTCCTCGCTATAGTGGCACTGTTGATCCGTTGGTTTGGCTAAGCTGCTGCGACAACTTCTTTCACCATCAGCGGACTATAGAGGATGACAAGGTAGTGCTGGCTTCCTTCCACCTCGAAGGAGATGCACAATTGTGGTATTTGAAGCTAAAAAGGGATCGCCCCATATATCTTGGGCTGATTTTAAAACGCAATGCCACTTAAGGTTGGGGCCTCCGATCAGAAGCAGTAAGCTCGGAGAGCTATCCAAACTGAAGCAAACATGAACGGTTGAGGCATATTAGAGGCAATTTGAAAGACTTTCTGCGCAAACTACATCTCTAACCACTGAACATGAGAAAGAGATATTCATCAGCGGTCTGAGAGAAGCCATAGCAGTTGAAGTGGAGCTTCATAATCCACCAGATTTGACCACAGCCATGAGCCTGGCACGACTTTATGAGCGACGCAGTGAAAAGGGGAAGGAAGATGTAAACCCACCTCGTAAAAGCCATGGCAATTTTGCTAGTGCAGGGGGTTCTAAAACTCCTTTTATTAAAAGGCTCTCACGAGTAGAAATAGAGGAACGCATGTCTAAAGGATTGTGTTATAACTATGATGAACACAATGAAGTTGGACACAAATGTAAACAGTTATTTTGGTTAGAAGGCTTTGATGAGGAAGGAGTACCAGAAACTGACCCATAAATCTCATTCCATGCAATTTCAGGAACACAGAACAATCAGACAATGCAAATAGAGGGAAGCATAAATAGGCACCCCTTAGTGGTCCTTATTGATTCCGGATCTACTCATAGTTTTGTGAACGAATCTCTAATGCATCAGCTTCAAATCAAAGTGGAACCTAAGGATAATCTTCGAGTCATGGTAGCAAATGGAGAGAAATTGAGCAGCCCAGGATTTTGTAGAAAGCTTCCGATACAAGTGGGTAATCAAAAATTTTCTTTTGATTTATTTTTGCTTCCTTTATTTGGGTTTGGTGCTGTACTAGGTGTCAATTGGCTCAAGACACTTGGACCTATATGTTGGGATTTTGTAACAATGAAGATGAAATTTACTTGGAACGGTACACAAGTAGAGTTACATGGCCTCATGGATCCCGCTCAAAAGTCTGAACCATCTTTCTCAGCTATGAAATTAGAAGCGGAACGAGAGTTCAATTTGAAGCAATTGTGCTCAGAATTTTATGGCATATTTAAAACACCAGTTGGCCTACCCCCTCCTCGTTCTTGTGCTCACAGAATAACGTTGGAACCCGGATCAGGCCCAGTAGTTGTGAGGCCCTATCGGTACCCACATATGCAGAAAGATGAAATTGAATTGCAGTGCGAAGAGATGTTAAAACAGGGAATAATCAGACCAAGCAATTCTCCTTATTCATCTCCAGTTTTGCTTGTTAAGAAGGCAGACAATTCGTGGCGATTTTGTGTCGATTATCATGCCTTAAATGCTCAAACAATTAAGGATAAATTCCCAATTCCGGTCATTGATGAACTTCTTGAAGAATTACACGGCTCAACATACTTCTCAAAGCTGGATTTAAGATCTGGATACCACCAAGTTCGTATGCACCTACCTGATGTGGAGAAAACAGCATTTCGCACGCATCATGGGCATTTTGAATTTCTAGTGTTGCCATTTGGACTTACCAATGCGCCCTCCACATTTCAGGCTTTAATGAATGAAGTATTTCATCCTTACCTTCGTAAATTTGTCCTTGTTTTCTTTGACGATATACTCGTCTATAGCCGCACATGGGCTGACCATTTAAAACATTTGCGGATTGTTTTTTCCATCTTACAACGAAATAAGTTGTTTCTGAAGGAATCTAAATGTTCATTGGCTCAATCTAAGATTTCTTATCTTGGCCATATTATATCCGCAGAGGGAGTGATGGCAGATGCTGAAAAAATTGAGGCTATGATTCAATGGCCTAGACCAACAACTATTCGAGCTCTTAGAGGATTCCTCGGCCTCACCGGTTACTACAGAAAGTTCGTCCAGAACTATGGCCTGATTGCAGCTCATCTAACCAAGATGTTGCGCAAGAACTCATTCACTTGGACTCGGGAATCAGTGGCAGCATTTGAACACTTAAAGCGTGCCATGACAACAACCCCTATATTGGCATTACCCAATTTTGAAAAGGATTTTTCTGTTGAATGTGATGCTTCTGATTTTGGAATGGGGGCAGTGTTACAACAAGAGGGCAGGCTCGTTGCATTTTACAGCAAACCAATGGCTCAACGACACATCAAGCTTCCAGCTTATGAAAAGGAACTCATTGCACTTTCACAGGCTATTCGACATTGGAGACCTTATTTATGGGGAAGAAAATTCATCATTCGTATGGATCATTTCAGTCTCAAATATCTACTTGAGCAACGAATTAGTACATCCGCTCAGCAACATTGGATCAGCAAACTCTTGGGCTACGATTTTCAGGTGGAATATAAAGCGGGCAAGGAGAATCGAGTAGCAGATGCCTTGTCACGTAGAGAGGACAATGTAGGATTGATTGCAACAATTTCTGGGCCACAATTAGAAATTTTCAAAGCCTTGAAGGATGAGGTGCAAACTTCCAAGACATTGCAGTCCATTATCAATAATATCAAGCTGGGAAAATTACCACCAATATGGTCTTATGATAATGGATTGATATTCTAGAAAAATAGAGCATACTTGGATTCTAATTCTCCTCTCATCCAAGTTGTAATTGCAGCTCTGCATAACCAAGGCCATGAGGGATACCAAAAGACTCTATTTCGCATAGCCTCAGACTTTTATTGGCCTGGAATGAAGAAAGTTGTTCAAGATTTCATCAAGTGTTGTGCAATTTGTCAAAAGAACAAATCAGAGCATTTACAACCAGTTGGTCTGCTACAACCTTTGCAAGTCCCCTTGCAAGTCTGGGCTGATATTTCAATGGATTTCATTGATGCTTTACCTCCTTCATTTGGAAAATCAGTTTTGCTAGTCGTGGTGGATCGCTTCTTAAAGTATGCGCACTTTATTCCCATGTCTCATCCATACTCTGCAATGTCAGTGGCAAAAACGTTCTTTGATCATATATTCAAGTTACATGGCCTGCCGGAAACCATCGTGAGCGATAGAGATGTGACTTTCACAAGCTCTTTTTGGACAGAACTCTTCAAATTGAGTGGAACAAAGCTATCTTTTAGCTCAGCCTATCACCCACAAAGTGACGGTCAAACGGAAGTCGTTAATCGCACCATTGAAGTCTACTTACGTTGTTTCACCAGTGATCAGCCCCGTAAGTGGATGCAATGGATTTCCTAGGCTGAGTATTGCTATAATACTAGCTACCATTCTTCTCTTAAAACAACTCCCTTTGAAGTAGTCTATGGTAGAGCGCCACCTCGCCTTTTAAACTATTGTTCTAGGCTAAGTCGAGTGGAGGCTATAGAACAGGAACTCAAAACTCGAGACCAAATGGTGGCTGGAATTCGTGACAGACTATTACAAGCCCAAGATATCATGAAGAATAACTTTGACAAATCTCACAAAGAAGTACACTTTGAAGTCGGTGATCTGGTGTTATTGAAGTTACAACCTTATCGGCAACTTTCTTTAGCTTCCAACAGGAACAAAAAGCTCTCTCCTCGGTATTATGGCCAATTCCCCATACAAGCAAAAATTGGAACGGTAGCTTATCGTCTTCAGCTTCCTCAAGCAGTCAAAATACACCCAGTTTTTCATGTCTCCTGTTTAAAAAAATTTAATGGATCTATTGATGAGACAACACCTACATATCCGACTGTTCACCAAGGGGAAGTCCTGCCATGCCCAAAAGCTGTATTAGACAAAAAGGTTATTACAGGGGAGTATCATGTTCTGATTCATTAGGATGGTTTATCTCCTGCTGAAGCATCATGGGAATCAGCTCAACGTATTGAGAAACAATATCCAACATTCGTGCTTGAGGTCAAACGCTTTTTGGAGGAACGGAGTAATGTTACAAGTAATATACATGGTCAACAACAAAGCGTCCAGGTGGTTCCTTTTCGTCATTATTACAAAAGACGCAATCAAAACAAGCAGTTGGGAACAGCTGCTTAAAGCAAAAATTATGGGAGAAGATTCTGTTTGATTGCAGATTTTTAGTTGGTAATATTACATATTGTTAGCTTCTTAAAAGTATCATATTTCTTGCTAATTGGTGTACATTTTTTCAGGCTATTTGTTAGTAGCAGAATTATTGCTAGTAGTTGCAGATTTTTAGCTTATCCTTGTAAGTATTTAAAGGTCCATTGAGGTAGGGAGAGGTAGGAAGAATAAGAATAATACCCATTTCAGGGAAGGAATCGATCAAGACTACACTGTAAGAGGTCCCGTAACTCGATCCAGAACTCAGGCACCTATCACCTTGAGATATCGAATGGAACTTTGACTTGTTGACTCTTTGAGAACTCGAATACCACTTTGACTTGTTGACTTCTTGAGTTCTCGAATAGAGTATTTAGACATGTCGAATCTCTGAGATATCGAATGAGATATCGATCATTTCATTCAGAGATATCGAACAGTGTCTTCTTAGATATCGAATCTCTGACTTCTCGAACGCTAGACTTCTTGAATAGACAAAAGTACTTCTCGAATTGGTACTTAGGCAAATTCTCCATTTCTTCAAATCCCAACTGTGATTATTTGGCAGTCTTTATCTTCTTGCTTGAGGCATGAACCTTGGAACTTCTTTCAAGCATTATTCTTGACTATATAAGTACAGTTACACAACTAGGATTTGATGCCTATTACAAGTACAAAACAAATAGAAACTCTACAACTAGAGGTTCCCTCAGTTAAGAGGTCATGTAAGTAATGCAAAACATTACAGACAATTAGGCTTGTTAGAGCATCTCCAACCCTCCAAAACCCTTAGGTAAAATTGGATAATTGATACCATAAATAAAATTTATAGAGAATATGTAAAAATAATTCCACTCCAACCACACATTACTGTTGTCTAAAAATTTAGCCAACCCCGTGATATTGGCTATATTTGTCGAACCTCTAGAGACCTGTAAGAAAATTTCATGTCATCTATTTACCATAATAAAATAATATATTCTATTTATAACAATTTGAAATAATAATAACATACCATTTTTAAAATATAGCCAATCATTATAGCCAGTAACATCGGAGCACAATGCCTTACAGGTTTAGTAAATTTTACATAATCAGTATTTTATATCATTTTAGCTAACCAATTTAGCCAACACCATTGGAGATGCTCTTATTAGATGTAAACAGGCATGCCTTTGTGACTATCATGTCCCATTAATTCTTGCATAACTAAAAAATACCGATAAGTAAAATGTTAATGATAATTGGTTTAAAATTCATTTTTTTAGTATTTTAATTGGTTGAATTTAGCCTTTTTTTTATAATTGATTAATTTAAAAGTTAATACTCCGTATAACTTAAATTTGAAGGTGTATTTAGAATAGTGTAGTGTTAACTCGAATAACTTGTAGAAGGGGGGGTTGAATACAAGTTATATAATCGTGTCTGATTTTTGCTTGATTATATGAACAAGAATAAACGAATGAATCAAACTCTTGTTTGTATTAATAAGATCAAATACAAACTCTACCAAAGGTGTACAATACCTTTAGCAGCTGCTGACAATACAAATCTCTCTCTCTGTTTGTTTCGAACACTCGAATACAAACCTTATACAGAGCTACGCACTCGAACTTTTTCCTCACGAGCTACACTCTTTACAATAATGTTGAGAGAGTATTTATAATGCTACCTATCAACTAATAACAGAAAGATATAAACTTTACATGACAATGTTCTGTCTTCTAGTCGATAGTTTCCTTCAATAGAAAACTCTTTCCTTCATAATATCTTCTTGCTTGTTCTTCACACAAAGATCCTGTTTTATAGCACTTGCCAGTTTCTGTAGCATCCATAATGACATCATCAGTAACATGACTGATATCAGGATCTGTACACTGCATCAGTATCTGATCAACCATCAGTATTGGACCATCATCAGGATTTGCTCTGTTCCTGACATGTAGTCTCCGATACACTGTTCATTCCTGACTGAACTATACAGATAACTGTCTTACACATAAATCCTATATACAGTGTTAAATCCTTTATAAGATCAGGATTACAAGAAGTATAATGTGTAAATTCTATTCTTAACATCACAACTTATGAATTATTCCTAACAATCTCCCCCTATTTATGCTTTACAATCTGAAGCATAAATCTAAGTTGTGGATGTCAAAACATATAACAATACAACCAGAATAGAATTTATGAATGTAGAATTATGAAGTTAAGTACCTCCTTCTCAGATGTAGACGTTTATCTAGTACTTAGAAGAAAGAATTTTAACTATTAATGCTGCTCTTCCTTTACCACTTCCTAGCTGAGATTCACCACTGTCACTCCTGCTAGTTCTTCTTTTTACTACCCTTTGTCTGATCTTTATCTCCCCCATCTCCCCCAGCTTTATCATTCACAGTCTGGTGGTGTTGTTGTTATCTTTGAATTGTCTTTATCTCCCCCTTTTTGACATCAGCAACATGAATTCCAAGAGATTCAGAAACAGAACAAATGAGATTCATAAGAACTGCTTGATTTTCCATAATTGTGACTTGGTTATCTTCAAGTGATTGAAGTCTTGTTTGCATAGCAATTTGAGAATTCTGAATATCTTTCAAAACATCAGAATGAACTTCAATGTTGGAAGTGCTTCTAGTATCTCCAGTATCAGAATCAGAAAGAACTGTATCTTCAAGTCTTGTAGAAGAAGTTGCTTGAGTTGTATGATATTCAAGTAATAAAACCTGATTAGAAGTATCAACATCTTCATCTTTCTGTTCTGGAACTGAAATATGAGCATCATCTCCTTCACCAGTATTCTGTGTACTAACATCTTCAAATTCTGACTCCTCCTTAGAGTGATCAAAGACTGTTGATGTCTCAATTCTAGCTGATATTGGAAGTACATACAAAGGAACACTAGGATCATGAGGATCTTCATCTGGTACATATGTATCAAGAGATTGCTTTATCCTGGCACCTCTTCTGTTAATGATTCCTGCAAGCCTCTCCTTTTGCTTCTGAGCTTTAACTTCTGGCTTTGCATTGTGATGTGCTAGGTCATTCTTCTGATACATTTTGATGAATGAATAAGTACCAGCATCCATACCCAAATTTTCAGACCAAGATTCAGGAAAAACCTGATCCCAGAAATCAAATGATGGTTTCTTAATTTTCTCTCCCTCACTATGGAGTTGATCATCCATACCCTCATTCTCACTTTGACTTACTAAAGTCAACACTCTTTCTACCTCACCTTTTGCCTGGTCAGGAGCCAGCCACTCAAATTGTGGATCTAAGTCCATCTTTTCAACTGTATCACTCAAATTTAGATAAGTGCTCTCATGACCTACAGAAAAATAGAGTTTAGAAGGAGTTTTTATACCTGAACTCACATGGAGAGAGGGTTCCTCATTTGGCATGTGGCTTGAGGTTTTCTCCAAGGAGTGAGCTGCTATAGTCTCTGAACCCTTACAATCATCTTCTTTCCTTTCAGAAACTACAGGCTCCAGTATACCACTTTTAGGTTCTTTACTAGACTCTGATGTCTTCAGTAATACTTCATTAGACACCATAGTTAGTACATCACCGTCTTTAAGTGTTGTTTGCTGAGACACACCCTCAAGGTGAATAGACTCTGACTGAACAAAATTTGTTTGATCTTCAGAAAAATCAACCAAAGTCATTCCTCCCATATCATATGGTATCTCACTTGCATTCTCAGTCATCACAGAAGACCTTTCAACATCAGCTATCACAGCTCCTGAGTCATCCTTCCTCTGACTAGATGGTTCTTGTGTTACAGTGACTGTGATCTGATCTTTCCTACTACTCACCACTGGTGCAATAGTATCTTCTGTTGACTGCTTTCCTCTATCTACTTCCTCCAGTTGTTCACCTTGAGCTGAAGCATCTTCAATAATTACATCCTTGTCAAATAAATATGCATGAAGTGATTGAAGTGCACCATGCTTCGAGAGTCCAAATTTCTTGACTAACTGTCTTCTGACAGACACATAGAAATACATCTTCATTAAGTCAAGTCTTTGATGTAGAAGTCCATATTCATCTGGAAATAAAAGTTTTGGTACTCTTTCAACCAGAAAATCTAGAACAGGCCTTGACAACTTCACTTTAAGAGAAATTAGCCCCATAGCCAGTCTGTATGATAATGTAGTTTCCCATGAAGAATCAATATCCAGATCTCTCTTGTCAAATACTGACATAGATGTAGCTTGATTTGTAGAAACCTGCATGATATTAGTTGGACTAGACTCTGTGTGTGTAGGTGACAATTGAATCTTTCTCCTTGTTCTCCTGGTATAGTGAGCAAAAGATTTATCCTGAGAAGACTCAAGAGGTGTAGACACAGAAGTGATCTTGGGATGACATCTTTGTTCAATAGACACAGTCTTTTGAGAGTCAGTATCTAGTAACTGTTTTCCCTTTTTAAGAACTACAGCCTTTTGGGAGACTGCAGCCTGGCTGTGACTAGGTTTTTCATCTCTTTGTGCTAACAAAGAAAGTTGAAGTGCAGCCTTCAATTCTGCTCTCTCAGCAAGAGTTAAATCATCATCATCTTGACTAGAATTACTACTACTACTTGACACAACAAATCTTCTCTTCCTTACAACTGATGTCTTTTGAGAAACACCAGAGGTTGGTTTCTTTGAAACAATAGGCTGTGGATCAAAATTTGGTTCTTGAATTGTTTCAGAGACTATAATGTTTTGGGCTACTTGGGTAGACACAGGTGGGTTCTCCTCCAATTGAGATTCCTGAGCCATTTCACCACAAAAGAAAGAAGAGTTGTAGAGAGTAGGAAGATGAGTTTTAAGAATTACCTGAACATGATGTGGATAATGAATTGCAGGTATTCCATCTAGATTCTTTTCATTGTCCTTCTTTGTAATGTCAGAAAAAATTCTCTTTTGCTGTTCATAAGAAGAAACACAATGTTCTCTACCAAATCTAGTTTCAACATCAGGAATAAAATGGTTAATAAACATTTGCATAAATCTATGATAATAAACCATTTTCCTGTTTTGATCTCTTGACCCAAGTTTAATGCTCATCTGACTTAAGATAATATGACCAATGTTAATTACTCTGTCATGAAGCAAACTATAAGCAATATGTGATGTAACAGAAGTAATTTGCTGAAAAGAACTACATTTGCCAGTAAAACATTTAGCAATTTGATCAAAGTAAAAAGACCATTCCTTTCTAAGAAAAGACCTATTCAACTGGCTCATGTTATCTAGAGGTCCACTATAACCTAATTCAGACAACATAGTTCTTATATTATCATCAGATGGTACATTCTCATAACTATCAGTAACAGGTAAGCAAAGTACTGAATTAACAACAGATTCAGTAATGTCAAATGAATCTTGTCCTAAATGTAGAACAATCTTACCTGATTGACTCTGAGTAGAATCAATTACCTCAGCATTCTTCCAAGCTTGTGAAACAGCTACTTGATTAATCTGTGGAGATGCTGTCAATGCATAACTTAATGGTCCATACGCCAGAAAGTCCATAATTGGATGAAAATCAGATGATACTCCTTCCTTGTTGGTGATAGCTGCAACATGATTGTTTGTCATAAAATCAAAGTCACCAAATTTGAAGGCTACTGATTTAGGTAATCTTCTCTGAGCTGCCATTTTTGATCTGAAAAGAACTTGAAACATTCTTGAAATGGATTAGTGATTTTGAAAACTCAAGAGTGATTTTTGCTTTAGAGAATGTAAGATTAGAGAAAGCAATTACACGATTAGAGTTTCAAAACAAATATATTTCACAAATCTTTCAGACCACTATCCCACGTTGACACGTAGATTGACAGGTGTCAGTCCCTGAAAAATGCGGTTACCCACGATTTTTGGAAAATAAAATCCAAAATTGATTTTCATGAAATAAATCAGGGTATAAATAAGCAATACTGATCAGCTTTCTCTTCCTGATGACCTCTCATCAAAATAATCACAAAATGCAATGTGATTTAAAAATATAATTTTCAAATCCTGATGGTCACACATGAAATCCTGATCAATATCATCAGAGACTTTAATATGGAGTTTTCCACGTGGCATTTTTTCTTTTATCTGAAAAAGAAAATAAACAATTAATCTGAACAGAAAATCAATTGGTTAGATATTTTCAATATTTCTTGAAAAGAAATATAGTCACACGCAATAATTAGCATTTGACTTCATTAAAACTTCCAAGTGACTGCTCAGCTTCTCACGTCTTTCTTTAAAAGAACCAGATGTCTTATGCCATTCTCCATAACCTTTCAATTTCTTTTCTTCTCAACAATGCTTCTCAAACCAAAATTTCCTTCAAACCCATTTTTCAGATTTTTCTCGATCGATGAACATTCTGTTCTTGATCATCTCTTTGAACAAATGACTCTTCTCATCGAACTAGTCATGAATGGATTGGTTTTCGAAAATATCCAGAGGTTTCTCCTAAAACATCCATCTGTTGGATACAATCTTCCCCTAACCTCCTCAAAACTTGAGGATGAAGAATTTGGCCGAGAGTCTGAGGTTGATCTTGATGGAGATGCTATTCATTTAAGTTAGCTGCTCTCATTCAAGTCGCCCAGACAAGGAATCCAAAAGCAAACGAGGCTTTCATCCCCTGATGGATTTCTTGAGATGCTCCTTGTCCTGTACCTCAGAGTTCATATCAATAGACAAGTATAGAATAGAGATTTAGACAAAAAGATGTTGTATTTCATTTCCATGTAATGATTTCTATTAATGAAAATACAGTTTCTTGTTATCTGCTTGTCTTTTGATTTTTGAATGATGTATAAATTATCAGTATGCAAATATAAAAACTTGCTGGCATAGACTTAACACATCACAGAATCAGATTACTACACAAAGTAAACGTCAGGAACTGAAACAATTTTCATAATCCTGATACTGACACAATACTGATGACGTCAGCATCCTGATGACAAATCTAATCCTGATGATTATTAACAAGTCTATCATACTGAAATTTATCAAGGCAAAGTGTTATAGCTAAAGTATTTAACAATCAAATATAGATCCTGACAGGAATATCAAGTCTATAAGCTAAGAACAACATACCTTGCTACTTTTGCAGATGTTACAGATTTAAAAATTTAACATTCCTAACTCACTTACTAGTCTACTGAATGTAGTCTCATCAAGTGGTTTAGTTAGAATATCTGCAAGCTGTTTGTCAGTAGGAACAAAATGAAGTTCCACAGTACCATTCTCAATATGTTCTCTAATAAAATGATACCTGACATCAATGTGCTTAGTCCTTGAATGTTGAACTGGATTTTCTGCAATTTTAATAGCACTAGTATTATCACAAAACATAGGAATATTACTAAGTGTCATACCATAATCCAGCAATTGATTTCTTATCCAAAGGAGCTGTGCACAACAACTGCCTGCTGCAATGTACTCAGCTTCTGCAGTTGAGGTTGAAACAGATTGTTGTTTCTTGCTTGCCCAAGAAATCAATCTATTTCCCAAGAATTGACATGTACCTGTAGTGCTTTTCCTGTCTATCTTACACCCTGCATAATCAGAGTCTGAATAGCCAATTAGAAAGAAATCAGATTCTCTAGGATACCACAAACCAAGATTTGGAGTTCCTTTGAGATATCTAAAAATTCTCTTCACTGCAATTAAATGAGATTCCTTAGGATCACTTTGGAATCTAGCACATAAACAGGTAGAAAACATTATATCTGGCCTACTTGCAGTTAGATATAACAATGAGCCTATCATGCCTCTATAACTAGTATTGTCCACACTCTTTCCTTTAGGATCAGAATCTAGTTTAGTGGCTGTTGCCATGGGTGTTTTTGCAACTGCACAGTCTTGAAAGTCAAACCTTCTTAAAAGATCTTTGATATACTTTGACTGATTAATGAAAATACCAGTCTCAGTATGTTTGACCTGCAAGCCTAAGAAATAATTTAGTTCACCCATCATGCTCATCTGATACTTAGACTGCATAAGCTTGCTAAACTTAGCACACAACTTTTCATTAGCAGAACCAAAAATAATATCATCAACATAAACTTGAACTAAAAGCAATTCACCTTTTATCTTTCTAAAGAATAGAGTTTTGTCAATTGTACCTCTTGTGAAGCCATTTTCAAGAAGAAATTTAGACAAAGTCTCATACCATGCTCTTGGTGCCTGCTTTAGTCCATAGAGTGCCTTGTCAAGTTTGTAGACATGATTTGGAAACTTTGGATCAACAAATCCAGGTGGCTGTTCTACATACACTTCTTCATCAAGTTTGCCATTTAGAAAAGCACTCTTTACATCCATCTGGTATACCTTGAATTTTGAATGAGCTGCAAATGCAAGAAACATTTTGATTGCTTCCAATCTTGCTACAGGTGCAAAGGTCTCATCATAATCAATGCCTTCTTCCTGAGAATAACCCTTGGCCACCAGTCTTGCTTTGTTTCTTACAATCATACCAGATTCATCTAGCTTGTTTCTGAAAACCCATCTTGCACCAACAATAGATCTATCTTTAGGTCTTGGTACCAGTTTCCAGACTTTGTTTCTCTCAAACTCATTTAACTCCTCCTGCATTGCAATTACCCAATCAGGATCCTGTAAGGCTTCTTCAACCTTCTTAGGTTCATTCTTTGAGAGAAAGCAACTATACAAGCATTCATTTTGAATTGATCTTCTAGTTCGAACACCACTATTTGGATCACCAATTATCAAATCTTCAGTATAATCCTTTGTCCATTTTCTGATAGGTGGTAGATTAACTCCGCTAGTCTCTCCCCCTAAGTTAGTGGTATCCCTTGTAGAAGAATTCTCTCTACCTTCAAAAACTCTCCTTTGATCAATAGAATCAGTGGATTCCATATTGCTACTAGTTACTGATCTTTCCTCAGTAGACTCTGAAAGATCAGTTCCTGATGGAGTAGACTCTGAAACGTCAATTCCTGATGGAATAGATTCTGAAAGACTAGTCTGCTCCTGATGATCACTGTGTTCTCTTTGATTTATTTGCTCCCCCTCAACAGTAGCATTCCTTTGAGAAGCAATAGAAATTCCTTCTGGAGAACCTTCATCATCACTTGAGAGTATCTCAGAGTTCTTCAGATTTTCAAATTCCAATTTGTCATGGCTTTCATCAGTTTGCAAAATTCCAAATTTCTTATCATCAAATGCAACATGAATTGATTCCATAACAATGTGAGTTCTGAGATTATAAACTTTGAAGGCCTTAGATGCTGAATATCCTAGAAAAATTGCTTCATCCGATTTGGCTTCAAATTTTCCAAGTTGTTCTGGATGAACTTTTAGGACATAGCATTTGCATCCAAAGATGTGAAAATATTTCACACTTGGTTTCTTTCCTTTGATCATCTCATAGGGAGTTTTTCCATGACTATTTACCAAGGTACAGTTTTGAGTGAAACATGCAGTGTTAATAGCTTCTGCCCAAAAGTAGGTTGGAAGTTTTGCATCTGCAAGCATGGTTCTTGCTGCCTCTATGAGAGTTCTGTTCTTTCTTTCCACTACACCATTCTGTTGAGGTGTACCAGGTGCAGAAAACTGTTGAGTAATTCCATTGTCTGCACAAAACCCCTCCATTGTAGAATTCTTGAATTCTGTTCCATTGTCACTCCTAAGTACTTTGACTTTGTACTCAGAGTTATTATGAATATTCTTGATGAGTTCAATGATTTGCTGAGGAGCTTCATCCTTCTTGTGTAGAAAGAACACCCATGTGAACCTTGTGAAATCATCCACCATAACTAGAGCATATCTTTTCTTGCTGATAGACATAATGTTTACTGGACCAAACAGATCAAGATGTAGCATGTGAAATGGTTCAGTAATTGAATTTTCAGTCTTGCTCTTGAAAGTGGTTCTTCTTTGCTTTCCAAGCTGACATGCATCACAAAGTCCATCTTGCACAAAATTTGCCTGTGGTAGGCCTCTCACCAAATTGTGTTTAACAAGTTGATTAAGCTTCTTGAAATTAAGATGTGAGAGCTTCTTGTGCCAATTCCAGCTTTCATCACTTGTTGCTTTGCTGTAGAGACATCTAACAATTCCTTTAGATGTATCACTTAAGTTGGCTTCATATATGTTACCATGTCTTTGACCAGTTAGAACAATGTCTCCATTCTGCATATTCAAGATTTTGCATCCTTCTCTGTCAAAGATTGATTTGTAACCTTTATCACCCAGTTGACTTATTCTTAAAAGAGTATGTTTCAAGCCTTCAACCAGTGCTACATTTTCTATGATGACATTCCCCAAAACAATCGAGCCATATCCCAGAGTTTCTCTTTTGTTGCCATCTCCAAAAGATATTACTGGGCCAGCTTTCCTCTCAAACTTTGTATTCATATCCTCCAAGTCATAATATTTACCATGCATGGCCATCTCATTGATGAGTTTTGTAAACCTATCAAAGGTATCAGTAAGTGACTCACCAGACTTGGATTCAAAGTACTCATACTGTTGTATAAGTAGTGTCCTCATATTCTTCCTGACAGGCTTAGTTCCTTCACAGTGAACCTTAAGATTGTCCCATATATCCTTAGCAGTTTTACAAGAGAGAACATAGTTAGTGAGAACAGAATCAAGACTGTTGAATAATATGTTTCTCACTTTAGCATCTTTGAGAACATTCTCCTTGTCCTTATCTGACCATTCAGATTTTGGCTTCTCTGCTGTATGTTCTGGAACAACCACACCATCAACTGTTGCTTGTCCAACGACCTTTGTTGGAACAAAAGGTCCATCTCTGATTCTGTCAAGATAATCAGGATCTGTTGCTTCCAGATGATGCAACATCTTTACTTCCCATAGAGTATATTCGTTTCTCTTGAGCATAGGAATTTTAGTATTCCCATCCTTGTAACCAGACATGATTGCAGATCTTTATGATTACTCGAAATCAACCTGCTATGATACCAATTGTTAACTCGGATAACTTGTAGAAGGGGGGGTTGAATACAAGTTATATAATCATGTATGATTTTTGCTTGATTATATGAACAAGAATAAACGAATGAATCAAACTCTTGTTTGTATTAATAAGATCAAATACAAACTCTACCAAAGGTGTACAATACCTTTAGCAGCTGCTGACAATACAAATCTCTCTCTCTGTTTGTTTCGAACACTCGAATACAAACCTTATACAGAGCTACGCACTCGAACTTTTTCCTCACGAGCTACACTCTTTACAATAATGTTGAGAGAGTATTTATAATGCTACCTATCAACTAATAACAGAAAGATATAAACTTTACATGACAATGTTCTGTCTTCTAGTCGATAGTTTCCTTCAATAGAAAACTCTTTCCTTCATAATATCTTCTTGCTTGTTCTTCACACAAAGATCCTGTTTTATAGCACTTGCCAGTTTCTGTAGCATCCATAATGACATCATCAGTAACATGACTGATATCAGGATCTGTACACTGCATCAGTATCTGATCAACCATCAGTATTGGACAATCATCAGGATTTGCTCTGTTCCTGACATGTAGTCTCCGATACACTGTTCATTCCTGACTGAACTATACAGATAACTGTCTTACACATAAATCCTATATACAGTGCTAAATCCTTTATAAGATCAGGATTACAAGAAGTATAATGTGTAAATTCTATTCTTAACATCACAACTTATGAATTATTCCTAACATGTAGTAAATATTTTTTAATTTTTAAAATATTTAATTGAATAAGAGTAGATTTATTCAAATTTGATTGCAACTTATGATTGTATATTGAGAATTTGAGATATTAAAATATTATATTTTATAATATAGATAAAATAGATCCATGCATTAAAATAATATAATTGTATTAAAAACAATTAATAAATACGCAATTTCGGAAAATGGTTCTATACATAGAGAGTGGCGCAAAGAACAGATTTGCTAGTATATAATAATATATTTGTGATTGATTTTTATAATTAATTTAATTTTAGTGTAAATTCTAATTGGCACTTATATATTATTATGAAAATTAATTCGAAATATATAATAATGCAATTATGATTAATTGTAAATCAAAAGAGTGAAAATTTTATATTTTGAAAATCACTTAATATTTTATATTTGTATAATCCTAATTGATTTTAATTTTAAATATTAATTTATTATAAATATTTTTTGACATTAAAAAATATGTAATATATGGATATGTTAAATCAAGTCATTACTATATATATTTAAATTATAATTGTTAACTAACCATGGTTAGTATAATAGGATGAGAATGGTAAATACGGAAAACTTTTAATATAATATGATTGTTCTAAAATTTAGGAATGAACTTTGATTGGTCCTAAAATAATTCCCCAAATCTGATTGGTTAACTGAATGGTGTGGTAGACTCAGTTATTATAATAAAAGATAGATAGATAGATTATAGATATATATCAAATTAAAATGATATCAATTAAAAACTATAAAGTTAAATTGACAATTTTTTTTATGATCTCTTCGGATAAATAAATTTTAATTTGTACTTCAGAAGTACAAATTAAAATTTATTTATCCGAAGAGATCATAAATAAAAAAATTGTCAATTTATAATATTATATTTAATGTTTTTAATATAATATTATAATGTTATAATATTATAATTATAATATTATAATATATTATAATATTATTATAATATATTATAATATTATTATAATATTATTATAATATTATAATAATAGTTATAATATTATAATTATTATTATTATAATTAAATATTGTTTGAATAATTGGTTATAATTTTTTTTAATTATGTTTATTATATGAGTAATTATATATATTATTTTTTTAGTAGGTGTTATTTGGATGAGCCTAATAGTTGTTTTTTGTTTAAGTATGGGAAGCTTCGACATTTTTTTAAAGGTGGGATGCTTTTGGGTTGGAAGGCCCGCAGGGGCCATATTCAACTAAAAGCAACAACATTCAACTGAATGCAACCACATTGCAACTGAATGCAACCACATGCAACTAAATTTCTGATTGCAAGTTCCATTTTTCAGTTGTCATTTTCGACTTGAGAGTTCAAAAAAGAGGTCGAAAATGACAACTGAAAAATGTAACTTGATTATGCAACTGAATGCAACCACATGCAACTAAATTTCTGATTTCAAGTTCCATTTTTCAGTTGTCATTTTCGACCTCATTTTTGAACTCTATATATATATATATAGTACAAAAAAGAGGTCGAAAATGACAACTGAAAAATGGAACTTTTTTGTGCAACTGAATGCAACCACATGAAAATAAATTTCTAACTGCAACCACATGCAAATGAATGAAACTTTCGTTTTTCAGTTGCATTCAGTTGAATATGGCCCCTGACGGGGCCTTGCAACCCAAATCCACCAAAATCACCCACCTTAAAAAAAAGTTGCATGTAGTTGCATTCGGTTGAATGTGGTTGCATTCAGTTGCATTCAGTTGAATATGGCCCCTGGCGGGGCCTTGCAACCCAAATCCACCAAAATCATCCCACCTTAAAAAAAAGTTGCATGTGGTTGCATTTAGTTGAATGTGGTTGCATTCAGTTGAATATGGCCCCTGGCGGGGCCTTGCAACCCAACTCCACCAAAATCATCCCACCTTTAAAAAAATTGCATGTATTTGCATTCAGTTGAATATGGCCCCTGGCGGGGCCCTGCAACCCAAATCCACCAAAATCATCCCACCTTAAAAAAAAAGTTGCATGTGGTTGCATTCAGTTGAATGTGATTGAATGTGGTTGCATTCAGTTGAACATGGCCCCTGGAGGTGCCTTGCAACCCAAATCCACCAAAATCATCCCACCTAAAAAAAATTGCATGTGGTTGCATTCAGTTGAATGTGGTTGCGTTTAGTTGCAACCTAAATCCACCAAAATATCAGCCCACCTTAAAAAAAATGTCAAAGTCGGCTGGGTTGCATTGAGTTGTAACCTAAATCCACCAAAATATCAGCTCACCTTTAAAAAAAAGTGTCTAGAGGAAGAATGCAGCAGACTGGGCAGAAAGGGGGGAGGGAGGAAGGGTTGCCCTAATTTGTATTTTTGCAATTTTGAAACTTAGTTTAGTAAAATTGTAATTAAGAAAGTATAAGATAGTAAATATGCAATTAATTAGAGAAGATGGTATTTTTGCAAATAGAAACTTTAAACCTAGTATTTTTGGTAAATTCTCAAAAGGTAATTGATTATTTATAATAATTATAACTTAATTTATGTTATTTTACTAAATTAAATTGCTTGTAGTGTCTTTAGATAGTGGGAAATTAATGTTGCCCGCGATATTTTTAGAAAAAAAGGAATTTTAATTATGAAATATGGAAAAGATGATACGCTTTAGCTGAAAAAGGTAATCGGTAATTATTAGTATTATAATATTATTATTTTATTTTATTAAATAGAACCACATGTTATATACACTACACCAAATATGGGCTGTTGCAACACCAAAAAAGTGTATCATTAGGCTCCAAAAGTGTTACAATAGATGTTTATGCAACACTTTTGCTAAAAGTCAGTGTTGCATTTGCCGGCGTTGCAACAGCCTTCTATAGCAACGCTTTTTGTGTTTATTGCAACGCTTTTCAAAGTATTACAAAAAGAGTTTGGTGTAGTTTGTTGTAACACTTTTGCATGTTTTAGCAACATTTTGAATATGTTACAACAGACGAATGCAACACTTTTTTGCAACATTAATTGACTTAAAAATGTTACAAAGTGAGTTTATTGCAACATTTTTATGCAACATTTTTTGCATTTTGTAATACTTTCGGTTTTTTTTGCAACAATTATCTGCAACATTTTATCTCTATTGTAATACTTTTAGATTTTATTGGCAACACTTTTTTGTAACACTTTTTATTAGTCCATATTGCATCTGAAATTTTAATATATATCAAATCATAAATGACATTTTGAATTCCCCAGATGAAAATTCGAACAAAACATATGTCAATACAACACAAAGATAGTACTACTTAGTCTAAAGTCGAAACACATGTCGACTTACATTACAATTCTACATTAAACTTAGTCCTTCTCAAAATACCAAACTACTACCAAAAGTACACACAGAAAATATAAGTAGTTAAGTACTGATCATCAATCATCACTTTCGTTGTTTCGTTGTCCTCGTGATCATTGTCATCCTCGCGATCATCGACCTCCTCATCACTGTAAAGGCTCTGCAAAGACTGCATCCAATATGGACCTCTGCAATTCCTGTAAAACAAGTTGTTAGCTGACGCAAATCATCATTACAACCAAGTCCAAACTACTGTAACTCAACGCGCCAAAGTTTGTGGAAACTGATATCAATGCATATTGGATCTAGAAACTTATGAAACCCGCTACTTTCCTATATTTCGAATGACACTACAGATTGTATAGCAATAATATAGGAATAACAAGATAAATACATTAATAACATATAACAAATATATCAATGTCTGGACTTGAGAGCTGATGTAGAATTATTGAAAAACAAACAGCCAATTAAGCTCTGGATGCGGATGTAGTAATAATGATAACACATACCTGCTCCATATGTGGATGCAGAGACAAGTTTTATCTTCAAATTTATCTATATAAATAAGAGGTAAGGAGGGGAGAGGCCTAGCTGCTGCTGATACCTGCATATGGAAACACAGGCATTACTTTCTGAACTAGCAAAACATTCCCAGATTCCCAGTTAACTAAGTTTGATATGTACTGCATAATGTAAATGCCTGTAACTTGTCCCTCTTGTTCAAAGTATATTGAATCTCCTAGTTTTGAGAATGATTCTATTCCTGATCAACAAAGTGGAAACACAAAGTCCATAAGTTGAAATGTGTGACTTGTTGATGAATGTCAGTCAAGTGATAAACAAGAACCCGGAAGGAGCTTTTACCGAGGACAAACAATGCCACAAGTAAAAGTTTACTAAATTTACGAATCAGTCTCACATGGGAGTTAAAAAGAAAGTCCTTCACTTTTAGACAATTCTGTAATGCTATTAAGAGTTAATTAGACAGATCAGTCTCTCTATATCACGATAAAAGTCACATGTAAAGACAGATGTCCAACCTGTTCCATAGCAGCACCAGAAACTATTATCCGTTGTTCCCCATCCATGCTGGCTTACAGCCTTGGATTGACCATGGCCTAGTGGTAGCGTGTAAATCATCACTCCAGGTTCCACTCCTCTTTGGATACTGAGCACTCCATTTGTAATAGCCCGTTCGTAATAATCAGCGTATATTGTATCTTTAGTCCACCTTAATAAGTGGCGTGCAACCTAAAAACAAGTCAATGTGTGCATGAAAATAAACAAAAAAACAATCATGTAATATAATATATGTAGGGAACAATGACTAAACTGCTGTTCCGCATTGTAGTAATTCTACCTTTCGAAAAATTGGATTCGAAAAGATAAAGTACTAAAAAGTGTACATGCAAAGAAGAGATGTCATTGTATCACAGGGTACCCTAAAAATTCAATTGTCAAAAGTCCTACCTTTAGAATATTGAAGGTTGTACAAGACTCTTCAGTTTCAGTTATTAGATAGCTTGCTAAACGATTTGGTTCTGCCCTGTTTTCATTTAAATGGCTACTTCTCGAAAACCTATTACTTTTTAATATATTATATTCACTAATATATGCAACAATAGTGCCCTTTCTGGTTCACTATAAAACTAGAAAATTAGTATTAATGAATTACAAATTTGAATTTAATTTTTCAAACAGAACTTACTTAAATTGCAAATATAAAAAAAATCTAGTTTTACATAATTCTAAACCAAGTTTATCCTTTCCTTCAGTACTTACAATTTTATTAAAATAGATAGTGTGTTACATTATTAGTTTTTATTATATCCTAACTGACTAACTGTATCATAATTCCGTAAGTGAACTGAAAAATAATATTAACATTCTATATGTAGTTAAAATCTTACTGCTAGTTTCTCATTTCTGCTCTGAATCATCATGAATTTACATTTATTAATCTCAGATTATGACATTTTATTTATCTTCCTTAGCTTAGTAAGTAACTCCTGACGCTGAAAAAAATACAAATCCAACACTATGTTCTTGGGCCACCTACTGACACCTAAAACCACCCCATTGTGGAACAGATCAACACAAAACTGGTTACATGATATGCTATGTACATATAAGAGAAAATCATAATGATCACTAGATAACCACCACCATACATAATGAGACAAATAAATTGTAAGAGAAAACCAACTAAAATCATATGGTAACTGACTAATCTCTTAAAATATTCTGTCAGTAATATATCCAAAGTAAATAAAAAATCATCTGTTATTTGAAAATTTTGATGCAAGGATAAAAACAAGTAATAAAAACAAGCTCACCTGATACTCGGCAAATTCAATAGCCATTGTCTTCAATATTGTCAGCCGGTTGGAGCAACTTGTGAGCTTCCTATATATGAAAGAAGTCAGAAATCTAATATTCAATTCATGTCATCACATTCCAAACCATTAGATGCTCTGCTTAGCACACATTAACAAGAGAACACCAAAAAAAATGACACATTACTATCCTCGGACAATAGAATTATAATGTACATAAGCTCAACACCTTTGTACTTTACTATATTCCCAACGAAAAACCAAAAAAAAATCGGCTATTGTATCTGAAATTTGCAACTTGTTACATCTCCTTGCACATTTGGCATACTAGGTAGAGAGAAATTATGTCAAGCTGGAAGCAGGAAAACACTCTCTTATTTAGTATAGGTATATTTTCAAACAAATTCTAGTGAATACAAAAGGTAACAGAAATTACAATCCACATGGATGAGAATGTCACAGCAAGTAGATGTGGAAGATTATAGGCTATTTGAAGTACATTTTAAAGGGAAACCAATAGTGTCTACATGACTACATGTATTACTGAAGTTTTACACTTTAGTGTTAGTAACACCAAGAAACCAGGATCAAGCCCCAATATGGCACATCCAAATAATAACTAAGCTATATAATACATAGGGTTACCAACCTGCCTATCAAATGTCCCTAATTACTGGCCATGCCATAATACATAAAGAAAGAAAGAAAAATGAGCTTGCCTGACTGAAATACCAAAAGTTTGCCACCAGTACTCTTCATTGCCAAAAAAGCACCCTAAGAATATTATAGATTTTCATCAATTTTTGAGCGTGCGTACTCGGTAACATACAAGTTTGCAATATGTCTTAATGTGACAACTACAGCTACAGAAGAAAGCTAGAGCAACAAGAACATACAAACTTTAGCATCCAGGAAGTAAATCGTGCAATGAAACTATAAATACACTTCCGTATATCAAAAATTAACAAATTAAAATCTCTTATGTTTCAATAAAGATTATACAGTTTGACTTTTTTTTAGATTCTATACATCTAATGTAACTTAATAGGATTACATTCGATCGTGCTCTGTGTGATGTAGTTTGACAAGGACTTTTATTCTTTAAACTTGTCCAATGCATAAGGTCCAAGTTCTGTGTGCTTACAAGAACAATTCTTCTAACATGGCCTAAAAAATGATAGTATGTAGTATGTAAGTTCAGTTAAAGGACTGCATACTGCATTAGATAGCCTATCGTATAACATTAGCTTATTAGTCACATCTCAAGCTTGTTTAATGGGAATCTAAACGAAGCCAAAGAGTTATAAAAGGAAAGCAGTTAAATGGAAACTGGAGTGCGTGCAGTCACTAAAAGACACTTTAAAGAGAATCCACTACCTACTTATAGGTAATAGTCCAACATAATCAAGATGACCTCAGACGTGATAGAACTTTCCCACTTAACCTGCAAAGGAAAACAAAGACAACATAATCATGTCTTAGGAGACAATTACACATTTGTAGCGTAGTGATCACTGCAGAATCCATTCAGATTCCCTAAGCGCTAAGATGAGATTCACTCTAAAAGAACACAGCTTGAAAAAAAAACAAAATTAACACATGTAATTAATTAACAAAAAAGTCACAGCTTGAGAAAAATCTCCAAACCATGAGCATATAATTAATTGTTAACAATATTAACACATATATCCAACTAATTACCACAAAAATCCAACAAATTTGACAAATACAAGCTTTAATCCAACATAAAATCGAAAAAATTTAAATACATACATATATATCCATGTATAACCTACCAATAATCGGAAAATATGGGTAGTTTACCTTGAATTAAAGTTCTAATTGAATGCCGACTCCAACTTTTCTCGATCTAATCGATTTGGGGTTTTGGGGTCTTGCAGTTTGAATTAGGGATTTGAGAGAGGTGTGAGAGATTAGTGAGAGAGATGAGTGAGAGAGATGAGAGAGGGAGAGATGGTCGATGAGAGAGGGAGGTCGAGAGAGATGAGAGAGGGAGGTCGAGAGAGACGTCGATGAGAGAGTGTGAGATCTGATATGAGTATTGTTTTTGTGTAATAAAACTTCATTTTTGTGTAATGAAATTTTTGGCACGAATTTTTTTTGGCAAAGCCCGCCTACTGAAAATTGTATCTCCCGCTTGTAATTTCGGTCAAGTTGGCCAAAGTGTTGCAAAATTGGATTGTGTATTGTAACGCTTTTGCTAAAGTATTGCAATTGTTATAAATTTCAAAATTTTCATTTTGCTTGCAACACTTTTCATATTTATTGTAACAGTTATAAAAATATTGCAATTGATAACCAAGTTTTGTGTTTATTGTAACACTTTGTGTAACACAAATGCACTTTGGTGTTGCAACAGGCCATATTTGGTGTAGTGATAATTGGAAAAAGAGATATTTTAGTTTTAGAATATAGAAAATGGAACATGTTTTGGCTGAAAAGGGTAATTGATTAGTTAGTAGTAATTATAGAATGCTGTGATTTAACTGAAAAAAGAGAGTTATTAGTTAGAGAAAATCAAAAAGGAAATATGTTTTAGGTGAAAACGATAATTGATTAGTTTATAGTAATTGTAATTCAATTATGTTATTTAACTAAATAAAATTGCTCGTAATGTTTTAAGAAAAGGAAAAATTAATGTTGCTGTGATAATTATAATTGAAAAAAGATAGATTTTAGTTAGAGAAAAGAGAATAGGTAATGTGAAAATTAAAAGGTGACATGTTTTAGGTGAAAAAGGTAATTGATTAATTGATAGTAATTATAATATATATTATTTTACTAAATTAAATTGCTCGTAGTGTCTTTAGATAGTGAGAAATTAATGTTGTCCGTGAAATTTCTAGAAAATGAAATTTTAATTATGAAATATAGAAAATATGATACGTTTTAGCTGAAAAAGGTAATCGGTAATTATTAGTATTATAATATTATTTTATTTTATTAAATAGAACCACCCGTGATATAATTGAAAAAAGAGATATTTTAGTTACAAAATAGATAAAAGGTAACATTTTTGGCTGAAAAGGTAATTTTTTTTTATAGTTGAACACACGCACACGCCAAGAGTCGAACTCTTGACCTCTCTAAGAGAAACCAAGACCTCGACCACTGCACCAACTTATGTTATTTTATTAAACAAAATTGCTCGTAGTGTTTATAAGAAAGGAGAAATTTTAGTTAAAGACAATATAAAAGATATTGTGTTTTAACTAAAAATTAAAATTAAAATAGTTATTGAAAAATAGAAAAGGTAATATGTTTAATATGAAAAAAAAAATTAATTAGTTATTAGGATGGATTATATATGTAACTAATTAAGGGTAAATAAGTAAAATCAATAAGAAAGAAGAAATTTTACTTAGTTACACATTTGTATATATATGCAATACGCATATGCCATTTGAGTAACAAAATCATTATTTTTCGCAATAATATCTAGAAATTGGTATTTTCGTTTCTTTCTTTTTTTTCAAACTTCTTATTATTTTCAGCATTTTTTCCGCGCTCGAGCAGCCCATTTTGACGAGCAAGCTCGAAGGCCTTCCAAAAGTGCATAAATATCACTATTTGCAAAGATGCCTCGACTATAATATATTGATCTTGTCATAGTCTTCTCTTGTTAGTTGTAACATGGGAAGAAGTCCAATATTAATTTATTTATTTAAAAATTGAGTTATTGATTTTTAGTGTCAAGAAATATTATTTTTGTACCAAACTAAATAAATAAAAATTCTTAACTACACAACACATACACTTTTTCTAAATTTCCTACACTTCATCTTTAACACATATCTATACTATTATATAAAAGCCGAAACCTTAAAAGTTTGGTTGATCAGTCAGTCAATCGGTACAGTACTTGTTTATTTTACTTATTTACCCTTTTTCAATTACATATCTACTAACTAATCAATTTCCTTTTTCAGGTTACACATATTATCTTTTTCTATTTTTCAAGAACTAAATAATTTCACTTTTCAGGTAAAATACAATATCTTTTATATTTTATCTAACTAAAATTTCTCATTTATTAATCAATTTCCTTTTTCAGGTTAAACATATTATCTTTTCTATATTTCAATAACTAAATAATTTCATTTTTCATGTAAAATAAAATATCTTTTACATGTTATCTAACTAAAATTTCTCCTTTTTAAAAATATTACGAGCAATTTTATTTAATAAAATAACATAATTATATTATTATTACTATTAACTAATCAATTACCTTTTCCAGTCAAAACATGTTACCTTTTCTCTTTTCTCTAACTAAAATCTCTATTTTTCCAATTATATTATGGGCGGTTACATTTTTCAGTCAAAACACGTTACCTTTTTTCTTTCTTTTACTAAAATCTCCTTTTTTCCAATTATATCACGGGCGTTTCTATTTAAAAAAATAAAATAATAATATTATAATACTAATAATTAACCGATTACCTTTTCAGCTAAAATATATCATCTTTTCTATTTTTTTTCTAATTAAATCCCCTTTTTCTAGAAATATAACGGGCAACATTAATTTCTCATTTTCTAAAAACTATGAACAATTTTATTTAGTAAAATAACATAATTAAATTATAATTACTGTAAATTAATCAATTACCTTTTTCAAATAAATCATGCCATCTTCACGTTACCTTTCTATTTTCTCTAACTAAAATCTCTCTTTTTCTAATTTTATCATGGGCGGTTCTATTTAATAAAATAAACTAATAATATTATAATCTATACTATTATATAAAAGCCGAAACATTAAAAGTTTGGTCGGTTGGTACGGTACCTGTTGATTTTACTTATTTACCCTTACTCATCCTACTAACTAATCAATTTCTTTTTGAGAATTTACAAAAAAAATACTAGGTTTAAAGTTTCTTTTTGCAAAAATACCATCTTTTTCAATTGATTGCATATTTACTAAACTAAGTTTCCAAATTGCAAAAATACTACAAATTAGGGTTCCCCTTCCCCCCTCCCTCCTTCTCCCGCCGCCTGTCTTTTTTTTTTTTTAAGGTGGGGTGCTATTTTGGTGGATTTGGCCCCCCATCCCCCCTTCAAGCCCAGCCGATTTCAACACTTTTTTTAAGGTGGGGTGCTATTTTGGTTGATTTGGTCTGCAACTGAATGCAACCACATGCAACTTTTTTTTTAAGGTGGAATGATTTTGGTGGATTTGGGTTGCAAGGCCCCGCCAGGAGCCATATTCAACTGAATGCAACCACATTCAACTGAATGTAACCACATGCAACAGAATGCAACCACATGCAACTTTTTTTTAAGATGGGTGATTTTGGTGGATTTGGGTTGCAAGATCCCGCCAGGGGCCACATTCAACTGAATGTAACCGCATTCAACTAAATGGAACCACATGTAACTTTTTTTTATGATTGGTGATTTTGGTGGATTTGGGTTACAAGGCCCCGCCAGGGGTCATATTCAACTGAATGCAACTGAAAAACGAAAGTTTCATTCATTTGCATGTGGTTGTAGTCAGAAATTTAGTTGCATGTGGTTGCATTCAGTTGCATAAGAAAGTTCCATTTTTCAATTGTCATTTTCGACCTCTTTTTTGAACTCTCTCTCTCTTTCTATATATATATATATATATATATATATATATATATATATATATATATGTTATCGGGAGAATATTGTATAACAATATTTTTGGAGGTTGCTGGATTTATGGAGCAAAATACGGATATTTTGCTATAAGAAGAATAGGGATTAGGGTTTATATGTGTGGCTGAGCTTGATAGGTGTTTTCAGGTAAACTGTTTCTCATCCGTATCAAGGTGCCTACGTACCCTATTTATAGGGATCAAGCCTGACGTAGTTCTTGGAGAGCAAGTTACCTAGGCGGGCTAGGGTTTTAAGAAATAAGCCAAAGTCCAAGCCCACTCGTTTTAGGGCTGACATGGCAGTGATTCATCAACCCTATCCATGATTCATGGCCCAGCTGTGGAAGCCCATAGTCTCGAACGGATAGAATTGGCCAATAGAGGATAAATCAGGACCTAACATGCGACCTCGAGGGATCTAGCCATGCGAAGCGATCCCTTGCGTCCAGCTACTCATGCGACCTTGGATCTGGCCATGAGCCTTCCAATAAAGAGTGAGACAGCGATCCCAAGGACATGATGACAGTGCGAAGCGATCCCTTGACGGGATATGCTAGCGAGGCAATCCCTAGGAAAGGATCAAGAACGAAGTGGCCCTGTAGCTATGCTGGGCTGATTCCAATAGTGGGCTTTAATAACCCAATCGCCATCTTCGAGGCCCATTGTAGATAATGAACCATTAATTCAGCTAATTAAATCATGATAATTACTATGCCAGATTTGGGCATAACAACTACCCCCGAGTCCATGTTGTCATTGAAAATGCGATGTGGACTTGAAAATCAGACATATAGAACCGCAAAGCGAAGCTGTGACCGTGTTACAGATATGACTGTTGGAAACGTCACGACCCCCCTAAAGAATTTGAAGGGGTGTGACAGTTGTCATGTCTCGAGATGTGTGTTGAACGGCTGAGATCTTGACACATGTCCCATGACTCTCTCTCTCTCTCCTGATGGCTATATATACGCCTGTCACAATCATTTCCTTTTTCATTCTCACTAACACATTGTCGAAGTGCTGTCAGTTTGCTCCCAGATCAAACACAAGAATTTTTCGAGTGCAACTTCAAGCAATCTCAAAGTTCTTCAGATTTCTTCAACCTTTTCTCATAAAAGTAAGTCTTCATACGTTCTTGATATTTAATTTGCTCATATTCATCATAATTGCATATTTAGATAACTTTGAACGCATGCGATGTGATCCCTCATGAATGCGATCCCTCGTCCTTAATTTAACTTTGCGACCCCAGCCTCGCTTAGATAAAGTGCCGATCCCTTGTTAGTAAAACATAACGCGTTCCTTCCTTCATTAGGGTAACAATCCCGTTTAGAACTCGTGAGCGATGTGAGGACACGTAGAGCCCTTCTGTCGTATTATTCTTTTCTCTCTTTATCCCTTTTGCTTTCTGTAAGGGCACACACTTAATTGTTCACCTTCTTTTTCAGATGTCGACTGACAGTTCGAAGACACCTTCTCCTCTTCCAAACATTCAAATTAGCAGTGAAGCTACGGCTAACATCGCTAGAGCAGCAAGCACGAGCGAGAGCTCTTTCAAGTTATATTTTGATCCCCAGTGGTCAAATGAAGATTACACAAGAGAGGTACCTTTAAACACCTGGCGATCCAAGCGTCCTATGAGCTCGCGTGATTGTTCACTGGATGTGCTACACTGAAGAACTGGGGGCTAGTTGTTATGCCATAATTTTGGCATGTCTAATAATCTTCCAAATTCCTAATATTTACTAATTATTAATTCAGAGTAATAATTATTACTTAACCGCTAAGTTTTATCCTCTCTCTGAAATGAGGAAAGAATCAATCTCAATCAATCAATTACGGAAAATATCTCCAAACGATATTCTTCAAATCAGGAAGATATCACAACAATAAGATTAAATCAGATAAAATCAGTAATCATTCAGATTAACGAAGTTTATCCCTAAAGTCTCAAAGGGATAGACACAAATCAATTTCACAGAACTACGTGGGCTTGATCCTATATAAACATATAGGTACGTAGGCATCTTGGTATGATGAAATCCGATACACGAGACAAATCGAGATACTTGCCAAGTCCAGCCCCTCTTTTTTCATAAACCCTAATCCCCTAAAACAGCCACATACTCATAATTTCGATACTATTCCAGCAAACCTCCGATTTCGTGTTGTTACGAAATTCCTCCAACAACATTTGGCGCTAGAAGGAGGGGCAATTAATTATTTGTGGAGGACAAATAATTTTCAAACAAAATTGAAAGGGGATTTTCGATTTTTTGGGTACACAAATGGACAACAACGGCAATAAAAATGGTTAAGGACCCCGAGGTATTGTTATGGCACCCACTTAGAAAATGGAAAAAAGATGAAGCAGCGACCAACAAAAATAAAATGGCTCAAGCAAGAAGCAGGCCACGCACAAGATGGACAGTCCACGCGCAGCAACAAGCAGGAAGAGGATTTGTGGTAAAAGAAGGATGGGTCCAGCAAAAGTTTTAACGAATTAATAAATTAAAAGAAGACATGGAGAATTGGAGATGGACTTGTTAGTTGTTACTGTGACGAGCAGACATAATAAAAAATGGAGTAAAGGAACTGGAGGACACACGCATCAATGGAGGCGAAGCATGGCAGCAATCAATCGGAAAAGTGGCAACGGAAAGTAGCTTGGTTCAACACTTGGCTCGACTAAAATAAAAAAGATAAGTTCTCTGATTCTTATTTTATATTTTCTGCAATTTCAATTTCTTGCTTATATTATGGCTATGTCATGCATGCATAGTTATGTTTTTAAATATTTTTCAAGAAAAATATTTATTATTCAAAAAATTCGTGCGAGCTATATATTTTTATGTTTGTAAAATTATTGCGATTTAGAAAATATCGTACGTGATATTTATGTCGATGAACTGTGCCTATTTATTTTGATGATTTGCGGATTTATTTTACAATCTCGTACGAGCTACATATTTTGAAGAAAAATTACATATGCGAGACGCATAATTTTGTAAAAGACTTTCTACAAGAAAGAGAGCATTATTTTTGAAGAAAATAAATATCGCGACATTCTTAAAAGAGCATATTTATTATTGCCTTTGGATTTGTAAAATATTTTTCATATATCGTCGCGATAGTACATATATGTCAAAAATATTTTCAAACTTGCGAACTAAATTGTCAAGTAGGGTAGCCTGGACAAGCTATAAATCTCGCAATGCAACATGCTTAGTAAAGTGTAGCACCCTCTGGATTATTGAAGGCCCATGAGATATCACTATATCGAATGGGTGGAGGCATCCCTATGCAAACTATCCTTATTGAAGGCCCATGAGATCTCTCTATATCGAATGGGTGGAGGCATCCCTATGCAAACTAGTTCGCCAGAACTACATCTACATCTCTTATTCACAGTCTCGTCACAAACGAAGACACATCCTTATGTGGTTGCATCAGACACTTGAAAAGCGTGTATGCCAATTCGGGATATATACAAACGCCAAGGTCCTGACTAGACAACAAGGATCACAAAGGATTTCAAACAAATTATTTATGCTTGCACATTTGAAAACCTTGGCAAAAAATATATCTTATAGTGGACATCACATGAAATCATATTTGCATCCGCATACGCCTAACGAGCACAGTGGTGCTCTAAAAGTTTTTCTAATCATTTATTTTCAGCTGTTTCAGTGATTGAAGAAATTTGGAAGCTTGAAGAATATTTAGTTCTCCACTGCAGCAACCTACACTGAAGAACTGGGGGCTAATATTTTAACCCCCAGAATAATTTTTAATTATTATATAATATTATTATTATATAATAATTAAAAATAATTATTATAATAATAATAATAATATTATAATAATATTATATAATAATATATAATAATTAAAAATATTATTAATAATATAATAATATTAAATAAAAATTAAAAAAAATTACATTATTATAATATAATAATATATAATATTATAATATTATAATAGTTGTTATATTAAAAAATAGTTATTATAATATTATAACAGGATAATATTTTTTACCCGTGCTATGTTAGCAAATTGGAGTTTCTTAGTCTGCAAATACACGAATAAATATTACAACATGAATAATAACACTCGTAATTCGTGATAAAGTAAAATCATAAATAATAGAATTGAACAAGAAATAAGACTAATAAAAGGATATGGGGGTTCTTGGTGGGTGAGGCACGTGTAAACGCTGCCCTAAGGAATCGTGCCCCTTCTCGTGCAAGGTTTTATCGGCAACTCCTTAGCGGTACAACACCCGATTCAATTCTTCCTTTCCCGTGCACGAACGATCAAGGATATCAACAAAGATTTTCCGTTGCTCCAAATAACAATCGATTAGATAATAGATATATATGTGTAAGTAAAAGATGTATGTAATTAAGTTGAGAAATAGGTTAGGTACAACATGTTTTGATTAGAACAAAGGTTGAACAAAGGCTATGTATCTGCTACTTTTTCTAGTAATCGATGATCTGGAAAAGATTTTGTAGCCCTCCTTTTTATATGGATTAAAAACTTATAACTGATACAAATATAATAGATCCCATAATTGTAAGTTAAGATTGAGAATTGTAACAGCTTTGCAACGTTAGGCAAACAACGGGAGAAAATACAACGGGTGTAGAAATAAAATCTTTGACGGATCAAATCTAATTTATTGCATATTTATATTTGGTAAGAAATAAAATATTAAGGTAAAATAGATTTTTAAAATTTTATTTTTTAAGATATTTGATTTTAATAAAATATCCAACAATCCCCCCCAAAAAATAAAATTTTAAGAAAA
Source organism: Kitagawia praeruptora (assembly GCA_037693485.1). NCBI lineage: Eukaryota > Viridiplantae > Streptophyta > Magnoliopsida > Apiales > Apiaceae > Kitagawia > Kitagawia praeruptora. The sequence goes on along the minus strand of CM075347.1, from coordinate 84,927,071 downwards.
GAAAGAATTATATAATAAATACAATATGGAGCTTATTTTATTATGTATTCAATACGGGTAGCTTCCGGCTTGGAACCCGCACCTAGTGACATTTGTCGCAGTTTGAAGAAACTAAGTGGACTACGCCTGGAACTTGAATCTTTTAACCAAACATTGACAAAAGCACACATAATACGGAAAATCAATTGTTAGGGCTTGCGCTATAATGGCCATGCGCAATAACCGACTCATGAGAGTTTTAGAGATTAGCCCGTACCTCATAGTTGCGGCCACACAACTCCTCTCACGTAGGTAAGTCCTCAAAGGTATTAGCGAACGGAAAAATACCTCGCAAATTCTGCCTTAAGACTTATTAAGAGTATAAATACTCAACCTTACCGTTCACTATTTGAGCACTTCATCATCATAGGAATGGGGAAGAAAAATGTATCAATGTACATCTTCTAAGGAGTGTAACTCCATATATTGACGGCTCACACGCAATCATCTATCCAGCTTGTTTCTACCCTTGGAACTTATAAAACAAGTAGGGTTGCCACTGTCGATAATGCAATATTATGGGCTTAGCCCCATTCCCCTCGATGAATCTAGGACCTTGTATATTCCTAGATAGACCCATTGTCTTAACGACAAATAATAAGGGTCATTAATAATATGATGATATCACTTAAGCAGATCCCCATGTCTCCGGTGCACCAGGCCTTTATCTATAATTTTCTGTTTCAAATTTCAAGCAACAAAACTAATAGACGATGTTAGTAATAACACAATATTTAGCGGTGATAGATTTTTGTGTACCACAATTCCGATGGATCATTTAACAAGCTTGGAAATCATCGACCGGTCTTCTCTTCATCAAGGATTTCTGTTACAACTTAAACACATAAACCTAAAAACAATGTTAGCATTAATATAATTGATTAAATGTTTAGTTTCCACACAAAATTTTTATAATATATATGTCCTCTTCCAACTGCAAGTAATACGGCTAGTCTTTTCTTTATCAACAAGTTTCTGTCACAATTCACAATTCACAACACAAAATACTAACACACAATGTTAGTAATAACACGATGTTAGTCACAATGTAAACGATTTTAAAATACCATGTAAGAGATATAAAATTTTCATCATATTTGCAACATCAAATTTTCATGTACGCAAAGTCAGGAGCATTTAATTGTGAGAGTACACCATAACAAACACTCACACTAGTTATTACTCTGCATAGTAAAGACATCAAGTGCCCCCTGTAGCCTTGTTGTCATAAAGCACTAATAAAATTTACTTAAGGTTCACCAATAGCCATGCATAAAGAGGCATCATCATTGAGATTGACTTACTCCAAAAGTTCATTATGTCTCTTAATAAATCACCTTACCCAAGCCAAGTCTTTTCTATTTCATCTTTTTAAAAGACACCAAGAAACCATATCTGAATATATTAATTAGACTTCTTGAACTAGAGTTCTACTAGCTAGCAGGTAGTGATACCATTGCAAGAGATGTCCTTACCGAAGCTATAATTGCACTTTTGAATTATGTCTCTTTTGTAAAATGAATAAATAAATTATTCTGACCTTATCGTAGGAATTAGTCAATCAATACATATTTACCTTCCGTTGCCAGCAACAAAATAATGCCCAGGACTTGAACTTTTATAACTTGTGTAATTTAGCCACCATTTTACAATCGGAGTCCTTTGTGCTCAAATTAGTTTGCATTGCCTAATTCTGTAGCATTATTTGACAGCAACCAATCTGGATGCATTAAAAGAGCTAAAAAAAAAACCATTTCTCATACAAGGACTCAAATGACGAAAAGAAGAATTGATAACTAAAAATATGTGTGCTCATGAATTTCAGAATGGACATAGGACCCAGTACATTTCCGACACAACTAAATATATTTGCAGGACTATAGAACAAGTGACATGACATCTAATGCAAACTTATACATGACACTAGCAATAATTAACCAATTACTAAAGCACTCATGACAACAGAGTAATTCTATGTAATATTTTGATTATTTCTAGATAATTGGACTTGACGTAACAATTACCAACGAACAAGAAATAGATAGAAAAAACAAAATATAAAATGCTCCAAGTTTTGTTATACATAGTTTATAAGCCAGAGCGAAAATACATTACAGACAGAAATTGACACCGCCTAGTATTAGTAAACTCATCATATAAATACCCATCTTGAAGTGATCTAGAATACAAGGACATGAAAAATTTCTCTATCTGTATTAACAATATACAAACAGTGATTAATCAAAAACAGTACTTAATAAACAAGGTGCATCCTTATATGTAAAGCGATTAAACTTTAGAAAGATCAGGATAATCAAAATATTAGTAAATACTTAATAGCTATTCTACTTATGATGACAAAATGGAATTTAGTCCACAAAAACTAATGTAAGTTGCAAAGCTATGCCAGGTTCAAGGGAGCAGGGGTGACCAATCATACACACAAAAGGATTCAGATTTTGGAGAAAGATTAATTACAAAATCATATATAAAGTTCAAAGGGAATAATATTATCCATATATTGACCGCTAACCATAGTAACAAATTATTAATTAAAACTTCCCAATTTTCATTCTTTCAACATTTCACCCTGATGCAAGTTAGTAGCCAAATATGAAAAGTATGATAAATTGCTTCTATTAAAATCACAAACAAAATTTGATAGCTGAACAAATAAAGAGAAGGTATATATCATCACTTTGTAGAACATATATCAAGTCTCCATTTGTCAAATTATGACACTAATAACAAGTGAATCACATAGTAATATTAAAAGGATTTGTAATGGCTTTCAAAATTTACAAGTATATTTAAACACACACATTACATGTAAACCAAAACTTAAACCAAGATATGCTAGCAAACTCAGTAATTATCTGGGTGATCTATCTTAATAAGATGTCAAACATGATTATAAAAACAGAATAAACATCTACATGGATCCATTAAAATAAAATCATAGAAGTATACAAAATAGGCATAGAGTTACACACTAGGTTTCCACCAAATTAATACATCCATTATAAGAACTAATGTAATTAGCAGGCTAAGAAATTAACAAGGTAACAAATGCGATTCCTTAGATTGTTAGCAAATTGGAGTTTCTTAGTCTGCAAATACACGAATAAATATTATAACATGAATAATAACACTCGTAATTCGTGATAAAGTAAAATCATAAATAATAGAATTGAACAAGAAATAAGACTAATAAAAGGATATGGGGGTTCTTGGTGGGTGAGGCACGTGTAAACGCTGCCCTAAGGAATCGTGCCCCTTCTCGTGCAAGGTTTTATCGGCAACTCCTTAGCGGTACAACACCCGATTCAATTCTTCCTTTCCCGTGCACGAACGATCAAGGATATCAACAAAGATTTTCCGGTGCTCCAAATAACAATCGATTAGATAATAGATATATATGTGTAAGTAAAAGATGTATGTAATTAAGTTGAGAAATAGGTTAGGTACAACATGTTTTGATTAGAACAAAGGCTGAACAAAGGCTATGTATCTGCTACTTTTTCTGGTAATCGATGATCTGGAAAAGATTTTGTAGCCCTCCTTTTTATATGGATTAAAAACTTATAACTGATACAAATATAATAGATTCCATAATTGTAAGTTAAGATTGAGAATTGTAATAGCTTTGCAACGTTAGGCAAACAACGGGAGAAAATACAACGGGTGTAGAAATAAAATCTTTGACGGATCAAATCTAATTTATTGCATATTTATATTTGGTAAGAAATAAAATATTAAGGTAAAATAGATTTTTAAAATTTTATTTTTTAATATATTTGATTTTAATAAAATATCCAACATGCTACGCACCGAAAGCATAATTTATAATTTTTTTAAATGACTATATATATATATAATTCTGATTTTTTTAAAATTTGATGAGACGGAGGGAGTATATTTTTCCTTCTTCACAATCTATTCCATTGACGTAATCCATTCTTGCAAAAGCGTGGATATGTGTTTTCTACTTTTCCGCGTATAAAAATTAACATTGATAAGTTAATTTGAGGAAGATATATACATATGCACACCAACCAATTATATCAATTATTATCTGTTATAATGGATGTACAAAACGTTTGTACATAAGTATACCGTAACATGCAATACATACTATCTAAATTGTTGCATGATCTACAATTTTCACACTGGATACCATATAAAGCTAGGTATGTAAATCTATTTTTAATATTGTTGGGCAATTTCAGTTGCACAATATTAATAACCAAGGTAAAATATCATAGCATACTATAACAAAAAAAATATTTAGAAAATGTATAGTAACTAAAGAGTATAGATGCACCATTGTTAAGAAGTATCATATTATAACCTTTGAATGGTTCTATCGATACTCTTCCAAAGTCGAGTTAATCTAACTTTAACTTTCCAGTTAGTTTTATCGAGTTAATCTAACTTTAACTTTCCAATTAGTTTTATCGTTGGTTAACATGCTAATGCGAAGTCTTCATGTATACAGGTAATGATAATCGAGATTAGTTGGTGATCTTCTTTCTCTTGGCTTTGAATATGTTGAGGATGAAATTTGTATGTGATTGTTTTGTATATATAGGCGTCTTTATTTATAAGTTGGTAGTTAACATATTTTAATAGAATTCAAGTTGTAAATTGTATAAAATTCTATTTGTTATAGGTTTTTTAAAAAGCCGAGTAGTTTTATTATTGTAAAACGGAAAGGTTTTAACTTAAAAAAGTGTAGACTTTGATTACGTGAATAAATAAAATTGACACTCAAATTTTGGTATTAACGTAATACACAGAAATAATATTAATATGATGAAATTAAGAATTTACTTTCTTACCTTAGTAGTCTGAAAAGAATTTTATTTGATTAGCGCATTAAATTCTACTCTTTCCAAATTTTTATTAAAGGCTGAACAATTTTACAAATGCAATTGTGGATAGGTTTTTATTTCGAAAGAAGTAGTTGGTTTGGTGAGCGGAATAAATTATTGACACTTAAATCATTGGAACTATAATTAATATGAATTTAATTTAATTTTTATTTTAAAGTGAGTTTTTTATTCTAATATTACACTTTTTATAAGATGCATGTAATTAAACCATCATTTGAATTGGTATTATTTTTGCTAAGATAAAATTCTTTTTTAATAATGTAATATTTTTAATATATTATTAAAACTGTGTTATATAGTATTTTGGAATTTATTAATTTAATAATACTTTGTACATATTTACTATGCTAACGTTAAATTATTTATTCATATAATTGATTTTTGATTTTTATTTGTATTGATTTTTTTTTCCCTTTCTTGTGGATTTATCTCAAAAAATATTGTACTATCATAAAATATTAATCAAATAAGCTTCCTAATTGTTTACATTTTTATATTAATGTTTATATTAATGATTACATATTTTTTTGTTATTGGGTTTCAATACACTATTACATGTGAAACTTGACTGCACATATTCTTCTTGTTCAGATTATTCAACAGAATAAAGTACGTTCAGAGCAAATCTTCAACTGGATAGACTTATTCTCCCACTTGAATCAGCGAGCATGCCTCTTCATTACAATCATCGTATCTCAGAAGTATCCCAAAGAATATTTTCCCTGCCAAAAGAGAAACTATTTAATGTGGCGCATTATTAAGGATGAAGATATATAGGCTTAAAACTACATTGTTACCTTCACTCTCCTGTACGCAGCCAAAGTTCATTTAACCTCTTCACCTCACCTTCTTGAATTGATCATCTGACTGCGGTTGCAACCACCCAAAGACTGCAGATTGGGAACACATAAAGAACTCCTATAAGACATGTCAACAGTCTAACGTGTAAAGGTATAAAATGAACTTAAAATTTATTCTAGAATGTAGTCACAGTTTGGGAAGCCAAGTCTTGGGAAGCCAAGTCAGACAGACTGTACGAATACATAAGGAGTTTAAAAAGATACAAAAACGACTCCAAGAATATTGCTACTGTGATGTATGATTTCAGCATTGATTACTCAGTCCTGCCATTAAAAGGAAGTTAAGTTCACAATGATAACTAAAAGGTTGATAGTAAACAAATAGATAATCCAACCTAAAAAATGATTATATGTACCCACAATTTAAAGGAAACACTTGCCATCATGCATAATTTGCTAGGTCATTTTAAAAAAATTAATGGAAAGAATGAGAACCACATTCATTCCGAGTACAGGACCCTTAAAGACATCCTGCAAACACTTTACCTGTATCAGACCCTTAACACGCCATACATTATGCTTTAAGACAACAATCTGAGAGTCATCTGGGTGCAGAGAATGCAACTCCTGTCTAACAGACTCTATGCTCGCATTATGTTCTGCTGAAAGTTGCATAGCAAGAACTTCTCCAGTCGCCCTCACAGTCCTTCCAAGAACAGCATGGTAATCACCAAGGTTAGCAGAGCAATGTAAAGTTTTCCATCACAAATCAAACCAGTAAGGCAGCAAGATCCAACAACAGCTAATTACAGTTTAATTGGCCACTATTTAGCAACAATAGACAAAAACCCCTCTTCCGAAGCTTCATGCGCTTTGCGTATAATGTCAACAGACATCGTTGCAGACTCTTCCTCGGCAGCAATCCCTGTAAAACACTCATAACAAACAACTCAACGTTAATCCGATTCACCGACAAACAACAAATATTTGACAATGTCCACTTTGCTGCTTATTTCTAAGATTCAGGAAAAGATGGTCATTAATATTGCTTACTTCTCAGGTCCACCATGGCCATCATAAACTCCAACAAAAGTCCCAAACGATCCCTCCGCACGTAAGCTCAAATTCCCAGACTCAATCTGGCTTATGATCCTCGAGCAAATTAGACAGAAATACTACTTCTATACCCAAATTACAAACAGCACACTGGCATAATTTTGAAAGAAAGAAGTAGTGAATTTAAAAAGTTAAATGACTTGTCAAGAATTTTGAGATGTTTTCCTGTTATATTTTTTCTAACTATACTTTCGGTTCGCAGCACTATTAAAAAAATTATATAACAAATAAATATTGAAGTAAATTTTTTGAGTGTAAATCAGAAGTATTTGAGTTTATTTTGTAGTCTATTTTTTGGTCTTTTCTTCCCTAGAGTAACTAATCATGTGACATTGACAAACTAAAACCTTAAATACCATATATAATAAACCTATAATTACAAATCTTTAAAGGGGTGTGTGTAATGAAAAAATAGCAACAATATAATAAATTTGATCAAACAAAATTTACACATGTATTTATACATATTTATGCGGCTAACAGTTTTTATTTGACAAATACTATAACAATCTAACTTGACTGCCTGAGCAACAACAGCTTTTGTCTAATCTTAATTATTATTTACTTCAGCTTTTCTCTTTCTAGTGTTGGACTTATGTAAAATCGTGTAGTTTGTGTCGTGTCGTGTCGTGTTGAGTCATTTTAAAATCGTGTCATGTTTGTGTCTTCCATATGGGTACAATGGTACATACATGACTTTTATTTTTGTCGTTTGCGTGTTAACCCCCTAAGTATTAGAAAAATGAAAGTACTCGACATAAACAATTTGTCGGGTCTAGTCTTATCAGTAGCTATAGAAGTAAACCAGCTATTTACTGAACATCATAGTAGATAAATAAATCAGTAGGTATGGAAGCAAACCGTAACTAACACTACCAAGTCCTAAAATGATGGACAAAATATGTACAACAATGAGTACTACTACTATAACTGTAGCCATAAAAGAGATGGCAGACTTTTGAGTTAATGAAATACTTATTAATTAAGATCAACTTCCACTTTAACCACCTCAACTGCTACTTGAAGCACCTCAATTTTCACTGCTTATTATCTTTACAAATTTCAGCAAAGCAGAAGCAAAAATATCATTTTTATAGTTACACTTAACAGAATTGCAGGAAATTGTAGTAAGTTTACAATCAGTTCTGTTGCACCTGCCCAACTTGTGCAACGCTGCTGGATGAAACACTGCGCTGATGTCATATATATATATATATATATATATATATATATATATATATATAGTTAAAAACCTAGATGTACTTGTGAAGACTTGCTATTATTTTGTTCCAGAAATATTAATGAAGCAATAGATGAAAAAGCCAATTATTAAGATCTACCACACGTACCAGTATATCCAGCTTTTAGAAATGCTTCAGCAATTGCAGAACCTCAGATGTGGGGAACTGTCTATTTAAGCTGTGACAACAGATTTTTGTGGTATCGACATTGTGAGATTAAGCAAGCATGAGACAGAAATACTTGGTACTAATGAAAAAAATAAGAGAGGAAAAAAGTATAAAGACCTTATCTGTAGATAGTCGGTCAGTCCGAAAACGACAAATTGATGATGTATACCAATAAGACCACATTATAAGTGACAATTAGCGTTAAGTTACGTGTTGTATGAAAGTATCTAATGAAGTAAAAGTATTTACTCTCTAAGAGTCATAAGAAATATAAATTTCCAGAACTTAGAGAGGCCTTTTCTGCCAATAGTCGGTCATGACAAATTGATGATGTCTACCAATAAGACTACATTATAAGTGACAATTGGTGTTAAGTTATGTGTTGTATGAAAGTATCTAATGCAGTAAAGGTATTTATTCTCTAGCAGTCAAAAGAAATATAAATTTCCAGAACTTAGAAAGCAATAAATATTATTAGCATAGAAATAATAAACTGACACTACATTTCGATTCAATAATTCTAAATTATTCTTTAGTACAAAAAAATATTATTGTTAGTTAGTGGATCACTTTTTGAGGATAAACTAAACTAATCTTAGCACGCGCAGAATGAGTGTTACATAATTCCTAAAAGTTCAGAAAATTCATACGCAACAACCTAATGATAGGCATACCATAGTAAAATCGCACAATTTCAAATAAATTATCACTTCATATAATTGAGTTATACTAAAATTAAAGCTCAATAATATTGATGATTACAAAAACTAAATAGTAAACATTAATATACAATTAAAACTTTAACAAAGGATTTCCCCAAGAAACTATAACAGCTTTTTATTGAACAATATGAAATTGGCAAGAGATGATGGGTTATTAAAAAAAAAAATTTCCGTCTAAAAAACTTTAGCAGCTTTAGCTGACCATGTTATTGTTCAGTCACCAATTCACATCCAAATCATATATAAGCTGGTAGGCAGGATAACTTTGAGGATTTGACACTACAGTAACATTGCTCCAATAACATGCAAAGCCATCAAAAGCGCCTAAAGACTTGCAAGATCTTTCATTAGTTTGTTGATAACTATAACATATTCCTTTTGTACAGTCAGGCCTGATAGAGTATTTGGAAATGATACTACACACCATATTAAATTACTAATTGAAAAGATGCACCCACCGATTATCATTAGGTTTGTCACATTCTTGCTTAATAAATTAGTAATATAACATATGAATACTGGAAAAATCTATAATCTAATCTAATGATATCCTCTTTTTTGTTGAGTTGAGAAAGACATGGCTTATTAAGAGTTAAGGCATATTACAGTGACAGGAGTTGACCTCCTTGAAAGGACAAATAAGGCTTGGCGACATAACAAATGCAATTCGATTGATTAATTTATCACACAAATTATATACAAATTATATTTGATTGCACTGTCATTGTAAACTCCTATCCATAAACATGGGCAGTAGAAAAATTGAAACTTACAGACTAAAGTTGTGCCTAATCTATCTTAATTGAAGTTCCTATCCTTTATTATAATGATTTATATATACAATTAGAACTTAAAAAATAAGATACATATACATTATCCATAAAATTCCAGTACGTATAGCTGTAAGATGCAACTGCCCAGGTTTATAATTAGTATAACAATATGAAAGACTATTTACCACCAACATATTCTACTTGTAAATATTCATGTACAAATCGAATCAAGGAAGTTAACATATGGCAAAATTTCTCACCCACAAAAAACAGAAAGAACCAGGCATAAAGTGTGTTTAGCAATCTAAAATAACTAAAATAAATTTACATATAAAATAACTAAAATAACTTTCTCAATTGATCCAGAAATCTAAATTTAAAGCTTTACCTAATACAAAAGACACAAAAGCAGGCTTATAATAATATACATACAATATACATACACAATTAAATCATAAACACAATTGAGAATTGTACCTTCAGAGTGATGTATAGAGTGATGTATGACAGTCAATTGAGGAAGGTCTCATTAATATATGGAATTGATGTTGTAGAGTGCTTGAATTAAGATAGTATCGTCACCGGCTTCAACTTAAACAGTGTTGAAATTGTGTGCTGGTCCGTGTCGTAATTTTCTGAATAGTGGATCGGAGTTTGTCCGAAAACCTTGAGGGAAGAGGCAAGGTTGTCTGTTTTGTTTTGTGTCCTTATATTATAATTTTAGGATATATATTTTTAGTTGTATTTGTATATTATTTTTTTAATGAATTTTTATTGTAATTTCTTTCTTTAACTATACATTGGTTTAACCTTGGTTATATTAGATTTTAGGTGATTAGAATGGTAGCCTGTGATTGGTCCTAAAATAATTCCTCGATATGTGTGATAAACTCAGGTATGATAATAAAGGAAGGATAGATAGATAGATTATAGATATATATCAAATTAAAATGATATCATTTAAAAACTATAAAGTTAAATTGACAATTTTTTTATTTATGATCTCTTCGGATAAATAAATTTTAATTTGTACTTCAGAAGTCAGTACACTATTAACAAAATTTTGAATCATAAGTTTGGAAGATGACTTTCAATTTACGAAAAGGATTAAGTAACTATTATAAGTTGCAAAAAAAAAAAAAAAATCTCATTATAATATGGAAAAAGAGTTTCTACCTGACATTGTAGGACACTTTTCTACAGTATCGCCTTAAATTAAATCTGGGCCACAGATTAATCTAATCCAATGGCCCCGCTAGGGGCACCACACACAAATTGAATACACACCCTCACACACACAATCCAACCTAATTTCCTCCATTTTTAATTTGATTTTTCCCTTCAATTATTGATTTTTTTTTTGAAATCTGACTTCACTGTATTTTTCTCCATCTCTCAACGATCAGTTTGCATATCATATGTGCAGCAATGATAAGTGCATATTTTTGATAATTTTATTCCCATATTTAATTGCATTTTGCATTGATTTGGATATTTATTTAATAAATTTTGATGTTTTATTGTAGGAAACAAGAATTTCGAAGTTTGGAATAATTTGGGCTTAAAGAGCTATTTTGGAGCAAAAAGGATGCAAAAAGAGAAAAAGAAAAAAAAAATAAAATAAAAAAATAAAATAAAATAAAATAAATAAGTTCAAAGGTGGTGGGCTGCAAAATTTAAATGTGAAAATTGTTTTCACCACAAAAACATGTTTGTGTATTTTTAGGTTTTTAATGATGTAAAAGCATACCTTTTTGAGCCTATAAATATGGCCTTAGTTAGGGTAGATCTCGGGGAATAGCCCCTTAGCATTAGAGTAGTATTAGGCTCTGTTCTAAAAGTCGGCGATTAATCGGGATTAATCGCCGATTAATCGCTGTTCGGTAAGGAACCGAACTGATTTTACAAAAATCGGCCAAAAAATCGTTTTTTCAAAAAATCGGGATTAATCGGGATTAATCGGTCAAAAATCGGATTAATCGGTCAAAAATCGGCATTATTGATAAAAAATTGAAAAATATGTAGAAAAATTAAAAAAATTCAAAAAGTATAAAATTAAATAAATTTAAAGAAAAATATTATTCTCATATACGAAACTAATATTTTAAACGGTTAAATCATGAATTTTATCCATTTTTTCTCTCATATTGACCCCAATTCAAAAATTAGATCTTAAAATTTATATTTACTTTAATAATGCTATATATTTTCAATATATTTGTATAAATATATGATAATTATTCATGCATAATCAAAATAATAAAATAATTATGTATATTAATAATAATTATATTTAAAAATAATATTAAATTAGTTCCGATTAATGATCCGATTAATCATTCCGATTAATCCCCGATTACCCGATTAATCCCTGGACCGTGCCTCCACCGATTAAGTCCGATTCCCGCTTTTTACAACACTGGTATTAGGACAGCCCTTAGATAGTTAGTAGTTATAATTTTTCAGTCCTTGTAAGCATATTTTTCAGTGCGTTTTAATCCGTTTAATTCGAAGGCTAAGTTTCAATTGCTCTGTTTTAGTTACGTTTTGTTTTTTTATCTATTATAGGCATCCTCCCCTGTCTCTTTTGATTTCATTTTCATCAAACCCATCCCCCTCTTCTATTTCTCCGATAAATCTCTCCTCTCCCTCTCTCATTAATCTCTCACGCGCCATCCCCTTTCCCCTGCTCCTTTGTCAATTCCACACAACCCACCTCCCTTTTTTCTCCTTTCATTTCACTGCAAATACACACATCAATCTCCTCCCTCCGCCTCACACCCATTTCCCCACTCTCCTTTTTCCTTCATTATTAATTTCGTTTCTGATTAGTTTTCCGAGTTCATTTGTCGCAGGGTTGCTGTTTATGTCACTTGCTTGTGCGTTATTGATGCGGTTTGTAGTTTGATTTACCGATTTTATATCCGGGTTTTCGCTGGCTTCGTGAATGGCATCGAGCCGAGTTGTTTAGTGTAGAGCTTGTTTTGTGAGTTTGATTTTGATGTACTGATGGACTGAGTTTTCTGTGTGTCGAGTTTTACCGTATTGCTGTCAAGCTGTAAACTTCGTTGCTGGTTGTTCTGTCCGAGTTGTGCTGCTGATGTCCTGAGTTCCTGCGTAGTGTTTGAGTAGTAGATGTTTGGTCGAGTAGTAGTATTAATAAGTTTTCAATGTTGAATTGTGTTTTTGCGCCGAATTTTCACTATCGATTTAGTTTAGAGTTTGGAATTTAATTAGAAAAATCCAAATTTTTAGAATAATTCAATTTTAAATTAGTTAAATAGAATTTCATTAAGTAATTTAATTGGTTAAAATCAAAATTTCCAAAAATCCAAAATTGTTCTAGTTCGATTAAATTAGAAGTCAAGGATCGCGACATAAATTAGTCCCTGTGGATCGAATCATAAATATTAAAACGATGATCGTGCGCTTGCGATTTAAAATTGTATTTATTTTAGCACATCAAGTTTTTGGCGCCGCTGCCGGGGAACTAATTATTTTTCGCGCCTTGATTTTTAATTTTTCGGATTAGTTTTCTTTTGCTTGCCTTATTTTTGTTTCATTTTTTTTTAGGAAAGTTTGGAATTTCGGGAATCTTCTGGAGCTCGGAGCGAAAATTGGAATTTTTGGAAGCGTGCTTCGGTAACCTGTATCTCAATCTTTTCGCATTTTTATTTTTAGAAAATCACAAAAAAATCAAAAAATTGAAAATCACAAAAAAAATTGAAAAATGAAAAAAAAAAAATAGTTGTAAATACATAATTGTTGCATCATGCATTTAATCACTTAGGAGCACATCATCTAGATTTTTATTTTCTTGTTTTTAATTTTTCGTACCTTATAATTGTGGTGATCGCTGGAGGACCCAAAGGTACGTTAAATTCTTTTTTCTTTTAGATTAGAGCACGTAGTGTAATGCATCCATATTTGTTTACCATTTTTTGTATATATCTTGTTGTTTGTTGCATCATTTGTAAGCTTAGGAAGGTGCCTAAAAATAAACGTAATTAAGACTTATTCACGACCTTCAGTGTCTAAGGTTCGCCTGGCTGTTAAGATTCGGTGTCTAAGTGACGAGTTTGGCCTCTTGGCAATGCCTGCTCTAATCTGGCCGAATCGGTCTGAATAATTCTTAATTTACGGAATTTTTAGTGTGTTTTAAAGTAAGAATTGAATTAGATGTTTGCCCCTAGGAATTTCGCGCTCAATTAGGAAGGTACCTAAGAAACGAAGTAATCATTAATTATTCCGACTCTTTGGTGTCTAGGCAAGCGAAAGCTTACCTGGCCAATTAAGATTTGGTGTCTAGGCTGGTGTTTAGCCTCTTGGCAATGCTTGCACCTACCTGGCCAGATCGGTTCGAATAAATTCTGATTTACCGAGTTTTTGGTGGTCCTTAAGAAGTTAGGAGCAAGGTCTAGTTTGTTTATTAAGGAACCCTAGGTTAGATTTTTCTTTTAATTTTTCACCATTTTTTTTGTGTGTTTGAATTTATCTGTACACTACATGTCCAATGAGTAATAATGCGATGTCACGGATGACCCCTGAAACTTACACATACTGTGAAATTTGTGGTAGTTATGGTCACCTTGATTTTGAATGCTCTTACAATATTTACAATGCTCAATTCGGACAAGTGAATGATTATCAAGAAAGATACGAGTCCAATCCGTACTTTAATGCATATAATCAAGATTGGACGGGTCAACCAAATTTTTCGTACGCGGACAACAATTTTCAGAATTTCTCATATCATGATCCACAACAATTTGAGCAATCATCATGGCAACAGTATGAATATCCTCCAACGCAAAATTTTCAGGATCATCAAACCAATGCAAATTCCCTATCTGATCGATTATTGAACGAGTCGTTGAAACTTTTAATGCAAACTCAAAAGGATCAAGAGGAGTCCTTGCAAAATTTGAATGAGATAAACACTCGTAACAAGCTGATGGAATCTGAAATTGCGGAATTGGCTAGCTTTTCTACTACATGGCAACCCGACTCTACACCGCCACCATCTATACCACCAGAAGATGAAATGGATTCGATCATTCTTACAAGTGATCAAAAGGAAAATAGTTCGGTGTGTGTTGATGATGTACTTATTGAAATAGAAGAAGAGCTTTCCACCAATGTTAAGATCGATGATTTTGTTATTGTTGAAGATGTTGTGAGAAAGGACGAGAATTTGTGCTTAAAGGTTGACATGATGCCAAAAATTGTCCGAGAAGATTTTTCTCCAATTTTGCTTGATAATCCATTCCAAACAGCTCTTACCTTTCAATTCTCGGAAGAAGGAGATCTTGATAAGTATCTCTTATTCGTTGCTTCAAAAAGCCAAGAGGATCAATTAGTTCCAGAGAAATTAAGGAAGGGAGAAGAACCACCACCGGAGCCTCCACCTTATGTCAAGGGAGTTCGACGTTGTCGAGGCTATGAATTTTATCGTTGTTTTATCACAAAATTTTCCAAAACTACATATTTTCTTGATCAATTGTTATTTATTGATGTAGTGGCTAAAATTGCTAATGCTTGTTTGGAAATTTTGTGCAGAATTAAAACAATTGTTGATACTCTTGATTTTATTCGTGGTGGTCTCATGCACCAGGTTTTTGGAGTGGCACCATGCTTCGACATTCAGTGCCACGACACTTCATGCTTATGCATTGGGGAAGTTTTCCAATTTTTATTATTATTATTTTTTTTTTTCTGTAATTTTTAGGATTTGTTGTGTTCGTTTTTATTTTATTTTATTTTATTTTCCTCTTTTATAGAATTTTTCTAGAACCCATCCCCACTGAAATGATTTAATAGTACCATGCATATATTTTTGTCGTTGAAAACAGAAGGAGCATTGTGTGGCTCGAGGTAGACTTTGAAGGCAAAAAGAGAAAGTAGGGTTGGAGCCGAAAGAAAGCGGAAAGCTAGTTCCTAGCTTGTATTTTATCACCTAACCCGCTAATCTTTCACCCTTATAATCAATGATTTTCTGTCTGTGTTAATTCATCATTGCAGATACAGAGCTTACACACATTTGCTAAAAACTTCAACCTCCCAAGAAACCATCTCACAATCTAGCAATCTCAAAGAAATGACATTGCAAGGAAGCTTCTCAATTGCTAAAGTTAATCCCACTTCCATTCTTGACATCAACACCATCCGTGATGAGCAGTTTCGAGCTTGGGCACAATTTTTGAATGAGCATTCAATCATTCGCTATGCTTTGGTTACACCAGTGCCGCTCAACTATGATGCCTTGCGACAATTGTATTGCAGTGCGGTGAACACTTCTGGAAGGGACGGGTTAGCATTCACTTACCGACTGTTTGGTAGGTCGATTAAGGTAACTGAACGAGATGTTAATCGGATTCTTCATTTTCCTATGGAAAATCTCGTTGATGATCCTACACCCGACCAGATTGAGAGGTTCTTTCGTTTGATAAAGTACCAAGATGGTAATTTCAATACTGGTAATCTCTCTAGAACATATTTAACCCAGTATTGGAATTTCTTCTTCCATATTCTTAACCATGTTTTTACCTCAGATAGAACAAATCTAGATCGCATATCTGAATTTATTCAAAAAATAGGGTATGCGGTAGCTAATAATTTGAGGATTAATTTTGGGAAGTTAGTTCTTGGTCAGATCATCTTGAAGATGAAGCACTTAGTCACAAGGGATGCCCAGATTCGAAGGGTCGACTGTCTATATCCCAGATTTCTGCAACTAATTTTAAATGATTTTTTGAGTGATGCATACAGGGTAAGCTTGGACCATGGTAGAGATGTGGAATGCTCTTTCATGAAGACAAATGTAATTAATTACATTAGCAATAAGAGCTATACGGATGTGCCTACAATCCTAACGGAATATCTGAAGACTGTCCCACTTCCGTTGTTGCCAAGATCAGTCAGAGGAGCACCGCATCTAGAGTTTGCTACATCATCCACTCTACCTCATGCTAAACGGAGTAAACCTAGCGAACCCGAGACAGTCGAGGGAACCTTGGGTCTTGTGCCTTTCAATCCATTCAAGATCAACCTTCCAGGGAGAAAATCTCTTGATCTTTTTCCAGATTTGCCACTTGTCAGCAGTGGCAGGCATCTTGCTTCACGAGAGGAAGGAAGCTCCCGGACTATCATTGCACCATCCGACAAAGGTGCTAGGATGATTTCTTTTGGGGATACACATCTCGGTGGAAGTTCTGGACAAGAACCGAGAGAAGCACAAGCAGGACATGAGAGTGGGCAACAGACTCAACCACACGCACCTATAACCAGAGCGGGATACAACAGACTCCTTGCACGGGTCCAATCACTGGAGAACGAGTTGCCACATATCCGTGAGTCCATTGCGGAAATTAAAAATTTGCAACTTAGTCAGAATGATGTATTCCAAGCTCAATTGAGTGCCATGGCAGCCCAGTTTAGTCATGCAATTAATTCCTTGGTGAAGACAGCTTCTTCTAATATACCAACTCCACATCCAACTATTCTGGAGGATAACCCAACTGAGGGGGAGACAGTGGATGAACAAGAAGCTAGAAGGCGTAATAAAGGCAAGGAAAAGGTTGTTGACACGGACTTAAATTTATTTTTGGGCAGAAAAAGCTAAGAGGAGTAGCCGTGCGATGTGGATGTCTTGCTCATTTTCAGGGGAGTTTTCGTTCACTTTTGTTCATACTTCATTTTTATTTGCATACATTGAGGACAATGCATGACTTTAGTGTGGGGATGTTAGTTATTGTTAGGGTTTTTAGCGTAAATACATAAAAATTGAAAAATCCAAAAAAATTAAAAAATTAAAAAAATTAATTGCCTCGTCTCATAGTGTGATAACAAGGATATGTACACATCTTGTGAGCTTATTTTGCATGATTATTTGACATGTCATATCTCTGAAAGTTATTTGTTACTTGATGATTCCTTGTTTGTGCTTGCAAAAATTATAAAACTTGAGATTTGTCATTGTCAAATTTAGTGAGTACTAAAACATGCTTTCACCTTGTGAGATCTTGAGCCTAATTTATGATTGGTACATCTTATATCAGTCGAATTTTATTGTTGTGTGTTGTTCATCAGTTGGCATGTTGCTCTAGAACTTGCTTTAAACCATTTTGAGATTACATGATATCTGTATGCATGAAAATGATAAAGGCACTAGGATTAACCGTATTTATCCAAACAGTACCCTTGAATCATAAATCCTTAGTGAACCCCTTTGAGCTTTATATCCGTTATTTTTGTATCACCAATCTAAAATCTTGAGCCTACTTGTTTATTCTTCTCTTGATTTACTAGTAGAGCATTTTGATTCATTTGGGGGTTGGTGAGTGCATAGTGTGGGGATTTCTTTGTTAAAGTGCGAAAAATGGGTGGGAATATTAGGGAAAAAAAAAGAAAAAAAAAGAAAAAAAAAAGAAAAAAAAAAGAAAAAAAAGAGAAAAAAAAAAAAGAAAAAAAAAAGAAAGAAAAAAAAAGAAAAAAAAAAGAGAAAAAAAAGAAAAAAAAAGAGTCAATAAATATTTGTAGTCATAGATGCTAGTGTTCATTGGTTTGTGCAATATGAAAAGGGAAAAGTACATGGCAATATGTGCTTGGGGTTCAATGCTTGTGAGAGTCTGATCACCTTTTACATGATTGAAATTTCATGTTGAGTGCTTTAATTAAAAATGAACATTGTGCTCTATTAGTTGTCGAGTTAGCCATTTGTTAGCCTTTTTCTTGATTCCCTACCCTTCACCTTAGCCACGTTACAACCTTTAACAAAGACCTTTTGATTTGTGCATGCATGTATTCAAAGTAGTGGAGATTTGGTGGACAACCAAGCATATGGTAGCACATGACTTAATTGATTGAACTTGAGCGAATACACTTCACCTATACACATGTGTGATTTGAGAGTTTTGTGAGCTTCATTTATATCCATAGCATGTTGCTCACTGAATGCGGCATTGATATATATTTCATGATCTTTTTGTCTGGCTAGACTGTGTGCTTACTTGGATAGTCTTGTACATATGATGTGTAAGTGAACAGACTTTCAGTATTGTGCGATTGAGGTTTACTTGTGTGGAGTACTATGATATGTTGCATACTTGAGACTTGGCAGAAAAAAGAAATAAAATGGATTTTGTGGGTAAATTCACTTTAAACCCTCACGAGACAACACTCGTCCTACTAGGGCTGCCTAGGGGTTTAACGGCTTGTTGCATGTGCTAAATGCAATCGTGTCATCTACGAAAGTGATAGTAGTTAGAACTTAGTTTTTATTTCACTTATTTGCCCGAGGACGTGCAAATGCTTAGTGTGGGGATGTTTGATAAGTGCATATTTTTGATAATTTTATTCCCATATTTAATTGCATTTTGCATTGATTTGGATATTTATTTAATAAATTTTGATGTTTTATTGTAGGAAACAAGAATTTCGAAGTTTGGAATAATTTGGACTTAAAGAGCTATTTTGGAGCAAAAAGGATGCAAAAAGAGAAAAAGAAAAAAAAATAAAATAAAATAAATAAGTTCAAAGGTGGTGGGGTGCAAAATTTAAATGTGAAAATTGTTTTCACCACAAAAACATGTTTGTGTATTTTTAGGTTTTTAATGATGTAAAAGCATACCTTTTTGAGCCTATAAATATGGCCTTAGTTCTTTGTAAAAGGCAGTAGGGTAGATCTCGGGGAATAGCCCCTTAGAGCATCTCCAAGGGGAGAGACCCCTTAGCTATATTATCTAATTGGCATCTATGTGGCATCTATGTGGCACCTTTTAGATAATATCTATAAATTGAGGTACTCCAACCTTCTTTACCCTTAGCAAAAAATATAGATAATCATATTTGGTCTTCTATATTTGTTGAACCCATAAACCTCTTATGTATAATTTTACATAATTATAATTATAGATAACCCCATTGGAGTACATATACCTCCTCTTAGCTAAAATTTTACATATTCAATACAGATAATCATTTTAGCTAACAATTTTACATTTCACCCTTGGAGATGCTCTTAGCATTAGAGTAGAGGGTGAGAATAAAAAATAGGAGGAAATGAGGTAGGGCTTTGCTACAGCTTGGGATGGATTCAACAAATATAGCCATAGGATTGGGGTTGGCTATAAATATACCTAAGGGTTCCCACCGGTTGGAGTTCCTAATTTAGATAGATTATGTAAAATATGTCCAGCTGTTCTGCCATGTAGATGTTTTTAGACAAGGGCTCTCCCGGTTGGAGATGCTCTTAGATAGTTAGTAGTTATAATTTTTCAGTCCTTGTAAGCATATTTTTCAGTGCGTTTTAATCCGTTTAATTCGAAGGCTAAGTTTCAATTGCTCTGTTTTAGTTACGTTTTGTTTTTTTATCTATTATAGGCATCCTCCCCTGTCTCTTTTGATTTCATTTTCATCAAACCCATCCCCCTCTTCTATTTCTCCGATAAATCTCTCCTCTCCCTCTCTCATTAATCTCTCACGCGCCATCCCCTTTCCCCTGCTCCTTTGTCAATTCCACACAACCCACCTCCCTTTTTTCTCCTTTCATTTCACTGCAAATACACACATCAATCTCCTCCCTCCGCCTCACACCCATTTCCCCACTCTCCTTTTTCCTTCATTATTAATTTCGTTTCTGATTAGTTTTCCGAGTTCATTTGTCGCAGGGTTGCTGTTTATGTCACTTGCTTGTGCGTTATTGATGCGGTTTGTAGTTTGATTTACCGATTTTATATCCGGGTTTTCGCTGGCTTCGTGAATGGCATCGAGCCGAGTTGTTTAGTGTAGAGCTTGTTTTGTGAGTTTGATTTTGATGTACTGATGGACTGAGTTTTCTGTGTGTCGAGTTTGATTTTGAGGAATTCTTTCGTGTTTACAGCCCTATATATTTGCCACAAACGAATTCTTTGGGACATGGCCCATGGGCCGAAGAAACTCTTTTAAGCCCATTTGCAGTAATTTAGTTTATTAAGAATTAAAGCAAAAAAAAAAAAAAAATTATCCCATCTATATATCTGTATATTTTCTCCTCGGTTCCCGCGACACAGCTACCAGAACTCTTTGCATCTACGTCGATTTGTAAGATTAATTTTCATCTGTGTTTATATTTTTTTTCTTGTCAGCTGTTTTTTTATCTGTGTTAAAACTGGATGTGATTAGTTAGCCACTTCTGCAATCTGCTGTTTGAGTTGTAAGTATGCAAGTTTCGATTAAGGTTATCTGTGTTAGCTGTTTTTTGATTAAGGTTTTATAATTGTGTATTAAAGCTTCTAAGGTGTCGTAAATGATGTTTCGAAAGTCTTAGCTATGCATAACTACTTATTAGTCTTTTTTATAATGGTTCATTGCACTTTAGTTGTAACATGTAATCAATCTACATTGATTAATTAAAATGAAATTAAGCCAGTAAATACATTGATTAATTAAAATGAAATTATATGTGAGAACACGGCATAAGTTTTGATAATTGATGTGATCGTATATATGCGTTTCACTCATGCTTTAATTCTTTTCGGTAGTAGCTATCTGTTTTTGGCCTGGTGATGGTACTACTGTATGTAGTACCGAGGAAGTGTTTTAGGGAGATTTGAACAGTTATTGTTAACCTTATTGCCAAATCTATCGAGCTCCCTGTCATAGTAAGAACCAGATTGATGTGAAAAGGGAGTTTTTTCCTATGTCGTATAGCTACTCTAGTTGGCTATGGTAATCCGTAGGTGGATTACCAATAGCTCTAGTCATGTACTACAATGCTATGAATGTTGACCGCACATACAGAAAATATGCAACTCCAGCCATTAATTGTATTCCAGTATCACCTTTTATGCACATTTCGAGAACTGTTCGTAAGTTTTGGTATGCACATTTCGAGAACTGTTCATAGGTTTTGGTAAGTGTGGCTTCTTCGATTGAACTATATTTACATGAGAAGCAGGAGGAGAGTTGAGATTTTCCATAAAGGAAGTAAGAGGTTTTATGATGTTGGGGTGGGTTTTACCCCAACTGTAATAGGCAGAAATCTAAGTTTTGAGGAAAGATTTGAAACTCCGCCTATTAGATTATGGAGAAATCAGATTGCTCATGAGCATGATCATCCTAAAAAATCCAGGACTTGGTTCAATCTTTCTTAAATGAGTGTTGAAGAAGCACGTGGGGAATGTCAAAAATGACTCTCAACTATCAAATCACATGTGAATGACTGTCGAGCTAAAAAGGTTTACTTACAGAGTTACAGATCATGTTCTTAATTCTCTCACTTGGCTTCCATTTAATCAGAATTAGAATAACCTAGTACGTTTTTCCTGTGCGGATATGATGATTTTAGACATCTTTAGACATCTTGATAGAAATTTGGCAAAGGTTGCATATAAGTATATCTATTTACGTTGATATTTCAGTATAAAATTATGTCAAAACATGATAAACTCTGGACATATTTAAGAGAAACAACTTGAAGGTGACATGATCTCATAATCTTCTGGTTCCCATTGTGTTCTTAAGGAGCTCGACATGAAAAATATTCTAGAATGCAACACAAGAAGTACCAATATTAATATTGATTGCAATATCTTGAAATTCTGTTGTCGTTTTCTTCTATGCTGCCGTTTTGCCTGCTAGGTCACACTTCATTTCAGTTTGATTAAAATTATAGTTTAATAATTATTTTTGCGTTGTTTTATTTACTCAAGTTCAGGCTGATTCGTGATAATAAATTTCAATACATTTATACCTTTTTATATAAACAAAAGAAGTAAATTAGAGGAACAAATAACTTGTTGGCTATCTTCAGGGTAAAAAAGTACTCCCTCTGTTTCGGAAACATTTTCCTGTTTTGACTTTTGTTCCTGTTCATTGTAAGCGCTTGACTACTAATTTACGCATAATTTATAAGATAAAATATAGTCATGAGTGATCTTGTTTGATTCGTATTTGTGAGTACTTTAATACAGTGAAGTTTTTATATTTAAAACTAATACGAAATTGAAAATATTAACGATCAAAAGTGTGCGTTGGCAAACGTGATAAAACAAACAGGAAAATCTTTTAGGAACGGAGGGAGTAGTAATTATTAGTTTTTTTTGAAGCTATGGCTACTGATGGAGAAATGAAGGGAGATAAACTTGTATTGAGGGGCCTCAAGTTTCACGGGTACCATGGGGTGAAGGAAGAAGAAAAGAAACTTGGTCAAAAATTCGTGATTGATATAGATGCTTGGATGGATCTTCGACCAGCTGGTATATCTGACTGCTTGGAGGATACCATCAGTTATACTGATATATATCGGTGAGGATACAAATTTTGCTTGTCTATTATGAAGTAAACTTTTATAGCTGCACGACACCCATTTTGAGTGTCACTAAATTGCTTGAAATTGTATAGCTTTGTTTCTGCTAAATCAAGGCATTGGGATATGCTTATTTAAGTTATTTTAGTTGGGCATCTTTTATTACAATCATCCGCTTGAACTTTCTTATTGAGGCTAATCTTTTAAGTTTAAATATGAGAACATATTCAGCTTGCCCCAACTATTGTGGATAACCATTGTTGAATTGATCTTCTGCTCTGCCCATATTGCATGAAAAAGAGTAGCAATTTTCTCTTTTTAACCAGTTTTCTCTTTTAAAGACAAGTACTATATGTGATCTTTTACTGGTTATTTTAAGGTTGTGAACATGCAACCTAATATCTCTTTTAATCTATCCTCTAATACGATCTACCTTTTTGTTCCACTGCGACCTTAATTTGTTTGGTTTACAGTAATTTAGTCCACTTGGATGGGAAAAAAAAAATCACAAGGAAGAATTATCTTCAGTTGAGTGCACATCATTGAGATACGTTTAAATTTTTAATGATTCGCAGCATCGTCAAAGAAGTTGTGGAGGGAACACCTCAAAATCTCTTGGAAACAGTAGCTCAACTCATTGCGTCAGCTACTCTAACCAAGCACTCACGGATATCTGCAGTCCGCGTGCAGGTTCAGAAACCTCACGTCTCGGTACCTGGTCATATTGACTTCTTGGGTGTTGAGATTACCAGATACAGAAGTATTGACAGTCCAAAATAAACTTTTGCTGCAACTGGATGTACTTAGACTTTTCTGTTGTGGAAAAATTATGTAACTTTGTTTCATTGAATGTGTTGAAAATCTGCAAATTATGTAGGTTTTGTTTTAGTGGATTTGTTGAGAATGTATATCGCTATAGTAATACACCGCAATGACATGGTTTTGTGCTTCAGTGATAATTATAACTTGATAAATTTGCAGCGAAGATCAGTAGTGACTAGTGAATGAATGCATCTTTGGGCCCTGTCACTATTATACACAGCGAAGAATCAGAACTTCCTCCAGATTATTCAACCTCGTCTAACCTTACTGGTCTACTTGTCGATGCTTGGTAATTTCTTCGACTAATCTCAGTTTCCATTGAACATATCTTAATTTTCAATACCAAAGAACAAGTCATGTGTGTAAAAATGTTTATATTTCAAAACCATTAGTCTTTGACTATATGCAAGTTCTTGGATATTCATCATTGACATTAGTGTGGTAGATGTTAGTGTGGACTTGCATCCAATTACTTGAATGGGGAATGCCATGAGAAAGAGATTTGTGGGTCATTTCTTATCCATATGCCCTAGCAGATACAAAATGCAGGTGGGCTTTTTTAATCGCACTTCGTCAGCACTGATTTCGACTTTGGCATTATATTGAACAAAGTAATTATCATGATTTTAGACCTTAACTATGGCGTAAAGACACAACCAAAACAGCTTTAAACTAATAGTCTAATAGAGTGACTTGGTAAGCTCATTTTGTGGTAAAAATGGGAATTCTTTATCTATCAAAACCTTGATTTTTTTCATTTGAATCATCAAATATTAAACCAATAATGCGAGATTTTTTATTTAATGTCATGTACCACTATTAGTGAATGTATTGAATGCCTCTAGTACTGTATAAAGAATGCCACAGGTATTTGTAGTATAAAGAAATGGGACATGTATGAGAAAGTAAGTACTTTGCAACTACATAGCCTTATGAATTTATGATATCCATTCTTAAGCTCTATTGACTTTGCTATTGGGTTTTAGCCTGAAAATCTTACAAATTTTTAAAATTCACTTGTATATAGTTATATTTACATGCACTAAAAACGATATAGCACTTACTAATTTATTTATTTACTAGCATTTTACCCGTGCTACGCACCTAAGGTACAATTCTAAAAAATATTAAATAATTACCAAAAATATATATAAGTATCAAAAAATAATTTTTTTACATTTAATTATTTAGATTGTAATGTTGATCTCTACTACTTCATCAATTTTTTATCTACTAATTCAGATTGTTAAATTACGATGTATTTAAATATTTAATATCTATATTATATAATTAAAAAAATAAAGTAACATAAAAGAATACATACAAAAACTTCGATTCGATCCGGATTTTTTCTAGGTTTAGACCGAACATGACGAAAAATCAGATTTTTTTATTTGAAGGACCGGAGACTGGACTGCTTGTATCCGATCTAGTCCGGGTCTTGAACTGATAGACCCTGTCCAGTCTTATTTACCTGTCTAGATCGAAATGTTGTGTAGCTCTAACTGCACTACACATAAATTACTTCTAGAGACATTTTACTTTGTTAATTTCATAAAAAATGTCTCGTTGGAATTCAATAAAAAGCATCAAAAGCATCAAAAGCTTGTTTATAATTTTTTCCCACGCAATGGATAAATTATATTAAGGATTATAAAAAGAAATAAGAAATTGATTGAGTGAGTGATATAATAAATCTTAAGTCATAAGTTTAGAAGCATTTAAACCCATGACAAATGAATATTTACATTTAAAGTCAAGTAAAATGGAAATTTCATCAGATTGAAGTAGCTCATTGTCAGTGACCTTAACACACTATTTACCAAGCAATCTTGTTATATATAGATGTAACTTCCTGATTTATCTGTAGAACCGTAAAGATCTTATAAGACATACATATAGTTAGTTAATTTTCTATCATAATATGTCAGATATCAACATGTTTGTTATGTCACTAATAGACACTATAATAATATATTTTAATTAAATAAAAAAGTTATATATATTATTCAGTAATTTTCAAATTATTATTAAGAAAAAATTACGCTTGACAATAAAGGTCAGAAAAATGTTATAAATATTGTTAACGACACAGGTCAAACGACCATACTTATCATATATTTTCTTACTTTTTCGAATGCGAATGCGACAAAAAAGTTTTCTTTCCATACACCATAAAGTACTTTATTGAGAATACATATCCCATTAATAACATATCGTTGTTTGCCTTGTTTGCGTATGTTCTGGTGACCTACCAGTAAAGTAAAGCGAAAATTTTAGTTTCCAAAAAATTAAAATAAAATTCACCTTATATTCTCGGATAGGCAATCAACTATGGCATGAAATTCATTCATATCTAGGATCCACCAACAATTATGTAAATTCATAAAATATAAGAAAAGACTAAAATTGAACATCTTTTAAGGGAGTAAGTAGTGGTAAAGTTTATTCTCTTAGCAGGTTATATAATTTCGTGACTTGAGCTTATAGAGTACCTATGTTAAAGTTGACTACCAAAGTACAGAAATGATTTTGGAGAATTAGATAGGTGGTTTTTCTAACTACTCTGGCAACAAAAAAATTGTGGTATATTAATATGTATTCGACACACGAACAAATATATTAATATAAGTATTATTAAGTGGAGAAAGGTTATATGCTTTAATTTGGAACATGCGTATGTGTGTGAATAAGTGTGTAGGTATTTTTGTTAGTAAGAAAATCAAAAGTATATACATAAAGTGATTAACTCTTAAAAAAACATCATTCATAAACATTAACTTTTCACAATCTAATAATTTAAATTGCCAAATAAAAATACTTCGTAGACATACAACTACGATAATCATACTTAGTTTGAGGAAGGAATAAGGATGTTCACCGGGGTGTGATGTAATCTCAAAAAAGTAGAGAGGCTGATTTTTTACAGTAGATTTGTCTATTATAGTCTTACAACAGATCATAAACAAAATTTACAATGAAAAAATTTTAACTTATTTTAATTTGTCAAGTTAATGCATATATTTCATAGAGAAAAAGGTTCCTGAGATTGACCTCAGGGAACCTTTCCTGAGATACCTACAAAATATACTTTAAATTTGTTTGGGCCCGCAGGGCTAATTAAAAATTTCTGATTTTACAAAAATGCCCACCCCATATTTTATAAGAATTTAGGCAAAGGATCTCAGGTAAGTCCCTGAGGTAATCTCAGGAACATTATACTCTATTTCATATATATCAATTTGATTAGCTTGTAAAAGATGGAAGTGAAAAAGGTTAGAAGCAGAGAAAAATAAAAGACATAAAAAATATAAAATCTATAAAGTTTGAAATAATAAATTAGTTAAATATATCTTTGAAATTAATATTTTATTTACACATGTATCACATCAAATTTATATATATCTAACTAATTGTACATCTAATTTAATATTATACATATATTTATTGTGAACTTACTAAATAATTATCTTTACATTCCTGGATTTCATTTAATTAATGGTAAACCAAAAATTAAATTAAGGATAAATATTTTGAAAGATAATTATAAAACATTTATTTAACTATTAGTATATCTAATTTAATATTAATTTTAATGTGGACTTACTGATTAATTGACTTTACACTCTTGGATTTTTTAACTAATAGGAAACCACAAAATAAATTTAAGGACAAATAATCAAGATGATAATTATAGAAAAACGAATGGGTTTGATTTTAAATGATAATTATATTTAAAAAGTGGTTCAAAATAAATGACAATTAATGGTTTTAAGATTGTTTCCGTACCTTTTGTCATTAATTCGTGTTGTAAATTCAAGATGCCTTCTGAATGGTTATGGTCATTCATGATGTACCTTTAAATATTAAGTTAGTGAAATAACAATATATATAATATTAAAGTTAATAGCAATTAAGTTGATGAAGGAAAGAGATTTTTTATTGATATACCGAAGAAAAAAACTATCAAATGCATTTTTATTGAATGTGACTTGTGTGTTTTTCTCAAGAATCGACTTCCAAGGGTCTAGAAAAATTCTGTTTCAGAGGAATCGAGAAACTGATCTTATATGGGCGTTGATCCCTTCCAGAAAGGCCATATAAGAAAAACTACATCGTACTTTTAAATGTATGGACAATGATACAATATATATTTTAGTGATCATGAAGGTAAGTTATGAATGATAACATTGGCAACCTAACATTGTAAAAAAACATTTATCTATAGGCACGCCTAATAATGTAAACAAATTGGTGTAATATATATGGTAAGGATTGATGCCTACAACTCAATAAGTCACAGAATTGTTGAAGCTGACCACTGAATATTCTAATGGGAAGTAACCTTGGAAGGATTTGGAATGGGGTGTAAAAATCTAAATCGTTTTCAATTATTTTTTTGTCAGAATCGTTTTTCTGTTGATTTTATTGGACAATTAAAACACAAAACATATAATACATATATAAAATCGAAATAAAAAATAATATATATATATATATATATATATATATATATATATCCAAGTATAGTCTGTCATTTAATAAAAATATACAAAGTAGTAACTTTACCGAAGTTGATATGATTTAAGCAGGAGGAGGAGAATTGATGCAGACACTTAGTTCATCAAAGATGGCTAGGTGTGATGGAGAATAGGCGGCTTAGATTTCTTGTAATGATTAAATTGATATAATAATTCTATTTTTTAGTTTGTAAGAATTTTATATTTGAGGTATTTTTATTTTTTGAAAATTGATTATTAGTTAATCGTTAAAATAAAAAGTAGTAGTTATTATGTTTAGTTTTTTTTATATATAAGTAGTTATTATATTTAGTTAATTGATATAAAAAAATCTATTGTTAATCAGTTTAACTTGAGTTGAGTTTAATTTTGGCTGAAACGTAGAATCTAGATCCAATAGAGAAACATGTTACATTAAGTTTAATTGATCAATGATTGATACTAAAATAATTCACAATAGAATGATTGGTTAGCTAATACGTGGTAAATTCGGGTATTATAATAAATGATGTTCAAAAAACAAAAAATCATAACTAAAAGATATATAAACATATGTAAATCAAGATATTATTATATTTAAATTTAATTTAACCGCGATTAGTAAATTAGAATAAGCATGGTAAATAATAAAAATTTTGTATATGATTGATTGATTGAAAATTTTGAAGTGAATGCTGATTGTCTCTAAAATATTTTTTATGTTTTGATTGGTAATTTATTAACCAACAAATAATAATATTCTTCTAGCGTATATTTAATAATTTAAATAATTAAAATATATGTAGCGTTGGCTTATATGCATTTATTAATTAATTTCAACAAATTATGAATAAATAAATTTTTGAGCTTTTAAAAAAAATTGAGTATTTGAAGGTATGGAAATTATCCAAATTATTTAAAAATTGATTTCAAATCCGACCTTTTTCATATTTCTAGTTGAGTTATATTATAATTATTTAATATCGGTTATAATTGTAAAATATATATATTGAAAATCAATTTATAATTTATAATAATATGATTGTGATTGACTTTATATTTAAAAAATGGTTGATTAATGAATGAGTAGTTATGAAATATAATTTTAAATATATAATAGTATATCGTAATTGGTTTCAAATTAAAATAGTACGTTATGCGGATTTATAGAAAATATTATTTGCGGTTAGTAGTAATTTTTTAAAATTAAAAGCCGTGTGATATACGAATTTATTAAATCAAGATATTATTATATTTAAATTTAGTTTAACCGGAATCAGTAAATTGGAATAAGCATGGTAAATAATAAAATTTTGTATATGATTGATTGATTGAAAATTTTGAAGTGAATTCTGATTGTCTCTAGAATATTTTTTATTTTTGATTGGTAATTTATTCACCAACCAATAATAAAACTCTTCTAGCGTATATTTAATAATTTAAATAATTAAAATATATATAGCGTTGGCTTATATACATTTATTAATTAATTTTATCAACAAATTATGAATAAATATATTTTTGAACTTTTATAAAAAAATTGAGTATTTGAAGGTATGGAAATTATCCAAATTATTTAAAATCTGAATTCAAATCCGACGTTTTTCATATTTCTAGTTGAGTTATATTATAACTAGTATTTTTGCCTGCTACGCTATGGCTTTATAAAATTTAAATTGTTATTTAATTTAAATAGTTTATAAGAAAACTTAAAAAAATCTACAATTCACATTAATAATTTTTTTCCCTTTTTTTTTCTTTCTTTCTTTCTTTTTCTCTTTGCAAATAATTTATAGTTCCAAATTCACATTACCAACACATCAATTTGATGCAATTCACATCAATTCACTTTCCCAAATCATGATGATGTACCTATTATCTATTACTATCACAATATTTTGTATTAAAAAATTCTTGAACGATGAAAACTTTGAAAAATATAATTTCAGTTTTATTTTATTAATAAAAGTATGTTGATTTTACTCAAAAAATAAAATTTTTTGTTACAAAGATGTTTCGGCATCGCCTCCGGCGATACCTTGCTTTTTATATAATAAAAATAACTATAAAAAAATATAATATCACACTTTGATGAGTCAATTTCGCTAAATTCATGGAACAAATTTTTTAAATGACGCAACACTACAAAATTTTAATGTCTAAATCACTATTTTCATCTATTAATTGTGTATATATATATATATATGTATTTTTGTATATATATATATATATTGTGAATTTTATCTGTATTTTGTATATAATGTAACATTATACAAATTTTGAAAAAATAGTAATTTAAATTTTAATAAAGGAGAAGAAGTAAATCTATAAATATAATTAAGAAGACAACAACAACTCTCGTGAATTTTAAGAATATTACTCCCTCCGTCCCAAAATACATGTCCCTTTTCTAAAATGAATTTGTCCCATTTTACATGTCCCTTTTTTACTTTCAATACAAATTTAAGAATAATTTTCCAAAACTATTCATACATTTATTATATCTAAATTTGACTTTTTTTCACACTTAACACTATTCTCTTTTTTCAATGTATTAATTAAGGGTATTGGTTGGAAAATTTTATGTAACTAACTTTCTCTTAATATGTGTGTATTTTAGAAAAGAGACATGTAAATTGGGACGGAGAGAGTACTTAATTTAAGAATATTACTTAATTTTTCGTGAGCTAATACTCTAGTACACAAAATTATATACAAAACAGTAGTGCTAGTTTCATACATCATGGTGTTAATGATCTGTTAATTATAACTAAATAGTATGGAGGACGAAGTTTATTCAGCAGATTCTGCATTGGCAAAATGGGATCATACAGAGTACAACTTTGGTTTCATGGCTTATTAACAATATAGCAAACACATCCCAACTCTGAGTTGCTTGGCTTTGAAAGGAAATGCCATTTGAGGAGGAATCAATTTGTTCCAGATAAAGAAATCTCGGTTTATTACCCAGATAGGAGAAATTTAGACATGTAACATTGAGATAATAAACCAAAGCTTTTGAATCATTTAATACCATCACACAAGTACATTCAGCGTAGAGTACTAAAGCTGCTGCCATTACATTCTGCTCCCAGAATCTTAACAGATGAAAATACATAGCTTTGTGCATTTAACTTAAATGGTGTATACTTTGTTCGGTTTCTTACAGCCCTGGTTTTCCCTAGCATTCTGATAGCACAAGGATGCACATTTGTCAAGACATACATATCCTGAAACAAAAATATAATTTCTAAGTTCGTTTTTGTTAACAAATCAAGACGAAAACACATGGGAATGGAAGGATAACCTTTGTAATTGACATCATACTTGACCAAGCCTGCTTAATTTATATGACACTCTTGCCCCTCACAGCATGATTAAAGTTGTCCAACTCTTTAGATTGAGAACCATAAATAGCTTTGATTGTATCTATACAGGAACTGCAAGCATATGTAACTATGTATAAATCATTCTCAGTAGCTAGGCTCTCTAATGACAATTTAAAATAGCCAAGATTAAGACCAAGCAGCCTACAATTATGCTATCCAGGTGACATAGCAATTAACTAAGTTCACAAAACCCCCTTCAATCTGGATAATATAAACACAGATGCACAGTCATAATTGTCGTATAGCAATCCTTGTCCTCTACAGAAGGGATTTTAAATTTATTAAACAAAAAGAAATGGAAACTATCATCTAGGACATTCTTTTATCATAGTTGTAGTCTTGCAGATGGGATAAATTATGACTAACACTTGTATTGCCAGCAAAGTAGATAAAAGTAAAGAGCGTGCAATGAGGAAGCGGGGTAAAATAGTTTACCTCCGAAAAGCCCCGCCAGTGTTTCCTTGAAAGCCATTTATAGTTGGCGGCATGGCAATGTTAGCAGGGGCAACTAACTTCACTCCAACCACCTCAATCTTCATGGGTTTCCCATCAAGCTGGACACCGTTGTATCTCTTCACAGCAGCGAAAGCATCTGATTGACGTGCGAAAGCAACTTCGACAGTTACCTAAGATAAACACTTTACACTAAGCCACTACCACATAGTAATATTTCTTCAATAGAACCAGAGTAACCCAAATCTTCAATAGAACCAGAGTAACCAAAACCAGTCATAGTACCTTTGATCTTCCACTCTTGTTATAATGAATGGATTATCTTCTTAGCTCGCCAACCTTAGAGAATAGCACCTAAAAGAAGTCGTATATTGTCAATGAAACATACTCTCTCGGCCGTGGGAAGGGCTGCTTTTTTCTTGCTTGATATCATACTTGAATGTCAACTACAAATCGGGAAACAAATATTACCCATAGCCAAAACATCTTACTTATCCAAATTAAAATCGATAGTACAATTTATAAACAAACAACTCCAAAATATAAACTAATATCTCATCTCTCCAATATATAAGACGTGCATATGATATCGCCATAAAAAGACTTATCCTTGGTTTAAGAACTAAAAAAAAAATTGTAAAATCTCTAAGAACTACAATCAAACATTCGATATGCAAATCTTTAAATGAAACTGGACATTACAGTGAAACTACAAATGTTAACTACTAAATTCTGAATTAGATACGCATCATAATCGTTATAGTTTCATAATCTACACACAATTGTAATCAAATATGTGTACTACAATAAATCAAATCATTATAATTAAAAATCAAAATAATTATAAACTCACACTCTAGCATAGTTAAAAACTCACACACTTAACCAATGAGAATTACAACTAAATAGCAAGTAATTAGCCTTACAGTTGAAGTTATGTACTATGAAAACGCCTCACAGTACATCGAAAAACAATAACACAACAATTCCATTATTCCATTTACATCGACAAATAACAAACACTTGAACTACTCAAGCACATATCGGAAAAACGTACCTGTAAAGCATCATATATAGTCCTCGGAGCTAAACTGAGGCTCCGGTTGACCCTCGAGAATCTTCAACTTAGTGATCCCTTTCTGCATAAATTCCCATTCATTATCCAAATCGATAATCTTCCTTTCATTCATCTCGACTACCTGAACATCATTTCAACAAACTCACTTATTACTCAACAAATCAAACACCATCCCCAAACTCAATCACAACATCACAATTTCATAAACCCTAACCATCTCAACAATTACACAGTAAACAAACACAATCACAACAAAATCAATCAGAATCTTTAAATCATCGTGTATATAAGCAATTAAACATAACTTAAAACGAAGTAATCGAAACAATATATGTATGTGTGGTTTGTTGAGGAGAGAGAGGGAGGGAGAGAGAGAGATCTACCTGTTAAGATGAAAATAAACCCTAGAAATGATGGAACTGAGTTTGGGAGAGAATCATCCATTATAACACAAATTTGAAAGTATTATCCAGAGAGAGGGAGATAGGAAGAGAGAAAGACAGAGAATGGGTGAATAAAAATCAAAAGCCATTCAAATTTTGAATTTATTCTGTACAGTATAAAGTTTTGATATGAGCATAAATAAAGTTTGTTGAGGAAGCTGTATTAATTATTTGTCCGGACAAACGAAATCACGTGAATGAAAGTGACATTGCCGTAGTAGTTGGCATATATCTTAAGAATTGTATATTTCCGGTATATGCCCTTTTACTTTGTACTATAATTATTGTTTCTCAATGGCATTTATTGTAATATTGTATAAACTCTTGGGTTAGGGGAGTAAAAAGTGTATGTAAATGGCAACAGGATTTATCATATAGATAGATTATTTAAAATCACTTACAATTGTACAATATATATTATGAAAATCAATTTATAATGTATGATAATATGATTGTGATTGAGTTTACATTAAAAAAGTGGTTGATTAATGAATGAGTAGTTATGAAATATAATTTTAAATATATAATAGTATATCGTAATTGATTTCAAATTAAAATAGTGCTTTTTCAGTAATTTTTTTATTTAAAAATATGTATTTATGGATATGTCTAATAAAATCATTATTGTATTTAAATTAAAAGTGTTAACTAACCATGGTTAATAAGGTAGGGTGAGATTGTAAATAAGGAAAACTCTTAATATAACATAATTGGTCTAAAATTTAGGAATTAACTCTGATTGGTTCTAAAATAATTCATAGTTTTCTAATTGGTTAACTGAACATTGGTAGACTCAGGTATTATAATAAAAGATTTTGCTAATTATATTCACGAGATATTACGAGTTTATATAAACTAAAACACCATGTAAACATGTTAACTTCGACTTCAAATTTTTATAGTAAAATCCTTTCTTAAATACAAATTTACAAACTTTTTTTGTTCAACATATGTATAACTTGGGTTCAACATCATTTTTTTAATAGAAAAAATATTTTATTAATACACATAATTCATAACGAAAACATATTTATACCATTATACAATTTATTAAAAACATTTTTTAAACATTTTTTTTTACAAAAAACTGATTTTTTTTCGTAAGGGTGTTCAACAGACATATAAGTTGAGTTTAACATCATCTGTTGAAGAGTAGTAATACACTAATACTTATGTTGAATTCAAATACATAAAATAATTTTACATTGGTATGATTAAGAAAATTGTACCAAATTAATAATATTTTATATTTCTATACCCTAATTTTTACATTGGTATGATTAAGAAAATTTTACCAAATTAATAATATTTTATTGGAATTGGTGAATACCATAATGGTTGAATATTATGTAATATTTATTCAACAAATTTGTAACTACAGTTCAACACACCGTATATTAAACAACTAAAATTTATATTTCTATACCCTAGTTGAGTATTGGTGAACCCCAGAAGGATATTGAGGAATTAAATTATGTGCATTTAATAAAATTTTAATTATTATTTGATAACAGATGAACCAAAGTTATAAATGTATTGAATAAAAAAAGTTTGTAAATTTATATTTAAAAAAAGTTTGTCTTTATATATATATAAAGAACAATAAAGAACACCCTTATACCAATCTAAACCATTGATTCTATTATGATCTAATGGCCCCGCCAGGGGCATCCACACAAAAAAATGCACCATCACATACTAGATTTTTTTTAAAAAAAATTCGGATGAACAGCACACTGATGACGTGGCCACGTGGCAATGCCACGTCAGCAGTGGACCCCATGTGCTGACGTGGCAGTGTCACGTGTCATGCCACGTCAACATCAGCCACGTGGCAGATGCTGTCGTGGCATGGCACGTCAGCAGTGTACTATTCATCCGAATTTTTTTTGAAAGATGTTCTTTATTGTTCTTTATATAAGGTGTTTTTCATGGAGTGAAACTATATATATACATAGTTGCATTCTAGAGAAAGTAGAGTTCAAGAGAGAACCACGGTATCACCCTTCAATTTGAAAAGAAAACCACAATTAGGATAAAATTGGAGATCAGTGGCAGAATTGATAAAATTTTAAAGTTTTAGACAGCTTCATCAAAAACATAAATATATCAACGTATATAGTACATATACACTACAATATGTTATGATTTTATATATCATAATATATCAAATTAGGAATTGATAATGATAAGTGCATAATTTTGCATATTTCTATTACATATTTATTATTTGAATTCGTATTTTAATAAATTATTTTGTTGCATTTCAGGAAATTCAAGAAATAATGAAGAAATGGCAAAATAAAGAAATAATGGTCAAGGAAGAAAAAAAAAGGAGAAGAAATTCGGATTTATTGAGCTACACCCGCCTTCTACAGTATTTATTTCATATCCGGAGTTGTAGGAGTCAGATTTGGACGATCTTACAGTCCGAACGAAGCTTAGAAAATTTTCTTCAATTCAGAGGGATTAAATAAGCAAAAATCTGATTGGAGCAGCTCGAAATCTGAGGAGGAAATATAGTTCCGAATTTTGGTGACTTGGAATATTCTTGTAATTTATTTAAAGTAGAAAGCATGTGTTGTAATTTATTCTCTCTCTCTCTCTCTCTCTCTCTCTCCCAAATCTCTATTCTTAGTTGTTCTATATCTACAGTTTGTTCTTCAGTACCATTTTAGGAACCAATACATTCACCGATCATACACATATCATAACAATGGTATCAGAGCGATCGATCTATTCTTCGCTTTTTGCACTTTGAGATTACTACTAAATTCATCTACAAATCGATCTGGCATCGCTAATTTTTCAATTTCCCGTTGTGAACATATGCACGCGATCGTATTCATCAGTGTTATGCCATATTTTTGGCATGTCTAATAATCTCCCAAATTTCAAATAATTATTAATTATTAATTCAGATTAATAATTATTTCTTAACCACTAAGTTTTATCCTCTCTCTGAAATGAGGAAACAATCAATCTCAATCAATCAATAACGGAAAATATCTCCAAACGATATTCTTCAAATCAGGAAGATATCACAACGATAAGATTAAATCAGATAAAATCAATAATCACCCAGATTAACGTAACTTATCCCTTAAGTCTCTAAGGGATAGACACAAATTAATTACACAGAACTACGTGGGCTTGATCCAATATAAATTGGTACGTAGGCATCTTGGCAAAGGGTCCGATACATATATGGAATCCGATACATGAGACAAATTGAGACACCTGCCAAGTCCAGCCCCCTCTTTTTTCATAAACCCTAAATCCCCTAAAACAGTCACATAAACATACAAATCGCTCTATGACTATTTCAGCAAACCTCCGATTTCGTGTTGTTACGAAATTCCTCCAACAACATTTGGCGCTAGAAGGAGGGGCTAATTTTTCGTTTGTGGAGGACAAACGAATACCAAAAAATTTACGCACGGGGTTTTAGGTTTTTAATACACTAAATTGGGATGGAAGGCGACACCATAAGCAACGATTATTTATGGTGGGTTTTGTCCGGCATAAAAAAATTCATGTCACATCGAGGCCGTCAACAGCAACCGCAACGAGAAGGAACAACAGTGCAAAGAAAAGGTAAAAGGATAAGCATATCAGCGAAAAAAAAGAAAAACATTGGAGCCGAGTTAGCAACAGCAACAACAGAAAAATCCATGGCATTGGAGGAAAAGTGAATGGCAAGTTCGTGGGACCACCAATTAAGGATCAAAGTTTAAGAGAAAAAGAAGAAACTGGAGAAGCCTACGACTAAGGGAAGCCAGCTAGCAGGAGACAAAAGCCTAAGCATGGAAATCAACCCGCTTGACATACACATAAAAGATAAGCTTTTCTTTTTTTTTTTTTTATTTTAATTCCTGCAAATTAATTATATCCTACCATGCATGCATAATCATATTTTTAAATATTTTTCAGAAAAAATATTTATTATTATTCAGAAAAATTCGTGCGAGCAATATATTTTAATGCTTGTAAAATTATTGCAATTTGGAAAATATCGTACGAGATATTTATGCTGATTAATTGAAGATATTTATGGTTTGATGAATTGTAGATTTGTTTTACAATCCCGTACGAGCTGCATTATTCTCAAGAGAAACAAATTAGATATGCGAGACGCATAAGTTTGTAAAAGATTTTCTACAAAAAGGAGCATTATTTTCGAAGAAAATAAATATGGCGACATTCTTAAAAGAGCATATTTATTATTGCGTTTGGATTTGCAAAAGATTTTTCATATATCGTCGCGATAGTACATATATGTCAAAAATATTTTCAAACTTGCGAACTAAATTGACAAGTAGGGTAGCCTATACAAGCTATAAATCTCGCAATGCTACATGCTTAGTAAAGTGCAGCACCCGTTTGGATTATTGAAGGCCCATGAGATATTGCTATATCGAATGGGTGGAGGCATCCCTATGCAAACTATCTTTATTGAAGGCCCATGACCAGATCTTGAGCTCAAGGTCGCATGGGTGGGAAGGCATCCCTATGCAAAATATCTTTCAGACATGCACAGCCAGCACGCGTGCAAAGTTCACCAGAATTACATCTACATCTCTTATCAACAGTCTCGTCACAAACGAAGACACATCCTTACGTGGTTGCATCAGCACTTGAAAAGCGTGTATGCCAGTTCGGGATATATACAAGCGCCAAGGTCCTAACTAGACAACAAGGATCGCAAAGGATTTCAAAAATATTATTTATACTCGCACATTTGAAAACCTTGGCAAACGTATATCCTATAATGGTCATCGCATGCTATCACACTTGCATCCGCATACGCCTAACGAGCACAGTGGTGCTCTAAGTGTTTTTTTAATCATTTATTTTCAGTTTTTTCAGCGACTCAAGAAATTTGGAAGCTTGAAGAATTTTTAGTTCTCCACTGCAGTAAGCTACACTGAAAAACTGGGGGCTAATTGTTATGCCATATTTTTGGCATGTCTAATAATCTCCCAAATTTCTAATAATTATTAATTATTAATTCAGATTAATAATTATTTCTTAACCACCAAGTTTTATCCTCTCTCTGAAATGAGGAAACAATCAATCTCAATCAATCAATAACGGAAAATATCTCCAAACGATATTCTTCAAAACAGGAAGATATCACAACGATAAGATTAAATCTGATAAAATCAGTAATCACCCAGACTAACGTAACTTATCCCTTAAGTCTCTAAGGGATAGACACAAATCAATTTCACAGAACTACGTGGGCTTGATCCAATATAAATTGGTACGTAGGCATCTTGGCAAAGGGTCCGATACATATATGGAATCCGATACACGAGACAAATTGAGACACCTGCCAAGTCCAGCCCCCTCTTTTTTCATAAACCCTAAATCCCATAAAACAATCACATAAACATACGAATCGCTCTATGACTATTTCAGCAAACCTCCGATTTCGTGTTGTTACGAAATTCCTCCAACAACAATCAGTTTTGGCACCTCCGATAACTAAACAAGTTGCCTATATAGCTATGGGCGATCAAGTCAAGAGCTTGGACCGGAAATTTGAGTTGTAGAGCTTGGAGAATAATATGAAATTTGAGGATATAATGCAGTTGTTGAAGAAATTGAGCGTGTCAACGGAGTCTCAAAATAAAGATAGTTCTTCTGATTCTAGTTCTATCGGCATCACTACTGGTACTGTTATAAATAACAATTTTCGATCCGTGTCAGGTTATGTACTGAAAGCTGATTTCCCCAAATTTGATGGTACAAACCTGAAACCCTAGGTTGTGGATTAAGAAATGTTGCAAGTATTTTTCTTTGTGTAAATTCCAGAAGATCAACGAGTTGACTTAGCTTCACTAAATATGATTGATAAGGTTGAATTTTGAGTTTCGAGTTACTTAACTGTGCGAAAGCATGTTGAATGAAGTGATTTTGTGATAGATCTGAATGCTAGATTTAAAGATGAGGTTGGATATAATGTGGTAGAAAGGTTCAACAAGTTAGAGCAGCAAGATACTCTTGAAAATTATATAGATGATTTTGAGCACTTGCGAGCGGTGATGATACAAAATGACTCTGTGCTTCCAGATGCGTATATGTTAGATAGCTTTGTTGCTGGCTTAAATCCTGCTGTGAAACCTTTTGTAAGAGCTTTTAAGCCTAAAACGATTACTGATGTTGTCAAGTATTCAAGGCTACAGGAGGAAGTCATTCTTCAAACTACTAGTAAGGTTTCTAAACCTTCACTTTCTTCACAGAAAAGTGTCCCATACACTCCAGCTTTATCTAACACAA
Source organism: Kitagawia praeruptora (assembly GCA_037693485.1). Lineage (NCBI taxonomy): Eukaryota > Viridiplantae > Streptophyta > Magnoliopsida > Apiales > Apiaceae > Kitagawia > Kitagawia praeruptora. The sequence continues at coordinate 84,887,063 of CM075347.1, read as the reverse complement.
AACCACCATTATTACCAACTCTTGTATCATTACTGAAACAATCTTCTAGTATTGTTAACAAAAACAAGCAAACTCCCACTAAAACTTTTAAACACATTCCAACTGATGTTAGAGCTGAAAAGATAGCCAAAGGCCTGTGTTATTTTTGTGGTCAGCCATATTCTAGAGAGCATAAGTGCCAATTTAGAAATACACAGTTGTTCACAGTGGAAATTAAAGGAGATAATCAGGATAATGATCACTTAGAGCCTTTTAATCATGAAGATGAGATGGTGAAGGTCGGAGAACCATACATATCAGTTAATGCTTTGTCTAGTGGTCAAGCTTTTCACACTATGAGGGTTAAAGGTTCAGTGAATGGTCAACCGATCCATATATTGGTTGACTCAGGTAATACTCATGATTTATTGGACATTAATTTTGCTGAGAAGTTGGGATGTCAAGTCGATGTTATTCCTCCCCAAAATATCACCATTGCAGATGGAAATCATTTGAATTGTAAACACATATGTAAGGATTTCTCATGGAGTATGCAGGGTAATACTTTTTCAACCAATGTGATGCTTATACAATTGGGAAGTTGTGACATGGTGTTAGGAGTTCAGTGGCTTAGTAAGTTGGGGCCTATTTGCTGGGATTTCAAGAATTTGGTAATGAAGTTTACTTTGGATGGTAAGGATGTGATTCTGAAAGGCATACCACTGCAAAAACTCAAAGTGAAGCCAGGTGCACTAAGTCCTAAGATGTTAAACAATGCTACACATTTGTGTTTGTTGCACTTAAAACAAGTGGACCACGTGCAGAGTACTGAACAATTACAAGTACCCGGAACAACCAGTGATGTAGTAACGAAGGATCTGGAACCACCCAAGCAACTCAAGGAGAAATACAAAATAATTTTTGAAAATCCAGTGGAGTTACCACCAAAAAGAGGTGTTTTTGATCATCCTATACCTCTACAACCAGGGGTATTACCAGTAAATATTAGGCCTTATCGATACCCTTTGAAACAAAGGGATATTATCGAACAATTGATTCAAGAAATGCTGGATCGATGTATAATTCAGGATAGCTCAAGTCCTTTTGCTTCACCAGTGGTGCTTGCCGGGAAAAAAGATGGTACGTGGCGGCTTTGTGTAGATTATAGGGAACTTAATAGTAAAACTGTCAAAAATAAGTTCCCAATACCTGTGGTGGAGGAACTTATTGATGAATTATCTAGTTCTACCGTCTTTACTAAATTGGATTTACGATCTGGTTATCATCAGCTACGGGTGCAAGAACAGGACATCTATAAGATCGCATTTAAGACTTATACATGCCATTACAAATTCTTGGTCATGCCATTTGGTTTAACAAATGCGTTTGTCTCTTTTCAAGGATGGATGAACCATGTTTTTAAACCACTCTTACAGAAGTGTGTCTTGGTATTTTTCGATGACATACTGGTTTATAGCAAAAATCTGGACGAACATTGGGGTCAATTGAATGCTGTGTTTGAGCTTATGAAAGCTAATGGGATGTATGCAAAGGAGAGCAAATGAATTTTTGCTAGCAGAAGAGTGGAATACTTAGGCCACTTTATTTCAGATAAAGGATTTGAGACTGATCCAAACAAGATAATTGCTGTGAATAGCTGGCCAATTCCTACTACCATCAAAGAATTGGGAAGTTTTTGAGGTTTGACCGGTTATTATAGAAAATTTGTACATCATTATGCTTTGATAAGTAAACCTTTAACAGAGTTGCTTAAAACATGATCTAACACTGCCCAAGTGGCATTTAAAAGGTTAAAGTTTGCGTTAGTAATCGCGTGCTAGCAGTGCCTAATTTTGGCAAGACTTTCATTGTTGAAACCGATGCATCAAAAGAAGGTATAGGAGCTGTACTTATGCAAGATCAACATCCTATAGCTTTTATTAGTAGAGCTTTGGGTAAATGGATGAAATTATCGGTCTACGAAAAGGAGTTGTTAGCCTTGGTGTTGGTTGTCCAGAAATGAGAGCAATACTTAATTGGAGGCCACTTTATAGTACGGACTGATCAAAAGAGTCTGCAGTGGTATAAAAAGTGGTTATTGATGTTCACACAAAATCACACAAGCGTACGCGGTCACAAGTAATATAAGATAAAGTTAAGTCTGTTCCCAAAGTGACTGGTATAATACAGAATATGCACCTATGCAACAATGTATGATTTCTATTCACTGCTAAGACAAGTATCAACTTTGAGTTTTGATTATCTAAATTAACTATTAAGCAATTTAACAATATTAAGATCTAATTAACTAACGTGGTGTAAAACTGATTTACTAATGAGAGAATAAACATGGGATCCTAACTTCATTAAATACTTCGTCTAGAGTTTATGCCTTTAATTAATGTATGTGATGGTTATGATAACTGATCGGACAACACGAAACGAGCACACGCTACCTTTCAGTATACGTATATCAAACTACTCAACATCCACAAAAGAGATAGAAGCTGGGCAGACACCGATTATGTTTAGACCCTATATGTCTATAAGATTTGAAAACATAACGGTTTAAGTACAAGTTATCCATTGAGATCACATATGGCAACGTAAGATGGTTAAAATTACACTACGAATCATGCATGTCAAAACATCCATAAACCTATGCTAGCATGGCAAGTTCTAAATCTCTATATCCACACACAAATACGAGGATATCACAATTCATCACACATAAATCTTTTAAGCAATCAAACTACTAAACTACATAAATAAATCCGTTAGAATCCCATGACAACGATTAGTTCATAATCGAATGGCTCGTCATCATGGGATCTAGTGATAACATGATATAAAACAAGGTCTGAATAAAAACGATAGTGCTAGAGTAATAGAGTTAAGAAAACAAATCCAAAAACGAGGATCCAAAGTATCGCCTAATAGAAGAATACAAAAGATGAAGTAGATCTAGATCTCCGTATATGTCACATGCTCCGGGAATCCTTCTCCAACTTGTCTCTCTTGACTCTCTGTGAAAAAAGCGTCCTTCTAATGATGTCTACATGTGTATTTATAGCCCCAAGCGTCTTGTCCTCTAAGAAAATACGTTTCAGAAACAAATCAGGATTTTGAGCAGATCGCAGCAGCGCGCCCGCGCAGCATGAAGGCGCGCCCGCACTTCAATAGTGTCTCTCGCGCGCCCGCGCAGCTATGGAGAGCGCCCGCGCTTGTAGCTTCTAGAATTTTTTCTACCTTTGCCAATTTCCGTTCCTTTTGAGTCTGATTCTTCTGCAAGCTACCGTTCTTCAATAATTAGCACCAATCCACCATATTATCATGGAAAAACACCACCCATGCTTCCAATTAGCTGTTCTGCACAAACTCACTAAAACATATCAAAAATGTTAGTAGTATTTTTGTGTGTTCGTTCTCAGGGAAGGACTGAATTGTAATATCGAGTTCAAGTTTTTATCTCTCACAATTTAGGAGTGTAGAAGAATGTTTGGTGTGTTTATAAACTAAATTAAACTAAACAAAATTAAACTAATTATCAAACGAGAATAAAATATATGAGGAAAACAATCCAAGAACTGGGGTTCTTCACTTGGTCTCAATGCACATTCAATATCTATGTGATGTCTACGTTCTTACTCTGCTGAAAACAATTCTTCTAAGGTTATAATGTTCTCTTCCAAGATACAATATAATGTCTACAACTATACCCTAATTGTCACTTCCGTGATACAATCAAAGACAATCATAAACTATTAAGCTCCAAGAATTATAAGTCTCACAATTCGCATATTAATCTCCCAATCAAATACTTGAATTATGTCTGTTAAATCATGTACTAGAATTGCAACTCCTCTTCCAAGTTATTACAATCCCTAGAATACAATCAAAAGTTAGCTACTCTTCTAATTGTGTTAAGCCCTCAATAACAGATCAGCAAAGCAAGAAAATCACGTAATCAAGCATGCATGAATACCAAGGAATACTACCCAATCCTCAGATTAGAGAATTAGTTACACATAATTAAAGAAGAAAACAAAATAATAATAATAATTAATGAAAACATAATATTGAAAACGAATTGAAAATCAAAAGTACCTTGATACGATTACAAGCTATCAAGTGTTATAATTTACAATGGTAGGATGTGTTTATATAGGCTCTACAAATCTTGCCCAGCAAGATATTGCCTTCTATTACAATTAGGATTTAGAGAAGGTACCCAAAACTGCCCAGAATACAATTAGAATTAGAAAAAGGGCAAAACAGTAAATTCCCAGCCTTCTTTAATTAAGATTACGTGCGCGCCTTTAATCAGTACGTTTCTTGCACTTGTTTCCTTTTCCAGGTTGTAGAAAATCTCTCAAGCTTCGCGTGGGCAGTAAGATCGCTGAAAACGGACTTCTAGAACTCCAGATATGGCCAAAACAGTATAAGCTGCGCAGCCTTCCCGGAAAATCCGAATTTTAATCAATTAATTCTCCAAAAACGACAAAATCTTAGATATTCTTGGAAACCTGCACAACTAAGCAAAACACATCAAAACTACAACAACTTGAGTCCAAAACAATCAATTTAAGCCGAACGGAAGCATTCCAAGTGGATATAAAATCCACTTATCAAACCCCCAAACTTAAACTGATGCTTGTCCTCAAGCATAAACAATTACAACTAACTAACTAACTAGTACCACTTCCGTAGGTGATCACGGTTGCATTTGACATATGCAACAAGCCCTTTAAACCCCTAGGCAGCCCTAGTGGACGAGTAAGGTCTCGTGAGGGCCTATAGCGAATGTACCCACAAAATCCATTTAACCTAATGCAATGCAATGCATGAATGCAACTAATATGAAAAATGCAATTAATCTAACCTACCATACCTTCAAATCCTCTCATGCCATATCAACTTAAGAATCAAAGTAAATACGCAATGTCTTGGTGTCGAAAGTGCAAGTATTCACATAGTCTACTCAATGAACATGCATAAGTTCTCACAAGTCCATGTCAAGTGTAAGAATAAGTTAGTAAACATGCTAAGCCTACAAGAGTACATCTTTGAGACAAAACTCGGGATCTCATACGTAAAAATAAGCAAACACTCACAATCCACTCGCAAAAGAATATTCACTCAAGATCAAGGGTAAGTGTATCACTCAATTCCAACAAAATCATAAGCATGCTTGACATTTGGTATCAATCTAACTCCTAACACAACATACATCAATGACGATAATCAAAAGGTCTTTAATTGGGTTGTAACGTGGGCTAGGGACAAGGTATGTCAAATAAGCCAAAACAGGTGAAGTGTCAAAAGCTAGTAAGCACCATAATAAATCATACACAACACCCTATTTTCCCCCACATAAATTTTACTAAGAACACTCGACTAGTCGACTAAAGTAGGATCACAACAAACACAAACATGCTCTCATAATATTTTTTTTTCTTTTTTTTTTCCTTTTGTTTTTCTTTTGTTTTTCTTTTTTTTTCTTTTTTTTTTTCGAGAGCTAAATAAAACAATAATATAAATAACAACAACGATCCCCCAATTTATTACATATGCCGACTATCAAGTAAACAACCAAACCCAATCTCAATATTTTCCCCAAAAGTATGACCAACAATAAACCCCTCCTTGCACACCTTATTACTCCCTTAAGCACTTTACTAGCCTTTGACAATGTGGGATCAAATTAATGTAAGGCCAATACAAGAAAAAGGATATATGGCAAGTTACGTGGTGTGTCACCGAAAAAATAGGATTAAGCTCAACGGGTTAACTAATTGATCATGTAAACATGGTGTGGTAATATGGGAAAATATGTGGTTATTCCTAATTGCCTTTATCATTTTAATCGTCAAATAATGTCATGCGTTTCAAGAAAGACCTCAAACAACTGCTAGCAATGCAAACAATCCGTGGACACTCAAGCAAACGAATAAATTGCAAAAAAAATATGCAATATGGCTCAAAATCTCAATTTGATAGTAGTATTTTTGTGTGTTCGTTCTCAGGGAAGGACTGAATTGTAATATCAAGTTCAAGTTTTTATCTCTCAAGCTTCGCGTGGGCAGTAAGATCGCTGAAAACGGACTTCTAGAACTCCAGATATGGCCAAAACAGCATAAGCTGCGCAGCCTTCCCGGAAAATCCGAATTTTAATCAATTAAATCTCCAAAAACGACAAAAGCTTAGATATTCTTGGAAACCTGCACAACTACACAAAACACATCAAAACTACACAAACTTGAGTCCAAAACAATCAATTTAAGCCGATATAGAATGTTCCAAGTGGATATAAAATCCACTTATCAAACACCCCCAAACTTAAACCGATGCTTGTCCTCAAGCATAAACAATTACAACTACCTAATTAGTACCACTTCCGTAGGTGATCACGGTTGCATTTGGCATATGCAACAAGCCCTTTAAACCCCTAGGCAGCCCTAGTGGACGAGTAAGGTCTCGTGAGGGCCTATAGCGAATGTACCCACAAAATCCATTTAACCTAATGCAATGCAATGCATGAATGCAACTAATATGAAAAATGCAATTAATCTAGCCTACCATACCTTCAAATCCTCTCATGCCATATCAACTTAAGAATCAAAGTAAATACGCAATGTCTTGGTGTCGAAAGTGCAAGTATTCACATAGTCTACTCAATGAACATGCATAAGTTCTCACAAGCCCATGTCAAGTGTAAGAATAAGTTAGTAAACATGCTAAGCCTACAAGAGTACATCTTTGAGACAAAACTCGGGATCTCATATGCAAAAACAAGCAAACACTCACAATCCACTCACAAAAGAATATTCACTCAAGAACAAGGGTAAGTGTATCACTCAATTCCAACAAAATCATAAACATGCTTGACATTTGGTATCAATCTAACTCTTAACACAACATACATCAATGACGATAATCAAAAGGTCTTTAATTGGGTTGTAACGTGGGCTAGGGACAAGGTATGTCAAATAAGCCAAAAACAGGTGAAGTGTCAAAAGCTAGTAAGCACCATAATAAATCATACACAACACTCTATTTTCCCCCCACATAAATTTTACTAAGAACACTCGACTAGTCGACTAAAGTAGGATCACAACAAACACAAACATGCTCTCCTAATATTTTTTTTTTTTTTCTTTTTTTTCTTTTTTTTTTCTTTTTTTTTTTCGAGAGCTAAATAAAACAATAATATAAATAACAACAATGATCCCCCAATTTATTACATATGCCGACTATCAAGTAAACAACCAAACCCAATCTCAATATTTTCCCCAAAAGTATGACCAACAATAAACCCTTCCTTGCACACCTTATTACTCCCTTAAGCACTATACTAGCCTTTGACAATGTGGGTTCAAATTAATGTACGGCCAATACAAGAAAAAGGTCTAGGCAAGTAATGTGGTATGTCACCGAAAAAATAGGATTAAGCTCAACGGGTTAACTAATTGATCATGTAAACATGGTGTGGTAATATGGGAAAATATGCGGTTATTCCTAAATGCCTTTATCATTTTAATCGTCAAATAATGTCATGCGTTTCAAGAAAGACCTCAAACAACTGCTAGCAATGCAAACAATCCGTGGACACTCAAGCAAACGAATAAATTGCAAAAAATATGCAATATGGCTCAAAAACTCACTTGGTGGAAAAACATACTCAATCCCAAGCAAAAATCTCTCTAACGCACCAACTTGTATTCAAAGCATGCAAACTAAATCATCTTGCACATATTCATGTCCTTCTAATTACTCACAACATTCAATAAGTCTACTAGCTTCAACCTACTAGTGTATGTGTGTGCACAAGAACAAAGCATATCACTTCTCAATCAAAAGCGTCAACAACACAAAATTCCTATCAAGCATGGGTGCAAATGCAAACTATTATGAACTCACATGATATACAAACATAAAAACAGAATGTCCTATATGAAACAAACGTAGATAACACAAACATAAATGCATAATTTACTACTACTAATATGCAAAGCATGAAATCCTACATGAACAATTAATACAACAACAACTACATATCCCTCAAACCACCCCCAAACTTAAAATATTCAATGTCCTCAATGAATGGAAGTAAATACAAGGGATAGCAGAAAACATACCTACTCGTCCTCCTCCTCGCGCTTAGGAGCCATAAGAATCAATACCCAACTCACAAGAAGCTCCACCAATAATTACCAAGCAATATCACACCACAAATAGCCCAAATATATCAAGAATAATACAAAATCCCCAATTTACAAGAACACAAATTCGTAATCAAAATAAAATTTGAGAAGAAATAAACCCACTACGAATTGGAGAGGTGAACTTGCAATTAATTCCTCTTTAGAATTGAAATTTTAGAGATTTAAATAAAATAGAAGAGGAATTGGATTTGTATGGATAGGTGTGTATATATATAAGATGATGGATAGATGAGATTTAAAAATTTAGAGTGTAGGAGAGATTTGGAGAGGTTAAGAATTGATGTAGGATAAATATAGGAATTTAGAATTGAAGAAATTTGAGTTAGGATTGAATTTGGGGTTGATTTTGTAGGTTAAAACACAAAAATTCGGGCTGAAAACAAAACTGGAGGCTATAACGCATACGCAGACTTATCAATTTGTTAGTAGTATTTTTGTGTGTTCGTTCTCAGGGAAGGACTGAATTGTAATATCGAGTTCAAGTTTTTATCTCTCACAATTTAGGAGTGTAGAAGAATGTTTGGTGTGTTTATAAACTAAATTAAACTAAACAAAATTAAACTAATTATCAAACGAGAATAAAATATATGAGGAAAACAATCCAAGAACTGGGGTTCTTCACTTGGTCTCAATGCACATTCAATATCTATGTGATGTCTACGTTCTTACTCTGCTGAAAACAATTCTTCTAAGGTTATAATGTTCTCTTCCAAGATACAATATAATGTCTACAACTATACCCTAATTGTCACTTCCGTGATACAATCAAAGACAATCATAAACTATTAAGCTCCAAGAATTATAAGTCTCACAATTCGCATATTAATCTCCCAATCAAATACTTGAATTATGTCTGTTAAATCATGTACTAGAATTGCAACTCCTCTTCCAAGTTATTACAATCCCTAGAATACAATCAAAAGTTAGCTACTCTTCTAATTGTGTTAAGCCCTCAATAACAGATCAGCAAAGCAAGAAAATCACGTAATCAAGCATGCATGAATACCAAGGAATACTACCCAATCCTCAGATTAGAGAATTAGTTACACATAATTAAAGAAGAAAACAAAATAATAATAATAATTAATGAAAACATAATATTGAAAACGAATTGAAAATCAAAAGTACCTTGATACGATTACAAGCTATCAAGTGTTATCATTTACAATGGTAGGATGTGTTTATATAGGCTCTACAAATCTTGCCCAGCAAGATATTGCCTTCTATTACAATTAGGATTTAGAGAAGGTACCCAAAACTGCCCAGAATACAATTAGAATTAGAAAAAGGGCAAAACAGTAAATTCCCAGCCTTCTTTAATTAAGATTGCGTGCGCGCCTTTAATCAGTACGTTTCTTGCACTTGTTTCCTTTTCCAGGTTGTATAAAATCTCTCAAGCTTCGCGTGGGCAGTAAGATCGCTGAAAACGGACTTCTAGAACTCCAGATATGGCCAAAACAGTATAAGCTGCGCAGCCTTCCCGGAAAATCCGAATTTTAATCAATTAAATCTCCAAAAACGACAAAAGCTTAGATATTCTTGGAAACCTGCACCACTACACAAAACACATCAAAACTACACAAACTTGAGTCCAAAACAATCAATTTAAGCCGATTTAGAATGCTCCAAGTGGATATAAAATCCACTTATCAAACACCCCCAAACTTAAACCGATGCTTGTCCTCAAGCATAAACAATTATAACTACCTAATTAGTACCACTTCCGTAGGTGATCACGGTTGCATTTGGCATATGCAACAAGCCCTTTAAACCCCTAGGCAGCCCTAGTGGACGAGTAAGGTCTCGTGAGGGCCTATAGCGAATGTACCCACAAAATCCATTTAACCTAATGCAATGCAATGCATGAATGCAACTAATATGAAAAATGCAATTAATCTAGCCTACCATACCTTCAAATCCTCTCATGCCATATCAACTTAAGAATCAAAGTAAATACGCAATGTCTTGGTGTCGAAAGTGCAAGTATTCACATAGTCTACTCAATGAACATGCATAAGTTCTCACAAGTCCATGTCAAGTGTAAGAATAAGTTAGTAAACATGCTAAGCCTACAAGAGTACATCTTTGAGACAAAACTCGGGATCTCATACGTAAAAATAAGCAAACACTCACAATCCACTCACAAAAGAATATTCACTCAAGAACAAGGGTAAGTGTATCACTCAATTCCAACAAAATCATAAACATGCTTGACATTTGCTATCAATCTAACTCTTAACACAACATACATCAATGACGATAATCAAAAGGTCTTTAATTGGGTTGTAACGTGGGCTAGGGACAAGGTATGTCAAATAAGCCAAAACAGGTGAAGTGTCAAAAGCTAGTAAGTACCATAATGAACCATTCACAACACCCTATTTTCCCCCCACATAAATTTTACTAAGAACACTCGACTGGTCGACTAAAGTAGGATCATAACAAACACAAACATGTTCTCATAATATATATATATATATATATATATATATATATATTTTTTCCTTTTTTTTTCTTTTTTTTTTCTTTTTCTTTTTTTTTTCTTTTTTTTTTCTTTTTTTTTCTTTTTCTTTTTTTTTCCTTTTTTTTTTCTTTTTTTTTTCTCGAAAGCTAAATAAAACAATAATATAAACAATAACAAATGATCCCACAATTTATTACATATGCCGACTATCAAGTAAACAACCAAACCCAATATTTAATATTTCCCCCAAAAGTATGACCAACAATAAACCCCTCCTTGCACACCTTATTACTCCCTTAAGCACTTTACTAGCCTTTGACAATGTGGGTTCAAATTAATGTAAGGCCAATACAAGAAAAAGATATAGGCAAGTAATGTGGTGTGTCACCGAAAAAATAGGATTAAGCTCAACGGGTTAACTAATTGATCATGTAAACATGGTGTGGTAATATGGGAAAATATGTGGTTATTCCTAATTGCCTTTATCATTTTAATCGTCAAATAATGTCATGCGTTTCAAGAAAGACCTCAAACAACTGCTAGCAATGCAAACAATCCGTGGACACTCAAGCAAACGAATAAATTGCAAAAAATATGCAATATGGCTCAAAAACTCACTTGGTGGAAAAACATACTTAATCCCAAGAAAAAATCTCTCTAACGCACCAACTTGTATTCAAAGCATGCAAACTAAATCATCTTGCACATATTCATGTCCTTCTAATTACTTACAACATTCAATAAGTCTACTAGCTTCAACCTACTAGTGTATGTGTGTGCACAAGAACAAAGCATATCACTTCTCAATCAAAAGCGTCAACAACACAAAATTCCTATCAAGCATGGGTGCAAATGCAAACTACTATGAACTCACATGATATACGAAAAAAAAAAAAAAACAGAATGTCCTATATGAAACAAACGTAGATAACACGAACATAAATGCATAATTTACTACTACTACTAATATGCAAAGCATGAAATCCTACATGAACAAATAATACAACAACAACTACTACTCCCTCAAACCATCACCCCCAAACTTAAAATATTCAATGTCCTCATTGAATGGAAGTAAATACAAAGGATAGCAGAAACATACCTGAATATCGAAACAGTCAGCCTCCTCACGCTTAGGAGCCATAAGAATCAATACCCAACTCACAAGAAGCTCCACCAATAATTACCAAGCAATATCACACCACAAATAGCCCAAATATATCAAGAATAATACAAAATCCCCAATTTACAAGAACACAAATTCGTAATCAAAATAAAATTTGAGAAGAAATAAACCCACTACGAATTGGAGAGGTGAACTTGCAATTAATTCCTCTTTAGAATTGAAATTTTAGAGATTTAAATAAAATAGAAGAGGAATTGGATTTGTATGGATAGGTGTGTATATATATAAGATGATGGATAGATGAGATTTAAAAATTTAGAGTGTATGAGAGATTTGGAGAGGTTAAGAATTGATGTAGGATAAATATAGGAATTTAGAATTGAAGAAATTTGAGTTAGGATTGAATTTGGGGTTGATTTTGTAGGTTAAAACACCAAAATTCGGGATGAAAACGAAACTGGAGGCTATAACGCATACGCAGACTGCGTTACATGCGAGCAGACTGCGGGAAGTACAGTCACGCAGGCGCAGCCTGCGTGTTGAGGAGGCAGCCAGCGCTTCAGGCAGTAACGCAGGCGCAGCCTGCGTTACAGGGTTGCTGCCTGCGAAAAAAATCACTGTTCATTTTTTTTTTTTTTTTTTGAAAATCCAACACAATTTCTTTTTTTCTTTTTTTACACTAATGCATGGGTTGCCTCCCACGAAGCGCTTCTTTAACGTCAATAGCTTGACGTTACTTCTACCTGCAAACTTAATGAGGATAAAAAGCAAACAGATGCACATATCTACGAATTTCTAATATAAGCATATTGTGCAAATAAACCTTAGATTCATTGAAAGGTACGAAAACTTCCAAGAACCTATCTTGCTCAAGAGACTTGGAAACATCAAAATAGCTAGAAAAGTCATCAGAATAATCATTATAAGTACGACTCATATACTCCTCCCAAATTGGATCCTTATACTCTAAAGCAAGATTTTCAACTTCCTCAATCTTAACTTCCTTATCTTCTATAATTGGACACTCATCAATTTTAATCTCGTCTACCAATGCATTAAGCTCAAAATTTTCTAGATTTGGTAGAATTTCAATTGCATCCAAATTATCATTAATGCGCATGGGACAATTATCAACTACACAAGTAGACTCATCAGACACAACATTATCATCAACTGCTAAACAAGAATAATGGCATAGAGGAAAATTGACACAAGGAGGAGTTCGATAACATCCTTCATACCACACTGCTCGAACTTCCCAAATAAAATTATTTAGTTTAGCATTCTCCTCGTACCAAGCTATTGAATCACATGGAATATCATTGTCACTAGCAATCTCTAAAGTTGGTTCATCAACAACTCCCAATGAAAGTAAGGGAGGATTAGACTGAGTTCCTTGAATCATTTTATTGAGTGCAATCTCCCAATCAGCAAGTAAAGAAGGATTAGACTGAGTTAAACTCGTATCAACATCATTACACATATATGGATTAAGATCATCATGATATTGATTTTCAAACGAATACGAATAATCATTGCTAGTATCTGTAAACAATTTAAGTTTGGGGGTGTTTGATAAGTGGATTTTATATCCACTTGGAACATTCTATATCGGCTTAAATTGATTGTTTTGGACTCAAGTTTGTGTAGTTTTGATGTGTTTTGTGTAGTTGTGCAGGTTTCCAAGAATATCTAAGCTTTTGTCGTTTTTGGAGATTTAATTGATTAAAATTCGGATTTTCCGGGAAGGCTGCGCAGCTTATACTGTTTTGGCCATATCTGGAGTTCTAGAAGTCCGTTTTCAGCGATCTTACTGCCCACGCGAAGCTTGAGAGATTTTATACAACCTGGAAAAGGAAACAAGTGCAAGAAACGTACTGATTAAAGGCGCGCACGTGATCTTGTTAAAGAAGGCTGGGAATTTACTGTTTTGCCCTTTTTCTAATTCTAATTGTATTCTGGGCAGTTTTGGGTACCTTCTTTAAATCCTAATTGTAATAGAAGGCAATATCTTGCTGGGCAAGATTTGTAGAGCCTATATAAACACATCCTACCATTGTAAATCATAACAATTGATAGCTAGAACAATTCATAGCTAACAATTGATAGCTTGTAATCATATCAAGGTACTTTCGTTCTTCAATTCTTCAATATTATGTTTTTATTCATTATCATTATTATTTTGTTTTCTTCTTTAATTATGTGTAACTAAATCTTTAATCTGAGGATTGGGTAGTATTCCTTGGTATTCATGTGTGTTTAATTATCTGTGATTTTCTTGCTTTGCTGATCTGTTATTGAGGGCTTAACACAATTAGGGGAGTCATGAACCTTTGATTGGATTTTAGGGATTGTAATAACTTGGAAGAGGAGTTGCAATTTTAGTACACGATTTAACAGACATAACTCGAATATTTGATTGGGAGATTAATAGGAGAGTTGTGAGACTTATAATTCTTGGTGCGTGATAGTTTATGATTGTACTCTGATTGTATCACGGAAGTGACAATTAAAGTGTAGCTGTAGACACTATATTGTATCTTGGGAGAGAACATTATAACCTTAGAAGAATTGTTTTCAGCAGAGTAAGAACGTAGACATCACATAGATATTGAATGTGCATTGAAACCAAGTGAAGAACCCCAGTTCTTGGATTGTTTTCCTCATATATTTTATTCTCGATTGATAATTAGTTTAATTTAGTTTAGTTTAATTTAGTTTATAAACAAACACAACATTCTTCTACACTTCTAAATTGTGAGAGATAAGAAACTTGAACTTGATATTACATTCAGTCCTTCCCTACGAACGAACACACAAAAATACTACTAACAAATTTGGTTTGAGGGATATGTAGTTGTTGTTGTATTAATTGTTCATGTAGGATTTCATGCTTTGCATATTAGTAGTAGTAAATTATGCATATTTGTTCGTGTTATCTACGTTTGTTTCATATAGGACATTCTGTTTTTATGTTTGTATATCATGTGAGTTCATAATAGTTTGCATTTGCACCCATGCTTGATAGGAATTTTGTGTTGTTGACGCTTTTGATTGAGAAGTGATATGCTTTGTTCTTGTGCACACACATACACTAGTAGGTTGAAGCTAGTAGACTTATTGAATGTTGTAAGTAATTAGAAGGACATGAATATGTGCAAGATGATTTAGTTTGCATGCTTTGAATACAAGTAGGTGCATTAGAGAGATTTTTGCTTGGGATTGAGTATGTTTTTCCACCAAGTGAGTTTTTGAGCCATATTGCATATTTTTTGCAATTTATTCGTTTGCTTGAGTGTCCACGGATTGTTTGCATTGCTAGCAGTTGTTTGAGGTCTTTCTTGAAACGCATGACATTATTTGACGATTAAAATGATAAAGGCATTTAGGAATAACCGCATATTTTCCCATATTACCACACCATGTTTACATGATCAATTAGTTAACCCGTTGAGCTTAATCCTATTTTTTCGGTGACATACCACATTACTTGCCTAGACCTTTTTCTTGTATTGGCCGTACATTAATTTGAACCCACATTGTCAAAGGCTAGTATAGTGCTTAAGGGAGTAATAAGGTGTGCAAGGAAGGGTTTATTGTTGGTCATACTTTTGGGGAAAATATTGAGATTGGGTTTGGTTGTTTACTTGATAGTCGGCATATGTAATAAATTGGGGGATCATTGTTGTTATTTATATTATTGTTTTATTTAGCTCTCGAAAAAAAAAAGAAAAAAAAAAAAGAAAAAAAAGAAAAAAAAAAAGAAAAAAAAGAAAAAAAAAATATATTAGGAGAGCATGTTTGTGTTTGTTGTGATCCTACTTTAGTCGACTAGTCGAGTGTTCTTAGTAAAATTTATGTGGGGGGAAAATAGAGTGTTGTGTATGATTTATTATGGTGCTTACTAGCTTTTGACACTTCACCTGTTTTGGCTTATTTGACATACCTTGTCCCTAGCCCACGTTACAACCCAATTAAAGACCTTTTGATTATCGTCATTGATGTATGTTGTGTTAAGAGTTAGATTGATACCAAATGTCAAGCATGTTTATGATTTTGTTGGAATTGAGTGATACACTTACCCTTGTTCTTGAGTGAATATTCTTTTGTGAGTGGATTGTGAGTGTTTGCTTATTTTTGCGTATGAGATCCCGAGTTTTGTCTCAAAGATGTGCTCTTGTAGGCTTAGCATGTTTACTAACTTATTCTTACACTTGACATGGGCTTGTGAGAACTTATGCATGTTCATTGAGTAGACTATGTGAATACTTGCACTTTCGACACCAAGACATTGCGTATTTACTTTGATTCTTAAGTTGATATGGCATGAGAGGATTTGAAGGTATGGTAGGCTAGATTAATTGCATTCTTCATATTAGTTGCATTCATGCATTGCATTGCATTAGGTTAAATGGATTTTGTGGGTACATTCGCTATAGACCCTCACGAGACCTTACTCGTCCACTAGGGCTGCCTAGGGGTTTAAAGGGCTTGTTGCATATGCCAAATGCAACCGTGATCACCTACGGAAGTGGTACTAATTAGGTAGTTATAATTGTTTCTGCTTGAGGACAAGCATCGGTTTAAGTTTGGGGGTGTTTGATAAGTGGATTTTATATCCACTTGGAGCATTCTAAATCGGCTTAAATTGATTGTTTTGGACTCAAGTTTGTGTAGTTTTGATGTGTTTTGTGTAGTGGTGCAGGTTTCCAAGAATATCTAAGCTTTTGTCGTTTTTGGAGATTTAATTGATTAAAATTCGGATTTTCCGGGAAGGCTGCGCAGCTTATACTGTTTTGGCCATATCTGGAGTTCTAGAAGTCCGTTTTCAGCGATCTTACTGCCCACGCGAAGCTTGAGAGATTTTCTACAACCTGGGATAGGAAACAAGTGCAAGAAACGAGCTGAATAAAGTCGCGCACGTAATCTTTATTAAAGAAGGCTGAGAATTTACTGTTTTGCCCTTTTTCTAATTCTAATTGTATTCTGGGCAGTTTTGGGTACCTTCTTTAAATCCTAATTGTAATAGAAGGCAATTTCTTGCTAGGCAAGATTTGTAGAGCCTATATAAACACATCCTACCATTGTAAAATAGAAATAACAATTGATAGCTAGAACAATTCATAGCTAACAATTGATAGCTTGTAATCATATCAAGGTACTTTCGTTCTTCAATTCTTCAATATTATGTTTTTATTCATTATCATTATTATTTTGTTTTCTTCTTTAATTATGTGTAACTAAATCTTTAATCTGAGGATTGGGTAGTATTCCTTGGTATTCATGTGTGTTTAATTATCTGTGATTTTCTTGCTTTGCTGATCTGTTATTGAGGGCTTAACACAATTAGGGGAGTCATGAACCTTTGATTGGATTTTAGGGATTGTAATAACTTGGAAGAGGAGTTGCAATTTTAGTACACGATTTAACAGACATAACTCGAATATTTGATTGGGAGATTAATAGGAGAGTTGTGAGACTTATAATTCTTGGTGCTTAATAGTTTATATCCTGACTGTTGTAGAAATTCTGAGCATTGTTCCAACCAAAGTTGTACTCCATCTAGTCTCTCTCCTCAAAACCTGTTTAAGTTGTCTACCTCAAAGAACCTGTAGACACACCAAAGAACAAAAAAAAAACACAAAAAGAAAGAAAAGAAAAATATATAATGAACAGTGATTTTTTTTCGCAGGCAGCAACCCTGTAACGCAGGCTGCGCCTGCGTTACTGCCTGAAGCGCTGGCTGCCTCCTCAACACGCAGGCTGCGCCTGCGTGACTGTACTTCCCGCAGTCTGCTCGCATGTAACGCAGTCTGCGTATGCGTTATAGCCTCCAGTTTCGTTTTCATCCCGAATTTTGGTGTTTTAACCTACAAAATCAACCCCAAATTCAATCCTAACTCAAATTTCTTCAATTCTAAATTCCTATATTTATCCTACATCAATTCTTAACCTCTCCAAATCTCTCATACACTCTAAATTTTTAAATCTCATCTATCCATCATCTTATATATATACACACCTATCCATACAAATCCAATTCCTCTTCTATTTTATTTAAATCTCTAAAATTTCAATTCTAAAGAGGAATTAATTGCAAGTTCACCTCTCCAATTCGTAGTGGGTTTATTTCTTCTCAAATTTTATTTTGATTACGAATTTGTGTTCTTGTAAATTGGGGATTTTGTATTATTCTTGATATATTTGGGCTATTTGTGGTGTGATATTGCTTGGTAATTATTGGTGGAGCTTCTTGTGAGTTGGGTATTGATTCTTATGGCTCCTAAGCGTGAGGAGGCTGACTGTTTCGATATTCAGGTATGTTTCTGCTATCCTTTGTATTTACTTCCATTCAATGAGGACATTGAATATTTTAAGTTTGGGGGTGATGGTTTGAGGGAGTAGTAGTTGTTGTTGTATTATTTGTTCATGTAGGATTTCATGCTTTGCATATTAGTAGTAGTAAATTATGCATTTATGTTCGTGTTATCTACGTTTGTTTCATATAGGACATTCTGTTTTTATTTTTTTTTTTCGTATATCATGTGAGTTCATAGTAGTTTGCATTTGCACCCATGCTTGATAGGAATTTTGTGTTGTTGACGCTTTTGATTGAGAAGTGATATGCTTTGTTCTTGTGCACACACATACACTAGTAAGTTGAAGCTAGTAGACTTATTGAATGTTGTAAGTAATTAGAAGGACATGAATATGTGCAAGATGATTTAGTTTGCATGCTTTGAATACAAGTTGGTGCATTAGAGAGATTTTTGCTTGGGATTGAGTATGTTTTTCCACCAAGTGAGATTTTGAGCCATATTGCATATTTTTTTTTTTGCAATTTATTCGTTTGCTTGAGTGTCCACGGATTGTTTGCATTGCTAGCAGTTGTTTGAGGTCTTTCTTGAAACGCATGACATTATTTGACGATTAAAATGATAAAGGCAATTAGGAATAACCACATATTTTCCCATATTACCACACCATGTTTACATGATCAATTAGTTAACCCGTTGAGCTTAATCCTATTTTTTCGGTGACACACCACGTAACTTGCCATATATCCTTTTTCTTGTATTGGCCTTACATTAATTTGATCCCACATTGTCAAAGGCTAGTAAAGTGCTTAAGGGAGTAATAAGGTGTGCAAGGAGGGGTTTATTGTTGGTCATACTTTTGGGGAAAATATTGAGATTGGGTTTGGTTGTTTACTTGATAGTCGGCATATGTAATAAATTGTGGGATCATTTGTTATTGTTTATATTATTGTTTTATTTAGCTCTCGAGAAAAAAAAAAGAAAAAAAAAAGGAAAAAAAAAAAAAGAAAAAGAAAAAAAAAAGAAAAAAAAAGAAAAAAAAAAGAAAAAAAAAGGAAAATATATATATATATATATATACATATATTATGAGAACATGTTTGTGTTTGTTATGATCCTACTTTAGTCGACCAGTCGAGTGTTCTTAGTAAAATTTATGTGGGGGGAAAATAGGGTGTTGTGAATGGTTCATTATGGTACTTACTAGCTTTTGACACTTCACCTGTTTTGGCTTATTTGACATACCTTGTCCCTAGCCCACGTTACAACCCAATTAAAGACCTTTTGATTATCGTCATTGATGTATGTTGTGTTAAGAGTTAGATTGATACCAAATGTCAAGCATGTTTATGATTTTGTTGGAATTGAGTGATACACTTACCCTTGTTCTTGAGTGAATATTCTTTTGTGAGTGGATTGTGAGTGTTTGCTTATTTTTGCGTATGAGATCCCGAGTTTTGTCTCAAAGATGTACTCTTGTAGGCTTAGCATGTTTACTAACTTATTCTTACACTTGACATGGACTTGTGAGAACTTATGCATGTTCATTGAGTAGACTATGTGAATACTTGCACTTTCGACACCAAGACATTGCGTATTTACTTTGATTCTTAAGTTGATATGGCATGAGAGGATTTGAAGGTATGGTAGGCTAGATTAATTGCATTTTTCATATTAGTTGCATTCATGCATTGCATTGCATTAGGTTAAATGGATTTTGTGGGTACATTCGCTATAGGCCCTCACGAGACCTTACTCGTCCACTAGGGCTGCCTAGGGGTTTAAAGGGCTTGTTGCATATGCCAAATGCAACCGTGATCACCTACGGAAGTGGTACTAATTAGGTAGTTATAATTGTTTATGCTTGAGGACAAGCATCGGTTTAAGTTTGGGGGTGTTTGATAAGTGGATTTTATATCCACTTGGAGCATTCTAAATCGGCTTAAATTGATTGTTTTGGACTCAAGTTTGTGTAGTTTTGATGTGTTTTGTGTAGTGGTGCAGGTTTCCAAGAATATCTAAGCTTTTGTCGTTTTTGGAGATTTAATTGATTAAAATTCGGATTTTCCGGGAAGGCTGCGCAGCTTATACTGTTTTGGCCATATCTGGAGTTCTAGAAGTCCGTTTTCAGCGATCTTACTGCCCACGCGAAGCTTGAGAGATTTTCTACAACCTGGAAAAGGAAACAAGTGCAAGAAACGTACTGATTAAAGGCGCGCACGTAATCTTAATTAAAGAAGGCTGGGAATTTACTGTTTTGCCCTTTTTCTAATTCTAATTGTATTCTGGGCAGTTTTGGGTACCTTCTCTAAATCCTAATTGTAATAGAAGGCAATATCTTGCTGGGCAAGATTTGTAGAGCCTATATAAACACATCCTACCATTGTAAATTATAACACTTGATAGCTTGTAATCGTATCAAGGTACTTTTGATTTTCAATTCGTTTTCAATATTATGTTTTCATTAATTATTATTATTATTTTGTTTTCTTCTTTAATTATGTGTAACTAATTCTCTAATCTGAGGATTGGGTAGTATTCCTTGGTATTCATGCATGCTTGATTACGTGATTTTCTTGCTTTGCTGATCTGTTATTGAGGGCTTAACACAATTAGAAGAGTAGCTAACTTTTGATTGTATTCTAGGGATTGTAATAACTTGGAAGAGGAGTTGCAATTCTAGTACATGATTTAACAGACATAAGTCAAGTATTTGATTGGGAGATTAATATGCGAATTGTGAGACTTATAATTCTTGGAGCTTAATAGTTTATGATTGTCTTTGATTGTATCACGGAAGTGACAATTAGGGTATAGTTGTAGACATTATATTGTATCTTGGAAGAGAACATTATAACCTTAGAAGAATTGTTTTCAGCAGAGTAAGAACGTAGACATCACATAGATATTGAATGTGCATTGAGACCAAGTGAAGAACCCCAGTTCTTGGATTGTTTTCCTCATATATTTTATTCTCGTTTGATAATTAGTTTAATTTTGTTTAGTTTAATTTAGTTTATAAACACACCAAACATTCTTCTACACTCCTAAATTGTGAGAGATAAAAACTTGAACTCGATATTACAATTCAGTCCTTCCCTGAGAACGAACACACAAAAATACTACTAACAAATTATAATGAAATAACAATTTAAACAATTTAAAATAGAATTTAAGTTTGGGGGTGTTTGATAAGTGGATTTTAAGAGCCTATATAAACACATCCTACCATTGTAAAATAGAAATAACAATTCATAGCTAGAACAATTCATAGCTAACAATTCATAGCTTGTAATCGTATCAAGGTACCTTCGATCTTCAATTCTTTTTCAATATTATGTTTTCATTAATTCTTATTATTATTTTGTTTTCTTCTTTAATTATGTGTAACTAATTCTCTAATCTGAGGATTGGGTAGTATTCCTTGGTATTCATGTGTGTTTAATTATCTGTGATTTTCTTGCTTTGCTGATCTGTTATTGAGGGCTTAACACAATTAGGGGAGTCATGAACCTTTGATTGGATTTTAGGGATTGTAATAACTTGGAAGAGGAGTTGCAATTTTAGTACATGATTTAACAGACATAACTCGAATATTTGATTGGGAGATTAATAGGAGAGTTGTGAGACTTATAATTCTTGGAGCTTAATAGTTTATGATTGTCTTTGATTGTATCACGGAAGTGATAATTAGGGTATAGTTGTAGACATTATATTGTATCTTGGAAGAGAACATTATAACCTTAGAAGAATTGTTTTCAGCAGAGTAAGAACGTAGACATCACATAGATATTGAATGTGCATTGAAACCAAGTGAAGAACCCCAGTTCTTGGATTGTTTTCCTCATATATTTTATTCTCGTTTGATAATTAGTTTAATTTTGTTTAGTTTAATTTAGTTTATAAACACACCAAACATTCTTCTACACTTCTAGATTGTTAGAGATAAAAACTTGAACTTGATATTACAATTCAGTCCTTCCCTGAGAACGAACACATAAAAATACTACTAACAAATTGCTGGCGTGGACTTCTAGAACTCCAGATATGGCCAAAACAGTATAAGCTGCGCAGCCTTCCCGGAAAATCCGAATTTTAATCAATTAATTCTCCAAAAACGACAAAATCTTAGATATTCTTGGAAACCTGCACAACTAAGCAAAACACATCAAAACTACAACAACTTGAGTCCAAAACAATCAATTTAAGCCGAACGGAAGCATTCCAAGTGGATATAAAATCCACTTATCAAACCCCCAAACTTAAACTGATGCTTGTCCTCAAGCATAAACAATTACAACTAACTAACTAACTAGTACCACTTCCGTAGGTGATCACGGTTGCATTTGACATATGCAACAAGCCCTTTAAACCCCTAGGCAGCCCTAGTGGACGAGTAAGGTCTCGTGAGGGCCTATAGCGAATGTACCCACAAAATCCATTTAACCTAATGCAATGCAATGCATGAATGCAACTAATATGAAAAATGCAATTAATCTAACCTACCATACCTTCAAATCCTCTCATGCCATATCAACTTAAGAATCAAAGTAAATACGCAATGTCTTGGTGTCGAAAGTGCAAGTATTCACATAGTCTACTCAATGAACATGCATAAGTTCTCACAAGTCCATGTCAAGTGTAAGAATAAGTTAGTAAACATGCTAAGCCTACAAGAGTACATCTTTGAGACAAAACTCGGGATCTCATACGTAAAAATAAGCAAACACTCACAATCCACTCGCAAAAGAATATTCACTCAAGATCAAGGGTAAGTGTATCACTCAATTCCAACAAAATCATAAGCATGCTTGACATTTGGTATCAATCTAACTCCTAACACAACATACATCAATGACGATAATCAAAAGGTCTTTAATTGGGTTGTAACGTGGGCTAGGGACAAGGTATGTCAAATAAGCCAAAACAGGTGAAGTGTCAAAAGCTAGTAAGCACCATAATAAATCATACACAACACCCTATTTTCCCCCACATAAATTTTACTAAGAACACTCGACTAGTCGACTAAAGTAGGATCACAACAAACACAAACATGCTCTCATAATATTTTTTTTTCTTTTTTTTTTCCTTTTGTTTTTCTTTTTTTTTTTTCTTTTTTTTTTTCGAGAGCTAAATAAAACAATAATATAAATAACAACAACGATCCCCCAATTTATTACATATACCGACTATCAAGTAAACAACCAAACCCAATCTCAATATTTTCCCCAAAAGTATGACCAACAATAAACCCCTCCTTGCACACCTTATTACTCCCTTAAGCACTTTACTAGCCTTTGACAATGTGGGATCAAATTAATGTAAGGCCAATACAAGAAAAAGGATATATGGCAAGTTACGTGGTGTGTCACCGAAAAAATAGGATTAAGCTCAACGGGTTAACTAATTGATCATGTAAACATGGTGTGGTAATATGGGAAAATATGTGGTTATTCCTAATTGCCTTTATCATTTTAATCGTCAAATAATGTCATGCGTTTCAAGAAAGACCTCAAACAACTGCTAGCAATGCAAACAATCCGTGGACACTCAAGCAAACGAATAAATTGCAAAAAATATGCAATATGGCTCAAAAACTCACTTGGTGGAAAAACATACTTAATCCCAAGAAAAAATCTCTCTAACGCACCAACTTGTATTCAAAGCATGCAAACTAAATCATCTTGCACATATTCATGTCCTTCTAATTACTTACAACATTCAATAAGTCTACTAGCTTCAACCTACTAGTGTATGTGTGTGCACAAGAACAAAGCATATCACTTCTCAATCAAAAGCGTCAACAACACAAAATTCCTATCAAGCATGGGTGCAAATGCAAACTACTATGAACTCACATGATATACGAAAAAAAAAAAAAAAACAGAATGTCCTATATGAAACAAACGTAGATAACACGAACATAAATGCATAATTTACTACTACTACTAATATGCAAAGCATGAAATCCTACATGAACAAATAATACAACAACAACTACTACTCCCTCAAACCATCACCCCCAAACTTAAAATATTCAATGTCCTCATTGAATGGAAGTAAATACAAAGGATAGCAGAAACATACCTGAATATCGAAACAGTCAGCCTCCTCACGCTTAGGAGCCATAAGAATCAATACCCAACTCACAAGAAGCTCCACCAATAATTACCAAGCAATATCACACCACAAATAGCCCAAATATATCAAGAATAATACAAAATCCCCAATTTACAAGAACACAAATTCGTAATCAAAATAAAATTTGAGAAGAAATAAACCCACTACGAATTGGAGAGGTGAACTTGCAATTAATTCCTCTTTAGAATTGAAATTTTAGAGATTTAAATAAAATAGAAGAGGAATTGGATTTGTATGGATAGGTGTGTATATATATAAGATGATGGATAGATGAGATTTAAAAATTTAGAGTGTATGAGAGATTTGGAGAGGTTAAGAATTGATGTAGGATAAATATAGGAATTTAGAATTGAAGAAATTTGAGTTAGGATTGAATTTGGGGTTGATTTTGTAGGTTAAAACACCAAAATTCGGGATGAAAACGAAACTGGAGGCTATAACGCATACGCAGACTGCGTTACATGCGAGCAGACTGCGGGAAGTACAGTCACGCAGGCGCAGCCTGCGTGTTGAGGAGGCAGCCAGCGCTTCAGGCAGTAACGCAGGCGCAGCCTGCGTTACAGGGTTGCTGCCTGCGAAAAAAAATCACTGTTCATTATATATTTTTCTTTTCTTTCTTTTTGTGTTTTTTTTTTGTTCTTTGGTGTGTCTACAGGTTCTTTGAGGTAGACAACTTAAACAGGTTTTGAGGAGAGAGA
The DNA here is from genome assembly GCA_037693485.1 of Kitagawia praeruptora. Classification (NCBI taxonomy): domain Eukaryota; kingdom Viridiplantae; phylum Streptophyta; class Magnoliopsida; order Apiales; family Apiaceae; genus Kitagawia; species Kitagawia praeruptora. The sequence continues at coordinate 84,862,113 of CM075347.1, read as the reverse complement.
CTAGATGGAGTACAACTTTGGTTGGAACAATGCTCAGAATTTCTACAACAGTCAGGATATAAACTATTAAGCACCAAGAATTATAAGTCTCACAACTCTCCTATTAATCTCCCAATCAAATATTCGAGTTATGTCTGTTAAATCGTGTACTAAAATTGCAACTCCTCTTCCAAGTTATTACAATCCCTAAAATCCAATCAAAGGTTCATGACTCCCCTAATTGTGTTAAGCCCTCAATAACAGATCAGCAAAGCAAGAAAATCACAGATAATTAAACACACATGAATACCAAGGAATACTACCCAATCCTCAGATTAAAGATTTAGTTACACATAATTAAAGAAGAAAACAAAATAATAATGATAATGAATAAAAACATAATATTGAAGAATTGAAGAACGAAAGTACCTTGATATGATTACAAGCTATCAATTGTTAGCTATGAATTGTTCTAGCTATCAATTGTTATTTCTATTTTACAATGGTAGGATGTGTTTATATAGGCTCTACAAATCTTGCCTAGCAAGAAATTGCCTTCTATTACAATTAGGATTTAAAGAAGGTACCCAAAACTGCCCAGAATACAATTAGAATTAGAAAAAGGGCAAAACAGTAAATTCTCAGCCTTCTTTAATAAAGATTACGTGCGCGACTTTAATAGTTTATATCCTGACTGTTGTAGAAATTCTGAGCATTGTTCCAACCAAAGTTGTACTCCATCTAGTCTCTCTCCTCAAAACCTGTTTAAGTTGTCTACCTCAAAGAACCTGTAGACACACCAAAGAACAAAAAAAAAACACAAAAAGAAAGAAAAGAAAAATATATACAAAGATAAAATCCAAACTACAAGAAACAATTAACCTAAACTCAACTATACTGCCTTCCCCGGCAGCGGCGCCAATTTGTTAGTAGTATTTTTGTGTGTTCGTTCTCAGGGAAGGACTGAATTGTAATATCGAGTTCAAGTTTTTATCTCTCACAATTTAGGAGTGTAGAAGAATGTTTGGTGTGTTTATAAACTAAATTAAACTAAACAAAATTAAACTAATTATCAAACGAGAATAAAATATATGAGGAAAACAATCCAAGAACTGGGGTTCTTCACTTGGTCTCAATGCACATTCAATATCTATGTGATGTCTACGTTCTTACTCTGCTGAAAATAATTCTTCTAAGGTTATAATGTTCTCTTCCAAGATACAATATAATGTCTACAACTATACCCTAATTGTCACTTCCGTGATACAATCAAAGACAATCATAAACTATTAAGCTCCAAGAATTATAAGTCTCACAATTCGCATATTAATCTCCCAATCAAATACTTGACTTATGTCTGTTAAATCATGTACTAGAATTGCAACTCCTCTTCCAAGTTATTACAATCCCTAGAATACAATCAAAAGTTAGCTACTCTTCTAATTGTGTTAAGCCCTCAATAACAGATCAGCAAAGCAAGAAAATCACGTAATCAAGCATGCATGAATACCAAGGAATACTACCCAATCCTCAGATTAGAGAATTAGTTACACATAATTAAAGAAGAAAACAAAATAATAATAATAATTAATGAAAACATAATATTGAAAACGAATTGAAAATCAAAAGTACCTTGATACGATTACAAGCTATCAAGTGTTATAATTTACAATGGTAGGATGTGTTTATATAGGCTCTACAAATCTTGCCCAGCAAGATATTGCCTTCTATTACAATTAGGATTTAGAGAAGGTACCCAAAACTGCCCAGAATACAATTAGAATTAGAAAAAGGGCAAAACAGTAAATTCCCAGCCTTCTTTAATTAAGATTACGTGCGCGCCTTTAATCAGTACGTTTCTTGCACTTGTTTCCTTTTCCAGGTTGTAGAAAATCTCTCAAGCTTCGCGTGGGCAGTAAGATCGCTGAAAACGGACTTCTAGAACTCCAGATATGGCCAAAACAGTATAAGCTGCGCAGCCTTCCCGGAAAATCCGAATTTTAATCAATTAATTCTCCAAAAACGACAAAATCTTAGATATTCTTGGAAACCTGCACAACTAAGCAAAACACATCAAAACTACAACAACTTGAGTCCAAAACAATCAATTTAAGCCGAACGGAAGCATTCCAAGTGGATATAAAATCCACTTATCAAAAAACACGACATACTTGAGGTCAAGTCATCAATTTAAGCCGATACGAAATGTTCTAAGTGGATATGAAATCCACTTATCAATTGCAGCAAAAACTCCCCACTCCCTTCCAACAATTTTGGCTTTCAAAGTTAATAGGATTCTATTATTAAATTCAGTACAAAAAAGGCATTGAAAATACTGTGGCAGATGCGTTGTCCAGAGTTAGAGTTGCGAGGTCAGAGATACTATGCATGGCCATTTCTGTAACTTCCTCGGAATTACCTGAATTACTAAGAAAAATTTATCAGCTGGATCAAGGATTGAAGGACATAGTGGCCAAGTTGAAAGAACAACAGGTTGTTCTACATTATCAATGGCTACATGATTTGTTGAGTAAAAATGGAAAATTGGTAGTTGGACCAGATGCCAATTTAAGGTCCAAGATTATGCAGTGGCATCACTCTTCTCCAGAGAGCGATCATTCTGGTGGAGAATTGACATTGAAGAGGATTAAAAGTATATTTTATTGGAAGGGACTAACGAAGGATGTTAAACAGTTCGTTAGACAATGTAGGGTGTGTCAAATGTCCACGAATGAGTCTATTGCTTGTCCGAGATTATTACAACCAATGTCGATTCTCGAAGAGGTATGGGTTGATATTTCAATGGATTTTATCACGGGCTTACCTAAATCAGGGGAAAAGAGGTTATTTTGTGGTTGTAGATAGGTTGAGTAAGTACGCTCATTTCATGTCACTTACTCATCCCTTTATAGCTGTGGAGGTGGCCCAAGTTTATCTTGATAATGTATTCAAACTATATGGGTGGCCAAAGAGTATTGTGAGTGATAGAGATTCGATATTTCTCAGTTCATTTTGGAGGGGATTATTCAGCATACATGGTACTGAATTTAAAACTTCAACAGCATACCATCCTTAGACGGATGGTCAAACTGAAATTGTCAATAAGTGTCTCGAGGGGTACTTAAGATGCATGTGTACTGAGAATCCAAAAGATTGGAATGCCTGGTTACCTACAGTTGAGTGGTGGTATAACACTCACTTTCATACATCTGCAATGATTACTCCGTATGAATTGGTGTATAACAAACCCCTCTACTTCATTTACCTTACTTACCTAGAGAATCCAGTAATGCAGTGCTTGATAGGTCTCTTCAGAAGAAAGAAGAGTTGATATCAAAACTGAAATTCCATCTAGGAAGGGCTCAAAACAGGATGAAACAACAGGTGGATTTACATCGAACTGAAAGACGTTTTTAAGTAGTAGATTTTTTTTGGCTTAAGTTGCAGCCGTATAGATAATCTAGTGTGCAAACCAGGGTGAATCAGAAATTATCTCCCAAGTTTTATGGCCCTTTTAAAGTGTTGGATATGATTGGTAAGGTTGCATACAAGCTACAGTTACCCGTGGGAGCTCACGTTCACGATTTCTTTCATGTTTCTCAGTTGAAACTTGTGGTTGGTGAGATTCCTATGGTGGCCAATATTCCTGACTTTATATGTCACGGTTCTGGAGCTGCTATCCGGGAGTTCAAACAACCTGAAGCTATTGTGGACACGAGAATGGTTAAGTATCAGAATAAACCTCAAATTAAGTACTTGATCAAATGGATGGATTTTCCGGTTCATGAGAATTCTTGGGAGGTGGCTGAATCATTTGTGCAGAAGTTTCAAGATTTCTGCATTAAGACATGAGTTTTCTCAGACTTGGGACAAGTGATAAATATGCTCTTAAGGTTATATTTCTCATTCACAATTGGAGGCACTCGCCTCAAATTTATTACAATATTACAATTGTTTATATAGCCAATCTCTAATCAATAATAACGGAAACTAATATAATAAGGGAACTCTCCCAATTTCTCTAATCTTAATAATAAAGGTAATTCTCATATATTCCCGTAATAATACATTAAACATATATGTCAACATCCCCCCTCAAACTCACGATACTCAATCGAGGGTTTGCCAAAATAAAAAAAAATTGAATCATCCACTCCAATCAACATAGTCACCCACTTGAATCAGCTTTCGTAATCAGATCTTCATCCTCGTCTTCATCATCTTTGACATCGTTGCCACCATTATTGTTTTCGTCACAATTCTTCTCAAAATCTCTCTTTTGGCATTGGTTTGACATAGTCTCTTCCACAAATTCATCATAATCGTTGTATTTTCGTCTTGTCTTCAACTCCGTACTCAAAATTTTCTTTTCATTCATATTTAAGAACTCTCGCAGTTTTTTTCCCCACTCTCACCGTTTCTTTTTTTCTCTCGCCCCCATATCCTTCCGTAGAATTATTGCAGATTTTTTTTCTTCCCCGCGATCTCTTACTTATTTTTTTTCTTGCCCCCACAAACTCTTGTAGAAGTTTTCTTTTCTCAGATCCACGAACTCTCGTAGATTTTTTTTTCTACTCTCACCCACGAACTCTTGCAGAATTTTTTTTCTCTCACCCACGAACTCTCGCAGAATTTTCTCACACCCACGAACTCTCGTAGGTTTTTTTTCTCGCTGGCTCTTGATACCATGATAAATATGGATAAATATGCTCTTAAGTTTATATTTTTCATTCACAATTGGAGGCACTCGCCTCAAATTTATTACAATATTACAATTGTTTATATAGCCAATCCCTAATCAATAATAACGGAAACTAATATAATAAGGGAACTCTCCCAATTTCTCTAATCTTAATAATAAAGGTAATTCTCATATATTCCCATAATAATACATTAAACATACATGTCAACAACAAGCCTGTTAAAGGGGGAGGATATGTTATGATTTTATAAATCATAATTCATAATATATCAAATTAGGAATTGATAATAAAGTGAATTTCTATTGTATTAGCTGTCATTTCTTGGTATTAGCTTTTGGAGGGAATTCAGTTAGAATGTTTGTTAGGCTCCATTCATTTCAAACAGGGGCTTATATGGTCAGTGTAGTTGTATTGATTGAGGACTGAAAACTATATTGAACCATTTCTATATTCTCATCTTGTTCTTCTGATCTCTCATCTCTCTCTCCAAATCTCTATTCTTAGTTGTTCTATATCTACGGTTTGTTGTTCAGTACCATTTTAGGAACCAATACATTCACCGATCATACACATATCATAACACAATACGGCTGCACGAAATCCACAAATCGGAAATGAAGCTACTTCTTGCATGTTTTTAAAGAATCGTCAAAAATCACTGGGAGAGCTAAATCATTCGAAATCATTAAATAATTGTTCAAAAAGTAAGTTATATGATTACTAAACTGATATGAGAAAACGTTGGGTTTCGAGATGATTATTTGCAATTCATAGCTAGATGCATGTTAAAATCGTGTTCTATTGACTAATATCAGGCGAAATCGAGCTTAAAGTGATCAGGACTGAAGCAGTTGGTGGTTGCATGTGCTAGATTTGTGTGTGAAGACAGACTAAAACAGCCAGAAGTGTTATCCCATTGCTGAAGAGACAATCCAGGGTCTTGGTGCTTGTACAGTTTTAGGTACAAGGAACGATGGCCAACTACTATCTTCATCAAAATTAAATGACTTCGATTTTTCCTAAAATGCTGAGACTGCGAGGCTAAAGATTTTGTTAACTCGTGAATGGTTCTTGGCTCAAATTTATAATATGATTATGAGCAGCAGCCTCTTTAATTAGTCACTGTTGTCTAGTTCTGCTGGATCCTGATTGAAATTTCCAACAGCTACATGTCTTGTACCCCATCACCAATATTACATGATCTCAAATCCAGCGTACTTGAGTCTCGTTGATTCTGATTGTTATTGACGCAAAAGAATACCTCAACTAGAAAGAAGTCTTTGTGATGTGTTGTCATTTCTGTCATGACGATTTATATTTGTAGCAAGTTTGAATTTAAAATGTACAATTTTAATGGATGTAATTTATTTTTATTTTTAACATAATCTGTTATGCGGTGTACTTTAGTTTTTTTTTTTATCTTTGAAAAAAAAATTTTAGGGTCACGTTCTACAGAGAACGATTCTAAACTGAGAACCTAAGCATCAATTCTTAAATACGATAAAGATCAATAAAAATAAAAACGTTTTGCGTATGAACTTATATATTTGCAACACAAGTTCTACACATGAACGTTCTAGATCTCCGAATTCACATATAAGACATAAACATGTTTAAATGTAGAACTTTTAAAGTTCATGGGCGGAACTTATATAATTTAATAGAAATAAGTACATTTTGCGTATGAATTTACAAAGTTCAAGTGTTAACAAAAAGAAGTACTCCCTCCATTTCATTTTAAGCGTCATTTTTTTTACCATGCACACTTATTAAGACTAGTAATTATTAGGTTTTTTTTATCATTAATGTAATTTTATTTTTCAATTTTATCCTTCATCTACCTCTATTTAATACTAATACTTGTAGGAGTGCATTTAATATTATAGTTGTAAACAAGGGTATATAGGTAAAATGAAACTTTACATGTCTTGAAAATGTAAAAACGACACTTAAATTGAAATTCAAACCTAGTCAAAAAATGACACTTAAAATGAAATGAAGGGAGAAATATTATGTATGAGAAGACACGTACAAATATTGTGTATTTTATCAAAAAATCTTAAAATTATTTGGTTACATTTTTTTATTGATTTGTAAATATTCTACATTAATTATTTTTAAAAAAAAAATTCCATTAATTACATACTGATCCAACAATGGTTAATGATTTTCCGGTTCCATTTTAGGTAATGGTTCTAATTTGAATAAACCCCTATATAATTATGTTCAAGAACTCTTACGTAGCTCACCTTTTTGTTTTGTTTACATGATTCATCTGATTGGACCTACTGTTTTCATGGTAAATGGATGTACAATACCATAGTGATCCATACATTTGTTTTCTTAGATTTGTCTATTATCTGCATAGTACCCATGAAAATGATTTCATGTCTACATTTTTCAAGTACTAACTAAAAGGAGATCTTGGCAAAAAAAAAAAAACTTAAAGGAGATTAAGCAGCCAACGGCTCAGCTCTTCCTCGCACAAGATCAGAGTATTTAGAAACAGACAATGACGACCCAGAAAATATCAAAGGGGTCCTAAAATTCTAAACTTGCTTAAGCAAAAAAATCATTTTCATTTTAAAATATAATTCAATTAAAAAATATTTGTGTCAAGTGTAATTTAAAAGTTAAAATGTAATAGAAAGTTCGGAAGCAGTTTTTGCCTCTATGCTTGCCCTAGAACAATTAAGAAAATAAGTTGCAAGTTGAGGTCCTGCCAATTGAACTTCAATACTCCATTGGGTAAAAAATAACTTAAGTGCTAGGCTAGGCTGCAAACTTTGGTCTGGTGTAAAAACTGAAGCACTTTCACTAACTATGCTAGGCTGCATGCTTTATCTAAAGTTACTGAACATATATTTAAGCTTCAAAATAAGGATTTCAGGGGCCGTTCCCTGGAGACAAAAATGTAAGGATTGACGTTTTCTTGTATTTGTTGCATGTAGAATTCTGGTATATTTACAAAACGTAAACTAGCAAAATGAAAAAGGCAGGAAAATGCAACTAATTGTGAAGAAAGGTAATAACAAAAAAAAAAAAAGCTTTAACGTCTGTGCTTTCTTCAAAGATTACAAACTGCAAGTTCACAAATATACATCAAAGATTACAAACTGCAAGTTCACAAATATACATCATAGTTGACTCTCCTGTCATAATGCCATGTTTCTACAACATATATTACATGTGCGTTGAGATAGTTTTAGTAAGCAAGTGAGCATTGAGACATGTAAGATCAAACAAACAGACACAACATATATCCCTTGAAGGGAAAGAATTACTAGCATCATCACTTGGATGAAGTAGCATTCAGACCATCACTGCTTTTGTCTTCATGACGGAGACTGTTCTCTCGGCTGTAAGCTGCCTTGGCACCCTGAGAGCAGAGAACAGTTCATCTTATCATACCAAAAGACAGTGCATGACAGTTCATAAATTTGTATGCAAATCAAAGAGGCAACACTTCTGACTTCTTCTTAGAATGTTAATGATAACTGCCGCTTTGGCCGTTTCTTTATAACTTATTTCATTGGAAATATCTCTTCCGACATTATATTTGGTTAAAATTTGTATACAAAATTCAAAACAAAAACACACATTACCGGAGGTGGAGGAGCAATTCCATAGACACCTCAGTATTGAATGAGTAGAAGAGTAACTTCAAAGTTTTCCATCTACATTCTACTCAGCTAAACTCTACACTATATTATCTATGCTTTATTTAAATCTTTGCAACAACCATATGGCCCATATAGAAAGATTGACAAGGCAGCAGCTTACCTGAAAAATAGTCCCAAGCTTTTTCATTGCTCTCGCCCGTTGCTTAAGAACATCCTTTGATACAGTTGTATCTTTAAGAACCTGAAACAGAAAAAAAAAAAAGAAAAAAAAAAAGAAAAAAAAGAAGAAGCAACAATTCATTTCTTTGAGATGCAAATAAGTTCAGGGTCAGAATTAAAAGATCAACTGCTATTGAATTAGGAGATTATATGACCGAGGCTGTCAGACATGCTATGCGTCACTTGGGCCTAGACAATTTGCACTCTATATAGGCAGAGCAACACTTAATACATATAAAAAGTCCATTTTATGGACGTACCAAGAAACATCTTGGAACAAATAGCACACCAGCACCAAAGCTGAGTCATACTTTGGTAAGAACAGGATGAGCATGTCTACAGTTGAAAAGCGGAAAATGTTCACATATCCCACACTAGTCACATATAAAATCAACAAGACATAAGTAATGGTCCTAGACATCTACAATGTTATCTTGAAACAGTTTGAAAGGGTGCAGTCCTTGCAACACCTACTCAAAGTAACTCATAGCAGATACATTGTAAGCCACATCTTTACGAGTTTAGCTTAGACAGTTTTCATAATAGCACATCATCATTTTCCTGTTCTATTAAAGGAGTTTGCAGATCATTAAGGTCAATAGCAATATAATGTTCTTAAAAAAACATGACACAATCAACCATATATTTACTAATTTACTAATTACTATTTGCTAAGCAAGATAATGATGAACTCACTGCTTGGCACACTCGTGACAAAGTCATCTCAATATCTACTACATTAAGCTGCCAAAGCGACTGAACCATTGCATCCTTTTTTTCTTCAAAGGCTTTTATTATGGATTCTTCCTTGTTTTCTCCTTGACTCAACTTCTTCATCTCCTCTTGCATTTGTATTAGAGACACAGCACCTACATACAGGGAAACCATATGGTTTGCTTGATTCTAAGACCGAAACAATACAATTCTACAATCTGTTTATACTACACCTGAAGCTGCCGAAACTTGAGATTTTATCATGTGACCTTTATCTCGTACCCACTCAGCCAAATATGGAACCTTCATATATCGCTTATCCTTTCCAAGTTCTTTTGTAGCTTGCCTTGTGTAGATATACCCAATAGTATGTAGCATTGCCTCTCCAAATGCTGAATATATATATATATATAGGAATATAACACAAAGAAAAAAGGTACAAATAGAAAGATGAAAATAATATGGTCACCTACTGTTCAAATGCAAAACAATTGTTTCTTCTTTATTGATAATAGCACAGAGAGATGTATTACTTAAGTAATGCTTTAATGTGCAAAGATCATTTTTTTTACATCTTACTGATCAAGCATTGTGCTGCCATATTGAGGTTACTAACATAACCCTGTAATTTGGGAAGTTTCCAGCCTCTTCAATAGTTTTTCCCCGTATTTTCTATAGGTCACATCTGTATCTATATAAATGCTTCATAACAACATGCTTTCTTCAATTTCAGAAGGTAATGATGAAAAAAAATTGGGTATTCAGACTCCTCAAACTAAAGGATCACACATCAAAGCATGAAAGGAGGGAAGCATAAATGTCCTACCAGCTTTAGAAAGATTGCGGGATTCAGATGTTGCCCAATTCACAAACTCGTCAGTTTGACCTACAACAAATGGTTGCAGACGATCTTTCAGATATTTAACAAGTTTTTCTTCTCTTTCCATTTGTAATGCCTGTAATTTGTGTGATGAGTTAGTAGTAAACATGGTTATTCTGACTATAGTAAAGCAGAAGTACAGTACCTTCAATTAGCAAAAAAAAAAAAAAAGAAAAGAAAAAAAGCACAGTACCTTCATCTTCTCCCGAACTTTCTGCATGCGGACTTCAGGAGTCTCAGCATCTATATCAAGCTCTGCCGAGGCCATAGAAGCCAATGCAAGCTGCCCGACATAATCCACGAATAACTCACTCCCAAAAAGCATACCAAAGACAGCTGAAGGGTCCATCATGGATTCCCTGAAAAAAAAACAGAGTAAAAACATCTTCTTGTTAAGAATAGATGACTACAAATCATTGCAGAAATATCTTGGAGCATATCTCTGCCATCAAATGTTAGTAATGCAAAAACTGGTTCAAGTGCGAGAAAATGGTGACAGCAAAGTGTAAGGGCTTTTCCAAAAAAAAAAAAACCGGAATGAGGGAAAAGCAGGAGAGGATACTCGATGTTTGCTTTGGAAAGACCCTTAGTACTAAATGGTAATCTTAACACTTAAGATATGGTGTTCAGCACGAATACTTTTAAACACACACAGCACATTCATCTTTTTACGTATAATTACATACATATACTTAAATAATTATATAGACATATAATATAGGACTAAGGAACCTAAGATTGATCTCAGGCTCATTCCCTGAGATGACAAAAGGTTTTGCAGCAGAACTTAATTTATTTTGTATTATTAATACAACTGAGATAGCAGCGGGTCTAACAACCTATTAATACATAGCAATACCTTTTGCATGTTCTAATCACCATGCAGTGACAGAGTACAAAACTCATCAGTAGACATTGTGTAGTTCTCGCCTTAAATGGATTGACGCAGTCACATATGCATATTACATATAGTAAATCACTCTTATTTTTCACCCTAGTTTTTCCTTAGAAACCAAACTACCATATATATTCATTTTAGAATAAAACTTATAAAGTTTTCATCCACCAAGCAGCTCCTGACCTAGACTTATCTCAGGTTCATTTCCTGAGATAGCACGGGTTCAACAGCACAACTCACTTTTTTCTACAGTAAGAAGTAGTGTTTGCAGTTCATTTGATTGTAAATCTTTGGTTAGGATTTTTAAAGTGACTCTCTGAATTCAATTAATTGAAATGTCTTCTATAGTTTGAATGCAAAATGCAGTGTTTTGCAGCAGAACATAATGTTTTGCACACGCAAAACACTGTGTTCTACAGCAGAACATAATGTTTTGCATAGTGTTTAGTTAACACCGTAACATAATGCTTTTCAGTGTTTTGCACAGCATGTTCTGCACAAGCAAAACACCATGATCTGCAGTAGAACATAGTTTTTTACGTCGTTTACGAATACATATCATGTATGAAAAAATTTCAATTTTGTCAAAATGTGCAAGTATGTACTTATGAATAGATATGCTATGTGCATATATTTATGTATAAATAAAGTGTTCTACCACAAAACACTGTTGAACATTCAGCTGCAAAATAAAATGAGTTCTGCTGCAGAACCTTGGGCATCTCGGGAAACAAAACTGAGATATCAGGTTCCTTATTATCATATATATAACATCTCCCGCATATAAATCCCTATATTTTCATATCTGTCAAATATCCGTATCCCTGCACAATGCACCGGAACGGCCACACCTACTCACCCGTGTCCTTGCATCTTAACTCCCAAGTCCTAACCACTATAAGAATAAGACTCACATGATTGGTCCTAATATTTAGAAGTTTCACAAAATTATGATATGCTATCCTATCCCCAAAATATATTAATTAGTTAGTGACTAATATAAAATGTCTATATTTTAATTGGAATAAAGGAAAGTACTCAGTAGCTGACCAATAAAAGTTTAAGATATCAAGGTACTGAACACAGATTATTAAATCACCTACTCTTAAAGAAGAACTATCACCTTAATTAAGAGAGCCAACTACTAGCCACGAAATTTCAAAACCACAAAACTATGGATACTTACCCCTGTACTCCAGATTTTCCATTTCTATCATATGCTTCACGCTTTTCAGGATCACTCAAAATTTGATAAGCCTCTCCAAGTACCTATGTAATGAGTCGCGCACAGAGAGAGAAAAACCATATAAAGTAGTCAACAACACCATATCAAAGCAAATAAGTCCTAAATGTCAATTATGGTCACATCAAACTTAGAAACTGTTTTGGTAAACTTAAAAACATTGATTACAAATTTAAATTACTTAATGTGAAAAGTGAAAAGTTTACTTTTAAGTTATCATCTATCTGTTTGGATGAATTTAACTTATGAGTTATTTAACATTCAAAAAATAATTATTATAAATTGTAAATATAGATAGATGATGATATCAGCTTCAATAAAAAAAGTAATACAATACTAATATAAGATATTTGAAAAATTACCTCCTCTCATCGATTTTTCACTTTAAACTGTTTTTTTTTTCAAATTAACTCTTTAACTTATTACAGGTATAAATAAAGTACCTTCTACCAACTTTTCACTTTTAACTCTTTTTTACTTATTACACAAAGAGCCCGTTTGAGTTAACTTAAAAAATGCTACTTATAACTTAAAGTACAACTTACTCGCTTTAAGTGAAAAATGATAATTTTAACTTTAAGTTAGGTGCATCTGTTTGGCTAATTTTACTTCTGTAATTTATTTTTTTTAAAAATGATTACAAAATAGAAATTTATTTTTTTAAAACATAATATAAAGTATAAAATACAAATATATGCAAAGAATATAATACGAGTTAAAAGGTAACTCATATATATACATATGAGAAAAAAAAGTTGAAAAAAGTACCTCGAAGGTACTAAAATTTTTTGAACTAAAACTAACTTTAAGTTAAAAAATTTAAGTGTACACAAACACATCAACTAGACACTTAAAGTGAATTGGGGTAGCTTCAAGCTACCCCAAACAGGCTAAAAGACACCCTCTTATACTGGAGACTTAGTTGAAATGGTGATATCTAAATAACTAAGGAAACCTATCTGCATCTACTTCTTAAGGTCAAGGCAATAAATATAATTAATGACAGCAAACACGTATGATTACAAGAAACCTAATTAAAAAAAATTGTAGATGCATATAACATATTACCTGGAAATTATGTGCAGCTTTTGGATCTCCGGGATTCTTATCAGGATGAACGACTCTTGCCTAAACAAACCAAATGAGTGTTTTAATTTCATATACAAAATTATTTATGATAGTTATTACTACTCAAGTATCATTAAAGCATTACGTCAGATTAGACCCCAGAAAGAGACCAGAGATGGAACTAGTCATGGATCGAGTATGCTTTCTTTCAGAACATTTTAAGCGGATCCAATACCAAGACGTGTTTCAAGAACGAACAAGATACGGGTAAGTGTTTCGTCCGGGAGGTGGTACATTCAATGGGTTCTTTGGGAAAAACTTCCATTCAAAATTTGGCATATTTTGTAAGGCAGATACATGAGGGGTGGTAATACCCCACATCATCAAGAAAGCAGCTTCAGCTCTTTCAAGCCAGCTGCTTTCACTCCAAAGAAATAAAGGAAGAACGGTGTGTAGCTACGTCATGTAAGTAGAGATTACAGAGTCTCTCAACCTGCAGGGAGAGGGATGCTCATGGCATAGAGGATCACGGGTGTGCTGACCTGAACTCTCCACAAATGGGGGTTTGCACGGGAAGCACACTTTAAAGCAATTAGAAAAGAATGGAAATAGAATGAATACCAGAGCATTCAAAGAGATAGTCACTGAAGTGCAAAGTGGATCCATTAAGTTAGAAAGATGGGAATGAGATAGGGTTACTACTTAGGGTTAAAAATACTTTTGATTTATCCAGCATAATCAAATTAAACATTGATTTTTTTTTTTGTGCAGGAGTGTATAGGATAGCAAGAAGCTGATAACTAGCATGAAATGTATATCAGCAATCTTAGTCATTTTCTGGTTACAAAATTTACTTATGATTTGATAGAAAAAAACTGCCGGAGGCCTTACCTTAACATAGTAAGCCTTCTTTATCTCTGCAGCAGACGAATCCACACTGACTCCCAGAGTATCATAATATTCAGTCTCCTTCACCATATCTCACCAATCACAGTTTAATACGCTTCTTCCTTCCTTCTACTTAAGACACACATAGGAAAAAAAATCATATAATATAAATTAAAGAAATAAAGTAATAAACTTGTTGCTCAAAGTTCAGATAAGAACGAATTCACAAGTTTATAAAATCAAAGTTCTTGGTTATCAATAAGAAAATGAAAAGCCATAAAGCGACCTGCATGTGCTATTCAATATACATACAAGTATTATGATGATACACGCACAATCAAAGACAAGGGTAAGGATGAGAAATTACTAATGAAATAAACTATCAACACAAATTTCTCTATTAACCACTATATCTGAAATTTGCAACTCACAAAACGCCAACCAATAGGGTGTTAATAGTCCATGTTAATCTGAAATGCTAATAATTTTAAAGTATAATATTGAATGCGAGCAAAAAATTTAATTATGGAACCACACACATACTCCATCCGTCCCCTTTGGTAGTCCCTTTGATTTTCGGCACACACTTTAATGTGTATTAAAAATAAAATTTTAAAATTATTTTAAATTTTAAATTTTTATATATTATAAAAATTTATAATGCAAATTTTATATTAATATAGTGTTGAGCTGCTCGAACTCGTTTATTAGGGCTTGGCTTGGCTCGAGCATATGTATGAGCCAAGCTAGAATAGTTAAACAAGTTGAGCCAAGTATGTGCCAAACCAGAATAAATTCGGCTTGAAACTTGAAAATCCAGCTCGAGCAAACTCATTTATAATTATATTAAATTACATTTCTATTATTTATAAATTAAGAATTAATCACATATTTTTATTTATATCAATCCTTAAACTGATGAGCTTGTGAGTAGTATACTCGGCTTGTTTAAACTCGGGTAGATTAGTTCGCGAGCGAACTTGACTC
The DNA here is from genome assembly GCA_037693485.1 of Kitagawia praeruptora. Taxonomy (NCBI): domain Eukaryota; kingdom Viridiplantae; phylum Streptophyta; class Magnoliopsida; order Apiales; family Apiaceae; genus Kitagawia; species Kitagawia praeruptora. The sequence goes on along the minus strand of CM075347.1, from coordinate 84,846,911 downwards.
ATTATAGAGATTTGAGCCTGTTTAAGTTAAATGAGCGGCTCGACTCATTTATTAGTTACCCGAGCCGATGGCTCGAATCACCGCCCTATTTTGATATAATAATTTAATTTTACTAATAAATATAAGCATTTTCTTACAACTGAAAATGTGTTGTGAATTGTGATTTGTGCCAAAAAGTCAAAGGACTACTTTAAAATGGAAAATCTGTATCATAATATGGTATTATAGCTCAGTAAGAGAGGTCATGAGTTCAAGTCCTGCCCCCAATATTTAAAAATTATAATAAATTGGACACTAAGTTTAAGTATTGTCATAGTGATGGGCTTCAGTGATCCATTATCAGTCACAAAATATACAAGCTTCTAGTGATGGAAAGTGTTAGAACTTAGAAGATAAAAGGATCGATTAGGGATCATTACTAAATTGAATACTTATAAAAATTTCACTCAAGTCAATTCACTTATTACACAGACAAATAGTAAAAAATTACTTAAAAGGTTCACTTATTTAATAGTAAAAACAAACATGCCCTCATGATTTTCTCTGAACACCTTAAAATTTTAGGGAGCCCGTAACTTAACACTATAATAGCCAAGACTTAATAAAAAGCGAATGGTTGGAATAAGATTACAGATTGAATACCCACTAACCACTATAGTGCAAATATCATTCCATACAATTCCTTCCCCAAACTGAGCACAGGAGTGTTAAAACCTCAAATAACTATCTACCTATAATCTTTACATATTATCATCATTTTAACCCAAGTTATAAAAAACTGAAACCTAAACTAATCTTAATTAATAGCAAATTATCTTGAGTTTTTGGTGGTGAAAACTATAAAAATTGATTAGGTAGTGCAAGTTTTAAACAAATGAGGGATCTTATTTCATGGGTTTTCTTATATATAAAACATACATTGAAATGAGATGATAAACCATACATACATAAATTGGTTGAGCAAGATCAAGAAGATAGATCAGACATGAAAGAACAATAACAATAACAATAATAATAATGATAAGAGTTGAGCAGTTGCATAAAACAAGAAGAAGCATTAACATACCAAAATCAAGAGAGTGCAGGGTAGATGTATAAGTGAGATAAGATGGTGAATAGACAGATAGATACGTAACAATTATTGCACGATTTTAATTGTTTTGTGCTACAGTAGCTAGTTTTGGGGATTTACAGAGATTCGTGGTGACAGAATGTGTACCATCTAGTAATGGTATGGGCCTATTGCACTTTTAGGACTTTAGGTATAAAAATCTCAAGTTTTTCCCATTTTGACCGCATCATTCAGGCCCATTTATTTTATTATCGTTAGATATTTTCGGAATGGGATGTTGCACAACATTTAGGGGGTGTTTGTCTACGGAGAAAAATGGACTTATCTGAGGATAAGTCCGTTTCAACTTATTTCGGACCGTTTGTGTGCACAAGTAGAATGGACTTATTTTGCCAAATAAGTTGATAAGTGATAAGTTAGTAATGACGTACTTTTTTCCAACTTATTTCGTATTACTTGATTTTTTAACTTGTTTAATATTTTATATTTTTACATTTATATTTATAAATGTCATATGCATGTACTGGGATTATTATATTAAATAATTAATATTTTTAAATTTAATTTAATAAATATTTTACCAACTTATAAGTTAAACACCCAAACACGAAAATATAAGTTGTAAGTCACTTATTACTTACTTCATATAAGTTACTTACTTCATATAAGTGTTAAGTAACTTATTTTAAGATTTCCCAAACGGCCACTTGAACCAGATATCTATCTATCCATCTATACTATATATATTATCTACTATCATTTACTTGAACCACATATCTATCTATCTATACTATTTATATTATCTATCTATTATAAACGAAACAGGATATATTTGGTTATTTTTGGTACACTCAATAACAACCGTTAGATTTTGAAATAAATAAATAAGAATCATTAGATCTAATGCAAAAAGAATATTCATTTTCTAATATTCTTATAGGTTTCAAGTTTGAATCACACCAACAACATATCTCAATTAAATATATATATTATTTTATAAACTACTCTACTCTCACGAATTTAAGATTCAATTTCCGTCAACAACATATTATTAATTATTAAAACACTATCGTTAAAAATACTATCAAACATGTATTACAATATTTTATTGTCTTCTATAATTTATTTTCCTAGTAATTAAAAAATATATTTGAAAATGTGGGTAATGAAACAAAAAATATTAAAAAATACATTCGTGCATCACACGAGTAATAAGCTATATAGTAAAAAATTACATAAAATCTGGAAAACACTTACAATATAGAAAATTTTGTATAAAAAATCGAAAAAAGGTCTTCATAATTAGATAAATTTCACTTTTTCTATTAAATAAAAATTTAAGAAAAAAACCAATTTTATATAATCCTTTATTATAATACCTGAGTCTACCACATATCAATTAACCAATCAGAAAACTATGAATTATTTTAGAACCAATAAGAAATCATTCCAAAAATTTAGACCAATAATATTATCTCTAACCTCTTTCCTCTTTTTGCTTTTCAAACCATAGTTAAATTTATTAACCATCTTATGTAGTTGATCATTATTATGGCAACAAAATCATTAACCATCCTATATAGGTAATCATCATTATGACAACAAAATCACTATATATTTTCCTAACTTTTTTTCAATCATTCGATTAGTTAATCATAATTATAGTAATATATTTCACTAACATATTGGCTGCCATTAATTTTTTAAGTTAACTAATATTCTAACATCTTTATATTTTTCTATTTTTAACCAAAGTTAAATAAATTAAGCTTAATCGCAATTATAAAAAAAATATCTTTTGGTACCTAAAATATATAGAAAAGACAATATTTTATGTGATATTATATTTTGGTTTTTTGAATAAAAATTTAATACTTACATTCTCACTCAAAAAAATCAAATTTACTAAAAAAGTTGTTTAATATTACGTGCAAATAGCCAAAGTAAATATTAATTATTAAAAATTTAATACTTACATTCTCACTCAAAAAAATCAAATTTACTAAAAAAAGTTGTTTAATACTACGTGCAAATAGCCAAAGTAAATATTAATTATTTTCTTTCAATTCTATAAATCGTCAAAATCAATCCTCTTGAAATCAAACCTCAGTTCCGATTCAATAATTTTACAAGCTTAAAATATGTATGTTACACGAATTTTTTAATATCATAGATTTTTTTTAATTTAAAATGAATGTTTTAACACATGAATTTTATACGCTTGGAATTTTAAATGATATGATTTGATAATGATTATATATATGTTGCCCGTAATATTTTTAGAAAATGATGGATTTTAGTTTAAAAAAATACATAAAATTTGATACCTTTTAGCTCAAAAAGATAATTGGTTAATTATTTGGAATTATTATATTATTATTTTATTTTATTTTATCACATAGAATCGCCTATGATATTATTGGAAAAGAAGATATTTTAGTTAGAGCAAATTGAAAAGATAACATATTTTTAGTGTGAAAGGTAATTGATTAGGTATTAATAATCATAAAATTATTATTTAATTTTATTAAATAGAATTACCCGTAGTGTTTTTAAAAAGGATAATTAAACCGTAGTGTTTTTAAAAAGGATAATTTTAATTATATAAAATATAAAGATAATTAGCTTATAACCCCTACGATGCACGCGTATCTTTTGTATGTTATTTTATTTAATATAACAATAATATTTTTATACAATCATTATTTACAATATTTTTTGATAATTTTAATTTAATAAACACATGTTTACAGATAATACTCATGTTTCCTTATTGTAAACAACGTTTATATAAGAAAACAATTATTTTTCCTTATTTTAATTTAATTGTAATTTCTTTTAATTTTTTTTATTATAATACTTGATTTTACCAAATATCATTTAACCAAACATAAAATTGTAAATTATTTTAGCACTAACCAAACTCTACTACAAAATTTTAACATGTTCCTTTATTTTATTTTGATTTTGCATTTTAATGAGAAGGTTAAAATCAACTATAAACTCATTGCCAATTGATTTTCACTATTTACATCAACTAAACTAAACATAATGACTATTTTGTCCACTATTTCCTATTTTATTTGTTTCAAAACTATTATTCATATTATTTAATTATAAAACTTTTGTCCATATTTACTTAATATGGTAAATTAAATGTTAATTATATCAATTTTATGAAAATTAATATAATTATTTGATAATTATTAGTTTATTTAACATGATTGAATAAAATGTGGATTTTGATTGTGGACAAAAAAGATGGGATGGGAGGAGTACTAAAAATTTTTTTTTGACAATTAACTAATAAAAAGTTAATACAAAATCTAATATTTCGATAAATAAAATCCACCAACGGGCACCGAGGTACTAGATTCTCAATAAAGATATTTATTTATTGAAAAATAAACAAAAATTTATAAAAAAAAATTAAAAACCAAAAAGCTGATATTAGCTCATAAACTTTAGTTTAGCATATTTTGTGAGAGGTGAAGAGAGAGAGAGCGCGAGCAGTAGCAACTACGGTCATTGTTATAAAAATTATTAATATTGATAAATAAAAAGGTTGATACACTTAAATTATTTATTATTTTTAATAAAATGGTGTCTTTTTGAATTTTATATTCTGGAATTAAAGTAATCGTATCAATTCCCATATCTTAATTTATGAGCATATATTGAATTTGTGTGGTTGGTTGATTATAATTTGTTTTTTAATATCAACAAAGCATAAAATATGGGTAAGAAAACTCAATAACTTGGTAGAAAGATTTTACACAAAGAGAGATATTTGTTAACAAAAAACAATATTATGAAAAATAAAAAAGAGATTTTCATTTTGTTTTGGAGACTTTACATCGTGCATACTACCCTTAGTTTAGTTTTGTAACATCTGAATGTTGTTCTAAGACATATAATTATATAGTTACATAACTTGGATACAGAGTGATATTTCATGTAATTGTCGTACTTTTTCTATTCGCATATTTCATTTTATTTTGTGTCCACGAAAAAATTCATGTAGTTTAGTATCATTTTGTGTTATAATTATTTCGGTACACAATTGAATATCATGTCATTTTCGTTCAAGTTACACGACATGAATGTACAAAACAATTTGTTAGGTCTATATAAGCTATTTTTGTGTTCTAATTTCGGGTACACGATTCAATATCATGCTTTTTCGTTCAAGAGCCTAAAGTACACAACATGAATGTGTAAAATGATTTTTCAGATCTACATAAGCTATTTCTTCTTACATATGTCGGAAAAATATACTCACTCTTAAAGAAAAATGAATTTCAAGTTATTTAACCTAATATCTAAATTACAAGGGTACATATATAACAATGTGATTACGTGTTTATATATTACAAACTTGATTTCAATTTGATGGACAACATCTTATTTTCACAAGTTAGTCAAATTGAAAAAAGATAAGTGACACTCATTTTCATATGTCTTATCTTAATAGTAAATTAAACTAAAATTTATTATACCACGTTTTACCAGAATAGAATAAAAAATTCAACGTACAAACTTCCAAACTGAAAATGCACATTTTAAGTTGTATTTACAAATAAGGTAAGGTCAATCACCATATATAAACTCTAATAATCATACGTTACTCCAAGAACGCGATATATTGAATTTGTTTGGTTAGTTGATAATATTTATTTTTCAATAATAAATCAATTCATTAATAAAAGGACATATAATTTGTAAAAAAGATATTGAACGATCACATAACAAACTAGATTAGATGAAAGTTTCTATTGTTATAACTACGTTAGTTTCATGTATCTTGCACAGTAAATATCCTTTCTCATATCGCTGCATCCTTTTTATGATAGATAGTCTAATGATTTATTGGAGTCGTGAGGATTGAGTGTCTATACATTTTTATTATGTAATCGAAAAAATTAACCACAATCATACAAATATTTTCAATGTATTAATATAATAAATATTTTAAGGATCCGATATTGAATAAATATACCGAATTCTCAGAATATGGGTGAAAATTTATTAACATGGTACTTAAAAATATTCTCTAACAAAGAGAGAAATAAAATGAAAGCTAAATTTTTAAAAAAATAATAAAGAGGGATTTTGAACTTTTTAACGGGGGTTGTATTTGTTTTGATGATTGGTTCATAATATTAATATTAATTCAAATTGGTATTAATTCATCGATAAGTAATTTTTATACTTAAGTTAATTAACATTCCAATTAAATTAATTTTTTTTCTAAATAATATATTTATATTAATTAATATAATTTATCGATCAGTGCGTAACACAGGTAGAACGTTAGTATTTATATATACATATGTATATTAAAATAATAACTTAAAGCAACCATGAATCAGGTTATAAGCTACTAATAATTATATAAGGTACATCAGTTTTGTATTTATAAAACCGCATGATGCAACTTTTTACCCGGGACTAAAGCATCTCCGATGACATTGCCTACAATAATTAATTTAAATGATATAAAATATTAATAATGTAAAATTGGTTAAATATGTAAAGTGTTATGTTTTAATGAAGTTGACTATAATTAACTATATTTTAAAAATAGAATGTTATTATTATTTCAAATTATAATAAATAAAATGTATTATAATTAATATGATAACATATGATGTATTATTTTATTAGAAGTTTATATTCGATTAATATAGCCAATATAATCATTTTGACTAAAATTATAGACAAAGGAAATATAACATTGAAGTGAGAGTTTTTTTTACAAATTTTATATAATTATTATTTATAGTATGTCAATTAATATATTTTATTTAGGCTTAATGACCTTTTGGCCCTTCAAGTTTGCACACTTATACCCATAAAACCCTAACGTTTAAACTCGTTTTTTTTTGCCACTCCAACTTCAGAAATGTACCTTTTTGCCACAAACCGTCGTCTATTCGTTCTAAAATACGACGGTTTTGTGTCAAAAAGGCGACGGTTTTGTGGCTAAAAAGTACATTTCTGAAGTTGGAGGGGCGAAAAAGAACGCTTTAAAACTGTAAGGCTTTATGGATATAAATGTGCAAACTTGAAGGGTCAATAGGTCATTAAGCCTTTTATTTAAGAGTTTGTATCCTTTGGAGATACCATCAGGGGATCTCTACTTGGACATGAACTACTTCAAGAAAAGAAACCCATCTGGTCTAAAGGGACCTATGTGCAGGGTTCATGAATGTACTTTGATACTCCATTCCTCCCACCCATTTCTTTACATAAAAAACTGCGTATCTGACACGCATTTTAAGGTGCATTTTAAAGACAGTTCTATAACTTATTTTTGATATTTTCTTTTTTTATAAAAATAGGATTGTTCCATTTTTATAAAAAAAGAAAGAAAATATCAAAAATAAGTTATAGAACTATCTTAAAATGCAGCTTAAAATCCGTGCCGGAAATTGGTCCGCAAATGTAAAGTATTACATGGGATAAAGGGAGTATAATTTTAACATTACTCTTCCTGAAAATAAGACAAAATTTTGATGAGAAAAATTTGTAATTTGTAAATGCTTGTATCCTCAAAACCTAACGTTCTAGTACTAAAACTCTAAAAGCTGGACCTGGACCTGTTACTTGATACTGAGAGCCTGTTTGTGTAACATTAAAGTGACTTTCGGTTCCACTTAAAGTGATTATGGTGTGTTTGCCTTACCTTTTTTTTTTTCCACTTAAAGTTAGTTTTAGTTCAAAAAAAAAAAGTACCTTGGAGGTACTTTTTTTCCACTTATTTTTTTTCTCATATCAATTTTTATGTATTTGAGTCATCTTTTAACTCATATTATATTCTTTGCATATATTTGTATTTTACACTTTTATATTATGTTTAAAAAATATAAATTTCTTTTTTTTTTAGTTAATTTTTTAAAAATAAATTTACTTTAAGTAAAATTAGCCAAACAAATACACCTAACTTTAAGTGAAAATTATCACTTTTCACTTAAAGTGAGTAAGTAGCACTTTAAGCGATAAGTAACATTTTTTAAGTTAAGCCAAACACGATCTGAATCTTCTTTGACAAGGACAGATATCTGCTTACATGCATTCTGGTGTTTTTTTTACTCATTAATTCCAATTGTTACCTCCCCTCCCCCAAATTTATAAAATAAAATAACCAAACCAAACCAAACATACCCAGTATATCCCGCATGAAGCAGGGTCTGGGGAGGGTAGAATGTACGCAGACCATACCCCTACTTTACAGTAGAGAGGCTGTTTCCGTGAAGACCCCCGGCTTAGTGCACCGTATAACAAAGTGAAATTTATACAGAGATGATAATGGTGGGTAAAGTAGTCGACCGAACCTGGGCCCATGGCCTGGATCTCATGGGGCTTACCTACTCGGGCAAGGGGCACTCCTCTCCTGATCTAGGAAGACCTCCGGCCAAGCTCCCTGCACCTGCAAAAAAAAAGAAAACAGAAAACAGAAGACAATAAGAAGATGAAAAGCCAAAGCTTCTAAGCTAATGCTAACCGAGAGAGCCCAACTCTGAGGCTCTCAACCACAGAACCACTCCCTAGAAGGGAATCAACAACTCTAATCTGGCGCCTCCAACAACTCCTATCAGCTGTCGAGTTCTCATCCAAGTTTAAGGCCTTCAAATCCATCCTGAGCTGTTCTTCCCACGACCTCCTCGGTCTGCCTCTTCTCCTCACCCCAACAACCGTAAGACTCTCGACCCTCCTCACCGGGGCTTCCGGAAGCCTCCTACGAACGTTGCCGAACCATCTCAACCTCCCTTCCCTAACTTTCGCAGAAAAAGGCGCCACCTCCAACTCGCTCCTGAAAACCACATTCGGGATTCTATCTAACATCGTGCGGCCACAGGACCACCGCAACATCCTCATTTCAGCTGCTTCCAACTTGCACTCGAGGGCCTTCTTCACCGCCCAACACTCTGAACCATATAACATCGCAGGACGGATAGCTGCTCTATAGAACTTCCCTTTCAGCTTTAACGGGACTTTCTAATCGCACATCACCCCTGAGGCAGCCCTCCACCTTAGCCACCCCGCGTTGATACGATGAGTGACATCATCTTCAATCTCACCTTCCTTCTGGATGATCGAACCCAAATACTTGAACTTATCCGTACGAGGGACGGTCTGATCTTCAATCTTAACCTCCACCCCTTCCTCGTTGGCGTCACCACTGAAGTTACACCAGAGGTATTCGGTTTTAGACCTGCTCAGACGCAGTCCTTGGGGCTCCAAAGTGGATCTCCATAACTCCAACTTCTCATTCACCTCCCCCCTCGATTCCGCCACTAGCACTATATCATCTGCGAAGAGCATACACCAAGGGATGGCATCTTGAATCCCTCGCGACATGACATCTAGGATAAGGGCGAAAAGAAGAGGGCTAAGGGCCGACCCCTGGTGTAACCCAATCTCCACAGGGAAATAACGAGCATCACCGACTGGGGTCCGAACGCAAGAACAAGCTTGAGAGTACATGTATTGAATCGCCCTGACGTACGCTGACGACACTCTCCTCTCCTCAAGGCTCTTCCAAATAGCTCCACGGGGGATGCTATCATATGCCTTCTCAAGATCGATGAACACCATATGGAGGTCTTTGCGACGTTCTCGGAACTTCTCCATAAGGCGTCTGACGAGGTGAATGGCCTCAGTCGTGGATCTCCCCGGCATAAAACAAAATTGGTTCTCTGAGATTTCAACCTCTCTTCTAATCCGACATTCAACCACTCTCTCCCAAAGTTTCATAGTATGACTGAGAAATTTAATTCCTCGATAGTTACTACAGTTCTGGGCGTCACCTTTATTTTTAAAGAAAGGGACGACAATACTGCGCCTCCACTCCTCTGGCATCTTAGAACCCGAGAGGAGAGCGTTAAACAGATCTGTTAGCCATAGAACGCCAACCTCACCAAGACAAAGCCAAACCTCGATTGGTATCAGATCCGGACCTACCGCCTTCCCTCTAGCCATCTTTTTAAGGGCACCCTCGACTTCCTCTTTGGAGGTACGATCACAACGGTCGACGGAGCGAGCGGGCGAAAGAGTGACCTCTTGTGCCACACTGGCACCATTCCTCCTCGTCCCATTGAAAAGATAGTGAAAATATGAACTCCACCTCTCCTTAATGGCGTCTTCATTTATTAACACTTGGCCTGAATCATCCTTAATAAACTTAACAGAACCCAGGTCGCGCCGCCTTCTCTCCCTAGCTTTAGCTAGTTTAAAAATAGCGTTCGCTCCTTCCTTAGTATCTAGGCGCTTGTACAGCCCCTCGTATGCTTCACTCTTTGCTTTCACCACAGCCTTTTTTGCCTCTCGTCTCGCCACCTTGTAGGCTTCCAGCTTCAGAGACCTCTCCGTCCCTGAACTCGACAAAAGTTCTTTAAATAGCATACATTTTGCCTTTACTTTCTTTTGAACCTCCTCATTCCACCACCATGACTCCTTATGGCCACTGAACTTTCCTGAAGAGACCCCCACCACCTTCTCGCCTACACACCGAATAGCCTTCGCCATGTTGGACCACCTGTTGAGTATTGAACACGGTAAAAGAATACAGAGGGGGGGGGGTGAATGGATTCTTGAACTTTTCTTGGGTTGAGTCTGTGTAGCAGATAAGTGCCTGTGTGTGCAGAAATTAAGGTGCGGATAAATAAACAACACAAGACACAATATCACTTTAATCTAATGTATATTAGATAAAGGTTGCTACAATCTGTGAATACAAATGGTAGTATTCTCAGCTTCGTTTTTCTCAGAGAGATATAGCTTACAGTGTATGAAAAACTAGACTCACAAAAGTTACTAAGTTATGAAGTGAGGCTGTGTCCTTATAGAACATGGATACAGCCCGCTTACTGCAAATAAGGTAGCTAAACAAATTACTTTCTAGTCTGTCTATCCTTTTTGAGTAAGAGTCCAAACGGTTGCAGATTTGACTTTGCAAAGCCTGTTTAGATCCACTTCTTTAGCTCCTTGTCTCTTCTATATCTCTCCAAGCTTCCTTGTAGGCTTTCCAGAGCACTTTACAGGTTGTGGTCCATAAAGTGCATTGGCTTGTTGCAGGTTTCTGACTTGTACAATTTCTTCAGTATTTTGTCTCCAAGAATGTATTCGAGAAGTGACTAAGTAAGTGATTCGAGAACTAGAATTGACTTGATCGATAACTCTGAGTTCTCGAATACTGTTATAGTGACATATCGAACCACTTCTCGAATAGCTCTTTTCCATCAGGATTCCTTGAGTTGTCGAATAGAGCATTTGACTTATCGAATCCTCGAGTTGTCGAATAGCTTTCTGAGTCTTTGAGATATCGAATGGAACTTTGACTTGTTGACTCTTTGAGAACTCGAATACCATCTTGACTTGTTGACTTCTTGAGTTCTCGAATAGAGTAGTAGACATATCGAATCCCTGAGATATCGAATGAGATATCGAACAGTGTATTCAGAGATATCGAATAGTGTCTTGAGATATCGAATCTCTGACTTCTCGAATGCTGGACTTCTCGAATAGACAAATATACTTCTCGAATTGGTACTTAGGCAAATTCTTCATTTCTTCAAATCCCAACTGTGATTATTTGGCAGTCTTTAACTCCTTGCTTGAGGCATGAACCATGGAACTTCTTTCAAGCATTATTCAAGACTCTATTTGTACAATTACACAACTAGGATTTGATGCCTATTACAAGTACAATACAACCAGAAACTCTACAACTAGAGGTTCCCTCAGTTAAGAGGTCATGTAAGTAATGCAAAGCATTACAAACAATTAGGCTTGTTATTAGATGTATACAGGCATGCCTCTGTAACTAACAATCTCCCCCAAATTGTGAGTGAGACCCTTAGTCACAATTTCATGTCTGATAACAAGCCTAACATACATTAAAGATAAAACTTTTAAAAGTACAGGTATGTGATTTGATTGAACACATAAATGAAATTACAAGATAAATACTTCTCAGAGTATGATGAGGTACTAGCCGTTTTCTTTTGATTGCATCTCCATTGCCTTGGCTTGTAGATCATCATATGCTTTTTGTTTCCTTTCTTTCTCCTTTCTTGCAATCTCATCTACTGCTCTCATGATTTCTGTCATAGCATCCAATTCTTCAATTATAATAGAGTTTTTGAAATCTTCAAGCACTGGCTTCAGAATGTTGGCAGGATAGTGACTGAGTAGGTTCATTCTTATATTGACATTGTCTCCATTTCTCCTCCTATACTTCACCACATAGGGATCAAACTTAACTCTACACAATCCCTTTGCCCTTAGCTTTTATGCTTCAATCTCCAGTCTATCAATTTCTTTCTCCCTTTCTAACCATTTCTCATAGCAGCCCTTCCTTATCTTCTCAGCATAGTCTTTCTTCATTTTCACAAAGTCAATCAATTCCAGCTTCCATACTTTCTCCACCTTGTCCTTAGAATCCAGCAATGCAATGATTCTTTCTATCTCATACAATTTACCCCAATGTTGACAACCCCCTTGTTTGAATTTCATTTCTTTCCCATCAGTGTACTTGATTACAAGGTGATCATCCACAATTGCAGCATAGCATATCTTTTGAGCTCTTAGAAATAGCAGTTGCTCTTCATCAAAGTCTTCATCAAGTGGCTGGAGCTTTAATCCTGGAATGATTGTTAGGGCTCTAGATTTGGATAGCTTCACTCTCCTTGCAGCATGTTTAAATTTTATCCTCTTGACATGGTTGCTTGGCAGAAATCTTTGACCTTGGTTGGTAGACCATAGTAGTATTCCATTAGCAGATTGCTTTCTGAAACATACACATGGTTTCTTGACTTGAATCTTCTTCTTTTCTTGAGATGGTAAGACAGTTGCAGAAGCCATAGATGTAGATTTTGCTAGGTCACTACTAACAGTATTCACCCTAGACTTAGAGTCTTGTGTTGTGGTGAGATTACTGCTAGCATTGCCTAAGGCTTGCTGTCTTCCACTCTTTCTCACATATGTTTTACCCTGGTCATCATCATCCTTTTCATCCTTGTCCCCCTTTTTCTTCTTATCTTCATCACCCTTATCTCTCCTGTGATGTCTTCTCCTCCCATCACCTTTGTCTTCAGAATCATCATCCTTATTTCTCCTAGGTTGAGCCATCTCTGGAATTTCACCAGTTGCAATATAGGTTCTGAGGATATGCAGTGCCTCAATTTCTTCAGCATTTCTGGCTCCAACCTTCTTCTGTAATTGATCAATGATAGCAATGATCAGTCTGTGATTTCTGGAGGTGAGATCATGAGGAATGACCAATTGCTTGATATCTTCAATTCTGGTACCAGACTGATAAATAATTGTCCATGGCTTCTTGATCACTTCTGGTAGCCTTGTAGGTTGACCATTCCTCAAATCATCAAACAGACTCTTGCTGTTCTCATTCTTCTTCTCAATGAGCTCAAGTATGGCATCTATCTCTGAGTGCTTTAGGTCTTGTAGAGTCTGGTATGTTAGATGCCATATCTTTAGTTTGGAAACCATCACTATCTCCTTGACCCATATATTGTTGACTTTCTTGGGGATGACAGTGATGTAGTCTATCTGCTTCTTCAACTCCCTCAGATAGAACTGAGTGTCACCAACCTGTTCCCTTATGGCTTTCAGAAACTCCAAGAAGGCTTTATCATGATAGTCATTGGAGTTAGCAACTTCTTGTAGCTTGGCCTCAGTAACAACTTTGACTTCTACAGGCTTGGCACTCTCAGATATAGAGATTTGAGGTTTGTCAGATGGCATACTCCCTGCAACCACTGTGGTAGTTATGGATTGCTTTTGTCCTCCAGGAGTAGTGATGTGCACAGTTGGTAAGGTGACAACTGGCAAGATAGATGGAGGCTCATCTACTTTGGCTTTTCCCTTGCCAGGCACATTTGCTAGAGACTTAGAAGCCCTTTGTTGACCACCCTCTTTGATTATTATGCCTTTCTCTCCCTTTGTCTCCCCCTTTGAATTTGAGTTCCTACTAGCCTTCTTCTCCCCCTTAGGCTTGTTGTCAGGCACAGAGGCTGTAGAAATGTCCTTTGGGATTGAAGATTCATCAGGTAGAGGGAGACCCATATGCTTCATCATTGCAGCTAACATGGTTTGTTGATGCAGAAGGACATCAGCTGTGGTGGATGCTTGAGTGTCCAACTGATCATTTAGCAATGCAACCTTGTCTGTGAGATGAGCATTGGTCTTGGTGAGAGTAGCTACCTCCTGCTCAAGAGTGTTGACCTTAGTGAATAGCTCATTGGCCTTAAAACCAGATAAAGATTGATCCTGCAGCCTCTTCACTTCATATTTAGACAATTCATGCACAGGAACATCAGTCACTAGCCTATCTCCATAGAGATTCTTGAACATTATCCTCAGCATGGCATTGGCATCTGTAGTCTGGTCAGATAGATTCTGAAATTTATGCCCCAGACCTGTGACAGCATCTTTTAGCACAGCCAGCCCATTGTCCACCTGAGTGCAGGTAGAGTTGCAGTGTTTGATGTCCTTGAACACACTGTCCAATTGAGGAAATTTAGCATCAAAGGCCCTCTTGACTTCTGCTACTGAAGTGGCTGTCTTATCACACACCCTGTTGACTTCAGTTTTGACTCCTTTGCCAAGATAGTGTGCAGCCTTGAGGAAACCCTTGTAGGAATCATTTACAGCTTCATACACTTCACCAGGTGACAGGGATTTTGCATTGGAGCCCAGTGAAGTGATGTATTCCTCCCTGAGATACTGAAGTGCTTCATCGAGAGTAATATCATATTTTCCTTGCAACCAGGCATCTATGTTGCCATCTCTCTCAGCATCATCAATGATCTTTGACTTCTGCACTTCCACATCATCCCTATGGCATAACAGAATAGCCTCATAGTCTGGATTGGGCATGTCTGCAGTGAGAAGGTGCTGAGCAATCTTTGTGAACTCAGGAATCTGATCCACAATTAAGCTTTGAAGTGCTTCAACCGTCAATTGTTGTGGAACAGACCCTGATCCTGAAGCACTGTCATGTTGCACAGGCTTCAGCCATGTTGACATGAAGTCAGAGCTAGAGCTAGGCAAGCTAGTCTCCTCAGTTACAGATGCAACTTCTGTAACCGGATGGATTGACTCTACTACTGGTGTCACCACAGAAGTGGGATGAATTACACCAGCAGTTGACACAGGCACAGAGTCTCTAGTAAAAACTAGGGGAACCTCTGTGTTTGTGATGGTGTCATTAGGATATGCCTCAGCATGCATTCCCTCACCATCCAAATGTGGGTTCTGAGTGGTGAACAAAGTGTCATGCACTAAGTCACTTGAAATTATTGGCTCATCAAGAGAAAAGAATTCTTGATGATCAATACCTTGCATCTCAGTTGTCTGAGTTGCAGGCTCCAAAGAAATTTCAGAGTTAGATTCTGGAAGAGAAGTGTGTTTTAGAGTAGATTTTGGCAACTCCCCCTGAGAGATAGAGGGAGTTTCAAAAGTGATGTGCTCTCCACTCAGTGTTGTGCCAGCCTTATCACTCCTATGTGCTGACTCTATACAAGAAGGTGCATTGGGGAGGATGCTTGATTCTATAGGTGCACCCTGTTGAGAGGATACATCTAGTGAGCTGTGTGCCCCTGATTTTACAACTTCAGCCATTTGTGTGACTGAAGAGGTGGTCTTAGTTTTCTTCTTCTTTGTTCTGTGTAAGGGTAACTCAGTTTCCTCACATCCTAGACCTAATTCAACAGCTAATGCTGCTTCAGACAAGATATTTAAAGGTGCAGACATTACTTCCTTTCTCTTCTTTTTACTAACATCACCCTTTTGAGAGGATGATGCAGTTGGCTCAGTAAGAGGTAGAGTGTTTGGTTGAGAGGGTTGGTTAGCAGGCCCTGGGTTAGCATTTTGTTCTACTTGCTTGGGCTGTGCTAACTTAGATTTTGCATCAAATGTTGGCATGTTGTGGGGGTAAGTTCTAAACAAACTCTCCATATGGGGAGTTATGTTCAGTCTTACATCCACATCATTCCTAGTTTCCAAGTTACCAAAAATGAGTTTGGTCATGGACTTAGGATAGCCTATTTTATTTTTATCAATCCCAGGCAATTCAATCAATGAAGCATTTTTATAATTAAGTACAGATTGAATAAAGCGAGGGAAGAAAATATCAGTACCTCTCTTGGTTGTGTTCTTACCAAGTCTCCCATATAATTCTTGAAGTATGATTTGGCCAACATCTATCTTCTTTCCATAGGCCAAAGCATATCCAATTTGCTGCACAGGTGCACTGATTTGGTCAAAGCTTGATTTCCTGGCAGTGAAGACTTGGAGAAGAGTTGCAAACACATAACTCCACTCCTTTCTCAGATTCTTTCTGTTTAGCTTTCCAAGGTTAATCCCATCTGAGTAGTTTATGAACTCAAAGAATTCCTCCAACTCTGCATTAGTGGCCAGTCTGTCAAATGACTCTTGTTGTAGGCCTAGTGCTTGGTTCATGTCTGCAGTAGTGATAGTGATTTCCTTATCTTGAACCTTGCAGTAGATGACATATGAAGTGATTGCGTTTTCCAGGGCTACAACCTCCACAATAGCAGTACTCCAGAATTGTTCCAGAATATCTAGATATAGAGTTGGGTTGGCAGAGAGTGCATCCTTGATATACGACTCAGCCATCCATTTCACAAAGCACTTGAAATTGGCATTGGGTGCTTCAACATCACTAGTGAGAGCGATGAAGTTGGTGTTAAACTTTACTGTTGCCATTTGTGTAGAAGAGAGAAAAGAAATTGAAGGTTGAAGAAGAAATTTGGCTTTTCGTAGCTAGGGTTTCAGGGGTTTAGAGAGTGTAGATGCTTGAGAAATCGAATGAAATGAATCGAATAGATGTGAAATTGTATAAGTATGAAGTACTTGAATTGTCGATTAGCAGAAGGTTTTGTATCGACAAGTCAGGCATTCGAGAAGTAGAAAACAACTATTCGAGAAGTCAAGAATGGCTTAATCGATAACTCAAGCAGATAGAAACTCACAGCTGGCAGTTATCTAACTTAGAAATAATTCTAAATTAAATAAAATGTGTTTTTATGAGTGAATTAAACTTTTAGACAAAAGTCCAAAATCGATTAAAATTCAGCGAGAATTCAGCCTTTTCAAATGATTCGAGAACTCAAATATAGTGTTCGAGAACTCAGTTACTATATTCGAGAAGTCAATAATTCCTCTATTCGATATCTCAGAAAGACTCTATTCGAGAACTCAAGAGTACTCTAATGAGACTTATTAGAGATGTCGAATAGTGAATCATTCGAGAAGTCTGACTTATCGAACTATACCCATCACTCATAAAAATTTGATTTTCACTATCTTAAAAAAAATTTACCAGACATATTCATTGAAAAATATTCTAGCAAATCAAATAGTGATTTCCTCAAAATTTCATAGAAATTTTTGAGTTAATAAAAATATGATTTTCAACATATGCAACAGATTTGAAATATTTATAAATCATATTTCAGCCAACACTTACTTCAAAAATATTGAGGATTTAGATAAAGTAAGTGTTTACTGCTGCAACAATCTAGATGATGTATTCACTTAGCCAGAATCTGAAGAATTCAGCATTCCAATCTCACTTACCAACCTTGTGAAGGTGGCTTCATCTAATGGCTTAGTGAATATATCAGCTAGTTGTTTATCTGTAGAGACATAATGCAACTCAATGGTTCCATTAGTTGCATGTTCTCTTATGAAATGATATCTGATGTCAATGTGCTTTGTTCTAGAATGATTGACAGGATTGGCAACTATAGAGATTGCACTTGTGTTGTCACACATGATTGGAATTCTTTCCAACACAAGTCCATAATCTCTAAGTTGATTTCTAATCCAAAGCACTTGAGCACAGCAACTTCCAGCAGCTATGTATTCAACCTCAGCTGTAGAAGTTGACACAGATTGTTGCTTCTTGCTATACCAAGAAACTAACCTTTGTCCAAGAAACTGGCAGCTTCCTGAGGTGCTTTTCCTATCCACTCTGCATCCAGCATAATCAGCATCAGAGTAGCCAACCAGATTGAACCCTGTGTCCTTAGGGTACCATAATCCCAAGTTAGGAGTGCCCTTCAGATATCTAAAGATCCTTTTTATTGCAATCAAATGTGATTCCTTTGGATTTGATTGAAACCTTGCACACAAGCATGTAGCAAACATGATGTCTGGCCTACTTGCAGTGAGGTAGAGTAGAGAACCAACCATGCCTCTGTAGATTGAGATATCTACTCTCTTGCCTTTAGCATCTTCATCCAATTTAGTGGCAGTGGCCATGGGTGTCTTGGCAGGTGAACAATCTTCCAAGTCAAACTTTTTCAATAAATCCTTGATGTACTTGGTTTGACTGATAAAGATACCATCCTTCCTTTGACTGACTTGCAACCCTAGAAAGAATGTCAACTCTCCCATCATACTCATCTCATATCTGCTCTGCATGAGTTTAGAGAATTTCTCACACAGTTTCTCATTTGTAGAACCAAAAATGATATCATCCACATAGATTTGAACTAGGATCATATCATCACCATGCTTCTTGTAAAACAGTGTCTTGTCCAATGTGCCTCGAGTGAATTGATTTTCAAGAAGAAATTGTGATAGAGTATCATACCATGCTCTTGGAGCTTGCTTAAGTCCATACAGTGCCTTAAGCAATCTGTAGACAAATTCTGGGAAATGTGGATCCTCAAAGCCAGGTGGTTGTTGCACATAAACCTCTTCTTCCAACTCTCCATTTAGAAATGCACTCTTGACATCCATTTGATAAACTTTAAAGTTTGAATGAGCAGCAAATGCCAAGAATATTCTAATGGCTTCCAATCTAGCAACAGGGGCAAATGTCTCATCATAATCAATGCCTTCCTGTTGAGAGTATCCTTTTGCAACCAGCCTTGCTTTGTTTCTTATTATTACACCATCTTCATCCATCTTATTCTTCAGAACCCATTTTGTTCCAACAATGGTTCTATTCTTTGGTGCAGGCACAAGTTCCCATACTTTGTTCCTTTCAAATTGATTCAGCTCCTCTTGCATGGCAATAATCCAATCTGGATCCAACAATGCATCATCAAGTTTCTTAGGCTCAACTTGTGATAGAAAACATCCATAGAGGCACTCATTTTGAGTTGCTCTCCTAGTCCTTACTCCTGCATTAGGATCTCCAATGATTTGCTCTGCAGTGTGTGATCTATCCCATTTCCTTGAGTGTTCAGCCTGATTTCTCATCCTTGATGTTGCTTCATCATCCTCATCATGATCATCCTCATTTCCTCCCCCTGTGAAGTTGCCATTACTCACAGGTGTGTCTTGGATGCTTGTTCCTTCACTATTGATTGGCACAAATTCTTCTCTTGTATCATTATTCACTTGAGTTTGTTGAACTTGAGTTTCAACTCTAGTTCCAGTCTCTTCATCAGAATCATCTAGATTATCAAACTTCAATGGATCTTCGTCTTCATCATTGGCTTCTTCTAGTCCAGGTAGTTTGCTGTCATCAAATGTTACATCTGTGCTTTCCATAACTTTCTTTTGACTGATGACATAAACCTTGTATGCAGTTCTTTCCATAGAATAGCCAAGAAAAATTCCTTCAAATGCTTTTGCATCAAACTTTCCAACATATTCAGAATTGTCCTTAAGTACAAAGCATTTGCTTCCAAAAGTATGAATATACTTCAGTGTAGGCTTCTTTCCAGTCATCAAGTTGTAAGGAGTCTTTCCAGTGTTTTTGTTGATGAGGGTTCTGTTCTGAATATAGCATGCAGTGCTCACAGCCTCAGCCCAAAAACATGTAGGCATTTTTGCATCAAGTAACATTGTTCTAGCAGCCTCAATTAGAGTTCTATTCTTTCTCTCAACAACTCCATTTTGTTGTGGAGTCCTTGGAGCTGAGAATTGCTGAGAAATGCCATTCTCTTTGCAGAATGCTTCAAGTGTGGCATTTCTGAACTCTGTTCCATTATCACTCCTCAATGCAATCACACTTGCATTGTTTGCCTTTGCTTCCTTGTCAACTTTCTTTATATGCTCAATGATTACTTGTGGAGCCTCATCTTTTGATGCCAGAAATTCTACCCATGTATACCTTGAAAAATCATCAACCATTACCAGGGCATACTTCTTTCTTCCAAGTGACATTATGTTAACAGGCCCAAACAAATCCATATGGATAAGTTGTAGTGGCTTGGTTACTGATGTCACTGTCTTTGACTTGTGGCTAGATCTCTTCATTTTTCCTTTTTGACAAGCCTCACACACTCCTTCTTGGCAGAATTCAAGTGTGGGCATGCCTCTCACTAACTCTCTTTTGACTAGAGAATTAATGGCCTTAAAGTTCAGGTGTGATAGTTTCTTGTGCCACAGCCAACAATCTTCATTTGATGCTTTTGAGTAAAAGCAACAAATTTTGTCCTTGTTTGCAGAGTCCATATTGGCTACAAACAGGCTTCCCTTCCTTACTCCAGATAGAGCAAAATCACCAGTCTTCTTGTGGGTGATCAAACATTCATCTTTGTCAAAATTCACTTTGAATCCTCTATCAGTAAACTGACCAACACTTAACAGATTATGCTTGAGCCCCTTGACTAGTGCTACATCTTCAATGATGACATTTCCAACTTTCAGCTTGCCATATCCCAATGTGTTACCCATGCTGTCATCTCCAAAAGCAACCATTGGGCCAGCCTTTTCCTCATACTGTGATAGCAGGGCCATATCACCAGTCATATGATTTGAGCATCCACTGTCCAAAATCCACATGACCTTCTTCTCACTTTCTTTGCCCTGCAAACACAAAGGTATTACTTTTCCTTTGGTACCCAAACAAGTTTGGGTCCATGTGACTTAGAGACAGTTTTATCATAAACAACATGCTTGTTAACTTTCTTAGTGTCAGTCTTCTTGTCACTGTTGGAAGTCTTAGAACCTGAGGTTTCAGACTTAGGTGACAAAGGTACCTTCCTAGCTTTAGGAGGAATTGAAGACTTTGACCTTGTGTAGTGTGTGTGAGAATTGTGACTGATACAACCATCAATGAACTGTCTTCTTAAATTAAAACAACTAGTCATAACATTCATATTGCATGGCATACAGTCAAATTTATCACAGAAGGGTGCATCTCTATGTCTTAGAGGCACAGAACAATCATAGAAAGGTTTAGACACACTACCAACAGGTTTCTTGCATGCATGAGTTAGATGATTGGTACTGAAACAGTTCTGACAAGTTTTCCTAGGGGCATTAGGCATATAAGCATAGTTGTTATCCTTGTTAATCCCTAACTTGCCATTTCTGTTCTGTTTCCTTTTAGTCACTTCCTTTCCTGATTCACTCTTCCCAGCTGATACAAACTTAACAAACTTCTTAGGTCTTGGCCTATCAACTACTGGCTTCTTGGTCTTTGACTTGGCACTCTCACCCTTAGAGGATGCTTGCTGTTCACTAGATTGTGCCTCATCCTCATCATTCAACATTTGCTTGATGAGTAAGGCATCCTCATCAATTTCAAATGTTGATTCCTTAAAAATTGGATTTTCAGTTTTTCTCAAAATGTAAGGCACTTTCTCATGAACAGCTGTGTCCTCTTCGATGACAGCATAGCCTTTCCTTTGTGTGAGAGAGTCATAGTCAAGTCCAATAGCTGCTTTAGGTTTAGCTTCAATTTTCTCACAGTAGGATTGCACTAAACCAGATGATTTCTTGAAAGTTTTAAGTTTGAATTCATTCTCAGCTAGTTCATCCCTAAGAGCCTTCTCTACTTGACTAGCACATAGAACCTTGTTCTCCAAATATTCAACTTCTTTCTTAAGGTTTTCTACTTGCATAGCAGTTAGCTCAAGTTCCTCATTCTTTTTGGTTAATACTTCATTTCTAGTAGACAGTTTAGCAATCTCTTCATTAGCAGCAGTCATACTAGTATGAATATTAAACATTTCAACAGATAATTGTTCAATCATGGATTTGTATTCAGAAACAGACATGTCTATAGTAGTGAGAGATGGTACCTGAGAATCAGATGAAGATGAGTCATCCTTGGAGTTGGCCATCAAGGCATAATTGCAGAATTCTTGTTCCTCTTCATCACTCTCAGAATCATCCCAACACTTCCCTTCAGCTATGTAGGCCTTACCATGTGTCTGCTTTTTCAGAAGGGCCTCATACTTAGCTTCTAGCTCCAGATAATCTCTATCATTCTTTTTAGGCTTCTTGCATTCACTGGCAAAATGCCCTAGGTCATTGCATCTATAACACCTTACAGATGACCTATCCACATAACCGGTTTTGAACTTATTTCTATTTGGTTTCACAGGTGCCTTGTTCTTGTTGGCTGAATGGTTTTGAGTTTTGGGTTTGAAGGGTTGATTTCTTTTAAATCTGATGTTTGGAAATTTTCTGGCCATGAAAGCATATGAAGTATTTTCCATCCCATCAAGTTCTTCCAGAGTGTAAAACTCCTCTTCTTCTTCCTCCTTTTCCTCAACAGGTTCACTCACCCCAGCTTCAGTTTCTTCATCATCTGCCACCTCCTCTATCCTTAGTTGGCTTGTAGATGCTTCTAAGTCCAGAATGGATTTGTTGACAATCAAGGCACATGATGTGTTTATCATCCTACCTTGGTTTGCTTGGATAGCCCTCTTCTGAAGCAACTCAAGTTCATGAGTCTTTAGGACTCCATAGAGTACATCATAGGTGACTTTGTTCAAATCTCTCTCTCTAAGAGAAATGACTCTTTGCTCCAGATGATTTGGTGAAGACAACAGAAATTTCATATTTAACTCCTTGGTGCTGTAAACCTTTCCATTCATCTGCAACTCAGTAACTAGCTTGTGAAACCTTTCAAACATCTCAGTGATGCTTTCCTTGGGCTGTGCCATGAAAGCTTCATACTGTGTGACCAGTATCTGTTTCCTGTTTTCTTTAACCTCATCAGTCCCTTCACACAACACCTCAATGTGATCCCACATCTCTTTAGCAGACGTGCATGATGCAATGTTTGCAAACATTGACATATCCATGGAATCAATGATGAGCAACATGAGGTGGCTGTCAAGAGCAACCTTCTCCCTTTCTGACTCTGTCCACTTTGATGGATCCTTGGCCTCATAAGCTCTAGGGATTGTTATGGTTCCAACAGTCTTCTCTGGTATCTCTTGTTGTGGAACAAAAGGACCATTCTTGAGAATCTCAGGATACAAGGGATGAGAGGCTTTGATGAACAACATCATCTTTATCTTCCAGAGGTTGAAGTTTTCTTTATCAAACTTAGGGACCTTCACCGTTCCTGTAGTCTTTGGTGTATTCGAACTCATGATCGTTTCTCTGTTTTTGAATAAACAGCCCGCTCTGATACCACTTGTTGAGTATTGAACACGGTAAAAGAATACAGAGGGGGGGTGAATGGATTCTTGAACTTTTCTTGGGTTGAGTCTGTGTAGCAGATAAGTGCCTGTGTGTGCAGAAATTAAGGTGCGGATAAATAAACAACACAAGACACAATATCACTTTAATCTAATGTATATTAGATAAAGGTTGCTACAATCTGTGAATACAAATGGTAGTATTCTCAGCTTCGTTTTTCTCAGAGAGATATAGCTTACAGTGTATGAAAAACTAGACTCACAAAAGTTACTAAGTTATGAAGTGAGGCTGTGTCCTTATAGAACATGGATACAGCCCGCTTACTGCAAATAAGGTAGCTAAACAAATTACTTTCTAGTCTGTCTATCCTTTTTGAGTAAGAGTCCAAACGGTTGCAGATTTGACTTTGCAAAGCCTGTTTAGATCCACTTCTTTAGCTCCTTGTCTCTTCTATATCTCTCCAAGCTTCCTTGTAGGCTTTCCAGAGCACTTTACAGGTTGTGGTCCATAAAGTGCATTGGCTTGTTGCAGGTTTCTGACTTGTACAATTTCTTCAGTATTTTGTCTCCAAGAATGTATTCGAGAAGTGACTAAGTAAGTGATTCGAGAACTAGAATTGACTTGATCGATAACTCTGAGTTCTCGAATACTGTTATAGTGACATATCGAACCACTTCTCGAATAGCTCTTTTCCATCAGGATTCCTTGAGTTGTCGAATAGAGCATTTGACTTATCGAATCCTCGAGTTGTCGATTAGCTTTCTGAGTCTTTGAGATATCGAATGGAACTTTGACTTGTTGACTCTTTGAGAACTCGAATACCATCTTGACTTGTTGACTTCTTGAGTTCTCGAATAGAGTAGTAGACATATCGAATCCCTGAGATATCGAATGAGATATCGAACAGTGTATTCAGAGATATCGAATAGTGTCTTGAGATATCGAATCTCTGACTTCTCGAATGCTGGACTTCTCGAATAGACAAATATACTTCTCGAATTGGTACTTAGGCAAATTCTTCATTTCTTCAAATCCCAACTGTGATTATTTGGCAGTCTTTAACTCCTTGCTTGAGGCATGAACCATGGAACTTCTTTCAAGCATTATTCAAGACTCTATTTGTACAATTACACAACTAGGATTTGATGCCTATTACAAGTACAATACAACCAGAAACTCTACAACTAGAGGTTCCCTCAGTTAAGAGGTCATGTAAGTAATGCAAAGCATTACAAACAATTAGGCTTGTTATTAGATGTATACAGGCATGCCTCTGTAACTAACACCACCTACAGTTAGCATCTCCACTAAGATCGAAACAACCTTCTTTCAACAAAGACTCCCTGAATTCGGCCGCCTTCTCGCCCTTCAAGTCTTTCCAAAGTATTCTTGATCTTGACTCTCTCGTTCTGCGAACAACTCGGCCCCCTATGGAAAGATCCATGGCCAACAGACGGTGCTGAGAAGCACAAGTATCGAAAGACAGGGATTACATCTTAGCTTTGGATTGGAGGATTCTAGATTCTTTAGGCAAGCAAATGGGAATCCAGGCTAAAAAGAAGCATGGTTCTAAAAATCTACGATTTAACCGATTAATTCTCGATTAATCCTCTAAAAGGTAATCAACCGATTCGATTTTTGAAATCTGATTAATCCTGTGAATTTATTTAAAATGATATGTTTAATTGTAAATTAGACTAATATATTAAATATTATTATAATATCCGATTAATAATCCGATTAATCCCCGATTACTCAATTAATCTTAAATCGGTAGCTCAACCAATTTATATCGATTACCGATTTTTACAACCATCAAAAGAAGTGAGGTATCCCCATAAGGCATTATTACATGGGATCATCATCTTTTTCAGCTTTGTAAGTTGCCTCTGACACTTGACCTTCAGTTTCCGTTCTTTTGCTCCGAAATCGTTTGACTTAACTTAAAATTATTATTTATGATTTAAAGTTGTTTAAATTGATAAATGAAATAAAAAAATTTGTTTGGGTAATTTTTTTAATGAATATTTGTTTGGATAATTTTTATAATGGGTAATTTATGAATTCTTAAAAATGTAAAAATAAAAATAAATTTGATAAATTATTAATTTGAGTGCCGATATTAAGTTTTATCAAATAAAATCATCAAAATAAAATAAGTTATTCAAAGAAGTATCTCATATCAACTTCTAAGTTTAAGCTATTTTTTTAAATTTAAGTCATTTAGACTTTTAATTTTCTAACTTAAAATCAAAAATTACTTTAAGCCCCAGCCAAAGAGCCTCAGCCTCTATGTCCAAATTGTTATCACATATCAAAGAAAGTTGTTTATTTTAGTGCAGCTGCTTCACCAGTGATGTACACCATCACTTGAAAATGACTCAAATATATAGGCAATTCTTCTAAAGAGTACTCCCTTAGATGGAGAATAGGAGAGAATTGCTCTCCACCACACATTTCATGTGCAAGTTGCATTATAATATTACTACTTGTATGATTTGTTTTAATTTTTGTATTACTTGTTTTATGACTTGTAAAAATCATAAAAAATTAGATATAAGTCTAATTCAAATTCCGCGAATTACGAAGTGCGCATAAAAATCTTAATAAAAATCTTGGTATCAGAGCCTAGTTAATAATATTTTAAAATGAACCTTTTAAAAGAGAAAAATCAGATCCCTGAGGAAGAAACTTCTGATAATATAGAAATCGAGTTTTCAGAATCAGAAAAAGGATTTCAAGCCAGTTTTCTAGTAAAACACGTTTAATTTCTAAAATCAGGAATACAAAGCTTGATTTAAAGAAAGAAACTATTTTTAACGTCCCTTGGCTGGATCGTTTAAAAAGGAAAAATAATATCTTTTATTACGTATCTACAAAAGAAATGCATGTAGATATAAAAGATACTACAGGAAAAGTGTATTTGCCTTTAATCACTAGAGAAGAGATTAATAGACAATTACAAAAAATGGATTCAAAGACAAGATCAACAATCTCTATGGTTCATTTAGGAGCTGTTAAGATTTTGATAAAATCTGAATTTCCTGAAGGTATAGATTCTCCAATAAAAATGGCTTTAATGGATAATAGAATTATACCCCGACATGACATTATTTTAGGTGCTGCTAGAGGTAATTTAGCATACCAAAAATTCATGTTTACAGTGTATCCCAAATATGCAGTTAGTTTGGATACTCAAAGATTTGATCAAATTTTATCTTTTATTCATGATTTTGAAAGAAAAGATTTGATGCAAAAAGGAGATAAAGTATTTAGCATTACTTATCTAGTTGCTTATGCTTTAACCAATAGTCATCACAGTATTGACTATAAGAAGAAAGAATACATCGAATTGGACGACGTATTCTCGGAAGTAGGTTCAGTAGAAGATAAACAATTCGCGGAATTGACTCCTACAGATCATACTTGGGCAATTGATATTGCTAGAAATAAACCTTCTTTACAGGATAAACCTAGAAGAAGCTTTAGAGCTAGAGGGAATTTAGCTATTAGAGAACCCTTAGCAGAAGGAAATGATATGCTTCTTAAAAGCATGTCCCAAAGAATAGATGATCTATCAGACAAATTTGCTAGTATCATTTAAAATGAGTCTAAAAGAGTTAATCGAGGACTTCAATAATAATGTTAAGCCCCAGCTAACAGAAATTTTAGCTTTGCTTAAGAAAAATGCAGACAACGATGTCAAAGGAAATATTGAAGCTGCAGCAGCAAAGATAATCACAGAACTGAAAACCACAATTCAGGATTATCAAAACGATAAAGCAATTGGTAAACAATCAAAAGCTTCAGAAGATAATCGACTTGTTCTCACTACAGAACAAGGTACCAAAGATAAAGTTAAAAGCCTTTATCGATATAGTTATCCTAACCATGATGTAGGAAACGAAGAACTCGGATCAGGTAAAAATCCGAACAGTATGACTTGGCCATTTGGTTCTGTTTCTAATAAGAAAATATGAACTATATGCAAGACATAGAGAAGTTCTTTTGGGAAGTTCTTGAATCAGAAATTCAAGACGACCATCAAGAAGAACAATTTTCTAAGGCTATGGAATTACTTGAATTAGAAGATAATGATCTAGCTAATCAACAAGTGGCAAATAATTTAGAATTACAATCTTTATTCGGATTTAGTTCTACTAATTATTTGAATGTCATTGAAGAATTTAGTTCACCAGAATCAGATTCTCAAGGCGCAGATTCATCAGAAGAAGAGTTTGTTAAACATACATTCAGGATGAATAAACAAGAAGAAGGGGTGCATACTGATGAAAATCCATTCGCATCTACTTCAGGAACAAAGAGACCAGTAGATAGGAAGAAAGGTAATTTTTATCCACCTACTACTGAGTTTAAAACAAATCAAAATTTATTTGGTTTAAATGTTTTAAATATCGATTGCGAGTCAGGAAGAAAAACCTTAAACGATGTTTGGGAAAAAGAAATTAGTTTGATAATACAAACTAATCCTATCGCTTACAACGATACTGAGACAGTTTTGTTATTAGTTGATCACAAAACAGCTGGAGTCGTAAATAGATTTATTAAAGACGCAACATGGAATTTCACAAATCTCGAACCCATAGAAGCCTTTAATCAAATCATAGATGGTATCTATACTATGTTTTTAGGAATTGATTATATCAATGCTAAAGAATTAGAGATAGAAAAGATCAAACAAAATGCTAAGATGGCTCTTAGTAAAATGCAATTATGTGATATATGCTTAATTGATAAATTCTTTTGTGAATATGAAAAGCATATGATTAACACAGGAGACCTAACAAGTTATCATGTTTATGTAGAAGAATACATACGCAAGATACCGTTAGTAGGAGAAAAAGCTATGATTTAGTTTTTGCAGGAAAGAACAATTTTGACACAACACAGTTTGGCTTTTGCTCAAAGAATAGTAAAAAATGAAATCATTAGTTATTGCGATTTCAGCAAGACTCAAAAGAGACTAAAAGCTTTCAGCAAAGTGTTGCGAAAAGATTTCAGAAGAATCTTATAATTTTGGTTGTAATCCCAATTACAACAAGAAATATAAGAAGAAATATTCTAAAAAGAAAATATCTTCTAAATACAGGTTTAAAAAGAAAAAGAAAACTTTTAAACCAGGAAGGTATGTTAAGAAGAAAACTTTTTCTACTAACAAACAAAAGCTTTGTCCAAAAGGAAAGAAAAATTGCAGGTGTTGGGTCTGCAACGAAGAAGGACATTATGCAAATGAATGCCCTAACAGGAAGAAATACCCTGACAAACTCAAGGTATTAGAAGAAATCTACTACATAGGTTATGAACCAGTAGAAGATGAATATGATGAAAAGGAAGAAATCTTCATCATACAAGAGATTGACCCTGGATCATCATCCGTCGAGTCAGAAGATGAATCAACAGATGAAAGCAACTGAGGATTCACCAGAAGAATTAGTAATGACAAATATTACTAATCCATCATCAATCTATATCAAAGGTACACTTAAATTTGCTGGATATAGAAAGATAGAATTACATTGCTATGTTGATACAGAAGCAAGCTTATGCATAGCAAGTAAATATGTCATTCCACCAGAACATTGGGTGAATGTCGAACGGCCTATTGAGGTAAAAATCGCTAATGGTAAAACCATCGTGATTAATAAGGTTTGTAAAAACCTTGATATAATGATAGCAGGAGAAATATTTCATATTCCTACTGTTTATCAACAAGTATCAGGTATAGACTTTCTATTAGGAAATAATTTTTGTCTAGCCTACAAACCATTTATACAAAAAGATGGTAAAATAGTTATTTTTACACTCAATGATGAACCCGTATGGGTTAAGAAAATTCTTCAAGCTAATCGGGTAGGCTTTCCAGAATTCTTAGCATCAAAGAAAAAGAATTCAAAAACAAAACCCGTCACACCTGTTAACATTTCCCAAAACAAAATTCACTTTTTAGAGAGGGGGAGGGACATGTTATTAAAATATCAAGAAATGAATTTTGCTTTAACAAATTTATCTCAAGATATTGACAGGAAATCTAAGATTGAATAACTCTTAGATAAAGTATGCTCAGACAATCCATTGGATCCAAAGAAGACCAAGCATTGGACGAAGGCATCAATCAAACTCAATAATCCAAAGGATATTTGCAGGGTAAAACCTATGAAATACAGTCCCCAAGATGTTGAAGAATTTGCAATACAAATTAAAGAATTACTGGAAATGAAGGTAATTATTCCTAGTAAATCAGCCCATATGTCACCAGCATTTCTAGTAGAAAATGAAGCTGAACGACGAAGAGGCAAGAAAAGAATGGTTGTCAACTATAAGAAGATGAATGATCTTACTATAGGAGATGGTCACAACTTACCAAATAAGGATAGTTTACTAGCCCTTATACGAGGTAAAAAAATGTTTAGTTTATTAGACTATAAATCAGGATTCTGGCAGGTATTGTTAGACGAAGAATCACAGCTATTGACAGCATTTACATGTCCCCAAGGACATTTTCAGTGGAGAGTGTTACCATTTGGTTTCAAACAAGCTCCATCAATATTTCAAAGGCATCTTATACATCTTATACATTTTCTAACAATGGAAAAGAACATCTTATACATTTGGCAGCGGTATTGAAGAAGTGTGAAACTCTTGGCATAATCTTATCCAAGAAAAAGGCTCAACTCTTCAAAACCAGTATTAATTTCCTAGGCTTGGAAATTGATCAGGGAACACATTGTCCTCAAAATCACATCTTGGAACATATTCATAAGTTTCCAGATCAGATAGAAGACAAAAAACAGTTGTAAAGATTTTTAGGTATACTAACTTATGCATCTGATTATATTCCTAAACTTGCAGCTTTAAGATCACCTTTGCAGGCTAAGCTCAAGAAGGAAAATCCTTGGAAATGGATAGAATCTGACACTTCTTATATTAAGAAAATTAAGAAGCAGTTAGTAAGTTTTCCAAAGCTCTATCATCCAGAGCCCGAGGACAAGCTTATCGTGGAGACAGACGCATCCGATAATCATTGGGGTGGAGTTCTCAAAGCTGTTAATTCTGACGAAAAAGAATTAATATGCCGATACGCATCAGGAAGCTTTAAAGACGCAGAAACAAGATATCATTCAAATGAGAAAGAATATTTGGCAGTCAAGAGAGCTGTTACAAAATTCTCTATTTATCTAACCCCTGTTGAATTTACTGTCATGACAGATAACAAGAATTTTACTTATTTCCTTAAATTAAAAATTGAAGGAGATAACAAGCAAGGAAGACTCGTACGATGGCAACAATGGTTTTCCAGATACAGCTTTAAGGTTGAACAACTTAGTGGAGTTAATAATTGTCTTGTCGACTTCTTAACCAGAGAATATCAGCAAAAAGAAAAGGTATGACATAAAGAACTCTACAGTATAATGTCACATCTTATTTGCAGGTATCCAAGGCATTTCAGGCCTATAAATAGAAGAGGAACTCAGCATTTGGAAATCACACCAAAACACCAAACATCCTCTATACACCAAAGATCGTTTGCTTAGATCAGAGAGCCCTGCTCTATAATAATCTCTTTCTTTGAGATAGACTATGGATAGCTCCATAGAACAATTAGAGCTTAAAGAAGCCATCCTTCTAAAGAAGTTTCAACTTATTCAGGAAGAATTATACCTAGTTCGGGCGGAACTAGAATATGTAAGGAAGTATTCTCTTCCTGAAAAACAAAAGGTTATTTCTATACCTTCCTCAGTTTCAGTAACAAGTGAAGTAGAAACTAGCCCGGAGCAAACGGCTACCGGTAAAGGCAGCTCAAATCCGTTGATGCCTGTGGATTTGGCAAAAATCCAAACCGAAGCTTTGTCTTCGCAATAAAAGGTTATTTGTACACCTTCCTTAGCAATAAGTGAAGTACAGACTAATCCAGAGCAAACGGCTCCTGGTAAAGATTCAACAAAACCGTTGAAACCTGATGCTCTGGTAAAAAGCATAACTGAGGTACAAACCTCTATAACATTGGGGGAATCTTCAGATTTAAATCTAAGACCCAATGGGGGAATTCAAATCCCAGAAAAAGCAAAAGAGAAATCTTTTGTAAAACCTTTTGGTACTACCAGCAAAAATTACTATGTTGTTTATAACGGTCCCAATCCAAGAATCTATAACAACTGGGCAATTGCAAGCTTGGCAGTTACAGGAATTTCAAGAGTTTCTCACAAGAAATTCAAGGATTTCCAAGAAGCAAGAGTATCAGCCGATCTCTATACCAGAGAGACGATGAAGTCACCTCTATGTCTTATCAGCTCTGCAGACGCTTTAAAGCCAACCTTCAAACAAGCGTTAAAAAAGCCAGCATCTACTCAGAAGGTGCTAGGGAAACTAAAGTCAAATGAAAATCTAATCATAAATTTTAATGACGACAGTGGAGAAACCATTAATGATAGTTTCAGCTACTTTTACGAACTAGGAAGAAGCGCCACTGAGGAAGAATTCGTGAAGTATAGATTCTTTACCACGGATAAAGGAAACATAAGCTATTTTAACTTTTATCCTAATTCAGATCCTGAGTTAGTTTATGAAGCTTATGTTAATGGGTTAGTTACTTTAATTTACCCATCCAACAATTTGCTAGAAATTGGCGATTTTCCTAAAGCATTCAGGGAAGCAGTCAAAAAGTTCAGGACAAAGTGTGTTCAGAACCCAGCAATAGAAATTTTCATCAAGGTTCAGTCAGCACTACCGTTCTGGGATGAAGATTATGAAGACATTTTAGCTAAACCATATTTCATTATGTTCAGCTAGGGATCGTCAAAGAAAGGAGCTATGCACCAAGTGAATCAAGACCAGTCACAATGGAAAAGAAAGACTTGAAGCAACTAGCCATCCATAAATATGCAGCTATTTTGGAGAAAATTCTCTGCACAAAAGAATGTGACAAGGTGAAAATAAATTATTCATCTTCAAACTGCATCATGACTTCCATGACTCATATCCCAATGAGCCAAGAAGACAAAGAAACTTTAAGGGCATGCAAGAGTCGTGACTAAAAGCCAAATAATATTCGGGTGCCACTACACAGATTTTTGTAAAGCTAGTGCTCGAATAATAAAAAAGACAGGTGCCGACGAAAGCTATCTTTGTCCATACTGTCAAAACAGTCCCACCACCAGCAAAGGAAAAGAAAAAGAAGTGGAGGAGGAATAAAGTGGAAGGAATCTACTTTAAGCAAGAAGACGAATCTACTTTTTCAGTGGACATCGTTTTAACACTACACCAGACAGAAAAGATAAGGAATCTTATCTCTTCAGAAATAAGTGCATCAATAATATACAAATTACGTATGTAGTTACGTAAAGAATTTTGTATAGATCCTCACTCCTTAGTCTATAAAAGGAGGAGTTCCATTCAGTTAAGGGCATCTTGAATTCAGCACAGCATACACCCTGTATACTAGCATTCAAAGAAGTTCTTAATGAGTGAGTAAAAACCCTTAGGGGTTGTGTGTGTAAATAGGCTCATAATGAGTCTATATCTGTATAATTATATGAATCAATAAAACGCCTTTTTCTTCATAAATCTTGGTTATATTTCGAGTTATTCTGGAGTCCGCTTTGGAGCACAGGGAGTACCGCTAGGCAGGAGGCCGTTAGGGAAACGCCGCTCACAGGATTGAAGACAGAGAATAATAACCAGAAGATTTGTACGAGACAATGAAGTTTTAAAGATCAATAATATCCATGCAGATAAAGACCATTCTAAAAGCCTGGTAAAACTCACAACCCTATTTTAAAAAAACTTATATTCAAAACAATTCTGTTTAATTGATATAATCATGAGTGAAAAACCGTGGTTAGTTAACGTTAAAGGTAATGCCATGATTGAAATGTCTAACCTTGAATATCTAGATCATCTCTTAGAGACCTCTAGAAATATAATTTCCCCTGGAAATCAAACAAAAACTAGATACCTAATTTGGGATTTAGAAGCTATAAAAGACGAACAACCCGCCTTTTACAGTAGATTTTCTACCATAATAGAAAATGAAATTCGTAATTTAAAAAGAATTATGAAATTAGAGCCCTATCCTCGTAATAGGACTGATACTTCAGAGGCTAGTTCCTCTAATACGCAGAACTGCGTTAGTTTACATAGATGACTGTAGAATTAATCACAGCCACTATAAGACAAAGAGAAATGAGTGGACTAGATTTGTTCTCCCATTTTCTCCATATAACAAATTCTCCCTGGAAGGTTACTCCAAATATATATTCTTACAGGATGTACTATATATGATGGTACCATAACCTAAATGGACAATGACCTTGTTCATTATTTTTCACCATTTTTTTTTGTCATGTACCGTTTGAAGATAGTATCACAAGCCTAACAAGTTATCAAGTGGGATGGTTTGTGAAATCAATTGTCACTTGGGAGATTCCTTCAAACTTACCCTCCAGTCCAGCGTGGGACAAATTACTAGAAATTAGAAACTACTAGGAGTATATATTTTAGAGTAAATTGTACTTTGGTGGCTTGCACTAAAATAATTTTACACTTTGATGGCCGATGTTTTCAACTCAACACTTTAGTAACCAAACAAATTATTTTAAAGCAATGTGGGGGCTCCGTCTCAAATCACCTAACGTCGTCAATCAAATAAAGGGTATAGTTGTCAGTTTAGTGCAAGCCACTCAATTTACTCTTATTTTTATTTCTTTTTCTCTCAAAATTCACTCTTTCTCCCCGTACTTCTTTTTCTCTCTTCTAAGTTTCTCTTTATCTTTCTTCTTTGTTTTCAAATTAAAATCATAGTTTCTAGATTTTGTAAATCATAATTTTCATCTTGATTGTAAATCTATTAATTTATTTTGTGCAAAGGCGGTTCCTTGATTGGTGTGGCTTAATTGATTGCAAAAAGTTTTCATTTTAATACAATTGAGCTATCTAGATTTTATCCTATGTTATATATATGTATGCATATGTGTTCATATGGGTATTGTATTCTGCAGTTATTCTTTGTATCAAACTTTTACTTTGGCATTCTTGACAATTTTATGTGTTAATATGAAGTTTAAAACCTCTAATTTGCAGTTCATTTCGATGAGGGAGACAAATATTTAGATAAAGTTTTGAGGCATCAAGAATCTGCTCATTTGGGTTTGTATCAGGAAGATATATTGAAAGATGGGTCTTGTCTGGTTTCGAGAAGCTATACAAGAACCTACGAAAGGGAAAATAGTTGGGTTTCCATGTACAACTCACTCGACTAGATTGAAATTCAGCAGGGGAAGAGACCTTTGGAATCAAATGGAGATGAAGAAATTGAAGCGAGGAAATTTACTAAGCAACAAGATGATGCTTATGATAGCAGCGATTCTACTTTGACATTACTTAACCTTTCCATGACCTCAACAACCGTCCAATCCAGTGATTCTGTTGATACTGGTGATTATTCCGATTTAGACCATCTAATTCATGGCATTGGTCGAGACAACTCTATTAGTTCCCTGATTCGATAATAGAGATCTGATTATGGCTCTAGACAATCTTTGTAATTTTGATTATGATTTTCAAAACAAAGAATGGATGTTTTTAGGTGTAGATTTTATGTTGTGATCAAGTTCCTTGTGTTGGTGGTGGTGTACGACGACAGAGGTTATGAAAAGAAAATGAAGAAAGAAAAGGGGTGCGGTGGAAGAACAAGGGTGAGGGAGAGAGGGATAAAGGGGTGACTGGTTTTTATGGTAAAAATACGTATTTACCCTCGTATCTTTAAGATATTTACTAACGCCATTAGTGTCGTTAAGCTGTTTTTGATCGGAATCCTTTTAATGTTTTAAAATATTTTGTTCAGTCACCAAAGTGTTAAGTATAATACATCAGCCATCATTCTGCAAAACAATTTTAGTTCAAGCCATCTTAGTGCAATTTACTCTATATTTTATGTGAGTGTGAAAGATATCTAATCCTACTGTGGCGCAAATATCTTCCTTCTTCTTGAATACTCCCTCCGTCCCGGTTGTTTCTTTACATTGCCTTTTTGCATGGAGACCAAGGAATATTGTTAAAATAAATGAAGTAATGGGTGTAATAGTGATTTTATTATTAAAATAAGTGAAGTAGTGGGTGTAATAGTGATTTTATTGTTAAAATAAGTGAAGTTGTGGGTGTAATAGTGTAAAGTGTTGAAAAAGTAAAGTGAAGTAGTGAATGTAATAATATATTTTATTATTAAAAGTTACTATTTTTAGTAATGTAAAGAATTGACGGGATATCGCAAAAAGGAAATTGTAAATAAATGGATGGGACAGAAGGAGTATATATTAGTACTACTACTACAATACAATCTCTCTACCTATTTTGATTCATACCAAGTCGTACATGGTGCGACTGATGATCAAATATATATCTACGTATTAACTAAGTGGGTGTTTGGGTATCTTAAAAAAAATAGTTTATGACTTAATTATAAGCATTTATGTCATATAAATGATAAGTAGAGCATAACTTATAAGTCAGTAAAGTGTTTGGTAAATCAGAACTTATAATCAGTAGACTGTTTGGGTAAATCAGAACTTATAAGTTAACTTTTTTCTATAATTTTCAAAATATTTGTTTTTTATACATAACAATATAACAATGGATGTCAATGAATAGATTTCGATGAGTAGAGAAATTTGAGATATACATATCAATTTTTTAATGAATGGATCGAGAGATATATGGTTTTGAATATTTGAAGAATATTATATATTGCGTATATCCTAACATTCAACTTATGGGCTTATAAGTTAGGGAAATTCTCGTTGATACCCTTCTGGAATTGGCTTTTTCAGATGGTGTCATTTCGTGTTTTGGACTTACGACTGGCATCCCTAAAGTAACTGATTACCCTAATTATGCCATTTTGTTAATCAAAACTTTAAGAAACATTAAAAAACTATAAAAATAAATGATGATCTATAAGTTTTTAATGTATTACTAGTTAAAAAAATTAAATACTAATTTATAATTATTAATGTACCAAAAAAATTGAAAAATATTAAACATTGATCTGAAATAAGTTAACATACCGTTAATCTAAAATATGTGTTCAGTCATTTTCTTACCACAAAATAACATAATTCCACATTTAACTTTTTTTAATATGTGATTTATATGACATAAAATTTTATTATGGAATAAATGTTGAAATTTGTTAATGTTTCTTAACGTTTTGATTAACAGAAGGGCATAATTAGGGTAATCAGTTACTTTAAGGATGCCAGTCGTAAGTCTAAAACACGAAATGACACCATCTGGAAAAGACAATTCCAGAAGGGCACCAACGAGAATTTCCCTATAAGTTATAAGTTGAGTCAAAACTTATTTTGACAAACACCCCCCATAAGAATTTATCAACTTATAAGGCATAAGTCAGTTACAAAATGAGCTCCCAAACTGGCCCTAAATTATTACTAGTTCCATATACCGTAGATCACATATTCAACTCTTCCTAAAACAAACGATTATTTTGTAAAATATGGTAAAATCAACCTTTCTTGAAATGTTTATGATGCGAGAGTCATGGGTACAAATTTGCGGATCTCTTGTAATCAAAACATACGTGGATTACAATTACATAGATGATACGAGAGTCGATGGAATCTTGGAATATTTCAAGAATACATGGGCATGGGACTGTTTGTTTTCTCATATCACTGTGACTCTGTGAGCTTATGGGATCATAAGTTGAATGTTAAGAATTCTTAACTTTCAACTTATAACTTATTCTCGATATACGTAATATATAATATCCTTCAAATCTTTAAAACCATATATCTCTCGATCCATTCATTAGAAAATTGATATGTATATATCAAATTTCCCTATTCATCGAGATCTATCCATTGATATCCATTGTTATATATAGAAAACAAATAGTTTAAAAATTATAAAAAAAAATAACTTATAAATTCTGATTTACCCAAACAGTCTACTGAAAATTCTGATTTACCAAACACACTTATCACTTATAAGATACCCCAAACATACACTTGTGGTGTTTGGCTGGGTTTATAAGCCCGGACTTATAACTTATTTTCGGGTAAAAATTTAATATTTTGATAATTTGTTTTTATGGTTGTATTTAATGTATGTTTGAGATTTCATAAGTTGCAAAAATAAGTTGGAAAATAAGTTGGAAAATAAGTTGGAATATTAGGAATTTCTAACATTGGCTTAAAATAAGTTTGACTTATTCTGGAAATAAGCTCCTCCAAACAACCCCACTATATGTGGGATGATTTCCTTTATCTCTTAAACCGGCCACCAGAACCAGCCATAATAACTATGCTACTCCATCCCCCTCAATCCCATTTGTGGTGGTGGTGGTGGTGTGATATGATTAACAACTTTGAAGTAGCCCACTCTTCAGTCTTGACCACCAACTATGGAATATAACAACAAGAAGCATAGAATCAATCATCTCCATTTACATGTCTTTTCTTTTTTAATTTCTATGTCCTGAACAAGCTTTGCCTTGTAACTAGGAGTGAGCATTTCCCGGTTCGGAACCGGGGAAAAAATCTGGTTCTGGTTCTATAATTTTGTAATTCGGTTCCGGTTCGGTTCTAATTTTTATGGAATTTTGGTTCCCGGTTCGGTTCCGGTTCTCTTCCAAGAAAAACCGTAAGAACCGAACCGAACCGTATATATATACATACAAATAAAAAATATATATTTTATACTATATATAACAGAGAATCAAGTATTCTTTTTATACGTTTATACGTTTTGCTATAGTAGACATTTGTTGTTTGGCCTTTGGATGAAATAGTATGTTTATTTTCTTTTTAAATTTCAAATTTTAAATTTTAGTATGGAAATTGTTGTTTGGACGGTTCTTTCGGTTCTGACCCGAACCAAACCGTAATTTATGATTCGGTTCCGGTTCGGTTCTACTACATAAATGGTTCCGGTTCGATTCTCAAAATTTCTGAAATTCGGTTCTCGATTCCACCGGTTCCGGTTCGGTTCTGTTCGGAACCGTTGCTCACCCCTACTTGTAACTCACATTTTAATACAGCAATTTAGGCCGATCGACGACAATGTCCTGGTAAGACAAATATTCCAAATTTAAGCATTTTGTCACTACACACACGTTACTTTGCAACAAGGAACATCAAAGTTTTTAAAATGTCCTCTTGCATCATCATTACTACTATTACTTTATGTCAATTAATTTCTATTTTCTTACTACCTCCGTCCCATTTTATATGAGTCAGTTTGACTTTTACGGAGATTAAGAAAAGGTAGTAAAAAAGAGTATAATTAGTTGAAAAGTGGGTAAAGTGGTGGGACCTATTAATATTTAATAAAAGATTTGAGATAGTGGAGTAAAGTAGTGGGTGTAATATTGAGTATTTAATAATAAAATTGAGATAGTGGAGGAAAGCAGTGGGTGTAATATTGTTTTATGTTGTAAAAAGTTTACTATTTTTGGAAAGTTTTATAAGTTCATTCTTTTTGGGACATCCCAAAAAGAAAAAAGGCTCACATAAAATGGGACGGAGGGAGTATTAAATATTGTAATGACAACTGAAGAAATTAAACTCAACTTTTTGCTCAAAGTCGTCATGTGAACCACTCAAATAGTTGGCATGGATGGCCACATGCTCTCACAATATATGTCAAAAGAATTCTCCTTAAATACACATTCTCTTCTATTTAATCATCATTTTCTTAAACAATGGCAAGGGATTTCATCACACCTTTGTCCATAAAAATGTACCCCAAAAGAAATTAGGATAATCAATGGTTCTACTAGTTGCATAGTATTACACCTTTCTGTTCTGAAATTTATTCGAGAATCGAAAGATAAGTTACTACTACATGTTTTTTCATTAATTGTTTTTTTTTTGATAATTTTTTTTTTCACTAATTGTTATCCAGGCATATCTATATATACACTTAGCAAAAAAAAAAAAAGAAGCTATATATACAGGAATTTTGGGTTCTCTTTCGAAATTTCTACCAACGATTAATATATTACATATTTACATAAACATAAATATTTTTATATTCAAGATGTATGTATGTTACAACTATATATTATATATCCAAATCAAGGAAGAATATTGATGAAGGCAAAAAATTTAATTTCTTTTTCACGTTCAGTATGAATAATAGAGGGCATAGCTGTTGAGCATGGAATACACACAAGAAATATAGAGGAAGTGAATTTATTTTCAAATTTTTCTCGAAGTTTTTCTTTTAGAACAGTTTGTATGATTCTGTTTGTGATTGTGTAGCTGAGTGTGTGTGTTTAACAAATTATATATGCGGAAATAGAACACAAAGTACTCATTTTAATCTAATATTGTATTACATAAATATTTTGCTACAATATGGGAATACAAATGTTAGTATTCTTAGGTTCGTTTTTCAGAGAGATGTTATCTATGAAATTACAATGAAAAACTTAACCTGCTAAAGAAGTGAGATTGTATACTTATAGAACATGTGTACAACCTACTTACTACAAATGTAGTGACACACAAATACATTTTTTAACTTGTCTACCTCTATTTGATATACACGTCTGGGCATCATGTGATTTGACCGTTTCTTTAACCTGCTTAGATCCACTACTTTAACAGCTTGTCGCCTTTGACATCTCTCTAAACTTCTTTGTAGACTTTCCACGTACACTTTACAGTATTATGGTCCTGTAAGTGTCTTGGTTTGTTGTAGATTTTCTGACTTGTACATCTCCAGTAATTTGTCTTCAACAATCCATTCGAGAAATGACTAAGTACTTGATTCGAGAACTAGATTTGAATAGTTAGACAACTATGAGTTCTCGAACAAGCTTTTCTTCACATATCGAATCACTTCTCGAATGATTCTTTTCTCCAGGAATCCTTGACTTATCGAATAGAGCCTTTTACTTATGGAATCTTTGAGATGTCAAATAGCTTCCTGAGTTCTTGAGATATCAAGTGTGACTTTGACTTATTGACTATTTGATAACTCGAATGATACTTTGACTTGTTGTCTTCCTGAGTTCTCGAATAGAGTACCAGACATGTCGAATCCCTGAGTTATCGAATGTAACTTTGACTGTTGACTCCTTGAGATATCGAACAGTGTCTTTTGACATATCGAATCCTTGACTTCTCGAGTATACCAAATTACTTCTCGAATTAGCACTTAGACAAATTTTCAATCTTCAAATTCCAACTGTGTTTATATCTACAACCTTGTTCTCCAAACTTGAGGCATGATCTCTGATCTTCTTTCAAGCATTATTTCATGACTTAATTTGTATAGTTACACAGCTAGAAGTCTGGTGCCTATTACAAGTACTAAACATAAGTAGAAACTCTACAAGTAAAGGATTCTCCGGTTAGAGATCATTAAATAATGCAAAGTACTACAAATAATTAGACTTGTATTAGATGTATACGGGCATGCCTCTGTGACTAACAATAATTTTTCATTGTAAAAAAATTAAATCTAGCAATTAAGTGCAGCTATAGCGAAACAAATGTTGTAATTATACTTACATCACAACTCACAAGGTTTGAAATTTCAAAAAATTTAGAAGCTTAAGCATGGTGATGGTCATGAATGGGACTATATTAAAAAAAGAATTACTATCTTCAATGCCAGACATCACATCTCACAATCAAGATTACTTGTAGTGAAATTTTTTTAACTTACCTCATACCAGTGTTACAGAAATCGGAAATCGGGTAAAATCGGCGTAGGGACCTTATAGCGATTTTTCGGAAATCGGGGATTTATCGGAATGACAAATCAGAAATAAATCAAAAGTATTTATTTTTATATAATATATATAATTTATGTTCAGATTATTTTCCAACAGAAATTTTGTTTATGTATATTTTATTTCAAAAAGAAAATGAAAACGTCACATTATGCAGCGTTGTGCGTTGCAGTCAAAAGAAGCCAATCAAAAGGAAGGTAACACAAAGAAAGTGATAATATACGACCACCACATCCACATACTTGCAAGCTGTTATCTCTCTTTTGTCCACTTGACCCTCTCACATGATATACGTATCACGTGTGTGCCAGAAATGCAAGATGAAGTCGTATTTTATGCCTTAACAAACTTCAACTTCTCACCCACCTCCACAATCACACTCACCAATTCCAACACCTTCCTCTTCTCCCTCACTTGTCTCCTCACTCACCAGAAGGAAAGCTGTTCGGAGCCGGAAAAAGCTGTTCCACCGTCACCGCCATCCGCCACCGCCACGCCACCTCAAACTCCGGCACCACATCTCTATCTCCGTCGATTTTGACCCCGATTTGATGAAACCGTATAGTTAAGCGATTTTAGTGAATTAGATCAGAAGTATATATTAGGCCGATTTATCGGTGATACGGTCGAAATCTGGAACACTGCCTCATACAACTTAAGTTAATTGAGAAAACAATATTATTCATCGCATTTTTTTCTACTTTAACCACCAAGTTTATTACGGAATATAATTAAGTCCACCTATACTTTTTCAGTTGTACTACTAGCTAGAGTTTTTTTTTTTTTCTTTTTACTACTAGCTAGAGTAATTGTAAAGGTGATGAGGATCAGGGAATGAATATGTTAATTGGTAAATATTTTATATTATTATTCATGAAGGGATTCGAGTTAGAATTTGTGGGAGAGTTGGGTCAAGAAGCTTACTTGGACAAGAAGGAATAAAGGAGAGACAAATGAAACTTGGACAAGAAGCTGATTATTATCTATAAGTATTAAGTAGATTTTGACTTGCAAGTTTTTACCTTTCACTTGAAAGGGTTTTTCTTGTTTTAAGCACTTAGGATTTTATTTTCCTATTTGGATTCGGTTTTATTTATTTTCTATTTGGATTTGGTTTTAAATTGTGATTCTTGGATGGATTCAGATATTAGCTAATCTTTAAGCTGGTATTGGATTTCTCTTGGATTCCTATTGGGTTTAGGTTATTGTCTAAGCCTATATATACCCCTCTCATGTAATGTTTTAAGACAGATAATGAATGGATGATATAAACTTTTGTTTTGAGATAAACTATGATTAGTTTTTCTTTCCTCTAAACTTCAATTACTGGATTGTTTTGAAGGTTAGTTTCAAATTACTTAGTTTCTGGATTGATCTAAGTTATTTGAGATTCAAAGTTCACGTTTCTGGATTGATCGTGTTCTTTTGAAATATCCTTTTTTTCTTGTTTTCTTTATTTGTGGAGCGATCCACATCAATTTGGTATCAAGAGCCAAGGTTTCTTCATCAATTTCTTAATTGTTGGGAGATCTAGGGTTTAAAAAAAAGTTACTGTTCATCGGGCACTATTCACGTACACTGTTCATCGGTACTGTTCATCGACACTGTTCACGGGTACTGTTCATCCAGATTTTTTTTTTCCTTTTTTCAAATCTCGATCATGGCAACAGATGAATTGGTTAAACGCTTGCTTCAAAAATTAGATGCGATGGATATACGAACGGAAAAGCTAGCTAATTCAATGGAGTCTAGGTGTGATGTGTTGGGTAAAATTCTTACGGTGAAAGATAG
Source organism: Kitagawia praeruptora (assembly GCA_037693485.1). Lineage (NCBI taxonomy): Eukaryota > Viridiplantae > Streptophyta > Magnoliopsida > Apiales > Apiaceae > Kitagawia > Kitagawia praeruptora. The sequence continues at coordinate 84,803,877 of CM075347.1, read as the reverse complement.
AGATGAAATATATGATCCCGGAATAGAGCTTAATTATTTTACGGGTTTGGGTAACATTGAAGATTTTGTTGAATGGGTAAGGCAAGTCGACAAGATTTCAGATTATACGGGTTGGAGCGAGACAAAAGCATTCAAGATTGCAGCGGTTAAACTTACGAAAAAGCAGGCTTATGGTTTGACAATCTTAATACAAGCAGAGCTAGATCTGGAAAGGAGATGATCATGACTTGGACGACTTTAAAGAAGAAACTTCGTGCAAAATATATTCTTTGTGATTATGAACTAGAAAATTTCTTGAAGCTCACATCTTTGTCTCAAGGTAACATGAGTGTTTCTGAGTATACATCTGAATTTGATAGATTATGCTTTATTTGTGACTTGAAGGAGAACGAAACAAAGAAGATTGCAAGATTTATTCTTGGATTGAACTTTCCTATATATAAAAAGGTTAAATCAAGTCCATATATCTCGTTCAGTGATGTGTGCAATCTAGCTTTTGAATTTGAATTTCATCAAGAAGAGGAGCAAGAGGTGAAACTGAAGTCTTCTTTACAAAGGTTTGATGTTTCGAAAGACAATCAAGAAGACGTCGTTGTCATGGAGAATGATGTTGATTTAGTTGTTGATTCTGCGATGTTACCTTTGGAGTCTACACCAACTTTTGATGCGAAGGAAGAACACGTTTCAATGGAAGTTATAACGGAGAAGCATGGAGAAAGTAAGTCATATCATGAGAAAGTCTTGATTGTTAAAGATGATCAGATGGATACATCTATTGAACTTGTTTGTAGCGATATTGACGAAGAGAAAAAGGTAGTCAAGGAGACGTTTCAAATGGAAAAAGTTGTGAACAAGGAGAACAACATGATCACGGTGGAATATATTGATTTTCTGGGAGCGGATGACTTATTGAAAGCAACTACTTCATCAAAGTATCTTGTTCTTTTGGGGTTGCTTCCAAAGATCTTGATCATGAGGCTAAAATTTGATCTTTTTGAGTTCTACAAGCAATTATCTCATTGTGTGCTTATTCTTAAATACTTTAGAACTCGAGGACGAGTTTTCTTCAAAGGAGAGGAGAATGATGAGGATCAGGGAATGAATATGTTAATTGGTAAATATTTTATATTATTATTCATGAAGGGATTCGAGTTAGAATTTGTGGGAGAGTTGGGTCAAGAAGCTTACTTGGACAAGAAAGAATAAAGGAGAGACGAATGAAGCTTGGACAAGAAGCTGATTATCATCTATAAGTATTAAGTAGATTTTGGCTTGCAAGTTTTTACCTTTCACTTGAAAGGGTTTTTCTTGTTTTAAGCACTTAGGATTTTATTTTCCTGTTTGGATTCGATTTTATGTATTTTCTATTTGGATTTGGTTTTAAATTGTGTTTCCTGGATGGATTCAGATATTAGCTAATCTTCAAGCTGGTATTGGATTTCTCTTGGATTCCTATTGGGTTTAGGTTATTGTCTAAGCCTATATATACCCCTCTCATGTAATGATTTAAGATAGATAATGGATGATATAAACTTTTTGTTTTGAGATAAACTGTGATTAGTTTTTCTTTCCTCTAAACTTCAATTACTGGATTGTTTTGAAGGTTAAATTCAAATTACTTAGTTTCTGGATTGATCTAAGTTATTTGAGATTCAAAGTTCACGTTTCTGGATTGATCGTGTTCTTTTGAAATATCTTTTTCTTCTTGTTTTCTTTATTTGTGGAGCGATCCACATCAAAAGGTGATGAATTTCAAATTTTACTTTAGCTAGTATACATATGTAAATGATGAAATTTTAGTAATGGATCATTCTAGATCAATTTCAACTTAATCGAACTATTACATATTTTCAAATTGCTTTTAAACTTTAGCTTAGTAAGTTGGATTGTGGATTAAACAATTAATAGTGGAGCGAAAAGATTAAACATGCATATTTAATGATATCTTGAGAATTAATAGTGTATAACAATTTATACGGAAGAATCCCTATATAATCATGCATATAGATCGTGTTAAAATTCGAGAATTAAGAAAAATACCTTAGCGAGCTTCCAAAACTTCAAGATCAGACCATGTTCTTCTCCTTTTAATCACCCCTCAGTGTGTGGAGTGCACTAATGGTATCCACCAAGAAATTTGACAAAGAAGAAGAAAGAGATAAAATAGGCTAACTTTGAATTTCACAAGAACTCTTTCTTGCAAGTTTTTGGTGTGTTTGATCTCTTCATCTAGCAAGCTATTTATAGGAAAAACTCAGCTGAGAATTTTCACTATAATGCTTGTAATGATGATCATCCAATTAATTAATCTTTATTAATTAATCATTTAATCATTAAAGCACTTTAATCATTAAAGCATTTTAATCATTAATCCCATTTAAACACTTTAAAATAATTCTCTCTATATATTTAATATCTTCAGATTAAATATATAATTATTATATTAAGAACTGTTCTTAATATTTTTTTATAATTAATTAAATCATATTTAATTAATTATTTAATTTTTTATTTCTCAAATAAATAATTGTTATGGAATAAAATCGAGGGTTTGTAAATTGCGGCTAGGGTTTGTATGTATTAAATACAAAGGATGGTGAGCTTCGAGCTTTAATGGTTGTTCTTGCGTTCGAGACTGATCGGTCCTTACAAGATGCCTACGTATCTCTATATTGCTAGAGAATCAAGCCAACGTAGTTCTAGGTGATGGTGCCCTCGAGCCTATGGCGGCGAGAGCTCACCTAGGACGTAGTGACTTGTATGTCCTTATTCGAGGATTAAGCCAAAACGTTATTGATGCATTGAGTTCTGCCCAAAAACGTTGTTCTGAGAATGAGGGGTCAGACCCTTATATAGGCTGAGAAGCCTTAGAATCGTAGTAGAATTAGGTGACTTGGTGGGCAAGTCACCGCCTTAGGAAAGGTTCTAGACTCCTTCTTTATAGGAGTCAGTTTCCATGTTGAATTAGGTGCCTTGGAGGCTAAGTTAGGCAGGAGTAATATCTTTTTTTGACTCTTATTGCTGAGTTATTTATCTCCCATAATATTAAATACGAAATTAATATTAAATTAGGGTTTTTGACCTCATTAATGGGCACCACGTTTGGACCATGCTGGGTCTAATTAATGCAACATTAAATGTGTCTTTAGGACTTATTTTTAACCCATATCATTTGCCCCCCAACTTCTAGGAAAACTGATCAGGTTTTCATTGAAGCTTCAACGGTCTTTTTCGAGACTTGGGGTTTATTTTCGTTCCCTTACCGGGGATTCAATACACTAGTGTTTCACGAGTATCGTCTTGATTGTAAAGTGTGGAGTGACCTACGCGTTTACGACGATTTGCATTATTCGAGACTTTAACTTGCTTATAGCAATTCCGGCACTTTTATAGAGCTTTTATGCATTATTAGCATAAATTATCTCCCAATTTGTCAAGAAAATGTTTCTATATTTTTCCTCGTATTTTCTGTGCTTTTCCAAATATTTGAGGAATTTTCGCGTACTCACAGGTATTTTTCTTAATTATTCCTAATAATTTAGGAATTGTAATGTAACAACAGGTTTTTTCCTTAATTATTCCTAATAATTTAGGAATTTTTATGTACCCATAGGTATTTTCCTTAAATTTTCCTAATAATCTAGAAATTTTTATGTACCCACAGGTATTTTCCTTAATTATTCCTAATAGTTTAGGATTTTTTTTGTACCCACAGGTATTTTTGTAATTATTCCTAATAATTTAGGAATTTTTGTGTACCAACAAGTATTTTCCGTAATTTTTCCTAATAATTTAGGAATTTTTATGTACTCACATGTATTTTCCTTAATTATTCCTAATAATTTTGGAATTTTAATGTACCAACAGGTATTTTTGTAATTATTCCTAATAATTTTAGGAATTTTTAGGTACCCACATGTATTTTTCGTAATTTTTCCTAATAATTTAGGAATTTTTATGTACCCACAAGTATTTTCCTTAATTATTCCTAATAATTTTAGGAATTTTTAGGTACCCACAAGTATTTTTCGTAATTTTTCCTAATAATTTAGGAATTTTTATATACCAACAGGTATTTTTCATAGTTTTTCCTAATAATTTAGGAATTTTTATGTACTCACAGGTATTTTTCGTCAAAATGTGAAGTGCATGAACTTTTTGTAAAATAATAAAGTACAGGGGCCACTTTGTCAATTTCTAAATTGCAGTACTTTTTCTGTTGAGTGTGCAGAACTTTGGGTACCAAATTGCACTTTTGCCAGAAATGTTAACCTGGAAATCAACTAGGTTTTGGTCGAAATAAGGTCCGTTTTTTCTGCTGGTCGAACGTATTCTCGAGCAGAATTCCTGCTCGGTTCGAGCAGGATTGAGATCGAACTCTATTTTTTTTTTGCTTTTCTCTTTTTTTTTTTGTTTGAATATTATTATTCAATAATAATATTTCTTTTGTCCAAATCTCAGATAATTTCGATCCCCAAATCGGAGGTATCCTACTCCGATAAAATTTCACTCGAATAAAATCAGACCCGGATTCTATTATTATTATTTTTAATAATAATAGTAATAATTTTTGTAATTTTAGAGGGGTCCTCAGCCCTAATATTTTCCTAAACTCAACAGAACTCGGGGTACTAAATAGCATTTTGCCATATCAAATATCTCCTGGTCGACATCGACCAGGTTCTGGTCGAAGTAAGCATCTTTTTTGTTGCTGGTCGAAGACATTTTCGAGTAGAATTTCCGCTCGATTCGAGCAGGATTGAGGTCGATTGTTTTTTTTTTTTCAATATTATTATAAAATAATAATATTTATTTTACCCAAAATATGGATAATTTTTGGCCCCTTATTCGGAGGTGTTCCACTTGGATAAAATTTCACTCGAATAAAATCTGACCCGGATTTTATTATTATCATTTTTAATAATAATAATAATAATTTTTGTAATTTTAGAGGGGTCCTCAACCCTAATATTTTCGTAATTTAATATCGTATTTTTGACCTCATTGGCTCCCAAATCTTTGAAATTCGTCCTAAATTGAGGTCATTCATGACTCTAGGCACATAAAAATTTTCATTATATAACCCTTTTTTTTGTACGAGGATTTGTGGTATTTTAGATCAGGATTTTCGATCAGGAATGCTGACCCTTAGATCAGGATTCTGATCGAAATAAGGGCCTTCCCAGCTTCTTGGTCGAAAGGATTTTCGATCAGGAATCCTGACCCTTAGGTCAGGATATTCGATCAGGGATGCTGACCCTTAGATCAGGATTCTGATCGAAATAAGGGCCTTCCCAACTTCTTGGTCGAAAGGATTTTCGATCAGGAATCCTGACCCTTAGGTCAGGATTTTCGATCAGGGATGTTGACCCATAGGTCAGGATTTTCGATCAGGAATGCTAACCTTTAGATCAGGATTCTGATCGAAATAAGGGCATTCCTAGCTTCTTGGTCGAAAGGATTTTCGATCAGGAATCCTGACCCTTAGGTCAGGATTTTCGATCAGGGATGCTAACCCATAGGTCAGGATTTTCGATCAGGAATGCTAACCCTTAGATCAGGATTCTGATCTAAATAAGGGCATTTATTTGGATGACGTGTGGCCTCTTCGAGCCTTTAGCTCCTTACAGCTAGCTTTCGTGCCTCCTTGGCATCGTTTGGCAACCAGCCATTCTCAAGGTGTGCCCTGATAGGATCTATCCAGCATCCTCTTATTCCGACAGGAGCAATGAGCTTAGAATCAGTTGTAAGGGTTCTCAGAACTTGGAAGTAGACGCTCCCAGAATGGGTCTCGACCCTTGAATTGAGATAAGGCATCGACCTTTGTATTCTCCTCCCTTGGGATATACCTGGCATTCATCTAACTGGGCTATCTCAGCTTTAACAATCCTCGAGTATTTGGCCATATTCTTTTCTCTAGCCTAAAACTCTCCATTGACTTGTGAGACTACCATCTTTGAGTCCCCACAGACTTTCAGGTTCTTCACCCTCAGGGCTCTTGTCAATCCAAGGCTGGCTATTAGAGCTTCATACTCCGCCTCATTGTAGGTTGTTTAGAAGTCCAACTTCAAGGCATACTCAAGTGTGAACCCATCAGGGCTTTGCAGAACTAAACCTGCACCACTGGTTTTTGCTTTTGATGCCCGATCAACATAGAGCTTTTTGTTTTTGATGCCCCATCAAAATAAAGCATCTAATACTCCTTCTTCTCTTCCAGGGGTTTCTCACCTTGCTGACCTTCTTGGTCTATCACCTCCTGCCCCCCGACTTCTTGGTTGTCAATGGTATATTCTACCATGCAGTCAGCTAGAGCCTGGGCTTTGATGGCCGTCCTAGGCTTGTACTTAACATCGAATTTTCCTAGTTTGATTGTCCACTTAATGAGCCTTCCATTGGCTTTCGGGCTATGCAATATGTTTCTTCAACGGGTGTTCCATCAGGACTTCAACGTTTGTCTTTTATCCAGGGTCCTTCAAGGACTTAAACTCTTATCTGTTGTAACCTAACTCTACCCTTAGGGGTATGCATTTGTTTGTTTTTTATGCTCCATCAAAATAGAGCGCATATAAATCCTTCTGGTCTTCTCATTCTTATTCTGAGGTTCACTTCCTGCTTGGGGTACTACTTCCTGCCCCCCGACTTCTTGGTTGCCAATGGTACATTCAACCATGAAGTCAGTTGACGCCTTAGCCTTAATGGCTATCCGAGGCTTCTGTGTGATGTCCTCTGCTGGCCCTTCTTGGTGTTCCTTACCTTTGCGGACATCCATGTCTTCAATCGGAAGGACCTGCCCCCCGACTCCATCAGGCCTTAACGAGGCTACATAACAGCTTCGTGCCATCTTTTGATCACCTTTATGTTCTCCAACATCATTCCTGGTTGGGAACTTAATCTTCATATGATAAGTTGAGGCAACAACCTTGAATGTATGAAGTCTAGTCCATCCGATGATAGCGTTGTACGTTGAAAACGTCTTGATTACCATGAAGTTCAATATCTGAGTGGCCTCCTTGGGCTCCTTTCCAATAGTTACAGGTAGCTGAATAGTCCCTTCAATTTTGGATTCTACTCCATTAAATCCATATATAGGCATGTTATTGGGGGTCAACTGAGAATCGGTGTATCCCATCTTCACAAACGCATCATGAAACAGAATGTCAACGGAAGCTCCATTGTCTATCAAGACTCGCTTCACCTCTGAGTTTCCAATCACAGGAGTTATGACCAACGGGTCGTCATGGGGGAACTTCACCCCTTCCAAGTCTGAGTCATCAAAACTAACCGCTACCTAAGTTTTTGCATGCTTCGAGGCCTCTCCCACGATGTGCATCACCTCTCGGGCATAAGCATTCCGAGAGTTCTTAGTTGTCCCGGCCGTAGTCGGGCCTCCTGAGATCATGTTGATTACTGGCCCTCGGGGCTGTGGGTTGCGATCTTGATCGTCATCCCTCTTATCATAATTTCTTCTTTGATTACCACGATCTTCACCTTTGGTGAAGTAGCTCAGTTTCCCTCTACGTATCAAAAAATCGATCTCATCTTTGAGTTGCTTGCAGTCGTCAGTGTCATGCCCCATATCTCTATGGAATCTACAATATTGATTCTGGTTTCTCTTTGCGGGATCACCCCTGAGTGGCTTCGGCCATCGGAAATCCTTATCCTTCTCAATGTCCAACAAGATTCGACTCCTAGGAGTATTCAACCTTGAATACTCAATGAACCTTGGCCCTTGGTTCTTCTTAGGGTCAGAGTCAGAGTCTTTGCTAGTTCGGGGAAATTTGTCCCTAGCATCATACTCCTGATCATCATAGTCCTGGTCATCATAGTCCTGGTCTTGCTTTCGCTTCTTGGAATCATTATTACCTCCTCCTCCACCTACTGTGGCTTCTTTCTTCATGCTATCCTCAGCTTTAATATACTTATCAGCCCTTCGTTGGAGCTCAGCCATATTCTTAGGGGGATGCTTTGCTAATGACCTTTTCAAGAAGAGGTCAGTTGTTCCGTGCTCCAGGGCTACCATGGCCACCTTATTTTCTAAGTCAGTGATGTTAAGTGTCTCCTTAGTGAATCGCTTGAGGTAATCCATTAGATTTTCGTTTTTTCACTTGTACCACGTACATAAGGGATGCAGAGCTCTTCTCATGAACTCTCCCACTAATGAACTGGCTGACGAAAGCAGCGCTTAACTCCTTAAAAGACCCAATCGAATTTGCAGGCAAACGACTATACCACCTTTGAGCCATACCAGACAGGGTTTGAGGGAACGCCCTACACTTCAGGGCATCACTTGCAGGCTGCAGCAGCAGTGCGTTCGAAAACGTTCTCACATGGTTTGCGGGATCACCCGTTCCATCATAAGCCTTTATAGTAGGCATCTTAAACTTCCTAGAGATGTGAGCATTCATCACCTCCTCGGTAAACGGTGGTGAAGGATCATCGGGATCTCCAAGTGGCATCAGGTCTTTTCTGTCTCCTTGATGACCTCTCCAAGTTTATAATGGGAATCCTCCATGTTGTCAGAGGGGGTTGAGTTTGATTCAATCTAGCTTGTTCCCTCGCTATATCTTCTTTCAACTTTAAGATCTCGGCCTCATAAGCCTTGATCCTTTTAGCAGTTGTCAAAGGGGGTCCATCATGGATGGTTTGAGTCCTCCTTCGAGGTTCTCTACTAGCACGTCACCTCCTCGAGGCTTCATCGCGATCATCATCATCATATGACGAATCATTAGTATAAGGGCTAGAGTACCCGTCATATTCTCGATCTTGAATCTGCAAGGCATGACCACTTGGTCTTGCACCTTGAGTAGCCGAAGGGTAGTTAGGAAGACCATACCTGGGTTACTATTCAAGGGGAGATCCGTAGTGTGGATCTGTACCCCTGGTGATGGATTGTTCGGATCAAAGGGAGGGGAGACCACCATCTGGAGAGGGTTGGTTCCTTGTCCTGCCTGATTGATCAGAGGTAACGTACTTTCAGCATGGGGGATCCCCCTGGTTGTTGAGAAACTTGGGATTGGACGATGACAGCTGATGCTGGGGGAGCCTATTGAATGATCGCCCTTAATGCTGGGGGCACCTGTTCGGTGATGGGTGGAGTAGAGCTGAGAGGTATGACCTCAGTTGCAACTGGTGTTGTTCTTCGTGTTTGAACCATGGTTGATGTTGTTTTCCCACAGACGGCACCAAATGTTGTGGAATAAAATCGAGGGTTTGTAAATTGTGGCTAGGGTTTGTATGTATTAAATACAAAGGATGGTGAGCTTCGAGCTTTAATGGCTGTTCTTGCGTTCGAGATTGATCGATCCTCACAAGATGCCTACGTATCTCTGTATTGCGAGAGAATCAAGCCAACGTAGTTCTAGGTGATGGTGCCCTCGAGGCTATGGCGGCGAGAGCTCACCTAGGACGCAGTGACTTGTATGTCTTTATTCGAGGATTAAGCCAAAATGTTATTGATGCATTGAGTTCTGCCCAAAAATGTTGTTCTGAGAATGAGGGGTCAGGCCCTTATATAGGCTGAGAAGCCTTAGAATCGTAGTAGAATTAGGTGACTTGGTGGGTAAGTCACCGCCTTAGGAAAGGTTCTAGACTCCTTCTTTGTAGGAGTCATTTTCCATGTTGAATTAGGTGCCTTGGAGGCTAAGTTAGGCAGAAGTAATATTCTTTTTAAACTCTTATTGCTGAGTTGTTTATCTCCCATAATATTAATTACGAAATTAATATTAAATTAGGGTTTTTGACCTCATTAATGGGCCCCACATTTGGACCATGCTGGGTCTAATTAATGCCACATTAAATGTGTCTTTAGGGATTATTTTTAACCCATATCAATAATTATTAGCCAAAATAATTTTTCTTCATCTTCAACAATATTTCCTTTTATGGTGTGACCCTTTAGGTTCATAATTATGCCGGTAGTAGAAATAAATAATAATAAACTATTTATTATTATTTATACGAATTACAATTAATTCGTTAAAATTAATTATCGTTATAATTAAATTCATTCTACATCGTGAGTGATACTTTTGAAGGTATATCGCGACTATCCGAATATTATGAATTCATCGCTAGGAATATAGAACCTATTCAGTGACTGGTTACCGTACAATAAATTCCTTCTGCCCTAACAATATCCCGATTAAATACAAAGCATAGAACTCGTGTCAAGCCTATCTAATTTAATCATATGATTTCTTATTCCTTATGTATAGTTCATGTTAATGCAAATTAGAAACTACTTTCTAATTTCATTCACTCTGGCCAGAGATTCCTGAACTACCATATTAAGAATAGCATAGGATATTCACTTCCTTTACTGGAAGGGGTAGATCCTTTATCGATCGTTAACTATCTTCATATATAAATTCTAATGCCCAGAATAGAACTTATTAATTGCCCTTGAGACTAAGGACTAAACCAAAACATTGTTCATTATATACAAGATGACTCTAACAATCTCAAGTCTAAGGATACTTGTACAACCATCACTATATGAACAATTATTGACATGTGAGTAAACTCTATTAATTGTTCAAGTGATCGAGTCATGTTCAGTGAACTCATTCCCAAATGAGCACCTACATACTAACTATAGTGTCACCACACAAATGCCTATGAGAACATACATCATTCCGAAGAAGTAAGTATAGTATGTACCGATCTTTACGGATTGACTATCTCCCAATTAGTTATCCTATGATCAGGAACAGTTTAAGTTTAGTGTTATCATCTTCTAGATCTCACTATTATAATCTCATTATAATTCTAGAAGCTTTACTCTAAACTATGGAACATCTTATTTAAACTACTTTAAATAGATAAAGCCCGTAATAAAACAAACAAGTCTTTTATTAATATAAACAAAATCAAATAAGGTTACATGAAAGTTCTTCCTAACTCATCATACATGATTGGATTTAGGACAAAACCTTTCACTACCGTGCTACATCTCTAAGAATTAAGACGAATCCATTTTTGTGTTGTTTACCTCTGTTTGTTTATCATATACTCCCTCCGTCCCCTTGATTTCTTTACATTGTGTTTGGGCATGGAGCCTAAGGATAGTAGGTGTAATATTGTTAAAATAAATGAAATAGTGGGTGTAATAGTAATTTTATTGTTAAAATAAGTGAAGTAGTGGGTGTAATAGTGTAAAATGTTGAAAAAGTTGAGTGAAGTAGTAAATATAATAAGGTATTTTATTCTTAAAAACTACTCCCTCCGTCCCAATGAATTGTATACATGGGGGACGGGGGCGTGACACGCATTTTAAGGCTCCTAACTACTACAGTTACATAATTTATTTTTATAATTTTCTCTTTTTGTATAAAAATAGATGTAACATCCCAACTTTTTGGACTATTAATTTTAAATAGAAAACTAAAGCAAATTACAATTTGTTAAACCAAAAGTCTATTACAAAGGTCACTATTACAATAGCGCAGCTAACAATGACAATCTACTCCGAACCTAAGATCCTTGAACTCCAATGCCATCCCACTCGATCTTATATCGAACCTGAAAATTTTAAGTAATGAGCTATACAGCCCAACAACTAACCAATCGATCCAACTAGTAAGGCCAAGTAACACATATAATACAAGATAGTGTAATAGTCAATTCGATATAATAACGATATACGAAACAATCACTTATGATGCACTTATTCTTATTCGATACAATTCGATAGCACATAACAACAATAACTTGAAACCCATAATTCTTACCACGACCACAACAACCCGGTGATAACGGTCCTAATTTTTAGAAAACTATCACTACAACACGGTGACTCGATCCTTATTCTTATTCTTATTTTCGAAAACCCCATGGCATAAATCAGAGTCCCAAAATTATCGTATAGACACCACATAGATACACAAATACATGTAACTTCAAATATAATCACTTAGCCCAAGTTTTGATAACAAATTCGTACACATAATACATAATTTTAAAAACACTAGCAAAATCAATCAGAAATTACCTCTAGACGGAAAAATAAGAATCCAAAACATGTAACCACTCCTGATCAGATCTGTATTTTGACTTTTTGACCCTCTAAACGATGTTTTCTTGAAAACCTCAAAGAACGAAAGTTGTAGAGCACGAAAAGACCTTTTCGACAAGTCTAGAATCAACGAATTCCAACTTACGATGAATTTTCTACGAATTTTACTAGACTACGTGTGAAAAAGACCTACGAATTTAATTAACAAAGATGAGAAAAAAGCATAACATGTTTATATAGAGTTTCAAAACCCTAATTACAAACCTATTAGTAATTTGTATTCAAATCTGATCCATGTTTTAAGCACATTATTCTAATCCAATTTAAAATCCTATTTATTATCAAATTTTAATTCTTTTTTTTAATATTGTTCTATTATTATTATTATTTTAAAAATTACGGGATATTACATACTACCCTCCTTAAAAAGAATTTGGTCCCCAAATTCTCCAACAATCCTAAACCACAAAAAGTTCGTGATACATCTTCCTAGAGTCTAGTCCTAAGGATCGCATCCTAGAAAATGTACTAGTCCCATACCTAATACACTCCGAAGGACAACCTGCTCTTGATACCAACTGTAAAATCCCGACTTTTCGGACTATTAATTTTAAAAAGAAAACTAAAACAAATTACAATTTATTAAACCAAAAGTCTATTACAAAGGTCATTATTACAATAGCGCAGCTAACAATGACAATCTACTTCGAACCTAAGATCCTTGAACTCCAATGCTATCCCACTCGATCTTACATCGAACCTGAAAATTTTAAGTAATGAGCTATACATCCCAGCAAGTAACCAATCGATCCAACTAGTAAGGCCAAGTAACACATATAATATAAGATGGTGTAATATTAATACGATATAATAACGATATACGAAACAATCACTTATGATGCACTTATTCTTATTCGATACAATTCGATAGCAGATAACAACAATAACTTGAAACCCATAGTTCATACCACGACCACTACAACCCGGTGATAACGTTCCTAAATTTTTAGAAAACTATCACTACAACCCGGTGACTCGGTCTTTATTCTTATTTTCGCAAACCATGGCATAAATCAGAGTCCCAAAATTATCGTATAGACACCACATAGATACACAAATACATGTAACTTCAAATATAATCACTTAGCCCAAGTTTTGATAACAAATTCGTACACATAAAACATAATTTTAAAAACACTAGCAAAATCAATCAGAAATTTACCTCTAGACGGAAAAACAAGAATCCAAAACATGTAACCACTCCTGATCAGATTTGTATTTTGACTTTTTGACCCTCTAAACGATGTTTTCTTGAAAACCTCAAAGAACGAAAGTTGTAGATCACGAAAAGACCTTTTCGACAAGTCAAGAATCAGCGAATTCCAATTTACGATGAATTTTCTACGAATTTTACTAGACTGCATGCTGAATTATGAGTGAAAAAGACCTACGAATTTTTTTAACAAAGATGAAAAAGAAGCATAACATATTTATATAGAGTTTCAAAACCCTAATTACAAACCTATTAGTAATTTGTATTCAAATCTGATCCATGTGTTAAGCCTATTATTCTAATCCAATTTAAAATCCTATTTATGATCTAATTTTAATCATTTTTTAATATTGTTCTATTATTATTATTATTCTAAAAATTATGGGAGATTACAATAGAACAGTCCTATTTTTATAAAAAAAGAAAATTTTAAAAATAAGTTATAGAACTATACTAGTTATGCACCTTAAAATGTGTGTCAGACACTTTAAAAGAAACGTATAGAAATGAATGGGACAGAGGGAGTACTATTTTTAGTAATGTAAAGAATTGCTGGGGCGTCCCAAAAAGAAAAGTGTAAATAAATGAGAGGGGCAGAGTACAACGAATTATGTCAAAGAAATTAACTCAGCCAAATTGACCAATGTCATCAAGTTACCAATAAGACTTAAGAGCAAGTCCAATGCTAGATGTTAAATTGCTATTTCTATTGTTATAATATATAGAATCAAAAAGTGAATTTTGGTGCTAAAATAAAACTCACCCTCCAAAGCTAGTTCTATAAGAGCATCTCTAAGGGAAATAGCTAAAATGGTTAGCTAAAATAACATAAAATAATGGTTAGCTAAAATTTGATGAACCTGTAAGAGATTGTGCTCCAATGGTGTTAGCTATAATGGTTAGCTATATATAATTAAAAAACAGTATTTTTTTTTGGAAAAAAATGCACTTGCATATATTAAACTTCCTCCAAAATAAGGTTACAAATAAACTCTGGAGCAGTATTACACCACTCCATAAGACCTGGCGTAGAATAAGCGACCTGTTCTAACATATGAGCCACTTTATTCGCAGATCTATAGTGAAACGTGACCAACACCTCCTCAAAGTGTTTAAGACTCTCAATACATTCATCTACTATAGCATGAAAATTTGATCTTCCTCCATTTTCTCGAACTACATTCACCACAAGTCTAGCATCCATTTCGAAAATGCAACGATTCGTTCTCCAGCCACGCACCCAGCTCAATGCTTCCTTCAAACTCCAAGCTTCCGCCTCCCTTGCTTGCATACGACCATTCACCTGATTAACTCGAGCTCACAAAAAATGACCTCGCTCATCCCGCACAACACAACCCACACCAATATGATCTGAATTTACTCGACAGGCTGCATCAATATTGATTTCAACCCACCCCTGGGGAGGTTTACACCACCTATTCTGCACCTTATTCCCCTTATTACCAGCCTGCTCTTCTTGAACTTGTTTCCATTCATGCAGCAAGTTTGCCACCATGGCATTCACTCCAAACACTAACATACTCTTTCTGTCCCATACCCAAGAATTACGCCTCACCCACAGACCCCAGCAAATAAGCCCTACACGAGCATATTGATCGGTAGTACTCGTACTAAACACCCTCTTCAGAATCTGCAATATAGAAACATCCTCTTCTGCTGGCACTACTCCTTGTAACCCCACATAATTCCACACTTCTCTTGCAAAGCAACATGTGAACAAAACATGGACTGAACTTTCAACGTGCAAATGGCACCACGCACACGTTTGTAACACATCGACCTTCTTTAAACTTAAAGCATACGCTGTAGGTAATACATTTTGATAGGCCCTCCATAAGAAATTTAGGACCTTACCTGGTAATTTGAGACTCCATAGTCGCTTCTAGAAAACTCGATCATAACAATCATTCTCTCCACGTAACTTTCTATAGCAGCTTTTAACTGTGAAATCCCCATTACAATCAAGAATCCATTACCATGAATCAGCTTTAATGCGACTTGGAATTTGAATACTCCGTATCACCTCCCTATCCTGCTTATTAAACAAATCCTGCAAAACCTCGTCATCCCATTCCCTGTGATTACTTTTCATCAATCCCTGCACTGTCACATCGTCCAGTTCACGATAACACTTACTTGTCACATACCCGTTATTTGTACACGGTAACCATGAACTTCCCCACACCTTCGTAGTCATACCATCCCCAATTCTCCTTCTCCCCCTGCCTCATAATGTCCTATGCTGCCATTATACTTCGCCATATAAAACTAGGATTAACTCCCACTGTAGCATCTAGAAAGTCAGTATCTGCATAGTATCTCGCCTTCATGATTGTAGTCACAAGAGGATTAACATTATTCACCAATCTCCACGCCTGTTTTGCCAACATTGCAATGTTGAACTCCCTCAATTTTCGAAAGCCTAATCCCCCCTTCTTTCACTTCACATAATCTCTCCCAAGCCATCCACCTTATACCCTTCTGATCTCCCCCACCAATAAGCATTCATTTTCCTTTCTATCACTTCACACACGTCCACTGGAATAAGTAAAAGATTCATCCAAAAATTTGGAACGGATTGAGCTGCAGTCTTCAATAAAGTCACCTTACCAGCTTTGGAAATACTTTGCACATTCCATGCTCGTATTTTCCTTTCAATTTGATCAACCAAAAAACCAAACACGGCCTTCTTTTTCCTCCCTATCGACATTGGCATGCCCAAGTAATTCCCCGGTGTAGCACTCTCCTTCACCTCTAATTGGTCACACACCTCACCTCGATCAATTGCCTTTGTATTCGGAGAAAAAGTAACTGCAGACTTATTGAAATTTATCAACTGCCCTGAGATATCTGCATATCTATTTAGTATCCGCTTCATAACACTGGCCTCTGATTTCGTAGCCTTGAAGAAAAAATAGTTGTCATCAGCAAATAATAAATGGGATATAACCGGTGCACCCTTCGCAGTACGACACCCGTTTAACAAATCAACCTCCTCATTACGCCTAATTATCGAGCTCAAACCCTCAGCACACATGATGTATATGTAAGGAGAAATCGGATCTCCCTGTCATATCCCATGACTAGGAACAACACAACCAAACTCCTCACCATCATGTAAAAAACTATACGACACCGAACAGATAAACGTCATTATCCTTTGGATCCAAACCTGATTGAAACCAAACTTCCCCATCATATTACGAATAAACCCCTATTCCAAACGATCATAAGCCTGTGACACATCTATTTTCAATCCTGCTATTCCTGCGTTCCCCTGAGTCCGACGTTTCATACAATGATTAATTTCAAAAGCAAACAATGCATTGTCCGTGAGAAGCCTACCCTCAATAAAAGCGCTCTGCTTATCGGATATAATAGATCCCAAACACCTCTTTAGCCTGTTCGAAAGAACCTTAGACAGTATTCTGACAAGTACGTTGCATAACGATATAGGTCATAGGTCTCCCATGGTTTGAGGAACCTTGATTTTTGGAATTAACAAACTAACGACTTATCAATCCCTTCTGGCAAAACCCCTGTACTCATGAACGTATGACAAAATTTCACTACATCACTACCCACAATATTCCAAAAAACTTGGAAAAATGCAGGATTTAACCCGTCGAGCCCTGGCGCCTTATCAGGGTGCATAGAAAACGTTGCCTCCCTCACCTCTTCCTCAGTTACTTCTGCCATTAACTCTCCGTTCTCTGTCTCTGAAACCTGTTTCACCACCATGTTACTCCAACCATGTTTATGTATCCTGGTTATGTAAAATTAAAGATAGAGATGACGTGGCACAAGAATAGAAGATATGTAAATTTTTTAGAGGATTTCTAAATATAGAGGATCTGTATCTTGTTTTCTAAAGTTTTGCCTAACAGTTGGTACCGTTGGAGGACAACTTTTCAGCATATTAGGTAAAAATTTCTGCCAAGTCAGATTTATGGCTAAGGGGTGGGGGTGATTGGAGATGCTCTAACTAGTTTCAAATTTAACAAACTTTTTTAATTTTTACCTAACCTTTTTAACTTCTATTGAATGTTCTCAACAAACTCATCTCATTCCTAGTTAAATGATGACGTGGCATAGATGCATAAATGCATCCTTGGTTTCAAATTTAGCACCAAGGATGCATAAATACAGTATAACAATAACACCAAGAATGCATCCAACTATAGCACCCATTTGAATATGAGTTTTTTAGCAACCAAGGATAGCATTGTATTGGATTTGTTCTAATAAATTTAGTCTATATTACTTATTTACTTTCAAGTTTCAAGAGAAAAAATGAAAATTGTAGGGTTTACAAATTTGACCCGTTTACTTGTTAATTAAAACAAAAAAGAAATCATTGTATCTAATTAGTCGTCTGTATCTCCTCTATATGAAACTGTATAAAGAAATCAATGGCTTCTTACAATTGTCAGCAGGCTGGGCATGTACTTCTAGAAGAACAGATATAAGGGGTGTTTAGAAAATTTATTTTTCATAATAAGTCAACTTACTTCTAAGATTCCTAAATTTTTGAACTTATTTTTGCAATTTATTGAATTTCAAACATATATTAAATATTTGTATAAAAAAAATTATCAAAATATAAAATTTTTACCCAAAAATAAATCAATAAATCCATAAAAAAAGTTTTTCCAATCAGACACATAATAGATTCAAGTCATCTATTAGTCAAGATAATTGAAAATATTACCAAGTCTACATCAAACAATGCATGGTGGCTTTAGCTCTTTAATTAATTAACCTTCTTGTCAAGTAAAATAAAAAATGTCCATGCAAGTCACATTTATCGCTTTCATGTGCCATCACTAATCCAAGGTTTTGTTTGGCGCCTTCACTCGCCAATCATAGGAGTATTATTTACGCACAAACATGCAGGATATGATATATTCTAGAAATAACATCCTTAAAAAATGAATCATAATTTAAGATTTAAAAGTAAATATTTTTAATTTATTTTTACGAAATAGTTGTACTACACATTTTAATCGTTAATTATTATATAATTTAAAAAATCAGTATTTTAATTTTTAATTAAATATTAAAAAGGATTTATATATAATTTCCAAAATATTTCACTGAGATTCAAAAACGAATTCACAAAATTTATCAATTTTTTTTATTTTTATTAAAAAATTATTATTTATAATTACTTTAAAAGCACGATAGGGATATGTTGTGGAATAAAAACTAGGTTATTAGACTGCGGCTAGGGTTTGCTGTATTTAATGCTAGGGTACGTGAGCTTCGTGCTTTAATGGCTGCTTCTGCGTTCGAGACTAAACGGTCCTCACAGAATGCCTACGTATCTCTGTGTTAGAGAATCAAGCCAAGAAAACGTAGTTCTGAGTTGAGGGGTCTGACCCTTTATATAGGCTGAGAAGCCCTAAAATCGTAGTAGGGTTAGGTGACTTGGTGGGCAAGTCACCGCCTCGAGGAAGGTTCTAGACCCCTTCCTTATAGGAGTCAGTTTCAATGTTGGAATGTGTATCTTGGAGGCTAAGTCAGGCAAGAGCAATATCCTCGTTTGACTCTTATTTCCCAGCTGTTAATTAGCCATGAATATTGAATACGAAATTAATATTTAACTAGGGTTTTTGGGCCATCTAGTGGGCCCCATGTTTGGACCATACTAGGTCTAATTAATGCAACATTGAATGTGTCTTTAGAGCTTATTTCTAGCCCATATCATTTGCCCCCCAACTTCTAGGAAAGCTAATCAGGCTTTCCTTGAAGTTATAACGGCCTTTTTCGAGACTTGGGTCAGGGTTTATCTTTGTACACTAGTGTTCTACGGGTATCGTCTTTTTTGTAAAGCGTGGAGCGACCGACGCATTTACGACGAATCTTAGATGATGCTAAACGGCACTAAGTAGCTTTAAACGACGCTAAAACAATGTTAAACGACGATAAACGGCATTAAATGGCGCTAAACGGCACTAAACGGCGCTAAAACGGCACTAATATTAGATTGTGCTTCGAGCATAAAATTATTTTTCATGTTTCCTAAGTCATTTTCGACCTGGAAATTTTGGGGAAAATCAGGGTATTCTCGACCCGTATCACTCAGAAAATCTATCGAATTTTCCAGAAATTATACGGATCGCAATCAGGATTCGGGGTTTTTATTTCTTTATTTTTCTCAAATTTTCAAACTAAATTCGAGCTCAAAATAGCATCCAGGTCGTGTAAAACGACCTCAATTTTTAAGCTAAATTCGAGCTCAAAGTTACGACCTCGGTCAGTATTAAAACGATCTCAAGTTGGTCACATGTCATGTGCTTCGAGCTCGTTTTGCAATTCATTTCCGACCTCAGCATTGCGACCTCATATGGTTCCAAGTCGTGCAGTTTTTGCATGGATTTCAGTTCTTTTTCGACCTGGATCTCACGACCTCGATATCGTACAACCTCAACCATAAGAACGACCTCAAGTTGATCCCAGGTCGTGAGGATTTTTTACATTTCCTAGTTCAAATTCGACCTGAGATTTGCGATCTCAAGCCATATAACAACGATCTCAATTGGAGTGGTAGGTCGTGGCTTCATTTTGCTTTTTATAAGTCAAAAACGACCTCAAGTGTGCGACCTCATATCTGTTTTGTTCCGACCTCAATTTTCAAGGTTGCTTACGACCTCAGAATTAAATTCTCCAGGTCTTCTAGCCGAGCTCGTAATTATTCAAGAAAATGAGATCGAATCTCACGACCTCATACTTCCTTTTGGTAACCCCAAGTCTCATTATGGATTTTAATGGGCCCTGTCTTTTAATTTTCATGGGCTGGACCTAAGTTTTCAAATCGTTTGGGCCTACAAAACTTTTTAAGTTTTGGTTGGGCCTTTACTATGGGTCAACATGACCTTAAATCAAAACCTTAATTAGGTTTATCAATATTGGTTAGGCCGTGACAGACCTTAATTCTTTTTTAATTACTTTAGCTGGACTTGGGCCTTAACAGGCTTGGTGTTGTTGGGCCTTTTAGAGTCCAACTTTGTGTTGACGGCCCACAAAGATTTCCAATAGGTTACAGCCGGTTGACCTTCTCCCCAACCGGTTGAAATGCCCTAGATTTTTGCCTATAAAAAGGCCAAGGCTTTCATTTTCACTTTCATTACAAAAGTTTCCTAAAAACTCTCTCAAAAGTTCAAAAGTTCTTTAAGGAATTTCCTTTAAAGAATCTGAGTTTGATCTTCATTCTTTGAAGATCATTCAAAGTTCATAGATTTTCAACCTCAATTCTGCACATTTCTGCAGATTCTCTGAAGATTTTAAGGCATCCTTCAAGTTTTCTGGAAATTTTCAAGAGATTTTCCAGTTGCTGTTTGAAGATTTGAAGAATACTCAAGGTACTTTCCAGAATTTCTGATTTTATAGTTTGAAGATCACCCTTTTTCTGGGTTTGTTCTTCAATTCCTTTGAAGATTTGAAGATTGTTCTAACAATTTCTTCATCATTTGCAGATTTCTTTTGAAGATTAAAACTTTCCTTTAAAGATTTACTGAGATGGCTGAAGATCGTGCAGCACTTCGTTTCCAGAGATTGCAAGGAGCATCCAAAAGAGGTATCATCATTCGTTCTCCCCTCATGAGTTTACAGGATATGATTTTAAATCGTACAGAGGATTTTCCATCCTTGTCACACCTTGATTCCTTTAATCATAGTAACATCTTTCATGACATAGAAAAAATCACTGATTATAACAGGATGTATAAAATAGAATCACCCTATAGACTTGTCCCAGCTGATCCTGGGGATCGATCTTGCCATTGGCGCCCCGATGCACTTTGTATTTATAGGGGTGCCATTGTTGCAGGGGTTCGATTCCCCTTCCATGAGTTTATTCCTAGGCTCTTAGCAGATGTAGGAATTAACCCTTGCCAACTTCCTCCCAACTCTTGGAGGGTGATCAATTGTTTCATGGTCCTCTGCCTTAAAAACAAATTCCCTCTTTCTGTAGCTCTCTTTAGAAAGATTTTTCAATTTAAAAATTCTGCTGAATCTACTCCGGGTTGGGTTTACATTAGTCACCGTACTTCCACTCCTCCAATCTTTCACCCCCAATCTATTCCTGACTCCAACCCAAAGTGGAAGAAGGAGTTCATGTATTTGACATGGGAAGGTGGAGATTGGGGCAATGTTTTTCGTAGTACCTTTGGTAAGGTCGTAGATGGCAGTGCCAATGATATTGAGCTAAACGAGGAAGAGACCCATGCCTACAAGGAGCTCATCAAAGATAATCATACTACTATTGCTTGGGATCTCCTGAATGAGTTCCAGCTTAAATCTTTGGGACTTTCCCGAGTGACCAATAAGGGTAATTTCCTTTCTTTTTGTATTCCTTTACTTGAATATGATTGTCTCATACCCATTATTTGTCTTTTGTTTTGTCATTGCAGCTGCAGCTTTTATCAACAAGACTAATGAGCCTGAAGATGGAGACACTGCTAGGTTGAAGAGGGCTCGTTCAGGGAAGGATCCTCGAGCCCCAACGGCCACGGATGCCTACTTGAGGCCCCATGTAGCTGATGTTGAAGAAGCAGATGGCTCTTCCAAGAGCGCTTGGCGTCCCAACTGGGGTATTAGGAAGAAGGACTCCATTGTTGGAGATTGCAGGCATGCCATGGATTGGTCCTATCATTCCATAACTCCCGGTGATTTCAAAGATTATGTATCCGGCTCCACTCTTGAAGGAGCCGAGAGTGCTGGTGCTCAGGCCTTTGCTGCTGTAAGCTCCTTACTTCCCTCTCTCTATATACTTGTTTGCTATTTGAATCGTTTCTAACTTTATCTTTTGTAGGCTAACGCCAACTTCCAGGGGGCCGTATTCCAGGCTAAGACTTGGCGTTCATCCTATGAGACTTATAAGGCAAAGTATGATGACTCTCAGGATGAACTGGCCTCTGTCAAAGCTACCTTAGCGAGGAGGGAGAAAGAGCTTCTAGAGTCTCAGGCTGAAAATGTCACTCTCAGGAAGGGCAAGGATGACCTCATTGATGACTACCTTGCCTCCCAGGAGTATGTGGGCTTCATGGAGAAGCATGACGACTCTCTATTCCCTTACCAGTTTACTCAGGGATGGGACGGAGCTCTTGCTGAGGTTACTAGGAGATTTCCTGGTACCCTTAGTGTTTCAGACTTCCCTAGCCCTCATGCTCCTATGGCCTTGGCTGTGCAGGACACCCAGGAGGAGGACCAGGAGGATGATGAGAGGATTCTTGAGCCAGATCCCTCTGCTCATCTTGGTGCAGATGAAGAGGATGAGCATACTGGAGATGCCTAGTAGTTGCTCTTTTTATCTATCTATTTATGTATTCTGCCTTCGGGCATTACTCTGTATTTTTTTAACTGATCTTGAACTAATCGTTTATGTATTCTGCCTTCGGGCATAACTTTTAATTCGTAATCCATTGTCCTTGATGTTTCTCAACTTATTCATGTTCGCATGTGTAGTCCAGCATTTTATGCATATATATCAATAAGTAATGCTAGTAACTTTTTCGAAAATGTAGGATTGTCTTATTAATATGAAGAAATGGGCACAGCCCTTACATAGATACTCTACTTCCAATATCTCAAGTTTAAAAACTTGGTATGGTTTCATCGACCTTATTTCTACTTCTATTACATAGGCAAAAAGCTAGGTCCTTCTCAGGAGAGCTTAAACATAGTAAACCTTGAGGTTCAATGCATGCCAAGTCTGGGGCACCTCAACCCCGTCCAAGGTTTCCAGTTTGTAAGATCCATGTCCTAGCGTCTTCTTGACTCGATACGGCCCTTCCCAGTTCGGGGCTAGCTTTCCCTTCTGACCGACTCCAGAAGCCTCAATCTTCCTAAGAACCAAGTCACCTTGCTGAAAGAACCTCTCCTTAACCCTGTGGTTGTAATAGAAGGAAGCTTTCTTTTGATGCTCCGCATTTCTGGCGTTTGCCTCGTCTCTAACTTCATCAATCAGATCTAGGGCGAGCCTCATGCCTTCTTCATTAGTCTCAGGTTCAAATGCCTCAATTCGAGGCGATGCATGCATGATTTCTAGTGGTACAACTGCCTCAGCTCCATAAGCTAGCAAAAACGGAGTTGCTCCTATGGTCACCTTACAGGTGGTGCGATACGCCCAGAGTATAGGCAGCAACTCATCCACCCAAGTATTCCTCGAGCGTTTGACCCTTTTCTTTAATCCGTCCAGGATGATTCGATTGGCTACTTCGGCCTGTCCATTTGCTTGCGGATGTGCCACCGAGGTAAAACGAAGTTCAATAGCGTTTTCCTCACAATATTTCTTGAATTCCTCATTGTTAAACTGTGTCCCATTATCCGTCACAAGGATTCGCGGGATTCCATACCTACAAATTATGTTCTCCCAAAAGAACTGGGAAACTTGCTTGGTGGTTATCTTGGCTAAAGGTTTAGCCTCAATCCACTTAGTGAAGTAATCAATGCCGACAATCAGAAACTTCCTTTGTGCTGAAGCCATGGGGAAAGGACCAAGAATGTCCATCCCCCACATTGCAAACGGAATGGGAGAGCTGATTGAGGTTAACCTCTCAGGCGGCTGCCTTACAACAGGGGCGTGCTTTTGACATCTGTCACACTTCTTAACATAATCCTGGGCATCTGCCAACATCTCTGGCCAATAGAATCCCAGGCGGGTAATCTTGTGGGCTAGGGCTCTGCCCCCCCCAAGTGTTGCCCACAGATCCCTTCATGAACTTCCTCTAATGCTTCCTTAGCCTCTTGGGGCCTTAAACACTTCAAATACGGGATGGAAAACGATCTCTTATACAAGATGCCTTCGATCAGGGCATATCTCAATGCTCTCACTGACAATTTTCGTGCCTCCAAGGCATTGTCAGGGAGCCATCCGGTTTCCAAATGAGCTTTAATAGGATCTATCCAACAACTTCCAACGTCGATCGGTGCTACCAACTTAGAGTTGATGGTCGGGGCCTTCAAGACCTGGAAGTAAACACTTCCTGCATAATTCTCTATCTCAGAAGAACCGAACTTAGAGAGAGCATCAGCCTTAACGTTCTCTTCTCTTGGGATGTGCTCTAGATAGCACTCATCAAATTGAGTCATGACAGCTTTCACAACTCGTAAATATTTCGCCATAGTATCATCCTTGGCCTCAAATTCACCATTCACTTGCGAGACTACCAGTCTTGAATCTCCACACACTTTGAGGTTCTTGACCCTCATGACTCTGGCCAATCCCAATCCGGCTATTAGGGCTTCGTACTCAGCTTCATTATTGGTAGTTGGGAAGTCCAACTTCAGAGCGTACTCCACTATGAACCCGTCGGGACTTTGCAATACCAAACCAGCGCCACTAGATTTTGTTTTTGATGCTCCATCAAAATAGAGCACCAAATATTCTTTCTGATCAGGTACAAGTTCTTCATCCTTACTCTCAACCGCAGGGGTGGTTACTATCTCCTGCCCCCCGACTTCTTGGTTGCCAATGGTACATTCAACCACGAAGTCAGCTAATGCCTGAGCCTTGATGGCTGTCCGAGGCTTATATGCAATGTCAAATTCTCCGAGTTCGATTGCCCACTTAATTAGCCTTCCACTGGCTTTCGGACTATGCAGGATACTTCTCAAATGCTGGTCCGTCAGGACTTCAATCTCGTGTGACTGAAAGTAAGGTCGTAGTTTCCTTGAAGCTGTTACCAATCCTAAAGCAAACTTCTCAATGGTAGAATAGTTCAACTCAGCTCCATGCAACACCTTACTCACGTAGTAGATGGGTTGCTGAACCTTGTTCTCTTCCCGTATGAGGACGGCACTCAATGCTTGCTCAGATACCGCCAGGTATAGATAAAGAGTCTCTCCGACGCTAGGCTTGGCCAACAGCGGGGCTTCAGCCATGTATTTATTCAATTGTTCAAAGGCCTCTTGGCTTTCGAGTGTCCATTCAAAATTCTTTACCTTCTTTAATGTTTGAAAGAAAGGTAAACACTTATCACCAGACTTGGAGATAAACCTCCCTAAGGCTGCCACTCGGCCTGTCAACTTCTGCACATCTCTTACAGAACGTGGTGGTTCCATGTCTAAAATTGCCTTGATCTTGTCAGGATTGGCCTCAATGCCTCTCTTTGAAACCATCAACCCTAAAAACTTTCCAGATCCAACACCAAAGGCACACTTGGCGGGATTCAACATCATCTTATGGTGCCTCAGCACTTCAAATGCCTCTTCGAGGTGCTTAATATGATCAGCCTTGAGTAGGCTCTTGACTAACATGTCATCAACATACACCTCCATGGTTTTTCCAATCAGATGGGCAAATATCTTATTCACCAGCCGTTGGTAAGTAGCCCCGGCATTCTTTAGACCAAACGCCATAACAAGATAACAGAAGACACCAAAGTCAGTTATGAAAGATACCTTAGGGATGTCATCCTTGTGCATCTTAATCTGATTATAGCCGCTGAATCCATCCATGAAGCTTAACATCTCATGTCCAGCTGTGGCATCTATCAACATATCAATCCTTGGAAGGGGAAAACAATCTTTTGGACATGCATCATTCAGGTCAGTGAAATCTATACACATCCTCCACTTCCCATTCGCTTTCTTGACCATCACAGGGTTTGCTAACCATTCGGGAAACTGAATCTCTTCAATAAAACCAGCTTCCAAGAGCTTATCCACTTCTTGCTTAATGGCCTCTTGCCTCTCAGGAGCAAAGTTTCTCTTTTTCTGCTTTATTGTCTTCCTCTTGGGATCAACATTTAACTTATGAGTTATGAGTTGGGGATCAATCCCTGGCATATCAGCTGCTGTCCAAGCAAACACGTCGCTATTCTTTTGTAAGAATTCTATCAACTTTCCCTTCAGGGGTTCTTTCAGAGATGCTCCAACATAAGTAACTTTTTCAGGATCGTTCGGCTCTAGAGGTATGTGAATCAAATCCTCTGCTGGCTTCCATCTATGCTCTTCATCATCGCGGACATCCATGTCTTCAATCAGAAGGACCTGCCCCCCGACTCCATTGGCCCTCAGTGCGGCTACATAGCAACTTCTTGCCATCTTCTGATCACCCTTTTGTTCTCCGACACCATTCCGTGTCGGAAACTTAATCTTCATATGATAGGAAGAGGCCACAGCCTTAAACGCATGAAGTCCAGTCATTCCAAGGATTGCGTTGTATGTTGAGGCTGCCTTAATCACCAAGAAGTTCAGCATCTGAGTCGCCTCCTTAGGCTCCTGCCCAATAGTCACGGGTAACTGAATTGTCCCTTCAGCGTTGGACTCCACTCCATTAAATCCGTATATGGGCATGTTTGTAGGGGTCAACTGAGAGTCGTTGTACCCCATCTTTACAAACGCATCATGAAACAAAATATCCACAGAAGCTCCATTGTCTATCAAGACTCGTTTTACTTCTGAGTTTCCAATCATAGGAGTTATGACCAGCGGGTCATCATGGGGGAACTTCACCCCTTCCAAGTCTGAATCATCGAAACCAATTACCATCTCAGTTTTAGCACGCTTCGGGGCCTCTCCCACAATGTGCATTACTTCTCTAGCATAAGCCTTTCGAGAATTCTTAGTTGTGCCAGCTGCTGTCGGGCCTCCCCAGATCATGTTGATAACTGCCCTTCGGGGCTGTGGATTGCGGTCATGGTTGTCATCCCTCCTGTTATTATCCCTTTTGTCATTGTCCCTTCTCTGGTTCCCACGGTCATCACCCTTGGTGAACTGACTTAGTTTTCCTCTTCGTATCAAGAACTCAATCTCATCCTTGAGTTGCCTACAATCGTCGGTGTCATGTCCCACATCTTTATGGAACCTGCAGTACTGATCCTTGTTCCGCTTAGCTGGGTCTCCCCTAAGTGGCTTCGGCCATCGGAAGTCCTTTTCCTTTTCAATGTCCAACAGAATCTGACTTCGTGGAGCATTAAGCCTGGCATACTCGGGAAACCTTGGACCCGAGCTCTTTTTCGGAGCAGATTCAGAGTCTCCGCTGGTTCGGGGATACTTGTCCCTAGCGTTGTACTCTTGTTCTTGCTTTCGCTTGTTGTTCCCTCCATTGCCCAATGCGGCTTCCTTTCTCATGTTGTCCTCAGCTTTTATATACTTGTCTGCCCTCCGTTGGAGTTCATCCATGCTTTCAGGGGGGTGTTTTGCCGCTACCTCTTAAAAAAGAGATCTGTGGTTCCGTGCTGCAAGGCTACCATAGCCACCTTATTTTCCAAGTCAGTGATGTTCAGGGTCTCCTTAGTGAATCGCTTGACATAATCCCTCAGGTTCTCGTTCTTTCCCTGTACTACATACATAAGGGATGCAGAACTTTTCTCATGGATTCTTCCGCTAATGAATTGACTGACAAAAGCGGTACTCAACTCCTTAAAAGAGCCAATCAAGTTTGGAGGTAATCGACTATACCAGCGTTGCGCCATGCCTGATAGGGTTTGGGGAAACGCCCTACACTTAAGAGCGTCGTTAGCAGGCTGCAATAACAATGCGCTCGTAAACGTTCTCACATGAGTTGCGGGATCCCCCGTTCCATCATAAGCTTTGATTGTGGGCATCTTAAACTTTCGGGAGATATGTGCGTTCATCACCTCCTCAGTGAATGGAGGGGTTGGATCATCAAGATCTCCTTGAAGCATCAGGTCTTTGGGGTTACTCTTGGGAAGTTCCACTCTTGTAGTCCCTCTGGTTGGGGCTTCAGCCCTTCGGCGTCTTCTTGAAGACCTTTCCAAATCTATGAAGGGAATCCCTCCTGAAGTCGGAGGAGGTCGAGTCTGATTAGATCGGGCTTGTTCTCTGGCCATGTCTTCCTTTAATCTTAAGATCTCGGCTTCATAAGCCTTAATCCTCTCAGTAGTTGTTG
Organism: Kitagawia praeruptora; assembly: GCA_037693485.1. Taxonomy (NCBI): domain Eukaryota; kingdom Viridiplantae; phylum Streptophyta; class Magnoliopsida; order Apiales; family Apiaceae; genus Kitagawia; species Kitagawia praeruptora. The sequence goes on along the minus strand of CM075347.1, from coordinate 84,775,710 downwards.
AAGGAAGTCCATCGTGAGTAGTTTGAGTTCTAGCGCCAAGAGGTTCTTTACTGGCACGTCGCCTCCTTGGAGCTTCATCACATTCGTAATCATCGTCAGAAGATGTCTCATCCGTATAAGGACCAGAAAAATCGTTATAATCTCGATCTCGAATATACAGGGCATGACCACTTGGTCCAGCTCTTTGGGTAGGAGGGTAGTTAGGTAGCCCGTACATCGGATTGGTGCTTATGGGAAGATCCGTAGTGTGGATCTGAACTCCTCGTGGAGGGTGGTTAGGATCTACAATCAAGGAAGAAATCCCCACCTGGAGGGGGTTAGTCCCTGGATTTGTGTGGACGATCGGAGGTAACGTACTCTCAACATGGGAAGTCGTCCCTAGTGGTTGAGAAACTTGATACGGAACGATAGTCCCGGATGTTGGAGGTACTTGTTCGGTGAGGGGCGGAGTAGAGCTAAGAGGTAGAGCCTCGGTTGCGATTGGCTCTGTAATTGCTGGTGTCCTTCGTGTGTTAACCATGGTTGATGTTGTCTTCCCACAGACGGCGCCAAATGTTGTGGAATAAAAACTAGGTTATTAGACTGCGGCTAGGGTTTGCTGTATTTAATGCTAGAGTACGTGAGCTTCGTGCTTTAATGGCTGCTTCTGCGTTCGAGACTAAACGGTCCTCACAGAATGTCTACGTATCTCTGTGTTAGAGAATCAAGCCAAGAAAACGTAGTTCTGAGTTGAGGGGTCTGACCCTTTATATAGGCTGAGAAGCCCTAAAATCGTAGTAGGGTTAGGTGACTTGGTGGGCAAGTCACCGCCTCGAGGAAGATTCTAGACCCCTTCCTTATAGGAGTCAGTTTCCATGTTGGAATGTGTATCTTGGAGGCTAAGTCAGGCAAGAGCAATATCCTCGTTTGACTCTTATTTCCCGGCTGTTAATTAGCCATGAATATTAATTACGAAATTAATATTTAACTAGGGTTTTTGGGCCATCTAGTGGGCCCCATGTTTGGACCATACTAGGTCTAATTAATGCAACATTGAATGTGTCTTTAGAGCTTATTTCTAGCCCATATCAGGATATAAAAATATTATAATTTTTTTAATTTTAAAATTAATATTTTAAAATAATTCTCTCGATTATCTTTTCACTTTTTAAGAGAATTCTCTCTTTTGAACCTTTGTAATATTTTTACTGTTAAACCTCATTTAACAATGCTTAATTTAGATACATAGAGGGTAGAGTTAGAAGAAATTTAATTACTTATCTATGGCGGTTAGCTACTTTAGCACCTGCGATTATTGACTAGCTTCCATGGTACTCCGGAAAAAAGGTACTAAAGTTAAAGATGACAGCTTTTGTATATTTAGTTATGTTCAATGTATTTTATAAATTTCCATGTAAATCAATTTAGGGACTGGCAAGACGGCAAGTACAAAAATAGGGATGAAAAGTCATCTTTGGAATAAAATAATTGGATCGTTATTTTTAATTGGAGTAAATTAAATAAAGGATAAAATAGTTTAATTTATATTTATATAAAAATAGGTGATATATGTTGTAACTCAGCAAGTTTTAATTGCAAGGGCGAAGGAGCCTTTGATTTGTTAAAGAATAGACTAAACTTCTGCTATTTGATCACACTTTTTGCCCCCATGGATTCCCTTTTCTTAATTCAGAAGACTTGGAATTACAAAGAAAATCAATCTTTATGCTTTCAAAGAGATCTACACATTAAAATTTTGTCCATCCCAAATCTTGTCCGTCTAGATTTTACTTGATTCCTAGGATTCAACCGGTTAAAATTAATGTCTCACCCTGTTGCATTTGAGAAAATAACCAAAATACTTCAAAATGAGATACCTATGGTCCAAAATACAATTTTTCGGAATGCCCGGTCCTATCTACCCACGGGATGCGTCGTTGAGAATAGCGCATTTGTGGTACTGTAGCTGCCAGAATTCCCCTCTCCCTCAGGCTTCTCTTGACCGACGATTTTGGCGATTTTCATCGACTTTGGCGATCTGTCTCACCACAGCACTCCCAACCGACCACAGCACACCTACGTGATCGCAGCCTCGTCACCTTTCCCTTCCCCATGTCCGTTTCTATGTTACGGCCCCGTAGCGACATGAACGAGCTTGACGAAAAAATGAATCGGAAAATAAGGTTGAATTGAGGATTTCAAATCCGACGATTCAAATGTAATAAAATTGGTATGGATGTGTAGAGAATCGAATTGCGATTCTATTGATATATAGAACGTGATGGGAAAGTTCGTGATGTGGATGAACGAAGAGAAACAAAACTCATGCCGGAATCGCCATTATCACGAGCTCTGAAGACGACGAAGCTGACGTCAGATACGCCGTTCCAACATGCGTATCTCCTGATACGCCTATTGTAAATACGTATCTCTAGCTACTGTTCACTTCCCCCAACAGCATGACCAAGTGATACGGCTCCCCCAACAGCGTCTCTACACGATACTACACTCCCAGTAGGGCTCCACCACCAGTAGCGTGTCCCGTAGGTATTTAGGGCCGTGCTGATTAGCGGTGGATATTTTGATTATGTGTATTTAATTTGTGGGTATTCTGGGCCATCACCAGCTGCATTTTATATCAGTATAAAAGTGTATGTATAGTTTTTATATCACTAAGCTACTTAAATGATTTTGAGAATTTGATCTTAATTCAAGTATGAGCTCCAACTTACTTTTTTCGCAATTCCATTTAACACACTTTTTCTGAAAAAAAATGTTCGCTTCAACACATTTTTGCTAAGTTATAGGTTGAATCATGAAATTTGGATTTACTTAATGATAATAATTAAGATCTCAATCCATTTGTATTGTACATTGTAGGCCCATTCTCATTGATCGATGCAGTAGTTGTTATTTTTATTAGATTTATTAGGTCGAACCATTAAATATATGTTTATTTATTCAAACCCTAGAATATGACGAATACATACATCCATCCGTCCCAAAATTTAAGATATATATCATACACAGGACCACTAGTTTTAACTGAAATCATACACATGAAAATCAAAAACTATAACAGAAAATACAAGACCACTGAAGACCAGAAATTGAGCATACAAATTTATATAAACAAACCTAAGAGAAAGAACAGGAAGGCACACACAATTATATCAAAATCCAATATATACAACACTAGTATGATGCAGCTTAGCCACAAAATTTAACACAAATACCTATCGATTGTTCTAACAACTTATTTATATCAATCGAACCCTATATTACAGCTTAGCATACAACATTATTTGTATCTATCGATTGTTCTAACAACTTGTACATACCTGTAATACCCAATTTGTAATGAACCCAGCAGTCCCTAACGAACCCTAATTCCCAATTCCCTAATTCAGCAGCCAATCCCTAAAGAACCGTAATTCCCAATTCCCTAATTCCCAATCCCTAATTTGGTGAGCAGATTAGAGAGTAGAGAGTAGAGAGTAGAGAAGCAGTCGAAGTAATTTGAGAGTGTAATAATTTGTAGAGAGTAAAGAGTAGAGAGTAGAGAGATAGAGAGTAGTCGAGAGAGAGAGAGAGAAAGAGTAATAATCGAGGCTGCAGAGAGGTGAGATCCCCAAATATTAATGGTTGGTGTAATAATATTTTTTAAAAAACGTTAATCGATCTACTACGTCGGCATTACAAACACCGACACTATAAATAAAAAAGAACTTATTTTATTTTCATAAAAATAGTTTTGTAAAATAATTATTATATAATAATATGTTATAAAATTATTATTATAATTATTATTATAAAATTATTATTAAATTTATATTCATAATTTTAATTATTATTAAAAAAATTATTATTTATAATTTATAAATTTATAATTAAAAAGATGTGAAATTTTTTTTTATAAAAATTATTTATTCTTTTTTTTGCTTAATTGAATCGATAATCACACTAATTTTTGGAACAAAGATAATTATATGATTTAAAATGTGATACTATTAAAATTTTATATTCTAAAGATTTTGGAAAAAAAAATATTTATAGCGTCGGTTTTACAGTGGGTGACGCTATAGGCCCCTATAGCGTCGGTTTTACGTTGACCGACGAAAAATGTCTTATTAGCGTCGGCATTTTAGCAGGCGACGCAATAAGTAGTACCAATAGCGTCGGTTGGGGCAAAAAATCGACGAAAAAGGGTTTGGTAGAATACCTATTACGTCGGTTATTGCAAATAACTGACGCAATAGGTTCAACGGACACCTATAGCATCGGTTAATGCAAACAACCGACGTTATAGGTGCGATGCTATAGGTCATTTCTGTACTAGTGTATATAGAAAAATGATTCATTTCAAGAATAAAAGTTAAATATTTTTTAAGCACAAAAAGAAAATTAAAAATTTTTATCTTCAAGCAACATTTTTTTTTGAAGAACAATAGAATTAGTTAATAGAATAAAAGTCATACGACATCTACAAAGATAGTCGAGTCGAACAAACATAAAATAGAAACAATTGCCTATCATCATAAAGAGATAGTCTAGCAATTTGTTGAAGATGATGTATTTACATATACCACTCATTTCACCCGCTTCTTCGAAACCTGTTTGAGTTATAGACCATGATTGCAATTCCATACAAAACTTCATCCATAAATCAAAACTAGCACTCACAATAAAGGAGAGAAAATAATACCCACTCACCATGGAGAGAAAAACAATACTGAAATTGCAAACTAAAATTGAAATGAAAACATCTTAGATCTGAAAAATGAATATTCCACGATAATCGATCCACTTTCGAATTCAATAAACCCACTTGAATTGAAGAAGAAAGAGAATTGAAAAATTTAAACATTTAGATCTAAATAACAAATTAAACAAACTAAATGGGTAGAAAATCTTACTCAAAACAAAGATTATTGAAAAACAAACCTGAAAAGGAAAAGAATTAGGGCATTCCACCGGAGAAAACCGATGGAAGCCCCCACTGAATTTGCTAATGAAGGCGAAAAGAAGAAAAAAAGGGGGTGGGGGACGGCGGATGCAGAGAAAAAAAATTGTTTACACTATAAGAAATCTCGATTAAAATTGAGCATACAAATTCGATTGCGGCTAAATTTGATCGAATTTGGCCAAATTTAGCCGAGCTCCTAAATTTGACCAAAATGGTGGAATTTACCCATAATTGAAAATAAGAGGTTGAATTTAATTCTAAATTTGACTTGTTTTTTTATTCGGTTGAAAAATAAATTCACAAAAAATTTGGGATAATTCCCGCCAAAATATTTATTTCAAAAAAATAATTTCGACCAAAAGTGATCGAATTTAAAATTAAGGTTGGCAAGAATTTTGCCGTCAATATTTTTTCAAATTTAGTAAAAAGCGGGAAACTCACCGTCCAAAATTTTTCAAACCATTCAAAATTATTTTCCACCGTATTTCGGGGGTGATATTGTATTATGACTTTTAATGACAATTTTTTGGGTAATGACTTTTATGGATTTTATAGACTTTGAACGACTTTTAATGATTCTTGTTGAGTCATTAAAATTTCGAAATACTTTTGATGACTCCTAACGAAATGACTTCTAAAAACTTTCATAGACTTTTTGATAGATTTTGTAGTTTACTAGACTAACTACAAAGATCATATATTAGCCTATGCTATGAAATTCTTTAACCTTTTTCATTGTAATCCAATTTCGATTGTTTGTTCTCTGATTAATCCGGCCACCAAAAAAATTAAGTACAAGGTATATTTCTTGTTAAATTGAGTATTCATTGCATATTTTTATCTGAAAATTATATATTTGTCACTATTCATAGCTAATGATGATGCAGAGCTATGTCATTAGCCATCAATATTTTTATGATGCAAAGCTATTTTATTGGTGTTTTATGTGAATTTATGCAAGCACAATATTTTTAGAAGCCCATGAATTACTATAATTTTTTATGGATTCTTATTTTACTTTGTGTGTTTGAGCATCTCCAAAGGAGATAACTATAACTGTTAGCTAAAATCAGAAAAATAGATGATTAAGTTAAATTTGTTGAACCTGTAAGCTTGTGTCCTCTAGCGGTGTTAGCTATAAGCGTTAGCAATATTTAAAAATCTGTTACTTTATTATTTTTGAAATCCTAACGGCTATATTTTCAAATAGTAGTTATTTATTCGGGTTAAAACTCAAAAATAATTTTTATCCTAAATTCAATCAAATAAACTTTTTACATTAATACATATGTTATTTAATTAATTTAAATATTTTATTATTTGAAAATATGTTATTTTACTATTGTCAAATTCAGCCAAATAAAAGTTTTATATATACAAGGACATATGTTATTTAATTAATTAAAGTAGTTTTATTTTATAATACAAATTGTACATTTTTTTAAATTTAATTTCATTCTCAATTTTCTAAAAATATTTTAAAAATAAAAACTTCATATTTTGTTAGCAAAAAATAACATATAAATTATTTTCTCATCAAAATATAATTTTTTTTATAGATAAATCAACAACCAAATGAAATAGCGGGAGGTAATGTGGATATTTTTAAATGACAGCTGATTGATCAGCAAATATAGATGACATATCAGTGTCATCTAAAATTTTTGCTAACTGATGGGCTCCCTTGCAAAAGATCGCACCCTCAATAATATTGTTTACTAAAATGAATATAAATATGGAAATTGAAAGCCAAGAAGAGGAAGAAAAAGAGAAGGAAGAATAGGAAGAAAAAGAAGAAAAGCGACAAGAAATTTTAAAGAAATTATTGACAGTAATGAAACAATTTTATTCAAGATGATTTTAATAGAATTATTAGAAGTCATGTCAAATCTTATCAAAAAGCTCATGACTTTTTTTTCAAGGGATGTAGTTATAATTTTTGTTAAAAGTCATTAAAAGTCATTCTCATTAAAAGTCATTGACTTTTTGAATAACACGATACTTATAAAGAGTCTATAAATGTCTAAATTCAATACCGCCCTACTTTTAAATACTTATTAAAATTCTTAATTGAATAACACCATACTTTTAAAGACTCTTTAAAAGTTAGAATTGAATACCCCATAACTTTTAAAATGTGACCAAATTTGGTTGAATTTATTATTTTCAGAAATTGAAAAAGGTAATTAAATATTTAAATGTTTGTACATATCATGAAAAAATATTTACAAATAGAAGGATGACATTCATCAAATGTACAAATTTAGTTTGTACAAAAAAATATTCATATAATAAGAGAATGTTGAATTTTTACTCATTAGATACTTTCAATTTTTTTTGAAAAATATCTAATTACTGTAAAAAAATACAAAATTTTTTTTAAGAGTATCGGGAATACATATTCCATTCTATAAAAAACATTTAAAAAATAATAATGAGGAGAAAAAAATTCTTTTTAATTCACTACAATAACAAGAATGTTTCCTAGAATATAAAGTTTAGGGTTTAGATTTAAGGTTTGGGGTATGGATTAAGGTTAAAATTTATTTAATTTTTAAATTTGTTTTAAGTAATCCAATCGTTCGGATGTGGAGAGTTGATAATTAAAGAGTATACCAAAAATATAAATTAATTTCAATATTTATTTCTTGAAAATTATAACAAATCATTATTTTTCTAATAATAAATTCGACCAAAAATCCTAGTTGGTCGAATTTAATAGAATTTAAGCTTAAATTCGACTAAATTCGGTGAAATATGGTAAATTCAACCGATATTAGTGGAATTTAGATAAATTCGATCGTATGGTCGAATTTAGATAAATTCGACCGTATGGTCAAATTTAGCAAAGTTTATTTTCTATCAAATCTGGTTGAAAATTGTAAATTTCAAAATAAATCAATTTTTTGTTGCCATGTGTCACGTTTTTATTGGCTTAGGATGAAGCACATGAATTTCTCCATAAATTTGATCTAGACCATCCATTTCATTTTCAAAACAATTTCATCCTAACCATTAATACAATTACACCCATCTCTTTCTCTTTTATAATTTTCTTTCTTACAATCCTATTTTCTTATAAACACTCCTTATACTCTTACTCCAATCTACACTCATCTCTTTCTATTTTATAAATTTCATTTATCCAATTCAATTTTCTTATAAACATTACTTATACTCTTACTCCAAACTTATTTCTCTAACAAAATATATAATTGCTCAAGGAAACTAACATAATAATAGAATTATCCAATAATACGCTAATATCATATATGTTAACATCCTCCTCAAACTCACGATGGAGAATCGAGAGTTCGCCAACAAGAAACGGAACAACGTATCCAAGCGAATCCAAAGCTGCTAACTCCAAATTCAAGAGCTTCCAAACAAATCAAAAAAATAGAATCACGAACCCAAATGAGCCAAGCACTTCCAAACGATTCCGAATCCAATAAACGAAATCACGAATCCAAACAAGTCCAACACTTCCAAACGAATCCAAGTGTTAGGTCCGTTAAGACTGTAGAAGGGGGGGGGGGGGTTTGAATACAATCTATATCTTTTTATCAAAATTTGTCCGTTAAATAAAATTTAGTTTAGACAAATTTGTGCGGAATCAATTGAAACAAAATTCAAGTTAAATATAACGATATATTAAACTTGATGGTTGTTACAAAATCAGTACAGAGTATTACCACGTTAATAAAAACTAATTAGAAAATTCTACATGAACTTTTCTAATTTAGTTAATAAAAATTGAGATAAGAACTAGGAAACTTAATTCGCTAGTAGTACAAGATTCACAAATATTTAAGTTCTATCGGATCAAATATTACAAAGGAGTTGAACTTGATTTTCTGTGAATTAATTGAGATGGTCAGTAGCTTTTAAAGATGAGAGATGTAATGTTTTTGCTTCTGTCTTTAAGTCTCTTGTCTCGTCTGTCTTTTTTGAGTTGTGTATGTCTGTTTCCTTTTATAGGAAACTACACTTCACTTTCTGCACAACTGGTAAAAACAGGCTCGGTGATAGTATAATTGGCTAGCGATAGTTAAACTCATTCCCTTGTAATAGTATGGATTATACCCAGAAATAGTATACATTTACTTAAGAAATAGTACACTTAAAACGTTGGTAATAGTATAATTACCTCGGTAATAGTAGAACCATAACTCAGAAATAGTATAACTAAATCGGTGATAGTATACAGTCGGTGATAGTATAAATTCGGTGATAGTATAGTATACTATTACTAGTTCAGTAATAGTATCTATAATATTCCAGAAATAGTATACCATTAATTCCATAAATAGTATAACTGAATTTCCAGAAATAGTTCAACTGAAATTCAGAAATAGTATAACTGAAATTCTCTGAAATAGTATAATCCATATATTATTTCTGTTTTGAAAAATCAATGATTAATTAACTAAATTAATTAATTAAATAAATTAATTCTTATAGATTTAATTTGTTTAATTAATTTAATAATAATATAGTTAATTAATAATTAACTTACTCTTTATGAATCACTGTAAACTTTGAGGAATTTCCACTGGATAATTGTTGACGTTCGATGTACTCTCTGGTTCATGAACGACTAACTTCAATATCTATTCTTCAATTTGACTCTCAGTTGTGATCCACATACTTTCTCATCACTCTTGAATTCTTCTGTACTGATGCTGTCTCCATAGTAATCTCTGTCACTTTAAATGAATCCACTTGATTTAATGTTGAACTGGGGCATGATCTGTTAAATGAGTCTTCTTCCAGTGTAGGACATCAAAACTATAGATTGACTTTCTTCTTTCTTCTGACATATAGTACTTTGAGAGATTCCTGAGACAGTTACCATTAATTACTTATTATAATCTAATTTAAGTTGAGTTGTATCCTCGAACTACAAATAGGCTGAGTCATATGCCTTTCAATCTCCCCCTATTTGTTTGTTAAAATTTAACAAGCAAATTCCTAGAGGATAACTCAACTTAAACTAGTAAATGATACAACTGTAATTGCAAAGTAAATAATGAAAAAGTTCTGGTATTTATAACAATTTCTAGATTCAAACATAAAGATAAATACAAGATAGATGATCCTCTAGCCTGATCATATTAAACATTATCCTATCTTGATCTATCTAACTCTAAAGATATTACATGTAGAGCTGTTCTTCATTTCTGACTGTCTTCCTTCCTTATTTTTCCTTCTTCTGTTTCATCCATATCTGGCAGATTTTTGTGCAATTCTGCATCAACTAGCAACTCTTTTCTTGATGAGAATCCTGTAGGACGAACCAGAGGAATTCCAAGTGCCTTTCTCAATTGACCTTTGAACTTCTCATAATCCTTAAGAAATTTGACCTCTGCATAGGATTTAATGCGATCAGCAATTTCTAACTTCTCTTTAGTAGAAAATCCTTAATTTCTCAGAATATGTTCAATATAGACTAAATGCCTGGCAGAGTGTGTGAACAATTCCTCATTCTGAAGATTGATTGTATGAAGTACCTCACCCTTAAGGAATTTCAATTGTCTAGGCAATTCAACTATTTCTGGACCAGCTCTTTCAGCAAACTCTTTAAATTTTTCATGAAGTAGTACACCCAACTCAGAAGAAGTTCTCACCTTTGGCCTAAGAGCCCAGATTTCTGTCAATGATTTGTCATAGAAGAACTGAATTGATACTCTTTGTGTTCCAAACTCATGACAATCAACAAAAATTAAGAACTCATCTGTTTTCGTTTCACCTGCAGTTGTTATTCTCACAACTTCTGTTCTTAGGGCTTTCATGTACATCTCGTGTGTTGGATTAAGCTCTTTGAGTTTTTCAAAGATAGCAAGAAGTCGACAATCATCATTATCAAGAGATTGATGTGAGTCTATTATTCGTTGAGCACGTTCCCATTTGTCACCCCTCTTAAACTTGACGTATAACTTCCTTTCTTGAACTTTAAGTGCATGTTCCCGTTGCCTTACTTCTGCTTCCTCTTTTTGAAGTCTTTCTTTGTGTGCAAGCATATCTAGTGTTTTCTGAAGCTTTACATCTCGCAATTTGAGATTTACTTCTTTCCTTTCAATTTCCAATTCAGCTTCAAAATCCAGTTTTGCTTGTTCAGCTTCATATTCAGGGTCAACTGGCACTTCATCTTCCCAGTTGCTAAAATCTGGTTCTGGTATTTTTTTTTACCCACATCAGAGAACTCTAAATTAGCAAAAACATCAAAGTTATCTGGTTTACCTGTGTAGTAATACCCTTCAGTGTCTTCAACACTTTTCTGAGAATCTGCTATCTTCTTTCCCTTATCTCTCCCTTGTTCACCTTGAGATTTCTCTTCATAAGAAACTCCACCTCTTGACTTCTCTTCAGTAGCTTTACTAGCTCCCCTTCTTGACTTCTCCCCCTTAGTTGAGGAATCCTCTACCGAAGTGTGAAATGCACCAACTCCAGGGTCTCGCTCATCACCATCTCCACCTTTTCCTTCAAAGAATTCCCTTTCTTCTGCTGTGGGTGTGTGAGTTCTGCTAATCATGTTGAACAAATGTTTGATCCCTTTACCTTGTTGTGCATTCTGCCTTTCAATCACATCAAGACGGTGTTCAGTAGACAATTGATTATTAATTAATGCTGTTTGAAGAATTTCAACTTTGTCGGAGATTACAGAAATGAGTTTATCTTGAGTAACAGTAATTTCTCCAGCATCATCAAGTGCCTGTTCATAAGATAATTCGAGATTTTTGATCTTGTTTGTGAATGTTGTCTTCATGTTGGTAATGTCATTCTTTATCACAGCAAGCTGATTTTTGATAGAGGTAGATGAAGAAGATCGTTCACCCACTTGTTCTCGAAGTAATTTTGCTTCAGCTTTAGTTTCCTCAAGTTCCTTTTCCAGAGCTTTAATCTTCTCTTGCAATGAAAGAGTGTATGTGTCAGTGTGTGCACTCACCTGAATGTCACTCTGAGTTTCACTCATCTGATGTGCATGGGTTTCACTCAATTTTGAGGTGATCCTCACATCACTCCTCACAATCTCCAAAGCTCCATAAGGTGTACCTGCAGGTAAAATCACCCTAGCCTCCTCTTGGGAGGTCAGTGGTGGTGCAATGGGAGTTCGCAAATCCCTATCCCCAGTCAGTTCTGTCATCTCATTAGGATTTGATGTCTGAATTGCTTCAGTGATAGAAAGACCGAGTTGCCTTCCACTTTTTCCAGTCGAAACTACGAGTGGAAACTCCCTTAAGGGATCCAGGTATGTTCCACCTGAGAGGGGAGATGATGATTCTATTATAAGTGGCTCAGAATCAAGATTTCCTTCGTAAGCCTGTGAAGGCTCCTCTGCCGTAACTATGGCAGGCACTGTTTCAGTAGCAATCCTATTGTGCACTCCTTGCTAAGTGTTCCTAGCAACATCAGATTCTAAAGTTATGTTTTCCCCCATTGTGAGTAATAGGGGTGTGCTTGACTCTGTACAGGGTGCCATGGTCGACTGGCGAAGTTCAATGGACTCATCCTGTTGAGAGAATGGTTCCAGTAACTGTTTTTGTGCCATTTCAATGTCCATATTCTTTTGGGAGGATATGGATGAACTGAAAGTTGCCTCGGTTTCATTTCTACTCTTTTTTAGTAGAGGCAGAGCTGTGGGATCACTCAATTCTTCACTACTTCTCTTACTTCTTCTGGGCTGCAATTTTCTACTGTAATGGTAAAATGTAGTTGTTTTTGACCTTGTGTTTGGCTCTATGACCTTTGTTAGAGATTGTGGTTCTACAATCCCATGGTCAGTCCTATCAACCACTTGGGTTCCAGAAGAAGATTGAGAGATAGAAGTAGTTAAGAGATGAGAATGTAATACCTGGTCAGCAGATGGAGTGACATGAGCCACTTGAGGTTGAATTTCTGGCTCAGCTTGTTCAAGAGTAGGTGCATTTTGTTTAGGTTCAGGCTGCTCTTGAACAGGTTCAGGTTGCTCAATAGCAAGTGCCTGTTGCTCAATGACTGGTTCTGGTTGCTCAGGAGCAGGTTCAGGCATAACTGGAAGATGTATGAATGTGGACATGTACTGAGTTATAAGCACTGGTACGTTGTTGTAATTATTCTGTTGTGAGACAGCTCTTGTGTGAAATCTTCTATGAAAAGACTTTGAATCTTCAGCTTCCTCATTAACAAATGAATTCTGTATCTCCTCAGAAACCAAGTGATTAAAAAAAAGAGTAAAAAATCTAGGATAATAGATTGAAACCTTTGAACCCTTATTAAAATTCTTTTTGGCATTTACGATCCGTTTGAACATGTTCTTCCAAAGAATTTTACCTATATCGATCCTTCGATTGTAGACAACTGAATAACCAATATACTGAATCAGCGAAGGAATATTTGAAAAAGAAGTTTGAGCACAGTTAGCAAAAACTCGAATCAAAGTGTCAAATACCAAATACCATTCAGCTACCAAACCATTCTTCGGCAAGTTACTTAATTTCAACTGGCCCTGATAATTAATGCCAGTAAAAAATGAGTCAGTTCATTGTTGGAAGGTTTAACAACAAATTCAACAGTAGGAAGATTCAACACTGTCTTGAGTACGGATTCATTGACTCTGTACTGTGAGTCCCCAACCTCGAATGTAAAGGAATTGGTTGCTTCAGAGATAATGGCTGTAGTGCACATTAGACGTAGAGGCTCAATTTTCAATGGAGCATCACGAGATAAAGCACCGCTGATGAATGGTTGTTCGTTCAAAAATCGAATCCAAGGTTTAAAATGATCAACCAAACATTCGTCCGGATCAAAAAATCCAACCATGTTATGCTTAATAAGTTCGAAATTAACAGCCATTTTAATCCAGATTTTAATCCTTTTGAAAATCTTTGATTTTAGCAAAATATCCAATTAACCTGAATTAATTCGAATTAATAATTAATTAAAAATTTTAAAAAAAAATTCAAAGTTCTTCAAAAAATCTGAAAGTTTCAGGATATGATCTGGATATACACACAAGCACGTATGTATTTTTAGTTTTCTAAGAATCAAAGCCAATCTCTGGGAATTTCAAATCAAATTTTCGTTTTTCAAAAACCTAAGTTACCAAGAACTCGATGAATCGTGATTTTGAATGATTAAACAACTCAGTTTATGATTCAATTGATTGATTGGTGTTCTTAGAAGGTGATTTCGCTGAGATTCAAGACAAAAATTCGACAGCAATTCGACTCTACAGTGTATGTATATGTATGTATCGACACTGTGAGTACTAGGTGACTTAACACGCTAGTCAGAAATAGTAGGAGAAATAATATGGGAGAGATAGTACAGACTCTATATACATGACTGTCTATACTATCACCGGCAGTTTATACTATTGCCGCACTCTATACTATTACTCACATTAATTCTATACTATTTCTAATAACTTAAACTATTACCGTCATACTATACTATTCTAATAACTTATACTATTACCGCCACACTATACTATTTCTAAGAAGTATTATTATTATCGAACGCTATATTATTACTCACAACTCAAACTATTACCGACTTACCTATATTATTACTACTAATTATTCTATACTATTTCTAGGAGATAACTATTACTGACCCTCTAAATTATTTACAAAATTAACATATTATTTCTAAGATCTGTACTATTACTGAAGGGTGTAATAAGTAAATTATTTACAGAAAAACATACTATTTCCTATAATCTATATTATTACTAATATACATACTATTACAAATTATCACAATTATACTTAGACAGATCAAAATATGTACAGATTATACACTTAGTACATTACACTATTTAACTAGTATGATCATAGGTTGTCCCTTAAGCAGAAATGAAACATTAATACCAAAAGGACAAACACTACAAATCAATAAATTCAAAAATTAAATATTTACAAACATATTTGTAATAAATTAATAAATCTATATATTTTCTAATAAAATAACTTTCTTATAGAGAGTTATTTAAAGAGAAAATATGACTCATTAAATCATTACAACATAGATTAAAATAATAACATTTTCAATAAAAATAAGTTTCTCATAAATTACAAGGTGTAAAATTTGAGAAAAATCTTTTTAATGAAAATGTATTATTCTACAAATAATTAACAGAAGTAAGTAGTGAATAAAATAAACACAATGATTTATGAAACTAACAAGCAAGAGAATAAGTTGATAAAATAATTATACAAGTGATTCAACTAATAATTATTGACAAATAATCTCTTATAAATTATTAAAGAGCAAACCTCAGATATTAACTAGATTAATTACTAGGACTATTTAACATACCCAATTCACCAACAATTCTGGTGAATGTGGATTCGTCAAGAGACTTAGTAAAAATATCTGTTGTTTGTTCTTCCGTGGGAACAAAATGTAACTCCACGGTACCATTCATGACATGCTCTCGAATAAAATGATACCTGATGTCAATGTGTTTTGTTCTCGTGTTCTGCACAGGATTGTTGGAGATTGCTATGGCACTTGTATTATCGCACAAGATAGGAATCTTGTCAAGTACAAAGCCATAATCCCGTAGCTGATTTCTGATCCACAAGATCTGAGCGCAACAGCTTCCATCAGCTATGTATTCAGCTTCGGCTGTAGAGTTGGAAACTGTTTGCTGTTTCTTACTGTACCAGGAAACCAACCTGCCACCTAGGAATTGACAAATCCCAGAGGTGCTTTTTCTATCTACAACACTTCTTGCATAATCTGAATCTGTATATCCAACAAGATTAAAACCAGATTCTTTAGGGTACCAAATTCCTAAATTAGGAGTACCCTTAAGATATCTTAAGATTCGTTTTACAGCAATGAGATGCACATCTCTCGGATCCGCTTGGAACCTTGCACACAAACATGTAGCATACATAATATCTGGTCTACTTGCAGTAAGATAAAGTAATGAACCTATCATACCTCTGTAGCTTGTGACATCTACCTTGGCAGAATTTTTACATGCCCCAAATTTGACAGCTGTAGATGATGTAGTCCTTGCTGAAGATGAGTCCTCCATTTGATATTTCTTGAGGAGTTCTCTGACATACTTGGATTGACAGATAAATATTCCATCTGTTCTTTGACTTACTTGTAATCCAAGAAAGAACTTCAGCTCACCCATCAGGCTCATCTCAAATTTACCCTGCATTAGCTTAGCAAATTTCTTGCACAGAAGATCATTTGTAGACCCAAATATTATATCGTCCACATAGACTTGGACTAATATTGTATCATTCTTATGTTTCTTAGTGAAGAGAGTTTTGTCTATGACACCTCTGACAAAACCATTTTCAAGTAAAAATTCAGAAAGAGTGTCACACCATTTCCTTGGAGCTTGCTTAAGACCATAAATAGCTTTGAAGAGAAAATAGACATAGTCCATGAATTCTGGATCTTCAAAGCCAGGAGGCTATTCTACATATACCTCTTCATCTAGCTTACCATTCAGGAAGGCACTCTTGACATCCATTTGATAAACTTTGAAGTTTGAATGTGCTGCGAATGCCAAGAATATCCTTATAGCCTCAAGTCTAGCTACTGGTGCATAGGTTTCATCATAATCTATTCCTTCAGCTTGGGAATAACCTTTAGCAACCAGTCTTGCTTTGTTTCTAGTTACAATGCCATCTTCATCAAGTTTGTTTCTGAATACCCGCCTAGTATCAACTACTTTCTTTTCATTAGGTCTGGGTACCAGCTTCCATACTTCTTGTTGTTTGAATTGATTGAGTTCATCTTGCATAGCAATCACCCAATCAGGATCCGAAAGAGCTTCTTCTGTTTTCTTAGGTTCTATTGCAGACAGAAACCTAGAATAATTACATTGATTTTGATAGCTCCTTCAAGTTTTTACACCAACATCTGGATCACCAACGATCAACTCAAAAGGATGAGCTCTATTCC
The DNA here is from genome assembly GCA_037693485.1 of Kitagawia praeruptora. Lineage (NCBI taxonomy): Eukaryota > Viridiplantae > Streptophyta > Magnoliopsida > Apiales > Apiaceae > Kitagawia > Kitagawia praeruptora. The sequence goes on along the minus strand of CM075347.1, from coordinate 84,758,846 downwards.
AAACAGTCTGTCTGGGAAGGTTTGACCTTGATGATTCGCCTTGTTCTTCATTATGATGTTGAGTATGACCAGCTGATCCTTCATCATCTCCCCCTGAGTTGTTGCCAGTTTGACTAGATGAATGTTCAGGAGTGTCAGTGTTATCTCCAGATCATTGTTTCCACCACCACCACCCTGATCATTATCATCATTATTACTGTTATCATTAGCAATAACATCAGGTTGGTTGTCACCATCTGAATCGGAGTCTGTCATATCATCGAAAGATAACTTTTCAGATGGATCCTCCGTTTGGATACTAGGAAGTTTAGTGTCATCAAATGATACATTGACACTTTCAAGCATTGTCTGATGATCAATCACATACACCCTGTAAGCTCTTCTTGAATAACCAATAAAAATTGCTTCATGTGCTTTGGCCTCAAATTTTCCACCACGATCATCTCCATCTTTAAGCACAAAGCATTTTGCTCCAAATACATGAAAGTATTTGAGTGTTGGTCTTTTTTCATACATAATTTCATAGGGGGTCTTCATCAAGTCTTTGTTGATTAAAGTTCGATTCTGGGTATAACATGCAGTATTAACAGCTTCAGCCCAAAAGTACAAGGGAAGCCTTGATTCACTTAACATAGTACGTGCAGCTTCAATCAAGGTTCTATTCTTTCTTTCTACTACCCCATTTTGCTGAGGAGTTCTTGGGGCTGAGTACTGCCTTGTTATTCCCTTATCAGAACAAAAATCGTTTAGAATTGCATTCTTAAATTCAGTTCCATTGTCTGACCTTATTGCTCTTACTGGATTCTTGTACTCCATCTCAATCAACTTGATGTGATCAATCACTAGCTATGGAGTTTCATCTTTGGAATTCAGAAATAAAACCCATGTGTACTTTGAGTAGTCATCAACAATCACGAGAGCATATCTTTTCTTTGACATAGACATCACATTAACTGGACCAAACAAATCCATGTGCAACAGTTGTAGAGGTTCAGTTATTGATGATGTGTCAGTGCTCCCGTGAGTTGCTGTTTTCAATTCGCCTTTTTGACATGCATCACAGAGTCCTTCTTGAGTGAATTCCATTGAAGGTAAACCTCTCACCAGTTCTCTTTTAACTAGAGAATACATTGTCTTGAAATTAAGGTGAGAGAGTTTCTTGTGCCATAGCCAACTTTCATCTGTAGATGCTTTAGAATAGAAGCAGTTGATTTCTTCAGTGCTTCCAGTGTTCATATTGGCCACATACAGATTGCCTTTTCTGACACCTGTAAGAGATGGTTGTTCATGTCTCTTGTGTGAGATCAGACAATTCTTCTTGTTGAAGTAAGCCTCGAATCCCTTGTCACAGAATTGAGTAATACTTAACAGATTATGCTCAAGTCCTTTCACAAAAGACACTTCATCAATGATAACATTTCCAGCTTCCAATCTATCATATCCATCAGTTGTACCTATGCCGTTATCTCCAAAGGTAACAACTGGGCCGGCTTTCTCCACCACATTTGTCAGCAGGGCTCTGTCTCCAGTCATATGCCTTGAACATCCACTGTCCAAGATCCAGGTCACTCGATCAACCTGTTTCACACCCTGCAATGACAAATAGGTTAAACCTTCTTCGGAACCCAAATCTGATTGGGTCCAGAATACTTAAAGAATTGGCCTTTGTCAGGCAAAACAACATTTTTAACTTTGACACCAATTTCACCATTAACTAACAAACATTTAACCTTATAAGCAGATTTGACAATCTTTTGTTTTATCTTGGGTATCCATGTTTCTTTAGCAGAAATAACATTTGTTTCCTTGACTGGACATTTGACCTTGTAAGCAGCTTTACTAAAAGTCTGTTTAGGCTTCGATACAAATGTCTCTCTCCTATCTTGAGGAGGACTAGCAGTCTTTGATCTAACATTTTTATTTCTATTCATATGTTGTCGAGGAGCAGTTGTACCAACACATGCTTGATTACCATTAAAGTAAGCAGACATTACATTAAAAGCACAAGACATACAATTGACAACACCACATGCTTTATGAGAAACAATAATGATAGGCATGGTATGCATGTTAGACATGTTATTGTTCTTTTTCAACTTGTTACCACTTAACCCAGTTTTAGATGAACTGGTTGAATAAACAACCTTAACTGGTTTCTTAACAGATTTAACATTTTCAAGGACTATGCCATTTGCACTGTCCTCATTGCGCATCTCTTCTTGAATAATGATAGACGTGAAGTTTGGAGGTTCTGCAATCGACTTCTTAAAGAGTGGATCTTCAACATTCTTAAGCACATGTGGTATACCCCTTTCTTTAGCACTAACAAGGTTAGGGGTATTAATGCCTAACAATCCAACAGCTTCGTTATAACCAAACCCTATTCCTACAGTTCGGTCTACAGCTTGTTTATTGAAAAACTCTTTAGAAGTTTTAACAGAATTAAAGCAAGCATTAACCTTGATTTCAAGTTCAGCAATTTTAGAAAGTTGTTTAGTCACTACTTCTAGAATGGATTTCTCTCTTCTATTAAGTCGTGCTATTTCTTCTTTTTGTTGATCTTGATTAACATGCACCTTTTTTAGTTCTAACACTTCATTTTCAAGTTCAGTGTTTAACAGAGTTATTCTAGCAATGTGTTTTTGTGCATTAACCAAAGAACCACCTAACTGACGAACCAACTCAGAGTCAGTAAGTTTTACCTGTGGTTTAGGATCAGTGAGCATGTCACCATTTGCCATTAGTGCAAGATTACCATATTCTTCATCTTCACTATCTGCGTCATCCCAACTTTTACCAGCAGCAACATAGGCTTTTCCAGGTTTCTTCTTTTCAGGAACATAATCTCTCCTCTGGGCTTGTTTAGGTTTCTGACACTCAATGGCAAAATGTCCAAGTTCATTGCAATTATAACAACGAATTTTGCTTCTATCAACAGTTCCAGTTTTATAGCCACCTCTGCTACTGGAGGCTGAAGAACCTCCTCTCTGGAATCTGTTATTAGACTTGAACTTAAACTTAGGATTTCTCCTGAATCTAAAATTGCCAAACTGTCTCACCATGAGTTCCATGGATTCATCCTCCAACTGATCCAATTCTTCTAATGAGTAAAACTCACTTCCATCCTGAGTAGCTGGTGTCTGACCATGTTCCACTTCAGTCTGCTCCTTGTCTGAGCTGTAAGGTCGAACAACCTTAGCTTCCACTTCCTTAGGAGCCTCAACCACTAGCGCTGTAGATGAACTTGCAACCCTACCTTTACTATGAATCTCTTTTTGTTGGACTTGTTCCAACTCATAGGTTTTCAAAATACCGAAGAGTTTTTCAAGAGTAACTTTATTCAAGTCATGAGATTCTCTTATGGCTGTTATCCTGTGTTCCAGGTGAGTGGGCATAGTCAGTAAGAACTTAAGGTTAATCTCCTTCTGTGTATAGTTCTTGCCATGGATTTGCAAGTTGTTGATTATTTTATTATACCTTTCAAACACTTCTTGAATGCCTTCATTAGTGCCAGCTCTGAAGTGTTCATACTCAGAGGTTAAGATTTGAAGTCTGTTCTCCCTGACTTCATCGGTTCCTTCATTAATGGTTTCAATAGTTTCCCACATGTGTTTGGCAGTTTTACAATTCATAAAATGGCTATACATCACAGCGTCCAGGGAATCTATTAGAATGAGTCTCAGGTTTTTATCAAGCCCTGCATCCTCCTTTTCTTCAGGTGTATAGGTAGCAGGGTCCTTTTCATAAGATTTAGCAGGAATCACAACTTTACCCTCAACTTCAACTTCATCTTCATAGACCATAGGAGTTTTAGGTCCGGTTTTCAAAACACCCAAATATTTAACATTTGTACAATCTAGAAACAACTCCATTTTATTCTTCCACATATCATAATTATCTTTGTCAAAGATAGGTATCTTAACAATGGCTTTAGAAGTCATGATGAATTTTTAAGAGAGTTAAAAATTCGAGCTTGATTTTTAATTGAATAAGAGTAGGATCTTGATTTGTATATCAATCAAACGGCTCTGATACCAATTGTTAGGTCCGTTAAGATTGTAGAAGGGGGGGGTTGAATACAATCTATATCTTTTTATAAAAATTTGTCCGTTAAATAAAATTTAGTTTATACAAATTTGTGCGGAATCAATTGAAACAAAATTCAAGTTAAATATAACGACATATTAAACTTGATGGTTGTTACAAAATCAGTACAGAGTATTACCACGTTAATAAAAACTAATTAGAAAATTCGACATGAACTTTTCTAATTTAGTTAATAAAAATCGAGATAAGAACTAGGAAACTTAATTCGCTAGTAGTACAAGATTCACAAATAATTAAGTTCTATCGGATCAAATATTACAAAGGAGTTGAACTTGATTTTCTGTGAATTAATTGAGATGGTCAGTAGCTTTTAAAGATGAGAGATGTAATGTTTTTGCTTCTGTCTTTAAGTCTCTTGTCTCGTCTGTCTTTTTTGAGTTGTGTACGTCTGTTTCCTTTTATAGGAAACTACACTTCACTTTCTGCACAACTGGTAAAAAAAGGCTCGGTGATAGTATAACTGGCTAGCGATAGTTAAACTCATTCCCTTGTAATAGTATGGATTATACTCAGAAATAGTATACATTTACTTAAGAAATAGTACACTTAAAACGTTGGTAATAGTATAATTACCTCGGGAATAGTATAACTATAACTCAGAAATAGTATAACTAAATCGGTGATAGTATACAGTCGGTGATAGTATAAATTCGGTGATAGTATAGTATACTATTACTAGTTCAGTAATAGTATCTATAATATTCCAGAAATAGTATACCATTAATTCCATAAATAGTATAACTGAATTTCCAGAAATAGTTCAACTGAAATTCTGAAATAGTATAACTAAAATTCTCCAAAATAGTATAATCCATATATTATTTTTGTTTTGATAAATCAATGATTAATTAACTAAATTAATTAATTAAATAAATTAATTCTTATAGAATTAATTTGTTTAATTAATTTAATAATAATATAGTTAATTAATAATTAACTTACTCTTTATGAATCATTGTAAACTTTGAGGAATTTCCACTGGATAATTAATTGTTGACGTTCGATGTACTGTCTGGTTCATGAACGACTAACTTCAATATCTATTCTTTAATTTGACTCTCAGTTGTGATCCACATACTTTCTCATCACTCTTGAATTCTTCTGTACTGATGCTGTCTCCATAATAATCTCTGTCACTTTAAATGAATCCACTTGCTTTAATGTTGAACTGGGGCATGATCAGTTAAATGAATCTTCTTCCAGTGTAGGACATCAAAACTATAGATTGACTTTCTTCTTTCTTCTGACATATAGTACTTTGAGAGATTCCTGAGACAGTTACCATTAATTACTTATTATAATCTAATTTAAGTTGAGTTGTATCCTCGAACTACAAATAGGCTGAGTCATATGCCTTTCACCAAGCATCTCTATCATCCAATAGCAAGTAAAAACAAAACAACAATCTAAGTGTATCCAAATCAAAACCAAAGTGAACAGAAAATCCAAATAGCAAGAGAAGAAGAACCATCCATGTCAGTCAATAACGATCAAGAAATACTTCCAAATCCAATTTGCAACCAACGAAAAAGAATGGAAAATCCAAACAAACCGCAACCATCGAAAACTATACCAATACCCAAACCAAAATCAAAACTGAATCCAAATCCACAAACTGAAATCGAACCCAATAACCAATCCAAACCTAATCTAAAACAAGAATCGAATCCAAATCTAACCAACAAACTTTATCCAATCTAACCAACAAATTGTATTCAAATCTAATATCAAACCAAAACCAAAATCGAATCCAAATCCAAAATATAATCGAGAAAACAAATGTATATCCTAAACAAACTAGTAGAAAGAGAAAAAAATCAAGAGTTAGGCGAGGAATAAAAAACTTTACGAGATTTTGTAGGTGTGAGAATATTTTGCGAGACTTCGTGGGTGTGAGAAGATTTTGCGAGAGCTCGTGGGTATGGAAGAAAGAAAAATCATGAGAACAAAGATGACGATAAGGCAAAAGCACAACGACGATGATGATGGGTGTAGTGGACTAGCGGAAGAGATTGTCTGATTGTCTCGTACCAATTATGATAAAAATGGGAACCTAAATCAATATCATCGAAAAAAACAACCGATTTGAAAAAGAAACCGAGAAGAAAAAAAAATTTAACATGTTTTAATCCAGCATGCGGGATACTTCACGTTCAACTCTCAATCAACCGATCCAGGATCGAATCAACCCAGCTCTAGATACCATGTTAAAATATGTGGAGAAGAGAGAAAAGTAGTATTTTATTATAATGAAAACTTGTTCTCAATTACAATAAAAGATGGGCTTATATAGCCAATATCCAACAATAATAAAGGAAATTATCCTAACAAGAAAACCAACATAATAATAGAATTATTCAATAATACGCTAATATTATATATGTTAACAATTTAAGTAGAATAATTTTTGATTTGTTAGGCGCGATATGCCGACGAGAATCGTGGGTGTCGTGGAGCTTCTCATTAGATATACAAACGTAAATAGGTCTGTCCATTTCCATTTCATCTGGTTAGGGCGATCTTGGTAGTATTTGTTTTTTAACATATTTTTTGAAGAGTAAAAAATGAGGTTTTGGAAATTGCATATTATAAATATACAATAATTTTAAGATTAATAAAAGGGAACATTATTATTTTTTTTTTTTTGAATAAAATAAAAGGGAACATTATTATTATGTCCATTATTATTTTATATTCCCTCTGTCCCATCCATTTTTTACATGTTTTCAACATTGCTTGGTACGAATTTTAAGTTCTATATAAAATATGGGCTTGCTTTTCCTGAGATTACCTCAGGTAAGTTTCCTGCGGTGATTAAAAAAACAATACTCCCTCCGTCCTTTCTATTTCTTATCATTTCAAAATAGGGTGTCTGGCACGCATTTTAAGTTGGATTTTAAGGATAGTTGCATAACTTATTTTTGGAATTTTCTTTTTTTTTATAAAAATAAATCAATCCTATTTTTATACAAAAAAAGAAAAGTTTAAAAATAAGTTATGGAACTATCCTTAAAATTCACCTTAAAATGCGTGCTAGAAAGTGAAAAAAAGTGTAAATAAATGGAAAGGACAGAGGGAGTACAAGAATAGGGTTATTTTTGTAAATACAGGGGAAGGGTTCAATTATTACAAAAATGCCATCAAAAAATTATACTAAAATATCAGGTAAGGTTCCTGAGTTTACCTCAGGAACATTATTCTCATAAAATATAGTTTCATAACTTATTTTTAAAATTTTCTTTTATTGAATAAAAATTTAAACATTAATTTTTATTCAGAAAAAAAATTAAAAATTTATTATAAAACTATACTTTATAATAGCCTTAAAATGCGTCTGTCTCTAGCGTAAAGAAATCGCTGGAACAGAGGGAGTATATTACTTTAGTAGTATGCAAAAACTTGTTATGGGATGCGAAAAACAGGCCGGAAATATGTTGAATAATAGCATTCAAAAAAGCAGCAGATTTTGTTGTATTAAATCCTACCGATCGAATTTAATAGTACATTTTAGGCGCTAAAATTTGAATTTTCCAAAATTCAAAAATTTCAATTTGTTGGTCAAATTTATTATTTTGATCAAATTAGGTCTAATTTAATATTATTAAATTCAACCAAAGACCGTTATTTTCGATTCCTTTAAAATTGATGAAATAAAATTCGGTTGAATTAGCTAAATTTGATCGAATTTTATTTAGTTGAATTTAACCATTTTTCTTGTAGTGTTATTAAACTCCATACATAATATAAAAATAACAATAATTTTGAAATGAACGAGATAATATTAATTTATTTTAATGAAGGTGGTCATTTTCGTAGACTATCCGAGCACTTTAATGCCGGTGATAAGTAGACTACTGAAACGAGTGTTCTAAAAAGTGGGCTAAGCGGCCGCCTAGACGGAAAAATACTACTAACCGACTCGATTTTTTACTAATCGGACTTTTAAGCGTTTTTTGTAATTAAGCGGGAATTAAGCGGAATTAAGCGGGTTTGACCGGAATTAGGCGGGTTTGACCAATTTTGAACCTTAAAAAAATATATTTTTTTAAATATTTTTGTTTATTTATTTATTTTTTCTTTAATTATTTTTCAAATTTCATATTATAAATGAATATATGTATTAAAATTTAAACTTGTATAATTCATAACCTCTAAATATATAATTAAATAATTAAAAAATATTTATGTATATATTCACAATCCGCTTAACGTCCCGCTTAGAATTTCGCCTAGGCACCCGCCTAACCCGCCTAGGCGCTAGAAGGTCCTCCCACCGCTTAGAACCGCTTTCTGCTTTTTACAACACTAACTGAAACACACGAATAATTAAAGGGTTTTATATAAAAATGGCCACCCATTTCATTCGAATGTATCAAGTAAATCACTCATTCAAAAATGATATTATTTAAATTATTAAAGTCATAATAAATATTAAACAAATACCTATATATATATACTCGGGAAGTAAAGTAATTTTTCATCGAGTTCTACACGTACATTTTTCTTAAATACTATTTTAATCAAATGAAAGGTTATGAATTCTAATATTTTTGATAATATATTTAGAATTTAAAAAATTTATTTACTATTTATTTTTAATTAAAACAAGGAAAATGACAATAAAATTAAAAATAAATAGTAAATGAATTTTAAAAATCTAGATATAGTATCAGAAATACTAGAACTATTAACCTTTCGTTTGGTTACGAAAGCATTCAAGAAAAATGTGTAGAAGTCAATGGAAACATCATTTTGTTTCCAATATGAAATATTGGAAATTCGTTTATATTAAAATATGATTATTAATATATATATATATATATATATATATAATATATATATATATATATATATATATATATATATATATATATATATATATATATATATAGGGTCTTTTTCTAATAGAAACTAACTTAGAATAGAAACTAGAAACTAAACCTAAATTAAATATTTCAAGCTAATCTAATGATCAAATTAGGGGTACCCCAATACAAAAAACGTTTAAAATTATTGGCTCTAATCAACAAAAAAATAAAAAAAAATTTAAAAAAAGTTACTGTTCACGTGATGACGTGGCACGTGAACAGTAACTTTTTTATTTTTTTTATATTTTTGTTGAATAGAGCCAAGAATTTTATAAGTTTTTTGTGAAGGTGCCCCTAGCGGGGCCATTAAAATAAATGAAATATAATTTATTTAGTGTAGCTTTCTAGTTTCTATTCTAAGTTTGGTTTCTATTTGAACGTTAGCAAATATATATATATATATATATATATATATATATATATATATATATATATATAGGCCATTGCTGTTGTATTTGATTTATTTGTCAAATATATTAAAATGGTTAAATGGACAAATGATATATTTATTGGCGTACTAATTATGTGAATATATATGGATCGGTTACATATTGTGTAAATAAATATTCAAAAGATATTTTGAATATTGTGTATTAATTTGTAAGTTACAAATTTGGCATTAAATATATTAATTATGTGAATTATTGGGGCAGTTACATTTGGGTTGGAGGTGTGTTCATGAAGCCTATAAATTGTGTGGTTTATTCCATAAAACTAGCTTTATAGCCCGTGCGAGGCACGGGCATGCTCTAGATGTGCTTAATGACTTTGCGTATATTTGAATATTAACATGGTAATGCAATATATGTTGTGTCTGTGAGCGCGAGATTTCTCCGTTATTTATTGCTTAGTGTCAATCTCGAGTAGGCATGAATCTCTTACATGTACCATTTAAGCTGTCATAAGAAAGAGATAATGGATCGATGCATTTTCTGTTCCACTATAATTAACGAATACTCAAATGATTGAGTTATGAGCATATAAGAATTTATATTACTAGTGACTGCCTGATCATCCATAACCGATTTGTGCATTTTGACCCGGATTAAGAGATATGCGTAAGATATCAATTAATACACAAATTATAGTATCTATCTTCTAAATCCAAGTAACTTGTTTCTACTAAAAAAAATGCTTCATAACTATGTACTATTCGAAATATTCTCAAAGTTTTATAATATAATCAAAACTAATATTAGCATAGTGATAAGGAATCTCACTTCTAAGTTAGAGGTCAATGATTAAATTTCCATTAGAAACAATTTTGGTATCGTTAATATAATATATGAGGGGTAATTTAGTAATTTCATTATAATCAAATTGTCTCATGATATATTGATAATGAGTTTTATAATATATCCAAAATTGATGTCTAGTATAGTGGTAAGGAGTTAGAGGTCAAGGGTTCAATTCTCTCTAGAAACAATTTTTTTAGCATTAATATAATATATGAGGGTTTTCTCATGATATATTAATAATGAGTTTCATAATAAATTCAAAACTCATGTCTAGCATAGTGGTAAGGATTCTCACTTACAAGTTAGAGGTCATGGGTTCAATTCTCACTTAAAACAATTTTTTTACATTAATATTATATAGGAAGGGTAGATTAGTAATTTCACGTTGATTAAATTGTCTCACAAAACTCATGTTGTGCTATTAATAATATAGGAGTAATAGATGAAGAAGTGTGTTGAATACTTGTTCTTGACATTACCGGAATCCCGAACCCCTTCCATTTTTCTTCAATCTTTATCTCTTATATAATATATACACTATTTTTGTAGATGAAAATCTATCATTGGTATGAGAGCGGGTTTTGAATGAACTTGTTTGACTTTCACGAAGATTAAGAAAATGTTTTAGAAAAAGAGTAAAGTTAGTTGAAAAGTGGGTAAAGTGGTGTGACCTATCAATATTTAATAATAGATATGAGATAGTGGAGGAAAGTAGTGGGTGTAATAGTGTTTATTTAATAAAAAAGTGGAGAAGTAGTGGGTGTAATAGTGAAAAATAGTGTTAAAAAATAGTAAGTATATAATGTTCATTCTTTTTGGGACGTACCAAAAAGGATAGAGGTTCACATAAAATGGGACGGAGGGAGTAATAGATGAAGAAGTGTGTTGAATACTTGTTCTTGACATTACCGGAATCCCGAACCCCTTCCATTTTTCTTCAATCTTTATCTCTTATATAATATATACACTATTTTTGTAGATGAAAATCTATCATTGGTATCAGAGCGGGTGTATATTTACACTGATTACACAATCCTAAGTTATTTGGATTGTTTTCGTTGGCTGCACGTCCTTGTTCGTGGCTATTGGCTACTGTGCTATTTCTTCGGCGAACCTCAATTGTTTCTGCAGGCTCAACCCATCAATTCTTCATAGACTCTTGTTTTAATATAATTGTTTTATATTTGAGTACATAGTTTTTATATATATTCTTTTTGTGCTACATGGACTTAATTTTTTTTCTATGCATAGGATTTTCTTCTAACTGGGCTCATCAGTTTTGGTTTTTTTTTTCACCATTGTTTAGGCTGGTTGTTGTTTGATCAGTGGAATCGTATCTTATCACATGACTCACATCTTCATCAATCTCCATTTAACTTCCTTTATTTAATTGTTCTGTTAATTTTCTCATACAGTTGATTATCTTGTTTTTATTTCGTTTGATTAGTAATTATTTTTCTTACAGGTTTTTGCTCATATGAATTGCTAGAGGCTGGTCTGACATTTTTTTTCTCGCTCCACTACCTCGTCATCCATCTCTATATTGTGGATTTCAGATTTTTTAGAGCACAGAAGATTCATCCGTTTTTTTTGGAGTTTATAATCTCTTCTATATATTCTATAAATTTCATGCTTGCTGATTGCTTCTTGATTTAATTGTTTTTAATTGCCATGCTTTATATAATTGATGAATTTGTTAATTTTAATTTCTTGTTTCATCCCTATAATATTTGTGTGGTAAGTTCATTTTTCTTTATGTGTCGGTTCTATATTGTTGTACCTAAATTTAATTATTTTATTATTTGGTGATTTGTGACGGTATATATGACATGTTTGCTGCACATTGTTTGTTTTGTTTATTGTTTTGTTCATTTGGTCAAAATTGACCGGCTAGTGTTTTAAAAAAATAAATGAGGGACACTTGATTGTGTAATTGGAATATAGATCGGTGTCTAATATTATTTTTAAAAATTGAGAAGGCTCGAATTATATTGAGTGGAGCCAAAAAATAAGAAATAAATTATTTTGTATAATTTGAAATTTGTCATGAAAAATGATATTGTGTAAGAAAAAGTATTGTGGCTCTCAGAATAGAGAGTGGAAAGGAAAGGAAAATATGTGGTAATAATTGTATTTTATATTTTGTTGTTGGTGATAAAAATAAGGAAACTTATTTTTGATTAAGAATTATTTGTTTGGTTGGATCCGTTATACGTGGTATCTTGATAATTTTGAAATTGTCGTTGAAAAATATTTAGTGTTTATTTGAACAGGAATTGCTTAGAATATTGAGCACGTGAAAGAGAAATTGTTTTTTTTTGCTCGAAATGGAGAGTACGAAAATTGAAATTTACGAGATGTATATTAAAGAAACAAGTATTTTTAAATACGTGGTATTTTTTAAATATGTGTTGAACAAGATCGATCACGAATAATGAATCGGATCTGAATATTGGTAATGAATCATTTTGAGTGGATAAATAACTATTATGTATATAATAGTGAATTTTTTTAGCGAGCGAACGAATCGTTCTCACGTATTGAAGTTACTCTACCACTGATAAGTTATTTTTTGAAAATCGAGAAATCGAAATAATTTTATTTCATGGAATTGAAATAAACGTGGGAGTTGAGTGAATCACCGTAATATAGAAAATTCGTTGGTTGTAAATGAATTTTGAAAAGGAAAATAAAGTTGGTGGTGTGCTTATAAATTTGAGGCCTGACCGGTGAATTTTTATTTATTTATTTATTTTTTGGAAAAATTGGAAATTTTATATTGATAAAGAATTAGACAATTATGTCTGTATTTTGAAAAGTAGGAGCTTGATTAGTAATATTATCGGTGTATTTGGATAATATTTTTTCTGAAATTGATAAAGAACAAAACTTAGTCAGAACTTAGTAAGTTATATAATTTTTGTGAAATTTGAGAAGTTCAAATAAATCAAATTTAAGGAAAATAATTTGAATTTTGAATATGAGTCAGAAAAGGTATTTGAGTAAACAGTTTAATTGTTTTAGGATGCAGAATTGCAGTCCGGTGCCAACCCTATTGGTAATGGAAAAATGATTAATTCAGAAAGGAACCACTGAATGTATTATGTGCAAGTAGTCAAAAGTTCGATATATTTTATGTTGTGTAATCGATTAACCTGACTTGACATTTTTAGTTAGTTTTGTAAGTGGATTGTGAAGCAATTTTGCTTGAGCCTAGTGAGAGGCTGTAAGGAGAATCATAATCATGTACTTGAAGAGTACGTTGTGTAACAAATTGGTTAATCAACCAGACGTGCTTGGAGTTATTGTTTTGTTAGGTCCCGTAAGAGGGCTACATTAAGCTAGAAGGGGGGGGTTGAATAGATTAATTACAAATTAAAAATTATTATGGCATTTTAAAAATATTTTTCCCTTTTTAAAATATTTTACCGAGTCGTTAGCAGTTTATAAGTGCGGAAAATAAACGACAAGTAAAGAAAATACCACGCAGGAGATTTCATCCTGGTTCGCGATGGCGCAACCCCTATTGGATTCGCACACCCCTACTCCAGTCCCCGAGCTCCTCTCCGGACTCGAGATTTCTTCCACTATAAAGAGACTCCTTTATAGTAGGCGGAGAAGCCTTACACAACCGTACAAATATTTATCTTGATACGTAACTACCCGCTACTACCTCAAAATAAATGTAATACCCACAAGACTTGTCTTGGACCGTAACTCCCCGTTACTCCCTCAAAGTCGTTGTGAAACCTACACAACTTATCTTAGACAGCAACTCCCCGCTACTTCTTCAAAGTTGATGTAGAACCTTGGTGTAGACTATTGATTCTTGGCTTTTGTCGGTCTTGGGTCTTAGATGATAGGTCTTGGGTCTTTTCTCTTCCTCACGGTGCAAAGGCCACTAACTCCCCGCTAGTGCCTAAGACTTGGGTCTTAGAACAAGAATCACCTCACTTCAACTTCACCTCACTACAAAAGTTAGACAAACAATATCTACGAAACAAATATGGTTATTGATATAAAAAAGGGTTGGATTAGTATGTTACGGTACTAGATCCAAAGGGGTAACTTTAATATTCGTAAAAGAATATTAAGTTATAATTTATTTTTAAGTATACTTTCTTTGATATTAAATGATAATCAAAGTATACTTTTGATTACTCCAAGTAGATATAAACGTGGATGGAGTAATATATCAAGTCCTTGTAAGATAGCTTCGAAGCTTAAGGATCCTTGATTTTAATATTTGTCTTTAACAATATGCACTTTAATCGGTTAGACAAATTAAACACCACACACAAGCATACAAACGCACACGTACATAAAAGTAACTCGCTTATCTATAGGATAAAACGAGGGCCGCTATTATGCGTTAAATTAGTACGGAAAATTAAATATCGGCAAGGGACTTGTCACAATGAATGGACTTGTCACACTTAGCACGAATAGATCGAAACTTTAATATTCTATTAAGAATATTAAGTTATGTTTGTGTGTTTATCACTTCTTCACGAAGTTTGTGTGATACGAAGTTTTCCTGTAAAGAATATCCCACGAGCACTGTAGATGCTAGTTGGGAATCCGTAAGAATACTTAATCGTAGCACTTTGACGTGTGTCAAATATGCAAGTCTTTTTAAGCTCTAGGCTTAAGACTTTTAAGATGTATACTTGCTTTTGACTAAGGTCAATGTCAAAGTATAATCTTCTTTGTAACTTCTTGCACTAAAAAGTTTATGGCCACGTAAAATAAAATGTAAATAAAACAAGTGGCTAAACTTGTGCTTAAAGAAGTTTAAGTTGAACGAAGTATTCCTTTGAAGAATATCCCACGGAGAGCACTAAAGATGCTAGTAGGAATCCGTAAGAATACTTAATCGTTACAACCTCGACGTTTGTCAGATAATCGTTTTCTTTTAAAAAGAGACTTTGGGGATCTTTAAAATAGATCCGAGAATAGAGATTAAGAAGAAGTATAGAAGTTAAGCACAAATCTCAAATATAAACACAAAGACGAAGCTAAAATTACCACTTTAAGAGGTCGCCGGAAAAATTCGCCGGAGGTTCGGCCGGATTTTGGCACGGTGGTCGAACTTTGGGCAGCCCTTCGGGAGGCCGGAAAGTGGTGGTAGATGAGCTAGCTTGGGTGAACAAAGCTTGGTTGGGTGGAACTAAGCTTGTTGAGCAAAAACCTTGAGTATATGTATATATATATAAGAGAGAGAAGGTTTTTGAGATGAAGTAGATGAAGAGAGAAAATATGAACTTGAAAGTGTGTTCTACTTCTAAAATTCCAGCATGTATTTGGCTCTTAGATTGTGTTTCAAATGGGTGGATGAGAGGGTTTATTTGTAGAAGGAGTTGGGTGAAATGAATGGTGGAGATTTAGATGTAAGGGAGTGGTTGAGATTGAAAAGGTGTGGATTGGTGACATGGCTTTCACTTGGATTGCCAACATGGAAAGTTTGTGTTTCTTTGCAAGTGGATGAGCCAAAATATCCCAGCACTCTTTTATTATATAATAAGCCATTCGTTATTAACGATTAAATACGAACCAAATATCGTTAATTAAATACCCGATAACTCCGAAAATACCCAATAAATAAATCTAAAATTAAGAAGCACTTAGGAATATTATAAAATAATATTCTGGAAAGTTTGGTCAATTTTGGTCAAGGTTGACTTGGTCAAACGTGGTCAACTGTTGACTTACTGTCTCGATTTTCGTGCCCGAACCAAAATTCCTGAACAATTACGAAACTTTAACCATGCATATAAAATAGCATTTAAATGATCAATATCAAGTTTCAAGTCATTCTAGCAAGTGGAAGTATTTTATTTTGATTTAAAACGATTAAATCAGCCTTTGGTTCCGAATAAAATACGATTGGTCTTTTCTTGAAATAGATAAATCTTTTGACCAATGTTTTGACTAGAATAAATACTTAGAATATATTTCCTAATATATAAAATATTTTGAGAGTGTAGGAAGTATTTTTGAGCGATTAAAATAATTTTCTCCGAAATATTAAATAGTTACGAAATGGGATAAAAATTACTTTAAATATTTCTGGAGCAAGATGAAAATATTCTTGAGGATAAAAAGTCTTTTCTAGGATGATGAAATATTTTGAGTGCGAAGACAGAATATTTTTCGAATAAAAACTGATCGTTTTTGAATTTAGCACGAGTTCTCTAAAGAACGTTAAATCTCGAATATTCTTTATTCGAGTTTGTTTCCTTATTAATATCGCAACGGAGATCTAAAAAATATCAAACCTCGATATTTCTTTTTCGATCTTATTGCCTTGGTGTAGAGATGTATTCCGAAAAATAGATTTTGATTTTTCAGCGAATTGGAATATCTCTTGTATTTAAAATAGGAATGATAAAGAGTAAATTTTGCTAGAGTTGACCATTTGACTTTTGACCGAATCAATTAAATATATGACCTATTGGAGAGGATTCTACGTGTATTTAAATTTTATGTTAAATCGTACAAATACCAAAATAAATATTATATCGAAGATTTCCTTTCAATCTTCCCCTTTTTGGTATTTGCCAAACAAACATAAAATTTAAATTTTTAAAAGTGTGTGCTTCCCCTTAATGTATGCATGATATTTGAAAAATAATTTTGCACATAATAAGTGAGGAGAATACTACTTATTGATTCCTCTTTAAAGACATTAATTGATTCCTACAAAATAAAACAATAGTCAGATGGTGTACAGAAGGAGATATAATATAGGAAAATTTTAAATTTTCGAATAGTATATACTATTCTTTCTTCCCCTTTTGTTTGGTATAGTGCCAAAAAATTTCTTCCCTTTTGTTTAAAATTACTTTCTTCTTCCCTTTTTGTAAACGAGAACATATAATCTTACATACATGCTTTCAAAGATACATAAGTTGTCAAAAATAATTCAGAAGATTACATGCAATTTTGTATATTCCAGTTTAACAATGTGAAGCATAATGCAGCGATAAGCTAATTCTTCGAACATATATATTTATGAATAAGCAAGCATGGATACGTTGTATGGTTCTCCCTTTCCTTTTATTAGCATGCTTAAAACCGAGTATTTTGACATTTTAGACAATTATTCTTTTCTGAATACTAGATAGATTATTCCATATCTTTTTCGAATAGAATATGGCATGGCATACTACGTTTTATGACGAAAAGATTAACTTGTGTTGTTTGTATAAGTAATTTTAAGCTAAGCAAACAAATTTTTATAGATTTCACCAGCGTTCAAGTTATACAAGCACAATCACACGACTGTAATGAGTTTTGTAGTTCAGTGCATAAGCTAGTGTTAATACATTCTAAGCACAGTTTATAACCCTGTTTACATACAATGTTGGTACTACGCAGTAGAAATTCAACACATGGACTTAATACAAATTGCCAGAAATGAATACATGGTCTATGGCTAATACATTCTAATCGACTTATAGGATACATAAATCAACATTACATCCACCAATGCTAATACAATCTAGATAAATAGATTAATATTACAATGATTTTAGAGTCTTGAAAAATATTGAGGCCACAACTGTAATACCAAGGAATCTCAGAGAATAAACTTCATTAGATGATTACCTGATGAGAATGGTTCCATCTTTGTAGAACTTACCATATTGCAGAGAAGTAAAGGTATTCCAGTAATACAGATAATAAAACATATACATAATTTAAGGTTCATAATAAAAAATAGAGAGATCAACAAATAAGACAACTGCAGATCATACATTAATTCAAAATTGTTCTTTATCAATCAATGAACTACACTGATTAACTAGAACAAGGTTCTACAGCCATCTCAACTTACAAACCAGCATACATGACTTAAAGCAAGTCATACCAACTAATACAAGCAACCAAACTATAAGAGCACAATTACAAACCAAAGTCATATGTGAGACAGACATGCTCACAGTCATAAACAAACTTAACAAAGCATTACAAGCAAATATTACAATTAAAACATCAAAAGTGGCTAGAACAGCCAGAGTACAAAATACAAGCAAAGCAACTAAAAACAAATCAGAAACATAAGCAGTCAACAACAGCAGCAGGTAAGACAGTCAAGCAATAACATCCTCTATAGCAGCCACATACCCAAATTCACCAACCATGTTAGGGAGACAATTAGAATCAAGCAATTCTATACCAGCACCTACAGTTTCCAATGCATTTATTAACTCAGCATCATTAACAGTTTGAACTTGAAAGGTACTTAAAATTTCCATGTCCCTAACTCTATTATTACCCATGGTTATATCAGCTAGACTTTCAATAAAACTCAACCTCCTTTTTATATCTTCATTTTCAGTTCTAAGCCTCCTAATCTCTAAGTTTTGTTCTTCAAACATGACCCTAGCAGATTCAGTCTTATTCAAATAAATATCCTCTTCCCTAATGTTCCTAGGGAGATCAGTAGAAAATACATCTTGGGGTTGACATAAGACTAAGGGAACTTGATGCCTAATATGCACAGGAGTGATTTGAGATTCAGCAACAAAAGAGTGATCAAGATGTGTGTGAATGTGGCAGATGTTAAAGATGGAGGAAATCATGAGCCCATATGGCATATAACCAACAAAGTTAGCATTTATCAGATTTAAGAGAATCACATAAGAGATATTGAAATCAATCTTGTTTAGAGAAAGCAAAAACAGAATTTTCATGTCAAAGAAATCAAAGTACTTACTCTGATTTGGTTTGGGCAAGACATTAGCTCGAACAAACAAAGCCAAATGTTGAAACACAGGAGTAAAATGTTTGTAGTGAATACTACAATGCTTATCACAAAGACCAAGAGGCACATCAGATTCACAAAGAACAGATAACATGAGTTTGAATTCATCTTTGTTGAACATAAAGTAGGAATAGATGTCATTATCTATTAAACAAGAAGGTAGATGAAGTGCAATGTTAATGGTTTTATGGTCTACTAAGATTGTTTTCTTATTGACACCAGTTATAAAATGCATGACTCCATCTAGACCCTTGACTATCCTCATGTTATAATAAAACTCTCCCATAAGTCTTGTGAAATACCTCTTTCCTAGATGTGACCCTAAGCCTTCCCATGTAGCCCTTTTAATGACATTCTCTACCTCACCCTTAAACTCTATGTTTATCCCAGGTTGGACATTTTTGATCATGTCCTTGTACTTTTTGGTGTGTGAAAGGTTAATCAGTTTGGGAGGGGGTAAAGGTTTTGGAATGTTGTCAGGGTTAGGGTTTGGAGACTGTTTTCTTGTGTAAACTTTTGGCCAGTAGGGTTTCCTAGGTCTAGGACTGTTAATGTTTGGCACTTGGAACTTTGGTAGAAGGGGATTGATGGACTCTTGAAGTGAGTTTTCTGTTTCTTGAGGTTTCTGATCTTTTGAATCCTAGGGGGTATGACTCTAAAATGTGAAGTTTTGGAGTGAATGAACTGATGTTGTTCCATATCTTCAAGAAGGAAGGGGCTTGAGGTGTTTGGCTTGGGATTAGGGTTTGAAGGGAGTTTGTGAAACTCCATGTTTTTGGATGAGTGTATAGGTTAGAAAGTTGCAGGTAATTGGAAGTGAATGTGGACTGGTGTGTGTGTGTATGGACTCATGCAATGACATGCTTTTTATAGATAAACACTTAAATTTGAATTCTGAAAATCTATACTATTCATGCACACATACAAATGTCAAAATAGTGTGGAATACAAGTGAAATGTAGTGAATAAAGTTTTGAAATCCGGATATTTTTGTATAAGATCAAGATGCAGATTTTGAAAATCAATGTAGCAAGTATAGATATAACTGGTCAGATAGTGTAATGCATGCATATAGTTATAATAAGGGAATAAGGAATATATTTAAGGAGGGATATAGCCAAAAAGTCTTCTTAAAACAGAACATAGTACACAACAGGCACTGTTTTGGAAAGCACAGCAGACAAAAACGGTAGAAAAGGACATAAAAAGGACACAGACCCCACTGTGATGTCATGCAAGTCTTTAAAACCAAATGCAGGTATTTTGTAAATAAGCACTAAGCATTTAATGTTGTACATATGATTGATGTGAAGTTGACACTCTTTAAAAGATGTAAGGAGCTTTGAAAAGTCAAAATATGATTTTATAATCTAGATGCCAACTGTGAATCATGTAACACTTATCAACCCAGAGTTCTATCTCACATAATGTACCAGATAGCACAGAAGATAGTGTGGTGCACCATAAACAGACCAAGCAACATATAAGAAATGTAACACACAAAAGGTACATAATGTATAATTAAATGTTCTTATGTCTAAGTGATCGTATACACCAGTGATCCAGATACTGGGATTCTCTAAGGGATTCCCAGCCAGGTCTTAGTGCAAGGGCATTGTGTGTGTAGTGTATGCATGACTTAGTTCTATGAGTTGTAACAGATTATATCTTCAATAAATCAAGTCATTTCTCATTGCATAATTTCACAGAAAGAGACTCTTTAAATCCAGGACATACACAAATCAATTTATAGACAGCCATGAAGTACTAGGCACAAGCAGATAATTATCACAATACTTTATACCAAGTCTCACATAGTCAATTTTAGACATTCATAAGCATTAAATGGGAACATCTCAACTTATTTGACCATATAAATTACTGATCACATAAAAATTTGTCATAAAACTCGAACCAAGGATGTACACATAATATAACAAAGTATATCTAATTTCAAACATCAAGATACCAGTCAAGTGTTGTATCCCAGTTTGTATCTTCACTTACACAGAAAATAAATTCGTTTGACTCAAGAATTCAATTAATCTATGAAGAACAGTCAAATCAATATCCTTAACACAATCATAGTGATTTAACAAAAAAAATGCATAGTTCAAGTAATTATTCCATATTGTTCAATCAAGATACCAGTCACATGATGACACAATTAATTGAAGCATATACTTCGAACCATAGTACGAACAAATCAACAATTGAGTAATTTCAAACACACCATACACCTCGAGTATGATTCAGATAACATCATCAAGATTTACATATAATACGAACATGCAAGACTCGATTGCTCAAATTTTTATACCTCACATCACCACAATCACGAATTCACATAGTAGTTCGATTTAAATAGAGATCTAAGAGATTACCTGAGCCCAGGGATTTAGCCAAATCTCAAGGGACTTACCTGGTTAACTCAGTCGCGAACTGAGTTAACATCCCGAGACAATACTCCAAGTTGCAGCTGACTCGTCCGAGTTACCTCACTGAGTAGAAATAGATCGACCGAGTTTCAACTGAGTTAGCAACGATTCCATCACAAAAATCTTGTTTCTTTACTTGAGTTCATATCTAATGAACAGATCGAGAACCTGCAATCACAATCTCAACAAATATCGTTAGGGTTTTATAAATCAAATATCAAAAACAACTGTGAGTGTGTATTTGAGTGTGTATATCATATATATGTCGAACTTGAGTTTAATCAAGCGATTTATAACCAAAATCGTCGATCTGAACTCCAGTTCTTTCGTTTTTACCAATCCCAGCTCGATATATATATACTATAGAGTATAGAGTGTTTAATCACCAGAGAGATCAAGAGAATTAGGGTTCTAAGGCGAAAAATGATTAGAAATGAGAGAGAGAGGCGCGAGGAAAGAGAACAGAGAGATTTAGGGTTAGAGACGAGAGAGGATGTGTAAACAGTACACAAAATAAAATGGGATACTCATGTAGCATGTATATATGTATTTTGCTGAATGAACGGCCAGGATTGATCCATCATTATAATCAACGGATGAGATCTTAGGGTTTTGGACAAATGGGCCGGATTAAATGAATAGAAGCTGGACTGGGCTTGATTTAAATACTGGACTGGGTCGTTTTTGACCAAAAATAATCAGAAAATATTATATATTTTTATGAAAATAATTTTTGTAAAATCAAATATATAATATAATAAATAATAATATATAGATATTTAAAAATATTCTAATGTTTTGACTCTTTGTATGTGAATTTAAATATCATAATTAATATCTCAAAATATTTTCGAAATTAATTCAAAAATATTTATTTGAACCGTTTTACCTAATTGATAAAATAATAAGAATCTCAATAAAACCCGATCGATAAAGTTTCATATGTTATCGTTATCGATAAATCTGAGTTTTAGAGTCCCTTAGAATCCGATCAAGAAGATCTCTTTTTCTTGAGATAATTATGATAAATATTTCCACAAAATATATAAATATAAATAATATTTATATAAGTGTATAAACCATTATTTTGGTAATTCCAACATTCCTAAATCCAAGCGGAGTTTAGCGAATCTTTCGGAATTTAATGGTTTTGTGAAAATGTCAGCGAGATTGTACTCAGTTTCGATGTGAGTCATTTTTATATCGCCTTTATTAACATGATCACGCAAAAAGTGATGTCTCACATCTATATGCTTGGATCTTGAATGTAACACGGGATTTTTGCTAAGGTCTATAGCACTCGTGTTATCGCATAAGATGGATATTACATCAAATTTCATATTATAGTCGGCTAGTGTTTGCTTCATCCACAATATTTGAGCACAACACTTCGCGGCCGCTATATATTCAGCTTCTGTTGTGGAGATAGATACCGAATTTTGTTTCTTGGAAAACCAAGAGACCAAGCATCCTCCCAGAAACTAACATGTACCACTTGTACTTTTTCTGTCGACTAAATGCCCGGCATAATCTGAGTCAGAAAAACATACTAATTCAAATGGTACTCCTTTTGGATACCAAAGACCTACGTCAGTGGTTTCTTTCAAATATCTCAATATCCTTTTTACCGCGGATAGATGAGATTCTTTAGGTGCTACTTGAAATCTAGCACACTTACAAACACTATATTGTATATCGGGACGACTTGCAGTTATATAAAGCAAGCTACCGATCATACCTCGATATTTCTTAGTGTCTACGGGAATCCCGTTGGGATCTTCTGTTAATTTCTCAGAAGTAGACATAGGAGTAGATATGGGTTTGGCATTTTCCATTTCGAATTTCTTTAACATCTCTTTACAATACTTGGATTGAGAGATATGGATGCCTTCATTAGATTGCCTAATTTGCAATCCTAAAAAAAAATTTAATTCTCCCATCATACTCATTTCGAATTCATTGCTCATATTATTAGAGAATTCTTTACATAGTGCATCATTGGTTGAACCAAAAATGATGTCATCCACGTATATTTGTACGAGTAAGATATCATCTTTTTCTTGTCTCGTAAATAAGGTTTTATCGGCAGTTCCCATTTTAAAATTATTCTCTAATAGGAACTTGCTTAACCTTTCATACCAAGCTCTTGGAGCTTGTTTCAAACCATATAGAGCTTTGTATAATTTATATACATACTCCGGATGTGTGGCATCTTCGAAACCGGGAGGTTGTTTAACATAAACTTCTTCTTCTAATATCCCATTTAAGAAGGCCGATTTGACATCAATTTGGTATACTTTGAAATCTTTATGACACACGTAAGCTAACAACATTCGAATCAATTCAATTCGAGCTACGCGTGCATAAGTTTCATCGAAGTCTATACCTTCCATTTGGGTATAGCCTTGAGCGACTAATCTCGTTTTATTTCGAACAACAATTCCATTTTCATCTAACTTGTTTCTAAAAACCCACTTCGTTCCATTTATGGAAGTATCTTCGGGTTTTGGAACAAGTTCCCAGACTTTGCTACGAGTGAATTGTAATAATTCATCTTGCATAGCCGAGATCCAATCCTCGTCTAGCAAAGCTTCTTTAGTGGTCTTAGGTTCTATTTGAGATAGAAAACTAAGATGGTTCACAACGTTTTTTACTTGTGATCTTGTTTGAACTCCTTTATGTAAGTCTCCAAGAACATTGTCCAAGGGATGACTTCTAATTATAGGATTTTCTTTTGGAAGTTCAATTTCTGTTTCGACCAATTCTAATGGGTTTCTTGGAACAGGGGTCCCGAGATCCATATTTTTAAATTGTCGAATCATATTTTCTACATTATCCTGTTCAACATCGTCTTTTTCAACAAGATCTTTATACTTTGATGGAGGTTTACTTTCATCAAAAGCAACATTCATTGATTCTTCCACCACAAGTGTTTTGAGATTGAATACTCGATAGGCTTTACTATTTGTAGAGTATCCAAGAAATATACCTTCACTTGACTTAGGGTCAAATTTAGTAAGGTAATCTTTCGAGTTTAATATGAAGCACTTACTTCCAAATACTCGAAAATAGCTTAGTTTCGGTGTTTTGACAAAGTAAAGCTCGTAAGGAGTCTTTTGCTTTATAAGCCTTAACAAAACCCGATTAAGAATATGGCAAGCGGTAGACATAGCTTCGGCCCAAAAATATTTAGGTCGACGATATTCATTAAGCATTGTGCTAGCCATTTCTTGTAAAGTTCTATTTTTCCTTTCAACAACTCCGTTTGATTGTGGAGTATACGGAGCGGAAAAATTATGAGTAATACCATTTTCATCACAAAAATTGGTAAAACTGGAATTCTCAAATTCTTTACCATGATCAGTCCTTATATAGACTATGGTACTATTTTGTTGATTTTGAATCTTTTTACATAGGGAAGAGAAAGACTCAAAAGCATCACTTTCATTTTTGAGAAATTCGTCCACGTGTATCGTGAATAATCATCAACGATTACTAACGTGTATGAGCAACCTCCGAGGCTTTGAATAGGAACCGGACCGATTAGATCCATATGTAAAAGCTCGAGAGGTCTAGAGGTAGATATCATAAACTTTGCTTTGTGAGAGGCTCGAATTTGTTTACCAATTTCGCAAGCCTCGCAAGTGTGATCTTTTTGATAATTTAATTTCGGTATACCTCGAACATGATCTTTTGTTGATATATTTTTGATCAACTTCATATTAGCATGTCCTAATCTTCGATGCCAAAGCCAAGGCTCATCGTTTGTAGTGATTAGACATACATTCTCATGTTTGCTCATGTCACATGTATAGACATTTTTGTTTCGGGGACAAGTAAGAACCAATTTCCAATCTTTATCTAAAATACAACAATAAGTAGTATAGAAAATTACCTTGTAATCATTGTCGCAAAGTTGACTAATCGAGAGTAGATTGTACCTTAGTCCCAAGACTAGTTGTACGTTTGAGATCTTGAATCGACTATTTCCGATGTCTCCAATTCCAATAATGATTCCTTTACTACTATCTCCGAATGTAACACTTCCCGCGGTTACCTTTTTAATGTTGCTCAAAAGTGACTTATTACCGGTCATGTGTCTTGAACATCCACTATCAAGATACCACATGTCTTGTTTCGTGGCAAGACACACCTACAAAATAAATTAATTAAATTTATAGGTACCCTTACGTCTTGAGGGTCCTGGGGTTAGTACATCATAATCAACATTAGCATGATAATATCTAGGCATAGAATAATCATTGTTAGGCATGTATAGATTTCTAGGTACATAATGTCTAGCATGATGTATAGGTCTAGCATGATGAGTATATCTAGAGTTATCACGGAGCTCATTATATCTATCATTAACAAAATAAGAAGCATGTTTAGGATAGACATTCCGATTATGAGCATATTGATTTCTAGATGCATACCTACTAGCATTGTTACGACACATTATATTTCTATTTTGAAACACCCTAGGTTGTTGAAACCTTTGTTGCCTTTGAACATTATTAGCAACTCTATTTAATGGTACTTGTTTTTCAACTGTATTATATGGGTTTGATCCTTTACGAACCCATACATGCTTCCCCTTAATCTCACCACTCTTGTATTTGCAATCAAAGATAGAATGTCCATCTTTGTTACAATAAGTGCATCTTAAAATTTGTGGGTGAGGAGGAGCAATATTAGGTTGCACTCTTGGTTGAACATCTCGCACAGGGGGAGTGTTCCTATCATATCCTAAACCTTCACGGTTACGGGATACTTGAGAGTGTACCATCCGGTCTAACATCTCATTGCCTTTAGTAAATCTTTGAACAACTGTTTCAAGGTTTTCTTTTTCTCTTTCTAAGGCATCAATCTTGTTGTTAAGGAATCTTTCTTGATCCATAACTTGAGATATGAGTTCAAAATTTTCTTCTTTCAATCTTTGAGTTTCTTCTTGTAATTTCTTTTCTTTTAACTCAAAGTTTTGTGATAGCTCATTCTCTTTTTCAAGATTGTTTTCATGAGATTGAGACATTACACTATTTCGAATCACTGATTCTTTTTGAATCTTTAAGTTCAAAAGATCAACATTGAGTTTACTAATGTTGTCATTGAGTTGTAACTTCTCATTTTCCAAATCTTCAACTTGAAATACTAAAGCCACATTTTCTACTTCAAGTTTGAGAGTATTGTTCTTGAATTGATTGACTTCACCTTTCAAGAGATGGTTTTGGTCATTCAAGATCATTATTTCATTTTCATCTTGGATTTTTGAATCCAACATCCGAGTGAACTCTTTACTTTGCGTATGATGCATTTCTTCGAGTTTCATTTTCTCGGACCATAATAAATGAAGTCTTTTTTCAACATCTTTATATTTGTTGTTGATACCTACTACAAGCTCAATCAAATCATGCTTACTCATATCAACTAAATTCAAGTTAGATTCATCTAATTGCAATTTATTCGAAATATAGTTGAGATTAGCGTTTACCTCTTGATTTGAAGTGGAGGCTTGTGTTGATGTAGCTTCATCTCTGATAGCCATTAAGCATAGGTTGACGATTTCTTCACTAGCTTCCGGAGCTTCTTCATCTTCACTTAAATCCCAACCATTTTCGGCCACAAGAATTCGTCCCTTAGAGAGCTAAGGACATTCTCTTTTAAAATGATCCGGTTGCTTACACTCGAAGCACACTTCTTGAGTTTCTTCCGGAGTTTGTTCCTTGTGCTTTTGAGGAGTGTAAGTAGGATTGTTGTTGACATTGGCATTATTATAGGCATTAGTATTTTGAGCGCCTTTGCCTTTGTTATAGCTCGTTGTCGGAAAATTACTCTTACACTTATGAGTATAATATTGAGAGTAGTTTGGCCTTCCGTTAGAGTTGAAAACTCTTTGTTGATTGTTTGATTTTAGGAAACCTTTTCCGTATCTTTGAGCTTTGCTTTGAAGCACACGACGAAGTTGTCTCGTTAGTAAAGCAATTTCGCTTTCATCGAGATCTTGGAGCTCTTCGTTCAACTCCTCGTCGTTTTCATTTTCATCGATTAATATGGCTTTTAGTGCCATATTTTTCTTTTTGTCTTCCACTTTGGGAATGACCTTATCCGGTATATTGTCCTCTTCGAATGCACGAAGGTTCCCGAATAAACTATCAATGTCATAATCATTTAGATTATGCATTTCTTTAATAGTTGTGACTTTAACCTTCCAACTAGGAGGTAAAGATTTAAAAACCCGTCTATTCTTTTCATTTCGGGTATAACTCTTTCCGAGTTGAGATAATTCATCGATAATACGAGTAAATCTTGTTTCCATGTCGATGGTATTTTCTCCTTCTTGGAGTTTAAAGTTCTCGTATTCTTGGATCAAAGTATCCATTCGAGAATCTTTTATATCAATGGTTCCTTCGTAGGTTACCACTAATTTGTTCCACATTTCTTGTGCCGACTTGCAATTGTTTACTCGTTTATACTCTTTTTCAGCAAGTGCACTAGTGAGAACCATTTCCGCCTTAGCGGCATTATTCATCATATTTTCTTCGGCGAGAGTATATTCGCTAACCTTCTTTTCAACAGGAACACCGTCGATAGTTCTGGTAGGAATAACGACTCCGTCTTCTATGGCCATCCAAACTTTGACTCCTTGAGATCTAGCATAGATGCGAAACCTCGTTTTCCATGTTGCAAAGTTTATGCCATCAAATAGAGGAGGGCGAGAGCTCGATAGGCCTTCACCACAACCGATGGTATTTAGATATACGCTATTCCGGATCACTTTTGTTGTGCATGTAGATCTGCAAATCACTCAACAAACACGTTAAAAAGCACCGCTCTGATACCAATTGTTAGGTCCTGTAAGAGGGCTATTTAAAGCTAGAAGGGGGGGTTGAATAGCTTAATTACCAATTAAAAATTATTATGGCGTTTTAAAAATATTTTTCCCTTTTTAAAATATTTTACCGAGTCGTTAGCAGTTTATAAGTGCGGAAAATAAACGACAAGTAAAGAAAATACCACGCACGAGATTTTATCCTGGTTCGCGATGGCGCAACCCCTATTGGATCGCTCACCCCTACTCCAGTCCCCGAGCTCCTCTCCGGACTCGAGATTTCTTCCACTATAGAGAGACTCCTTTATAGTAGGCGGAGAAGCCTTACACAACCGTACAAATATTTATCTTGATACGTAACTACCCGCTACTACCTCAAAATAAATGTAATACCCACAAGACTTGTCTTGGACCGTAACTCCCCGTTACTCCCTCAAAGTCGTTGTGAAACCTACACAACTTATCTTAGACAGCAACTCCCCGCTACTTCTTCAAAGTTGATGTAGAACCTTGGTGTAGACTATTGATTCTTGGCTTTTGTCGGTCTTGGGTCTTAGATGATAGGTCTTGGGTCTTTCCTGTTCCTCACGGTGCAAAGGCCACTAACTCCCCGCTAGTGCCTAAGACTTGGGTCTTAGAACGAGAATCACCTCACTTCAACTTCACCTCACTACAAAAGTTAGACAAACAATATCTACGAAACAAATATGGTTATTGATATAAAAAAGGGTTGGATTAGTATGTTACGGTACTAGATCCAAAGGGGTAACTTTAATATTCGTAAAAGAATATTAAGTTATAATTTATTTTTAAGTATACTTTCTTTGATATTAAATGATAATCAAAGTATACTTTTGATTACTCCAAGTAGATATAAACGTGGATGGAGTAATATATCAAGTCCTTGTAAGATAGCTTCGAAGCTTAAGGATCCTTGATTTTAATATTTGTCTTTAGCAATATGCACTTTAATCGGTTAGACAAATTAAACACCACACACAAGCATACAAACGTACACGTACATAAAAGTAACTCGCTTATCTATAGGATAAAACGAGGGCCGCTATTATGCGTTAAATTAGTACGGAAAATTAAATATCGGCAAGGGACTTGTCACAATGAATGGACTTGTCACACTTAGCACGAATAGATCGAAACTTTAATATTCAATTAAGAATATTAAGTTATGTTTGTGTGTTTATAACTTCTTCAGGAAGTTTGTGTGATACGAAGTATTCCTGTAAAGAATATCCCACGGAGCACTGTAGATGCTAGTTGGGAATCCGTAAGAATACTTAATCGTAGCACTTTGACGTGTGTCAAATATGCAAGTCTTTTTAAGCTCTGGGCTTAAGACTTTTAAGATGTATACTTACTTTTGACTAAGGTCAATGTCAAAGTATAATCTTCTTTGTAACTTCTTGCACTAAAAAGTTTATGGCCACGTAAAATAAAACGTAAATAAAACAAGTGGCTAAACTTGTACTTAAAGAAGTTTAAGTTGAACGAAGTATTCCTTTAAAGAATATCCCACAGAGAGCACTAAAGATACTAGTAGGAATCTGTAAGAATACTTAATCGTTACAACCTCGACGTTTGTTGGATAATCGTTCTCTTTTAAAAAGAGACTTTCGGGATCTTTAAAATAGATCCGAGAATAGAGATTAAGAAGAAGTATAGAAGTTAAGCACAAATCTCAAATAGAAACACAAAGACGAAGCTAAAATTACCACTTTAAGAGGTCGCCGGAAAAATTCGCCGGAGGTTCGGCCGGATTTTGGCACGGTGGTCGAACTTTGGGCAGCCCTTCGGGAGGCCGGAAAGTGGTGGTAGATGAGCTAGCTTGGGTGAACAAAGCTTGGTTGGGTGGAACTAAGCTTGTTGAACAAAAACCTTGAGTATATGTATATATATATATAAGAGAGAGAAAGTTTTTGAGATGAAGTAGATGAAGAGAGAAAATATGAACTTGAAAGTGTGTTCTACTTCTAAAATCCCAGCATGTATTTGGCTCTTAGCTTGTGTTTCAAATGGGTGGATGAGAGGGTTTATTTATAGAAGAAGTTGGGTGGAATGAATAGTGGAGATTTAGATGTAAGGGAGTGGTTGAGATTGAAAAGGTGTGGATTGGCGACATGGCTTTCACTTGGATTGCCAACATGGAAAGTTTGTGTTTCTTTGCAAGTGGATGAGCCAAAATATCCCAGCACTCTTTTATTATATAATAAGCCATTCGTTATTAACGATTAAATACGAACCAAATATCGTTAATTAAATACCCGATAACTCCAGAAATACCCAATAAATAAATCTAAAATTATGAAGCACTTAGAAATATTATAAAATAATATTCTGGAAAGTTTGGTCAATTTTGGTCAAGGTTGACTTGGTCAAACGTGGTCAACTGTTGACTTACTGTCTCGATTTTCGTGCCCGAACCAAAATTCCTGAACAATTACGAAACTTTAACCATGCATATAAAATAGCATTTAAATGATCAATCTCAAGTGTCAAGTCATTCTAGCAAGTGGAAGTATTTTATTTTGATTTAAAACGATTAAATCAGCCTTCGGTTCCGAATAAAATACGATTGGTCTTTTCTTGAAATAGATAAATCTTTTGACCAAAGTTTTGAATAGAATAAATACTTAGAATATATTTCCTAATATATAAAATATTTTGAGAGTGTAGGAAGTATTTTTGAGCAATTAAAATAATTTTCTCCGAAATATTAAATAGTTACGAAACGGGAGAAAAATTACTTTAAATATTTCTGGAGCGAGATGAAAATATTCTTGAGGATAAAAAGTCTTTTCTAGGATGATGAAATATTTTGAGTGCGAAGACATAATATTTTTCGAATAAAAACTGATCGTTTTTGAATTTAGCACGAGTTCTCTAAAGAACGTTAAATATCGAATATTCTTTGTTCGAGTTTGTTGCCTTATTAATATCGCAACGGAGATTTAAAAAATATCAAACCTCGATATTTCTTTTTCGATCTTATTGCCTTGGTGTAGAGATGTATTCCGTAAAATAGATTTTGATTTTTCAGCGAATTGGAATATCTCTTGTATTTAAAATAGGAATGATAAAGAATAAATTTTGCTAGAGTTGACCATTTGACTTTTGACCGAATCAATTAAATATATGACCTAGTGGAGAGGATTCTACGTGTATTTAAATTTTATGTTAAATCGTACAAAGAACAAAATAAATATTATATCGAAGATATCCTTTCATGTTTATTGCGATATAAGTATCGAAGGTAATATTGGTAATAAGAATCAACTTCGGGATATTTATTTAATTTTGGTGGATTTGAAGTTAAAAAAAAATAATAAGAAAATTAATTAAATGTGTTGGAAAAGGTAAAAGTGGAAACACAAATTGATTGAAAGTGATGGTCACTAGAAGTATTTGGCAAAGACGTCAAATGGAAGATGTTGGTTTGACTGGATATTGTAATGTGTAAGTTCTGGCAATTATAAGTGCACTATGACCAATAATAAGAGCACGTATTTGAGATATATCTAATAGTTATGGATCCTACGAAAAGTAGGAGTCTTGAATAAAATATTTAACAAAAATCAAGTGGGAGATGTTGTATTTGATTTATTTGTCAAATATATTAAAATGGTTAAATGGACAAATGATATATTTATGGGCGTACTAACTGTGTGAATAAATATGGATCGGTTACATATTGTGTAAATAAATATTCAAAAGATATTTTGAATATTGTGTATTAATTTGTAAGTTACAAATTTGGCATTAAATATATTAATTATGTGAATTATTGGGGCATTTACATTTGGGATGGAGGTGTGTTCATGAAGCCTATAAATTGTGTGGTTTATTCCATAAAATGAAGAAGTGTGTTGAATACTTGTTCTTGACATTATCGGAATCCCGAACCCCTTCCATTTTTCTTCAATCTTTATCTCTTATATAATATATACACTATTTTTGTAGATGAAAATCTATCAATTGCTCCATACAGAACATTATTATATAAAGAACAATAAAGAACACCCTTAAATCAATCTAAACCATTGATTCTATTATGATCTAATGGTCCCGTCAGAGGCACCCAATACAAAATGTTCTTATTTTTTGACCCTCTATCCATTTCAAAAAAGAAAAAAAATCCACTGTTCATGATGACGTCATCATGAACAGTGATTTTTATTTTTTTTTTTGGAAGGGATAGAGGCTAAAAAAATAAGAACTTTTGGTATTGGATGCCTTGATGGAACTCTTAGATTAAATATGAGTATTATAAAGGTGTTCTTTAATCGGTTAGACAAATTAAACACCACACACAAGCATACAAACGTACACGTACATAAAAGTAACTCGCTTATCTATAGGATAAAACGAGGGCCGCTATTATGCGTTAAATTAGTACGGAAAATTAAATATCGGCAAGGGACTTGTCACAATGAATGGACTTGTCACACTTAGCACGAATAAATCGAAACTTTAATATTCAATTAAGAATATTAAGTTATGTTTGTGTGTTTATAACTTCTTCAGGAAGTTTGTGTGATACGAAGTATTCCTGTAAAGAATATCCCACGGAGCACTGTAGATGCTAGTTGGGAATCCGTAAGAATACTTAATCGTAGCACTTTGACGTGTGTCAAATATGCAAGTCTTTTTAAGCTCTGGGCTTAAGACTTTTAAGATGTATACTTACTTTTGACTAAGGTCAATGTCAAAGTATAATCTTCTTTGTAACTTCTTGCACTAAAAAGTTTATGGCCACGTAAAATAAAACGTAAATAAAACAAGTGGCTAAACTTGTACTTAAAGAAGTTTAAGTTGAACGAAGTATTCCTTTAAAGAATATCCCACAGAGAGCACTAAAGATACTAGTAGGAATCTGTAAGAATACTTAATCGTTACAAGCTCGACGTTTGTTGGATAATCGTTCTCTTTTAAAAAGAGACTTTCGGGATCTTTAAAATAGATCCGAGAATAGAGATTAAGAAGAAGTATAGAAGTTAAGCACAAATCTCAAATAGAAACACAAAGACGAAGCTAAAATTACCACTTTAAGAGGTCGCCGGAAAAATTCGCCGGAGGTTCGGCCGGATTTTGGCACGGTGGTCGAACTTTGGGCAGCCCTTCGGGAGGCCGGAAAGTGGTGGTAGATGAGCTAGCTTGGGTGAACAAAGCTTGGTTGGGTGGAACTAAGCTTGTTGAACAAAAACCTTGAGTATATGTATATATATATATAAGAGAGAGAAAGTTTTTGAGATGAAGTAGATGAAGAGAGAAAATATGAACTTGAAAGTGTGTTCTACTTCTAAAATCCCAGCATGTATTTGGCTCTTAGCTTGTGTTTCAAATGGGTGGATGAGAGGGTTTATTTATAGAAGAAGTTGGGTGGAATGAATGGTGGAGATTTAGATGTAAGGGAGTGGTTGAGATTGAAAAGGTGTGGATTGGCGACATGGCTTTCACTTGGATTGCCAACATGGAAAGTTTGTGTTTCTTTGCAAGTGGATGAGCCAAAATATCCCAGCACTCTTTTATTATATAATAAGCCATTCGTTATTAACGATTAAATACGAACCAAATATCGTTAATTAAATACCCGATAACTCCAGAAATACCCAATAAATAAATCTAAAATTATGAAGCACTTAGAAATATTATAAAATAATATTCTGGAAAGTTTGGTCAATTTTGGTCAAGGTTGACTTGGTCAAACGTGGTCAACTGTTGACTTACTGTCTCGATTTTCGTGCCCGGACCAAAATTCCTGAACAATTACGAAACTTTAACCATGCATATGAAATAGCATTTAAATGATCAATCTCAAGTGTCAAGTCATTCTAGCAAGTGGAAGTATTTTATTTTGATTTAAAACGATTAAATCAGCCTTCGGTTCCGAATAAAATACGATTGGTCTTTTCTTGAAATAGATAAATCTTTTGACCAATGTTTTGAATAGAATAAATACTTAGAATATATTTCCTAATATATAAAATATTTTGAGAGTGTAGGAAGTATTTTTGAGTGATTAAAATAATTTTCTCCGAAATATTAAATAGTTACGAAACGGGAGAAAAATTACTTTAAATATTTCTGGAGCGAGATGAAAATATTCTTGAGGATAAAAAGTCTTTTCTAGGATGATGAAATATTTTGAGTGCGAAGACATAATATTTTTCGAATAAAAACTGATCGTTTTTGAATTTAGCACGAGTTCTCTAAAGAACGTTAAATATCGAATATTCTTTGTTCGAGTTTGTTGCCTTATTAATATCGCAACGGAGATCTAAAAAATATCAAACCTCGATATTTCTTTTTCGATCTTATTGCCTTGGTGTAGAGATGTATTCCGTAAAATAGATTTTGATTTTTCAGCGAATTGGAATATCTCTTGTATTTAAAATAGGAATGATAAAGAATAAATTTTGCTAGAGTTGACCATTTGACTTTTGACCGAATCAATTAAATATATGACCTAGTGGAGAGGATTCTACGTGTATTTAAATTTTATGTTAAATCGTACAAATAACAAAATAAATATTATATCGAAGATATCCTTTCATGTTTATTGCGATATAAGTATCGAAGGTAATATTGGTAATAAGAATCAACTTCGGGATATTTATTTAATTTTGGTGGATTTGAAGTTAAAAAAAAATAATAAGAAAATTAATTAAATGTGTTGGAAAAGGTAAAAGTGGAAACACAAATTGATTGAAAGTGATGGTCACTAGAAGTATTTGGCAAAGACGTCAAATGGAAGATGTTGGTTTGACTGGATATTGTAATGTGTAAGTTCTGGCAATTATAAGTGCACTATGACCAATAATAAGAGCACGTATTTGAGATATATCTAATAGTTATGGATCCTACGAAAAGTAGGAGTCTTGAATAAAATATTTAACAAAAATCAAGTGGGAGATGTTGTATTTGATTTATTTGTCAAATATATTAAAATGGTTAAATGGACAAATGATATATTTATGGGCGTACTAACTGTGTGAATAAATATGGATCGGTTACATATTGTGTAAATAAATATTCAAAAGATATTTTGAATATTGTGTATTAATTTGTAAGTTACAAATTTGGCATTAAATATATTAATTATGTGAATTATTGGGGCATTTACATTTGGGATGGAGGTGTGTTCATGAAGCCTATAAATTGTGTGGTTTATTCCATAAAATGAAGAAGTGTGTTGAATACTTGTTCTTGACATTATCGGAATCCCGAACCCCTTCCATTTTTCTTCAATCTTTATCTCTTATATAATATATACACTATTTTTGTAGATGAAAATCTATCAATTGCTCCATACAGAACATTATTATATAAAGAACAATAAAGAACACCCTTAAATCAATCTAAACCATTGATTCTATTATGATCTAATGGTCCCGTCAGAGGCACCCAATACAAAATGTTCTTATTTTTTGACCCTCTATCCATTTCAAAAAAGAAAAAAAATCCACTGTTCATGATGACGTCATCATGAACAGTGATTTTTTTTTTTTTTTTGGAAGGGATAGAGGCTAAAAAAATAAGAACTTTTGGTATTGGATGCCTTGATGGAACTCTTAGATTAAATATGAGTATTATAAAGGTGTTCTTTATTGTTCTTTATATAAGGTGTTTGTCATGGAGTGCAACTCTCTCTCTCTCTCTCTCTCTATATATATATATATATATATATATATATATATATATATATATATAGGTTTTTGCTCAAATACAAACCACTCTTAAAATGGGAACTACAAACCAACACAAAATATATTATATTTCATTTATTCTAAGGGCCCCGCCAGGGGCACCTTCACAAAAAAGTCTTATAATTCAACAATCTATCCATTCCCCCAAAAAAAAAACTGCTACCACGTCATCATTTTTTTTTAAAAAAAGTTGAAATTTATTTTTTTCAATGAAGTCAGGGGCACCTTCACAAAAAAAGTCTTATAATTCAACCCTCTATCCATTCTCCAAAAAAAAAAAAAAAAATCTGCTGCCACGTCATCATTTTTTAATTTTTTTTTTCAATGAATGGGTAGAGGGTAGAATTATAAGAATTTTTCATATTGGGGTACCCCTAGTTTGGTCATTAGATTAGCTTAAATGTTGGATTGGAACTTGGTTTTTAGGTTTGTATTTTAAGAAGGTTTGTATTGGAGTAAACCCCTATATATATATAATATGTATGTATTAATGTGTGGTAAAATCGAGTCGGGATTGAAAATCGGGGCAGGGTTCGGGGATCGGGCCGGGGAGACATAAAAACCCGGTTCCGGCCCGCTCCCCGGTTTTTTTTTTTTTTTTTTGAAAATTGTCCCCGAATCCCCGCCCCGTTCGATGTGGGGATCGGATCGGGATCGTGCGGGCCGGGATGAATGCCCATCCCTATCTATAATTGTATTTTTTATTTTTTATTTTCTTGAAATGGGCTCTGCCACGAGCAATTTTTTAAGGGAAATGCTAGAATTAAATAAAGTTTCACAAAATGGTAGGTGTCTCAATGTGATTGGTTATAATTAAATGATCACATGCATTCACATTAATATAAACCAATAAAAACATCAATTAGTGGAATCCAACTTATTATGTAATTTTTTTTGTGCATATTTTCTGTGCATCTAGCACTACTCATTTTTTTAATGCTAGTAGTGTTTTAATAGTGCATAAGGGTGTAGACCAAGAATACTTCATATTATCTTTTGGGAAATTTTGGGAAATTCTCGTTGGTGCCATTCTGGAATTGGCTTTTCCAGATGGTGCCATTTCGTGTTTTAGACTTACGACTGGCACCCCTAAAGTAACTGATTACCCTAATTATGCCCTTCTGTTAATCAAAATATTAAGAATCGTTAACAAATTTCAACATTTATTCCATAATAAAATTTTATGTCATATAAATCACAAATTAAAAAAAGTTAAATGTGGAATTATGTTATTTTATTGTCAGAAAATGACTGAACACATATTTTAGATTAAAGGTATGTTAACTTATTACTGATTAATGTTTAATATTTTTCAATTAGTGGTACATTAATAATTATAAATTAGTATTTAATTTTTTAACTAGTAATACATTAAAAAATTATAGATCATTATTTATTTTTATAGTTTTTTTTACGTTTCTTAACTTTTTGATTAACAAGATGAAATAATTAGGATGATCAGTTATTTTAGGGATACGAGTCGTAAATTCAAAACACGAAATGACACCGTCTGAAAAAACCAATTACCCACGAGAATTTCCCTAATCTTTTTGTAAAGCAGAAATTTTGAAAGAGGAATTACTAGTCCATTTATTACTGAGAGAACCAAATAGCATATATAAAAGTACTTCCACAGTTATTAAGTAGCTAGTGAGATGAAAAATTACAGAACAGTTACTCTTGAACATTCATAACAATGAGAAAAGAGAAGCCCATTTACAGGAACCCCACAATATCAAATCTCTCTCCTCTACTTCGTTTTTCTTATTGCTTACACCAAACTTTTACTAATATATTAGTAGTATTACTTATAAATTACTCTCTCCGATCCATAGGAACTTGATAGTCCAGTGTTAAGATCAGTAGTGTAACATATCTGCAGATGCCATGATAGGATGCTGGTTTGCATATATATAATTCATAGGATTGTTCATGTTGATGTTCATGTTCATCAACAAATGATCACAACTTGGCTCTGCAAAAACACTGTAATTATGGTCCTCAACAGTGTCAAGATTTCCATTACTAGCATCCAAGAAGCTGATGATCTCATTGAGCGACTGTAACCTGTTTGAAAGCTCAGCCATTTGGGCTGCCAAGATTGAGTTTTCAGACTCAATGGTGAGAAAATGTTGAGTTGTGACACTCATACTTGTCATGAGATGCTCATTTTCTGTTTTGAGGTGATTGAGCTGAGCCATCAGATCATCCAAATGCTTCTGCTTCCTCATTCGAGATCTTCGTGCTGATTCGCGATTCGATATCATTCTCTTCCTCTTCCTCTGATCCATTAGAAGCTCAACATCTTTTTCAGAACCTGAGTTCTGAAGCAAAGATGATCCTGAGGATGTTGTTGTTGCTGTTCCACTAGAGGATGTCATGCTTCAAAATCTCAAACTAACTTATAGCACAGAATATATAGTAAAATATAACAAGAAACTGATTGTAGAATATTTGTAGATATATAGAAAGATAGAAATATAATGATAATGCTTATAATTTTATTTGGAGGGAGAAGCAGTGTAAGCTATGAAACAAAGTAGAGCCAGTAGAGGAAAACAACCGAGAAAGATGAAACCAAATGAGTCCTGCGCTTGTATACAGAATTTATCATAAACCCACACAAAAATAGTTCACTAAGAATTTGAGACATCAATTTCATTCATCACCGATATTTGATTTAGCATCAAGATTTTTCAGTTTAAAATGAAACAACAAAGCTTAAATCAAGAAACTTATAACTGCAAAGATTTCTTGACGATACACAAATTTCAAGAAAATCTAGGTACTAATATTTTTGCTCAAACCCAAAACAAATTTCAACCAAATCTTGTAGTGGGACAATTATTTAGACCAACCCTGAAATCAAGAAAACTTATAATTGCAAAGCAAAAGTTGGGGGAAAAGGAAAAGAATGGCCTTAAGAAATGAGGAGAGAGGGAGAGGAGGAAGGGACTTTGAGAAGTAGTTTGAGGCTTATTTTATAGCCAAAAATTAGTGGTGAGGGAGGTAGAGAAAATTAAAAAGGTGAAATTATGAAATCAAGAAAATCAGAAAAAGAAAAATAAAGAAATTGTAAACAGAGAAATAAAGTTAGAATAAAGTGACTTTGGAATCTATACCCTCTCTCTCTCATACCCCCTCTCTCTCTCTCTGCATGTATGTATCAAATGTGCAGATTGAGAAAAAGGCCAGTGTGGGGATGGCTGGGTAGAGAGTGATGCGACATGTGGGGTGAAATACAGAAAACTCCACAAATGTCTTGATCCAGCTGTGGTGCAACATTGCAATCACTTACTGCTAGATTACCGTAATAATTTAACTTTGGGTTAAATATCAAAGTTTTCATATAAGTGAAATTTGTTGGAACTTTAATCTAAACTTATTTATTTAAATGTGTGTGTATTTGTTTTTATTCAGTCGTATTAGTATTTGTATGACTTGGTCACCTGTGTAGTGGCAACTTTGTAGGAGAACATGTGGAATAAACTTTAGAGGTAGAGAAGTTTTAGGGAAGTAGTTGTAGCCCTTGCAGTTTGTAAGTCTATATTAACGTTGTATTGCTAAATAATAAAATGAGAAGGTCTTTGGACCTGCATCCACTTTTGCTCTCTTGCAGTCCATATCAAAACAGCTATATATAATATATACGTACAGTGGCTAGGCAAAGTTTTTTGACTACAAAATTCATGTACTTTATTCATCAATTTTATCGGGATATTATTTTAATCACTCATGATAAATAGAGAATGTAGGAACTGAACTAATAAATATGTATTAACTGTATGTATAGAACGGAAGAAAACAAGAACTTAACAAGAGGAAGAACAAGGAAGACTACTAAAGACTACATTATTACCATTTGGTGTTTTATAAATGAAGGTACAGACTCTACTTATACTAGAACACCACATGACTTAACACCACAGACACACCATGTGGTAATCACAAGCTAGCACGCTACTTTAGTTTCTCAGATCGCACTGGAGCACTACTCAGATCAATCGCACTACATTTGGTTCCCAAAGTGCACCAACGAGATGGAGCTCAACATGCTTCCTACCCATACTTCATTTAATAACAAGTTATAAGATTAATATTCCAACAATCACCCCATTAATCTTAAACTTGTTATCAACCTTTGATTTCAAACTTAGCCCACTAAAGGCATCTGCAGAACATATCTGCCTGCACAGATTCACACCACCATCCGCAGAATTGCAGGCTTGCAGCAACATAGCAGGCTATAGAGCAGAACAGCTCAACATCGTTGCCGTCTGCACCAGAGACCTATACCACCTGCATACAGTCACATAAAGCTCGGAAACCTCAACAGTGCTGAAGCAGTTGCACTAACTCTCTCAGAAAACAGCATCTCATTGTTCTAGACATATAAAATAAGACATACGGACATGCCCGCTGAAGCAGTTGCACTAACTCTGTTAGAAAACAGCATCTCATTGTTCCAGACATATAAAATAAGACATACGGACATGCCCAGCAGCACGAGCCACAGCTACGTTCTTGCTTTGTCCACTCACCACGAAGTCGTCTACTCTTTTCCATCAAACACCAATTGTCAACCATGTGCCGGAGCTTCCAACCATGTGC
This sequence comes from Kitagawia praeruptora, assembly GCA_037693485.1. Taxonomy (NCBI): domain Eukaryota; kingdom Viridiplantae; phylum Streptophyta; class Magnoliopsida; order Apiales; family Apiaceae; genus Kitagawia; species Kitagawia praeruptora. Next base: position 84,718,264 of record CM075347.1, on the reverse strand, counting down.
TGCTGCATTTTATTCAAACACAAACAAACTTTTCTTCTAATAGTATCTTCTAATAATATTAAGTTTAGATTAATAAAGTTCCACCCCCTTAATCTAAACTTAACATCAAACAAATAGAAGCTTCAACCACCATCATCAAACTACTCCAGCCCCTGCTCTTGTCTCTAAATTCCCGAACTAGGCCCTCTCAGCTTGAGCTTCCTGCTCCTCTTGCTGAGGCATCCGCCTCTGGCCTTCTCAACTCTTGCGCGTCCACTGACACGACATCCTGCGCGCCCTTTTGGCACGACTTCCTACGCGCCCACTGGCACGTTCCTGTTCCCGTCCGGCAATTCACACTTGCCCGAGACTTGGTGCGCACACAGAACACTCTCCATCTCCCTTTCGGAAGGATCATCACAGCCCGTATCGCTTCCATCCTGTCTATACTCACGACAAGGTTCAACACGCCCACATGGCGTTCCCTCGGGAATCACTATCCCCAGTCACTATCAGGTGATTAAATCACAATCTAATCACTACCCTGACATCTCACGAGTCGATTCAGGCAACATGATGAAAAATCAACAATTACCCCCCAGCAAAATTCAATCCCGAAAAATGCCTTCAATGGAAACTCGGCCCCGTGAACCTGTGACTTCATCAGCCCGTTTGGCTCTCATCCTGCTCGCACTCGGACAAGGTTCAACTCGTTAGCCCGTATGGCTCTCCTCCTACCTGCTCTCAGACAAGGATCCAGACGTGTGCCCACAGCAGTCAACACCGATATTGCTTTCATTTGCACTCAGCAGTCAACACCGATGTTGCTTTCGACGTCTATAATAACCAGCACTTGCACATACACTCTTTGCACACACATTTTCTGCACATTCCAGTTTGCACACAACCAATATCAATATTCAGAAACAACAGTAGCCATATTTCTTGACAACCCCAACATCCCCATTTTCACATTACTTTGACCTGCAACTTCTTCTTGCACTGGGTCACTCTAAGACAACCGCCTCACTTTGCATTCACCTTCACCACTCACCCGTGAATTATAGCAACACTACATTGGTGCTGTCCCACTCAGTCCTAGCTTCTTGTCAACTGATGCAGCCTACTTCACTTCACATAATTGCAGCAACACACCTACATACTACTACTGCCGCCATCATACTTACTACACTCCAAAAATCAATACTAGCTTTGAAGAAGGAGCAGCCCAAACTGAACCCATACTCAAACTATTATTTTAGATTAGATTTCCCACATTTCTCCCCCTCAAGTCGCCATTGACTTGAGTACCTCCTAGCACCGCCACCACGTCCACCAGGAGCAGCAGCATAAGGCATAGCCGCAACAGGAGCCTGTTCTTCCTTAAGCACAATCCCTGGAAGCTCACTCATTCCAAGCGAAGCCATCAAATCAATAGTCTCCTTGCAACTTCACCATCCGATAGTTGTGTACCAGCCTGTACTCTCCAACCAGCTTGTACTTCACCATCCTGGCAGCTCTTGCTCTTTCCGTTGCTTTCTCCATCATCTCCTAACCCTTCCTTGTTTCGACGAGTACCTAATGTTCAATCCCATCTCTCACCAGGTGCTCTTTAACAGCCTGGTTAGGCACCTCTTTTGATAAAAAAATACCAGCAGTAAGAGCAGCTGATGCATTTGTCTTGTTGAATCTCAGAAAGAATGTTTAACAGTTGCTGCTAACTCAACTAGCTTTCCCCCAACAAGATTGAACACAAGTTCCATGAATATAAAGTGTTTCGGAAGATCATCAAACTCAGCATCCATGAAACTGTACGTTGACTGAAGTTTTCTTGTTTTTGATATATCTTGTTCAAGATAAATTGTATTAAATTTTTCCGCAACCCAGCAACTTCTTGGTACATGTTTGCTTCATCGGAAGAGGTCTTGGCAGGGCTTTGAATCTTCACTGCCCTTCCTTACTCCTGAGAGAAGCATTCATCAACCTCCTCCCTTTTTCTAGACAATGCTTCATTTTTCAACTCTATCTGTGACAGCTCGGACTGCAAATTGTTAAACTTTGTGTTGATGCTTGACTGGGCCTCCTGAAAGCCAGAGACTGCATCGGATTTTTTTTTCCCAACAATTTCAATACTAGATTCATTTTCTTTTAATTCTGACTCCTTTTGTTTCACTAAAGCAAGAAGTCTTTCCAGTTCATCTGTCACTTCTTCTTTCTTTCTATGAAGAATTTCTATTTCCCTCTTATCATCCTCAACTAAATAATCAACAGAATCATTTAGTGCCTGCCTTTCCTCATTCACAATAAATGATTTGGCATCCACTTCCGTCCTTTTGACCTCTGCCATTTCAACTGATAAATCCCATTTGTTATTTTCTTTTGAAGATGTAAGCTCTGCGTTCCTTAGGACCAAATACACCATTTAAACATCACCAATGCCCTTTGCTTTCATCACTTGAATCTGCCAGACATTCAAGTCCAAACTTACTCAAACTGCATAGTCGCAGCAGCCCATTATTAGCAAACTTTACTCACATATGCACACATACATACCCATGCACACTATTCTTGTAACCAAGCCCTAAACCCACTACTTCAACCTCTATAACAGCCTTATTACTCCGACATATATGAGTAGGGAGAATGCACAATAGCAGATAATACACAGCACCTCATGCGAAAAACGTCAACAACTAGATGCACAAAGATACTCCAAAATTTAACCAAAATTTTCAGTCACACAAAATATCAAACAATTTCAGTGCATACTTGATGAAACGGAGAAGTTTTTAACAATTGATGAACTGAAGATCACAACTCAGAGATTGATTTAGAAATGGTTCAAGACTGACTAACAGATTCATTTTGAGAAAAGAAAATGTGAAAAGAAAACTTATTGTACTTTGAGTAAGAGAAGAAAAACAGGAACAACATAGATGAAGATGAGTAATATGAACTTTAAGATTGAAGGCCTCGAGAATCGGAAGCTCTGATACCAAGTGTAGGAACTGAACTAATAAATATGTATTAACTGTATGTATAGAACGGAAGAAAACAAGAACTTAACAAGAGGAAGAACAAGGAAGGCTACTAAAGACTACATTGTTACTACTTGGTGTTTTATAAATGAAGGTACAGACTCTACTTATACTAGAACACCACATGACTTAACACCACAGACACACCATGTGGTAATCACAAGCTAGCACGCTACTTTAGTTTCTCAGATCGCACTGGAGCACTACTCAGATCAATCGCACTACATTTGGTTCCCAAAGTGCACCAACGAGATGAAGCTCAACATGCTTCCTACCCATACTTCATTTAATAACAAGTTATAAGATTAATATTCCAACAGAGAATTCTAAATATGTGTTCTAAAAATAAAAATAATCTTTTGTTGATTCTACATATTTTTCTTAAATATTACCCTAATCAAATGAGAAGTGGTTAAATTATAGTATTTCAGATAATATATTTTGAATTTAAAAGATTTATTTACTATTTATTTTTAATTAAAACAAGGAAAATAATTAAATAATTAAAAATAAATAGAAATTAAATTTTTAAAAATATAAATATATTATCTAAAATATTAATTTAACCACTTTTCATTTGTTTGCGGTAGTATTCAAGAAAAATGTGTAGAATCAGTAAAAAATTTCTTTTATTTTTCGAACATATATTTAGAGTTATCTGTTTGATATATATTATGACTTTAGTGATTCAAATGATACCTCGTTGAGAGATCAGCGAGTAAAGTGATACTCCCTATGTCCCTCTCATTTCTTTACACTTTCCTTTTTGGACGTCCCACGAATTCTTTACATTACTAAAAATAGTAACTTTTAATAATAAAATACATCATTACATCCACTACCTAACTCCACTTTTTCAACACTTTAAACTATTACATCCGCTACTTCACTTATTTTAACAATAAAATTACTATTAAACCCGCTATTTCATTTATTTTAACAATATTACATCCATTATCCTTGATTTTCGTGCCCAAACAATGTAAGAATTCAAGGGGACGGAAAGAGTATATGAATTTTACTTCAGTGAGCACTTTGACATTTAACCCATTTAAAATTTATTACTTTGTGTTGTTTTTTTATTAACTAGTTCATTATAGTCGATGGAACTTACCTTGTTAACCCCTAATTTGAACCTTTCGATTTATTTGAACCTCTCTAGGGACACGGTGTATATATTATACGGTGGATTGGCTATGAACCTCTTTAGGAAGGCGGATCGGAATTCGACCCAAGTGCCAATGCTTCGAGCTGGTAACAGGGAAAATCACTTCTATGCGTGGCCCTTGAGGGTGGATGCGAATATTCAATACTTGGTCAAGTCATTGTAGTTATGAAGGGCCATCTGTTGATTAAAAAAACTTGGCGCGGTCGCCTGGGTTCCGGTCGTCGCTATAGAATCTGAGTTCTGGGTGCTTGATTTTGGGATCCCACCTTTAGGACTCGAGTTCACTACGTCATATATGGCTTTCAGCAATTTTTTTTTGGAGCATTGTTTTTTTGATGTTGCTGTATACATAAACATGGTGTTACCGTAGATATAAAAAACGTAACAAGTTGCAACCCTGGTGAAGTATTGCCGTTAATATGCTTTAAACACAACTTTTTTTAACAAAAATTGAAATGAATAACTATTGTGAATCAAAATTAATTAATTTGAAAAACATATAATTTAAATTTTTGAAGTTTGTTATTAGAGTCAATATTGGCTGATATGGGCTAAAAATAAGTCCTAAAGACACACTTAATATGGCATTAATTAGACCCAGCATGGTCCAAATGTGGGGCCCATTAATGGGGTTAAAATCCCTATTTTAATATTAATTTCGTAATTAATGTTAGGGGTAATAAATAACTCAGCAATAAGAGTCAGATAAGGATACTATTCCTACCAAACTTAGCCCCTAAGGCATCCAATTCAATAAGGAAACAGACTCCTATAAGGAAGGAGTCTAGAACCTTCCTCAAGGCGGTGGCTTGCCCACCAAGTATCCTAATCCTACCATAATTCTAAGGCTTCTCAGCCTATATAAAGGGTCTGACCCCTCATTCTCAGAACTACGTTTTTGGCTTGATTCTTGATATTCATCAAGGTACGTAGGCATCTTGTGAAGGCAGATTCAGCCACGAACACGAGAGCAGCCATTAAATCACGAAGCTCACGAACCCTAGTATTAATTACATACAAACCCTAGCCGCAATTTAACAACCTAGTTTTTATTACACAACATTTGGTGCCGTTTGTGGGAAAAAGACGTCAACCATGGTAACCACACGAAGAACGGTACCGAACTCTACTGAGGCCTTGCCTCTAAGCTCTGCTCCGCCTATCACTGAACAAGTACCCCCAACAACAGGGTCGATCACTCAACCTCAAGTTTCTCAACCTCCAGGGACGAATCCCCATGCTGAGAGAACATTACATGTGGTCATCCACCCAAGTCAAGAAACCAACCCTCTTCAGATGGTGGTCTCTCCTCTGGTTAATCCTAATCATCCGTTACCACCGGGAGTACATATCCATACTACGGATCTCCCCATGAATACCAACCCGATGTATGGTCTGCCTAACTACCCTCCCACTATTGGACCAAGTGGCCATGCCTTGCAGATCCGAGATCGAGAGTATGATGACTACTCTGGCCCCTAAATTGATGATTCATCATCTGATAATGATGATCGCGATGAAGCCCCGAGGAGGCGACGTGCTAGTAGAGAACCTCGAAGAAGGACACAAACTATCCATGATGGACCCCCTTTGACAACCGTTGAGAGAATCAAGGCTCACGAGGCCGAGATCTTAAAATTGAAGGACGATATGGCAAGAGAACAAGCTAGGTTGAATCAAACTCAACTCCTCCAACCTCAGGAAGGATTCCCATTATAGACTTAGAGAGGTCTTCAAGAAGGTAGAGAAGGACTGACGCCCCAACTGGAAGAACAATAAGGGTGGAAACCCCCAGAAGCAACCCCAAGGATCTGATGCCACTTGGGGATCCTGATGATCCCACACCTCCGTTTACTGAGGAGGTGACGAATGCTCGTATCTCATAGAAGTTCAAGAAGCCGACAATTAAGACTTATGATGGAACGCGTGATCCTACGAACCACGTTAGGACGTTCTCTAACGCACTGCTGCTGCAACCTGCAAGTGATGCCCTAAAGTGTAGGGCTTTCCCTCAAACTCTGTCGGGCATGGCTCAAAGATGGTATAGTCGCCTACTTGCGAGTTCGATTGGCTCTTTTAAGGAGTTGAGCGCCGCTTTTGTTAACCAATTCATTAGCGGGAGAGTTCATGAGAAAAGTTTTGCATCCCTCATGTATGTAGTGCAAGGGAAGAATGAAAATCTAAGGGATTACCTCAAGCAAATTCACTAAGGAGACGTTGAATATTACCGACTTAGAGAATAAGGTGGCCATAGTAGCCCTGTAACACGGTGTTGGGACAATCAGATCGTGGGCCTGCGATTTTTGATACAATAAATTAACGAGTGCAAAAATAAAATCACCTTGTCAACGGTTGATTCCAAGTTCTTCTATTGTATTCCCAAATTCCCTTGAGCGAAGTGTGGCCTCCATCTTCTCAAGTTAACCTCTCTTCTTGCTCCTAGGTGGCTACAATATTTTTCTTAACCAACCCTAGCAAGAAGAGAATAAGAATATATATAGGGCTACAATAGGGATCATGGATAATTAGGTTGGGCCTTCTAATTACATCTTGGGCCTAGCCCAATGTAATTAAATATTAATTCAATCCACTAAAGAATTAATATTTGCACTACCTTTCCTAATACCGCAACTCAATTATTTAATTGGGTTCCAATATTATTTGCTTATTAAATTCCCCATGTTTAAAATAGTGCATGCCCATTAATTAAATAAATTACTGATAATTTATTTAATTAATATCTTTTATCCTTGATTATCCACTCAACCTTTATTTAATTATGCCGAAATAAATTCCACCTACAGGATTTCACATAATTAAATCTTTTTGAGCTTTCAAGGGGACATCATTAACCCGAATATTATCAGGACATGGATTCCTTCTATAAATAATATTCACCATGTATATAATTCCATCACCCAAAATATAATGATATAATTCAAAAGAATTATTTCATATATAAATCAAAGCATGTAAATAATATACACGTGTCAATTATTATATCCGGATTAAGAACCTAAGCATTAATAATAACATAGAATCTTAGTTCTCCTTCTTAATCAGTATAAGGCAACAATTCTAAATTTGATCATGTTCAATATACACAAAGTATACTAGTATTATTTAATAGTCAATATAACTATTCTAAATAATACTACAGCCATACCAGTGGATTGTCCAATACCACCTGTGCTGTGAACCTTGTTATATTATATAAAACGTATTTAACAATCTAATATTCTGTATCCCATTTGATACTAGATTGTCCACAATATATAATATTAGACAACATGTAAACATTTAAATGATTCTCAATAAAACCGGGCCAGAAATAAATGTATATACTTAAAATAAATATTTTCAGTATACACTAACAATCTCCCACTTATACTCAAAATATTCTATGAGTATATCAGTGTTTATTTAATCCACTATTACATTGAAAACTATGTGTCCATCCATCTGACTTCTATCGCTTCCACATGCCTGTCAAAAGCCTTGGCTGGCAAGCTCTTCGTGAAAGGATCTGCCCGATTGTCTTCTGATGATATGTGAGCCACAACTATATCTCCTCGCTTTACGATTTCACGTATGAGATGATACTTACGTTCAATATGTTTAGCTGCTTTGTGGTCTCGCGGTTCCTTTGAATTTGCCACAGCACCAGTGTTATCACAATACACTGTCAAGCTTCTAGGCAAATTAGGTACCACATCTAAGTCCAAAAGGAAGTTCCTGAACCATACAGCCTCCTTAGCAGCCTCAGAGGCCGCTACATACTCGGCTTCCATGGTAGAGTCTGCAATGCATTTCTGCTTTACACTCCTCCATATAACGGCTCCACCTCCCAAAGTAAAAACATATCCCGAGGTTGATTTCCTCTTATCCCTATCTGATTGAAAATCTGAATCAGTATATCCCAAAGGAAATAGATCTGAGGCCTTGTAAATTAACATATACTCCTTAGTCCTTCTCAGGTACTTGAGTATAGTTTTTACTGCACTCCAATGTTCCTGATCTGGGTTCGATTGATATCTACTAACCATGCCTACAACAAAGTAGATGTCAGGCCTCGTACATAACATAGCATACATTAAGCTTCCACATGCATAAGCATAAGGAACTGCTTTCATGCTCTCTATATCCTTAGGTGTCGAAGGACACTGCTTCTTAGATAGAGCAACTCCATGCTTAAAAGGTAGAAAACCTTTCTTGGAGTTTTGCATGTTAAAACGAGCTAATACTTCATCAATGTAGGGCTCTTGAGATAAAGCCAACATCCTTTTCTTGCGATCCCTTATTACTTTGATCCCAAGGATGTATGCCGCTTCACCTAAGTTCTTCATGTCAAATTGTTTGAACAACCATGCCTTTACTGATGACAACATCTTAACATTGTTTCCAATGAGTAAAATGTCATCTACATATAGTACTAGAAAAACCACTGCATTACCCTCACTTCTCTTATACACGCATGATTCGCTTGGATTTTTATCAAATCCATATGACTGGACTGCCTGATCAAAATGAATATTCCAGTCCCTTGAAGCTTGTTTAAGTCCATAAATAGACCTCTTAAGCTTACATACCAGATGCTCTTGGCCTTCCTTAATGAATCCTTTTGGTTGCTGCATATAGATGGTTTCTTCAAGACTTCCATTAAGGAAAGCTGTCTTGACATCCATTTGCCAAATCTCATAATCGAGATGAGCTGCTATAGATAAAAGAATCTGGATCGACTTAAGCATAACAACCGGCGAAAAGGTTTCCTCATAATCGATCCCTTCTTTCTGAGTGTACCCTTTCGCAACAAGTCGTGCTTTCCAGGCTTTTACCTTTTTGTCAGATCCTCTTTTCTTCTTGTAGATCCACCTACATCTAACGGGTTTTATACCTTTGGGTGGTTCCACGAGCTCCCAAACTTGATTGGAATACATAGATTCCATCTCAGATTCCATTGCTTTTTGCCAAAGATCTGCATCTTTATCTAGAATTACCTCATCGTATGTCCTGGGATCCTCATCATATTCACCAGAGACCAAGTCCGAGGACTCTCCCAAAAACATGAATTTTTCAGGTTATCGAACAACCCTCCCACTACGACGAGGCACTGGTGTTGTACTAGTGTCAAGCTGTGCATTTTCTTGTGGTTGTTCTACTTGTACTATTGGCACTTGGGGATTATTTGTCCCTCCCACTAATTCCTCTAAAACAACACTACTCATGGGTTTGTGGTTCATTATATAGTCTTCCTCTAAGAATCAAGCATTGGTGCTAACAATGATATCTCGATCCCTAGGACTATAAAATGAATAACCTTTCGTTCCCATGGGATAGCCTACAAACAACCTTACTTCTGTACGAGATTCTAGCTTGGTCGCGTTCTTGTTCAGCACATGTGCTGGACAACCCCAAATCCGAATATGTCTTAGACTTGGTTTGCTACCAGTCCACAATTCTATTGGAGTCTTGGGAACCGACTTAGAAGGTACCAAGTTCAGAAGATAAGCCGCTGTTTCTATAGCATAACCCCAGAATGACTTGGGTAAATCCGAATAACTCATCATCGATCTAACACTCTCTAAAAGAGTCTGATTCCTTCTCTCTGCTACACGATTCTGCTGAGGTGTGCTAGGTGCAGACAATTGGGATGTAATCCCATTTTCTGATAAATATTCCCTAAATTCTCCAGGCAAGTATTCGCCACCACGATCTGATCGTAGTGACTTGATACATTTTCCAAGATGTCACTTCTCCGCACTTGCTTTGTACTCTTTGAATTTTTCAAAGCACTCAGACTTACGACGCAACAAATTACCCATATCTAGAATAATCGTCAATGAAAGTGACAAAATACTCATAACCTCCTCTTGCTTGGATACTCATAGGTCCACATAAATCAGTATGAACTAATTCTAACACTTCTTTGGCTCTATTCCCCTTTCCTTTAAAAGGCCTATTAGTCATCTTACCTTCCAAGCAGGATTCACAAACTGGAAATGGCTCCACTGCCAACGAGCCTAATGGCCCATCTACTACCAGTCTTTGAATCCTCCTCAAGTTAATATGACCTAATCTTAAGTGCCAAAGATATGTTTGGTTCAATCCAGAAGGTTCCTTTCTTTTATTTGAGCTAGAAAATGCGTTATTTATTTCCCTAGGTTGCAATGTTGGTTGACTAGGATTAAGTATATACAAATTGTCTTGCAATGTACCAGAACATAAAACTCGTTTATTCATCATAATAGAAACATTATGATCCAAACAAACATTATAACCATCCATAGCAAGTTTAGAAACTGAAATCAAATTCCTTCAAAACGAAGGTACATAAAGACAATTGTTCAAAACCAAAATCCTATCATCGCCAGAAGATAAAGTAATTATTCCAACTGCAACTACAGCTGCTTTCGTAGCATCTCCCATGAACACATATATCTCGCTATCTCTAAGCATTCTGGTTTGCTGGAACCCCTGCATAGAGTTACAAAAATGGTCAGTGGCTCCTGTATCTACATACCAAGTGCTCGTAGATATAGCCGCTATATATGTTTCCGTAACTAGAGAAAGAGACATACCAGTATTGTTTGTCTTCTTAGGAAGAGGACAATCCTGTTTCCAGTGACCTGACTGCTTGCACCTGAAGCACTTGCCCTTAGGCTTTTTCACACCACCTTGAACTCCCACTGCATTAGCAACCTTTCCAGCTTTCTGTGTCTGAACCTTTTTCTTCTTCTTACCTTTCGGCTTAGAGGAAGAAGCTTTCTCAGCCACATTCACTTGAACATTCAGTTTAAAGAGTCCTTCAGCTGCCTGAAGTTCTGTCAGAAGTTCCGCGAGACTATACAACCTTTTGTTCATGGTGTAATTCAAGCGGAACTGTTCAAAACTTTTCGACAGACTCATAAGGATGATATCGATCTGGGTTTCCCCATCAATATCAGCACCAAGGATCTCCATCTCATTCAGATGAGACATCATCCTGAGAACATGATCCATTACAGGTGTTCCTTCATTCATCTGAGTGTTCATTAAAGCCTTCATTGCTACTTGCCTAGCAGCCCTATTCTGTTCTCCAAAAAGTTCCTTGAGATTAAAGAGCATATCTGAAGCTGTGTCCATAGCCTGATGCTAATGTTGCAAAACACCTGACATTGCTGCCAGAATGTAACATCGCAACATCGCATCAGCCTTAAGCCACCGTTTATAATACTCCTTCTCACTTTCAGGAGCATCTTAAGCAGGCTGATCTGGCTTGGGTTCATAAGTGCAAAATTTGTACTCCTCAGCAGTCAACACTATGTCCAAATTACGTTTCCATTCAATATAGTTTGGTCCCGTAAGTTTGTTATCCTTAAGTATGGTGAATAGTGGATTAAAGCCCATAATGATCTAATCCTGAGAATCATACATGTAACACATAATCAGAGAGTTGCACAAATCTTAAAACCTATTGGTTTCCTCTAACAATTAATTAAAATTAATGCACTAATATTTAAACAACATAAGTATCTGGTACGCCACGATGGGTGACATATATACCACTTAAATTCGCTTAAATATTACTTCGGTCCCATTACTAAATAATACGCCACGTTAGGGTGGACTATATATTATATTTCATAGCTAAGTGTATACCATTATCAAATCTTAAATTAATAACAATAAGACCGGATGCCACCATTAAATATTTCAAATCAATAATCGATAATAGGATAATTCCCAGATCGGGGGGAGCATTGTCAAGAGGCGTCACTTAAGACCCCTTTCTAGACAGAATCATCCTTTCTCTCAATATCTAAAATCTATATTCAATCATTGGTACCCTTCTAATTAATCGAATTCTATGAAACTTGGTACGCAACGTTGGGTGGCATGTATACCTTTCAATATTCGTAATTTAATTTAGGAAGTTTGTCCTAGTAATATCCATAACACTACCTGACACCATAAATTATATGCCACGTTAGGGTGGACTATATATAATTTATATTCGTCTTAGTGTTAAATTTACATACAAACAATATTGGAGACCGTGGGATTTAATTCCTAGTTAATTCCCTCACCCACTTAGAATTTTTATTAAAAATTGAGGAATTTTAAAATTAAATGGGGCCTATGTCATTATAATTATGTTTAACATGCATTCCAAATACACACATAATTTAACAACATAAAACATTTAATTAAAGCAATAAATAAAATATCTATGTCCATGTCGTCCTAATTATGTTAAACATGCAATTAAAAAATTACACACATAATTAACAACACACATAATAATTATTTAAAGCAATAATTAAAAAATAAATTGTGGAATTAAAAACATATTCCACTATTATGGCCCTGAATTAATTTCTGCGCCTTGTTCGTCCAAAATGTTACTTGGCTGAAATATGTAGCTCGTAGTCCATGCGTGTGCAGTCATTGTGGTGGAGAGCATGTGTCGCGCGTGTAGTCCACGCGCCTCGGTACACGCGCCCACCAATACTTTTCTGATTTCTGCCGCTATCCCTGTAAATGTCGAGACCAGCCAGAAGCAAAGGACCCACCAGCAGCGAAAAAGAAAATTTTCACCAGAAGCTTACGCAGCGAAAGCTTTTATCTCCGGATCACATTTTCAATCGTACATAATTGTTACGAGATACCCGGATTTTCAAAATCCATCAAACAATTACATAAAAAAATAGACCTAATACAAAACTAATTTTGTAAAATCTATTCTAACACGATCAACCCTCGTGATTTACAACCACGATAAACCACGTGGAAACCAAACAAAATAACCACGATTAAACCACGTGGGATCCAAAACATAATTAAAATACATGGCCATAATAGTGGATAACAACCTGCAAAAGATTATTATACAAGCCTACCACTATATACATGCATATATAATTACGACATGGATATCGTATCAAAAATCGCAGAACCATAGAACCAGGCTCTTGATACCAATTGTTGGGACAATTAGATCGTGGCCCTGCGATTTTTGATACAATAAATTAACGAGTGCAAAAATAAAATCACCTTGTCAATGGTTGATTCCACGTTCTTCTATTGTATTCCCAAATTCCCTTGAGCGAAGTGTGGCCTCCGTCTTCTCAAGTTAACCTCTCTTCTTGCTCCTAGGTGGCTACAATATTTTTCTTAACCAACCCTAGCAAGAAGAGAATAAGAATATATATAGGGCTACAATAGGGATCATGGATAATTAGGTTGGGCCTTCTAATTACATCTTGGGCCTAGCCCAATGTAATTAAATATTAATTCAATCCACTAAAGAATTTATATTTGCACTACCTTTCCTAATACCGCAACTTAATTATTTAATTGGGTTCCAATATTATTTGCTTATTAAATTCCCCATGTTTAAAATAGCGCATGCCCATTAATTAAATAAATTACTGATAATTTATTTAATTAATATCTTTTATCCTTGATTATCCACTCAACCTTTATTTAATTATGCCGGAATAAATTCCACCTGCAGGGTTTCACATAATTAAATCTTTTTGAGCTTTCAAGGGGACATCATTAACCCGAATATTACCAGGACATGGATTCCTTCTATAAATAATATTCACCATGTATATAATTCCATCACCCAAAATATAATGATATAATTCAAAAGAATTATTTCATATATAAATCAAAGCATGTAAATAATATACACGTGTCAATTATTATATCCGGATTAAGAACCTAAGCATTAATAATAACATAGAATCTTAGTTCTCCTTCTTAATCAGTATAAGGCAACAATTCTAAATTTGATCCTGTTCAATATACACAAAGTATACTAGTATTATTTAATAGTCAATATAAACTATTCTAAATAATACTACAGCCATACCAGTGGATTGTCCAATACCACCTGTGCTGTGAACCTTATTATATTATATAAACCGTATTTAACAATCTAATATTTTGTATCCCATTTGATACTAGATTGTCCACAATATATAATATTAGACAACATGTAAACATTTAAATGATTCTCAATAAAACCGGGCCAGCACTACTAGAAATATGTCAATATACATCAGTTTTTAGCCGTTGTAAAAAAAAATATGGGCGATGTCTATGCGTGTGTAGAGAAAGGTCCAAACTTTAGACATCGATTTTTAGCCGATGTCTATTATCGGTTTAGACATCGAGTTCAATAACAAGACCGATGTTATATGTCCTGACAGACATCGTTTTTACTTATAACAAGTTATGTGAATTATTGTTAAAGACATCAGTTTTATATGATAACATCGATGTATATATGTTCTAACAGTAGACATCAGTTCTTTTAAAAAATTTGATGCAATAGACCTTTTTGTACATCGATTATTTTAAAAAAATGATGTGAATTATAGTTAAACACATCAGTTTTGTTTTAATAACTGATGTATCTTGTTGAGGTTTTAGCATGTACCGATCGTTTTATATGCAATCCAAAATTGAAATCAAACCAAAACAGATTTAATACAAAAACCAAGTACTTGCCATTTACCAAATATCCTAATGTTTACAGTAGCATAACCAAAGTACATGACCAACTATCAACTACATTAATTACTAGAACCAACTACATGTACTTCGATAAACAGACCAATAATCAGGACTTAGGTTCATACATGCAGATGATTATGCAAGAATTTTACCAAATGTTATTTAGCCTAGTATAAAAAGGAATTTAGCTTTCGTCGCATTCTGCTTCAACCGGTCTGAAGCTAGTTTCCAGCCCTTCTTCTGATGATAAAAACAATATTTTGTACATGTGGTGGTTTTACCGGAACCTGAAGTAAATTAATCAAATAATCAAATAAGATCTCAGTACAAGCACATAAACAAAACCAAGGTGATAGCCGATAATACACAAATTAATCAAATAACATCCAAATTAGATAATACACTCATTCCATATATACAATACTGATTTATACTATGCTTCCAGAATAAAATACGATACCAAAATTGCAGCAATCAAAGTTATTAGAGGTTTATCCAGAAAACAATTGTTACCGGGTTTAGCTGAAAGAAGTGCAATTCATGTTCTCTACTAGCTCAACTTATGCGAATAACAGTTGTATAATTTAAACCACAAAATTGAAATTAACAAAGAACATAATGTAATATAGCAGTTGAGCAGGACTTATTAAATGTCCCAAGATAGAGGTCCTTGTTTCCTGCGACCCGGCCAATTCGAGCTTGCCACCTTCCTTGCTGATGATGCCTAAATGTTTCTCAAGTGCGCAACATATTCCTGGCGATTCATGCTTTGCATATCCTCGAGTTGTTGCTGGTAGTTCTCCAACTGTCAAAAAATGTCATCATAAACCAAACGCAAACTTACATTTTAGTAAAAAACCTAATGCATATAAAGAAACGCTGAATTAAGGTTGATAAAACCATACCGGAAAGTTAATATGAGTTCCAATACTTCAATGCAGCACAATCGTAGGCTATTGCAGCTTTATCTTCTACATCGTAACCTCCTGAATGCTTAAACACTTTATTAACTTGAACAAAGATAAACAGACGCTTAGTATATTTACTACATATACAAAATGACTTACCAAGATACACTGTAAATCACCACCAAGGGATTTGTAAAGCAAATATTCACCCATCATATAAATGCAGGACAACAAAATAATTGAAATAAACAGTCAGATTTATAATTCAGACTTTAAAATTTTAATCTGTGTCAAAACGAAGAATGCAAATAAACACATTAGCATTAAATTTTACCTATACTCAGAACCATCGGCCAAGTAAGCTCCATAACTTCCCACAAAAGCTGCAACAAGGACCGGGTGTTGTTCTGAAACATTTCCATTATTCGTAACATCCCAAGAACTTTTAGTGGCTCTGTCATATTATGTTCCGAGCCTCATCAATTGCTATTTCAACACTTCTTTTTAAGTAAAGCTTCACCTTCTTCCCTAGACATGCCCTTAGCCTCAAAACCCTGAGGAGTGGCCTACCTCACCCACAAATCACTTGTAATATAGAATATAACCGAAAACAAGATCCTCACCTATAATATCCTCACCTCCACCAATATACATCAACGAAATCAACAAACCCCTAAAAAAGTCCCAATTAGAAAAAAAACCCCAAAAACTAGGGTTTGTAAACCCCCAAAATTAATAAAACAAAAAATCCCCAAAACTAGGGCTTAAGCTTCTTCTTCTATTTCGATTTAAGCTTCTTCTCTTAATTAGATGCGTGTTTAATTAGGGTTAATTAGAGAAAGTGAGGGATGCGGGTGAGAGAGAGGGTCGAGAGAGAGAGAGATGAGAGTGAGAGAGAGAGATGAGTGTTTTGGGGAAATGTTTGTAAGGCGGTCAAAATAATTTAGGGTAAATGTTTCCAAGGCGGGGGAATGAAATTTTTAAGTGGGAAATGTTTTATCAGAAAGGGGGGAAAATGATAGCGCGTGTTTTTTATTTTTTAAAAATTCAATAAGACATCGGTTATTTTAGCAACCGATGTTTAGAAATCTGTTTAACATCGCTTTTAAAATAACTGATGTTGAAAATGTTTTTAACAACGGTGGCTTTTTAAACCGATGTAAAAGGTGCGATGTCTAATCCATATTTTCTAGTAGTGCAGAAATAAATGTATATACTTAAAATAAATATTTTCAGTATACACTAACACACGGAACCACTGATCTATTCTTTAAAAGATCATTGGCAAATCATCCTCCTAAAAACATGGCCGAGCTCCAATGAAGGGCTGACAAGTATATCAAGGCTGAGGATAGCATAAAGAAAGAAACCGCGGGATACAATAACAAAATAACAACAACTCCAAGAAGCGAAAGCAAGACCAGGAGTATGATGCCAGGGACAAGTATCCCTGTACTAGCAAAGACTCTGAATCACCACCAAAGAAGAATTTGGGACCAAGGTTTTCTGACTATGCAAGATTGAACGCCCCTAGGAGCCAAATCTTGTTAGAGATCGAGAAGGATAAGAACTTTCGATGGCCGAAGCCAATCAGGGGTGACCCCGCTAAGAGGAACAAGGATCAATACTGTAGGTTCCATCGAGATGTGGGACATGATACGGATGATTGTAGGCAGTTGAAAGATGAAATTGAGTTCTTAATCCGTAAAGGAAAACTAAATAAATTCACTAAGAGTGAAGATCGTGGAACCAAAAGAAAGGATTACGACGGGAGAGACAATGATAGAAGGGATAATGATCGTGATCGTAACACACAGCCCCGAGGGCCAGTTATCAACATGATTTGGGGAGGCACAACAGCGGCTGACACAACTCGAAACTCTCGAAAGGCATATGCCAGAGAGGTGATGCACGTCCTGGGAGAGGCCCCGAAATGTGCCAGGACTGAAATCGCAATTGTTTTGATGACTCTGACCTTGAAGGGATGAAGTTCCCCCATGACGACCCGTTGGTCATAACTCCTGTAATTGGAAACTCAGAGGTGAAACGAGTCTTAATAGACAATGGAGCTTTTGTTGATATTTTGTTTCATGACGCGTTTGTGAAGATGGGGTATACTGACTCTCAGTTGACCTCAACCAACATGCCTATCTACGGGTTTAATGGACTACATGTGTTCAAGGATTTTGCCTCAACTTACCACATGAAGATTAAGTTTTCAACCCGGAATGGTGTCGGAGAACAAAAAGGTGATCAAAAAATGGCCAGAAGTTGCTACGTGTCTGCATTGAGGGGTGATAGAGTCGGGGGGCAGGTACTGCCGATTGAAGACATGGATGTCCGTGGTGATGATGAACACCGAGGGAAGCCAGCAGAGGATTTGGTCCCCATACCTCTAGAGTTGGGCGACCCTGAGAAAGTTATTTATATATGAGCTTCACTGAAGGAACCCTTGAAGGGCAAGTTGACGACATTCTTACAAGAGAACAATGATGTGTTTGCTTGGACTGCAGCTGATATGCCAGGGATTGATCCCCAACTCATAACTCACAAGTTGAATGTTGATCCTGAACGGAAAACAATAAAACAGAAGAAGACGAATTTTTCTCCTGAAAGGCAAGAGGCCATTAAGCAAGAATTTGACAAGCTCTTAGAGGCTGGGTTTATTGAAGAGATTCAGTTCCCCGAATGGTTAGCTAACCCAGTGATGGTCAAGAAGGCGAATGGGAAGTGGAGGATCTGTATAGACTTCACCGATTTGAATGATGCATGTTCGAAGGATTGTTTTCCCTTGCCAAGGATAGACATGTTGATAGATGCCACATCTGGACATGAGATGTTGAGCTTCATGGATGGGTTCAGCGGCTACAATCAGATTAAGATGCACAAGGATGACATCCCAAAGGTATCTTTCATAATTGACTTTGGTATTTTCTGCTATCTTGTTATGGCTTTTGGTCTAAAGAATACAGGCGCTACTTATCAACGATTGGTGAATAAGATATTCACCCATCTGATTGGAAAAACCATGGAGGTCTATGTTGATGACATGTTAGTCAAAAGCCTATTCAAGGTAGACCACATCAAGCACCTCAGAGAGGCATTCGAAGTGCTGAGGCACCACAAGATGATGTTGAATCCAGCTAAGTGTGCTGAGGCGTTGGATCATGAAATTTTTTAGGATTGATGGTTTCGAAGAGAGGCATAGAGGCCAACCCTGATAAGATCAAAGCGATTTTGGACATGGAACCACCCTGCTCTATACGAGATGTACAGAAGTTGACTGGCCGAGTTGCAGCCCTAGGGAGATTTATCTCCAAGTCTGGTGACAAATGCTTGCCGTTCTTTCAAGCATTGAAGAAGGTGAAAAATTTTGAGTGGACTCCTGAGAGCCAAAAGGCCTTTGAACAGCTGAAGAAGTACATGGCTGAGGCCCCGTTGTTGGCCAAACCTAGTCCCGGAGAGACTCTCTATCTATACCTGGCGGTGTCTGAGCAAGCATTGAGTGTCGTCCTCATTCGAGAAGAGAATAAAGTTCAGAAACCCATCTACTACGTGAGCAAGGTGTTGCATGGGGCTGAGTTGAATTAATCTCCCATCTAGAAGTTTGCTTTGGCATTGATAATAGCCTTGAGGAAGCTATAATCGTACTTCCAGGCACACAAGATCGAAGTCCTGACGGACCAATAGTTGAGGAACATATTGCATATCCCGAATGCCAGTGAAAGGTTGATTAAGTGGGTGATCGAACTTGGAGAATTTGACATTGCATATAAGCCTCGAACAGCCATTAAGGCTCAGGCGTTGGTTGACTTCGTGGTTAAATGTACCATTGGGAACCAAGAAGTCGGGGGGCAGGAAGTAGTGCCCAACCAAGGAGGTGAGAATAAAGATAAAGAACTTGTACCTGATCTGCAGGAGTATTGGGTGCTCTATTTTGATGGAGCATCAAAAACAAAAACTAGTGGTGCAGGTTTAGTCTTGCAAAGCCCCGATTGGTTCACAGTTGAGTATGCTTTGAAGTTGGACTTTCCGACAACCAACAACGAAGCTGAGTATGAAGCCTTGATAGCCGGATTGGGCTTGGCCAAAATCATGAGGGTTAAGAATCTCAAAGTTTGTGGGGATTCAAGACTAGTGGTATCGCAAGTGAATGGTGAATTTGAAGCCAAGGATGAAACAATGGCGAAGTATTTGAGAGTTGTAAAAGCTGTTATGACTCAGTTTGATGAGTTATATGTGGAGCACATTCCTGGAGAAGAGAACGTTAAGGCTGATGCCCTGTCCAAGTTCGCTTCTTCTGAGATAGAGAATTATGCATGGACTGTTTACTTCCAGGTCTTGAAGGCCTCGACCATCAATTCGAAGTTGGTGGCACCGATTGATGTAGGAAGTTGTTGGATGGATCCCATCAAAGCTCACCTCCAAATCGGCTGGCTCTCTGACAATGCCTTGTAGGCACGGAAGCTGTCAGTAAGAGCATTGAGATACGCCTTGATCGAAGGCATCCTTTACAAGAGGTTTTTTGTCATCCCGTACTTGAAGTGTTTAAGGTCCCAAGAGGCAAAGGAAGCTTTGGAGGAAGTTCATGAAGGTATCTGTGGGCAGCACTTGGGGGGCAGAGCCCTAGCTCACAAGATTACTCATTTGGGATTCTACTGGCCAGAGATGTTGGCCGACGCACAGAATTATGTCAAGCGGTGTGATAGGTGTCAGAAGCACGCTCCAATTGTAAGGCAACCGCCTGAGATGTTGACATCAGTTAACTCTCCTATCCCGTTCGTGATGTGGGGAATGGATATACTTGGTCCCTTTCCCATAGCTTCTGCGCAGTGAAAGTTTTTGATAGTGGCCATCGACTACTTCACCAAATGGATTGAAGCTAAACCTCTAGCCAAGATAACCACCAAGCAAGTTGCCCAATTCTTTTGGGAGAACATCATTTGCAGATATGGAATCCCACAAATCCTTGTGACGGATAATGGGACACAATTCAACAATGAAGAGTTTAAGAAGTACTGTGAGGAAAATGCTATTGAGCTTCATTTTACTTCAGTGGCATACCCGCAAGCTAATGGATAGGCAGAGGTAGCCAATCGGATTATCCTTGATGGACTGAAGAAGAGGGTCGAACACTCAAGGAACACTTGGGTGGATGAATTGCTGCCTATACTTTGGGCATATCGCACTACTTGTAAAGTGACAACTGGAGCAACCGCATTTTTGCTGGCTTACGGAGCAGAGACAGTTGTGCCCTTAGAAATCATGCATGCATCACCTCGGGTTGAAGCATTTGAGCCTGAGACTAACGAAGAAGGCATGAAACTCGCTCTTGATTTGAGAAATGAAGAAGTGAAGAAGAATGAAGGATACTCCCCTTCTTTTATAGAAAAAGTGTGACCTGCTACCCCAAGTTGAAACACAGGCCAGATCGTGTTTACAGGTCATGTATCTATTAAATGCAAAAATAGGATGAAAAACTATCTGTTATAGATAGAAGATTCGTCAAAAATTCTGGAAAAGGAACTGAGAATATAAGTTAATATCTGACAGAAGGAGCTTTAGAAGCTGATTATGGTTAAGAAGCCTAATCAAGAAGTTAACGTAAAGTGCGGGATTAGCAGCGCTAATCAAGAAATTAGGGGAAGCCTTAAACAAAAGTCATGAATGGCCATATTGTTGGTTTTCCATATCGATGATCGGTTGTCAATATGAAAGCTCATATTCCATTGTCAATATGAAAGCTCATGTTCCATTGTCAATATGAAATGTCATTGTTCAAGAAGAAAGTTGAAGTGTTGGAGCCAAGGGTACAAAAAAAAAAAAAAAAATTTGAAAACTTGCCGACCGGGAGCCAGCCGACAAGGGCAACCGGAAGGCTTCGGCCGACCGGGGCATGGCCGACCGGTGGCTGGCCGACCGGCACACACGGGAGGCTTCGGCCGACCAGGTTCCATGTAGAATATGAAGATTTTTTTTGTCGTTTCGATGTCGAATATTGATCCCGACGTCGTTTCGAATATGAAATTTGAGTTGAACCAGAATATGGTTAAGCACCGTTTAGTGCCGTTTAAGCACCGTTTAGCGTCATTAAGCGCCGTTTAGTGCCGTTTAAGCACCGTTTAGCGTCGTTAAGCACCGTTTAGTGCCGTTTAAGCGCCGTTTAGCGTCATTTAACGCAATTTAGCGTCGATTTATGCCCTTCAACGTAGTTTAACACCGTTTAAACGTCGTTTAAGGCTGATTCGCGCTGTTTAGTGGCGGTTAACACCGTTTAGTGTCGTTTCATATCGTCGTAAATGCGTCGGTCGTTACACGCTTTACATCAAGACGGTATTCGTGAAAATACTATTGTACAACAATAAACCCTGACCCGAGTCTCAAAAAAGGCCGTTAAAACTTCAAGAAAAACCTGATCAGTTTTCCTAGAAGTTTGGGGGCAAATGATATGGGCTAAAAATAAGCCCTAAATACGCACTTAATGTGGCATTAATTAGACCCAACATGGTCCAAACGTGGGGCCCATTAATGGGGTTAAAATCCCTATTTTAATATTAATTTCGTAATTAATATTAGGGGTAATAAATAGCTCAGCAATAAGAGTCAGATAAGGATACTATTCCTACCAAACTTAGCCCCTAAGGCATCCAATTCAATAAGGAAACAGACTCCTACAAGGAAGGAGTCTAGAACCTTCCTCAAGGCGGTGGCTTGCCCACCAAGTATCCGAATCCTACCATAATTCTAAGGCTTCTCAGTCTATATAAAGGGTCTGACCCCTCATTCTCAGAACTCCGTTTTTGGCTTGATTCTTGATATTCACCAAGGTACGTAGGCATCTTGTGAAGGCAGATTCAGCCACGAACACGAGAGCAGCCATTAAAGCACGAAGCTCACGAACCCTAGTATTAATTACATACAAACCCTAACCACAATTTAACAACCTAGTTTTTATTCCACAACATTGACATTTTCATAAAATATAACATTTTTTATAATTTGAAAATATACCAAATTATTAAAAAACGTAAAAAAATAATTTTACTAAAAATGAATAATGTTTGAGATATAATGTTGAGTTTGATATTAAAAAATTTGTATGCATTATTAAACTAAAATATAACATTTTTAATAAAATAACATATCTTCTTATAAATTTAATTAAATTGAAGAAATTTTTAAATAAAAAATTAACAAAAAAGAAAAATAAAAAATATTGAGTTATGCGCAGCTGTGTTGAGTTGCCGTGTTGAGGCACGGTCCGAATTATTCTAATGTTGAGAAGCGGCAATTTTGCTGCGTTGTTAGAAGCTGACAACACTCTATCTTCGTAAACATTAAAACGCACTCTAATTAGTAGAAAAAAACACTAAGACACACTCCACTCATTCTTTACCGCCGCTCACCGCTCACTCACTCACTCACTCACTATGTCTTCTTCAAAATTTAAGGCTGATTCAAAGTAGGGTTTCGATTTGGGGTTTCTTCAAACTTGTAGGTTGGTTCAATTAGGGTTTCGATTAGGCTCTATTTGAATTGGGGATCGAATTGAATTAGGGCTTTAACATCATCAGGTATTATTCTTAATTTGAGCTCGCTTTTGTAATTTTAGATGTTAATTTGTTTTGCATGAGTTGTAACTCACTGCTTCTTAAGTGACTTTTGAGACTTAATTTTTTAATATATTGCTTCTTATTTAAGTGCTTGTTTTTATTTCCTGGCAATATACTTAAGTGGTTGCTTCTTAATCAATATAAACTTAATTGATAATATGATGATTTTAGTTTATTGCTTAATGTGTTCTGGTTTATGTTGTCTGCACTTGCATATAATTTTGTAATCACTTAGTTTTAGTTGTCGTGTTTATTTTTTAAATTTCATATCTTGATTTTAATGTAGGTTTCTCCTTTTTTGTGCAGGATGGAAGATAACTTTGTGCATATCAGGTTTTACCACAAGGGATAAATTTCAAAAATAGTAGATATATTGGAGGAGAAGAGATTGCGGTTATGTTTGTTGATCTTGATAGGTTTTCTTACACGGTACTGATGGAGCGTGTCAAGGATGACCTCAGATACATTGAAATCGGAGGAATATATGCGAGCAAAGGTGATATGGAAGGGTGAAAATTATGGGCAAATGATGAAATCTTGAACGAGCTGGTTAAAGAAGGTGGAAATTATGTGCAGATGATGCACACTTGAACGAGCTGGTTAAAGAAGCATATGTGGGACCCACAGGTGGGACCCAAGTTTACTAAATGTTAACATCTACTGCAACACTAAGTTAGTGTTACTGTACAATATGTTTAATGATTCCACAGAATATTCTGGTAATAAAAGTAGTGGTGTTGCTGTAGTGAACAAAAGCATTGTTGTTAGGTGCTACAACGATTAAAAATGCAATGTATTTTATACTTTCTGTAACATTTTAAAAACGTTGCTGAAGGCCTTCTATGGTGTAGTTGTTTAATTGTGAAGGGGGATTCCTTATGGTCACAATCCTCTTCGTCATTGACCTTTCGGTGGAGCTGGTCTATCGGACTCCCTCCGGCAATTGGACGAGGTCCGGTGTCGATCTTGTTGAGATGAATCATGAATGCTGATGTGAGAACGGTGGTCCTCGGGGGGAGTTTTATCTTGGTCCCGACGGGTTCTCTTATCCCGCCATCTGGGCGAAGGTAGGCTACACTCGTCATGGCCTTCTTTCTGTGGGCCGAGTATGATTTGTAGATCGGGGAAGAGCTCTTTGTGCCTTTTGTAGAGATCCCACGTTTCTTTACGGTGTTGGGGGCCGTTGTGATTGGGATGTTCATTTTTTCGGGATTCTTCCAAATTCGAGAAGTCGGGTCACGGATGGGACCCCGGCTTGTGAGCTTTCATCCGAGTTTTGGTCGTCGACTACTTGCTTGTCTTTGGGGTCTGAGAATCTGACTCGGGGTCACCACGGGAGGAGTGACAGAAAGAGGAGTTCGACATCATCTTTTTGGTAAAAAGCCACTAACGCGGCAAGCTGAGGTTGGCTTAGGCCTTGGAGTAGGGGTGATCGCGGTGCGGGCGGTGCGGTTTTTTCCCAAAACCGTGGACCAACCCGCACATGTGGTTTGGTCAAATTTCCAAACCGCAACCGCACCACAAAATTTTAAAACCGCATAAATCACACCGCGAAATTGTGGTGCAGTATGGTTCATTGTTTACACCTTCGATAAAAAAATAATAAATTTTAAATATTAATTTTCATACATGTGGAATTAATTTTTGAAGTTCTTGCTCAATCACATTTCTTAATTACCGTGACCTCTACAAACTTAATGAAATATAAACACTGTATTATGAAATATTGTGATACTAAAAAAGAGAAAGATGGGTTAGCCCTTTACAATTATAATCTCATCATAAGCCTCCAAAATAAACTGCTAGGTATTAACGAAGCAAATAGCTTGTTAACTATCTCTAAAATTCCTAACAAAATACTAACATAATATATGTTACGGCATAATTTCGGTTGCCTCTATTATCTCCCAAATTTCCAAATATGAATCTAGTAATAATTAACTTAACCCCCAAGTTAATTATTTCCTCTCTCTGAAACGAGGAAAGAATCAATCTCAATCAATTAATGATAGAAAATATCTCCAAACGATATCCTTCAAATCAGGAAGGTATCCCAACACGAATATAATTTAAAGAGATAAAATCTACTAATTCCCAAAATACATCCCTTAACAATCATAGGGATTAAAAACCAATCCTTTTAACAGAACTGCGTTGGCTTGATCCTTATAAATATAAGGTACGCAGGCATCTTGAAAAAGGATCCGACACATCTAACAAGTCGAGACACCTCTCAAGTCCAGCCCCAAACATCCCAAATCCCAAATCCCCCTATTTTCATAATTTGTTATTCCAGCAACCTCCTAAATCTATTATCACCAAATTCCTCCGTTAACAATTGGCGCTAGAAGGAGGGCATTATTTATTGATTGTGGAGGACAATCAATTCATACGCATGGGGGGTTATTATGGATCTGGAGCTGCTTTAATGGAGGAGCTAAGCGGTGGAGGCGGTGGATCTATTCTGAATTAAGATTTTCTTATGATTTTTTTTATACAAGTTAGTTATCTTATAAAATTCGTAGTAAATTCAATACATGTCGGATTTCGATGATTTTTAATGATTCGGAAAGCTTGTTAAATTGCCTACAACTTTCGTTCTTTGAGTTTTCTCAGATTATATTTCGATCTATTCTCGAAATCACAAAATACAACCAGATCTCGTTTTTTCAGCATCGAGAAGCAGATCAGCAGACGTTTTATTTAATTTCTGATTCGTTATAAGTCCGTTTTTTATGAGCCTTATATCTCCGGAAAGGTCTTTTCGTTATCTACAACTTTCGTGCTTTGTGTTTTTCCAGAAAAAATCGTTTAGAAGGTCAAAAACGCCAAAAACAGATCTGGGCAGAATTAGAATTGTGAAGATTTTCAAGATTTTAGGTGTTATCTTCGTGTTACATGATTTTGGAAGGCTCTTAATTAAAGAGTTTATTATTTTGGAAGGCCCTCCTTTATGGGTAATATTTTGAAAGACTCTTAATTGAATAATTTATTATTTTGGAAGGCCCTCCTTTGTGGAGTATTATTTTAGAAGGCCCTCTTTTGTAGGGGTAAGATTTTGGAAGGCTCTTAATTAAAGATTTTATTATTTTGGAAGACCCTCCTTTGCATGGGTAATTATTTGGGAAAGCTCTTATTCGAAGAGTTGATTATTTTGGAAGACCCAACTCTGATGAGGGTAATATGTGAAAAGACGATCTTCTCTAAGGAGAGTTTTAATAAAACTATAACGATTTTCTAGAACATTATCTCCCGGGAGGAGAGTGTTTCTGGAATTTGGATATGACCTCCCGAGAGGAGGGTATCACCCGATAATTTAAATCCTTTCAAAAACCGTACTTCCGGGGGGATGTCCGTACTTCCGGCGCCTCATCAAGGTACAATTTTTCAGCTACATTATCTCCCGGGAGGAGAGTGTTTCTGAAATTTGGATATGACCTCCCGAGATGAGGGTATCCCGATAATTAAATCCTTGCAAAAACCGTACTTCCGGGGGGGATGTCCGTACTTCCGGCGCCTCATCAAGGTACGACTTTGGGAATATGACCTCCCGAGAGGAGGGTATTTTTAGAATGAGGATACGACCTCCCGAGAAGAGGGTATTCCGAGATATATTTTTCAGATTTTTTAGGAATACGACCTCCTTGAAGGAGGGTATTTCTTGCTAAATTTGTTTTTCAGGAAATTGCTTGAAATGCTTTGAATGACTCTTCCGGATAATGCTTGACCCTCCAAGATAAATTCTCTCACGCCTACAAAACTTATTATTTAATTCTCGCATATTGTCTCATTTACATCTACATGCGCATTACGGGCACCTAGGTGCTCCATATTTTTTACTAATCTTTATCTCCTAGTTGTTTCAGTGACTCAGGAAATTTGGAAGATCGAAACATTCTTAGTTCTCCACTGCAGCAAGCTACACTGAAGAACTGGGGGGTAGTTGTTACGGCATAATTTCGGTTGCCTCTATTATCTCCCAAATTTCCAAATACGAATCTAGTAATAATTAACTTAACCCCCAAGTTAATTATTTCCTCTCTCTGAAACGAGGAAAGAATCAATCCCAATCAATTAATGATAGAAAATATCTCCAAACGATATCCTTCAAATCAGGAAGGTATCCCAACACGAATATAATTTAAAGAGATAAAATCTACTAATTCCCAAAATACATCCCTTAACAATCATAGGGATTAAAAACCAATCCTTTTAACAGAACTGCGTTGGCTTGATCCTTATAAATATAAGGTACGCAGGCATCTTGAAAAAGGATCCGACACATCTAACAAGTCGAGACACCTCTCAAGTCCAGCCCCAAACATCCAAAATCCCAAATCCCCCTATTTTCATAATTTGTTATTCCAGCAACCTCCGAAATCTGTTATCACCAAATTCCTCCGTTAACAATATATACATGTATGTATATATATATATATACATATATATATATGGGGTCCCTTATACAGCCACAGTTGGATATTTTTAAATATCCAACCAACCCGTTTATAACCATTGATTTAAAAAATCAAGGGCCGGGGTGAATAGTATTACGCTCTATTATATAGCATAGTACGCTACATAATAGAGCGTAAGCAACTTTATAATTATTCTCCTCAGATCTATTTTTAACTTACGTTGCATTATATAGAGTATTACGCTAGATTATAGAGCGTAAGCGGGTTTTTTTTTTTCAAAAACTGGGTTAAAACATAATAGAGCGTATTGTGATTGAAATACTTATCATCATTTGTAAAATTAAACCACCGGGTAATTGGAAGTTAAACGCAAAACCACCGGATAATCGGAAGTAAAGCTCATCATTTCTTCATATAAAGTGAGTAATTTCATCATTTCGTGTATCTATATATCTTCGTGTACATGTATGTATGTATGTATGCATGTATGTATATATCATCATTATCATCATCATCTAATTGTAGATTTGTGTACATGTATGTATGTATGTATGTAGATTTTGGTATATGTATTTCGAATTTTTGGATAATTTTGAATTAGGGTTCGAGTTTTTGGATTAATTTGGAATTAGGGTTCAAATTATGTAGATTTTAGATTAATTATTGTCGAATTATTGTCGAATTAGGGTTTCAATTTTTAGATTTGTGGATAAAGTTTACATTTTAAAGTTTATTGGATTAAAGTTTGAATTTGTGGATAAAGTTTGAATTTGTGTAGTTTGGATTTTTTTGAATGCATTAAAGTTTTTTGTATGTATTGGATGTTAGATGGAAGATTTTTGCGGTCCGGTTGATCGTTCTCTCCTTACCGACCAAGATAACCATATAAGTAGTAGAATATGGGTTGGTGATCATCGAGATAAACTTACAATCCGTCAAAGTATCTCGTTTCTTTATGAATGGAAATTAGAGGCATATCAAATTCATCTTTTACAACATTGGGGTTTCGGAATATTTACCAACCCAAAAACCGTTATGCAAAATGACGTGTCTTTAATTACTTCATTAGTGGAGCGTTGGAGGTCGGAAACCAACACATTCCACTTTACTTTCGGGGAGATGACGGTGACACTTGAAGATATGTACATGTTGACGGGCCTTCCGGTTGTTGGAGAGGCTGTAACTTTGGGTGACACAATTAACGTAAATAATCTTTGGTTACGTGATTGGCTGGATCCGACACTCTCTTTAGAGGAAAGGAAGGAGGCTTTGGGTAGAGGTGGCGTTAAATTAAATTTTTTGAGGAAGAGATATTGCAAGTGCCCGAACGAGGATGATCGGGAGCTTCTAGAAATATATACACGGGGGTATGTGTTTTATTTGTGTGGGGCGATATTGTTCCCCACAAAATCAAACAATGTGGCTCATCCAAGATTAATTCCCTTGTTGATTGATGCTTCTAGAATTTTTGGGTATGCTTGGGGTGCAGCGACACTTGCCTATCTACATAGGAATTTATTTGAGGCAATTCATAAGGATTGCAGGTCCATTTCGGGATGCTTGACAATATTTATGCTTTGGGCACATGAGAGGTTGCGCCCGGGACAACCTAAGCTAGCATCTCAAACCGAGCATATATGGCCTAGGGTTTTGGCATGGGCGGTTGTTCCCGTTGGCCCAGGAAAATCGAAATAATTTAATGTGCATCACAATATTGATGCATATCGCGGGACGTTCGATAACTTTGACACACAATGGGTTGATTGGAGGCCATATGCTCGCTTCTATCGGCGTTTTGATGCCCAATTTCGATGGGCCTTTTTTGCCGGTCTAGCTCATGTGCACCTTGTGTTTTTTGAAGATGTTGAACATCAACTTCTAGAAAGGGTGTGAAGACAGTTTGGTTTTCCATTAAGCATTCCGCCGCCGCCACCGGATGATATGGCAACGTTGAGGGTGAGATCCGAACATTCTTTTGTAAATCAACATTATCTCACTTTTGCTCGATATGTACTTGTTTGGAATGAATTTGTGCAAAATGGTGTTGGTATTTTGGGGCCACCTTTGAATGCCATATCTCTAGAGGAGTATATGGATTGATACTATAATGTTACCAAATTAAAGATTTTTCCGCCTTCAAAACCAACCAAGGATCCGAAAATATTCCAACAACCGAAAGACAAGTTCGACAATCCCAAGGCAATGGACTTGGTACGTATTTTTAATAACATGGAGTATGTTATTTGAGATAGTTTCGTTGAATATTTTTGTATTTGTATTTATACTTTATCCTTGCTTCATATGTATTGTAGATCATATGTACCGCTCGAGACATGAGTAGGCTTTGCTCTTATGATATGCCTGGGATTTTTCACGAGGAAATATTGCCAAACTTTGTAAATAAATTTGATAAAGTAATGCTCGAGACGTATGGCCCAACATATGAAAGGCCCGATTTCAAGAGTTGTTTGCCAAAAAGAAAGGCAAGAAAGGCAAAAAAGACTCAAGAAATAAGTCTCGAGAAGGAAAATTATTTCAAGGGGTATGAACGCCATGATCACCCTTATGATACTTAAGAAACTTTTATGGTTGGTCATAGTGCTCCAATTCTTTATCCAACCCAATTCGACGATGATCCTAGTGCACACTTCGAATTGGAAGAGACTCCGGTTGAGGTATAATTTCTTGTTTGTAATTTCACAATGTCACTTTGTCAAGTAGTAAGTCATTAATAACTCATTGGTTCACTATGTTCATTTTAGGGTTTATCAACAAATCCAACGAACATGGTTGGTCCTAGTGCTCCACCTATTAATCCTACCCAATTTGATAAAGGATCCCTTGTAAAGCCGATCAAGATACATAAAGTGGATTGGTTGAATGAAAATTGGTGGGAATATGGTAAGCCTACAAATCTTCCAATTAATTATACTCCAAAAGCGATTATTACTTTGAAACCGGGCAATGAAGTGGAGGATACTATAATCGATTGCTATACGTTATTGCTTGAAAGAAGATAAAGAGCCCTCTTTGGTCATGAAATTGGTCCGGTCAAATATTTCTTCATGTCTCCGTGGTTCTTCCAAGTAATGGGGGCTCATCATTGCAAAAATATGAAAAAGAATCCCGCAAAAAGAAAAGCTACTGAATGGGCGGCCATTGATGTGGACTTTAAAGCATATGGCATAAAGGATGGGGGGAGGGAAATGGTGACCAATTTCGACTATACTATCATGCCGGTTGCAATGGGCGGTCATTGGATCCTATTCTTGTGGTCACTGACCAATTTTAGAGTATCTTTGTTTGATCCTCTAAGGGACGATACTACTCATATGAAATTAAAAGAATTATACACGAAGGAGTTCTACATTGTGGTATATTTTATCTTCCTTTTTTTTAATTTCTAGTAGTACATTTTTATGTTAGTCAATATTTACATTGTGGTATATTTTTAAGACAATTCTTGTTTGTTTGATAGGAAAAATTGGTCCCTCTCATGTTGCATCGGTTGGATCCTAGCAAATTCGAACATGTCATATTCCCTTATGTTGAAAACGTCTTTGAGCGACCTAGACAAGCCACTGCTTGGGATTGTGGAGTTTTTGTTATGAAATATATAGATTGTATATTGACTTGTAATACCCAAGATTGATGTGGTGTCAAATGGGATGAAGATGTGATCACAACATTCTGAAGGCGTATTGGTTGGGAGCTCCATAAAAACGAAGCTCGGCATATGTCTTTGTCGTCCCAAGATTGTAGACTAGCGGGATTGTAGATTAATAGTTTAATTTTGGAATTTTTAGAGATTGTAAGTTACTAGTTTGTTTGATTTTCAAAATGTTGAAATGTTGAAATTTTAAGTTAAAGATTGTGTTGAAATGTTAAAATTTTTAAAGATTGTGTATGTTTAGAGATTGGTTTTGGAGATTGTGTATGTTTAGAGATTGGTTTTGGAGATTGTGTATGTTGATGTTTAGAGATTGGTTTTGGAGATTGGTTTTATAATATGTTTAGAGATTGGTTTTGGAGTTTGAGTTTTATATACAGGGGATGTTCAACAAATAGGAAAAAACAGGGCAAAACTGGACTGTACTTACGCTATATTATATAGCGTTAGCCGCTATATAATACTTACACTTTGTTCTACCAAGATAATCTCTATTTCTCTTTTTTTCGAAACTTCACCTTCATCATCCAAAGATTTTGAGGCTAATCTCCCACCCTTTCGACATATATACAAACGTGAACAAATCTTTTTAGTTTTTGAACGTTTATGTGTAGTTCTAATTATTACTTCAAAACCAATACGCCTACCATAATCTCTATAAAACCTCTCCGCTTCATCTAAACTATCGAATAATTGACCAACACATGGGTAAACATCATTCAAATCATCCAAAGAAACACCATTCTTAACATCTTCACCATCATCATTATCATCAACATCATCATCATCATCATCGACATCATCACCATCATCAACATCATAGACAACATCACCATCATCATTCTTAACATCTTCATTATTATCATCATCAAGATCTATTATTTTAGGTGTGTGTGGACTTTCGTTAACATCTTCATTTTCTACCTCAATCTCAATCTTACTAGGTGTCTTTCTAGGAGATTTAACTTTGAAAAAATGAAAGAAGCCATGGGTAAAATGAAAGAAGCTAACCTTAAATTCCAAGCTCAATCTTCAAAAATCTTCAAGCTCAATCTTCAAAATCTTCAAATTTGCTTTCACCAATTTTCTTTATGGTACTCCAAGCTCAATCTTAAAAATCTTCAAAATCTTCAAATTTGAACAAATTTGGATAAATAAATTAAGATTGGTAGTTTAAAAATAGGTATAGATTAAGTTTGTGATGGTGTAAATATATCTCCAAATGATTAAATTTGGTATAGATTAAGTTTGAACACACTTGAAATGATATTTCAAAACATGAAAGGCTGTTTGAGCTGAAATTGGTGTAGTTCTCGGCTAAGACATATAATAGAGCAGAACAGATTAAGGGTAAAATGGGAATATTTGATACGCTATATAATAGAGCGTATACGCTGTATTATATAGCGTAAGTCAAGTTTCATCCTGACCGTTGACTTCACGTTTTAATGGTATAAGATGGGTTGGTTGGATATTTAAAAATATCCAACTGTGGATGGTGACCAGTTTCCTATATATATATATATATATATATATATAATTATATGATGTATTAAACATTGTGGTGCGGTGCGGTTTGGACCGCATTTCAGAAAACTAAAACCGCAACCCGTACCACACCGTATGGTTTGTCAAATTTGAAACCGCAACCGCACCACAAAAAATAAAAACTGCGCGGTGTGGTGCGGTGGGGGTGCGGGTGGTTTTTGCGGTTTGGTGCGGTTTATGATCACCCTACTTGGAGCTATTGAGGGATCATCGCTTGGGGGTTGGTGATACCGATCGTGAGATTCGATTACGTTGGGTTTGGATTAGGAACGACAATCTGAGTCTAGAAGGGGTTAGGCCAGGCAACTAGATTTTCTTCCTAGCCTTTTCTCTTTTTTTTGTCTCGTCGATCTCTTTCAATTCGATCCAACCGAAGCCTCTGGTCTTCGGTGTCTTTGGGCACACAAAGGAGCCATATTGTGAGGGGAAGGTTTGTCATTCCCAGTAAGGTCATCGGCTGTGGTGGAGAGTCCGCTCCTAGTCTTTGGCATTGCTATAGTTGGGCCTCAGTCGCTGATTGGATGTTGACTGAGTGGTGGCCTATTTAAATTTTAATCAGCATGGAGGTGGTAATGTTTAGGCTGGGATGATGGGGGAAGAGCTTTGGAAGCCACTCCTAGCGTTAGATGATAAATCTCTAGATATTCCTGGACCTTATCCTTTCTTGTATTGGGTCTGATACAGGTTTGAACTGCTGAGCTTGAATGAATTCAGATTTGGGGGTACCTGAAAGGGAATGCCCCATAGAGGTTGGACCTCCGGGGACACCTCCGGTATGAGTGTAAGTGTTCTTTGTTAGGAATAATTCATGAGTTGTGATGTTAATAATAGAATTTTACTTATACTTCTTGTATATCCTGATCTTATAAAGGATTTAGCACTTTGTATAGGATATATGTGTTAGACAATAATTTGTAGGATTAAGTCAGGAACAGTGCATCAAGTACTACATGTCAGGAACTGAGATTAAATTCTGATATGACAAGTCAAATACTGATCGACAACTGATGGGATGGTCAGATCCTGATGCAAGATGGAATCCTGATATCAGTCGTGTTACTGATGATGTCATTAAGGATGCTACAGAAACTGGCAAGTGCTATAAAATAGGATCTTTGTTTGAAGAACAAGCAAGAAGATATCATGAAGGAAAGAATTTTCTATTGATGGAAACTATCAACTGGACGGCAGAACATTGTCATGTATAGATTAACTTTCTGTTATTAGTTGATAGGTAGCATTATAAATACTCTCTCCATATCATTGTAAAAAGTGTCGAGCGATTGTGAGTCGAGAGCATAAGGTTTGTATTCGAGAGTTCGAAACAAACAGAGAGAGATTTGTATTGTCAACAGCTGCTAAAGGTATTTGTACACCTTTGGTAGAGTTTGTATTTGATCATATTAATACAAACAGTTTGGTTTTATTCGTTTGTTCTTGTTTATTTATTCGAGTAAAAATCAGACACGATTATATAACTTGTATTCAACCCCCCCCTTCTACAAGTTATTCGAGTTAACAATTGGTATCAGAGCAGGTTGATTTCGAATAATCATAAAGATCTGCAATCATGTCTGGTTACAAGGATGGTAATACTAAGATCCCTATGCTCAAGAGAAACGAATATACTCTATGGGAAGTAAAGATGTTGCATCATCTGGAAGCAACAGATCCTGATTATCTTGACAGGATCAGAGATGGATCATTTATCCCAACAAAGGTTGTTGGACAAGCAACTGTTGATGGTGAGGTTGTTCCAGAACATACAGCAGAGAAGCCTAAATCTGAATGGACAGATAAGGAAAAGGAAACGTTCGTAAAGATGCTAAAGTGAGAAACATATTATTCAACAGTCTTGATTCTGTTCTCACTAACTATGTTCTCTCTTGTAAGACTGCTAAGGATATATGGGACAATCTTAAGGTTCATTGTGAAGGAACTAAGCCTGTCAGGAAGAATATGAGGACACTACTTATACAACAGTATGAATACTTTGAATCCAAGTCTGGTAAGTCACTTACTAATACCTTTGATAGGTTTACAAAACTCATCAATGAGATGACCATGCATGGTAAATATTATGACTTGGAGGATATGAATGCTAAGTTCATGAAAGCCTTTCCTGATTTCTACAATGAGAAGATATTTGTAATTGAAGAAGCTAATGATCTGGATGAGATATCATTAGAGGAAGTGTATGGAAAACTGAGGGCTTATGAACTTGACAAGCAGAAGAAGAAGAGCAGGAGTGAAGGAAAGATGAAAACTGTTTCACTCACTGCTCAATCTGAATCAAAGAATCTTCCAAAGGAACAACATGATGAACCTACTGTAAAGAACTCAAGGAAGAATAAAAGCAAAGAAAGTTCTGAGTCAGAGACTACTGATATGGACTCTGACAACAGTGATTCTGAATCTGAGATGTAGGAACTCTTTGCTATGTTTGCTAAAGCTTTCAAGAAAGGAAGATTCAACAGGAGAAGATTTAGAAAAGGACCTTTTCAAAAGAAGGAGGAGAAGAAGAGTGACAAATGCAAAAGTACAATTGTCAAGCTTGATAAGGCCAAGATCAAGTGCTTTAACTACAACGAGCTTGGACACTTTGCTAGTGAGTGTAAGAAGCCTAGGAATTCAGGAAAGGGTAATGCACTAATGGTCACACAGAAGGATTGGGTTGATTCCAGTGATTCTGAAGATGAATTGGATTATGACAACATTGCACTGATGGCAAATGTTTTAGACAAACTTGGATCTCCAAAGAAAACTTCTTCATCTTCTGTTAAGGTATCACTTCACTCTCTTGATTCATTTGATAACTTAAATTTTAATGAAATTAGATCTATCCATACTGAGTTTAAGAATCTTATGACTAATTTAAGAATTCTTACTAGTGAAAGAGATGAACTTAAGGTTAAGAATGACAAGTTAGTTGATAGAAATAATTTTCTTGAATCTGAATTAGTTCAAATGGAAGAATATAGATTAATTTCTGATAAAGCTAAGCATGATTATGGTGTTATTCTTGAAGCTTATGACTATGTCAGAAAAGAAGATGAAGAGAGGGATGTGATTAAGACCATTAACAATTCTGGTAAAAAGACTAGACAAGATGATGATAGTAGAAGCTATTGTCAAGAAGAAAAAGCTATTGTCATTAACAATTAGGTTTTGATAAGGCTAGACAAGAAGAAAAAGTAGCTATTGTCAATGATGATAGTAAAGTAGAAGCTAGCACATCTAAATCTGATGGTAAGAGAATTGTTTCTGAACTTAAACATGTTAAATTTGTTGATTCAAAAGGTACCCTTGTTGTACACAAAAGATTTAACAATAGTAATTCAGATGAAAAAGTGTTAGAGAAACCTAAGAATGTCAACATAGGGTTTCTGTCTAAGTCCCAGTTGAAACAGAGACTAGATGGTCTTTCAGAGTCTAGCAAGATCAAAAGAAATAGGAATGGAAAAGAAGGTATAAACAAAGAGAATAATTACAAGAATGTACCTGATGCACCTAGGAAAAAATGCTATAAATGTGGAAATCATAATCATTTGGCCCTAGACTGCAGTCAAAAACCTTCTTGGAAAACTGAGTCAAGATTCCCCAAGACTCAGAAAATTCAATACCAGGCACAAAAAGCTTGTTATCATTGCGGTAGTTTACTTCATTCCATTTACATGTGTAGAGAATATCATGAACTATATTATGACTATTATTCTCTGAAATCTGAAACTCTTAGTCATAAACAGTTTGTGAAATCAGAGTCTAAGGTTGACTCTGCAACAGGTAAAGTAAAATCAAAATCTTCAAAGCCTGTTGTTTCTAAATCTAATAAGAAAGGATCCAATCAAAGTTGGGTCCTAAAAAATTCTAACTAGTTACTTTTTGTTTGCAGGGCACAGGAAAGAAGCATTCAATTATCTTGGACAGTGGATGCTCTGGACATATGACTGGAAAGAAGTCCCTGCTTACAAAGTTTGAGAGGAAAGCTAGCCCAGTAATATCTTTTGGTGATGGCAACAAAGGAGAAACTCTGGGATATGGCTCAATTGTTTTGGGGAATGTCATCATGGAAAACGTAGCACTGGTTGAAGGCTTGAAACATACACTTTTAATCATAAGTCAACTGGGTGATAAAGGTTTCCAATCAATCTTTGACAGAGAAGGATGCAAAATCTTGAATATGCAGAATGGAGACATTGTTCTAACTGGTCAAAGACATGGTAACATATATGAAGCCAGCTTGAGTGATACATCTAAAGAAATTATTAGATGTCTCTACAGCAAAGCAACAAATGATGAAAGCTGGAGTTGGAACAAGAAGCTCTCACATCTCAACTTCAAGAAGCTTAATCAACTTGTTAAGCACAATCCGGTGAGAGGCCTACCTCAGGCAAATTTTGTGCAAGATGGACTTTGTGATGCCTGTCAGCTTGGAAAACAAAGAAGAACCACTTTCAAGAGCAAGACTGAAAATTCAATTACTGAACCATTTCACATGCTGCATCTTGATCTGTTTGGTCCAGTAAACATCATGTCTATTAGTAAGAAAAGATATGCTCTAGTCATAGTGGATGATTTC
The DNA here is from genome assembly GCA_037693485.1 of Kitagawia praeruptora. Classification (NCBI taxonomy): domain Eukaryota; kingdom Viridiplantae; phylum Streptophyta; class Magnoliopsida; order Apiales; family Apiaceae; genus Kitagawia; species Kitagawia praeruptora. Next base: position 84,680,837 of record CM075347.1, on the reverse strand, counting down.
ACAAGGTTCACATGGATGTTCTTTCTACACAAGAAGGATGAAGCTCCTCAGCAAATCATTGAACTTGTCAAGAATATTCAGAATAGCTCTGAGTACAAAGTCAAAGTACTTAGGAGTGACAATGGTACAGAATTCAAGAATTCTACAATGGAGGAGTTTTGTGTAGACAATGGAATCACTCAACAATTTTCTGCACCTGTTACACCTCAGCAGAATGGTGTAGTGGAAAGAAAGAACATGACTTTCATAGAGGCAGCAAGAACCATGTTTGCAGATGCAAAGCTTCCAACTTATTTCTGGGCAGAAGGTATTAACACTGCATGTTTCACTCAAAATTGTACCTTGGTAAATAGTCGTGGAAAGACTCCCTACGAGATGATTAAAGGAAAGAAACCAAGTGTGAAATATTTTCACATCTTTGGATGCAAATGCTATGTCCTAAAAGTTCATCCAGAACAACTTGGAAAATTTGAAGCCAAATTGGATGAAGCAATCTTTCTAGGATATTCAGCATCAAAATCCTTCAAAGTTTATAATCTCAGAACTCACATTGTTATGGAATCAATTCATGTGGCTTTTGATGACAAGAAATTTGGAATTCTGCAAACTGATGAAAGCCATGATAAATTGGAATTTGAAAATTTGAAGAATTCTGAGATACTCTCCAGTGATGATGAAGGTTCTCCAGAAGGAATTTCTATTGCTTCTCAAAGGAATGCTACTGTTGAGGGGGAGCAAATAAATCAAGGAGGACACAGTGATCATCAGGAGCAGACTAGCTATTCAGAGACTACTCCATCTGGAACTGATCCTTCAGAGTCTACTGAGGAAAGATCAGTAACTAGCAGCAATATGGAATCTACTGATTCTATTGATCAAGGGGGAGCTTTTGAAGGCAGAGAGAGTTCTTCTATAAGAGATACCACTAACTTAGGGAAAGAATCTAGCAGAGGTAATCTACCACCTGTTAGAAAATGGACAAAGGATCATACTGAAGATTTGATTATTGGTGATCCGAATAGTGGTGTTCGAACTAGAAGATCAATTCAAAATGAATTGCTTTCTCTCAAAGAATGAACCTAAGAAGGTTGAAGAAGCCTTACAGGATCCTGATTGGGTAATTGCAAAGCAGGAGGAGTTAAATGAGTTTGAGAGAAACAAAGTCTGGAAACTAGTACCAAGACCTAAAGACAGATCAATTGTTGGTGCAAAATGGGTTTTCAGAAACAAGCTAGATAAATCTGGTATGATTGTAAGAAACAAAGAAAGACTGGTGGCCAAGGGTTACTCTCAGGAAGAAGGAATTGACTATGATGAAACCTTTGCCCCTGTAGCTAGATTGGAAGCAATCAGGATGTTTCTTGCATTTGCAGCTCATTCAAAATTCAAGGTATACCAGATGGATGTAAAGAGTGCTTTTCTAAATGGCAAGCTTGATAAGGAAGTGTATGTGGAGCAACCACCTGGATTTGTTGATCAGAAATTTTCAAATCGTGTCTACAAACTTGATAAGGCACTCTATGGACTAAAGCAGGCACCAAGAGCATGGTATGAGACTTTGTCTAAATTTCTTCTTGAAAATGGCTTCACAAGAGGTACAATTGACAAAACTCTATTCTTTAGAAAGATAAAAGGTGAATTGCTTTTAGTTCAAGTATATGTTGATGATATCATATTTGGTTCTACTAATGAAAAGTTGTGTGCTAAGTTTAGCAAACTTATGCAGTCTAAGTATCAGATGAGCATGATGGGTGAACTTAATTATTTTTTAGGCTTGCAGGTCAAACAGACTGAGACTGGTATTTTCATTAATCAGTCAAAGTATATCAAAGATCTTTTAAGAAGGTTTGACTTTCAAGACTGTGCAGTTGCAAAAACACCCATGGCAACAGCCACTAAGCTAGGCTTTGATCCTAAGGGAAAGAGTGTTGATAACACTAGCTATAGAGGCATGATAGGCTCATTGTTATATCTAACTTCAAGTAGACCAGATATAATGTTTTCTACCTGTTTATGTGCTAGATTCCAAAGTGATCCTAAGGAATCTCATTTAATTGCTGTGAAGAGAATTTTTAGATATCTCAAAGGAACTCAAAATCTTGGTTTGTGGTATCCTAGAGAATCTGATTTCTCCCTAATTGGCTATTCAGACTCTGATTATGCAGGGTGTAAAATAGACAGGAAAAGCACTACATGTATATGTCAATTCTTGGGAAACAGATTGATTTCTTGGGCAAACAAGAAGCAACAATCTGTCTCAACCTCAACTGCAGAAGCTGAGTACATAGCAACAGGCAGTTGTTGTGCACAGCTCCTTTGGATAAGAAATCAGTTGATGGATTATGGTATGACACTTGTAATATTCCTATGTTTTGTGATAATACTAGTGCTATCAAAATTGCAAAAAATCCAGTTCAACATTCAAGGACTAAGCACATTGATGTCATGTATCATTTTATTAGAGAACATATTGAGAATGGTACTGTGGAACTTCATTTTGTTCCTACTGACAAACAGCTTGCAGATATTCTAACTAAACCACTTGATGAGGCTATATTCAGTAGATTGGTTAATGAGTTAGGAATGTTAAATTTCTAGATCTTTAACATCTGCAAAAGTAGCAAGGTATGTTGTGTTCAGCTTATAGACTTGATATTCTTATCAGGATCTATATTTGTTAGTTAAATGCTTAAGCTGTAACATTGTACTTTGATAAATATCAGTATGATAGACTTATCTTTATCAGGATCAGGATTACTATCAGTAAGCTGACGTCATCAGGATTATATAGTCAGTATCAGGATTGTGAAATTTGTGTGTCTTTTTCAAATCCTGAAGTACATGTTATGTAGTGATCTAATTCTAAGTTCTGTTAAGTCTATGCTAGTAAGCTTTAATACATTCATACTGATAGTTTATATTGTTTTTCAGATCATTCAATAAACAACAATAGGCAAGTAGATAATAAGAAATTGTATTTTCATTAATTGAAAGCAATACATACATAGAAATGAAATACAAACATCTTTTTGTCTAACTTCTACTGATAACCCAATTCTTGTCTAAAGTTGTTGTTGTTCTTAGTCTTCACAGATCTACTTCAGGACAAGGAGCATCTCAAGAGTAACTTTGATGATCTACTCCTGGATTCCTTGTCTAGGCGACTTGAATGAGAGCAGCAGACTCAACTTCATTCTTGTTAAGGAGAATGAATAGCATCTCCATCAAGATCAACCTCAGGCTCTCGGCCAAATTCTTCATCCTCAAGTTTTGAGGAGGTTAGAGGGAGATTGTATCCAACAGATGGATGTTTTAATAGAAGGTTCTGGACGTTATTTGGATCTACTCCAACCATGTCTAAAGCAATGAGAAAAGTCATCTCTTCAAAGAGACAAACTATAAACCTTTGATCATGAACAATTTGTTCATCATTTGTGAGGAATCGAAAGATTGGGCAAAAGGCCATTGTGTTTTGTGGAAGCTCTGTGATTACAGAGAAGTTTTGTGTGTTTTTGGAGTTAAGAAAGGCAAAAGACATCAGGTGTTTATAAAGGAAATAGTAAGAAGCTGAACAGTCATTTTAAATGTTCAATATATCGGCGTATATATCTATGCGTATGACTGACCCTTTCATATTTCCAAGATATTTTGACAATCTAACAAAATATTTTTGTTTGGATTATTGATGTTCTTTTCAGGTTAAATTTTGAAATTGACACATGGAACTCCATTTAATCTCTGGAATCAGGATAATAGTGATCAGGAAAACAAGAGTGATTTCATCAGGATTGATGATTATTTTTAATTTGTTTTTAATCACATTGAAAATTGTGATGATCTTGGTGAAAAAGGGTCACATTAGGAAATGAAGCTCATCAGTATTGATTTTACCCTGATTTATTTAATTAAAATCAATTTTGGATTTTATTTTCCAAAAATCGTGGGTAAACTGCATTTTTCAGGGACTGACACCTGTCAACCTACGTGTCAACGTGGGTTAGTTGGTCTGAAGAATTTTTGAATATATCTTTATTTTGAGACTCTGATTGTTTATTGCTAACTTTTAATTCATATTTCTTAAGGCAAAAACATTCAGTTGAGTTCTCAAAATCTTTAATCAATTTCAAGATTTCTCAAGTTTTTTTCAGATCAAAAATGGCAGCTCAAAGAAGACTATCAAAATCAGTAGCTTTCAAGTTTGGTGACTTTGATTTTATGACTAACAATCATGTTGCAGCAATCACCAGCAAGAAAGGTGTATCAACTGATTTTCATCCTGTAATGGATTTTATGGCTATTGGACCTTTGCGTTATGCATTGGCAGCATCTCCAGAAATAAATCAAGCTGCAGTTTCACAAGCTTGGGAGAATGCTGAAGTAATTGATTCTACTCAGAGTCAATCAGGTAAGATTGTTCTACACCTAGGACAAGATACTTATGATATTACTGAATCTGTTGTTAATTCAGTACTTCACTTACTGTTAACTCGAATAACTTGTAGAAGGGGGGGGTTGAATACAAGTTATATAATCGTGTCTGATTTTTGCTTGATTATATAAACAAGAACAAACGAATAAATCACACTCTGTTTGTATTAAATATATCAAATACAAACTCTACCAAAGGTGTACAAATACCTTTAGCAGCTGCTGACAAAATAAATCTCTCTTTCTGTTTGTTTCGAACTTTCGAATACAAACCTTATATAGAGCTACGCACACAAACTGAATCGCTCAACTCACAATTGCTTCACACTTTTTACAATGATATATAGAGAGTATATATTTATAATGCTTCCTATCAACTAATAACAGAAAGATAATCTCTACATGACAATGTTCTGCCGTCCAGTTGATAGTTTCCATCAATAGAAAATTCTTTCCTTCATGATATCTTCTTGCTTGTTCTTCAAACAAAAAAATTGTTTTATAGCACTTGCCAGTTTCTGTAGCATCCATATGACATCATCAGTAACACGACTGATATCAGGATTTCATCTTGCATTAGGATCTGACCATCACATCAGTACTTGACTTGCTCTATCAGGATTCGATCTCAGTTCCTGACATGTAGTCCTTGATGCACTGTTCCTGACTTAAATTCTACAGATCACTGTCTAATACATATATCCTATACAAAGTGCTAAATCCTTTATAAATCAGGATATACAAGAAATATAAGTGAAATTCTATTCTTAACATCACAACTCATGAATTATTCCTAACAATCTCCCCCTATTTATGCTTTAAGATCTGAAGCATAAATCTGAGTTGTTGATGTCAAAACATATAACAATACAATCAGAATAGAATTTATGAATTTGAAATCATGAAGTTAAGTACCTCTTTTTTCAGAAATATCTAGTACTTAGTAGAAAGAATTCAACTATTTGATGCTTCTTTTCCTTTACCACTTCCACGATATCCTTTGTCATCCTTAGTTCCTCTTTTATCTCTCCCAATCTGTTTATCTCCCCCAGTATGTTGCCTTTGAGTTGTCTTTATCTTTATCTCCCCCCTTTTGACATCAGCAACATTATTTCCATGAGATTCAGTAACAGAACAAATGAGATTCATCAGAACTGCTTGATTTTCCATAATAGTGACTTGGTTATCTTCAGTGTTTGAAGTCTTGATTGAATTTTAACTTGAGATTTCTGAATGTCTTCAGAATTGACTTCAATATTGGAAGTATTTGGAATATCTTCAGATTCAAGCCGTGTAGAAGAAGTTGCTCGTGTAGAATGATATTAAAGTAATAATACTCGATTAGAGTTACAAACATCTTCATCTTTCTGATCTGAAGCTGAAATATGATCATTTTGTCCTTCACCAGTATTCTGTGTACTAACATCTACAAATCCTGACTCCTCCTTAGATTGATCAGATACTGTTGATGTCTCAATTCTGGCTGACATTGGAAGTACATACAAAGGAATACTAGGATCATTAGGAATTTCTTCTGGTACAAGTGGTGTAGAAGTTTTTCTTAGCCTTTCACCTCTTCTGTTGATAATTCTTGCAAGCCTTTCTTTCTGCTTCTGAGCTTTAACTTCTGGCTTTGCATTGTGCTTTGCTAAGTCATGCTTCTCATACATCTTGATAAAAGAATAAGTACCAGCATCCATACCAAGAATGTCAGACCAAGATTCAGGAAAAACCTGGTCCTAGAAATCAAATGATGGTGGTTTCCTAATTTTCTCTCCCTCACTATGGAGTTGATCATCCATACCATCATTCTCACTTTGACTATCTAAAGCCAACACTCTTTCTACCTCTCCTTTTGCCTGGTCAGGAGCCAACCTCTCAGATTGTGGATCAATATCCATCTTTTCAAGTGTATCACTCAATTTTGGATAAGTGCTCTCATGACCTACAGAAAAATAGGGTTTAAAAGAAGTTTTTATACCTGAACTCACATGGAGAGAGGGTTCCTCATTTGGCAATCGGCTTGAGGTTTTCTCCAAGGAGTGAGCTGCTATATTCTCTGAATTCTCACAGGCATTTTCTTTCCTTTCAGAGACTACAGGCTCCAGTATACCACTTTCAGGTTCTCTACTAGACTCTGATGTCTTCAGTAATACTTCATTAGACACCATAGTTAGTATGTCACCATCTTTAAGTGTTGTTTGCTGAGACTCACCCTCAAGGTGGATAGACTCTGACTGAACAATGTTTGTTTGATCTTCAGGAAAATCAGTCAAAGTTATTCCTCCCATATCATAGGATTTCTCACTTGCAATTTCTGTCATCACAGAAGACCTTTCAGCATCAGCTATCACAGCTCCTGAATCATCCAACCTCTGACTAGATGGTTCTTGTGTTGCAGTGACTGTGATATGATTTGTCCTACTATCCACCACTGGTGCAATAGTATCTCCTGTTGACTGCATTCCTCTATCTACGTCCTCTTGTTGTTCACCTTGAGCTGAAGCATCTTCAATAATGACATCCTTGTCAAATAAATATGCATGAAGTGATTGAAGTGCAACATGCTCTGAGAGTCCAAATTGCTTGACTAATTGTCTTCTAACTGAGACATATAAATACATCTTCATTAAGTCAAGTCTTTGATGTAGAAGTCCATATTCTTCAGGAAATAAAAGTATTGGTACTCTTTCAACTAGAAATTTTAGAACAGGCCTGGACAGCTTCACTTTAATAGAAATAACTCCCATAGCCAGTCTGTATGATAATGTATTTTCCCATGAAGAATCAATATCAAAATCTCTATTGTCAATTGCTGAATTGATTGTAGCTTCATTTGTAGAGACCTGCATGATGTTAGTTGGACTAGACTCTGTGTGTGTAGGTGACAATTGAATCTTTCTCCTTGTTCTCCTGGTATAGTGAGCAAAAGATTTATCCTGAGAAGACTCAAGAGGTGTAGACACAGAAGTGATCTTGGGAAGAGATCCTTTTTCAATAGACACAGTCTTTTGAGAGACAGTATCCAGTAATTGTTTTCCCTTATTAAGTACTACAGTCTTTTGAGAGACTGCAGCCTGGCTGTGACTAGGTGCTTCATCTTTTTGTCCTAGCTTAGAAAGTTGAATTGCAGCCTTCAATTCTTCTCTCTCAGCAAGAGATATATTATCATCATCTTCACTAGAATTACTACTACTACTTGACACAATAAATCTTCTCTTCCTTACAACTGATGTCTTTTGAGAAACACCAGAGGTTGGATTCTTTGAAACAACAGGCTGTGGATTAAAACTTTGTTCTTGAATTGTTTCAGATACTATAATGTTTTGGGCTACTTGGGTAGACACAAGTGGGTTCTCCTCCAAATGAGATTCTTGAGCCATTTCACCACAAAAGAAAGAAGAATTGTAGAGAGTAGGAAGATGAGTTGTAAGAATTACCTGAACATGATGTGGATAATGAATTGCAGGTATTTCATCTAGATTCCTTTCATTGTCCTTCTTTGTAATGTTAGAGAAAATTCTCTTTTGTTGATTGACTCTGAGTAGAATCAATTACATCATGTTCTGATACCAATTGTTAACTCGAATAACTTGTAGAAGGGGGGTTGAATACAAGTTATATAATCGTGTCTGATTTTTGCTTGATTATATAAACAAGAACAAACGAATAAATCAAACTATTTTTGTATTAAATATATCAAATACAAACTCTACCAAAGGTGTACAAATACCTTTAGCAGCTGCTGACAAAATAAATCTCTCTTTCTGTTTGTTCCGAACTTTCGAATACAAACCTTATACAGAGCTACGCACACAAACTCAATCGCTCAACTCACAATTGCTTCACACATTTTACAATGATATATAGAGAGTATTTATAATACTTACTATCAACTAATAACAGAAAGATAATCTATACATGACAATGTTCTGCCGTCCAGTTGATAGTTTCCATCAATAGAAAATTCTTTCCTTCATGATATCTTCTTGCTTGTTCTTCAAACAAAGATCCTGTTTTATAGCACTTGCCAGTTTCTGTAGCATCCATATGACATCATCAGTAACACGACTGATATCAGGATTTCATCTTGCATTAGGATCTGACCATCCCATCAGTACTTGACTTGCTCTATCAGGATTCGATCTCAGTTCCTGACATGTAGTCCTCGATGCACTGTTCCTGACTTAAATTCTACAGATCACTGTCTAATACATATATCCTATACAAAGTGCTAAATCCTTTATAAATCAGGATATACAAGAAATATAAGTGAAATTCTATTCTTAACATCACAACTCATGAATTATTCCTAACACTTACCTGTTAATGTTAATTATGCAAGTGAACCATCTGATAATGATGTAAGAACTTTGTTGTCTACACTAGGTTATAGTGGACCTCTAGACAACATGAGCCAGTTAAATAGATCTTTTCTTAGGAAAGAATGGTCTTTCTTCTTTGATCAAATTGCTAAATGTTTTACTGGTAAATGTAGTTCTTCTCAGCAAATTACTTCTGTTACATCACATATTGCTTATAGTTTGCTTTAAGACAGAGTAATTAACATTGGTCACATTATCTTATGTCAGATGTGTATTAAACTTGGGTCAAGAGATCAAGATAGGAAAATGGTTTATTATCATAGATTTATGCAAATGTTTATTAACCATTTTATTCTTGATGTTGAAGCTAGATTTGGTAGAGAACATTATGTTTCTTCTTACGTACAGCAAAAGAGAATTTTCTCTGATATTACAAAGAAGGACAATGAAAAGAATCTAGATGAAATACCTGCAATTCATTATCCACATCATGTTCAGGTAATTCTTAAAAATCAGCTTCCTACTCTATACAATTCTTCTTTCTTTGTGTGGTGAAATGACTCAGGAATCTCATTTGGAGGAAAACCCCCCTGTGTCTACCCAAGTAGCCCAAAACATTATAGTCTCTGAAACAATTCAAGAACCAAGTTTTGATCTACAGCCTGTTGTTTCAAAGAAACCAGCCTCTGGTGTTTCTCAAAAGACATCAGTTGTAAGGAAGAGAAGATTTGTTGTGTCAAGTAGTAGTAGTTCTAGTGAAGATGATGATAATATATCTCTTGATGAGAGAGAAGAATTGAAGGCTGCAATTCAACTTTTTAAGTTAGGACAAAGAGATGAAGCACCTAGTCACAGCCAGACTGTAGTCTCTCAAAAGGCTGTAGTACTTAAAAAGGGAAATCAGTTACTGGATACTATCTCTCAACAGACTGTGTCTATTGAAAAAGGATCTCATCCTAATATCACTTCTGTGTCTACACCTCTTGAGTCTTCTCAGGATAAATCTTTTGCTCACTATACCAGGAGAACAAGGAGAAAGATTCAATTGTCACCTACACACACAGAGTCTAGTCCAACTAACATCATGCAGGTCTCTACAAATGAAGCTACAATCAAGTCAGCAATTGATAATAGAGATCTTAATATTTATTCTTTATGGGAAACTACATTGTCATACAGACGGGCTATGGGAGTTATTTGTATCAAAGTGAAACTATCCAGGCCTGTTCTAGATTTTTTAGTTGAAAGAGTTCCAAAACTTTTATTTCCTGAAGAATTTGGACTTCTACATCAAAGACTTGACTTAATGAAGATGTAGTTCTATGTATCTGTCAGAAGACAATTAGTCAATAAATTTGGACTCTCAAAGCTTGTCGCACTTCAATCACATCATGCATATTTATTTGACAAGGATGTAATTATTAAAGATGCTTCAGCTCAAGGTGAACAACAGGAGGAAGTAGATAGAAAAATGCAGTCAACATGAGATACTATTGCACCAATGGTGGATAGTAGGACAGATCAAATCACAGCCACTGCAACATAAAAACCATCAAGTCAGAGGTTGGATGACTCAGGAGCTGTGATAGCTGATGCTGAATGGTCTTCTGTGATGATTGAAATTGCAAGTGAGAAACCCTATGATATGGGAGGAATGGCTTTGATTGACTTTACTGAAGATCAAACAAACATTGCTCAGTTAGAGTCTATCCACCTTGAGGGTGTGTCTCAGGAACCAACACTTAAAGACGGTGACATGCTAACTATGGTGTCTAATGAAGTATTACTGAAGACATCAGAGTCTAGTAGAGAACATGAAAGTGGTATACTGGAGCCTGTAGTCTTTGGAAGGAAAGAAGATGCTTATAAGGATTCAGAGACTATAGCAGCTCACTCCTTGGAGAAAACCTCAAGCCCCTTGCCAGATGAGGAACTCTCTCTCCATGTGAGTTCAGGTATAAAAACTTCTTCTAAACTCTATTTTTCTGTAGGTCATGAGAGCACTTATCCAAAATTGAGTGATACACTTGAAAAGATGGATATTAATCCACAATCTGAGAGGCTGGCTCCTGACCAGGCAAAAGGAGATGTAGAAAGAGTGTTGACTTTAGAAAGTCAAAGTGAGAATTAGGGTATGGATGATCAACTCCATAGTGAGGGAGAGAAAATTCGGAAACCACCATCGTTTGATTTCTGGGATCAGGTTTATCCTGAATCTTGGTCTGACAATCTTGGTATGGATGCTGGTACTTATTCTTTTATTAAGATATATGAGAAGAATGACTTAGCAAAGCACAATGCAAAGCCAGAAGTAAAAGCTAAGAAGCAAAAAGAAAGGCTTGCAGGAATTATCAACAGAAGAGGTGAAAGGCTAAGACAAACTTCTACACCACTTGTACCAAAAGAAATTCCAAATGATCCTTGTATTCCTTTGTATGTACTTCTAATATCAGCCAAAATTGAGACATCAACAGTATCTGATCACTCTAAGGAGGAGTCAGGATTTGTAGATGTTCGTACACAGAATACTGGTGAAGGACAGGACGATCATACTTCAGTTTCAGATCAGAAAGATGAAGATGTTTGTAACTCTACTCGAGTATTATTACTTGAATATCATTCTACACAGGCAACTTCTTCTACAAGATATGAATCTGAAGATATTCCAAACACTTCCAATATTGAAGTCAATTCTGAAGTTTTACAAAACATTCAGAAATCTCAAGTTCAAATTCAATCAAGACTTCAAACACTGAAGATAACCAAGTCACTATTATGGAAAATCAAGCAGTTCTGATGAATCTCATTTGTTCTGTTACTGAGTCTCTTGGAATTAATGTTGTTGATGTCAAAAAGGGGGAGATAAAAACAATTCAAAGGCAATAGACTGGGGGAGATAAACAGACTGGGAGAGATACAAGAAGAACTAAGGATGACAGAGGTGAATCTTATCAGGGAAGTGGTAAAGGAAAAGAAGCATCGAATAGTTGAATTCTTTCTTCTAAGTACTAGATACTTTGTCTACATCTGAAGAGGGAGGTACTTAACTTCATGAATTTTAAATTCATAAATTCTATTCTAATTGTATTGTTATATGTTTTGACATCAACAACTCAGATTTATGCTTCAGATCTTAAAGCATAAATAGGGGAGATTGTTAGGAATAATTCATGAGTTGTGATGTTAAGAATAGAATTTTACTTATACTTCTTGTATATCCTGATCTTATAAAGGATTTAGCACTTTGTATAGGATATATGTGTTAGACAGTTATTTTTAGGATTAAGTCAGGAACAGTGCATCAAGTACTACATGTCAGGAACTGAGATTAAATTCTGATATGACAAGTCAAATACTGATCGAGTAATGATGGGATGGTCAGATCCTGATGCAAGATGGAATCCTGATATCAGTCGTGTTACTGATGATGTCATTAAGGATTCTACAGAAACTGGCAAGTGCTATAAAACAGGATCTTTGTTTGAAGAACAAGCAAGAAGATATCATGAAGGAAAGAATTTTCTATTGATGGAAACTATCAACTGGACGGTAGAACATTGTCATGTATAGATTAACTTTCTGTTATTAGTTGATAGGTAGCATTATAAATACTCTCTCCATATCATTGTAAAAAATGTCGAGCGATTGTGAGTCGAGAGCATAAGGTTTGTATTCGAGAGTTCGAAACAAACAGAGAGAGAATTGTATTGTCAGCAGCTGCTAAAGGTATTTGTACACCTTTGGTAGAGTTTGTATTTGATCTTATTAATACAAATAGTTTGGTTTTATTCGTTTGTTCTTGTTTATTTATTCGAGTAAAAATCAGACACGATTATATAACTTGTATTCAACCCCCCCCTTCTGCAAGTTATTCGAGTTAACATTCTTGTCAAAATCTAGAAAAAGATAGTTAGAGAGAAGGTGGTGCTTACTATGTATGTAGAAATTGTGAACATTTTTCTTGTTGTTTCAGCTTAATATTTATAGAAGAGGAGGCACATGGATGTCATGTGCAACCATGTGCACCTGGGAGTCCATGCTAGGAAGTTTGAGTTTGTTGGGCTCTTATGATTTGAACCTTGCTCTTTTGTAATTATTGAGAGTTGGATTGGATAAACTCGACCCAACCTATAAATAACCATTCTTTAATTGGAAATATATTTTTAATTAGCCTATTCATAATTAAATTTGTGTTACATGTCACAAAGGTGTATTGAAATAAAGACTCCGATTTAAACAATTTTTTCTTGTTTTATGGTATTTTTTATATTCAATTTCATGTAACACAAGATTGTTATATTTTGTACACTTTTTTCCTAAATTATACTCACTTGTCTTATTTTATATATCCATTTTGAAAAAATCACATATAATAAGAAAATAATTACTTGGATAAGGTTTTCCAACTTATACTCTTATTTACTATATTAAAAAAACTAAGAATTGAATTAAATTTGGAAAACTCAAATATTGAAAATAAAAAATAATAGTTGTATTTTTAGAAATTTACCATTAAATTCGTATTAAAAAAATTATATAATATGGAATAATACTTTTTTTGAAAGGATTTGTAACTTGTTACTGAGAGGTGTAGAAAACGTATGGGGTATGGTACTGATGATCAAGTTTAGAAAATTTATTTTGTTAAAGAAAAAAAGGAGTATCAGATTAATCTGATATTAATATTATGTTTATATTAGGTTAAACGACTTCTTGTTTTGTTCTCATCAACATAATCAGCGGATCATTAGATCGGAGGACCCACTAATCTTCCTAGTTCCTATATTATCTCAATTACCTTAACTTCTGTGTTCATGTATACCACTACCTTGAGTAACACTCGAAGTGAGTTTTAAGTTGTTGCTTAAGTTGATTGTATATAGAACAAAACGGTGTAGTTTGACCTGATATAAATAACACTTATATCAGGTTAATCTCATACTCCTTTTTCTCTTTGTTAAACTCCTATTTTGCTAGGTTAATTAATCTGATACATGCCCACTATTCTTACCCTTATTCTGGTTTTTTTATAAATGAATTAGATATATGAGTCAAGGAAATATGTCAAATAAAAAAATATGAAAAGTGAATATAGTGATGGGATTAATCAAAATTTAAAATATAAAATTGGGTTGTAAATGTATCGAATTGATCGTTAAACTCGACTTGGGTCAATAGAAGATCAAAAAATTAGGCTCAAAACAATTATCAAGATGATCCGAATTTTATGAGTGTTCGACTCACATTTGACTCGAGATTGACTGGTACTCGACTCGAGATTGACTCGAACTCGATTCAACTAGTTAAACTCGACTCGGTAAGTTATATACATAAAAAATTATTTATTTACATAAAAAATATATTACATTATATTAATACAAATATAAAATAACACGTAGATCATAATTAACTACTAATTATCTAATCTCTCATCGTCTACAAAATTAATAATGAAAATGTACTAAATAGTGAAAAAAAGTATATAAATGAAAATTTATTAAATTTAATTGACAAATTTGAACTCGACTCGGTTCGACTCAAGTTCAACACAAGTCAAAATGTTTTTGAACAACTCGAACTCGACTCATTTGTTAACGAACTCAAGTTCGAACGACATAAATTGATCGATAAGGTAATCGAATTTGACTCGATTCATTAAGAAAAAATTCAAACTTGAACTCGGTATGCAAAAATTCGAACTCGAACTCGACAACGCAAAAATTTTGAATCGACTTAATTCGTTTATATCCTTAATATAAAGTGAATATGGTGAAAAAAAGTAGTGAATATAATTAATTTTCATATCATAAAACCTTTTCATTTCTAAAATTTTTAAAATATAAAGAATTATGGAAAATATTTTAAAATTAAAATATAAAAATAGATAAGAGAAAGGAAATACTAGACTGGCCCAGGGGGTCCAGTCCCCTATTGTAACTTCTTAAGTAGATCTAATAATTCGTTCGTGTCGTGTACTTTGGAATTTTGTATACTTTAACGCTAAACCCAAACACGATCCATTTAGGATACATATATTTTCGTATTCGTGTAATTTCATATCGTGTACTTTTCGTATCGTATATTCGGTGAAATTACTATAAATATGTATTAAATATATATACATACATGCATATCTATATATATACATATATACATCATATTTACAAACAACATTATAAAATTATGTATAATACTATAAATAAATATTAATTTATTTTATAAAAATATTTCTTATATAAATATAAATATTTATATGTTTATTTATTTATTTTGTGTATTTCGTGTGTCGTGTCGTGTACTTTTGTATCTTTTGTCATGTAACCAAAATGCAAAAAAAATTCATATCATTTCATGTTGTGTTTTCGTGTCATGCGATAAATTGTCGGGTCTATTCTTGAGCAATATGTTTAACAATGTTACTTCCAGTTTCACGTAAATTTTAGGTCACATTTTCAAGTTACTTATACTAGCCTATAACCCGTGCGATGCACGGTTGCTTGTAAACTTTTTAATTATATTTTATTATTAAAGTTTTAAGTTATATATATATATTTTTGTTATGAAAATATTTTTTTAACAAATCTCATGTATATAATTATTATTAAATTGTTTATTTTGAATTGTTATTTTCAAATACATATGTATACATATAAATATTACATAAAATTTGTTTTTTTTAACTTTTATTTAATATAAAAAGTGAAATTTATCTAATCATGTAGAACTTTTTTCGATTTTATACAAAAAATTTATATTTTAAGTGTTTTCCAGATTTTGTGTAATTTTTTACTATATAACTTATTACTCGTGTGATGCAAGGATGTTTTTTTTTAATATTTTTTGTTTTATTATCCATATTTTCATATACATATTTTTAATTAGTACCAAAATAAATTATAGAAGAAATAAACTATTATAATGATACTCCTTAGGTTTTGATGATCACAGTCAGCAAGCCAATTGGCTTGATAGTAGATATAAAACAGCATGTTATTTGTATGTGTACTAACTTGGTTTTGCAGGGTAAGATAGTTTACTGATTATAAAATCAGTATGTCAAAAACAGCAAGCCAGAGTTGAAGAATAGTGACAATCAGCAAGCTATTTGCACAAAAGCAGATCACAAACAACAAGCTATTTGTCAACAGTCCAGAAGATAAGGAATGCGAATTGAAAGGAGATTTTATAGGAATGGACTCTAAATCAGCTGTAAGGGTTGTTTAAATAAGGAATACGTATTTATATATGTATGAGCTTATTTTATTCAAATCTTTTCATTCAAAATGGATTTTCTAAATTATAGGAGTTGGTTTTCATCTAAAACTCTTATCCTTTTATAACAAAACCTCCTATACGTTTTTATATCTTTTATATCTCTGAAGAACTGATCTTACACGACTTATTTTTCTTCTTCTTTCTCTCTAACGTTAACATTAACGTTGTAAACAATTTTTAACAAACTAAACGTTAAATTGGATTCGAACGTTGAAGAGTTTGTTGATTTAGTTTATAACTGTTTATGTTAAGTATTTAAACTCTTGTTCTTGGTTCGTTTTTTAGTTGATGAAAATACAAGAACTTCAAGAACACACAACTCGGTTTTACTTTGCTAAATCTTTCTTGCGGAAGTTCGTAACTGAAATTGGACTCCTTTAATATTACGAAATCAGTGACGAATCTTGATAATTAAATAATATAGATAAAAAGGAAGGTGTGGGAGAAGACCACATGTCAAATGGATCGTTTTCCGATTTTATAAAAATGTTCGAATCAAGGTTAAACGCGAACGAACCCCTAAAAGCATGCTTGGTTATGACTTTGGTAAATGACTTAGAAAACGGGCGATAAAACTCGTAGTACAATCTTGATTCGTAAATGATCGACCTTAAAACTTACATGGCTTAAGTATGTAACAAGTGTGAGTATGATGACATGTCATAATAGCGAACAAATGTCGAATCGCATCGGTGATAAAAAGAGTTACACTAAGAGGTGTATAACGAGATAATTCGAAAATGTGTTTCGACTTAAGTAGAATGTATACTTAACCTTTTTAATATGGTAAGTGATTAATCCCGAATACCTTGGCTATTTATAGACCGCCAGGCTGACCCGGGACACGCTACCACTAACTCCACCCACACCCGATTTCCAGGCAAGTTTTAAATCCTTCTTAAAGGTTGTTGTTGTGAATATATATATATATATGCTTTCTGTTATACATATGCCATAGCATGCATGCCTACTTTAAATCTATATTGTGATACTTATTCCCTGATTTAATGTTGGCTTATAAGCTAGATAGATATTATATCAGTTATAAGCCGGGTATTGCTAAGACCTTTAAGCGAAGGGTAGTTAAATCTCATTCCTTGATTATAGACCGAGAATCGGTATTTCTTGATATACTACCTCCGTCCCATATTATATGAGCCAGTTTGACTTTCACGGAGATTAAGAAAAGATAGTAAAAAAGAGTATAATTAATTGAAAAGTGGGTAAAGTGGTGGGACCTATTAATATTTAATAAAAGATTTGAGATAGTGGAGTAAAGTAGTGGGTGTAATATTGAGTATTTAATAATAAAATTGAGATAGTGGAGGAAAGTAGTGGGTGTAATAGTGTTTTATGTTATAAAAAGTTTACTATTTTTGGAAAGTTTTATAAGTTCATTCTTTTTGGGACATCCCAAAAAGGAAAGAGGGTCACATAAAATGGGACGAAGGGAGTATTGATATTATTTTCAGAGGAAAATATTTAAGTAAATATTTTCCATTTATTATCTGGCGAATATTATTTGGAACATTCCCTTGAGATAATTTGATAAATATTATTTGGAATATTCATTCGATATTTATTTATTCGATGAATATTAACTTTAATATTCATCTAAAGTTGATTTAATATTCGAAGATTATTTCGAACCCTTATTTAAGTTATTTACTCAGTAAATATTATGTCGCATATGCATTCGAGTTTTATTTAATTGATAAGTATTATTAATATGAATATTCACTATTTATTCAGTGAATATTATCTCGAATATTCATTCAAACTCCATATGTTTTATAAATATTGTTTTGAACATTGATCCAAACTCAAGTTATTCGATGAATATTATCTGGAATATTCATGTGAACTTCACTTATTCGACGAATACTATTTCCAATATTCGTTTAAAGTCAATTCAATTATTGAATATTTTTTCAAATATTCATTTAGTAATTATTCCTTCAATCGGTATTATTAATTGAATATTCACTAATTGTTCAGTGAATATAATTTGAATATTCATTCGAATTTTAATTTTCTGATAAGTATTATTAATTTGAATATTCACTATTTGTTCAGTGAATATTATTTCGAATATTCGTTCGAGCTTTATTTATCTGAGAAGTACTGCTTATTTAAATATTCATTAATTACTTAATGAACGTTACTTGTGAATAGTTACTCGAGAATTATTCTGAATAATATCTTATATTAGGATTATTCTTTCAATATTTTAACTTAATAAATATTCTTGGGAATATTTATTAAATTCTTCTAACCCGCTTTAAAAAAATAAATTACTTCACTCAGATATCATCTTCGACCTTCAAATATTATGTAAACTATTTCAAAACCTTATTATTAGTATTATATTATCAAGGAAGGTTCTCAGTGACTCCATTCTTCATGCAATTCTTTTATAAGGGAACCTTACTTGAGAAATGTTATTTACCTTGTGACTACCCGGTCAAAGATTGTTGAAACTATTCTTTTTACTCGCAACTTGGTTGCTGTTTATCTATTAAATCTTGTGTACCTTCTCATCATTCGAGGGGTAAGAATGTTGGAACAAGTTGGTATCCATTAACAAGAAGCAGCTTGGGAAATATTGGTGAATTTTTCTTTCCTTAGATACGACTACCTTGTGGAGTCTTATCAACAAGTATCATACTTGGGGAAAAGGGGAACGAACTTTACGTTTCACATTGATGGATGTTAAATGAACTAGGAGACGCGTAAGTGGCCGAGTGGCGCTGGTCCAGCAATAGCCCAACTGTTGGCTGAGGAGTTCCAGAGGGCGGTAGACAAGTAAATCCGTCGGAGCTACCTTCTACATGTAGAGAACGACTGATGAGATGCCCATACGACTGATCATCGTAAACGTCAGGGCATCTGGCGCGGCAATGCTCCCGTATTAGTTCATCTTTTAAGATTGTAAATCTTCTGCAACACCATCTGTGTTGGCAGTGTTGGAACATGTTGGAAACTGGAATTGCAATATTTTTCTGCAAGTTCCTCTTTTATGAAAATGATGTTATCTTGCTTATCTTGATATAGCAGATATTTCCACAGAATTTATATATTTTGAGTTACCTTGTAACTTCATCCCTTATATTGATTTGGCACTCTTTTCATTAATGCATGGCATATGGTTTCAAAATATACTTTTGAACTATCATATATATCACTATGTAGTTATATTATTGTTGGTGGGCTATGGCTCACCCTTGCTTATTTATTATGTCACAACAATAGCTAGGACTGATGGCCCGCGTCAAGCGCACTCGGCGCAAGCAGGTTACCCGCCCCACAGGACTACCCACTGATATCATTGCTGCCATTGCTGAGGTAGCATAGATCAACAGCTTTTGGGTTACCAGCTTAATTACATGTATAACTAATCCTAATCAACGGCAAAACTTTTAAACTTGTGTTGTTACTCCTTTTGGATTGTAATAACTTTTATTCGTAAATCCGTAATGTAAGACTTATTTCAATTTCATCTCTGATACTATAACTATGTGTGTGAGTGGATATTATTTTGGGGTCACAGCATGTTACTTATTATTTTTTGATTCAAGTCAAGTGATATACATGGATAATGAGACCGTAACGACCCGATCCCTGACCCCGAATCTGGGGGTGTTACAGAAATGGTATAAGAGAGAGAGAATTATATATCCCAAGAGATGATGTGACGTTATAGAATAATAAATTCACTAATATAATAAGAACTCTTGCCAAGTTCACCTAAAACCCTTATTGGAACTCTTTAAGTATCATGATAGTAAAATAGTTCGTCTTGTGTAGGCGAGCGACATGGCTGCCCAAGAGGCATCTGCGAGACAGCATGATGAGGACATGTTCCGAACCAATGACCCATATTATGAGCATTTGCCTGATGAGGAGGAGGAGGAGGAGGACCCTACGGAGGTCCATGCTGAGTCTGATACTGAGGTGATTTAGTCTGATGAGGAGGAGGACCCTGCGGAGGTCCAGGTAGGGCAGGACGCTGAGTTAGTTGCTGAGGGGGAGGATTTTTGGGTTGTGTCTGAGATTAGGACTTTGGGGGAGGATACTGACATGACCACGGAGCAGGTGATGACTATAGATGAGGGTGGAGAGGGAGATGTTGATGAGCCCGTGAATGATGTTGTAGGGAGTTCCGGACTTAGTGTGCCACCCCTCTCTGGTGAGAGAGCCCCTACCCTACCACTACTTCATGGGAGCCCATTTTCTGATGAGTTCGAGGAGCTAACACCAGAGCCGCAGCAGGCAGAGACTGCCCTTCCAGCAGACCCAGCCCCTCCACCCCATGTTCCGACTGAGGGAGTCCCAGCATGTGTACACCACTATACTGTGGCGAGACTTACTACTGAGGTAGCCGTGGCTGAGGCCAGGATGGCAGAGTCCCGGAGAGAGCTAGCGGCGGAGAGGGAGGCCCGGTTGAGGCACCAGGGTTGGGGGCGTGCCAGGGCTAGAGAGATGTATAGACAGGTGACCGGCATAGAGCTTAGGGCTCGTATGAGGGTGCGACAGTTACCCAGTGATGGTCACGACATGGTATCCAGGGCTGATGCATAGGAGATATTTTGCCTTGCTATGAGGAGGGTTCGAGCTTTGGCCCACCGTCGTGGCCGACTGCAGGGATGGTGATGTATTGGTCTAGTTGTCTAGTCTTGTACGGTCATATTAGTACCGATTTTTGGAGGGATAGTCTTAGTGTACTTAGTTTCCCTATTGCAGACTAGACAGATAGACAGCATATTTCATTTTTGACTAGTTGTTATTCGGATGGTTGTACTTTTCTAAACTGATGTTGTAACTTGGATGTTGTACCTTTTCGGTACCTTGTATATATTTATTTCCCTTTTTGTCATTTCGGTTTCGTTACAATGCGGTCACTAGCTTGTTATATTATATCTGCAAATACTGCTTTCGATTAAAATTGCAATGCTATATAGAACTGTGGGATCCTAAATCCAATTATGCATCGATATTGTGAGGGGAAATCCTTTGAAATAGGTAAATAAACCTAATTTATATTGTCCAAATTTTCAGTAAAATGCCTCCGAGAAGAATGGGTACTAGGGCTAACCCCCATGAGTCTACTGACCAAGAAAGTCACAATCAACCTGAGGAAAATCTTGAGTATAATGAAGAACAGGATCAGGATTACAATGAACAAGAGGATTCCTAGTATGGGATAGGGGATGAAACTTTCTGTACTGCGGAGTTCGAAGAGGAAGTAGAAGAAGGAGAAACTGAAGTTGAACAGCAGGGGGAGAACCAGGGCGGAAACCCCATGGGACAATTTATGGATCTGCTCAGGCAGAATTTGAACCAATATCCCCAACCACCCCAAGGGAACAATACCACTGTGGCCAATTCTTTTAGGGCCTTCAATTCCCTCAAACCCCCAGAGTTCCACGGATCGGCTGATCCAGTTGAAGCAAGGGCATGTATCAAGGAAATGGAGAAATCTTTTGAGATTTTAAGTATTGATGAGGCCCAGAAGACTGTCTTTGCTACCTACTTACTCAAGGGGGAGGCAAATTATTAGTGGGAGGCCAAGAAAAATATGGAGACAGATGCTATAGTAACCTGGGATAGGTTTAAACAGTTGTTTCTCGAGGAGTACATTCCGAAGTTCATGAAAACCCAGATGGAGCTTAAGTTTCTAGAGCTGAAACAGAACAATATGACAGTGGCTGAGTATGAAGCCAAGTTTACTGAGTTATCAAGGTTTGTACCAGAGTTTGTGGATACTGAAGAGAAGAAAGCTAACAGGTTTCAGCAAGGATTGAAATAGTGGATTCAGAACAGAGTGGCAGTTTTAGAAATTACTGATTATGCCACCGTGGTGCAGAAGGCAACCATTGTGGAAGCAGGAAGTGATCAGATGAAGAGGGAAAGAGAGAAAGGGGGAGTAAAAAGGAAGCATGCGAGCATGGGTGGAGGTTCCACCGGAGGAAAACCCCCAAATAAGTTTAACCGAGGAACGGTTTCCCTACCTGGAAGGAGTAAGGGATTCCGACCATCCGTAAGCGCAACTGTGAGCCAGGGCGGCCAGCAAGCATGAGTGTCTCATTCCCATCTTTCCAGACCTCCACTGCTAGTATGTGTCACGTGTGGGAAGAGACATTCCGGGGTGTGTACTCAGAAACAGACGGTATGTTATAAGTTTGGGCGAGCAGGCCACTATGCCCACCAGTGTACCGCGATTACTCCTACTGCCAGCAAAGGCACTACTTGTTTTCAGTGTGTTCGTCCAGGTCACATGAGGAGGGATTGCTCGATGAACAAACCAACGGCCTCAGGGGCAAGCAAAGCTGCCTCCAATAGGCCACCAACTGCTAGAACTTTTAACATGATAGTGCAAGATACCGTGAGGGACACGGATGTGATAGCAGGTACATTTTCTCTCAATTCAGTCAGTGTAAATGTCTTATTTGATTCTGGGGTGACTAAGTCTTTTATATCTAGAGATTTTGCGCGTAAATTGAAGCTTAAAACCCAGCAACTAAGGGATTCCTTGCAAGTATAAATAGCTAATCAGGAAGTCGTTCCAGTTAATCAGATTCACCCCGATTGCAAATTGAAAATAGGAGGACGATTATTATATGTTGATTTGATTCCTTTTAAACTGGGGGAATTTGATGTCATTTTGGGAATGGATTGGTTGTCTCGCAATAATGCGCCGATAGATTGTAAGGGTAAAAAGGTTAAGTTGAAAACCCCAGGGAAGAAGAAAATAGTGTTTAAGGGGCTACGACAAACCCATACCATTCTAACCATGGTGCAGACCAAGAGACTGCTACGAAAAGGGAACGAATTTTATTTAGCTTACGTTATAGACACCCAGAAAGAGGCGCCCAAGATACAAGACATTCCGGCAGTTAATGAATTCGAAGACGTATTTCCTCAAAATCTTCCCGGATTACCGCTAGATAGAGTGATTGAGTTTGCTATCGAGTTAGCCCCGGGGACGGCGCCAGTTTCCAAGGCCCCGTACCGATTGGCACCAGTAGAAATGAAAGAGCTAGCAAAGCAATTGCAGGAATTGTTGGATAAGGGTATGATAAGACCCAATGTGTCGCCTTGGGGCCCACCAGTGTTGTTTGTTAAGAAAAAGGACGGGAGTATGAGGTTATGCATCGACTATTGAGAGTTGAACAAGCTAACCATAAAGAACAAGTACCCGTTACCCAGAATTGATGACTTGTTTGACCAGCTAAGGGGAGCTGTGTATTTCTCCAAGATTGACTTGAGAACCGGATATCACCAACTGAAAATTAAACCTGAAGATATTCTAAAGACTGCGTTCCGTACCAGATATGGACATTATGAGTTCTTGGTGATGTCGTTTGGATTAACAAATGCCCCAGCAGCTTTCATGGATTTGATGAATAGAGTGTTCAAGGAATATTTGGATAAGTTTGTGATAGTTTTCATTGATGATATTCTTATTTACTCAAAGACGGAGGAAGAACACGCCGAACATTTGAGGATAACCTTAGAGACACTCCAGAAGGAGCAGTTATATGCCAAATTCTCGAAGTGCGAGTTCTGGAAAAATGAGGTGCAATTTTTAGGGCACGTAATCAACAGAGAAGGAGTGTTAGTTGACCCCTCCAAGATAGAGGCAGTTTCAAATTGGGAACGACCAACCACTCCAACTGAGGTAAGGAGTTTCATCGGACTGGACGGATATTATAGACGATTTGTTCAAGATTTTGCGAAGATCGCAGCTCCGTTAACTCGACTTACCCGTAAAACTGAGAAATTTGAATGGACTAAAAAATGCGAGAAGAGTTTCCAAGAGCTAAATAAGAGGTTGGTAACGGCCCCAGTGTTGGCGTTGCCTGATGGAAAAAGAGATTTCGTGATCTACAGTGATGCTTCGCATAAAGGATTGGGATGCGTTCTTATGTAGCACGGTAAGGTAATAGCATATGCGTCTAGACAATTGAAGGATTACGAGATCCGATACCCCACCCATGATCTGGAATTGGCAGCAATTGTTTTTGCCTTAAAGATTTGGAGGCACTACTTGTATGGAGAAAAGTGCAAGATTTACACTGACCATAAGAGCCTCAAGTACATTTTTACGCAGAAGGAGCTTAACATGCGCCAGAGAAGATGGCTAGAGTTAATCAAGGATTACGACTGTGAGATTCGTTATCACCCGGGCAAAGCCAATGTGGTGGCTGACGCCCTTAGTAGGAAAGAAAAGCTCAAAATGATAACTACGGAGGAAGAGTTGATAAAAGACTTTGAGAAGTTGGAAATTGAGATTAAGATACCTGAAGAAGGTCAAGAGAAGTTGATGGAAATTCGAATCCAGCCCCCATTGTTGGAAAAGATTAGACTATGCCAAGAGCGAGTGATGGAGCAGAAAAGAACTCAGTTGAGGAGTAATGACTGGGGAAGAAATCAAGTGTGAAAAAGATAAAGAAGGGATCATGAGATACATGTGGAGGATATGGGCCCCAAATGATCAGGAACTCAAGGATGAAATTTTATATGAGGCCCACAACTCCAGTACTCAATTCACCCCGGTAGTACCAAGATGTATAGGGATTTGAAAGAGTAGTACTGGTGGCCCAACATGAAAAAAGAAGTTGCAGAGTGGGTAAGTAAATGCTTGACCTGCCAGAAAGTGAAAGCAGAGCACCAGAGGCCCAGTGGACTGCTACACTACTTGGAGATTCCCGAATGGAAATGGGAACATATAGCTATGGACTTCGTAGTAGGTTTACCAAGGACCAAAGCAAATCATGATGCCATATGGGTAATTATAGACCGACTAACGAAGTCAGCTCACTTTCTTCCGATCAACGAAAGGTATACGGTCGATAGGTTAGTAGATATCTACCTCAAAGAGATAGTGGCGCGACATGGAGTCCCAGTCGCCATATTATCCGACGGAGATCCCAGATTTAACTCCAGGTTTTGGAGGAGCTTTCAAGAATGTGTAGGAACCAGGCTAAACATGAGTACAGCTTACCATCCCCAGACGGACGGGCAAAGTGAAAAGACCATCCAGACACTAGAAGATATGTTGAGAGTTTTTGCTATAGACTTTAAAGGAAATTGGGATGATCACTTGCCGTTGATTGAGTTTTCTTACAACAATAGTTTCCATTCAAGCATAGGGATGCCACCTTACGAGGCCCTTTATGGAAGGAAATGCCGATTTCCCTTGTATTGGGATGAAGTTGGAGAACGAAAGATGCTCGGGCCTGAGATGGTCCAATGAACAAAAGATGCAGTGGATCTAATCAGAGGACGGCAGGTAGCCGCCCAGGATCGACAAAAGAAATATGCCGACTTAGCTCGGAAAGTAAAAGAATATGAAGTGGCCGGAGACCGAGTGTTCCTAAAGGTATCTCCTTGGAAGGGTTTAATGAGGTTTGGAAAGAAAGGAAAGCTGAGTCCTAGATATATTGGACCATTTGAGATCTTAAGACGTATTGGGGAGCTAGCTTATGAACTGGCATTACCCCCGAACCTGCAGCAAGTACATAATGTGTTCCATGTATCAATGCTGAGGAGATATAATCCGGATGCCAAGCACATAGTGGAATATGAGTGTGTGGATCTGCAGCCAGATTTGACCTATGTAGAGCAACCGGTGGTAATCATAGACAGAAAAGATCAAGTGCTCCGAAACAAGGTCATCAAGTTTGTCAGAGTTTTGTGGCATAACCACAACATAGAAGAATCAACCTGGGAGCTAGAAAGCGCAATGATGGAGAAGTACCCCCATTTGTTTTCAAACTGATTCCGGGACGGAATCCTTTTAAGGAGGGGAGACTGTAAGAACCCATATTTTTTATAGAATTAAAACTTTTTATTATGTAATAATATAGGAGTGAATATTGGTTAATTATGATTGTGATGTAACGACTGTTTATTGAATGAATGGGATGAATTTAGATTCAAATATTTATATGTAATGAAGAATGCTTTTGTTTGACAGCATAGATAAGAATGATCTATCTCCTAGGAATATAAGTTATATTAATTCCAAATAGGAAGATTATTTTTATGTCATCCAAATCAATATTTGTTATTAGTCTAGTGGTTCCGTAAAAGGGTTAAGGAACGCCCGAAAGGGGACCAGGACATTTTTATTGAATATAAGGAATTAAAGAAATAATAAAGTGTGAATAGTGATTTCAGTGGAGAGGGGAATATTATTAGACGACGCTATATAGAAGTATTCAGAACGGAATTCTGAGTTCGTATTTGTGATCCAGGAGGAAATTAAGTATATGTAAAAGCTGTCGGATTCAGAAAAATAGCACTTTTATTTTCTCCGAGATTTCCCTGGACACTGCAAGACTTAAGGATTTATTAAACAGATTTAAGGAATTTAAATCCGAGAAGTATTAAGAAAGATGGAGATTAGTATTATAAATATTTAGAAGGTTTCCGGTAAAACCCTAACTAGAAATCCTTGAGATATTCCTACGAACGATCAATCGAATTGAGCAATAACCGGACAAAAGAGTAAGCAGGGATCAAGATGCATGCATGTGCAAGTAAGGAAAAATATCTAGGAACCAACTAGTGAGCAAGGAACTAGATCAATTAGAGTGTAACTAGGTACTTAGCAAATCAAACCACTAGTTAACTTAACAACCATCAAATGATCAACACTTGTCCTTACAAATTCATCATCCCTTGCATCATCAATTTAATAAAGTGGCTTTATGCCAAGATATTATCCAAGGCCTTCACTTTATGCAATTATTTTCCAAGAGCCAAGCAAAAGATCACAAACTCTCTCTCATTTCCTCTCCATTCTGCTGCTCTCGGCCCAAGCTAAACAGGGGGGGTTCCCACCATCATTTGATCCTGAAATGTTTATGGTACGTACTTCATATCATAGCCTAGATCCCCTAAAAATTTCAGCTTCAAATTCATCTTTTTCCATTTTCAAATAAATCATCAAAGTGATGATGAATAGTGTTTCTCATGAACTAATCTTTGATTTTCTTGATTTCTTTGGTTGATCTAGCAAGCTTAAGCACTCCTAAGGACCATACCAAGCTTTTTAAGGCTAGTACATACTCTCAAGAAGGTATAACAACTTGAAACCCTAGATCTACTTTGAGTTTTATGCATGTTCTTGACGGATCTAGCCTAGTTATGATTATGTTAATGTTATAAGCATGATTAGTTAGTGGTTTAGTGATTTTAGTAAGAGATGATGATCTTGTTGGTTAAGCATGATGTTCTTGGACTGATAAAGATTAGAATCATGTGTACAAGTTGGATTTGTGCCCGGTGTGGCTTGGTATTGTTGTTATGATTTTTAAAACGTTCGATTTATAACCGTCGTAATGCCCGATTTTCGTTAAACCTTAAAAACCGTGCATCACAGTAGGCTTAACTCACTGTGATTTTCGTTAATACCTGATTTATGTTATGAGATTCGTTTTGATATAAAGATCGCATGAAACGGACTTACGGTTTAGGAGTTATGATTAAATTCGTAAAAGTGCTTCGAAACCGTATGCGGAAGTTCGTAACTGAAATTGGACTCCTTTAATATTACAAAATCAGTGGCGAATCTTGATAATTAAATAATAGAGATAAAAAGGAAGGTGTGGGAGAAGACCACATGTCAAATGGATCGTTTTCCGATTTTATAAAAATGTTTGAATCAAGATTAAACGCGAACGAAACCCTAAAAGCATGCTTGGTTATGACTTTGGTAAATGACTTAGAAAACGGGCGATTAAACTCGTAGTACAATCTTGATTGGTAAATGATCGACCTTAAAACTTACATGGCTTAAGTATGTAACAAGTGTGGGTATGATTACATGTCATAATAGCGAACAAATGTCGAATCGCATTGGTGATAAAAAAAGTTACACTAAGAGGTGTATAACGAGATAATTTGAAAACGTATTTTGACTTAAGTAGAGTGTATACTTAACCTTTTTAATATGGTAAATGACTAATCCCGAATACATTGGCTATTTATAGATCGCCAGGCTGACCCGGGACACGCTACCACTACCTCCACCCGCACCCGATTTCCAAGCAAGTTTTAAATCCTTCTTAAAGGCTGTTGTTGTGAATATATATATGTTTTCTTTTATACATATGCCATAGCATGCATGCCTACTTTAAATCTATATTGTGATACTTGTTCCCTTATTTAATGTTGGCTTATAAGCTAGATAGATAATATATCAGTTATAAACTGGGTATTGCTAAGACCCTTAAGCGAAGGGCAGTTAAATCTCATTCCTTGATTATATACCGGGAGTCGGTATTTCTTGATATATTGATATTATTTTCAGAGGAAAATATTTAAGTAAATATTTTCAATTTATTATCTGGCGAATATTATTTGGAATATTCCCTTGATATAATTTGATAAATATTATTTGGAATATTCATTCGATATTTATTTATTCGATGAATATTAACTTTAATATTCATCTAAAGTTGATTTAATATTCGAAGATTATTTCGAACCCTTATTTAATTTATTTACTCAGTAAATATTATGTCGCATATGCATTCGAGTTTTATTTAATTGATAAGTATTATTAATTTGAATATTCACTATTTATTCAGTGAATATTATCTCGAATATTCATTCAAACTCCATATGTTTTATAAATATTGTTCTGAACATTGATCCAAACTCAAGTTATTCGATGAATATTATCTGGAATATTCATGTGAAGTTCACTTATTCGACGAATACTATTTCCAATATTCGTTTAAAGTCGATTCAATTATCGAATATTATTTCGAATATTCATTTAGTAATTATTCCTTCAATTGGTATTATTAATTGAATATTCACTAATTGTTCAGTGAATATTATTTGAATATTCATTCGAATTTTAATTTTCTGATAAGTATTATTAATTCGAATATTCACTATTTGTTTAGTGAATATTATTTCGAATATTCATTCGAGCTTTATTTATCTGAGAAGTACTGCTTATTTAAATATTCATTAATTACTTAATGAACGTTACTTGTGAATAGTTACTCGAGAATTATTCTGAATAATATCTTATATTAGTATTATTCTTTCAATATTTTAACTTAATAAATATTCTTAAGAATATTTATTAAATTCTTCTAACCCGCTTTAAAAAAATAAATTACTTCACTCAGATATCATCTTCGACCTTCAAATATTATGTAAACTATTTCAAAACCTTATTATTAGTATTATATTATCAAGGAAGGTTCTCAGTGACTCCATTCTTCATGCAATTCTTTTATAAGGGAACCTTACTTGAGAAATGTTATTTACCTTGTGACTACCCGGTCATAGATTGTTGAAACTATTCTTTTCACTCGCAACTTGGTTGCTGTTTATCTATTAAATCTTGTGTACCTTCTCATCATTCGAGGGGTAAGAATGTTGGAACAAGTTTGTATCCATTAACAATAAGCAGCTTGGGAAATATTGGTGAATAATCCTTTCCAACTAGATATGACTACCTTGTGGAGTCTTATCAACAAGTATCATACTTGGGGAAAAGGGGAACGAACTTTACGTTTCACAGTGATGGATGTTAAATGAACTAGGAGACGCGTAAGTGGCCGAGTGGCGCCGGTCCAGAAATAGTCCAACCGTTGGCTGAGGAGTTCTAGAGGGCGGTAGATAAGTAAATCCGTCGGAGCTACCTTCTACATGTAGAGAACGACTGATGAGATGCATGACATACGACTGATCATCGTAAACGTCAGGGCATCTGGCACGGCAATGCTCCCGTATTAGTTCATCTTTTATGATTGGAAATCTTCTGCAACACCGTCTGTGTTGGAAGTGTTGGAACATGTTGGAAACTGGAATTGCAATATTTTTCTGCAAGTTCCTCTTTTATGAAAATGATGCTATCTTGCTTATCTTGATATAGCAGATATTTCCATAGAATTTATATATTTTGAGTTACCTTGTAACTTCATCCCTTATATTGATTTGGCACTCTTTTCATTAATGCATGGCATATGGTTTCAAAATATACTTTTGAACTGTCATATATATCACTATGCAGTTATATTATTGTTGGTGGGCTATGGCTCACCCTTGCTTATTTATTATGTCACAACAACAGCTAGGACTGATGGCCCGCGTCAGGCGCACTCGGCGCAAGCAGGTTACCCGCCCCATAGGACTACCCACTGATATCATTGCTGCCATTGCTGAGGTAGCATAGATTAGCAGCTTTTGGGTTACCAGCTTAATTACATGTATAACTAATCCTAATCAACGGCAAAACTTTTGAACTTATGTTGTTACTCCTTTTGGATTGTAATAACTTTTATTCGTAAATCCGTAATGTGAGACTTATTTCAATTTCATCTCTGGGACTATAATTGTGTGTGTGAGTGGATATTATTGTGGGGTCACAGCATGTTACTTATTATTTTTGGATTCAAGTCAAGTGATATACATGGATAATGAGACCGTAACGACCCGATCCCTGACCCCGGATCTGGGGGTGTTACACTCACTATCAGTTTTATTTCTGAAAACCCATTTAGTACCAACAACAGATCTATTCTTTGGTCTTGGTGCAAGGGTCCAAACTTCATTTCTTTCGAATTCATTTAACTCCTCCTGCATTGCTGTTATCCAGTCAGCATCTTGAAGAGCTTCTTCTACCTTTTTTGGTTCAGATTTAGACAAAGATGCATGAAACATACATTCATTTGTTGTAGCACTCCTTGTGCTTACTTTTGCATCTGGATCTCCAATAATTAAATCAGGTGTATGAGATTTTGTCCATTTCCTTGCTTAAGGTAAATGACTTCTATTAGTATTTGATCTTCCCCCTTGATCCATGCTCTCCTGATTTTCTTGTTGTCTTTCTTCATTCTCTGAGGCTCCCCCTGAATTTGACTGCTCAGAGTTTGAACTGTCAGATTTTGAACTTTCAGAGTTTGAGTCATCAGAGTTTGATCCAAATTTTTCAGCTGACTCACTTTCAGTATTTGAGTCATCATTTTGAAGTGATTCTTCATGCTCCCCCTCAACTGGTTCTCCCCTTTGTTCTGGCTGAGAAGTTTCTTCAGTGTTTACCAGTAGAGGTTCAGAGTATACTTCAACAGAGTTCGTCGACTTAGCTTCATTAGAGTTTACTTCATCGGAGATTAAATCTTCATTTTCAAAGCTCAGTTGATCAAGTTCATCTACATCTTCAAGTCCAGTTATTTTCTTGTCCTCAAATGACACATGAATTGACTCCATAATCACCTTGGTTCTCAGATTATAAACTCTTAATGCCTTAGTTGATAGTGGATAGCCAACAAAAATTCCTTCATTAGCTTTTAACTCAAATTTGGTCAACTGTTGAGGATGAGTTTTCAACACAGAGCATTTGTACCCAAAAATATGAAAATATTTCATGTTAGGCTTCTTTTCCTTCACCATCTCATAGGGTGTTTTCCCATGCTTGTTGATCAGAGTGGCATTTTAAGTAAAACAGGCAGTTTGAACTACTTCTGCCCAGAAATAGGTTGGCAATTTTGCTTCATCAAGCATAGTTTTGGCAGCTTCTATCAAGGTTCTGTTTTTCCTCTCAACTACACCATTTTGCTGTGGTGTACCATGTGCAGAAAACTCTTGCTTCACTCCTCTGTTCTTGCAAAATTCTTCCATTGTTGCATTCCTAAATTCAGTTCCATTATCACTCCTGATTATTTTGACTTTAGTATTTGATCCTTTGTCCAATAGCTTTACATGCTCCATCAGAGTTAATGCAGTTTCATCCTTCTTTTCTAGAAAATACACCCAAGTGTATCTGGTGTGTTCATCAACAATGACTAAAGCATATTTTTTTCTTCCAATAGACAAGACATTCACTGGTCCAAACAGATCAACATGTAGAAGATGATAAGGATCAACAATTGAAGATTCAGGCTTGCTCTTGAAAGATGACTTCCTTTGTTTGGCCTTTTGACAGGAATCACACAGGCCATCAACATTTAATAAAGACTTTGGGAGTCCCCTTACAAGATCCTTTCTTATCAACTCATTGATGTTGTTGTTACGACCAACTCAACACGCAAGTGCACGTGATCTCAAGTAATACAGATAGCAAATAAGGTTCGTTCCTACAGGGACTCGTTGTCTTGTCTAGCTAATTCACTCACCAATGTATGATTATTTTCCGATGCTAAAACAAATAATAAAGTGGATTGTTGTTATCACTAAAATTTATCTAAAAATTATAACTAATTATCAACTGCTTGAACTGAGATTTATGTCGAATTACTTATGCAAATAAAACATGGGAATTTAGTTTCTTTAAACAATCCTTCTATAGTCTCCAAATCCCTAGCCTTGTTCATGTGATTTATTGACACCTGATCGAACACACAAAACTGATATAAGCCAACTTCCGTTACACAAATACCATCCTAAACAATATCCACAATAAAGATAGAAATCATTTAGTCTCCCGATTATGCCAAGTCTTCATATGTCTATAAAGAATAAAACATAATGGTTGAGGTGCAAGCATTCAATTGATCACATAGTCGTCATAAAACGATTAGAGTTACGACACTAATTACGAATGATATTATCACGCATAAACCTACGCTAACATGGCAAGTTCTAAACTCTTATTTCCACTTTCGCTTCAACAAGAATTAACACACAATTACAGGAGTTAGCTACTCTCCTATAACGAATTAAAATCAACCATGATAGGATATCACATCAATCACACTATAGGCATCGAGAAGATTCAACACATAAAATTCATGAATACATCCACTAAATCCCCATGACAACGAATTAGTTCATGATCGAACTAATCATCATCATGGGTTCCAATGAAAACATGATAGAAAAAAATGAATAATGACTGAGATAAATATCAAAGGTTTTAAAGAATACACCAATGTTAAGCATCCACAAACTAGGAAGAATACAAGAATAAATTGGGAACTATCTTCTTCCTTCCTTCTTTGTGCTAAAAAAACTACGTACATAAAACAAGCTGTCACTTCCTCTCCTTTAGGGTTTTCTTTTTTTTCCTTTATATAGGCCTCCAGGTGCTAGTACATAGAAGAAGTGTTTTTTTTTTTATTTAATTCACCCAAAACAAATCAGGAAACCGGGTCAGACGAGACGGCGACGCGGCGCCGGCTTCAAGCACAAAATCAGCGATGCGGCGCCAGGACCTCCACCACGGCGATGCGGCGCCGTCCTCCAGTACATTTGCGGCGACGCGGCGCCGAGCCTACTGACCAGCAACTTCAATTTTTTCCTTTTCTTTAATTTAACTCCGTTTTGCACTTCGATTGCTACGCTTCGTTCCTCTAACACCTGTGATTGATATTCCTGCACAATACCCTTAAAAGAGATCAAAAACACCACAACTCAAGTACAATCCATCGTTTTAAGCTAAATGGAAACGTTCTAAGTAGATAAAATACCCACTTATCAGTTGTTCTGATTCAAATGAGAAAGTGTCTTATGCCACTTCCAACTCTCTTCACCAGACATTCTTGTTGACAGGCACAAAGCTTTTCCATCAGAGTTTGACAACAACTTTGCTTCATAGATATTATTGCGCCTGTGTCCAACTAGAACAACTTTCCCTGTAGATTTACTGATAACTTCGCAGTATTCAGGTTGAAAATCTACATGATAACCTCTGTCACAGATTTGACTCACAGATAGCAGATCATGCTTGAGTCCTGGAACCAGAGCTACATTTGTGATGATGACACTTCCAAGATTGATATTGCCATATCCCAGAGTACGTCCTACGTTGCCATCTCCATAGGAAACTTTTGGGCCAGCCTTCTCCACATACTCTGATAACAGGGCTTTATTTCCAGTCATGTGTCCTGAACATCCACTGTCCACGACTAGGGTACTCTCCCTGATGCCTGCAATCATAAACATTCACTGAAGGTCAGATTTAAGGATCCAGACTTGATTGGATCCTTTGGCTTTCTTAACTTTGTTAGCTTTAGCAGCGGAATTCTTATTATCAGAGTTTAAGCTAATATTTTTAGAGTTTACACTTGCAGAATTAACCTTAACCCATTTCAAGTTGGGCTTCAGTTCATAATAATTATGATAAATAGCATGATAATCTCTGCAAGTATAAATAGAATGCCAAGTACTTCCACAATGTTTGCATAAAGTCTGTGGTCTATTTCTAACATAATCTTTCTTTACTCCAGACTTGGATGGTAAAGAATTAATGTTTTTATTTTTCCTGCAGAAACTAGCAAGATGGTTAGTACTACCACAGTTATGACATGTCTTTCTTGGAGCAAAAGTAGGAAGCATTTGATTATAACCTTTAGTAATGCCTACTTTACCATTTCTATTCTTCCTGGACACTTTCTGTTTCTTAATAGATTTTAACTCCTTAAACTTATGTTTGAGTTGTTTATCTGTCATTAAACCAATATTAATCTGTTTAACACAAGTTTTTACAGATTCTTTTTGATAAACAACATCATCTGTTTCTTTTTGAACTTGTTGCATGTTAACAAGTTTCTCTTCAACAAATTTATTTCTTTCTTTAAGTTCAAAATTCTCAGATTTGATTCTCTCATTCTCTAAAGTCTGATCCCTATAACTGATATGTAAGGCCTTAAGATAAATTCTCAATTCAGAAATTTTATCAGTATTATAAGCATAGGTAGTTGGGGGTACCTTGTTTTCAGAATCCTCAGATTCATTCTCAATAGAAGCCATGAGAGCATAGTTAACATCCTCATCTGAGTCTGAAGTGTCTGCCCAGTCTCTGCCTTTTGTGAAGTGTGCTTTTTCAGTCTTACCCTTCTTGCACTCAGGAGCATAGTGACCCATCTCCTTACACTTGTAGCATTGAATCTGAGACTTGTCTTTCTTCCCAGATTTGGTATCTTTTCTCTCAGACTTTCTGAAACTCTTTCTGTCAGAATTTGAATCTCTCTTAGAGAACCTTTTTCCCTTCTTGAAGTTCTTGAAACCCATCTTCTTGAAGGTCTTCACCATCAAAGCAGCCATTTGCATCATTTTTCTTCATCATCCTCAGAGTCAGATGATTCATCAGTGTTTGAGTCAACATTAGAATTTGATGACTCTCTTTCAGAATGTATGACCAAAGCTTTTCCCTTTGCTTTCTTCCTTGATGCTTCCTTCTTCAAGGGTTTTTCTTCAACCTTAAGAGCTACAGACTTTGTCTTCATGCTTGATCTCCTGTTTCTCTGTTCCATTTCCAGTTCATGAGTTTTGAGCAACCCATAGATTTCATCAATCTCAGTGTCAGCAAGATCATAATTATCTCTTATAGTGGTTGTCTTTACATCCCACTTTTCAGGTAGAGCAAGAAAAAATTTGAGATTTGAATCTTCTAGATCATACTCTTTATTGACTAATGACAGATCATTGAGTAGCTTACAGAATCTATCAAATGTTTCTGTCATGGTTTCTTCAGATCTAGCCTCAAAATGTTCATACTCCTGTGTGAGTATGTTCCTTCTATTCTTCTTGATATCAGCAGTTCCTTGACATCTAACTTCAAGGGCATCCCAAATTTCTTTGGCATTTAAGCAATTAATCACTTTGTTAGACATAACATTGTATAAGGCACTATGAAGTAGATGTCTAACCTTTACATCCTTAGCAAAATAGATGAAATATCCTCAGGAGTCAGATCTTTCTTCTCCTTTGGAACTGATTTAGCTTCTTGACCAGCAGTAGCAACAGATAACTTTGTAGGCTTATGAGGACCTTCATAAATTTTGTCAAGATATTCTGGATCTGTATCCTCCAGAAACATGGCCATCTTCACCTTCCAGATTGAATACTCTGTCGGCCTGAGAATAGGAACCCTAATTGTCTCATAACGGCTCACAGTAGTAGGTTGAGCCTTCTCAGTACTAGCACTAGAACCTGATGGAGGAGGTATCTCTGTCATTGATTATAGTTGTGTGTGGATCTTAAACTGTATAGAGTAACAGATCGGCTCTGATACCAATTGTTAGGCCGAATACACAAATAGAATCAAATTCGTATGAGAGAATAACAATTAATACACGTTTAAACAATCAAAAACTTGTATGGAATTAATAACTCCTCTCTTAGTGATGTAAAATATCACAGAGAGCTGCTTAGGTTACAATTAATTGATAATACATTTCACGACACCCTTCTAGGGTTAACCTAACTGTATTTATAAAGATATACAACTACAGTAAAATCAATAATTGATACTCCTATAAATCAGCTATACAAATGCTATCAATTATGATTGTTACACGTCTTCTTAGTCATCACGATGTCTTTGACAGCTATCCAATCTTCAAAGATACCGCTTCCATAATTATCTTCAATTATTCTTCAAACTCTGATGATGACCAGTAGACGCTTCCTCCTGACAGAGTTTAGCAAACTCTGTCGAGCTTCCATCTGTCAGAGTTTAATTAAACTCTGACTTCTTCCAGCTTCCAGTTAAACCCAGATGAATCTCTATAACACTTAAACACTGACACTATTCACATCAATTATATTTTAACAAAGAATAAGATGAGTTTGTTAAAATATTCAATAAAAGTTAAAAGAGTTAGGTAAAAGTTAAAAGAGTTGGTTAAATTTGAAACTAGTTATAGAACTAGCTTTGGAGTATGAGTTTTATTTTAGCATCAAAATTCACTTTTTCGTACTATATTATAGCAATAGCAATAGCAATTTAGCATCTAGCATTGGAGTTGCTCTTATGGAGACAGATAGCTACTTGCACCACGGGCTGGAAACATGGTCCAACCTATGAACAATCTGGCACCTACAAGACTCTACCCCAAAACAAACATAAGAGTGTAGTTGGGAACATTACATCCCTAACGCCCTTGCTTGGAATGCTTACCCTTCATTGCCTTCTTTTGGATCTTCCGATTTTTTATAGGCATCCATGGCAATATTGATGGGAAAATATTGGATAGTGTATGGTTTTTGTTGTTCTTTATCTGATTGTACAAGTTTTTCAACTACAGAAGCTGGAACCACTGTTTATAAGCAAAAAAACTCAGATGCCTGTCTGAAAAAAAGCTTCACATACTAATTAAAAGATAGAAAGAAACTACAAGCATAACATTTTATATTCCTTAAAGGCATTTCTGTCTCAAAAGCACACAAATAATGCCCGTAACACATTTAATAGAATGAATTTAGGTTTTTAATATGTGTTTTGTCTAAAAAGCACACAAATAGTCACTACAAAACCTTTAATAAAATAAAGTTGATTTTCCCTTAGGCTATGTTCACTTGGATTGAATGGAATGAGGGGAGAATAGAATGAAATTTATACTATTATTTGGGGGAGATTGGGGAAAGTGTTTATAAATTTCATTCCATTCCTACCTCATTTCATTCTTTCCAAGTGAACACACCCTTATGTTGTGTTTGGTTAGGGAGAAAGGAATGGAATGAGTGAAAATAAAGGGTAACAATGGAGGTATGAGGGAACATTTGGAAATAAAATATGGAAGAATAAAATTTCTATGATGAGATTTGGCAAGAAAATAGGTATGAGAGAGAATGGACCATTCCTTCTCAAATTTGGGGGTTTGAACTATAGTGTAGGTGGTAAGGAATGGAATGATGAAGGAATGAAACTTTTAAAAATTTACTGAAATTTTAGTTCAAATCTCATTCCATTCCTTCCAAATTCATTCACCCCAACCAAACACAACATTAGTGTCAACTTAATTATAATATTAAATTTTTTTCCCCGGTGTTATGAACTACAGTCCAGTACAAGTTTTGTTATCAGTTGTATAGGCTGAATCTTGCTTGCATGCGAAATTATATGACACTATGCATATATGTGCAAGCTTATTTTAATACTGATGCGTAGGTCACAAGCACCATATATTTTCAAGCAACGAATTGATAAACACCTTTTTTCAGACACATATATTCTATTAAAACTTCAACATTATCGTTATAGTGAACTTTAAATATGCTCAAATCGAACACCACCACCGCAACGGTGGTGGTCGCATACAATCATCTCCGACATCACCAATCGATACACAACGGAACACAACCCATCGAGCCTGTGAATTTACTCTATTTTGACTATAGATATATGATCGAGTTTTGATTGAAAGGTGCTTGATTCATTCAATCAAAGTGATTTACAGAGAGAAAACAAGGAGATGGTGATGGATTCGTCGCAAACTCGCCTGAAATTTAACCGATCTACTTCGACTCAGAGAGTCAACTCGGGCAACTCGGCTTCAACTCGGGGAACTCAGTTACAACTCGGTGTATTGACTCAGGATGTTAATTCAGTCCGCGACTGAGTTAACCAGGTAAGACCCTCGAGACTTGGTTAAGTCCTTGAGCCCAGGTATTAATTCACATCTCAAACCTAGTTGAGTTATTAGTTGTTCAAACTTATGTATGTGATGTTATGTGATGATTTGAACTTTAAAAACTTGCTTGGTCGAGCCCTGCATGTTCGTATTAGTTAGATCTGATCACCTATTGCGTTTAAAAGTTTAAACTCAAGCAGTATTGGTTCATTAATTGATATTCAAAAGATATAAAATGATGTGTTTTCAAAACCTTGATTTTATCTTGATGCTTTACTTGTGGTTCGATTGAAAAATGAGTTAAGTGTCAAACTGGTTCATATTGATAATGTTTGATTTAACTCGCTTCTGACTATGTGTCTAATTCAAGTCTGAGTTTTATAAATTGAGATTGATTGTATCTAACTGCTTGTTTAATTTGAGGTTATGAAATTAGTTGGCTACAAGTGGTTGGTCTGCTTATGATACATTATACAGAGATTATCCTTCATACTATTGTGATCACATTCACTCATAAACAATGACAACTCGAAACACACACTCTGATTATAATAATCAGTCAAATCAATATTAGCACTTGATAATGATGGTAGGAATAATAAATAATGTGGTTGATGCTCAAGACCCAATTTTTAGCAGCCTTGGCCCGGAGATGGGCCATTCGTTTTATTCTTTGTGTCAGTAGGATGTTACTGTTTTTTATTTTTCCTAGATGTAAAATAAAGTATGCCACTTTTATGTTTTTTGCACTTTTTACCCTTTTGTTGTATCATTATGCATCTATGCATATATTATTTCTATCTTTGTTTCTCAAAAAAGTTCTATCTTTGTGCAAATGCTTTTACTGGTCGCAGGTTGCTGAGTGGGAACCAAACACTAAACCCATGCTGCACGTTTTTCAATAATATTAAAAAATATAAATATAAAATTCTCTATGTAGGTAGACCTTTTAAATATAGTCTAATATATTCGTTTAGTATGAACAAATTAGACATACTTGTTCCATTCAAGATGGATGTTCTAATAATGGTTATCTAAATGTAATAATAAATAAAATTTCTCTATGTGGGTAGACCATTTTAAACAAACTTAAATATATTCTTCCGGTATGAACAAAGTTCATACACTTGTTCCATTCCAGGTGGATGTTTTGTGCCTATTAAGGTTGTGCCATAATTACGGCTTTTGGACCATTACTGGGTGATCTGTCGTCAATTGACGAATATGTGTCATTTTAGATGACTTTATATATATATATATATATATATACTATTAAAATTTATTTCTCATATTTTAATAAATTTTCTATTATAATTTTAGATGCCTAATCAAAGGGTTCCCCTTTGGTTAGAAATGAGCATCCTTTTTGTCAAAATTCAAAAATATTTATAATTAAGTTTCTGTTTTGATTAGAAGTGATTCATTGACTTATTCTTTTCTTGTTGGGTTTTGGTGAACTGCAGTTTTAACAGGAACATAGAAGTCTCAAAATGACTCAATTTGGACTTTCAAAAGGAAGTAATTAATGGAATTTTCAAGGTGCAGAGTAAAAGTGAAGGCAAGTCCTTGGCAAAAGAGAAGGCTAGTCTGTCAATTTGTATAATGATGTATATTGTTTACGCGTATTTGGAGTATTATGCTATGTGTATTACCACCATAGCCAAGGTGTATCTCTTCAAACTTATTTTTAATTGATGTTGGTTTTTGGGGTTTTCGGGTTATCTCTCCCTCTTTATTGTATTCTCTCTTTCTGGCTTTAGTTCACTTCTTTTCTTTTGTTTTCTTTCTTTTCTTCCCTCTCTCTGTTTTTTGGTATGGACATCAAGTTTTTATTGTCCAGATTTGGGAGTTTAGCTTACGTTATTCTCTCGTTGGATGATTTGGCTTCGTGTATGCCTTGTCTCTGTTCTCTTGTTTTTCCTTAGTTTGGTTTTTGGGGTTTTCGGGTTATCTCTTCCCTCATTATTGTATTCTCTCTTCCTGGCTTTAGTTCACTTCTTTTCTTTGTTTTCTTTCTTTTCTTCCCTCTCTATGTTTTTGGTATGGACATCAAGTTTTTATTGTCCAGATTTTGGAGTTTAGCTTACGCTATTCTCTCGTTGGATGATTTGGCTTCGTGTATGCCTTTTTGGGCGGGGTTTGATTTTGTTTTCCTCCTCGGATTATTTCTTGTACTTCATGTACTCCTGATCAAGATTTATTCTTGCAGACAAAAAAAAAAAAAAAAACTTTAAATATGCTAGAGATTTGAAATTAAAGAGATAACAATAGACTCACTTGGTATTCCCTGAAGTTATAATGAACACGCTGGCAGCACTCATTAAGTGGTCGTGGTAGAAGCTGATTAATTATTAGTTAATACAACTTGAACAACTACAGAAATGGACTACGAATATTATTGCTTCGTTACTCCACTAATTCTGTATTTTCATTGTAGGAATTCTTTAATGAGTTAGACCTAAGATTGAGTGAACTTTCACTATAAAATCCATGTTATGTCATTTCACTCTTTCGACTAAATAAAAGTTAAAAACAAATTATTTTTATATAATATTTTTATATATACGTATGTATTCTAAAGTAAAAATTAAAACAAATAATTATTATAATATTTATATTCATGAGATTTATAAAGTTAAAAAATTATTTAAATAATAAAAACATATATATAACTTAAAATTTTTATAAATAAAATATTAAAAAAAATTATAAGCAACCGTGCATGGGCTAACCTAGGTTAGTATGGGTAAAGCAAGCTTTTGGTGTGCAAATTTAGTTTTAATACTGATGCGAAGGTCACACGCACCATATATTTTCAAGTAGCGAACTGATAAACACCTTTTTTCAGACTCATATATTCCATTAAAACTTCAACATTATCATTATAGTAAACTTCAAATACGTTAGAGATTTGAAATTAAAGAAATGAAAATAGACTCACTTGGTGTTCCCTGAAGCTATAATGAACACACTAGCAGCACTCATTAAGTGTTCGTAATAGAAGCTGATTAATTATTAGTTAATACAACTTGAACGGAAATGAAAGGAATGGACTACGAATATTTGCTTCGTTACTCCGCTACTTCTATATTTTCATTGTAGGAATTCTTTAATGAGTTAGACCTAAGATTGAGTGAACTTTTAGTATAAAATCCAGGCTTAATTTGTTACTCCCTCTATGCCATATTATTTTGCTCGTTTGATATGTCAGCACTGTTCATAACAAAAGACAAATTACTAATTTACGTCTAATCTATAAAACAAAATATAGTCATGAGTGATCTTGTTGGATTCGTATTTATGAGTACCTTAATACAGTGAATTTTTTATATTGAATACTAATACGGAATTAAAGATATTAACGATCAAAAGTATGCGTTTGCAAACGTGTCCAAGGGAAATAGGAAAAGTTCTTTGGGACGGAGGGAGTATAAATTACTCCCTCTATTTTTTTATATAAGTCGTTTGACTTTTCTGCACGTACTTTTAAGTGGTTTGACCGCATAGTTAAAATTAATTTTTTCAGTTAATTTTTTTTGTAAATTAAAATTTTGATTACATATTTTTATTCAAAAAAAGAAAATTTCAAAAATAATAATTTTAGCTATGTGGTCAATGCACCTAAAAATGTGTGTAGAAAAGTCAAACGACCTATATAAAAAAACAGAGGGAGTATCTTTGTTCAACTTTATTTGAAATTTAGGTACTTTTAGGGGCCGTTTGGCGTAACTTATTGCTTTAAGTTAATAAGTTGATTATAAGTGATAATTATGTTAGGTCGAATACACACAATATAATCAAGTACTGTACGAGAGATTAACAAGAACACACGTTTTCTAATTAAAAACTGTTTGGAATTAATAATTCCTCTCTCAGTGATGTAAAATATCACAGAGAGCTGCTTATGTTACAATGAATGAATATTTCAATGTTCGATACCCTTCTAGGGTTAACCTAACTGTATGTATAAAACCTACAGCTGCTATACAATCGTAAATTGATTCTCCTATAAATTAGCTATACAAATGATATCAATTACGATTGCTACACGTCTACTAAGTCAACTCAATCTCTTTGATAGCTATCCAATCTTCAAAGATATTGCTTCCATATTTATCTTCAATTAATCTTCAGATACTGTTTGACTTGTAGACGCTTCCACCAAACAGAGTTTAACAAACTCTGTTGTGCTTCTATTCAATCAGCGTTTGCGCTTCCATTCGTTAGCGTTTATCCAAACTCTGACTGCTTCCAGCTTAAACTCTGTTTTAACACTGTATCACTTAAACACTGATTAGTAATTACATCAATTATATTTAACAATCTCCCCCAACTTGTTCATTAGCAAAAATGCACAAGTTAATGATAATTGATGATGTCAAAACAAAATAGACAAATGCAGTGTTTAACAAGTAATCAGAGTTTAAACTTCTTACTTAAACAAAATCTACAGAAAAACAAGAAATTCTTACTGAGCATCTTTTATCAAATTGCCTCAAGATCCGGTGTCGCCCTAAGATAATCTATCAGCAATCTTCTCTCAGCATTCTCGAGTTCTCTCTGCATTATCTCTTTGATTTCCCTTAACTCAGGATCATTCTTATCAGTATGATAGATAGCAGATCTCAGATCATAGATTTTGTTTCTCCTCATATCATTTCCCAGTCTGATAAATTTTACTTCCTCTGATTGTGAGTTAAAATCAAGAACTGTAATACCCAAATCAGTTTTCAGCTTTGTAGTACCTTTCTTCATCTCAATAAGATTTCCATTCCAATCTTTGTACTTAGGAACATATCTGTTGTTGTATTTCATGCCTCTAGTTGCCAAGTTATGAAGCATCTTCTGTCTAAGCACATTTGCAACTGACTCAGTTCTTCGATTTCTTACTTTGAAAAGATATAGAACATATTATAATTCTTCCCAATACTTCAAATCAAGATCAAACTCACCAATCTTGTATACTGTTCCATCAGACATAAAATATAAAAGAAAATCTTTTTCCAAACTCTTCTGATGAACCAACTGTACTGATTCCAGTCTGTCTAAGCTTTCTTGAGTTACACCACGGCCTGGAATAGCCAGTGAGGAAGGATCTCTAGGACCAGTTTGTTGCCTTGAATCTCTATGTGAGCCCAGACCAGCTCTATTTCTTCCAATTTTTCATGTTAAACCTTTTCCATTAGAAAAATCCATAGGACCTCCAGTCTCTGGAGTTTGCTCAAAAACTGAGGTTTTTCCAAAAACTGATTGTAATGTAGAAGATAAAGAGTTCTGCACAACTTGTGTAGCAACAGAGGTTGTTCTTGACTTCTTAGAATCTCTTTCTTCTTCCATAGCTTTAACTTTCAATTTCAACTTAACTTCTGCTTCTGTTGGCTTTCTGGTTACTTGAATCCTTTGATCAGCACCAACATTCTCTTTAATCATAATGCCTTTAAGAACAGGCTTAGCAGCTTTTACATCTTTCTTCAACTTTACAGACTTCACAGCCTTCTTATGTTTTGCTTGTAAACTCTTTTCTTCAGCTTGAATGTCTGCAAGAGTAACTCCCTCTTCATTCTCTTCAAGAAACAACTTAGCAGCAAGCTCTTCATCAGTTTGTGGATTGTCAGAGAATTTTAAATTCATGATCTTCGAAGTACTTTGAACATCAGTGTTTGTTCCACCAGACTTTGCAATTTCCACTTTGTCCACTTTTTCAGAATGAGCAATCGACTTCCCAGATCTCAATCTCCTACCTTGATCATCTGCTCCTTC
Organism: Kitagawia praeruptora; assembly: GCA_037693485.1. Lineage (NCBI taxonomy): Eukaryota > Viridiplantae > Streptophyta > Magnoliopsida > Apiales > Apiaceae > Kitagawia > Kitagawia praeruptora. The sequence goes on along the minus strand of CM075347.1, from coordinate 84,636,721 downwards.
ATCTCCAGCATCATCCTTTTTAGTCAGAGTTTGAGATTGCTTGCATTTAGTCTTAGCATATCTCTCCCCCTTTTTGACATCATCAGGAATCAAGATTGAAGTAATTAACTCAAGAGAATTGGCAATAGATTTAATCTTGTCAGCTAACAAAGTCTGATTTTCTTCAACTTTGCCTAATCTCTGAGTCAAAGTTTCTTGAGCTTTGGAGAAGGTTTGAAACAACCTGGTGTTGTCTCTCTGTAGACTCATTTCTCTATTTGCTACTTCAGTTCTGAGATCTATAATTGACTTCTGAGTTTCATCAAATCTGTGATTCAAAGTCTTAACCTGAATCACTGTACCTTGCAAACAAGTAAGAATGTCTGGATTGGAAATCTTCTTAGAGTTATCCTTGAGAAAAGTAGCTGCTCTTCCAACAGGAAAGATGCAATCTGCTTTGTACCAATCTGTAGTTTGCTTAGCCAGATAATCATCTTCAATTTCCCTTACAGAAGGTCCAGCAAAGTCTGGTTTCTCCCCTATTTTCTGTCCATCAGTCTGAACTTGATCTTGAACATCTGCATCTGCAACTGAGGCAGTGTCTTCATTAAGTCCAGCTTCTTTAGTAACTTTTTCTTCTTGATTAGCAGAGACAACTTTTGCAGGCTGATCAATTTCCTCACCATGGTTAGAGACTTGATATGCATCAGAGAATAACTCTATGTGAGATGCAACCTCTGTTTCTTCTAGCACTACAGTAGGCTGATCTGCAACACCAGTATCTACAAAATTTGTTGCAGCCATGGGTGTAGGAGTTGGGACTTCAACTTCAATGAAATTTTCATCAAACTCTTCCATGACAGGTAACTCAGTTCTGTCATCTTTTTCTATCTGAACCTCAGCATGCACTGGTTCATCAAGTCTGAGTTCATTGTCTGCTAGTTTAGATTATGTGTTAATCTTTGTCTCAACAGTATAAGTCTCCTTAAAGATATCCTCTGGAGCTTCAATATTCATTTCTTCATCTGAATCAGAGATTATCAATTTTCTTCTTTTATAGGTCTGTACTTCAACTGCTACTTCTTCTCCAGAAATTGACTCATCCTCTACATCAACAACAAAGGGTGATGGAGATCGATTAGCTCTCTCCTTCTTCTCTTTTCTTGCCCTTGTAGCCCTTGCAATGCTATGCCTAGAGTTATGAGCAGCATGCTTGGTACGTTTTCGTTTAGGTTTAGATGTTTGTTGGTCCGGTTGAGGTGGAGATTGAGAAGATGGAGGTTCAGTGTTTATTGGTTCAGTGATTATTGGTTCAGGTTGTATGGATGAAGGTATGGTTTTGGTGCAGTTTGAGTGGGAACAGGGTTTGAAGTGTGAGCAGTGTTTAAGGATTGAGTGGGTTGAGGTTCTTGTGATTGATTTATGAAGTTCTGTAAAGCAAGGGGATAAATCAACTCAGGCACATCCTTAGTAGCATCTTTGTTTGTCAAATCAGAGAAAAATCGCTTGGTAACTTTAAAAGCCTGAACTTGATCATTCTCAGCAATTGTGACATTTGGTACACAAGCATTAAACAACATTTGACAAAAACGAGCAAAATAAACAGTTGTAGATGCTAACAATCTCTCTCCCAAATTCATTAAGACAAGTCTTCCAAAATCAAAGTTACTACCATAAAGAAGAGAATACCCGATTTGAAGACTGTCTGTTGGAATTGCATCCCAGTTGGTGACCTTGTTTCCAAAAGCTCTTGTGAGACAGTCGAAAAAGAAACTCTATTCTTTCCTCAACTGTGGTCGTTTCACTGACCCAAGCTTTACCAAACACCCAGAATAACCAATCTGTTGTAACATCTCTCGTAGATTCACTTCAGAAACAACAGCATAAGAAGTATGAGTGTCAAAACCCATGGTTTCTCTAACTGTATCCGGAGTGATAACATAATCAGTTTCGTCATAAGTATAGACAATAGATGGAGTCCCATTCTTGCCACCATCATCATAAACAGAATTTTGCCAGAATGAAACGATTTGAGATGCAGACAGTGTTTAGGGTTCTACCAAGGCCTGACCAATTTCCGAATCGCGTAAGAAATTCTGCATCAAATGAAACACTTCTAGAGCGTGTTCATTGTCCAGAGGTGCTGCATAGTTATTAAAAACAAACAGAAGGCCAAGGGCAGTGAAAGCTTTGGTTGCCATTAGTATGATTTTAGAAGAAAATACGAAAAGAAAGATGTGAGTGAAAGGTGTTTGGTAAAATGTGCAAGTGAGAAATGCGATAGACTTATGAGTGGTTGTGTAAAAAGTAACTGTGAGTAGATGAAAGTGTATGTGTGAATATGAAAGAAAAATGATTAGATATGTATTGAACGGTTAAACCCAAACGTTTTACCATAAATACATGCAACCAATTACCATGTGTAGTAGGACACGATCCTTGAAGAATGTGTGAGTGGGACACGTGTTACATATTTAGCGGAACAGACATGCATACACAATAATTACAACCATAAGTACTGCTATTTTCTCTCACTAATTACTGACGCAAGTAAACACTTTTACACATATCAACAGCTGTCAAAAACTGTCTTTACCCCAAATTTGAAATCATCTGAAATAAGATATACCTTAGAGTATTTAGACAAAATCCATCAGTGTTTGTCAATTCTCCATCTTTATTACCGAAACCTTTTCAAATACTGCACAGATGTGAATATTTGTGTGTGGATAGTAGAATTTACTAATCCAATTTTTAGAGCATCTAATATTTCATAAAATCCATAAAGATAAATCAGTAAACACTGGATGCACAAACTCTCATTTTAAACACTGAATATTTGATGAATGCTAAACTATGTAGTAAATAATATACAGAACTCTAAATAAATCTACTCCCTTTGATGTCCATGATAATCCAAGTAAGCACACAGTCTTTATAGACAAAAAGATCAAGAGATAGATATCAAAGTCGCATTCAGTGAGTAACATGCCATGAGAAAAAAAAAACTCTCAAATTCACACAAGTGTTTAGGTAAAGTGTTTACACTCAGTTCAACCAATAAAAGCAGATACTACCATATGCTTGATTGTCCACCAAATCTACACTACTTTTAATACATGTATGCACAAATTAAAAGGACTTTTTTCAAGGTTGTAATTTGGGTTAAAAACAAACAAATGACTAGAAAAAGAAGAAAGAAAAGAAATGGCTAATTGAACAAATTCAATAGAACAAAGTGAGCAGTTGAACTGTAAATACAGAACTGTTTATAATAATCAGTATATATACATTTTTATTTATTTATTTATTTTTAAGTATATATGTTCACGAAATGATCTTTCCTTTACACAGTAATTCTCAACTGTTTGCTCATCAATTTCCAAATGAATCTAACTGCTCTTGTTAAAACAGAGTTTAAAAAAACAGTTATTAAGGCTCAAAGGGGTTTACTAAGGGTTTAATTTGTTGACAGCGTTTGGCTAAATGTGGTAAATCCTAATGCCTTTATCATTTTCATGCACACACATACCATGCAGCCTCAAAATGGTTTAAAACAAGTTCTAGAGCAACATACTTACTGATGAACAGCACACAGCAATAAAATCTGATTGATATAAAATGTATCAATCATTGATAGGCTCAAAATCTCACAGGGTGCAAGCATGTTTCAGTACTCACCAATTTAAACAATGACACATCTCAAGTTTTATAAATTTTCACAAGCACAAACAAGGAATCATCAAGTACCATATGAGTTTATTTGGGAACAGAGTGTCACTAACAGAGTTTAGGAGTCATCAAAATTAGAATTTATTCATTAGAGGCAATGCACACAGTGTTCACAGACTCAGAGTTTAGGATAAATAAACTAAGAGATGCTATAAATATGAATCAGTATCATGCTTATGTTGAATTTCTGCACAGTCTAAGATTAGATCACAGATAACTTAGAAAGGTTCATGATTAATAACTGAGAATCATGCTTCATACATTTTCTTCATTGGTGAGTATCTCAGACAATAACATTATCAGAATTAATCAGAGTTATCCAGCAGGTTAACAGTGTTTGACTGACAAAATATGGTAAGAGAGTTTGATAGTCAAAGAACAGAGTTTGCATAGCAGAGTTTAAAAACTGAGTTCACATAGTATTGAACACATCACTAAAGCATAAGTAATGCATGACATAAATGAAATTTGAGTCTAACCAGTATCTCTAGTTCGAACCAGAAACCATTCCAAGTTCATTTACCAGCCTTGTAAAGATAGCTTCACTCAATGGCTTTGTGAAGATGTCTGCAAGCTGTTGGTCTGTAGACACAAAATGGAGCTCAATGTTTCCTTCCTCTACATGCTCTCTGATAAAATGATACCTTATGCTGATGTGCTTTGTCATGGAATGCTGTACTGGATTACCTGTCATAGCAATAGCACTTTGATTATCACAGTAAATAGCAATCTTACTGTATCTTAATCCATAATCCAGCAACTGATTTTTCATCCATATAATTTGTGCACAACAGCTACCAGTAGCAATATACTCTGCCTCAGCTGTAGATGTAGAAATTGATTTCTGTTTCTTACTGTACCAAGAAACCAGTCTGTCACCCAGAAATTGACAACTTCCACTAGTACTTTTTCTATCTATCTTACAGCCTACAAAGTCTGCATCTGAGTTACCAATAAGCTTGAAATCTGATTCTCTGGGATACCACAGCCCTAAAGTAATGGTGCCCTTGAGATATTTGAAAATTCTTTTCACAGCTATGAGATGTGGTTCTCTGGGATCAGCTTGAAACCTTGCACAGAGACAGGTTACATACATGATATCAGGTCTACTTGCTGCCAGATGAAGAAGAGACCCTATCATGCCTCTATAGTTTGTCATATCTACTAATGCTCCTGTGTCCTTATCCAATTTAGTTGCTGTTGCCATGGGAGTTGATGCAGATGAGCAATCAAGCATACAAAATTTCTTGAGAAGATTTCTGGTATATTTTGCTTGATTTATAAAAATTCCATCATCTGTTTGCTTCACCTGTAGGCCTAGAAAATAACTAAGCTCTCCCATCATACTCATTTGATACCTGGACTGCATTAGCTTGGCAAACTTTGTACAGAGTTTATTATTAGTAGACCCAAAAATTATGTCATCAACATATATCTGAACTAGAAGCAAGTCACTACCAGATTGAAAGTAAAACAAAGTTTTATCAATTGTACCTCTGTGAAACCCACTTTCTAGAAGAAATTGAGCTAAAGTTTCATACCATGCTCTTAGTGCTTGCTTAAGTCCATAGAGTGCTTTATCAAGCCTGTAGACGTAATCTGGATATTTGGGGTCCACAAATCCAGGTGGTTGTTCAACAAACACTTCTTCTTCAAGTTTCCCATTCAAAAAGGCACTTTTCACATCCATCTGAAATACCTTGAATTTCTTATGAGAAGCATAAGCAAGAAACATTCTTATTGCCTCCAATCTTGCAACTGGAGCAAAAGTCTCATCATAATCTATTCCTTCCTGCTGTGAATAGCCTTTTGCCACAAGTCTGGCCTTGTTTCTTGTAACAACCCCTCACTATTAGTTTTGTTTTTGAAAACCCACTTAGTACCAACAACAGACCTACTCTTTGGTCTTGGTACAAGTGTCCAAACTTCATTTCTTTCAAATTCATTCAACTCTTCCTGCATTGCTGTTATCCAGTCAACATCTTGAAGAGCTTCTCCAACCTTCTTGGGCTCAGTTTGTGACAAGAATGCATGAAACAAACATTCATTTGTTGTTGCACTTCTTGTCCTTACTCTTGCATCTGGATCACCAATAATCAAATCAGGTGTGTGAGATTTGGTCCATTTCCTAGCTGAAGGCAAATGACTTCTCTCAGAGTTTGATCCTCCCCCTCGATCCATGTTCTTCTGATTTTCTTGATGTCTTTCTTCATTCTCTGAGGCTCCCCCTGAATGTGACTGCTCAGAGTTTGAACTATCAGATATTGGACTTTCAGAGTTTGAGTCATTAGAGTTTGATCCAGATTTTTCAGATGACTCATTATCAGATTTTGAGTCATCACTTTGAAGTGTTTCTTCATGCTCCCCCTCATCTGGTTCTTCTCTAGTATTTGATTGAAAAGTTTCTTCAGTATTTACTAGTAGAGGTTCAGAGTTTAGCTCAACAGAGTTTGTCAGATCAGCTTCATCAGAGTTTAATGTAGTCTCATCCTTCTTTGCTAAAAAATACACCCATGTATATCTGGTGTATTCATCAACAATGACTAAAGCATATTTCTTTCTTCCAATAGACATTACATTTACTGGACCAAAAAGATCAACATGTAGAAGGTGATAAGGATCAATAATTGAAGATTCTGACTTGCTCTTGAAAGATGACTTCCTTTGTTTGGCCTTTTGACAGGAATCACATAGGCCATCAATATTTAATAAGGATTTTGGGAGTCCTCTAACAAGATTCTTTCTAATCAGTTCATTAATGTTGTTCAGATTCAAATGAGAGAGTTTTTTATGCCACTTCCAACTCTCTTCACTTGACATTCTTCTTGACAGACACACTGCTTTGCCATCAGAGTTTGTTGACAACTTTATTTCATAGATGTTATTGTGCCTGTTTCCAACTAGAACAACCTTTCCTGTAGATTTACTGATAATTTCACAGTATTCAGGCTGAAAATCTACATGATATCCTCTGTCACAGATTTGACTCACAGATAGCAAGTCATGCTTGAGTCCTGGAACCAGAGCTACATTTGTGATGATGACACTTCCAAGATTGATATTGCCATATCCCAGAGTATGTCCTATGTTGCCATCTCCATAGGAAACTTTTGGGCCAGTTTTTTCCACATACTCTGATAGCAGGGCTTTATTTCCAGTTATGTGTCCTGAACATCCACTGTCCACGACTAGGGTACTTTCCCTGGTGCCCTGCAATCATAAACAATTACTGAGGATTAGTTTTAAGGATCCAGACTTGCTTGGATCCTTTGGCTTTCTTAACTTTGTTAGCTTTTGCAGCGGAATTTACATTATCAGAGTTTAAGCTAACATTATCAGTGTTTACACGTGCAGAATTAACTCTAACCCATTTCAAATTTGGCTTGGGTTCATAGTAATTATGATAAATAGAATGATAATCTTTACAAGTATAAATAGAATGCCAAGTACTTCAACAATGTTTGCATAAAGTCTGTGGTATAGTTCTACCATTTTCTTTCTTTACTTCAGACTTAGAAGGTAAAGAATTAATGTTTTTGTTCTTCCTGCAAAAACTAGCAAGATGATTAGTACTACCACAGTTATGACATGTTTTTCTTGCAGCAAAAGTAGCAAGCATTGGATAATTACCCTGAGAAATGCCTACTTTACCATTTCTGTTCTTTCTAGACACTTTTTGTTCTTTAACAGATTTTAACTCCTTAAGCTTATGCTTGAGTTGTTTATTTGTCATTGAACCAATATTAACCTGTTTAAAACTATTTTTACAGGTTCTTTCTTGACAGCTTGATTACCACCTTCAAACCTAGGTTCTCTTACTCCATTAACAAATTTTCCAAATTTCTTAGGTGAAAGTGATGGTCTAATCTTGATTTTATTTTGAAACCTAAGTTCATCTTCCTCAGAATAACCTAGACCAACAGTGTCAGATTGAAAAACCTCTTGTGTGTCTTTTCCAGAATGAGTCCATGTCTTAATTATGTGATTTTTCTCTTCCAACTCAGATTCTAGTTGCTTATATTTTTCTAGCAACTCATGTTCAAGATAAACAGCATCATCTCTTTCTTTCTGAACTTGCTGCATGTTTTCAAGTTGTTCTTCAACAATTTTGTTTCTCTGTTTAAGTTCAGAATTCTCAGACTTTATTCTTTCATTTTCTAAAGTCTGATCCTTATAACTAATATGCAATGCCTTAAGATAAATTCTCAATTCAGTTATATTATCAGTATTATAGGCATAGGTAGTAAGGGGTACTTTTTTTCAGAGGTTTCAGAATCTGTCTCAATAGAAGCCATGAGAGCATAGTTGATTTCCTCATCTGAATCTGAAGTGTCTGCCCAATCTCTGCCTTTTGTGATAAGTGCCTTACCAGTTTTACCCTTCTTGCACTCAAGAGCATAGTGACCCATCTCCTTACACTTGTAGCATTGAATCTCAGACTTGTCTTTCTTCCCAGATTTGGTATCCTTTCTTTCAGACCTCCTGAAACTCTTTCTGTCTTCATTTGAATCTCTAGAAAACCTTTTTGCCTTTTTGAAGTTCTTGAAACCCATTTTCTTAAAAGTCTTCACCATTAAAACATCCATTTTCCTCATTTCTTCTTCATCATCCTCAGAGTCAGATGAATAAGAAGTGTTTGAATCACCATCAGAGTTTGATGATCTTTAAACTTCAAATATGTTAGAAGCTTACTCTGATACCAATTGTTATTCCCAGATTAAACACTTGTATAATTGTAGAAGGGGGGGTTGAATACAATTCTTGATAATTATAATTTCTGATAAAAACCACAGAAATCTATAATGAGATAATTGCTGAAATGAGAAATGATCCACAAACACATAAAAAATCAGGTGGTTAAAATGTACCACCTGAGACTTTTATTCAAAGAAAACTCTGTGATACAAATGTACACAGCTTCTGCTTTTACAACTCTTTGCTTCTAAAGATATTCAAGAAACCCTAAGCAAATATGTCTGTTTTCTTATTTCCTAAAGAGTTGCTACACTTGGTTATATATCCCAAGTTTACAAGTACTACAGGAATAAGATAATATTAATCTAATTCAAGTTGACTTGCTACTCCACTCCAAATCCACATGTAGCCGAAAGGTTGTCCTTGTGAACAGATATGTCCCTTGTACCTTTCTTGTATGTACTGTGTAAATGGAATGCTTCTTTCTTCTGCGTTTCCAAAGTATGGCTGTCATACTGCTTTTTATACCTACTATCAACCCATGTGATCTGTCAGTCAAACCTGTCCTTATCAACTGCTAATTCCCAGCTAGCATAGAAGAAAGCGTTAATGATTATCCGTTGATGTTGTACACAATCATCCGTTGATGGTAGTTTGAGCTGCATCCGTTGATAGAGTAGATTTGAGTTGTATCCGTTGATAGAGTCCTGTTCTCATCCGTTGATACACTTTCACTTAGACAGAATTACATAGCATAGCTTATTTACAATTGGCTACCCTATTCTACCTATCCATTGTTGGTCACCATGACTCTGAATAAAAACACTATCAACTGATAGCATAGAGGTACTGCAGTATGCTACAAAACCTCATCCGTTGATGAGCTACCTGTCAACGGATAGAGTTATAATGTCTCATCCGTTGACAGTTACAAAACTTGACTTATACAATTTGATTGATTGTGAAGTTATCATCAAGTACAACATATTCCTAACAATCTCCCCCAATTTATACTTGATGGCAATAAAGCATAAATTTAGAACCTTGATGATAACAAAACATTCCTAAGAATATATATAGAACTATGCAAACATTATATTAAGCTACAAAAATTAAAATACAGCAAGTATGAGAAATTTACAGAGAAGTGCTCCTCTAGACTGAGCATATTAATATTGTTTCTTCTCTCTGGTTGGCATCACCCTTGATTTTCCTTCTTTGGCAGAGTTGGACTCAATTTGTATTTGGAGTTGCCTATAGAAGGCATCTTCTTCAACAACTTTTGGATTTGGCTTTTGTTGTAACCATCTCAGGTATTGAGAACTAGCCTTTGAAAGTTGGTCTTCTAACCTGAAGAATCTCCTGTTACCATATTCATCCCTGAACTCCATCATCCAGAAGGGTTGAAGATGAATTTTTTTGTCCATTGTATGGGATCTTCATCTTCCTTGGTAGTCTTGATGGTGAGTTCCATTCTCTCCTTATCTGTTCTATTCTGTCCAGTATCTCCCTTTTTGCTATCCTGGAGAACCCTGTGTATCTCTTGATTGCAGAGAACACTTTGGTTAAGGTCAGATAGTTTTCTCCAAGAACCCTCTGTAGTGGCCATGTCCTTTCCTTTCCTCCCTTGTATACAAAGACCAATCTCTCAGGTAAATGTTTATATTTGTCAATTCCTCTTACTTCTAACAATTCATCCAGATACAGATTCATGCCAGAGTATTCTTCAATATCTGCCTGATAGATAAAATCATCATTGTTTTCCAAGATTGACTGCTTGACAATAGCAGGTACCCTAGCAACCTGAATTGGTTCCTTTGAAGGTTGCTTCCTTGGTATCCTTTTCTTCTGATTAGGCTTCTGTTGAGGCTTCAGCAAGAATGAAGGATCCTCAATTGAGTCAAGGTTCATTGGTTCATCTTTAGGGAGTATAGGGTCACCATGGAAGTTCACAGCTGGGTCGATTACTTGTGCAGAAAAGGGTTTTGATGAGCCAACAGTTTCTCTCCTTACAATTTCTGGAGAGACAAGCCTCCTTGCCTTTGATTTCACTCTCCTTTTAGTTTTGGATTTGGGGACTTCCTCAGGTTCCCTCATTTCATCCTCTACCTCATCCATTAACTCCTGAGCTAGTCTGGCTTGCTTCTCTTCTGAGTTTTCATATTTATTTTCTTCACTTGGATGAGCTTCCCTTAGAAGTTTGGAGGTTTCCTCTCTTTTTGCTTCAACAAATCTAGGATGGCTGTTGGATATATTTAACACTTTTCCATTCCTTATTATTACAGCCATCCAATCTCTTACACTCTTATTTGTCTTTTCCTTGAACTCTTTGATTGTATTTCCCATTAGCTTCTCATCATCATCCTTGGGAAATGGAAAGTCCAATTAAAGCTTGTTCTTCCCATTTGCCTTTGGTGGAGAGTAGGCCCTGGTTCTTATGTATGGTTCAAATTCTTTGACATAGGATGGTTAAGCATCATAGAATGTAGGAGCCACAATTTATGGAGTGAGCACCTTCAGAATTGAAGTTGATGTTGTTGAGGCTGAGGACTGAGTAGAGAACAGAGTTGATACAATTTATTCATTGACCATCCTCTCTGTCCTCAGAATTCTTTCATTTGCCTCCTTGTTGATCTTTTCTAAGGCTTCTATTCTGGCTTGCCTTTCACCATCTGAGATTTCTGATATACTAACCTCAGGCAAATCCATTTTCTTCTTCTTCACAGGGGAAGCCTCTATAGAGTACTATGTTGGACTAACCACTATAATTGGCTGTTTCTCCCCCTCACTCTGTGCTATCTTGCTATTGGATGCTGGAATAATTTGACTAGCTGCAACAACCTTTTTCTCCCCCTTTTTGTTAGCATCAAGGGTTGGAGATGAGGCTGCAAGTAGCTTTTCCAGTAGCTCAGTCTGTTTGGTTTGATTTGCAATTACTGTCTACATTTGGGATTCCATACTGTCCACTCTGGAGGAAAGATGCTGAACTGATTTCGCCAGACTATCTTCCTTCAATAACTTGCTAGTCAGCACCTTCTGAGTGGTAGTAGGGGCTAGTGCCTCAATCCTGGCATCTAGTTCCACTTTCATTTCCCTTATTGCAGTTTGCACCTCCTCATGTTGGGTTCTTTGAATAACCATATGCATCTTGTGAAGTTTGAGAGAGGCCAGTATTTGCTGAAGGACGTTCTGGTGCTCAGCCATAGCAGATTGATATTGCTTCATAATCTCCACATTGAAGTCACCAACCACAGTGGTAGAAGAAAATAGCCATTCTGGAGTATCTTCCATATTGACTTCTTCATCACTGGAGGTGCTAGCACTGTCATTATTGCCAAACTCTTCACTGTCAGCATCTGAAGGCAGAACTGTCACAGCTTCCTTTGCTCTTTGTAGAGATTGAGAGGTGTGCACTAGGTGCATTGCCTCCTCTGCCTCCACATTGACCTGTTGTGCCATGACTTGATAGGCAGAAACAGGATGAGTAAAGGTTTCGGGATCCAAAGAGATGGAGTCAATGATTGACTGATATTCTTATTGAAATTCCATCTCCTTAGAGGCTTCATTAACCTCCATTAACTCACTAGCAATGGCTGAATCTTCCTGCCTTATTGCTCCTGTAGTCCCTTCTCTCCTCTCATCTCTCTTTCCTTGCATCAGGGGCTCCCCCTGGCTCACACCTCTCACACCCTCACCTTCATCTACTAAGGTGCAACTCTCTTGCTCTCCTTTTGCCTGACCGGAAGAAATGGTCAACCTCTCATTATTTTTCTCTCCTTTTGCCTGCTCACAAGGCAGCCTCTCACTCCCTTCCCTCATTCCTAAAAGTGTTTCAACTACTACAAACTCCTCCATAGTTGACATGGGAATGTCACATTTTGCAGTGGTAGAGAGAGTTGTCAACGGATAAGGTGTATCCGTTGATGTAGTAGTTATTGCTGTCAACGGATGATTAGTTGTAGACACATCTGTTGATGGAGAAACACTTGTCAACGAATGAAGGATATCCGTTGATGAAGGAAAAAAGAGTATCCGTTGAAGTGAAAACCAACACTGAATCTGTGGTGATTGATTTTAAGGAAGAGGCCACAGATAGTGTTGTGAATTCAGGAATGGAAGATTGATGGCACAACAAATCATCTAAAAGATGATGACCACCAATTGTTGAGTGGGGCTTCTCCACGAATTTTAAAGATGGAGAATCAGGAATTGATGTAGATATCATATCCACATCCAGAGATGGAGTTGGTGATGGTGGATTAAAATGTGTATCGATTTGAAGGTTAAGATCAAGGGGCAGTGACTCCACATTTATTGAAGTCACATCAAACTGAATTTGAGAAGGTACAGTTTGTTGTACTATGTGTGCATCCTGTGATTCCCCAATGGTTTTGGATTTGACTCTTCTACCATAGGTTTTTGAGTGAGGACTATCTGTGTCCCTTGTCCTTTTGTGCAGAGTTCCTGGAGTGGAACTTAAATTAGTAGTCACACCCGGTTAAGAGGATGCAACTAGAATTTGGCTTGAAGGTTCATTAACAGTCTTTTGAGAGACTGAAATGTTGGTTGCACCTGCCTCACCTTCCTTATCCTTAGGGCTTCTTTGATGTTCACCCTGTCCCTCACCACTCACTACCACCTTCACACTCCCCTCAAGAGTTTTGGTAGTTTTTGCAACAGATGTCTTTTGAGAGACACCTAAGGTTTGTCTTTTTGATTGTGGTTTCAGAACTTTGGATTTGGTCACTTTGGTAGGAGCCTGTTTGGTCACAGCCACAGACTCCATTGTGACACTAGAAGGCAAAGAAATTTGGGGGTTGGAGATAGGAGCTACAGGGTTGGAAACAGTTACCTGAACAATTGGTAGATATACCAATTGTACTTCTGCATTTAGGTTCATTCGAATCAAATCACTTAAGACTCTCTTCTCCTTAACAAAACAATTGAACTTGCTATCCGGGTTAGCAATGGATAGCTCATTCTCATATACATGCAGTGCTAGGAGCATAAAAAATCTAGCAAAATAAATATTCTTGCTCCTACTTTCCTTTTTACCTAATTTAGCTGCTATCTCATACATGACTAGTGAGCCAAAATTATAAAACTTATCATTCAAGAGCATACATAGCATAACTAGCATGGAATTGGTAACAGCATCAAAATTACTAATTTTGCCAGAAAAAGTTTTAATGAAGGCATCACAAAAATAACTCCATTATTTAACCATACCTTTCCAAACAATTTTCCCTAAGTTCTCAGTACTAAGGGTATAGTTTATGGAATTTAGCATGGTAACAATTTCAGCATTACTGGGTATTTCCAGACAGTTATTCTCAGGCAATTTTAGACAAGCAGTTATCACATATGAGTTAACTACATAGTTTTTACCCTTTAAAGAAAAAGCAAGTGTACCGTCTATGCCAATGTACTCAGCAGATGCCCACACCTCTTCAATTACCTCGTAAATTAGAGGAGTGGTGGCAGTCATAGCATATGACAGTTTGCATTTCTTCACGAAATTCATCATGGTGTGATATGCTTCTGGAGCGTTCACTGTATCAACAAAGGCTGCAAAATTGTTCTTCTCATAGGTAAACCCAGTGGAAGACATCATTTTAACAATAGGCGCCATTGAAGTGTTTGAACTTTTGTTGCAGAGAGTTTTAGTGAAGAAGATGCAGTTAACTTATGAGATTCTTGAAAGGGAGTAAAAGTGAAGTGTGAGAGCACAAGACAGCCTTTTATATTTCTCAAGAATTAAAAATGAAATAATTAAAAGTAATTAATCCATTGGACAAAGGTAACTGTCATATAATAAATGAAAAGAAAAGAAGTACAGCCGTGACTAAATATACACGTTTACCAACGGCTATATAAAAAAAATATGTATATCAACGGATAAAGAATGGACGGTTGAGAAAACAGTTTATCCATCGATGACGTGGACAACCTGTTATCCGTTGACATACGAAAATCTAGTAATGTGTTTACACTACCAACGGATAAAAGGATATCCGTTGATAAGCAAATTTTGCCTTAGACAAAATTTCTGCTAAAAATTTTTCTGAGAGATTTTAATTCTCAAGTAAATCAAAACACATTTCTAGCTGCAATACAGTATGACTAGATATCACTAGGAATTACAAAAAATTAAGCATACCTAGTTCACCTACCAACCTTGTGAATGAAGATTCATCAAGAGGCTTGGTGAAAATATCTGCAATCTGCATTTCACTTGGCACAAAGTGCATTTCTACTGTACCATTCATCACATGCTCTCTAATGAAATGGTATTTGATGTCAATATGCTTGGTTCTCAAATGTTGCACTGGATTCTCTGTGATGGCAATAGCACTAGTGTTGTCATAGAAAATTGGAATCTTCTAAACTTTTAGACCATAGTCACTAAGTTGATTTTTCATCCAAAGAATCTGTGCACAACAACTTCCAGCTGCAATGTACTCAGCTTCAGCTGTAAAAGTGGAGACTGAGTTCTGTTTCTTATTGAACCATGACACAAGCCTGTTCCCTAGAAATTGACAGGAACCTGTAGTGCTTTTCCTATCAATTCTGCAACATGCATAGTCTGCATCTGAATAGCCAATTAGGTCAAAACCAGATTCTCTTGGGTACCAAATGCCAAGGTTTGGTGTTCCCTTGAGATACCTGAAAATTCTCTTAATAGCAATCAAGTGAGACTCTCTAGGGTCAGCTTGGAATCTAGCACAAAGACAAGTGAAAAACATTATATCAGGTCTACTAGCTGTTAGATATAGAAGTGAGCCTACCATGCCTCTATAGCTTGAGATGTCCACAGACTTTTCCTTAGTATTCAACTCAAGCTTAGTTGCAGTGGCCATAGGTGTTTTTGCAGAGGCACAATCCATTAAGTCAAATTTCTTTAAAAGATCATAAATATATTTTGTTTGACTTATGAAAATTCCCTCATTAACTTGCTTCACTTGTACACCAAGAAAGTAAGTTAGTTCACCCATCATGTTCATTTCATACCTACTTTGCATAAGTTTGGCAAACCTTTTGCAAACCTTCTCATCTATAGACCCAAAAATAATATCATCTACATAGATTTGAACAAGTATTGAAGAACCATTGACATTTCTATGAAATAAGGTTTTATCTACTGTACCTCTAGTGAAGTGATTCTCCAAAAGAAATTAAGATAAAGTGTCATACCAGGCTCTTGGTGCCTGCTTCAAACCATAAAGTGCTTTTAGGAGAAGATATACATATTCTGGAAAATCTGGATCTTCAAAGCCAGGAGGTTGATGGACGTATACCTCTTCTTCCAGTTCCCCATTTAGAAAGGCACTTTTGACATCCATCTGATAGACTTTGAAATTGGCATGTGCTGCATAGGCTAGGAAAATTCTAATTGCTTCAAGTCTTGCCACTGGAGCAAAAGTTTCATCAAAATCTATCCCTTCTTCTTGAGAATAGC
Organism: Kitagawia praeruptora; assembly: GCA_037693485.1. NCBI lineage: Eukaryota > Viridiplantae > Streptophyta > Magnoliopsida > Apiales > Apiaceae > Kitagawia > Kitagawia praeruptora. The sequence continues at coordinate 84,620,856 of CM075347.1, read as the reverse complement.
CCTTTGCCACTAATCTAGCTTTATTCCTCACAATTATGCCATTTTCATCAGTCTTATTCTTGAGAACCCATTTGGTACCTATGACACCTCTATCATCAGGTTTGGGCACAAGCTTCCATACTTTATTTCTCTCAAATTGGTTTAGCTCTTCTTGCATTGCTAAGACCCAATCTAGATCTAGAAGGGCATCTTCCACTTTCTTATGTTCCTCTTGAGACAAGAAACTACTGTATAGGCATTCTTCTTGTGTGGCCCTCCTAGTTTGGACTCTTGAATTTGAGTCACCAATGATTAACTCAAAAGGATGATCTCTGGTCCATTTTCTTGAAGGTGGAAGGTTTGATCTAGATGAGGTTGCTTCATCTAAATGAGCATGATCTTGTTGATTGGTCATTGAGTTTTGACTTTGAGAAACTCCCCCTGAGTTTGTTGTCCTTGCGGAATTATGAAGTTGACTGTTGACGGATGCATCATTTTGTCTATCAACGGATGCTCCATTTTGCCTATCGACGGATGCATGAGAATGCCTGTCAATGGATGCATCTGATGCTCCAGTATGACTGTCAACGGATGCTTCATTTCCAGTGTTAGCATCACTTCTAGTTGGACCAACAACTCTAGGTGAATTTTCATGGTCATGATCTTCATTTTCCTCTTCATCATCAATGTACATTCTTCCTTCTACCTCATTTTCAAATCTCAACTTTTCATGAAAGCCTTCATCATTTAGACCTAGAATCTTTTGATCATCAAACACAACATGTACAGATTCCATAACAATGTTGGTTCTTAGATTGTAGACTCTATAGGCTTTCCCTGCTGCATACCCAACAAAGATAGCTTCATATGCCTTTGCTTCAAATTTGCCCAAGTTATCTCTATGATTCCTTAGCACAAAACACTTACATCCAAAGACATGTAGAAAAGCTAAAGTTGGTTTCTTGTTGGTGAATAACTGATAAGGAGTCATTCCTCTAGCTTGATTGACCAAGGAAATATTCTGAGTGAAACAGGCAGTGTTGACACCTTCAGCCCAAAAATATGTTGGCAACCTTGATTCACTTAGCATTGTTCTAGCTGCTTCAATGAGAGTTCTGTTTTTCCTTTCAACAACCCCATTTTGTTGAGGTGTTCTAGCAGCAGAAAACTCATAGACAATTCCATTCTCTTCACAGAAAATCTTCATTGTGGAATTTTTGAATTCAGTGCCATTTTCACTCCTGATTCTTTGTACTTTGACTTCAGAACCATTGTTTACTAGTCTGAGATGATTGATGATGATTGCACTTGCACAATCTTTGGAGTGCAGAAAGAAGGTCCATGAAAACTTAGAAAAATCATCTACAATCACCAGACAGTATTTCTTCTTTGAAATGGACATGACATTTACTGGACCAAATAAGTCCATATGCAGCAATTGAAGGGGCTTAACAATGGATGACTCTGTCTTGCTCTTGAAGGATGATTTCTTTTGTTTCCCTAATTGGCAGGCATCACACAATCCATCCTTGATGAATTCCAATTGAGGGATTCCTCTAGCAAGATCCTTTCGTACCAAATCATTCATAACTTTAAAATTCAAATGTGACAGCTTTTTATGCCATAGCCAACTCTCATCCTTGCTTGCTTTGCTAAAGAGACAAGTAATGGATTCTGAGCATACTGAGTTGAAGTCAGCTATGTAAACATTTCCTTTTCTAAAGCCTGTCAATACCACATTGTTGTTTTCCTTGGCAGAAACAACACAGGCTTCTTTAGTGAACTTTACTTCATAGTCTTTGTCACAAATCTGACTGACACTCAGCAAATTGTGCTTCAAACCTTCAACTAAAGCCACTTCTTCAATGATGACATTGTCTTTTGTAATCAAGTCATATCCCTTAGTATATCCTTTGTTCTCATCTCCAAAGGTAATTCTAGGGCCAACTGCCTCCTTGAACTCTATGAGCAGGGTTGAATCTCTTGTCATATGCCTAGAACATCCACTGTCTAGGTACCATAGATTCCTTTTATTTCCCTGCGCACATTCCAAAATACAAATCAAGTTGATTTTGGTACCCAAGTTTCCTTGGGTCCTTTCTTGTTAGCCTTTGGTTTTGCACTCTTAGCAATCTTCACTTTAGGTGTAGATGCTTGAGTGATAGGTTTTGACATATGCTCATTTGCATAAATATTTGATGCATGCATTTGTGAAAAATTGGCATACATATTATTCATGTTAGGAATGCTCCATGACATTTGTGGCATATTCACAGATTGAAAATAAGGATTAGACACATATGGCATGTTCACATATGGATTTGAAAAACTAGCATTCTGATACAAACCAGGCATTGCAGGCATACTTGGCATAGATTGAGGTACATGAACATGAGTTCTTTTAACAGACTTGCAATTAGAAGATAGATGATTGACACTATTACAATTACCACAAGTTTTCCTAGGAGCAAACTTGTCAGGAGAATAATTGTTTTTCTTGTTAATGCCTATCTTACCATTTCTGTTCTTTTTCTTTTTACCCTCAATCTCTACCTTTTCATTAACTGATTTACCAACAGCCTTTTTGTTAGGTAAATCACATGCCTTAGCCTTCTCACTAGATTTGGCTTGGCTACTTTCACCAGAAGCAAAGTTCTTGGCTACTGGACCATACTGATTATTCAGTTTCTTGAGTTCCTTCTTACTAACAGACTTTTTGTTAGTCGACGGATACCTCTCATCCGTTGATGGTTCATCTGTCAACGGATGATCACTATCCATTGATTCACAAATAGTCTCTAGATTCTCAAGGCAAGGTTCTAGATCCTTTTTCTTTTGAGTCCAGGTATCCCTTACAAATGATTCTATTCCCTGGACTTCTATTATGTTTTGAGAAATATTCCTACAGCTTTGAAATTTAGCAATTATCCCTTGTTCTTTTTCAAGCTGGTTTCTTAAAATCAGTTCTCTTTTTAACACAGCTTCAAGTTCACTTTTAGCATCATTGCAATCAACTCTCATTTTCTCAAATTTTAGAAATTGAGTTTCTAGAGCAGCATTTCTATCACTTAAAAACAGATTAGTCTCTTTAATCCTATTGTTCTCTTTAGTAAGTGATTTAAGAGTAACACTCAAGTGATATAGTTCAGTAGACATATCATCTATAACACTATTGCATTCCTCTTTGGTGAGCTTAGAGAGATTAGTAGAAAATACCTGATTACTTGCTGAACTTGCTTCCTGCTCAGAATCAGCCATCAATGTAAGGTTGACAAACTCAGCATCATCATCAGAATGATTTCCATCAGCAGCCCAGTCATACTCTTAGGTCATGAATGCCTTTCCTTTCTGTCTGAGAAGATCAAAATATTTCTTCTTGCAGTCAACAGTTTCAGTTGGCTTTCCCTTGTTCTCAGATCTAGGCTTCCTACATTCACTTATCATGTGACCAGCAATTCCACAATTGTAGCATTTAATTTTGGATTTATCCACATAGTTGCTTGTGGAAAAATCCTTGTTAAATGGCTTAGCCACCCTAGAGTTTCTTCTAAATTTTAGCTTAGAGAATCTCCTAGATAGAAAAGCTAAATGCTCATCTATCTCATCCAATTCATCCTGCTGAAGGACACTCATTTCTTCAGACACTTTTTCCTTGCTTTTGCTTTATTCTGTTCTACCTTCACAAACCTCCCTGTTTGGTGTAGATTTAGCAGCTTCAGTCCTCTTCTCCTCCTTCTGATCTAAGTTGGCAACAAGTGCAACTGACCCACTTTTCTTTTGGGCCTTCTTAATTTCTTCATCCTGCTCCATTTCTAGTTCATATGTCTTTAAAGTTCCATAGAGCCTTTCAAGAGTAAATGACTTGTACTCTTGAGTGTTTCTTAGAGAAACAGTCATTGGCTTCCACTCTTTGGGTAGTGATCTCAGAAATTTGAGATTAGAATATTTCACTTCGTAGATTCTTCCATACAGTTTCAAGCCATTCAGTAGCTTTTGAAATCTACTAAACGTGCCATTCAATGTCTCTCCATTCTTGAAATGGAAGTGCTCATATTGTTGGATCAGTAGTTGCATCTTGTTTTCCCTTTCCTGTTCTGTACCTTCACAAAGGGTTTGAACAATGTCCCATACTTCCTTGGAGGTAGTACAGTTGATAACATTGTCAACCATGTCTGTTTCTAAGCCATTAAACAGAATATTCATGGTCTTTTTATCTTTGTGGACCTCTGCAACGTCCTCAGTACTCCACTCGGAAACAGGTTTGGGAATATAAGTGTCTGGTGCATCTGCAGCAAGGCCAACTCTTGAAGCAGTCTTCAATGGAACATGAGGACCTTTCTCAATGCAATCTACAAAACCTTCATCAATAGACATGAGATGTAGACGCATTTTTACTTTCCAGTGAAAGTAATTTTCTCTAACAAGAACTGGTATCTTTACTGCATAATCCTTCTTAGACATGTTGGAAGTGTGTTGATCTTTAAACTTCAAATATGTTAGAAGCTTGCTCTGATACCAATTGTTATTCCCAGATTACACACTTGTATAATTGTAGAAGGGGGGGTTGAATACAATTCTTGATAATTATAATTTCTGATAAAAATCACAGAAATCTATAGTGAGATAATTGCTGAAATGAGAAATGATCCACAGACACATAAAAAATCAGGTGGTTAAAATGTACCACCTGAGACTTTTATTCGAAGAAAACTCTGTGATACAAATGTACACAGCTTCTGTTTTTACAACTCTTTGCTTCTAAAGATATTCAAGAAACCCTAAGCAAATATGTCTGTTTTCTTATTTCCTAAAGAGTTGCTACACTTGGTTATATATCCCAAGTTTACAAGTACTACAGGAATAAGATAATATTAATCTAATTCAAGTTGACTTGCTACTCCACTCCAAATCCACATGTAGCTGAAAGGTTGTCCTTGTGAACAGATATGTCCCTTGTACCTTTCTTGTATGTACTGTGTAAATGGAATGCTTCTTTCTTCTGCGTTTCCAAAGTATGGCTGCCATACTGCTTTTTATACCTACTATCAACCCATGTGATCTGTCAGTCAAACCTGTCCTTATCAACTGCTAATTCCCAGCTAGCATAGAAGAAAGCGTTAATGATTATCCGTTGATATTGTACACAGTCATCCGTTGATGGTAGTTTGAGCTGCATCCGTTGATAGAGTAGATTTGAGTTGTATCCGTTGATAGAGTCTTGTTCTCATCCGTTGATACACTTTCACTTAGACAGAATTACATAGCATAGCTTATTTACAATTGGCTACCCTATTCTGCCTATCCATTGATGGTCAACATGACTCTGAATAAAAACACTATCAACTGATAGCATAGAGGTACTGTAGTATGCTACAAAACCTCATCCGTTGATGAGCTACCTGTCAACGGATAGAGTTATAATGTCTCATCCTTTGACAGTTACAAAACTTGACTTATACAATTTGATTGATTGTGAAGTTATCATCAAGTACAATATATTCCTAACAGTTTATCCAAACTCTGACTGCTTCCAGCTTAAACTCTGTTTTAACACTGTATCACTTAAACACTGATTAGTAATTACATCAATTATATTTAACAAAGTAAATCAGAACTTATAAGTCAGTAAAGTGTTTGGTAAATCAGAAATTATAAGTCTACTATAGAACACATATTTTATATATAATTTACCTAAATCGTGTCAAATATAGCACATATGGTGTGTAAAATGATCGTTGGGAGATGCAGAAAAATATGGTAAAGTTAGATTTGAAAAAAATATCGCCAATTGACGGGAAAAATCAAATTACAAACGGAAGGGATTAGGGAATAGTACAAATAAGTCATAAGTTGGAAAAATGTTGGGACTTTCTAACTTTCAACTTATGAACTTATAAGATCATAAGTCATTAAAATAAGGGGTTAATTGGCTATTTCATAACTGAACTCGTGCCCAACTTGCAGTTGGGTAATTGAACTCAAAAAACTTGCAAATAGGTAAGTACACTAATAATTTATTGCGATTGAACCACTAAACACGAAATAAATTACAGCGCCATTAACTCGCGTTGACTTTTAACGGTGCTCCGTTAACTCTTGCCATGTGTGATGCCATGTCAGTATTTTAACTTAAAATTATATCAAAAAACTTTAAATCAAAAAACTATAAACATCAAATAACTTTTACTTATTTTTCTTTTATTTTTCTTTCCTCTTTCTTCTCTCTCTCCCTCAAAATCTCGATCTCAATCTCTCTCAAAACCTCTTCTCTCACTCCCTTCTTCTCTATTCCCCTCTCCCGCTGCTCTCTTTCTTTTCTTAAAAAAAATCTCTCGACATGAGCTCTTCTCCGCCATTGATTCTGATCCCGAGCTTCTTAAGCTCCGATTCTCTGAATTTCCGTAGCTCCGATTCTTGATGATGGGTTTCAATTTTTGTCGTGATTGATTTTAGTTATATGGTGAAATTTGAATTATATGTTGAGTATTATTGTTATTTCGTGTAAATTTTCTGCTGGGTTCTTGGGTTGATCAAAATTGAGAGGGGTTCTGCCGGATTCTATAAAAGCGTATGTTATGTGGATTTATGTGTATGGGTGAACAGAGAAGCTGTTAGGAATAATTCATAAGTTGTGATGTTAAGAATAGAATTTACACATTATACTTCTTGTAATCCTGATCTTATAAAGGATTTAGCACTGTATATAGGATTTATGTGTAAGACAGTTATCTGTATAGTTTAGTCAGGAATGAACAGTGTATCGGAGACTACATGTCAGGAACAAAGGGCAAATCCTGATGACGGTCCAATACTGATGGTTGATCAGATACTGATGCAGTGTACAGATCCTGATATCAGTCGTGTTACTGATGATGTCATTATGGATGCTACAGAAACTGGCAAGTGCTATAAAACAGGATCGTTGTTTGAAGAACAAGCAAGAAGATATTATGAAGGAAAGAGTTTTCTATTGAAGGAAACTATCGACTAGAAGGCAGAACATTGTCATGTATAGATTATATCTTTCTGTTATTAGTTGATAGGTAGCATTATAAATACTATCTCAATATCATTGTAAAGAGTGTGTGTGTGTCTAACGAAGTTGTAAGTTCGTGTGCGTAGCTCTGTATAAGGTTTGTATTCGAGAGTTCGAAACAAACAGAGAGAGAGATTTGTATTGTCAGCAGCTGCTAAAGGTATTGTACACCTTTGGTAGAGTTTGTATTTGATCTTATTAATACAAACAAGAGTTTGATTCATTCGTTTATTCTTGTTCATATAATCAAGAAAAAAAAAACAGACACGATTATATAACTTGTATTCAACCCCCCCCCCTTCTACAAGTTATTCGAGTTAACAATTGGTATCAGAGCAGGTTGATTTCGAGTAATCATAAAGATCTGCAATCATGTCTGGTTACAAGGATGGGAATACTAAAATTCCTATGCTCAAGAGAAACGAATATACTCTATGGGAAGTAAAGATGTTGCATCATCTGGAAGCAACAGATCCTGATTATCTTGACAGAATCAGAGATGGACCTTTTGTTCCAACAAAGGTCGTTGGACAAGCAACAGTTGATGGTGTGGTTGTTCCAGAACATACAGCAGAGAAGCCAAAATCTGAATGGTCAGATAAGGACAAGGAGAATGTTCTCAAAGATGCTAAAGTGAGAAACATATTATTCAACAGTCTTGATTCTGTTCTCACTAACTATGTTCTCTCTTGTAAAACTGCTAAGGATATATGGGACAATATTAAAGTTCACTGTGAAGGAACTAAGCCTGTCAGGAAGAATATGAGGACATTACTTATACAATAGTATGAGTACTTTGAATCCAAGTCTGGTGAGTCACTTACTGATACCTTTGATAGGTTTACAAAACTCATCAATGAGATGGCCATGCATGGTAAATATTATGACTTGGAGGATATGAATACAAAGTTCATGAAAGCTTTGCCTGATTTCTACAATGAGAAGATATCTGCGATCGAGGAAGCTAATGATCTGGATGAGATTTCATTAGAGGCAGTATATGGAAAATTGAGAGCTTATGAACTTGACAAGCAGCAGAAGAAGAGCAGGAGTGAAGGAAAGATGAAGACTATTGCACTTACTGCTCAATCTGAAGTCAAGAAGCTTCCTGAAGAACAGCATGAAGAGATTGCTGTAAAGAATTCAAGGAAGAAGAAAAGCAAAAAAAGTTCTGAGACAGAGACTACTGATATGGACTCTGACAATAATGATTCTGAATCTGATATGCAAGAACTCTTTGCTATGTTTGCTAAAGCTTTCAAGAAAGGAAGATTCAACAGGAGAAGATTTAGCAAAGGACCTTTTCAAAAGAAGGAGGAGAAGAAGAGTGACAAAAGCAAAAGTACAATTGTCAAGCTTGATAAGGCCAAGATCAAGTGCTTTAACTGCAGCGAGCTTGGACACTTTGCTAGTAAGTGTAAGAAGCCTAGGAATTCAGGAAAGGGTAATGCACTTATGGTCACACAGAAGGATTGGGCTGATTCCAGTGACTCTGAAGATGAATTGGATTATGACAACATTGCATTGATGGCCAATAGTTCAGACAAACCTGGATCTCCAAAGAAAACTTCTCCATCCTCTGTTAAGGTATCACTTCACTCTCTTGATTCATTTGATAGCTTAAATTCTGATGAAATTAGATCTATCCATGCTGAGTTTAAGAATCTTATGACTAATTTTAGAATTCTTACTTGTGAAAGAGATGAACTTAAGGTTAAGAATGATAAATTAGTTGATAGAAATAATTTTCTTGAATCTGAATTAATTCAAATGGAAGAATACAAGTTAAGTTCTGATAAAGCTAAGCATGATTATAGTGTTATTCTTGAGGCTTATGACTATGTCAGAAAAGAACTAGAAGAAGAGAGAGATGTGATTAAGACCATTAACAATTCCAGTAAGAAGACAATAGAAATCTTTGAGAGTGGAATTCGTGGTAAGGTTAATGGTTTAGGTTTTGATAAGGCTAGACAAGAAGAAAAAGTAGCTATTGTCAATGATGATAGTAAGGTAGAAGCTAACACATCTAAATCTGAAGGTAAGAAAATTGTTTCTGAACCTAATCATGTTAAATTTGTTGATTCGAAAGGTACCCCTATTGTACACAAAAGGATTAACAATAGTAATTCAGATGAGAAAGTGTTAGAGAAACCTAAGAATGTAAACATAGGGTTTCTGTCTAAGTCTCAGTTGAAACAGAGATTAGATGGTCTTTCAGAGTCTAGCAAGATCAAGAGAAATAGGAATGGAAAAGAAGGTATTAACAAAGAGAATAATTACAAGAATGTACCTGATGCACCTAGGAAAAAATGCTATAAGTGTGGAAATCATAATCATTTGGCCCTAGACTGCAATCAAAAACCTTCTTGGAAAACTGAGTCCAGATTCCCCAAGACTCAGAAAATTCAATACCAGCCACAAAAAGCTTGTTATCATTGTGGTAGTTTACTTCATTCCATTTACATGTGTAAAGAATATCATTAACTGTATTATGACTATTATTCTTTGAAATCTGAAACTCCTAGTCACAAACAGTTTGTGAAATCAGAGTCTAAAGTTGACTCCGCAACAGGTAAAATAAAGGCAAAATTTTCAAAGCCTGTTGTCTCTAAATCTAGTAAGAAAGGATCCAATCAAAGTTGGGTCCTAAAAAATTCTAACTAGTTACTTTTTGTTTGCAGGGCACAGGAAAGAAGCATTCAATTATCTTGGACAGTGGATGCTCTGGACATATGACTGGAAAGAAGTCCCTGCTTACAAAGTTTGAGAGGAAAGCTGGCCCAGTAATATCTTTTGGAGATGGCAACAAAGGAGAAACTCTGGGATATGGCTCAATTATTTTGGGGAATGTCATCATAGAAAATGTAGCACTGGTTGAAGGCTTGAAACATACTCTTTTAAGCATAAGTCAACTGGGTGATAAAGGTAACAAATCAATCTTTGACAGAGAAGGATGCAAAATCTTGAATATGCAGAATGGAGACATTGTTCTAACTGGTCAAAGACATGGTAACATATATGAAGCCAGCTTAAGTGATACATCTAAAGGAATTGTTAGATGTCTCTACAGCAAAGCAACAAGTGATGAAAGCTGGAATTGGCACAAGAAGCTCTCACATCTTAATTTCAAGAAGCTTAACCAACTTGTTAAACACAATTTGGTGAGAGGCCTACCACAGGCAAATTTTGTGCAAGATGGACTTTGTGATGCATGTCAGCTTGGAAAGCAAAGAAGAACCACTTTCAAGAGCAAGACTGAAAATTCAATTACTGAACCATTTCACATGCTACATCTTGATCTGTTTGGTCCAGTAAACATTATGTCTATCAGCAAGAAAAGATATGCTCTAGTTATGGTGGATGATTTCACAAGGTTCACATGGGTGTTCTTTCTACACAAGAAGGATGAAGCTCCTCAGCAAATCATTGAACTCATCAAGAATATTCATAATAACTCTGAGTACAAAGTCAAAGTACTTAGGAGTGACAATGGAACAGAATTCAAGAATTCTACAATGGAGGGGTTTTGTGCAGACAATGGAATCACTCAACATTTTTCTGCACCTGGTACACCTCAACAGAATGGTGTAGTGGAAAGAAAGAACAGGACTCTCATAGAGGCAGCAAGAACCATGCTTGCAGATGCAAAACTTCCAACCTACTTTTGGGCAGAAGCTATTAACACTGCATGTTTCACTCAGAACTGTACCTTGGTAAATAGTCATGGAAAAACTCCCTATGAGATGATCAAAGGAAAGAAACCAAGTGTGAAATATTTTCACATCTTTGGATGCAAATGCTATGTCCTAAAAGTTCATCCAGAACAACTTGGAAAATTTGAAGCCAAATCGGATGAAGCAATTTTTCTAGGATATTCAGCATCTAAGGCCTTCAAAGTTTATAATCTCAGAACTCACATTGTTATGGAATCAATTCATGTTGCATTTGATGATAAGAAATTTGGAATTTTGCAAACTGATGAAAGCCATGACAAATTGAAATTTGAAAATCTGAAGAATTCTGAGATACTCTCAAGTGATGATGAAGGTTCTCCAGAAGGAATTTCTATTGCTTCTCAAAGGAATGCTACTGTTGAGGGGGAGCAAATAAATCAAAGAGAACAAATTGATCATCAGGAGCAGACTAGTCTTTCAGAATCTATTCCATCAGGAATTGACGTTTCAGAGTCTACTCCATCAGGAACTGACCTTTCAGAGTCTACTGAGGAAAGATCAGTAACTAGCAGCAATATGGAATCTACTGATTCTATTGATCAAAGGAGAGTTTTTGAAGGTAGAGATAATTCTTCTACAAGGGATACCACTAACTTAGGGGGAGAGACTAGCAGAGTTAATCTACCACCTGTTAGAAAATGGACAAAGGATCATACTGAAGATTTGATAATTGGTGATCCAAATAGTGGTGTTCGAACTAGAAGATCAATTCAAAATGAATGCTTGTATAGTTGCTTTCTCTCAAAGAAAGAACCTAAGAAGGTTGAAGAAGCCTTACAGGATCCTGATTGGGTAATTGCAATGCAGGAGGAGTTAAATGAGTTTGAGAGAAACAAAGTCTGGAAACTGGTACCAAGACCTAAAGATAGATCTATTGTTGGTGCAAGATGGGTTTTCAGAAACAAGCTAGATGAATCTGGTATGATTGTAAGAAACAAAGCAAGACTGGTGGCCAAGGGTTATTTTCAGGAAGAAGGCATTGATTATGATGAGACCTTTGCACCTGTAGCAAGATTGGAAGCAATCAGAATGTTTCTTGCATTTGCAGCTCATTCAAAATTCAAGGTATACTAGATGGATGTAAAGAGTGCTTTTCTAAATGGCAAACTTGATGAAGAAGTGTATGTAGAACAGCCACCTGGATTTGTTGATCCAAAGTTTCCAAATCATGTCTACAAACTTGACAAGGCACTCTATGGACTAAAGCAGGCACCAAGAGCATGGTATGAGACTTTGTCTAAATTTCTTCTTGAAAATGGCTTCACAAGAGGTACAATTGACAAAACTCTATTCTTTAGAAAGATAAAAGGTGAATTGCTTTTAGTTCAAGTTTATGTTGATGATATTATTTTTGGTTCTGCTAATGAAAAGTTGTGTGCTAAGTTTAGCAAGCTTATGCAGTCTAAGTATCAGATGAGCATGATGGGTGAACTAAATTATTTCTTAGGCTTGCAGGTCAAACAGACTGAGACTGGTATTTTCATTAATCAGTCAAAGTATATCAAAGATCTTTTAAAAAAGGTTTGACTTTCAAGACTGTGCAGTTGCAAAAACACCCATGGCAACAGCCACTAAACTAGACTCTGATCCTAAAGGAAAGAGTGTGGATAATACTAGTTATAGAGGCATGATAGGCTCATTGTTATATCTAACTGCAATTAGGCCAGATATAATGTTTTCTACCTGTTTATGTGCTAGATTCCAAAGTGATCCTAAGGAATCTCATTTAATTGCTGTGAAGAGAATCTTTAGATATCTCAAAGGAACTCCAAATCTTGGTTTGTGGTATCCTAGAGAATCTGATTTCTTTCTAATTGGCTATTCAGACTCTGATTATGCAGGGTGTAAGATAGACAGGAAAAGCACTACAGGTACATGTCAATTCTTGGGAAATAGATTGATTTCTTGGGCAAGCAAGAAATAACAATCTGTTTCAACCTCAACTGCAGAAGCTGAGTACATAGCAGCAGGCAGTTGTTGTGCACAGCTCCTTTGGATAAGAAATCAGTTGCTGGATTATGGTATGACACTTAGTAATATTCCTATGTTTTGTGATAATACTAGTGCTATTAAAATTGCAGAAAATCCAGTTCAACATTCAAGGACTAAGCACATTGATGTCAGGTATCATTTTATTAGAGAACATATTGAGAATGGTACTGTGGAACTTCATTTTGTTCCTACTGACAAACAGCTTGCAGATATTCTAACTAAACCACTTGATGAGACTACATTCAGTAGACTAGTAAGTGAGTTAGGAATGTTAAATTTTTAAATCTGTAACATCTGCAAAAGTAGCAAGGTATGTTGTTCTTAGCTTATAGACTTGATATTCCTGTCAGGATCTATATTTGATTGTTAAATGCTTTAGCTATAACACTTTGCCTTGATAAATTTCAGTATGATAGACTTGTTAATAATCATCAAGATTAGATTTGTTATCAGGATGCTGACGTCATCAGTATTGTGTCAGTATCAGGATTATGAAAATTGTTTCAGATCCTGACGTCTACTTTGTGTAGTAATCTAATTCTGTGATGTGTTAAGTCTATGCCAGCAAGTTTTGATATTTGCATACTGATAATTTATACATCATTCAAAAATCAAAAGACAAGCAGATAACAAGAAACTGTATTTTCATTAATAGAAATCATTACATGGAAATGAAATACAACATCTTTTTGTCTAAATTTCTATTGATAATTCTATACTTGTCTATTGATATGAACTCTGAGGTACAGGACAAGGAGCATCTCAAGAAATCCATCAGGGGATGAAAGCCTCGTTTGCTCTTGGATTCCTTGTCTGGGCGACTTGAATGAGAACAGCTAACTTAAATGTTTAGCATCCCCATCAAGATCAACCTCAGACTCTCGGACAAATTCTTCATCCTCAAGTTTTGAGGAGGTTAGGGGAAGATTGTATCCAATAGATGGATGTTCTAGGAGAAACCTCTGGATATTATCGAAAACCAATCCATTTATGATTAGTTCGATGAGAAGAGTCATTTGTTCAAAGAGAAGATCAAGAACAGGATGTTCATCGATCGAGAAAGATCTGAAAAATGGGTTTGAAGAGAATTTTGGTTTGAGAAGCATTGTTGAGAAGAAAAGAAATTGAAAGGTTATGGAGAATGGCATAGGCGTCTGGTTCTTTTAAAGAAAGACGTGAGAAGCTGAGCAGTCACTTGGAAGTTTTAATGAAGTCAAATGCTAATTATTGCATGTGACTGTGGTTCTTGTTTTCAAGAAATATTGAAAATATCTAACCAATTGATTTTCTGTTCAGATTAATTGTTTATTTTCTTTTTCAGATAAAAGAAAAATGCCACGTGGAAAACTCCATATTAAGTCTCTGATGATATTGATCAGGATTTCATGTGTGACCATCAGGATTTGAAAATTATATTTTTAAATCACATTGCATTTTGTGATTATTTTGATGAGAGGTCATCAGGAAAAGGAAGCTGATCAGTATTGCTTATTTATACCCTGATTTATTTCATGAAAATCAATTTTGGATTTTATTTTCCAAAAATCGTGGGTAACCGCATTTTTCAGGGACTGACACCTGTCAATCTACGTGTCAACGTGGGATAGTGGTCTGAAAGATTTGTGAAATATATTTGTTTTGAAACTCTAATCGTGTAATTGCTTTCTCTAATTTTACATTCTCTAAAGCAAAAATCACTCTTGAGTTTTCAAAATCACTAATCCATTTCAAGAATTTTTCAAGTTTCTTTTTAGATCAAAAATGGCAGCTCAGAGAAGATTACCTAAATCAGTAGCCTTCAAGTTTGGTGACTTTGATTTTATGACAAACAATCATGTTGCAGCTATCACCAACAAGGAAGGAGTGTCATCTGATTTTCTTTCAATCATGGACTTTCTGGCGTATGGACCATTAAGTTATGCATTGACAGCATCTCCACAGATTAATCAAGTAGCTGTTTCACAAGCTTGGGAGAATGCTGAGGTAATTGATTCTACTCAGAGTCATTCAGGTAAGATTGTTCTACATTTAGGACAAGATTCATTTGACATTACTGAATCTGTTGTTAATTCAGTACTTTGCTTACCTGTTACTGATAGTTATGAGAATGTACCATCTGATGATAATATAAGAACTATGTTGTCTGAATTAGGTTATAGTGGACCTCTAGATAACATGAGCCAGTTGAATAGGTCTTTTCTTAGAAAGGAATGGTCTTTTTACTTTGATCAAATTGCTAAATGTTTTACTGGCAAATGTAGTTCTTTTCAGCAAATTACTTCTGTTACATCACATATTGCTTATAATTTGCTTTATGACAGAGTAATCAACATTGGTCATATTATCTTAAGTCAGATGAGTATTAAACTTGGGTTAAGAGATCAAAACAGGAAAATGGTTTATTATCATAGATTTATGCAAATGTTTATTAACCATTTTATTCCTGATGTTGAAGCTAGATTTGGTATGGAACATTGTGTTTCTTCTTATGAACAGCAAAAGAGAATTTTCTCTGACATTACAAAGAAGGACAATGAAAAGAATCTAGATGAAATACCTGCAATTCATTATCCACATCATGTTCAGGTAATTCTTAAAACTCATCTTCCTACTTTCTACAATTCTTCTTTCTTTTGTGGTGAAATAGCTCAGGAATCTCAATTGGAGGAGAACCCACCTGTGTCTACCCAAGTAGCCCAAAACATTATAGTCTCTGAAACAATTCAAGAACCAAATTTTGATCCACAGCCTATTGTTTCAAAGAAACCAACCTCTGGTGTTTCTCAAAAAACATCAGTTGTAAGGAAGAGAAGATTTGTTGTGTCAAGTAGTAGTAGTAATTCTAGTGAAGATGATGATGATTTAACTATTGCTGAGAGAGCAGAATTGAAGGCTGCAATTCAACTTTCTTTGTTAGTACAAAGAGATGAAAAACCTAGTCACAGCCAGACTGCAGTCTCTCAAAAGGCTGTAGTTCTTAAAAAGGGAAAACAGTTACTAGATACTGACTCTCAAAAGACTGTGTCTATTGAACAAAGATCTCATCCCAAGATCACTTCTGTGTCTACACCTCTTGAGTCTTCTCAGGATAAATCTTTTGCTCACTATATCAGGAGAACAAGGAGAAAGATTCAATTGTCACCTACACACACAGAGTCTAGTCCAACTAATATCATGCAGGTTTCTACAAATCAAGCTACATCTATGTCAGTATTTGACAAGAGAGATCTGGATATTGATTCTTCATGGGAAACTACATTATCATACAGACTGGCTATGGGACTAATTTCTCTTAAAGTGAAGTTGTCAAGGCCTGTTCTAGATTTTCTGGTTGAAAGAGTACCAAAACTTTTATTTCCAGATGAATATGGACTTCTACATCAAAGACTTGACTTAATGAAGATGTATTTCTATGTGTCTGTCAGAAGACAATTAGTCAAGAAATTTGGACTCTCGAAGCATGGTGCACTTCAATCACTTCATGCATATTTATTTGACAAGGATGTAATTATTGAAGATGCTTCAGCTCAAGGTGAACAACTGGAGGAAGTAGATAGAGGAATGCAGTCAACAGAAGATACTATTGCACCAGTGGTGAATAGTAGGAAAGATCAGATCACAGTCACTGTAACACAAGAACCATCTAGTCAGAGGAAGGATGACTCAGGAGCTGTGATAGCTGATGTTGAAAGGACTTTTTTGATGACTGAGAATGCAAGTGAGATACCCTATGATATGGGAGGAATGACTTTGGTTGATTTTTCTGAAGATCAAACAAATTTTGTTCAGTCAGAGTCTATCCACCTTGAGGGTGTGTCTCAGCAAACAACACTTAAAGACGGTGATGTACTAACTATGGTGTCTAATGAAGTATTACTGAAGACATCAGAGTTTAGTAAAGAACCTGAAAGTGGTATACTGGAGCCTGTAGTTTCTGAAAGGAAAGAAGATGATTGTAAGGGTTCAGAGACTATAGCAGCTCACTCCTTGGAGAAAACCTCAAGCCACATGCCAAATGAGGAACCCTCTCTCCATGTGAGTTCAGGTATAAAAACTCCTTCTAAACTCTATTTTTCTGTAGGTCATGAGAGCACTTATCTAAATTTGAGTGACACACTTGAAAAGATGGACTTAGATCCACAATTTGAGCGGCTGGCTCCTGACCAGGCAAAAGGTGAGGTAGAAAGAGTGTTGACTTTAGTAAGTCAAAGTGAGAATGAGGGTATGGATGATCAACTCCATAGTGAGGGAGAGAAAATTAGGAAACCATCATTTGATTTCTGGGATCAGGTTTTTCCTGAATCTTGGTCTGAAAATTTGGGTATGGATGCTGGTACTTATTCATTCATCAAAATGTATCAGAAGAATGACCTAGCACATCATAATGCAAAGCCAGAAGTTAAAGCTCAGAAGCAAAAGGAGAGGCTTGCAGGAATCATTAACAGAAGAGGTGCCAGGATAAAGCAATCTCTTGATACATATGTACCAGATGAAGATCCTAATGATCCTAGTGTTCCTTTGTATGTACTTCCAATATCAGCTAGAATTGAGACATCAACAGTCTCTGATCACTCTAAGGAGGAGTCAGGATTTGAAGATGTTAGTACACAGAATACTGGTGAAGGAGATGATGATCATGTTTCAGTTCCAGAACAGAAAGATGAAGATGTTGATACTTCTAATCAGGTTTTATTACTTGAATATCATACAACTCAAGCAACTTCTTCTACAAGACTTGAAGATACAGTTCTTTCTGATTCTGATACTAGAGATACTAGAAGCACTTCCAACATTGAAGTTCATTCTAATGTTTTGAAAGATATTCAGAATTCTCAAATTGATATTCAAACAAGACTTCAATCACTTGAAGATAATCAAGTCACAATTATGGAAAATCAAGCAGTTCTTATGAATCTCATTTGTTCTGTTTCTGAATCTCTTGGAATTAATGTTGCTGATGTCAAAAAGGGGGAGATAAAGACAATTCAAAGACAACAACAACAACACCACCAGACTGAGGATGATAAAACTGGGGGAGATAAAGATCAGACAAAGGGTAGTAAAAAGAAGAACTAGCAGGAGTGACAGTGGTGAATCTCAGCTAGGAAGTGGTAAAGGAAGAGCAGCATTAATAGTTAAAATTCATTCTTCTAAGTACTAGATAAACGTCTACATCTGAGAAGGAGGTACTTAACTTCATAATTCTACATTCATAAATTCTATTCTGGTTGTATTGTTATATGTTTTGACATCCACAACTTAGATTTATGCTTCAGATTGTAAAGCATAAATAGGGGGAGATTGTTAGGAATAATTCATAAGTTGTGATGTTAAGAATAGAATTTACACATTATACTTCTTGTAATCCTGATCTTATAAAGGATTTAGCACTGTATATAGGATTTATGTGTAAGACAGTTATCTGTATAGTTTAGTCAGGAATGAACAGTGTATCGGAGACTACATGTCAGGAACAAAGGGCAAATCCTGATGACGGTCCAATACTGATGGTTGATCAGATACTGATGCAGTGTACAGATCCTGATATCAGTCGTGTTACTGATGATGTCATTATGGATGCTACAGAAACTGGCAAGTGCTATAAAACAGGATCGTTGTTTGAAGAACAAGCAAGAAGATATTATGAAGGAAAGAGTTTTCTATTGAAGGAAACTATCGACTAGAAGGCAGAACATTGTCATGTATAGATTATATCTTTCTGTTATTAGTTGATAGGTAGCATTATAAATACTCTCTCAATATCATTGTAAAGAGTGTGTGTGTCTAACGAAGTTGTAAGTTCGTGTGCGTAGCTCTGTATAAGGTTTGTATTCGAGAGTTCGAAACAAACAGAGAGAGAGATTTGTATTGTCAGCAGCTGCTAAAGGTATTGTACACCTTTGGTAGAGTTTGTATTTGATCTTATTAATACAAACAAGAGTTTGATTCATTCGTTTATTCTTGTTCATATAATCAAGAAAAAAAAACAGACACGATTATATAACTTGTATTCAACCCCCCCCCCTTCTACAAGTTATTCGAGTTAACATAAGCATATGTTTTTGGGTTAGTTGTTGGGGTGAATTGAAGTGCGGCTGTGTTGTGGCTGGGAGATTGGTGGAGGAGGCAGGTGGAAGAAATGGTGGATGGAGGTTGAACGGTAGTGTGGAGGAGGAGTGGCGAGATGTTGGTGAAGAGCGGTAGGTAGTGTTGAACGGCACTGGAGAATGGGTGAACGGAGCAGCAGATGCGTTGATGGGCCGTTGGTCGGAGAACGATGAAGGAAATGGGGGAAAGAGGCGGCGTTGGTGGTGAATAATGGTGATAACGGAGAGGAGAAGGGGATTGCTGGGTTTGAGAAGAGGAATAGATGGGAGATAGGAGGAGAAGTGCGGTTGAATGGTGAGTTGTTCTGAAGGGAGATGGGTGGAGGGTCAGTGGCGTTGTGGTGGGTTGACGACGGTGGAAGCGGTGGAAGGGAGGGGGGCTGGGTTGGTGGTTGAAGAATAGGCGAATGGAAGAGGTGAGATGGGTGGTGTGAGATGGATTTTGTGGTGTTTTTTCTGTGTAGTTGTTGTCTATTTGTTGGCAAATGTTCGTGTATGCGTGCTGTGTTGTCGCCAGAAAATGAAGTTGCCGGAGTTTGCTGCGTTCGCCGGCGATGGCGATGGCCGGATTCTGAAAAGGAGAATAATTGTTCTTCCTATTCTTGAAATTTCCTTTTTATTTTTTTATTCAACCTATGTTTGATCTGTTTTTGCTGGTTGGGTGAAGAGATTGGTAGAAAAAAAAATAAAAAAATTATTTATAATACTCCAAAAATGTTTCAAAGATGTTTATATTTACTCCAAAAATGTTTATTTAAGTAAAATTCATAAATTCTTGTTTTCAATAAACCAAACCACATCAGCGGACAACGTGTCTAATTTTTACACATCAGCGTTCCATCACGGACGTTAACGAGAGTTGACGGCAGTTGGCCAATTGCAAGTTTTAATTCCTTTAATGAGTTGACTGCAAGGTTTTTGAGTACGATTACCCAACTGCAAGTTGAGCACGAATTCAGTTATGAAATAGCCAATTAACCCTTAAAATAAGTTGGAAGACAATCACTTTGTGCGTGTTTGGCTTAGCTTATTGTAGGCTAGGGGTGATCGCGGTGCAGGCGGTGTGGTTTTTCTCTAAAACCACGGACCAACCCGCGCATGCGGCTTGGTCAAATTTCCAAACCGCAACCGCACCACAAAATTTTAAAACCGCATAAACCACATCGCAAAAATGCGGTGCGGTTTACTGCGGTTTACACCTTCGATAAAAATAATTATAAATCCAAAATATTAATTTTCATGCATGTGAAATTAATTTTTAAATTTCTTACTCAACCACATTTTTTTAATTCGTATGCAGATCGTGTCTACAGACTTAACGAAATACAAACATTGTAGTATGAAATATTGTGATACTAAATAGATAAAGATTGGCTAGCGCATTATAATTGATCTCAGAAGCCTCTAAAATAAAACTATTACTAGGCAGTAGGTAATAACAAACCAAATAGCTTGCAAACTATCCCTTAAATCATTAACAAAATACTAACATAATATATATATATATATATATATTGCGGTGGGGTGCGGTTTGAACCGCATTTCAGAAAACTAAAACCTCAACCTGCACCGCACGATTTGTCAAAATTTGAAACTGCAACCGCACCACAGAAAATAAAAACCGCGCAATGTGGTGCGGGTTGGTGCGGTGCGGGCGGTTTTTGCGGTTTGGTGCGGTTTATTATCACCCCTATTGTAGGCAACTTATGGCTTATAAGCACATAAGAGCTTACGAGGGGTGTTTGTCTACCCAACTTATGACTTATATGTTGATAAGTTGAATGTTATAAATCCTAACATTCAACTTTCAACTTATTCTTATTTCTCGATACACGCAATATATAATATCTTTCAAATCTTCAAAATCATATATATTTTGATCCGTTCATTAGAAAATTGATATGTATATATCAAATTTCTCTGCTCATCGAGATATATCCATTGACATCCATTGATATATATTAAAAAACAAATATTTTGAAAAAAAAATTAACTTATAAGTTCTGATATACCAAACACTCTACTGATTTATAAGTTCTGATTTACCAAACACTTTACTGACTTATAATTTCTTACCTACTTATCAGTTATATGACACTTATGCTTATAAGACATAAGTTAATCATTTTAAAGTAAGCCAAACGGCCCATTTGTAATAAGCTGGACCGGACCTAAAGTCCAAATAAGTTACTTATAAAGTGTGCCAAACAGGCACTTAGTGTTATCCATTTGCTTATATAGGTGTGTACACGCTCTTAGTACAGTTATATAATCATCAGTGGTTTGGAAAGTTTAATATTTATGTCTACGTTTGTTTCATTATATGACTTGGAAGTGTTGCCGGTATTTGCCTCTGCAATCCTACAGCCATTACCAGTATTTGACTTAGAATTTCAAGGCATTGATTGAAGCAGAATTTATAATCCCCGAACTTACATTCTAGAGTGTGTAGTGTAACTATGTGAGACACCCAGAACAAGCCTTATTTTGTGCTTTTGCACAGTACATTTTCAAACCATTTAACTGGTCTATCGATGTATTCACTGTTGTGATCTAAGTCTACATTAGTAAATGCCTAAGACATTACCCTTATTTATTGATTTTAGTTGAAATACGATATATCTGTATGTACTAAAAATAATTAACATCTTTAATGGTCTCTGGCAGCATAATCTGGAAAATAAAGAAAAGTTCTCTACTGAAGCTGGATAGAGTTACCAGAAAGAAATAACTGAACTAATCCCCAAAGAAATTTCTAAAACTGAAAAGAAGGACAAGAAGAACAAAGCAAAGATGCCTTCGATTGTTGTGATTTATGGGCCAGAACCAGGAAAGCATGTTGATCTCTCAAGGATGCGCCAAATTCTCATGAAGCTCAAGTACAATTCAGCTCCCACACGTAGTTACCTTCATCAAAATCCGGAAAGGATGCTCAAAGTAGCTCATCATCACGCTACCGTTGCTCCCACTAATTCGGTGGTCCTTGCAGGTCATGAGCCTTGAGCAGTTCTTTGGACGTATCAAAGTAGGATGAAAAGGTAATTAGACAATCGTTTAATTTGTAGAGCTGCCAGGCATTATCATTTTCTCTCCCTTTGTAATATATAAAATTTAGCATCCACCGGTAGGGGTGAGCAACGGTTCCGAACCGAACCGAATCGAACCGGAACCAGTGGAACCGAGAACCGAAATTCAGAAATTTTGAGAACCGAACCGGAACCATTTATGGAGTAGAACCGAACCGGGAACCGGATCATAAATTACGGTTCGGTTCGGGTCAGAATCGAAAGAACCGTCCAAACAACAATTTCCATACTAAAATTTAAAATTTGAAAAGAAAATAAACATACTATTTTATCCAAAGTCCAAATAACAAATGTCTACTATAGCAAAACGTATAAACGTATAAAAGAAATACTTGATTCTCTGTTATATATAGTATAAAATATACATTTTTTATTTGTGTGTATATATATACGGTTCGGTTCGGTTCTTACGTTTTTTCTTGAAAGAGAATCGGGAACCAAAATTCTATAAAAATTAGAACCGAACCGGAACCAAATTACAAAATTATAGAATTAGAAACAGATTTTTCCCCCGGTTTGGTTCGGTTCCCGGTTCCGAACCGGGAAATGCTCACTCCTAATAATATCACTGGGTATCTTTTGTTTTGTTATGTGGTTAGTTCTTGTGGAAAATAAAAGGGTAGTAAAATTTGGAAATATATATATTTCAGATTTCCCGACTTCCTTGGCAATATTGGTATAGTCATTATAAAATTAAAATGGTATTGTTGCATTGAAATATGGTCTTGGCATTCATTTCCCTCTCCAGTCTCAATATGTAATTCATAGCTACTAGCAACTCACTTATGGCATCTTTAGTCTTCACTTACTTTGCAAAATACAGTGTTTGTAACAAATAACCACTAAACATAAATCTGAAAATATTTCACAGAAGAAAACAAGCGAAGATATCCAACATAATTGCATATGTGTTGTCGAGAAAATGTTACTCCCTCTCTTCTATCCATTTCTTTATAATTTCGTTTTTGGGACGTCCCACCAAGTTTTTACATTACTAAAAATAATAACTTTTAACAATAAAATACATTATTACATCCACTACTTCACTTCACTTTTCCAATACTTTACACTATTACATCCACTACTTCACTTATTTTAATTTTTAACACTAAAATCACTATTACACTCACTACTTCATTTATTTTAACAATATTACACCCACTATCCTTGGTCTCCGTGCCCAGCCACAATGTAAAGTATTGGCTGGGACGGAGGGAGTACATACATTAACATATGTACAATAAACTAATAGTACATAGATGAAAGTTGTAGAACAAATGCATTTAAAAAAAGGGTCTCGGTCCTGACAATCGTTTGTCAGGGACCGGTTATTTAACAATCAGTTTCTTAGTCGTTGGATCAACGATCTAACGGCTGAGATTAAAAAAAAAATTACGTTCCGCGGAAAATTTCCACGGACAGGTAATTTTTTTTGTAATCCAGGGGGGAACGATCCAACGGTTTAAAAACTGATTGTTAAATAACCGGTCCCTGACAATCAATTGTGAGGGACCAGCTTCCTTAAAAAAAACAAAGCTATTCGTGCTTTGAACCAAGGATATGCTAGTACTACAGTACACCGCAACTGACAAGTAGGGCTGCACAACTTTCCGGTCTGGACCGGTAAATTAGACCGGATCGGGTCTATCGGTCCAAGGACCGGACCGGACCGGACTGAATATAACCGGTCCGGTCCCCGGTCCGTAAAATCAAAAAAATCCGGTCTTCGATCCGGTCCGGTCCAAACCCTGAAAACACCCGATCCGGACCGGATCGGACCGAATTTTATGTATATAGTTAATTTTACACTATTTTGTTTTTTAAATTATATAGTTTAATAATTAAATATTCACACATTACATATTTTAGTGATCCAAATTGGTAAATAATAAATTTATGAAATAGTATATATAAACACTATAATATAAATGATTATATTTCATATTATATATAATTTATAATTACGTTTAAAAATTAATGTTACTTTACAAATAATATGACATTTACTTATTTTTAAATTTAAATTAACTTACCAAGTAATTTATAAATCAACAAAAAATGAAAATTAAATTTTTTTTATAAAATATTAACTAACCGGTCCAAACCGATCCGGTCCGGATTTTTCCGGTCCGGTCCGGTCTCAAAGACCGGTTATGACCGTTCCGGTCCCAGGTCCATGAATTCAATAAAATCCGATCTTCGATCCGGTCCGGGTCGGTCTGGTCCGGTCCGATTTTGGACCTTTGTGCAGTCCTACTAAACCAAAACAAACCAAACATACCCAGTATATCCCGCTCAGAGCAGGGTCTGGGGAGGGTAAGATGTACGCAGACCATGCCCCCACTTTTTAGGGTAGGGAGGCTGTTTCCGTGTAGACCCTCGGCTATGTGCATGACAATTACGGTGGGTGATAAATAGAAAGGAATCTAAATGATACGCACAAAAGTTCATAGCAATACCTGAGCCCATGGCTTTCTCCACATGGGCCTTACCTACCCCGCACCGTGAAACCACCCAACTAAGCTCCCTGCCACTGCAAAACCGAGAAACATATGGAAAACAAAAAACGAAAAAAGATAACACGCAATATCCGAACTCCTAAGATAAAGCTAGCCTAGACAACCCAACTCTGAGACTCTCCACTTCAGAGCCATCCCTGAGACTCTCCTACTAACAAGGCCAAAATTTGACATCGAGCTCGGTGTGCATGTGTATTTTTCTGCCTAAATCACTGGTGGGCTCCCAGTGGCTCTGACGATGTAGCAGAGGTGCAGGCGGTGGACCGCGTTTCAAGGCTCTTTGTCGCATTAACGAGCAAAAAGATCTCGGTTATTAGCTTATAGATTCGAAGGCATGAATCGAAGTAATTGGACTGTAATTTTTTACGAATATAAGTGTATTAGCAGTCTTTCGGATAAATCATGGTGCACAAAAACTGATTCCCATACCGAATTTAAAAACAATGAAAATCTCGGGTTATGTTCTTTAGTTCTTTTTTTTAGAGCATCTACAATCTATTACACCAGTTTGATGTAACTTTTACACTAAATTAGTGTAAAATTCCACCAAATATTAAATTATCTCCAACTCATCTACACCAAAAATTTACATCAAAGACAATCATTCTCATTTTAAAATCTTATTCTTCCTCTTTTCCAATATTTACATCAATATACTTATATTAAATTACATGTAATATATTAATTTGTAACATTCAAAAAGCCTTTAAAAAAATTACCTCGTAGAAAAATTTGACATCAACAACTAAAATGAAGAAAAATACATATATAAAGATATATAATACTAACTTAAATTTCAACTAATTATTAATTAATTGAATTTCATTCTCCCCTATAAACGATCGATTTAAGCATTTCTAAGTTCAAAATGTGTTTCTTTATTTTTGATTTTAAGATATCTACCCATAAATTCACGAAAACGAATATCACTAATTGAAAGGAATAAACTTCAAGACGTTCGAATTATATAGGTTAATTAATTATAATCCAAAATTAGATGCTAGAAAAAGGTAACAAAACAATCTAAATATTTTAGATACAAAATGAATGAATTATTTTTGTGAAAAAATAAAATGATAGGATTGGAATTTAGAAAAATTCTAAAAATTACACCAAATTTGATTTAATTTTTGGAATTTGAGTGTTATTCTTTTATACAAGAAATTTCAAATTTTATTTTATTTATATTACATAAATTTATTTTTACTATAAATGTAATAATAAATATGAAAAATGACATGTCAAATGAGATTTTTATGCTATTCTAGTATAACTTATTTTCCACCAATTATAAATTAATGATAAATCATAAGATGGTAATCTCATAAACAACTATTTATATTGGTTTTGTAGAGAAATTGCCCAAAATACCCACCATTCAGCACACAATGCCCGAAATGCCGATTGGCGGAGTGGGTGGCCCAGAATACCCACGGGTTGCGCATCCCATGGATGCGTGTGCTTGGTTGCGCATGTTCAATATGCGTAACAGGGGTCACGCATCTGTGAGATGCGTGATGACGTCAGCTGACGTCATTCTTCCAATAACAGATCTGAGCTCTTCTCTCGATTCGCCGGCGATTTCTCGCCTCTCACGTCGCCTGGCTCGTTCTCTCTCTCAAGCGAATATCCAACAACAAAATCACCACCAAAATGAAACCTAAACGCTGCTCTCCATTTTAACTTGACTGATTCGTTGATTTCGGCCCCGCAGGGACGTGTTGGATCCCATCGGAGAACTTATCGGAGAAAAAAGCTTGCAATTGGGTGTTTTGATTCTGGCGAAATAAACAAAAAATGAAGCACATAGGCTTCTAGAGGAGAACAAGTCGATGATTTTCGTATATTGTATGGTTGTGTTCGATGCCTGAAACGAACAGACGGTGTGGTCGAAGTTTTTGTCGTTAAAAATGACGCCGGCGGAGAAGAGAGACGATGAACAGTAGCGATGAACACGCATGTTCAACATGCGTGTCATCAATCACGCATGTTCAACATGCGTGTCCCTTGTTACTGTTCATCAACACAGAGTTCAGTTTGTGGAGCATACGAATTCTTCACATGCGTGTCCGGACACTCATCTCCCAGATGCGTGTTCAATGGGTATTTAGGGCCAGTCACTCCGCCTGTAGGTATTTTGGGCAAAAAGTTTTGAATGGTGGGTATTTAGGGCCATCACCCGGTTTTGTACGTATGTTCTGAAAAAATCGTTCTAAATTAATTGGCGAGCTTTTCCATCTTAAAATTATCAACCATCAATATCACAATCATGTATATTCAAAAAACTTCGATTCGATCTTTGTTTATGTTTAATTATTTTAATCGTACGACGTAGTAGTCGCTCACACTGTTAACATAAAAAAATGATTTGTACTTTTCGTGTTGAAATCCTTGTATACTAATAGTTTTTTCCCGTAAAATGGTCAGTAAATTATAGATATTCGTTAAAATAATAATTTTAAATATTGTGTTATTTTTAAATCATATTTAGTATTACAATTACAATAAAATAATATCATTAACATAAAGTTATAATTATTTAAAATTAAATAATGAAGTAATAGTAATTATTATATGTAATAATGAGATAGATTAATTAATAGGCAATTAATACATGAATATTAAATGAGAAGATTATTAATTATAGGGGTAGTATAGTAATTTAATTTCAATTAAATGGCTGAAGAAACTCCTTATTTGCTATATTATATACTCCCTATTATTCTATATTATATAATGGATTTGAAAGTATATTTTAACTGTTTTTTTTAATTTGGATTCAAGTAAATTGTTAATTTTTTTTAACTTTTTAAAAAAATTCCTATCTTTATTCCAAAAAAAAATTCCTATCTCCTTAAATCCCCATTTATTAGCACAAATTGTGGCAATACCGCAATATGCATGAATGATTTTATTATACGACAAATAGGAGGACATGTAACTAAATCATACTCTGGTCAAAGTTTTACTATTCAGAAAGACCGGTGGTTTATAACAGTGAAATTCTGGTTGGCAGTCTTTTGGAATTCGTTTTTCCAGATGGTGTCATTTCGTGTTTTGCACTTATGACTGTTACCCCAAAAATAATTGATTATTCTAATTATGTCATTATGTTAATCAAAACGTAAGAAACGTTAAAAAACTATAAAATAAATAATGATCTATTATTTTTTAATGTATTACAAATTAAAAAAATTAAATACTAATTTATAATTATTAATATACCACTAATTGAAAAATATTAAACATTAATCTGTAATAAATTAACATACCGTTAATCTAAAATATGTGTTCAGTCATTTTCTGACCATAAAATAACATAATTTCACATTTAACTTTTTTTAATTTGTGATTTATATGACATAAAATTTTATTATGGAATAAATGTTGAAATTTGTTAACGTTTCTTAACGTTTTGATTAACAGAATTTTCCTTTATAATATGGGTAATGCTAAACATATCCTTTAGGACCTTTAGGACTATGGTTATGAATTAATGTAAGTGGATAAATGCATTTAATATGTAAATTTTGCATTTAATACATCAATTTTGCACGAATTTTAATATAATTATTTAGTAATTTGGGATATTTTTATTAGTAGAAATTAATGTGAATGTAAGGGGTCCATTGTTATTACTTAAGAAATTAAATTATTGTTGTAAAGGAGCATTGGAAAACCAAAATCAATTACTCCCTCCGTCCCTAATTAGTAGTCCATTTTGAAAAAAACACATATCTTAAAAAATATTTAATGTCATATTTTGTTTCTATAGTTGCCCCTACTTATTGCATTAAATAATAATTTTTGAATGTATAATTAATTATAAAGGCAAACATTGGAAATAGAAGTGTAGGGATAATTTTGGAAAAACTTGAAAAAACATGCATATAAATATGAAAAAAGATAATTATTTAGGGACAAATTTTTTCTCAAAATGTACTACTAAATAAGGACGGAAAGAGTAAATAACTAAGAATATTTGTTGAAAATAAGAGAACATTCAATACTTAACCATAGCCCTAAGAACTATGGTTAGCATTTCCCTTATAATATATTTATGCCCTGTCTAAAAATTGATCTGCTAATGCTGCGGGGTTTCGCATGGATGCACTTAAAAGTTAAAACATACGTGATTTCTTTCAATTGCGCAGAATCGTTCACACATAGATTTATTATACTTTCAAAAGTAATGGGTGTTTGGGCTATCTAAAGTATAGTAGCTTATAACTTATAAGCATAAATGTCTTATAAGTGATAAGTAGAGCAGAACTTATAAGTCAGTAAAGTGTTTAAATCAGAACTTGTAAATCAGTAGAGTAGAGTGTTTGGTAAATCAGAACTTATAAGTTAACTTTTTCTATTATTTTCAAAATATTTGTTTTTTAATATATATCAATTGACATAATGGATGTCAATAGATAGATCTCGATAAATAGAGTAATTTAATATATACATATCAATTTTCTAAATAACGTATCAAAAGATATATGATTTTGAAGATTTGAATGATATTATATATTGCGTGTATCGAGAAATAAGTTATAATAAGTTTGAATGTTATGATTTCCTAACATTCAACTTATCAACCTATAAGTCATAAGTTGAGCTAAAACTTAGTGTATGTTTGGGGTATCTTAAAATAAGTAGCTTATGACTTATAAGCACTTATGTCATATAAGTGATGAGTAGAGCAGTCAGTAGAGTGTTTGGTAAATCAGAACTTATAATCAGTAGATTGTTTGGGTAAATCAGAACTTATAAGTTAACTTTTTTTATAATTTTCAAAATATTGTTTTTTTATATATAACAATGGATATCAATGGATAGATCTCGATGAATAGGGAAATTTGATATATACATATCAATTTTCTAATGAATGGATCGAGAGATATATGGTTTTGAAGATTTGAAGGATATTATATATTGCGTATATCGAGAATAAGTTATAAGTTATAAGTTGAAAGTTAAGAATTCTTAATATTCAACTTATGAACTTATAAGTTATAAGTTTAGCTAAAACTTAATTTTGGCAAACACCCCCCATAAGGACTTATGGCCTTATAAGCCATAAGTTGGAGGGGAAATGGAACCCCAAATAGGGCCTTAAATAGACAAACAATCCTCATAAGTTCTTATGGCCTTATAAGCCATAAGTTAACAGTAATGTGGGTGTTTGGGGTATCTTAAAATAAGTAACTTATGACTTATAAGCACTTATGTCATATAAGTGATAAGTGGAGCAGAGATTATAAGTCAGTAGAGTGTTTGGTAAATTAGAACTTATAATCAGTAGACTGTTTGGGTAAATCAGAACTTATAAGTTAACTTTTTTTAATAATTTTCAAAATATTTGTTTTTTATATATAACAATGGATATCAATGGATAGATCTCGATGAATAGAGAAATTTGATATATACATATCAATTTTCTAATGAATGGATCGAGAGATATATGGCTTTGAAGATTCGAAGGATATTATATATTGCGTATATCGAGAAATAAGTTATAAGCATAAGTTGAATGTTAGGATTTCCTAACATTCAACTTATGGCCTTATAAGTTATAAGTTGAGCTAAAACTTATTTTGGCAAACACCCCTCATAAGTGCTTATGGCCTTATAAGCCATAAGTTGACCACGATAAGTGGAAACAAACAGCCCCAATATGATAAAACAAACATGACAGTAACTTAAATGTTGATATATAGCCCCAAGATTGAAAAAAAAATAGTAAAAAAAAAAAGCGCAAACGCCTCTGCTGTATGATCAAGACTAGTTGATTTGAATTAAAGCTATTTCTAGACTTGCTTATTAATCAGCAGAACTGATTCCCAGTACTTATGAATTATTTTTCACTGGACATGCTCTGCAATCTGCATGATGATTTGGTGAGGCAAAAAGAGTTGCTTGCTTACACATATAGCTAGGGCTGTAATTCGAGTCGAGCCGGGCGAGTTCGAGCCGAGCTTTAAATTGAGTCGGGTTTTTTTAAACAAGTCGAGCCGGGCTCGTTTATTAAACGAGCCAAAAATTCCCGCCGAACTCGACTCATTTAATTTCACGAGTCGAGTCGAGCCGGCTCGTTTAGCTAAATGAGCCGGTTTTAAAGAATCGGGCGAGCCGCTCGTTTAATTTTACACTTAATCGAGCTTAAAACTCTACCCGAACTCGACTCGTTTAATTTCACGAGTCGAGTCGAGCCGGCTCGTTTAATTAAACGAGCCGGAACCTCTGCCCGAGCTAGTTAAACGAGCCGAGTAGAGCTCAATTAAATGAGTTCGAGCCGGGCGAGCTCGCGAGCCGCCCGACTCGAATTACAGCTCTACATATAGCGAAAAGAAGCCAGTTTTTGAGTGAGTTGATGACTAGTTTCAATCGTTTTGCAGGAATACGGGAGCATCTTATTCTTACGTTTACCATAAAGAATAAGAAGTTCTGCACTAAAGAATTAAGAACTGGTCCTAAAACCAAACCGCTTATGTTAATGAATGTGAACACCCAAAAAATTAAATTTTTTAGGGACATATTTTTTATAATAAGAAAATAAAAAGATTAAGAATATGTAAGAGTATAAAAAAAATTGAAAACAAGGCCCCTGGATAGTAAATACAAATGGGGAGAGGAAAATGGATTCAATTTTTTCTGAAAATACGAAAGACTTCAAATCGGGTACTTTACAAGATAATACTGAAATAAAAATAATGAAATTTTTATCAACTTCTAGATTACCACACTAGATACCTCTAATAATACAATCAACTTTGCACTTTAGAAAATAAAGAACCTCTTCTTTTTCTTCTTTTCCATGAAGGCTATGAGGTCTGCTTGTTGGGCAAGGGTATCATCAAGAGCCTGCACAGAATAAAATGATTAGACAAAGGTGTAACAACAAATAGGAACATGCATGATTTTAAAAAAAAATTTGTTGCTTTGATCTGTTGAATATATGATATGATCCTGTTAAGACCGCTTCACTAACACCTTGAGGTTTTAGGAGAACTAGTAGCTTAACATAATATAAGAGCTCTGGTTATGGGAGGTCTCAGGTTTGAGTCTCTCCTACCCACAATATTCTCATTTATTGAAATATTGAAATTGTGTGCTACGGTGGGCCCAAAAAGGGACGAGATCCCCACCTAGTATTGAAAATCGGCGAATCGGACGCTAGGAGGCACGAACAACCTAGTGATCCACTCTTGACCCATTAATGGGCCTTCGAGTGCGGAGGATGTTGAATATATGATATGATCCTCGTAAGCCCGCTTACCTTGAGGTTTTAGGAGAACTGGCAACTAAACATGATTTGATCATTAATCATTGGGCTGATGAAAAAATTTGTGAAAAAAAACACTTATATACCTTTTTGGTTGCTGAAATCTCTTGTTCTAGATCATTGACACGAGACAAAGCAGCATTCAACAATTCATCTTTCTCAAGGGGCATTGTTGCCGGTTTCTGGCTGAGAGTGATGACTGTTTCCTCAAGATTGCTCATGCGCTTCATCATCATTAAGTAGTCATTGTGAGATACAGTTACTGAAGGCATCTTGTAGGGATCTGCCTGACCTTTAACCGAATCATCAGCGCCAGGCATAGAGCTGGAGTAGAGAGTGGTAGCAGTTAGCTTTCGGGGAATGTTTCGAGTCAGTCGGACTAAAGCCGCAATGCCTATAAAAAGGGACATTATCCCATTGAAAATCTGCCTGCTTAGTCCATCGTCAGGCTTGCATGAATCATGGATGGGGTAAAAGTCTTGAGCTATCAGATATAACAAAAAATATAAAATTTCATATTAAAAGTCAAGTTGACACCAGAATGCCCTTTATGTATTTTGTGACATTCAAATTACTGGACAACTTAAAAAAAAAACTAAAGCACAACAAAGGCAATCATTAGGAATACATTTCTGTAAATAGTGTTGTAAGATAATGTATATACCATTAGAAAGGGAAAACTTGTCAGCTTGCCCGGAGTTTGACCAAGTAGCATCGACAGCCTTGTCCACCATCGGTGTAAAGTCATTGTTCTGATATGTACTAGATATTTTTGGGCTTATGCGGACCTGCATATTTATATAGGGTGTGAAGAAACAGCACCTTATCTAAAAATAAAATTTGGAAAAGACACGGTGTTTGAACTACCTTTTTCCGAAATGTAAAACGATAGGAGCTGTTAATGGTCGATAGATATAATATGGAAATTTGCAGACAAATTGAGAATACTTGAAGGCAGTACAATGATAGTAATATTATATGATCATTGCCAAATTATTTCTTACTTCATGGACAGGAGAGAGACGTGGATACTCAATATGCTCCCTTGAAGGCAAGGATCCTTCGCTCCCCAACTTGAACGAAACACTCTGCAATATGTGTGTGAAAATTTAGTAATGCACTGAGAACACGGTAACCATTTCAGACTGAATGAATGTAGATCGCCTTGTTAGAAGCATTCTCCTGAGAAATTAAGTACCTTGCTAGAAGAAGAATGTTCATCCCCAGAAGATTTCTCGTCAACAAATGAGGATGTCATTTTTGTGCTGCAATTATGTGCACCACTCCGAACCATCTGGCTCATCATATAATGAAATTCCGTAAGACACAAAATAGGGAGTAACTACTAAGTAAAATAATGGATGCCTATTTTCCACATATTAAAATTAGAAAACTTTAAGAAGATGAAATAGGACCTTCATGATCTCAGGATCATTCCATGGCCCCTTATCCGATTGCATACAACCACCTTTCTCTGCGCACTTACAAGTACCTCCTAAAAATTCTGGGAGCTCACTACAGAAAGAAGAATTAGCTTTAGGCGCTGAAGATTTGCTCAAGTAAAGAATGCATCTTCATTTTGGAAGGATTCACACGAAATTATATCATAAAACCTAACAGCTCTCTTTCTGATGGACATTCAAAAAGGAGCGTTACATGTATGTTACATTTAGAAGTTTACCTAGCATCAATTATCTCCAGCAACTTGCTTTGGTATTTATTTCCAAGGACCTGGTAAGCAAAGCCATTACCTTGTTTAGTAGGTAGACTTCACTACTATCACAATTATCTTTATTAATGATATAAAAATACATTGATTTTAGCAGTAGTTCTTGGGTCAACGAATGATTTGACTGTGTTCCACAGAAGCCTGAATCCAGAGCCAGCGTTGATGATGTACATGCGACACAAAGTCTACAGCAAACCAGGCAATAAGGAGTCAAAACCTTCAGACACAAATAAGAAAGACCAAGAAATTAGTGGAATTACAAAAAAGTTACAAAAATGTTATTACCTCGGGGTAATTATTACCATCAATACTCTGAATACGTTGGAGAAGGTCCCTGGCCGCTTTATTAAAACTTTTCAATCCCTGCCATCAACCATGTAGGTAACTCATTTCGGTTTTACAGCACACTACCTCTTTATTAAGTTATTATTCTTTTCAGATGGCAAAAGGAAAGCAGCAAAGCTAACCGAAAGAAAGTGCCAAATATTACAAAGGCAAGACTACTCAACATGATCATTTATGTGTCATAAGACAAGCAAAAGAACTTGGACAGCGAAATGCATTGAAACTTGAAAGTTCATAATGATAACAATTATCTGAACTGAGCTCCATCAAAATTTCAGCAACCTCAGGAATATAAGAGAAATCCACATACCACCCCTTGCACATCAATAATGGTTGTGCTTTGATCAATGTGTTTCTTCGCAGCAATAGAACAAGCTGGGAATTTATCAATGAAGTTCCTCTCAAATTCCTGAACATGATACTTGACATAGCGGTCCAGTGTAGTGGCTTGCATGATCTTGTTAGCATCGACTTTACCCAAACTTTCAATATAAACTGGTCGTCCATCCTTATCAACTCCATGATGACCTTGCGGATAGTATTTACAGACTTCATCTCTTTCCTTAAACTCAAAATCCTAACCATAATTTTAATTCGAAAGATAGAGTTAGATTTAAAATACACATTGTTTACTGATCTCAGACAACAGAGTAGCATCAATATTTTCGTAATTTTTTACCTCCATGATAGTGTCTGCACCGAAATCCTTCCTCCAACGAATCATATCAGTCCACATTTGCTTTGTTTTCTCAATGTCAAATTTTCTGGCCTTCAAAAATCTAAACCATAACTCAACTTTTTAAACCCAAACAATTTTTATCTTCACAGGACAATGGTTCAATTTCAATGCAAACTAAATATAATTTAAAATTAGAAACATTATTACAGGCCCGACTTGATGAAGAGAGGTCTGTGCCTCCAAATCAACAAATTTATAAATTAAAGAGAGAAGATCAAATAAATAACTACACCTTAGCATCGTGTGAAAATCATTATGTTTTGAAGGTAGTAATTCTTCTAAGATAAGGGCTTGGCGTAATGTGTCAACTGCCTGCAATTCCTCAGCATCGTGCTCATCGTCAACTACCACAGACATGATTTTGCTGCTTCTTCTGCCCTTTCTTGTAAAAGAACGTCTAAGTTTGGTAGAGGCACCGATTGCCTTTTTCTTAAACGACTTGAGCTTTGTCTTCCTCTCATCCTCAGAACTTTCAAGTTCTATTTTCTCATGGCCTGTTCAGAGTCAAAACAAAATAAGCACTTACCAAACATTTAAGCAGGCTATTATTATTACAACTCTATTATATGATCTGATAGTGCTACTTGTAAAAAAGTAATATATTGAAATACTATGACCTCAAAAACAAAATATAGATTTCGAAAACGAAAACTTACTTAGCCTGTGAGGCCTCTCATTAGGTCTAGACATAATGTCAGTCATGATTACAAGTTTTGTCACACCAGACTTTTGCCCTTGCAGAATGCCTACACCTCAAGAAAGATCAAGAACATTAAAGATAAGTGACATAAAACAAATAGCCATGCTTGTCAATAAACATATGCGAACGAATATGTATTTCTGGAGAACTCACATGTCATGACCAAAGGCTATATAAAAGAACACGGTACAGATTCATCTGAACCCATAATCTCATTAGATATGGATTTTAACATTAAAATTAAAAATAAAAGCAACTAGAAAACGAAACTATCATATAATCTACAAAATTAAAATATCAATAGTATGAATTTCTAGATCTAATGTTTGAGCATTAAAAGAAACCCCATAAACAATACCTAAAAGTTTCATTTCTGGGTGGTGGCAGAACCACGATTTCAAAACAGTCGCGTCTAAAATGAATTATAGCTAATTATTGAATGTTAACTAGGCTAAAAAAATTCTACCAATTTTAATTGAAATTCAGCCTTGAAAAATAATTTTCTATTAAAATTTTCAATTCAATCAAAGATTTAGCCTTGGTTAGCCGCTAATTCAGCTCATCTTCCGGGGCAAAAACATCCCACGAAAAAAAAAATTAGAACCTTGGTTAGGCCTTAATTCCGCCCTCCCTCCGGGACAAAAACAACCCATGAAAATAAAAATAAAAATAAAATCTCCGTGCAAAATATGAAACATATTATACATGCATTTATAAAGACAATGAATAAATAAGAAGCATACATAGAAAGGGCTTTATTCCAAGAATTTGACTAGTTTTATGAATCTTTAATACCAGAACTGAAGAACAACACATACATAATATATATACAAAATAGAAAAAGGGAGAGATGAATTTACCGGTGACAAAAGTGCAGGGGTTTGGGAGAGATGAAGAGAGAGAGTTTTTAAATTTGTTTTAGAATCCTTCTAAAAAACTTGGGGCCTTCCAACTTCATTTTATCATGACAAACCATATTTAGAAACACATTATTGACGATCTGTATGCAAATTTTCCTAGTAATATATGAATATATTGTGTGCATGTCATGTGAGTATACAAATTATATATTAGACAGAGGAGGTAGAAAGAGTTGAATTTGCGGGAAATGTGACCACTCTGCTTATTTCGAAACGGGTTAATTGGCTAATACATAACTGAACTCATGCCTAACTTGTAGTTGGGTAACTGAACTCAAAAAGCTTGCAGTCAACTCATCAAAGTAATTAAAACTTGCAATCGACTAACTACCATTAACTCCATCTAACGTCCCTGACGGAAATCTGACGTGGCATGCTTATGTGTTCAATATTTACACGTTGTCTACTGATGTGCTAAATAATTAAAATTAATTATTTTAAAAAACTCTTAAATTATTTTGAAACTCTAAAATTCTTAAAAACTATTATTTACATTTTTATTTCTTTCCACAATCCCCATTTCTATGATTTTTTTTATTAATCTGCAAAATTAGGGTTCTTAGCCAAAAATTAGGGTTTTTCATTTCTATGATTTTTCAGATGATTTGAAGGTTCCAATAGCTTCCTAGAGTTGTGTATGATCGATTGATGTGTTCAATTGATGTGTTTATTTCCATTTTTGTAGAAATCGAGTTATGTATTTTTTTTCAAATTTTTGAATCGTTCGTTCATTGCTTGTGATGATTGTTCGTGTTAGAGGTGTTAGGGGTTAGTTTACCCATGTCCTAAGCTTTGTTTTAAGCTATTAAACGTTGAGGTTGGTTCGATTTTTCTAAGAATCGCGATTTCGGCCGGAGTTGGCTTCAAGCTCGCTGGGAATTCGCAATTTATGATCGTTTTGATCGTTTTCTGCGTGTTCTTGCAGTGTGGTTGGTCCTCAGTGTATGGACATCAGTATATGTTGGTTTGGTGTTTGTTTGGTGTGAAATAGGGGCTCACCGGAGCTCCAAAGGTTCGCCAGATTCTGCGAAAATCCGGTAACCTCAAGAACTCCGGCGAGTTCTTGGTTTTGTGTTATATTTTCTTTTTTCTTATTATTTTTGAGCAACTGTTGATCTGTTTTGAGTTGGTAAGGTGAAAACAAAATGTTTTTAAACTTTTACTTATTTACTTTTAAAAAGAATTACCATTTTACTTTAAAAGGGTCTATGTGGCAGCTGATGTGAGGAGAGAGAAAAATCTATGTGGCGGCTTAGTGTACAAAATTAACGGACCTTCGTTAAAAGTCAACGAGAGTTAACGGCGCTGCAAGTTATTTTGTGTTTAGTGATTGAATCGCAATAAAATATTAGTTTACTGACCCAATTGCAATCTTTTTTAGTTCAATTACCCAACTACAAGTTAGGCACGAGTTCAATTATGTTTTAGCCAATTAACCCATTTCATTTTGAAACTAATTATTTACCACGTAATCCTGACCAGTTCTTCTTTAATCTTAACCAACACTTTACCTATTTTTTCACATACATCTTTACGCAACATATAACTTTTACCATATTTTTCCATCCCATATATATGGCCATATCTTCTTTAGTTTTTGGCCGTTCAATTAGACCTAAGTTCGATTAAAGTTTAGAGTATACATTGTTTTTTGAGTATTTACCAAATTTACTCCTTTTTTAACTTTCATTTGCATTTATACGATCTTTTAAAAATTATTGCAATTTTACGGCCTTTTCATATTTCTTTCTTTACTTACTCTCTACACGCGTCACCACCACCATCACCCACCACCACCATCTTCTCCGATCACCATCACCTCCAACACCTTCTCCTCCGATCGGGGCCGCACGCCTGTTCAGATGAACATGAAGAAGCTGATGACGTAGGTGAAGGCGTAATGTAATTCTTTTTACCCGACCCGATCAGAACGAATCAAGGCAGCTGTGTGATTTGTTTGTTTAACTGAATCAAACGAATTGTTTGCAATGAAATGAAAAACAAATCAGCAGATATGAGTAAGAAATAAGTTAGGCAGGAGGAAACATGTGCAGGTGTCACATCCAGGAGTTGTCGGCACAACATATACACTCGCCGCAGTGCGCGTGTGTCACGCGCTCGGGTTAAAAAATAAATGGTGCACGCGTGCTCCTCCTCCTTCCTTACCGACACTGGGCTTCGTTCTGCATTGTTTAAGTTAGTTGACGTATTTCTGTAATTTTTAAAAAGAAGTTGGTACAATTATAATTAAAATGGTAAATTTGCAAATAACTATTTTTAACAAAAGTAAAATTGCAAAAATTATTTTTCTTGTTTTTTTTATAAATTTTTTAAAATAGAAAAAATTATCATTTTTGTACTATTTATGAGGGTTTGGATATTTATGACAATAATAAATACGCAGTTAGGTAATATTATTGATACGTTCCACAACAATAATACAATAAGATAATATAGATAAGATAAAAGACAGTCTGATCTTTATTAAGATGGAAACTAACTTGTTACTCCCAGAGAATTAACCAACAAGAAAGGCAATTCTGAAGAACGTAACTACGATACATACGTAACCATTGAAAGAGAACAGAGATACAGGAGGCCATGTCAAAAAAATGCAAGATAAGATCTACATTTGGTTATGCCTAGTACATATATTACTAAGACATGAAATGATACTAAAATGCAAATGAAATGCGCGTTGATGTAGTACTGCTCGTGATCCCCACATATCTGACGGTATGCTGTGCTCGTATCCATCTCGTATTCCTCACATTCCCAGTCACTTTCCACCTCAGCCTCGAGTGCCAACTCAACATTTGTCATCTCATTCTTTTGGCTTGTTGACTTAGCTGACTTTCCTGCCTTTTTTACCCCTAGCATCGTATCAATACTTCCCCCATTAAGAGATCCTTGACCCCAAGGATCAAAGGTTGGATACTTGAGCATTATTTTCGTAGCCTCTTCCCAAGTGGCTTCTTTCTCAGATAGTTGCTCTCACTGCACTAACCACTGAACACTAGCTGCATTACGTTTCTTGACAGTCCTAACCTCTAGTACCTTGAGTGGAGTTTTTGGCACCATATCAGTAGCAACACTATAATCATCAGGAAGAGATTGATCCAGAATAGTAGGAGCAGGACCAAAGTGTTTCTTCAACAATGACACATGAAATGTAGGGTGAATTTTAGAAGAAGTAGGGAGTTGTAAGGTGTAAGCCACGACTCCCACCCTTTTGGTGATCAAGTAGGGCCCAAAGTACTTTGAAGATAATTTTTGGTTGGGTCTATTAGTTACTGACCTTTGCTTGTAGGGGTGCAGTTTAAGATACACCCATTCTCCAACCTCAAGCTGTCTGTCACTCCTTTTAGTATCAGCCATCTGTTTCATCCTATTCTGAGCTTTCTACAAATTTAGCTTCAATATGTTAATGGTCTGTTCTCTCATCTGTAAGCTTCGATCAACTGCATCCATCTTGCTAGAACCAGGTATGTATGGTCTATGAAGGGGAGGGGGCTGCCCATACATAGCTTCATAGGGGGTCTGTTTGGTGGTAGTGTGGAAGTTTTTGTTGTACCAAAACTCAACTAATGGTAACCATATTAACCACTCATGTGGCACAGTATGACACATGCACCTCAAGTACCATTCTAAGCATCTGTTTAAGACTTTAGATTGACCATCTATCTGAGGGTGGTATGCAGAGGAGAGTTTGAGAGTGACCCCTTGTAGCCTCATGAATTCCTTCCAAAATTCACTTGTAAAGATCTTGTCTCTGTCTGAAATGATGGACTGAGGTGATCCATGTAGTTTGTAGATGTTATCTAAATAACTTTGAGCCACTTTCAAGGCAGTGAAGGGGTGGCTCAAGGCTATAAAATGGCCAAATTTACGTAGTCTATCAATTATCACCATAATAACATCCTTTCCCCCTGATTTTGGTAATCCCTCTATAAAATCCATGGTGACTTCTTCCCATATATTATTGGGAATAGGGAGGGGTTGCAGCAACCCTGGTGATGCACTCAGATCAACCTTACATTTCTTACAGACTTGACAGTGCTTGATGTGATCAATGACAGACTGTTTCATGTTAGGCCAGAAGAACAGAGCTTGAGTTCTTTTGAGGGTAGCAAAAATACCTGAGTGACCTCCTTGAACTGAATTATGCATCCACTGAAGTATGGTTTGCTTAATTGCAGGGTTGTTTCCTACCATTAGCTTGCCCTTCCTCATAAGCTTCTATTGATCCCAAGTATAATCAGGATGAGATGCAGAGTTACTCTGTAAATCTGCAATTAATTTTTTTATCTGTTCATCTGTTTGCCAGTGTGTTTGTAAATCACTCATCAGCTGAGAATTAACAGAAGACACAACCAATGTGAGGAGTTGTAAACTACACCCTGGAGAGGGCATCAGCAGCTCTATTGTCCTTGCCACTTTTGTATTCAACAGTGAAGTCAAAGCCAACTAGTTTAGACAACCATTTTTGTTGAAAAGGAGTAGCCAGTTTGTGCTCTAACAAGAACTTAAGACTTTTTTGGTCCGTTCTAATCACAAAAGGGAGAACCATCAAGTAGTGCTGCCATTTAGAGACTACAAACACCACAGCCAAGAGCTCTCTTTCATATGCTGATAAGAGGGCAGTTTTGTCAGAAAAAGCTTTACTAATATAAGCTATTGGGTGACTCTCTTGCATAAGAACTGCTCCCATTCCCTTTCCTGAAGCATCAATCTCAATAACAAAAGGTTTACTGAAGTTTGGAAGAGCCAACACTGGGGGTGTAGTCATGGAGGTCTTGAGTAGGTGAAAGGAAGATTGAGCTTCCTCATTTCACATAAAAGAGTCTTTCCTAAGTAAGAGAGTAAGGGGCCTACATATCTTACCATAGTCCTTGATGAATCTTCTGTAGTAACCTGCTAAATCCAGGAAGCCTCTTAGTTGCTTCAGGGTGGTAGGTTGTGGCCAGTCCAAGATAGCTGCAATCTTGTCATTTTCAGTGTGAACCCCTTCTGCAGATATGACATGCCCTAGATAGTGAATTTCAGGGACTCCAAAGGAACATTTCTTAATATTAGCATGTAAATGATTGTCCTGCATAATTTGTAGAACCATCTGCAAATGAGTTAAGTGCTCATCCCAAGAAGAGCTGTAAATAAGGATATCATCAAAGAATACTAGTACCCCCTTCCTTAGCATTGGTTTGAACACATGGTTCATGAGAGATTGAAAGGTGGATGGGGCATTAGTCAACCCAAAGGGCATGACTAAATACTCAAAGTGGCCAAAGTGGGTTTTGAAGGCAGTCTTGTGGATGTCTTGGGGGTCAACTCTGATTTGGTGGTAGCCAGATTTGAGATCGATCTTAGAGAAGAATTTGGTGCCATGTAGTTCATCCAGTAGCTCTTCTATGATAGGTATAGGAAACTTATCCTTGATAGTGGCCTTGTTTAAGCTTCTATAATCTATACACATTCTCCACCCTCCATCCTTTTTCTTTACCAACACAATGGGTGTATCAAAGGGACTATTGATGTGCCTTATTATTCCTTGATCAAGCATTTCCTGTATCATATCTTCAATTATGGTTTTCTGAATAGTAGAGTATCTATAGGGTCTCAAATTGATAGCATCTGTTCCTTCCTTCAAGGGTATTTTATGATCAAAATTTTCTCTGACTGGAGGTAGCTCCTGAGATTCTTTGAATACCTTTGGATATTGATTCAACAAGTTAACCAGAGCAGGGTCCTTTTGGGCAGTAGAGCCTTCAATAGAAGCTAAATGAGGTGTATTTCCCACAGCTACAGGAATGAGTTGGATCAGTGATAACTCCCCAGAATTCTGTAGAATTTTCTCCAGTTTCTGGGATTGAATATTTTTGAGTTTCTTCCTATAAATCCCTCTCAGCTTTATCTTATCTCCCTTGTAAGTAAACTGCATTGTGAGTTTGGCAAAGTCCCATAAGACTGGTCCTAACTGGGTGAACCAGTGAATGCCCAGAACCACATCATTGCCACCGAGAGGAATGAGCAGTACATCAGCTTGGAATTCCACACCCTGTAGTTTCCAAGTAAAGTTTCTGATTATCTTATCACAGTGCAACTGTCCACCATCTACTATTTTTACTGCCATAGGAGGTATCATTTCCACCTTACAGTCCATTTTAAGGGTTGTTGATGCATCAATGAAGTTATGAGTACTACCACTATT
Organism: Kitagawia praeruptora; assembly: GCA_037693485.1. Lineage (NCBI taxonomy): Eukaryota > Viridiplantae > Streptophyta > Magnoliopsida > Apiales > Apiaceae > Kitagawia > Kitagawia praeruptora. The sequence continues at coordinate 84,578,486 of CM075347.1, read as the reverse complement.
TAACAAGATGTGAAGATTCTTCTTCCCATGATGACCTGTAACTCTCATAGTTTGGTAAGCAATCATACCTTCAATAGCTTCTAAGGAAATCTGAGCACATTCGTGTTCAAGAGATTCTGGGTTAGTAAGTGTGACCTCCTCCAATTCTCCTAACTCCTCATCATCTTCTACTTCAATATGAAAGAACTGTGGTTTCTTGCCTTTACACTTGTGGCCAGGGACATATTGCTCATCACACCAGAAGCATAAGTTTTTGGCTCTCTTTTCACTGAGTTCTGCAGGAGTGAGGGTCCTTCTATTAAAGGTTGGTTTTCCTGGAACAATGGCTTTGGTGAGGTTAGGTTTATAGGTGGAGGAGAATGAAGGTTTGTTTGGGACAGGGCAGATGTTGGCAAGGGTTTCACAGTTGTGGGGGTTGGCAATATGGGTGGTTTTGCAGGAATTTTAGACCTCTTGGCTTTAGAGGCTGCTTCCTGCAATTTAGCAAGACAAAGAGCCTGTTGTATGGTTTTAGGAGAGAACATCCTCACAGACAATTGTACCTCATCTTCCAATCCTCCTAAGTAGCAGTTGAGAAGATATTCTTCAGATAAGGTGAGTCTACTAGTGAGTGCATCAAATGCATCATGATAATCATGCACAGACCCAGTTTGCCTCAGTGCTTTCAAATCCGCCATTGGATCATCATATAAGTCTCCAAATCGCACATTAATATCATCAGTGTACTTACTCCAAGTAGGCATAACATTATTACACCTCTGCATATACGTTTGATGCCACAAAAGAGCCTTCCCTTCTAAATGTATAGCAGCCAGTCTAACCTTATGGTTATCAGGAATTTCATCAATTTGAAAGAACTGATTACATTTATATAACTAAGATCTGAACTCCGTACCATCAAACTTTGGAAACTCAACCTTAGTCATTCTAGCAGAGTAAATGGGTATCTATTATTGGTATTATTATTAGAGAATCATGTCTCTAGCTGTGTGGTAGGAGGGACCTGGTCAGGGTTCCTTGTCTCAGCAGAGACCAGCTTAGATACTTGCATAGATAACCCTAATAACAATTCATTAATTTCTGCAATAGACTTGGCATTCTACTCTATATTTAGGTTGTTATTATTGCACGTTTTAATTAGACGTTAATTCTGAGCATAAAAAAAGGTTCTAAGGTTTACCTCTATTTTGCTCAAATCAGGGTGTTCTCCTCCTTCATCATCAGAAGTGCTAGATCTGGTGTTTCTGCCTTGACCCATAGCTCCGAGGTTCGAACAGCTTTGATACCAGTGATACTTTCCACAACAATAATACAATAAGATAATATAGATAAGATAAAAGACAGTATGATCTTTATTAAAATGGAAACTGACTTGTTACTCCCAGAGAATTAACCAACAAGAAAAGTAATTCTGAAGAACGTAACTACGATACATACGTAACCATTGAAAGAGAACAGAGATACAGGAGACTATGTGAAAAAAAATGCAAGATAGGATCTACATTTGGTTGTGCCTAGTATATATATTACTAAGACATGAAATGATACTGAAATGCAAATGAAATGCGCGTTGCTGTAGTACTGCTCGTGGTCCCCACATCTCTAACGGTATGTTGTGCTCGTATCCATCTCGTATTCCTCACATTCCCAGTCACTTTCCACCTCAGCCTCGAGTGCCAACTCAACATTTGTCATCTCATTCTTTTGGCTTGTTGACTTAGCTGACTTTCCTGCCTTTTTTACCCCTAGCATCGTATCAATTGTAGTTAGACTAAATTGTTCAAAAGAGACAATTTTATCACGGTGGACGATAGTCAACAAGTGATGACTAATATAAAAAGGGATGATTAGAATTTGAAATAAACAATTATGAACAAATATGTAGCAATGTAAATATGATACGAATGTAATTATGCTGATAGTTTTCACTTGGTTCAACCCTGATCCTACATGACTTAATATCCAAGTTTCTTCCAAATTGGTAAATAAAATCTTTTATTAAAATTTATTTAACAATTATACTTTACAATTTAATTATAATATGAAGAAGTACTACCGTGAACAACAGCTGGCCACTTTGGTTATTAGAAAATAGAAATTTTAAGACCAAGTAAGTTTCAGTGTACTCTTTGTTGGGTTGTGTAACATCCATTAACTACATTAGTATGATATTGTTCGCTCTAGACCGTGGCACAGATTTGTTTATGGACTCCTCCCAAAAGGTCTCATACTAATGGAGTGGAATTGTTTGGCTATTTACACCGCCGCTATTCATCTGTGGCTCCTCATCTTACGGTACACACCGCCCGACCACCTCAGTGTCGGGAAGACTTTCGATACAAGCCATCCAAGATCTCCAATCGTAGTTCTGAAGAGCCTCCCACACCACACAACTTGCTGCCAGCAATCCCTGGATCAGCTTCTTAACCATCGGCTATGATACCACTTGTTGGGCCGCGCAACACCCATTAACTCCATATTAGTATGATATTGTCCGCTCTGGACCGTGGCCAAGCCCACACGGATTTGATTTTGGGCTCCTCCCAAAAGGCCTCATACTAATGAAGTTGTTTGGCTGCTTTTATTCAAGATAATTTTTCTTATTTTATCGACATGGGACTTGGGTTGACACCCTCTACACTTTTGATGAAATTTTTGAAAACTCGCGATCGGAACTTGTTTTATAGAGGGTTACAAGTTTCATGTTTGGATTTAATACTTTTTTCCCGTATAATCTATAAATAAATTTAGATAAAGTTACTTGTTTGAAATAAATTACGTGGGTTTTGTCCTAACATTGATGTTGAAGGAAAGATAATGAATTTATAAAGTATCTTTGTGTTAATGTTGTTTACAACCAGAGTCAGCTCCTATGGCAGTGGAGATATGCTCCTGCCTATGGCTATCAATCTTCTAGTGGTCTCATATTTTAAAAATTATGTATAGATAATATATATATATATATATATATATATATATATATATATATATATATATATATATGTGTGTGTGTGTGTGTGTGTGTGTGTTTGTTTGTAATTATTAATTATTATTATTGTTGTTAAAAAAATATTAATAAAATACATTTAAAATGGGAAGTACAAAAACACACAAGGCCTCTAAATTTTGGATTACCAAATTAATTTTAAGAGCCCAACATGGTTGTTAATTAGAAAAAGACCTATAAGATAAAATAATATTCTATATTTGTTATTTGCTACTCTTTTAGCACGTATCTTATATCTACCACCAGACAAGAAAAACTCTAATAGCTCTCCTCGAAAGCACAAAAGACTCACAATACAAAGAATATTATTGTTATTGCTGAACTAGATTACAGTGATTTAATTTTAGATTTTGCACATTCAAAGGCGAGAAGGATAATTACTTCTTAGCTTTAAATTGCTATGTTTTGTATTCAAATTGAAACTTTTGCAAAAAAGTTTTATTATAATTTTTTTAATAATTTTGATTTATAAAATTTGTAGTTTTCAAATATATGATTTAAAAAAATTATGGCCTCTAAGAGTTTGAAAACTAGGAACTCCAAAATGTTGGAGACGCCCCTGTTTACAACTAGTAACATGGGTGGGATACTTGCGTGGTGTAGTACTTTTGTGGGCCTCGCACATGTGCACACATGAGTCGTCAATTGTATTGCACGTGTGCACACATGAGACGTCCAATTAAGAACTTTATATATCTCTTTCTATTACAAATCTATTTGATTAATTTATATTGATTATTTATTTATTAATATTAATTATATTGAATAAAAATAATTTCATAATCAGACTCATATATTTTGCAATATCAATATTATTCAATTGAAATAATATAAATAATAAATAAATATATTTTTGTTTAATATTAAAGATCCCACATCGAATAACATAAAGAGAAGCAACTCAGTATGATTATATATTAATATATAGGCAAATGCTTAAATAAAAACTAACCTTAGCCTAAAAATTAGAAACCACTAGCTCTACCCCATATTTACACATCCCCCACCCTCTATATGACATCACCCACCCCCAATTACTAGTACAGAAATGCCTTTCAGCATTGCACTTTAGGCATCGGTTCTTTAGGGAGTCGTAGCTAGTCAAAAGATTTACAAAAAAAATCACATGTCATTTGTATATACTTGGTATTTAATTTTTTCTTAAAAGTTTTAAACTATTTTAACGAAAATTATTTTTTTCAACTTTTACCGATTTTTAACCCATTCGAATGATTAATTCCAGCTCGCCCGACTTTTGACCGATTTTTTGAAAAATAACTTTTTAACCCGATTTTCGCTTAATCGAGACGAACCTGTCAGTCTACTGATTAATCGGTTAATCACATGGTGGAAAAAAGAAGAAGTAAAGTTTCGATTTATGCATTTTCATGGATATTTTTTGTTTAATACACCCTTTATCCCTCTCATTTCTTTACACTTTACTTTTTGGGTTGTACCTCTCAATTCTTTACATTCCAAAACTTACCCAAAATAGTAAAATTTTATAATGTAAAAAGTAATTACACCCACTACTTTGCTCCACTAAACTCACTTTATTACATAAAATAATGATTGGTCCCACCACTTTACTCATTTTTCTTACTTTTTCTCCACTACTTTACACTTTTTCTTAACCTCTGTGCCCAACTCATTTGTAAACAAATGAGAGGGACGGAAGGAGTACATATTTTACAATGCAAGTATCCAAATATAAAAAAGGGAGACAACTTGATTCATATGTATTGAGGTACCCTTTTTATAACGCCTTAGAAAATTCATAATTATAAATATTATTATTATTTAATATCAAATGTGAAATATATGGTTTGAAATTTTTTAGGTTAAATATATGTGACATCATGTTTACATGTTTATATGGTGATGTATGTGTGTTGTGAAGGTCCGTGTATTTTTATTTATTTATTTATTTGAATTTTGTGATTAAATATCTATTTAAATTATGCATTATTGATCTTTGAATTTTTTTATAAAATCATCGGAGTATTTAAAAATCACGAAATTTTTATAATATCATCTTTATATATTTAATTAGTTTTTAAAATTATTGGGTGAATTATTTTTAGTGTTTAAGTATTTTAATATGATTTTAAGAGTTTAATTGCATTTAAAGGGTCAAAACTTGTAAAATTCATATTTAATTCATTTTTTATCCTAAAAATATTTTAAAAATTTGTGTGCGTTCGTAATTACATATTATTTATTTTAAAAATATAAAGTTTAATTTTTCACTCATTTCCCTATTTAAATTCGATTTTTAAAAAGTGATTAAATTACTTTTCAATTGTTTTTCAACATCATAAAATTTCATTTATTGTGTTATTAATTACTTATTGTTCAAGTGATGTGAAACCTTCTGTGTTATTAATTGTTCTTTGGATATTCCTTCTTGCAAGCAATTATACTCTTCATTTTTATTCTGAATAATATGAACCTGTTCGGTTAATTATACGATATTCTTTTCAAACTATTTTGCTAGTGTCTATACCCTTTATTTTATTCCCAGTGATATTCTTCTTCTATTAATTTACAAACAATCATTCTCAAATTATTCTGTCATTGTTTATTTTCCTCACCTATTGTTCAGGTATTGATTTCTTCTAAAATCATTTTATATCAATATTCCTCGTCTTTATTAATATTCTCTAAAGAAAGTTTTTCTTCAAATTGTTGTAAACTAATTCAAAGTTTAGATTGTCGTTGAGGCATGTGTTGCTCAGTGACGGTTTAAATCGAGAATGAAATGAGATCTTCTTAATTATTCAAACTTATTATTGTCATGCCGGTTTTGGTAGCTAAAGCCTATGAGTGCTTAGCCGATAAGAGTGAGATTTGAGTAATTGGGAATTTCTTAAATCTTCGTTTTAAACTATTCAAATCTTTTATGTAAGTTCGAATTTTGCCATGAAAATTTTATCATTTGGTAACCCTTGAAATAAGTGGTTATAGCTTGTGTAGTACTCAAATCTATTGTTGAACTTCAGATCACTTTATTCCTTGATTTCCTTATAATTGTTGTTCAATTTCTAGAATCTTAATAATTGCTTGTTCTTTAATTTATTAATGATGCCTTGTTGATCTACTGATTCATAATTTTGTCTTGCTAAACTATATCATGCTTAGTTTAATCGTATTGCCTTGTTGTTATAATTTCTTATGCTTCCCTGAATCTTAATTTTATTGTTGTGTTGTTCAAAACAAAATTTATATCGAATGCTTCCATAATCCTTAAGCTTTTGATGTTGCTCCTAAAATGGTTTAATTAATTAAAGATGTTTTTAAAATTCCTTATACTGGGCTGATCTGTTATCAGTGAGTATAAAGGACTTAAAAGTGAAATGTTTTAAAGATTTTATTGTGGGGGATTCCGTCAAAATGTTTTCTACAGATTCCTTCAGATTGGAGGCGTAAGAGGCTGGGGGAGTGCCCAGTCCAACATTTTTTTTACGTAAGAGGCTGGGGGAGTGCCCAGTCCAGCATTAAAGGCCAATGTGTTGCCTAATTGGGAACCCAATTTCAAGGTCCAGAGGGACTTCGTGTCCGGTATGGGGACTTTACGTGGCTGATCACCCGTATTGTCCGATGTTAAGGCAAAAACACCAATCAACTTAAAACGTTTTTAAAAAGTTTTTATGAAAAAATATGTTTCAAAGATGAAAAGTTTTAAAAGAATGTTTTGATGAGAGTATATGAATGCAGGAAATGAAAAGTTTTATTCTATAATGGAAAGTGAATTATTACTTTGAGATAAGTTGGTCATTGATATTGTTCATCAATGAATCATTAAAATATTATTATTTCACTATATTGTTCACTTGTTGAGCGTTGTTGGCTCACTCTTTCTTTGTTTTACCTTCCCTTCCAGTTAGGATTAAGGAGTTGGAATACCTGTGCGTTATATTTCAAATAAGCGCGCGATGGTGCATTTCTTTAAAGGTTAGCTACAGAACCAGCACGGGCAAATACTAATTGGATTGCGCTATGGTTTAAGCGGTATACAGGTTTGTATTGGACTGGAGATAATAGTTGTAATAATTTGTATAGTGTAGATTCTTGTTTCATACCATAACTTGGAATCGATCCTCGGTGAGGAATCGTTGGTGTATTTAGTTGTATTATTCAGGTATTTGTAATTGTTGTTAGTTGAGTGGCACCCAATCCGGATCCCGAATTAGGGGCGTTACACTTTTGTTATTCCAAGAACAATGTTCAAACACATAGCCCAAGTCGAGGGATTAGAAGGTCGACCTACATCACCATGAAGCCATTGTTACAAGTTTCCATTGTCTACATACTCAAAAACGCGTTCATATCATCCAGAATTGAAAAGAAAAGATTGAAAGAAGAGAAAATTGAAAGGGATAGAGAAAGAAGTGAAAGGGAGTTAGAAGAATAAGAAAGGAATGTTGCAGAATTCAGAGTACAAGGAAGATCCAGAATTTTTGATAATCCATCTAGAGTTGAGTTTAAAGACAAGATAGACAAAACCATCAAAATCAGACTTGAACATATCAGATGGTATCATGTAGCCATGCTCATGAAGGTTATTGAGAATTAAAGGACTCTCCTCTCATTGAAGAAAAATCTATGTGATTGATTGTGAAAGCATCATCAAAGAAGCTATGGATAAAGCCTTTGCACCTCCACCTCCCTAAAGACCATGTAAAATTTCCAATCTTTGTACCTCAATTTCTCAAACTTGTTCATAATTGTAAATGACAAGTACTTTCTGAAACTTGTGTAGTTTTCAACTCTTTACTCTTTTAAGTTGTAGTAGGCTTGTTATCAGGCTTAAATTTGTGACTAAGTGTCTTACTCACAAATTGGGGGAGATTGTTAGTTATAGAGACATGCATGTACATCAATTATAACAAGCCTACTAGTTTGTAATACTTTGTATTACTAACTTGACCTCTTAACTGGGGGATCATTTTGTCTACCAAAGGTTCTAAACTTGTACTTAGTTCAAATGTAAAACTCAATTATTGTAACCTCAAATAATTCACTCAAAGTAACTTGTAAGAAGATCTATGGATCATGTCTCAAGACTTTCTAAAGACAAACATTTGAAATTTGGCCAAGTCATAATTCGAGAAGTGCAGAATGAGTTGAATCGAGAAATGAAGAAACAATTGATTAGAGAAATCATCAATAAGATTCGATAAATGTATTGATTCAAGAAGTGAAGAAAACACTAATCCGAGAAGTCTCAATTAGTGAAATCAAAATACACTAATTCGAGATATTATAAGTGTTGAGTAATCAACTCATCTAAAACCTTAGACTGTTAGAGGAAGTCCCCAAATGGATCTTATAATATATTCTAACACTCCCCCTCCCTCGAAAGCCCATTTTTGGGTCGAATGGATCAAGGGCGCCCATCTTTGGGGCATTAATTTGCCTTTCGTGTCCATACTAATTATGAGAAAATTGGGGGGTCGCAGAGTGTCGAATCTGAGACCTCTACGTGCCTGAGCTCTGATACCATGTTGAGTAATCACCTCATCTAAAATCTTAAGGTGTTAGAGGAAGGTCCCTAATAGATCTTATAATATATTCTAACAATAAGGTAATTGGTTCGAGAAGTCAAGATATCGAATTAGCTATTTCAGAGATATCGAATATGGGACTTAGAAATTTTTCAACACAACAATAGTCAATATTTTGCAAAGATTTGGAGACAGAGAATCTACACAAGCCAAGGTACCTGTAGTGATCAGTCAATTGCAGTGTGCACATGATAACTCTACAAAAAAGCTTAGAGAGATATTAAAAAAAAGTAGCTGAAGAAGTGGATCTGGCTAGCATCAGACAAAGTCATATCACTTGATGTCCAGTCTTGCACCAAAATAGTATAGACAAGTTAGAAATTAAAGATAATTTGTCTATTACCAGTTTGTAAAAGTGGGTTGTGCACATGTTTTATAAGTACACAACCTCACTTCTTTAGTTACTAAGTTTTTCATTGCAAATACATCGAAAATCTCTCAGAGAAAAACGAAGCTGAGAATACTCTTGTATTCATAGATTGTAGCATACTTGAATCTAATAAAATTTTAGATTAAAGTGAGTTTGTATGCTCTTATTCCGCATTTTATATTTGTTTAACATACACACTCGAAGCTACAAACACACAACAGATTTAGCCAAGTTTCTTATTCGAAAGAAAATCAAAGGAAAGTTTGAAAATACATTCATCCCCCTCTATATTTTCTTATTGTGTATTTCATACTCAACGGATTATAAATTGTCAAAGTTAAAAAATTGGTGAATATTAATTAATTATATTGATTGATGATTTATTTTTAAATAAATAAATGGATCTTAGGATCTCCAATTTACATTGGTCTTGAAGGAAGTCAACTAATTACTCAAAAAACCAAAAATTTTAAAATTATTTTCAAAAAAATGATCATTTTTAAACTTATATTCCAAAATACTATTTTAAATTTATTTTCAAATATACAATCTATAACGTATGCAACACAAAATACAACGTTATTTCACTTTTCGAAAAATTTAATTTAAAGTTAAATTATATATTATCAATTGTTTTTTTTCACTTGAGAAAATGTCCTAAATACCTCTATTTGAGATTGTATGGCCCTTAATATCTTTATTTAAGTTTGAGGCCCTATGATTGCGATGGATAGTGTGTTGTATTTATTTGATAAAAAATTAGATACACAACTATATATATACAAACACACAGAAAAACACTCGTTACAACCCACTTCCTTTGATATAATCTCTGCATCACTGTTGAATTAATACAATTGAATGATATACAACGCTTGGGAATTCAAAGCTCTGTATCATGGCCAAGGAACCAGGCTAGTAGATTTTGCAACTCCATGTACCGTATTAGGCTATACAGTATCTTCTTCATCGTATCATTCTCAGACTCTTTTGATCTAAAATCGTTCTTTGACTTGCAACCTTTGACATGCCACGCTAATACATTACAACCTCTTCCGTATCATATTTAGGAAATCTCCCTCCACTAGAGTACAAAGTATTGTATTGTAACCATAAGAAGCAACATACAATGTAACGTAATATCCTAACACGATAGACCAATTACCGTAATAAGCTAATGTGGTAGACCAATTACCCTAATACGCTGATGCGATAGACGAAGTGCCATATCCTACAGATATTTCGGGCCTCATTTAATTTTGGTTATACACGGCCATCACCCTTTTCTTTTTGGCCGGGTTGCAACCCAAATCACCTAAAAATCACATGCTCTTGATTATGAGACCCGACCCCTTTTCAGGTATTTCCTTAGCCTGCCGGGAATTCAATTTTGAATATAATAAAATTAAAATTGTATTTTATATTGTATAAACTGCATATCATATTCTCGGAAATAAACTATCTCATTTTTTAATTATAAAAAACTGTACATTTTGAAAAAATATATATTTATTAGATAAATTTATTATTCAAAATGATAACAAATTAACACTGGATAATATATTATTAGATGAATTTATTATTCAGAATGATTCAAATGATACACCATTGAAATAGATGAGTAAAATGATATCACCAATCTATGTATTATACTATACTATATATTAAACTTCAACATAAGGGCAAAGATTGCCATTTTAATTGGTGTGAAGTTACGATTTTACCCCCATTTTTTAAAATATTACAAAAATGTCATCCTTTAATAATTATTAATGTATATTAAACTTAAACGCAAGGGCAAAGATTGCCACTTTAATGTGTGTGAAGTTACGATTTTATCCCCATTTTATATTACAAAAATGTCATCATTTAATAATTATGCAAAAAATAATGAAAATATGCTTGTGTTGGGATTCGAACTACTAACCTTTTACACTCAAACTCATGCTTACCCAATTGCACTACATTAGATTAAGAGTTTTTGTTTAGGGTTTCAAAAAAAAAAGAAAAAAAAAGAGTTTTTGTTTAAAAATCCTATAAGATAAACCACCACTCTTCTCTTTTTGTCTCATCCTCTTTTTTTTTGAATAAATGAAATGTTGGTTCATATTATTTCTAAAATATTGGATAAATAAAATTATAAAAATATTTTAATCGACTGATCATACTCTACAATTCTTTTTTGCCATTTTAAATAATTGATATAGAATAAAAATTAGATTATACATACTCTAACCAAGTCCAAAAAGAAAAAAAAAATTATTTAGGGCAAAGATTGTCATTTTAATGGGTGTGAAATTACGTGTTTACCCCCATTTTTTAAAATATTACAAAAATGTCATGCTAGATTGTCATTTTAATGGTTGTGAAATTACGTGTTTACCCCCATTTTTTAAAATATTACAAAAATGTCATGCTTTAATAATTATTACTATATATTAAACTTAAACGCAAGGGCAAAGATTGCTACTTTAATGAGTGTGAAGTTACGATTTTATCCCCATTTTATATTATAAAAATGCAAAATATAATGAAAATATGACCCAATTGCACTACATTAGATTCTAAGTTTTTGTTTAAAAATCCTATAAGATAAACCACCCATCTTCTCTTTTTGTCTCATCCTCTTTTTTTTTTGAATAAATGAAATGTTGGTTCATATTATTTCTAAAATATTGGATAGATAAAATTATAAAAATATTTTAATAGACTGATCATACTCTACAATTCTTTTTTACCATTTTAAATAATTGATATAGAATAAAAATTAGATTATACATACTCTAAGAGCATCTCCAATGGTATTAGTTAAAATGGTTGGATAAATTAGATAAAATATTGATTATGTAAAATTTGCTGAACCTGTAAGAAGTTATGCTCCAATGATATATTGGCTATAATGTTGTATATATTGTAAATATAGTATGTTATTATTATTTCTGGTTATTATTAACAGAATCTATTTTTTTTAAGGTAATAAATCATGTAAAATCTTCCTTACAGGTCTTTAGAGGTTGGCCAAATATAGCCAACGAAAAGAGATTATCTAAATTTTTTGCTAACAGTAATGTTCCATTGGAGTGATGTTTTTTTAACATAATTTATATAAATTTTATTTATGATAATATATTTGTGATTTTAGCTAAGGGGTTTTCTCCATTGGAGATGCTCTAACCAAGTCCAAAAAGAAAAAAGATTTATTTACATGCATCTCCATGTAAATGTTAAATTATTTAAATAAAAAATAAGATTTGATTTCAAGAAATATGTAAATTTTAGTTATCAAATCATACATAATTAATAACTGCATCAGATAACTTTTTTGTATATAAAATTTTTAATATGTGAGTCATATTAGAGGGTTTTGGTCGACCTTTATACTCGTGCAATGCAAAGATCCTTTATGAATATTATTAATGAATTTTTATGTTAAATCTTTATTTTTCTAATTTCTTTGAAAGACTTATAAAATAATGTTTGCAAATTTCATTAATTTGATGATAGTTATTTTATAAACATAATTTATAATATTTTAATTGTGGTTGTACTTTTTTCTTGAAAATTCTTATTTTTCTAATTTTAAAATTATTTAATTTATAATTTTTTATATTCATACTCTATATAATTAATATTTATTTATTTTTCAGAAAAGTTCCAAAATAATGTCTATAAATCCTGTTCATAATTTTCGAACTAAATATATAATTAATAATACTTTTAATTTTTATCTAATATTATTTAAAAATTTAAATACTAATAATATTTTGAAAATGACATATATGCCCCTGACGACCAAACCTTACCATGTAAACCTTATTACGCCAATTATATATATGATATAATGATTGGTCTAAAAACATAAATATTTAAATATATACAAAAAATAATTGAAATTATGTTAAAAAGATGAAAACTCTAAAAATATCATCTCTATTATATATAAAAAATAATATAATTAGCATTCAAATTAAAATAAAAAAATGTAATTTTTTTTTAATCATGAATATTACAAAAATAGAATAAATTGATTAATTATATTATAACTCGACTATAAATTATGGTACATGTGAATTTTTATATAATATATTGATTATAGAAAAGTTCTATGAAGTACTCATTTGATTGGAGTACATATACGTTATGCATTCAAATTATTTTAAAATTTATTATTTTGCAAACTTTGTTATATGTATATCATAATTTCATTGATAATCTTGAAAATCATGTATGTTTTGCAATATGTTTATCTTAAAAATTCTTTATGTTTTGCAATCAGAACATATATGTATTGCAACCCAAATGTGTTTTGCAGAACAATCCATTTTACAATATTTTGTTAGCAAAACATACAAAATTTTAAAGATTTTCAAGAAAATAGTGATATTTGTATAATGAGCTTTGCAAAATTTTGAATGCAAAATGTATATGTACTCCAATTAAATGAGTACTCCATATAACTTTACTCATATTGATTAATATAATATATAAAGGTTGAGTTATAACATATATTTAGATTAGTATGCAATAAATCAAAAAAATTTGATTTTAGATTTCATATACATGCACGGGTCATTAAAGTTGTCATATTTTACATAGATTGAAATATTTAGAAAAACTTAAAATTAAGTTAAAAAATTATTCAAAATTATAATATAAAAATATTTCAATTTACTCAATATTTTATTGAACTTCTATATAGTGTAATAAATATTAGAGTAAAACTAACAATTGTTTAAAAGTGTATAAATTTATATGTTTAGAAAAAATGATTGAGACAAATATAAAGAAGACTTTTTTTTTCAATATTAAGAGATTTTGTAATATGTCTCAAAGTATAGTCTTATTCAATTTTTTTACAACAAAATCAATGAGTTTACATACGTTTATATTATAAATAGACAATTTTACTAAGATAATAATTTATATTATACTCAAATGTTCAATTTGATAAACTTCATTTCACGCAACTGAAAACTAAATTAATAGTTTAACAATCAGAAGTATTCATGTGATTATTATTGTATGAATATTTATCTAAATTTTATGAAATAGAATCAAATTATAAATTTTTTGTTCAAAAAATTGATATGTAATATTACAAAATAACTATAAACATATTCGATAGATCAAAATCTTATCATTTATCATTATTTTAATTACAAAAGTATTTCAATTTACACAATTTCGGATGAGAAATCAACATATTCTTAATGAGTACTAATGCCCATATAAATTTACCCATGGGTAAAAAAATTTACCCATCTCTCTCACATATTTAACCCATTAACCCATTTCCCAAATGGATAATCCATTTAACCCACCCATTAAACATACCATGTTTAGTTAACTAATTATATCTTTATATCAAAACTGATTCTATCTTTATATATTTCAAATTTTGAAAGTTGAATTTGCCAGCTATATTCACACGTATATGGAAAAATAACAAATTCTTACCTAAAATCATGCCAACAAAATGATACAGAATATTATTTGTTTTGGTTTTTGAATTCTTCGTTCAACATCCGATCAAAAACCACACAAATTGTTCGACCTAATTCAAGATCGGAAATCCTCAGAAGATATATTTTGTTTGGAGGTATCATCGTATTTATGAGTCTGTTGATATGGAATCAACAATTCGGAAAACTTGCAATAATCAACGATCAGGTATTATTAATTTGGTTTGCCTTATCAGGAATCAGCGTTTTAGCCATATGGATTCACCGTTGATTTTGTTTTTATGCAGGTTCTAAACGAACACACCTTGGTCTCTCGATAGATGATGACACACTAATTGGATGTAGCCGTAGTAATGTTGAAAACCATGATCCTAATATTTCAAATGTGCCAATTGATGAATTTTCTTCACCATCCCCGTTTTCTAATAGTTCATCAGGTTTCCTCCTTCAGTACTATGTACATTACATTGTTTCCATTATAAGCACATGCTTTCCAATTTGCTTCCAATTGATTCTCAATTATTTGTATGTGTTATTATTGATTAATCATCTAATCTTTTCAGTGTCAAAGCGCAGAGTTCGTGGACCAAATGTTAATAAGAGTTTTAGTATGTTTTAATTTTATAAATACCATTAATGTTATTATAATGATAATGCTTACTTTGCTATAACGACAAATAATTTTTTTTTTTGGTTTTTTAATGAATGCAAGATCACCTTTGAGAGATGATGATGTCAACTCAATAATTGGTAAGTCGTCTAAATCTCCGTTTACACCACATTCTCATGTACTAAAAGTCTTTTCCGATAGTAGTATTGGTTTTTATTTTACATAACCATCATTTATGAATGTTATTTTTCTGCAGGTAAATCCACTGGATCAGAGGGAATTTTCACTTCAAGTAACAGTAATGGTATTTGTATGATTTATATATATGTAGTCAGTCATTTTTTACCAATTTACTTTATCAATTAAATCTTTGTTTTTTTTTTCCAGGTCAGAAGAAGAAGAGTCGTGGACCTAATGTCGATAAGATGCAGAGTATATGTTTAACATATGTTTATATGATAAATTTTTCAATGCTATTAAGAATCTTTTGCATAAACATGGAGAACTGATGTTGTTTATTAATCAAAATTTGTGTAGTTGATAGAATTCCTCTCAAGAATCTGGATCTAAACACTAATGGTACTTCATCTTTTACACTTTTTTGTTTGTTGATTAAAGATTCCTCTTTTATTATATTTTGTATTTTGTTTGAATTTATTTTTCAGTTGTCAAGTGCCGAGTTCGTGGTCCCAATGTCGAAAAATCTTTGCAAAGTAAGATTTCCAAGAGTCATCACACATCTGATCCAATGCATTCAGTTTTAACATATCAACATAATTGCACCAAAGTAAATGATGGAGATAGTGTTATTCGACCAAAAGTAAGTTTTGTTACGAAGAATATCGCTGTTGAAGAACTTTCAAGTGGGAAAAGGAATTTACAAGCAGAATTTGATGATGCTGGTATGTTTATTCTTGACAAATGATGATGATAGATTCAATATGAAATACATACCAATACCAATATATTTTTGTCATCCGTCATTGCAGATACATTTGCCCATTGCTTCAATATTCCTACTGATCATGAAGATCCTATGAATGATTCACATATAGAGAATGAAATTTTGGTTAATGAACACAACAGATTTAAAGTTACTGATCAAAATTCCAATGGTTTTGATATTCCCAATGACCATGAAGATCCCATGATTGATGAACAAGATGATGAAACCATTCATAATCCTGATTTATGGAAAGGCTACATGGAACTTGGTCAACCTGATAAAATATGTCAAAAGTGTAGCGCAACTATGTGGAATGAAGAGCGCAACAACAAAAATCATAAATATAAATATCCAACATTTTCACTATGTTGCCGTAATGGACAGGTTCTACTGGAGAAAGAACCACAACCTCCTGAACCACTTGCTTCTTTACTATATGGTGGTGAGAAATCAAAACATTTCAAACAAAATATCAGAGTATACAATTGCATGTTTGCGTTCACTTCTACAGGTGGCAAGGTTGATAAGAATATCAATAGAGCCAGGGGTCCTTATTGTTTCAAGATAAGAGGTCAGAATTATCACATGGTTGGAAGTTTGGTACCTGTTGATGGAAGTACGCCTAAATTTTGTCAGCTTTATATTTATGATACGGAGAATGAAGTTGAGAATAGAATTAACGCGCTTGGAGGAGATACTGACAGTGTTGATCCTGATATTGTAGAAGCACTTCTTTCTATGCTTGATCAAAATAATAAGTTGGTTCAGCATTTCCGTATGGCTCGAGATAGATTTGAGAATAACGATCTTGATGACTTTAAGTTGGTGCTTATTTCATCCAGTTCGGCGACTGGTAGGCCAAATCCCATTGGTCCATCTAACGAAGTTGCTGCTTTCATTGTTTCTGATGATTCAGATACTGGTGGTACGAGAGACACTGTTGTCAGAACTAAGCAAAATGGGTTGAAAAGAATATATGAAACAGATCCATTGTTCATGCAATTTCAGTATCCTTTGTTGTTTCCACATGGAAATAAAGGTTTTCACTTACACATCCCATTGCAGAACAATAAATCTCCGGTACCTGAAAAAACAAATGATGATGACCAGGATCCTGAATCTAAAACAAGGGAAACAGTATCTCTCAAAGAGTATTATTGCTACAAAGTTATGATACGTACATCTGAGGGTATTTTAAGCTTAAATCTTAATCACTTTTTTCCATTTTTTTACCATTATATGTTTCTTAATGTCGAACATCTCAAATTTGGATAGGTCTAACTCTACATCTTGCTGGCCGTTTGTGGCAACAATATATTGTTGATGCCTTTACTGCTATTGAACAATATCGTTTGGATTGGGTATCCACGCATCAGAATACAATTCGAGCTGATTTATATCATTCTGTACGTGATGCTCTACGTAAGGGCGACCATGATCCGAACTATGTAGGTAAAGCTGTAATACTTCCTGCTTCATTTACTGGATCTGCTCGATATATGTCTCAATACTTTAAGGACTCATTGGCCATATGTCGTGCAATTGGTCATCCTTCGTTATTTCTCACAATGACATGCAATACAAAATGGCCTGAGATACATAAAATGCTTGAGATTTTGCAAAATGTGGATGTTGCTGATGCGCCCGACATAGTTGCAAGAGTTTTCAAGTTGAAGGTGGACCAGTTAATTGAGTTGATAAAGAAAAAAAACTATTTCGGGAGATGCATCGGAGGTATTATTAATCTAATTTTATTTACTTTAAAATATTATTATATCACAACATATTGCTAATTTATATATAATTTTATTAATACAACAGTTATGCATGTAATTGAGTTCCAAAAACGAGGACTTCCCCATGTACACATGTTGATATGGTTACATCCAGATGATAGGCCAAACAACATTGAAAAGATTGATCAATTGGTATCTGCCGAAATACCTGATAAAGTTTCTGATCCAATAGGATATAATGCTGTAATGAATTATATGATACACGGTCCCTGTGGTATTGACTGCTCTTACTCTCCCTGCATGGTTAATGGGAAATGTATTCGTCATTTTCCAAAACGGTAAACATTTATAGTTGATATATAGTCCTTATATATCAAATATAATGGAAATACTTGCATGGTTAAATTTTATTGTTAATTTTGTCTTTTTTCAATGCAGATATAATGGAAATACTTTCATTGATGATAGTGGTTTTCCTGTATATAGGAGGCGTAAAACTTGCAGATTTGTCACGAAAAAAGGTATAAATCTTGATAATCAATTTGTGGTACCGTATAACAGAGATTTGTTGGTTCGCTTTCAGTGCCATATAAATTTAGAGATTTGTAACAGTTCAAGATCATTGAAATACCTTTTTAAGTATTGTCTGAAAGGCATGACACTGCCACAATGATGATTAAGAAGAAAAAAGGTGCTTCAACCTCAACCTCAAACGATAAGCAGAACAAGAGCAAAAGTTTGGATGAAGTTCAAAATTACCTAGATGGCCGATATGTATGTGCTTCTGAAGCATCATGGAGAATATTTGGTTTTGATATTCACAATCGTTGGCCAAGTGTGGATCGTTTACCTGTTCATTTGCCTGGTGCCAAATATATCAATTTTAATAATTCTTCCGATTTGAAAAGGGTATGCGACAGAGCTAAAAATAAAACTTCAAAACTCGAAGGTTGGTTCATAGCTAACAGGGATATTGCATGTGCTCGCAATTATACATATGCTGAATTCCCAAGCCATTTCACTTGGTTGCCCAAAGAATCTAGGTGGAAGATACGTCAAAGAGGTGATGTAGTTGGAAGGTTGGCCGAGGTGCACGCAACCAGTGGCGATACACTATACCTTCGGATGCTTTTATTACGAATCCGAGGTGCGACCTCTTTTTCCGATCTCC
The DNA here is from genome assembly GCA_037693485.1 of Kitagawia praeruptora. Lineage (NCBI taxonomy): Eukaryota > Viridiplantae > Streptophyta > Magnoliopsida > Apiales > Apiaceae > Kitagawia > Kitagawia praeruptora. Next base: position 84,559,617 of record CM075347.1, on the reverse strand, counting down.
GTACCGTAGATGGTGTTGTTCATCCTACAAATAAGGAGGCATGCGATGCTCTTGGTCTGTTAAATAATGATCACCAATGGCATGAAGCATTGGTTGAGAATTCACATTCTGGTATGCCTTCTCAACTTCGTGCATTATTTGTCAACATTTTGGTTTATTGTTCAGTATCAGATCCATATTCTCTATGGGATGCACATTGGCAAATATTATCAGATGACATTTTATACATTCGACGTAAACTGTCTGAGAATTCTAAACTTGATTTGTCCGAGTATGATATTAAAAATTTCGCACTTGCAGGTATTTAACATTCCATTAAAGTGTTTGTTTTTCTGAGTATAATGCTTTAATATATTATATTGAGTATTGCAGTTTATCAAGTCATAATTTTTTCTTTTAATTTTCAGAGATTGAAAAGCTGTTTAATGATATTGGCAAGAGCCTAAGAGATTTTCCAATGATTCCATTTCCTGATGAGAATTTCTTCGGTAGTGCTTTAAATCGGCTTATTCTAGAAGAAACAGGTTATGATAAAAAAGAGATGAGACTTTTGCACGAAAGAAATCATGGGAGACTTAATGCTGAACAGAGAGAAGTATATGATGCTGTTATTTCTAATATCGCTAATGGTGAAGGAGGCATGTTTTTTGTTTACGGTAGTGGTGGATGTGGTAAAACCTTTTTATGGCAAACACTATGTTGCCGTTTACGATCTGAAGGAAAGATTGTACTTCCAGTAGCGAGTTCAGGAATTGCTGCTACATTGCTTCCAGGTGGTAGGACAGCTCATTCAAGATTTCATATTCCTCTTAATCTTGATCAATATTCTACGTGTGGAATAAAGCATGGTACCGATATAGCTGAATTGTTGCAACAGTCAAGTTTAATAATTTGGGACGAGGCACCTATGCAACATCGTCATGGTTTTGAATCTGTCGATCGTACATTACGTGACATAATGTCTGCCATTGATCCAGCAAGGAAATATAAACCATTTGGTGGAATCACAATTGTTTTTGGTGGTGATTTCCGTCAGATATTACTAGTTCTAACAAAGGGGACTAGAGCTGATATAGTGCGTGCTTCGTTGAACAGATCTAAATTGTGGAACCATTGTAAGGTTTTCCTACTCCGTCAGAATATGAGATTACACTCAGGCAACTCGGAAGCTCAAAACAAAATTATAGCTGAATTCAGTCAATGGCAACTCAAAATTGGTGATGGCAAGATTGATTCTATTAATCCTCCAGATGTTATTGGTTATCCTGAATTTGTTGTTCCTCCTCAATATGTTGTTACCAGTGAAAAAGATCCTATAAAGAGTCTTATTGATATCATCTATCCAGATTTCTTAAAGAACATGCATTGTCCTAACTACTTGAGATCAAGAGCAATTTTGACTCCAACTAATGTCGTGGTCGATGATATTAATTCTCAAATTCTTGACAAGATTCCAGGAAGGATGCATACTTACCTCAGCCAGGATTCCATAGATGATAATGGTGGAGAGGATAATGAATTTGATTCATCTTTCCCAGTTGAATATTTGAATTCTATTAATATGCCATGTCTTCCTAAGCATGAGTTGAAAGTCAAAATTGGTGCTGTGGTAATGTTAATGAGGAATTTGAACCAGATAATGGGTTTGTGCAATGGCACCAGGATGATAGTCATTGGATGTCGAAAAAATAGTATAGAGTGCCAGATTCTATGTGGTGCTCACGTTGGTTCTAAACATCTAATTCCTAGGATTGATATGATTCCAACTGACACAAAGTGGCCTTTTGACTTTAAGAGGACTCAATTTCCAATCCAGTTATGTTTTGCGATGACTGTCAACAAGAGTCAAGGACAGTCTCTTGATACTGTTGGATTATATCTTCCGAGATCCGTTTTCAGCCATGGTCAGCTTTACGTTGCCATTTCACGTGTAACTTCTCCAGGAGGACTCCATATATTAATTGTAGATGATACCGGTTCCACCACAAACATTACATCTAATGTAGTTTTTGAGGAGGTTTTCTACAACCTTCCAAGCTTGGATGAAGATTTGTAGTAATTTTCTTTATAATGTGTTTATCACAATTTATACAAACTTCCAAGTTGAGATGAAGATGTAATGTAAATAATTTCAGTATTTACATACAGTGTAATGTTAATTTGATAATGATAAATAAGAAAACTTTATATGTCTGTTCCTTTTAAGATTGTATGAAAAATTTAGCATTTCACTTGGTTCGCCAAAGAATGTAGGTGGAAGATATGTCAAATAGTTGATGTAGTTGGAAGGTTGGCCGATGTGAATGCAACCAGTGGCTATACACTGAACTCAGGTGCGACCTCATTTTCCGATCTCCGTACCTTCCAACTAACCAATTAAAAAGTTTATATAAATTCACCGTACATCATAAAATTTTACAAAATCAAATTGTAAGAACAAAATTTTACAAAGCATAAAAATTAAAAATAATCAGTGACAAGCCATAATAATTTTATCAGTGATAGAGCAGAATAATTTATATTTGGCAATGCTGTAATACAACTAATTACCAGAATATTCTATATAATTAATCATTAGATATCCCATTATCATTCTTTGTGTGAAATCCTAACAAATTATAAGATAATTGCAATCTTGAGTATTATAATAACGATAATGTTAACGTAAATCATGTTTTAATCTTATGCTAATCTAAACTTATCAACATGTATATGTAGATTACATGTTTCACAGTCTGTCCTTTAGAAATTTTTTACCAGTCTTTATACACCTAAGGTACTTATATACAACGTTTTTATTCATCTATATCATCTTATTTAGATTTTGCTTACAATCAATTTATAACGTGTAGACATGGAAGAAAACCTGGCATTACTGAATAACTCCAGAACAGATTGGATTATCCGTGTACGGATCACTCGCATGTGGCCTTCTTTTGGAAACAATCAACATTTTTTAGGTTTTAATCTCATATTGCTCGACTCAGAGGTAATGTAATAAATAGTATTACGATCCACCACTTCTTTTTTTGATTTTTAGTGTTTCTGTACTGAATCTTTGTTATATGTTAATTTTTACAGAACTATCATGTACTTGCTTTCATGTATCCAGTTGTTTGGAATGCAATTGGTAATACTATTTTGGAAGGAAATTCTTATGAGATTGAAAACTTGATAGTGAGGGAACCATTAGGACGCATGAGGCCTGTATCTTCTGACAAGGTTATTGTTTTCACAACATTCACCAGGATACTAATTTTACCCATACCTGTTGCCACTATTCCGAGACATAAATTCGAATTTCAACCATTTTCTGAAGTTCATGAAATTGCAGCATGTTTTTCACATTCTTTACCTCCTTTGTACGCTATAGGTATTGTTTTTTTTTGTTTTGTTTTTTTTCATTTTTATCATGTTTGATTTATATATTTCATCATAAATCTAATTCGAATTGTGATATCAAATTAGACATTGTTGGAGTTGTTCAGAATATTGAACCAGTTAAAGAGGTTCAAACCCCTTGGGAAGTCAAAACTTTTATGCTCTTTGAGTTATATGATGGAAGGTAATGAATTTTGTGTAGCAATGTGAGTTATGACTAATGAGCCATGTCTAATATCGGGACTTCATATATGTTGATTATAGCAATGTTATCAATTTAGTAGCTTGGGATGAGCATACGGAGGCTTTTGCTTCAATACTTGAAGGGAACTTTGACAATCTTCCTATTGTGGTTATAACGTCTGTGAGGCCACGTATATTTCATGGTAATATTTTTTGCAGCACAAATATTTAAAAATTAATTTATTGATTAATATATTCATGTACTATGATACCCAAAATTTTATTTTGTGATTATGCAGATTCCCTTCAAGTAAGTACTTCAAATTCATCCAAGGTTTACATCAATATTGATTATGAAGATGTTCGAGTGATGAGGCAACGGTATACTATCCAACATACATATCAACATATTTCACAAGTTACATATTTTTAAATACACAAATTTTTTTTTATTAATTTTTTTTTCATTTTTTGGTTTTATATACAGGTTACTTGATCAAGCATATGTGCCTAATATATTTGCTCCATGATGAAGGCCTTTTTTTCTCAAGTCATAACCAAAAGTGATGATTTCCAAACATGTTTTCCTTTAAAATAAAAAGCATTTGATCCTTTAATCAGTAATTTGGATTGTCATTTGCATAGTTGGTATCTCTTATTTTGCACATTTAAGTTGTATTCGGTTTATGAAACTTATATTTGACATTATTTTTTCCATACTCGGTTTTTAGTTTAATATTTTAACATTATCTTTATATAATGTTTTAATGGTTATTTGTTTTTTCCTTGGTTGTTACTTAAATAATTCATGTTAATTATAATAAAAAAAATGGTTATAAAACATGAACCAAATAGATTAATGTATCAAAGGGATTCAAATTAACAGTAGTAGTCTAGAGTTGTCGTGAATTACCAATCCTCCACCATTCGATTACACAATTCAAAAACTAAGAAACTTCCAAACATAATGTATTTAGGATTAAGATGAATTTTAATGTAAATCTATTTCGAAAATAGCACCATTTTCCTCTTCTTCAACCATAATGAATGTCAAAGATTGATCATATATCAGTTCATTGTCTTTTGCAAACTTATTCCATCTTGCAGATATTCTTGGCAATCCATTTGAAAGTACTAATTTGACTTGCCATTCTCCATTTTCTTATCTTAGCGTAATATGTTCATTTTCCATCCATTGATGGCCATTAGGAGTGATACTATTAGGTATGTACTGAAAGGAGAAGAGTGGTAAATGATTAGTTATTAAAACCATATATCATACTCTCACTATTCGAGTATCTTCTTTAAAACAGTTTTCCATTTGGCAGAGCACAAAAAACAGCAAATGGAATATCAAGATCAAAACGTTTGCTTAATCATTCTGGTATATCCTGAATAAACAGAAGTTTCGAACTTTATAATTTGCCACAGTTATAATTTTTGCTACTAACATAGGAATTGATTAAACAAAAAGATATTCATCATGCATTTTTTTATTATATAACATAGGAATAAATTATAATTATATATTTTATGTGGTCTTAACATTTTTTTATTTATTGTAACTATGTAGATTATATGATTTTATTCTCACCAAAATTAAGTTAAAAAACTTATACATTTGTAGGATCTTAAATCTAAGATATAATTTTTATATAATTAATAATCCTTTTTTTAGATGTTTTTTAATAAATTAAAGTGATATAACAATAATTTTATATAATTATTTTTGTAGAATAGTTTTGGAGAAACAGCTTTAAGATACACATTTATACTGTACACAAGTTAAAAATAAATTGTATGGCATATCAACAAATTTAAAATAATGTAATAATTTTTGTTTAAAATAATTTTATAAAAATAAATTGTATGGCATATCAACAAATTAAAAATAATGTAATTATTTTTAAAATAATATAATAATTAAATTTTAAAATAATGTAATAATTTTATAAAATAAATTTAAAATAATGTAATAAATTGTATGGCATATCAACAAATTTAAAATAATGTAATAATTTTTGTTTCTAAAAATTGTATAATGAGATCACATGTAGTTTTTTTTAATCATTATAGTTTTAAAATGATATTCGTTTTTTATACATATTTTAATGTTTAAGATCTTCCTTTATACCATTTTCACACTCCAAATCTTTGATATGATTTGTGTTGATAATATCTTAGATCTTTCTAAAATCTAAAAGGAGATAACATGTTTTTTCTTTCTATTGTTTTTAAGTACTGTCTGAAAGGACATGACACTTCCACTATACGTCATTTTATACATACATATGTTTAATGTTTAAAAATTTAATAAAGTTAGAAGTCGAACAGATTATCTATCTATGCATGCGAACTGTTGAGTGGAAGGAAGTATCTCATTAACTACACCTTTTCCCATTCTCCAAAGAACTTAATCATATTCATTTCTCAAAGTCTTTGTCTTAGAATAATCACATTTCCTCTCCTTGCATTCTAACCTTTAACATACCAAAGTCCTGAAACATTTTACTTTCAAAAACATGGATCGTAATAATTTGCAAAATGTACGACGTGATGTTATTAGCCAAATATTCAACTTCATTATACTTGAAGAACAGAACTTCCAAGCTTTTTCCTTCATGTTCATAGCGTGGGTTTTAGGTCAATCCAGACAGATTATTAAGGATGTTTTGGAGAGGCTAAACTGGGATGCTCTGTACCAGTTTTACAATGAGCCTTCTGAAGTTGTACGTGATAAATTTTATGGTTTCATACAATATGCTGTTCGGAATGATGTCGAGCAAGCAAAGTTTTTTAACTCAAGTCGGAATCTTCTGCTCAGACAGGATGTTGATCATCACCTCTCTGTTTTGTCTGATTTATCTGGTAACCACTTTCCTTCAAGATTCTCCTATTTATTTTTTAAAGCAATATATAGGACGTTTGAAAGGAATCAAACAGCTGAGGAGATGTCTGTCTTGCTTAACACTGCTTATCTGAAGAATAGTATAATCGAACAGATTAATTTTCTTTGTGATATGTATTTTGGCATGTCTGAATTGGATAACCTTTTGCCTGTTTATAAATTTTGCCCAAATGCAAGGAATCTTGATCCTATATATCAGATTGAGGGTATTCCTTTGGGGGATGAGTTATGGTTTTCTCTCTGTCCTACAACAGTTGAAGATAACTACGTTGATGATTCTCATCCATGGGGCAAGAGTATCACTATGAAGCACATGTGGGATACGAATTGTGTTCATTGCAAGCTGTAGATCATCCTGTTTAAAGTACTTTTATGTTCTGTTCAACCTTAAGTAGTTTAGTTTTTTAAAACCTTATATTATTGGACTAATGTTTGAATGTGTATTACAACTTTGTTTTTTGAATTTTAGACCAAGTTATTGCTTTCCTGAATCTTATTACTGTAAGTTGATGTTTCTGTTGTATTCTCCCTTTCTATATATGTTTAGATTTACTACTATATGTGAAGTCATGTTGGTTGGTAATATCAACATTGAGTTATAAAGCCCAGATTAAGAACAAGAAGTTTAAAGTCAAGTAGTTAGTTGTATTGAGTTAGAACTTCGCATACACTTCATTTCCCAAGTAAAATCATGCAGATTGAAATTAATCAGATGTACATAGATGTTCCTATACATCTATCAAATGTAAATAGGTTATCAGATGTTATCGATTGATGCATTGTTCGTTTTAAGTTCATAGTTATGCAGTAATATAAACACATATTGTAATCAACTAAGAATCATATTAAAGGTTTCAATATATGATTTAATCTTATCTTTCATGTTTAGACCCTTAAAATAATGTTTTTAGGAACTATAAATTTTTATACCAATATGTACACATTTCCATGTGATGGACATATATACTTAGGTATGCGTAAATTGAAAGTTTAAAGTGGGATAAGCATATTTCATGATTAGATTTTACTCTTACAAGCAACATATATAATTATTATATGTTTCGGTTATTGTGCTATTAAGAAGCTTAACCCACCTTTTAGTATTGCATGCATTGGGTTTGTGTATTTGTATTTATGTCATTTACTATAGTTGTTCCCATACTTTCTAACTTCATCAAGTAGGCATTAGTCCATTTTTCAATTTATATCTCCCTTATGATTCATAAAGAACTGTGAACAACTATCTTGACATAATGTTGGACATAAATGAACTAACGTAAATGAACTAATTTAACCAACGATCACAATAATCCAAACATGAATGATATTGTACTTAATTCCCTTAGAGACATATTCCTAACTTAAATCAACTGAGATAAAACATCATACTATGAAGATAGAAATCTATTATTTCTAACATACTATATACTACGTATAAAATCTACAAGCTTTGCACTCAATTCTGTTTTGAGTTCCTCAATTTCACCAGCCTTGCCTATCCATCCATTAATCATTTGTAGCCTCCTTCAAATTTCTTAAAACCTGTCAGCATTTCTTCCAGCAACACTTTAATCTGTTTCACATGGCCATCCAGAGAAGTTTTAGTATCCTCTACAAATCTATATTCTCTTCCTGCATAAGCACTCTGACTCTGAACATTCCTTTGAGATGATTCTCCAACTGTTCCACCATTATTTCCGTCTAAGACTTCAGAAAGTTTACTAGAAGAAAGAACAGTGTTGAATTGTATAAAATACAAGAATAAACATTACTAATAAACATATGCTTATGAGTTAATTGTTGTTTTCTAAGACAAAAAAATGTACCTGTACTTTTCCTCTATGCCTAGAGTTCGAGCAAATAATTCGTTCTGCCTGTCTGCCATGCTCTTGAAGAACAGTCCAAAATCTTCATTTGCTATACAAATATCTTCATTTAAGTCTGCTGAAGTAATATTGATGTTGTTTAAGTCATTCACCACCAAATGCTTCATGTCTGAGTACCTTTTCCTTTTTGCAGATCTTGAACTCATTGTTTAAAATATGCAGTATTTCAAATGTTTGTTTTATGAAATGATATGTTTGTGACTGTCTTACTAACGTATTTATACTAAGTTTGAATAAATGCAGTTACATAACACTAAAACAAAAACAATAAAAATGAAAGATCATGTCCAACATGTTTTGATTAGTTGCGAGTGCATAAAACTACCAAGTCACGTCCTTAGAAACTGCATTGTGTGTTGATAACTTTTAAACTGCATGTTAGTTACACTTCTATATTTGTTATATATAGATTTTTTTTGAATATACAAATGTTTAGATTTGGAATTATTATTAATTTCACATTTTATGAAATTATTTGGAAATTTTATGATTTATTCAAATGATTATTTTAATAATGTTGTATTTATATCCAACATGCCATTTAGTTGAATGATTTGTGTACTACATAAATTAATTGTTCTTTTTGAATAAGAATATTTAAATATTTAAGTACATTTTTTAAGTTTCAAGAAAATGGTTTATAGGAAAAAAAACATGATTTCGTTTAAATTTATTGTTTTTTGAAAGTTTATGCTTGGATTTTTTAAATTAAAGTATTATAATTAATTGAAGAAATTTTGAATATACGATTAATCTTTGCAAGGAAAAAATTATATTTGAATATTAAAGATTTTTTTAAAATATTTTAAATAATAATCCATCTGTCGGCGGTTTATGAAATTATTTGGAAATTTTATGATTTATTCAAATGATTATTTTAATAATGTTGTATTTATATCCAACATGCCATTTAGTTGAATGATTTGTGTACTACATAAATTAATTGTTTTTTTTTGAATAAGAATATTTAAATATTTAAGTACATTTTTTAAGTACACATGAAAATGGTTTATAGGAAAAAAAACATGATTTCGTTTAAATTTATTGTTTTTTGAAAGTTTATGCTTGGATTATTTAAATTAAAGTATTATAATTAATTGAAGAAATTTTGAATATACGATTAATTTTTGCAAGGAAAAAATTATATTTGAATATTAAAGATTTTTTTAAAATATTTTAAATAATAATCCATCTGTCGGCGGTTTATGAAATTATTTGGAAATTTTATGATTTATTCAAATGATTATTTTAATAATGTTGTATTTATATCCAACATGCCATTTAGTTGAATGATTTGTGTACTACATAAATTAATTGTTCTTTTTGAATAAGAATATTTAAATATTTAAGTACATTTTTTAAGTTTCAAGAAAATGGTTTATAGGAAAAAAAACATGATTTCGTTTAAATTTATTGTTTTTTGAAAGTTTATGCTTGGATTTTTTAAATTAAAGTATTATAATTAATTGAAGAAATTTTGAATATACGATTTAGCTTTGCAAGGAAAAAATTATTTTTGGATATTAAAGATTTTTTTAAAATATTTTAAATAATAGTCCATCTGTCGGCAGTTTATGAAATTATTTGGAAATTTTATGATTTATTCAAATGATTATTTTAATAATGTTGTATTTATATCCAACATGCCATTTAGTTGAATGATTTGTGTACTACATAAAATATTTTTTTTTTGAATAAGAATATTTAAATATTTAAGTACATTTTTTAAGTTTCAAGAAAATGGTTTATAGGAAAAAAAACATGATTTCGTTTAAATTTATTGTTTTTTGAAAGTTTATGCTTGGATTTTTTAAATTAAAGTATTATAATTAATTGAAGAAATTTTGAATATACGATTAAGCTTTGCAAGGAAAAAATTATATTTGAATATTAAATATTTTTTTAAAATATTTTAAATAATAATCCATTTGTCGACGTTGTATGTTCATCCATCCGCTTTGTATGTTTATCCTTTTATGATTTTCCCCGGTTTTAAAGTGTAAATATGATTTTTTTTAAATGGTAAGTATTTTTTAATGTGATGAAGATATTTCAAATATATGATTAACATGTGTAAGAAAGGCAATGTTTAACAATTTGTACTAGAAATATGACAACGTATAACATATTAACTGGCATTGAGCATATCATTTAATCCAATAACAAATTTTTAGACAGAGATAAGGTAGTTTGTTATGAAATTTATTCTATAGTTATCAGATCAAACAAAATACGGTGTTATCAAAATCAAATCAATAAGTTTGTTAGAATTGATATTTCATAATTTATGAGTGCTTTATATACAGGCATTTAGAACGGGTAATATCAAGCTTCCACATCCCTGATTTTCATTTCTCTACTCCTAAACCTCATTATTGTAATACTCTTAATACATATTTCTTTATAGTTTTCATGTTGTTTGTTGTATATGAGTTTCCTTTACATATTTATTGTTTTTTCAGCGTCTTAATCAATGGCTCAGCTTGCGTTTGATCGTCTTCACAATCTTGAAAAATCAAGGATGGACTGGAAAATTAAGGTTAGGGTAACCAGGATGTGGCCAACTGTTACACCAGATACCGGAATAACCAAAGGTCATAACCTTATACTGCTTGATGATGATGTAAGTATTAAACTTTAAACATCTTAATTTAGTTTGCACAATTTTGTTTCCACACGTTCTTATCATATTAGCCTGAAATTATTATGTTTTATATATTTTTTTGTGTAGAATACACATATGCATGCTTTTTCTTATGCGGATACATGGAATGCTATTGGCACAAATGTTGTTGAGGGTGGTGTTTATGTCATCCAAGATTTTGCAGTTAAGGATACTGCTGGTAACCTCAAACCTGTGTCAACAAGAAATACCATAAGGTTCACTAATGGGACTACATTTGAGACTTCGTCTGATAATTCAATGATACCCCTACACAAGTTTGAATTTATAGACCTTGGTGGACTTTATAATATTGCAAGTCTCTATGAGCCCAATGAGAATCCCGAATTTGCAACAGGTTATCAGACGTTTGTTTCATAAATCTAGAGTACCCAAATACACAGTCATTTAACATGTTTAATATTATTCTATAGATGTCATTGGAGTTGTTGAAGACTATGAAAAGCTTAGGAGGATTAACACTAGGTTTGGAGATAGAGACATTGTTCGGTTTAAACTATGCGACGGAAGGTATGAACTTTTTAAATGCTATATTTATGCAGACTTATATATTTCAGGATATAAATTTATCATATTTCACATGTGGAACTTTATGTTTGATTGTAGTGTTCGTCACAGAGTTGCTATATGGGGAGAATTAGCTAAGTCTGTGAATAATGACTACCATCCTGAGCTGGAGAAACCTGTAATCGCAATACTCACCAGTACCAAGCTTACCACATACAAGAGTAAGGATTTTCTTATATTTTGGTGATAATTGCACAAATTGTATCATAAACTATTTTTTTGTTTGAGGTTTCACATTACTACTCAATGTTTTTATGTCTTTAGATACCGTGCAAATTAGTACCTTGCCATCATCCAAGGTTTACTTTAATCTAGAGAATGATTATGTTCTGGACATGAGGCAGAGGTATTATACTAAATTCTGTCTTATTATTGGATTATGATGGTGTTATGTAGAGTGATTGTTATACATTTATATTGTTGTATTTATTCAACATTTATTATTTTTTTCGAGGCTTGAGGAGGAAGGATATAAGTCATCTCATAATGAGGATGACTTAACTAATGATATGAGGATTGTTAACACTTTTGAGGAAGTTACTATTAAAGAGTTAGTTGACAATCCAAAAGAAAGAGTCAAGGTATTTAAATTTAAACTTAATTTTGTTCCTTTAGTTTTAGTTCAGTTAGCATATTTTATGAATATGAATTTTTTGGCAGAAGAATATTTTCTGCACTTTTGTCATTGCCAAAGTTGAAGAATACTGTTTCTGGTGGTATAATTCATGTAATTCATGCCAATCACAAGTGTCAAAAATTGAAAGGATATTCAAATGTCTTGAATGTGATAGGAGCATCCCAGTGGCGGATAAGAGGTAATCTACCTTTTTTAAAACCAAATTTTCATTTTTGGCCCGTCGTATTAAATAGTGATACTAATATGACCATATATATTTCTGGCTTGGTAGGTATCGTGTTTTGGTAATTGGTCAGGATCAGACGCTTTCAACCAAACTTTTTCTGATGGATCGTGTTGTTAAGGCAATGATTGGAATCAGTGCTTCCAATCTGAAAAAATCAACGGACAATGTAAGCAGATTTATATTTTCAACTATCAAAATTACTCATGTTTGCACAACCGTAGTACATGTATAGTTGTTGTTATTGTTCTCTTTTACTTGCATACGATTTTGTAATGTTTTACACATTGGTTTTTTAATATTTTAAAGGATCCGAAGATGGTTCCTGATGTTATTACGCAACTTGCTGGCAATGAAATTACTGTCATTATTGACGTTATTGAAGACAGTAATGATGAAAGTGGTTTTGTTTTTCATGCAACTGATCTGTATGAGAAAACCAAGATAAGCACATCCATTACTATTGGTTCACCTCCTCCAGAAATCCCAATGATTACATTGACTGATGTTAGTAATTGCCACTCAAATTATACATTTTAATAGTTACAATATTCAGTTTTTGCATTTCTGATATTGGAATTGTTCTTATTGTAGTCATTGGATCGAAATGATACAGCCAGGACTCCTGAATCTGCTATGTCAGTGAATAAGAAGATAAAGATGGTGAACTTGATACTGCCCATTACATTCTTATTTTAGTTTACAAACATTGAGCAACAAAATTTCTATTTTTCTAATTCTGAGTTGCTTTATGTTTTGATCAATTTGCAGGAGAAGTAACTACTACTCATTGGACAACTGAACTTATTCTCTCAGATCTCTGAATATGCCTTGCTTCCCCAGTTTCTCCTTTCAATAAAATGTTTGGAAATTATGATCTTAATGGTTATGATTCTTAGTTTTATCAATTTTGGATTTGTTTGGATTGTGTTGGTTATTGATTTTTGTCCACCATTTTACAAATGGATTGAATAAAAGTTTATTCATTTTGTTTCCTCTTGGTATTGATTGTTAATCATTGCGTATTTAATTAATCCTTATATCAAAATGAAGTTGAGTATTCGTTTACGAATAAAATATATTATTTTATAATCAAAACCAATGTTCTTCCAATTCGATTGGCAATACTCCTAATCAATCATGTTAACTCTATGAACTCATATTCCTTCACATTCTTAGAATTTCTGTAGCGTCTATCCAATACCTATGTTTAAACCTTAACTGCCAATAAGAAAGTTTTGGTATCCACTACTATAAAAGTCAAAACTTTTTTAACATGTTTTAATTATTTAATACTTTTTTTTACAATCACACTACATTTTTCCCAAATGTTTTAATTCACAATCACACTACATTATTCACACATTATCATATCCTGAACAAATTTCAATACGTTACGAACAACTTTAAATTGTCAAAACATCACTACACACTTTTAAAAACTAAAGTACGTCAATTATTACTTGGCACACAATATAACAATAGTTTTTCTTTATTTAATCATAATAAAGGTTGAGTAAAATAAACCAAACAATGTATGAACATTGCCTTAAACATTGTGAGCATGAATACGCCATGATAATACATAGTTATTGTCCAAAACCAAAAGATACAAGCAGAAATAAGTAAGTTGTTACTGGAAATAAACCAAAAAATGTCTGAACATTGCCTTAAACATTGTGACCATGAATACGCCATGATAATACATAGTTATTCTCCAAAACCAAAAGATACAAGCACAAAGAAGTATGTTGTTACTGAATCTGAACAGTAAATGTCCATATTCCTTGAATATTCCCCAAGAGAGTGAAACGAAGTCTGTTGTTCAATTCGATGTCATTATCTCTAACGAACTTATTCCATCCGGCAGAAATTCTAGATGAATCATTAGACAAGACCAAACCAACTCTCCAACTTCCTCTTCCAGTTTGCAAGATAATTTTATCTCCTTTCATCCAATTACGGTTGGTTGGAGTTATATTTCTTGGAATATACTGTAACAGATTATATAAAATTCTGTTTAGTTAATCTTTACAATGCATTAGAACAAATTTTGAGGAAATTCATAAATGATGATTTTTCAGTCTTACCGCTCCGTGACATTTATTGTCCACATTTGAAGTAGTCATAACAACTTCAAAACCAGCACCATTGACATTAATATTCTGGACCACTTCATCTTCTGCCAGCTCCTCAATTTCTTCATCATTTTCGCTTTCATTTTCTGAATCTGTAGAGTCTATAAAAATTATACAACAACTTGGTTAATGATATTTTTTATCCTAAAGTTTAATATATCAGAATAAGATGGGTTTTTAAGATTACCAGAACTGATTTCAGGCAACTCGAATAATCTTTCCATTTTTGTTTTACCAAACACACTTAGCTCAAAACGACCACTACCACAATATGTGAACATTAATATATCAAACATTTTCACAAATTGTTTCCTATATAAAGGTGCAAGACCATATATTCTTTTGTCCACCAAAGATAATTTTCCAGTCAAGACGTCTCCATTGTTCAGTATAATAGAAACAACTTTTGGAATTTGTCTACAAAACATTTCTTGGAATGTTTCTGGAATGACCTGTTATCATTTGTTAAACATATGATAATAAGCAAATGTTTAGTTGGTTAATGAGTTTATAGGATTGCATTTAGAATTTCTTACAGCTCCACCATGTGTTTGCATGAGACCAATGCTTAATGACAGAAAGTTCCAACCTACTCCTGTTATCCTTTCTGGTGTGAAATGAGAATTTAAAAAGTATCTGTAAGTTGCACCAAATGAAAATTTCTATAACAGATAAAGGTTCATATATAACATACCTTTTAAGTTCACTATATCACGTGGTCTTTGTCTTAAGGAGTTATAGTCGTACTCCGTATAGGATTTATTGAAAATGTTTATTAAGAAATTTCCAGCACCCATATAACATAGTACAATGACCCCTTTTTCCCTTATTTCAAATTCTCTGTAAATCTTCCCAAAGTTTGTAAAACAGAGCTCTTTTTTGCTGTACTGCACATGAAATTGTTGTCCATATGGTGTATGTAATTTGACAACTGAATTCAGCTCTTTTCCACATTGATTGTCATAATCCTTTTCGACTCTCTAAAACAGATAAATGTAGTAAGATAACAATGCCAGAAAACTAAAATAGAAGGTTATAGATAGTTAAAAATACAATTTGTTTTCATACCATGATATTGTTTTCGATTTCGTCCAAGTGTACGTATCTCAAGAGTTTAGGAATTCTTCCATCCGTCCTAACCATGCTTCCAGGAATTCTCTTTTGTATGGAAGAAAAAGACATTTAAATGTAAGAATCTTTCTGTTTTCTTAACTGATGAGGAATATAAAGCAACAAGTATTGGTTTTTATCCTTTTTCATTTAACAAGGTTGTTCCAAATCAAATAGCACAAATACATTAGAAACCACAGTTCATGAGAATCTCTTAATTTGATCATAATTGTCCAACATTCAGAAGAGCATTTTTGTATATATGACTTTGAGTCCATAACACATCAGAACACACAAAACTCAGAACCAAATTTGGATTTTTATTGAGCTGAAATATGAATCCCTAACAATACATAAAGCTATGTATACATAATCGGTCAATAGTGATAACTGTTTTAATCAAAATCAAACCATATAATAATCAAACACTTTAGAGCATATAATCACACTTCCCACCAACAATATAACACATATGAATCAAATTCGTATATAACAGATGTGGATTAAACAGATTAGCAGAAGAACAACTGAATATGAGCAAGATTGCCTTATCAGGAATCAGCGTTTTAGCCATATGGATTCACCACCATAGAGAAGTATATGATGCTGAACAGAGAGAAGTATAATAACACATATGAATCAAATTCGTATATAACAGATGTGGATTAAACAGATTAGCAGAAGAACAACTGAATATGAGCAAGATTGTATACCTCCATTGTTGCTAAGCTTGATCAGATCGAGATTGAATAGACCGTATGAAGTATACCCTCTTTTATTGAAGCACTGTCGAATACCTCTGCATGCAACAGACTAATTTGGGGGTTTTCCGTTTTCAATGTAAAGAGTTTTTTTTCCGTTCCCGTTTATAAGATAAAATATAACCTTTGTTAAAGTAAAGAGTATTTTACATTAAATAAATTACTAGGCAAATTCTTAAAATAAAGAGGGTTTTACATTAAATAAATTAAATTGCTGTACAACTTTTGTAATCAAAATCAAAGCATTACATACAGTAAAACCTCTATAAATTAATAGTATAGGGACCAGCAAAATTTTATTAATTTAAAGAGATTATTAATTAATCGAGGTTAAATTTACACTATCTCTATTATGTTGGGACCAAAAAAATATTTTTTAAAATATTAATTTATCATGGATTATTAATTTATCGAGTATTAATTTGTCGAGGTTTTACTGTACATCAGTTTTGTTGTATTAAAGGCATCATATAAATGAATTGATATGATTAAGAAGTATTAATGTTTTTGTTTTATAGCATTGTGAACTATTAATAAATTTCAAGTATTAATTAGGGTTAAACATATTAAGAATAATGTTTTATTTTATAGCATTTTTAACAAAATTATTTTTTTTACGGATCGCGTGCGTAGCGCGGGCAAATTCTCTAGTTAGTTTAGTGCCCGTGCAAGTGGGCATTACGCTGGTTTGATATCTATATTATTATATCTATACTATACTATACTATAATAAGCGAAAGGGGTATAATTTATAGTTTGTTTAACCCATATTTTTTGTTATCCCCTCCTTTTTGGTTATTCCTCATTCACAACCGTTAGATTTCAACTCAAATAGATCATGACCGTAAGATACATCAATACTAAAAGTTTTTATAAACAAGGTCAAAGATTCGATTCCTGTCAACAACTTATTAATTTATATTTAATAGTAAAAATCATTATATATAAAGATGTAAGGTTCAAAATTTTCTAATAACATATTAAAATTAATATTTATAATAGTATATTATACTATAAACAAATTATAAAAAATAAAAGTATCCCGTGTAAAGCACGAGCTATAAGCTAGTATCTATACTCCCTCCGTCCCACTAGATTCTATACAATTTTTTTCACTGCTTGACACGTATTTTGAGGCTCTTATAAAGTATAGTTCCATTACTTATTTTTAAAATGCATCTTAAAATGTGTGTCACGCCCCGTCCCCCAATGTATACTATCTGCCGGGACTGAGGGAGTACTATCTATACTATAATGAGCGAAATGGAATATAATTTGTAGTTTGGTTAACACCTATATTTGATTATCCCCTCTTTTTATTATGCTTCATTCACGACCGTTAGATATTTATAATATTATATTATAATATAAATAAATTATAAAAAATAAATAATCCGTAATTCATGCTCAACGCAGACTATAAACTAGTTTAAAGTTTAAATATAAAAATCTAAATCTAAATATAATTTTTGTCGGTTTCACCCATATCAGTTTTACGGAGTTCTATCGTACCACCTCATTGGGTTGTGCAGAAGATAGGTTCCCAGCAACATGTAACCTTAGCATATCCTCCAAAACCCTGGTTTCATCTTACATTACAATACTTTGAGAGAGCTGTTTAAACACCTTTTGTCCAACTCCAACAATGGCGGCTTCTCACTTTCTGTCTCAACCCCCCAAAACCCATCAAAATCCATTTCACAAACTCCCCCCAAACCCATTTTTCTCAAAACCCACATTTATCCCCTACAAACCCACTTTTAAGATACTAAATTTAAGGGCAGTCTTGTCTCAAACACCCACAAAAACCCAGAAATTTGAGCATTGTTTTAGCAAATCTGAAGATGGGTATTTGTATTGTGAGGGTCTTAAGGTACAAGATGTTATGGAAAGTGTTGAGAGGAGGCCTTTTTATTTGTATAGTAAACCCCAAATAACTAGAAATGTTGAGGCTTATGTTGAGGCTTTGGAGGGGTTGAATTCTATTATTGGGTATGCTATTAAGGCTAATAATAATTTCAAGATTTTGGAGCACCTGAGGAAATTGGGGTGTGGGGCTGTTTTGGTTAGTAGGAATGAACTTAGGTTGGCGCTTCGAGCTGGCTTCGATCCTACTAAGTAAGAAACAAAGTATTTATATGTACATTGTGTGTATGTGTGTGTAATGGAGTTCAGTTTATAGTGGGAATTGGCTTTTTTGTTCTCCAGGTTTGCATTTTCTTTCTCATTGCTCATTTATTTTTATGAGAAATGTGAAATTAGTACTATTAATTGAACCGACGTGGGTTTTGCATCCGAAATAGAATAGTTAGAGACTTAGAGTAACATAGCTTATAGTATTATTTTTCAAATTATGACTCATAATAAAGTAAAAACTATACTTTTTTTGTTTGGTGATTGCATTTTGATTCTCACCACTCACATTCAGAGAAAATTTGATTTTAGTAGTGCTAAACAATCTGTAGAAGTGTTGTGTCAGACACAGGCACTGCATCCGATATCGAAGGAGTAACACAGCTCATAGTCTTATGCTTCACCACGTCCTAATTGTTCTAAAACTATTGTGTTTTAAATTAATTGTTTATAAAAAACAAAAAACTATGTAATTTTTGTTTATTATTGCATAATTATAAAATGCACACACTTGCCTGCTTGTTTGGCAGAAATATAGACTATAAGGTACTAATTGGATTGTAAACCGTGCGTTCATTTGCGAAAGTGCTGTTAATCACTTTTTTGTCTTTCAATATTGGATCAATTTAATCAATGACCTCCTGGTCAAAGACAAGATATGTGTGTGAGTGTGTTTAATTATCAAACAAAAAGAAATTGTATTTAAGCAAAAACAAAAAAAGATTGCAACACATGTAGTCGTTCAACTAAAATAAATAAAAGTAATTTACTGAACCTGTGATTTCTCCAAGATGGAGTATGACTCTTTTACATTAATATAGGAATCATTTTGGTAAATTTTTTGCTAACTTATGCTGCAGTATGCTAGTGTATCTGAGTGCACTTAAGTATTTTAGCGATTTTAGTAAGTGTTTCATCCGGATTGCGAACTAGTTTTCTAGAACACGTTTGATCTCTGGAATTGTAAAACTGGAGTATTCATCCGGGAGTCTGTGAAAGGTATATCGTAATTGTGATTCTTTTCGCTTTTAAACTTTTTGAGAGGGTTCTAATGATATGAATAATATTCTTTCCCCTGCTTCTGTTGTAATTTGGCATTTTTTAATTTGTTGAGTGTTTTTGTAGTTTAATGTACGTCTGTGGTTACTAGCTCATTTATTTTAATATGTCTTGCACCTACTTTGTCCTACCTACCTTTGAACTTTAAAACCATTCAATGTATTAAATTGGATTAGATTTGAACAGAAACTTATTATAATTGTGATGAACGACTTGCAGTATTTCCTAGACATACCCTTCATTAAGGTACTATAATGTTACAATGCATTTTGTTCTGATTTTGTTCTCGTAAATAAAACTCTACTAGTAATTGAATTAGTTAAGCAGTTACTTTTAATGTATGGATCAGTTCTTTTTATGTATGCAAATGATCCCATAATGTATGTAAAACAGGTGTATCTTTAATGGGAATGGAAAGCTTTTGGAGGATTTGGTGCTGGCTGCCCAAGAAGGTGTCTTTGTCAATGTTGATAGTGAATTTGATTTGGATAATATTGTATCAGCTGCAAGGATTTCCGGAAAAAAGGTCAATGTGCTTCTTCGAATTAATCCGGATGTAGACCCTCAGGCATGTGGCTTTTACTTGATTATATTTATGCTTGTAAACTTGTAGTTATCTAATTAAACAGCTTTGTAGCAACTAATGATATACTTGACTAGGGGTATGTAGCTGCATTTTCCTTTTTTTCCTTCTGTCCTTTTAACTCTAGATAGTTTAAATGATAATCTTTTTTCACGTGTTAATTGCACAATTTAATCTGAATTTGTTTACAACAATTTGCTAGGTTCATCCTTATGTTGCCACTGGAAATAAAAGCTCTAAATTTGGTATTAGAAATGAGAAGTTACAATGGTTTCTGGATGCTGTGAAGTCACATCCCAATGAACTGAAGCTTGTTGGGGCTCATTGCCATCTTGGGTCTACCATTACCAAGGTACCTTGTCTGAAATCTTCTATATTTTAAACAACATACATCTTGCTAGATTTGAGATGTGGACAGAATGAGTTTGGAAAAGTAGTGATTTTCAGCCTTTTTTTTTAGGTTAGGGGACTTACACAATCTGAGATTCACAATCACCAATATAGAGCACACACATAACCGATCGATTAATTGACAAGATCCACCAAAGCGCGGTCACACGTTATTCAAGTATTACTTCTACTTCTATCAACAATAAGTAAAAGCAAAACAAGAACACACACAATATTTGACGTGGAAACATCCACGCCCCAAACTCGTATTATTAATTAATCCAAACAATTATCAATAATACATCAAAACAATAACAGCGCCAACAATGCTCAAGCATCACCCAAACAATACCTAAGACTACATCTCTTAAGTATTCACCTCCAAATAAATACAATACGACTATGTATATATAGTCATCCAAAACTTAGCCACCAAGACTTACCATACTTGTTCTACAAGTCTTACCATACCATACTTGTTATACAAGTCTTCCAATTCTTGGCACCTAATTACCCAACTTAGTGATCAAGACATACCATATGTAATAATTGTCCCACTTACAATTATTACCTTACCAATATATATCTCGGACCACCCAAGCCCATAACATCATATTGGGTTGAAACCCAACATTTTTTCCTTATGCATTATGAAACTGTCAATTTGTGTAATTTTTTCAGTTAAGCTGCATCTATTATTGTTTCTTTAAAGAACATGTTTTTTTTATTTACTATGTTCATTGCTTTAGTGTTTTTATGTTTACGGGGAGTGAGGACTTGAACACATAGACATGGTCAGGAGTGGGGGAAGAAGGAGCCTTGCAGGCTATATTATTGTTACAATCCTTGAACCTGTTTCTTTTATATTTTGAAGCATTTCTTCTTTACTATCATTTGTATTATTATGTTCACATCTCTTAATCTTAAATCCATTTTATTTTATTGTTACAATCCTTCTTAAGAGGAGTTATTTGCTTCTTTAAGGTAGATATTTTCAGAGATGCTGCAGTCCTTATGGTGAACTACATTGATCAAATTCGAGATCAAGGGTTTGAAGTTGATTACTTAAATATTGGAGGTGGCCTGGGAATCGATTACTATCATGCTGGTGCTATACTTCCCACACCTAGGGATCTTGTTGACACTGTAAGTACTATTGATTGATTCATGGAATTGTTTGGGGGCATTACTACATAAATTGTAGATGCATGGTTTTGAATTATTGTTTTTGATGACACAAGTATCATCTATCCAATTTTTTTTAATAAACTATAAATTAATTTGATGATTGTAAGTTTGTAATCACACTAATGTGTGGTAGAAAGAGCTTCCTATAGTGAATTAGCATGAGTTGAGTCTTTAAGAGGGAACGGCATTTGAAGTTTGGTAACCGGTATTATTTATTACCTTGGACTTGGTTGACTAATTAATTTAGTTACTTGTAAAAGGAGTACTTGGATGGTGGTCATTGTGATTCCACTTGTCATAATGAAATAATGAGATGCCACATTGACGGTTTTATTTTACATGGTTTGTGTGATTGCAAAGATGGTCTTAGCAAAGCTCTAACATGAGAAATGTCATGATTCCTCTTTGCCATATTCGAGGACTCTTTCAGTTAGGGGGCGGGGAATGGGTGTGATTTTGTAAAAATTTTGGGAATGGGGCAAGGACAAATAATAGTGTCTCCTTGCCCTGAATCCCATAATCTCCATTCCCCAAACCTAATATATGTAATTTTTAATATTTATAAATTATTTCAGCTATCTATAATTTACATTTCTGACTTTCTTTCTTATTTACCTTTTAATTTTCAATTCTTTGCATCAATTCAGAAATTTGATATGTAATTTTTATATTATTTTAAGAATAAATTTATTTTAGATTAGTGCTTTTAAATGGTGATTAGTTAGAATGATTAGTTAAATATATTATATGTTGGTGATTAGTTATATTTTTATTTTCGAAAAAAGACATTATTACTATAATTAAGTAAAATCCATGATTCCGAATCATTATCCCCCGTTCATTCAGAGCAGATATTTTGGGAACAAAAATATAGTCTCCTACGGTGTTCGGGAATGGGGGTGGAGATTTTACTCCAGACCTAGAAGTGACCTGATACATATATCCCTGCTCAGCATCCAATATTCCACTTACCCAAATTATGTAATGTAATGGTTTATATTTTCTTAATGATGGGCTGTAGGTTAGGGAGTTGGTTGTTTCACGGAAGCTCAACCTCATTATCGAACCTGGGCGATCACTTGTTGCAAATACATGCTGCTTGGTTAATCGGGTTACTGGAGTGAAAACAAACGGGGCAAAAAATTTCGTTGTAATTGATGGCAGCATGGCGGAACTCATTCGTCCTAGTCTTTATGATGCTTATCAAGTAAGATTCATGTTGCTGTCAACAGACCGTTCCTATTTCTTGTAATAACAATTATGCATCTCCCATCATGAGCTAAATTCTAGTCTTTGTGATGCGTATGAGTTATAAAGTAAGATTCTTAGATTCGTGCTGTTGTCAACACACTATTCCTACATTTTATTATAACAATCATGGATCTTCCATCATATATCTTTTGCTATATGTTGGCATTCTTTAAGAACTGAGCTAAATGTATTTCTCTCAAATTAGGTTGTCATTTCTATTCTCATCAAAAGAATAACGGCGAACTACCTTAATGTTACGTTTCCTATACCACCAAATTAGCAAGCTACGACGCTACGTTTATACCATGTTGTTTCAGTATTTAGTAAAAAAATGCTGTTTTGCTTTAATCCTGGGACATCACTGGGTCACTGACTTGTTGAATTCAAGCGCAGCACATAGAGCTTGTTTCTCCTACACAGCCTGATGCTGAGGTTTCTACTTTTGATGTGGTTGGTCCAGTCTGTGAATCAGCAGATTTCTTGGGAAAGGATAGGAAGCTTCCTACTCCAGCCAGGGTAAGGTGTCTTTCACTAATGGGGATAATGGGAGCTATGCTTCTGTTGTAGTTAATTTATTGCTGACGGGTGAATAATTTTTTCAGGGTGCCGGTCTAGTAGTTCATGATGCAGGTGCTTACTGCATGAGCATGGCCTCAACCTACAATCTAAAGATGCGCCCACCAGAGTACTGGGTTAGTGCTTCAACTTTTAAATTAGAATTTCAACTGTTTATTTACCATCTCCATCAGCTAACTCCTCCCATATATTTTGTTTTCCATTAACCAAGGCCACATCAAATGATCAATCTAATTCTTGTGTAATGATAGTGTTGTTTACTACTACATAAACATATATGTTAATGTTATAATACACAGCCTTTTGAACTTGTGCGATTGTGCTAAACAACATGATATGATGAACTTCCGGTCATCCTGACATTCTAAGGGTTGATATGCCCTACCATTTGGGCCGTTTGTTAGCAGCATAATATGTAATCTTCCTTAACAGTTTTGTTTTCGATGAAATCATTAGATCTTGATATATTACTTGTAGATTGATGAAGATGGAACAGTATCCAAAATCCGGCATGGTGAGACTTTTGCTGACCATATGAGGTACTTTAATGGTCTCTAGATAGGGGCATATTATTGTTATCGAGCCGCCCATTATCTGCTGATGTTTTCAGTGTTTTTAGAACTAGTAGTACAGTCTTCTGCATAAAACTGAAGTCAATGCACACATAGCTAGTACACTGCCTTTTGGTTGTATTCTTCCCTTTACAATGAAACAACTTGAATTCCGTGTGTAGCTTAGAGAAGTAGAAGCATGAATTCCAACAGTGGCCTTGTAACAATTTAGTTTAAATAGATAGTCCGAATTAAATCTTGTTTCAATTTTGTAATTAGCATTTGTAGTTAAATCCTACTGGTGCATTTTTTAGTTTTCAATTTTGGTAAGTTTTATGTAATTCTTGTTTCCATGGACACCCACTTATTCTGGTGACCTTGAAGACTACTTTTTAACCATTAATTAACATGTACTCCTTCCGTTTCACCCATTTGTGGGTTGGGAGGGATATCCAAAAAAAGTAAATGTAAAGAAATGGTTGACGGAGGGAGTATAAAAAATGGATGAGATATTTAACCATTCATTCCACAGCTCAACGGGTTCTAATCCATTTAGCGTTCGGTGTACATTTCTACTATCATATCTGACAAACATTCTTATCAAAATCACTTTCATTCTACTCTGTGCAATCAACTTTCGTTTACATTACTTTCAAGTAGTTGCATAATTGTATACATCATACATGGTGTAGAACAATCATTTTTTTAATTGCAAAATATCATTTATGTGCAAAACCTTATGCACGACACTATGTTCTGCACTATTTATGTGAAAAACATCAAGTTGAACAATCTATTATGTTTTCTAAACTATTTAGTGCCTGTTTGGCATAACTTTTCCTAAAAACTTATGAACTTATTTTCGGATAAAATTTTTATATTTTGATAATTTATTTTTATACAAATATTTAATGTATTTTTAATATTGAATAAGTTGCAAAAATAAGTTGAAAAGTTATGAATCTCTAACTGTCTTAAAATAAGTTGATTTATTCTGGAAAAAAGTTTCCCCAAACATCACCTTAAATTGACAACAAAATAAGGTAGTACAAATAGATAATGATTTTGGTGATAAAATTGGTGGAATGAAGATGATGCATGACATGCATGTAATTGATCTTTCATGAGATTCAATTTACAAGGGAGTAGAGCCGTAAATGAACAAGACCTCAGCTCGATAAGAGCTCGGTTTGGCTCGAGTTCGAAAAAGATTTTTTTTATTAAGCTCGGCTCAATAAGAGCTCGGTTCAGCTCGAGATCGGCAAGGCTCGAGCTCGGTTCGTTGGCTCGTTAAAACTCGAAAAAATCAAAAATTTTACTTTTTATTTTTTTATCTCTAACAAAATTAATTTTTATTTTTTGAAAATTTGGGAATATCACTAAATTAGATATATCTTGACATCCATACGGTTGGATCGTCAAGAAATATTTTTTTAAAAAATAGAAATAACAATTCGTGACAAATCACTAGTTAATAGTAATAGTTAAATTAGTAGTGATCTATTAAGATCTCCAACCAAATTACTTTTTTATTTTCTGAAAATTTTGGAAATATCACTAAATTAGATATATCTAAACATTCGTACGGTTGGATCGTCGAAAAATATTTTTTAAAAAATATAAACAACAATTCGTGACAAAGCACTAGTTACTAGTACTAGTTAAATTAGTAGTGATCTACTAAGATCTCCAACCAAATTAATTTTTTATTTTTTGAAATTTGGGAATATCACTAAATTAGATATATCTTGACATCCGTACGGTTGGATCGTCGAGAAATATTTTTTAAAAAATAGAAACAACAATCCGTGACAAAGCACTAGTTACTAGTACTAGTTAGAATAGTACTGATCTACTAAGATCTCCAACCAAATTAATTGTTCGCGAACCGCTCGAGCTCGGCTCGGCTCAAGGCGGTTCGTAAACAACTCGAGTTCGGCTCGGTTCGGTCAAAGTTCGGCTCGGTTAGTTAAGAAATCAGCTCGGTTCGTTAAGATCAAAACTCGGCTCGGTTCGTTAAGGTCAAAGCTCGGCTCCTTTCAATCGAAACTCGGCTCGGTTTGGTTCATGAACAGCCCTACAAGGGAGTGTCTAGGTGTATATTATACAAAGATATACACGTGTGTAAATAGAAGCAAGGGAGGGGAACAGAAATGGGGCACTGTACATAGGTGTTTTAAGAAAAAGTGAATAATGTTTAGGATTAATTTGGAACACTGATTTTCTTTTAATCCAATGACTATTCTTTAGTTTATAAATAAAATAATCTCCCCTGAACTTCTAAAAGAAAAAAAAATTACAAATTGTATTAAAGTTTCATGTTTAATTATAAACTAGCTTTATAGCCCGTGCAAGGCACGGGCATGTTCTAGATATCTAATTTTCAAAGATAATATTATGCAAGTGTTCACATATATGAACAAAGGAATGACATTAAACAACGATACAATTTCATACTATTCTTCTACTGTGTTCCAAGAATCTACTACAAGAATTCATGTGGCATCAAATATGCTTGATGATGTATTTCATATGTCATTTTCTTCCTAATTGTTTCCTCAAAATTTTTTCATGGGTTGATTGGATTCTGTACGGAGATGCTCTTAACTACACTTGCACGAGTGTTTGCATGCATTGCATAGTCTGATAGTCATATCATGTGCTTGTTTTTGAACACGAAGGTCCCTTGCTCAACCTTGCAACCTCACAATCCCTTTAAAGCCTATCAAGCATAAACGTCATAAAAAGTAAAATGAACATATGGTTGGTAAAATCCGACAAATCAAAACTCAATTCTTTTGTAGTAATCTTAAACAAATGGGTAACTATTGCCGGTTGGGAAACAAACGTAATTCTAACCTATTACCAAACTGGATAACCCAAAAAATCAAATGAACTGATATAATATCGTTTGGTAACAGGCAAAGGTGGATCCGGCCAGGGGGTCTAGAGGGGTCAATGCCCCCCAAGATCGGGATATAAGTCGAGTAGTAAGTATTCTACATGTATCGTCACTTAAGCTCAGCTGGTTAATTGCAATATTTTCTAGCCAGCAAACCAGAGGTTGACTTCCCCAACAAAAAACCTAGTACCGACCCGTGCACGTAAGTCTTTTATTAGCACAGAGTCTCTTGTGTTGCACAATATGTTAAGAAATTGCAGAGCCATATTTTCTAAATAAAAATTGTAAGTTTCTCATAAAGGAATCTGAGAAAGGCCGTATTTGCACATGGTACATGATCTTACCTTTTTGTGAACCTCTTGAGAAAACCAATAATCCAGTTTACACGGACATATTCATTTTCAATCTGCAGGTCATAATAAAATGAAAAAGTCAACCTATACAAGTGATGTAGGAAACAAGATCATCTCATTTATGTTGCATTCATCCTAATTAATAGTAGATTGGATTAAGCCTGTAATTTCTATCAAATTTGATGCCTACCTTGATGCTCATTCTTATAATTGGTGTCTCTCTGCCATCATATTCTTAATTCAGGCAACGAAGGATAATACTTAATAGGATAACAGATGTTTCACCGTAAATAGGTAATCAATATATAAATCTTTTACTTTAAAAAAACACCCCCAAAAACAAGACTTAGTTCTCATAAAGACAAAGAAGCAGTTAAATTAAAATTTATGTGCAACAAATATATAAATTGGTTTGATCTAGGTTCAAAAATTCATAAAATAATACAAAATTAACCACGTTAGCGATATAGGTAAAAAAAATTAGTAAGACCCTCTATTTTATGAAATTTTCTAAAATTCCTAAATTATCAATTTATACATTTAAAATCATGTATAACTTAAACTTTAGTCTATATTACCAACACCTAGAATCAGAAATTGTTGTGGTTTGATCCGACTTGTCATAGAAGCCCTTACAACAGGGAAGCCAGCATAATTCATGAGGCACACTGATATGTTAGTATATGGTCGTTAGAGTGGTTACTTAGCTGGAGATTTTAGTCAATGAACATTTATCTATTATTTTAGAATTCATACTCCACATTTCCTCTTAAGCCAACAAAAATTTTGTATGCAGATTTGAAGGGGAAATCTGTCGGTAAATGATTGAAAGCTAATCAGGAAGTATAGATAAGATACCTTTGATGCTACGGGGACATGATCACGCACAACTTATACCCTTCCACTAAAAGGTACACAGTCTCCATTCTAAAAAAGAGTTAAACATGTTATATTTAGAATTTAAATAAGCTCAGAAAATCCTGAGCGAAAATCAAAATTTGACATACTTTTTTTTTAGATGAAATAATAGATGACGTAGAATAAGGATAACATACGTTACAGAACCCGCTATTCCAGTTTGTCAGCATAGCATGCAGTTCAACCCGATTACCACTTCCTGTGTCCCATCTGCAAAAACAAATTTCACAAAGACAAATTTCTTAAATGGACCTTCAAAATAACGCAAGAAAAGCATGACATACCTGAACTAAATCATCGATGTTCGAAATATTCCCTACTACAATATCTCGCACGGATAAGAATCTCATGCGAAATTTTAAAGACAACAAAAGGTCACCTGCCTCTGCCAATGCATGAATGCGCACCAATCTCAACATGGATTTATATAAAATAAAAATCACCTAATACAAAACTGGTAGGGCCATTATCCAACCATATAATTTGGGATGACTTTATTTTCCCCCAGACATTTCTTTGTCACTTTATAATCAACACTAAAGTTGACATAAACGTAGACTCTATACTTAACATTAACCCTCTGCATCTAACCAACTAAATTAAGGTATTATTAGGCACTACTGAAAATAGATTAGGGTACTTGTTTGAGCAAGTATTGCTTAGATGTATAACTTGATTCACACACAGCATTATTTACATTTCTAGTTTGGCCAAAGCTATAATATTGTTTACTAATTTATGTTGTTGGGAGTATGTTTAATTCATAAACAACTCTTTCTATTTATTTCACTTCATAACACTATAATATATGTATTAGTTCCTCGAGCTAATAATTATTTAAAGGTCCTCTAGAGTGGGGTGAAGCTTGTGGAGGTTACTTACGTATCGTAGCAAATTACTGAACATGCTTTACTTTATACTCGTAATTGTTGTTTTTATTTAGAGTAAATCTACATATGTTCTACCCATTTTTTAACTTAAACTTATAAATCAGAAATTCTCCACCTAAGGAAAGAATTATTCAATATTGCCTTCGCCAGCAACTATTATCTACAGCTACATGTCCCTCTTTACTTAAGAGAAAAACATTTATGTCTACTATAATTGCCCATGTCTTGACCCGTGGAGCTGAGAAAGTTACTAAACTATTGTTGTATGTTTTACATTTTTTGGTAGTCTTTGCATTCCAGAGGTTCCATTAGAGTTCATAATAGTATATCAACCAGGTTCTCATGTAAGCACCAAAGCTTCTGTTGTATTCAAAACAGAAAACATAGTGAACTAATTGAAGTAATTAACTTACCAGACATTTATTTCTTTCTAGAACCTAGACGAGGTTTTACAAATGTTCATGAGCTGCAATGAAAGCACATAAATTCAAGCCTGGTTTGCACTAATAGTCCACTTCTCAATTATCTTAAGCTGCCAAGATACGAATATTAGTGATGTGACTTATAAATATTAATATTCAGTTATAATTTATTTTTCATTAATAACAAACTAATATTAGAAATTTGTTACCGCTGAAATTAAGAAAAATTGTATTGATCAAGCTCTTACAATGAATTATGCATTCATAAACCACTAAAAAGTCCTAATTCCCTATAAAGCCTCAAGTAAATATAATAATAAATAAAGAAAGGCAAAATGTGTTTAATCATGAAATAAAAATAGTAGAAACAAAAAAATCAATCAGTTCCAGTGATAATATTTTAGTATTAACCTCACAAAGTATCATGATGAAAACACAAGCAGATATACTATATACACTACTACACACAGTGCTTGTGAGTGTAAAGGAGAGACAGAGAGATAGAGAGAGGGGACAGAGAGAGTCTAACTACCATAAAAAAACAACTTGAAACCTCCACGCATAGAATCAAGTTGGACATCAATCTGCTAAAACCTATTAACATGGGTGTGTTTGATGTCGAAATTGAACCCAACAAATCGAACTTCTTTTGTAATCAAGCCGTGCAATTCGCAAAATGAAACCTTTCTTAATCGTAGGTACCAATTCAATATGCCTCTGAAATCAAGAGCTAATCGAACCCTATGAATCAAGACAAGAAATATCACCAATAAGGAAAAACACCAAATGGCTACAAACAGGTATAAAAAATAGCACATTCTTACATGAGATAGGCTCTAAGCGATGGTAGGGAGAAGCTGTGCAGAGGAGTGCGTAGGAGAGATATAAAGAACCGTGATTTGGGTATAACATATACATGTAGCATTGTTAGTTTCTAATCAATAGCTATTTGACATGGGAGCTGACATGGATTAACTTGGCTCAACAATTCATTCAGCGAGCCACACATAAAAAAAATATAGGGCACATTCAAACAAGTACACAAATTATTCAATAAAGCAACAAACACAAATACTAATGATCAACATTCTACAAAGTAAATTTAAGTAGGCTAAAATGAAAATGAAGCCCCAATAATAGCTAAAAGGATATTTGGTTAATTTTCACAAAAGAAAGCATCATAAAACTATATATAATTAATTGTATATAACAGCGATGTGTAGTCATACAAGTGCGATGATAATATAGCAAAAACTGTGGCTTGAGAATAACAATCAATGATAACTGTTTTCTTAATGATTACGAAGACGAGAGAAACATATGAATAAATGTAAAGGATGATCGATATTCCACCATACGCATTTTAGCTCCTGGCATGTCTGTAGACATGAAGCTAACTAAATTGGTCCCACAGATTACGACAAACATGTTTAGATGGAAGCCAAGTAGACAACAGTTTTGCACACTTGACGTTAGTTTTCCTCGTCAAGGGCATCAAGCCTCTACAAATCGACAAGATAATAATTAGCCTAAAGTAAATCTGAACCAACAGAAACTAACAACAATCATAGTCCAGTCCATTCGCCTAATTAACAAAAGTAAATCTATTAAAACTTTATTTAGAAAAAATTAAAGTTTATGCAAGAGGATTCAGAAAGAACAATTAATGAAATTAAAAATATTTATAACTAAAATACATGAAATAAGGTATGCTTGAGAACTAAAACCTCTTAGATGGAGTCTTGCTTGATGGTTGTTGTCTGCAAAAGAATATAACAACCAACTGACAAATTAAGATTACATTTGGGCAAACCAAGAGTTTGAAGAAGTTACCAAATAGTGATGACCAAGTGATCACTGTAATTGCTCCACTGATGACTGAACTTCAATTGGGATTGTAGCTTTACTGACTGATAAGACTTTGCTATTCAGACATTCATTCAAACACCAAATGGTATCCATTAATATGTATAACATTTTTAAATATATTTTCCAGAATCGGGCCTGTAAACTAATCAACAAAATTATACATAGATAAAGAAGGCACAAAATCTAAACACATCTAGATTAATACCTGACCACTAACGGTTGTTATGTAGTCGACTTGATTGGGGCCGACGTTAAACTGTTGAAAGAGCATAGACGAAAGCAGTAAAGGCAGAAATGAGGTACAGAGCGTTGTGTATATATATTTTGTATTTTTGTATAACCTTGATCACATAGCACGTGGATTGGCGATTGATATATGTTTACGTGAACAGTCAAGAAAGGGAAGGGTTGCAACGATACGCACACGAAGCAGCTAGCAGGAATTTAACGGAGTTATAACGAAGCTGACCTGGAATAAAATCATTCACGGAAGGGCAAGTTGTAGTATTAGATATTGAATAGATAGATGCAAGTCAGTAAATTGGTAAAAGAATGTTTAAATGAAACTTAAAATTTGATACTCAAATATGGTTGTGCGCTATATTTTGAAATGTTTTCTATAAAATTTCTTTCTAAAAAATTGGTAAATATAATAAATTTTCAGTTTGGGTTCGAGGATTTTGATTCAACCCAAAATTGTTCAGATTGTTTTGGATCTCAAATTCAAAACGAAACTCAAAACATTTAGTTCAAATTTGTATTTTTATTCTTGCCAGATTTAAGATCATGTTGAATTTTGTTACCCTCACGTTGATTGGATTTTTTGGTTTAATTTAATTTTAATTTATAATTCATGTATCAACAAAACATTTTATTATTAATTTAAATATAAAGATTTTATAATCTTTTTAAAGAAAATCAAATAACTTATAAATAATAATTATCAAACACGCAACTGAATTTATAAATAAAGTGTCCAAACACAAAAAATAGCTTTTAAATGAAAATTACTTATGTTATAGGCTTAATGGCCTTTTAGCCCTCAAAGTTTCCACCAAAATACCCATCAGCCCTCACTGTTTCAAAACGTTCCTTTTGACCCTCCAAGTATCCGTAAAGGTCCAATTAGCTCTTATACCGATATAAGAAATGGTGAGTTTGGGTGATTTTTGGTTCGTTTTAATCGACACAACAACAATACAGCAAAAATCCGGCTAGAAACCGATTAAAACGAACCAAAAATCACCCAAACTCACCATTTCCTATACCGGTATAAGGGTTAATTTGACCTTTACGGATACTTGGAGGGTCAAAAGGAACGTTTTGAAACAGTGAGGGCTGATGGGTATTTTCGTGGAAACTTTGAGGGTTAAAAGGTCATTAAGCCTATGTTATATAAGTAAGTAAAAAGTAATTTGTTTTAAGATATTTCAAACGGTCCAATGTATTAATAATGTGTTAACAAATTTGCAAGATATGTAACAAATAGAAAGGCGTACCTTTAATTTTTTATAAACTTAAACATGAACCTGCAATTTAATTTAGAATTGAAAAGGTAGCATCATTTATCATAATTTAACAAAAAATACAAATTAACAAAAATTATAAATAAAAACTCGGTTAATTGTAATAAATAAATTATGTAAATAAGTAGTGTCGTAATTATCCGAACCCAATATGAATATAATTGGGTGAGTGCCCTAAATACCCACATTTTAATGTTTCGTTACCAAAATGTTCAGATCTGATAAGCACCGCCCTAAATACCCATCCAATATGCCTTTACAACCCACGCATCTTGTGATACGCCTCTACAACCTACGCATCTTCAACTTACACTTCTAGCCAAGGCGGGTGCAAGACTTGTTACGCCCATACAAGTAGCGTGTCTGAAGATACGTTACTTCAACATGCGTATCTGTCGTCGTCTTCAATCTCAGAAAATCTCAGAAAAATGGCGATTCCGGCGGAAAAAGTCAATCACTCCGTTCACTCTCAGGCGTCAATTTCCAGTCACATTGTACACACCATTCGATTCGCCTTTCAATCCTCTACAACCCTATACCACTTTTTTACCATTTGTTATCACAGATTTTAAACACCCAAAATACGATTCCGGCGACTTCGAAAAATCAGACGGGCTTTGTTCAAGCCCTTGCGGGGCCGTAGCACAGAAACAGACAATGGGAAGAGGAAGAGGACAAGGTGGAGAACACGTCAACGTGCGGTGCTGTGATGGGTTGGACGTTCTGGTATGAGAGAGATCGAGAGAGGCGAGCAAATCGCCCAAAAGTCGCCGGCCATCTCTTCCCTCGATTTTCTGGCGAGATTTCAATTTTCTGGCATGCTACAGTAATTTCGGATACGCCCATGGGAGTGGCGTATCCCGTGGGTACAGATGTCGGTGTTTTCAGAATTGGGCATTTTGGTTAGTGGATAGTAAAAATTTAGGCATTTTGGGCATTCTTTCAATATAATTTAGTTTGGTAACCATTTAAATTTCAGATTAAGGTTGCGCTAAACCAAGTCGCCCACACATACACGTCGTCGCTGCAAGAATTATTGGTTGTCATTATTGGTTGTCATTCAATGAATTCAGTAATTTGTATCTTTGTGGATGCCGTCGAAATACTCATATTATTTAGTTCTTGTTAATTTATTTCTTTGCGTACAACGCCATAGCATTCATGTTTGATCCTTGTACCGTAATTTACAAAACCAAAAAAATTGTCTGAAAAATGACCTCAAAGCTTGGGAAGAAATATTAAAGCAGGGGTACAAGAAATCAAAGCAGCACAGGAAGATGAAATCAGACCACGGGGAAATGAAAGGAAAGATGTCCTTAGAACAGAAACACATGAAATTCAACGATAAGACGATAGATGACCTAAAGAACTATTACCAAATACTCCCTCCGTCCCAGCCAGTTCTTTACATGGCGGCTGGGCACGGAGGTCAAGGATAGTGGGTGTAAAGTGGGTGTAATATTGTTAAAATAAATGAGGTAGTGGGTGTAATAGTGATTTTATTGTTAAAATAAGTGAAGTAGTGGGTGTAATAGTGATTTTATTGTTAAAATAAGTTAAGTAGTGGATGAAATAGTGTAAAGTATTGTTAAAATAAGTGAAGTAGTGGGTGTAATAGTGTTAAAACTTACTATTTTGGGTAATGTAAAGAAATGGTGGGACGGCCCAAAAAGGAAATTGTAAAGAAATGGATGGGACAGAGGGAGTATACTGAAAGGTCTGCAAGTAAAATATATCCTACGTTGTATGTGCGTCCAAAAGTCATGGTATCATCTTATACACACTCTTATGTATCACTCTCCATGGAAATCATATCAAATCAAACACCTATAGTCATCCCAAATATCTGTTTTTCCAGAGTGTTTATACTGAATTATTAACACTACGTCGCGTTGATGACATACAATGTGAAGAATATTGTGTAGTTGAATTAACTCCTCCCGCGTTTTCAATCGATACTACCTGGTATGCACATTCACATGGTTTAGTTTGTGTGACTTTATTGTTTGATGCTGATTCCAACATATATTTGTGGAATCCTCTTATTCAAAAATATATAACTCTTCCCGATTCACCTCTTCCTCCATATACCTTTAACTTCAGAGCAAAACAGAATGGCTAATGACTATCTGGTGGTTCGTATCGTCAAACCTCGTTTGTGCTCTGTACCTGACACTCATTCACTTATTATAGGTGTACGAATTCATGGAAAACTATGATTAAAGATGAAATAATCCTATTATTTAGTCCTTGTATAACCTTATTTCACTTGGGCCGCTTGACTGATCTGGACTACAAGGCCATCCATTCCTTCTTTTATTGCTTTGCTATAAATACCAAAATCTGGACAACAGGAGAGGCATCGAAGAATTATCAAGTCTATTTTATTGTGTTTCATTTCAATTTATCCTTCCAATTCAGTATTTATAGTTGAATGTGTATTTCATTTCATTTCCAGTTATTGTTCTTCTACTTCCTGTCCTTGCACTTTATTTAATTTTACAAGTATCTGTAACTATAGATTTTCAGAATTATACTTAGTCTGGCTATGCATTCAATCATCAGAGTTACTATAGTTGTTTATCTAGAGAAGTTAACCATCAAGATGGTTACAAGCGGTATCAGAGCAATCCTTCCTCGGAGGGGATGGTTTCTTGTTGAATATAGACCACATGAGCAACCACCACCGTCACCTAATCTATACACTAATTGTGCACCTTATATGTACACTCCACCGTTCACTCTACCTTATCAAACCACCCTTTCTACTGGCCAAACTTATTATACCCATGAGTCAACTGCCCCAACCACTACCACAATTGTTGCTTTTCCCAAACTTATAGATACCCCACTTACAAGTGCTACCACTGTTAAGGGGAACCAATGAGAAGAAACACTTACGAAAATAATGGCGATACTTGATAGGATGCAGGAGAGGTGTGCAATTAGGTCGATTGTCGATGATAAGACAATACAAGATGAGGTGGTTATTGGTGATGGAAGCCGATTGGGGGAGATGGTTGTTGAGGACGAAGAAAACTTGCAGGTGGATGTGTTAAAATCTGAGAGAGCTGTTGTTGGTATAGTGAGAGGAAATGATCAAGCTGATACCAGTGAATTGGTGAAGGAGGCTGTTGAAGTACATGGGGAATTGATTGTTCATGCAATAGAAGTTGAGCCTCAAGTGTTTGATAAAAGTCCTGTAAGAAATTCGGATTTAGTTGTTGAAACTGTGTGCGAAGATGATTGGAGTAATGATGATGATTCATTTATAAGGATGAACTTGACAATATTTCAACATTCTAGTCCTATTATGGAGTATGTGACGGAGTATATGCGCATCAAGTGCCGGGCTGAATTCAAGTTTAAGTGTGGTTTTTAGAATCGTCTTCTCGCCTATTGCTTCGTTGAGGGGTTGGATGAAGACATTCGGGAGGCTCTGGAATTGTGGGCACCTCGAACGCTGCAAGAGGCGATTTATTTGGCTACGTTTCAGGAATTATTGATTGACGAGAGCTTGTTGGTTGAAGGTATAGTGAGGAAACAGATGAGAGGTTGGTTGAAGATAGACTGTTCGTTGATAATTATGGAGTTGAAATTGATAGCGACATGTTAGCTATTGATAATGTTGGTCATAAGGAAAGTAGGGACAAGAGTGGCAAGGATGGTGGGGATGCAGAGGAGGAAGGAGTTCTTGTTCCTGTAGACGGTGTTGATGAATCTTTTACTGCACATACGATTGCAAATAGTATAGATAAGTGGTATGCCAGTATTGATAAGAAAAATATGCTTAGCTTTGATCCGGGTGGTGGCACAATTGCTTCATCTATGTTTAATTACTAGGGGAGGGTACATTTAAAAATTGTTATTAAAGGATTATGTTATGTCAAGTATAATGGCTGACAGTGATGCTGGTAATGTGCATGTTTTACGGCTTGAATTCCCAGTATTAAAGATGTTTGCCCCTAACACAGTGGCATATTTTGCAAATTCTGAGTTTGTTGTGGTGAATTCTGTCAGGCAGGGAGGGGACGAGACTAGTGCCCTTTAAGTTCACAGTGTCGAGGCAAGGTATTCCTGAATTAGGCAAGGCCACTGATGATTCTTTCATAGAGCAGACAGCAGGTGCTTTGGTATGGCACCTTCAAGAAACGTATACTAATTTCGGGTTAGTGCAGGCAAAAGAACGTCATCGTCATATTGAGAATGTGCTTGCCAATGAGCCAGTAGAATGTTTTTTCATCCTGAGCAACACAACTATTCCAGGTTTTATGTTATACGATGGAAAAGAATTGAGCCATATTAAGAACATAATATCATGCTGCAAAATGAATCTCATTGCTCCAATACATAAGATGTCTAGCCTGTTGACATATGATATCAAACTGGGCTTATGTTTCATTGCTAGCAGTCCACACACGTGCAAAAGTTCAGTTTTTAGAGGCCATCGAGATCATTGGTCCTGGATTACTGGAAGGCTTATTCGACTTAATGTTATTAATGGAGATGCTTGGTACATGATTGCTATTATCTTAGTATTTGATCCAGGCGATTGCAGTTGCAACCAAGGTCCTTTGCACAATAAGATGGAAATTGGAGTTACCAGAGAGCAGCTTAGGCGACACAACCAAGCAGCTGTAGAGCAGCGAAGATAACGAAACGTTGATAGTACAACTATTGTTACTGTTTGGCCGCTGTTATGGATGGCTACAGAAATAGGAGGTAACCAGCATAATATTACAACTCCAGAGCTTCCAGGATAGCAAAATCTCAATAGCTCAGCTGCTGGTTCTGTCACGGAGTGGCAGCGATTGTGGTGGGCTGAAGAAATAGAATTTAATCAGAGTGGGCATCATTTGGAGGCTGTTCTTGTGTTACGAGATTTGCATTCACAAGGGTCTAAGCTTGATGATACTAGTGTTTCATGTGGTCTTGTTGCCAAAGCATTGAGTGTCTTGAATGAATTTACAGGACAAGGGATAGAGTTGGGACTTGTGACTTGGACTTCGATGGTGGCTAGCTGGTCAAACCACGGCAAAGTTATTGAGGCCCAGAGTTTTTTAGAGAGATGCAGGTTGTTGGAGTGAAGCCAAATGCTATTATTATTCCTTACTTGCTTCCTGCTTGTGGAAATTTTGCTGTGGCAACAATTCCAGAGCTCCTTGCAGGTGATGTGTAATCTAAAAAGGGAAGCACTAGGAAAAGTATACTACTTGCTATCCAGGAGCTTGGTAATCCTGTTGTCAAGCCATTTGTCAAGAAAATGGCTTGTGTTTGGTATTGTGTTTCAAACTGTGTCTTGAGTCTGGATCATCCTTGAGAACAAGGATGTTTTTAAGGGGGATGGATTGTAACGGACTCGGCATGGGCCTGATTACTATTTCACTTGGGCCGCTTGACTGATCTGGACTATAAGCCCAATCCATTTCTTCTTTTTATTACTTGGCTATAAATACCAAACTCTGGACAACATGAGAGGCATCGAAGAATTATCAAGTCTATTTCATTGTGTTTCATTTCAATTTATCCTTCCAATTCAGTATTTACAGTTGAATGTGTATTTCATTTCATTTTCAATTATTGTTCTTCTACTTCCTATTGCACTTTATTTAATTTTACAAGTTTCTGTAACTATGGATTTTCAGAATTATACTCAATCTGGCTATGCATTCTATGATCAGAGTTACTATAGTTATTTGTCAAGAGAAGTTAACCATCAAGATGGTTACACCTTGTTAATTTATTTCTTTGCGTACAACGCCACAACATTCTTGTTTGATCCTTGTACCGCAATTTACTAAACCAAAAAAATTGTCTGAAAAATGACCTCAAAGCTTGGGAAGAAATATTA
The DNA here is from genome assembly GCA_037693485.1 of Kitagawia praeruptora. Lineage (NCBI taxonomy): Eukaryota > Viridiplantae > Streptophyta > Magnoliopsida > Apiales > Apiaceae > Kitagawia > Kitagawia praeruptora. The sequence continues at coordinate 84,520,678 of CM075347.1, read as the reverse complement.
AAGCAGGTGTAGGAATTATGTTGTCCTTGATGATATTCATCCATAAAACACCTTGAAAAACATATGTGTACAAGATTAAGTTTTGTAACTTATCAACGGATATCCAAGCTATGTACATCCGTTGATGAGGCAGCTTATCAACTGATAAGTCTGTAACATACCTTGTATTTAAGTTTAAGTTTGTTTGCTAATACCATAGTTGCTAGAAATCCTAAGTCATGTTGACTATCAATGGATATGCAGAATAGGGTAGCTAATTGTATATAGGTTGTGCTATGTAATTCTGTATAAGTGAAGTGGTGATCAACGGATGAAGATTCTACGTCAATGGATATGCAGAGGTATGGGAACCAATATTGGAAATGAAGAAGAAAAAGAAACATTCCTTATTCTCACAAACAATCGAGCTGGTAAATCTAGTGCATATCTGTCCAAGACAACCAGACAAAATTGTATCACATGGAGACAAGGAGTGGCAGCAACCCTGCAGAATACTTTGACTTGTAAGATTCGTTTATTTTGTAGGGATTGTAAACTTGGAGTATTTACATACTTCAAGTGTAGCATAGCTAAACAGAGAAGAGAAACACTGAGCTAAAAAGCAATAAGCCTTAGGTTCTCTTGTAATAGTTTAGCTTTGTATTCGCAGCTGTGTACTCGTTTACACAGAGAAGTTTTCTTCAATACAACCCTTAGATGGAGTCGAGAAAACCCCACCTGAAATTTTTAAGTGTGTTGTGTGTTTGTTCATTTCTGTCTCTTTATGTTTTAGTCTTCGACTTATCCATCTGTTTCCATTGAAGTTTAATTGTTGTCTTGTTTAAAATCGAAAGAAATTTACAAGATGTATTCAACCCCCCTTCTACAATCTTGAGGTGTGCAACTGTGAAATATCAGCAGGGGTACAAGAAATCAAAGAAGCACAGGAAAATGAAATAAGACCACGGGGAAATAAAAGGAAAGATGTCCTTAGAACAGAAACACATGAAATTCAACGATAAGACGATAGACAACCTGAAGAACTATTACCAAATATTCTGAAATGTCTGCCAGTAAAATATATCCTACGTTGTATGTGCGTCCAAAAGTCATGGTATCATCTTATACACACTCCTATGTTTATCACTCTCCATGGAAATCATATCAGATCAAACACCTATAGTCATCAAAATATCTGTTTTTCCAGAGTGTTTATACTGAATTATTAACACTACGCATTGATGACATACAATGTGAAGAATACTGTGCAGTTGAATTAACTCCTCTTGTGTTTTCATTCGATACTACCTTGTATGCACTTTCACATGGTTTAGTTTGTGTGATTTCATTGTTTGATGCTGATTCCAACATATATTTGTGGAATCCTCTTATTTAAAAATATATTACTCTTCCCGATTCACCTCTTCCTCCATATACCTTTTGTTTGCACTAAACACGCAAGCGTATGTGGTCACAAGTAATACAGATATAAGTCAAGTTCGTTCCCACAGAGACCTGGTTTAGGTTTTAATTCAGCTAATGTACCTATGCAACAATGTATGGTTTTTACTCTCTGCTAAGACAATTAACAAGATTGAGTTGTGATTAACTAGATTAACTAAGAAACAAATTAACAAACTAGAATTAATTAACTAATGAAAATTAAAATCAAATTACTTATATGAGAATAAACATGGGATCCTAACTTTATTAAATACTTTGCTTAGATCTGACGCCTTTAATCACTATATGCAATGGTTATGATATCTGATCGGACAACACGAAACAAGTACACGCTACTTCTCAGTATACGAATACCAAACTAAACATACATCCACAAAAGAGATAGAAGATGAATAGACACCAATTACGCTTAAACCCTATATCTCTATAAGATTTGAAAACATAACGGTTGAAGAACAAGTTGTCTATTAAGATCACATAGGACAGTATAAGTATTTTCATCTTACACTACGAATCATATTGATAAACAATTATGAACCTATGCTAGCATGGCAAGTTCTAAATCTCAAGATCCACTTTCACTTCACAAGAGATTAACAAATTAGATGTTAGCTATGAAAGAGTTTGTCCTAAAATCCAATCTTGCATGATGATTTAGGAAGAACTTTCTTGTACTCTTATTTGATTTCATTAACATTAATAAAAGACTTATTTGTTTTTATTACGGGCTTTATCTATTTAAAGTGTCTTAAATAAGATATTCCATGGTTTAAAGTAAAGCTTCTAGAATTATAATGAGATTATAATAGTGAGATCTAGAAGATGATAACTCTAGACTTAAACAGTTCCTGATCATAGGATAACTAATTGGAAGTTAGTGAATCCGCAAAGATTAGTACATACTATGCTTGCTCCTTTCAGGAGGATGTCTGTTCTCATAGGCATTTGTGTGGTGACACTATAGCTAGTATGTAGGTGCTTATTAGGGAATAAGTTCACTGAACATGACTCGATAAGTTGAACAACTAATGGAGTTTACTCACGTGTCGATAGTTGTTCACTGAGTGTTAGTTGTACAAGTGTCCTTAGACTTGAGATCGTTAGAGTAATCTTGTATATAATGAACTGTGCTTTGGTTTAGTCCTTAGTCTCAAGGACATCCATTAGGTCTATTCTGGGCATAGGGATTTGTGTATGGAGATAGTTAACGGTCAATAAAGGATCTACCCCTTCCAGTAAAGAAGTGAATATCCTATGTTATTCTTAGTATGCGAGTTCTGGAATCTCTGTCCAGAGTGTATGAAATTAGAAAGGAGTTTCTAATTTGCATTAATATGAACTTTGCATTATGAATAAGAATCATATGATTAAATTTGATAGGCTTGACACGAGTTCCATGCCTTGTATTTAATCGGGATATTGTAGGGTAGAAGGAATTGATTGTACGGTAACTAGCACTGATAGGTTCTTGGTATTCTAAGCAGTGAATTCATGTTATCCGGATAGTCGCGATATGTTGAGAAGCATCACTCACGATGTAGAATAAATATAATTAATCAGTTAATTATATTTAATGAATTTTAGAATTCATATAAATAATAAATAAAAAGTTTATTATTATTTATTTCTACTACCGGCTTAATATTGAACCTACAGGGTCACACCATAAAAAGATTAATTTATTGATGAAGGTATTTTGAGAGAGCAAGTTGTTTTAATAATGATTAAAATTGTTTTAATTATTATTTAACATTTTATAAGATAAAGTGTAGGATTTATATATTAATATATAATGATATATTAATTATGTAAAAAACCTACTTGAGCCCTATATAAAGAAAGAGATGAGAACATGTTTAGTATGCAAAGTGGATTTGTGAAAACCTAGTTGCCACCACTCCATCTTCTTCATCTCTCTCTCTCTCTCTCAAAAGGATTAAAACTCCATTTTTATAAAAGCTAAGTTTTATAAAAAGCTTCATCGAAGATTATTCTTGGTGGATACCGGTAGAGTGCTTCACACTCTGAGAAGCAACTGCTAGCAACCATAGATTATAAAGCTTCGATTTTTCAAGGTAAGGTTTCGATTCCTCCGCTATTTCTGTTTTATATAATTTTCTATATGCACGATACATGGTTTTTTTACGGAATAATTGTTATACCGTGCTTCCGCTCTTCCGTAAATTCCTTCAATGGCATCAGAGCTAGGTTCTTGCATATAGAGATTCATATAAAAATTTCAGATTTTTTTATGCATGTATGGATTTATTATGATTTTTGCAAGTTTATTTGGATTTAATTATGAATTAATTCAAAATAATATTTGCATGAAGTTTTGACCATTGATCTGGATTCTATAAGTGTTATGGATCATCTAGATATTTTTTTCATAATTTTGTGATGTGTAGATTATTTGTTATGAATTTTTTAAAATTGTTTTAATTAAAATTCATAAAATAATCATGCATGTGAATATTATGAAATTATTAAAATTTGCACTAGGACCCCTACCTAATCTAATAATTTTGTTGCTGATGATTTTCAGAAATCATGTCCTATAATTTTTATTAATTTATTAATTAATAGTTAATTAATTTATTAATATTAAAATTGTAAAGATAAATAACAAAGTTATTAGGGTAGTTATTGTAACAGTTACAGAGCCTGGCGTTACCGCGTTAGTATTCAACGGTCGACTGCAATTAAAAAAAAAAAAAAAAAACGTGGCTGCTGTCCTCCTCGCGCGTGGCTTTCAATCACAGGGGAAGGGGTGTCGCGCATTTCTATAATGCGTGACAGGGATGACGCGCATGGCAAGAATGCGTTACAGTATTTAATAGCTTTAAATTGTTGTAACGCATTTCTTAAATGCGTTACAGCCCTTCTGTCCGAATTAAATTTGATTTTTTGGGAGTTTCGTAACTCCGTTTTGGGCGTGTAATATATCGTTGGATTCGTATTTCCGATACGGATCTAATGGAGTGGTCAAATATTTTTTATATAATATTTTTGAAATATTTATATTACCAAAAGTGTTTTAAAGCATATTTTAATTGTTTTAAATTGCTTTTAAATGCTATAATAAATCCATACATCATTATATCAATGTGTGACATGATATTGCTTGCAAGCTTACTTATTTATTTATGTTTATATATGAGATATATGCCCATGTTTACCATGAGATGATAGATTTCGGTGAACTTAAATCAAAATAAGGCGTGCGCTAGAAAATCTAGAAATAGGAATCGTTTCTTGCCTTAATAATAATATTATGAATACAATCATGAGATTTTTGTGTTTTTTAAACACGTAATTAAATATGAATTTTCAATATTGAGAGAAAGGATGATTCTGTCAAAAACAGATTTTGATCTGTAAGAAAGGGGTATTAAGTGACGCCTCTTGACAATGCTCCCCCCGATCTGGGAATCATCTTATTATCGATTATTGATTTGAAATATTTAATTGAAGAAAAGAATCTCTTTATAATATGATTATGATTGTTAAATAATATTAGTTAATTAATAATGGCTGATAATTATTTATTTATGAAATAATAATTAGTTAGCAATTTTATTAATTGATTAAATGAGATTTAATTTATTATAAAATAATTAAGATGTGATCTTAATATTATTAATTATTTATTTAATTTATGAAATTATATTAAGGGAGAGATTAATTTTCTAAAGAGTTTAGAAATAGAATTAATGATTAAAAGAGTTTTAATTATTAGTTAGTAACAGAAAAATTATTTTCTAAAAGGTTTAGAAATAATTTAAATGATTAAAATAGTTTTAATTATTAATAAATTGGTTAGTAATTATGATACTTTATAGAAAAATTTAGTTGAAATTTTTGTCTATAAATATATATAATTATAAACCTTATAATAAAATCCCTCTTAATAATATCAAGTAGTAAGTGGCCAATGACACAACGGGCTTGTGTCGGTCATAGCCTTCCAACATGGTAGAAAGTAGTTCTCATTTTTAAATCATTGTCGTTTCGTGCTACAGCCGAGGGCTTTGATTTCGAAATTAGAAATACTTGTCTATTACATAAAGATGTGTACAATGAATTAGAATCTAATGGTCGTTACGTGCTACAGCCGTGGGCCGTTGGAGACTGATTCAATTGTACGAAATGTTGGGTTAGACTTGACTTAGAATATTGAGTTTGTCGTGCTACAGCCGTGACTCAATTATTCAAGAGGCTAAAGTTTTATTAGGGAATAACATAAGATGTAATTGACAAGAGTTGTCTGCCTATTGAACATCACATGGCGTTTCGTGCTACAGCCGAGGTTGTGTGATGGAATGTAGGATCCCTATTCCCACTAGCATTTCGAATGCTTATTTATTCACTTAGGGGGTTGTATAAATTAGATAAACTAGTGGGAGCCACTTATGAATAAAGACCCGATTCATATAGTGTTTTGAAATGAAATTGAATATTTGCTAAGTGTTGTTATGTGTTTATCATTTACAGATTTACTATATACATTATGTCTTCTGCACTATCACTTCGGAGCATACTAGATGCTCACAAATTGACTGGTCCTAATTATGCTGACTGGCTTCGAAACTTGAGAATTGTTCTCAGGGTTGAGAAGAAGGAATATGTTCTTGACTCACCTAAGCCCACTGAACCTGCTGACAATGCACATGATGATGAACATGAAGTGTATCGTAAGTGGATAGATGATGCTAATGTTGCTCAATGTATCATGCTAGCTTCCATGAACGTTGAGCTACAGAAGCAGCATGAGCTTATGGATGCTCACACTATCCTAACGCATCTACAAGAGTTGTATGATGTGGCAGGGAGGACAGCTCGATATGAGATATCGAAGGAGCTGTTCCGCTGTAGGATGCCAGAGGGATCATCTGTGAATGACCATGTACTTAAGATGATCAATTTGATTGAACGTCTTGGACAACTTGGTTTTGTTATGGATGGGGAGCTAAGCCAAGACTTAGTCTTGCAATCGCTCCCGGATTCGTTTTCGCAGTTTGTTGTGAACTTTCACATGAATAAGTTGGACGTCAGCCTGGCTGAACTCCACAACATGTTGAAGACTGCGGAATCGAACTTTCCCTCTAAGAAGAGTTCTGTTCTTCTAATTGGTGAAGGTTCCAATCCTAAGAAAAGGAAGAAGAACCCTCCCAAGAAGAAGAAAGTAGGTGAGAAACAGCCAATTCCACCAAAAGCTGAAGACCCCAAGAGCAAAGCTGTTTGCTTCCACTGTAACAAGGTGGGGCACTGGAAGAGGAACTGCAAGGTTTACCTTGCAGAGTTGAATAAGAAGAAGGGTAGTGAGACTGCCGCTTCTGGTTCAGGTATGTTCATGATTGAATTGAATATGTCATTAAATCAAATTTCTACTTTGGTATTGGATACTGCCTGTGGTTCTCACATTTGCAATTCGTTGCAGGGACTAAGGAGAAGTAGGACTCTTGAGGAAGAGGAGGTGATTCTACGGATGGAAAATGAAGCAAGAGTTGCTGCTGTAACTGTAGGATCATTTGATTTACATATGCCTACGGGCAAGACTATTGTTTTAAATAATTGTTATTTTGTTCCCTCGATTGTGAGGAATATTATTTCTATTCCCATGTTAGACTTGGCTGGATTTTCGTTTGTTATTTAGAATAATAAATGTTCAATTCTTAGAGATAATGTTCTTTATGGTAGTGGTATTTTAAATAATGGTCTGTATGTATGTGACGTAGAGCATAATTTACTACAAATTGAACATACTAATAAAATAAGAAATCGAACTTTGTTAGACATGGTTCGATTCATGATGAGCTATGCAGATCTTCCAGTATCACTTCGGGGTTATGCATTGGAAACCTCAACATATTTACTGAATAAGGTGCTTTCCAAATCTGTTCCTCAAACTCCATATGAGATATGGAAAGAAAGGAAACTGAGTCTTAAACACGTTAAGATTTGGGGATGTCCAGCTTATGTCAAGAAAGTTGACCATGATAAGCTGGAATCTCGATCCGTAAAATATAGGTTTGTGGGATATCCTAAAGAGATTTTAGGGTATTACTGTTACACCGATCATAGGGTGTTTCTCTCCAGACATGCTACCTTCTTAGAAAAATAGTTTATCCTTGAAGGGAACAGTGGGAGCAAGATTGAACTTAAAGAAGTTCATGAAACACAAACTACTACGGTTCAAAAGGAAATTCCTGTTCAAACTAAACAACCTTATGTGGCATAGTATTGACTCAGAGAAATGGCAGAGTGCCATGAAATCCGAAATGGATTCTATGTATACCAACCAAGTATGGACCTTGGTTGAAGCACCTGAGGACGTTAGACTTATTGGGTGCTAAAGGGTATACAAGAGAAAGATTGGAGTAGATGTCCAGGTGGAGACCTATAAGGCTAGGCTCATGGCAAAAGAATTCAGACAAAGACAAGGGATTGACTTTGATGAAACTTTTTTGCCTGTAGCCTTACTCAAATCAATTCGGATTTTGCTTGCGATCTATATATGGATTGAAGCAAGCTTCTCGTTGATGGAACATCCATTTTGATGAGACAATCAAAGAGTTTGATTTTATCAAAAAAACATAGATGAACCATGTGTCTACAAGAAGGTTAGTGGGAGCGCGGTAACATTTCTTGTGTTGTATGTGGATGACATACTTCTATAGGAAATGACATACCGCTGCTGCAATCAGTCAAAGTGTGGCTATAAAAGAACTTTACTATGAAGGACTTGGAAGAAGCATCCTACATTCTCGGTATGGAGATCTATAGAGATAGATCTAGAAGAATGATAGGTCTTACCCAGGGTACATACATCGAGAAAGTGCTTAAAAGGTTTAGCATGGAAAACTCCAAGAGAGGTCTCATACCGATGAGCCATGGAGTATCCCTTTCCGAGAAGATGTCTCCTGAGACACTTGAGGAAAGAGAGCGTGTGAGTAAGATTCCTTATGCTTCAGCAAAAGGGTCTATCATGTACGCGATGTTATGTACTAGGCCTGATGTTGCTTATTCAATTAGTGTGACAAGCAGATATCAGTCCGATCTAGGTGAAGACAACTGGAAAGCAGTGAAGAACATCCTTAAGTACTTGCGAAGGACTAAGGATATTTTTCTTGTTTTTGGTGGATCTGAGTTGAAAATAGAGGGTTATACTGACTCTAGTTTTCAATCAGAAAGTGATGATAGCAAATCCATGTTAGGGTACGTGTTTACTCTGAAGGGTGGAGCGTTTAGTTGGAAGAGTTCCAAACAGCCTATACGGTTGACTCAACAGCGGAAGCAGAGTTTATAGATGCAAGTGATGCTGCAAAACTGTTTTGTGGCGCTTTCTTTTGATTAGGGAGATCATTGAAAGTACAGATGTCAACATTGAGAGAGTTGACACACATAACAACATAGCAGACCCACTCTCTAAGCCGCAATATCAGATTCACTTCGATCGTCATAATGAGTGAATGGGTATTAGATGCCAGAGTGATTGGCTTTAGTACAAGTGGGAGATTGAAAGAGTTTGTCCTAAAATCCAATCATGCATGATGATTTAGGAAGAACTTTCTTGTACTCTTATTTGATTTCATTAACATTAATAAAAGACTTATTTGTTTTTATTACGGGCTTTATCTATTTAAAGTGTCTTAAATAAGATATTCCATGGTTTAAAGTAAAGCTTCTAGAATTATAATGAGATTATAATAGTGAGATCTAGAAGATGATAACTCTAGACTTAAACAGTTCCTGATCATAGGATAACTAATTGGAAGTTAGTGAATCCGCAAAGATTAGTACATACTATGCTTGCTCCTTTCAGGAGGATGTCTGTTCTCATAGGCATTTGTGTGGTGACACTATAGCTAGTATGTAGGTGCTTATTAGGGAATGAGTTCACTGAACATGACTCGATAAGTTGAACAACTAATGGAGTTTACTCACGTGTCGATAGTTGTTCACTGAGTGTTAGTTGTACAAGTGTCCTTAGACTTGAGATCGTTAGAGTAATCTTGTATATAATGAATTGTGCTTTGGTTTAGTCCTTAGTCTCAAGGACATCCATTAGGTCTATTCTGGGCATAGGGATTTGTGTATGGAGATAGTTAACGGTCAATAAAGGATCTACCCCTTCCAGTAAAGAAGTGAATATCCTATGTTATTCTTAGTATGCGAGTTCTGGAATCTCTGGCCAGAGTGTATGAAATTAGAAAGGAGTTTCTAATTTGCATTAATATGAACTTTGCATTATGAATAAGAATCATATGATTAAATTTGATAGGCTTGACACGAGTTCCATGCCTTGTATTTAATCGGGATATTATTGGGTAGAAGGAATTGATTGTACGGTAACTAGCACTGACAGGTTCTTGGTATTCTAAGCAGTGAATTCATGTTATCCGGATAGTCGCGATATGTTAAGAAGCATCACTCACGATGTAGAATAAATATAATTAATCAGTTAATTATATTTAATGAATTTTAGAATTCATATAAATAATAAATAAAAAGTTTATTATTATTTATTTCTACTACCGGCTTAATATTGAACCTACAGGGTCACACCATAAAAAGATTAATTTATTGATGAAGGTATTTTGAGAGAGCAAGTTGTTTTAATAATGATTAAAATTGTTTTAATTATTATTTAACATTTTATAAGATAAAGTGTAGGATTTATATATTAATATATAATGATATATTAATTATATAAAAAACCTACTTGAGCCCTATATAAAGAAAGAGATGAGAACATGTTTAGTATGCAAAGTGGATTTGTGAAAACCTAGTTGCCACCACTCCATCTTCTTCATCTCTCTCTCTCTCTCAAAAGGATTAAAACTCCATTTTTATAAAAGCTAAGTTTTATAAAAAGCTTCATCGAAGATTATTCTTGGTGGATACCGGTAGAGTGCTTCACACTCTGAGAAGCAACTGCTAGCAACCATAGATTATAAAGCTTCAATTTTTCAAGGTAAGGTTTCGATTCCTCCGCTATTTCTGTTTTATATAATTTTCTATATGCACGATACATGGTTTTTTTACGGAATAATTGTTATACCGTGCTTCCGCTCTTCCGTAAATTCCTTCAAGCTACGCATCTAACAATTAAGCATAACCAAACGAGGATATCAATTATACATCACACACAGCTCTTTAAAGCATCAAGATACTAAAGCTCCATAAATAAATCCGTTAGAATTCCATGACAACGATTAGTTCATAATTGAACCTCTCGTCATCATGGGATCAAGTGAAACCATGATAATGAAACAAAGTCTGAATAATAATGTATCCTAATAGAAGAAAACAAAAGATGAAGTAGATCTAGATCTCCATTGCTTGTCACGAGTGTTGGTGAATCCTTCTCCAACTTGTCTCCCTTGCTTCTCTGATTAAACGTGATTTTCTTGATGCCTAGATGTGTTTATATAGTCCCAGCGTCTTGTCCAACAAGAAATTCCCCAAAATAGAGTTAAAATAGAATTTCTGCAGTTCGGCACAAAATACGTTTCCTAAACTGATTCTGTTTTGAAGCACTCACTGATTTGCCAATGAGAAATGAGATCCGATTCCTGGGGATAGTTTCCTTGAAGATGAACTGCTACCGGAATCGGAGGGCTTGGAGTGGTTGGAAATGAGACGATGGTTCCAATTGCTGTTCACGAAAAGCTCTGGGGAAGAAGATTTTTGCTCTGGAAATTGTATGATATTGTAAGCGTAAAAGTGAAAATGAATGGGTTTTAGAGGGTTTAAGTACAGGGACGCGACATTTGGACAGGGATCGTTTCGAATTCAATGTTGGAGATTAAAGCGTGGATCTCGAGATCAGACAGTTGTCAATCATAAAGGGACACGACTCCCCAGGAGACGTCTCAACCTTGTCCATCGCCCTCTTTATCCGAATGAGACGTCTGAGGGTTATGTTCCGAAGATGGGCTTTGGCTTTGGCCTTCGTTTTGAGGATCTCTCCGAACGAAGCCCAGGGACATGTTGGAGGCCCAATTCCTTAACGGGATGGACCGAAAGCCCAACACCCCGAATCCGAATGGAAGCCCACATTCATCCGGCCCATTTAAGGTACAATGGCCGTATGGTTGCACTTCCTAAGGACGTGGGACACTATGATGTACGTGGCCTATTCATCGGTAACCGTTCGAATAGAGAAAATAAGTTGAATGAGGTTTGATTTTATGATTCATACATAATTACACACAAAAACACAGACTCTCTGCGTTTAATATTACCTTACAAAACCAGTTAACTTATTCTCACACCGGAGGTGAATCGGGGGGCCAATCCCTCGCATTCTTCTCATTTACAGGTCCGACCGAAGCAAGGCTCGGTAGATTTCTAGTTGTAACATTTGGCGCCGTCTGTGGGAACGTAGAGATACGTTTGTGTTGAGAATCTACAATCAATCATGACGAACGATACCGAAATACTAGTAGCTGATAATAGCACCGTGGCTGGAAACAACCGCACCACTCCTCCCCTGATCCCAAGGACAGCTCCCATCACCCCAAGGCTGTTGACTTTTGATGAAGAAGGGGATATGCCGTCTCCCGAAGAACAACAGGAGATGTTCATGAAATGGCGAGAGGAACAAAAGGCTAAGGGGAAGCAGAAGGAAATGGAGAAAGAAAGGAGCAGTAGGGAGGCCGAACGTCTGGCCAAGAAGAGGGAGGTCGATCGCTTGAGGCTAGAGGCCCTAAAGCTCCAAAGAGAGGAGATCGAGTTGTAAGAAAGAGCACTTCGCGAGGCTCTAGAAGCCGAAGACCCGGAATTGGAAGACCGAAGGGATAAGAGGCCGAGGACTAGAAATGATGAAGATGAGTCAGGGGACTCTGAATCACACTCTAGGAGAACCGGGTCGAGGGTAGTGTACTCTTTTGATTCAGAAGAGGATGGTCCTCATACGGACGACCGCATCCGTAGGATTGAAAAAGCTATGTTTGGGGAAAGAAAAGTCAGCCACGAGCCAGTGGTGACTGAAGATATAGAGCAGTTCCGACCGCCCCCGGGAAGGCAGTTCCCAAAGATGAACGAATTCAATGGAAAGGGTGACCCCGAAGACCATTGTGAGAAGTATGAATCTCTCATGACTGGTACGGGGCACTATGACGTCATGTTGTGCAAGATGTTCAAGACCTACTTGAAAGGGAATGCGTCTATGTGGTATCGCTCCCTGAAGCCAAGGTCGATTGGTTCATATGAACAGATAAGGAGGAAGTTCTTGAGGCACTACTCACACTTGTGCCGAAGAGAGAAGGATAGGGAGGCCCTGATTCATTGCAGACAGGGGCCGAACGAAGACTTGGGGGATTACTTGGCGAGGTTCAAGGAAGAGGCTGGAATGGTTACAAATTTGGACAGAGTGAAAGTAGCAGGATTCTTAGCCGCAGGCCTCGACCCCATTAAAGGTAAAAAACTTCGATCCTCACTTTACGATGTACCACCTAATAATTTAAATGATATTTATCTTAGGGGTGAGGCAATTAGAAGAAAAATGGAATCAATTGGGGGGTACAAGGAGAGTAAAAAGAATGAGAGAAGGGATGATCGAAGAGACGACCGAAGGGGTCGTGCTGATGTTAAAAGCAGGCTGAACGACACAAGGCCCGATAAGGGGGTCAAAAGAAGAAGAGATAGAGATAGCACTGTGTTCACGCCACTTAACACACCTATCTCAAAGATTCTCCACGAGATAAAGGGTAAGCCTGGGTTTGTTAGGCCACCCAGGCTAAAGACCCCTGAAAACAGAAGGAGCGATAACAAATATTGTGACTATCATCGGGATAAAGGTCACAACACTGATGAATGTTACAACTTGAAGAAATTGATTGAAAAAATGATAAAAGACGGAGAACTGACCAAGTTCGTTGGAGATCTGAGAGACAAGCTAGATGACAAGGAAAAGAAAAGAGACACTAGAGATGTCGAAGGTCCAGAGAAGTATCATGGTGAAGTCAGAACAATATCTGGAGGAATGTTCGCACTTATTCACGCAAGAGAACGTGGTCAACAAGTAATATAGAGTAAATAGGATTCGTTCCCACAGAGACTCAAATTGTTCGTTATGTTCACTTATGCACCAGCTAATGATTTACACTCACTGCTAAGACAATCACAATTTTGGTTTGATTTAACTAATGATTGATTACCAACTAAGCCAATTACGAGAAAATAACTTACTTTAACCTTATAATAAATAAACATGGGATTTCAACTTCAATTACTACTTCATCTAGAATCTTATGCCCTTTAGCCTAGCATGTGACCGAGTTGATTACTGATTAGATGCACTAAACTGATACATACCAACTTTCGTTGTGCATATACCATCCTACTGATCATCCACAATTGATAGAAGTCAAGTAGTCACCAAATATGTGTAGTCCCTATATGTCTATAGCAATTGAACACATACCGGTTGAAAATCAAGCACCCATTAAACCACATAGTCGATGCAAGACGGTTAGAATTACATCACAAATTAATACATGTTCTTCACATGCAAAAACCTATGCTAGCATGAATTGTTCTAAACCCTAGATCCACTTTCGCATTCACTAGGATTAAACAAACAATTACAAGTGTTCGCGACGCACTTATAACGAATAAGCATAAACATACTAGGCAATCAATACATTCAATCACACACCAAGGCATAATTAACACTCAATAACTAGAATCCATAGCAAAATCCATTAAAACCCCATGATAACGAATTAGCCCATAATTGACCTAATTGTCATCATGGGTTCTTTGGAAAACATAATTCTAAAATCAACAAGTAAAAATAAAGAAGAAGAATAAGGTTTAGAATTAAATCCCCACAATAGAAGAATACAAAGGTTTCAAGAATAATCCTTGCTTGTCACTAGCTTGGAAGAATTCCTTCTCCTCTTCTCTCTTCTGAATAAAACTAGGTTATAATATGAACGTATGTATATGTTCTGATTACAAAGGTAGGACGTTGATATATAAAAAACGTTTCCTCCCTCTTGCCCAATAAAATATTTAATATTCTATTACAATTAGAATTTAATTAAGGTGCTAAAACCTGCCCGGAATATAATTAGAACTCGAAAAGGGCAAAACAGGAATTTCCCAGCCATGCTTCACAAAGTCTGCCCGCGCGAATTAATTCAGTACTTTACTTGCACGTGATTCCTATTCCAGGTTGTAGAAAATCTCTCAAGCTTCGCGTGGGCAGTAAGATCGCTAAAAACGGACTTACAGAACTCCAGATATGGCCAAAACAGTGCAAGCTGCGCAGCCTTCCCAGAAAATCCGAATTTTAATCAATTAATTCCCAAAAAATTGTAGAAGCATCCACCTTAATCAACATTCTCGTAAACCTGCACAACTAAGCAAAACACATCAAAACTACAAGAAACTTGAGTCCAAGACACTCAATTTAAGCCGATTTAGAATGTTCCAAGTAGATATAAAATCCACTTATCACACCCCCAAACTTAAACCGATGCTTGTCCTCAAGCATTAACAATTACAACTAACTAACTAGTACCACTTCCGTAGGTGATCACGGTTTCATTTGGCATATGCAACAAGCCCTTTAAACCCCTAGGCAGCCCTAGTGGACGAGTAAGGTCTCGTGAGGGCCTATAGCGAATGTACCCACAAAATCCATTTAACCTAATGCAATGCAATGCATGAATGCAACTAATATGAAAATGCAAGATCCCCTTCAAACTCACCAAAACCAACTAACAAGCAAATATCTCAATGAATGTAACAAATCCAAGCAGAGCTCGACTAAATCCCCGTATACTAACAAATACATGAACAGAAACGTGCGTGTGTGCAATGCTCATCAGAAATACTCCCAAAACTAGGTCAAAAATCATACATGCTTTCCGTCAAGACAATCACAGGTTTATAATCAGAATAGACTGTAGACACTCCATAACCTAGGAACACCTCCACCCTTATCCAAGGTAGACAGAAACTCATGCTTTATTACTATACTACGACACTACATATACAATAAGCATGCTTATTTAACCGTGCAATGAATGAGACCCCTAAAGGCTTATACAATAATACCCATGTAGCGAGTGTTGGGTCAGTGGATCCCAGGCTATAAAGCCTTAGGTCACTAGGACTAAGTCCCCTCAGACTTAATTACTCGAGTATTAAAGAGCTCACTCTGGTTAATTTTGCATATGAACAAATAATACTTGACTCTTTTTTTCCTTTTCTCTTTTTTTCTTTTTCTTCTTTTTTTTTTCTTTTTTTTTCTTTTTTTTTCAATCTGGAATGAGCCTTTCTCATTTCCAACCCTAGACTACTCATATAAATATGAGCTGGCTACTAGCCATTTGACGCCTAGCCATTATTGACACATATTAACAACTAGCATGAAAATTCCTGGTTTCCCCCAAACTTAGACTTTAATGTTCCTACGCTATAAAGGGAATAACGAAAATTCTAAATATAAACAAGTGATTAAATCTCAAAACATCCCACAGGCATGACCCTAACCTAGCCCCAAAAGCACCCCAATGAGACTGTGTAATAAATTTTGTTCCCGTAACATGCAAGTCAATTTCATAGAAACTATAAATCAGCCCTCTACTCATCATCATCACACCCAAATCAACATCCACCTATCAATCAGAATCAGCTCGTCCTAAGGGATCATGAAATATGCATGCCATGAAAATGCAACTAAATGAAAACTCACATGGTATACAAAAATAAAACAAAATGTCCTATATGAAACAAACGTAGATAATACGAACATAACAATCATGCATGAACTATCACTATTATGCAAACATGATATCCTATATGAACACAAAATACAACAATATATATACAACTACTAATCCCTCAAACCACCCCCAAACTTAACATATTCAATGTCCGCATTGAATGGAAGTAAATACAAGGGATAGCAGAAACATACCTACTCGTCCTCCTCTTCGGAGGAATCATAATCTGGCGGTGGATACTGCGTACGAGCTCCATAGACTGGCCACCTCGCCTGAATGCCTGCATCTGTCAAAGCTGTAGCCATATCTTGAGCATATTCCCTGTTACAAGCATGTATAGCATACATCCGCCTATACAAACGCCTAAAGTGGGCCTCCAAAACTCTTGGTACTTCCGAACCCTGTGGCTGAGCGCCCGCTCCATTACCACTAGCATCAACATCATCAACAATATAACCAAGCCCCCTCGGATCTGGAACCCCACCTTGCCAGTCAGGCATTCGATCAATAGACACATCAGTAATGGAAGGCAAAGGTGACTGCAACTCCTCATCCGCACCCCAAATAACACCACTTTCCTTACATAAACCAGCTATAACAGAAGCATGGGGCATCGATGATAGCGTATGAGACTTTAAAAACCGTATAATATTCTGATGAACAATATAGGCTACATCAATGTACTTCCCCTTTAGAATGCCCCACAAAAGAATCAATCTATCAACTGTGACCTCACATATATGAGAAGTAGGCATAATATTCGCACAAAGGAATGCATACCATGCACGTGCAAATTTATTCATAGCAGAAGACAGAAAATTAACTGGCGCATTGGTTCCCACTTTATACTTCCAAACCGTACCAGGAACACATAATTCACGAACAATTGCCTCCAAATCCACATCCTTACTAGTCTTCCTTGCCCAATCTTCAGCCCCCACAAGCTTCGGTGGTTGTCCCAAAATTTTACGAATAGCCTCAACACTATACTCCACCTGTTTACCTCGAACCACACACACCTCATCCGGCTCACCCTTAGCATTAGCATAAAACTCCCTAACAACATTCACCGGAACTGGAGCAGGTGCCTTACAAATCTCTCCCCAACGTAACTCACTAATCACATCAACCAACCCATAATGACGAGTTGGTAAAAACCCCCTTTCTTTCGCCACCGACTTAGTCAACAACCTATTATACTCAACCTCCGCATCCGGAGAAGAAAATCTCTCCACCCTAATAGCACCACCCCTCATTCGCTTAGGCGCCATAATAATCAAAACCCCACTCAACAATAGCACCACCAAAAACCACCAAGAAAAATTCCCCCAAAAACCACCAAACCAAATCACACCAAAAAATACCCACGTAACAAGAATAATACAAAAACCCCAATTTACAAGAACACAAATTCGTAATAAAATAAAATAGAGAAAAGAATTCCCACTACGAATCAAAGAGGTGAACTTGTACTAATTTTCCCCCAAACTTGAATTTTTAAGAGATGTAGAGGAGAAAGATAATGAATTGGGTGTGTATGTATGGGTATATATAGGCCATGGAGTGATAGGATGAATATAAGAATTTTAATGTGAAAAGGAAAAAATTTGGGTGGAATTTGGAATTTGATATGGGATAGAAAAAATATTTAATGGATGAAAGGAAAAGATTTAGAAAAGAAATAGGAATTGGAATTTTTTTTTAGGAGAGATGAGGGGTTTTTGGAATTAAAATAGGAAAAGATTTAGGGAGGAGAAGGGGTTATAAAAAGAATTTGGGGTGGAAGAATTTATTTATTTATGTACATAAACACAACTCTCGCATAACAGTGAACAAAAGCTGTGAGAATTTTTTTTTCAACCCATTCTGTTACACGCGCCAGTTGCCGCGTGGGGAGGCAAACAGCTCCAATTCCAGACACGCATACGCTGTTTGCGCCTTAGGGCCGCAAATTGCCCTTCATCCAGAGACGCAACTGCAAGTTGCGTTACAGCCCCGCAACTTGCTTTCCTTCCAGTAACGCAGGCGCTAGCTGCGTTACAGACCTGCAATTTGCCCGAAATTCATTTTTGTTTTTTGTTTTTTGTTTTTTTTTTTTGTTTTTTTGTTTTTTTTTTTTTTTTTACAACACTCAAATTTTTTCTCTTTTTTTTTTCTTCAAAGAATACACCAAACGCGTGGGTTGCCTCCCACGAAGCGCTTCTTTTACGTCAATAGCTTGACGTGACTTCCATGATTTACTCAATAATTGCAAGAATCGCGGTTTCAGCCCCACGATTCGATACCTCACCAAAGTACGGTTTCAATCTCTGACCATTGACTTTGAACGACTGATCAGGTGATTTCTCAAAAATCTCAACCGCTCCATGCGGAAACACGGTTTTTACAACAAAGGGTCCTGACCATCTCGATTTTAGCTTTCCTGGAAATAGACGAAGGCGAGAATTAAATAATAACACAGGTTGTCCAGGAACAAATACCTTGTTAACTAAACGCCGATCATGCCATCTCTTCACTTTTTCTTTGTAGAGTTTATTGTTCTCATAAGCTTGCAAGCGAAACTCGTCCATCTCATGAAGTTGCACCATTCTCTTCTCACCCGCGGCTGTAAGATCGAAATTTAGCTTTTTCAAAGCCCAGTAAGCCTTGTGCTCCAATTCCGCCGGCAAATGACAAGCTTTCCCGAAGACAAGCTGATACGGTGACATTCCCAAAGGTGTTTTATATGCCGTTCGATAAGCCCAAACGGCTTCATCGAGTTTCAGAGACCAATCCTTTCTTGAAGGACTCACCACCTTTTCTAGAATACGCTTGATTTCCCGATTAGACACTTCAGCTTGGCCATTGGTCTGAGGATGATATGCTGTAGCTACCCGATGATTGATATTGTATCTGGCCATAAGATTAGTGAACTTGCGATTGCAAAAATGAGTGCCTTCATCACTGATAATGACTCGAGGAGTACCAAATCTGGTGAAGATGTTCTTCTGAAGGAAATTAAGCACGACTTGGGCATCATTTGTCGGAAGTGCTTTGACCTCAACCCATTTAGAGACGTAATCAACTGCTAGCAAGATATATTGATTGTTGCACGAAGAGATAAAGGGTCCCATGAAGTCAATTCCCCAAACATCGAAAATTTCCACTTCCAACATTACATTAAGGGGCATCTCATCCCTCCTCGATATGTTACCAACACGCTGACAACGATCACACCTTAAGACGTACTGATGAGCATCTTTAAAAAGAGAAGGCCAATAGAACCCTGCTTGAAGAATACGAGTAGCAGTCTTTTCACCTCCATAGTGGCCACCATATGTCGTGGCGTGATAATCCCTCAGAATAGCCTCTGTTTCACTATACGGCACACATCTTCTAAGAATCTGATCAGCTCCCTGTTTAAACAGATATGGTTCGTCCCAACGATACCATTTAACTTCATGCAAGAACTTCTTCCTTTGTGCATAAGAAAATTCAGATGGAATGACTTGACTAACCAGAAAGTTCACAATGTCTGCGTACCATGGCTCCTCTTCTTGCACCCTAAACAATTGTTCATCCGGGAAGAATTCATTAATGATGGTACTGTCTCGAGAAGATTTACCCAAGTCCTCCAGACGAGAAAGATGGTCAGCTACTTGATTCTCTGTCCCTTTCCTGTCCTTAATCTCCACATCAAATTCTTGTAACAGAAGTACCCAACGAATTAAACGAGGTTTGGAGTCCTTTTTAGAGAGCAGATATCTAATAGCCGCGTGATCCGTGTACACCATTACCTTTGTACCTAGCAAGTAAGAACGAAATTTTTCGAACCCATAGACTATGGCCAACAGCTCCTTCTCAGTGGTAGTGTAGTTCAACTGAGCATCATTAAGAGTCTTGCTTGCATAATAGATCACATGAAACACTTTGTCTTTCTTTTGACCGAGAACAGCCCCCACTGCATAATCGCTAGCATCACACATCATAGCGAAAGGTTCACTCCAATCAGGAGCAATAATCACTGGTGCTGAAACCAATTTCTTTTTCAGAGTCTCGAAAGCGATCAAACATTCTTCATCAAATTTAAAAGGAACATCCTTTTCCAAGAGCTTACACAACGGTTTGGAGATTTTTGAGAAGTCTTTGATAAAACGCCTGTAGAAACCTGCATGACCAAGGAAACTACGAATCCCTCTCACTGAAATAGGTGGTGGAAGATTTTCAATAGTCTCTATTTTTGCCCTGTCCACCTCTAGACCTCTCCGTGACACCTTGTGCCCAAGAATAGTTCCCTCCTGAACCATGAAGTGGCATTTCTCCCAGTTAAGCACTAGATTAGTCTCCACACATCTTCTCAGAACCGCACCCAGATTATTCAAACATTCATCGAAAGAGAGACCGATTACAGAAAAGTCATCCATGAAAACTTCTACGGTCTTGACAATCATGTCTGAAAAGATAGCCATCATACACCTCTGAAAAGTAGCAGGTGCACCACACAAACCAAAAGAGACTCGCCGAAAAGCAAATGTACCAAATGGACATGTGAAAGTCGTCTTCTCCTGATCTTCAGGGGCAATACAGATTTGATTATACCCAGAATATCCATCCAATAGGCAATAGTACTCCTGACCTGCAAGCCTGTCCAGCATCTGATCAATAAAGGGCAAAGGAAAATGATCCTTCCTAGTAGCCTTGTTCAATTTCCGGTAGTCCATACAGATTCTCCAACCAGTGACTGTGCGAGTAGAGATAAGTTCATTCTTCTCATTGGTGATTACCGTCATGCCACCTTTCTTCGGCACACATTGAACTGGGCTTACCCATGAACTATCAGAAATGGGATAGATGATCCCTGCATCCAGCCATTTGATGATTTCTTTCTTCACAACTTCTTTCATGATTGGATTTAGACGTCTCTGATTTTCCACTGTTGGTTTACTCCCTTCTTCTAAAGGAATTTTATGTTGACAGTAAGCTGGACTTATCCCCTTGATGTCTGCTATAGTCCATCCAATAGCTGATTTGAATTCTCTAAGAACTCTCAAGAGCTTGTCTTCCTCAGAATCTGACAAGTTAGCAGCAATAATCACAGGTAAAGTAGATGACTCACCAAGAGAAGCATACCTTAAGTGATCAGGTAGTGGTTTGAGCTCTAGAGTTGGAGCTTCTTCAATGGATGGTTTCAACCGCTGATGTGACCCCTTCAATTCAGATAGACCTAACGATTCCACTGGTCTCTCGAATTTCCTTTGCCATGGAGTAGCATCAAGAAGTAGCAGTTGCTCATCTATCTCATCTTCTTCCAATAAAGAATCACTAATCAGTGCTTTTTCCAATGTGTCATTCAAGAGCAGATGCTCAATTTTAGATTGCACTGCTGACTCCACCAAATCTATCTTCAAACATTGTTCTTCTTCAGTTGGAAACTTCATAGCCTTGAAAACATTGAAGGTGACATTTTGGTCATGCACCCTCATCGTAAGTTCCCCTTTTTGCACGTCAATTAAGGTTTGCCCCGTGGCCAAGAATGGTCTCCCAAGAATGATAGGGATTTTCTTGTCTTCTTCAAAATCAAGTATGACAAAATCCGCTGGAAAGATGAGTTTGTCCACTTTTACCAGAACATCTTCTACAATTCCTCGAGGGTAAGTAACTGAGCGATCAGCTAACTGGAGTGACATGTTGGTAGGCTTAGGCTCCGGAAGACCAAGTTGCAAGAAAACCAAATAGGGCATGAGGTTGATGCTTGCCCCTAAATCACACAAACACTTGTCAAACGACAAATTTCCAATGATGTACGGTATGGTAAAACTCCCCGGATCCTTCAACTTAGGTGGCAACTTTTGTTGCAAGACAGCACTGCACTCCTCCGTCAAAGCGACGGTCTCTAACTCCTCGAGCTTCAATTTCCTCGAAAGTATGCCCTTCATGAACTTGGCATAACTTGGCATTTGTTCAAGCGCTTCAGCAAATGGTAGATTTATGTGCAACTTTTTGAACACTTCCAAGAACTTTGCGAATTGCTTATCAAACTTCTGTTTCTGAAGCCTTTTAGGGAATGGCGGAGGCGGATAAACTTCTTTGCTAGCTTCCGTAATTTTTGAACCTGTTTTCCCATCTGACTTCTCCTTTTCTTCCTCACCTGATGCCTTCTGAATGACCGGGAGAGCTGAATTAGAAGACCGGATAGACCCCTCAGACGCGCCCGCGTCCACATCACTGTTCACAGCATTTTCAAGTTCTTCATTTAACTGCTGGTTGACTCCCAGATCACCTGTAACCTTTCCAGAACGTAACATAACAGCATGAATCTGTTCCTTGACCTCCTTTTTACCCGGATTAGCTTCCGTGTCACTAGGTAATTGCCCTTGAGGTCTGTTCAAAAGAGCATTGGCCAGTTGGCCCATTTGAGTTTCAAGAGTTTTGAGAGATGCTGCTTGACTCTTGTACATCATTCGCAATTCTTCCATTTCTGACTTCTCATTAGATTGCACATGACTTCCAGGTTGCTGTTGATGAAATCCAGGTGGATTGTATGGTGGCCTTTGGGCATAGGGTTGTTGATAACCCGAATTGTTGAACTGCCTTGCACTATACTGCTGACCCTGAGATGGTTGTTGCACAGCATTCTGATTGTTGCTCCAACTGAAGTTAGGATGATTCCTATTGTTGGGATGATATGTATTGGGAGCAGGTTGTGACGGCCTCTGATAATTGCTGACAAACTGTGCCGACTCACTAGAAATTGCACATTGATTAGTGTCATGAGCCCCCGCACACAATTCACAGACCATGGCGACTTGTTGAACCCCCACCTTAGCCAATGAGTCCACTTTCATGGTTAGAGCCTGTAGCTGAGCTGCTATAGCTGTTGAGGCATCCATTTCAAGTACACCTGCAACCTTACCTTGTGGAATACGCTGTGTCGGATTCTGATACTCATTTGCATCCATCATTTCAATCAAGTCATAGGCCTCTTCATAGCTTTTGGCCCACAGAGCTCCTCCAGATGCTGCATCAAGCATTGCTCGAGAATGACTTAAACCATTGTAGAAGCTATTAATGACCATCCAATTTGGCATCCCATGATGGGGACATTTCCGGAGCATCTCCTTGTACCTTTCCCAAGCTTCACACAGTGATTCACCAGAATGCTGACTAAATTGTGTAAGAGCATTCCTCATGGCAGCAGTCTTTGCCATAGGAAAGAATTTAGTCAAGAACTTTTGTGCCAGATCTTCCCATGTAGTGATGGAACCTGCTGGAAGTGAATGCAACCAGCTTTTTGCTTTGTCTCTCAAAGAGAATGGAAACAACCTTAGCTTGATAGCGTCCTCAGAAACTCCGTTGGTTTTGAACGTGTCACAGATCTCAATGAAGTCCCTGATATGCATGTTGGGATCCTCAACAGATGAACCCCCAAACTGGACTGAGTTCTGGACCATTTGGATCGTGCCCGGCTTGATCTCAAAATTATTTGCAGCAATAGCCGGCCGCACAATACTCGACTGAATATCATTAATCTTGGGCTGAGAATAATCCTTCAGCGCCTTGTTATCTGCCATTTCTCCAGTAACTTCTAACTCTTCTTCACTTTCCTCCACTAATTCCTCTTCGTGCTTCCTTTCTTCCAGATTTTCTTTACGAGCCTGAGATCGAGTAAGCATACACGCTCAAGATAGTACCTGAGAAACCACAAAGTAAATGAGTGAGAAAACGTCTGAGTCAGTGAATTTAATCCAAATTGATGACAAGATCATAAACTAAACAAACAATGAACCGAGTCCCCGGCAGCGGCGCCAAAAACTTGTTCGCACTTATTCACGCAAGAGAACGTGGTCAACAAGTAATATAGAGTAAATAGGATTCGTTCCCACAGAGACTCAAATTGTTCGTTATGTTCACTTATGCACCAGCTAATGATTTACACTCACTGCTAAGACAATCACAATTTTGGTTTGATTTAACTAATGATTGATTACCAACTAAGCCAATTACGAGAAAATAACTTACTTTAACCTTATAATAAATAAACATGGGATTTCAACTTCAATTACTACTTCATCTAGAATCTTATGCCCTTTAGCCTAGCATGTGACCGAGTTGATTACTGATTAGATGCACTAAACTGATACATACCAACTTTCGTTGTGCATATACCATCCTACTGATCATCCACAATTGATAGAAGTCAAGTAGTCACCAAATATGTGTAGTCCCTATATGTCTATAGCAATTGAACACATACCGGTTGAAAATCAAGCACCCATTAAACCACATAGTCGATGCAAGACGGTTAGAATTACATCACAAATTAATACATGTTCTTCACATGCAAAAACCTATGCTAGCATGAATTGTTCTAAACCCTAGATCCACTTTCGCATTCACTAGGATTAAACAAACAATTACAAGTGTTCGCGACGCACTTATAACGAATAAGCATAAACATACTAGGCAATCAATACATTCAATCACACACCAAGGCATAATTAACACTCAATAACTAGAATCCATAGCAAAATCCATTAAAACCCCATGATAACGAATTAGCCCATAATTGACCTAATTGTCATCATGGGTTCTTTGGAAAACATAATTCTAAAATCAACAAGTAAAAATAAAGAAGAAGAATAAGGTTTAGAATTAAATCCCCACAATAGAAGAATACAAAGGTTTCAAGAATAATCCTTGCTTGTCACTAGCTTGGAAGAATTCCTTCTCCTCTTCTCTCTTCTGAATAAAACTAGGTTATAATATGAACGTATGTATATGTTCTTATTACAAAGGTAGGACGTTGATATATAAAAAACGTTTCCTCCCTCTTGCCCAATAAAATATTTAATATTCTATTACAATTAGAATTTAATTAAGGTGCTAAAACCTGCCCGGAATATAATTAGAACTCGAAAAGGGCAAAACAGGATTTTCCCAGCCATGCTTCACAAAGTCTGCCCGCGCGAATTAATTCAGTACTTTACTTGCACGTGATTCCTATTCCAGGTTGTAGAAAATCTCTCAAGCTTCGCGTGGGCAGTAAGATCGCTAAAAACGGACTTACAGAACTCCAGATATGGCCAAAACAGTGCAAGCTGCGCAGCCTTCCCAGAAAATCCGAATTTTAATCAATTAATTCCCAAAAAATTGTAGAAGCATCCACCTTAATCAACATTCTCGTAAACCTGCACAACTAAGCAAAACACATCAAAACTACAAGAAACTTGAGTCCAAGACACTCAATTTAAGCCGATTTAGAATGTTCCAAGTAGATATAAAATCCACTTATCAAGGAACCATACTCGATCGGGATAGCAAAACAGCCCGAAATAAGTATGCTAGGCAAATCTATAGCCTCTACCAGTCAAGTGCAACCAAGCAACCACTTCCGATATCATTCACGGAAGACGACTTTGAAGATGTGATATGGCCGCACGAAGACCCTCTTGTAATAAACCCCGTCATAGGGGAAAACAAGATTTGGAGAGTGGTGGTCGACGAAGGCAGTTCGGTCAACATACTGTACCACCGAACATATTGCAAGATGAACCTGGGTGGCGAACAGTTGGAGCCGTGCCATGAGGCACCACTATATGGCTTCGGTAATCAGCCTGTACCGATCGAAGGAACGATCACACTGAATATATTATTGGGGAAGGCTCCATATACTGTTGTCAAAAAAGCGAAGTTCTACGTCGTTCGGGTGGACAACCCGTATAATGGGATCTTGGGGAGACCAGCTCTATCTTTGTTCCAAGCTGTGTCCTCCATCCCTCACTTGAAGTTGAAATTCCCGACCGAATATGGGGTTAGGGAGATGAGAGGCGATCAGAAAGCTGCAAGAATCATCATGTTGGAAGACCTAGAGAAAGATAAAGATGTCGAAATGAATGAAGCTGGAAAAAGAAAAAGAGGCAAAAATGACACTTGGGGCAGCCATCAACTGCTAAATATAGAGTTGGAAAAGTTTGGAGCCGATCTGTCGAGCCCGATTGCCGAGCCAGCTACCAAAATAGAAGAGGTCGAGTTGTATGTAGATCAGTTTGGAAAAATGATCCAAATTGGAAAAAACATGGAGCCAGAGCTAAAAGAGAAAGTTATCAAAGTCATTAGGGAATTTCATGATGTGTTTGCATGGAATCCCGAAGATATGCCAGGGCTGGATCCTTCGATAGCCAAACACTGTCTGAATGTGGCTCCCGAAGCCAAGCATGTTAGACAAAATAAGAGAAATTTTGCCATGGAAAGGCAGAAAGTAATTCAAGCTGAAGTGGAGAAAGTGCTGGAAGCAAAGTTCATTGAGGAAATCGACTATCCCGATTGGTTGGCGAACGTGGTTGTGGTAAAGAAATCAAATGGCAAGTGGAGAATGTGTGTAGACTACACCGACCTGAATAAGCATTGTCCGAAGGACCACTATCCTTTGCCAAATATTGATCAACTGATAGATGCAACTTCGGGGCATCAAATACTCAGTTTTTTGAATGCATTCTCAGGATACCACCAGATCGCCATGAATGCCGAGGACGTACCAAAGACAACATTCATCACACCGAACGGTACTTATGCCTATATCAAGATGCCTTTCGGCCTGAAGAATGCTGGGGCAACATTTCAGAAGATGATCAACAAGGTATTCAAGGCCCAGATCGGTCGGAACATGGAATGCTATGTTGATGACATGATTATTAAGTCCCTTTTTAGGGACCATGCCGAAGACTTGAGGGAGTGTTTCGAAACACTTAAGAAGAACAATATGAGGATCAACCCGAACAAGTGTACGTTCGGAGTAAACAGTGGAAAGTTTCTGGGATACATGGTCAGTGCCCGAGGGATTGAGGCAAACCCAGAAAAAATCAAAGCAGTAATCGACATGGAAGCACTGAAGACGATCAGGGACATTCAAAAGCTGACCGGACGGTTAGCGGCCCTGAGCAGGTTCATTTCCAGATCGGCCGAAAAGGCCTTACCATTCTTTGAAGTACTTCGGGGGTCCAAGAATTTTGAGTGGGGGCCGAATTGCCAGAAAGCATTTGAGGAAGTTAAGGAATACTTGGTGAAAACCCCACTCTTAATGAGGCCCGATCCAAAAGAAACCTTGCAGCTGTATTTAGCTGTGAACGACCGAACCCTTGGAGCTGTGTTGGTTAAAGAACATGAAGGGAACCAGCATCCGGTGTTCTATGTTTCCCATATTCTCAAAGATGCAGAAACTAGATATCCGAACGCAGAGAAGTTCGCCTATGGGTTGGTAATGGCCGCAAGAAAGTTAAGGCACTATTTCCAGGGAAGGACGATCAGGGTAGTAACGGACCAGCCTTTAAAGAAAATTTTGCAAAGGCCGGAGGCATCGGGCAGAGTAGTTGCCTGGGCGATCGAACGGGGGGAGCATGATTTGGAGTATACGCCAAGAACTTCGATCAAAGCCCAAGCACTCACAGATTTTATAGTGGAATGCTCATTCTCGGGGCCGAAAGACTTGGCTCCCAAAGAGCAACTAATTCAGGCACCAGGAAAATGGAAGTTGTTTGCTGATGGGTCAGTCGCCAAGGAAAAGTGTGGGGCAGGGTTAATTCTGAGAAGCCCGGAAGGATTCAAAATATGTCAAGCTATCAGGTTCACTTTCCCGTTGACGAACAATGAGGCCGAGTACGAAGCACTTTTGGCAGGTTTGGACTTGGCAAAAAATCTGGAAGTTAAGCACCTAAGGGTATTCAGCGACTCAATGTTGGTGGTGAAACAGTTTTCAGGGGAATACAGACAAAAAGATCCCAGAACCAAGGCCTACGCCCTTAAGGTACGCGAACAATCTTTATTGTTTGAATCATTAGAATTAACTCAAGTAGGTAAAGAGAACAATAGTAGGGCAGACGCTCTTTCAAAGCTAGCTTCGGCAGAAACCCAAAACTTGAATGGGTCAATCTATCTGACTGAAGTAAAGACGCCTTCGATAGACAAGAAACAATGTATGTAAATCCATCAAGGGGTAAACTGGATGACCCCAATCAGTGCATTTTTAGAAAAAGGAACTTTGCCACTCGACCGAAGGGAGGCACAGAAGGTGAGGCACCGGTCGGCGAATTACATTGTGGTCGGGGCAGTCTGTTCAGAAGGTCAGCAAGTCAACCATTACTTCGATGCCTAGATAAGGAAGAGCAACAATTAACCCTCGAGACAGTTCATGAAGGAATTTGCGAGGAACATTTGGCATGAAGGTCCTTGGCCTTCAAAATTCTCAGGCAAGGATTTTTCTGGCCGAAGATGAAAGAAGACGCTACTGAATATGCCAAGAAATGCAAATAGTGTCAACTGTTCAGCACAATCCCGAAGCAACCTCCTGAAGAGATGTCTTCGGTCCTTAGTCCCATCCCATTCGCTATGTGGGCGGTTGACATCGCGGGAATCTTGCCCACCAGTACCAAACAAGCCAAGTATTGCATCGTGGCGATCGACTACATGACCAAGTGGATAGAAGCTAGACCCCTCTCAGCCATTACCGAAGAAGCAACAAAGAAATTCATGCTAGAGCAGGTAATCTTAAGGTTTGGAATTCCTATGGTATGTGTATCAGACAATGGAACTCAATTCATTGGAAGCAAGTTCAGAAAGTTTCTGGCTCAGTTTGGAATTATTCAGAAGTTCAGTTCAGTTGGGCATCCCCAAGGAAACGGGGCAATCGCAGCAGCAAACAAAATATTTTTTGACGGAATCAAGAAGAGGCTGGGTGAAGCCAAAGGACTTTGGGCTGAAGAGTTACCTTGGGTCCTTTGGGCGTACCGAACAACCGCTAGATCTTCTACCGGAGAAACGCCTTTCAAGTTGGCTTTTGGAACGGATGCTCTTCTGCCAGTTGAAGTTGGTTTAGAGTCTTACCGAACACAAGTGTTTAATGTGGAGACAAATGAATTTAGACTCCGAGCGAACGTTGACCTACTAGAGGAAGAAAGGGAAGCAGTTCATCAAAGAAACCTAAGGTACCAGCTCCAAGCGACACAGTACTATGATTCTGGAGTTAAAAAGAGGACTTTCTAAGTAGGTGATTTGGTTCTACGGGAGTTGGAAACATCTATGCCGACCAAACAAGGAAAACTTATACCGAACTGGGAAGGTCCTTATGTGGTGATTGAAGTGGTTCGGCCAGGCACCTACCAATTGGCTCATTCGGACGGCAGCCCAATCAGAAACACCTGGCATGCCGCTCGCCTTCGCCATTTTTACCAGTAAGCTTATTGGGTGCATTTTATTGCTTTTTAATTCAGTACTTTGTTTTATACAAGTTCATTCTAAATTCCCTAAGCTAGCATCAATCTGTAATCAAAACTATGTAAAAAGTTGTTGCATGATTAATGAAAGATTGTTTGCTCCATTCTTTATCTGCTGTTATTAAGCTAAGTACATCTGTAGCCAAAAGGTTAAGTACACAATATGAAGCTTAATGGACCCATGTTTGGGGCCGACCGAATAAAACATGCGCCCTCTAACTTATTTTTAGTGTTCAAGTACATTATGATTTAAGTTATATACCGGATACGAATCCAAATTTGGGGCCGACCGAATGAAATTTGGACCCGTACAAAAATGTCTTAGTATTTAAGCTGCTTTGACATTAATTAAGGCCGGGAGGAAATATTTTTCAACCGACCGAATGGGACCTTAATCATTTACAAAACCCCTTAAATACTGAGGGGCAGCTAGGTTACGACGAAAAATGCACATACATGCTAGGCGGAAGTCGAAGAAGCATAAAAATACAAGTAATTATGCTAAGGCAAAATGGAGCCGAAGATGCATAAAAATAAAAATAATTGTGATAAGGCAAATTAAAGCCGAAGATGCATGAAAGAAAATAAAAGCTATGCTAAGGCCGAAGACGACGATGCATAAACAAAAATAATTATGCTAAGGCAAATTTATAAGGCCCAAAGGCGAAAATATTAAGCCCGAAGGCAGAGTAAAATATTACAAGCCCGAAGGCACAAATTAAAAGCCCGAAGGCAATGTTAAGCATTACAAGCCCGAAGGCCATCAAAATGAGATTAAAACCAAGGGAACTATTCGTAAAGAGGCTCGTCTTCACCCGAAGAGACTACTAGAGGTTCATCAGACGTTATCCTGCCAACTGGATCTGTCATACCTATGGATGGGCGTCGGGGCACTTCGGGGCCGGGGAGTGCTATCCCCGCCCCCATCCCCGAATTCAAACCCGATCCCCATCCCCGGCCCGATCCCCGTCGGGGACTATTTTTCATTCCCCGTCCCCGGTCCAAACGGGTAACGGGGATCCCCGCGGGGAATCGGGGAATTTTATTTAAAACAAACAAATAATATTAAATAATTTGAAACACTAACTAGTGAGCTTAAATGCACTAAATTAAGATAAAAAATATTACTTAAATAAACAATTATAAATAATATGGAAATGAAGTTATTTAACTATTAGAAAGACAAACATTTAAAATTAAAATATCATTTTGTTTCCAATATGGAGTTTTGGAAATTAGTTTATATTAATATATGATTATTAATATATATATATATTAAAATGTTGTGGAATCGAATCGGGATTGAAAATAGGGTCGGGTAGAGAAAATCGGGGCGGGGGTCGGGGATCGGGCCGGGAACACATAAAAACCCGGCCCCGGCCCGCTCCCCGATTTTTTTTGAAAACTGTCCCCGCTCCCCGGCCCGTACCCGAAAAAATCCCCGAATCCCCGCCCCGTTCGGTGCGGGGATCGGATCGGGATCGGGCGGGCCGGGATGAATGCCCATCCCTAGTCATACCCAACTCGGCATCAATCATTTGAGTATGATCGAAACCGAGAGAGTGTGCCTTCACCAGGGTAGCGTCATACCCCATCTGGTAGCATCGCTCTTCGGTCAGATCCAGCTTCTTCTACAGTTTCCGAACGTTCTTCCTAGTGGCCTTGAGTTGCTGGTTTCTCCATTCGACAAGCTTTTTCACGGCCTCCATCTCCTCCAGCTTCTCCTTCAAGGAATCATTCTCTTCTTTTAAGGAGCTGGACTGGCCGGTGACCCTCTCAAATCATTTGTTGCATTTCGGAGATCCTCCTCAGCCTTGACCGCCCGAGTTTCCAGCTGACCGATCGTCTTCAACTTGGCCTGTATGCCCTCCATCCGTTCGGTAACAATAGCTGACCAGGAGACACCCTGGAAACAAACATGGGAAAAGAATTAAATGTTGAAGGCAAATAAAATGGATAACACCAAGGAGAAAAAAGCTTACCATAGAGAGTAAGGCAAACATCTCGGTACAAGCCTCAAGGTCATTCGCCTCGGTGAACGTCGGCCTATCGGCTGGCAGGATGAGACCCCGGCAAAGATCGGGACCCACGATGGTGGACGATTGCGGAGCAGGGACAATGATTCTGTCAGTTTCAATAACTCCCCATTGGGGAGCGTATACTTTCAGACCAGCATCACCCAATCGGCCCCTCTTCCGAGAGTCGGTCGGGGTGATCAAGTCTGTCTCCCTTGTCTCCAGGTCCCGAGAAGGAGAAGAAGCAGGCGGAGTTGCAATTGTCTCCCTCTGATTTGGAGCCGACTTCTCCCCCCCATCGGTCGCCTGAGCCGTAGCTTCGGCTTCAGCAGTAACAGCAGTAGCAAGCTCGGCAGCCTTCTTGCGCTTCCGTTCTATGATTTCCTGAAGGGAAGACACTGCATAAAACATCAAGAGGTTAAATATGTATGGCATAAAATAAAAATGCAATACCTAAATGCGAAAGCGAGACAGAAATAGATGTTACCACTACCCCAAAGGGCGACCAACCAGTCGTTATCCCTGCTGCTGGACAACGGAACTCTATCCATTTTGAGTTCACAGAGAAGATGGTAATCATGTTCGTCTGCCTGCAGGAGTTCGGGATACTTCAACCTGGAGGGATCGAGCTCCTGCCAGCGGCCATACTTCTCCATTTTCGGCCCCGAGATTAAAACCCACTTCTCATGAGTCCCTTTATTGCTGGAGTTTGTTTGAGCCCAGTCGGCCTTACTGGTTCGACGGGCTATGGTATAGAAGCCGTTGCTCTTTGGATTCCTTCGGAGCTCATAATGATGCCAGAACAAAGTTGTCCTTGGGGTCATCTTTTTGGCCAGGCATCGGGCTTAGTAGGCGTTTATGTGGAAAAAGCTGTTCAGATCTAACTACCCTATAGCTATTCCCAGCTGCTTCAATAACTTCTTCAGGATGGCAACATTAGCAACCGAAAGCCGCATTTAAATGCCATTTCGGATATGCCAGTGGCCACGCTTCCCCCGTAGAGGGGAGGGATTGCAGGGTTATGTCAGATGCGGTCCTTCTTCCTCGGTGCGAAAAAGTACCACACATGTCTCTCTACTAAGTATTTGGAATGAAAGTCTTCGATTTTATCTTCAATCAGCTTCGACCGGAAATTTGCAGCCGGATATAGTCGGGCGTCGCTAAAGGGTGAAACCTCCGAAGGACCAGCACCATCGGTCGACCGATCCATGTCCCTGCATTCAGAAATGAAGAGACGTTAGCCTTGTACTCGGACAAAAAAGAAAACAAAAGGGAAAAAGGCCGAGTACAGTGAGCCAGGATCGGTCGGGGCATCCTACAACCTAGGGCGAAGTGAGTCGAAGGCCTAAAAACTACGGGAAACTAGGACATTCTGAAGAGAATTCTGAGAGATCGGGATGGTCCGAAGAGTGTTCTCAAGGTTCGAAGATCCCGAAGGAAGTTCTTGCCCAGACCATTTTCGGACAAATTCCAAAATCTTAGGGAAAGCTAATGCAAGGGTAAAATGCTACATTAAAAAGAACCTAAATCGTTGCAGGCATGTGCATGGAACATTTGGGAATTGTAGGTAACTATATGCATATACATATGTGTACAGATATATACATGAACATAGGAAATGTAGGTTTATGACAAATAAGAAACAAAGAACGGAAATGGTACAAACATATAGATAAAATTAAAAGAAAGAGGGGTATAGAAGCACTCACTGATTTGCCAATGAGAAATGAGATCCGATTCCTGGGGATAGTTTCCTTGAAGATGAACTGCTACCGGAATTGGAGGGCTTGGAGTGGTCGGAAATGAGACGACGGTTCCAATTGCTGTTCACGAAAAGCTCTGGGGAAGAAGATTTTTGCTCTGGGAATTGTATGATATTGTAAGCGTAAAAGTGAAAATGAATGGGTTTTAGAGGGTTTAAGTACAGGGACGCGACATTTGGACAAGTATCGTTTCGAATTCAACGGTGGAGATTAAAGCGTGGATCTCGAGATCAGACAGTTGTCAATCATAAAGGGACACGACTCCCCAGGAGACGTCTCGACCTTGTCCATCGCCCTCCTTATCCGAATGAAATGTCTAAGGGTTATGTTCCGAAGATGGGCTTTGGCTTTGGCCTTCGTCCTGAGGATCTCTCCGAACGAAGTCCAGGGACATGTTGGAGGCCCACTTCCTTAACGGGATGGACCAAAAGCCCAACACCCCGAATCCGAATGGAAGCCCACAGTCATCCGGCCCATTTTAGGTACAACGGCCGTATGGTTGCCCTTCCTAAGAACGTGGGACACTATGATATACGTGGCCTATTCCTCGGTAACCGTCCGAA
Source organism: Kitagawia praeruptora (assembly GCA_037693485.1). Taxonomy (NCBI): domain Eukaryota; kingdom Viridiplantae; phylum Streptophyta; class Magnoliopsida; order Apiales; family Apiaceae; genus Kitagawia; species Kitagawia praeruptora. Next base: position 84,486,903 of record CM075347.1, on the reverse strand, counting down.
TAGAGAAAATAAGTTGAATGAGGTTTGATTTTATGATTCATACACAATTACACACAAAAACACAGACTCTCTGCATTTAATATTACATTACAAAACCAGTTAACTTATTCTCACACCGGAGGTGAATCGGGGGGCCAATCCCTCGCATTTTTCTCATTTGCAAGTCCGACCGAAGCAAGGCTCGGCAGATTTCTGGTTGTAACACAGGGGTACAAGAAATCAAAGTAGCAGAGGAAGATGAAATCAGACCACGGGGAAATGAAAGGAAAGATGTCCTTAGAACAGAAACACATGAAATTCAACGATAAGACGATAGACGACCTAAAGAACTATTACCAAATATACTGAAAGGTCTGCCAGTAAAATATATCCTACGTTGTATGTCCGTCCAAAAGTCATGGTATCATCTTATACACACTCCTATGTATCACTCTCCATGGAAATCATATCAAATCAAACACCTATAGCCATCCCAAATATCTGTTTTTCCATAGTGTTTATACTGAATTATTAACACTACGCCGCGTTGATGACATATAATGTGAAGAATACTGTGCAGTTGAATTAACTCCTCCTGCATTTTCATTCGATACTACGTGGTATGCACATTCACATGGTTTAGTTTGTGTGACTTCATTGTTTGATGCTGATTCCAATATATATTTGTGGAATCCTCTTATTCAAAAATATATAACTCTTCCCGATTCACCTCTTCCTCCATATACCTTTAACTTCAGAGCAAAACAGAATGGCTAATGACTATCTGGTGGTTCGTATCGTCAAACCTCGTTTGTGCTCTTTACCTGACCCTCATTCACTTATTATAGGTGTAAGAATTCATGGAAAACTATGATTAAAGATGAAATAATCCTATTATTTAGTCCTTGTATAACCTTATTTCACTTGGGCCGCTTGACTGATCTGGACTACAAGGCCAATCCATTCCTTCTTTTATTGCTTGGCTATAAATACCAAACTCTGGACAACAGGAGAGGCATCGAAGAATTATCAAGTCTATTTTATTGTGTTTCTTTCAATTTATCCTTCCAATTCAGTATTTACAGTTGAATGTGTATTTCATTTCATTTCCAGTTATTGTTCTTCTACTTCCTGTCCTTGCACTTTATTTAATTTTACAAGTATCTATAACTATGGATTTTCAGAATTATACTTAGTCTGGCTATGCATTCAATCATCAGAGTTACTATAGTTGTTTGTCTAGAGAAGTTAACCATCAAGATGGTTACAAGCGGTATCAGAGTAATCCTTCCTCGGAGGGGATGGTTTCTTGTTGAATATAGACCACATGAGCAACCACCACCGTCACCTAATCTACACACTAATTGTGCACCTTATATGTACACTCCACCGTTCACTCTACCTTATCAAACCACCCTTTCTACTGGCCAAACTTATTATACCCATGAGTCAACTGCACCAACCACTTCCACAATTGTTGCTTTTCCCAAACTTATAGATACCCCACTTACAAGTGCTACCACTGTTAAGGGGAACCAATGAGAAGAAACACTTACGAAAATGATGGCGATACTTGATAGGATGTAGGAGAGGTGTGTAATTAGGTCGATTGTCTATGATAAGACAATACAAGATGAGGTGGTTATTGGTGATGGAAGCCGATTGGGGGAGATGGTTGTTGAGGACGAAGATAACTTGCAGGTGGATGTGTTAAAATCTGGGAGGGCTGTTGTTGGTACAGTGAGAGGAAATGATCAAGCTGATACCAGTGAATTGGTGAAGGAGGCTGTTGAAGTACATGGGGAATTGATTGTTCATGCAATAGAAGTTGAGCCTCAAGTGTTTGATAAAAGTCCTGTGAGAAATTCGGATTTAGTTGTTGAAACTGTGTGCGAAGATGATTAGAGTAATGATGATGATTCATTTATAAGGATGAACTTTATAATATTTCAACATTCTAGTCCTATTATGGAGTATGTGACGGAGTATATGCGCATCAAGTGCCGGGCTGAATTCAAGTTTAAGTGTGGTTTTGAGGATCCTCTTCTCGCCTATTGCTTCGTTGAGGGGTTGGATGAAGACATTCAGGAGGCTCTGGAATTGTGGGCACCTCGAACGCTGCAAGAGGTGATTTATTTGGCTACATTTCAGGAATTATTGATTGACGAGAGCTTGTTGGTTGAAGGTATAGTGAGGAAATCAGATAAGAGGTTGGTTGAAGATAAACTGTTCGTTGATAATTATGGAGTTGAAATTGATAGTGACATGTTAGCTATTGATAATGTTGGTCATAAGGAAAGTAGGGACAAGAGTGGCAAGGATGGTGGGGATGCAGAGGAGGAAGGAGTTATTGTTCCTGTAGACGGTGTTGAGGAATCTTTTACTGCACATACGATTGCAAATAGTATGGATAAGTGGTATGCTAGTATTGATAAGAAAAATATGCTTAGCTTTGATCCAGGTGGTGGCATAATTGCTTCATCTATGTTTAATTACTAGGTGAGGGTACATTTAAAAATTGTTATTAAAGGATTATGTTATGTCAAGTACAATGGCTGACAGTGATGCTGGTAATGTGCATGTTTTATGGCTTGAATTCCCAGTATTAAAGATGTTTGCCCCTAACACAATGGCATATTTTGCAAATTCTGAGTTTGTTGTGGTGAATTCTATCAGGCAGGGAGGGGACGAGACTAGTGCCCTTTAAGTTCACAGTGTCGAGGCAAGGTATTCCTGAATTAGGCAAGGCCACTGATGATTCTTTCATAGAGCAGACATCGGGTGCTTTGGTATGGCACCTTCAAGAAACGTATACTAATTTCGGGTTAGTGCAGGCAAAAGAACGTCATCGTCATATTGAGAATGTGCTTGCCAATGAGCCAGTAGAATGTTTTTTCATCCTGAGCAACACAACTATTCCAGGTTTTATGTTATACGATGGAAAAGAATTGAGCCATATTAAGAACATAATATCATGCTACAAAATGAATCTCATTGCTCCAATACATAAGATGTCTAGCTTGTTGACATATGATATCAAACCGGGCTTATGTTTCATTGCTAGCAGTCCACACACGTGCAAAAGTTCAGTTTTTAGAGGCCATCGAGATCATTGGTCCTAGATTACTGGAAGGCTTATTCGACTTAATGTTATTAATGGAGATGCTTGGTACATGATTGCTATTATCTTATTATTTGATCCAGGCGATTGCAGTTGCAACCAAGGTCCTTTGCACAATAAGATGGAAATTGGAGTTACCAGGGAGCAGATTAGGCGACACAACCTAGCAGCTGTAGAGCAGCGAAGACAACGAAACGTTGATAGTACAACTATTGTTACTGTTTGGCCACTGTTATGGATGGCTACAAAAATAGGAGGTAGACAGCATAATAATACAACTCCAGAGCTTCCAGGATAGCAAAATCTCAATAGCTCAGCTGCTGGTTCTGTCACGGAGTGGTAGCGATTATGGTGGGCTGAAGAAATAGAATTTAATCAGAGTGGGCATCATTTGGAGGCTGTTCTTGTGTTACGAGATTTGTATTCACAAGGGTCTAAGCTTGATGATACTAGTGTTTCATGTGGTCTTGTTGCCAAAGCATTGAGTGTCTGGAATGAATTTACAGGACAAGGGATAGAGTTGGGACTTGTGACTTGGACTTCGATGGTGGCTAGCTGGTCACACCACGACAAAGTTATTGAGGCCCAGAGTTTTTTAGAGAGATGCAGGTTGTTGGAGTGAAGCCAAATGCTATTATTATTCCTTACTTGTTTCCTGCTTGTGGAAATTTTGCTGTGGCAACAATTCTAGAGCTCCTTGCAGGTGATGTGTAATCTAAAAAGGGAAGCACTAGGAAAAGTATACTACTTGCTATCCAGGAGCTTGGTAATCCTGTTGTCAAGCCATTTGTCAAGAAAATGGCTTGTGTTTGGTATTGGAGTGTTATCACACTCATTTTTTATCCAGGCGGTTATGTTTGCTACAAAGTTTTCAACTGCTATATCCTCGACCATGTCTTTCTCTATTTGATCCAGAAGAGTAGTTTCAATCTGTGTCTTGAGTCTGGATCATCCTTGAGAACAAGGATGTTTTTAAGGGGGATGGATTGTAACGGACCCGGCATGGGCCTGATTACTATTTCACTTGGGCCGCTTGACTGATCTGGACTATAAGCCCAATCCATTTCTTCTTTTATTGCTTGGCTATAAATACCAAACTCTGGACAACAGGAGAGGCATCGAAGAATTAACAAGTCTATTTCATTGTGTTTCATTTCAATTTATCCTTCTAATTCAGTATTTACAGTTGAATGTGTATTTCATTTCATTTTTAGTTATTGTTCTTCTACTTCCTATTGCACTTTATTTAATTTTACAAGTTTTTGTAACTATGGATTTTCAGAATTATACTCAGTCTGGCTATGCATTCTATGATCAGAGTTACTATAGTTGTTTGTCAAGAGAAGTTAACCATCAAGATGGTTACACCTTGTTAATTTATTTCTTTGCGTACAATGCCACAGCATTCTTGTTTGATCCTTGTATCGCAATTTAATAAACCAAAAAAATTGTCTGAAAAATGACCTCAAAGCTTGGGAAGAAATATTAAAGCAGGTGTTAAGAATTATGTTGTCCTTGATGATATTCATCCATAAAACACCTTGAAAAACATATGTGTACAAGATTAAGTTTTGTAACTTATCAACAGATATCCAAGCTATGTACATCTGTTGATGAGGCAGCTTATCAACTGATAAGTCTGTAGCTTACCTTGTAATTAAGTTTAAGTTTGTTTGCTAATACCATAGTTGCTAGAAATCCTAAGTCATGTTGACTATCAATGGATATGCAGAATAGGGTAGCTAATTGTATATAAGCTGTGCTATGTAATTCTGTATAAGTGAAGTGGTGATCAACGGAGGAAGATTCTACGTCAACGGATATGGTATTCTCAGCATGCATAAATCAACCTGTCGATCCATGTCTACTTCAACGGATAAATGCTTCAACCAATAATGTCTTGGGATTAGAGGTTGATGGCGACTTGACATGCCTAACAGATCACATGGGTTGATAAACTTAAAAGAGGTATGGGAACTGGGAAATATCAGCAGGGGTACAAGAAATCAAAGCAGCATAGAAAGATGAAATCAGACCACGGGGAAATGAAAGGAAATATGTCCTTAGAACAGAAACACATGAAATTCAACGATAAGACGATAGACAACCTGAAGAACTATTACCAAATATTTTGAAAGGTCTGCCAGTAAAATATATCCTACGTTGTATGTGCATCCAAAAGTTATGGTATCATCTTATACACACTCCTATGTTTATCACTCTCCATGGAAATCATATCAAATCAAACACCTATAGTCATCCCAAATATCTGTTTTTCCAGAGTGTTTATACTGAATTATTAACACTACGCGTTGATGACATACAATGTGAAGAATACTGTGCAGTTGAATTAACTTCTCTTGTGTTTTCATTCGATACTACCTTGTATGCACTTTCACATGGTTTAGTTTGTGTGATTTCATTGTTGATGCTGATTCCAACATATATTTGTGGAATCCTCTTATTTAAAAATATATAACTCTTTCCGATTCACCTCTTCCTCCATATACCTTTTGTTTGCACTAAACACGCAAGCGTACGTGGTCACAAGTAATACAGATATATGTCAAGTTCGTTCCCATAGAGATCTGGTTTAGGTTTTAATTCAACTAATGTACCTATGCAACAATATATGGTTTTTACTCACTGCTAAGACAATTAACAAGATTGAGTTGTGATTAACTAAATTAACTAAGAAACAAATTGACAAACTAGAATTAATTAACTAATGAAAATTAAAATCAAATTACTTATATGAGAATAAACATGGGATCCTAACTTCATTAAATACTTTGCTTAGATCTAACGCCTTTAATCACTATATGCAATGGTTATGATATCTGATCGGACAACACGAAACAAGTACACGCTTCTTCTCAGTATACGAATACGAAACTAAACATACATCCATAAAAGATATAGAAGATGAATAGACACCAATTACGCTTAAACCCTATATCTCTGTAAGATTTGAAAACATAACGGTTGAAGAACAAGTTGTCTTTTAAGATCACATAGGACAGTATAAATATTTTCATCTTACACTACGAATCATATTGATAAACAATTATGAACCTATGCTAGCATGGCAAGTTCTAAATCTCAGGATCCACTTTCACTTCATAAGAGATTAACAAAATAGATGTTAGCTACGCATCTAACAATTAAGCATAACCAAACTAAGGATATTAATTATACATCACACACGGCTCTTTAAAGCATCAAGATACTAAAGCTCCATAAATAAATCCGTTAGAATCCCATGACAACGATTAGTTCATAATTGAACCTCTCGTCATCATGGGATCAAGTGAAACCATGATAATGAAACAACGTCTGAATAATAATGTATCCTAATAGAAGAAAACAAAAGATGAAGTAGATCTAGATCTCCGTTGCTTGTCACGAGTGTTGGTGAATCCTTCTCCAACTTGTCTCCCTTGCTTCTCTGATAAAACGTGATTTTCTTGATGCCAAGATGTGTTTATATAGTCCCAGCATCTTGTCCAACAAGAAATTCCCCAAAATAGAGTTAAAATAGAATTTCTGCAGTTCGGCACAAAATATGTTTCCTAAACTGATTCTGTTTTGAAGAAAAATTCGTAACTGACTTTTCTTCAGTATTTATGGACTATTCCATTTGTAGTTGGACATCTGGACCACTTTAGAATGATAGAGAATCTCGTTAGCTTCGTGTGGACTGTAAGATCACCCAAAACGGATTTGTAGAACTCAAGATATGGCCAAAACAAAAATCCGAAAATCTGGCAGAATTTCTCCGCGCTGACTGCGCGGTTTTGCGCGCTGATTGCGCACTCTTGCATTGTTCACTACGTAGACTGCGCCCTTTACACGCTGAGTGCGCACTTGGTTCCAGCCGGGAGCTGATTTTGGTTGATTTTCTTCGTTTAACTCCTTTTTCCTTATTTTCGTTTGCAAATTGTCATTTTCTACTTCTTGAACTCAAATCCACCATAAAATATGCAATTTATATCTTCAAAGCTCAAGTTAGTAACCCTACACAAACACAATAAAACAGATAAAAAACACGACATACTTGAGGTTAAGTTATTCAATTTAATCCGATTTGAAGCGTTCCAAGTGGATATAAAATCTACTTATCACACCCCCAAACTTAAACCGATGCTTGTCCTCAAGCATAAACAACTAAACACTAACTAATTAGTACCACTTCCGTAGGTGATCACGGTTGCATTTGGCATATGCAACAAGCCCTTTAAACCCCTAGGCAGCCCTAGTGGACGAGTAAGGTCTCGTGAGGGCATATAGTGAATGTACCCACAAAATCCGTCTAACTAAACAATGCAAAACAAAACAATGCAATGCATGAATGCAACTAATATGAAAATGCAACGATCCCCTTCAAACTAACCAAAACCAACTAGCAAACAAATATCTCAAAGAATGCAACTAAATCCAAATAGAGCTCGACTAAGTCCCCGTATACTAACAATACATGAACAGAAACGTGCGTGTGTGCGATGCTCATCAGAAATACTCCCAAAACTAGATCAAAAATCATACCTATTCTTCGCCAAGACAATCACAGGTTTATAAATAGAATAGACTTTAGACACTTCATAACCTAGGAACACCTCCATCCTTATTCAAGTTAGCCAGGAATTCATACTTTATTACTACACTACGACACATAATACTATGTACAATACGCATGCTTATTTAATTGTGCAATGAATGAGACCCCAAAAGGATTATATAATAATACCCATGTAGCGAGTGTTAGATCAGCAATCCAAAACCACAAGGGCTTTAGGTTACTAGGACTAAGTCCCCTCAGACTTAATTACTCGAGTATTAAAGAGCTCACCCTGGTTAATTTTGCATTTAACAATTGGACTTCTGACTCTTTTTTTTTCACTTTTTTTTCTCTCTTTTTTTTTCAATATATGCAATCTGGAATGAGAATTCTCAATTCCAACCCTAGACTACTCATATAAATATGAGCCGACTACTAGCCATTCGACACCTAGCCATTATTTGACAACTATTAACAACTAGCATGAAATCCCTGCTTTCCCCCAAACTTAGACTTTAGTGCTCCTACGCCATCAAAGGAATAACAAAAATTCTAAATATAATCAAGTGATTAAATCTCAAAACATCCAAAAAAGCATGACCTCAACCTAGCTCAAAAGCAAACGATGAGAATGTGTAAAAGTTTTGTTCTTGTAACATGCAAGTCAATTCCATAAGGACTATAAATCCACCCTCTACTCATCATTACCACACTCAATTAAACATCTACCTACCAATCAGAATTAGCTCGTCCTAAGGGATCATAAAAATGCATGCCATGAAAATGCAACTAAAATGAACTCACATGATATACGAAAACAAAATAATAAAATGCCCTACATGAAACAAACAAACAAAAATACGAACAAAACATGAATGAATTACACTAAACATGCAAAATATGAAATCTATATGAACACAATAACACACAAATAGCTACTACACACTACTTATCCCCCAAACCACCCCCAAACTTGAATTATTCAATGGAAGGTAATACAAAGGATAGTAGGAAACATACCTAAATAAAAATGCCGAAAAGCGTGGGTTGCCTCCCACGAAGCGCTTGTTTAGAGTCAATTAGCTTGATTACGTCCAAGCCTCCATTAAGGATGATAATAGTTGGCTTGGTCATCTCTTCGTGAGACTTCATCATCATCACGGCGGCACACTTTCTGCCCCTTCTCATCGCTTGGCCTATTCGTATAACAACTATGTCCTATTCTAACGCCTTCATCGGTTGACCCAAAATCTATCAATTTGTAGAACAACACACATTCGCGGGCTTCGCTTGAATTTAATGGAGGAGGGTAAATGTAAGTTGCTGAAGCCTTTGGTTCCTCAAAGAAAACTTCCTCCATTGGCTCTAATGCGCTACCTCCACCTTTATACTCTGAGACAAGTAGAAGACCTGCATCTTTCCCATGTTCATCAGCCTCTTGGTACGCACATTCCAATTCTTGGAATTTGTGTAGCTCACCAGTGTCTGTCCTAAATAGTGCCCTTTCCAATTCATCCACCATCCTAGCATGATCAAATTCCTCACATGGATTGTGAACACACTCCTCACCTTGGAATTTGTCTTCCTCAATTATGCATGCAGTACCTTGCTCTAAGTCACCGTTATTTTCTGGAATTGCCTCTAGTATGAATTGTTGTTTCTCTTGTTCCAAGGCAATCAAAACTTGAGCAACTAGTGTCTCCAAAAAATTGATAGACTCCTCATTACTCTTTGCAATCATCTTAATCTCCTCCATAATATCAACCTCATCTGACTGAAAAGTAGGAGTAGGTTGCTGATGTTGAAACTCTTCACTATCAAAGAAATATGACATATTTGGAACATCTTGCTGGTACTGTTGAGGATCGTATTAAAAATATGGTTGTTCCTCATAAGTGACATATGGATCAACTCCTTCATAGTAACAATATTGTGAGGTCTCATGAACGCCCAAACACTGCTCACATTGCTGAGGCATGGATGTCCTCGAATATGCCCACCATGGCAACTCCTCGCCTGCCATTTTCAAACACTCAAGTACCTGAAACACACCGAACTAAACAAGATAGGTAAGAAAAAATCCGAGTCAGTGAACTCTAACGACCACTGATGACAGGCACATTAACTAAAAATAAAACACTGATGATCCCCGGTAGCGGCGCCAAAAACTTGTTTGCACTAAACATGTAAGCGTACGTGGTCACAAGTAATACAGATATAAGTCAAGTTCGTTTCCACAGAGATCTGGTTTAGGTTTTAATTCAGCTAATGTACCTATGCAACAATGTATGGTTTTTACTCACTGCTAAGACAATTAACAAGATTGAGTTGTGATTAACTAGATTAACTAAGAAACAAATTAAAAACTAGAATTAATTAACTAATGAAAATTAAAATCAAATTACTTATACGAGAATAAACATGGGATCCTAACTTCATTAAATACTTTGCTTAGATCTGATGCCTTTAATCACTATATGCAATGGTTATGATATCTGATCGGAAAACACGAAACAAGTACACGATACTTCTCAGTATACGAATACCAAACTAAACATACATCCACAAAAGAGATAGAAGATGAATAGACACCAATTATGCTTAGACCCTATATCTCTATAAGATTTGAAAACATAACGGTTGAAGAACAAGTTGTCTATTAAGATCACATAGGGCAATATAAGTATTTTCATCTTACACTACGAATCATATTGATAAACAATTATGAACCTATGCTAGTATGACAAGTTTTAAATCTCAAGATCCACTTTCACTTCACAAAAGATTAACAAATTAGATGTTAGCTACGCATCTAACAATTAAGCATAACCAAACGAGGATATCAATTATACATCACACACAGCTCTTTAAAGCATCAAGATACTAAAGCTTCATAAATAAATCCGTTAGAATCCCATGACAACGATTAGTTCATAATTGAACCTCTCGTCATCATGGGATCAAGTGAAACCATGATAATGAAACAAAGTCTGAATAATAATGTATCCTAATATAAGAAAACAAAAGATGAAGTAGATCTAGATCTCCGTTGCTTGTCACGAGTGTTGGTGAATCCTTCTCCAACTTGTCTCCCTTGTTTCTCTGATAAAACGTGATTTTCTTGATGCCTAAATGTGTTTATATAGTCCCAGCATCTTGTCCAACAAGAAATTCCCTAAAATAGAGTTAAAATAGAATTTCTGCAGTTCGGCACAAAATACGTTTCCTAAACTGATTCTGTTTTAAAGGAAAATTCGTAACTAACTTTTCTTCAGTATTCATGGACTATTCCAGTTGTATTTTGACATTTGGACCACTTTAGAATGATAGAGAATCTCGCTAGCTTCGCGTGGACTGTAAGATCACCCAAAATGGACTTGTAGAACTCAAGATATGGCCAAAACAAAAATCCGAAAATCTAGCAGAATTTCTCCGCGCTGACTGCGCACTCTTGCACTGTTCACTGCGCAGACTGCACCCTTTGCGCGTTGAGTGCGCACTTGGTTCCTGCCGGGAGCTGATTTTGGTTGATTTTCTTCGTTTTAACTCCTTTTTCCTTCGTTTCTTTTTCAAATTGTCATTTTTCACTTCTTGAACTCAAATCCACCATAAAATATGCAATTTATATCTTCCAAGCTCAAGTTAGTAACCCTACACAAACTCAATAAAACGAATCAAAAACACGACATACTTGAGGTTAAGTCAATCAATTTAAGCCAATTTGAAGCGTTCCAAGTGGATATAAAATCCACTTATCACCTTTAACTTCAGAGCAAAACAGAATGGCTAATGACTATCCGGTGGTTCGTATCGTCAAACCTCGTTTGTGCTCTGTACCTGGCCCTCATTCACTTATCATAGGTGTTTATAGCTTAAACAAGAATTCATGGAAAACTATGATTAAAGATGATGTGTTTGGTTGTACCATTGGAATTTACTCTGTGTTCGTTGATGGTGTTGCTTTTTGGCTGGGGTTAGATTCAGAGAGGAACGACATAGTTATGTGCTTTGATACCAAGACTGATATTCTGCGGAAAATTTCATTACCTAACTGGGATAAAGATATTCCTGAAAAGAGTTTTATAGTCAATATGGTCTGCATCCATTTTGGTCAATCTATATATTGGTTGAGGACGAAAACTTAAATCACTTTGACACGTGGGTATTGAAAGACAATTGAGTGAATGAGTCTTCTTGGGAGAAAAAGATGAGTGTTAATCTAAGAGATGATTTTCTTGTGGATGTCTTGGGTCTAAGAAACAATGGTGAGCCAATTTTATACAACTTATATGATTTAGTTTCTTATAATCTTGATAGCCATGAAACAGTTAATTTTGTTGATTCATGGGACCGTTGGGATTATTTTTCCTTCTACGAGGAGGAAGACAATTATGCAGCACCTTTTGTTATCACCCCTTTTGTGAAGAGTATAGTTTTGCTTAACAGTGACGAGGATAAGCAAAGAAAATAGCAAACTGGATAACGAGTCACAGCAGATGAGTAGTCCTTATGCTTGCAATGAAGTCACAAACGATTCTCGGAGTTTGTGGATTCTGGTTTTGTTTAATAAACTCTGTCATTGTACCTGAATTTGTTTACTAATATGTTATTTGACATCTTTCTGCCATTAGTGGTAATTGGGATAATAAGAGGGTAAAAATCAAGATAAATTACCTTAAAATAAGAATTAGAGAGAATTTGTAAAATTTTGTCCGAGACAGAATTTTTAGGTAAAAATTTAAACAATTACAATAGGTTGGCTATATTTGTCGAACCTTTAGCAACCTGTAGTAAAACTCCACATCATCAATTGTCATATTTAATTAATATATTCTATTTTTAACAACTTAAAATAATAATAACATACCATTTTTAAAATATAGCCAACCAATATAGTCAATCCCGTTGGAGTAAAACACGTTACAATTTCGGCAAATTTTACATAATCAATATTTAGCCAATCATTTTTACATAACACCGTTGGAGATGCTCTAAGTTGCTATTAAGCAAGATGTTCTGGGAGCTTAATTTTTTTTCTTTTATTGCGGTGGGATAGTCCATTAACAACTAAGACAAAGATTGTGACTTTCGAAACTATTTCAGCCTTGAAAATAAAATACAAACTGTTACCCTTGGCACTTGCTTTTTTCATCATGGTAAAGATTTTGTTTAAGATTTATTTTCTATAAGTTTTGTGTTAGTCATAGAGGCATGCCTGTATACATCTAATAACAAGCCTAATTGTTTGTAGTGTTATGCATTACCTACATGACCTCTTAACTGAGGGAACCTCTAGCTGTAGAGTTTATATCTGTATTAGTACTTATAATAGGCATCAAATTCTACCTGTGTAACTGTAATTAAAGTCAGAGAATAATGCTTGAAAAAAGTTCCAAGGTTCATGCTTCAAGTTTGATGAACAAGGCTGTCAAAATAAACAAAGTTAGATTTTGGAAAATGGAGATTTGCCTAAGTACCAATTCGAGAAGTGTTTTGCTCTATTCGAGAAGTCTAGCATTCGACAAGTCAAGGATTCGATATCTGTTAAGACACAGTTCGACATCTCTGAAAGTCAATAAGTCAAAGTGTCATTCGATAACTCAGAGATTCGACATGTCTAATACTCTATTCGAGAACTCCAGAAGTCAACAAGTCAAAGTCTCATTCGAGTTCTCTAAGAGTCAACAAGTCAAAGCTGTATTCGATATCTCAAGGACTCAAGAAGTTATTCGACATCTCAGGGATTCGACAAGTCAAATGTTCTATTCGACATCTCAAGAATTACTGGAGAAAAGACTAATTCGAGAAGTGATTCAATATGACAATTATACAATATTCGAGAACTCAGAGTTATCTATCAAGTCAATTCTAGTTCTCGAATCAATCACTCAGTTACTTCTCAAATGCAGTCTTGGAGACAAAATACTGAAGAATTGTACAAGTCAGAAATCTGCAGCAAGCCAGAACACTTTCAGGACCACAGTACTGCAAAGTGCTTTTAGAAAGACTACAAGAAGCTTAGAGAGTTGTTAAAGGAGACAAGCTGCTAAAGAAGTGGATCTGAACAGAGTTAAAGAAAGTCAAATCTCAGGCCGTTTGGATGTTACTCAAAAAGGGATAGACATATTAGAAAGTAATTTTGTATGTCAACTTATTTGTAGCAAGTAGTTAGTACTCATGTTATATAAGAGTATAATCTCACTTCTCTAGAAGTTAAGTTTTTCAAGAACATAATCTCTACACATCTCTCTGAGAAAAACGAAGTTGAGAATACTACCATTTGTATTCATAGTTTGTAGCAAATCTTTATCTAATAAAATATTAGATTAAAGTGATAATCGTGTTCTTGTGTTCATATTCCGCACTTACATATTTTATTAAACACAAACATACACTTTGCTACACAAAAACAGATTCAAACCTTCAAACAATCTACACTTAAAATACTTATCCAAAGAAAAGTTTGAAAGTACATTCACCCCTCTGTATTTTCTTGTCGGTATTTTCATACTCAACATTTTGGTTTGTAATAATTGACATATATAAGCATGGGACAAGGGTTTTCAAGACAACAATGATAACATGATGAAGTTATCAACTCCTGTTAATACGTCGCTCTGTAGATATTCAATTGAAGTGTAGATCTGACAAGCAAAATATACATTTCATCTATTCGTCATTCTTGTGAGTTTCTTTTCCTTTGAAAGGTCAACCAGTGAGAAGAATCCTTTAGAGGATATTATAAGAAAACCTTCCTAAGTGATTGACTGTAATATGACTGATGGTACAACTTCAGTAGTGGCAGCACTTGTGCATCTCAAGCCACAACACAAAACTTCTATTCAGAATGCTATATTTGCACAAATAAATAGAAAACTACAAAGTTGTATTTGGAGTTAGTAGTATACCAGCTGTGTAATGTTAGTTAGTTATAGTCAACTTGAGTTGACTATCAGGGGTCTATAAATACTTGTTGGATACATTCAGTTTGTAACTTTTTACTCGATCAAAATAACAAACTCTGTTTACAGTAAAGCTATTATGGTATCAGAGCCAACATGACTGATCATTACGATCCGATTGTCGTCGTTTTATTCATCAACGCTTTCAATTTCAGTTCAGGATTCGTTGATTATGAGTTGAGAACGATTGAGATCGATCTCAAACCCTAATTTGACAGGTTTTATACTTGATTCTCTAATTCCTAGTTCATTTTCTTCAATTATCGATTGCGATTGAGATTACATACGATTCTGTGAAGATTTGGTCGATTTTTTTGGCTTGATAGTTGTGATATTCAGTCATGTTGCGAGATAGTTATGCGAAAGTTGTTCAAGGAGTTGGATCTAGTCGTACTGTAAATCATAACACTCATAATGTTTGTGATGATGATGAAGTTTGTTCTAGAAACGATGAAAATCCTGATGTTAACCTCAATTTAGAGAGTCAGACTAATCTTCAGTACAATGCTCTTGCAATTGATAATAATTCTCATCCACTGTTTATTCATAATACTGATCATCCTGGATTAGTCTTGATTGCTAAGAAATTGGTAGGACCTGATAACTATGCACCTTGGAGTAGGTCTATGCAAATTGCATTGAATGCTAGGGATAAGTTTGTAATTGTGAATGGAACTTATGCTAAGCCTGCTGAAAATTCACCTCTCTATGCTCAATGGGAAAAAGTTAATGATTTAATCATCACCTGGATCTTAAATTCGGTTGCTGAAGAAATTAGTGATGGATTAAATTACGTAACTACTGCTAGTGATGTTTGGAGAGAGTTACGAGAGAGATTTTTAGGAGTTAATGGACATAGAATTTTTCAAGTGTTGAAAGATATTCATAGTCTTGAACAAAGGAACAAATCAGTGGAGGTATATTTTCACAAGTTGAAAGGATTATGGGATGAGTACTCTGTTCTTGAGCCCAGTGTTAACTGCACATGTGGTGCAAATAAAGTACAGGTTGAGAGAGATCAGAAACATAAGTTGTTACAGTTTTTGATGGGGCTACATGAGAGTAATTCAGTTGTTAGAGGTCAGATACTCATGATGAGTCCGTTACCTACAGTTTCTCAGGCTTATGCTTATGTAAAGCAGGATGAAAAGGCAAGACATGGAAGTCACAATGTTTTGACAGAAGCTAGTCCATTTGCTGCTGCTAATGCCACGATAACTAATTCAAATGCCAGTTATAAGAAGTTTCCTAGTAGTGCAGGGAAGTCACCATTAAAGTGTTCCTATTGCAACTTTAATGGACATACCAAGGAGAATTGCTACAAGCTTATTGGATACCCTCCTAATTGGAAAAAGAAGAAGGAAGGATCTGTTTTTACTTCAACTTCAACTGGACAGTTTAGGCCATTACCAAAGTCTACTCAAGCAACAACAACTGCTAGTGTTACTCAACCTGTAGTTCAAAACACTGATCAAATTACTCAGATGCAACAACAAATCAATCAATTGATGAGCTTGTTTGCAGGGAGTGGAAAGCATATAAACAACCCTGAGGATCATTTAGCAGGTATGGTCACTTCTGGTGTCAATTTAGTTACTTTTCATGCTTCTAGTTATAATTGGTTAATTGATACGGGAGCTACGGATCACATGTGTTGTTCTCTGTATTTACTTACACATGTGACAAAGTTGTCTAAACCTATTCCTCTTGCTTTGCCTAATGGTTCTACACTCATGGTGGATATTGTTGGTTCATTTGAGATTCATCCTAGTCTAGTGCTGCATAATGTTTTATTTGTGCCGAAATTTCATTATAACCTGATATCTGTTGCACGATGGATTTCTAGTACTGGAGGTTCTGGTTCTGTTTCTTTCTTTCCTACTCATTGTGAATTTCGTTTACTTAATTCTCAAGAGGCTTTAGCTAATGGGAGACTTGTTGATGGTTTATATCACTTAGAGTTTCAGAATGGTACACATTTACCTGTTCTTCCTGTTGCAAACAATGTTACTTCCAAGAAACAATTGAGTGTCATCTGGCACATGCGTTTAGGACATGCTTCTAGTCAAGTTTTACATAAAATTCCTCCTGTGAGTCCTACCATTGTAGACGATTGTAATGCTCAATGTCCAGTATGTCCTTTATCTAAGCAAACCAAATTACCTTTTCCTATCAGTGCTAGTCATGCTACTCACATTTTTGATCTCATACATGTGGATTTATGGGGACCATATGCTTCTGAAACTACACAAGGTTGTAGGTTCTTTCTTACGATCGTAGATGATCACTCCAGGAATGTGTGGACTTATCTTCTTCCTTCAAAACATCATGTCTTCACTCAACTATGCAATTTTTGTGCATATGTTGAAAATCAGTTTAAAACATCCATTAAATGTATTCGTAGTGATCATGGTACAGAGTTTTTCAATTCTTCCCTTCTTACTTTTATGAATGAAAAGGGAATCATTCATCAATCTTCTTGTGTTGGCACCCTTGCCCAAAACGGTTGAGTGGAACGAAAACATCGTTAAATACTTTCTATTGCCCGTTCTCTGCGATTTCAATCTGGTTTACCCATAAAGTATTGGGGGGAGTGTGTTTTGGCAGCCACCTATATTATTAATTGACTTCCAACACCTGTTTTGAATCACAAAACACCTTATGAATGTCTTTATAATACTTTCCCAGATTATCAAGCTTTTAAGGTTTTTGGATGTCTCTATTTTGCCTCTATCCATGATTCTAATAAGTTTTTACCACGAGCAATTCGTTGTGTGTTTCTATGATATCTTATGGGTCACAAAGGATACAAGTTGATGAATTTAGAAACCAAACAGTTTTTAAACTCTAGACATGTGGTATTTCATGAGTTAATTTTTCCTTTTCTCAATCAAACACATACTTCGAGTAGTATGGATCCTTATTTTGTTCAACATTGGTTTGATTCCAATGCTGCTCTTTCTAGTTATGGTTCACATGATGTACCTACTAGTTTGTCTGATTCTTCTGAGGCTCATTCTTCAACAGTGGCAGATATTGAGGTCTCTAATCTTCCAATTTCTGCTACTCTAGATACTTCACCTGTTTTATAGGTAACTCCTATTGTTTCTTCTAGATCAGACTCTGTTTTTCATGGTCACGAAGGATTACCTCCTGATGTTGACACACTGGTTAACTTGCATCCAGAAATTGACATTTCTTCTTCTACTACTGAGCATTTTCTTCGAAAATCTACTAGAAATAGGCAACGTCCACAATGGTGGAAAGATTATCAGTTTGGTCGTAATCCTAGTCTTGTTAAGGGAGTTGCAGATGTTCATTCTGTTGGCAAGTATCCTTTGGCAAATTTTGTGTCTATAGCCTCCTTTTCTGCTGAACATAGTGCTTTTCTAGCTCAGATTGTTAAACATAAAGAACCTAAGACTTTTAATCAGGCTGTTGTTGACCCTAAGTGGGTAGAAGCTATGAACAAGGAGTTGGATGCCTTAGAGTGTAATAATACTTGGGAACTAGTTCCGTTACCACCTGGTAAACAAACAATATGATGCAGATGGGATATAAAATTAAATACTTGGCTAATGGTGAGGTAGATCGTTACAAAGCATGATTAGTAGCAAAAGGGTACACTCAAGAGCCTGGTGTTGATTTCCATGATACGTTTGCACCTGTTGCTAAGGGGGTAACTGTAAAATCTGTCATGGCAGTGGCAGCTTCTAAAAATTGGCCTATCTTTCAGCTTTACATTAAAAATGCGTTTCTACATGGGGATATTACTGAAGAGGTGTACATGGATCTTCCTCTTGGTTATCAAATTAACTATTCTGTTCATAATCTGGTTTGCAGATTAATTAAGTCAATATATGGTTTACATCAAGCTTCTAGAGACTGGAACAAGAAGTTGTCTGGTTTTCTTCTTTCTCTTGGTTTTAAACAATCCTTGGCAGATTATTCTTTATTCACTCATCATCAAGGATTATTTTTCACCATAGTTGTGGTATATGTTGATGATATTTTGTTGACAGGCAATCATACTGATTTCATTTTATCAGTAAAGCAGGCATTGCACAAGCAGTTTAGTATTAAAGACCTAGGACAAGCTAAGTATTATTTGGGATTGGAAATTTCCAGAAATGATACTGGTTTGGTCCTTAGTCAGCAAAAGTTTATACTGGACATGTTAACTTCCACTGATCTTCTTGCATCTAAACCTCTTTCCATTCCTTTGGATCAAAACGTTAAGTTGTATTATTCAGACAAGTCTGGGGTTTTGGTGTCCAATCCTTCCTTATATCGTAGTCTTGTTGGGAAGTTGATGTATCTGACTTTTACTCGTCCAGACATAAGTTACTCTGTGCATCTTTTGAGTCAGTTTATGCAAGCACCTCGTGAGAAACATCTTGATGCTTTATTTCGAGTGTTACGGTATCTTAAATGTACTGCTGGCTTGGGATTATATTTTCCTGTACACAATGAGTTGACTTTGCAGGGTTTTTGTGATAGTGATTGGGGTGGGTGTACCATCACTGGCCGTTCAGTAACAGGTTTTTGTTTACAGTTGGGTTCAGCCCTCATTTCTTGGCAGGCTAAGAAGCAAACCGTGACTTCTCAGAGTACATCAGAGGCCGAATATCTTGCCTTAGCTTCCATCACCACTGAGATTATGTGGCTTAAATACTTGCTTGCAGATCTTCAGATTTTTATTACTAATGCAGTTCCTGTTTATTGTGACAACCAGGCTGCAGTTGCGATCGCTAATAATGCAGTTTAACACGTTCGTACTAAGCATATTGAACTTGACTGTCATTTTATTCGTGAGAAAGTACAAGCTGGCATCATTAGTCCTCAAAAGATTTCTACTAAAGATCAGTTAGCTAACGTTTTTACTAAAACTTTAGGAGGAGTGTCTTACTGGGCAATTTGTTCCAAACTGGGTCTTCACAATCCTTGTGTATCTCCAGTTTGTGGGGGGGGTAATATGACTGATGGTACAACTTCAGCAGTGGCAGCACTTGTGCATCTCAAGCCACAACACAAAACTTCTATTCAGAATGCTATATCTACACAAATAATAGAAAACTACAGAGTTGTATTTGGAGTTAGTAGTATACTAGCTGTGTAATATTAGTTAGTTATAGTCAACTTGAGTTGACTATCAGGGGTCTATAAATACTTGTTGGATACATTCAGTTTGTAACTTTTTACTTGATCAAAATAACAAATCTTCTTCCTTTTCATTAGAATTTTATATACATATACATACAGATCTGTTTACAGTAAAGCTATTAGACTGGTTGCATCTGCTGTTCATTGGTGAAGCTGTACAAGCAAGATTCAGCGATACAAATGATTGATTCCATCTTCATATTTTTTTAGGAAGGCATCTTCCCATTTTCATGTGCTCTTTTAGTCATTAAATTAATAAGCTTGTATTCTTATAATTCCAGATTTCATTCAATAAAGAAAAATAGTACATAAACACCTCAAAAATCCTTCCCTGGCACACCTACTACAACTGGACAGACAAACAAAAGATTGATCAACATAACTAAACTACATAGACTTTAAACTCGAAACTTCAACTTAAATTTAGATTTCTGGCAATTGTTGCTGCAACTTTTCCAGACCGCTTAGGACTCTATCTTACGATAATAGATATGTTCGGCTCTATTTTGTTGACAATGCACATGTGTACGACAATGCTAGTTATGTGGCTCACTGCCATTATTGTGATTTCTGTTTTATCATTACTTGCAGCATTGCAAGATTTGCATTCGTCTAATGTAGCTATAAACTTTTTACTGCTAGCTACTTTTAGTTTTTCTGATCTTGAATAAACCTCGTAATCCCTGAAATGACATTTCTAATAAGTTTGGACTGTGTGCTTACATCAGATTTTATAACACGTGCATAATAGATACATATTATAAGCTGTTCTATTCATATTATATTGCTATCTGGACATCACTGCTGGTCCTGAATTTGCATGTTAACATCTTGGTATCACTGCTGATCTGTTTCAAGTGATTAATCACGCTTCTTGGACATTTGAACTAATGTGATTTTTTGTACAACAGATGTTGTTACGGCATAATTTCGGTTGCCTCTATTATCTCCCAAATTTCCAAATACGAATTTAGTAATAATTAACTTAACCCCCAAGTTAATTATTTCCTCTCTCTGAAACGAGGAAAGAATCAATCCCAATCAATTAATGATAGAAAATATCTCTAAACGATATCCTTCAAATCAGGAAGGTATCCCAACACGAATATAATTCAAAGAGATAAAATCTAATAATTACCAAAATACATCCCTTAACAATCATAGGGATTAAAAACCAATCCTTTTTTAACAGAACTGCGTTGGCTTGATCCTTATAAATATAAGGTACGCAGGCATCTTGAAAAAGGATCCGATACACGAGACAAATCGAGATACCTCTCAAGTCCAGCCCCAAACATCCAAAACCTCAAATCCCCCTATTTTCATAATTCTTTATTCCAGCAACCTCCGAAATCTGTTATCACCAAATTCCTCCGTTAACAATTGGCGCTAGAAGGAGGGCATATATTTTTTGATTGTGGAGGACAATCAATTAATACACACGGGGGGTTATATTGGATTTTAAGCGGCATTAATGGAAGAGTACAAGGGTGGAGACCCAAAACACAACGGAGGCGACGAAGGTAAAAAAAAAAAAGGAATTACGAGCGAACAAAAGGATGAAGTATATTTTTGCATGCACGGGGCAAGTTATTCAACCAAAGGAGGAAAAAAGAAAAGTCGTACAATTGAGTTTGAGACACAAGATGGCAGATTGGCAGGACCCGCTGGATCAAAGAAAGAAAAGGAAACAAAAAGATGATGGAGCTTATTCGTGGGATCAACAGGAAATAAAAAAAAAAGATGCAACAAGAAGCCATGTACGCGATAGAGTAAAAAGAAAAAGGGGAGCAAACAATTACGGTCAAAGGAAAAGAACAAAAGCCGGGAAAAAAAAATCTGCAGCGCCGCAAAAGTCGAGATAAGTTTTTTATTTATTTTAATTTTATGCAATTATATTTTTATTACTAAAATATTTGCGACACATAAATTATTTTTGATTAAATATTTTATGCATGCTTAAATTAACATGTTTATTATGCATGAATTATGTCTTAAATTTTTTATTATTTTGCATATATTATTACATCATATATATATGTCAGAAAATTAATTTCAGATTTACGAATTGAATTTGTTAAAAAAGAAGACCCTCCGATACATTATTTTTGAAGGCCCTCTTTTTTAGGGGTAATATTTTGGAAGACTCTTATTCGAAGAGTTTATTATTTTGGAAGGCCCTATTTTGTAAGGGTAATATTTTGGAAGGCTCTTATTCAAAGAGTTTATTATTTTTGAAGGTCGGGTTAATATTTTGGAAGATCCTCCTTTGTGGGGTTAATATTTTGGAAGGTCCTCCTTTGTGAGGTTAATATTTTGGAAGGTCCTCCTTTGTGGGGTTAATATTTTGGAAGGTCCTCCTTTGTGAGGTTAATATTTTGGAAGGTCCTCTTTTGTGAGGTTAATATTTTGGAAGGTCCTCCTTTGTGGGGGTAATATTTTGGAAGACTTTTAATTGAAGATTTTATTATTTTAGAAGGCACTCTTGTGTGGGTAATATTTTGGAAGGTCCTCCTTTGTAGGGATAATTTTGGAAGGCTCTTATTCGAAGAGTTTATAATTTTGGAAGGCTCTTATTCGGAGAGTTTATAATTTTTGAAGGCTCTTATTCGAAGAGTTTATAATTTGGGAAGGCTCTTATTCGAAGAGTTTATATTTTGGAAGGCTATTATTCGAAGAGTTTATATTTTGGAAGGCTATTATTCGAAGAGTTTATATTTTGGAAGGCTCTTATTCGAAGAGTTGATTATTTTTGAAGACCCTTTTTGATGAGGATATTTTTTATATTTTTTTTGAAGATGATTTGTGTGTTGCTGATATTTTCTAGAAGAACCTTCAAGTGTAGCTGATATTTTTTGGAAGAATCTTGGGATATTGATATTGCTTTGGGAAGATAACCTCCTCTAAGAAGGGTCTCCCTTATTTTTTGTGTTAGACGACCTCCTCTAAGGAGGGTCCGTAATTTATATAAAAAATGGTCTCCTTTGAGGAGAGTTAATGGAATAAACTTCGGGAAATCCACCTCCTGTGAGGAGGGATATTTCTGGAATGGGGAACGACCTCCTTTGAGGAGGGTATCCCAAATTACCAAAGTCCTTGCAAAAACCGTACTTCCGGGGGGGATGTCCGTACTTCCGGCTCCTCATCAAGGTACGATTTTTCAGCTACATTATCTCCCGGGAGGAGAGTGTTTCTGGAATTTGGATATGACCTCCCGAGAGGAGGGTATCCCGATAATTAAATCCTTGCAAAAACCGTACTTCCGGGGGGATGTCCGTACTTCCGGCGCCTCATCAAGGTACAACTTTGGGAATATGACCTCCCGAGAGGAGGGTATTTCTAGAATGAGGATACGACCTCCCGAGAGGAGGGTATTCCGAGATATATTTTTCATATTTTTTAGGAATACGACCTCCTTGAAGGAGGGTATTTCTTGCTAAGTTTGTTTGTTAGGAAATTGCTTGGAATGCTTTGAATGACTCTTCCGGATAATGCTTGACCCTCCAAGATAAATTCTCTCACACCTACAAAACTTATTATTTAATTCTCGCATATTGTCTCGTTTACATCTACATGCGCATTACGGGCACCTAGGTGCTCCATATTTTTTACTAATCTTTATCTCCTAGTTATTTCAGTGACTCGGGAAATTTGGAAGATCGAAGCATTCTTAGTTCTCCACTGCAGCAAGCTACACTGAAGAACTGGGGGGTAGTTGTTACGGCATAATTTCGGTTGCCTCTATTATCTCCCAAATTTCCAAATACGAATTTAGTAATAATTAACTTAACCCCCAAGTTAATTATTTCCTCTCTCTGAAACGAGGAAAGAATCAATCCCAATCAATTAATGATAGAAAATATCTCTAAACGATATCCTTCAAATCAGGAAGGTATCCCAACACGAATATAATTCAAAGAGATAAAATCTAATAATTACCAAAATACATCCCTTAGCGTTGGCTTGATCCTTATAAATATAAGGTACGCAGGCATCTTGAAAAAGGATCCGATACACGAGACAAATCGAGATACCTATCAAGTCCAGCCCCAAACATCCAAAACCTCAAATCCCCTATTTTCATAATTCTTTATTTCAGCAACCTCCGAAATCTGTTATCACCAAATTCCTCCGTTAACAGATGTGATTAGCCGTTATTTTGTCCATAATATATAACCTCAAGTTCAATTATGAAGTGAGAATCGGAAATATATAATACTTCATGAGGACTTCTCAGCATGAACAGATGTGAGAAGCTAATAACAATAATATTTTTTTTTAGAAATGTAGTGTTTTGATGGCTCTGCTCTCTGTGAATGTTCCACATTTATATAACCAACAATCTCTTATTATAGCGTGACAGTGTGCATTTTGGAGCACGTACCATAGAATTTCCCAGTACTTGGTTGGCCTTATTATCATATTCATCCTGACTAGTATGATCTTGACAAATCACAACTGAACTAGACCATTGAATCTAATACACACCATGGTGTGGTCTTTATGCTTTAGTATTATCTAATTTAAAGGTGTTTGTATGATTAGTATTTTAATATTGCACTATTTGTTAGACTCTAACAGTCCAAATATATACAGACACAGACGTGTAAAAAAGACAAAATCACATACTACAGTAGCAAGATAACCTAATACCTGCCCTTGAGCTTTGTACAAATTGTGTGCTCTTTGCAAATTATCACAACCAATTACTCTGGGAAGCCTCCTGCGAAGGAGTTGATCCTCTGAAGCAATAACAGACACAATTTTAATTGTCATAGCATATGCACCTTCAGTGGTTTCTGACAAAAGATCAAGAAATCAACAGACAGGATATGATGCTCTTTCAAGATGTATGTTAACACGTTATCATCCAGTATGGATAGTACTGAGCCTCACAACAACCAATACTAGGTGAAAATGCTGTCAACGAGTGGTTTTAACACCCTATAATTTAGTAATGAGGCTAATATACTACTGTAGATAATAAAGCAAAGTCAAATTTTATTTAAGGTTACAATAGGTCTTCGACTTCAACTAGGGAATGGCTATAAAGTCTGATGCAACATGAAAAGTCCAGAAATTTTACTTAAACTAGATAGATAAACATAAGCGAAGCATAGTGCAAACATTCCTTCTCCGGTCATCGACGAGAAGAAATCAAGAAATGTATAAAACACTTCTACAAAACACAATTCTGTTATTTCATTCAAATAAATTAATATTCTAATTTGGAAGTATATAGATCTTTTGGTTAAAATTTAGAATTTGTTTACAAATAATATTGACAAATTTTTTAATTTTGCACGTAATAAACTCAACCATTTTATTGGCCGAGTAATTAATACACATGTTGCTTCATTATATTATGTGAAAATAAATTACTAATTCTAATACTATTAGTGAGCATGTTAAATATATGTTAAGAGAGCGGTGTCGGTTTTAAAAAATATTATTTAGTTATATTTAATATTTTAATTTGTTATCTTACGGTCATATTGTAATTGTTATTTTTCATGTTTATGTTATTTTTTAAGATCATCAAAATTCTTGATATATAATGAAAGTATTATTCCAATTAATTTATATTTATTTTTCTTAAAATATTTATTAATTTTTATAAATAATAAAAATTAATTTTTTTATTTTCAGTAACTAAAAATAAAAATTTACGAAGCGAAACGGATACGGATGAATGGATGAACATGGGGTCATAATTTTTAAGGAAGTTGGTCTCTGACAATTGTCAGGAACCGATTATTTAACAATCAGTTTCTAAACCGTTGGATCGACGGCCCCCCTGGATTATAAAAAAAATTCCCTGTCCGCGGAAATTTTCCGCGAATCGGTCCGCAAAAAATTTCCGCGGAGCATAAATTTTTTTTTTTAAATTTGATTGTTAAATAACCGGTCCCTGTGAAACGATTGTCAGGGACCGGGACCCAATTTTAAATGGAAACTCTAATACAAGTTTGAATAAAAGAGAGTTGTTGCTATATGCAGTATGATTTTGCTCCATACAATTATGAGTAATTACCTTTAACACCTTGAAACATTAAATTTGAAGATTGTACTTTATTAATACAGACATATATTATATACAAGTATAATATTTAACACTCATAACATACTAACACTCTTTGAAAATTTATGATCCTGTATGTGAATTTTTTAAGAAAACATAAATAAACAAGTGGGTAACACCTTTCTGTCAAGCAAAACACAATATATATAAATATTATATTATATTAATTATAATATTTTAAAAGCAAGTAACAATATATTTAGTACTTGTTAATTTTATTTAAAAAATTATTTTAAATATGAATATTTATAAATTTATAATTTTTAATCTTAAATATTATAAATTGAATAAATGTCTCATTTTCACAAAAAATAAATAATTTTGATGATATAATATATTTTTTTAAAATCACGTTCAAATTGATTACATAAAAGAACATATTAAAAAAGCATTATTCAACCACGTATTGATTATTTTCTTATATATATATATATATATAATATAATATAATATAAGATGGAGTTTAAAGATTTTCTAATTTGTATCTAAACCTCATTTAAGTTTAGAAAAGAACAATCACTTGTTTCCTAATTTTTTTTGAAGGCACTTGTTTCCTAATTAAAAAAGACTCCTCCTGACATATTGTTCACATTTAATTCATATCTTATTTGCTTTTTCTTTGTTCTTACATCTCTCAAATCACAGTATTTATATCTTTAAAATACTTTCATATTATTATTTTATTTATTTATTTTCAATACATATAGTTATTTGCTCTTAATTTTAGAATATTATTCTTCATTAAATAAAAAAACCTTATAAAAATTATAAATTAATGATATCAATGGAAGTTGGTGAATATGTTATTTTGTTGTCAGGTAAAATTTGGTGAATATTAAATGGGGCCCGGTCCTGTCGTATGCTAATCCCACTGTATCGCGGAAAGTTTCCGCAGTACGTGTACAGTACTGTTTTTTATGTGAAAACAGGGGGCATTTTCTGCAGTACGTGCCCCGTACCGCGGAACGGTGGGATTTTTTTTTTTAAACCCCAGCCGTTGGAACCGTATGATCAGTAAAGTAGTTGACAAACGTCTGCAATTGACCGTAACCCATATTAAATATAATCATTCATTTGTCCATATAGAGTACTGCATGCGGCAAAAGCAGTAAATCAACGTGTTTGCACAGAAAATAAGGTCTTTCTACTGCATAAAGCAGAATGTAACTACATTTAGCAATCATGCTAAATTATATCCTATATATAATTGGCGTATGCATAAAGCAGAATGTAACTACATTTAGCAATCATGCTAAATTATATCCTATATATAATTGGCGTAAGGAGGTTTAAGTGGTCTGGTCGTCAGGGTTAAAAAAGTAAGTTCATTAGAAATTAGAAATGGGCCAGAGAAGAGTAGGGCCAGAATATCAAACAAGTAGATAAAAAAGAATGCACTAAAATAACACATGTAAAAAACCTAATTATTAAAAAAGGTTATAAGTCAACACAAATCAATAAATTAACATTTTATTATTTTGTAAAGATTCTAGAATTGGTACTAAAGTTGTAAATAAATTAAAAACAATCCAAAAATCCAAACTAAAATAATTTTTAGAGAATCTAAATATAATAACCACAAAAAATCCTATAATAATTTAATAATTTAAAAGTTACAAAAATATTAAATTTCATAAAAAAACCTTACCACAACAAAGAGTTTGAAGAAAACCTAATTATTAAAAAAAAGTCATAAAACAAGTAAATTCTAGGAAAAAGAGTTGTGGTAGCACAAAACTTATAAATCACAAATTCATTCTTTATATATAATAAACAAGTAAACAAAACACACCAACAGAATTTCAATTCAAAAAATATTTTTTTACAAATCAAGAATTTACATTTAATTACAAAACAATTTTTTTGGAAAAAAATATGGTAAAACAGCATATTAAAAATGTAATAAAAAAACATGTCATAATTGGAAATGACATGTTAAATTATAATAATTTCCCACATGTCTAAAGTATATTACATATATTCAAATAAATAGAAAAAACACGCCAAAAAATATGAAACATTAAAATATATATGTTAGGCTAAACCTTAAAATATAATTTAGAAAAAAAATCGTTTACCAAATAAAAGTGTTTTAAGAAAAACATTATTTTAATTAAAATTATTAAAAATTCTATTTTTAAGTTTGACAACAAATATGTTTCCAAAATTAACAAACAGGGACAAAATAGCAAAGAACCATAATTAAAAATAAGTCGCAAATTCATTATTTATATATAATAAAAAAGTAAACAAAGCATACCATCAGAATTTCAATTCAAAATAATTTTTTTAAAAACTAGAATTTATATTTAATTAAAAAACAAAAAAAAAAGTCTTTAGAAAAATATATGGTAAAATAAGATATCAAAAAAGTAATAAAAAACATGTCATAATTGGAAATTACACCAAACTTCAACAAAAAATGTAATCTACAAAACAAACACCAATTCAAAAAATGTATAAATTTAGAAAACTAAAATCAAAAATAAACTTTAATATAATGCACTTAAAACAAATATAAATCAACACAAAAACATAAAAAGATAGTACAAATTTTATGTAAAAAAGTACAAATGTATGTGTTCACAAACACACACGTTAAAATGTAAATATTATATCCTATATAACTTAAACCATAATTAAAAATAAGTCATAAATTCATTCTTTATATATAATAAACAAGTAAACAAAAAACTAGAATTTACATTTAGTTACAAAACAAAATATAAGCAAAACAGTGTATATTTGGTTTGATACACTTTTTTTGGTCACTCTTTTTTTGTACTCTTTTTTTTGTCACTCTTTCGTTTGGTTAAATATCTATTATTAATAAAATTAAAAAAAAAATACACATAGCCTAAATAATAGAGTTGGGCCAGAATATCAAACAAGTAGATAAAAAAGAATGCACTAAAATAACACATGTAAAAAACCTAATTATTAAAAAAGGTTATAAGTCAGCACAAATCAATAAATTAACATTTTATTATTTTGTAAAGATTCTAGAATTGGTACTAAAGTTGTAAATAAATTAAAAACAATCCAAAAATCCAAACTAAAATAATTTTTAGAGAATCTAAATATAATAACCACAAAAAATCCTATAATAATTTAAAAGTTACAAAAATATTAAATTTCATAAAAAAACCTTACCACAACAAAGAGTTTGAAGAAAACCTAATTATTAAAAAAAAGTCATAAAACAAGTAAATTCTAGGAAAAAGAGTTGTGGTAGCACAAAACTTATAAATCACAAATTCATTCTTTATATATAATAAACAAGTAAACAAAACACACCAACAGAATTTCAATTCAAAAAATATTTTTTTACAAATCAGGAATTTACATTTAATTACAAAACAATTTTTTTGGTAAAAAATATGGTAAAACAGCATATTAAAAATGTAATAAAAAAACATGTCATAATTGGAAATGACATGTTAAATTATAATAAGTTCCCACATGTCTAAAGTATATTACATATATTCAAATAAATAGAAAAAACACGCCAAAAAATATGAAACATTAAAATATATATGTTAGGCTAAACCTTAAAATATAATTTAGAAAAAAAATCGTTTACCAAATAAAAGTGTTTTAAGAAAAACATTATTTTAATTAAAATTATTAAAGATTCTATTTTTAAGTTTGACAACAAATATGTTTCCAAAATTAACAAACAGGGACAAAATAGCAAAGAACCATAATTAAAAATAAGTCGCAAATTCATTATTTATATATAATAAAAAAGTAAACAAAGCATACCATCAGAATTTCAATTCAAAATAATTTTTTTTAAAAAAAACTAGAATTTATATTTAATTAAAAAACAAAAAAAAAGTCTTTAGGAAAATATATGGTAAAATAAGATATCAAAAAAGTAATAAATAACATGTCATAATTGGAAATTACACCAAACTTCAACAAAAAATGTAATCTACAAAACAAACACCAATTCAAAAAATGTCTAAATTTAGAAAACTAAAATCAAAAATAAACTTTAATACAATGCACTTAAAACAAATATAAATCAACACAAAAACATAAAAAGATAGTACAAATTTTATGTAAAAAAGTACAAATGTATGTGTTCACAAACACACACGTTAAAATGTAAATATTATATCCTATATAACTTAAACCATAATTAAAAAATTCATTCTTTATATATAATAAACAAGTAAACAAAAAACTAGAATTTACATTTAGTTACAAAACAAATTTTTTTAAAAGAATATATTTATTAAAACGAGATATTAAAAAAGTAATCAAAAAACGTGTCAAATATATGTGTGCTCACATGTATGTACAAAACAAACGCTAATTCAAAAAAATATCTAAATTTAGAAAAATAAATCAAAAATAAACTTTAATATAATACACCTAGAACAAGTATAAACCAACAAAAAAAATATAAAAATAGTACAAACTTTTTTTAAAAAAAGTACAAATATATGTGTGTTCACATGTATGTTAAATTAAAATAAGTTCCCAAATGTCTAAAATATATTATATATATTCTAATAAATAGAAGAAACACGTCAAAAAATATGACACATTTAACTACACGCCAAAAATTATGAAACATTAAACTATATTTTAGGCTAAATCCTAAAATATAATTTACAAAAAAATCGTTTACCAAATAAAACTGCTTTAAGAAAAGTGTTATTTTAATAAAAATCATTAAAAATTCTATTTTTAGGTTTGACAACAAATCTATACTATTATATAAATTCCGAAACATTAAAAGTTTGGTTGGTCGGTTGGTTGGTACCCATTAAATTTACCTAATTATCCTTGCATCCAATTACTAACCTATTAATTTTACTTATTTACCCTTACTCAATTACTTTCCTTCTTGAGGTTAAACATATTATCTTCTTTTATATTTTTTCTAACTACAATTTTTCCTTTATTAATCAATTTCCCTTTTCAAGTTAAACATATTATCTTTTCTATTTTTCAATAGCTAAATAATTTTCTTTTTCAGGTAAAATAGAATATCTTTTACATTTTATTTAACTAAAATTTCAATAATTTCCTTTTTCAGGTAAAATACAATATTCTTTTATATTTTATCAAACTAAAATTTTTCCTTTATTAATCAATTTCCCTTTTCAAGTTAAACATATTACATTTTCTATTTTTCAACAACTAAATAATTTCATCTAAAATTTCTCTACCTATTGATTTTACTTATTTACCCTTGCTCAATTACAGATCTATTAACAGGTTAAACATATTATCTTTTCTATTTTTCAAGAATTAAATAATTTTCTTTTTCAGGTAAAATACAATATTCTTTTATGTTTTATCTAACTAAAATTTTTCCTTTATTAATCAATTTTCCTTTTCAAGTTAAACACATTCCCTTTTCTGAATAACTAAATAATTTCCTTTTTCAGATAAAATAGAATATCTTTTACATTTTATTTAACTAAAATTTCAATAATTTCCTTTTTCAGGTAAAATACAATATTCTTTTATATTTTATCTAACTAAAATTTTTCCTTTATTAATCAATTTCCCTTTTCAAGTTAAACATATTACCTTTTCTATTTTTCAACAACTAAATAATTTCCTTTTTCAGGTAAAATAGAATATCTTTTACATTTTATTTAACTAAAATTTCTCTATTTAATAAAATAGTTTGAGCATTTTTGTTTAATAAAATAACATAATTATATTATAATTATTATTAACTAATCAATTACACTTTTCACCCAAAACAAGTTCTCTTTTCTCTTTTCTCTAACTAACATGTCTCTTTCTCCAATTATATCATGCACGGTTACCTTTTTTCTTTTTTCTTACAAAAACCTTTCTTTTTCCAATTATATCACAGATGTTTCTATTTAAAAAAAAATAAATAATAATATTATAATACTAATAATTAAACGATTACCTTTTCTGCTAAAACGGATCTTCTTTTTATTTTTTCTAATTAAATCCCTTTTTTCTAGAAATATCACGGACAACATTAATTTCTCATTTTCTAAACATTATGATCAATTTTATTTAGTAAAATGACATAATTAAATTATAATTATTATAAGCTAATCAATTAACTTTTTTCACATAAATCATGCCATCTTTTTAATTTTTACGTTACCTTTCTATTTTCTCTAACTAAAATCTCACTTTTTCCAATTATATTAAGGATGGTTCTATTTAATAAAATAAAATAATAATATTTAATATTAAAATTTCTCTACCTATTGATTTTACTTATTTACCCTTGCTCAATTACAGATCTATTAACTAATCAATTTCCTTCTTGAGGTTAAACATATTATCTTTTCTATTTTTCAAGAATTAAATAATTTTCTTTTTCAGATAAAATACAATATTCTTTTATGTTTTATCTAACTAAAATTTTTCCTTTATTAATCAATTTCCCTTTTCAAGTTAAACATATTCCCTTTTCTGAATAACTAAATACTTTCCTTTTGCAGATAAAATAGAATATCTTTTACATTTTATTTAACTACAATTTCAATAATTTCCTTTTTCAGGTAAAATACAATATTCTTTTATATTTTATCTAACTAAAATTTTTCCTTTATTAATCAATTTCCCTTTTCAAGTTAAACATATTACCTTTTCTATTTTTCAACAACTAAATAATTTCCTTTTTCAGGTAAAATAGAATATCTTTTACATTTTATTTAACTAAAATTTCTCTATTTAATAAAATAGTTTGAGCATTTTTGTTTAATAAAATAACATAATTATATTATAATTACTATTAACTAATCAATTACACTTTTCACCCAAAACACGTTCTCTTTTCTCTTTTCTCTAACTAACATATCTCTTTTTCCAATTATATCATGCACGGTTACCTTTTTTCTTTTTTCTTACTAAAACCTTTCTTTTTCCAATTATATCACAGATGTTTCTATTTAAAAAAAATAAATAATAATATTATAATACTAATAATTAAACGATTACCTTTTCTGCTAAAACGGATCTTCTTTCTATTTTTTCTAATTAAATCCCTTTTTTCTAGAAATATCACGGGCAACATTAATTTCTCATTTTCTAAACATTATGATCAATTTTATTTAGTAAAATGACATAATTAAATTATAATTATTATAAGCTAATCAATTAACTTTTTTCACATAAATCATGCCATCTTTTTAATTTTTACGTTACCTTTCTATTTTCTCTAACTAAAATCTCACTTTTTCCAATTATATTAAGGACGGTTCTATTTAATAAAATAAAATAATAATATTTAATATTAAAATTTCTCTACCTATTGATTTTACTTATTTACCCTTGCTCAATTACAGATCTATTAACTAATCAATTTCCTTCTTGAGGTTAAACATATTATCTTTTTTATTTTTCAAGAATTAAATAATTTTCTTTTTCAGATAAAATACAATATTCTTTTATGTTTTATCTAACTAAAATTTTTCCTTTATTAATCAATTTCCCTTTTCAAGTTAAACATATTCCTTTTTCTGAATAACTAAATACTTTCCTTTTGCAGATAAAATAGAATATCTTTTACATTTTATTTAACTAAAATTTCAATAATTTCCTTTTTTAGGTAAAATACAATATTCTTTTATATTTTATCTAACTAAAATTTTTCCTTTATTAATCAATTTCCCTTTTCAAGTTAAACATATTACCTTTTCTATTTTTCAACAACTAAATAATTTCCTTTTTCAGGTAAAATAGAATATCTTTTACATTTTATTTAACTAAAATTTCTCTATTTAATAAAATAGTTTGAGCATTTTTGTTTAATAAAATAACATAATTATATTGTAATTACTATTAACTAATCAATTACACTTTTCACCCAAAACACGTTCTCTTTTCTCTAACTAACATATCTCTTTTTCCAATTATATCATGCACGGTTACCTTTTTTCTTCTTTTTTCTTACTAAAATCTTTCTTTTTCCAATTATATCACAGACGTTTCTTTTTTAAAAAATAAATAATAATATTATAATACTAATAATTAAACGATTACCTTTTCTGCTAAAACGGATCTTCTTTCTATTTTTTCTAATTAAATCCCCTTTTTTCTAGAAATATCACGGGCAACATTAATTTCTCATTTTCTAAAAACTATGATCAATTTTATTTAGTAAAATGACATAATTAAATTATAATTATTATAAGCTAATCAATTAACGTTTTTCACATAAATCATGCCATCTTTTTAATTTTTACATTATCTTTCTATTTTCTCTAACTAAAATCTCACTTTTTTCAATTATATTAAGGACGGTTCTATTTAATAAAATAAAATAATATTTAATATTAATAGTTACCGATTACCTTTTCAGCTAAAACATATCATCTTTTCTAACTAAAATCCTTCTTTTATTAGAAATATCACGGGCAACATTAATTTTTTCCTTTTATTAAAATATTACGTGCAATTGTATTTATTAAAAAACTTAATTAAATAATAATTACTATAAACTAATCAATTACCTTTTTCACCCAGAACATGTTATCTTTTTAATTTTCTCTAACTAAATCCTATTTTTTCTTAATCATATCATGGACACTCTATTAATAAAATAAAATAATAGTTTTATAATTACCTATATTTAACCGATTACTTTTTCAACTAAAACCTATCATCTTTTCTATATTTTCTAACTAAAATTGCTCCATTTCTAGAAATATCAGGGATAACATTTATACAATTATTATCAAATCATCTCATATAAAAATGTAAGCCTCCAAAATTCATGTTTTAAAAAATTAATTTAAATAAATGAAAAATTCATGTAATATTAAAATAAAAAAAATCCGTGCATCGCACGGGTTTTAAGCTAGTATGTTAAAATAGCAAAAACCATAATTAAAAATAAGTCGCAAATTCATTGTTTATATATAATAAACAAATAAATAAAGCGTACCATCAAAATTTAAATTCAAAAAATAATTTTTTAAAAAACAAGAATTTAGATTTAATTCCAATGTAAAAAAAAGTCTTTAAGAAAATATATGGTAAAATAAGATATTAAAAAAATTATCAAAAAACATGTCATAATTGGAAATGACACCAAAATTCAACAAAATATAGTCTACAAAACAAATGCCAATTAAAAAAATATCTAAATTTAGAAAACTAAAATCAACAATAAACTTTAATATAATGCATTTAAAACAAATTTAAACCAACCCCAAAACATAAAAAGATAGTACAAAATTTCTTTAAAAAAAGTACAAATATATGTTTGTTCACAATTACATAAATCATATGTATAAAGAACACTTAAACCAATAAGTTCCCAAATGTCTAAAATATATTATATATATTCTAATAAAATAGAAGAAAACTCCCAAAAAAATATGAAATATTAAAATATATGTTAGGCTAAATCTTAAAATATAATTTACAAAAAAAACCTTTAACAAATAAAAGTGCTTTAAGAAAAAGAATTTTAATAAAAAACTATTTTAATAGAAAAGATTCTATTTTTAGGTTCGACAACAAATATGTTTCTAAAATTTAAATTAAAACAATGTGAGCAAAAATCAACAAATAAACAAATTCGTACTTTGCAAATAAAAAAAATTAAATTAGAAAAACTAAACACAAATCAATAAATGAACATATTTTAAATTAAAAAAAAAATCCAAACACCCACAAAATAAATTTATATTAATACCTAAATATAATACAACATATAAACCCCTAAGATTACTCCAAACAAAAACACATAATAAACATAGAAAAAAATAATTAATATTCAAATAAATAAAAGGTTTAATACCACACATATTTCCAACAAAATTTAAAAATACCTTCAAAAACTATGAAAACACTAGAACAAAAGATCTAAAAATTTTGAGGTAACCATTAAATTATATAATCAAAATGATAAAAAAAATGAAAGAAATTGTTACAGGAATATAAACCTATATGATTCAAGTATATCATATGTAATCTAATAAAATAAAAAAATCAAAAATAATAATGAAATACTAAAAAATATGTTAACCTAAATTTTAAAATATAAATTATAGAAAAACTATTTACAAGAAAAAAACAGATGTTTACCAAACAAATCATATAACATATGTATTATAATCATTAAAAATAAAAAACAAACTATTTAAAATGCTATAAACTAAGTTTACAAGAAAAAAATTATAATAAAAAATGTACTACAAAATTTTAATAAAACTACCCGTGCGATACGGGTATAAAGCTAGTAAACATAAAAATGAACAGAAGAAGGAATATAGTGGGTTGAGAAGAGGGAGAAACTGAACACCACACACTACGGTCTCTGCCTTGGCGGCACTCCGCGTCAGCGGTGCTCTTTGCTTTCTGTTTTTTTGTGTCCTCTCTCTCTCTCTCTCTCAATCTCGCGAAACATACATACATATCCATCCAAAACCGCTGCCTGAGCCACTAGTTTTCCGCACTCGCACACCTTTTTTGCCGTCAATTTATACCTACAATTTTGAATGTATAAAACCCTAATTTCATCCACATTTCCTCTCTTTAACTCACTTTCACACACTTTCACTCACAATTCCTGCTTCGCTCTCCGATCGGTAACTACCTCCTGCATTTTTTTTAATTGCTTAATTTACTCGCATTGTTTCGCCTTCTTAGTTTGACATGTATTGTACTTGTACTTGATGTTTGTTGCTCGAAATATTGTTTTATGTTTATTAATGTTTTTGTCTGCAGTTGTTGAAGCAATCGTGATGACTTGCGAATTGCGATGTTATGTTATTCATTGAAAGCATAAGTTCTGTATGAGTTCATTGTTCTCATTGTTTCTTTTTTTTTTTTCCAAGCAATTTACTGAAATTACTCAATTCTCAAGGATTGATGAGCGGATTTATATCTATTTGTGATATCCGGAGCACTAGTATAGCCTTAGGGGCAAGTTTTGGTTGCACTTTGTTTAGTTTTTTTCCGATTAAGTTGTATTTGTGTTTCTGGACTATGTTTTTTCTTTTTCTCAATTTTTTTTAAAATTTTAATCAGTACTTAGGCATTTGCTAATTTTATCTGGGTTTCCAGATCACGTTTGATTTAACAAAATTTTGATGTTTGCTTCTGTTCTTTGATGTTTTCATCACGTTATTCTTTAAGTAACAGGAACTTCATACGTATAAGGGACATAATAAGGCATGAGTTGCTCAATGTTCTGTACTCAACTCATCCACAAGACCACAAGTATAAGCTGATATGTACTTATGTTTTACATTGTGGCTATGATCTTTTTAAGAGAATTTATGCCAACTAGGGCACTAGTTTTTTGACAGAACAACAATTTTGCCTATAAGCAGCATTCCGCTATCTATGTGTTTTTTGTCTATTTCTACTTTTCCTCGTAGTATTGTTGTAGACAGTAGTCACTTCTTTCTTCGCTTAGAAGATGGGAAATTTACATAGCGGAAATCTGACTATTTTTTGCCCTTAACTCTAATTTTTTAATTAGGGAGATTTAATTACATCCTCAATTCCTTATCCACTGATCTTTGGAAGTTTTGTCTATTCAGTTCAAGAATATGGAATGTGACATTTTGTTTTTCATCACGAACAAATGTTTTCATTTTATTTGGATTTTTATGCCTCATTCGTATCTTTTATCTAGTCTATAGACTTTACATATTGTATTTATAAGAGGGGGACACAGAGGGAGATTGCCGGTTTTGAGTTGCCAACTAAATCTTAGAAAAAGTCAACCCGCTGAGTCAATTTCCATATCTTTTATCTACTCTATAGACTTTTCATATTGTATTTCTAAGAAAGAAGAGAGAGGGAGAGATAGATCCCGGTTTTGAGTTACTAAATCTCAACCAAAGTCTTCGTGCTGACCCACAAAACATATTCGATGTGAAATGCCATAATTTTCCTTGTAATTCTATAAAAACTTAATTTGGAAATTGACTTTATGTTAAGTCCATAAATGCACCAATCTTACACCTTGCTGTATGGTTCGTGATTTTGTTCGTTTTTATGATTCCAGTTAATGTACTCTATTGAATTAAATTATTATTATAATTGGTCTGTTGTCCTTTTGGATTGTATGCGTCATATTCATCATTCATCATGTTCTCATGTATGTAGTCTATATTCACTTAATCTTTTTCACATTCGGTACTTCAGTCCATGTAGAGACAGAGGACGGCTTTCTGATCCCTGAGTACACTCATTCATCATTGTTGTTGACTTACAAAAATAGGGTTATGTTTGGATCCCATATTTCATTGTATAAGTTCCCTAGTCTCTTAAAAATGTATTTATTCGACGGATAGAGACTGTCGGTTTTGATTTACTAAACTCAAACTAAGTCTGCGTGACATTTTATAAAAAAAATTAATGTGAAAATCCTTATTTTTCTTTGGAGAGTCCTCATTCTCCGGACATTAATTCGGAAGTTGACTTCATGTTTTGTCCAAGATTGAATATCGCGTCCATCTCATACTTTCCGCTCAGCTCATAATTTTGTAGTTCATTTTATGATACCAATAAATTTATTCTAGTAAATTAAATTATTATTATTATTTGGTCATTTACTCAATTGCCCTTTTAAATTATTTGCATCATATCCATGATTTTCTTGTGAATGTAGTCTGTATTCTCTTTATCTGCTTATATTTCGTACTTGAGTCTATGTAGGGACGGAGAATAGCTTTTCCTCAAGGCCACACACATACACCGTTATTCTCGACCTAAAACACTTTGTTGATGTTTGAAACCCAAATTTCGTTAGTGTCAAATGTCAGAAGATCAACAGTAAGTCAGATGATCTACAGTAGTTATAAGTGATGTAATCAGTTACGTATATTATGCTTATTAAGCTTATATATATACTTCATTAGAACTCTTATAAAATAACACAGAACATTTATTGAATCCTTAGCATAGCTAGGGTCTTATTTCTAACAATTTTTTTTTTTTCATGTAGAAATTCATTATACTAGCGGAAGCATTAATGACAAGAACAATAACATAAAACAAGCTTGTATTAGATAAGAACGGGAATACATTTAGAGGCTACATTTAGTACTCTAGCTTATTCTAAACTGAGATACAATGGCTGTTTATATAAAGAGACTGCAGCATGGGGTTGGTAGGTGTTAGGCAGCTGTTGGCTGTTGCAGCCATTCTTGACTGCCTAATTCATGCAGCCATTGTTGAAGGTTGCAAGGTTGCTGTTGCAGCCATTGGCTGCCTAACATAAGGGCAACTACATACTTTAACACTCCCCCTCAAGCTAAAGAGCGGGATTGGAGAGAAGCTCGTTAGCTTGAACTTCGTATGGCTCGGGCACTGGCATCTTGGCTTCTGGCACCGGTACTGGCTTCGGGCTCTGGCTTCTTGAAGTCCCAACAATTCTCTTCTCTTTAATTTTCATGACAGAAGCAAATGCATTGACACAGGAGAGTTTTTCTCTCACAAACATTTAATCAAACACCTTGCGTGCATTACCCATTGCAGCTCTTTAGACCAGAAAATTACATAACATAAAAGATGAGGAATAACACCTATAATGGCGGAAGCAATCAGGAGCGCAAGATCGAACACGCTCTGATACCATGTAGAAATTCATTATACTAGCGGAAGCATTAATGACAAGAACAATAACATAAAACAAGCTTGTATTAGATAAGAACGGGAATACATTTAGAGGCTACATTTAGTACTCTAGCTTATTCTAAACTGAGATACAATGGCTGTTTATATAGAGAGACTGCAGCATGGGGTTGGTAGGTGTTAGGCAGCTGTTGGCTGTTGCAGCCATTCTTGACTGCCTAATTCATGCAGCCATTGTTGAAGGTTGCAAGGCTGCTGTTGCAGCCATTGACTGCCTAACATAAGGGCAACTGCATACTTTAACAGTTAGTTAAGTTCTGAAGCTGTAACGTTTTAGTTCCCTTAAATCTTGCACAGGCTTCATGCACTTACATTTGCTGTCTGATATTTGACCTCTTTTCATTTGTGGTTCCAAAAACATTGTATAATTAGTTTTTCATGTTTTTTTTATACAAAATTTTTAAAGTACGGCATTTTAGTTTTTAGTTTCTGTGTGTTTGTACAGTTACAAGTTTAACAAAAAATTGTGCACGTTGTGTTACTTGAGCAGATAAGGCTTGTTAATTATCTTATCAAGTCATTGTCTACTGTTTTGGTCCATTTCAATTGTTTTTGATGTGAAAACTGGTAAAATGTAGACTTTATGTATCTATCACTCCCGGGAATTTAGGTTTCTTCATTTAGCTTAGGCTTTCTTATTAAAGTAATTGCTCTTTCCAATTGCGGTCTGATTGTTTAGTTATATTATATCTCCTTGTTATAAATGCAACCATAGATTGATTAATCATGAATTTATAAAATAGTAATATTATTCAGTCATTCATTTGTTTTTTTTTTCAGGCTTCTTTGTACTCTCTTAGAAGTTGGTCCTATAGTCTGAACTGCAACTTATCATCATCAAACTTCTCTCACTGCCGCCTGTTTACTACACTTATGGCTAGTGACACTCTTGCAAATCCTACTAATGGAAGTAGCATTACTCGTCCTGATCCACAGAGGACTTATCAGGTTGTGGTTGCTGCAACCCAAAATATGGGTATCGGTAAGGATGGTAAAATGCCCTGGAGGTTACCTTCTGACCTGAAATTTTTCAAGGATGTAACCATGACCACATCAGATCCATTGAAAAGAAATGCAGTCATAATGGGTAGAAAAACGTGGGAAAGTATTCCCCTTCAACATCGCCCTCTGCCTGGTCGTCTTAATGTTGTTCTGACTCGTTCAGGGAGTTTTGATATCGCAACTGCCGAAAATGTTGTAATATGTGGAAGCATGATTTCTGCTTTAGAATTATTAGCAGAATCTCCTTATTGTGTTTCGATTGAGAAGGTATTTGTCATTGGGGGTGGCCAGATATATAGGTGAGCAAATTTGGTTCCAATTGCTCGGAAATTATAAGCTATATGGGGGACTAGCTTTCCCCTTCTTCTAACCATGGGCTTACACTTCCACATTCTAACGTTCTGTTTTACTGATGCAGGGAATTTCTTAATGCTCCTGGATGTGATGCGGTCCACATCACTGAAATCGAAGAACATATAGACTGTGACACCTTCATCCCTCCGCTCGATGAATCAGTTTATCAGCCATGGTACTCATCATTCCCATTGGTGGAGAACAAAATTCGTTATTGTTTCACGACTTATGTTCGTGTGAGGAATGCTGTTGAGCTCTTAAGTCAGACAAACAGTGTGTTGTCTGATAGTAATTCGGATTCTGGTAATTTTGAAATTCAGAAATTCTCTTTCCTTCCCAAGACAATTTTTGAGAAACATGAGGAGTATTTGTATCTAAGACTGGTTGAGAATATCATGTCAAATGGTGTGGCTAAGAATGATAGGACACGCACCGGTACTGTCTCTATATTTGGTTGCCAGGTAATGTTACTGCTTACTATATAAAAACACCTTTATCTGGTTTTTAATGTAGCAAAGCTTTACGAAAATCATATTATAAGTCAGGGCTGATGTCTTACATGGTTATCCTTTTTACTTGTTTACAGATGCGGTTCAATTTGCGCAAATCTTTTCCACTCCTTACAACAAAGGCATGTCTTTGCTAATTTTTCTTTTACTCGTTCAACTTATTGAATGTTTAGATTGAAATTGGGTTGTTTGTGACGCACAGAAAGTGTTTTGGAGGGGAGTTGTTGAAGAACTACTGTGGTTCATTAGTGGTTCAACTAATGGCAAGGTAATAATACCTGAATTTCACGATATGCAACCTTTTTTTTTGGTAATTCATATTTAATTGTGCATTTAGTTACTGATGCATGCTAGGATCACATTTACTCTGTTTTTTCAATAATTAGTACCTACTTTTAAGCTTATGCCTTTTTCCTACTCTAAGATATTGTTTTATCTTCAAGCATTAGTTGGTGCGTTTCCAAAGACTTAGAATCGTCAAATAGACATATCAGTTCTGTTGAATAAGTGCCAACTTAGAGATTGGGTTTCGTTAATTTGGTGTTGTTTACAGGTACTAGAAGAGAAGGGCGTTCATATTTGGGAAGGCAATGGATCCAGGGACTATCTTGACAGGTAGTTGGCTTTTACACGGTTCAAATACTAGGGCTATTTCTCATAAGTTTCTTTTTATGACGTGTTTTTATTTTTTCTTCTCAGTATTGGTTTGGCGGACAGAGAAGAAGGTGACTTGGGGCCTATATATGGTTTTCAGTGGAGACACTTTGGTGCGAGGTGTAACCTTCTTTCCTATAGGCTGGTTAGATTTTGATACAGAAGTTCAGCCTGTATGTTGACTTGCAAAACTTGTGATATTCAGGTATACTGATATGCATGCTGACTACACTGGCCAGGGATTTGATCAGTTGTTAGATGTTATTTCAAAGATAAAAAATAATCCTGATGACAGGAGGATTATTCTTTCAGCTTGGAATCCATCTGATTTCAAGCTGATGGCACTTCCACCCTGTCACATGTTTGCACAGGTTACTTCTACAAGGATCTCCTAATGTTATTTGGTCCTTTATTTTCCTTAATTATTATTTCTATTTTCTATTCAGTTCTATGTGGCCAATGGCGAGTTATCTTGTCAAATGTATCAGCGCTCTGCTGATATGGGTCTTGGCGTTCCATTTAACATTGCGTCCTATGCACTTTTGACATGCATGATTGCTCATGTTTGTGGTATGTACTTCTGTGCGAGCTAACTGGCATTTTAAATTTTTGGCATTAAATATTGCTACAATGGTTTAATGCTTGTCACAAATTAAATACAGTGTATGCTGATAATGCTAGAGATCTAGCATTTGCTGTAATTAACTGTTTAAGAGTACACCTTTGTTGACCAATCTGCTGACTCTGGTCATAGTTGATCTTTTTACCCGTGGATTGTGTCTTAGAAGCGTCTCTTTACTTTCTTTGTATGTTGTGCAGATCTTGTTCCTGGAGATTTTATTCATGTTATTGGGGATGCTCATGTCTACTGCAACCATGTCCGACCTCTTCAAGACCAGCTCCAGAAGTTGCCTAAACCATTTCCGGTAGGCGTTAGTATGAAGACATGGACTGTTTCTTTCCTGGTTTTTGTGGTTTTTTGCATTATCAGTTATAAATCTACTAAAAACGCTGATGTTACAGTATTAGGAATTGGAGATGTCGTCATTTTCATACTCTCAACTTCCAATACAATATGGAACTAAATTTTGAATTGATGTGTAGGTTTTGAAGATCAATTCTGAGAAGAGAGACATAGATTCATTCGAGGTTACTGATTTCAAACTCATTGGTTATGATCCTCACCAGAAAATTGAAATGAAAATGGCAGTATAACATGATGACTCTCTGGATATTTTGGACTCTGTTACCTCATCATAAGCTGTTGTTCTCAGACAAGTATTGGCAATCTTCTAACCTCATATATGCCTAACTATTGCATACTTGTTATCTAAAAGTTCTATTAATGTCATTACCGGATATAAAAATCTCAATCATTTTTAAGTGCAATCTGGAGCATATCACAATAGCATGTTGTTCCTTTTGATTCGTGAGTCCTGATTGAATCCTTATAGTCATCACCTATGTATTATGTAGTATCATGTACTAGTTTAAAGCGTTTTGTATGCTTGTTTTGTATGTGAATGTATTTACCCTTTGATGCAGGAACTGGAA
Source organism: Kitagawia praeruptora (assembly GCA_037693485.1). Taxonomy (NCBI): domain Eukaryota; kingdom Viridiplantae; phylum Streptophyta; class Magnoliopsida; order Apiales; family Apiaceae; genus Kitagawia; species Kitagawia praeruptora. Next base: position 84,443,348 of record CM075347.1, on the reverse strand, counting down.
CAGCTACTGGGAGTTTTTGCGGTGATCTATATTTTGAAAAATAGTATCAAAATATTGTTAGATGAATGTACTTTAATCACATGTAGGTACTGAAATCCTTTAGTTCTACAGACAATCGGTGGTTCTAAGGTGATTTAGGATATGTTGTCATCTGACTTTCTGGTTTCCCATCCCATGGAGCTTTCAGTTTATGCTTGTGTTTAATCCCCTCCTTGAAAATGTTTAACTGGATTGAAGATCTTTTGTTGGATGTTTTAAAGGCCAAGTCTTTTGTATGTTTGAACTGTCTTTGGAGTAAATTTTCTGTTGGCATATTACTCATTTACAGGCCTCAGTTGGGTTGAGAAAAAGTTGGGGCTAATTTGGTTCATTAACGATGAATGAAATTAACAACCAACCATTTTCTTTAGTCTAGACCTGTGTTTTCATAGGCCATTGCGGATTTGCGGTGACATGGCATTTCATTTCTCATGTATACTGTATTATTCTTCTGTAAATCTGGTTAACCAATCTGCTCTTTTATAGAGGTTTCTCATGTCTTCTTTTTACTTTCCGAAAATCTTTACGCACACTTCACATTTGACCTCTGTAGAGCATGAAAAGAATTAAGAGTGAGAAGAATGAACCATTTGTTAAGTATTGCACTGTAACAGCGCTTTGATAAATTTTCTTGTGTAAATGTCTTAGAAAATTCCGACGTTCAGTTGGCAATTTGCAGTATTATGCCACCAATCTTTGCTTAAAAAGCCTCTGTCCCGAATTCAATGATCCTCTAACTTTTTCACGAATTTCAATATGCTCGGACTGGGTACTTGTGAATGATATTTTTTAATTTTTTTTTATTTGTAAAATTTCAAAAATATTATTTATAAATACCCCATCTTTTTTTTTTTGAAAAATAGTACTTGCATAAATCAAACGGCCTCAAGGGCTAAGTTACACATAATAAAATCAGGAGCAATAGAACATCACTCCTGTGGACCTGACTTAGAATATGCAGCCTGTGCTAACAAGTGGGTCACATTATTCGCTGATCGATGAACATAAACAACTAACACTTCCTCAAAGTGTTTAAGAAATTCCTTATAATCCTCTATAATCGTATCAAATATCGATTGTCCCTGATTTTTCTGAATAGCCTCCACCACTAGCTTCGCATCCATCTCAAAAATACATCAAATATCGATTGTCCCTGATTTTTCTGAATAGCCTCCACCACTAGCTTCGCATCCATCTCAAAAATACATTTTGAAGTTCGCCATGTCATCATCCAGGATAAAGCCTCTTTTAAACTGAGAGCTTCCGCCTCCCTTGCATACGATCTTCCTCGAACAAGATTTGCTCGGGCCCGAACAAAGTTGCCCATATGATCTCTGACTACGCACCCAGTTCCAACATATTGATCTCCCTGTCTGCAAGAGGCATCTATATTCACCTTCACCCAACTCTCCGGCGGCTTTGATTGACCACTGACCCCTCCGTATAGTGTTGTTCTGCGTCCCTCGGTTACCTTTGTCTCTCGCTTTCCTCCAATCATTTAACATATTAACAGCCATAGATTTAACACCAAACACGGATAACCTGATTTTTTCCCAGACCCATTTATTTCTTCGAAACCATAAACACCAACACACTAAACCAACCAGCAATCGTTGCTCCCTGTTTGTCGAAGTGAACACCCTCTTTAGTACCTGCAATGCTGAATCCTGCTCTTCCACCTGTATAATATTCTGCAGCCCAATCATCTCCCATACTTCTCTCGCAAAGGTACATTGAAATAACACATGATTTATACTCTCTGAATACCCCTGACACCACCCACATCTCATATCAATATTAACATGCTTGTCTCTTAACGCCTCAGCTACTGGAAGTACCACTCGAGCAACTCGCCACAGTAAATTAATGACTTTACCCGGGAGTTCTAAATTCCAAATTCTTCTCCAGAAAATCTTATCATCAAGAACTTCTTCTCCCCTAAGCCTTCGATAACAGCTTCGAACCGAGAACTCACCTTTATCCTCCAACATCCAATACCATGTGTCTTTCTTCTCACGAACAGGAATGGGTATTTGCTGGTCCCGTTCATTAAACAAGTCCGTTAAAACATCCTCATCCCATTGTTTCTTACTATCATCCATTAAACCTTGCACCGTTGCATCTCTCAAGACTTCAGGCATTTCAGTCGTTATGTACCCATTATCCACGCACGGTAGCCAGGGAACTTCCCACACCCTTGTATCCTCTCCATCTCCGATTCTTCTACGCCCCCCTTGCCTTATCACCCCTTGAGTTTGTAAGATACTCCGCCATACATAGCTAGGATTACTACCCAAACTAGCATTCATAAAATCAGAACCTGGATAGTATTTCGCCTGCATCAGTTGAGAAACAAGTGGATTACTATTATTGATTAACCTCCACGCTTGTTTGGACAGCATTGCTAAGTTAAACTCTCTCATCCTTTTGAAACCAAGCCCACCCGCTTCCTTAACAGCACAAAGTTTATCCCACGCCAGCCATCGTATACCACCATTTGCCTCCTTTCCATTACCCCACCAGAAAGAATTCATTCTCCTTTCAATCTTTTCACAGATTTCATTTGGAATGAGCATCAAGTTCATCCAAAAATTAGGAATAGACTGCGCCGCCGTTTTAAGCAAAGTCATTTTACCTGCCTTCGAAATTTTGGACTTAGCCCACCCCTGTAGCTTCTGATCAATCCTTTCCAACAAAAAACCAAACTCTGCTGTTTTGTTTCTTCCAATACACATAGGTAGACCCAAATACCTACCTGGCGAATTCGCTTCCCGTACCCCCAACCGATTACATACACTTCTACGATCGCCTTCACTTGTGTTTGGGGAAAATGTGACCAGAGATTTATCAAAATTAACCACCTGCCCCACCCCATCCAAGTACATTGAAATGCGTGCAAAAAAAAAGAGCCAACAAAATGGGGAGGGAGTATTTAGAATGCAACTATTCTTTCTCCATATTCTGTCCAAAAGGTTTTCACTTTCCAGACCCTGTTGATTTCCACTGTCATCTATCTCCAAGAAATGACTAACCATACTTCTTCCAGGTATAAATTCCTTTCTAGGAATAGAATGTTTACCAATTCTCATCTGGCATCTAGTTAACAAGTTGCTTATCAAGTTGTCTAACTTATCTCTTTCATAAATCAAAAGATAGTGATTTTTTTTATTTTTTTTATTTTATTTTTGAATAAGATTTATTTTTTCTTTAAACAAAATGTTTCCGTACAAACACAAAAGATTGTTTGAATCACTGTGTACTAAAAGATCAGATGCATGCAAAACTTTATATCTCTATATAAAATTTTGTTAGATTTAAATTATTGCGGAAACTGTTCAAACATCCATGGCTTCGGAGTATAGGACTGATTTCATGATTTCAGATACTCTCTAACCTATTATCAACTATATACATGATTTCAGATACTCTTTTAACTATAATCAAACTATATACTTCTGAGAAGAAGAAACAGGTCGACCTTCCTCTAAATTTTTGTCATGTTCTAATTTCCGTAAGTTACAATAGATGAGAATTCTTCCCTCAAAGATCTTTTGTGACGCGCTATAAAAGCTTCAACTGCATGCCTGAACTCTTCACCACTCATTTCATCCTCTGCATAGCATTTAGGGTTGAAGTTTTGTGCTGAAACCCTGTGATCACAACTTTTCTGGATCACTGCAGCATCTGAAGCTCTTCCATTATGCTTTCCACTTTTCCGACCATTTTCTGTCACAGTTCGCCTTAGTTTCATACCAGAATCTCGATGCTGGTACCTCATTAAATTTTCTGAGTGACTCCTAAGCATCTTTCTATTCTCAGACCTACAAAAATTTAGATCAGTTTCGTTTTCTTCATGCTTCCCATCCTCACCTTGTTTCTTGAGTTCCTCAACTTGATTAATATTCAGTTTGTTTCCAAAACTTTCAACATAATCATTACAAAATTTAATGGTATGGTTAAAGACATTGGTTTCTTGAGCTGAATGGTGGCCAGATTTTAAGAAGAGAACCAGAACGATTGCATTTCCAAGGAGGAAGAGGAATCCAGGACTAAAGATAGTAATGTAAAGACCGCAGATACAATCACCAAAAACTTTGAAAGCTAATGGTAAATGAGTGGAGAGGCTTGAAATAATGAAAATGAATATGCATATCTCTATCAACCTGAACAAAGCTGTGATCTTTTCTATTCTTTTGTACCTCAACATTGCACTGGCCTTTTCCATCTTGATATCAATGCAATTCATTTTTTCTGTTTGTAGAGTGAGAATTGATTTTATAGAGAATTTGTAGTGAGCATAACAAGGAAAGACCTCTTTCTTTGGCTTTGGAATGGCAATGGTTGAGAGGCACATGTTTTTATAGCCTACCTTTTTTCCCTTTTGTCTATCCTCTTTTTTTTTTTTTTTTGATAAACTCACCCTCCTCCTTTCTTTATACTTTTGATGGAGTTCTCCAGTCAACAACAGGTTATACACTAATATCTGCTTTATTTTTCTGATTTATCAAGAAATTTATCAAGAGGATGGGTCTGGAGACATAAGGAATTTGCTTACACAGCAGCATTTTCTGAACCTATCAAGAACTGATGGTGTTTAAGGGGGGTTTTGTTTACAAGAATAAAGCGAATAAACTGTCTCTCATTCATTTTGTATGAGAATATGTCCAACTTTTTTCACATCATTATTGAATTGGTTAATTATGAATTACAAAAACCTTGTCATTACAAGGATATATAGGACTGATTTTCCATGGAGCTAACGAGAATGAAAATGTGTAGATCTATTTTATTCTACTAGTTGTTTTCGAACTGAAATCACTTAACACAAATGATACCAATCAAAATGTGCAGATCTATTTTATTCTACTAGTTGTTTTCCGAACCGAAATCACTTAACACAAATGGTACCATAATAGTAGTAATATACAGCATGTTGCATGTATAAATTGGTTATTTTTATTGTTGAATTATATGTGCTGGTAGGCTTTTTGGCATCAAACAATAGTTTGCCGATAAACAGAAGACATGCTCACTAAGCTCCACCAACTTTAGAAATGGCCCAGCCGCAAATCTTAGGCCAATTGTAGAAGGTCTAATTGGATTGCATAACATTTTCTTACTCAGTAAGGAAGGGGCACTTGGCCAAATTTAATTTCACTAATACCAGTTCCTATTTGTTTTTTTTTTTTTTGGATTTAATATTTATTTAAAATTATTTATGCCACACTATGTACAATCATGTTGTTTTGTGCACTTGAACCACTGGCCAGCCATATGACTCATGTCCTAGCTGGATACTGTTGATGAGCTTTTGACATGTATATAAAATATAATGCAAAGGGTCCATCGATCCCCTTCTCAAATTTTATGTTTTCACTTGTTTATGTGAAAGCTTTGATATAGACATAAGTTATGGAAAAATGACAAAAATGATTGTTTTTGAAGAAAAATGATGAAAATACCTGTTTTTAAAAAAGTGCGCAAAATTACCGGGTGAGATATGCATTTGTCAAATGGGTATCTGAGATACGCATTTGGTAAACGCATATTTTATACAAATTCTAATTTTTTTTTAAAAAAAATCTGGTTCGGTTACGCATTTACCAAATGCGTATTCAGTGAACACGCATGTGGTAGATGCGTAATCCAACCATAATTAAAAAAAAAAAAGAATTTGTGAAAGATACGCATTTACTAAATGCGTATGCCAGATACCCATTTGGCAAATTCGTATTCTACCGGGTATTTTGTCAAAAATTCTGAGAATGAGTAGTTTTATTACGGTAACCTAAAAAAATGGGTTTTTTTAAAATAAAAAAAACGGGTTTTTTTGTCGTTCACCCTCAAGTCATTCACTCTGTTTTATGAAGGGACTAACATAGTTGACACACCATTCTTTATTAAAGATTCTCCCTTTAAGATCTTATAAAATACCAGTTTTGGTCACAAATTAATCTTTAGAGATATGTAGTGCATGTTTGGCATTTCATATTTGGATGAACTTATGACTTATAAGGCCTAGGCCTGGTAATCGTGTCGTGTCGTGTACTTTCGTGTCGTGTACTTTCGTGTTTTCGTGTACTCAAAACTAAAACCGAAACCGACACTAAATCATTTCGTGTTTTCGTGTTCGTGTACTTTCGTGTTTCGTGTCGTTTCGTGTCGTGTTCACGTGTCTGATTGCCAAGGCCTACTTGATAAGATACACACAAGAAAAAAAAATCATTTCTTTTTTTTTTTTGAAAGGAAAAAAATCATTTCTTTGATAATCAAGAAAATAATCATTTCAACAAATATATGTTACATAGCCAGGTACTGACTTCCCACTTGGGCCGCTTGCATAGTGAGCCCACTTCTTAAAATTGTTAAAATATTTGTTTAAAATTGTTAAAATATTTGTTTAAAATTGTTAAAATTGTTAAAAAATATATATGTTATATATATATATATATATAGGATATATAAAAAATTATATATATAATATTTCGTGTACTTTCGTGTACCCAAAATGAAAATCCAAAACCGACACTAAATCATTTCGTGTTTTCGTGTTCGTGTACTTTCGTGTTTCGTGTACTAAAAATCAAAACCCAAACCCGTAATTTTCGTGTCGTTTCGTGTCGTGTTCACGTGTCACGTGTCAGATTGTCGGGCCTAATAAGGCCATAAGAGATTGTGGGGAGTCTTTGCCTATTTAAATTTTAACTCAACTTATAACTTATATGTTGATAAGTTGAATGTTAGATATATCTTTAACATTCAACTTATGCTTATAACTTATTCTTGATAAACGCAATTCTTCAAATCTTCAAAATCATATATCTTTTGATCCGTTAATTAAAAAATTAATATGTATATATCAAATTTCTCTACTCATCGAGATCTATCCATTGATATCTATTGATATATACTAAAAAACAAATATTTAAAAAAATAATAAAAAAAAGTTAAATTATAAGTTCTGATTTACCAAACACTCTACTGATTTATAAGTTCTAATTTACCAAACACTCTACTAACTTATAATTTCTGATCTACTTATCACTTATATGATACTTATGCTTATAAGATATAAGTTACTCATTTTAAGGTAAGCCAAACGCCCCGTAGTTATATGTCATCGATCGTTTTTCTATGTGTAAGCAAAAAATTTACTACTAAATAGGCCTTGTAGATATTGTATTATTATTTGCAATGTCAATGAAATTTGTGCCAAAAAAAAATAACTGTCTAATTATTTGTTTTAAAGAATCTTAACTTGGTACTTTTTGTTAGATAATCTGTTATAAATATAAACGATATAATATGCGTGTGTGAGTAACAGTTATTTATGTATAATTAAAACAAATAAAAGAGGAGGCAAATCCGAGTCCAGTGCGTTACTGCCGTATGTGCAAGTGAAACATCTCCCAGGATAAAACGGATTGCAGTGACATCTCCCAGGATAAAACGGATTGCAGTGAAATTACAGAAACGTCACTTTCAGCGAGATTAAGACAAGCAAGAATATCACCAGAGGAAGAGAAGAAGCTATATATATATATATAAGTAGAGGATTTGTGTTTTCGAATGAATAACCCTACCGCTCTAGACGAGTATTTATAGGTTAAGAAAACTTTTGCGCTACACAATTGCCCTAATTAATTAGCCGTGCTAATTGATTAAGTCGGTGGCAATTTCCTAATTAATTAATCGCGTTAATTAATTAAGTTAAGTCGGTGGCAAAAAATCTGTAATTAAATTATATTACCGAATCAATTTAATTCAAAACAAATTTGAATTAATTAATTTTAAGCCCAATAATAAATCATGCAGAAAGCTCGAAAGCTTGCAAAGCCTCAGATTTCCCCGAAAAACCCCAATCCTGTGCGTCCGTATAGGAGATGGAGCAACACTTGGCCGACACAAGTAAACATTACTCATGTGAAGCAATAGAAACTTTTTTTCCATTTCAATGTGTGACTCAATTTTTACAACAAAATTTCTAAAGGACCATTTTTGAGTTATCATATCTCATTCATTATTTAACCATTTTGAGTAATTAAATATGTTTCGGATAGCTTTCTCGGAAAAGAACACAATCCAAGTTTACTTATTATGCTCACGCAACATTCATCTACTCAAAATTATGGTTCAAAATGACTTGTTAATATGGGACTAACACCCACATTTTCCAACACTTTTAAAATGTAAACATTTACGTGACCTTTGATTGTCTCAAGTTGCAATCTTTTGTGCAATCAGATAACCCGAAAAGATGAAAGAATTTAAAAGTTCATCAAGTATTTGATTCACTTGTGAAAGCAATGATTGGCTTTTGTTTTGGCGTGGTCGAATTATTCAGATTGAAAGATATACATGAGTCTTGAGCCAGACAATTTTATGGGTTCTTTGCTTTTTTTCTTTTCTTTCCTACAATGTTGTGTAAAAGGCTACAAATGAAATTTCAACATATTATAGGTAAATTTTTATAATTTTCTTTGTCCATTTGATTACTAAATAACGTAAATTATAAATTATACCAAAAAAATTTCCAACATTTATCACATCTCGTTCCTTTTATCAAATCTTAATGTAGAATGTAGAATTTGCATTCACTTATTTTTCATTCTCAATATTAATCCATTCATTTCATTTTCTTATATCTGACCAATCGATTACAAACAAACGTAAGATGCTTGTCTTTAAACAAGATGATGAGGGCATCTCAAAGGGAAATCCCTATTTCACTTCCCTAAAATATAATAAAATAATAGTTACCTAAAACATAGATAAACAAAAAGTTGTTTTACTACAATGCTATTATCTATATTCCTTACCTATAATTAAAAAAAATATTATTTATTCAATATTTTAGCTAATATAAAAAAGAGATAGGAGTGTTGAAGAGTTTTATGTTAATATTATAAGGAAACAATGATGGTGTGGCATTATAGAGGTTTGCTTTTCTCTCCCCTAAATATGGGGTTTAATTTTCTCTCACCTAAAAATTATAGAGGAGAGAGAGTTGCATTGGAGTATTGTTTTTAAAACCAAACCCCTAAAATATGTCCACCTAGGACAAATATAGGTAAGGGGTCTTTGGGTTGGAGTTGCTCTTATACCCATTTTTGTATGATCTTTAGGGGCCGTTTGGGTGTATCTTCATATTATAAGTTTATATTTAAGAGAAAGATAGAGAGAAGCTGCTAGAAAAAGAGACAGGGTGCTTTCTCAGGCAGTTGAAATGTTAAAATGATCAAATATACCCTCCAGACTTTTTTTTTTTTGACAAACAAGGAATTATATTAACTTGCCTCAATCAAATCACACCCAGGACAAACTGAAAGGCATATGATGTAGCATATTTGTATTTCGAGGATACAACTCAACTTAAACAAGATTGTAGTAGTAAATAGTATATAAACTGTCACAAGGAATCTCATATTGTATTATCTGTCAGAAGAAAAAGATCAAGGTCAATCTACAGACTTGAGGAATTACTACATTGAAAAAAGCTCAGTCAACTGATCAAGCCTTAGTGGAGTATTCGTTAAGAAGTGGATTCATTTAAAGTGACAGAGATTTCGACAGTGACAGAGTTAGTACAGAAGAATTAAAGAGAGATAAGAAAAGAAAAGGAACCAGATTTTAAAGTCAACTTATGAAGAACAGTCATTGTGGTTAGTCACTCATGAACCAGACAGTACATCGAGTGTCAACATTTAACAGTGGTTGTTCATCATTAAATTCAGTGTTTCAAGCTATCAAGACTGGTATGTGAGAAAATCATTGTGCAAGCAACAGAAGTACTAAATTCATTAACCACAAGGGCCATGTTTGTTTCAAGGGATTATAATCCCCAAATTATTACCTTATAAATCCCAAACGTAAGGGATTATAATCCCATGAATTCACATTTTGATCATTGTTTTAGTTCACTCCCATGGGATTATAATACCTTGTGAAAGAAGGTATTATAATCACATAGAAATGAATCAAAAAGATGATAGCAATATACTTCCATGGGATTATAATCCTTTAAATTTAAGAAAGATAGTGTAATTTTCCAAGGATTATAATCCCCTAAAACAAACATGGCCAAGGAGTTTATTATCAAGTGGACTGGCTATGAGGAAAAAGAATTATCATAAAGAAATTATAAGTGATATATTCTTAATGCTGAAACTCCGGTTAGAATTGTTGTATTATTTGCTAAGTAAAAGGAGTCCGGTTTCAGACCCTCAAGAGACATATACAGCTTCACACTCTTGTTTCAACAAAGGAAAAAGAGAGACCAAGAGAATTTGGTTCCGAGCTTCTAATTTAATTCTTGTAAATTATTTTTAGTTTGTATCGTTTAATCTAAACCACTAGAAATAGTTTACTTGTACTATTGGAACTATCTAGCGGATTAAGTTCCCTAGAACTTATCTCTCGAATTGCTTTTAGCATTCGATCTTTTTATTACAAATATAGAAAAGTTCATGTCGAATTTTCTATAGAATTTGTAATAATTAGTTTGGTCATCAAACCTTGTAATTTGTACCCGTGTATTTAGACACACCCCATCAAGTTTAATATAATTTTATATTTAACTTGAAATATCGGTATTCGTTTTATTCCGCATCAAATTGTTTAAAAATTAATATACACCCAAAAAACAATTTCGATAAAATGGTATAGTTTGTATTCAACCCCCCCTTCTACAAACTATTTTGGAACTAACACAAACCCCTGAACGGACATTATAATCTGAATGGAAACAAATAAATGAGCTAACCAAATAGCTGCTTATGTTTACAGACTGTTTTACATCATGAATTTCAAAATTCTTCGTATTAAAAAAGATTAGAATGGTTTCCCGATCAATCAAACCTGCACCAATCCTGGAACTAGTAATATCACAAATGACCCTCACATACGCACCACCTGTAGTCCAATGTTCAGAAACACCCCAGCTATCTACATGCCAAAAACCAGCTATAGACGTGCCGAAAATTCAATGATCAGAAACACCCCAGCTATCTACATGCCGAAAACCAGCTATAGACATGTCGAAAGTGAAAGATCTCATAAGATGAACAAATTTTAGTTGTGAAAAGTAAGCTCTTGCAATATCCGACACCAGTCCAAATCCAATGCACGCATTACAAATCTCCCATAAAACCACATAAATCATTTTCAAAGTAGTCAGGAACAAAACACATACCAACATCAAAATCCCAAATAAAATGGTACATTTTGGCGAGACTAACGCCAAATGGCGAGACTAAAAACCAAAAAATTCAAACACCTCAGAATGACACCAAATTTTGGTATGTTGTTAAGGAGGAGAATTTGAATGTAAGGGTATTTTTTATTTGCGGAGTCGGACTCAAAACCAAGATAGATCTGAGAAATAAATTCTAGATGTTTGGCTTTGGTTCGATTTTTATTGAAAAAGACCGAAACAAAAATAAGAAGGGGCTTAGATGATTGGGAGGAGGATTGAAGGATGGTTTGATGGGGGAAACGAAGTTGAAGATGGAGAAAAGGAACGGCGGCTGTATGATGTTAAGGACCGGAATCGACTCTCATGTGGAGAGGGGAGAGAAAGATCTTCCCCTCCAGACTTGAGAGTTCGAAAAAAATTTGAAACAAACCTAATTATATATTTTGGTAATTCTATTTTGGTAGTATATTATATACTATCAAAATAGAATTATCCAAATAAGTAATTATTTTCGATTGCTTAATATTATAGGTCTTCAAAAGTTCCCTACATGCATCTTCAGTCAAATACTTGTATGTAATTACTCAATATTTAACCATATGAATTCATTATCAATAATATTCAAATTATATATTATCACAAGCCTATTTATGGCATTCTGTAATCAAATACTGGGTACAATTTTATTTTGAGATAATTTTTAAAAGGCATTTTTTTCATATTTGGTATCAAAAATGAATTAGCTTAATCATATAATTTTTAATTTAAGGGCCCATTTATTTATGGGTGAATGAGTCCAACTGAACTGGACGAGTTATTGTTTTCTAATTCAGATTGTTTGATTAAAATTTTATATACCTGGACAAGTTATTACTTTCTAATTCAGATTGTTTGATTAAAATTTTATATACCTGGACGACTCATTTTTATCTGAACGAGGACCGAGGACCGGTGTCTCTAAAAAATGTAGCTGAATCATTCATTTCACCTGCCTCTCGTCTCTAGTATTATTTATTTTTACTTTTTGGTGATAGCAATTAACTTTACTACATGTTATTTTTTTTCTTTTTAAATTTTTATTAAAACAAATTCATATCTTCTTTCATATGCTATTGGAATAAAAATTTAATTCTACTGATTAGCATTAAAATGATTAGTAAGACATAAATTAATTTGAGATAATAAATCTAAAAAATTAAATGTATACAATAATACCACTTTTCTAATATTTATTTTTGAAATGTTACTACTTTAAAAATATTTGCAAAATATTTCTAAAAAAACCCTTAATTTTATCATCCAGAGAAATTAATTAACTTAACAAACGACATCACTTGTTCAGCATTCAGATTAATCATTCATTCAGAATTTTAATCATTCATCACTCATGTTCAGCATTCAGATTAATCATTCATTCAGAATTTTAATCATTCAAAATTTAATATTCAAATTTAACAAATGGGCCCTAAATCTTAAAGCTAAAGTCACCTTACACTATTTTTCGTAACAAAAATTTATAAAAAAAAGTGTAGCCAACAAACAGGCTTCAAAGATAATTCAACTCGTTAAGGTATAAGATTATACGATACAAATTGTTTGTATAGAAAGATAACACCATTTTCATTGAAGATCTCATCATTTTTGTGGGAGTTTTCCCCACTTCTTGTTTTGGATCACAAAATTTTAGGAGTTGCATTTTTTAATCATATCTAAAATAATTTTATATATTTATATTAACATTTATTATTAAATATTTATATAATTCAACATTATACTTGATTTCCATATCATGTTTGGACTCATTATTACTTATAATTTTTTTTAATTTAAAGACCACTACACCATATATTGCCTATAGCAACACCTTAAAATTGTTGCTAAAGGGCCTAATACTGTTGCCATTGATGCTATGACAATGCTTTTGCAAAAATTGGACGTGAACTTTGCTTGGGTTGCAATAGGTCCCTATAGCAACGAATATAGTACCATATAGCAATGCTTTAATGTCATTGCAAAAGTTTGTTATAGCAACGTTTCCCAGTCTATAGCAACAATTTAAATTCATTGCAATAGGCTATAGCAACCCTGTTTTGGATATTTATTGCAACGTTTAAGGTGGCAATGGCAACACATTTCTGTTTAATAGCAATGCTTTTAGTAAGGAATTAACAATAAATGGCAACACATTATGAGGCAATAGCAATGCTTTTAGAAAGGAATTAACAATAAATGGCAACACATTATGAGGCAATAGCAATGCTTTTCTTTAAAAAAAATGGACATGACCCATTTGTTCATATAGAAATCCACCATTAACATGGTATTTCATACACACCAAATATCCAAAAGAATACCTTGGTACATCACTATCACCTACCCAAAAGAAGTACCAAAACCATTCGGACTACATTGTCAACATAACTATTCAACGTCTAACGACTAAATGGAATCAAACGACAACATAGACGTGGTAAATTCTAGTTTACATTCACCAAAAGATTAGATATAAATTAAATGAATATGCGCCACATCTGCATAGTAGAAAGTTCTTCTCGTATGCTTGCCGGTTCTCTAGATTTCTTGTTGATGCCCATTTTCCAGAAAGCAAATAAACCCCTCTATAACAAAGTTCAAAGCACAACACTGAACTTGAGATGTTGAGCCTGATCCGCCACTAGTACTGCAAACACAACATAGCAGAAATAAAATGACTTATAAATGCACAGTTATACCCTTTCAAATAGCATACAATTACGTTTGCAATTGGTAGAAAAAACATTTACATACATATATTATAGTAGTTTAACTCTGCTGGATTAAAACTAGAACAAGACTTTAACACATCTGCAATTGGACATGGACTTGCTAACTTGCCAACAATTATATTCACAACTGCAAAGCAGCCACAGAGTAATATAACCAAAACAATTTGGTTTCTGGTGGTCCGGTAGTAGAAATTTAGTAATTATGATATTGGCTAGCCTAAGTAAATTCCAGTTCGGTTGCCGAAATACCAAACGCACAGCCATTAGCTAATAGGCATAGCCAATGTGTATTTGGCACAATTATAATCCTATAAATGATGAGCAATCATAGAATTCTAAATAAAAGAACATCAAGTTTAGCCAACTCAACTACTGCAAAAATTCTCTGAGTATCCTAATTTGAGCACATACTTGTGTGTGATCTGGTACTTGTTTTTTAGGTCCCATTTTAACCTCACATACAGTAGAACATTTTCCTCGCTGATCGCCCTTTAAGATTTTTGTCTTAATGCTGGGTAATTTTACCCACTTCTTGTACTCGTCGCTTGTGCTGAGAATAGCTAAAAAATATTCAGCAAGTTTTAACTCCCCAACTAGACAGTTAGCTATAGCTCCTGCATCGGGAACTTTCAAACATTAGTATTGAGATAACTACAGTAGTAGTAATAAAACAGTTACTACATTAAGTATCATTAATAAAGAGCTTGTATGCAGCTTGTAAAGTGCTTGTATGCAGCTTGTAAAGACCTTGTACGCACTTTGTAGGCAGTGTGTAGACAAGTTGTCATTGGTTTCTATTCTAGCAATTGCTTATGTAGCTAGTAGTAGTAAGTTTCTAGGCAGTAATTTCAATATTTGTTCTATAAAAGAGGCCTTGCCTCATTGTAAAATTTGGTGAAGTATGAATATAATTTATTTTATACCCCAACTGAAATTGAAGGGGGGAAATACTAGGAATCATGCATTTTAAACTCCAGTATTTCTTCTTTTTTATTCCAGGAAATATGGTATCATATACATACACATTTGAGTTTTGAACGAAACATAGACACCAACTTCAGAGTTCATATTCCACTTGGAGGACAAGAAAACAATTACATGGACAAATACTGGAGTTTTAATTTCAACTTACTTCGAAAAAAACAATTTGCTTTTCTATAATACGGATCAGTGTTTTAGGAGTCTATAATTAAGTGCAAGTGTATTTAATGGCTGAATCATAATGGTTTGAACCTTAAAGCTGCTAATCTCTTTAGTTTCCCCTGGATTTGAACTCACAGCTGCGTGCTTCAACCTTCCTTTTTCTTCAACAGTTATAAGAAGTTAACAACGACATAATGTTAGAAGAAAATCACATCTACTAACAAATGCAAGATATACATATAAGTTATAACATAGCATATGACATATTACATTAATGCAAGGACTACGAAATGCAAACTTTATAGCTTTTCCTCTATAACATTTTCATTGCACAAAGTAAGGATTTCATACCTTCTGCATTAATCCTTCCGATTTGATGCAATGAGTTTGCCAGAGCGGACTTGCCACTATTGGGAATTCCAACTAGCATAACTGTTGTGGTGTGGCAAGACTGACCATTCCTTTTCAGTTCTCTAACTTCAGATTGTAGTAAGTTCAAGAACTGCAACATTGCACAACTAATTTTTATGTATGAAACCAGAAACATAACTACACAGGTGAATAATTTCGTACATACAGAAAATTGCACAAATCACTAAAAAGTTGTAAATTCCTTTAGCTAAAGAAAAGTGCAAGGACTATTAGAGTATTAGTCCTACAACAACATATATATCTATTTAAAGAAGGCATAGACTGTTGTCCACTAAAATAGTTTTGATCTTCAAATTGATGCTGGGAACAAGATGAACCTGAAGAAATTAAGGATGATGTGTGAATGCAATATATGATATATGAATAAGGAGATCTTCACTTTACACATAACTCAAAGCCATTGTTTATCAAAAGGACGCTCTAATTACATACAAAAGTATTTTAAACAAAAAGGCCTCCCGTGACTAAGCAAACAGTCACAATAACGTTTAAATTGACTATTTTAATTGTTGAGCACACTAAACTGAAACAGGTAAAACAAAAGAGAATTGCAAATAGTCTCATCATGAAATCATACATCGTTGCTACATTGGCTTGCTTACTGGTGAATGCTTATACATGTAATATAAAATTACCCCCTTGATGCTATCCTTATTATGGGAATTGACTTCACAATATACATGGCTCTGCTCCTCTAGGTACCTCATCCACTTCTGAAATAAAGACTTATGAGGAATAATATAAAAAGAATGAGCAGATTATACGGACAGTAAAAGAATGCAGGACATAGTACAAAATAACAATTAACATTGCTTGTAAGGAGGCAGTCAGGAATCAGAAAGCTTACTAAAAGTAATTAACAGTCTCAATTCTCAAGCGATTACTAAAAGTGCATGATATATAAGAGGACATCTAAACAACACTCTAACTTATACACTCTCTTTTTCTGGATTTGTACCATTTAATATTGTTTAGATATCACTCTAGTGTTCGTTGATACTCATAACCAGGGACTGCAGTACAGAAGTATAAGAATTATTATAGTTGTTGCGGGGCAAGTCTTAATTAGATCCGTAATAGTAGTAGAAGTACTGCAAGTCTTACTTAGATCAGTAATGGTAGATGAAGTATTAGTGTTAATCAAATAAATGAGAATACTTATCAATACAATAAGATATGAAGAAAACCAAACTGAATATTAATTAACTCGAAGGCAAAGAAAACCTAAAAAATATCTGAAGAATTTTAAAATAACAAACCCTAATGCCTAAAGAAAAAAAGACATGCAAGATAAACTTACTTGTTTTACACAGATGATTCATGATTCTGAGCAATTAATTACAGTATCATATTTGCCCAAATATGACCTATGAACATAGACATTACCTCTTCAGGACCCGTGGGAGGCTGACGTGGTTTTCCCCACACTAGTGTTAATTTATCAACATGCACTTAAGCAAAAGGTCAGTCGAACAAGAACCTTCACCAAAATTGAATACAACATGAAAAAAACATTATAGCACAACACTAAATTAAACGCTGTATAGAGTTCTAGATTTTGTTTGTCTACTAGAATTGCGGTTTTGTAGTTCTTAAAGTGGCGTGGAAGCTACAGACAATAAGTAGCTGCAAGCATGGCCTACTGCAGATTTGCTTCGCTAAAGCTCAAAATGACATAGGAACAAGAAATTGTGAGTAAAAGAAAGTGAAGTAAACATCTACTTTACACAGAGCCTCTAATGTTAAATTTCTAAATTTAGACAAGGCC
The DNA here is from genome assembly GCA_037693485.1 of Kitagawia praeruptora. Lineage (NCBI taxonomy): Eukaryota > Viridiplantae > Streptophyta > Magnoliopsida > Apiales > Apiaceae > Kitagawia > Kitagawia praeruptora. The sequence continues at coordinate 84,426,007 of CM075347.1, read as the reverse complement.
CACACGGTGCCTTTCCTATGTCGGGATAATCCTGTTAGTGCCAACCATATGATAATCCAAAAACCAGAACAGAAGTCAGGAATCATAAAGGTCAACGAAGCATAGTATGGAATAAAATTAGGAGGCAGGTATCTTCATACAAAGCTTAAGCTTATCAATAAAGCATAATTTTGCGCCAACATTAACTCTATACTTCCATAATAGTTAACACTAATTTGATAACAATAATTACACTAATTAAAACATTTTAAACATCAATAAAATTAAAAACCTCAAATCAGTATTCTTAACAAAATCCCAAATTAAAAAAAAAACCCAAATTCAAAAAAGCTCAAGAAAAAGCTCAATTAAACATATACAAACTCGATTGAACATGCATACTCGGTTTGAGAAGAAGATTTACATTCATAAGCTCAATTAAAAGCTAAAGTAAAAGCTCAATTAAACATATACCTACTCGATTAAACATATACATACTCGATTGAATACTTGATTTGGGAAAAAGATTTACATTCTCCAAGCTTCAGTGTTCACGGTTCTCTACTGTTCTCTGAGAGTTTCAGTGTTCTTCGATTTCCTTCAATGTTCTTCGAGCTTCGTTCTGTGTGTTTTGTGTTTTGTGTCTATGTATTTTTATTTTCCTTTGTTTGGTTATTTTTCATTGCCCGGCAAAATATATTTTGGAAGGCTGCCAAAAATTTCAATAAATTTTGATAGCCCGCCAATTCTGAGGCCCATTAATCATGTCTATTGCAACGCCTTAGAGCAACGCCTTAAAAAACCATTGCAATAGATAGCAAATTTTACAATATGTAACGGTTTTTCACTTCAATTGTAACGGTTTTGAAAAGAATTACAATATGTCTAATTTTGTAAAAACTTGTCAAGAAATAGCAACGCTTTTTAACAAGTCTGGTTGCAATAGCCAATCTATGGTGTAGTGGACCCATCCATTGGTCTGTATAAAAATCAATTTTTTACATATTAACAATACGTATGTACATAATATAGTGTACAGTATCTTATATTCATCAAACTGAAAACCTAATATAATAACAGTTTTATTACAATTTTTTATCTTATATTTGTTAAACTAAAAACCTATATATTAGGATAGTCTTATTGCAAACTTTTTGTGTAATTTTAGTTGGTGAAATTTTGATGTCTTTATTTTTTTTGACTAAAAATATTAGGGCCTTCAAAATAGGGAGACGGTCCTAAAATCTCATTTAGCTTGTACATGCACAAAATAATTAAACTCAGAGCTCACATGATCTAATTTCTATAAAGCTACAACATATTAGAATTCTTCCTCAAGGATTTCTGCTGATGAGCTATAAAATAAAAGCCTACTGTATGCCTGAACTCTTCGGCACTCATTTCATCCTCTGAATAGCATTTAGGATTCAAGTTTTGTGTTGAAACTATGTGATCACAACTTTTCCGGATCTCAGCAGCACTGGAAGCTACTATGCTTTTCAGATTTTCGACCATTTTCGGTCACAGTAGGTCTTAGTTTCATACAAGAATGTCGATATGCTGGTATCTCAACAAACTCTCTGAGGGACTATAATGCATCTTTTGATCCTCAAATTACACAGATGTTACACAGCTTCTTTTTCTTAACACTTCCCATCTTTCCTTTGTTTTTTAACTTCCCCTACTTGATTAATATATAGTGCGTGTTTGGCGGATGAGGAAAATGAACTTTTTTGAGTTTAAGCCCGTTCCTACTTAAAACAAACTGTTTGGGCAATTTCTAAAATGACCTTATTTATGGTAGATAAGTTGATAAGTAAAAAGTAGATAAATGGGTACTTCTTTTGTGTGACTTATCTTCTTCTCACGTATAAACCTCCTTTCCCGTCCATGCTGTCTTTTCATTGAGTAAGTTTCTTTATCGTAATTTCTCAAATTTTTTAATTTACTTTCAGTAATTTTAATTTACTTTTTTATTTTTTAGACTTATATATTCATATTTTATACAAATACTTTATAATTTTAATGAAAAATATTGTAATTTCTCAAGTTTTTTGTTTGCTTTTATTAATTTCTATTTCAATTTTAAAGCTCAAAATATTCATGTATTAAAGAAAATTCTTTATGCATTAAATTAAAATTAGTGTAATTTGTTTAAAAAAAATTGACAACTTATAAGTCATAATTGCCAAACACCTTTAACTTATAAGTTAAACATCCAAACACGAAAATATAAGTTATAAGTTATAATCACTTATTTCATATAAGTTACTTATTACATTTAAGTGTTAAGTAACTTATTTTAAGATATCCCAAACGGGCTCATAGTTTGTTTCCGTAACTTTCAACATACTCAGTTGCTCACTATAAAATTTAATAATACTAAACCAATAAATCATGCATTTTAACATAATAATTATATAAAAACATAATTGTAATATTAAATAAAATTTATAACATAATAAAAGAAACTCGTGCATCGCACGAGTATTGAAAGTGTGTCGATTTGGTTTTCAGCACGGTCATCCTAATTATTAAAATAAATAATAAAATAATATAATGTGTGTCGATTTGGTTTTCGACATGGTCAGTCTAATTATTAAAATAAATTAAAAAATAATATAATTAATGATAATTAGCTGATTGCTTTTTTTTTTTTAATTAAAAAATGCTTACTTTTAATTGATGATATTTTTTTTATAAACACCTATCATATCTTCCAATTAATAATATTTCTTTTCTAACAAAACATATTGTTGTGGGTTGAAATCTAGGTCACGAATTTGTAATTAATGCTAGGGTTCGGGAGCTTCTTGCTTTAATGGCTGTTTCCGTGTTCGAGACTAATCGGTCCTCATAGAGTGCCTACGTATCTCGTATTGAGAATCAAGCCAAGACGTAGTTCTGAGAATGAGGGGTCAGGCCCTTTATATAGGCTGAGAAGCCTTAGAATCGTAGTAGGGTTAGGTGACTTGGTAGGCAAGTCACCGTCTTGAAGAAGGTTCTAGACTCCTTCCTTATGAGAATCAGTTTCCATGTTGAAATATGTATCTTGGAGGCTAAGTCAGGCAAGAGTTATATCCTTGTTTGACTCTTATTTGCTGAGCTGTTTATTACCCTTAATATTAATTACGAAATTAATATAAAAATAGGGTTTGGACCTTGTTGGTGGGTCCCACGTCTGGACCATGCCGGGTCTAATTAATGCCACATTAAATGTGTCCTTAAGGCTTACTTTTAGCCCATATCATTTGCCCCCCAACTTCTAGGAAAACTGATCAGGTTTTCTTTGAAGTTTTAACGGCCTTTTCCGAGACTCGGGTCAGGGTTCATCTTTATACACTAGTGTTTCACGAGTATTGTCTTTTTGCAAAGCGTGGAGCGACCGACGCGTTTACGACAATGTTAATTCGATGCTAATCGGCACTAATCAGCCTTAACGATGCTTAAACAATGTTTAAACAACGTTGAACGGCATAAAACGGCACTAAACGACACTAACTAGCCTTAAACGACACTTAAACAACGTTAAGTGATGCCAACCAACATTAAACGACACTGAACGGTGCTAGAAGACACTATCGGTGCTAATGACTTTATTGGTGCTATCAGCACTAACGGTGCTATTGGCAGTAACGATGCTATCGACACTAACGGTGCGAAACGGCGCTAGACGGCACTAAACGGTGCTAGACGGCACTAGATGGCACTAAACGGCGCTAAACGGTGCTTAAATGATCGACCAAAAGGAGACTCGGGACAGTTAAATCCACCTCCGGTCAGCTGGTCGGCTGAAAGGAGGTCCTGGTCGGCTGGTAGGAGGTCCTGGTCGGCCAGACCCCTTTCTGGGCAGCTGATCATCCAAATCTGATACCCGGAGCTCAAGATATGACCCAAACAGCGTGAGGTCCTCTTGGGCGGCCACTTGGCTGACACCTGCTCGGCTAAAGGCCTCTTGGGAGGCTGGTAGGCTACCACCTACTCTTGGTCGGCCTTCCAAGGTTGTAGAAAACTCCATGAGCTTCGCGTGGACTGTAAGATCGTCCAAATCTGATACCCGGAGCTTCGTTTTCACCTTTCAAACATCAAGGTGAGGCTACGAACATCAACTTTAAGACTTGATAATCAAGCTCAGGACTCGATCATCAACCTCAGTCGGCCAATGGCCTCCTCGGGAGATTGGTTGGCCGGTTCTTGATTAAACATCACGTTTCGAACATCAACCTTAAAACCTGATCACACCCTCACTCGGCCAAGGCTTCAAGAGGATCCTTAGTTGATTGTTATGGGTCTCAGACCTTCCATGAGGTAGTTTCAAACTCCTTTCAAGGGTTTTACGCTTGCCTGGTCTTAAATAGAATTACTTCAAACTTTTCAATCACCATTTTGGAATGTTGATTGAGTGGTCGCTCTATGCTTGAATCTCTTGATCCAAGGTTGGCTGACAAGTGGTTGGCTGACAAGAGGTTGGCTGACAAGTGCTCCTTGGTGGCTGCCAGGTACTCCTAGTCGGCTGCCAGGTGCTCCTTGATCGGCTGCCAGGTGCTCCTGGTCGGCTGCCAGGTGCTCCTGGTTGGCCAGACCTCCTCCATGGCATCTGGTCGGCTGCTAGGTGCTCCTGGTTGCCTGCCAGGTGCTCTTGGTCGGCTGCCAGGTGCTCCTGGTTGCCCGGCAGGTTGACGGGAGATCCATGTTGACTTCAGCGACGATAAACGATGCTTAAACGACGTTTCAATCTGTGTTAAACAACGTTGAATGGCATAATACGGCACTACACGGTACTAAACGACGCTAAATGGCGCTAAGTTGAAGGTCGATGTTCGTTCTGGAAAGTAAAAAACCTTCAACAGAACCATCAAACGATCCAACCAACTGACGGGAGGTGCCAGGGGGTCGGCTGGAACCCCTTCGTGGCACCAGGTCGGCTGGAGGATGCTCCAGGTTGCCTTGGGGATGCTCCTGGTGGGCTGAAGCCCCTTCGTGGCACCAGGTCGGCTGGAGGATGCTCCTGGTTTCCTGGGGGATGCTCCTGGTCGTCTGGAGCCCCTTCGTGGTACCAGGTCGGCTGGAGGATGCTCCTGGTTGCCTGGGGGATGCTCCTGGTCGGCTGGAGCCCCTTCGTGGCACCAGGTCGGCTGGAGGATGCTCCTGGTTGCCTGGGGGATACTCCTGGTCGGCTGGAGCCCCTTCGTGGCACCAGGTCGGTTGGAGGATGCTCCTGGTTGCCTGGGGGATGCTCCTGGTTGGCTGGAGCCTCTTCGTGGCACCAGGTCGGCTGGAGGATGCTCCTGGTTGCCTGGGGGATGCTCCTGGTCGGTTGGAGCCCCTTCGTGGCACCAGGTCGGCTGGAGGATGCTCCTGGTTGCCTGGGGGATGCTCCTGGTCGGCTGGAGCCCCTCCGTGGCACCAGGTCGGCTCGAGGATGCTCCTGGTTGCCTTGTCGTGCCTCTCAGAGCTTTTTCGCAATGCCTGGAGTCCCGTTCTTGAATCACGTCCTCGACTTTTGGATGTTGTATACCTCCTTTCAGAGCATAATTAATCTCTTTGTTAGCGAGGCTAACCGATATTGATTTATCTTCCTTAAACGTAATTAGCTCCTTAAGCTTAGATGAGTGCTTTGACACAGTTTGTTGTTATATCTTCGATTAAATCCTTCACTTCAAATTGGCTTTCATAACTTTCGTGGCCTTCTGGGCCTTAACTCGCTTGTTGAGTCCTTGGTTTTAAACCTTGAATTCATTCATGATTGTTGGTTATCATCAACCCTTAACTCTTATTCTAAGATGTAAAAATGATGAAGTCCCTTAGTTCTTGCCCCTTGCTACATATGGTGGAGGTCTTGCTTCTCGGTTGATCTTTCAAGAAGTTCCCTTGCCACTCAGCACTTGACTTCAAGTCTGGTATGCCTTGGCTGGTTTTCAACCATTTATCTTGATTCTAGGTTTCCAACCTTCTTCTTATGCTCACAGGACCTTACTTTGGTTTGAATTTGATTGACGGCTCTTGATCCAAGTCCTTAAACTCAAACGACAAACTCGATTGGAGGTAGACAACCTTTTTGGCCACCAAGGCTAAAATTTTGTGTCAGGATTTGAGATTCAAGATTTTAAGTATGGAATGACAAAGGACCTCTTATCTCAACATTCTCACTAATAGTTTCTGTGCCTTCAAGGCATTATCAGGGAGCCAACCAGTCTCAGGATGAGCTTTTAAGAGGGTCTATCCTTCAGCTTACATCAACTGGTGCTACCAATTTTGAAATAATAGACGGGGCCTTCAAGACCTGAAAATAAACACTTCCGGCGTAGTTCTCTATCTCAGAAGAAGTAAACTTAGATTGGGCATCAGCCTTAATGTTCTGTTCTCTCGGAATGTGCTTCTCATACAATTCATCAAACTGAGTCATCACGGCCTTCACGATTCTCAAGTACTTTGTCGTAGTTTAATATTCTTGACTCTCATGATTCTAGCCAAGCCCAATCCGGCTATCAAGGCTTCATACTCAGCTTCGTTGCTGGTTGTTGGGAAGTCCAACTTCAAAACATACTCAACTGTGAACCCATCGGGGCTTTGCAAGACCAAAACTGCACCACTAGATTTTGTTTTTGATGCTCCATCAAAAGAGAACCCAATATTCCTTCTGATCAGGTATAAGCTCCTCATCTTTATCCTTTCTTCCAGGGGTGGTTACTGTCTCCTGCCCCCCGACTTCTTGGTTGCGAATGGCACATTCAACCACGAAGTCCGCCAGTGCTTGAGCCTTGATGGCTGTTCGAGGCTTATACGTGATGTCAAATTCTCCAAGCTTAATTGCCCACTTGATCAGCCTTCCACTGGCCTTCGGGCTATGCAATATGTTCCTCAATTGCTGGTCCGTCAGGACTTCAATCTTGTGCGACTGGAAGTACGGTCGTAGCTTTCTTGAGGCGGTTACCAATGCCAGAGCAAACTTCTCAATGGTAGAGTGATTCAACTCAGCTCCGTGCAAGACCTTGCTCACATAGTAGATAGGTCCTTGAACCTTATTCTCTTCTCGAATGAGAACATCATTCAATGCTTGTGCAGATACCGCCAGGTATAGATAAAGAGTCTCTTCAAGACTAGGTTTGGCCAACAACGGGGCTTCAGCCATGAATTTCTTTAGTTGTTCAAAGGCCTCTTGGCTTCCAGGTGTCCACTTAAAATTCTTCACCTTCTTTAATGCTTGAAAGAAAGGTAAGCATTTGTCACCAGATTTCGAGATGAATCTTCATTTCAGGGTTAATATTCAAGTGTTGAACGCTGGTGTTCAGATATTCAACGTCGGCGTTCTGGATCGAGAATCCAAAATTACATGTTGGTTTTCAAGTTTCAACCTTTGGATCTTAATTGGAGGTTCATGACCCCCTCAATTTTGGCCTTCATAACTAATCTTGGCCTTCATGGCTAATCTTGGCCTTCATGGCTAATAACCTGTGTTTCTCAACCTAGGATTTGGGGTTGATTCCTCGATTTAGATTTTGATAAATGCAATCCCATGGGCTTCTTGCCTTTTAAACTTCTAAGACGAGAACTTGCTTGAACTTCTTAATCCCTGTTCAAGGACCCTTAATAATGCATGTTCTCTGTTAGTCTTCATCCTTGGATTCTCAACCCAAGTACTTAAGAAATATTGAAGAGTAGTCAGTCCTTAACATCCTCGGCCTTCCATGGCTTTGATTGTTGCGTGTGGCTTTTATCTGCTTGTCTTTTATCCAGGGTCCTTCACGGACTTAAACTTTTACTTGGTCTTGCTGTAACCTAACTCTTGACCCTTCGGGGTATGCATTTGTTTGTTTTCCATCCGTGTATTTTTATTTTCGGTACTCGATCATCCTTGAATTGTACTCATCAGGTGCTTGGCACATAAATAAAATCACACCATCAATGAATGGAAATCAAACTTGCATTAATAACTTGAAATGAGTTCAACCCTTACATAGAGTACTACTATCCTACTCGGAGCAACATGCTCTGCAATGGTTTCAATGAACCTTATTTCTACTTCTACTAGATAAATATGAAGCTAAGTCCTATGAAGCTAAGTCCTACTAGGATAACTTGAGCCCATCGGGGCTTTGAAAGACTAGGCATGCACCAGATTTTGTTTTAGATGCTCCATCAAAATAGAGCAACCACCACTCCTTTTGGTCTCCTCCTTATTATTCTGAAGTTCACTTCCTGCTTGGGGTATTACCTCCTGCCCCCCGACTTCTTGGTTGCCAATGGTACATTCAACCACGAAGTCAGTTAACGCCTTAGCCTCAATGGTTGTCCGAGGCTTCTGTGTGATATCCTCTGACGGCCTTTCTTGGCGTTCCTTACCACTGCGGACATCCATGTCTTCAATCGGAAGGACCTGCCCCCAACTCCGTCAGGCCTTAACGCGGCTACATAACAGCTTCGTGCCATCTTTTGATCGCCTTTATGTTCTCCAACACCATTCCGAGTCGGGAACTTGATCTTCATATGATAAGTTGAGGCAACAACCTTGGATGCATGAAGTCCAGTCCTTCCGAGGATAGCGTTGTACGTTGAAACCGCCTTGATTACCAGGAAGTTCAACATCTGAGTGGCCTTCTTGGGCTCTTGTCCAATAGTCACAGGCAATTGAATAGTCCCTTCAACTTTAGATCCTACTCCATTAAATCCATATATAGGCATGCTATTGGGGGTCAACTGAGAATCATTGTAACCCATCTTCACAAATGCATCATGAAACAGAACGTCAACGAAAGCTCCATTATCTATCAAGACCCGCTTCACTTCTGAGTTTCCAATTACAGGAGTTATGACCAACGGGTCGTCATGGGGGAACTTCACCCCTTCAAGATCATAATCATCAAAACCAATTGTGATTTCAGTCCTAGCCCGCTTCGGGGCTGATAAGTGGATTTATATCCACTTGGATCATTCTATTTCGGCTTAAATTAGTGTTTTGTATCTCAAGTATTGGTATGTTTTAACGTGTTTTGTGAGAATTGTGCAGGATATACTTCTAGGTGCAAGTATGGGATTTCCAGTGTTTATATGTGTTTTTAAGCTCAGAAGAATAAGTGGTTGAAGTTGCAAAGGAAAGTAGAGAAGAAATCAGCAAAAGGAAAATAAGCAGTCAGCAGAACCAATGCTAAGCGCGGGCGCGCGGGGTCATTCCAGAATGAGTATGCGTGCGGGCGCGCTTGAGAAAAGCTTGGCGTGTGCGCGGCCGCGCCCATGTCCGACAACAACTTCCTAGAATTCGATTTTAAAGAGGAAATTGTCGTTTTTCTTCTCCTATTCAATATGGCGATTGTTTTGGACGACCAGAAGCTTCCAGAATCATAGTTAAACATGGGAATTGCAATTCTAATCCATTCAAGAACGGAAATTGCCAAAATTCTATCCTAATTCAAAGATGGTAATTGCTTGGAAAAGAAGACACTTGGGGCTATAAATACACACCTTGGGGCACATCAAAAACATCAGCTACAAACCATTACATATCAATTACTTAGATTTATTTATATCTTTTCATACTTTGTTTTTATCATGATTTCATCAGATCCCATGATGACGAGCGGTTCGATTATGAACTAATCATTATCATGGGATTCTAACGGATTTATTTATGGAGCTTTAGTATCTTGATGCTTTAAAGATCTGTGTGTGATGTATATCTGATATCCTCGTATGGTTGTGCTTTATGAATTTAGATGCGTAGCTAACATCTAATCTGTTAATCTCTTGTGAAGTGAAAGTGGATCTTGAGATTTAGAACTTGTCATGCTAGCATAGGTTCATGATTGTTTATCAACATGATTCGTAGTATGAGATGAGAATACTTATATTGCCCTATGTGATCTTTATGGATAACTTGTTCTTCAACCGTTATGTTTTCAAATTCTATAGACATATAGGGTCTAAGCATAATTGGTGTCTATTCATCTTCTATCTCTTTTGTGGATGTATGGATAGTTTGGTATACGTATACTGAGAGGTAGCGTGTACTTGTTTCGTGTTGTCCGATCAGATATCATAACCATTGCATATAGTGATTAAAGGCGTCAGATCTAAGCGAAGTATTTAATGAAGTTAGGATCCCATGTTTTCTCTTGCAGAAATAATTTGATTTAAATTGTCGTTAGTTAGTTAATTCTTAGTTTGTTAATTTGTTTTTTAGTTAATCTTAGTTAATCAAAACCCAATTTGTTAATTGTCTTAGGAGTGAATAATAATCATACATTGTTGCATAGGTACATCTACTGAATTAAAACCATAACCAGATCTCTGTGGGAACGAACTTGACTTCTATCTGTATTACTTGTGACCACATACGCTTGCGTGATTTAGTACAAACAGGGGCCTCTCCCACGATGTGTATCACTTCTCTGGCATAAGCCTTCCGAGAATTCCTTGTTATGCTGGCTGCAGTAGGGCTTCCTGAGATCATGTTGATTATTGGCCCTCGGGGTTGTGGGTTGCGATCTTGATTGTCATCCCTTCTTTTATAATCTCTAATTTGATTAACACGATCGTCACCCTTAGTGAAGTGGCTCAATTTCCCTCTACGGATTAAAAACTCGATCTCATCTTTGAGTTGCTTGCAATCATCAGTGTCATGCCCCACATCTCTGTGGAATCTACAATACTGATTCTTGTTTCTCTTTTCGGGATGACCCCTGAGTGGCTTCGGCCATCGGAAATCTTTATCCTTCTCAATGTCCAACAAGATTCGACTCCTACGAGTATTCAACCTTGTATACTCCGTGAACCTTGATCATTGGTTCTTCTTAGGGGCAGAGTCGGAGTCCTCGCTAGTTCGGGGATACTTGTCCCTAGCATCATAATCCTGGTCTTGCTTTCACTTCTCCGAATCATTAGTACCCTTGGCATTGCCTACCATGGCTTCTTTCTTCATGCTATCCTCAGCCTTGATATATTTATCGGCCCTTCATTAGAGTTCGGCCATATTCTCAGGAGGATGCTTTACCAACGATCTTTTAAAGAATAGGTCAGTGGTTCCGTGTTCCAGGGCTACCATGGCCACCTTATTCTCCAAATCAGTGATATTTAGTGTCTCCTTAGTAAATCTTTTGAGGTAATCCCTCAGACTTTCGTTCTTCCGTTGTACTACGTACATGAGAGACGTAGAGCTCTTTTCATGAACTCTCCCACTAATGAATTGGATGACGAAAGTAGCACTCAACTCCTTGAAAGAGCCAATTGAGTTTGCAGGCAATCGGCTATACCATCTTTGAGCCATGCCCGACAGAGTTTGAGGGAACGCCCTGCACTTCAAGGCGTCACTTGCAGGTTGTAGTAGCAGTGCGTTTGAGAATGTTCTAACGTGGTTTGCGGGATCACCCGTTCCATCATAAGCCTTAATTGTTGGCATCTTAAACTTTTTTGAGATACGAGCATTCATCACCTCCTCAGTAAACGGGGGTGTGGGATCATCAGGATCCCCAAGTGGCATCAGATCCTTGGGGTTGCTCTTGGGGGTTTCCACCCTTGTTGTCCTTCCAGTTGGGGCGTCGGCCCTTCTCTGCCTTCTTGAGGACCTCTCTAAGTCTATAATGGGAATCGGTCCTGATGTTGGAGGAGGTTGAGTCTGATTTAACCTAGCTTGTTCTCTCGCAATATCGTCCTTCAACCTTAAGATCTCGGCCTCATGAGCCTTGATCCTCTCAGCGGCTATCAAAGGAGGTCCATCATGGATGGTTTGTGTTCTTCTTCTTGGTTCTCTGCTAGTACGTCGCCTCCTCGGGGCTTCATCACGATCATCCTCATCAGACGATGAATCATCAGTATAGGGGCCAGAGTAGTCAACATACTCTCGATCTCGGATCTGCAAGGCGTGGCCACTAGGTCCAGGACCTTGAGTAATTGGAGGGTAGTTAGGCAGACCATACATCGGGTTGGTATTCATGGGGAGATCCGTAGTATGGATCTGTACCCCTGGTGGTAACGGGCGATTGGGATCAACCAGAGGAGAAACCACCATCTGAAGAGGGTTGATTTCTTGACTTGGATGGACGACCACAGGTAACGTTCTCTCAGCATGGGGATTCGTCCCTGGAGGTTGAGAAACTTGAGTTTGAGTGATCGCCCATGTTGTTGGGGGTACCTGCTCAGTAGCAGGCGGAGCAGAGCTTAAAGGCAAGGTTGATGTTGGGGGTACCTGCCCATGTGGTGTTTTTCGTGTGGTCACCATGGTTGATGTTGTCTTCCCACAGACGGTGCCAAATGTTGTGGGTTGCAATCTAGGTCACGAATTTGTAATTAATGCTAGGGTTTGGGAGCTTCTTGCTTTAATGGTTGTTTCCGTGTTCGAGACTAATCGGTCCTCACAGAGTGCCTACGTATCTCGTATTGAGAATCAAGCCAAGATGTAGTTCTGAGAATGAGGGGTCAGGCCCTTTATATAGGCTGAGAAGCCTTAGAATCGTAGTAGGGTTAGGTGACTTGGTAGGCAAGTCACCGTCTTGAAGAAGGTTCTAGACTCCTTCCTTATGAGAATCAGTTTCCATGTTGAAATATGTATCTTGGAGGCTAAGTCAGGCAAGAGTTATATCCTTGTTTGACTCTTATTTGCTGAGCTGTTTATTACCCTTAATATTAATTACGAAATTAATATAAAAATAGGGTTTGGACCTTGTTGGTGGGTCCCACGTCTGGACCATGTCGGGTCTAATTAATGCCAAATTAAATGTGTCCTTAAGACTTACTTTTAGCCCATATCACATATTAACTTTTAATTTAAAATACAATCTTTCATTAATTTGCATATACCCAAAAATATCACACTATATATTTTAATCACTAAAAAAATATAATAGAAATCCGTATAATACGAATAATTACAGTTAGATTTTTAGTAAAAAAATCAGAACCGTTAGATTTAATTATTAGATATTATATGAATAATTTAATTTACTAAAATTTCAAGGCTCGAATTCCATTAATGACATATTTATTTTAAAATTTTATAATATAAGTTTTAAATCATACATATCATTAACTAAATTCATATGATATTATTTAAATAAGATAATAATATGTAGCGAGAGAGCGATTTATCAGATAATGGTGTATTTATTGTTAAAATTTAATATAAATGATATCATATAAGATAAATATATATACTAGATTGTTTAATAAAATTTATAACTTTGCCATTGCGAAATGCGATTTTATCTACTTGTTTATCCTATATTCTCTGGATAAGGGATAAGTATATTGATCTATATACCAAGAATAATACTATTTCAAAGGTGAGATACTAAAATAATAGAATCAAATGTGAGCGCGATGAGATAGCTCAACTGGTTAGAGCTTATCTTTTATCGTCCCAGATCCTGGGTTCGATTTTCGCTCACCCCGAGATTTATTGAGAACAGATACTCATTGTATGGCATATAAGCCTATTTAGTCAAAAAAAAAAAAATCAGCAAAAAAAAATGAATTTGACTAAATTTTCTAACCAAAATATGTTTTACGTGAAAGTGTTGAACAATAATCTCCTAAGATGCAACTCTATCTCTATGGAAGCCCATGCGCGATGGCCCGTCAAATAGAATTCGTATGGGGGCATTTATTTAAGAAATAAGCCCAAACTCAAAAGGAAACTGGTAAGAATAAAAAAAGGGCAGCTAGGGTTGTTATTACACTAGGTTCTGTTTGGGATTGCCGTTAAATGTTAGAAAAATTGTTGTATTGTTAGAAAAAGTGCTGGTAAAAAAGTAGTGTTGTAAAAAACTGAAAACTGTTTTGTAATATTTTTGATATGTACATGGTTTGATGTAAAAATATATTAAAAATAATGTTTTTATTAGGTTTGATGTTGAAATCAGCTACTACTTTTCGCAAAAAGCTGAAAAATAGCTTTTTTCAAAAGCATGGGACCTGCTTTCTTTAAAAGCAGGTTTTAGGCCGAAAGCACCTTTCAAAAAACAATTTTTAAAAAATAAGCTGGTGTTGCAGCCGCTTGCTTCATCAGTTTACTCTCTGCATCTATCAGGGATGGTAAGCTTCTTCAAAATTATTATTACTTATATTATTATGTGTGTGTGTGTATATATGAAGGGTTGTATGTAATATAATATATCATATAATATGATGATTGCAGGCTCCAAAGAAAGAAAAGGCACCTCCCCATCTTCCAAGCCTGCTAAATCTGGTGGTGGCAAACAGAAAAAGAAGGTCATCCTCTATTCCTCTCTGTTATATTATTTAATTGTTAACTTTGATAATATGCACAACGGACTGATTGTAGAACTAAGAATTGAACAAGTAAAGAAGATACGTTTGGTGGAGAAATCTCCATTTTCTGTATATTGATGAACTGGTAAATGTTTATACAAAGTACAGAGAGAAGCTTAGAGACTACATTGTGAATGTAAAAGATATCAAATAGAATGAACACAAAGACTCTATTTATAGACACTGAATTGTAACAAACTTGTAACTGATTTGGTCCAGCTGTACACACTCTTGACAGCCTGGACACTCTCTTGATGATGTGGAGGAGGTATATCCTCAATATCCCCCCTCAAGTGGAAGGTGGGAATGCAATGAACAGCTTGCACTTGAAGCTCTCATGACAGCTGGACTGGACATTCTGGAAGAACAGAAAAAACTGCACTTTGGAGAACTCAGTACAACAACTTAGAAACTCAGAATAGATGTTGATGGTATGAAAGCAAATGACAAATCCTGATGGAATGAATAAACAATCCTGATGGTCAGCAACTTGCAGTATAGTAAAACGAACAATCTGACTTAGCTAGATCTTGATAACATTGAGCTAATCCATACAGGAGATGATCAACCAGCAAATCCACATAAAAGCCTCACAAGAAAAGCAACAGCAATAAGCAGACAATGTCTTTCCTTTTACTGGAAGCTACAGCACCACAAGATTCGCAGCAGCAATATACAGATACATGACAGCAACTTGAAGTTTATGACAGTAACACGCAGTACATGACAACATCACTTTGATGCAGAGAACACCAGGAGCAGCAACAGAATAATTCTTGACAAAAGTGACACAACAACTTCTTGTTGTCATCAACAGAATTTAGGAACTCACAAAAGAGCTTATGATGCTTATGATTTAGAAATCCATAAGGGATTTTAAAAGACTGCCAATACAGTAATCTCAGAGAAATTTGTTGCCAAAATATGGTCAACAATCAAAACACAAAGCAGAAAATATGACCTCGTAGAGTCGAAAACCGAACTCGAACGGCCATCAGGAAAAATGATCACAAGGCGATCATCAAATTCAGAATTCAGTTTAACTCATTAAGGAGCTTAGAATCAGAACTCAATTTAGAACCTACAAAGAGGCTTAGAACTTCTGTTGCCAAAACTGTACACATCCAACACAACTTTACAACTGCTGCCACAAACTTAACCACAACAACTACAACCAAAATTGCCAGCACAAACTGCACAACACAATCTCACCAACAAACTATACCAGTAAAACTGAACCAATACGAAACAAACACTGCTCAGAGAAACAACACTGTTGCTTGGCTCAAACAAACAAACACCTTATTCCATCTTAATTTGACCACAACACATAGAACAAACGACAAACTGAACATCACGAACAAGTGACAAAATGATATAAACTGATTCATTTCGTTAAATTTTATCAAACAGATAGAGTACGATAATG
This sequence comes from Kitagawia praeruptora, assembly GCA_037693485.1. Classification (NCBI taxonomy): domain Eukaryota; kingdom Viridiplantae; phylum Streptophyta; class Magnoliopsida; order Apiales; family Apiaceae; genus Kitagawia; species Kitagawia praeruptora. The sequence continues at coordinate 84,410,340 of CM075347.1, read as the reverse complement.
ATTTGTTTTAACCATAGAAGTATTAGCCATTGCTAAACTCAGAACAACAAGAAACTCAGAGAGTTGTTACACAAGAATCTCAGAAGAACAATTTCTGAGAATGACGATATAACAAGAAAATCAACAAAATATGTTGATTCAGAACAACGATATGACTATTTTGTGAACGATTTCAGAAATACGATCAATATAACCTCAAAAAAAACATGTATGTATAGAAAACTAGATTAAACACTAGGTATAACTATGAACAATGAAATGAAGAATATCAAGATTTCAGAGAACACATTATGATTACTCAGAGAATCAAAGAGATTACAGAAGTATGATTGAATTTACAGGTTTAGATAACACCTGATTTGTAGAGTATGACGACGACGATTAAAAAACCGATTGATTTCGAACCGGAGATTACAACGAAGAAGACGAAGAACACAACGAAAAACTCACAATTTGCTCCAAGAAACAACGCCGATCGACACCGTCGACTCTGATACCATGTTAACTTTGATAATATGCACAACGGACTGATTGCAGAACTAAGAATTGAACAAGTAAAGAAGATACGTTTGGTGGAGAAATCTCCATTTTCTGTATTGATGAACTGGTAAATGTTTATACAAAGTACAGAGAGAAGCTTAGAGACTACATTGTGAATGTAAAAGATATCAAATAGAATGAACACAAAGACTCTATTTATAGACACTGAATTGTAACAAACTTGTAACTGATTTGGTCCAGTTGTACACACTCTTGACAGCCTGGACACTCTCTTGATGATGTGGAGGAGGTATATCCTCAATATTAATTTATAGCAATTGGTTTAAAATTATGGAATAAAAGTATTTCTTGTTCTGTAAATGTTTCTTTCGAAACTTGCATTGTTGTAATGGGACTAGAGAAAGAGTATTAGAGCTGGATTAACGTGGTCTGAATTCAAGTATTGTAATTGAAATAGTGAAATTAAGAATGTGAACATTTCGGGAAATGTACAGACATGAGAATGGACTAGTTGTGTTGGTCACTGTAGTTTGATAAATCAGATGCTATAAGGTTTATAGTCTGCACACACTCAATCGCATAGGATAGCAACACAATGAGAACTAAATCTCTTCTTTTCTCATTAACTTACTGAAAGAAAATACAATGATACTTATAGAAATAAAATAACAATCAATCTCCTGTAAACTAGGAAACAGAAAACAAGAAAATCTCCAGTCTCTCCAGTCTTCTGATCTTATTCAACCACTCCCTTTATTCGATCCTACAAATCCTCCATCATGCTAATAACCAAATCAATTACTATAATAATAATATTAATACAATAAATTTAAGATTAACCCAACATTCTCCCCCTTAATCTTAAATTCATGCAGTAACTTCCTTAACTCCCAGAAGTTGCCTCATCCTTTCAAATTTAACTGTTGTTAAAGCTTTGGTCAATATGTCTGCTCTCTGCATTTCACTTGATACATGCTTCACTACAATGTCACCACGTTCGATGCATTCTCTGATGAAGTGATAACGAACATCAATGTGTTTACTACGACCATGAAAAACTGGATTTTTTGCAAGATCAATAGCTGATTTATTGTCAATATACAGCACAACCGGACCAATATTTTCCCTAGTCACTTGCTGCATCACATTACGCAACCAAATGCTTTGACATGCAGCTGCGGTGGCAGCCATAAACTCAGCTTCACAAGAGGATAACGCCACACATCTTTGCTTCTGGGATACCCATGTTATCAGGCTCTCATTCAAGTAAAAAACCATACCACCAGTGCTTCTTCTATCCTCAACCTGACCAGCTAGATCACTGTCTGAAAAACCTGTCAAAACATTATTTCTACTCACACTTGAATACACCAGTCCAAGCCCTAAAGTTCCCTTCACATACCTCAAAATCCTTTTCACCGCGTTTAAGTGCAATGCAGTAGGATGTTCCATATATCTGCTTACCATACCGACTGAGAAGGCAATGTCAGGTCTTGTATGAACTAAATACCGTAAACCTCCCACCGGACTTCGATATTTGGTGCTATCGACTTCCCTTCCACCCTCATCATTTGTCAACTGTTCACTAGGATCCATGGGATACTTAGTTGCATTACAGTCTTCCAGTCCAGCTTGCTTTAATAATTTCTTTGCGTATGCACTCTGTTTCAACTCAATGAAACCATCACCTTGCTTAACTTCTATTCCCAAGTAGTATGTCAGCTGTCCCAAATCGCTCATTTCAAACACTTGTTTCATCTGGTTTTTAAACTTGACAATACTTGACAATTTCGTTCCTGTCACCAAAATATCATCCACATATACTCCAATTATCAGCTTGTCATCCTTGTCACACCTGGTATACACAGCATGTTCTGATGGACAGCGTTTGAAGCCCAACCTTTCAAGACAACTATTCAATTTCGCATACCAAGCACGTGGTGCTTGTTTTAACCCATACAACGCCTTGAATAGTTTGTAAACCATTTTCTCTTGTCCATGTTTGACAAAGCCCTGTGGCTGAGAAACGTACACTTCTTCATTGATATCACCATTTAGAAACGCTGTTTTGACGTCCATATGATGCACCTGCCAATTGTTCTTTGCTGCTAAAGCCAGCAATAATCGAACAGTCTCCAACCGTGTCACTGGTGCAAACACTTCGTCATAATCAATACCATGTTCTTGCACGTAGCCCTTTGCGACTAATCGTGCCTTATGCTTTATAACTTCTCCATCTACATTCTTTTTTATCTTGTATACCCACTTCAAGTCAATAACCTTTTTCCCAACAGGTAACTCAATCAATTTCCAAGTCCCATTCTTTTCGATGGAGTCCATTTCACTTTTCATTGCCAGCCTCCAATTTTTATCTCCTGCAGCCTGCTCATACCTCTGAGGTTCATCTGTTCCTGCAAATAAAAGTTCTTGCTCCAATTCAACCTCCTCAGTATTATCATATATGTCCTTAAGTGACCTATATCTCAATGGTTCACCACTGTCATCATATCTATGAGGACTTATGCCCATCACTGATGATTGTGATGAGCTCAGACTCTCTGTTGCACCTGAACTTGCTGTTGCATCTGAACTTCTCGTGGCTGATCTCAATGGTGTCTGATATCCTTCTTCCCAAGTGTCATCATTATGCAGATCCTCAGCTTCTTCACTACCTTCATCATTTTCTTCGAAAACATCTGGAACTAAGAAAGTATCTCCACTCTGATCCTCATTTCCCTCAAGTTGAAAGAAATTCCAGCTCTTTGTTTCTTCGAATATGACATCCCTGCTCACATATATGCCTTTTTTCACAGGATCATACACTTTATAAGCTTTAGTACCCGGTTCCCGTCCAAGATTAATCACCTGCACACTTCTATCATCCAGTTTCTTCATATGAGCATCAGGAACTCTCATGTGTGTCAGACAACCAAACACACGGATGTGACTCAGATTTGGCTTGTTGCCAGTCCATGCTTCATAAGGAGTTTGATCTGACAAAGCTCGAGTTGGTAATCGATTCAATACATATACTGAATGACGAACAGCCTCTCCCCATAGTGTTGCTGGCAAACATTTTTCTTTCAGAAAACATCTATCCATTTCAATAACTGTTCTATTTCTTCTCTCTACGACTCCGTTCTGTTGAGGGGTATATGGAGCTGTGTAATGCCTTTCAATTCCATTATCCTCACAGTAATCTTTGAACTCTCTCGAATTAAACTCACCTCCACGATCAGTTCTAAAAACTTTGATCTTTTTTTCTACACCATCTTCCACCTGAGCTCGGAATTTTTTGAAAAAACTAAACGCTTCATTCTTGCTTTTGAGCATGTAGACCCACATCACTCGTGTAAAATCATCCACCAACAGGAAAAAGTATCTGTTCCCTCCAAGAGTAGTAGGATCAATAGGACCACACAAGTCACCATGCACCAACTGTAGAGCTTTAGTTGCACTATAGGTCGATTTCTGAGGAAACACTTTTCTTGATTGTTTGGAAATCAAACAACCCTTGCATACTTCCTTGGACTGACTTATGTTAGGCAGACCATACACCATATTGTTCTTGTGCATCAGTGACAAAGACAAGTAATTCACATGTCCCAAACGGATGTGCCAAAGATTCGACATCTCTTCAGCTTTTGACATAAAACATTTTGAAACAACAGTCTCCGCTAGCAACTTATATAGTCTATTTTCAGAACGTTTTACTTTCATAAGTAAACTACCACGTTTCTCATACACCCAAAGATAGTTACCCTTTAGAACAACTTCATTTCCCTCCTCAGAAAGTTGACCCAAACTTATAATATTGCTACACAAAGAGGGAATATAAAATACCTCATTCAGCGTGCGTTCCTCTCCGTTTTTACATTTGAAAATGACTGTCCCCTTTCCTTGAATCTTCACGGCTGAACCATCACCAAATTTCACTGACCCTGTGATACCTTCATTTAGCTCCATGAACTTCCCCTTATCACCTGTCATATGATTGCTCGCCCCGTTGTCCAGGTACCACACATTCGAATTTACTCTCTTATCCTTTCCATCAGTCAGCACTTTAGGTGTCACACCCCCTTCGTTTAGCATCACTTCCTCACACTGTTTATCATGCTTTGCTAACAAAAGTGCTGGCTCGTCTTCCTCTACTCGTGCCATCAATGCTTCTTGTCTCATTTCTCTTCCACGTCTGGGTTTTTTGCATTCAACAGCATAGTGACCATAGTTATGACAGTTATAGCACCTTACTCTGCTTTTGTCTCTTTCATTTCGTCCTCCCATGTTCGAACTGCCTTCTGTGTTACCCCTGTTCCACCTCTTTTGCCATTCCTCTCTTGTAAGTAATAACTTGTTGTCATTGTTTTCTTTCTTACGCCACTCTTCTTCAGTCAACAACACCTGCCCACTTGTGATTTCTGCACTGCCCTTCATCCTCTCTTCATGTGCTTTCAGTGAACTAATCACCTCCTCCACAGTCATCTTCTCTAGATCACCAAACTGTTCTATGGTTGATGCTATCTGCAAGAACTTGGATGGCACTGCACGCAAGAATTTCTTTACCACATAGGCTTCCTTTATCTCCTCTCCAAGTACTCGAATGTTTGTCACCAAACTGATGAGCTTCATACTGAAATCATCTAACAGATCTGAATCCTTCATAGTTAGAGCTTCAAATTCAGAATTTAAGGTCTGAATCTTCGCAGCTTTAGCCCTACTTACGCCTTGACACATAGTCCGCAACGCCTCCCAGGCCTCCTTTGCCTGTTTTTTCTCAGAGAGAGACAACATCATCTCGTCAGGGATACTCTGATAGATCATTGCTATAGCCACCTTGTCCACTCTTTCTTCTACAGCCGCTGCTTTGGGATCTGTTTGTTCAACAGCCTCGCCCACACTCCGTGGGCTTGCATTAGAGCCTTCATCTTCATCGACCAAACTGTGTAGTTTGTCCTAGATAGCATCGGGTAGCTTAAGCCCATTGATCCACCTTTTCCTTTCCCAACTTCCATTGCTTTTGACATGTACCATACTAACACTGTACCTTGAAGCTCTGATACCAAATGTAGTTGATAAATCAGATGCTATAAGGTTTATAGTCTGCACACACTCAATCGCATAGGATAGCAACACAATGAGAACTAAATCTCTTCTTTTCTCATTAACTTACTGAAAGAAAATACAATAACCAAAATCAATTACTATAATCATAATATTAATACAATAAATTTAAGATGGTTACAGTCACGATGTGTAACCAAACAAATTGATAATGAGTGCAGAAGTGGAGCAAGGGAAAGCAAAAGGAGAAGGTCAACAATATGGTGTTGTTTGACAAGCCTACCTATGATAAGCTTCTTTCCGAAGCTCCCAAGTTCAAGCTTATCACTCCCTCCATCCTTTCTGATCGTTTAAGGGTAACATTAAATTCCTTAATAGAGTATAATCTTTGTTAATTTCGAAATGTTTTATAAGAGTTTGTTAAAACTAGTTGTATTAATATAATATTGTGCCCGACTACCATATACTAAAGTTATTGACCAATTCTAATATTGATATTTTGTAAACCTTTTTTACACAAACCAAACTTTGTATTTGTGAGGTGTTATTTCAGTGCCTTGATTTATACGAGGAAATTCAGATGAGACTGCTCATATTAATCGGTCTGAATGAGTTATATAGTAGGGGTGTATGATCTTGCTAATTTATGAAATTTAGGTTTTCCTAGTTGCAATTAACTCTCTTTTATATTGTATATATTGTTTTGTTATTTTTTTTACTGGATCATTGTTGAACATCACTATACCAATTAATAGGAATCACATTGTTTTTAAATTGCATCTGCCATGATCATGTTTGAACTTGCCATATATTGAGTTTTAATCACGATTTAAATGTCCTGTGCAGATCAATGGGTCACTTGCAAGGCGAGGGCACTTGGAGACTTGATGTCAAGGGGTTTGATCAGGATGGTATCTACCCATTCAAGCCAGCAGATTTATACCAGGGCTACAAACACTTAGGTGTCTCAAATGTACTTGTCTTCTAAAGAGCTGGAATATGTTCTATAAAAAGGATTCTGCTGTTATTTCTGATTTAGCTTTAGTTTTACATATCACTGTTCTTGAAGATGGTCCCTCAGCTTTAGTAGATGAAGTGTCACAATTTTCAATTGTTTTTGTCTCGTGTAATGGAGGGATTTATGGAGTTCTACATAAACTGCTGTTTAGTATCTGCTATTAGAAATTTGAATGCAAATCATTGTTTTGGATGATTATTGTTTCAGATAAAATATAGCTGATTTTACATTTCGGTATTTTCTGAGGCAAGTTTGTTACTGCATGGCAGTTTTTAGGATTGTTTTGTTATGCTTGTTCTGATTTGGTTCGTACCAAGTATGTTTAAGGAAAAAGTGGCTAATTTCGTAACAGCAGTTCAGCTTGATTCTCAACTAATTTTTAAAAATGATTGGGGAGGGAGGTTGTATACTTTGTTGCACAGAAGTTGATAACTTTGCTTTAGTTTGAAATGTTGCTGGAAGTCCCTTGCCAAGCTGATGCTAATCTTCAGGGTTGAAATATGCAAACTATACCGGCTTCCTTTAAGATAATAGTAGTTTCATTTGCTCTGTGTTAAAATTAAATTTATTGGTGTTCTTAACTAGAGCCTGATGTCCTAACAAAGTGGTTTCAAATTTTGAGCCCTGGTCCTTGCAAACTTGTACTCCCTCTGTCCCAGTGATTTGTTTACATTTGCGGATCAGTTTCTGGCACGGATTTTAAGGTATATTTTAATGATAGTTCTATAACTTATTTTTGATATTTTCTTTTTTTGTATAAAAATAGAACAATCCTATTTTTATACAAAAAAAGAAAATATAAAAAATAAGTTATAGAACTATCCTTAAAATGCACCTTAAAATGCGTGTCAGATACGTAATTTTTTATGTAAAGAAATGGATGGGACGGAGGGAGTAAGTTTTGAGTAATGGTTCCCACAAAGCACAAGTAGTAATTATGATTCAATAATTGTGTAATTTTTTGAAGTCATAGGAATTTCCAAGTGGTATTTTCTGAAGGGCTTGATGTGCCTGAGTTTGTCCTCAGGATTTTTCCATGAGTTAAAAGATTTGCAATATAATTCTAAGGCTATATATGTAAATTACTATAAAAAAAATTATATTTATAAAATTGCCTCTGCGGGGCCACTTAATTTATAGGAAGAAAATATTTTAATCCCAGGAAGATTGTCTGTAGACAACCTCAGGCCCAATTTTCTCTTTTCTGAATTGTTTATATTCAGAAAACGATCCAGACTACACCGAAGATCGAATTTTATTGAATTCATGGACCGGGGACCGGATCGATAAAAACGGTTTTGGGATCGGACCGGATCGATAAAAACGGTCTTGGGATCGGACCGGATCGAAAAAACCAGACCGGAACCGGAACCGGACCGGTTAGTTAATATTTATAAAAAAAATTTAATTTAATAATTTAATTTTCATTCTTTGTTTATATTTAAATTACTTGGTAAGTTAATTTAAGTTTAAAAATAAGTAAATGTCATATTATTTGTAAAGCAACATTAATTTGTAAATGTAATTATAAATTATATATAGTATGAAATTTGGCTCACCTTATATTAAGGACTTATGGACTTATTTTCAGGTAAAAAATTTATATTTTGATAATTTTTTTATACAAGTATTTAATGTATGTTTGATATTCAATAAGTTGCAAAAATAAGTTGGAAAGTTAGGAATCTTAACTTTCAACTTATAACTGGTGTAAATGCCCATGCAAATCACGAGCAGTGAACTAATTTCTCGTTCGAAATTGTATATATTGAAATAATTTTGTAATTAAAAATATGATAAACGATAGGATTTCGATCTATTTAATTTTTTATATTGTAATTTTGTAATATTGCATACCAATTTTCTGAACCAAATATTTTATAATTTCATTAGATTTCATAAATTTTGGATAAATATTCTGTTATAATAATCACATAAATACTTATGTTTACTAAATTATTAATTTAATTTTCAATTGCGTTAAATGAACTTTATCAAATTGAACATCTAAGCATAATATAAATAATTATCTTAGTAAAATTGTCCTTTTATAATAGAGGCGTATGTAAACTCATTGATTTTATTGTAAAAAATTGATCTATATGACTATTTTTTGAGATATATTACAAAATTTCATAATATTGACTAAAGGTCATCTTATGCTTGTCTCAATCATTTTTTCTAAACATATATATTTTTACACTTTTAAACTTAAATGTTTATTTTAATCTAATATTTATTACACTGTATACAAGTTCAATAAAATATTGGGTAAATTGAAATACTTTTGACATTATAACTTTGAATTATTTTTTAACTCAATTTAAAAAATTTCTAAATATTCTAATCGATGTAAAATATGACAACCTTAACGACCCATGCATGTATATGAATGCTAAAATCAATTTTTTTTATTTTATCGTATATTGATTTAAATATATATTATAACTCAAGCAAAATATATATATATATATATACATATATTATATTTTATATTATATTATGTTGATAATATATTATATAAAAATTCATATTTACCATACTTTATAGTCGAGTTATAATCTAATTGATCATTTTAAATAATTGTTGTACTTTTGTAATATTTATGATTCAAAATTTTATATCTTTTTTTATTTGATTTGAATGTTAGTTATTATTTTTTATAAATAACATAAATCATAGTTTTAGAGTTTTCATCTTTTTAATACAATTTCAATTATTTTTCGCATATATTTAAATATTTATGTTTTTAGACCAATCATATATTTATATCGTTGAAAGTCTAAATAGTTGGTCGATCAAGACCCTCTAATATGACTCACATATTTAAAATTTTATATATGTAAAAGTTACGTGATTCAATTATTAATTATGTATGATTTGATAACTAAAATTTACATATTTCTTAAAACCAAATCTTATTTCTTATTTAAATAATTTAATATTTACATGGAAATGTATGTAAATAAATCTTTTTCTTTTTGGACTCGGTTACAAAAATAAATATGTTTTTTTTATAATTTTATCAATTCAATATTTATAGAAATAATATAAACCAACATTTCACTTGCTCAAAAAAGAAAGAGGAGACAAAAAGAGAAGAGAAGTGGTTTATCTTATAGGATTTTTAAACAAAACTCAAAATCAACTGTAGCACAATTGGCAAAAGCATGAGTTTGAGACTTAAAGGTTAGTGGTTCGAATCCTAGCAAAAGTATAATTTCACTATTTTTTACGTAATTATTTAAGGATGGCATTTTTGTAATATTTTAAACAATAAGGGTAAAATTGTAACTTCACATCCATTAAAATGGCAAATTTTGCACTTGTGTTGAAGTTTAATATATAGTAATAGATAAGATGACTTATTCTGAAAAATAAGTTCCCCCAAACACCCCCTTAATCATTTAAATTATAGTGTTTATATATACTATTTCATAAATTTATTATTTACCAATTTGGATTATTTACCAATATGTTATCAGTAGACCCAAAAATTATATCATCTACATAAATTTGTACAAGTATCATAGAGCCATTGACATTTCTATAAAAGAGAGTTTTATCAACAGTACCTCGAGTGAAGTGATTCTCTATAAGGAGCTGTGAGAGAGTGTCATACCAGGCTCTTGGTGCTTGCTTCAGGCCGTAGAGTGCTTTGAGAAGAAAATAGACTCTGGAAACTCTGGATCTTCAAAACCAGGAGGTTAACTTACATACACCTCTTCTTCCAAAATGCCATTTAGAAAAGCACTCTTGACATCCATCTGATAGACTTTGAAATTGGCATGAGCTGCATATAGGCCAGGAAGATTCTGATTGCTTCTAACCATGCTACAGGTGAAAAGGTCTCATCAAAATCAATTCCTTCTTTTGGCAATAGCCTTTTGCAACCAATCTTGCTTTGTTCCATGTTACTATGCCATTCTCATCCATCTTATTCTTGAATACCCATTTAGTGTCAATCACTGACTTGCCTTTGGGCTTGGGTACAAGCTTCCACACTTCATTTCTCTCAAACTGGTTTAGCTCCTCTTGCATTGCTAATACCCAGTCTGGATCTAGGAGGGCATCCTCAACTCTCTTAGGTTCTTCTTTAGACAGAAAACTACTGTACAAGCATTCTTCTTGAGTTGCCCTTCTAGTCTGGACTCTGGCATTTGAATCTCCAATGATGAGTTCAAATGGGTGATCTCTGGTCCATTTTCTTGATGGTGGCAGATTTAATCTTGATGACGTAGCTTCATTCTCCCTGTGTTGATCATTCTGATTAGTTGTTGAGTGACGACTCTGAGAAACTCCCCCTGAGTGTGTGGCTCTCGAGGTTGGAGTGCTAACAGAGTTGTCAACGGATAATTCTCTGTGACTATCAACGGGTAATCCAGAATTGTCTTCAACGGATGGAGCTTCCTCAGCATCAACGAATGATGTCCCACGCTCTTCACTCTGAGTATGCTGCAATCTTACACCAGTCGATGTTGCTTCTACATCATCTTCACTGCTTTCATCATTCATATCATTTTCAAATGATAGATCTTCATGGAAACCTTCATCTATTAATCCTTGGATTTTCTAATCATCAAAGACAACATGTATGGATTCCATAACAATGTTAAGTCTTAGGTTATAAATTCTATATGATTTCCCTGTTGAGTATCCAACAAAGATTGCTTCATCTGCTTTGGTGTCAAACTTTCCAATGTTTTCACCTTGATTTCTCAGGATAAAACATTTTCAACCAAAGACATGTAAGAATTTAACTGTTGGCTTCTTTCCCTTGAATAGTTGGTATGGAGTCAGTCCTTTTGCTTGATTGATCAAAGAAATATTCTGAGTGTAGCAGGCAGTGTTGACAGCTTCAGCCCATAAATATGTTGGTAACTTTGATTCTTCAAGCATTGTTCTTGCAGCTTCAATGAGAGTCCTTTTTTTCCTTTCCACTACACCATTTTGTTGAGGAGTCCTAGGTGCAGAGAATTCTTGGATAATTCCTTGTTCTTCACAAAACTCTATCATCATAGAGTTATTGAACTCAGTTCCATTATCACTTCTCATCCTTCTTACTTTGTAAGAGGGATTATTGTTGACTGTTCTGATATGATTGATGATGATTTCTCCTGCCTCATCCTTGGAGTGCAAAAAGAATGTCCACGTGTATTTAGGGAAGTCATCCACAATTACTAGACAGTATCTCTTCTTAGAGATTGACATTACATTGACTGGTCCAAATAGATCCATATGAAGTAGATGTAGAGGATGATCAATGGAGGACATTAACTTGGATTTGAAAGAGGCCTACTTTTGCTTCCCTTTTTGGCATGCATCACACAATCCATCCTTGGAGAAATCCAATTTTGGAATACCTCTAACCATATCCTTTTTCACCAACTCATTCATTGCTTGGAAATTCAAGTGTGATAGTTTCTTGTGCCATAGCCAACCTTCATCTACACTTGCCTTGCTGAAGAGGCATGTAGCTGTATCTGCACTTGTTGAGTTGAAGTTAGCTGTGTACACATTCCCTTTCTGGTTGCTTGTCATCACTACCTTGTTGCCGTTTTTCTTGAAAACAACACAAGCTTATGAAGTAAACCACACATTTTGACCTTTATCACATAGTTGACTGATACTAAGCAAATTATGCTTGAGTCCTTCAACTAGTGCTACATCCTCAATGACAACATTTTCTTTTGAAATCAAGCCATAGCCTCTAGTATATCCTTCGCTATTGTCTCCAAAGGTAATGCTAGGGTCAGCTCTCTCCTCGAACTTAGTGAGCATGGTAGAATCTCCAGTCATATGTCTGGAACAGCCACTATCCAGATACCAGAGGCTCTTTCTGTCTCCCTGCACACATCAAAACCAAATCAAGTTGATATTGGTAACCAAGTTTCCTTGGGTCCTGCAATGTTAGCCTTTTTCTTGCCTTTCAAATCCTTTCTGTCCTTTGGTCCAGACTGAGTTAAATCAATCTTGACTCTGGGAGTGGGCCTTTGAAAGCCAGGATTTGATCCTTGCTCAAATGCATTATAGAAATTAGAGTTAGGCATAGTTTGTGCATGCATGTTATTTATTATCTATGGCATCTGAGGCATATTGAAAGCATTATAGTATGGATTGTGCATGAATGGCATTTTTGCATATAGACTAGATGCATGAGCAGGTTGAGCAGGAGTATTAGGCATAGAAGTAGGCAAGTGTAAAGGCATGGGAGCATTTTTCAATTTTCTACAGCTAGGAGATAGGTGATTAACACTACCACAATTAACACATTTAGGAGCATACTTTTCAGGTGTATAATTGTTGTGTTTATTAATCCCTACTTTGCCATTTCTGTTCTTTCTCCTTCCTTTAGCTTTTGACTCAACTTTCTCTAACTTGTCCTTCAATTGCTTTTGGGACAAGTGACATATGTTAGCTCTCTCAACTGATTTTGTTTTGCTACATTCTCCTATATATCTCAAAGTTTTTGCTGATGGGACCATATTGATTATTCAATTTAACTAGAGTTGCTTTGTTGACAATTTTGGCTTTCGATGGATGACATTGATCTATATCCATCGATGGCTCGTTGTTCTACGGATAACTGCAGGTATCATCCGTTGACACACTGTCTGAAGCAGTCTCTCCATCAACTCCTAACTTTGCTTCTCCTAACTTGCTAAAGGACTTGATTCCTTGGACACTACAGATTTCTCCAGTAGTAGCCCTGGACCTTCCCCAAAAGTCAATTAGATCTTGATTTTTCTTCAACTGTTCTTTCAAAACCTCTTCTCGTTTAAAAGCTTCAATCAATCCATCTTTATCTTCCTGGCAATCTCTTCTCATAATCTCAAACTCGATTAACTGAGTTTCTATCAAAGCATTCCTATCACTTAACTTTTTATTTAGATCTTTTATTCTCTTATTTTCTTTGTTAAGTGATTTCAGGGAAACATGCATGTTATACAATTCAAAAGACATCTCATCAATTATACTAGCACATTCAGCTTTAGACAGATCAGATAGGTTAGAAGAGAATACCTGGTTGCTTGCTGAACTAGCTAGCTTCTTCATCTTTCTCATTTGCCATGAGGGCAAGGTTGACAAAATCTTCTTCTGTATCAGAATGTCCACCAGCAGCCCAATCAATATCTCTAGACACAAATGCCTTTTCCTTTTGATTGAGAAGATCGAAATATTTCTTCTTGTAGTCAACAGTTCCAAACTGTTTCTTCTCATTTTCATCTTTAGGCTTTCTGCATTCATTGGCAAAATGGCCAGCAATTCCACAATTGAAACATTTGAACTTAGATCTGTCAACCATGTTTTTAGATGGTTGATGATTCTTTCTGAATTGCCTGCCTCCTGCTGGGTTCCTTTTGAATTTGAGTTTTGTGAATCTCCTTGACAAGAATGCCAGATAGTCATCCAAGTCATCAGATTCACCCCCACTTGATGCATCGAGTTCTTCAATCAACTTTCTTTTCCCTCTGCTAGTGTCAGCTCCACCTTCACAAGTCTCTGAACTTGGTGTGGTCCTTGTGCTCTCCATCTTCTCACTCACTTGGCTTACTGGAATATTGGCCACCAAGGCAACAGATCCAACCTTCTTCTGGATCTTCTCCACTTCCTCATCTTGTTGCATTTCAAGCTCATAGGTTTTCAGGATACCATACAGTCTCTCAAGTGTAAATTCTTTGTAGTCTTGAGAGTTCCTTAATGTGATTGTCACTGGCTTCCATTCCTTAGGAAGAGATCTCAGAAATTTTAGGTTGGAGTCTTGGTTTCATATTTCCTCCCATACAACTTCAGACCATTTACTAGCTTTTGAAATCTACTAAATATGTCTGTCAAATTTTCACCAGAGGAATAGTGAAAATGTTCATACTGTTGTATTCGGAGCTGCATCTTGTTTTCTCTGACTTGTTCAGTTCCTTCATAGATTGTTTGAATGGTGTCCCACACTTGCTTGGCAGAGGTGCAGTAAATAAGACAATCAAACATATCTTGGTCAATACCATTGAATAAGATGTTAATGACCTTCTTATCCTTATATATCACTTCCAAGTCCTCATCTGTGAACTCAGCCTGAGTTTTTGGAATAGACCTTCCAGCAGCTGCAGAACCAGCAGCTTCACCAACACCAGAGTTAGGCTTCATAGGGATATGAGGGCCTTTCTCTATGCAATATACATAGTCTTCGTCTAGTGCTGAGAGATGGAGATGCATCTTTACCTTCCAATGAAAGTAGTTGTCTTTGTCAAGAATTGGAATCTTTACCCCTGTATCCTTCTTTCCCATGGTGTTAGATCTTTAAACTTCTTGTATGTTAGAAGCTTGCTTTGATACCAATTGTTATTTCCCAGTTACACACCTCAAGATTGTAGAAGGGGGGTTGAATACAATCTTGTAAATTTCTTTCGATTTTAAAACAAGACAACAGTTAAGCTTTAATGGAAACAGTTAAGCTTCAATGGAAACAGATGGATAAATTGAAAACTAAAACGTAAAGTAGATAGAAATGAACAACCACACAACACACTTAAAAATTTTAGGTGGGGTTTTGCTCGACTCCACCTTAGGGTTGTATTGAAGAAAACTTCTCTGTGTAAACGAGTACACAGGTGCGAATACAAAGCTAAATTATTATAAGAGAACCTAATGCTCTTTGCTTTTTAGCTCAGTGTTTCTCTTTTTACTTAGCTATGATACACTTGAATTATATATATACTTCAAGTTTACAAACCCTATAAAATGAACGAATCTAATAAGTCAAAGTATTCTGCAGGGTTGCTGCCACTCCTTTTTTTCTCCATGTGATACAATTTGTCTGGTTGTCTTGGACGGATATGCACTAGATTTACCAGCTAGATTGTTTGTGAGAATAAGGAATGTTTCTTTTTCTTCTTCGTTTCCAATACTGGTTTCCATACCTCTTTTAAGTTTATCAACCCATGTGATCTGTCAGGCATGTCAAGTCGCCATCAACCTCTAATCCCAAGACATTATTGGTTGAAGCATTTTATCCATTGATGTAGACATGGATCGATAGGTTAATAGATGCTTGTTGAGAATACCATATCCGTTGACTTAGAATCTTCATCCGTTGATCACCACTTCACTTATACAGAATTACATAGCACAGCCTATATACAATTAGTTACCCTATTCTGCATATCTATTGATAGTCAACATGACTTAGGAATTCTAGTAACTATGGTATTAACAAACAATCTGAAACTTAAAGACAAGGTATGCTACAAACTTATCAGTTGATAAGCTGCCTCATCAACGGATGTGCATGTCTTGGATATCCGTTGATAATTGTTGGGACTTATGGGTGATAGCATAGAGACAACTTAACTATATTTCCCTATACTTATTTTTTACTAAGTTGAACATACTGTCACAGCCAGAGTATGTCTTCGTATTCGAATAATTGCTGTCATGTAATAATTGTATGATTTGGGAGAAGTTCATACATTTGTTCAAGCCTCAAGGAATACATCCAGAAGACAGCAAGAATAAAAGTTACTGTCATGTTCTTGATAGTAAAGTTACAAGAAGACAAATGTTGCAAAGTCACGACAAAGCTACATCTGACAGCAACATTGGCTGAAGCAAGAGACAGTGACATTCTCACACTTGACAGCAAGTCTGGAGTTCCGACGGCAACATTGGCGGGAGCTCGTACTGTCAACCACTGAATATTCCTTTGACAACAGACTCTGCGGTTAAGGTTACTATCACCTTGAATTATTTGAATTGGGTATTTTCTCAGTCAAAGCCCGTGACAGGTTACATGTTCAAGAAACAGATTTGCTGCAACACACTATCGTTTGTAGCAGACCTGCAAGACTACGACAGAAGCTTAAGAGATTCACAAGACAAGGCTGGTCAATTCGAGGAGTATGTAATATCCACATCTACTAGAATTGTATTAGCTAGAAATAGAAAGAATCTAGGTTGCTTTACTTATAAGGTTTATCCTGTCTGTATAGCAATTTGGGAAAGTCACATGGGTGTGCAAATTGTAATGAGCTGCCACTTGAAAACGATAGCAGCTCAACACCCCATGAGATAGAGACAACAGAGTATCTTAGTCTACTTAGATACATCTTAGATTCTTTTCTATTCAAGTACGCACACGAAGCAATTTGTATCTCTTGAGATATCGATGTTAGGAATAATTCATGAGTTGTGATGTTAAGAATAGAATTTTACTTATACTTCTTGTATATCCTGATTTATAAAGGATTTAGCACTTTGTATAGGAAATATGTATTAGACAGTTATCTGTAAAGTTTAGTCAGGAATGAACAGTGCATCGAGTACTACATGTTAGGAACTGAGATTCAATCCTGATACGTCAAGTCAAATACTGATCAAGTACTGATGGGATTGTCAGATTCTGATGCAAGATGGAATCCTGATATCAGTCGTGTTACTGATGATGTCATTATGGATGCTACAGAAACTGGCAAGTGCTATAAAACAGGATCTTTGTTTGAGGAACAAGCAAGAAGATTTCATGAAGGAAAGAATTTTCTATTGATGGAAACTATCAACTGGGCGGCAGAACATTGTCATGTATAGATTATCTTTCTGTGATTAGTTGATAGGAAGCATTATAAATACTCTCTCTATATCATTGTAAAAAGAGTCGAGTTCGTGAGGTTTGTAATCATAAGTATACGAGAGTGAAAACAGAGAGAATTTTATTTTGTCAGCAGCTGCTAAAGGTATTGTACACCTTTGGTAGAGTTTGTATTTGATTTATTTAATACAAACAGAATTTGATTCATTCATTTATTCTTGTTCATATAACCAAGCAAAAATCAGACACGATTATATAACTTGTATTCAACCCCCCCCCTTCTACAAGTTATTCGAGTTAACAATTGGTATCAGAGCAGGTTGATTTCGAATAATCATAAAGATCTGCAATCATGTCTGGTTACAAGGATTGGAATACTAAGATTCCTATGCTCAAGAGAAACGAATATACTCTATGGGAAGTAAAGATGTTGCATCATCTGGAAGCAACAAATCCTGATTATCTTGACAGAATCAGAGATGGACCTTTTATCCCAACAAAGGTTGTTGGACAAGCAACTGTTGATGGTCAAGTTGTTCCAGAACATACAGCAGAGAAGCCAAAATCTGAGTGGTCAGATAAGGACAAGGAGAATGTTCTTAAAGATGCTAAAGTGAGAAACATATTATTCAACAGTCTTGATTCTGTTCTCACTAACTATGTTCTCTCTTGTAAAACTGCTAAGGATATATGGGACAATTTTAAGGTTCACTGTGAAGGAACTAAGCCTGTCAGGAAGAATATGAGGACACTACTTATACAACAGTATAAGTACTTTGAATCCAAGTCTGGTGAGTCAATTACTGATACCTTTGATAGGTTTACAAAACTCATCAATGAGATGGCCATGCATGGTAAATATTATGACTTGGAGGATATGAATACAAAGTTCATGAAAGCTTTGCCTGATTTCTACAATGAGAAGATATCTGCGATTGAGGAAGGTAATGATCTGGATTAGATATCATTAGAGGCAGTGTATGGAAAACTGAGAGCTTATGAACTTGACAAGCAGCAGAAGAAGAGCAGGATTGAAGGAAAGATGAAAATCAATCTTTGACAGAGAAGGATGCAAAATCTTGAATATGCAGAATGGAGACATTGTTCTAACTGGTCAAATACATGGTAACATATATGAAGCCAGCTTAAGTGATATATCTAAAGGATTGTTAGATGTCTCTACAGCAAAGCAACAAGTAATGAAAGCTGGAATTGACACAAGAAACTCTCACATCTCAACTTCAAGAAGCTTAATCAACTTGTTAAGCATAATCTGGTGAGAGGTCTACCTAAGGCAAGCAGAAGAAGAAGAAGAAGAAGAAGAAGAGCAAGAGAAGAAGAGCAGGAGTGAAGGAAAGATGAAAATCAATCTTGACAAGCAGCAGAAGAAGAGCAGGAGTGAAGGAAAGATGAAAATCAATCTTTGACAGAGAAGGATGCAAAATCCTGAATATGCAGAATGGAGACATTGTTCTAACTGGTCAAAGACATGGTAACATATATGAAGCCATCTTAAGTGATATATCTAAAGGATTGTTAGATGTCTCTACAGCAAAGCAACAAGTAATGAAAGCTGGAATTGGCACAAGAAACTCTCACATCTCAACTTCAAGAAACTTAATCAACTTGTTAAGCATAATCTGGTGAGAGGTCTACCTAAGGCAAATTTTGTGCAAGATGGACTTTGTGAAGCCTGTCAGCTTGGAAAACAGAGAAGAACCACTTTCAAGAGTAAGACTGAAAATTCAATTACTGAACCATTTCACATGCTACATCTTGATCTGTTTGGTCCAGTAAACATTATGTCTATCAGTAAGAAAAGATATGCTCTAGTGATAGTGGACGATTTCACAAGGTTTACATGGGTGTTCTTTCTACACAAGAAGGATGAAGCTCCTCAGCAAATCATTGAACTTGTCAAAAATATTCAGAATAACTCTGAGTACAAAGTCAAAGTACTTAGGAGTGACAATGGTACAGAATTCAAGAATTCTACAATGGAGGAGTATTGTGCAGACAATGGAATCACTCAACAATTTTCTGCACCTGGTACACCTCATCAAAATGGTGTAGTGGAAAGAAAGAACAGGACTCTCATAGAGGCAGCAAGAACCATGCTTGCAGATGCAAAACTTCCAACCTATTTTTGGGCAGAAGCTATTAACACTGCATGTTTCACTCAAAACTGTACCTTGGTAAATAGTCATGGAAAAACTCCCTATGAGATGATCAAAGGAAAGAAACCAAGTGTGAAATATTTTCACATCTTTGGATGCAAATGCTATGTCCTAAAAGTTCATCCAGAACAACTTGGAAAATTTGAAGCCAAATCGGATGAAGCAATCTTTCTAGGATATTCAACATCTAAGGCCTTCAAAGTTTCCAATCTCAGAACTCACATTGTTATGGAATCAATTCATGTTGCATTTGATGATAAGAAATTTGGAATTCTGCAAACTGATGAGAGCCATGACAAATTGGAATTTGACAATCTGAAGAATTCTGAGATACTCTCCAGTGATGATGAAGGTTATCCAGAAGGAATTTCTATTGCTTCTCAAAGGAATGCTACTGTTGAGGGGGAGCAAGTAAATCAAAGAGAACACAGTGATCATCAGGAGCAGGCTAGCTATTCAGAGTCTACTCCATCATGAACTGATTTTTCAGAATCTACTGATGAAAGATCAGTAACTAGCAGCAATATGGAATCTATTGATTCTATTGATCAAATGGGAGTTATTGAAGGCAGAGAGAATTCTTCTACAAGAGATACCACTAACTTAGGGGGAGAATCTAGCAGAGGCAATCTACCACCTGTTAGAAAATGGACCAAGGATCATACTGAAGATTTGATTATTGGTGATCCAAATAGTGGTGTTTGAACTAGAAGATCAATTCAAAATGAATGCTTGTATAGTTGCTTTCTCTCAAAGAATGAACCTAAGAAGGTTGAAGAAGCCTTACAGGATCCTGATTGGGTAATTGCAATGCAGGAGGAGTTAAATGAGTTTGAGAGAAACAAAGTCTGGAAACTGGTACCAAGACCTAAAGATAGATCTATTGTTGGTGCAAAATGGGTTTTTAGAAACAAGCTAGATGAATCTGGTATGATTGTAAGAAACAAAGAAAGACTGGTGGCCATGGGTTACTCTCAGGAAGAAGGCATTGATTATGATGAAACCTTTGCACCTGTAGCAAGATTGGAAGCAATCAGAATGTTTCTTGCATTTGCAGCTTATTCAAAATTCAAGGTATACCAGATGGATGTAAAGAGTGCTTTTCTAAATGGCAAACTTGATGAGGAAGTGTATGTGGAACAGCCACCTGGATTTGTTGATCCAAAGTTTCCAAATCATGTCTACAAACTTGATAATGCATTCTATGGACTAAAGTAGGCACCAAGAGCCTGGTATGAGACTTTGTCAAAATTTCTTCTTGAAAATGGCTTCACAAGAGGTACAATTGACAAAACTCTATTCTTTAGAAAGATAAAAGGTGAATTGCTTTTAGTTCAAGTTTATGTTGATGATATCATATTTGGCTCTACTAATGAAAAGTTGTGTGCTAAGTTTAGCAAGCTTATGCAGAGTAAGTATCAAATGAGCATGATGGGTGAACTAAATTATTTCTTAGGCTTGCAAGTCAAACAGACTGAGACTGGTATTTTCATTAATCAGTCAAAGTATATCAAAGATCTTTTAAGAAGGTTTGACTTTCAAGACTGTGCAGTTGCAAAAACATCCATGGCAACAGCCACTAAACTAGACTCTGATCCTAAGGGAAAGAGTGTGGATAATACTAGTTATAGAGGCATGATAGGCTCATTGTTATATCTAACTGCAAGTAGACCAGATATAATGTTTTCTACCTGTTTATGTTTATGTGCTAGATCCCAAAGTGATCCTAAGGAATCTCATTTAATTGCTGTAAAAAGAATTTTTAGATATCTCAAAGGAACTCCAAATCTTGGTTTTTGGTATCCTAGAGAATCTGATTTCTCCCTAATTGGCTATTCAGACTCTGATTATGCAGGGTGTAAAATAGACAGGAAAAGCACTACAGGTACAAGTCAATTCTTGGGAAACAGATTGATTTCTTGGGCAAGCAAGAAGCAACAATCTGTCTCAACCTCAACTGTAGAAGCTGAGTACATAGCAGCAGGCAGTTGTTGTGCACAGCTCCTTTGGATAAGAAATCAGTTGATGGATTATGGTATGACACTTAGTAATATTCCTATGTTTTGTGATAATACTAGTGCTATCAAAATTGCAGAAAATCCAGTTCAGCCTTCAAGGACTAAGCACATTGATGTCAGGTATCATTTTATTAGAGAACATATTGAGAATGGTACTGTGGAACTTCATTTTGTTCCTACTGACAAACAGCTTGCAGATATTCTAACTAAACCACTTGATGAGACTACATTCAGTAGATTAGTAAGTGAGTTAGGAATGTTAAATTTCTAGATCTTTAACATCTGCAAAAGTAGCAAGGTATGTTGTTTTTAGCTTATAGACTTGATATTCTTATCAGGATCTATATTTGATTGTTAAATGCTTTAGCTATAACACTTTGCCTTGATAAATTTCAGTATGATAGACTTGTTAATAATCATCAGGATTAGAATTGTTATCACTATACTGACGTCATCAGTATTGACATCAGGATTGCATCGTCAGTATCAGGACTATGAATTTTTTTTAACAGTTTCAAATCCTGAAGTTAATGTAATATAGTGGTCTAATTCTGGGTTTTGTTAAGTCTAGATTAGCAAATTTTCAAACAAGCATACTGATAATTTATACATCATTCAAATCAGTCAATAAACAAAAAAGAGACAAGTAGATAATAAGAAATTGTATTTTCATTAATTGAAAGCATTACATACATGGAAATGAAATACAACATTTTTTTGTCTAACTTCTACTGATAATCCTATACTTGTTTAATGATATGGATTCTGAGATACAGGACAAGGAGCATCTCAAGAAATCCATCAGGGGATTTGAACAGCCTCATCTGCTCGTGGATTCCTTGTCTGGGGGACCTGAATGAGAGTAGCTGACTTAAATGTATAGCATCCTCATCAAGATCAACCTCAGACTCTCGGCCAAATTCTTCATCCTCAAGTTTTGAGGAGGTTAGAGGGTGATTGTATCCAACAGATGGATGTTCTAAGAGAAGGTTCTGGACATTATATGAATCTACTCCAATCATGTCTAAAACGATGAGAAAAGTCATCTCTTCAAAGAGACGAATATTGAATCTTTGGTGTTCATCATCTGTGAGGAATCGAAAGATTGGATTGAAGGTCATTGTATTTTGTGGAAGCTCTATGTTTACAGAGAGGTTTTGTGTGTTTTTGGAGTTAAGAAAGGCAAAAGACATTAAGGGTTTATAAAGGAAAGAGTGAGAATCTGAACAGTCATTTTAAATGTACATTGTATCGGCGTATACATCTATGTGTATGACTGGTCCTTTCATATTTCCAAGATATTTTTGACAATCTAAAAAGTTTTTTTTGCTTAGATTATTGATGTTCTTTTCAGGTTAAATTCTAAAATTGCCACGTGGAACTCCATTTAATCTTTGGAATCAGGATGATAGTGATCAGTAAAACGAAAGTGATTTCATCAGGATTGATGATTATTTTTATTATTTTTAATCACATTCAGAGTTGTGATTATCTTGATGAAAAAGATCACATCAGAAAATGAAGCTGATCAGTATTGATTTTATTTTGATTTACCCTGATTTATTTATTTGAAATCTATTTTGGATTTTATTTTCCAAAAATCGTGGGTAAACTGCATTTTTCAGGGACTGACACCTGTCAACCTACGTGTCAACGTGGGTTAGTGGGTCTGAAGGATTTTTGAATATATCTTTATTTTGAGACTCTGATTGTTTATTGCTAACTTCTAATTCATATTTACTAAAGCAAAAACATTCATTCAAGTTCTCAAAATCGCTAATCAATTTCAAGATTTCTCAAGTTCATTTCAGATCAAAAATGGCAGCTCAAAGAAGTCTACCTAAATCAGTAGCTTTCAAGTTTGGTGACTTTGATTTTATGATGAATAATCATGTTACAGCTATCACCAGCAAGAAAGAAGTATCAGCTGATTTTCATCCAGTAATGAATTTTATGGCTATTGGACCTTTGCATTATGCATTTTCAGCATCTCCAAAAATAAATCAAGTTGTTGTTTCACAAGCTTGGGAGAATGCTGAAGTAATTGATTCTACTTAGAGTCAATTGATAGAATATATTTTTATATATATTCTAGATGATTTTATTCTCATATTTATTGTGTTTTGCATTGATTTGGATTTTTATTTAATAGATTTGATTGTTTTATTGTAGGAAATAAAGAATTAATGACTTGGAAGGATTTGGAGCAAAAAGAGCTATTTTGGAGATAAAATAGGAGAAAATTCGTATTATTGGGCTACACATGCTGTCTAACACTGTTTGGGCAATATCTTGAGTTCCAGATGTCAGAATTTGACGATCTTACTGTCCACGCGAAGCTTGTAGAATTTTCTTTAATTCACAGGTGGTCCAGTAAGCAAAATCCAACTGGAAGAGCCCAGAAACAGAGGAGAAAAAGAAGTGACGAATTTTACAAGGAATCCTATTCAGTTATGGAATCCTACTTGTAATTTATTTAGAGTATTAAAATACTTTTATTGGGCTAGACTTTTGGGAGCCTATATAAACACATCTAGGGTATTATTTTATGGGGGGAGAAAAAGAGGTAATATTAGATCAGATAATATAGTTTAGAGTAGATTAGTATTATTAGTTGGAGATGTAGAGAAACACCATGACTCTTCTTTTGGGTGACAACATTGAAGTTTGAAGGTTTTGTTCTCTTAATCTTTTCTTTGTTCTTATTAGTTTAATTATGTTTTCTTGTTTTACTAGTTGTTTTACTTGTTTAATTATTAGCGAGTAGTTATTTCTAGGGGTTAAAGGGAAGCCATGTTTGCACTAATATTGGCATGATTTTCATAGTGGTTTGATTGGTTATGGTTAATTCTGATTGATATGTTTTAATCATTAATTTGTGTAATCGGATGATATCATTGATTAATTATATGCAAATAGGGGTATGGATCGAGAGATTTTACTACTAGAGGCTTACATACAATTAGCAGAATTGAATTTGAGTGTTGAAGCATCATTGGATTTCTAAGAGCGTTAATGCTTGGAAGAGATTAACTTGACTCTAATTACCTGATTGATTGAATTACTAAAAGTGGTTAATTGTGTTGAATGTTTCGAGAGTGTTAATGCTTGGAAGAGATTAACATACTCTAGTTATAGGATTACATTGATTGATTTAGCTTAAGAGCCAATTGTGTAAGCATGGTGGACCTGATTGCCCTTTTTAAATAATTTGTTTATCATCTGTTTAATTAGTGTTAATTTAGTTTAATTAGTTAATTAATATTCTTCAATAATCGTTTGTCCCTGAAACAATTAGCGATAACTGAAAAGGAATTAGTAGAACATGTCTCCTTATGGATTCGACCCGCTTGCCATCTGTACTAGCAATAGAGACCGTGCGCTTGCGGTTACATAATTTGACACATCAAGTTTTTGGCGCCGCTGCCGGGGAGACAACGAGTTTCTATTGATTTTAATTTAGTTGTTTAGATTGTTTCCATTGTCTCGTTGGAACCTTTGTTCCAATTGAGGCAAATTTTACTGCGTTTTCTTGGCTTTGTTGAGTGTCTACAGGTTTGCAATGGGTGAAGTTGATACTTTTGCACTCTTATCTTCCCTAGTAGAGGCACATACTCGAGAGATTGCCATGTCGAAGACTACAGAGCCCACTATGCGTCCAATGAGTATCAATGAGATGTCACAAGTGGCCCCTAAAACTTACAACTTCTGTCAAATTTGCGGTGTGCATGGTCACTATGGTTTTGAATGCTCTTACAATGTCTATAATTCTCAGAGTGCTCAATTGGGACAAATGAATTCTTTTGAAGAAGGATATGGGTACAATCAGTATTCAAACACTTTTGATCAAGAATACGTGAATCAACCAGATTTCTACTACCAGGACAATGGTGCTCAAAATTTTTCATATCATAATCATCAACAGTTTGAGCAACAATATTATCAGTCATATGAGCAGCCGCCACAGCAAGAATATCAATATCCTCCTCCACAAGAAGATCTACATGTTTCTCAATCCAGCGTAGATGTGCAAGCTGATCAGACAAATGAGATGTGGGATATCTTGAATAAACTGCTAAAGAGTTCTGAAGAACAAGCCGAGGTGATCAAAGAATTAGAAACTCAAAGTTTGGCGATTGAATCTCAAATTGAACAGTTGGCTAACTCTTCTACTACAGGGTAGCTCGACTATTTACCATCATCATTTATCCGATCCGAAGAGGACCTGATTGCTATCAATCTCACAAGCGATCAGGAATATGATAGTTTCTCCATGAATGTTGATGATGAGGCCATTGATAAAGAGAAGGAATATGCCACCGATGACGTGATCAATGATGTTGCTGTTACCGAGAACAATGTGACTGATGATGAGGTGACAAAAGAAAGCAATACAGAGATGGTTGTTGTTTCTCTTCCACAACCTGTGCCTCAGCTACCATGTATTGATAAATTTGCTCTCGATCTAGCCTCTACTTACAAGGCTTCTTTGCTCAAGAACACTTATTTCAAGGTTGATGTGATAACAAATATTGTCCAAGATGATATTTCTCAAATTCTGGTTGAGGATCCATACAAAGTGGCTCCTACGTTTCAAGCTCGAGAAGAGGGAGAAGATGGAAGTGTCTTATTAGCCAATGATGTGATAAGCCAAGATGTCCAAATGACTCCAGTGAAAGTGAGGAGTGAAGAAAAGCCACCACCAGAACCTCCACCTTATGTCAAGGGAGTTCAATATTTTCGTGGTGTCGTATTTTATCGCTGTTTTATCACAAAGTTTTCCAAAACTGCACAAGCACTCTCTCTATTGCTTATTAATGACATATTTTATTTTACTGATGCTTGTTTGGAGACTTTCTTCAGGATAAAGACAACCAAAGATGTTCTTGATACTTTTTGTGGTGGCAAGTTTATGATTGAGAAAGTGGATATTACGCCTTTTCCGGAGTATTTTTGAGGACGTCAAGCTAATGACTCTAAATAAGCGCTTCGTGGGAGGCAACCCATGTATTAGTATAGGAAAAAAAAAAGCACCGAGTAACGCAGAAGAGGACCGCGCATCAGGCGCCCATTCCGCGCATCAAGCGCCCCAGTCACGTAGAAGCTAAGCGCGCATCAAGCGCCCAACCAGCGCTCTAAGCCCCCTAACACGCAGGTTGAACCTGCGTGTCTGCCTTTACCGCGCCGGAAGCCCTGTAACGCAGCCACAAGCTGCGTGACAACCCCTCTGCCCATAAATTTTTTCCGGAAATTGTGTTTTTTCTCACAAATTCAACCCCAAATTTTATCCCAACTCAAATTCTTTCAATCCCTAATTCCTATATCTATTCTAGATCAATTCCATACCATCCCAAAGCTCTCCTACACCCTAATTTGTTTTTTATAACCTCTCCATCATCTTATATATATACCCATCTATAAATACAAATCCAATTCCTCTTCTATTTTATTTAAATCTCCAAAAATTCAATTCTAAAGAGGAATTAATTGCAAGTTCACCTCTCCAATTCGTAGTGGGTTTATTTCTTCTCTCAAATTTTATTTTGATTACGAATTTGTGTTCTTGTAAATTGGGATTTATATTATTCTTGATATATTGGGGTATTTTTGGTGTGATATTGCTTGGTAATTTTTGATGGAGCTTCTTGTGAGTTGGGTATTGATTCTTTTGGCTCGTAAGCATGGGAGAGATAGTGCTAATGTTGGGAAATTTTCGTTTTCGACGATGGAGGTTAAATTTAATCGGTTGATGTGAGGCTAATTGCTAAGGAAAGGGGATTTTTACGAGGAAAAAAATTGTTGGGTTGGTTCATATGATTGGTGAGTGGTTCGGGAGTTTTATGCCAAATGCAACCATGATCACCTACGGAAGTGGTGAGTGGGTGGCTCCTAAGCGACTGAGTGGTGGTTTTCACACCTGACATCTTGATTCCAGGGGAGTTTTCTTTCTTTTCTTTTTAGTGTAGTTTTATTTTGTTTTTAGTTGTAGTTTTTAGTTGTATCTTGTTCATTAGTTCATTGGGGACAATGAACCGCTTAAGTGTGGGGAAGGGTTCTCAATTCTCAATGTTAAGAGAATTTTTTTTTAAAAAAAATAAAAAAATACCAAAAATAATTCTAGCCATGCAATTTCATTAGTTGTTGTATTTTGCTTGATACACCCATGCATGCGTAGAATTCTTGTGTTCTTGACGCTTTTGTATGAGAAGTGACGTGCTTTGTTCTTGTGCACACACTTACACTAGCAAGTTGAAGCTGGTAGACTTAATTGGATGTTGTAAGTGATTAGAATGACATGAATATGTGCAAGATGACTTGGTTTTCATGCTTTGAGTACAAGTAGGTGTGTTAGAGAGTCTTGTTACTTGGGATTGATTATGTTTTGTCACACCAAGTGAGTTTTGAGCCTATATGCATATCTTTTGCATGATTTTTCGTTTGCTTGAGTGTCCACATGTTGTTTACATTGCTAGCACTTACTTGAGATCTTTCTTGAAATGCATGACATTACTTGATGATAAGATGATAAAGGCAATTAGGTATAACCTCATATTTCCCATATTTCCACATCTTTTATACATGATCAATTAGTCAACCCGTTGAGCTTAATCCTATTCTTTCGGTGACACACCACATTACTGGAGAAACTCTCTCTCCAGGTTGTAGCAACACTTCACACAAAATAAATAAAACATTTATTTTGTGAGAAATCTTGTTTCACTTATTGCTTGCATACATCTACTGATAATCTATAATCTTTATCTTTGTTGTTGATTTAAATATTCGATTTTATCAGTATTGCATTCAACCCCCCCCCTTCTGCAATACTCTGGGACCAACAACTGGTATCAGAGCATCCAGATTGATACACAAATCTGAAGATCATGACGAGTGTTCAGAAGTCAAGTGGAATCAAGATTCCAGTCTTTGATAAAGAGAACTACAATTTCTGGAAAAGAAAGATCTTGTTATTTATCAAAGCTGCCCATCCACTGTATTTGGGAATTCTTGAGAACGGCCCCTTCATACCTCAGAAGGAAGTAGTTGCTGCTACTGAGAATGATGAAGTCATTTCAGCCCATTTGGTTGCAAAGAAGCCTTCAGAGTACACAGAGTCTGAAAAGGAGAAAGTAGTCTTGGATGACTATTTATAACTCATCTTTCTCGACTCACTTACATTAGACAAAGCCATGTGTGGTAATGTCATGGGATGTAGATCTGCAAAAGAGATGTGGAACAAGATAGAGTTGCTGTGTGAAGGAAGTGAAGAAGTTCGCGAGAACCAAAGACAAATCCTTGTATCACAATATGAAGCCTTTATGGCTAAACCAGGCGAAGAACTTACATACATGTTTGAGAGGTTCAGTAAGCTAATAGCTGAGTTACAAATTCATGGGAAATTCTATGATAGAAAGGAGATTAACATCAAATTTCTGCTCAGTCTCCCTGAGCATCTTGACCACAAAGTAACAGCCATAAGAGAGGGAAGAAACTTGAGTGATGTCTCTCTTGAAACTCTCTATGGTGTGCTCAAATCATACGAACTTGAGCTTTTTCAAAAGAGAGCTATTCAAACTGGAACCAAAGGGAAGTTAGCAAACATGTTAGGAGCCCTCATAGCTCATGAACCACAAGTAGCTTGTCCAAGTGAACCATCACAAAGTTCACAACCAACACAGATGCCATCTTTGAAGATTGAGGAGGTGTTGGATGACGAGGAGAAGGTGGTTCTGCAGTTGAAAGATGTTGAAGATGAAGACTTCTACACAGTAGAAGAGATTGAAAGCATGGATAATCCAACCATGGCTTATATGGCTAAGAGATTTAAGAATATCAAGTTCAGAAGGGAAAAGTCATACAAGCCACAGGGTCAATCATCTAAGTTCAACAAGGGAAGTTTTTCAAAGGCCACTGGTGGAGCCACAAGAGGAGGATACAAGACAGGGTTGATGGATAGGTCGAATTTCAGATGTTACAACTACAATGAGCTAGGTCATTTTGCTACTGAGTGAAGAAGACCAAGAAAGAATCAAGGAAAAGGATCTGGAAATTAGTTTAAGAGAAATCAAGGGAAAGCCTATGTGGCTGAAGGAAAATGCTGGGATGATTCTGAAGATGAAGAAGAAGAAGAGTTTGTGAACTTAGCCCTCATGGCTAAATCTGATGAAGAAGCTTCAAGTTCATCAAATCAGGTACCATCTCTAGTCTTACTTGATATGTCTAAAACTGAGTATAAGCATACCATTGAGGATTTAAGTGCTGAGATGTTTAACATTCATGTTAGTTTATCTGCTACTCACGAAGAAATTGCTAAGTTAACTAAACAGAATGAAACTCTCAAATCTTAAAATGAAATGTTGTTGCTAAGAACCAGTCCCTTAGATTCATTAGCTCAAGAGAATGCTAGATTGAAAAATGATATTGTCTGTGCTAAGGAAATAGAAGAATTTCTCAGGAGTCAAATTGCAGAAAACGAGTTTAAACTCAAAGCTTTTAGAAACTCTTCTAAGTTAGTCCAGGAATATCATGATAATCACAATGAGAATCAGAAGGTAGGAATAGGTTTCGAGTATGGTAGAAGGCATGGTAAGGCAATTGCTCTTGATGATAGTGATGCTGTCAAACCTCAAATTCTCAAAAGAGTTTCCAATCCGATTTTCAAAAATCTTCAATCTGATTTTGATGAAACTTCCTTGTTCATCAAACAAGGGCTACTTGATGAAGATGAGTGCATTGACAGCACACTTAGCAAAGGAAAATATACTGTCAAGTCTCCCGTGACAGAAACTCTACCAAGAAATCAGACAGAATGTTCTAAAGTAGCTGACAGCAAGGATGAGACAGAAACTTCAAAAGATACTGTCAAGAGAGAACCCAAGACAGCAACTTTCAAACCTGCTGTCAAGACAGAGGCAAAGAAAGGTACTGTCAAGGGTGGCTCGATAGCAACTTCAGAACATACTGTCAAGGCAAATGTCTACAAGCCTAAGAATAGGAATGGTAAGTTAGGGATTGATAAGAAGAATGGATATAGTCGTGTTAAGGATGCCCCTAGGAAGCTTTGCAATAATTGTGGATCATCTCATCATTTAACATTTGTTTGTAAGAAACCCAAACATGATAAGGTTAATGCATCCAATGTTAGTGGTAATTTACATAGAACCCTCATTATGCAAAGAAGAATGGATGTCTGTAATAACATTGACTGTATGCCATGCAAAATTGTTGTTATGAGTCCTTGTTTCAATCTGCCTATTCTATCTACTGAAAGATGCTCCTATTTAGAAACTGCTGAGACTTATGTGCCTGCCTATGTTGGTAAAAAGGCAGCTTCCACTAAGAGAAAGACCAAGTCTAACTCTAGAACCAAGTGGACAGCAAAAGAAGTCAAACAGGAGGATTCTAGTGTTGATTTAAATGTGAAGTAGAATGATATGAACAATGATGCTGTAACTGTAGGACACAACAGAGTTTGGGTACCAGATGCAAATTAAAATCATCTGTTTTGTACGGCAAGAAACAGAAGCAGGTCATGTGGATCATCGACAGTGGATGCTCCAGGCACATGACTGGTGATATAGCCTTGCTATCACACTTTTTGGAGAAAGCTGGCCCAATCATTACTTTTGGAGACAACAACAAAGGTTACACTGTGGGATATGGCAGTTTGGAAATTGGAAATGTTGTCGTTGAAGATATTGCTCTTGTTGATGGATTGAAGCACAACCTACTTAGTGTCATCCAGTTCAGTGACAGGGGATTCAAGGTTGATTTTGATATGATGGTTTGTAATATCTATCACAAGAAAGATCGAAGCCTCTCTTTGAAAGGAGTCAGGAAAGGAAGCTTGTTTGTTGTAGACTTAAATTCTGTCAATAAAGACAAGGCTTAGTGTTTTTACAGTAAAGCATCAGTTGGTGAAAGCATGCTTTGGCACAAGAAGCTCTCACACCTCAATTTCAAGAATATGAATATTCTAATGAAGAAGGATTTAGTGAGAGGACTACCTCAATAGGAATTCTGTCAAGAAGGACTATGTGAGGATTGTCAAATGGGTAAATTAAAAAGATCTGTGCACAAATCAAAGCAGGTGAATACCAACCTTGAGCCACTCAAATTAATTCACATGGATTTGTTTGGTCCAGTAAATGTTCAATCTCTTGCAAGAAAGAGATATGCCCTGGTAATGGTGGATGACTACTCAAGGTACACTTGGGTGAAGTTTTTAGAGACAAAGGACGAAGCTGCTCAAGAAATCATTGATCACATAAGAGTTCTTGAAAGACCCCCAATGCTCAAGTTCAATATCTGAGAAGTGACAATGGTACTGAGTTCAGAAATTCCACATTAGGAAACTTCTGCAAATAAGAAGGCATTGTCCAACAATTCTCCACTGCCAGGACACCACAACAAAATGGAGTTGTAGAAAGGAAGAACATGACTCTCATCAAAGCTGCGAGAACTATGTTGAATGATTCTAAATTACTAACATACTTCTGGGCAGAAGCTATTAATACAGCTTGCTACACACAGAATAGAACCTTGATCAAAAAGACTCATGGAAACACTCCTTACTATCTATTAACAGGAAAGAAACCTACTGTCAAGTACTTTCATGTATTTGGAAGCAAGTGTTTCATAATGATTGACAACCATGAAAGGAAAGGAAAGTTCGATGCTAAAGCTTATGAAGGCATTTTCATGGGATATGGATTGGAAAGGACTACCTACAGAGTCTATGTCATTGATCACAAAGTCATTGAAGAAAGTGTAAATGTCACATTTGATGAAACCAAATTCCCAGGACTGCAAGAGGATGGTCAAATGGAGCCTCTTAGATTTGAAAATCAAGGGTATTTGGAAGAAGAATAAATTGTTACTGATGAACCTACTGGTACTCAGTATATTGAGTTTGAAAGAAATGCTATCAACACCAATGATGCTACTCAAACTCCAACTCAATCTCAAACTGTATCAGCTAATCATCAGAATGAGAATGATTCTGGAGATGTTGAAGAACATGAAGGAGAAAACATCAATGGTGGAGAGTCAACCCCTCAAAGAGGAAATGATCAAGCAGATCAAGAAAAGAGCTTGCCCAGAACCACTAAGTGGAACAGAGATCACACTAGCAATCTAATCATTGGTGATCCCACTACTGGTATAAGGACGAGAAGAAATGTTTCTGCTGACAGCATGTTTTCATGTTTCCTATCTCAAACTGAGCCAAAGTCAATTGATGAAGCATTGTTGGATTCAGATTGGGTGATAGCCATGCAAGAAGAGCTAAACCAATTTGAGAGAAACAATGTATGGAAGCTGGTCCCTAGACCCAAAGGGAAGTCAGTAGTTGACACAAAGTGGGTTTTCAGAAACAAATTGGATAAAAGTGAAAATGTGACAAGAAACAAGGCAAGGCTAGTAGCTAAAGGTTACTGTCAATAGGAAGGGATCGATTATGATGAAACATTTGCACCTGTTGCCAGACTTGAAGCTATTCAGATATTTTTAGCCTATGTTGCACACTGTAACTTCAAAGTGTTCCAAATGGATGTCAAAAGTGCCTTTCTTAATGGAGAAGTAGAAGAGGAAGTGTATGTTGAACAGCCACCTGGATTCGAGGATGCTGAGTTGTATGACTTTGTCTACAAGCTGTTCAAAGCACTTTATGGATTGAAGCAAGCCCCTAGAGCTTGGTATGAAACTCTCTCTACTTTTCTCATTGAGAATCAATTTACATGAGGTGTAGTGGATAATACACTGTTCTACAAGCACCATGGCAAGGACATCATTCTGGTTCAGATTTATGTTGATGACATAATCTTTGGTTCTACAAATGAGAAGCTGTGTGAAAAGTTTTCATCTCTTATGAAGAGCAAGTATGAGATGAGCATGATGGGAGAACTGTCATTTTTCCTAGGTCTACAAATTCATCAAAAGGATGATGGTATCTTCATAAGCCAATCGAAATATGTCAAAGAACTTCTAAAGAAGTTCAACATGGAAGATGCATCACCTGCCAAGACACCTATCTCTACCGCAACCAAACTGGATTTGGATCCTAAAGGAAAGAAAGTGGATTCTAGTACCTACAGAGGCATGGTGGGATCGTTGCTATACCTAACTGCTAGCAGACCAGACATTATGTTTGATACATGTCTCTGTGCAAGGTTTCAAGCTGATCCAAAAGAATCACACTTAGTAGCAATCAAGAGAATCTTTAGATATCTCAAAGGTACTCCAAACCAAGGCCTTTGGTATCCTAAAGATACTGGATTTGACTTGGTTGGTTATTCGGATTCAGACTACGCTGGATGCAAAATTGACAGGAAAAGTACAACAGGAAGCTGTCAATTTCTTGGTGGAAGATTAGTGTCATGGTTTAGCAAGAAACATCATTATGTATCTACTTCAACTGCAGAAGCTGAATATATTGCATCTGGAAGTTGCTGTGCTCAAATTCTTTGGATGAAAAATTAGCTAATGGATTATGGTTTAGAGTTGTCCAATATTCCTATTTATTGTGATAACACTAGTGCCATAGCTATCTCAGACAATCCAATTCAATACTCCAGAACAAAGCACATTGATATCAGACATCATTTCCTAAGAGAGCATGTTGAAAAGGGAACTATGAAGCTGATTTATGTTCCAACAGAAAAGCAACTTGCAGATATTTTCACGAAGCCACTAGATGAAGCAACCTTCAACAGGTTGGTAAGTGAATTGGGAATGCTAAATCTGGTATGTTAACTTACTAGTTTTTACATTTTCAATGTGGTTAAAAAATTGCAGCTTGTGACTTTAACTTTCAATGTTACTGTCATGAGAAGTTACTGTCCTATGTGCTACTTGTTTATTTGACAGCATGTTTGCTATGATTATGCTAAATTCAAATCACATGCCTGTGTTAATTATTGTAATGAGTAGTCACGTGACATTAACTTATTTCATACGCCTGCTTAGTGATAAGTATTCGTGTCATTTGAAATGACCCCGGGTATTTGTCAGCCTTTTTAATTTAAAAGTTAATTACTTCATTAAAAAGAGGCAGTTGGGAGCTGTAGAGTCACTTATTGTGTTATAAATAAGACCAAGGCTAAACCCTTTGTTCTCACTTAACACACTAAGAACTCTAGAGTCAATATGAGTAAGAGGAAGGTAGAAGATATGTCAACATCCTGTGTGTCGAAGCCACAAAAGGAGGCTGCTGCTGCTGAGCACCCCATTGATTCATTCTTCGATAAGCTTCAGGCTTATCTGGATGCTAAAGGGATCACGAAGGAGGAGGAGATAACAAAAGTTGTTGAGCAGCTGCTGGTGGAAGCTCTTGGAGAGCTTAATAAGAAATGATGTTTAGTTCTTAAGAACTACTTTTGTATTGTTTTTAAGTTTTTTTTAATAAAAAGTTCATCGTTTCATCTTCCCAGTGTTTTGCATGTTGTTCATCTCCTTTACCATTAACCATCTGCAAATAGTTGTCTGTTTGATTGCTTGTGTGTATGGATGTTTGTGGATGTGTGCTAAAACTAACAAATATATGCCTAAATTAATTAAAATGCTATTTGGTAATTTTCGCTTAAGCAATAGGTAAAGTCGATTAAAATTCATGACATAAATTATTTCCGCTTAAGTTGCTGTCAATAAGTGAAGATGTTGTCACGATATGCCTTGACAGCAAGTTTCTTAGACGACACAATGGAAAAAAATCTCTGTCATGAAATTTAAAGGAAATTGTATAAATTGCTTAATGATGACAGTGTGTTCTTACGACGATGTTACTGTCAAGCAAAACCTACTGTCATCCTCTCAAAATTACTAATGAATTTGTTATAGCGCACAGGTTACTGTCAAGATTAGTGGACCGAATTAATTGGGATTTTACCTCCACGATTTACAGCCATTAAAAAGTAACTACCCACGACACCACGTGACTGATTAATGGGCTAAGACATTGCTACTTTCCCTTTCTAAGTAAGACATTTGCTATTTTCATGTAAGCAACTGTCAAACACACAACTTTCAACAGAACCTCTCTCTCTAAAAAGGCAAAAATCTCTCTCCAAAGCTCAAAGCAAGAAATGGCACCCAAACAAACCTCTTCTCAAACTAACTTTGCTGGTATTCTCACTGCTGGAGATGCTGGTGAAGGATTTAAAGGACTCGTATCCTTTATCAACAAGTCCTATCTGGGTCATGCTATAATATCTACACCATCCTTGAACCTAGAAAGACTTGAAGAATTCTAGAACACTACCTATGTTCCACGAGGTGCAGGTAAAGACACCATTCAATGCAAAATTAAAGGAGTTACATGTATCCTCACAATCAAAGGCATCAACGAAGCTTTGGGAACTGGACTGCAAGCTAAAGAATCATACAAGGAACTTGCAAGTGATGAAACCCTAAAGAAGTTTTTCTTGAAAATTGGGTATTCTGGTCCTGTTTTTGAAGAAGGTACATCAAAATGGTACTCGACTGGTGAAATGGACAGAAAGCATTTGAGGAAAGAATGGAGCATGATTTTTGATGTCATGGTGAAGGTTTTATCAACCAAAACCTCTGGATGGAATGGAATTCCCTCCTATATCAAGAAACTTACTCACTCTCTTGTCCATGGATACAAAGTGGACGTAGGAAAGTTGCTTATGAGTCAACTCAAGTCAGCTCTGAGCAGGAAGGTACATGTTTATCCTCGCTTTCTTACTATGTGTTTAGATTCATTATGTGGTATTGATGATAATGCATCTCTCACTATAGAATGCAATGTTTTAAAAAGAAATACACACACATCACTAAATTTACAAAATTCCAATGCACTTATTCCACTTTGTTTCACCAAGCACATGGCTGATCAAGAGCCTCATCTTGATGTAGCACTACCCTCTGGGTATGTTATCTTCTCCCTTGAGAATGAAGCTGAATTAGACCCAAATTCAGTTAACCCACATTCTACTTCATATATTCCTATCAGATCCTCTAGACAACCAAAGACCACAAAAACAACTTTGCAAGAATCCAAGAAAAGACCCTTGGAAACTGGTGTTGGTAGTAGTTCTGAGAATGTTGAGGGAGAAACTGCACATGATGCAGCAACTAAGGATGTTAGTGAAAGTGAACCCACAGTGGTTCCTCTTGAGCCTAAGAAGAAGAGAGCTAAGAGGGCCAAAGCCACTATCAACCACCCCACAGTCTCACAAAAGGCTGTGGGGGATAAAAGGGAATCAAACACATCCCTAGGTGCTTCTTCTCAACAAGAAGTATCTATTGAAACTGGCCTGTCTCCCAAGGCATCCTGTAAAGAGTCAGCAAAACCTCATGTACTGACTCATGAGGAGACTACACTTGCAGAAATGCACACAGAGATAGGGCACAGTGAGGGTCATGAAACTTCTACTCTTGATGTTCCACAAGTTATCCCTATGGAACAACCAAAAATCTCTTCTAAACCATCATCTTCTTTATTCTCTAATCCATCAATTGTTTCTTCTCAACAACCTAGAGAAGGGGACAGTCCAATCCCTTCAGGTTTTGATCATCCATCTCAAGTCATGGATGAGCCCCCATCAAGTGGTCCACAAGAACCCATTTCTCAAAGTGAAATGGACACCACTCACTCAAAACTGAGCTAGATCAAGATGGTACTCTGCCAGACAATGAAACAACCAACATCTTGCTCGAACTCCAAAGAGCAACTGACTTTCAGGAAGTTGCTGTCATAGCCTCAGTTGCTGTCAAAGACACCACAAAAGTTGCTGTCAACCCACCTGTGGACAGTAACATTTTGGGTAAAGATGTTGTCACCTCTACAAAGCTTGATCATGATACTGTAATTGTTGAAGATGCTTCAGATGATGATCAACTAACAATCTCTGCTTTGAAGGTACAATCTAAACTTTCTACTTCTTCAACTAAAATGCATGCTAGTACTGCTCATACCCATGCATCTAGGATGAGTGAGGGAGTGAAAAGAAAAAGAGAGATAAAAGAAAAGAGAGGTGAGCATAAAAATGAGAGGCATCCAAACGAGCTGGCAAAAGGTGAGGGACTTGATCATGTCCAGAGTGAACTTGAGGGAACCCCACACACAAAGGCACTAGGCCTTGAGAGTCATTCTGTGAGGAGTGATGAGATCACTCAGAAAAACAATGAGTGTGTGAGAAACCCCATAGCCTCCTTGCCCCAGTTTCTTCTTTTATATCCAAAAAGGTTGAGAACTGGTGGTCCTTCTAAACAAGCTGAATCAAGGTTGAAAGCCCTTGAGTGCAGATGTGCATCCATGGTAACTACTGGTTTTGCTGATATTCAACAAACTCTTCTTTCATTCTCTGCCATCCTTAGTGCTGCCAACTCAACTAAGGGGGAGAAAGTGGTAGATCAGAATGAAGGTAAGGGAGAGAAAGTGGTAGATCAGAATGAAGAAAACCTGGTAGAGAATGAGAAACAAGATGGAGCTACAAGTGAGGGGGAGTCAACAAGTGAGGGGGAGCAAGATTTGGAAGAAGAAGATGGAGATGAAAGTGAGTGGGAGCAAGAGAAAGAAACTTTGGTGAAGAACTAAAGGCAGCAAGAGATGGTGAATTGTTTGAAGGAGAAATAGATGATGAGGCAGTATTGTTATCCAAGGAAGTGTTGGAGCAACTAAAGGGGACTCAAAAGTCTAACAGAACAGTATTGCCTCCACTAAAAATCAATGAGCCAAATCCCGAGGAAGTCGAAGCTCCATTCCAGAAGTTGTAGAAGGAATGGAGAGAAAAATAAATTCAAAATGCTCTAGGTAAAGGCAAAATGCCTGAGTATGTGAACATGTCTACTGGAACTACTTGGTCAGATGGAAGTGAATATGCCCTTGAAGATGCAGAATTGATGATGGTTGATCATATGGAGAGTACTTTGAACAACAAAGATGAAGATTTCAGTAAGTTGGTGGATGAATCAATTAGTGAAGCAGGGGGAGCTTTTACAAAATTGGCATCAACACTGAAGAGCAAAGTAATAATTATCTCTGTGAGAATGAACTTGGAAAGAAGGTGGGCTGTTCAGGTTTATTTGAAGAACCATTTGACCATATTCATCACAATGCAACTTTTACAAAGTTTGCATGCTAGAGTACTCCTAGTCTTTGGAACCATGGTAGTCAGAAATTCAACAACCTTCAATGATAGTCTGATAGCACAAATTAAAAGGATGGTTGAAGACAAACTCCAAGAGGTGATTCAAAATCCCTATGGTGTGTGTTCAAGAAGGATCACAAAGACAGGAGCAAGAAGGCTGGATTTCTTACCATTGGATAGAGTCTCAGGACTAAGCACTGAAACAATCATGGCAGTGCTGAAGAAACTTTTCAAATCCAGTATCACCAGTGACAAAGTTAAAGCTGTCAAAGATATTCATAGGCTGTTAGCAAAAAGAGATAAGGAAATTAGCTCAATCATGATGAAGCTGATCTCTGATGCTAATGCCCAGATGGGTTTGTGAAAACCAGACCCGGACCCAAATATGTATGTTGGACCCAGATCCGGACCCAGATCCGGACCCAGACCCGACTGAAACCCGAATTCCTAGATCCAGACCCGATCCGTTGGGTTTCAGTTCGGTTCGGGTTTTAATCGGGTCTCAATTTATTTATACAATTATTTATCATCATGTTTTTTTGAAACACTAATTTATCAACTAGAACACTATATTTAATCAAATGTCAAGGAAAATGTAAATTCTAATTAAACGCATGCATTATCCAAATATATATAATTAAAAGATGAATAGTAAAAATATGTCTCTCAAATTGTAACATTTATATATCAAAAAATTTACTTGAATGGTTTATAAGATACTATTGACGAGATTACGAGAAAGTACGTAGTAACCTTAAGTTGAATGCGGCTTAAATTAATAGCATTAAAATAGTTAGACTATTAAAAGTAAATAATTAAAAACATATTATTATATACATAATACACTATATTATACACACATATATATATATATATATATGTATATATTTGTACTTCGGATTGGATCCGGGTTTAAGATGGGTTCGGTTCAATTTTCGGGTTTCGGGTCCGGTTCGGTTCGGTTTGGACAAAACCCAAACCTGGCCCATTATTTATTTGGGTCTAAATATAAATCCCAAACCCAGATCAATATCCAAAATTTAGGGTTCGGTTAGACCCAATCGGATCGGAACGGGTCGGGTATCCATCGGGTCGGGACAAATTGTCATCCCTCTCTAGTAAATACTAGCATTTTGCCCGTACTTTACACGACATTTTATTTAATTTAAGATGATAATACCAAAAATTTGACAAATTTGTTTGATTTCTTAGAAAGGTATTCTATACAGTTATATATGTAATCAGTTTTTAGAAAGATGTTATATACAGTTTTATAAGTATTTAATAAAATAGTGATATACTAAAATTTATATAAAAATTAGCATGCAATTCTATTTTGACATCGCTGAAAATTTATTTAATCCATCAAAATCTGCAATAAAAGTAATAAATATTTTTACAAATATTGTTCTCCAATTGAAAACAATAATAAATTGTCTTCATTATTCAAATGCGAAAATGATAATCCCTTCACCCTCAAAGGCTCCAAAACATTAAACCTGAAACACAATTTTAAAAAATTATTTCAACGAAAAAGGAGAATAATAATAGTCCAATGAAATTATCAAAAATGAAAAATTAAAAAATTAAACCTTTTCTGTTTTTTGCTTTGGTTGCCTGCTGATGAATTACTTGATGATTTCCCAGTTCCCAGTGTCCATGTAATCATTTTATCTGAATATTTTGAAAGTGATCGGGTAGCCTCACCCTCCTATGAATTGAACCCCTATAAAAAAACAATAATACATAATTAAGATAAATAAATAAGAAAATTATAGATTATATTTTTCATTATGTTTATATATAAGTAACATACATGATTGATCGTACCATCAGATTGAGATTTTGAATCAAGGTTAGATACTTGTTCATTGTTCATGAATATTAGATGTCTAAAAATTGTCATAA
The DNA here is from genome assembly GCA_037693485.1 of Kitagawia praeruptora. Lineage (NCBI taxonomy): Eukaryota > Viridiplantae > Streptophyta > Magnoliopsida > Apiales > Apiaceae > Kitagawia > Kitagawia praeruptora. Next base: position 84,369,964 of record CM075347.1, on the reverse strand, counting down.
TTATTCAAAATATTTTTTTCATTCGTAAGTATGGTGAAGATAAATTCTTTCCCAATAATAACTTTGAGCACTTCCAGAAATGTATCAACAGTTATTTTCTACAAAATATGAAGAAAAACATAGTTAAAGTTTAAAATTACTTAATATTAAATACTTATATTAGGGACAATGTAAAGAAAAAAACAACATAGCAACCTACACTGATGTTGACAAAGACGGTACAAAATTGTAAAAGGAACGTACAGTATAAGGGATTCTATCACAAACTCACAATACATGTACATAAGTACGGTCTACTCTTAGCAATGTCATATTCTATATTCATTTAGACTTTAAAATATGGTTAAGTTTTAAAAAAATGGAATTGAAATGGTTAATTTTTTATTATATTTAAATATAGGTATAAATTTGAATTATAAAATATTTATAAACCTATAATTTTTCATTTTAAATGAAACAAATTTAATATTTCCTTTTATCACTTAAAATATGTCATTGGCTCCAAAAACACACATAAAACCAATTTAGCACTTTTGTGCCATTTAACCAATCAACTATTTTTTTCACAAAGAACCCTAACAAACTTTCTTTAATTCAAAAAATTTGACCTAAATTTAACCATGGTTAATTATTATAATTATCTACTGTATAATTTTTTAATATAAAAGTAGTGTTTTTTTACATATAGACCATTTTGGTAAATATTCAGATAATCAATTTAATTGTAAAACTTGTATATGATTTTTTCCCCAAAATTGATTCTATTTGTTTTTTTCCCTCCTAAAATTGATCAACGCGATTTACTGAATCTGCACAATTATCATTTTTATATTAGTTATTAACAATACTATAATAAAATCATGAAATTCCATGCAATTATTAATTTTAAAAATTGTTATTGGACAAAGTTAGCAAAATTCATGCATGCCTTTATCCCTTATGTGGTTTCTGTCCATATTACATATCTATTTTTCAATGTATTGAGTTCAGAAAATAATTTGAATTACGATAAAGCATAGCACTCTTAATCTTTTTGTCATAATTAAAATAGGGAAGGTACAAATACTTAAAATATAAATTAATAAAATACAAAAATACATAAAGTACCAATACAATTGAAAGATTTTATAATTAAAAATTATTATTATATTATATTTTAATCTAGTTTAATATTTCATAAATATTAATTTAGCAATAAAGATAATAAACTGCAATGTAGTAATAATTTAAAAGAATTTTTTGATTAATAATTTATTACTTATGTAATTTAGATGTGGTTGAACAACAGTTAGTAAACATCAACAGTAGTTAACTACTTAACTATAGTTAATTTATTTTCATAATTTAATAAAGTTTGTTGGATTTTTACAAGAAAAAATAAGTTCATTGGTTAAATTGCAAAAAAATAACTCTATTTATTACTATGTACCAAACAATTATAATTATGTGTAGTTACAAAAGGAGTCCGGATACTATGTCCCCTTTTTCCATGCCCCTTCAGTGTCCCATCTCTTTTTGTATTAAAAGAGTGCCCCTGGCGGGGCCCATTTTAATAAAAATAATATTTTTATTTTTATTTTCCTTAAAATGGACTCGTCAGGGCACTCTTTTAATACAAAAAGAACACAGGGACACAGAAGGGTACATGGAGAAGGGGACAAAGGATCCGGGCTCTTACAAAAGCTACGTGTAATACAAAAGCTAATGATCTATGTAGTTAAAAATGTTTTACCTTTTATACCCACATCCCCGCTTGCATTTGATTTCGTATCATATTCAAGATTTATTCCTGTGATTTGCATTTATCTAATTATTGTTTTTAAATTATAAATATGTACATTATCAAGATTAGTGAAAATATTATTACAATATTTTTAATAATATTTTTATATAATTCTTTTCCAAATATCATTTGTGTTTGCAACTTCTTGAATTTAAGACATAGCTTGTGATTGTAACTTCTTGATATTATTAGTTTTGATAAAATAATTTGAATGTGGAAGCTAAAAGCCAAAAAGATTTACAATATTCACAAAATTATAAACTATCCCCGTCGTAACTTAATTTTCTATAGTTGGAATGTAGCATGGATCTACCATAAGGTGACCTCCCACACAAAATGATCAACTGATAAGATATAAAATATATATATGGAAATAAATTGCGTGAAGAAGTCAGGTGGCAACTGGCCAAATGTCATTGTTGTTTTTTTACTTGATGCTACCATAGTTATGAACTTACCATAGTTGTAGCATGTACTTTACAAGTACATCTACATTTATCTCTCTTTATCATTGCCACTAACAGTTCAACATAACAAAGTATGAAATAGTGCAGTAATTTTGCAGAATTGCATGAGACTTATTGCTATAAACTTTCACATTAATTTCAAATGAATTCACTTGCACCTTTCGATATTTTTGTTTGCAGACATGAATCTCTATGGCTTCTATTTGTACATGTACAATACAACTACATTGCAAACCACTTCTATATGTGTTCTTGGATTTAGATTTCAAATCTACTTCTTTCTCATCAACAAAAGAGATACCAGCTGAGTCATGCTCCTTGGCTGATGAGTGATGTCAGGTGAACTTACGCATTAGGAATATATTGATAAATAATGAGACCAAGCCCATATGCCAATCCGCATATTCCAAAAAGAACAGTGAAGCTTTCAGTTCAAGCTTGCCCACTTCAAATTTTGTGGTTTGTGAACTGCAAGCACTGCGCTTATCAGCCTCTGTCATGGATCCTTTGGAGGTCTCCTCTTACTGACAGCTTTAGAATGATAGTTGATATGTGTCAATAAATAAAATGCTACAATCGAGTATGCTTAAAACGTATGTTGAAAGAAAATATACATATAGAATCATAGATATAGTCAACAATATAACAAAAACCAAGATATGCATAAGAAGACTTCAGTTCACATAAAATTCTAGGTAGTTAAAACTATTTCGTCAACGACTCAACGATATCTTCTATATGCTCGTCATTAGTAACATATAATGGACATAAATAGAATTTGACTTTCCTAATGAATCAACAACTTTGGGCCCAAGTTTATCTCACCAGTTTATAGAAGGAAACAAAAGTAATTCGAAATGAATTTGAGGACGAACACATTACATAAATAAGTGTAGACAACAATTTCTTCTAAGAGTCTTACCATGATGTTTACTTTTACGATCGCAATGCCAGGAACATTTTTGTGTCCAATTTTCCATGAGTCATATACCAGCAATCATTTTTCATGAATCATGTTATCCGCGAAACATGAGAAAAAAATTTGTCACAACTGAAAAAATTGACAGACAGAACATTAGATATACCCTTGCTTCATTTCTTCTATAGCCAAAGGTTCACAATTCACATAATTAATTGTCAATCTTAAGTAACCTTCTCAAGAGCTTAATGAAAGTGATAACATGTGTACTACATTCAAAAACTATGGAGATATATACTGTCAGCAGCACAAAAAATAGAAAGGCACAGTCATAGAAACAAAAATCAAATGTTATTAAGCCAATAGGAAAGCATATTTTTACACTTGTTAATTTGTAAGTGTTACACTTTTACAAATCCATGTCTCTCACTTTTACAAATCTATATCTCGGCTAACCATATATGTTTGTGCTAAATTATAAGTAACACTACAGAAACTGGAGAAAGATATCCTACATTTTGTTCAAATCAAGTGACTATAGACATAGAAATTCTAACACCTCAAATGCAGCATGTCACAAGACGACAGAGTACAATTAAATAAAATTAACTTTAGTTTTAGTTAAAAAAATTAAAATTCTGCACCAGGATACGCTACTGAAATTCATTGAAACAGATTTGTGATATTTGGGTTTGCGAAATAGAGCTCAAATGGGGTCATACACATGTGAAGCAAAGACGTCAGGCTCATGACTTGATTTCTTTGTTAAGCAGGAATGATGAGGGCATTAGTGGATCATTACCAGGAAACGGAAATCATTTATTTTCGAAAAACTATGTGGAGTTTGGATTAGAGGCAGTTAGTCATTTATATGGAAGAGATAGTCAGCAAGCTACATGAGTGAAGAAGGGTTGGAGCTGGTAGTTAAAAATGGGGAAAGAAAGCACAATGCACTACTGAGAATCTGAGAAGCTTGAGGCAGCTTTATATGTCATTGTTTTTTTAATGAATTGATTGACCATCATATTTGATCAATCTCTTATAGTCGCATATTGTAGAAAGAATTTATCTTTTCATGACCAATAAGATCAATATTGTTGAACTGCTTTTAAAAAGTTGTGTATAGAATATTTTTTTTTGCAAAGACAGAAAATGTAGAGAATGCTCACAATCAAGGGGATTAGGAGCTAAGATCAAGAATTTAAGATGACGTCATTTAATCTAGCGTTGCTGCAACACCTTCTCTGTTTGAGTGGATCCCCTGGCCGAGTTGGATGCTCCAAGTTGGGTCCTCAAAAAAACAGGTTTGTACATGGATTATGAGTCGCAATGCTTAAAAAGCTACTCCCTGAAATAAATTGTTTTTTTTATATTTGACTTTTGAACTATGAGTTGGGTACTTTTATGGAGTTGCAGGAGGGCAAGTTAGTACTATAGTGTCCTTCACACATTTGCAATTTATCGGTATATATTCTTTTTATTGAGATAATATGTTACATTCTCAACGGTTTACAATTTTATGCACCATAATTAGTTTCTGGTACACGGCAAGAACTCGGCTAGCTTAGTTAACACAAAATCACGCAAGCGTACGTGGTCACAAGTAATATATAAGGTTAAGTCCAAATTCGTTCCCACAGGGATCAGGTTATGGTTCTATTTCAGTTTTGTACCTATGCAACAATGTATGGTTATTATGCACTGCTAAGACAAATAACAAGATTTTAATTAACTATAATTAACTAAGAAACAAATTAATAAAACTAAGAATTACTTAACTAATGAGAATTTAAATCTAATTACTTATGCAAAAGAAAACATGGTATCCTAACTTCATTAAATACTTCCTTTAGAGATCATGCCTTAATCAATATATGTGATGGTTTTGATATCTGATCGGACAACACGAAACAAGTAAAAGTTACGTGTCGGTATACTAGTACCGAACTACGCATGCATCCACAAAAGAGATAGAAGATGGGTAGACACCAATTATGTTTAGACCCTATATCTCTATAGAATTTGAAAACATAAAGGTTGAAGAACAAGTTATCCACATAGATCACATAGGGAAGCATAATATCTCTATTGATGCTACAAATCATGATGTTAAAACATCAACCTATCCTATGCTAGCATGGCAAGTTCTAAATCTCAAGATCCACTCTCGTTTCGCAAGAGATTAACAAATTAGATGTTCATGACGCATCTAAACACATGAAACACAACCATACAAGGATATCAATAATTCATCACACACATATCAAATAAGCAATCAACTACTAAATTCCATAAATAAATCCGTTAGGATTCCATGACAACGATTAGCTCATGATCGAACTTCTCATCGTCACGGGGTCTAATGAAAACATGACGTAAAACAAATACAATGATATAAATCTCTGGTGTGTGTTGTGTTCGTCGTCGTTCCCTTTTTATGTCCCCAAGAGGTGTATTTATAGCCCCAAGTGCCTTCTCAACCAAGTAATTACCGTCTTTTTTTAGGAGAGAATTCCGGTAATTTTCCTTTCTTGAATGAAATAGAATTGCAATTTCCATGTTTGAATTGAATTCCAGAAGTTTAAAACCATCCAAACGTCTTCCATAATGATTAGGAGAAGAAATCGTATCAGTTTCCTAGTTTAAATGGAATTCCAGGAAGTTTCTGCCAGCACCCCGCGCGCCCGCGCGCACCACAAGCATAATCCTCGCCCGCCCGCGCTGATTTCTTTGTTCTTACTCCTGCGCGCGCCCGCGCGTCCTCCTGTGTTATCCAGGCGCGGCCGCGCCAAATCTATTGTGCTTGCAGCTGATTTTCTTCAAATTGCTGATTAACTTCCGCTTTTGATTGCAACTCCAACCACTTGTTCTCTTGACTTTAAAAACATCATATACTCACTGAAAACTCTATATCTTCACCTAGAAATACACCCTGCACAATTCTCACACAACAGATTAAAACACACCAATACTTGAGATATAAAACACCAATTTAAGCCGAAATGGAACGATCCAAGTGGATATAAAATCCACTTATCACACCCCCAAACTTAAACTGATGCTTGTCCTCAAGCATAAACAATAACAAATATTTACAACTAACTAGTACCACTTCCGTAGGTGATCACGGTTGCATTTGGCATATGCAACAAGCCCTTTAAACCCCTAGGCAGCCCTAGTGGACGAGTAACGTCTCGTGAGGGCCTATAGAGAATGTACCCACAAAATCCAATGCAATGCAATGCATGAATGCAACTAAATGAAAATGCAATTAATCTAGTACTAATATCCTACCATACCTTCAAATCCTCTCATGCCATATCAACTTAAGAATCAAAGTAAATACGCAATGTCTTGGTGTCGAAAGTGCAAGTATTCACATAGCCTACTCAATGAACATGCATAAGTTCTCACAAGCCCATGTCAAATGTAAGAATAAGTTAGTAAACATTCTAAGCCTACAAGAGTACATCTTTGAGACAAAACTCGGAATCTCATACGCAAAAACAAGCAAACACTCACAATCCACTCATAAAAGAATATTCACTCAAGAACAAGGGTAAGTGTATCACTCAATTCCAACAAAATCATAAGCATGCTTGACATTTGGTATCAATCTAACTCTTAACACAACATACATCAATGACGATAATCAAAAGGTCTTTATTTGGGTTGTAACGGGGCTAGGGACAAGGTATGTCAAATAAGCCAAAACAGGTGAAGTGTCAAAAGCTAGTAGGAACTATAATACTCATACATAACCATCTATTTCCCTCCCCACAAAATTTATTATTTTTCTTCCAACAAAAACACTCGAATAATCGACTAAAGTAGGATCACAATAAACACAAATATGCTCTCATAATATTTTTTTTTCGAGAGCTAGATAAAACAATAATATAACAAATAACAATGATCCCATGAATTTATTACATACGCCAACTATCAAATAAACAAATCCAATTTTCAATACTTCCCCCAAAAGTAAGACCAACAATAAACCCCTCCTTGCACACCTTATTACTCCCTTAAGCACTCTACTAGCCTTTGACAATATGGGTTCAAATTAATCTAAGGCCAATACAAGAAAAAGGTCTAGGCAAGTAATGTGGTATGTCACCGAAAAAATAGGATTAAGCTCAATGGGTTAACTAATTGATCATTTAAACATGGTGTGGTAATATAGGAAAATATACGGTTAATCCTAACTGCCTTTATCATTTTAATCGTCAATTAATGTCATGTGTTTCAAGAAAGACCTCAAACAACTGCTAGCAATGCAAACAATCCGTGGACACTCAAGCAAACGAATAAGATTGCAACAACTCACTTGGTGGAAAAACATACTAAATCCCAAGCAAAAATCTCTCTAACGCACCTACTTGTATTCAGAGCATGCAAACTAAATCATCTTGCACATATTCATGTCCTTCTAATCAGTTACAACATTCAATAAGTCTACTAGCTTCAACTTACTAGTGTATGTGTGTGCACAAGAACAAAGCATATCACTTCTCAATCAAAAGCGTCAACAACACAAAATTCCTATCAAGCATGGGTGCAAATGCAAACTACTATGGACTCACATGATATATGAACATAAAAACAGAATGTCCTATATGAAACAAACGTAGATATCACGAACATAAATGCATAAATTACTACTACTAATATGCAAAGCATGAAATCCTATCATGAACACATAATACAACAACTACTACTAATCCCCCAAACCACCCCCAAACTTGAAATATTCAATGTCCCCATTGAATTGAAGGTAATACAAGGGATAACAGGAAACATACCTAAATAAAAATGCCGAAAAGCGTGGGTTGCCTCCACGAAGCACTTCTTTAACGTCAATAGCTTGACGTTACTTCCAAGCCTCCATTAAGGATGATAATAGTTTGCCTGGTCCTCTCTTCGTGAGACTTCATCGTCATCACGGCGGCACACTTTCTGCCCCTTCTCCTCGCTTGGCCTATTCGTGTAACAACTATGTCCTATTCCAATGCCTTCATCTTTTGACCCAAAATCTGTCAATTTGTAGAACAACACACAATCGCGGGCTTCGCTTGAATATAATGGAGGAAGGTAAATGTAAGTTGCTGAAGCCTTTGGTTCCTCAAAGAGAACTTCCTCCATTGGCTCTAATGCGCTACCTCCATCTTTAAACTTTGAGACAAGTAGAAGACCTGCATCTTTCCCATGTTCATCAGCCTCTTGGTACGCACATACCAATTCTTGAAATTTGTGTAGCTCATCAGTGTCTGTCCCAAATAGTGCCCTTTCCAAATCATCCACCATCCTAACATGATCAAATTCCTCACATGGCTTGCGAATGCTCACCTCACCTTGGAATTTGTCTTCCTCAATTATGCATGCAGTACCTTGCTCCAAATCACCGTTATTTTCTGGAATTGCCTCTAGTATGAATTGTTGTTTCTCTTGTTCCAAGGCACTCAAAACTTGAGCAACAAGTGTCCCCATAGATTTGATAGACTTCTCATGATTCTCTACAAGCATCCTAATCTCCTCCATAGCATCAACCTCATCTGACTGAAAAGTAGGAGTAGGTTGCTGATGATGAAACTCTTCACTACCAAAAAAATATGACATATCTGGAACATCTTGTTGGTACTGTTGAGGATGGTATTGAAAATATGGTTGTTCCTCATAAGTGACATATGGATCAACTCCTTCGTAGTAATAATATTGTGAGGGATCATAAACGCCCAAACACCGCTCACATTGCTGAGGCTGTTGAATACCACCTTGGTTGTTCCAGCACTGATACGTCTCATGTGCGCCCGCACATAGCTCACAAACACTAGCCACCTGCTGAACTCTATAGTAAGTTAGAAAATCCATCTTCAACGTCTACGCTCTAACGACCACTATTGACAAGCACATAAACCAAAAATAAAACACAAATGATCCCCGGCAGCGGCGCCAAAAACTTGTTAACACAAAATCACGCAAGCGTACGTGGTCACAAGTAATATATAAAGTTAAGTCAAAATTCGTTCCCACAGGGATCAGGTTATGGTTCTATTTCAATTTTTTACCTATGCAACAATGTATGGTTATTATGCACTGTTAAGACAAATAACAAGATTTTAATTAGCTATAATTAACTAAGAAACAAATTAATAAAACTAAGAATTACTTAACTAATGAGAATTTAAATCTAATTTTCTGCAAAAGAAAACATGGTATCCTAACTTCATTAAATACTTCCTTTAGAGATCATGCCTTAATCAATATATGTGATGGTTTTGATATCTGATCGGACAACACGAAACAAGTAAAAGTTACGTCTCGGTATACTAGTACCGAACTACGCATGCATCCACAAAAGAGATAGAAGATGGGTAGACACCAATTATGTTTAGACCCTATATCTCTATAGAATTTGAAAACATAAAGGTTGAAGAACAAGTTATCCACATAGATCACATAGGGAAGCATAATATCTCTATTGATGCTACAAATCATGATGTTAAAACATCAACCTATCCTATGCTAGCATGGCAAGTTCTAAATCTCAAGATCCACTCTCGTTTCGCAAGAGATTAACAAATTAGATGTTCATGACACATTTAAACACATGAAACACAACCATACAAGGATATCAATAATTCATCACACACATATCAAATAAGCAATCAACTACTAAATTCAATAAATAAATCCGTTAGGACCCCATGACAACGATTAGCTCATGATCGAACTTCTCATCATCACGGGGTCTAATGAAAACATAATGTAAAACAAATACAATGATATAAATCTCTGGTGTGTGTTGTGTTCGTCGTCGTTCCCTTTTTGTGTCCCCAAGAGGTGTATTTATAGCCCCAAGTGCCTCCTCAACCAAGTAATTACCGTCTTTGATTTAGGATAGAATTCCGGTAATTTTCCTTTCTTAAATGAAATAGAATTGCAATTGCCATGTTTGAATTGAATTCTAGAAGTTTATAACCATCCAAACGTCTTCCATAATGATTAGGAGAAGAAATCGTATCAGTTTTCTAGTTTAAATGGAATTCCAGGAAGTTTCTGCCAGCACCCCGCGCGCCCGCGCGCACCACAAGCATAATCCTCGCGCGCCCGCGCTGATTTCCCTGTTCTTACTCCTGCCCGCGCCCGCGCGCCCTCCTGTGTTATCCAGGCGCGGCCGCGCCAAATCTATTGTGCTTGCAGCTGATTTTCTTCAAATTGCTGATTAACTTCCGCTTTTGATTGCAACTCCAACCACTTGTTCTCTTGACTTTAAAAACATCATATACTCACTGAAAACTCTATATCTTCACCTAGAAATACACCCTGCACAATTCTCACACAACAGATTAAAACACACCAATACTTGAGATACAAAACACCAATTTAAGCCGAAATGGAACGATCCAAGTGGATATAAAATCCACTTATCAAGCTTAATAACTAATTTTTGAATTCTAAAATTGGCAACTTGATTCTCATATTCTTCAATATAACAATTAGATAACTGATAATGTACATATATCGTTGATATACTTAGTCACTCTATCAACAAAGCTGTAAGTTATTAGAAGATCACCTACAAGAGTACAATTCTTCAGATAAACAAGTCCTGAAAGAAGATCTCTAGGATGGCTGTTATTTTAAAAAAAATTACAGCCTATAATTTAATATTGGAAGTGATTCTGCAAATGACCTAAAATAAGAAATTACCATCTTTTACGCAATTGTGAATATCAAAGTACTTACCTCAAGTTCGCTAGCCAGATTATTATGATTGCTTCTAGCTAATAGCCTCCATCACGTCCTTTGCAGCATCAAGTGTACTGGCGGCAGAAGCAACCAATCCCAAATCACCTGTACGCCTTGACCATTCTGGCTATTATCATTAATATTGGAAATAGTTAATTCGTCAACCAAAAAAACTGCTAAAATCAATATTAGGTAAAGATAATAAGATCAAGAGTCGTCTCTTGATGTCTGAATCAAAAGAAACACATAGAAACATAATTTTTTAATTTTACTACCAAATTTTGAAATTTAAAAAAAAAATATCACGCAATACTTGTACTCCCATGATTACATATAATGTAAGCTTACATATAATTTAAGGACTTACCTGATTGATATGGGAAGGATGCACATCTTTTTGAGTTTTCAATCCATCACTGTAGTGTGAGTGTAGAATGTAAGTTTGAGCGCTGATTCAACCTTTAACCATGAATCTTTGAAATATAATGAACTCTAATTTGTATAGAACTTGAATGCCTATCAAAATTGTTTTGAGATAAACATCATACTCCATCTTTAAAGCCTAATTAAAATATGAGATAACTGAAAATTTGGTGAAATCGTGGAATATTTAAAATTTTGAATACATTTGTATCTAAATTGTTTGTGTAGAGAAAAAGTCTTACTGACCAGAGAGATTGACCCTAAGTCATTGATTATTGAGGTTTGTTTTTGTTCGAAAAGTTCTTGAGAAGCTGTTATATCGCTGTATAAATATGTTACTTTAAGAAAATATAATCTAAGATTGCACCATCCCAGACATCAATAGCCAGTGATGTTAAACCTGGCATAATATCTACTCATAATCAAGTCGAGCTACCACATGAGGTTGTTAGTTCTTCCCATACTACAGCCAGTTCTCACATATTTGTAAATTGTAATATGTAAAATATTATAAATAAGAATTTTACAAATAAGAATGGTAAATTGGAAGCAGTACTGAGAAGAGAACAATGAAATAATAAAATTCTAATGGATAAAAAGTCTAGTCTACCCTGATTGTGGTGTACTCCATGTTATCTTGTTTATATCTTAGAGAAGAGAATTATTATATACTAACTTAATAATTAATATGCATGTGAAATTTGGAAAAGAAAAAAAAATGATTATTGGAGAATATCTTTCCTCTTAGTTCTTGATAAAAGGTTGAGCATTTAGGTTCAAGTTTTTGTCGGACACAAGTGTGCTAGTACTATATTTTCCATAATTCACCATTCCTAAAGAATAAAAAACACGGATTCACCATTCTTCTTAGTTCTTGATAAAAGGTTCAAGGATTCAGGGGTTGTTTTTAATTTCAAATTTCACATTATGTGCTTCTCATAATGTGCTTCCTTATGTCTATCCCTCTCCTCTTCTTAATTATTTTTCCTACCAACAGTCCCATTATGTGCTTCCCTATGTCTATCATTCATCCTTTAGTTTTATCACTATAATAAGTAATAATTACATACATGCTTGACATATGCTGTTAGCATCAAAGCACCAGGGTCAGTCCTGATTACGTGACAAAATTAACACTAATATAAAGGTGTATATTAAACATTCTGGTATTCATGTATAAGCAGTGTTTTTAGGCCACACATTTAAAAATAGCTTCATAAATCATAACACATCCCCAAAAGCTTCCAAATTCACAACCTGACACTGCACAAATATATCTAAAAGTGTGGCTGGTAATTGCAGATTAACACCACAAAAAGTATGCACAAATAGGACCGCTTGAAACAATGCTCATAATCTCTCAGGCATACCAACATGTTTAGCATAATTGACTGGAGAATAAAAATACCTGAACCAATATATTCTTTGTTGCAGGTTTGATCGGCAAAAAAGCTCCAAACCGAATTATTCAAAACCGAAAAGCACCAAACCAAGTTATTCAAAACCGAATAAGAATTCTATATATTACAAATATATAAAGGATTATTCGATCATTGGAATTCAGAGCAGGATTATCTAAGTAAAAGAAAAATACATGATACCCACTGTTAAATCCATAACATGGTTATGTGTTTTTTGAATCAAAGGGTTGTTAGAAGAATTAGGAAATTATAAAATACAATTCAAATCAATACCCAATTCATGAATCATGAATCACTGAGCATGATAATCATTTGCAAACATACCTTCATATTACCAAGTTCAGAGTAAAAATGACAAAGAAAGATCACACCATTTTCATCTTTTGAGGCTCTGAATAATTGGTAGTAATTGAAAGGAATGAGAGGAAAAAATTGATAGTAATTGAAAGGAAAGAGAGAAAAGAGGAAACAGAGAAAAGGGGGATTCTGATTTTTGACAGAGCATCGTTTGGTAGTAATCGACATGTATATTCGGGTTGATCCAGTATAATTTGGGTTGCTCCAAAGGATGTGTAATGACCAAAATGGGCAGAAAATAAATAAAAAAGATAAAAAAGTGAAGGATAGTAATAGTAATTTTCGAAATGTAGTATTAGCAGACATTAGGATTATATTGATATTGATATTGATAAATACAGTATAGGGATGCAAGGTATTTTTTTTTTTTTTTTTGAAACCAAGGGATGCAAGGTATTAAACTATGTAAAATGCTAGAGTTACATAAAGTTTCACAAAATGGTAGGTGTCTCAATTTGATTGGTTGTAATTCAATGGGTGCATTCACATTAATATCAACCAATAAAAACATCAATTAGTGGAATCCAACTCATTATGTAAATTTTTCCATGCATATTTTCTATGCACCTAACACTAATCTTAGACTATTAATAAGTCAAGAAAAAAAGAAAGTTACGCCAGTTTCGGCAAACACATACTCCCTCTGTCCCACCCATTTCTTTACATAAAAAAGTTCGTGTTTGACACGCATTTTAAGGTGCATTTTAAGGATAGTTCTATAACTTATTTTTGATATTTTCTTTTTTTTGTATAAAAATAGGATTGTTCTATTTTTATACAAAAAAAAAAAAGAAAATATCAAAAATAAATTATAGAACTATCCTTAAAATGCACCTTAAAATCCGTGACGAAAACTGGTCCGCAAACGTAAAGAACCAAGAGGGATAGAGGGAGTAATATAGTATGGGCTAAATATCAAATAGGTCACTGAAGTGGTGGCCATATATCATTTTACTCACCGATTTCAACAGGGTCTCATTTGAATCACTTAAGTCATAATAAATATCAAACAAATACCTATAAATATGTGATCGAGAATTAAAATAATTTTTTGTTAAGTTCTATATATTTTTCTTCAATGCGACCATAACCAAATAAAAAGTCATGGTTTCTAATATTTTAGATAATATATTTAAAAATTTTAAAATCTATTTACTATTTATTTTTAATTAAATCAAAGAAAATAACTAGAAAATAAAATATAAATAGTAAATAAATTTTAAAATTTTTGAATATATTATCTAAAATATTAGAATCTATGACTTTTCATTTGGTTATGGTGGCATTGAAAAAATATATATAAAACTTAAAAAAAAATTATTTAAATTCTCGATCACATATTTATAGGTATTTGTTTGATATTTATTCTGACTTAAGTAATTCAAATGAGACCTTGTTGAAATTAGTGAGTAAAGTGATATACGACCAACACTTCAGTGACCAATTTGATATTACCGAATACAGTACTCCCTCTGTCCCTTAAAACTCTTCTCACTTTCCTTATCGGGACATTCAAAAAACTCTTCTCATTTCTATTTTAGGCCATAAAATAACTATATTCAATACCCACTACTCCTTAAAATAATATTAAGTACCACTATTCCACCCACTAACCCTTAAAAATAATATTTAATACCCACTATTTCACCCACTACTCTTTAAAAACCTTTTTTTCTTAAAACCCGTATTTTTCCCCGAACGAGAAGAATATTAAGGGACGGAGGGAGTATTATTCAGAGATAAAATTCTATATCTAACAAAACGGATCTCCTCTCTTCCTATCTTTACTCTTCAGACCCCGTCTCTCTCTCTCTCTCTCTCTCTTCCACTATCGTCGGAGGTAAGTTTATCTATTTTCAATGCATTTTCCGATCCTTATTACACATAATCTGGATGTCTACTGTTTATTACCCTTTTCCCCATATCTTTATTTAGATAAAATCAAGAAACTATAATTAGGGTTCTTGAATTTGGGCTTACCCCATTTCAGATCTGGTTGTGATTTAATACATATGTATCCTTTTTACTGTTTTGACTGCTTCTTTTGTTTATCATGTGATGGGTTCATCAAATTGTTGGAAAATATAGGAAACAAGATTGGGCCTTTTACTCTTGAATGTCTGTTGACTAAATTTCTTGATATAAAACAAGTCATTTTCTACCCATTACCCATTTTTAGAAAATGGCTTTAATTTAGTTGGTTCAAGATATATTTGAAGAATTGGGGAATACTGTAGTTCCCATTCATTTTCTTGATTAGTTTCAAGTAAACAAGTTGGGGTTTTTGTGTGATCGAAGAATTAGATTTTAGTGTTCGAGAATGTGTGTCGGGTTATTGTGATTATATGTATGGAAATGCATGTGTATGTCAAGTGTCAAGAATGCCAGGATGGTGCTGATTGAGGTTTTGTTTTAAGATTTATCAGGGTTGTGAGGCTTTACTTTGATGGAAGGTGTTGGAGGTGAGGGTGCCTCAGCTGCGGCACCTCTTAATCAGTGGAGACGCGATGTTTGGAAGCTCTTTCAGTTTTATTTGGACAAGTCTACTCCACACTCGGTTTATAGATGGGTTGGAACTGCCATTTTAGCATTTCTCTATGCGCTGCGTTGTTATTATGTTCAAGGGTTCTACGTTGTTAGTTATGGTCTTGGGATCTATTTACTGAACTTGTTGATTGGATTTTTGTCACCTCTTGTTGATCCAGAACTGGAACCCTCCAATGGGCCTATGTTGCCGACAAAAGGTTCTGATGAGTTCAAGCCTTTTATTCGCCGTCTCCCAGAGTTTAAGTTCTGGTGATTAACATCCCTTCTCTCTGTTTGTTGTCAAACTGATGCACATGCTTTGACAAAATAATATTTGTTGCTGTTATTACTGTTGTTGACTTGCTTTGCTTGCTACATTTCTGTGGTGTTTATTCTATATCTACTTATGTGCTATTTATCTGTAGTTTTTGACAGACTAATTTCTAATTCTCAATTGAAATTGTTTTGGTGACAGATGCCCTGTTTAAGGAGCTAAATATTATCATTCTTGTGTCGTTTTTACATTAGATGGTTCAAATGATGGGTTGTACAGAGGGCTACTGGCTATTTTTGTACCTCTCAGCTTAGGATCAAACTATATGGGAATGGGTTGGTCACGATGGTGGAGGCATTAAAGAATGACTCTAATGATAATAAAACGAAAATACATGTGGCTTTGTGCTTTGGGGTCATGTTGGAATTGGAAAGAGTAGACAGTCTCATGTTCTATTTAGCTATTTCTTTAGTTAATTGTTTGAATGGTGGGCGAGTAGTTTACATCGAACATCTCATCCGTTTTAAAGTAATGCCGGAATTGATGCTTAAATCTGGTTTCTGGTTAGCTAAAGATTTAAAATCTTATTGGGACAGCGACCTTATAATAAGTAATTAGAACTTAAGATAAGCTTGCCCTTTACAAGCATAAAATATACATTCATCTGCTCTCAATATTCCAATCTTTTACTTGGTAAATTGGTCTGTGTATGTTTGTTCCTGAATAGACTTGAGCAATGTGAATGCTATGGAAATCATGAGTCGCATGGAAGCAGGCTTTTACTGATATAGTGATGCACATATATAATTAACCAAAGAGACCCGGCCGGTAAGGGTCTGCCCGGGTCTGCGGTATGTATATATTTTACAACTACATACATGGCTGATTAAATCAGTTACTATGGTTATCATTTAGCCATGGCAAATCTTATTTAGTCATTTTAATATGGAAAAATTTCTACATAATTGCACATAGATACTGTTCTTTGCACCATGTCACACTTGTCTTACAGCTTCTTATTCCATCTCTTTTAATTACTTGTTGATTTGCTGTGTGTTCTCTCTTTTCCTGTTTAGGTATGCTATAACAAAAGCATTTTGTGTGGCATTTGTTATGACCTTCTTTTCGATGTTTGATGTACCCGTCTTTTGGCCTATATTACTATTTTACTGGCTGGTGCTGTTTCTCCTGACAATGAAGCGACAAATTATGCACATGATAAAGTACAAATATGTCCCTTTCAACATTGGAAAGCAGGTGAGCAATATGATTTTTAAACATGTCTTTGGTTCTTTTATTTATTTAAAGTAGGTTTAGCTCATTCTGTAATCTGTCTCCTTCGAAATTGTAATTTTGGTTTGTTGTCTTTCCTTTCATTAGAAGTACAAGGGGAAGAAGCCTTCAGGAAGCGGTGGTAGCACTTCAAGAGGAGACTGAATCTATGCTATGCTGGTTCATAGCCTAGGCCTAGTAGAGAACAAAACAAAGATATAGCAAGCAAACTGTTATGGCATTCTATCATGACGTACAACTGTATTTAGATTGTATGAAATTTGAAGAAGGATCCTATAAACATGTATTTCGACTTGCCCAACTTCAAGTAGTCTTACAGAATTATCTACTGGTTATTCTTTATTGGTTAGAGAGTTGATATTCTTTTGGGGTTGACTGAACGAAATTTATCAAAAATTAATGAATGTATATGCAATACGTTTTGAGATTTTGGGAGCTCTGTAATTTTATATGGAGTAGTTTATAGAGAAATATGCTTCAAAATTCAAGAATCGTTCATGTAATAGAATCTTGTAAACCTGAGACACCCTCGAGTCTGACTGCTCTAATTTTTTCGGCTCAAAAGCTGAAAATGACAGTAAAACGGTATGATCATGGTTGTAAAAATCGATAATCGGTATAAAGTTGAGGTACCGATTTAATATAATCGGGTAATCGGGGATTAATTGGAGTATTAATCGGATATTATAATAATATTTAATTTAATATATTAGTCTAATTTATAATTAAACATATCATTTTAAATAAAATCACAGGATTTATAGGATATCAAAAATCAAATCGGTTGGATTATTTTACAGAGAATTAATCGGGGATTAATCGACTAAATCGAAAATTTTTAGAACCATCGGTACGACTAACCGGGGACTAATATGAGATGAGTCAGATGACTCGTTTGTGATCTACATATTTATTTTTATTTTTGTTATAAATTTAATATCATATATGTATTCATGTTATTAAATTCTGACAAATTTAAAATTTTAATAAACTAATCTGTATAACTTCTTATTTACTTATTTCCTAAACCCATGAAGCAATCATGAAATTTGTTGTTATGTTAAATATTAGACCAAGAATCTTATTTATCAGTGTATCTTTTTATTTGAACCATTTGCAAGATGTTTTACTCCCTCCGTCCCTTATTTCTTTTCCTACTTTCCTAATAAGGATATTCAAATTACTTTTCTCCTTACTATTTTTATCCCTAAAAACCAAATATTATACTCCCACTAACCCAAACAATACCGACAGCTGTTAACTTCCCACCTACTCCCATTAACCCTAATTTATCTCTATTCTCTCTATTCTCTGTCGCCCCTCTCTGTTCTCTCTATTCACCGCCTCAAAACCCTATTTCTCTATCAAATCTCTCTATTCTCCGCCTCCAAAGTCTAATTACTCTATCAAATCTCTCTCTTCTCCGCCTCTAGACACTAATTACTCTATCAAAAACATGAGTTTACATCTTGGCTTTTCCGATTCCGATGATGAATCTGGTAATACGGTTAAATACGAGTGCTCCGATCCCAATCATTGTGACAAAGGTGAATCTTGTGATGGGGAACACGGTTACAGTCTTGAATATCTTCGATTAAAGTTTGCTCCAACTGAAACTGAGGAATCGGCGATGGCCAAATCGGATGTGACGGTGGATCAAAACCCTCGATCGTCGTTGAATGAAAGTGTTATTGAAGTCCCCTTGGATGAATATGAAGCTCCTCCGTCCCCTCTTTCTTCAGATCCTGTTGAAGTGGCACCCGTCGTTGCTCCGGATCCGTCGAGCGATGACTTGGATTTGGATGCTGAGGCTGATTCACAAGATGCATGCTCTCGGTCCTAATCGGAGTAATGATGTTCTAGCTTCAACTTGTTTATGTTGTTAATCGCTTGTAATTGTAGTTGCTTGCTTGTGTATTTAATCGCGTTTAATTTTAGTTAATTGCATGTTTCTGTAGTTAATTGGTTGTTCGTATATTGAATCGCTAGTTTTTATATTGAATCGCTTGTTTTTAAATTCATTCACTGGTTTTTAATTGCCTGTTTTTGTCGTGGAATTGTTCTTGTCGTCGAATTGTAGTTTACTTGTTCTTGTCGTGGAATTGTAGTTTACTTGTGATTCTCAGTATTGGTAATTGCCTGTTTTTACTGGTAGATACATTTACTTGTGTATTGTGATCTATGATGAGTTTCATTTTGAATCGGTTGTTCTTGTCGTTAATCAGTCGTTCTTGTACTTAATCGATTCTCAGTGTTGGTAATTGCCTGTTTTTACTGCTAGATACATTTACTTGTGGATTGTGATCTATGATGAGTTTCATTTTGAATCGGTTGTTCTTGTCGTTAATCAGTCGTTCTTGTACTTAATCGATTCTCAGTGTTGGTAATTGCCTGTTTTTACTGCTAGATACATTTACTTGTGGATTGGCCCCTTGTAATTTCCTGCCTAAATGCCTGTGTCATTCAAAAAATGAGCAATGTTATCACTTGTTTGTGTAGTTAAGTGCTTGTTTTTGTAGTGTGATCTATGATGATATTTCATTTTGCTGAGACACAATTACTACCCTAGTGTGCCATGAGCAACCAATTATCACTGATTGGAGGCTTGTGTGTGCTTAGTGGTGGTTGATGTTGTCGATGATGCTTGGGGACATTCTGAGATCAAGTAGTTATATATACATGAACTGCTTCGAACTAAGCTTACTTTTAATACATGAAATGCTTAAAAATAAGCTTACTTTTAGCACTAGTACATTAATCAAAACTAAGCTTACATGTCCCCATTAACCTGTTGATCCATGCAAGTAATTCCATGCCTCATGGACAGCCCACATTGGTGCAGTGACTTGTACTGGTAGCTTCCCCTCAAGTGCTAATTTCTTCTTATTAACATGAGGCACAAGGTAATCATTGGAACCTTTCACTTTAAGCACTTCATTCATGACATATTGGTAGGATAACCATACATTCCCCAGTGTTGTTGCATCTAGTTCACAATATGCTTCATGTACTGCTGCCAACAATTCATCAACATCTTTAGGCATTTTTTTGTGCATTAGAGATTGAATGCTTCTAAAAAAACCCAAGTCCAAAATATTTAAATCTGGACTGTTTGGTGGTTGTTGCACAAGTATGAATGTGAAGTCCCCTTGTCGATGAGCTTGTTGCCATTCTGGGTCATCTTGAGTTATATGTGTCCTTGCATTGTCTTGCTGTATGTATATAGTTTTTGGACCTTCAGTAACTGGCCATTTTTGCATGATTGCTGGTATTACACGATTGATTAACATGCTTCTTGTTTCCTTTTTCCCAACTGATTCGACAATCTTGGTGACAATCGTCCCCTTTGCTCTGTTTTTGGAAGCCCTCTTAGCTGGTTCTTGGTAAGTGAATGGGAAGATACCTATCTTCCCATCAAAGGTGCACTCATTCTCTGCATTAAATCTTGGTCTTGCTACAGCTGCTGTGAACATTACTTTTGGTATGAATTTGCTTGACTTGGCAGCCCTGTACTTGCCCTTTTCATTTCTTTCCAGGTAAACCCTCTGTGATTTTTTGCTCAGATAAAACCACTTTTCATCAATATGTACAAAGTCGTACATAGGATAATATTGCCTCTTTGTTGTTGGTGTGTCTCCCATTAAAAGGTGTAGAACCCATTCAACCCTTTGAAATAGGTTTGCCTCTTTCAAAGTAGGATGTAAAGGGTTGGTGTGGGGTTTAATGAGTCCCCTCTTTATCATTCTGTTTGCTGTACTTGTACACACTTTAAGTTGTACTGCCAAGTCCCTTATAGTTGATCTGTCCCCCATGCTTATCTCAGTTATTGCATTAGGTTGCAGTTGTATTCTTTTTCTCCCTGCGTTATGACCCTTTGTTGCCATGTTGTATGCCTGACCTGCTGCCTTTTGCCTCTTTGTAGTGTTCCATATTGTGCTGATTGTTCTTGTAGTCACATTGAACAGATTGGCCACTTCTTGAATTGCACCATGCTTGAGTTTCCCCTCTATCTGGTTGTTCAAAAGCCACATGACTACTTGCATCCTTGAGTCACAGCTGAGCTTTGGTCTTTTTTTGTGGTGATGAACATTTGTTTCTTCATGTGTTTGCCCTTCATCTGCTGGCAGATTCAAATCAAAAGGGAAAGCAAAACTCATTTCTGAACAAAGGGGCCAAAGCAATGATGCAGAGGATTTTTTTCACTTTATAGCTCTAAAATTGTTGTAGTACTGATATATGTAATTAGTTTAGATTTCTTGTAATCTGTGTGTATGTAATTCTCAAATTTGATTGGTTGTTGAAAAACTCTCCTGTAATCTTATTGGTTGTTTTATTTAGTGGTGGATTGGCCCCTTCTAATTGATGTTTAGGCGGTAATATTTGCCTCCAAAACAGTTTAAACTTCACTGCAAATCATGTTAATCATTTGGTTGCCTAAAAACCTGTGTCATTCAACAAATAAGAAAAGAAATTAGGGACAGAGGGAGTAATTTTTTGTGGATCTGGGCTGTTGCCACCCTCGGGAGACAAACAATCTCTCCAACTCCGGCGGGACTCAACAAACAACAATTTCGTTTAAGTAGCCACTCCACGAGAGCATCTTCAGTGGAGGTGTCAATCAAGAGTGTCAAAATTGCCAAATCATTAAAAAAATTGATACATTATTTTCTTACATTTCAATAATATTTTTGGTATCTATTTTTATCAAAATTTACTTCAATAGTTGACATTTGACACTCATAATTATCAAACAAATATGATTATAATTAAAATGGGGAAATATGTCTTTATTAAAAATGTATGTGTTTTACTATTTGAGAAGATGTGTCAATTAACTGCCAATTTTAATTGGTACTCCTACGCATGTTGCAGATTTCGTAAATCGTAATTATTCGATTGAGGTATCGATTTACGATTTATTGGGTGATTTAGTTAAAAATCGGTGATTTTTGCAAAATCGGTCGAATCGATTCCAAAATTTTAATCGGTTTTTTTTTTTTTTTTTTTGCAAAATGAAAAAGAATTTTCATTTATCAATGATAGAATTTACATAATCCAAAAAAGGAATGGAAAAATAGACATTTTTTCATCCACGAAAGCTTATCATCTAACCAAGATATGCTTAACCAATCCATGGGTCGTAACCTAAGTTACGACTGACATGATAAAGAGCTCCAACAATAATAATAGAAATCAATTTATTAACGATTTTTCAGAAATCGGCCGATTTCATTGATAGAGCTCTTACCACTCCTCCAACGGAGAACCACCAAAAATGAAAGGTATCTCGTTCTCATGTCAGTCACCCACTGCACTTTCCTGGTCAAATATAGCGTGGTTGAATCAACTAGCCATCCTCTAATATTATATAGGAACTAGGTAAAGTAGCCGCGCTTCGCGCGGTTAATAAAATTTTACTTTTAGCTATTGAAAATTAATAAATTAATATAAAAATTAATAGATATTTTAAAACTTTCCTAAAAAAAATGATTTAAAACAATGTGTATGAATTATTAGTTGAAATAGTACTCTCATTATATATCAAAAGTTTTAATAATCTTAAATATATTATAAATATGAAAAATAGCAATTACAATATTAAATATAACTAAATAACGTTTTTAAAACCGACACCCCTCACATAATATACATGCTCAGTAATAATATAAGAATTTACATTTAGATTGTTAATTTATTTTGACACAATGTTAGGCAATTTATTCGCGCTTCGCGCGCTTTATAAATTTTTACTTTAAAGTACTAAAAATAGATAAATCAATTCATATTATTTTTAAAAATTATTTGATCTCTGATGAATTTCCTAAAAAATTTATTTAAACACAATATATGAATTATTAGTTGGGAAAATACGCTCATTATATATCTAAATATGAATAATCTTAAAAATATCACAAACATATAAAAAAAACAATTTACAGTACGAACATAATCTTTACGATCAAAAATTACAAATATTGAATATAATTTTATAACATTTTTTGAAGCCGACGCCCCTCTCATAATATAATGTTCAATAGTAGAGTAAGAATTAATTTAATTAGAATACTAATTTATGTTGACACAATATAATAAAACAACGGGTATATAATTTTTTTATCAATTTAATCTCCCGATAAATGGTTGGGTTTGTTCAATTAAATTAGTTTAGTCATAATCCATGTATAATTTATTCATGTGCAAAAGTAAAAAATCTGTCTGTATTATTTGTATACAAATTTCAGATATTAAGGGTGTGTTCGGTATTATTTTTGCAGACAGCAAAAATAGTTTTTTTTTTCTAAAAAGCAGCTGAAAAAATGTTTGGTAAAATTTAAAAACAGCTTTTAGAGAAAGCAGGCCCCCCATGCTTTTAAGAAAAACTGATTTTCAGCTTTGGCGGAAAACAATTGTTGATTTCAACATCAAACCTCACCAAAAACATTATTTTTTTAATATTTTTATATCAAAACATGCACATATCAAAAATGATACAAACAGTCTTCAGATTTTTACAACAACACCTTTTCTAATAGTACAACAATTTTTAACAGCAATCTCAAACAGAGCCTAAGTAAAGAACTATGTACTTCCATAATTTATTACAACTTTCATAATAATTGATAATAAAGATTGCTTGAGAAGTTAAGGTTAATAACTCTTCTGAAAGATAACATCCCTCTCATAATATACATATTCAATAATAGTATAATAATTTATTTACTTAGAATATTCATTTATTTTGATACAATATGATGAAAAAATGGGTGTCTAGTTTTATTATCGATTTTATCTTCTGATAAAATGATTGAGTTTGTTAAATTTAATTGATTGATCATAATTCATATATAATTTATTTATGTGCAAAATTAAAATTTTGTCTATATTGCAAATTATAGATATTAAGTAAAGATCTTGTAGTTCCATAATTTATTACGATTTTCACAACTATTGATAATAAAAATTTATTGAGAAGTTAAAGTCGTATGATCTACAGTCTTCTGAAAATAAATTACAACGATCTTAAATAGGGAATAAAAAAGAACGCATTAGTCGTCATTTTAGCAAAAAATAAACTTAACTATGTATAATTAATATTTAATATTGAAATAATAACTATAATGTTCAAATAAAATTTGCTAATTTTTAAACAAATTAAAAAGAGTAAATTTAATATATGTTTAATAGGTGTAATTAATGACTAATTAAAATATCATTAATAGCTATTTAATGCAATAAATGAATTTCAATAAAAAAAAATAAAGTAAACGAAAATTCAAGAGAAATAGCTTAAACTCTTCTGATGCGTTTCTGATCTCCGGGCATTATAATATATAATAATTGATAATAAAGATTGCTTGAGAAGTTAAGGTTAATAACTCTTCTGAAGGACAACATTCCTCTCATAATATACATATTCAATAATAGTATAATAATTTATTTACTTAGAATATTCATTTATTTTGATACAATATGATGAAAAAATGGGTGTCTAGTTTTATTATCGATTTTATCTTCTGATAAAATGATTGAGTTTGTTAAATTTAATTGATTGATCATAATTCATATATAATTTATTTATGTGCAAAATTAATTTTTTGTCTATATTGCAAATTATAGATATTAAGTAAAGATCTTGTAGTTCCATAATTTATTACGATTTTCACAATCATTGATAATAAAAATTGATTGAGAAGTTAAAGTCGTATGATCTACAGTCTTCTGAAAATAAATTACAGCGATCTTAAATAGGGAATAAAAAAGAACGCATTAGTCGTCATTTTAGCAAAAAATAAACTTAACTATGTATAATTAATATTTAATATTGAAATAATAACTATAATGTTCAAATAAAATTTGCTAATTTTTAAACAAATTAAAAAGAGTAAATTTAATATATGTTTAATAGGTGTAATTAATGACTAATTAAAATATCATTAATAGCTATTTAATGCAATAAATGAATTTCAATAAAAAAAATAAAGTAAACGAAAATTCAAGAGAAATAGCTTAAACTCTTCTGATGCGTTTCTGATCTCCGGGCATTATAATATACTAGGAAACTTATCCGCGCTTTGCGCGGTTCATAAATTTTATTTTAAAATATTGAAAATATATGAATTATATTTAAAAATTTATTGGTCTCTTAAATTTTTTTACAAAAAATTGAATCAAAACAATTTACTTGAATTATAAGTTTGAAAATACTCTCTTTATATATCTAAAATTTTCATAATTTCAAAAAGATCATAAACATAAAAAGTAACAATTATAATACAAACGTAACTAAAAGTTAAAAATATTATATATAATAATACTTTTTAAAGCCGACGCCCCTCTCATAACATACATGCTCAATAGTAGTGTAAGAATTTATTTAAATAGAATGTTAATTTATTTCAACACAACATAATGAACAACGGGTATATAACCCTTTTAACTATTTAATCTATCAATAAAGTTGGGTTTTTTCAATTAAATTGCTTTGGTCATAACCCATGTGTAATTTATTCATGTGTAAAAATAAAAACTCTTTGTATTATTTTTATTATAGGTATTAAGCGAAAATTTATATACTTCTATAATTTATTACGATCATAATTACTAATATTGAAGATTGCTTGAGAAGTTAAGGGTCGTCTGTATTACAATTATTCGAAAACAAATTGGAGTGTTATTCGATAGAAAATAAAAAAGACGCAATGTAAATAATTTTCAGTCGTCATTTTACCTAAAAATAAACTTAATTATAAATGAAATTACTTTTACTATTAAAATAATAAATATAATGCTCAAATAAAGTTTTATAATTGTTTAATTAAATTAAATTAAATAATTATATATTTATTAGGTATAATTAATTACAAATTAATATGTCATTAAGAGCTGTTTAATGCAGGAAAATAATTTTAATAAAAAAAATTAAAAAAAACAAAATTCAAGAAAGCCATTTTGAACGCTTCTATTAACTTTCCGATCTCCAGGCATTGTAATCCGCGCTTCGCGCGGTTTATAAACTTATATTTGAAATATTGAAGTTAGATAAAATAATTTTTATTATTTTTAAAAATTTATTGATCTCTTAAGAATTTCCTAAAAAATTGATTTAAAACAATTTATATAAATTATTAATTAGAAAACTACTCTCATCGTATAAATAAAATTTTGATAATATTAAAAATAGAATAAGCATAAAAATTAGCAATGACAATACGAACGTAATCTGTCCGATTAAAATTATAAATATTAAATAGAATAACATTTTTTAAAGCCAACACCCCTCTCATCACAAAAATGTTCAATATTAGAGTAAGAATTTATTTAATTAGAATATTAATTTATTTCTACACAATATAATGAACAACAGGCGTAACTTTTTTATCCATTAATCCGTTGAAAAAATAGTTTGGTTGGTTTAATTTAATCGGTTTGGTCATACTCCATGTATAATTTATTAATGTGCAAAAAAAATAATAGTTTGTTTTTTTTTTACAAATTTCAAATGTTAAGTGAAGATCTATATATTTTCATAATTTATTACGATTTCTAAATGAGTTATAATCAAAATTGTTTGAGAAGTTAAGATCATATTTACTACTTACGATCGTTCGAAAAGAAATTAATGTAGTCTTATAGGGAATGAAAAAGAATGCGATATAAACAATTTTCGGTCATTATTTTACCTAAAAATACACTTAATTATAATTATATATATATATATATATATATATATATATATATAATGTTGAAATAATAGTTATATGCTCAAACAAAGTTTTCTAAATTTTAAAAAATGTGAAATGAAGTAAATTTTATATAGATTTAATAGGTGTAATTAATGACTAATTAAAAGGTCATTAAGAGTTATTTAATGCAAGAACATATTTTTAATAAAAAATCAAAAAATTGAAAATTCAAGAAAAATATTTAAAACGTTTCTGGTGCATTTCTGATCTCCTGGCATTATAATATATATAGATATAGATAATATGAAATAAATTTAATACATATATTTATTTAATTTAATAAGTGTAATTAATGATTATTAAAATGTCATTAAGATGCCATTAAGCTGCAAATTAATGCAAGAAAATAAATTAATAAAAAAAATCAAAAAAGCAAGAATTCAAGAAAAATATCTTAAACGCTTCTGATGCGTTTCTGATCTCCAGGCATTATAATATACTAGGTAACAAAGCCGCGCTACACGCGGCACGAAAATATTTTTAAAAATTAAACACATAACATTATTGTTTGTTAAATTTTATTATTTGAAAGTTAATATGATAAATTCAAAATTATGTGAAATGTAATTAAATTTGAATGTTTAAAAATTAAAAAGAGAAAATAATTAGGTGAAAAAAAACATTTTTCAGTTAAATTCTTGAATATTAATAATAATAATAATTTTGAAGATATTGACAAACCTATTTTGTCACATAAAAAATGTTTTTGAAATCCAATATTGACAAACATTTGCAAAGTTTGACATTGAATAAGTAAAAATAACATTTGTGAATCTTTTTTATTTTCGATGGCATCATAAAAGACGTGATTGCTTAATTTGTTATTAAATTATTTGTTAGTAAAATTGATTGTACGATTAAAAGAATTATAATGTAAATGTGATGAGAGGTGTGATTGATTTCACTTGTCGATATATTTGGTTTTATGACAAAAAAAAAAAGCAAAATTCAAATGCATATTGTAAGTCATGCGCGACACCCGTATCTCTACATTTAATTAATTTTTCAAAGCATTTTATAAGAACTGTTTTGTTTGTAACATTAAAATTAAATTCATGGACACATCAAAGTGATACTCACATATTCTAATATTCTTTTATGAAATTTTATAATAAATTTGTACATATAATTGTTTTTAAAGCCGATGCTCGTTTTATAACACCCTTACTTAATGCTCAAAAAGTGAGAATTTGTTTAAAATAGCAAAAAACAACTCCTTAAACACCTTTTACTTTTTTTCATACCAAACTACAATGTCAACATAATTCCTATAATAAAAATTTGTAAATATTAAATATAACTAATTAACAATTTTAAACAACGTCTCCCATCTCATAACATACATGCATGATTAATTAATTAGTAATAGTATAAGAATGTGTTTAATTAGAATATTAATTTTTCCAACACAAAATAATCAAACAACGAATGGGTAATTTTTTTATTGATTTAATTGACGAAAAAAGGGTCCACTTGATTCAATTTAATCGAGTTGGTCACACCCCGTGTTTGTTCAGGTATAAATGTAAATTCTACGATATTACTTTTATTTAAATTGTGGATGTTAATCGAAAAATATATATACTTACTTATCTTATCATGATTCTCTCGATCATTGATTACGAATTTATCGAAAAGTTAAAATCGTTTATTAATTATTGCCAAAATATTTGCAATGATTTTGAATAAGGATTAGAAATGACGATAAAAATTATTTTATTTTATTGTTTTACCATAAAATATTGGTATTTTTATATAAATCATTAACATTTTATAACAAAATAATAGTAATAATAATATTCTAATAAAATTGTTAAACTTTTATATTAAATATGAAATAAAGTGTATTTAATATATATTTAATAGGTATAATTAATTATTAATTAAATGCAAGAAAATTATTTTAATAAAAAATAAAAAAGTGAAAATTCAAGAAAAATATTTTGAAGCTTCTGAGTGCAAGTCTTTCCAGTTTCCTGCTATTATAATAAATTTTTATATAAAAGTACTGTAATAGATAAATTAATTTCTATTATTCTTAAAAATTGATTGGTCTCTTATGAATATTCTATTAAAAATTAATTTAAAAATAATTTTCATTATATATATCTAAAATTTTGATAATCTTAAAAACATCACAAACATATAAAAATAAAAATTACAATATGAACGTAATATTTACAATCAGAAGTTACAAATATTGAATACAACTTAATAACGTTTTTTAAAACCGACACACCTCTCATAATATACATGTTCAATAATGGTTTAAGAATTTATTTAATTTGAATATTAATTTATTTTGACACAATATAATGAAACAATGGGCATATAATTTTTTTATCAATTTAATCTTTCGATAAAATGGTTGAGTTTGTTCAATTTAATTAGTTTGGTCATAACTCATGTGTGTATGTGCATGATTTATTTACAAATTTCAGATATTAAGTAAAGATCCATATACTTCCATAATTTACTACGATTCCACAAATCATTGATAATAAAGATTATTTGAGAAGTTGGTTAATAATGTTTTTTAAAACCGACAGCCCTCTCATAATATACGTATTCAATAATAGTATAAGAATTTGTTTAATTACAATAAAAAATTATTTCAACACAATATAACGAAACAATGGGTGTATAGCTTTTTTATCAATTTTACCTTCCGATAAATGACTGGATTTGTTAAATTTAATCGATTTGATCATAACTCATGTATTATTTATTCATGTGCAAAATTGAAAATCTATATGTACTGTTTGTATACAATTCTAGATATCAAATAAATATCTTGTACTTCCATAATTTATTACGATTTTCACAATTATTGATAATAAAAATTGCTTGAAAATTTAAGGTTGTGTACCCTATAATCATCCGAAAAGAAATTATAGTGATCTTGAATAGGGAATAAAAAATAACGCAATATAAACAATTGTTATTCGTCATTTTAACTAAAAATAAACATAACCATATATAATTAATATTTAATATTGAAAAAATAACTATAATGTTCAACTAAAGTTTGCTAATTTTTAAACAAATTAAATAGTGTAAATTTAATATATGTTTAATAGGTGTAATTAATGACTAATTAAAAGGTCATTAAGAGTTATTTAATGCAAGAACATATTTTTAATAAAAAATCAAAAAATTGAAAATTAAAAAAAAATATTTAAAACATTTCTGGTGCATTTCCGATCTTCTGGCATTATAATATATATAGATATATAGATATAGATGTCACTACTTTTATTTATTTTTTCTCTTTCCGATCTCCAGGCATTGTAATCCGTGCTTTGCGCGGTTGATAAATTTATATTTGAAAATATTGAAGTTAGATAAAATAATTTTTATTATTTTTAAAAATTTATTGATCTCTTAAGAATTTCCTCAAAAATTGATTTAAAACAATTTATATAAATTATTAATTAGAAAACTACTCTCATCGTATAAATAAAATTTTGATAATCTTAAAAATAGAATAAGCATAAAAATTAGCAATGACAATACGTAATCTTTTCGATTGAAATTATAAATAATAAATAGAATAACATTTTTTAAAGCCGACACCCCTCCCATCACAAAAATATTCAATATTAGAGTAAGAATTTATTTAATTAGAATATTAATTTATTTCGACACAATATAATGAATAACAGGCGTAACTTTTTTATCCATTAATCCGCTGAAAAAATAGTTTGGTTGGTTCAATTTAATCGGTTTGGTCATACTCCATGTATAATTTATTAATGTGCAAAAATAATAATAGTTTGTATTTTTTTTAATACAAATTTCAAATGTTAAGCGAAGATCTATATATTTTCATGATTTATTACGATTTCTAAATGAGTTATAATCAAAATTGTTTGAGAAGTTAAGATCATATTTACTACTTACGATCGTTCGAAAAGAAATTAATGTAGTCATATAGGGAATGAAAAAGAATGCGATATAAACAATTTTCGGTCATTATTTTACCTAAAAATACACTTAATTATAATTATATATATATAATGTTGAAATAATAATTATATGCTCAAACAAAGTTTTCTAAATTTTTAAAAATGTGAAATAAAGTAAATTTTATATAGATTTAATAGGTGTAATTAATGACTAATTAAAAGGTCATTAAAAGTTATTTAATGCATTTCCGATCAAAAATTTTTTAATAAAAAATCAAAAAATTTAAAATTCAAGAAAAATATTTATTTAATTTAATAAGTGTAATTAATGATTATTAAAATGTCATTAAGATGCCATTAAGCTGCAAATTAATGCAAGAAAATAAATTAATAAAAAAAATCAAAAAAGCAAGAATTCAAGAAAAATATCTTAAACGCTTCTGATGCGTTTCTGATCTCCAGGCATTATAATATACTAGGTAACAAAGCCGCGCTACACGCGGCACGAAAATATTTTTAAAAATTAAACACATAACATTATTGTTTGTTAAATTTTATTATTTGAAAGTTAATATGATAAATTCAAAATTATGTGAAATGTAATTAAATTTGAATGTTTAAAAATTAAAAAGAGAAAATAATTAGGTGAAAAAAAACATTTTTCAGTTAAATTCTTGAATATTAATAATAATAATAATTTTGAAGATATTGACAAACCTATTTTGTCACATAAAAAATGTTTTTGAAATCCAATATTGACAAACATTTGCAAAGTTTGACATTGAATAAGTAAAAATAACATTTGTGAATCTTTTTTATTTTCGATGGCATCATAAAAGACGTGATTGCTTAATTTGTTATTAAATTATTTGTTAGTAAAATTGATTGTACGATTAAAAGAATTATAATGTAAATGTGATGAGAGGTGTGATTGATTTCACTTGTCGATATATTTGGTTTTATGACAAAAAAAAAAGCAAAATTCAAATGCATATTGTAAGTCATGCGCGACACCCGTATCTCTACATTTAATTAATTTTTCAAAGCATTTTATAAGAACTGTTTTGTTTGTAACATTAAAATTAAATTCATGGACACATCAAAGTGATACTCACATATTCTAATATTCTTTTATGAAATTTTATAATAAATTTGTACATATAATTGTTTTTAAAGCCGATGCTCGTTTTATAACACCCTTACTTAATGCTCAAAAAGTGAGAATTTGTTTAAAATAGCAAAAAACAACTCCTTAAACACCTTTTACTTTTTTTCATACCAAACTACAATGTCAACATAATTCCTATAATAAAAATTTGTAAATATTAAATATAACTAATTAACAATTTTAAACAACGTCTCCCATCTCATAACATACATGCATGATTAATTAATTAGTAATAGTATAAGAATGTGTTTAATTAGAATATTAATTTTTCCAACACAAAATAATCAAACAACGAATGGGTAATTTTTTTATTGATTTAATTGACGAAAAAAGGGTCCACTTGATTCAATTTAATCGAGTTGGTCACACCCCGTGTTTGTTCAGGTATAAATGTAAATTCTACGATATTACTTTTATTTAAATTGTGGATGTTAATCGAAAAATATATATACTTACTTATCTTATCATGATTCTCTCGATCATTGATTACGAATTTATCGAAAAGTTAAAATCGTTTATTAATTATTGCCAAAATATTTGCAATGATTTTGAATAAGGATTAGAAATGACGATAAAAATTATTTTATTTTATTGTTTTACCATAAAATATTGGTATTTTTATATAAATCATTAACATTTTATAACAAAATAATAGTAATAATAATATTCTAATAAAATTGTTAAACTTTTATATTAAATATGAAATAAAGTGTATTTAATATATATTTAATAGGTATAATTAATTATTAATTAAATGCAAGAAAATTATTTTAATAAAAAATAAAAAAGTGAAAATTCAAGAAAAATATTTTGAAGCTTCTGAGTGCAAGTCTTTCCAGTTTCCTGCTATTATAATAAATTTTTATATAAAAGTACTGTAATAGATAAATTAATTTCTATTATTCTTAAAAATTGATTGGTCTCTTATGAATATTCTATTAAAAATTAATTTAAAAATAATTTTCATTATATATATCTAAAATTTTGATAATCTTAAAAACATCACAAACATATAAAAATAAAAATTACAATATGAACGTAATATTTACAATCAGAAGTTACAAATATTGAATACAACTTAATAACGTTTTTTAAAACCGACACACCTCTCATAATATACATGTTCAATAATGGTTTAAGAATTTATTTAATTTGAATATTAATTTATTTTGACACAATATAATGAAACAATGGGCATATAATTTTTTTATCAATTTAATCTTTCGATAAAATGGTTGAGTTTGTTCAATTTAATTAGTTTGGTCATAACTCATGTGTGTATGTGCATGATTTATTTACAAATTTCAGATATTAAGTAAAGATCCATATACTTCCATAATTTACTACGATTCCACAAATCATTGATAATAAAGATTATTTGAGAAGTTGGTTAATAATGTTTTTTAAAACCGACAGCCCTCTCATAATATACGTATTCAATAATAGTATAAGAATTTGTTTAATTACAATAAAAAATTATTTCAACACAATATAACGAAACAATGGGTGTATAGCTTTTTTATCAATTTTACCTTCCGATAAATGACTGGATTTGTTAAATTTAATCGATTTGATCATAACTCATGTATTATTTATTCATGTGCAAAATTGAAAATCTATATGTACTGTTTGTATACAATTCTAGATATCAAATAAATATCTTGTACTTCCATAATTTATTACGATTTTCACAATTATTGATAATAAAAATTGCTTGAAAATTTAAGGTTGTGTACCCTATAATCATCCGAAAAGAAATTATAGTGATCTTGAATAGGGAATAAAAAATAACGCAATATAAACAATTGTTATTCGTCATTTTAACTAAAAATAAACATAACCATATATAATTAATATTTAATATTGAAAAAATAACTATAATGTTCAACTAAAGTTTGCTAATTTTTAAACAAATTAAATAGTGTAAATTTAATATATGTTTAATAGGTGTAATTAATGACTAATTAAAAGGTCATTAAGAGTTATTTAATGCAAGAACATATTTTTAATAAAAAATCAAAAAATTGAAAATTAAAAAAAAATATTTAAAACATTTCTGGTGCATTTCCGATCTTCTGGCATTATAATATATATAGATATATAGATATAGATGTCACTACTTTTATTTATTTTTTCTCTTTCCGATCTCCAGGCATTGTAATCCGTGCTTTGCGCGGTTGATAAATTTATATTTGAAAATATTGAAGTTAGATAAAATAATTTTTATTATTTTTAAAAATTTATTGATCTCTTAAGAATTTCCTCAAAAATTGATTTAAAACAATTTATATAAATTATTAATTAGAAAACTACTCTCATCGTATAAATAAAATTTTGATAATCTTAAAAATAGAATAAGCATAAAAATTAGCAATGACAATACGTAATCTTTTCGATTGAAATTATAAATAATAAATAGAATAACATTTTTTAAAGCCGACACCCCTCCCATCACAAAAATATTCAATATTAGAGTAAGAATTTATTTAATTAGAATATTAATTTATTTCGACACAATATAATGAATAACAGGCGTAACTTTTTTATCCATTAATCCGCTGAAAAAATAGTTTGGTTGGTTCAATTTAATCGGTTTGGTCATACTCCATGTATAATTTATTAATGTGCAAAAATAATAATAGTTTGTATTTTTTTTAATACAAATTTCAAATGTTAAGCGAAGATCTATATATTTTCATGATTTATTACGATTTCTAAATGAGTTATAATCAAAATTGTTTGAGAAGTTAAGATCATATTTACTACTTACGATCGTTCGAAAAGAAATTAATGTAGTCATATAGGGAATGAAAAAGAATGCGATATAAACAATTTTCGGTCATTATTTTACCTAAAAATACACTTAATTATAATTATATATATATAATGTTGAAATAATAATTATATGCTCAAACAAAGTTTTCTAAATTTTTAAAAATGTGAAATAAAGTAAATTTTATATAGATTTAATAGGTGTAATTAATGACTAATTAAAAGGTCATTAAAAGTTATTTAATGCATTTCCGATCAAAAATTTTTTAATAAAAAATCAAAAAATTTAAAATTCAAGAAAAATATTTAAAACGTTTCTGGTGCATTTCCGATCTCCTGGCATTATAATATATATAGATATATAGATTTTCATTTTACAATCCCTTCAAATAGTATATATACTCCAGACGGCGACAATAGTGGTCTATTTTGACTTTCTACAATTTCATTTGCATATTACAAAGCAGATTTTATCTTACTTCATGAATTCAGCAGGGAAAGAAGCAAAACTGGAGAAATTTTGAAATCCATACCAAGATAAAGAATATTTTATCTCAATTAGGTGTATTATCTGGTTCTGCACTTCTACTACAACGTTTTTAATTCTTACTTATGCGTTAAAAGAGTCGCACATTAAAGTTACTCGCCTCTCTTCCTTCCATTTATCTAACCGTTTTGGTCTTGGTCTAGTGGTGCTTAAATTTTTTGTTGCTTATTTCAATCCCTATTCCCTAGTCACTGGTGTTCAGAAGTTCAGGCTCTTAATTCTCAAGTACAGAAAGAAAAACAAGGGTTTTGGTCCCTGACAATCATTTGTCAGGGACCGGTTATTTAACAATCGGTTCCTAAACCGTTGGATCGTTGATCCAACGGCCCCCCTGGATTACAAAATTTTTTTACTGTCCGCTATAATTTTCCGCGGATAGGCAGATTGCCTGTCCGCGGAAATTTTCCGCGGATAGGCAATCGATTGCCTATCCGCGGAAAATTATAGCGGACAGTAAAATTTTTTTTTTTTAATCTCAGCCGTTGGATCAACGATCCAACGGCTGTGGAACCGATTGTTAAATAACCGGTCCCTGACAATCATTTGTCAGGGACCAGGACCCGAAAAACAAATGTCTGCCGATTATACTTTAACCATTTAGTTAAGCCATTTCATCACCACTGAATATATCAACGAACTAAAAGTTTATACCACTGTAAACAATCATATATCAACGGTGGTAAATATACGTATACATCATATAAAATAATTAATGCAAATTAATAAGTGTAATTAATGATTATTAAAATGTCATTAAGATGCCATTAAGCTGAAAATTAATGCAAGAAAATAAATTAATAAAAAAATCAAAAAAGCAAGAATTCAAGAAAAATATCTTAAACGCTTCTGATGCGTTTCTGATCTCCAGGCATTATAATATATATAGATATAGATATAGATATAGATATTTTATATTAAAATAATAATTATAATGTCCTCATATAGATTGCTAAACTTTTATATTAAATATGAAATAAAGTGCATTTAACGTATATTTAATAGGTACAATTAATGATTAATTAAATTCAAGAAAATTATTTAAATAAAAAAATCAAAAATGTGAAAATTCAAGAAAACTATTTTGAAGCTTCTGAGTGAAAGCCTCTCCGATCTCCTGCTATTATAATATATATAGATATATAGATTATTAAAAAGGTAAAATCATTTATTTATTGTTATACAAAAAAATTGCAATGATTTTGAATACGATTAGATATAACACGATATAAAAAATTTTATTTTATCGTTTTATCTTAAAATAATGTCACTTTATATATATAATGATATTTTATATTAAAATAATAATTATAATGTCCTAATATAGATTGCTAAACTTTTATATTAAATATGAAATAAAGTGCATTTAACATATATTTAATAGGTACAATTAATGATCAATTAAATTCAAGAAAATTATTTAAATTAAAAAATCAAAAATATGAAAATTCAAGAAAACTTTTTTGAAGCTTTTGAGTGAAAGCTTTATTTATTGTTATCGAAAAAAATTGCAATGATTTTGAATACGATTAGATATAACACGATATAAAAAATTTATTTTATCGTTTTACCTTAAAATAATGTCACTTTATATATATAATGATATTTTATATTAAAATAATAATTAATGTCCTAATATAGATTGCTAAACTTTTATATTAAATATGAAATAAAGTACATTTAACATATATTTAATAGGTACAATTAATGATTAATTAAATTCAAGAAAATTATTTAAATAAAAAAATCAAAAATGTGAAAATTCAAGAAAACTTTTTTGAAGCTTGTGAGTGAAAGCCTCTCCGATCTCCTGCTATTATAATATATATAGATAGGATCAAATATAATTCTTTTAAAATATAAATATATTAATTTTTTATGTTCAAAACATATTTAATTTTAGTTTAATATTATTTATTAAATAATAACTACAAATTTATTAAATATACATAATTTAATCCTTTAATATCTTTTTAAGATTTACTAATACTAAATTAAGAAATAACAATATAAATGAATTTTTATTTGCTTAACATGACGGTGTGTTGAATTGTAGTTAAAATTTTGTTAAAAAAATATTATATAATTTTCAATTATTCCTTTGGATTTTCACCAATACCAAGTAATGGTATAGAAATGTGAATTATTTTTTACTTTTTTATAATTTTCTTAATCATAGTGATATAAAATTATTTATATTGGATGCAATACAAGTATAACTACTGTTCATGTTGAAATTAAATTATATATTTGTTGAATACGAGTGAGAAATGAATTTCAATTTTTCGTAAAAAAATGTTACAAATATGTTTTAATTATTTATAAAATGTTACAAATATGTTATCCTTATGAATTATGTGTGTTTAATAAAATTTTAATCATTATTTATTAAATGAGGATGAACACAAGTTAAATATGTATTGAACATAAAAAATTTATAAATTTACATTTAATTTTTTTTAAATAAAACTCATCCCATATTATATACGGAGTAATATATTTACATCTCTATCCTCCTCCTCAAATCTATGGTGAGTTCGTTTCCTCTTTTATCTTTTCTTTTTAAATAATTTATATTCCCCCTTCCCAAATCTTTTGTCTTGTTTGATTTTTAATAGTCAAATTGACCAAAACTTGACCAAATATTACATATATAATATATATAACAATTATGATAAAAGTTATATCACTAGAAAATATATCTAATCTATTTTAATATGTACTTTAAAATTTTACAAACTATAAAAGAATGATATGTCAATATTAATCAAAATTTGATCAATTTAACCACAAAAAATCAAAAAAGATAAAAAATTTGGGACACAAAAAGTAATAAAATAATAAACTAGCTAGTCGATTTGACTATCGTAGGTGGAGAAAAATAGGAATTCTATCTTAACCAATGGTATTTTGTACTTGTTTAACGGGTTAAATTTCAAAATGGTCACTAAATTGAATGATATATCTTAAAAAACTCATTCTAGTTATCGGTGATTTATTTACACCACTTTAGTTACGAGTAATGACAAGTCCGTTAATTTGACTTGTTGACTTGACGGAAAATGTTACTCCACACGTGGCTTTAACTTGACTGATACTGATACTGTAATCCATGGTTGCTGATTTGAATGACACGTGACCCTAACAACACAAAATCAGGAATGCATCTATTTGAATATATAATTGTAAATAGTTTTTTTTAACAAAGTTCCATTTATAAAATGAAAAGGCATAATTTTTGTTTTATTAAATTAATAATTATTTTTAATTTATGATTAAATTCTAGTTTTAAAATCATATTCTTTTTATTAGGTAAAGATGTAATATTTTGTTTTAAATGAAAAGAGTTAATTGATTAATTGTTGTTTTTTAGCAATTATGAAAAGACTATTTTGTCCCTAACTTTTTATATACCCACCGCCACGGCGCCACCCCTCCTTTCTTCTTCTTCATTCTTCGTTTTCTTGTCAGTGAACAGACCTCTCTGTCTCTCTCTTTTCCTTCTTCGTTTTCTTCTCTCCATCTGTGCTATGCTTGCATGTCGTTTTTATGAGGAAAAATTATGAAATCCATTTCGGGTTTTACCTTGATTTCGAGTTGTGTCGTCGGATTCATGTTGTATTAGATGTGTATGATGTTAAAAATAAAAGAGGTGAAGCTTGTGAAGGAAACCCAGCCATAGGGACCTCCGAACTTTACCACCGTCGACCGTGAACTCCGATGAGCAGGCCTGAGCCTAAAACTTGTTAAATAATTTAATAAATTACTAGTATCTAATGATTATCTGCCTGTTTATATACATTTATGTAGTAAGCTTTCTAAAATTTTATGATTATGTAGTTGCGAGACTTTATTCGATTAACATGATTTGATGGTTCTTAGCTGGTGTTTAGTTAATCGATTTTATGTGTTAATTATAAATTAATTCCACTGCATTAATACATTTGATTTTTGTTGATAATATACATACATTAACACTCCCTATGTCCCTCTCATTTTTTTTACATGTTTTCAGCATTGCTTGGCACGCATTTTAAGGTGTATATAAAATATAGTTTCATAACTTATTTTTAAAATTTTCTTTTTTTGAATAAAAGTCTAAACATTAAATTTTTATTTAGAAGAAAAAAAAATTAAAAATAACTTATGAAATTATACTTTTTAGGAGCATTAAAATGCGTGCCACGCCCCCGTTCCCCAATGTAAACAATTGAGGGGGACGGAGAGAGTATACAAAAATAGAGGGACTTATGTGTTCCATGTCACCTTCCACGTCTTTCCACCTGTGAAATACATGTTTCTCCCCTTTAAGGTCAACGTATTCCCGTCAACTCAAAAAATCAGATTAACGGACTTATCATTACTCGCAAATAAAGTGGTGCAAATGAGTCTCCGATAATAAGAATGAGCTTTTTGAGATATGCATTTCACTTCAATTACCACTTTGAGATTTATCCCCTTTTAACTATCTAAATAGCTAACACCCCTTGGAGTTGCTATAACAAACATTTGATAAGTTAACCAAACCACCCGATCCGACCCGATCCAACTCGATCCCGACCCGAGGTAATTCCATTCCGGTTAAGGCTCTATTTGGTATTATTATTAAAAACTGTTGTGTTGTTGAAAAAGTGCTGTTAAAATAAGTGTTGTTGCAAAAACCAGATAACTGTTTAGTAATATTTTTGATAAATGCATGTTTTTCGTAGCATTTTTTTAAAAATAAAATTTCTGATAAGGTTTGATGATGATATTAGTAGACAGTTTTTTTTTCAAATGCATGGGGGACATAATTTCTCTAAAAACTGCTTTTCAACCAAAAACATTTTTCAGAAAAACTATTTTTACAGTTTACCGAACAACATTTTATCCGCTTTTCAAAAATAAGTTGTTGTTGGTGACTGCAACAGGCCAATATCAATATCAAACGGGGCCTAAATATAATATATGCTTGTCTTCAAATACAAATATAATATGAGGTGAAAATATTAATTATGTAATTTTTAAAAATAGGTCTACACTGATATATATTTTAGTGATTTAAGTTTGAGTAAACTTCAAAGTGGTGGCCATATTTTACACTCATTTTCAAAAAAGTGGCCAGATTTTCAATTTTGCAAAATGGTGACCAGACTTGCCTTTTTCCTTTCAAAAAGGTGGCTACAGGCGATTTTCAGCTTTTTGGTAGGGGTAAAATGGGAAAAAAAATGCTAGAGATCCTAAAAATTGTCCACAAAAATTCCCAAATTAATATGTGTCACCATATGATTGGTTATATTCGTAATAATAATAATAATGCCCCCATGTATGCACATCAATTCACCAAAAAATCCACAAATATGAGTTGTCAAGATTTAATTAGTCAATTTATGTGCATGCGTGGAGGGGGCATTATTATTTTTATTACGAATATAACCAATCATATGGTGATACATATTAATTTGGGGATTTTTTGGATAATTTATGGGGTTTTTAGCATTATTTTTTAGTAAAATGACATATTTTCCCATTTTACCCCTGCCAAATAAGCTGAAAATCATCTCCAGCCACTTTTTTGAAAGGAAAAAGGCAAGTTTGGCCACCATTTTGCAAAATTGAAAATCTGATCACTTTTTTGAAAATGAGTATAAAATTTGGCCACTTTTTTGCAATTAACTCTTTAAGTTTATTATTTTAACTTTTCAAAGGTAGTATGATATTATCTTAAAAAGCATGTCATATATTAATTGCATTCTTTTTACACTTGCGTTAATTTTGAAAAATAATCACTCATTTATTTATGAGAAAAAGGACCAATGAGATTAATCTCAGGAAAGTTGGTTGAGATATTCTTTTGAAATTTATTGGGCCCGCAAGACTACTTAATAAAATTTTAAACAAATATTGATTTTACAGAAATGCCGACCTCATATTTACATATAAAATCTATGTATAAATTACCTGAGATATATATTAGGCTCCGTACTCTCTTTATTTATTTACATTAAATTTATTTGGATCGGATTTAACAGAGAATGCGTTAATTGGAAGAGGTTAAAATTTAGCAACCCTCATCTCGGAAAAAAAGTTAATGGAAGGGTTGGAGAGGTTGGTGGGGAATTCATAAAAGGTTTCGTTAAAAAGCTTGAGTCTACCAACACCCCAAATCGGATGATAACTATTGAAAGAGATAAGCTCTTCACCATTGAGGTATCTCTCGCTCTTTTGGTTTTTGATTGGTGTGATTATACGAGAAAAGGCTCCCAATATCACAATTTGAAAGTAAATGGCCTCAAATATTACAGTTTAAAAACTTGGCTCCAAATATCACTTCAAGACACATTTT
This sequence comes from Kitagawia praeruptora, assembly GCA_037693485.1. Lineage (NCBI taxonomy): Eukaryota > Viridiplantae > Streptophyta > Magnoliopsida > Apiales > Apiaceae > Kitagawia > Kitagawia praeruptora. The sequence continues at coordinate 84,328,289 of CM075347.1, read as the reverse complement.
CATGTAGCGTTTTCATTTTTTCCTGAAAATGCTACATCGTGTAGCGTTATTTTTTTTTTTTGTTTCCAACGCTAACTTAAGTTATGTCTCTTGGTGATGGAAACCTGGAAACGCATGTTTAAGTTTTGTTATATTCCATAACGCCACTTCATATGATGTTTTGGGGTGTTTTTCATATTTTTTTTGTTTTCTCCTAAATTTATATTTACAAACAATATTAAAAAATTTATAATCAAATTTTCCATATTACAATTGTATTTTTTTTAATTTAAAATTACAATTTAATTAAATTTAGGGGTTCAACAATTAACTTTTGGGGTTCAATGTTTCCATTTTGGGTTTAAGAAATATTCGGAACGACGAATAAACCGTATACGAACTTAGGGTTTGGGGTTTAGGGTTGTTTACAACCCTAAACCCTAGACCCTAACAAATCCTGATTTTTAAACGCGTTAGCGTTTAAAAATCAGGCCGCTGGATCCAATTTTTAATTAAAATTTTTAAATTAAAAAAACAATTTTAATTAAATTTAGGGGTTCAACAATTAACTTCTGGGGTTCAACATTTCCATTTTAGGTTTTAGAATATTTAGAACGACGAAAAAACCGTATACGAACTTAGGGTTTAGGGTAACAACCCCAAACCTTAACTTATCCTGATTTTTAAACGCGTTAGCGTTTAAAAATTAGGCCGCCAGATTCAGTTTTTTATTTAAAATTTTTAAATTTTATCAGTATTCCCTCGAGTTTTAAACAGTTAACTTTTAGGGTTTAACAATTCCATTTTAGGTTTAAAAATATTCAAAACGATCGTATATATTTAGATAAAAAAGCAAAAAAATAAAAAATAAAAAATAACAAACGCCACATGAAGTGGCGTTTCCACCACAACCAAAGTTTAACTAGCGTTTTGAAGTTTAAAACCAAAGTTTAAATAGCTTTTTGCTAGTTGGTTTTTTTTTAAAAAAACAAAAAAGCAGTTAACGCTATATTAAGTAGCGTTTCATCTCTCTTTAGCCCCAAAACGCTACACGCATTAGCCTTTAAAAAAAATAAAAATCAAAACGCTACACGCAACTGTGTTATGCAGTGACATTTGAGGCCAAATTTTTGAGCTGTGATATTTGCGGTCATTTGCTTTCAAATTGTGATATAGAGGGCCAACACCCTAATTATGGGGGTGTTTGGAAGTTAGAGGTTTGGGGTAAATTAGAGGTTTGACCAAATCAAACATCTAATGTGAGTGTTTGGTTGTTAAAGGTTTGAGATCAAAAAGCTAATTTTGAAAAAGCTCATTTTAGGAGCTTTTTCAATTAGAGGTTTGCTATGTGTCACAAAAAGTTACTCAAAAAACTATTTACCAAACACTTTTATTCTAAACAGCTAATTTAAATCCGCTAGTCAAAACAGCTAATTCAATCCGCTAGTCAAAACAGCTAATTCAATCAGCTACAGCTAACAGCTATCAGCTAATTGCCAAACAAGGCCTATATGAGAGAGAATTTAAATGATTTTGAATGCTTGTGGTGGAGTTGAGGCTCCGTTGCTTTTCTGGTATAGTAAGCTTTGTTTGTTTCAGAAATGGTATAGCTGGGTACAAGTTTGCAAAAATGGTATAGGGCGCCACTTGAAGTGGCAACCAAGGAAACAGACGCCACTTGAAGTGGCGACTAGTTTCTGGGCGCCACTTCAAGTGGCGACCATGGCCCTTTTTTTAATATTCTTACTTCTAAACAAACACAAATACATGCGAAATATACAGGTGAGGAGGCAGTTTTGCACAAAATATAAGTAATTTTAACATGATATTTTTTTAAATTTTCTAGGTTGGAATTTAAGTCTAAAAGACCTACTTTTTTATAAGGTAAAAATATTAAGAAAAGAATAAGTGTAATAATGGTATTATTTTGTCCGAAAGTAACAACTACAAATAAGTTTTTTAACAATTACTTTGGAGAGGCATGTTGAGGGGCCAAAAAACTTAATTGTAGAATTTTTTTGTCTTTATTTTGTTTTCACATTATAGTATTAACGTCCTACTTTGATGTAAGCCCGAAAAGATGAACAAATATAATTCGTAATTACGTTTTTTTAAGGGCCGAAAATGAGTAAAATTCCCAAATTTTGACATAATTTTTTTATTGAAATGAAGCAAACAAATTACATGAAATGAAGCACAGAAACGATTAATTCATTACATAGTGAAAAACAGATTCTAGAATACAGCTAATATATTTGAATAGCCCCCATGAAAAGTGAAATTTTCGTAATCTATAACGTCGGCGGCAAAAGTGATCTCAAATTGATAGCATATCTTGTAGAGGACAATAACACATCCGACTTCAACCGGTTTACGGATAAGTGGGTACCTATCCCTATCCAATCGGAGATAACAATCAACTTGCCGTGTCCCATCATCTATTACGATGATTCTTTTACCAAATAGGTCCGAGTCGCGGATGCTTACGATCCATCCCTTTTCATAATCGATTGGTATGGTGTCGATGCCCACAAAGTCATCGTATTCTTCAAATGCATATTTTGATATTCCCTTAAGAGTCCTGCAAGTGACGGAATAAGGGATTTTGCATTCTATCTTCATTGGATTCGGGTACATGTTAGCGTAATATTCCGCATCTGCAAAATTGCATATTTATAGCAATTTAAATAAATGAATAATAAATCATTACAAGAAACATGAAATTTCAAGAAATAATCTTACCACCACTTTGGATGAACATTTTACAATCCTTCCACTGCTGACTTTTGTAATCAATTCGGGGGCCTTGCGGAATTGGAGTGCTTGATTCAGGAGCCTCTGGAGTGATTGGTTGAGGATTTGAAGTGGTTCCTCTTTCTCTTTGAGGGGACTGTTGGGGAAGGTTTACGGAACTATCCGGGTGTGGTTGATATAAAGCATCAGCAGCTCTATACATTACATCGATTGCTTCTTGTTGAGAAATTGTGAGGTTATTCCAATCCAAATTGTAACTATGATCGGAAGTTGGACCGAGTGGTTGTGGAGGGATTGGATGGGTTGTTTGTGGAATTTCTGGAGTGATTGGCCGAGGATTGGAAGTGGTTCCGATTTCTGGTTGAGGTGGGGGTTGGGAGCAGTCTAGGGGACTATCCGGGTGTGCTGCATAATAATCATCACCGTCTTGATATATTTCATCAATTACTTGTTGTTGAGAGAATGTAATGTTAGTCCAATCCCAATTACAAGTACAACGGGAGTTGCAACTATGATCGAAAATGTTATCTCCATCATCTTCACTACCCATTTCATGCAAGTGACTTTGGGGAAAATATGTCACCTGTATTATTGTTGACGAGACTACAGAACTTTATATACACACAAAGTAGGGCGTGAATTATTGAGCTTTACAATAACATGCATTCATAAATAATTGAGCTTTACACACATGTCAATTATGACTGTGAGCATAGTTATAGGAAGATGTGACTACTCATTTTCAATAACTTTAAGTAAATTTCAGTCACTCTTGAAGATGAGATAACACATTACTGAGATGCACAGATGTAACAGGTTGAAGAGACTACACAACCTATATCTGAAGTTGGTGTTTTCAACGACATTAAAATTTGAACTGACCACGGTACTTTACATGCATGTGACTAGACTATACACACTCAGAAGGTGAAATCATGAATACTAACACAACATGTATTATGAAGGCTATATAAAATGAGTATGTGTTATGTGCTGTCACTTAGGAGGCTATAAAAAATGAGTATGTGTTGAGGTTTGTTCACCGAAACACTGAAAAATATTATAGCACTTCTCTCATACAATTGAATATGAGTTATACTCCTGGTGATATTTTCAAAGCAATGGGTAGGCACTGGTGGTGCGATGATGATTTCGACTACCCGCTCGATCCAAATTTACGTTACTCAACTATGTCAAGAAGGACAATGCGTCGGGAATGGGACTGGAGAAAAAATCAACTATATTATTGTGTAGAACAATGTCAGTTGAATGCATTAAGAATACTAAAACAGCGTGCCCTATTCATGCCGCGTGACACTCCTCAAGAACTGGAATTAGCGTTATTTCGTGCACGAGAGGAAGAAAATCGGATGAGATTACGGTTACGACGAAAGAGTCTACGTGATGACCGTGATGCATATTTTGAAGAGGGTGACTTAAGAGAAGCAAGGATATATCAGCTGTATAGTATGAATCCTGATCTTAACTCTGATTGATATATGTCCGATGATGAATAAAGTCTATGCCAATGTAATATTTCATGTACTTCTGAAAGTACTTTAGAAGTTGTTTACTTTCGATATCGTTTGTGGCAAGTGATTTTATGTATTACTTCCATAAATTTCAATACTTTAAATAATTATTTATGTAAACGTGAATTTTAATGAAAGAGAAATTTAAAACAACAACTTAATCTCATTCAAAGTTCAAGCATTAAACAAATTACGAAGTGCAAACAAAGATATTGAAAAATCATCATGCTCGTGCGCTCCTGGGTCCTGGACATTTTTTACTCCTTCTTGTGTGACCCTCTTGCTTGCATACGCTGCATTTTATCCCAGTGCAGGAAGCATCCATCTCAGTTCGAATTCTGACCGATTGCCCCTTATCCCCGCGTTTCTTCTTTAACTTCTTCAAGGCCTCGTCGGGTACCAATTCCCCAAACCGTTGCCACTGCCTCGGTAATTCATAGTTCCAAAGTGGAGTAGGTTGAAGTGGAAATATCACCGGTCTCCACACCTTTTGCAGTTGCATGTTGTAATGGTAAGGCTCAATAAACTGGTGCCAATCAAGTTTATTTTTCATGCACCCTGCCACTACATGAGAACATGGTAAATGATGGGTGGCCCATTTCCCGCATGTACAACTACGCGTGGATAGGTTCACGACTTGGGTGTTACCACCCTTCACCATACCTTTGACTGTATACTGCTACGTAAGAACTGAAAACATTCCATCAGGACGACTGAAAGTCCTGACCGTATGTGCAGTGGCCTTGGTTTGAATTTTGGCTAACATAGCCATGGTACGCGAGCATAAATCTTCTCCCCTCTGGAGGGTCTCTTCAACACTGTTCCGATGTGTATTCATAATTTTGACAATCTTGTAAAAGAAATACTCCATCATTGCTGTTACAGGAAGAAAACGAGCCCTCCGTATATTGCCATTAAAACCTTCCATCATGTTTGTCGTAGCCTGACCATAACGAGCACCTTCTGTGTCATGAGATAAGGTCCATTTGTTTTTTGGTATTCTGTCAAGATACTCAAATGCAGCCGGGGAAATTTCAGCAATGCGCTTTATGTAGGCTTCATGTTTTCCCACTTGTGGTGTAATTCCAGCCTTCCACATCAAGGCTTTTAGTTCACCTCCTGGATGATGTGTGCTGAAGTTGCTTCTGAAATGGAATAAGCAAAACCTATGAATTCCTAATGGCATATGAAAACCATTATCGGCGTCTCTCACCGCAGCAAGAATACCTCCAGCACGGTCAGAAATTAAGCAAAACCTATGAATTCCTAATGGCATATGAAAACCATTCTTGCTGATATCTTCTTATGCTCTTGCAAGGGCCGTGTAAGCAAACAAGTGTGCTCTTCCTTGTTCACGGTTATTTCAAAGTATCCATGTATCTCCTTCTTCGCAGCTCTCAGCCTCCACTTGCAGTCCGGCATAGTGCATGACGCAATGAATTGGGTTTTATTACTTCTAAAACAATGTAGTCTCGATCTGTTGAATTATGAGCTTTCTTCACTGCAGTAAGAAGACTTTGTTTGTCTGAAAATAAAGAGCCAACAGATAAACCATCATCATTTGGCTCATAATTAAGGTACATGTCATTTCGATTGTCATATGGGATCGGTGTATATGCCTCGGTCTCAAACCAAGGAACCATAGGAACATGATGTTGATTCACAACTGCCGAAGTCATGGGCACTTCCTCCATCCTTCGTGAAGTCCTACCATCATCATCATCATCACCATCATCGCTCTCTGAATAATCTTCATCGTCGTCCTCAAAGTCATACGAGGCTTCGCTTTCAGAATGCCTAGCTTTATCCCCCAAATCCACTTCAAACTCGGCTAACTTCCTGCCCGAGCTCCTAATTGTAACATTTCTTGGTGGAGAAAAGTGCATACCCTCGTTGCCCCTGCAATATTCATGAAACTGACCACTAGACCCCCCTCCATACCCTTGGTATTCTTGATTGGAACCCCCTCCATACCCTTCGTATTCTTGATTGGACCCCCCTCTATACCCTTGGTATTCTTGATTGGAACCCCCCACCATACCGTTCAAATTTGTGACTTGAGCCCCCAGCATATCCTTCATACGCTTGAGTATTGAAATATTGATCCGACCACCCCTCTCCATACCCTTGAACTGGTTGAGTCGAGCCCCCTCCATATGTTTGTGTTGGTTGTGATCCCAAATTCAGGTGAAAAGAGCTTGGGTCATCCATATCAAATTGCTCAGCTTCAATGAACATTGAAACATCCCCGAAACCCATTAGCATGGGTGCGGGAACACTAAGCATCCTCGTCACATCAGCATCAGAAGTAATATGGGAGAGCCAGCATCCGTTGGGCATGTTGAAATCACCTAAGCGTGGATATTTGAAAGTCATGTTTAATTTCCAATGGTAACGACTTATTTGCATGATATCGTAAACATAGGTCTTCAGCTCTTCATACGTAGTTCCCAACTTAACGTACTCTTGTTTTTTTGGATCTTCGGAATACCTAATATCATTCAAAGTACGAACGATTTCTCCACCCCAAAAAAAGTTTACATTCACAAAGCCCTCCATGTGGTGTAATGTTGATAAATAAGTGTTTCTGTGTTTAAGTTTTGTCCAGTGTTTGGTTTTGTGTTGCAAGATACATGTATTGAGTGAGTTTATATAGTGGATGGGTGCTGTGGAAATTAGGGATAAGAAACGAAGATGATAAGATTTCTGCTTATAAAAAAACAGGATCTCTGCATATATACAAAAAGTTGATGTAATAAGAAGCAGTTTTCATGATGACTTGACATGCATGTCATTTATACAGAAAGCCACAGCTTTAAACATTTGATGCTTTCTTCATTTATAACAGGATATCTGCATCACTGAAAAAGTTGATGTAATAAGATGCAGTTTTGATGATGACTTCAGATGCATGTGATTTATACAGAAAGCCACAGCTTTTAACATTTGATGCTTTATTTGACTATAACAGGATATCTGCATCACTGAGAAAGTTGATGTCGTATACATAAAAGACATATATATTTATTCAGATTACTTATATTTATGTGATAATAAAAATGTATTAATAATTATTATTGTACTACATAATAATTTTAAAATTATTTGATTTAAATATTAAATTAGAAATGACAAACGTGCACAAAAAAATTATATAATATTAATGAATAAGTAATTATAACATTATAAGAAATAAATAATAATAATAATAATAATAATGAATAAGTAATAATAATAATAATAATAATAATAATAATAATAATAATAATAATAATAATGAATAAGTAATTGTAAAGAACAAACGCAATCATATTTTTCTGTTTTCAGTTCAATGTAATTGTGTGATGCTTCAATTTTTTGTTTACCAATTCAAGTACTTGTATGATGTTGTATGTTTACTTTAAAGTAATTGAATGTTTTCTAATATGTTTTTTATGTCCCTAAACGTAACTCCACGAAGGTATTGTTAACAATTTGATGTGAAGTTGCCATATTCGGATCAACATTTAACGTAATTACAAAAGTTAATTTTGCTTGAATTTACGTTTACGCAAAAGTACAACGTCAATACTAAAATATGGAACAAAAACAACGTAAAAAAAACATGTACAAATATAATTTTTATTCCCCTAAACATGTCTACTCGAAACAATTTTGAACAAGAAATAAGCAGAAATAGAACAAGTAAGAAGTAAACAAGAAAAACAAAAAAAAATATAGTCGCCACTTGAAGTGGCGCCCAGGAACTAGTCGCCACTTCCAGTGGCGTCTGTTTCCCTGGTTGCCACTCCAAGTGGCGCCCTATACCATTTTTTCAAACTTATACCCAGCTATACCATTTCTGAAACAAACAAACCTTACTATACCAGAAAAGCAACGGAGCCGTGGAGTTGAGGCATCTTGGACTTCAAATACGTCGTATTAATGTAGTTCTGCCAGTGAATTAAGTTTGTTTAAAGCTACTTCACCAGTGGTGATCCACTACTACAATGTGATGACAGGTTTTGGTTCTTGTATAATAACTCTTACAAGAAACAGGCCAAGATGGTCCCAGTTTCAAATTATTGGCATCAAATATACAAGTGTACGAGAGCCTCGTAGAATGCTCACAAAGATGAAAACTAGGCAGGGGTGGGAGATTTGTTGCTCAAAGCAGTGATTAATGACTGCACTATCTTTGTTAAAGTACTTAATCTTTCTTACCCGGCTACAATCTATTTGGACAATCGTTCTTTTATTTCCTTGATGTAACATTTTATATTCTGATTCATGTTGGATTATCCAATAATCGTACAATATTTTGAGCCTGATTTAAGACATGCCTATTCTTGACGGCATTTCATATGTGAAGGACTCTGACATAAAGAACTTGTTAAGCTTCTTGTAATACTTTTCGCCAGTTTTCAGCTAGTAATATTGGTTATATTTTCTTTCTCTTCATTTTTTCTAACAAAAAATACCCTTTTCTCTTCCACAAGACTTAATCATCGACCTCTTGAATGTAGGATATCAGTTTGTTCATTGTAGAAAGAAATATTACCAGTGACCTTGTCCATACTCTTCAGCAAAACAATATGATGATGCTTTGTCCACAGGAAGTAAGAAGTGTGGTTTTTATGATATTAATACCTTATATATAATAAGCATAAGGGTTATCCAAATTTTTGGTCGTCGTCATTACCAAAAGCATATGATCCGTTGGATTAAAAAATTGGATTAAAAGTCATCCGTTGAATTATAAATTATATCCTTATATATTTATTTATAATTTTCATTTTGTTAATTTACTATAATACTCTTTCTTGATTTGTTTTTTTTTCTTCATCATTAGAACTAAATTTAATTTAAAAATATCTTTAATTTAGTAAACAAATAAAATATGTATAAACAAATAAAATCAATTACAAATAAACAAATAAAAAAGATGTCTACAATGAATTGAAAAAAATCCTAATACAATAATAATTACATTATTCTATCAAAAATCTATAAATACAAGGGGAAAAAAATCCTAATACAATTATAATTACATTATTCTATCAAAAATCTATATATGAACTAAAGGCGATGGATTTATATGTTTGTCTATCTGGGAAACATTCTGCGAGGGCTCACCCTCCTCAAGTCGGTAACACTTTAAGAAGCCATGGAAGAGAAACATACATTATGCCAATAGATTCGGAGGGTGCACTGTTCTTTTGTTGATGATATGTGTATATCATATTAAAAAGGAAATTATAATCTAAAAATGATATAATTTAGCAAAGTCGTATTAGAATTGAATTTAAAAAAAAAATTATAATATGAAAATGATATAATTAAAAATTGATACAATAAAATTTTATTTATTTTATTTTATTAATATTAAAGTTTAATTGGAAAATAATTTTTAAATTATCACTAAATTAAAGATTATTTTGTTAATTTCATGTGTGCTATAAAATTGTCAACATCAAATATTAATAATTCAAGATAGAGCGCAAATTATATCCTATTATAAAATAAGAGTAAGAGAAATAATAATAGCTATTACCATAGGTCAAAACTATACTAGAAGAGTATTTATTGACCTGCCTCCTATTCCCACCAGTAGTCCAATACAATATGTAATATTAATATATAATCTCTCTCTTAATTATGAGAAAATTATTATAATATTAGGGTTTGTCTAGTATGTGCCCAAGGTCACATGCTAAGAATCTGTGTTATCAAATTTTGATTGGTGTATATTTATGTGAATGCAGGGGGGCCCATCATTATTAATGAAATCTCCACCAATCACAATTTGACAACTAAGCTAGCACGGATTCTTAGCATGTGCCCTTGGGCACACACTAGAAAATTTGATAATATTAAAGTATTTAACTCCAGCTTTAATTAATATGTTCCATGTTCGTAGATGTGACCTTTTGGAAATCTGTGTACGCCTAAAAGTTAGAAAACTAAGAAGCTTTTAGCACACCATAATTAATATTTTTTAAAATATTTTAATTCATCAAATTTAATTAGTATTTTTAATAAACAATTATATAAGTATTAAATTCTTCTAGATTATCTCAAAATCTATATGATTTTCAATATTTTAATTAAAAAGTTTTATATATAATAATTGTAAAAGATATCTTATCCAAAATTTTGATACTATGATAATTTATTGTTGCCAAAACAATCTCAACCGTTGGATAATTTTTTTTTTAAAAAAAATAGACAATCAAAATTATACTATATAAAAATTAATTATTGTATAAAAAGATTATAAGTTAAAAGAAGTTATATTAGACATGGATTTTAAAAAAGTCTAAAATAAAAAAAGTTATAACTTAATAAGGAGACCAATTTAATTATTATATAAATAACATTAAATTTCTATTATATACTGTTCACAGTTATTCACGCAAGAGAACGTGGTCAACAAGTAATATACGGTAAATAGGATTCGTTCCCACAGAGACTCAAATTGTTCGTTTTGTTCACTTATACACCAGCTTATGATTTACACTCACTGCCAAGACAATAACAAATTTGGTTTTAATTAACTAATGATTAATTGCCAACTATGGAAATTACGAGAAGATAACTTAACTTTTAATTTATAATAAACAAACATGGGATTTCAATTGCATTAACCACTTCATCTAAAATCTTATGCCCTTCAACCTAGTATGTGATAGAGTGGATTACTGATTAGATGCACTAAACTGATACACACCAACTTTCGTTGTGCATATACCATCCTACTGATCATCCACAATTGATAGAAGTCAAGTAGTCACCAAATATGTGTAGTTTCTATATGTCTATAGCAATTGAACACATACCGGTTAAAAATCAAGCATCCATTAAACCACATAGTCAATGCAAGACGGTTAGAATTACACCACAAATTAATACATTTTCTTCACATGCAAAAACCTATGCTAGCATGAATTGTTCAAAACCCTAGATCCACTATCGCATTCACCAGGATCAAACACACAATTACAGGTGTTCGCGACTCACCCATAACGAATAAGAATAATCATACTAGGTAATCAATTCAATCCATCACACACCAAGGCATAAGAACACTTAATTACTAGAATCCATAGAAAAATCCATTAAAATCCCATGATAACGATTTAGCCCATAATCGACCTCATCGCCATCATGGGTTCAATTGATAACATAATTCTAGGAAACAAATAATAATAAAAGAGAAGTAGAGATAGAAATAAATCCTTAATAATGAGAAAGAGTACAAACGATCCAAAGATTAAGCCTCCTTGCTTGTCACTAGCTTGGAGAACTCCCCTTGAAAAATTGTTCTAAGATAATCTAGATAGATAATCCCTCTAAAAATGCTAACTGATGATAGATGTGTTTTTTTTAGGTTCCTAACGATACTCAAATAGTCTCAGGAAAAGCCCCAAATAAAATAGGCCCAATACAAAGTGATCGATAAAAACAATCTAACATTAAACCGAAAAATAACTCGAGCGCAACTGCCCCTTGTTGGAGCGCCCCTGCGCTTGATTCCTCCTGGACAACACCATGCACAGCGCTATTGCGCTCTCCCCAAGCGCTGTTGCGCTCTCCTGACATGCGCCATAGCGCCTCAACACGCGCTGTTGCGCCTCCTCCAACATGCGCCTCTGCGCCCCAACTAGCGATGTTGCGCCTTATACTTCCTGGAAATTGCTATCTTGAGCGCTGTTGCGCTTGCCTGAGGCGTCATAGCCCTTGAACGCGCGCCATGACCCTTTGCGATCCCTGGAATTCAATTACTTCTACTGCATGACTTGTTGCTTCCCCTCCAAATTTAAAAACTCACCATTTACTCATTTTAGCTCCAAAATGCCTCCACGACACAACCTACACAAATTACACGAAAACAAATCAAATGACAACGAAACTCGAGAACTTGCAAACAATTAAAGTCCAAACGGAAGGTAAATAGTTGATATAAAATCCACTTATCAAACCCCCAAACTTAAACCGTTGCTTGTCCTCAAGCAATGCAAACTCAACCTAAAATGATGCATGAATATAACTAAAAATGAAATGTCATGATAATACGAACATGTCCTAATGCAATGATCCCACAAAAGTTACCAAAACCAACTCAACAAGCCAACACCTAAAAGAATGCAACAACTCCAAACAGAGCTCGACTAAGCCTCGTATACTAACAATACATGCTCGAAAACGTGGTGTGTGCATTTCTCACTAGATATACTCTCGAAACTAGATCAAAGGCATAACAAATTCTTCGCCAAGACAATCACATGTTTATAAACATAATAGACTTTAGACACTCCATGACTCAAAGACATCGCCATCATCATTTAAGGTAGACAAGGACTCATGCTTTACTACATAAAACATCACAAAACACAAAACACACATGCTTTTGACTGTGCAATGGGTGAGACCCCTAAAGGCTTATACAATAGCACCCTTGTAGCGAGCGTTAGGTTAGTGGATCCCAGACCGGGAAAGTCTTAGGTCACTAGGCATAAAATCCCCTCGAACTTACTTGCTCGAGTACTAAAGAGCTCACCCTAGCCAATTAGCATACACACACTCTCACAATTCCTCATTTTTTTTTATTCTCACAACTCTTTTCTTTTCTTTTTTTCTTTTTTTTCTATTTTTTTTTCTTTTGACTCTTTTTCTTGCCTTTTTTTTTTCATGGGTGCACTATCTCACCCCCCTAGACTACTCATATCAAATATGAGCCGGCTACTAGCCATTTGACGCCTAGCCATTATTACACTACGACACGTCACTTAGCATGAAATCCCTGTTTTCCCCCAAACTTATACTTAAGTGCTCCTACGCCATCGAGGGAATAACGAAAATTCTAGATATAAATAAGTGATTAACTCTCAACAACCAAACCAGGCATGACTCGATCTAGCTCAAAAGCAAACAGTGAGACCGTGAAAAGATTGTGTTCCCGACACATGCAAGTCAATTTCATAAGTACTTAAATCAACCCTCTATTCATTGTCATCACACTCAAATTAACGTCGACCTATCAAGCCAGAAACAGACACTCAAGTGGAATCATGTGAAATGCATGAACCACATGATATTACATTCCTAAATAAACTATATGACATGGCATCCTAAATGCAATCTAAATGGCATGGCAAAACTAAATGCACAAATACTAACATGAACTAGCATGAATATGCAACTATATGCAATGCAATGACTCTTGATACCCTAAAATCACCCCCAAACTTAAAAATTTCAATGTCCTCATTGAAGGTAAAATTAAAGGGTACAAGAGATACTCCCCTAGTCGTCGGCATCGTCACCCTCCTCGGGTGGTGTGTCTGGTGGTGGATAGACGTGGTGCGCTCCGAAGGTGGGCATTGTGACCTGAAAACCCTGCTGCCGATACATTCCATCCAAAGACTGAGTTAAATCTGTAGCAAATCGGTGAAGCATGGCATGCGTAGTATCATAACGCCTCAACATGCGTCTGAACTGAGCATCACTGAAAACCACAGTACCCTGACTCGTTTGGCTCGTCTGTGCATGAGCGCTCTGTCTCGGTCTGGCTGTGGAGGTACCTGCTCAACCGGTGGCGGATCACCACCTCCCTCAAAAATCTCAACATAACCAAGACCCCTAGGGTGAGGAATACCACCCGGCCACTCCGCCATCTTATTAATCGCCGTGTGATTAATAGAACCCCTCGGCCTGAGCAGCGTCTCATCACTATGCCAACGAACACCCACATGAACACACAACTCATCAATAATGACAGCATGTGGGATCCCGCCTGTCGTACCACCCCGCAAGAACTTCAAGACATTCTGATAGACTAGTTCACCAAGATCAATATACTTCCCGTTCAAAATACCCCACAAAATGATGGCACGATCAACATTAACCTCAGTAACATAGGAAGTTGGCATTACGCGTGCACATATAAACAAGAACCAAGCTCGGGCATACCTAGTCAATGCAGCTGCAGGAAACGTACTCGGCGTGGTTGACCCTGCCTTGTACTTCCAAACCGTACCCGGGATACACATCCCCGCCATGATAGCATCTAGGTCAACATCATCCCTAGTTTTCTGTGCCCAATCCTCAACATTTCTAGGCTTCGGTGATTGAGACAAAACGCGCCGGATATACCCAGGCTTATAAGCCACTGCTTGTCCCCTAACCATAGTGATACCATTCTTGTCATCCTTGGCATTGGCATAAAATTTCATAACAATGCTCAAGGGAACTGCCACAGGTTTAGCACAAAACATCACCCAACCTAACTCCCTCACCATATCTCTCAACTCGCCATCCTCACTCGAAGGCTCAAAACCCCTCTCCTGAACAACGGCTTTCGTCAATAAATTTTCAAACTCATCTTGAGCCGCCTTAGAAATAAATTTATCCGCATCATAATTCGCCTCCACCTCCTCCTCCGAACTACTACTACTTGCCACACGTAATCTTTTGGGAGCCATACCACTCTTTGAACAACACAATTTCAACAAACACCAACAAATCCAAAATATATCTCCACACACAATATCCCAATTCCAACAAATCAATTCAAACTAAATAATTAAAATAGGAGAGAATGTTACCACTTGAATTGAAGATGAGAACCTTGAAAGCACTCCCCCAAACTTGAATTAGAGAAATCTTGAAGCTTTTATGGAGGTTGAATGAATTGGAATAAAGAGGGGATTTGTGTGTATAGGTGTATATATAGGTGGGTATGTAGAGATTTTTAGGTGGGTTAGGATTTGAGATGGGTTTGGAAGATGTAGGATTTGAATTTAGGAAGGAGTGAGGTATAGATTGTTGGGTAGGGAGAATTTTAGGGTTAGGAATATGAGATGTAAGTGTTGTGTGTGGTTTCGGGTGGGGGGCTGTATAACAGATGTTATTATTATTATTATTATTTTTTAACAGGGACAGCGCTGCTGCGCTTGAGAAGGCGCATCTGCGCTAGGAAGCTCCTGGAAATCAGTTGCGGCGGGCGCAGTTCGCGTTATGGTCCCTGGTTTTTTCACTTTGCATTTTTTTTTAATATTGTTCTAGAATGAAAGAGAGATAGGAATACCAAAGCGTGGGTTGCCTCCCACGAAGCGCTTCTTTTACGTCAGTAGCTTGACGTGACTTCCATGATTCACTCAGTAATTGCAAGAACCGCGGTTTCAGCCCCACGATCCGATACCTCACCAAAGTACGGTTTCAATCTCTGACCATTAACTTTGAATGACTGATCAGGTGATTTCTCAAAAATCTCAACCGCTCCATGCGGAAACACGGTTTTGACAACAAAGGGCCCTGACCATCTCGACTTAAGCTTTCCTGGAAACAGACGAAGGCGAGAATTAAATAACAACACGGGTTGGCCAGGAACAAATACCTTGTTGACTAAACGACGATCATGCCATTTCTTCACTTTTTCTTTGTAGAGTTTATTGTTCTCATAAGCTTGCAAGCGAAACTCGTCCATCTCATTGAGTTGCACCATTCTCTTCTCACCCGCGGCTGTAAGATCAAAATTTAGCTTCTTCAAAGCCCAATAAGCCTTGTGCTCCAATTCCGCCGGCAAATGACAAGCTTTCCCGTAGACAAGCTGATATGGCGACATACCCAAAGGTGTTTTATATGTCGTTCGATAAGCCCAGGCGGCTTCATCGAGTTTCAGAGACCAATCCTTTCTTGAAGGACTCACCACCTTTTCCAAAATACGATTATTTCACGATTAGACAATTCATCTTGGCCATTGGTCTGAGGGTGATATGCTGTAGCTACCCGATGATTGATATTGTACCTGGCCATAAGATTCGTAAACTTGCGATTGCAAAAATGAGTGCCTTCATCACTAATAATGACTCGAGGAGTACCAAATCTAGTGAAGATGTTCTTCTGAAGGAAATTAAGCACGACTTGAGCATCATTTGTCGGAAGTGCTTTGACCTCAACCCATTTAGAGACGTAATCAACGGCTAGCAAGATATATTGATTGTTGCATGAAGAGATAAACGGTCCCATGAAGTCGATTCCCCAAACATCGAAAATTTCCACTTCCAACATTACATTAAGGGGCATCTCATCCCTCCTCGATATGTTACCAACACGCTGACAACGGTCACACCTTAAGACGTACTGATGAGCATCCTTAAAAAGAGAAGGCCAATAGAACCCCGCTTGAAGAATCCGAGTAGCAGTCTTTTCACCTCCATAGTGGCCTCCATATGTCGTGGCGTGATAATCCCTCAGAATAGCCTCTATTTCACTATACGGCACAAATCTTCTAAGAATCTGATCAGCTCCCTGTTTAAACAGATATGGTTCATCCCAACGATACCATTTAACTTCATGCAAGAACTTCTTCCTTTGTGCATAAGAAAATTCGGATGGAATCACTTGACTAACCAGAAAGTTCACAATGTCTGCGTACCATGGCTTCTCTTCTTGCACCCTAAACAATTGCTCATCCGGGAAGAATTCATTAATGATGGTACCGTCTCGAGAAGATTTACCAGAGTCCTCCAGACGAGAAAGATGGTCAGCTACTTGATTCTCTGTCCCTTTCCTGTCCTTTATCTCCACATCAAATTCTTGTAACAACAGTACCCAACGAATTAAACGAGGTTTGGAGTCCTTTTTAGAGAGCAGATATCTAATAGCAGCGTGATCCGTGTACACCATTGCCTTTGTACCGAGCAAGTAAGAACGAAATTTTTCAAAACCATAGACTATGGCCAACAGCTCCTTTTCAGTAGTAGTGTAGTTCAACTGAGCCTCATTAAGAGTCTTGCTTGCATAATAGATCACATGAAACACTTTCTCTTTTTTTTGACCAAGAACAGCCCCCACTGCATAATCGCTAGCATCGCACATCATAGCGAAAGGTTCACTCCAATCGGGAGCAATGATCACTGGTGCTGAAACCAATTTCTTTTTCAGAGTCTCGAAAGTGGTCAAACATTCTTTATCAAATTTAAAAGGAACATCCTTTTCCAAGAGCTTACACAACGGTTTGGAGATTTTTGAGAAGTCTTTGATAAAACGCCTGTAAAAACCTGCGTGACCAAGGAAACTGCGAATCCCTCTCACTGAATTAGGTGGTGGAAGATTTTCAATTGTCTCTATTTTTGCCCTGTCCACCTCTAGACCTCTCCGTGACACCTTGTGCCCAAGAATAGTTCCCTCCTGCACCATGAAGTGGCATTTCTCCCAGTTAAGCACTAGATTAGTCTCCACACATCTTTTCAGAACCGTACCCAGATTTTTCAAACATTCATCGAAAGAGAGACCGATTACAGAAAAGTCATCCATGAAAACTTCTACGGTCTTACCAATCATGTCTGAAAAGATAGCCATCATACACCTTTGAAAAGTGGCAGGTGCACCACACAAACCAAAAGAGACTCGCCGAAAAGCAAATGTACCGAATGGACATGTGAACGTCGTCTTCTCCTGATCTTCAGGGGCAATACAGATTTGATTATACCCAGAATATCCATCCAATAGGCAATATTACTCATGACCTGCAAGTCTGTCCAGCATCTGATCGATAAAGGGCAAAGGAAAATGATCCTTCCTAGTGGCCTTGTTCAATTTCCGGTAGTCCATACAGATTCTCCAACCAGTGACTGTGCGAGTGGAGATAAGTTCATTCTTCTCATTGGTGATTACCGTCATCCCACCTTTCTTCGGCACACATTGAAGTGGGCTTACCCATGAACTATCAGAAATGGGATAAATAATCCCTGCATCCAACCACTTGATAATTTCTTTCTTCACAACTTCTTTCATGATTGGATTTAGACGTCTCTGATTTTCCACTGTTGGTTTACTCCCTTTTTCTAATGGAATTTTATGTTGACAGCAAGCCGGAATAATCCCCTTGATGTCTGCTATGGTCCATCCAATAGCTGATTTGAACTCTCTAAGAACTCTCAAGAGCTTGTCTTCCTCAGAATCTGACAAGTTAGCAGCAATAATCACAGGTAAAGTAGATGACTCACCAAGAGAGGCATACCTTAAGTGATCAGGTAGTGGCTTGAGCTCTAGAGTTGGAGCTTCTTCTATGGATGGTTTCAACCGCTGATGTGACCCCTTCAATTCAGATAGACCTAAAGATTCCACTGGTCTCTCGAATTTCCTTTGCCATGGAGTGGCATCAAGAAGCAGCAGTTGCTCATCTGTCTCATCTTCTTCCAATAAAGAATCACTAATCAGTGTTTTTTCCAATGTGTCATTCATGAGCAGATGCTCAATTTTTGATTGCACTGCTGACTCCACCAAGTCTACCTTTAAACACTGCTCTTCTTCAGTTGGAAACTTCATAGCTTTGAAAACATTGAAGGTGGCATTTTGATCATGCACCCTCATAGTGAGTTCCCCTTTTTGCACGTCAATCAAGGTCTGACCCGTGGCCAAGAATGGTCTCCCAAGAATGATAGGGATTTTCTTATCTTCTTCAAAATCAAGTATGACGAAGTCCGCTGGAAAAATGAGTTTGTCCAATTTTACCAGAACATCTTCTACAATTCCTCGAGGGTAGGTAATTTAGCGATCAGGTAACTGGAGTGGCATGTTGGTAGGTTTAGGCTCCGAAAGACCAAGTTGCGAGAAAACCGAATAGGGCATGAGGTTGATGCTTGCCCCTAAATCACACAAACACCTGTCAAAAGACAAATTCCCAATGATGCACGGTATGGTAAAACTCCCCGGATCCTTCAGCTTAGGTGGCAACTTTTGTTGCAAGACAGCACTGCACTCCTCCGTCAAAGCGACGGTCTCTAACTCCTCGAGTTTCAATTTCCTCGAAAGTATGCCCTTCATGAACTTGGCATAACTTGGCATTTGTTCAAGTGCTTCAGCAAATGGTAGATTTATGTGCAACTTTTTGAACACTTCCAAGAACTTTGCGAATTGCTTATCAAACTTCTGTTTCTGAAGCCTTTTAGGGAATGGCGGAGGCGGATAAACTTCTTTGCTAGCTTCCGTAATTTCTGAACCTGTTTTCCCATCTGACTTCTCCTTTTCTTCCTCACCTGATGCCTTCTGAATGACCGGAAGAGCAGAATTCGAAGACCGGACAGACCCCTCAGGCACGCCCGCGCCCAAATCACTGTTCACAGCATTTTCAAGTTCTTCGTTAATCTGCTTTTTGACCCCCAGATCGTTTGTAACCTTTCCAGAACGCAACGTAACAGCATGAATCTGTTCCTTGACCTCCTTTTTACCCGGATTTGCTTCTGTGTCACTAGGTAATTGCCCTTGAGGTCTGTTAAAAAGAGCATTGGCCAGTTGGCCCATTTGATTTTCAAGAGTTTTCAGAGATGCTGCTTGACTCTTGTACATCATTCGCAATTCTTCCATTTCTGACTTCTCATTAGATTGCAAATGACTTCCTGGTTGTGATTGATGAAATCCAGGTGGATTGTATGGTGGCCTCTGGGCATAGGGTTGTTGATAACCCGAGTTGTTGAACTGCTTTGAACCATACTGTTGACTCTGAGATGGTTGTTGGATAGCATTCTGATTGTTGCTCCAACTGAAGTTAGGATGATTCCTATTGTTGGGATGATATGTATTAGGAGCAGGATGTGAAGGCCTCTGATAATTGCTGACAAAATGTGCCGACTCGCTAGAAATTGCACATTGATTAGTGTCATGAGCCCCCGCACACAATTCACAAACCATGGCGACTTGTTGAACCCCCACCTTAGCCAATGAATCCACTTTCATGGTTAGAGCCTGTAGCTGAGCTGCTATAGCTGTTGTGGCATCCATTTCAAGTACACCTGCAACCTTACCTTGTGGAATACGCTATGTCGGGTTCTGATACTCGTTTGCAGCCATCATTTCAATCAAGTCATAGGCCTCTTCATAGCTTTTGGCCCACAGAGCTCCTCCAGATGCTGCATCAAGCATTGCTCGAGAATGACTTAACCCATTGTAAAAACTATTGATGACCATCCAGTTTGGCATCCCATGATGAGGACATTTTCGAAGCATTTCCTTGTACCTTTCCCAGGCTTCACACAGTGATTCACCAGAATGCTGACTAAATTGCGTAAGAGCATTCCTCATGGCAGCAGTCTTTGCCATAGGAAAGAATTTAGTCAAGAACTTTTGTGCCAGATCTTCCCATGTATTGATGGAACCTGCTGGAAGTGAATGCAACCAGCTTTTTGCTTTGTCTCTCAAAGAGAATGGAAACAACCTTAGCTTGACAGCGTCTTCAGAAACTCCATTGGTTTTGAAGGTGTCACAGATGTCGATGAAATCTCTGATATGCATGTTGGGATCCTCAACAGGTGAACCCCCAAATTGGACTGAGTTCTGGACCATTTGGATCGTGCCCGGCTTGATCTCAAAATTATTTGCCGCAATAGCCGGCCGCACAATACTCGACTGAATATCATCAATCTTTGGCTGAGAGTATTCCTTCAGCGCCTTGTTAGCTGCCATTCCTCCGATAACTACCAACTCTTCTTCAGTTTCTTCCACTAATTCCTCTTCTTGCTTCTCTTCCTCCAGATTTTCTTCACGAGCTTGAGATCGCGTACGCATACACGCTCAAGATAGTACCTGAGAAAACCAAAAGTAAATGAGTGAGAAAAACGTCTGAGTCAATGAATTTAATCCAAATTGATGACAAGATCATAAACTAAACAAACAATGAACCGAGTCCCCGGCAGCGGCGCCAAAAACTTGTTCGCACTTATTCACGCAAGAGAACGTGGTCAACAAGTAATATACGGTAAATAGGATTCGTTCCCACAAAGACTCAAATTGTTCGTTTTGTTCACTTATACACCAGCTTATGATTTACACTCACTGCCAAGACAATAACAAATTTGGTTTTAATTAACTAATGATTAATTGTCAACTATGGAAATTACGAGAAGATAACTTAACTTTTAATTTATAATAAACAAACATGGGATTTCAATTTCATTAACCACTTCATCTAAAATCTTATGCCCTTCAACCTAGTATGTGATAGAGTGGATTACTGATTAGATGCACTAAACTGATACACACCAACTTTCGTTGTGCATATACCATCCTACTGATCATCCACAATTGATAGAAGTCAAGTAGTCACCAAATATGTGTAGTTTCTATATGTCTATAGCAATTGAACACATACCGGGTAAAAATCAAGCATCCATTAAACCACATTGTCAATGCAAGACGGTTAGAATTACACCACAAATTAATACATGTTCTTCACATGCAAAAACCTATGCTAGCATGAATTGTTCAAAACCCTAGATCCACTTTCGCATTCACCAGGATCAAACACACAATTACAGGTGTTCGCGACTCACCCATAACGAATAAGCATAATCATACTAGGTAATCAATTCAATCCATCACACACCAAGGCATAAGAACACTTAATTACTAGAATCCATAGAAAAATTCATTAAAATCCCATGATAACGATTTAGCCCATAATCGACCTCATCGCCATCATGGGTTCAATTGATAACATAATTCTAGGAAACAAATAATAATAAAAGAGAAGTAGAGATAGAAATAAATCCTTAATAATGAGAAAGAGTACAAACGATCCAAAGATTAAGCCTCCTTGCTTGTCACTAGCTTGGAGAACTCCCCTTGAAAAATTGTTCTAAGATAATCTAGATAGATAATCCCTCTAAAAATGCTAACTGATGATAGATGTGTTTTTTTTAGGTTCCTAACGATACTCAAATAGTCTCAGGAAAAGCCCCAAATAAAATAGGCCCAATACAAAGTGACCCGATAAAAACAATCTAACATTAAACCGAAAAATAACTCGAGCGCAACTGCCCCTTGTTGGAGCGCCCCTGCGCTTGATTCCTCCTGGACAACACCATGCACAACGCTATTGCGCTCTCCCCAAGCGCTGTTGCGCTCTCCTGACATGCGCCATAGCGCCTCAACACGCGCTGTTGCGCCTCCTCCAACATGCGCCTCTGCGCCCCAACTAGCGCTGTTGCGCCTTATACTTCCTGGAAATTGCTATCTTGAGCGCTGTTGCGCTTGCCTGAGGCGCCATAGCCCTTGAACGCGCGCCATGACCCTTTGCGATCCCTGAAATTCAATTACTTCTACTGCATGACTTGTTGCTTCCCCTCCAAATTTAAAAACTCACCATTTACTCATTTTAGCTCCAAAATGCCTCCACGACACAACCTACACAAATTACACAAAAACAAATCAAATGACAACGAAACTCGAGAACTTGCAAACGATTAAAGTCCAAACGGAAGGTAAATAGTGGATATAAAATCCACTTATCATATACCAAAATAAAAAAGATCGTTAGGTCTTAAAATCAAAAGATGGAAATCGTTATTTTCTAATATTAAAACCTGTATTTGGTTGTTAGTAGAAGTATGTTCAATACTGAAAATGATTTTGATAAATTCAACCAAATATAAGTAAATTTTCTAAATCGAATAGAATTTTCAACGCAAAAATCGTCAAATTCTTTTAAGACCTAATAGAATTTGGTTGAATATTCAACAAAATTTTCAATAGAATTTTCAACGCAAAAAATCGAATAAATTCAACCTGTGTTTGATTCTGCGTTGATTTGATTTGAAAATAATAATTAAACCATCAATGAATTAAACATTATTTTGTTAATTTCACATGGACTGTAAAATCCTTCAAATCAAATTTTAAGAATTCAAGATATAATACAAATATTAAATCGAACGTATAAAATCTTATATATATATATATATATATATATATCAATTTTTTAACAAAAAAATGATATGTAAATTAATAACATATAAAATTTAACATTTTAATATAATTATAGATATTAAAAAAGGAGACGTGCATTGCACGGGTTATAGCACGGGTTATAAGCATATATATATGAGTAGGGATCTAGAGAAAACCCCTTTAAAAGGAGAACTTAGAAAACTAAATTAAAATATAGCACATATGGTATTCAAACTCATCGTTGGGAGATGGAGAAAAATGTGGTGAAATTAGATTTTAAAAAAATATAACCGATTGACGGGAAAAATAAAATTAAAAACGGAGGGGATTAGGTGGGATTGTGTGTGTGAGGGTGTATTTGATTAGTGTGTGGGTGCCCCTGGCGGGGCCATTGATTATAATACATCCAATGGTTAGGATTAGTACCTTAGTTTTCTTCAAAAAAAGAGTTCTCTTTTGAGCCACACCCTATATATATATATATATATATATATATATATATATATATATATATATATGAGTAGCACTCTATGAAGAACCACTAAGAGTCCTCTAATTTTGTAGTAGAACCAATTTTTTAAATATTTTTTTTTTTGATTCCGTAACAGAACCAAATTTTTCAAAAAAACAAAATCAAAACTACCACGTCAGCAGTGCTGACGTCGTCTGCCACATCACCACTGCTGACGTGGTAGTGCCACGTCATCAATAATGACGTCATCAATGACGTGGCACTACCACGTCAGCAGTGATGACGTGGCAGGTGACGTGGCACTGCCACGTCAACATGCCTGCCACATCAGCATCTGTCCATTTTTTTTGTGGAACCAATTTATTTTTTTATAGAACCAAAAAGATAGAACTTTGGTTCTATAATAGAATCAGAAATTAGTACTCCCTCCGTTCCTAAATGTTTTTCCTGTTTGCCTTTGACATGTTTGCCAATGCACACTTTTGATCGTTAATATTTTCAATTTCGTGTTAGTATCAAATATAAAAACTTCACTGTATTAAAGTACTCACAAATACGAATCAAACAAGATCACTCATGAATATATTTTATCTTATAAATTATGCGTAAATTAGTAGTCAAGTGCTTACAATGAACAGGAACAAAAGTCAAAACAGGAAAATGTTTCTGTGAAACAGAGGGAGTATGTAATAAGTGGTTCTCCACGTTTCTCCACGTAAGATGGTTCTGTATAGAACAATAGAACAATGGTCAATATATATATATATTGTACATATCATATTTAGAAGCCCTATTCTCGGGACTATTCCATGACTAATTCCACATCAACCACCTAACAGTTTTTCCTTTGTAAGTATTACTTCCAAGATATGTGCATACTTGTACATGAAAATGCTACTGTAATTGATTAGTGAACATCAGCTTTAAATACAAACAGTTTACCATCTTTTAATCTACAGGCCTTTGAGCAAGTTCTCCATCGGTGCCAGAAATATCAAAAGAAATTGCCAAGTCAAAGTGAAAGATGGAACACTTGAGACGCTGGAGAAAATATGGTATAACAAACCTCCATCTTTGGTAAATAAGGAGAACCGTCTAAACACCGTATTCTGTTAAGTTGTTAGGTTTGGTGGTTCATTACTGATGACAACAGAGTTTCACTAGCCACAACAGTAATTGTTAGTGTTACGCCAGATTTTTGGCATGTCTAATTATCTCCCAAATTTCCAAATACGAATCTAGTAATAATTAACTTAACCCCCAAGTTAATTATTTCCTCTCTCTGAAACGAGGAAAGAATCAATCCCAATCAATTTATGATAGAAAATATCTCTAAACGATATCCTTCAAATCAGGAAGGTATCCCAACACAAATATAATTCAAAGAGATAAAATCTACTAATTCCCAAAATACATCCCTTAACAATCATAGGATTAAAAACCAATCCTTTTTTAACAGAACTGCGTTGGCTTGATCCTTATAAATATAAGGTACGCAGGCATCTTGAAAAAGGATCCGACACATCTAACAAGTCGAGACACCTCTCAAGTCCAGCCCCAAACATCCAAAATCCCAAATCCCCCTATTTTCATAATTCGTTATTACAGCAAATTCCGAAATCTGTTATCACCAAATTCCTCCGTTAACAATTGGCGCTAGAATGAGGGGATTATTTATTGATTGTGGAGGACAATCAATTCATACGCATGGGGGGTTATTATGGATCTGGAGCTACTTTAATGGAGGAGCTAAGCGGTGGAGGCGGTGTATCTATTCTTAATTAAGATAAGTTTTCTAATGATTTTGTTCATACAAGTTAGTTATCTTATAAAATTCGTAGTAAATTCAATACATGTCGGATATCGATGATTTTTAATGATTCGGAACGCTTGTTAAATTGCCTATAACTTTCGTTCTTTGAGTTTTCTCAGATTATATCTCGATCTATTCTCGAAATCACAAAATACAATCAGATCTCGTTTTTTCAGCATCGAGTAGCAGATCAGCAGACGTTTTATTTAATTCCCGATTCGTTATAAGTCCGTTTTTTATTAGCCTTATATCGTCGGAAAGGTCTTTTCGTTCTCTACAACTTTCGTGTTTTGTGTTTTTCCAGAAAAAATAGTTTAGAAGGTCAAAAACGCCAAAGACAGATCTGGACAGAATTATAATTGTGAAGATTTTCAAGATTTAGGTGTTATCTTCGTGTTACATGATTTTGGAAGGCTCTTAATTAAAGAATTTATTATTTTGGAAGGCCCTCCTTTATGGGGTAATATTTTGAAAGACTCTTAATTGAATAATTTATTATTTTGGAAGGCCCTCCTTTATGGGGTAATATTTTGAAAGACTCTTAATTGAATAATTTATTATTTTGAAAGAATTTATTAATTAAAGAATTTATTATTTTGGAAGGCCCTCCTTTGTGGGGTAATATTTTAGAAGGCCCTCCTTTGTAGGGGTAAGATTTTGGAAGGCTCTTAATTAAAGAATTTATTATTTTGGAAGACCCTCCTTTGCATGGGTAATTATTTGGGAAGGCTCTTATTCGAAGAGTTGATTATTTTGGAAGACCCAATTCTGATGAGGGTAATATGTGAAAAGACGATTTTCTCTAAGGAGAGTTTTAATAAAACTATAACGATTTTCTAGAACATTATCTTCCGGGAGGAGAGTGTTTTTGGAATTTGGATATGACCTCCCGAGAGGAGGGTATCACCCGATAATTTAAATCCTTGCAAAAACCGTACTTCCGGGTGGGATGTCCGTACTTCCGGCGCCTCATCAAGGTACGATTTTTCAGCTACATTATCTCCCGGGAGGAGAGTGTTTCTGGAATTTGGATATGACCTCCCGAGAGGAGGGTATCCCGATAATTAAATCCTTGCAAAAACCGTACTTCCGGGGGGGATGTCCGTACTTCCGGCGCCTCATCAAGGTACGACTTTGGGAATATGACCTCCCGGGAGGAGGGTATTTCTAGAATGAGGATACGAACTCCCGAGAGGAGGGTATTCCGAGATATATTTTTCATATTTTTTAGGAATACGACCTCCTTGAAGGAGGGTATTTCTTGCTAAGTTTGTTTGTTAGGAAATTGCTTGGAATGCTTTGAATGACTCTTCCGGATAATGCTTGACCCTCCAAGATAAATTCTCTCACACCTACAAAACTTATTATTTAATTCTCGCATATTGTCTCGTTTACATCTACATGCGCATTACGGGCACCTAGGTGCTCCATATTTTTTACTAATCTTTATCTCCTAGTTATTTCAGTGACTCAGGAAATTTGGATGATCGAAGCATTCTTAGTTCTCCACTGCAGCAAGCTACACTGAAGAACTGGGGGTAGTTGTTACGCCAGATTTTTGGCATGTCTAATTATGTCCCAAATTTCCAAATACGAATCTAGTAATAATTAACTTAACCCCCAAGTTAATTATTTCCTCTCTCTGAAACGAGGAAAGAATCAATCCCAATCAATTTATGATAGAAAATATCTCTAAACGATATCCTTCAAATCAGGAAGGTATCCCAACACAAATATAATTCAAAGAGATAAAATCTACTAATTCCCAAAATACATCCCTTAACAATCATAGGATTAAAAACCAATCCTTTTTTAACAGAACTGCGTTGGCTTGATCCTTATAAATATAAGGTACGCAGGCATCTTGAAAAAGGATCCGACACATCTAACAAGTCGAGACACCTCTCAAGTCCAGCCCCAAACATCCAAAATCCCAAATCCCCCTATTTTCATAATTCGTTATTCCAGCAACCTCCGAAATCTGTTATCACCAAATTTCTCCATTAACGGTTAGCAAAAATTGTTCATAGTAATTGTTAGCTTTTTATGCCTGCCTAAGAAAGAAACCTTCTGCTCTTGAGAGCTTATGTAACCAAGATGATCATCTTAATACCCTACCAAAGTCCCAATAACAATTAACATAGTTAAATAATATATAGTAGGAGAGGTAAAGAGCAATACAATTCAAACACAATACACAAGTTCTGATAAAAATTTAAAAATAAAAACATTTGTGCATTGCATATGTTATAAGCTTGATTAAATTGAGGGAGTAAAGGCCTACAGCATAGTTGTTAAGACGTCGCCTAGGCGTCGCCTAGGCGCCGCCTAGGCGGCTAGGCGGTGAAAAATGGGTAGGCGTCCGACCCGCCTTGTTTTTGGTGGGTAGGCGGCGCCTAGGGGCGCCTAGCCGGCGGCTAGGCGGACGCCTAGCTCGCCTAAATCCGTCTTTTTTTTTTTTTTTTTTTTTTTTTTTTAGAACCAAACTCAAATTATTTTATATGGTCCAGCCCAACCTATTTTATATCTTCCAGCCCATTCTTCTTCTCTTTTATGTTCTTTATTTGTTCTTTCAATCTTCTTTAACTATTTTCTTCTCTTTTTCTCTCGTATATACATACATATATATATATAGATATATATATATATAGATATATATATATATAGATATATATATATATATAGATATATATAGATATATATATATATAGATGTATATATAGATATATATATAGATATATAGATATATATATATACATATATAAACATATATATATACATATATAAACATATATGTTTGAACAAACTGTACCAAATATAATTGTGTATATATATATATTTTATTATAACATATAAATGTATGTATATATTAAATATACCAAAAATGTATAGTTAAACGTATAATCCGCCTAATGTCGTCTAGGCGAGCGTATAATCGCCTAGGCGGTTAGGCGGTACAATGTCGCCTAGCCTCGCCTTGACAAGTATGGCCTACAGGGTAAGAATCAACTTTTTTTTTTTCTGTACTTCGCTATTTTAGTAACAGTAAGAATTATCAACTTTACGCTTCCACTCAACAGCCTACAAATATAGTCATAAATAGTTTTTCTTCGGGCAAAGTACTAGATAAATACAGTAACAAATAAATTACAATAATATCAGTAATTAAAAATTTTACACATCAACAAATAAAATGTATATAAACAGCAAGAATTTCAGAAAGCAGGTTGGGTCTATATATATTAGTATATTACACAGCAACAATTTAAGCACAAACAAGATCAGAATAATATCGATGACAGACGTTCCATGAAGGTAGAGTCATTCCTATATCTTAAGCTTTGTGCAAGGAAGAAAGTATATTCTTGACGCGATTGTTATACTCTGCGCCCTGATCACTTTGAACAAGGTGTCCTGCCTCTTTTACAAATTCCAGAGTAGCTTTGTCGCCTAACTGCCTGCAGTTGTAATGTATTCCAGAAAATTTATTTCCCAGATAATATTTTACTGATATTTTTTTTTTGACGAAATGCTTATTTTACTGATATTTTACTGATATTTAATTAAATAATTACGGAAAAGTAATATTTGGTATGGCTGTGCTGTAAAAATGTTAACATATGATGATCAAGAAAATTAACCAGAACAAAGGAGCATCCAAAGTAAACATTGGTTAAATATGCTGGTAGAGCCGTAGAGGTGATAGGAACTTACTGCTTTATGTTTTCAGCAATTTCCGAGTTAAAAATTTTGTCATCATCTCCCCATAGTAGATGGATTTTCTGCAGTAACAATGGTTTCACATGGAAAGTATCAAGAATTGCAAACACAACTTGACCATATCTAGCGACTGGCAATGTTTTTCCTTTTTCCAGAGGCACAAGTGTGTGAGTGCTTAAAATTTTGCAATTGACCATAACGTAAAAAGAAAAAACTTGATTTAATTTGACCATCATAACCATGCATATCAATTTACTAAGCATGGAAATAAATATATACAAGCATTGAACTAATTTAAACTAACTCAAACAAAACAAAAAAAAAAAGATACTAACACAAACATATAACAAATATGCCTCCCAAAAACAGTATTCAGTTAATTTTTAATTATACATCTTTGTACTTTTAAAGTGAATCAGAATTCTTTTTACAGTTGAAGTCTAGATTGGATCAATGTAATTTAGAAGAAAGGGAGTATAAGATGTTATTACACAGTTAAAATTAAACAGATTTAGCTGTTCATACTCCAATCAATGATATTAGTTAGAAGCATGACAAAAACAATTTGATAAAGATAATTGAATAGCAAACCTGGCTGTAGTTACAAGAGGGAGTCTCATCGTCACTAATGACCCAAGCCTGTAAAAGTTCGGTTCTCTCCTTTCTGTTAACCATAAATTCCTGCAGTCACAAGGCAGAAATATTCCTTGTTAGGACTTGTCTTTCTTTGCATCCTAGTAGATGTATATAATAGGGTGATACTCTAATGAGAACCAATTTGAAATGAGAACTGTGAGAACCAAAACATCACCAAATTGTTCTTAACAAATCACTAATATATAATTTGGTGACTTGTATACACGTGTTTGGTAATTTGTTTGGTTCTCACGATTCTCATTTAATAATGTTCTCATTTGAGCACTTGCCAATATGTATATTTTCTAGTTCTAGTAAAGTAACCAATAAAGTTAAACATTCTAGGATATCAGAAATCTAACTGATCTGTGTGCACATCAACCCTTAATCCTATGATCACATCATAGATTTTGCGCTAGATTCTGATTCAATATCTTTCCTGTCTACTATGTTTCATGTTTATGTTGTCACTAGATGGAGATGCTAGAATCTTGTACTATAAAGCTCTACAGTACAAATTTATCCAAACACAATCACAACCAATCATAGTATTTATAAATTTACAAGCTTGTTTACTCATAATTCATTACTCGTGGACCGTGGTTGCATACTACGTATTATAAATGGCTCATTCAGCAGTATTTAGGCTTGGTAAAATAAATTTATATGATCGCGATCATGACAGTTTAGATGTTTTAGCTCATGTGACTTGGGAGTTGGGGTGAGAGATCTGGAAAATTTGTAGCATGGTCTTCTGTCTAACAAATATCACTCACTTTCTTATATGTATTTCCTTGGTTACAAGATGTCAAGGGTTAAAGACTTGGGGCACGAGGTACTTGAATTTATGGATTTGACAATCAACAAAAAAGCGTATGATATAACCATACCTTTATATTTTACAACCAATATAACAATACGCTTTCTTTTCTTGTCTGATAACTACACTTTGGAGTTTGAAATCTACGGCGTACTCTTTTTCGCTAGTGCTACTTATGTTTGTTCGTACAACAAAGGGATGATACTGATTTCTTCTAACAGATTCAGTACTTACAGATAAAACAATCCAAGGAACATACGTATATTTTAAACACGAGAGATGTTGTAAATATAATGCTTCAATCTAGTTGTAAGTAGCCAAACAACCAAAAAGACTAATACAGCAAAATGCTTAATACAGTATCATCGAATGATATCAGTAACAGACCTAACAAACCCACAGGAAAACCATTTTCCACTGATCTGTGTGCTGACATCATCCCTTAATCCTATAAATCAAACCACGAATACCGAGAATATCCCACTCGTAGAGGGATATCGGGGAGGGTAAGAGGCGCTCTGACCTTACATCCTGAAAGACTTCTAGTCCTTTGATTTATATAATTCAAAGAATTGCGCTAGCTTTCGGTTTACAATCTTACATATCATCTTCCATGTTTCTGTTTTCAATAAGCAAAGAATCTATAGTCTACCACTATACAACTCCCCTGACCAATTTATCGAACGATAATCAGCCACCACGTATTTATTTTTCAGGGGAAAAATTATTTAACATCCAATCCTAGTATGTAAAATTACAGACCCTTTTTCTTAGAAATCATGAGTTGTAGTACCCATACTACGCATCTTTGACTCATTAACGACTCCTTAAACAATTTTTTGGCTTGCTAAGACATCAACCATGACAACTGACGTTTATACTACAAATCTACAATGAACACCTCATAGGCCGTAGATCATATAATCTTTAACATGGGAACCTTGTTAATATCTATGTCTTCCTCAAGCGATTAAGGGTGCCAATATTTGTGAAAGCAATTCAAATTGAAAAAAAAACCATATACCTGGCAGAAAAATTAAACCTATCTGACATAACCTTTCCTTTTTTCTTTTCTCAGCCAGAAAAATTAAACCTATCTGATATAACCTTTCCTTCTTTCTTTTCTCAACCCTTATAAGCTCAATGTCAAAGTTATACTCTTTTTCAATTCAAGTGCTACAGTGCTATCAATAAGGATAAAATTATGATACACAATTCTTCAAAAAAAATTCAACATCAAGACAATCGAGGAACATCAAAGCTTTGAACTTTTAACAAGTAGCCAAACATCTAATTTTACAAGACAATCATGTAAAGTCTTTATTTTTTTTACCTTGATGAAGTCCTTGGCCACAAAGTCGGGCATAGATGGTGGTTTATGATTAGTCATTGCCAAAAAAGCTTTAAGATCCTTAACAGATTCAGGCAACAAAAACTCGGACCAACTCGAATACCCCATCCTCTTCAAACAGGCTTGTGAGGTTGAGTCAGTTAAGTCAACAACCGTCCCACTGGCCACAACACAGTCAATCAAATCTGGGTACAATTTAGCCATTTTAAACCCAACTGTAGCTCCATAACTAAGCCCAACAACACTACATTTGTCAACCCCAAATTTCGTCAGTGCCTTGACTAAGCACTCAGCTTGAAACTCAAGTGACCTGTGGGGCTTATCGGTTGTTGATCCACCAAAGAAAAGGAGGTCAGGCACAAAAACAGAATATTCACCAGAGAAAGCAGTGACTTGTGAAAGCCATGAAAAGATTCCGTCAGTGGCGAAACCCTGAAGAAACATCACAGCGGGCTTGTTGTTGGCTTTGGGGTTGTTTTTTGTAAGTGCACAGGGTACCCACATCTTGATTTTAGTTCCTGCTTCTATTTCAATGATCTGAGGTGTCATACCGTAGAATTTCATCTGGAGGCTGATCATTGGTTTTGCTAGTGCAAACACCTTCACCATGTTTGCTCTGTGCGTGGATGAGTAAGTTTCACCAAAGGAAAAGGTGTTTCTGTAAAAATGATTCCTGCAACTACAATATTATGTTACCTAGACATGAGCTGCCTCCCTCTTGCAATATAATATATACTACTCCTATACTACGAGTACAAATCTTCTAGGTTGTCAACTTGGACATATTCTTGAAGAAAATTTTGTTTCTGGAAAGTCAACTTTGGCTACTGATAATATTAAATCATTAGTAATAATGCATACTCCGTATTATTAAATCTAAGCATGGTTCTAAAAATCCCCGATTTAACCGATTAATCACCGATTAATCCTCTGTAAGGTAACCCACCGATTCGATTTTTGAAATCCGATTAATCCTATGAATTTATTTAAAATGATATGTTTAATTGTAAATTAGACTAATGTATTAAATATTATTATAATATCCGATTTATACTCCGATTAATCCTTCCGATTAATCCCCGATTACCCGATTAATCTTAAATCGGTACCTCAACCGATTTATACCGATTATCGATTTTTACAACCATGAATCTAAGAGTAATGGGGTGCTAATTGTGATGAGTAATTTAATCTTTAGTTGATGCTACTTCTTGGCCCCTGCTTGGCTGGTGCCAGGCAAGAGTTATAAGTTGATCCGGTATACTTTCGTGTCATGTACTTTTGTGTTTCGTGTAAGTAATGTCAGATCCAAAACCGACCCGTTAAGGATTTGTTTCGTTTCGTGTTCGTGTACCTTCATTTCGTATACGTTTTGTGTAGTGTTTCGTGTAATTCTTGAATAAAAATAAAAATATTTAAGTATTATTTTTTTACTAATCGAGTCTTAAATCAATATGTAATAAGGAATTAAATGTGCTTAATTCTTGTGAAACTAATATTTAAAACTATTTTGCAGTTATCTTATGTAAAAATTATATATATAATATCATTTGAAAATATGTATTCATATAATTTTAATAAAATTATTTAAATATTCATTTATTTCGTGTATTTTCGTTTCGTGTCGTGTACCTAAGGGTATACCCAAAACCGACACTAAATTCATCCGTGTAATTTCATATTCGTGTACCGCAAAGGTCAAACCAAACCCGTAATTTTCGTGTTGTTTTCGTGTCGTGTATGAAATTGCCGGCTCTAGTTATAAGTAAATTAAACTACTCTACTAAGAGTTTGGCAAACTCAGCTTTAAGCAAAAATTAGCTTTAAGTTATTTTTGGGGTGTTTGTCAACCTCGACTTTAAGCCGATTTTAAGTTAAAAAATTATTTTAAGTCATAAGTTCCATTTAGGTACTTTTAACTTATGAGTTATCGAGTTTTTTTTTTCACGATTCTTGTAAAGTTCAAATATTATGAATTTAAAATTTTTTCAAGTCAAATTTCACTTTAAGTCAAAATTATTAAACCCTCATTTAACTTTAAGTAAAATTATCCAAACACTTTCATTCAACTTAAAGTAAACAACTTTACTTTCTCCTTTAAGTTAAAAACACCTCCATTAAGTCAAAAGTAACTTATTTTAAGCAATCTCAAACGGCCTCTACTCTGCAAACATCCCTTTTTTTATTACAAGTAAATTTCCATTTACAATTACATTCATTCCCAAACGGCATCGGGAGTTTAATATTCGTTATCTAATAAAAATAAGTTACTTATTTCAGAAAAAAATACATATTTCCTAACTTTTATCCAGAATAAGTAACTTATTTCTGAAAAATAAGATTTCCCAACGGACCATAGTATGCTTTACCTTTATCTAAAATATCAGGAAATTTAAATATTCTCGGCAACTTTAATTACATCAATGATCATCATCTAATAGGTGTACAATTTATTTTATCATACAGAACCAGTGAAAAGCAAAACCATATATCTGGTGTACATTTTAGACATAAATCTTGACATTAAAATGAGGAAGAAATCTCATTTATTTACGGAAGCAAGAATGTTCTTGAGCCTTTGGTTGTATTCAGGTGCCTGGTCTGAATGAACAAGATGTCCAGCGTCCTTTATAAATTCTAGATTGGCTTGCTCTCCCAATTCTCTGCATATCACAACAAATCAACAAGTATGAAAATATTTTCATATATAAGACAATTGACAAATACATCTGATGTGGTGGTGAACTAGTGAGGGTACATTGGTACTGGAGACTGACCTTTTGATGTTTTCAGCAACTTGTTTCTTAAAGATCTTGTCATCCTCTCCCCATAACAAATAAACTTTCTGCAACAACACATGAATAATGTGATCACTTGGTGTTTACAAACAATAATCTTCCAATTTTCTCATGTGAAGCATTAATCGATACCTGGGAGTAGTTGCAGGGGGCTATATCATTGTCGTTAATCACCCAAGCCTTCAAAAGTTCATCTCTCTCCTTTCTGTTGGCAAAGAATTCCTGCAAGTGTCACATATTTGTACAAGTCAAGATATTATATTATTGTACAAGTATATATATTCTCATGATTCATTTGTACTACTAATCATGGGGTTGTACCAGGCACCTAAAAATTATCGTTTTATATTTTGTAGGCTAAACTAGTTTGTATTATCTGTACTAAAGTAATTGTGACAGACCTTAAGAAAGTCCTTTGCAGCAAATTCAGGAAGAGATGGAGGTTTCTGGCTAGCAACTGAAAAAAATGTAGTAAGACCCATGGTAGAATCCGGCATCAAAAATTCGGACCAACTTGAATACCCAGTATTTTGCAATGAAACGCGTGAAATCGACTCAGTTAACTCAATAGCAGTGCCACTAGCCACAATACACTGGACCATTTCAGGGTACAACTTAGCCATTTTGAACCCTAGTGTAGCTCCATAACTAAGCCCAGCAACAGTAAACTTTTCAACTCCAAAGCTTTTCAACCCTTTCACCAAACACTCTGCATGAAACTCCATTGATCGTTCCGGTTTATTGGTGGTGGAGGCGCCAAAGAACAAAAGGTCTGGCACGTAAACAGAGTACTTTCCAGACAAGGCTTGAACTTGTGATTGCCAACTGAAAATGCCATCAGTTGCAAAACCATGAAGAAATACTATATTAGGCTTGGCTGGGTTGGTTTTTGATTTGCATGGAACCCAGAATCTTATTATGGTCCCAGGTTCGATTTCGACAAGTTTCGGTTTTATGCCATATGCCTTCATCATGACTCGAACCATTGGCTTAACCACTGCACCAAATATCTTCACCATATTTGTTTGTACTTGATTTAAAACTAGATAGTAAACTTGAAAGAAAAAGGACAAATGTTGTAAGAATATTTTGAGATTTGAAGTGAGGTCTAAGTATTGGACAACATTGTTTTATATAGAGGAGAAACAAGATGGATTTCACATTGAATTTGACCAAGAATATAATTGTTGGTGTCACGTACGCGTTTTGCCCCTCTTTGAGGAGTTTTTAATTTACCATGTGAGAAAGGAACCAATTCGGATGAGAAGCATGATATACAATAGAATCTTCTAACTTTACTGTGGATGTCTTGGTACATCTCAACCTAGGGGTGAGCAAAATTTTCCAAACCCGCCCAATCCAAACCGCCCAAATCAAAAATTACGGTTTCGTAACGGTTCGGGTTGGTAACGGTTTCGATTTTTTAAAAACCGAAAAATAACGGATGGGTTCGGTTTACCTCGTCAAACCGACCAATATAACCCGTTCCACCCGAATATATAATAATATATATTAATTATTTTTTATTATTATTTAAGAAATATTATTCAAATTAATAATTAATATATAATTATATAAAAAGAAAAAAAATGTAAAAAGACTAAAGTGGCACTGGCAAGTGAGCGTAGCCGCGTAAGTCTCTAAGTTTCTAACCCTATTTTTCTACCACTATTTTACATGTCAATCACGGTGTGTTAATTTAATTTACTTATGAGACTTTGTACGTTATTTTGGTGATCCTTAAGATTTTGTATTTGTAACTTAATTACCGGTTTTTTCGTTTTGATGATATTTTGTGTTGTCACTTGTCGGTCATGCATTGTTATTTGTGTCGATTAATTTTTTGCAAATTTAAATTTTTTTAAGTGGTTTAAAACCCAATCCGCCCAAACCAAACCGTTATAATTTGGGCGGTTTTATTTAACACTAACGGTAACGGTAATGGTAACGGGTTGTTAAATTCCAAAACCGTAAAATATGGGTTGGGTGGTTTAGTCCTTCCAACCCGACCAACCCGACCATTGCTCACCCCTATCTCAACCTCTCTACATACATATTATTGTTAGGAACTCAACCAGGGATGGGCATTTCAAGATCCGATTTCGAATTGAGGATGTCAAGAATTTTTTGGGTTCGAAACAGGGAACGGGTAGTATTTTATAAAAAAAAACATTGGGAATTGGGGCGGGGCGGGGCGGGGCGGGGCGGGGCGGGGAATAGGGGCGGGGCATTTTAATAGTAAAATTTAATTTAATTATAATTACTTAATTATATTTTTTTAATATAAACAAATATTAATCTGAAATATTTTTTAGAATAGATTATTAAATTTAAAATAAATATTATATTTATGATTTAAAATATTAATTTCATTATAAAACTTATTAAAGAATATATAAATATTATTATTTAAAAAAATAAAAATCATTGATTCTCCGCGGGGATTCTCGTTCCCCGTTCGCCGTTCGCCGTTCTGGGAGGCAGTTTCGGGTATCGGATATGGGTTCGGATATCCGGGACGAGGATATCATTTCTCGACCCGAAATGACCCGATGTCCATCCCTAGACCTAAATATCTTCTATCTATATTATATTATTATAAGTAGACTAACCTCTATTTGGTTGATTGATCTTTTGATGGACTAAATTTATTACATTAAATAATAATCGTTAGATTTTAAAACAGATAAATGAGAATCATCAAATAAAATATTCTTGTTGGTACTTTAGTATGCGTACCAAATAAAATACCTCTAGTTTCTTTGATGCCTGAAGCTTGATGAACTTAGTCCAATCAAATGACAGAATAAAAATTAGCTTAGTAACTTGTGATATCTTTTAAGTTTTGTCTTTTGATCTTTTAGTAACGTCTACAAAATTTACTTATGCATTTAATAACTTTTTTTGTAACGGTAAAGTTGATATTTTCTTTATATACGTAAATCATATTCCCTCCATCCCACTGAATACTTAACATTTGCGGCGGATCAGTTTCCGACACGGATTTTAAGGTGCATTTTAAGAATAGTTCTATATTTTTTTTTGAAATTTTTTTTTTTTGTATAAAAATAGAACAATCCTATTTTTATACAAAGAAAGAAAATATCAAAAATAAGTTATAAAACTATCCTTAAAATGCATGTCAGATACGCAGTTTTTTATGTTAAGAAATGGATGGGACAGAGGGAGTAATCATTATTGCCCTTTTAGAGCATCTCCAATGGGGTTTGCTAAAAATAATTGGCTAAAATAATATTTGTTGAACTTGTAAGATATTTGCTGAATGTGTAAGGTATTGTACTCCAACGGTGTTGGCTATAATGGTTGGCTATAGTTTAGAAATAGTATGTTATTATTATTTCAAGTTGTTATAAATAGATTATATTATTTAAATATGTTAATAGATGATGTGGAATTTTGTTACAGGTCTCTAGAGGTTGACTATATATAACCAACATGAAGGGGTTGGCTATAATTATAGATAAGAGAAATGTACCATTGGAGTGCATTTTTTTTACACATTCTCTATATTTTTTATTTATGGCATGCCAACTAGGATATTTGCTAAAAATAATTGGCTAAAATAATATTTGTTGAACTTGTAAGATATTTGCTGAATGTGTAAGGTATTGTACTCCAACGGTGTTGGCTATAATGGTTGGCTATAGTTTAAAAATAGTATGTTATTATTATTTCAAGTTGTTATAAATAAATTATATTATTTAAATATGTTAATAGATGATGTGAAATTTTGTTACAGGTCTCTAGAGGTTGACTATATATAACCAACATGAAGGGGTTGACAATAATTATAGATAAGAGGAATGTACCATTGGAGTGCATTTTTTTTTACACATTCACTAGGATATTGCTAAGGGGTTAGTCTCCATTGGAGATGCTCTTATAGGACTTGTAGTTATTTTGATTTTGAAATTATATATGTATGTATATATATATATATATATATATATAGGGTAGAGTTCTAGGGAGAACCTCCCTATCAAGAGAACCAGGAGACCCATTCTAGACCATTGGATTAGATGAATAAATTTTAAAATAAGAAAATAAAAAGTAGTGGCAATCTTGATATTTGTTTGATAATTTAGGGTAACTGCCTAGCATTATAAACAAAACATATATGACAGAATCTGGTAAACATGGAAACATCTTCAATAAAATTTTGATTGCTCGTTATCATGATTCTCGTAAATATGGTATTAATCAATTATGCAGCACTCTTTATAATGGCGGAGGTACGATCTTTATGTGTTTCTATTGGTGTTCTATTAATGTTCTGTGTAGATTTATGCCAGTATGTTGTTAGTATCATGTCAGCTGTTGTTTTTGGTGGACTTCTAAATACATCTCGGCAAGCAACAAACAATGAAAAACACATAACAAGGTCTCTATCACTTGAGTATCATACTGAATTTGAATAAATTTAAGATTCTATAAGTATTCTACTCGATTCCTTGTATAAAATTTGCAGGAGTTCTAGAACACTTACGTGTTTGATGAAAGTTCTCTTCGAAAACCATGTTTATGCTCTTAATTATAACGGTTGAGGTACGTTCTTTATGTGTTCTTATCGATGTTTTGTGGAGATTTACGAGGTTCAGATTATATTATTAGTGTCATGGCAGCTATTGTTTTTGGTCTATTTAGTGATTTTTTTATATGACATTTGTTATTTAGGATATGCTTTGAACTTTTTGTCTATCAAGGTCTGCTTCTTTCTTCTTCTTGAGGAAAATTTGTTGTTAAGAAATGTACAGTGGAACTTGGAAATATGCTACTGTTCTAGAGAAAACGTTTTATTACTCTCATACATATAAATTTTCGTTATGTGAAGAAGCTTTTTGCTTGGCCATGATCTTTTTATGCAAATTTGTTCACACAAGTATAAAACTTTCTTAGACTTGTGCCTTTATATTGAGCACAAAATAGTACAATCATGGGGTTTTTCCAAAAATTTCAATTCCACTACGATGTTAAATTCTAAGGACAAATTCTTTTGAGACAAGTGTTGCAGATAAAAATAGCTTATTTGATGTTTATTTTTTTCCAGACTTGATGAAGTAGAGTTTTGGGAGTTATCAGGTTGTCTTCACGCGGGCTGAAGATGATTTATTACAGTAGAAGATGCAGAGTCGCTGAGTAGTACAATGAAGTTGTGTTGTGATCTATAATGAGTTAATAGAGAGCCTGGTTATTTGGTTCGCTATAGCAACCAAGCACGAAAAAATCCTCTGTAATTGAAGTTGGTTCAGAAAATGTTGCACCAAGATTGACGGGCCCATATTCATAGGTAGGACAGACTTTGTTGAAAGATGTGATTAGACAAACTTGTAATTTTCCTATATCCATCTTTCCAGTTGCAAAAGTTGTACTCCGTACCTACTACTACTAGCATTTAAAATAGAATAAGAAAAGATCATTAAACTAAAACTGAGACCAAGTTTGAGGTCCTTGGTCTTTATTTCTAGATACAAGTGGACACGAATAATCTTTACTTGAAATTAAGAGTATACTTGGTGGTCATTTAGGAACTAGTGCTGGAAGCTTATATGAAGTTTATATGGGCAACTTACTTTTCTCTTTCTTGGGTTGAGTAGACCCAAAAGGTGCCGGCTTGGTTCTTTATTTTGCTAGTTGGTATTTGCAGGTTGTAGTTTTAAAGTAGGGTTCTTGATTATTATTTATTTATTTTGGTATCTTGGACTCGGCATGTATTTATAAGTTGTTTTATTTAATATCTCCTCTTAATCAAAGAAATCAAAATTCTCATAGGTATAATTTGAATTTTAATAACTTGTTAAAGAGATTCTAATAACTATTTTGTTATACAATCTTACATCATTTGTTGGCTATTATTATTTTATTCTAGTAAGTATTGTGTTGTCTGATGTGAATCATTCCATCCAATTTAAATTTCATAACGTTTACATTAAATGATTTTCATAAGTGTTCTTATTTAAAATCTTCTTAAAAGTCTACTAAATATTTTAATATTTACTTAAATAAAAGAAAATAATTTTTATTAATAATTACCTAAATTGCGTTAATATTTAATTATGGTATATTCAAGAGTTCTTGTTAGGATCCTTGTTTTGATGTAAACTCTCTTTTCTACAAAATATGGTATATTAAATTTCATTAATAATTTTTAGTTATTTACATTAACCCATGTTTAATTAAGATTCTCTTAGGTGTTTTGAGATAAACTCTCATAAGAATTTTACTTGCAATTTTAAAATTTTATAAATATTAATTAACAAGTATATTGTTAAGATTCTTTTACGTGTTTCGATGTAAACTCTCATAAGAATTCTACTTAATATTTATTACTCTGATTCTTTTAGGTGTTTTGAACTAAACTCTCACAAAAATTTTACTTGAAATTTTACAAATTTTTTAATATCAATTAATTAGTATTTTATTATGATTCCTTTACGTGTTTCGATGTAAACTCTTATAAGAATTCTACTTGATATTTATTAAGATTCTTTTAGGTGTTTTGATCTAAACTCTCAAAAAACATTTACTTGAAATTTTACAAAATTTTTAATATCAATTAATATTTGATAAATTATTTATAGTGTTGTACTTTTACATAACTATATTCGAAACTTATTATAGATCAATTAAATATTTTAATAAAAAAATAATATTTTAAGAAATATTCATTTATAGTATTGGATAAATTATCATGTACATGAATTATTTATAGTGTTGGATAAATTATCATGTATTATCATTTTTCAATAAGAACAATTAGTATAACACCTTAGATTCTACTCTTTTGATACTTATTTGGAAATAATTTCATTTTGTAATTTTTGCAATTTGTTCATATTTTCACTCATCTTCAATTATTTTTAAAAAAATATTTTGACTACGTATCATTTTAAAAAATTATAAAAAAAGTTATTAAATTACAAAAATAATTACAAAATCTTACACTCCAGATTCTACTAGGTGTCTTGATATTTTACAATTTTGTTAAGTATTTTTTAAAATTCTATTAAGTAATGTTAAAATTCTATGAAGTTATATGTAGAAATGTTACCTAATACACCAAGATTATTTTACGTGTTTCAAATCAATATGTCAATTTTTTTTATTATCTTTTAGAAATTCTTTCAGAGTAATTAACAAAATACGTATGAGAATCTTGGTATATTACATAATTTTTCTATATATTTATATTTTTAAAAGAAAAATTATACCTTTCTTTTAAAATTAAATTATATACAAAATCTTAGGTAATACACCAAGATTGTTTTACGTGTTTCAAATCATTATATCAATTTTTTATTATATTTTTAAGATTTTACTAGGTTTTTTGATACTTAGTGGGAAACAATTTTATTTTGTAATTTTATAATTTTGGCAATTTTTTATATTTTAAAATATTAAAAAAATTTAGCAATTTTTTATATCTAATAAAATAATACTAAAATATTAAAATAACTAACAAAACACCTAAGAGAATTTTGGTGGAATAAATTTATATTGTTGTACTTTTTTTTTTGCTAAGTTTATAGTGTTGTACTTGTACCTAACTATATTCAAAACTTATTTTATATTAATAAAATATTTAGTAGAATTTTAATATAAATATCTAATAAAGCAATATTACGATTTCAAATTAATTAACAAAGCACCTAAAAGAATCTTGGTATATTATATAATATTTTTATATATTTCTTATTTGTTTAAAAATATACATTTCTTCTATAATTATGTTACATTTAGATATATTATGTAACACACCAAGATTCCGTTACGTGTTTCAAAAAAATAAATTATAATTTAAAAAAATCTCAAAAATTAAAAATATTATTTTAAATAGAAATATTATAATACTTTGAAGAATCTTAAAAGTTTTTAAAAAATTAATATAAATATCTCATTAAATAATACTAATTTTTTTAAATAAATAACATAACAACTAAGAGAATCTTGGTGGGTACATAATATTTGTATACATTTTTCAAAAAAAGAAAACAATAAATTTCTTTTAAAATTAAGTTAAATATTAAAATATCATCTAATACACCAAGATTCTCTTATGTGTTTTAAATCATTATATTAATTTATTTCCTTTTATTATCTTTTTGAGATTACTTCGAGAATTATTTTAATAGACAAGTTATAAGTATTACGATTTCAAGTAATTAACAAAACACCTAAGAGAACCTTGGTGTATTACATAATATTTTTATATATTTTTTTTAAATAAAAAATATACATTTCTTCTAAAAAAATTGAGTTACATTTAGAGATATTATATATTACTCCAAGATTCTCTTATGTGTTTCAATATAGTTTTAGATTATTTATTAAAGATTTCACTAAATGTTTTGCTAAGTATTCTATAAAGCGTCGTAACCTTACAAAATATTGCTAAGTATTCTCTTACAAAATATGTAAGAGAATCTTGGTATATTACATAATTTTTCTATATATTTATTTTTTAAAAGAAAAATTATAATTTTTTTTAAAATTAAATTATATACAAAATCTTATTTAATACACCAAGATTATTTTACGTGTTTCAAATCATTATGTCAATTTTTTATTATATTTTTGAGATTTTACTAGGTTTTTTGATACTTACAGGGAAACAATTTTATTTTGTAATTTTATAATTTTTGGCAATTTTTTATATTTTAAAATATTAAAAAAAATTAGCAATTTTTTATATCTAATAAAATAATACTAAAATATTAAAATAACTAACAAAACACCTAAGAGAATTTTGGTGGAATAAATTTATAGTGTTGTACTTGTACCTAACTATATTCAAAACTTATTTTATATTAATAAAATATTTAGTAGAATTTTAATATAAATATCTAATAAAGCAATATTACGATTTCAAATTAATTAACAAAACACCTAAAATAATTTTGGTATATTATATAATATTTTTAAATATTTCTTATTTTTTTAAAAATATACATTTCTTCTATAATTATGTTACATTTAGATATATTATGTAACACACGAAGATTCTGTTACATGTTTCAAAAAAAAATATAATTTGAAAAAATCTCAAAAATTAAAAATATTATTTTAAATAGAAATATTATAATAGTTTGAAGAATCTCAAAATTTTTTAAAAAATTAATATAAATATCTCATTAACTAATACTAAATTTTTTAAATAAATAACAGAACAACTAAGAGAATCTTGGTGGGTACATAATATTTGTATACATTTTTCAAAAAAAGAAAACAATAAATTT
Source organism: Kitagawia praeruptora (assembly GCA_037693485.1). Classification (NCBI taxonomy): domain Eukaryota; kingdom Viridiplantae; phylum Streptophyta; class Magnoliopsida; order Apiales; family Apiaceae; genus Kitagawia; species Kitagawia praeruptora. Next base: position 84,284,452 of record CM075347.1, on the reverse strand, counting down.
CTTTTAAAATTAAGTTAAATATTAAAATATCATCTAATACACCAAGATTCTCTTATGTGTTTTAAATCATTATATTAATTTATTTCCTTTTATTATCTTTTTTAGATTACTTCGAGAATTATTTTAATAGACATGTTATAAGTATTACGATTTCAAGTAATTAACAAAACACCTAAAGAACCTTGGTGTATTACATAATATTTGTATATACATATATATATATATTTTTAAAATAAATAATGTACATTTCTTCTAAAAAAATTGAGTTACATTTAGAAATATTATATGTTACTCCAAGATTCTCTTATGTGTTTCAATATAGTATTAGGTTATTTATTAAAGATTTCACTAAATGTTTTGCTAAGTATATTCTATAAAGCATCCTATATATTGCATAATCTTAATATTTTATTTGTAAGAAAAAATGTATTCATTTTTTATATCTAAATTGTTAAGGATTTGCAGCATAATCGCTTAATTTATTAGGAATGCCTAGAGTATTAACTATAACATTTTAATATAGAGAAGATTCTTTTATATTTGGGGAATAAGATTTTCGTAATATTAAAAATATCTAAGATTTTCATGGATAGACCTACCAAGTGTATGAAAATTACATTTTTAAAAAACATAATATAACGAGAATTAAATATGTGGAGTATATTTTCTTGCTTGAATGCTGCATCCATGCAATCTTAGAAAATTTACTTTAGAAAATTTGATTAATAGAAATACGACGACAAATCAAATAATTTAATTCATTAGAATATGGAAAGAATCGTTACCAGAATACACAACTAAATCTAGTTAATCTGAGTACTCAATTAAATATTGAAAAAGATTTGTTCACAAATTTTAACCCACGGTTTTAGTAGATATTAATTGCTTCCATATATCAATTAATTACTTAAATATACGAGTTAATGGGATTTTTTTGATTTTCCAATTCTGTCCTTTTGATGCAAACATGGAAATGATATTAATTGTTAATAATTTTTTGATGAATTATCCAAGCCATCAGATCAAAAAGAAATCAATGGATATAGATGTGGTCTCCTGGTTCTCTTCCTAAACAAGGTTCTCTTTTGAACCTCCTCATATATATATATATATATATTCCTAAACAAGGTTCTCTTTTGAACCTCCTCATATATATATATATATATATAGAAAAGTTCTATGGAGTGTTCTGCTTTATTATTTTGCAAACCTTGTTATATGAATATCATAATTTCATTGATAATCTTAAAAATCATGTATGTTTTGAAATATGTTCATCTTGAAAATTCTTTATGTTTTGCAATCTAAACATATATGTTTTGCAACCCAAATGTGTTTTACAGAACAATTCGTTTTGCAATATTTTGTTAGCAAAACATACAAAATTTTCAAGATTTTCGATGAAATAGTGGTATTCACGTAATAAGCTTTGCAAAATAATAAAGTTTGCAAAATTTTGAATGCAAAATGTATATGTACTCCAAGTACTCCAATTAAATGAGTACTCCATAGAACTTTACTCATATATATATATATATATATATATATACTTTTATATAAAAGCCGAAACATTAAAAGTTTGGTTGGTCGGTCGGTACGGTACCTGTTGATTTTACTTATTTACCCTTACTCAATTACTACTAACTAATCAATTTCCTTTTTCAGATTAAACATATTATCTTTTCTACTTTTCAAGAATTAAATAATTTTCTTTTTCAAGTAAAATACAATATCTTTTATATTTTATGTAACTAAAATTTTTCCTTTATGAATCAATTTCCTTTTTCAGGTTAAACATATTACTTTTTCTATTTTTCAATAATTTCCTTTTTCAGGTAAATTAGAATATCTTTTACATTTTATCTAACTAAAATTTCTCTTTTTTAAAAACACTACGAGCAATTTTGTTTAATAAAATAACATAATTAAATTATAATTACTATTAACTAATCAATTACCTTTTTCAGTCAAAACTAAAATATTTCTTTTTCCAATTATATCATGGACGGTTACCTTTTTCAGCCAAAACACGTTACCTTTTTTTTTCTCTTACTAAAACCTCCTTTTTCCAATTATATCATGGGCGTTTCTATTTAATAAAAATTGTTGAGTATTGAACACGGTAAAAGAATACAGAGGGGGGGGGTGAATGGATTCTTGAACTTTTCTTGGATTGAGTCTGTGTAGCAGATAAGTGCCTGTGTGTGCAGAAATTAAGGTGCGGATAAGTAAACAACACAAGGCACAATATCACTTTAATCTAATGTATATTAGATAAAGGTTGCTACAATCTGTGAATACAAATGGTAGTATTCTCAGCTTCGTTTTTCTCAGAGAGATATAGCTTACAGTGTATGAAAAACTAGACTCACAAAAGTTGCTAAGTTATGAAGTGAGGCTGTGTCCTTATAGAACATGGATACAGCCTGCTTACTACAAATAAGGTAGCTAAACAAATTACTTTCTAGTCTGTCTATCCTTTTTGAGTAAGAGTCCAAACGGTTACAGATTTGACTTTGCAAAGCCTGTTTAGATCCACTTCTTTAGCTCCTTGTCTTTTCTATATCTCTCCAAGCTTCCTTGTAGGCTTTCCAGAGCACGTTACAGGTTGTGGTCCATAAAGTACATTGGCTTGTTGCAGGTTTCTGACTTGTACAATTTCTTCAGTATTTTGTCTCCAAGAATGTATTCGAGAAGTGACTAAGTAAGTGATTCGAGAACTAGAATTGACTTGATCGATAACTCTGAGTTCTCGAATGCTGTTATAGTGACATATCGAACCACTTCTCGAATAGCTCTTTTCCATCAGGATTCCTTGAGTTGTCGAATAGAGCATTTGACTTAGCGAATCCTCGAGTTGTCGAATAGCTTTCTGAGTCTTTGAGATATCGAATGGAACTTTGACTTGTTGACTCTTTGAGAACTCGAATACCATCTTGACTTGTTGACTTCTTGAGATCTCGAATAGAGTAGTAGACATATCGAATCCCTGAGATATCGAATGAGATATCGAACAGTGTATTCAGAGATATCGAATAGTGTCTTGAGATATCGAATCTCTGACTTCTCGAATGCTGGACTTCTCGAATAGACAAATATACTTCTCGAATTGGTACTTAGGCAAATTCTTCATTTCTTCAAATCCCAACTGTGATTATTTGGCAGTCTTTAACTCCTTGCTTGAGGCATGAACCATGGAACTTCTTTCAAGCATTATTCTAGACTCTATTTGTACAGTTACACAACTAGGATTTGATGCCTATTACAAGTACAATACAAACAGAAACTCTACAACTAGAGGTTCCCTCAGTTAAGAGGTCATGTAAGTAATGCAAAGCATTACAAACAATTAGGCTTGTTATTAGATGTATACAGGCATGCCTCTGTAACTAACAATCTCCCCCAAATTGTGAGTGAGACCCTTAGTCACAATTTCATGTCTGATAACAAGCCTAACATACATAAAGATAAAACTTTAAAAGTACAGGTATGTGTTTTGATTGAACACATAAATGAAATTACAAGATAAATACTCTTACAGTATGATGAGGTACTAGCCGTTTTCTTTTGATTGCATCTCCATTGCCTTGGCTTGTAGATCATCATATGCTTTCTGTTTCCTTTCTTTCTCCTTTCTTGCAATCTCATCTACTGCTCTCATGATTTCTGTCATAGCATCCAATTCTTCAATCATAATAGAGTTTTTGAAATCTTCAAGCACTGGCTTCAGAATGTTGGCAGGATAGTGACTGAGTAGGTTCATTCTTATATTGACACTATCTCCATTTCTCCTCCTATACTTCACCACATAGGGATCAAACTGAACTCTACACAATCCCTTTGCCCTTAGCTTTTCTGCTTCAATCTCCAGTCTATCAATTTCTTTCTCCCTTTCTAACCATTTCTCATAGCAGCCCTTTCTTATCTTCTCAGCATATTCTTTCTTCATTTTCACAAAGTCAATCAATTCCAGCTTCCATACTTTCTCCACCTTGTCCTTAGAATCCAGCAATGCAATGATTCTTTCTATCTCATACAATTTACCCCAATGTTGACAACCCCCTTGTTTGAATTTCATTTCTTTCCCATCAGTGTACTTGATTACAAGGTGGTCATCCACAATTGCAGCATAGCATATCTTTTGAGCTCTTAGAAATAGCAGTTGCTCTTCATCAAAGTCTTCATCAAGTGGCTGGAGCTTTAATCCTGGAATGATTGTTAGGGCTCTAGATTTGGATAGCTTCACTCTCCTTGCAGCATGTTTAAATTTTATCCTCTTGACATGGTTGCTTGGCAGAAATCTCTGACCTTGGTTGGTAGACCATAGTAGTATTCCATTAGCAGATTGCTTTCTGAAACATACACATGGTTTCTTGACTTGAATCTTCTTCTTTTCTTGAGATGGTAAGACAGTTGCAGAAGCCATAGATGTAGATTTTGCTAGGTCACTACTAACAGTATTCACCCTAGACTTAGAGTCTTGTGTTGTGGTGAGATTACTGCTAGCAATGCCTAAGGCTTGCTGTCTTCCACTCTTTCTCACATATGTTTTACCTTGGTCATCATCATCCTTTTTATCCTTGTCTCCCTTTTTCTTCTTATCTTCATCACCCTTATCTCTCCTGTGATGTCTTCTCCTCCCATCACCTTTGTCTTCAGAATCATCATCCTTATTTCTCCTAGGTTGAGCCATCTCTGGAATTTCACCAGTTGCAATATAGGTTCTGAGGATATGCAGTGCCTCAATTTCTTCAGCATTTCTGGCTCCAACCTTCTTCTGTAATTGATCAATGATAGCAATGATCAGTCTGTGATTTCTGGAGGTGAGATCATGGGGAATGACCAGTTGCTTGATATCTTCAATTCTGGTACCAGACTGATAAATGATTGTCCATGGCTTCTTGATCACTTCTGGTAGCCTTGTAGGTTGACCATTCCTCAAATCATCAAACAGACTCTTGCTGTTCTCATTCTTCTTCTCAATGATCTCAAGTATGGCATCTATCTCTGAGTGCTTTAGGTCTTGTAGAGTCTGGTATGTTAGATGCCATATCTTTAGTTTGGAAACCATCACTATCTCCTTGACCCATATATTGTTGACTTTCTTGGGGATGACAGTGATGCAATCAATCTGCTTCTTCAACTCCCTCAGATAGAACTGAGTGTCACCAACCTGTTCCCTTATGGCTTTCAGAAACTCCAAGAAGGCTTTATCATGATAAACATTGGAGTTAGCAACTTCTTGTAGCTTGGCCTCAGTAACAACCTTGACTTCCACAGGCTTGGCACTCTCAGATATAGAGATTTGAGGTTTGTCAGATGGCATACTCCCTGCAACCACTGTGGTAGTTATGGATTGCTTTTGTCCTCCAGGAGTAGTGATGTGCACAGTTGGTAAGGTGACAACTGGCAAGATAGATGGAGGCTCATCTACTTTGGCTTTTCCCTTGCCAGGCACATTTGCTAGAGACTTAGAAGCCCTTTGCTGACCACCCTCTTTGATTATTATGCCTTTCTCTCCCTTTGTCTCCCCCTTAGAATTTGAGTTCCTAGCCTTCTTCTCCCCCTTAGGCTTGTTGTCAGGCACAGAGGCTGTAGAAATGTCCTTTGGGATTGAAGATTCATCAGGTAGAGGGAGACCCATATGCTTCATCATTGCAGCTAACATGGTTTGTTGATGCAGAAGGACATCAGCTGTGGTGGATGCTTGAGTGTCCAACTGATCATTTAGCAATGCAACCTTTTCTGTGAGATGAGCATTGGTCTTGGTGAGAGTAGCTACCTCCTGCTCAAGAGTGTTGACCTTAGTGAATAACTCATTGGCCTTAAAACCAGATAAAGATTGATCCTGCAGCCTCTTCACTTCATATTTAGACAATTCATGCACAGGGACATCAGTCACTAGTCTATCTCCATAAAGATTTTTGAACATTATTCTCAGCATGGCATTGGCATCTGTAGTCTGGTCAGATAGATTCTGAAATTGATGCCCCAGACCTGTGACAGCATCTTTTAGCATAGCCAGCCCATTGTCCACCTGAGTGCAGGTAGAGTTGCAGTGTTTGATGTCCTTGAACACACTGTCCAATTGAGGAAATTTAGCATCAAAGGCCCTCTTGACTTCTGCTACTGAAGTGGCTGTCTTATCACACACCCTGTTGACTTCAGTTTTGACTCCCTTGCCAAGATAGTGTGCAGCCTTGAGGAAACCCTTGTAGGAATCATTTACAGCTTCATACACTTCACCAGGTGACAGGGATTTTGCATTGGAGCCCAGTGAAGTGATGTATTCCTCCCTGAGATACTGAAGTGCTTCATCGAGAGTAATATCATATTTTCCTTGCAACCAGGCATCTATGTTGCCATCTCTCTCAGCATCATCAATGATCTTTGACTTCTGCACTTCCACATCATCCCTATGGCATAACAGAATAGCCTCATAGTCTGGATTGGGCATGTCTGCAGTGAGAAGGTGTTGAGCAATCTTTGTGAACTCAGGAATCTGATCCACAATTAAGCTTTGAAGTGCTTCAACCGTCAATTGTTGTGGAACAGACCCTGATCCTGAAGCACTGTCATGTTGCACAGGCTTCAGCCATGTTGACATGAAGTCAGAGCTAGAGCTAGGCAAGCTAGTCTCCTCAGTTACAGATGCAACTTCTGTAACCGGATGGATTGACTCTACTACTGGTGTCACCACAGAAGTGGGATGAATTACACCAGCAGTTGACACAGGCACAGAGTCTCTAGTAAAAACTAGGGGAACCTCTGTGTTTGTGATGGTGTCATTAGGATATGCCTCAGCATGCATTCCCTCACCATCTAAATGTGGGTTCTGAGTGGTGAACAAAGTGTCATGCACTAAGTCACTTGAAATTATTGGCTCATCAAGAGAAAGGAATTCTTGATGATCAATACCTTGCATCTCAGTTGTCTGAGTTGCAGGCTCCAAAGAAATTTCAGAGATAGATTCTGGAAGAGAAGTGTGTTTTAGAGTAGATTTTGGCAACTCCCCCTGAGAGATAGAGGGAGTTTCAAAAGTGATGTGCTCTCCACTCAGTGTTGTGCCAGCCTTATCACTCCCATGTGCTGACTCTATACAAGAAGGTGCATTGGGGAGGATGCTTGATTCTATAGGTGCACCCTGTTGAGAGGATACACCTAGTAAGCTGTGTGCCCCTGATTTTACAACTTCAGCCATTTGTGTGACTGAAGAGGTGGTCTTAGTTTTCTTCTTCTTTGTTCTGTGCAAGGGTAACTCAGATTCCTCACTTCCTAGACCTAATTCAACAGCTAATGCTGCTTCAGACAAGATATTTAAAGGTGCAGACATTACTTCCTTTCTCTTCTTTTTACTAACATCACCCTTTTGAGAGGATGATGCAGTTGGCTCAGTAAGAGGTAGAGTGTTTGGTTGAGAGGGTTGGTTAGCAGGCCCTGGGTTAGCAGTTTGTTCTACTTGCTTGGGCTGTGCTAACTTAGATTTTGCATCAAATGTTGGCATGTTGTGGGGGTAAGTCCTAAACAAACTCTCCATATGAGGAGTTATGTTCAGTCTTACATCCACATCATTCCTAGTTTCCAAGTTACCAAAAATGAGTTTGGTCATGGACTTAGGATAGCCTATTTTATTTTTATCAATCCCAGGCAATTCAATCAATGAAGCATTTTTATAATTAAGTACAGATTGAATAAAGCGAGGGAAGAAAATATCAGTACCTCTCTTGGTTGTGTTCTTACCAAGTCTCCCATATAATTCTTGAAGTATGATTTGACCAACATCTATCTTCTTTCCATTGGCCAAAGCATATCCAATTTGCTGCACAGGTGCACTGATTTGATCAAAGCTTGATTTCCTGGCAGTGAAGACTTGGAGAAGAGTTGCAAACACATAGCTCCACTCCTTTCTCAGATTCTTTCTGTTTAGCTTTCCAAGATTAATCCCATCTGAGTAGTTTATGAATTCAAAGAATTCCTCCAACTCTGCGTTAGTGGCCATTCTGTCAAATGACTCTTGTTGTAGTCCTAGTGCTTGGTTCATGTCTGCAGTAGTGATAGTGATTTCCTTATCTTGAACCTTGCAGTAGATGACATATGAAGTGATTGCGTTTTCCAGGGCTACAACCTCCACAATAGCAGTACTCCAGAATTGTTCCAGAATATCGAGATATAGAGTTGGGTTGGCAGAGAGTGCATCCTTGATATACGACTCAGCCATCCATTTCACAAAGCACTTGAAATTTGCATTGGGTGCTTCAACATCACTAGTGAGAGCGATGAAGTTGGTGTTGAACTTTACTGTTGCCATTTGTGTAGAAGAGAGAAAAGAAATTGAAGGTTGAAGAAGAAATTTGGCTTTTCGTAGCTAGGGTTTCAGGGGTTTAGAGTGTGTAGATGCTTGAGAAATCGAATGAAATGAATCGAATAGATGTGAGATTGTGTAAGTATGAAGTACTTGAATTGTTGTATCGACAAGTCAAGCATTCGAGAAGTAGAAAACAACTATTCGAGAAGTCAAGAATGGCTTAATCGATAACTCAAGCAGATAGAAACTCACAGCTGGCAGTTATCTAACTTAGAAATAATTCCAAATTAAATAATATGTGTTTTTATGAGTGAATTAAACTTTTAGACAAAAGTCCAAAATCGGTTAGAATTCAGCGAGAATTCAGCCTTTTCAAATGATTCGAGAACTCAGATATAGTGTTCGAGAACTCAGTTACTATATTCGAGAAGTCAAGAATTCCTCTATTCGATATCTCAGAAAGACTCTATTCGAGAACTCAAGGGTACTCTAATGAGACTTATTAGAGATGTCGAATAGCGAATCATTCGAGAAGTCTGACTTATCGAACTATACCCATCACTCATAAAAATTTGATTTTCACTATCTTGTAGAAATTTACCAGACATATTCATTGAAAAATATCCTAGCAAATCAAATAGTGATTTTCTCAAAATTTCATAGAAATTTTAAGTTAATAAAAATATGATTTTCAACATATGCAACAGATTTGAAATATTTATAAATCATATTTCAGCCAACACTTACTCCAAAAATATTGAGAATTTAGATAAAGTAAGTGTTTACTGCTGCAACAATCTAGATGATGTATTCACTTAGCCAGAATCTGAAGAATTCAGCATTCCAATCTCACTTACCAACCTTGTGAAGGTGGCTTCATCTAATGGCTTAGTGAATATATCAGCTAGTTGTTTATCTGTAGAGACATAATGCAACTCAATGGTTCCATTAGTTGCATGTTCTCTTATGAAATGATATCTGATGTCAATGTGCTTTGTTCTAGAATGATTGACAGGATTGGCAACTATAGAGATTGCACTTGTGTTGTCACACATGATTGGAATTCTTTCCAACACAAGTCCATAATCTCTAAGTTGATTTCTAATCCAAAGCACTTGAGCACAGCAACTTCCAGCAGCTATGTATTCAGCCTCAGCTGTAGAAGTTGACACAGATTGTTGCTTCTTGCTATACCAAGAGACTAACCTTTGTCCAAGAAACTGGCAGCTTCCTGAGGTGCTTTTCCTATCCACTCTGCATCCAGCATAATCAGCATCAGAGTAGCCAACCAGATTGAACCCTGTGTCCTTAGGGTACCATAATCCCAAGTTAGGAGTGCCCTTCAGATATCTAAAGATCCTTTTTATTGCAATCAAATGTGATTCCTTTGGATTTGATTGAAACCTTGCACACAAGCATGTAGCAAACATGATGTCTGGCCTACTTGCAGTGAGGTAGAGTAGAGAACCAACCATGCCTCTGTAGACTGAGATATCTACTCTTTTGCCTTTAGCATCTTCATCCAATTTAGTGGCAGTGGCCATGGGTGTCTTGGCAGGTGAACAATCTTCCAAGTCAAACTTTTTCAATAAATCCTTGATGTACTTGGTTTGACTGATAAAGATACCATCCTTCCTTTGACTGACTTGCAACCCTAGAAAGAATGTCAACTCTCCCATCATACTCATCTCATATCTGCTCTGCATGAGTTTAGAGAATTTCTCACACAGTTTCTCATTTGTAGAACCAAAAATGATATCATCCACATAGATTTGAACTAGGATCATATCATCACCATGCTTCTTGTAAAACAGTGTCTTGTCCAATGTGCCTCGAGTGAATTGATTTTCAAGAAGAAATTGTGATAGAGTATCATACCATGCTCTTGGAGCTTGCTTAAGTCCATACAGTGCCTTAAGCAATCTGTAGACAAATTCTGGGAAATGTGGATCCTCAAAGCCAGGTGGTTGTTGCACATAAACCTCTTCTTCCAACTCTCCATTTAGAAATGCACTCTTGACATCCATTTGATAAACTTTAAAGTTTGAATGAGCAGCAAATGCCAAGAATATTCTAATGGCTTCCAATCTAGCAACAGGGGCAAATGTCTCATCATAATCAATGCCTTCCTGTTGAGAGTATCCTTTTGCAACCAGCCTTGCTTTGTTTCTTATTATTACACCATCTTCATCCATCTTATTCTTCAGAACCCATTTTGTTCCAACAATGGTTCTATCCTTTGGTGCAGGCACAAGTTCCCATACTTTGTTCCTTTCAAATTGATTCAGCTCCTCTTGCATGGCAATAATCCAATCTGGATCCAACAATGCATCATCAAGTTTCTTAGGCTCAACTTGTGATAGAAAACATCCATAGAGGCACTCATTTTGAGTTGCTCTCCTAGTCCTTACTCCTGCATTAGGATCTCCAATGATTTGCTCTGCAGTGTGTGATCTATCCCATTTCCTTGAGTGTTCAGCCTGATTTCTCATCCTTGATGTTGCTTCATCATCCTCAACATGATCATCCTCATTTCCTCCCCCTGTGAAGTTGCCATTACTCACAGGTGTGTCTTGGATGCTTGTTTCTTCACTATTGATTGGCACAAATTCTTCTCTTGTATCATTATTCACTTGAGTTTGTTGAACTTGAGTTTCAACTCTAGTTTCAGTCTCTTCATCAGAATCATCCAGATTATCAAACTTCAATGGATCTTTGTCTTCATCATTGGCTTCTTCTAGTCCAGGTAGTTTGCTGTCATCAAATGTTACATCTGTGCTTTCCATAACTTTCTTTTGACTGATGACATAAACCTTGTATGCAATTCTTTCCATAGAATAGCCAAGAAAAATTCCTTCAAATGCTTTTGCATCAAACTTTCCAACATATCCAGAATTGTCCTTAAGTACAAAGCATTTGCTTCCAAAAGTATGAATATACTTCAGTGTAGGCTTCTTTCCAGTCATCAAGTTGTAAGGAGTCTTTCCAGTGTTTTTGTTGATGAGGGTTCTGTTCTGAATATAGCATGCAGTGCTCACAGCCTCAGCCCAAAAACATGTGGGCATTTTTGCATCAAGTAACATTGTTCTAGCAGCCTCAATTAGAGTTCTATTCTTTCTCTCAACAACTCCATTTTGTTGTGGAGTCCTTGGAGCTGAGAATTGCTGAGAAATGCCATTCTCTTTGCAGAATGCTTCAAGTGTGGCATTTCTGAACTCTGTTCCATTATCACTCCTCAATGCAATCACACTTGCATTGTTTGCCTTTGCTTCCTTGTCAACTTTCTTTATATGCTCAATGATTACTTGTGGAGCCTCATCTTTTGATGCCAGAAATTCTACCCATGTATACCTTGAAAAATCATCAACCATTACCAGGGCATACTTCTTTCTTCCAAGTGACATTATGTTAACAGGCCCAAACAAATCCATATGGATAAGTTGCAGTGGCTTGGTTACAGATGTCACTGTCTTTGACTTGTGGCTTGATCTCTTCATTTTTCCTTTTTGACAAGCCTCACACACTCCTTCTTGGCAGAATTCAAGTGTGGGCATGCCTCTCACTAACTCTCTTTTGACTAGAGAATTAATGGCCTTAAAGTTCAGGTGTGATAGTTTCTTGTGCCACAGCCAACAATCTTCATTTGATGCTTTAGAGTAAAAGCAACAAATTTTGTCCTTGTTTGCAGAGTCCATATTGGCTACAAACAGGCTTCCCTTCCTTACTCCAGATAGAGCAAAATCACCAGTCTTCTTGTGGGTGATCAAACATTCATCTTTGTCAAAATTCACTTTGAATCCTCTATCAGTAAACTGACCAACACTTAACAGATTATGCTTGAGCCCCTTGACTAGTGCTACATCTTCAATGATGACATTTCCAACTTTCAGCTTGCCATATCCCAATGTGTTACCCATGCTGTCATCTCCAAAAGCAACCATTGGGCCAGCCTTTTCCTCATACTGTGATAGCAGGGCCATATCACCAGTCATATGATTTGAGCATCCACTGTCCAAAATCCACATGACCTTCTTCTCACTTTCTTTGCCCTGCAACCACAAAGGTATTACTTTTCCTTTGGTACCCAAACAAGTTTGGGTCCATGTGACTTAGAGACAGTTTTATCATAAACAACATGCTTGTTAACTTTCTTAGTGTCAGTCTTCTTGTCACTGTTGGAAGTCTTAGAACCTGAGGTTTCAGACTTAGGTGACAAAGGTACCTTCCTAGCTTTAGGAGGACTTGAAGACTTTGACCTTGTGTAGTGTGTGTGAGAATTGTGACTGATACAACCATCAATGAACTGTCTTCTAAAATTAAAACAACTAGTCATAACATTCATATTGCATGGCATACAGTCAAATTTATCACAGAAGGGTGCATCTCTATGTCTTAGAGGCACAGAACAATCATAGAAAGGTTTAGACACACTACCAACAGGTTTCTTGCATGCATGAGTTAGATGATTGGTACTGAAACAGTTCTGACAAGTTTTCCTAGGGGCATTAGGCATATAAGCATAGTTGTTATCCTTGTTAATCCCTAACTTGCCATTTCTGTTCTGTTTCTTTTTAGTCACTTCCTTTCCTGATTCACTCTTCCCAGCTGATACAAACTTAACAAACTTCTTAGGTCTTGGCCTATCAACTACTGGCTTCTTGGTCTTTGACTTGACACTCTCACCCTTAGAGGATGCTTGCTGTTCACTAGATTGTGCCTCATCCTCATCATTCAACATTTGCTTGATGAGTAAGGCATCCTCATCAATTTCAAATGTTGATTCCTTAAAAATTGGATTTTCAGTTTTTCTCAAAACGTGAGGCACTTTCTCATGAACAGATGTGTCCTCTTCAATGACAGCATAGCCTTTCCTTTGTTTGAGAGAGTCATAGTCAAGTCCAATAGCTGCTTTGGGTTTAGCTTCAATTTTCTCACAGTAGGATTGCACTAAACCAGATGATTTCTTGAAAGTTTTAAGTTTGAATTCATTCTCAGCTAATTCATCCCTAAGAGCCTTCTCTACTTGACTAGCACATAGAACCTTGTTCTCCAAATATTCAACTTCTTTCTTAAGGTTTTCTACTTGCATAGCAGTTAGCTCAAGTTCCTCATTCTTTTTGGTTAATACTTCATTTCTAGTAGACAGTTTAGCAATCTCTTCATTAGCAGCAGTCATACTAGTATGAATATTAAACATTTCAACAGATAGTTGTTCAATCATGGATTTGTATTCAGAAACAGACATGTCTATAGTAGTGAGAGATGGTACCTGAGAATCAGATGAAGATGAGTCATCCTTGGAGTTGGCCATCAAGGCATAATTGCAGAATTCTTGTTCCTCTTCATCACTCTCAGAATCATCCCAACACTTCCCTTCAGCTGTGTAGGCCTTACCATGTGTCTGTTTTTTCAGAAGGGCCTCATACTTAGCTTCTAGCTCATGATAATCTCTATCCTTCTTTTTAGGCTTCTTGCATTCACTGGCAAAATGCCCTAGGTCATTGCATCTATAACACCTTACAGATGACCTATCCACATAACCGGTTTTGAACTTATTTCTGTTTGGTTTCACAGGTGCCTTGTTCTTGTTGGCTGAATGGTTTTGAGTTTTGGGTTTGAAGGGTTGATTTCTTTTAAATCTGATGTTTGGAAATTTTCTGGCCATGAAAGCATATGAAGTATTTTCCATCCCATCAAGTTCTTCCAGAGTGTAAAACTCCTCTTCTTCTTCCTCCTTTTCCTCAACAGGTTCACTCATCCCAGCTTCAGTTTCTTCATCATCTGCCACCTCCTCTATCCTTAGTTGGCTTGTAGATGCTTCTAAGTCCAGAATGGATTTGTTGACAATCAAGGCACATGATGTGTTTATCATCCTACCTTGGTTGGCTTGGATAGCCCTCTTCTGAAGCAACTCAAGTTCATGAGTCTTTAGGACTCCATAGAGTACATCATAGGTGACTTTGTTCAAATCTCTCTCTCTTAGAGAAATGACTCTTTGCTCCAAATGATTTGGTGAAGACAACAGAAATTTCATATTTAACTCCTTGGTGCTGTAAACCTTTCCATTCATCTGCAACTCAGTAACTAGCTTGTGAAACCTTTCAAACATTTCAGTGATGCTTTCCTTGGGCTGTGCCATAAAAGCTTCATACTGTGTGACCAATATCTGTTTCCTGTTTTCTTTAACCTCATCAGTCCCTTCACACAACACCTCAATGTGATCCCACATCTCTTTAGCAGACGTGCATGATGCAATGTTTGCAAACATTGACATATCCATGGAATCAATGATGAGCAACATGAGGTGGCTGTCAAGAGCAACCTTCTCCCTTTCTGACTCTGTCCACTTTGATGGATCCTTGGCCTCATAAGCTCTAGGGATTGTTATGGTTCCAACAGTCTTCTCTGGTATCTCTTGTTGTGGAACAAAAGGACCATTCTTGAGAATCTCAGGATACAAGGGATGAGAGGCTTTGATGAACAACATCATCTTTATCTTCCAGAGGTTGAAGTTTTCTTTATCAAACTTAGGGACCTTTACCGTTCCTGTAGTCTTTGGTGTATTCGAACTCATGATCGTTTCTCTGTTTTTGAATAAACAGCCCGCTCTGATACCACTTGTTGAGTATTGAACACGGTAAAAGAATACAGAGGGGGGGGGGGTGAATGGATTCTTGAACTTTTCTTGGATTGAGTCTGTGTAGCAGATAAGTGCCTGTGTGTGCAGAAATTAAGGTGCGGATAAGTAAACAACACAAGGCACAATATCACTTTAATCTAATGTATATTAGATAAAGGTTGCTACAATCTGTGAATACAAATGGTAGTATTCTCAGCTTCGTTTTTCTCAGAGAGATATAGCTTACAGTGTATGAAAAACTAGACTCACAAAAGTTGCTAAGTTATGAAGTGAGGCTGTGTCCTTATAGAACATGGATACAGCCTGCTTACTACAAATAAGGTAGCTAAACAAATTACTTTCTAGTCTGTCTATCCTTTTTGAGTAAGAGTCCAAACGGTTACAGATTTGACTTTGCAAAGCCTGTTTAGATCCACTTCTTTAGCTCCTTGTCTTTTCTATATCTCTCCAAGCTTCCTTGTAGGCTTTCCAGAGCACGTTACAGGTTGTGGTCCATAAAGTGCATTGGCTTGTTGCAGGTTTCTGACTTGTACAATTTCTTCAGTATTTTGTCTCCAAGAATGTATTCGAGAAGTGACTAAGTAAGTGATTCGAGAACTAGAATTGACTTGATCGATAACTCTGAGTTCTCGAATGCTGTTATAGTGACATATCGAACCATTTCTCGAATAGCTCTTTTCCATCAGGATTCCTTGAGTTGTCGAATAGAGCATTTGACTTAGCGAATCCTCGAGTTGTCGAATAGCTTTCTGAGTCTTTGAGATATCGAATGGAACTTTGACTTGTTGACTCTTTGAGAACTCGAATACCATCTTGACTTGTTGACTTCTTGAGATCTCGAATAGAGTAGTAGACATATCGAATCCCTGAGATATCGAATGAGATATCGAACAGTGTATTCAGAGATATCGAATAGTGTCTTGAGATATCGAATCTCTGACTTCTCGAATGCTGGACTTCTCGAATAGACAAATATACTTCTCGAATTGGTACTTAGGCAAATTCTTCATTTCTTCAAATCCCAACTGTGATTATTTGGCAGTCTTTAACTCCTTGCTTGAGGCATGAACCATGGAACTTCTTTCAAGCATTATTCTAGACTCTATTTGTACAGTTACACAACTAGGATTTGATGCCTATTACAAGTACAATACAAACAGAAACTCTACAACTAGAGGTTCCCTCAGTTAAGAGGTCATGTAAGTAATGCAAAGCATTACAAACAATTAGGCTTGTTATTAGATGTATACAGGCATGCCTCTGTAACTAACAAAAATAAAATAATATTATAATACTAATAATTAAATGATTACCTTTTCAACTAAAATATATCATTTTTTCTAATTTTTCTAATTAAATTCACTTTTTTCTAGAAATATAACGGGCAACATCTATTATATATCTAATACACCAACAGGGGGTTTCCCTGAGCAAATTTATTCATAGGCTCGGACCCTCCGAACCTCACTCCAAACCTAACTCTAAATATTTGTAAAAATAATGTTATTCAAAGGATTCGAACCCATGACCTTGCATAACTAATGCAACACCATAACCAGTTGAGCTATGTGAACATTTGAGCTTATATTAAAAATCATTATCTACATACTTAAACACATATATACATACATACATAATTATTAATTATACTACACATACATAAATAAATATACATGTATACGTACATACACACACACATACATACATACATACATACATACATACACTACATACATAATTATTAATTATACATACATAAACATAAATAATTATACATGCATATGTACATACACACATACATACATACATCCATCCATACATACATACATAATTATTAATTATACATGCATAAGTACTATATACATACATACATACATACATACATACATACATACATACATACATACATACATACATACATTTATGTTGTATAATCTATTAATATTTCATTATTTGTAATATATTAATTGTTGTATAATTAATATGCATATTTATATATATAAACACATGTACAAACATAAATACATACATATATAAATTTATGTGGATATATATATAATAATATATACTCCGTACTATAATATTATATACATACATACATGTATACATACTATATAACATACATACATACATACATACATACATGCATGCATGCATACATACATACATACATTTATATTGTATAATCTATTAATATTTCATTATTTGTAATCTATTAATTGTTGTATAATTAATATGCATATTTATACATACATACACATGTACAAACATAAATACATACATATATAAATTTTTGTGGATATATAACAATGTACTATAATATTATATACATACACATACTACATATTTTTGTTTATATGTATTAATTTGTAGATAAATCTCAGTTGGCTTAACTCAGATAATGTATAATTATTAATTAGAATGTATATTTGTAGATAATTATTAATTATACATGCATACGTACGTACATACATACATACATAACTATTAATTATACATGCATACGTACATGCATACATACATATATACATACATACATTCATACATACATAGTTACATACATACATGCATACATACATATATACATACATACATACATACATACATACATACATACATACATACATACATACATATATGCATGCATAGTTATGTTGTATGTATATATGTATGTATGTATATATGCATACATATATATATACATACAACATAACTATTAATTACACATGCATACGTACATGCATACATACATACATACATATAATATATACATACATTTATGTTGTATAATCTATTAATATTTCATTATTTATAATTTATTAATTGTTGTATAATTAATATGAATATTTATACATACATACACATGTACAAAAATAAATACATACATATATAAATTTATGTGCATATATAATAATCTACTATAATATTATATACATACTATATAGCATACATACATACATACATACATTTATGTTGTATAATCTATTAATATTTCATTATTTATAATATATTAATTACTACATAATTATACATACATAAACTTGTACAAACATAAATACATATATAAATTTATGTGGATATGTTATAATGTACTATAATATTCACTAACATATACCATATCTTATTAATCATTTTAGATCTACTTTAATTATTTACGAATTAAATATTACAAAAAATATCTCAATACAAAAAAAACCTTCATGCCTATGTAAGTATAATACAAACTTGTATTAACATTAACTATCGTAAAACTCATCAATCACATCTTTAATACGTAAATGCATAAAACAATATAACAAATATATATATAATAGAGCAAATGGGGGGCTTCCATGAGCAAATTTATTCATATAAAAAGTCATATTTACCTCTATTAATTATATCTATGTTATATTTCCGGGGGCTATTTAGGTATTGCAACACTAACATATTTATTACATATATAATAATAACTGATATGAACTAATATGCATTTATTATTATGTAATTAATACTTGAATGTATCTCTGTATCCATCCATGTTAACTCTATATATTTATATTTCGAAGTACGGTTTTGATCTTAACATTGACCAATTTATTACATATCGTTCAAGTTTATTTTAACAAAACAAAACATAGCGTAAAATATAAAATAGATTTAATTTAACCAGAATTATAATTTGCATGTCACGATCGAGTTTTGCATAAATTCTATTTACTCAGAACAATTGCTACAAAGATATGAACAATCGAAGATATCAACAAATCAATCCTACGTGATTACGAATAATTCATAAATTTGTAATCTAGAGCATGTCCGTGCCTTGCACGGGCTACAAAGCTAGTTAATTTCTAATTTTCTAAAAACTATGAGCAATTTTATTTAGTAAAATAACATAATTAAATTATAATTACTATAAACTAATCAATTGCCATTTTCACATAAATCATGTCATCTTCATGTTACCTTGCTATCTTCTTTAACTAAAATCTCTCTTTTTTCCAATTATATCACCGACGGACTTAGGGATGAGCAAAAAACCGAATTGAAACCGAAACCGAACCGAAATCGGCGAAAACCGAACCGAAAAAACCGAAACCGAAATCGAACCGACGGTTGCGGTTTTTTATTTTTAAAAACCGAGACTTTCGGTTCCGGTTCCGGTTAAAGATTAAAATTGAACGGTTAAAACCGAACCGAACCGATTATTAAAATAAAAAAATAAAAAAATACATATATATATATTAATATATATATATATATATATATATAATTTATATAAATTTTTAATAACATATAAAGATGAATATTCTCTGGCTCATAATTTGAACAATCTTACATTGTAAACATATACCAATCCATGTACATAGTGTGAGAGGCAACTTGTGTTGCATGCTCCGGAGATGTTTAGTACTAATAATTAATAAGCAGGGGCTTCATATCTTAACCTTATATATATTATATTGGAACAGTATCAACTATGAACTAAAAATTGTATCCATCCTTTTATTAGCTACTGTCATGCCATTTTTCTCAAGCTTCGCCTTTTTATTCCCCCCTGTTATAACTCCAAGTAGACATTGTCAAGTAAAAAAATAAATATACTCATAGGTATGACTAGAGTTTCAGACCTTCAGTTCATATGCAATCCAAAACAGTGCATTTTTGAAGTTGTATTGTATAAACTAATGTATTGTTTTCATTTTTATTTTCATCCGGTTTTAAAACCGAAACCGAACCGTTACAAACCGAACCGGGGTTTTGAAACCGTAACCGAACCCGAACCGGTGGTTGCGGTTTTCAATTTTAGAAACCGGGAATTTATGGTTCCGGTTTTACCCTAAAACCGGACCGAACTGGCCCATGCTCTACCCTACCGACGGTTCTATTTAACACTATTAACAATTCTGTTTAATAAAATAAAATATTATAATTACTAATAATTAATAAATTACCTTTTTCAGCTAAAATATGTTACCTTTTATATTTTTCTATATTTTTCAGTTAATTTTATTTACTTACCATTATTTAATGGTACATATGTTATTTTACGTAATTATCCTTACTTAATTTTTTTTTTGTCAGAAATAACTTTTTAATTAAAGAATTGCATCAAAGTACAATATCCGTATAACCGGAGAAAGAGTTTCTTTCATTCAAGAAAGTTTATCATCTAACCGAAAAGCATGCAAGTTGCTTCCGGACGCTTAGACAATATAACTTTAATGTCTGAAAAGAAAACCCACCAAATAAGGCCTCGTTAAAACCACGCAAGAGTAAAACCCTATGGGACAAAAACTCAGGGGGGAAAAGAGTGCCCTACAAAAATACATCGTTAACATAGAGATTGGAAAATCCAAGATTCTTGTTGTTGATTCCCGAGATTGGAAAATCCAAGATTCTTGTTGTTGATTCCTCTACAAAATCCAAGATTCTGCCTCCATCCATCTTCTTTTTATAGTTCTTCTCACCCAAGAAAGCTGAAAGATCACCAAAACAACTATAACAATAAAATTATGTCAATGAACCATATATCAAATATACTATAAATATTTAATATATGCAATATACTTAATAAAATTGAACAGTTTTATATATCTAACCAAAGGAATCCCCTTTGGTTATGCATATCCTTTTGTTAGGCATATAAAACGTCGAGTTTTCATAAAAATCATAAAAATCTAAAAAAGTCATCTAAAAAGACAAAATAACAGATTCGTCAACTTACGACAGATCACAAACACCAATAAATGCTCCAAAAGCTAAAAAAATGGCACACCCTTTATAGGCACTATTCTAAAATCCATATAAAATGGTACAACATGTGGTTATCTTAAAATGTTTAAAACAACACAAAAGGTCATCATATATGACACCGATTTAAAACAACACAAATGGTACAAAACTTAAAATGCTTATAAATGTCAAGTATTGATATGTCATTTAAACTCAAATTTAAGATTAATCAAAATAAAAATCTTAAAAATCCTAAGCACAATCAATAAATCACTAATTAATCAAAAATCTCAAAAAAACAAAAGTCAATTAACATTTAATAATAATAACCGATTTCAATTTGATATATAGAAACAGCTAGATATAATTCAATTCAAAGTAGTTAGTAAAAGGCAGGAGACTAAATACAATTGGACAAGATCAACGTGAACTTTTACTGTAGGGAATTACGCAACAAATAAAATCAAAATATAAAAATAGGGAAACAATTAAAAGTAATTAGGGCATTAATGATTCATTACTAAATCGGTTACAAAGAAAATTGTAAGACCCTTATTGCGCATACATTAATAACGTAGATAAATTATTTCAGAAACAATATCTAGACATCACGTAATCAAATAAACAAGTAATTCAAACTTCATCAGAAAACGCTAATAAATCGGAACTTCGCCGGAAAAATTAATCAAGACACAATAACTAATAACTAATAACTTAATTATTTATAATTACTAATAACCAATAATTTCCTTCTTCAGGTAAAACATGTTACCTTTTCTATTTTTCAATAACTAATCTTTTTTCACATGAAATATGAGAAATTCTTTCCTTATTCAAGTAAAATATGCCACCTTTTCTATTTTTCAATAGCCAATTTTTCTTTTTACGTAAAATACAGTTTATCTAGCTAAAATTTTTTCTTTTCTAAAAAAACTATGAGCAAGTATGTTTAATAAAATAAAATATCATAATTACTAATAATTAACTAATTACCTTTTTCAGTTAAAATACATTACCTTTTTTTTTTCTTTTTTTTTTTTCAGAAAAACCTATTTGGTTTGCTTTATTTAAGTACAATAAAATAATAACAATATAATAACTAATAACTAATTGATTACGTTTTTCAGCTAAAATATTTCAACTTTTCAATATTTTCAAACTAAAATCCATCATTTTCTAAAAATATCACGGACAACATATATATAATTATATCAGATCATATTTTTTAAAATTTTAAGCCAATAAAATTTATGTCTTAAAATTTTTAATTCAAATTAAAAAAATTCTGTTATATTAAAGAACATCCGTGCATCGCACGGGTTTTAAGCTAGTATATATATATATATATAGGTATATATATATATATATATATGTATAGGGAGATGATCAAATGAGAACCATCTCTTAAAATGAGAACTTAGTCCCCAAAGCAAATCACCAAAATCTAACAGAATCACCAAATCGTTAAAATTAAAAAAGAACTTCACTGCTTACATCAGCATGATGACATCACTACTGACATCAGCAACAGTTTTCCCGCCAAAAAATTTTCCCACCAACAATTTTTCCCCCATAAAAATTCCCTGCAAAAAAATTTAAGAAATTTCTTTATGGGCACATTTTTCCCGCCAAAAAAATGGTGTATTGCCCGGTTTTTTCGTCAAAAAATGGTGATCCACAAATCACTAAGACTAGCTTTTTCCCTAAACAAAACAATTAACCTTTAAGGTCCAACAATTCCATTTTGAATTTTAGAAATATTCAGAATGATAAATAAACTGTATACGGACTTAGAATTTAGGATTTAGGGCCCTAGACCCTAAACCCTAACTTATCAAAAATTTACTTGGTATACTCTTCTTTGCCAGAAGCACTCTGGGGAAGATGCACTTAAGACTGCAGCCTACATACTCTGGGGAGATGTACTTAAAACTGCAGCCTACATAGATGACGGTGTTCCTAACATTGTACACTTCTTTTTGGTTCGATCAACTTTTTCTTTCATCATTCCAAGCTCTTAATTAACTGCAAAAGCGGATGGATAAAATCACACATCATGAATTTCGATTTCATAATTAAGATGAAAACCATTATCTCTTCAATTGCAGGTGCACTCACAAACATTAGACAACAATGGAGTTGGTTAATTTTTGATGTGGACCTTTCTCCAAACTTCTTTTTCTTGTCATCCAGCATATTACCTTCACAAATTATCAATGGACATAACAAATGTAAGCATATTCTTAACAAATTCAGAGACAACAAACAAAAAAAATGTTAAAATCAATGTAACATACTAACAAACATTACCACATTCCAGCAACGAAGTATTTGTCGTGGACAGTTTCTTTTCGTCTACTGTCAAACCATCCAAGTTATCTAAGTATACAGATTATACAATGCACAACCAATATCAATTCTAAAAGTACATCATCACCAAATCATATACATCCTGACGAAATCATAATAAGAAAAAAATATATCAACAGGAACATATAATGAACAAACATATATACACTTACAGCTTCTTCCAGGATCTACATTTTCTTTTACATCCCCAAATCATAATTAACTACATAATGAACAAACTATGAATACAATTGAAATAGATGACAGACTATGTAAACATCAAAATTTCATTACTTACAAACATTGAATAACAATGACACGGATTTACTTCTATCACCATCTTCCATATCTTCACTTCAATACCAACATCGAAATATTAACTGAGATATTTGTACTTCAAATCTTTCAAAGTAGAAAGTAAGCATGTATTTCAAATTTCAAACATAAACACAAAACGGGGGGTTTTTTTTTTGACGAACAAGGAATTGTATTAACTTGCAACAATCAAAACACAGACAAGACAAAACCCTGAACTGACATTACAATCTGAAAGGAAACAAATAAACGAGCTAACCAAATAGTCGTTTATGTTTGCAGACTGTTTTACATCATGAATTTTACAATAATTCTTCGGATTAAAAAAGATTAGAGTGGCTTCCCGATCAATCAAACCTGCACCAATCTTGAAACCAGTAATATCGCAAATGACCTTCACATACGCATCACCTGTAGCACAATGTTCAGGCACACCCCAACTATGTACAAGCCGAAAACCAGCTATAGACATGCCGAAAGTAAAATATCCCATATGAACAAATTTTAGTTGTGAAAAGTAAGCTCTTGCAATATCAGTCACCAGCCCAAAAACAATGCATGAATTACAGATCTCCCACAAAATCACAAAAATCCTTTTCAAAGTAGCCCTGAACCAAATCCATACCAACATAAAATCAAGCACTCGCCAATAGACGAGACAAAACACGCCAAAAGGTGAGACAAACAACTCCTTAACACAAAATGGGTTTAAGTGGGAAAGAAAGGTAGAAGGGGGAAACGCCAATTGAAATTCAAATTTGGAACCAATCCTCAAATTTGGTAAAGTTGAATGGTGTAAAATTGTGTAGGATGTAAAGATATTAACAAAACTAATGGTTGTAATTAACTATTGTAATTATTAATCGGGATGGGCCTGAGTCAACAGAAAACAATTACTCCCTCCGTTTCTAAATATGTTGCCTGTTTTTTCTGGATACGTTTGCCAATGCACACTTTTAATCATTAATATCTTAAATTTCGTATTAGTTTTAAATATAAAAACTTCACTGTATTAAAGTACTCATAAATACGAATCCAACAAGATCACTCATGACTATATTTGGTCTTATAAATTATGCGTAAATTAATAATTTATCTCATATTATGAACAGTCCCGACATATCAAACGAGCAACTTAAAAAGAGACGGAGGAGTACAGTCTACATTAAAAACATACTCCTGTATTGGGAAGCAAACTAGCGCCCCGCTATTATTTTCCTCTTCCCACTTGTATTTCTCTCTGCACTCTCTCCTCTCCCGCTATTCTCTCTACACCTCTTCTTGTTTTTCACTACTTCAATTCGCTGCATCAATTCAAGATCTCAGGTACAATCACGATTTATGTTATAGTTGGCAAAATAGAATGATAGTGTTATCCGTTGATAACATTCCTTGTTATCCGTTGATGTCAATGATAAGGGTAGAATAGTATTTTCAGTATTATTAGTTTTAGCGCCAAAACGGTTACAAGGCTGTTAACAGCTGGATTGATTAACAGATTGTATAAAGTCTCATTTGGATTGTATTGTGGATTTTTATGAAATGAATTGATAAGCAAATTATCTGTGTTCTCATCCCCAATTCTCTCTGGCCTTCTCATCTCCCATTCTTGGTTTACATTTCTGTTCTTGGTTCTATATTCTTCTTATTCTTGATTGAATGTACAAAATCGTATAGGATCTTTAATGTCCTATAACAATGGTATCAGAGCTGTTCAATCCTCTTCCGCTACAATCGTGATCATTCTTATCAGTTTTCCTAGTTTCATCGTTTTTCTTGCAAATTTTCTTACAGTCATCTTCTACAAACTCCATTGTTGAGTATTCAAACTTCAATTCCTGTTCTCTGCTATTAAGACGTGTCTTTCCTGGTGATTTTGATCTTTCCGGAGTATAAAGATTACAGAAAAAGTTCAAGAAAAGCAAGAGTTTCGCCTGCACTGAAGGTGTTTGATAAAAGTACTGAAAGAAATTCTTGTTGACAAGATCAGGGCAAAGAGTTCAATGGCTGTACAACTAGAAGAACAACACAATTCAGGTGATACGACTATTCCAATAAAAATTTATTTTGAGATTCCAAACTTTTATGGGAATAGTAGTGTAAGAATGTGGATTAAGCAATGTGAAAAATGTTTTTCATTGCTTGAGACTCCTAATGAACAGAAGGTAGATCTTGCATATATGTGTATGTTTGATAAAGCATATGTGTGGGCACAAGATTTTATTTGCAACAACCTAGATGTGGAATGGCCTAAGTTTGTTAAGGATTTGTGTGATGAGTTTGGAATAATTAGAGGGGATATAATGGATATAGAAGAGAAGGAGTTCAAGAAATGGGAGGATTCCCTGGAAGAATATCCAAGTGACAAAATTCAGGATTATGAAGATTTCTTCAATAACAGTATGGAGCATAAGGAGAAAGATGAAATTAATGTTATGCAACATAAGGAGAAAGACAAAAGTATCAGACGATTAGAAGAAAATGTGAAAAAGATAATGCAAGCTATTAAGGAGAAGGATGAAATTCATGTGAAGCATGAAGAGAAGAGTGAAAATGATGTGGTATTAGCAAAGGGTTGTGAAACTGAGGAATTGGCTGTTTCTGGCAGTCTGGCAATTCAAGGTGTATGGGTAGATAAGGAGCAAAGTGATCAGTTCTACCAAGTATTTGATATTAAGGTTGGTGATCCTAGTAGAGATATGTATGATCATCATCTGGAAAGATTTGTTGAAGTTTTTGGGCAAGGGTTGACTACTAAGGTGTTTGGTGTAGTGGATAAGGGGATCAATCAGTATGATAATGAATCTGAGAATGGGTGGACAAATAAACCTATTCCTTGGAGGGATAAAATTACTGAGGATGGAGGTCTTAAGGGGAAGCTTGCTGCAACTACAAAGAATGTAATCCAGGGGCTGACTACTGAGCTTAGTAGTGTTGTGCTTGTTTATAACCATTTCGATCTGGAAATAATTGCAAAAGAGATACAACTTGATGAAATTCAGTACTGTGGAGTCTATAAAGGAGAGGCAGTAGTTCTGTGTGGCCAGTTGAACAATGAAGGTCATGGGAATGGCTGTATTAATACTGCTGGTGAAGTATTTCTGGTGGGTCTTGGTATACGACCATTACCTTGGAGGGATAAATTTATACAATCTTCTTTTCTTTATGTTGAGTTTGATATTAAGTATAATAAAATTCTTGGCGACACAAATGGGAACTATGTGAGTGTTGATTTGAATTTTGTTCTTGCTGTTATCTCGGGTGATTGTTTGTCTAAAGGGATTGACATAACGTGTGGTAGGAAAATGACTGTTTGGATTGAGTATAATCATCACGAGAGAATGATTGCAACTCTTAAAGATAATCTGTTGGGAGCTCAAAATAGAATGAAACAACAAACAACTAAAAGAAGATCTGAGAGGCAGTTTGAAGTTGGAGACTGGTATAACGAAGTTGCTCTACCACATGGGCAAAACCAGCACCAACAACATGAACAACATGAGAATGGATATGATCACCATGATGATAAGGATAATGGATATGACCATGAGAATAGCAATGGGAATGTAATTGATACAGGTGAAGAAGATGGCCATGATGTTGATCCAAATGAGAAGGGGATGGACCGCCATGATCATCAAATGGTTGTTTCTGCTAAAAACCACAGATTTGATTTATCAGAGAATCATGATCTGACCATTGTAGAGAACCATGAACTTGATGACAACTTGGATCTTGATGTACACCAGAATCACAAAATGGATATGTTACAACTTATGGTCACTACTCCAATCATGCGAAACCGAGCCCTGGTTCCTGCTCCTACTTATGAATTGACTGTTGGACAAGAGTTTCCTGATTATGGTCCTTTTCAAAGCTATGAAGGTCCAGCCCCAAGTATTGCTAATGTGCCAATTTGGTTCAGTGAAGATAGCCCTATTCTACAACCATCAGCTCTGCTGGATAAAAGATTTGTCAAATTTAATAATGCAGCAACTTCAGTGACAGCAACTTTCATCTCTGTCTTTTATATACTGGGGATTCAAATGGCTACTAAATTTCTGTCAAAGAATGGTCTCCAGAGGTGGCTGCAACTTCTATCGTTAGTTATGGGTAAAGACTTGAGGACAAGTCTTTTTGGAAGGAGGGAGATATGTTATAGTTGGCAAAATAGAATGATAGTGTTATCCGTTGATAACACTATACTATCTGTTGATAACATTCCTTGTTATCCGTTGATGACTTGTTATCCGTTGATGTCAATGATAAGGGTAGAATAGTATTTTCAGTATTATTAGTTTTAGCGCCAAAACGGTTACAAGGCTGTTAACAGCTGGATTGATTAACAGATTGTATAAAGTCTCATTTGGATTGTATTGTGGATTTTTATGAAATGAATTGATAAGCAAATTATATGTGTTCTCATCCCCAATTCTCTCTGGCCTTCTCATCTCCCATTCTTGGTTTACATTTCTGTTCTTGGTTCTATATTCTTCTTATTCTTGATTGAATGTACAAAATCATATAGGATCTTTAATGTCATATAACAATTTGTTTATAAACCCTAACTTATTTCTTTCCCCTTTTAAATAACAAATCCAAGGTACAACTATCTGTTTCTATATATATATGTACAACTAATTACTGGAATGCCGCATCAGTGTATATGTCTGAAATTTTATTAGATTTGGATACCCTTTTGTGAAAAAGTTCCTCATCTTTGAATTTTTTTGATTTTTGTTCTGTTTGTGGATCTCATAGCTGCTTGCAGAGTACCTGTTTGATTAATTATTTACTTGAATATATTAGTTTAGATGTAAATGTGTGTACCGTGTATTCGTTTTTCGATATGTGAATTCTGTTATGTTCTGGTGCCATTATATGTTCTTTGTTGATGTAAATCAATATGTTTGCGTTGGAAATAATTTGGTGTTCTAACTCCAGCAAACACAACTATACCTTTCTAGTTTGCTCACTTTCCTGATTGATTCATAGTCAGCACAACATTTATTTCTAGGCTTAATGACCTTTTGATCCTTCAAGTTTGCGCAGTTATACTCATAAAGCTCTAAGGTTTAAAGTCGTTCCTTTTTGCCCCTCCACCTTCAGAAATATACCTTTTAGCCACTTTACCGTCGTCTTTTTGACACAAAACCATCGCCTTTTAAAGGCCAAAGATGACGGTTTGTGGCTAAAAGGTACATTTTTTAAGTTGGAGGGGCGAAAAGGAATGACTTTAAACCTTAGAGCTTTATGGGTATAACTGCGTAAACTTGAAGGGCCAAAAGGTCATTAAGCCTTATTTCTATATGTTTGCAGAATCTTTTTCTTCACTAGTCAGAATCTTGTGTAACTTTTGTGGTTGCCATATATGTACTGACCAATAAGCTTGTAATTTAGTGTCTCATGATTCTAAAAGACTAGCAATTGCTTCTCTGTTAACAAGTACTCCCTCCGTTCCATTCATTTCTATACACTTACTATTTTGAGGTGTCCCATCATTTCTACACATTCCAAAAATAGTAAAGTTTTAATAATAAAAAACACTATTACACCCACTAACTTTCCTCTACTATCTCAAATCTATAATATAAAACATTATTACACCCATTACTTTCCTCCACTTTCTCAAATCTATTATTAAATATTGATAGGTCCCACCACTTTACCCACTTTTCATCTAACTTTACTTATTTTTTATACATTTTCTTGGTCTCCGTGTCCAAACTAAACGTATATAAATGACCGGGACGGAGTGAGTAACACATGAACCAAAATATCTGAACTTGGTGTAATTGCGTAATTTGCGTAATCTGTTCCCTTTAGTGTCTTGACTGGACAGTTTGTAAGGGACTGCTGTTTTGTTTTTAGGATTAAATATCAAAGTGGTCATTGAAGTGAAACCCATATATCATTTTACTCATCGATTTCAACGGGGTATCATTTGAATCACTAAAATTGTAATAAATATCAAACAAATAACTCTAAATATGTGTTCGAAAAATGAAAACCATTTTTTCTTAGTTATGCACATATTTTTTGAATGCTACCGCAATCAAATGAAACATTGTTAAATTATAGTATTTTGGATAATATATTTAGATTTTTAAAAATTCATTTACTATTTATTTTTAATTAAAACAAGAAAAATGACTAAAAAATTAAAAATAAATAGTAAATGGATTTTTTAAAATCAAAATATATTATCTAAAATATTAGAATCTAACAACGTTTCATTTGGTTGCGGTAGCATTTTAAAAAAATGTGCAGAATTAACAAAAGATTATTTTTAATTTTCGAACACATATTTAGAGTTATCTGTTTGATATTTATTATGACTTTAGTGATTCAAATGATACCCCATTAAAATCGATGAGTGAAATGATATATGGGTTTCACTTCAATGACCACTTTGATATTGACCCTTTGTTTTTATGAGGGACAGTTTGTGAAACTTGCTTGAAACTATATCAGTTGTATTATATTAGAACTAATATTTGAACTGAATTAGATAGGCTATTTCTGAATTCTCCGGATTATACAAATGCTCCAGATTATGTTGTGTTGTTAATTTATTTGTTCTTTACCATCGGATAGGTATGTCAAACTAGACCCGGCAATTTTCGACACGACACGAAAAAACGACACGAAACGACACGAAAATTTAGTGTCATGGATTTGCATTTTTAGTACACGACACGAAAGTACACGAACACGAAAGTACACGACCGAGATTTAGTGTCGGGTTTGGGTTTACTCTTCAAGTACACGACACGACACGAAGTACACGAAATAAATAAATAAATAATTAAATATATATAAATAAATAATTAACTGTTTTGTTTTGTTGGTATTAGATATTTTAATATTTTTATTAGACATTTAACATTTATATTTGTGATTATACATAAATTTATAATAATATTTATAAATACTATGTAAAAATACATTTTTAATATATATTTGTAAAAATATAATCGAAAATTGTAATATTTTAATATATTTCTATATTTTTTTTATTTTTATTATTAATTAAAATAACACGAAACACGACACGAAACGTACACGAACACGAAAGTACACGAACACGAAATGACACGAATCCTAAACGGGTGGGTTTGGGTTTAGCATTCAGATACACGAAACACGAAAGTACACGACACGAAACGACACGACCCACATGTTTTGACAGGTCTATGTCAAACAATGCAAATGCATTCAAGCCTACAAAAAAAGGCCTTCCAATTGATTCTTTGAAATTTTTAAATTTCAAAATAATACTTTAAAATTACTTTTCAAAATACAGGGAACCAAATATAGAGAAGGGTGGTGATTTATGCACACCCCAAATTTATTCATGCACAACCTAAAATAAATTTAGACCAAAATAACCTTACCTACATCAACATGTATATCAAATCTTTTCAGTTTTTTCCTTCGGGCCTATAATCTTACCATTTTATAAAATATTTTATCAATTTCTAACTTAAATTTATTTATTAAAGTTTTATTATTTTTATTAATTTTATTAGTTCCGCTATACCTATAACTTACAATTATATTTATCAAATTAAAAATAATTAATTATTTCTTCAAGTAACAATGTATGGAAGTAAATATAATAAAATAAAGTAAATTTATTTATTCACTATGTTCGTATCACATTTATATTATTTATTTTTTACTTTTTTAAGATAAGAAAGTTGATAAATTTAGATCAATGTA
Source organism: Kitagawia praeruptora (assembly GCA_037693485.1). NCBI lineage: Eukaryota > Viridiplantae > Streptophyta > Magnoliopsida > Apiales > Apiaceae > Kitagawia > Kitagawia praeruptora. The sequence continues at coordinate 84,253,400 of CM075347.1, read as the reverse complement.
TCTAATTTCTTCTTAATTTTTATGATTTTTTAAAATAATGTTTTTGTACATGGTTAATACAAAATTTATATATTGCATCAATTTTTTATTGATTTATGTGTAATGTGTTTCATATTTCTAAATAAATGTATGTTCTTTAATTTTATTCAAAAATAAAAAAATATGTTTTACCAAGAACAAAATTATTTTTAATCATTCGATCCTTGTTTTCAAACTTATTAATGTGACAATCTTGTATGACCATATTATCATCAAATAAAAAATGTGAACTGTTTTTTTCTTATTTGGAAAATGTTTCGGGTTTACTTATATTTTTATTTTACTAGCTTTATACCCGTGCAATGCACGGGTTGCTTTATTAACATTTTATAATATATTTTTTATTCTGATTTTTTTTGTCAAAAGTATTTTTTATAACATTTTTAATTATTTTTTATCTTTAATGATAATAAATTAATAATATGCATGTATTTTGTACTTATATATATATTAAAATTATTACGAAAATATATTAATTTATAATAATAAATGATTAAGTTGATAATGAATATTTTATTAGTTTTATTCATTATTAATTTACTTTAAATTTTATTGTTGATGAAATTTAATATTTTTGTAACTTTTAAATTATTAAATTATTATAGGATTTTTTGTGGTTATTATATTTAGATTCTCTATAAATTATTTTATTTTGGATTTTCGAATTGTTTTTTAATTTATTTACAATTTTAGTACCACTTTTCTTAGTATAAATTTTAAAAACATGCTTGTTGTAAAATCTAAAAGTAAATTTTTTTTATGTTTCTTTTAAAAAAAATTAGGTTTCTTAGAACTCTTTTATATGGTAAGGTTTTTTTAAAATTATATTTTAAATTTTAGTCTAAAATATCTTTGTTTTAATTTCGGTTAACAATACTTTTCTCAACTTTAATTTTTTCTATTTTATCGTATATTATTTTAGTATATCCTCTTTTGATTGCTTGTTTTTTAAATTAAAAATAACATTAATGAATTAATTAATTACTTAGTACTTAGTAGCATAGTTTTAGCTAGTCTTTTAAACCAATGCTCGGGCTCAGCTCGTTCTCTAGCCCATTTCTAATTTCTAATGAATTTACTTTTTTAGCCCTGACGACCAGACGACCACGTAAACCCCCTTACGCTAATTATATATAGGATATAATTTTACATTTATTAAAATTTATGTTTATAATAATAATAATAATAATAATAATAAAAGGATAAAAATAATTTAATATAATGGTAGCATTGCCACAAAAGTAAAGAAGTCTATTTGAGTAAGGGTATATAAAATGGTTAGAGGATATTTTAGTCAAATGAAAAAAAAGGATGTGCATGAATAAGTTTAGGATATGCATAAATCAGCACTATCATTGGAGTAAACCAACTTTTTGATTACCTATATTTTAGGGAATCAATTTTTTCAAAATAGGGACTACCATTGGACTTGCTCATATCTCTCTTTCTCTCTCTCCCATCTCACTCACTCTCTCTCTCCCCCGTCTCTCTCTCTCTCTCAAGGTCAGTTCTGCCTCCCTGCACTTGTATATATACACTTGTATATACACACATCCTTATCATTGTTTTCTTGTAATTACAGATGCATATATATTTATAATTTGGCTTGTTTTTTGTTAAATTATTTCATACTGCTTTCTTTTTTTATTTTCCAAATCATATATGTAGGTTTTGTTTGGTACCCATGTTGTGCTTGATTATTTATATGTTAATGAAACTCTTAAGTCTTATCTCTGTACAACACAACCCATGTGTGTTCTTGTTCGAAATTATATAACTCTATTTTAAATTGTTAAAATTGTTATTGTCGAGCACCAGGATGTGGTTGTCTGTTCAATTTGGCTGTTCATATGTTCTATTATGCTTCTCTTTTTTTTTTTTTTTTGCTTATATTTGAAAATTACATGTCTGAATGACGGAGTCTGTTGCCCTTACTCAAAGTTTCTGTAAGTTTCCCAGACAAGGTATATAGGCTCCTTCCGTGTGTTATATGCAAGTCGTTTTTATTTCAAGGCCTTGTATCTCATCTATATAAGTACCTCACAGACAAGAGTAAATTTGTTATATAATTCTACAGAGGAAGATGGCTTAGTGAATATGTACCTTATTTTCTTAGTTACTCTTTTGGAGTTGTTCCAGTTGTCGACTACACAATTACACATGTTAGAAGGGTATGTTATACTCACAAGTCACACTGAGGAGAGTGAACAAATTTCACACCATCAAACACAATGCTACCGTTATTTTTTTTTGTTAATATTTGAATCAAACTCGAATAACATAAACATTTTACTACTTACTCATAGAAATATGTTACTTTTAGATAATTAATATATATTTACAATTTTACACCGAGTAACCAACCAACACTTGAAAATAGAGCTATCGTTTGAAAGTAAATTATAACATTGTATTTACAGTGAAATTAAATTAAAATGATTACAAATAAATAAATTATGCCACCTTTTTTCCGATAGGCTAATAGTAAGTTTGAATTCGTGAAACAGAGAAGATTAAAGATTTCTGTATAGGGGTAATATCTAGAGATCATTATGTAAATAATATTTTATCGAGTACCAATCCAAATGTATATCATCAATCATTTATCATAAAATGAATCATTTTTTAGTAGTTTTGAGTACTACATGAACGAAAACCACAATTTAATTATTAAAATCTATATCTTCCTGAGGTATAGAACTTAAACTTCCACTCTATTTACTTTCCTACCGACAACCACGGATCTGAGACATTTTAGATGCACTTGCATTTCAAACTCCTTTACTTTGTGGTAGTGGAATGAAGTTTTGAGAGAAGGTGGTCCGTGGTGAGGGAAATGCAAAGATATCTTAGGTTAAAGTGATAGTTTTTCCACTCAATTTAGAATTATACTTTTAAGAAAATCAGTGAGATCTACGATCATATCATACTGCTATATGTTATGAAGGCAAAATAAGTGAAGATGCCAAATAACATCCTTCTGTTCCATCACTTTAGTTCTTGCTTAAAGGGGATGCAAAAGGTTACTAGCAGTGCAAAATCTTTGTGTAATAATAAGCCAAGACCCTGTATTTACTACAGGGTCAAAATGCAATTAGAAATAAGAGTAAGTATCTCGAAATCCAAGTTGGTGGTTCCTCCAACAGAGAGGCGTATAGGTGTCATTTAATCGCCAGCAGCTTCTCCATCCAGTTTATTGATTAGTTTCTTAATCTGATTTAATTGCTTCATATAGAATGGATAGAATTAGCAAAGCCAATTCAAGTGAAACAAATTTCAGAATACAGGTTGTAGCCACAAGATATAGCTAAGTATATTCCTGCGTGTTTTGGAAAACTTTGCTGTAAGAATTATTCTTCCTGTTGTGACAGCAAGGAATCTGGACAGTACCTAAATAGAGAGAGGTCAGTTATAGGAAGTTCTTACAATATAATTTGAAATTCGTGTGGCGTATAATTTTCAATCCTAGTTGATTGGTTTATATGTTTTAGTCAAAGAGTGTTTGCAGGAAATCTAAGAGGTTAAAACTTTCAAATTTTAGGCACAGAAATATCAGCCTTGTATAGCACACACAGCTCATAATTGCTGCCAGACTACACTTTATCATTGCAGTAGTCGGTGTCAATGTGTCTTAGTAGTAAGAGACTGAGAGGTGTTTAATTGTTAAATTACTGCGACGAAATATAAATTACAGTTTTATTAATTACATAAAGATAATTGACGTCCAGTTTAACAATTTGATCTTGAGTCCATAAAAGAATGTCATAAGCATGTGGAAATAAGTTCTTAACTACTCTCTCCATCTAGTTTCATAGTCATGAGAAAATAATAGAGTTTTCCCAACATTGAAATTTAGATATTTCTTTATTTAATATGAGTTTTGGTAATGATATTTAGCATCAAAAGTATAGTTTTTCTGTATAGTTTTGGTAATATGAGTTTTTCTGTATTTCTTTATATATGTGAGTGTGTGTTCATGTAAGTGTTTCACCCGGAATCTACAACGATGATCTATAATTAGTTTAAAAGAGATCTTACTTAAAGTACTACTATAGGAAGCCATCATGCTAAACATTTTTTGATATGACTCTTATACTCGAGGTATTGTTTCATGAATATGAATATGAATTATAGTGGTTCAAATTATCTTGGAAATCCTGTGGCTCTTAAGGCAAAGCTATCTAGAAGTTTTGCAAAATTTTTAATGTGAAGGGTAAAACTATATGCTCTACAACTTGCTAGGATAATAAATGAATGTATAGTGGCACTTCATAAGTAATATGGCATTCCGATTGCTAATAATTCAATATTATTGAAATGATATATTCAATATATTTGCTTAAGGAAGTTTAAATATTTCATTGCTAGTGTACCTCCTAGAAGCTATCTGCAAGAGTAACGATCTTCCTGTTGCCTGGCTTCTGTATCGCTTGTAATATCATATTATTCTGTTTTACTGCTCTATTTATTTCTAGATAATATTTTCACTTATTTTAGAATGGAAGCGAAAAAAGAACAGCCATCTGCTGCTGCGTCTATGCCAGTTAGCACCTCATGTAGAAAGAAGAAATCTGAAGAGGCAACTTTCTTGGAAGACGTGAAGGATCATATTGACGAATTCATTCACGCTTCAATGGAGGAACATGCAACTTGCTTTAAGAAAACTGTCAAAAAGGTCAGCTTCTCTCCTCAACTCTTATAGTTATGCATTTGCTACACAGTTTCACGACTAAATTTTGTCGTTTAACTTGCTTGTTAAATGATCTTTATGATATTTTTTTTAGATGTTTGGAATGTCAAAAATCGTTGCTGAAAGGAACTCTGAAAGTTCTCTACCCCTTCGGACAACTGTTGCTGACTAAACTTATATGCCAGTCCAGTAGTAGACTCGTGGTAGAATAAGCTGGTATTAAATAAAATAAACATGTCTGCATGATTTTGTAGAGACTGAGATTTAAATGTAAGAATATTATGTCCTTCCATGAGTGTGCGTGCAGCATTTTGGAGCCGGAGTTATTAAATGAAGATCTGCTCTTTAAAACCCTTTAGTTTCTTAATCTTCTGTACTTAACTTTTGCTGTCAAGATATGTTTTAATGTTGCTAGCTTAAGCCGCGTGTGATTTGTGAAGCATTACAGGAAATAGAATTTAAGTTAGAAGCATGATATTGACTAATGAGTAAAGTATAAAAGTGTTTTTATTATATTACTACCGTGATATTTCAAAATTTTTTTTTTACCAAAAAAATGCGGTATAATGGATATATTGACTTGAAAAGTATGTTCAATTTTTTATACCAGCTGGATCTAAATTATGAAGTTGTTATATTAGTAGATTCTATTTGTTGGGAAATTAGTTTATAACGTAGTGTTAAATCAATATATAAAATAATACACCATATAGTATACTTCACAAATCACAACATAAAGTTGATAATACCTCACCTCTATCTCTCACCTGTAAATAATGATTTTGTGGCATTTAGCTCAATACTTTGCTTGACATTGTCTCTAACTAATCAAATCGGCTCTAGTTGATACTATTTTTGTTCTAACGTACTTTCAATACTTTGCTTGACGTTGTCTCTGACTAATCAAATCGGCAAGTTGATACTATTTTTGTTCTAACGTACTTTTGACGTGTTAAAATTAGATTAAACTCGGTTCAAATTAATAGGGTACTAAACTATTCATTGTAATCAAATTAGTGCTATAATTTTATAATAATGTATTATATTTTCATTTCAATCTCAACTAATTTAGCATTCATCTACGTTTGATCTCATTCATATTTATTCGTTCCATTTATACCTCATGACATTTATTCGTTCCATTTATACCTCGTGACGTTGTATCTAATTGAGCAGGACACACATATATATAGGGTCACGCTCTAGGGAGAACCACACTAAACTGAGAACCTGAGAACTCTAATAAGTTATGTGTTTGTAGAAAAAGCAAGTTCGGTTGTAGAATTTTTAATGTCATGTGCATAACTTTAAAGTTCATTACCAGAACACTATATTTTTAGTGCAGAAATATTTTTAGTACGAAACAAAATAGATTCTGCACTAAAACTCAATGATAAGTAAGTTCAGTTGTAGAACTTTGTAGAATAAGTAAGTTCATTTGTAGAAATTATAATTTCATGTGCATAACTTTAAATTCAGGCTTTTAAGTTTAATAGCAGAATGTTTGTTAAAAAAGTAAGTTCATATATAGAACCTTGTAGAAAAAGCAAGTTCAGTTGTAGAACTTTTAATTTCACGTGCATAACTTTGAAATTCACTAACAGAATACTATATTTTTAATACGAAACAAAATAGATTTGCAGTAGAACTCAATGGTAAGTAAGTTCAGTTGTAGAACTTTGTAAAAAAAGCAAGTTCAATTGTAGAAATTTTAATGTCATGTGCATAACTTTGAATCAATAGCAGGACACTAGATTTTTATTACGAAACAAAATAGGTTCTGCAGTAGGACCCATTGGTTCTCCGGTTCTCATTTAGATAATGGTTCTAATTTGAATCAATCCCTATATATATATATATAGGCCATTATTCTAGAGAGGACCTCCTTAGGTGGAGAATATGAGAGAAATTACTGTTTCAATATCAGCCTTTGGATCACACTTTAATCCAATGGCTCAGGTTATTTTACTCTTTAATCATTTAAAAAAAAATACGTAGTAGTAGCCGTTAGTTGTATGTATAGTTCTGTTATACACTGTCCTCTCTCCTGCAATCTCTCCGATCATCTCTCCGATTAAAGTCCAGCGGTAATTTCTCCGAAGATATCTCTCCGATTAAAGTCCACCGGTAGTTGTATCTCTCTCACACTCTTCATCAAATCAATTCGCTCTTCGTACGATCTCCTTCTCTCGGTTTCTTTGATCTTCAACGGAATCGATGGCGTCTTCATCAAATCAAGCTCCAAACTATGATTCTGCTGTTGATTTTGAATGTTTATCAGGTTTCAATCTTTAACCTTTAGTTTTGTACATATAATTTGTTAATATATGCTTCGATTCTATAGTAGAATCAACTGATATCCTCAAAACTATGCTTCTACTGTATATTGAATTCTCATCGTGATTGAACCTTTATCCTTCAGTTTCGTACAACTAAATTTACTAGCTTATGTTTTGATTCTGTAATAGAATCAAAAATTATGTTTGTTACATATTTAGTTGTTCTTCTGAATTTTAATTTTATTTTACAGTTTCTGATTCTCTTATCTAATGTAAACAACCTGTAAGTTTCTTCAATGATCAGTTAGTACTATTCATCTTATTTTCATTTGACTTTTTATGGTAAAAGTTCATATTTGTGCGCATATGCTCCCTTTAAAAGTTAGCTGGATTGAATGATTAGCAATAATTGTTTTATACATATCTTTCGATTTTTAGAGAATTCTATAGTAGAATCACAAATAAATTTACGATTTTATAGGCTTTAGTGTTCCATTGTATTCTATAAGCTTTACGATTTTCACTGCTTCTGATTAACACTTTGATTCTACAAACAACAATTACTTTGACTCTACATCCAACAATTACTTTATTATGTCAGTATTTGTCTTGGCTCTACAGTAGCATCAAAATAGTTGCATAGTCAGTTTTTGTGATTTCAACCTATGCAGTTTTAAAATTATATTTGGTTCTGTTATTGAACCACATACAGTTGACCAAATTTGAGTAGTCATAGTAGCTTGTATCTGCTACGATTAATATTGAACCTAAAGGCATATCAAGGAATTAGCATCAAATTTTTTTGTTAGGGCTATATTTCCCTGTGTATTATTTTAGCGTCATAATGTCTAGTTTTGTAACTGTTTTGTATATATCGTGCCATTTTTAGAGTTTTCTATAGTAGGATCACAATTATAAGTTCTGTATAGCATTCTGGATGAATAATTCTTAGCAATGTGTTTTTATATGTTATATCACATAATAAAAAATTAATTTTGTATGTTATACTATTTAAGAAAATGTAACTTTTTATTTGTCTTAAGTTTCGTTGTTTTATACGTAGACTTAATGTATTCTGATGTTCATTATTTTTCCCATTCCTTTTGTCTCTCAGTGAACATTTTCAATTCGGAAAACAGTACTCTTGTTGAAGGTGTTTGTGAATCAGCTGGTACTAGCCTAATTGAGGAGTTTGTAGAAGGCTTTGATGAATCATTCAGCAGGACGACTAAACTGTGGAATCCTAAAGTTACAGACAACAAATTCAAACCTTATTCTGGTCAGCGATTTGATGACATTGAATCATGCTTTGTTTTCTATACTGAATACGGAAGGCAAGGTGGGTTTAATGTTCGAAAATCAACCCAACATACCAAGAACAATAAAATTGTGCTAAAGTATATTGTTTGTTCGAAGGCAGGGCATCATGAGACTTCAATGTCAAAATTTTGTGATGCTAAATCAGAATCATCGCATGCATCTAGTGCTTCTGGTGTACAAGTTAGAAGGAGAAGGATTGTGATTAAAAAAACTGAATATGATGCAAAAGTTATTCTAAAATACTTGGGTTCAGATGGCGGATATATAATCAGTTGTTTTATTGAGGGTCATAACCATCCATTAGCAACTGAATCTGGAAAGGAATTCCTCCGTGCAAATCGATCTATGACTGCACTTCAGCGACATTTTCTTCTGGATGCTGCAAGAACAAACATTGGTGCTTTTAGAGCTCATGGTCTTTATAAAAATTGTTTTGGATTGTACTCTGATATTGGCCCAACTGCCATTGATTTCCAAAACTGGATGAGAGATATTAAGTTGTATATAGGGAAACATGATGCAGATATGTTACTTGAAAAATTCAAGACCAAACAGGAGACATCAGATGGAGGATTTTTTTACGAGTACCAGACGGATTCAAATGGTCATCTTACTCGTTTTTGTTTTGGACTGATGTTCGAGGTCGCAAATATTATGAAGTTTTTGGGGATGTGGTTTCGTTTGATGCAACTTACCGTACCAACAAGTAAGTTTTACAAAAAAGTTGTTAAATTAAATGTGATTCTGCCGAAATGTATAGTCAGTTATCTTGATTTGAATGATACATATGTTAGTATAGCAATTTGTGGTATAATTTTTAGTTTGTAATAAAAGTTACCTTATCTAGTCAGTTGAATTACATGTATTCAGTAGTTCTAATTATGTTGAGTTTTAAATAATTTTTTTTTTGCAGGTATGGTATGGTTTTCGTCCCATTTATTGGTGTTGACAACCATTGGAAGAGCATCACTTTTGCTTCTGCTCTGTTTGACCATGAAAACGAAACAAATTTCACATGGGCATGTGAAATGTTTTTAAAAAATTTTCATCGTCCTCCAAAATGTATCATCACTGATCAGTGCCCTGCAATGAAAGTATCTATTGCTGCAACGTTCCCACATTCTATTCATCGCTATTGTATATGGCATGTGATGCAGAAGTTCCCGGCTAAGGTAAATAAAATTTAATTCTGCAAATTATTTTTCCCTGTCCATAATTTACTTATTTCAATTAAATTTTAAACACATCTAATAATTGCTTCTATTGTAGCATCAGCCTCCTTTCATTAACTTTTTTAAGTCATTTTCCTTTGCACCATATTTTACTGGACAATTAAACAAATTTAAAAACTTGACAATTGTTCATTTCCTTGGTAAATTATATCCTTCAGGGATTCCTTGGTAAAAATTACAATTTAAGACCTTTCGATTTTAAATTTTACTTGTTTACATTTTTTGTAGATTGGCCCTGTTTTTTGTGCTGAATCTGGTTTCATGGAAAAGTTAAACAAATTCGTATGGTCATCACATTTGACGGTAACTGAATTTGAGAAAGGATGGGATGCGGTGTTGAAGGAGTTTGGATTGAGCGAGCATGTATGGTTGAATGAGATCTATGCTATAAGGGAATCATGGATTCCTGCTTTCTACAGGGACAAGCCAATGGGAGCCTTACTTAGAACAACTTCAAGGTCAGAAAGCAGTAACTTCTACTTTAATCATTTTGTCCAGAAAGGAGACACACTATCAGAATTCTACATGTGTTATGAGTGTGCACTTGACAAGCAACTCCATGAAACCAGAAAACTGGATAATGGAGATTCATGTATTCCACAACCCATAACAGAGAAGGAAATTGAAAAACATGCTTCTTATCTTTACACTCGTACTATGTTCTATAAGCTTCAGAAACAAATAAAGGCGAGTTGTTTCCACATTAGTTTGGCAAGCCAACCAACTGTGGTTGATGGGGTTAACAGATATGTTGTTCGAGATAAAAGTTTTGATGATAGGCTGTTTGAGGTTGAATTTTCTTTCTCCAACAATGATGTTGCATGTTCTTGTAAGCTTTTCACGAGAGTAGGTTATCTTTGTAGACATTGCTTTTATATTTTAGGCCTTTGGGGTGTGGAAAGAATTCCACAACAATTCTTGTCTGGTCGTTGGATGAAGAATGCCTTGGAGAAATTTTGCACATTATAGTTTCCTAATGAATTAGAAAGCAGCAGTAGTCATATGATTAGGGATACATCGAAGCAGATATTGTCTGAGTTCCAAGGCTGTTTTGGCAAAGTTTCTAATGATATTGAGGGACTGAAATTCATGTTGGACGAGATGAAAAGTTTGACAACCAGGGTTGAAGGTAAATTCCAACATTCTGGTACAACAAAAGATGACATTCTGGAAGAAACTTTTGGTGTTAGACCTTCTGGCTCAAGCAATGTACTTCCACCCCTCCAAAGCAATAACAAAGGAAGCAGGAAACGGATCATCCGTCCAGGAGAGATAAGCCGCGATGGTAAAAAGAGGAAATTAAAGACGTGCAAATCTTGTAATTGAAAATGCACACCTAGAGGGGGGTGAATAGGTGTAAATGGCTAACTATATTCAACTAAGTCCGATTTTAAAAATTACCAGAAACAGCTTACTGATTTCGTTTTATGCAGAGACAAATGGTAAGCTGATTGCAAACAGTATGCTGAATGTAAAGACAATAAGTGCAGTAAAGTGCATAAACAGTAAGCTAAATGCAAGCAGTAAGTAAAGAGTAGAAAATAAAGAACACAGAGACTTTTAGCCAGGTTCGACCCCTAACCCCTATGGTCTACGTCCTGGTCCCTTACCAACTTGGTAAGAGAATATATTATTGATCACTGAAATAAAACCAATTACAAGATACAATAATATATCTCCCTTATATCCCAGCTGTTGACAAATGGCGTGCTGAACTCCTGTTTCTGAACTTGCTCTCTAAGCTAAACTTCCCAAGTATACTTCTCTAGCAACGATCACCAAACCCTAGTTCCCAAGCCAACTTGTCCAACAACTAAACCTTACAAATCAAACAATACAATCAATAAATAAATACAACTCAAACTATGAACTCTTTAAGATATAGCACGTATATAATATATTAAGAGCTCGAGAGAACGAAAGATATAGCACGGGAAACTGAGTTGTTTGTGTTCTTGTGTGCTTGAATATTTTTCTCTGGATTGTTAGCAACGAATGAACACAAGAATCAGGTTTATAAAGCTTCACATCAACGTTCAGAAAATCAATCACCAATTATTCGAACGATTTGAAATCAATTTCCAACGTTCAATTGGTTAGAGATTTTACAAACGTTCTTGTGAACGTTAGACAGAGGGTTTGAGAGAAAGAGATCGATGAAAAACATATCCCTTCTGTTCGTATGAATATAAAACGTGTATAGGAGATTTTGTAGAAAGAAATCTTTTAAATAAGGAAACTCCCATAAGTTTTATAAAATGTTTTAAAGAAAGATATTTGAAAAGATTTGAGCTCTAGAATATATTGTGTATGTATTATATAATAAAGAATACTTACAATATATTTCCTGAAATAAATCCATGAGAATATGTCTTGATCTTTATCTTCAGGATTTCTGGCAGTTTGCAAATGGCTTGCTGTTTGTGTCTATCAGTGCAGATGGTTTGCCAAACTATCTCTGTTGTAACACCAAATGGCTTGCTGTATATATATTCTCTGTAAACAATTAGTAGACTTAATATACCCTGTAAAACCAAGTTAGTACAACCATAACACAATGTTTTATATCAAACTACAAGCAAATAGCTTGCTGAATGTGATCATCAAAACCATAGGAGTATCAATCTCCCCCTTTTTGATGATTACACACTATTTAGGAGAATAAGAAAGCTCCCCCTAAATCCCTGCATATTAGTACATTTTGATATAAAACAGATTCAAGATAAGCAAGCATAATCATATCCGAATCGAATATCTTGACCAAACGGTTCTCCTAAATTTCTCCCCCTTAATCCATCAAAAATTCAACAAAAAGAATATTAGTCCAGGTCTGGAATAAGCATAGAGAAATAAAATTAAAAAATCAAATCATGGTAATGGCATATAAACAGTTCAGATACAAATGGTAAGCCATCGTTACCCATTCTGTGCTGTCAGCTTGCTGTTTTGGTTCTGGTGAGTTCATGTCAGCTTGCTGTTTTGGTTCTGGAGAGCTGAACAGATAGATAGCTTTTAAATCTTTGACTTTTCATAACATCAACCAAGTTACCTTTGTATTCATCATCAAAACATCACGCTAACATTCTCCCCCTTTTTGATGATGGCATACTAGAATACATCGGAGAGATTATGTTACTCCCCCTAAAACAATGCTCCCCCTGATTAACATAATATCTCATCATATAATCAGGTTAGCACAATTCATCATATGCAATAAGATATAAATACGACTCATCCCTGCATGAAACATTAGTGATAAATCCAACATATAACATTATAGCCAATTTTATCCTCATGTATTCATGTTCTTCTCCCCCTATGACATCATCAGAAAAGGGTCAAGAAGATAATCATATACGAATAAAACATGTGGTAAAGCATTTAATAAGCATGAGGCTAGTTATAATTATAAAGTTGAATAAATCAAACCAGCATGCAGAAAACACATTTCCAGGATATTCATCGATAACAATTGTTCTTCTGGACTAGAAAATAGCTTGCTGATTAGACAATATACATTCCAACTGATCATAATAGTATTTTTTTCTTGTTTCCTGCATAATACAATACATATACATATATTTGTCCCATCTATGTACTAGAGGAATCTCGTTAGTACCATAAAAATAATATAATCATATTCAAATAAATGTACGAGGACAAATAACATACTTACTACTTGAGTACCCAAATTTTATTTGATCCACCATGGTTTGTTGATAGAACATAAAGAGCATATAGATCAGATTTCTTGATCCACTGTTGTATCACTTTTGGTGCTTGATTTCTAGTCCTTTGTGTTCTGTCAGACTGATAATGGTAAGCTGTTTGTCTTCTGTCATTTGCTTTCTGGTATGCTGACTGTTGTCTGACTGATCCATTCTGGTAAGCTGTTTGTCGCCTGACTGGTCCATTCTGGTAAGCTATTTTCACTTTATGATTTACTTGAACCACACAATGTTTTTCCAGATGACCTTTTGCACCACATTTGTTGCATGTCTTCCAGGGCATAGCATAGTCATAGGGTATGCCATTTCTTCCATCATATTTGAGCACCTTATCTTTCTTGCTGAAATTTAAACCAACACCTTCTCTGACCAAAGGTACATTTGCCTTCTTCATCATTGTTTTAAAAGTGTCTTCACCTTGAACAAAAGTTTCCATGCCCTTCTTGAGATCTTTAACTTCTGTTTCTAGGAGGGTGATCACTTCAGCTTGCTGTTTGATGAGTTCAGCTTGTTGAACTCTCTTTTCAGCAGTTTTTGAGGATTCGGCTTGACTAGATTCCTTCATCTTGTATGATTCCAATGCTTTGTCTTTCATTTTAACATCAGATCTAAGCCCTTTGATTTCATTCATCCTCTCTTTGAGTTCCTCCATTAGTACATCATTTCTTTTTAGAACCATACGATTTACTCCCTCAAGTTGAGAGACTTTTGCCTTTAGATCCATAACCATTTTATCATCATTTCTAGCTGGAGTCTTTTGGGTCATGAGATCAGAAATGATTTTCTTTAAATGAGCATTTGTCTTTTCAAACTCATCTTTTTCGGCCTTTAGTTCCATGAACTCCACAGTGCTTATATTTGTATGTTCCTACATTGTTAGTGTATCTAACATAGTATCATCTGAAGATACATAATCATTAAAAGAATTTACCTCACTTTGATCTTCTTCAGAATCAGTTTTGGCATAGACTCCTTCAGAATTTCCTTGAGTAGATTCATCTTCGATTCCAACAAGTGCTAAGTTCACCATTTCTTCACTTGAGTCATCATTGGAATCTGAATCATCATCACTCCAAGTCAGTAGAGCCTTTGATTTCTTCTTATCCTTGAAAACAGTAGGTTGTTTTGACTTCAGTTTGTAGCAGTTCCTTTTATAAACAAGTTTCCTCCTTAGAGTCTTTTGAGCCTTTCTTGTTGTTGTAGAAACCACCTCTTTCCCTTTTAATCATATTTTTCTTTTCTATCAGCCTCTTGATCTTCTTTGAAATAAGTGCAAGTTCCTCATCAGAATCAGATTCACCATCTGAGTCAAATGGCTTGCTGTTTTTGGAATGGAGAGCCATATTCTTCATCTTTTCTGCTGGAGCTTTAACACTTGAACTTCCCACCTGATTTCTATTTATCTTGCTTTCAAATTGCTCTAGCTCAGCAAACACAACTAAGTGATCCATAGTATCAATAAGTGGTGAGGATTCCAAGGCAGTAACTTTGGCTTCGTAGACAAATGGTACTGCACTCAATACCTTCATATTGATTTCGTCTTGTGGTATAGATTTCCCAAGTCTCTTTAGTGAATTTATAGTAACTTGAAACCGTGCTTGACTGTCCTTGATAGTTTCACCTTCAACAAAATCCTCCCTCTCAGAGCATTCAGAGTACATTAAATCAGTCCATGCAACCTCAACCTTCCGACAGTCAGAACGTTCATACAAATGGAATCCCCAATTCCACTACTGAAGTATAACAAACAGGTAAGTCTTGCTCATTGTTTTGTTTCCATACTACCTGGATCAAACTGAATTTTTAATTTACCTATGTAGTTGTTTGTGCATAGAGCTTTTAATTTCAGTTGAAATAAAAAATTAAAGTTTGTATTGTTTTCATGCAGCGTGTGCAGAAAAAGAGGGGATTTGAATCAAACAATTGCATTGAGGGAGCTCATGGAGATAAACATTGAAACTCTGTTCTGTTGAAACATTGATAAAAGATTGAAAATGTTCATTTGTGACTAATTCTTTGTATTAGAGTTTCATTGGCTAATTGAATATCTGAATCATGTCAATTTTCTTTGTTTTGTATGAATTTTTTTGTGCCTACATTGTAAAAAGACACCATTTTGCTTGAATGGTTTTAATCATTCTTATTACTTGATTTTCTTTGTTTTGTTTTTTTTTAAAAAAATTCTAGTTCTTTGTGAAATTACATAATCTGTCAGTAATTGATAATGAAATCGTTCGATTTGTAGTTTTTTCCTTTCTTTTGATTCTATAGTAGAACCAAAGTATAATTATTTTTGATTCTATTACAGATTCATGTGGATATTCACCATGAAAGTATTACACAAATACAAACCACTTATATACAATAGTAATTTGTACAGAAATTAAAGTTATTTACAACAACCAAGTACCATAATTTGTCCAACAAAGTTATTTACAAGCAATCACAAAATAAAAGTTGAATTTTAACCAACAAGTCTAGATTACATAGACCATAATAAGCGATCAAATGTTCAGGATCACTAGTCGACCTCCATGTTGCTGTCATGCCCTTCATCTATATCATTTGCCGCATCTAGTGAACGAACCGATCTAATGGTTCAACGAGGCACACCTGCATAATTAGGATCACCTGTATGGCTAGCGGCAGTACTAGAGCTTTCCTCATAAAGATTAACAAGAGGATCAGCAGAGCAGTCCATGAGATTATAATCTCTCTCAAATCCTGGTTTGTGAGGACATTTATTTTCAAGTTTGTGATCAGGGCTGCAACATAGTGAACATGATCCATTTTGCATGTATTCTATGGTAATTCTTGCATGCGTGAAGGTTTCATCAATACCAGGAACTACAACAAGAATGTGTTTTGGCCTAGAGTGCATATGACTCATTTCGAGACATATCTTGGCAGAATATCCTGTCTCATTTCTGGCAGCGGTAGTCCAGGTACTAAGCCCATCATTGCGGATGACTGTACCTAATGCCTCAGCAATATATGTAAGCCCTTCCACGGACCAATATGGCCTTGGAATATTTTTAATGTTCACCCACTGGGTACAAGTATCAAGGGTGTATTTGATGGAAGGATATTTGTGAATTATAGGACCAAAAACAAAAATCTTCCCTCCTATATTTGCAGGCCCTAGAGAGATGACTTTGTCCCTTATTTCTTTATTGTCAAATTTAAAATAAAAGAAGCCCGATTCATCAAAATTTATAAAATTAAAACCCCAATATCCAAACCTTGATGACATGAACTGTTGTACCCTTTGAAGGTTAGACTTCTTGTTTAAAGCATGATCAACAAAATAGCCTAAGCAACTAAGTTTCCAAGCCTTTTCAGCATTCACAAAGAATTGTAATGGAGGATGGACGATTGTGGAACAATTATAGGAAGAGCAGTGATAAGTGTTGTGAATATCATTGCTTGATTCATTCGAAATAGCATCAAAAAGCGAACATTTATAGTAGTCTAATGGAGTTATACCTTTTGATTCCAAATCAGAAAAAAATTTATCCCTTGCAGAATAGCGAGATTTTGCATGCATAACCCTTTCGGCAGATGTTGGTGTTATCCATGATTGAAGTTGTTCAATCGGGACTGGTTGAATGAGATTTTGGACTCCAAAATCAGCCACAGGGTGGGCCTCAATCCTACGACCTTCAAGAAACCATATTTCCTTACTTGTTGATGATGAACTACCATATTTTTCCAATGCTTTGGATGATGAAGCCATATTGTACAGGGTATAAATTTGGGGTAGTTTCTTTTGTTTTTTTATGAGAAAGAAAAGATATGGCGGTTTGTAGTTGTAACTGAAAATGAAACTTAACTTAAATAGTTGTTCAAATCAAAATATGAGTCGTGACTCTTTCGTACGGTTTTTATACTTGATTTATATTGAACTTAATGATTCTATTGTAGAACCAGTTTCAAAATTTGGTCATTTTCCTTATTCTTTTCCCATCCTAACCCTTGGTTCTACAATGGAATCAATACTCAAGTATTCTTGATTCCAATGTAGAATAAAATTACCAAATATTAAAAACTTATATTTCATTTTATTGAATTATTATTTAAGTTTTTATTGGTATTTTCTATGGGGTTTAAAAGTTTTAATTTGGGGTTGAATGAGTTTAATTTGCGTTTTAGAACTATTAAATTTAAAAATTAAAAATTAAAAATTTTTAAATTTTTAAGTTTAAAATTTTCAAAAGTTAACTTTTTGGGGTTCAACATTTGCATTTTGGGTTTTAGAAATATTCAGAATGACGAATAAATATGTATTTTTAAATTTCATCTGTACCTCCCCTAGGGGTTCAAAAGTTAACTTTTTGCGGTTCAACATTTGCATTTTGGATTTTAGAAATATTCAGAATGACGAATATCGTATATAGAATTAGGGTTTAAGGTTTAGAGTTTAGGGTTGTTTACAACCCTAAACTCTAGACTTTAAACCCTAACTTTTCCTGGTTTTTAAAAAATCGGGGCTGGTCCCCGATTTTTTAAAAACCAGGCCGCCGAACTTAGTAAGTAAAATGAATTTTTAAATTTCATCTGTACCTCCCCTAGGGGTTCAAAAGTTAACTTTTTGGGGTTCAACATTTGCATTTTGGGTTTTAGAATAAATCGTTTACAGAATTAGGGTTTAAGGTTTAGAGTTTAGGGTTGTTTACAATCCTAAACTCTAGACTTTAAACCCTAACTTTTCCTGGTTTTTAAAAAATCGGGGCTGATCCCCGATTTTTTAAAAACCAGGCCGCCGAACTTAGTAAGTAAAATGAATTTTTAAATTTCATCTGTACCTTCCCTAGAGGTTCAAAAGTTAACTTTTTGGGGTTCAACAATTGCATTTTGGGTTTTAGAAATATTCAGAATGACGAATAAATCGTATACAGAATTAGGGTTTTATTTTGTTTGTTGTACAAGGCTTTTAAAAAATAATTCAAAAAGATTAGAGCTTTGTCCTATTCTTCAGTTGATTCTACTCTTCAAATGCCTTGTACAAGTAACATGGGATTATTTTTTAAATATTGGTTCTAAAATAGAACCACATTAGATAAATGACTTTTTATGAATTTTGTTTTGGCAAATGTGACTTTGAGATACATTGACAAATTGAAATTTGCTAAACTGAAGCTTGAGTGTTGAATTTTACTTTTGAATCTATTATAGAAATAGGTGGATAGTAAATTCCCTTGATTGTTTTGCAACATATCTTTTGGTTTTACAATGGAATGCACAATCAAGTGTTCATGATTCCAATGTACATTCCGATAACAAGACAAGCATATATAGGTTGCCTTGGACCGACAGTTCACCACTGAACTTGGTTTCCCACAATAATCACAAAGATATATATTGTTCACTGTAACAACATCTGACCTCTACAATTTCAAGGTTAGATTTTGTATAGTGATGGTTTACAACAAACCAATAGAAAGTAGTCACCAACATCATATTACAATACTACATGAATAAAACCAATCCATATTTCTTTAAATTTAAAATGCGAAAACAGTACAACTAAGATCAAAATTCAATCTCAACGGACAAAGTTAACTTCACATTTACTGTTAAAAGCATCTAGAATACGTAATCAAAGTATCTAAGATAATTCTGAAGAGAGAAACAAAAATTGCATTCATAATTCTCTGTCATTTCATCCAACTATCATAGCTCATTCATCGCCTTGATCTCATCAAACATCTTGTGCTTAATATAATTGATGGGGGAGTATACAATCTTTGCTGCATATATCTGGCGTGCTCTTTGCAGCTGCTTTTTTTGCATATATTCCTGCACCAATATTAAAAATTAGTTCAAAAATTAAATAAATAAATCAAGGGTAGATTTAGGATTAGTAAAGCTAGGATTTGTGTTAGGTCCAAATGTGTTGTAGAGGGGGGGTGAATACAACTTTTCGAATATGAGAAGCAATAAATACGATGCAATAAATGAACACGCAGATTCAAGGAATATATTTCTTTATATATAACTTGAAAAGGTTGCTACAACATTCATTACAAAGTATAACAGAAGTTCAGAGAGAAGTGAATGATTCTAAGCTCTGTGAATATACTCTCTCTCTTTTTCTTGTGTTTTTCTCAATATTGCTCACTAACTAAAAACATTACACAAGTGCTTCTATTTATACTACATGTAATCTATGTCCTGTAGTCTTCAAAGACTAAGATGTACGTGGCCCAGTGATGTCCACATAAATCTTGCCTTATCTTGAAAGCTTGGAAATCTGCCAATCAGAAGATGCCATGTGTCATGTTGAAGCTGCACTCTAAGTAGAACTTCTACTTGAGAATTTCTACTTAGCCATCTCGAAATTTCTAAGTCGAACTTCTACTTAGAAATATTCTACTTGGCCATCCAGAACATTTAGTACTTAGAAAATATTCTGGTCTTCAACTTGAAACTTCAATGCACATCTTGAGCTTGTGATATCTTCATGTCTTCTTTATTCTTCAGCAAGCTCTTGAACATGGATCTTTATTACTGACATAAACTTGCTATCAATGTCCTGACACTTGATGCACTGGTTGTAATAACCCTAACATCAGTAATGCTACAGTGGTCACATGAATAGTAAATTTCGAGGATTTAGAGAAATGGTATATAGGTACTCTATAATGGAAATGGAAAATGAATAAACAGAAACCATATTAGTGTTGTACAATGAAAATAAGTGACTCGAAATGACGTTAGATTTCAGAAATTCCTGAAACATGGATTTTGAGGATTTTGATTTCGAATAAGCTTCTATTGGACATTAAGGAGCATGGAAACATTATAAGAATTATATATTGAGGAATTAGTGAATTTAGATTTAACCAAGGGATTATTAAGTTAAGAGAATACCAAAGGAAAGTGGATTCGTAAATGATTTCGAAAACCACTGAGATAATGAGGTACACCCGAAACGAACCACAATTAGACGAGTATGGGAACAAGACAACCAAGATTAGTAATATAGCAAGGATACATACCACATTATTATTATCCAAGATTATTATCATAATACTTAGAAAAACAAGAAAAGAGATTATTAGATCATCAAGATGACATCACCATCCACTAACACTTGTTTTAAGGGTAAATTAGTACTTTTGCTAGGCTTAAACCATAAATATCTTCCAAGGCTTCCAAGACAAGCTAGAATAATCAAGATTAAGGAAGATAAGATCAAAAATCAAGAGCAAAATCTCTCCCCCTCCATTTCTTGCAAATTCGGCCAAAACAGTAGCAGTCCAGAAAAACAGCCATAACTCCTTCGTTTCTCAGCCGAATTTTGTGTTCTTTAGCTTTTTGGAAAGGTATTGAGATGCCCTACAACTCTTATTTAGGAACCTTGTCCAGAAAACCAAGGTAAGGACCTCGTTTTTCATCTTCTTTCAGCTGCTGTTTAGTAACTCTAAGAATTAACTTGTGTTTTATGGTTTCTTTAGACTATCCAAGCTACTTTAAGGTTGTTTAAGGACTAGCCAAGGATTATTAAGTGTTGTTAAAGCTTCAAGGAAGGTATGGAGTTCATGAACCCTTAGTATTATCTTGAGGTTATGATGATTTATGGTTGGTTTAGTGATTAAGTGGTATAAATGTTATGATTATGATGTTATAAGTGTTTGTAAGTGATTAAAGTTGATTTTGGAAGGAGTATGTGCTTGTAACCATGGTTGGTAAGATGACCACATGGTGTAGGTGATGGTGTATAAGGTGGATGATTGATTTGGAGGAGTTTGATTTTGGAAAGTATGAAAATATAGCCGTTATAATGTCCGATTTTCGTTAGACCAAGAATCTGCCCTGTTTTTGGACCCTGAACCCATACGGTAGGCTACTGTCCAGACCCCCAAATGACCATGATGAGATAGAGCTTGGTTCATAGATCGTTTTGATATAAGGTGCGCTAAAATCTGATGAACGGTTTAGGAGAAAAGTCAGTTTTAGTGAAAGACATTCGAAAACCGAGAAAACGTAATTGTATCAACTTTGAGGCTAAAGTTACCATACTTAGACATTTTTATAAGTCACGAAATTTTGGGATAGTGTAGTAGGGTGGTCAGAGGACCCTTTACAGTTGACCTTGCATTAAAATTCGAAATCTATAT
Organism: Kitagawia praeruptora; assembly: GCA_037693485.1. NCBI lineage: Eukaryota > Viridiplantae > Streptophyta > Magnoliopsida > Apiales > Apiaceae > Kitagawia > Kitagawia praeruptora. Next base: position 84,231,989 of record CM075347.1, on the reverse strand, counting down.
TTTCTGAGAATTTTTACAGTTAAGTGTGGTCGTTAGGGGAAATGGTGAAAAACCCCTGAAACATCGATTGAGTTTATAAATGGTTAAGTTCATGAACCTTTGGGGTAATAATAATACATTAAACATATGTTGAAGTGTAAAGGGTTTTGTTATACAAGAGGGTAGTGAGTAAGAGATGTGGTATTCTAATGACGGACCTTTTGTGTTTATAGAAATTCCGGAGGAGGGACCAGCCATATTATCAGGATACAGAAACCGAGGCAAGATCTTTTCTATCCCTACTTGGAAATTATTTATCTTCAAAGAAACTTGATTTCATGAAATATATATATGTGATGCTATTGTTACTATATTGTTAAGAAATGGTTTTCCTCGATTATTGATGTAAAAAGGGAAGGTATATGAGTATGGTATGAATATGGATATGAGTATGAGATGGATATGAATATACATAGAGATGATTATGCATGAAGTGAACATGCCTTATGATTAAGGGAATATGAAAGAATGGTATCAGTTGTTATCCAGGGTTATATGATTTATAATACTATATTAAAAATATTCTTTTTGGTGTTAGTGGTATTATAAATATTATTTGATTATTAATTACTACTTTTTAAGTAGATGGAATATGTTATGGATATAAAAGCATATTTAAATTCTTGAATATAAAAGAGATGTCTGAATCATAATCAAAGTATTATGTTATGAATATATTTTATAGAAATAATGTGCGAGAATGAAAATGATATGAGTGAATGATAATTGATAATGGAAGTGATATACGGAAATGAAAATGTGAAATGGTGTTGATAAATTGAATGATGATCTTATAAAAAGGGGAATTTACAATAATAAGCGTAAGAGGCCGTGTGGAAGTTGCACAGTCCAGCACTTAATAAGCGTAAGAGGCCGTGTGGAAGTTGCACAGTCCAGCACTTAATAAGCGTAAGAGGCCGTGTGGAAGTTGCACAGTCCAGCACTTAATGTTTCATTTCGGCCCAAGAGTTGCCGAAGGAGGATGTAGTGGTAGACCTTCCTCCAGGAGGATGTTAGCAGGTGGCCTTCCTCCAGGGATGATGTTAGCAGGTGGCCTTCATTCCTTCTACCGGTAGTAAAAAGGGACGGATACGGAGGGCGACTGATCATCGAGCCTCACGTATTCGGCAACAGTGAAAACCCCTACAATATGTGAATAAAGAATAAATGATAAAGTCAGATTGGTATACTGGAAAGGGAAAATGATATGAAAGATGGAATTATTGTTATAGATGAAGAGAAACTGATTTTATATTAATTTATAAAAAAATTGTTACATAAGAAGGAAATGAGAAGATGATAGTAAGAGATTTAAGTAAATATTCATATTATCCTGAAATCTTACACTGAAAGATTTTATTGATTGTTATATTATTTAAGAAGAGAAACTGATACTGTATTATTCTAGAATTCTTTCTTATAAAAGTAAGTGGATGATGTATTATTAAATAAGAGTTTCACTCTTCCTTAAAGTTTATAATTTGGTTACTGCTTACATATGTATATACATGTATACTTGGTTACATTTTAAATTCTAGTTTACAATATTATCTTGCTGAGCTATTATAGCTCACTCTTGCTACTTATCTATATACAGCTAGGTATGCCAATAATACGCAGAACGCCCCGCAAGAGGGTAAGGGAAAGGCGACCTTCTGAGAGCTCGTTAGCATCAATCCCCGAGGTAGATGACCAGCGCAAGGGGTTTAGTGGTCTTATGTATATTAAGTGTGTAAGTGTGTAAGGTTGTAATAAATTTGGTTGTTGAAATGCTTCTTGTAGAAGCATCACTCAACAATGTACTTAAGTATGATTCTGGGTTTGTAATAACTGTTTAACTCTAAACTTTTATTATGGTGAATGTTGTTCTCTGAGCATATGACTGGTGTGTGTGTGTGTATTACAGTGGGGTCAATTGCATAAGTATAAAAAAAATAAAAAAAAAAATAAGAGATATTGATTTTTGAATGGAAGTTGGTCCGTGATGGCCCAAATTCATGACCCCGGATTTGGGGCTGTCACACTGGTCTGGTTCATAAGTGACTAGTCTTGATAGTGTTTCTGTTTCTTGAATAAATTACCATATTCACTTAGTAACTTGGCTTTCCAATATTCGCTTTCCTTCTTGTTCACTTGAAATCAATTGGTCTTGTTGATACTGATAGTTATGATCTTGATTCTCGAATTCTCAAATCACTGAGGCATGAACAACTTTGACTTGAACTTCTCTCAATGATTTCTTCTTGGCTTGATCATAGTTAACATGTTCAATTGTATCAATTACCTTGTCTTCATTTAGTGTTGATTTCTTGTGACTTCTTGTTCTTGATTGTCTTCTGGTTAAGTATCTTTTCTTTTAATTGAGTTACATTAGTTATAGTGTTACAAGTTAATACACTCTGCCTTTCAATCTCCCCCAATTTGATTGTCTAACAATGACATTCAAATTAATGAAGGATAACTCAACTAAACAATGAGACGAGAAAAGATAATTAACATTACAGTCTTGAAAAATATACATTTGAAAAATACTTGAAAACAATACAAAGAACTTAAACTAGAAACAGAATTCGAACCTCGAATTAAAGATCATTTGAATGATTCCTATCACCTGGATTATTTCATATCTTTTAGTCAAACTTATATCACCTTATTGGATTCACTCTAAGGTGAATTTTCCTCAAGTGAGTTAAAGCAACCGAAAGACATGAAGTTTTTCCAACTTCAAGTTCACACCACTCTGACCTTTAACCCTAATTCCGTTTCCTTTTCCTAGCTTCAGCAGCTTGGTCTTTTTCTTCTTTCTGCCTTCTGCGCTTCTCCTCCTGCTGCTTTTGTTTCTTATATACTGGATCATGAAGTTGCGTCCACCTAGCATTCAACAAACTTACTGCTTCCATTTCTAGAGAGTTCCTGGGTTCTGGGTAAGGATGTTTGAAAAGCCTTCTGAGTTTGTCCACCTCCTGAGTAGTCCTGATCTCTGGAATGTCCTCAAATTTCTTCATTATAAGCCGAGGTTTCCTATGAGTTTTATCAGCTTTAAACTGACAATAGATCATTTTGGGATAGCCTTTGACACGGTTAGTATTGTGGACACTAGCCGCATCTTGCTCCATTCGCTTCTTTTCCACTACTACATCAGACAGGTAACTCACGAGTCTCTGCTTTTCTTTCACATACTTAACTTCCACATCTTCCCATTTGAACACATATAATACTTTCTCCAGAAATGCAGCATCTTGAGTCTGCTGCAGCCATTGTCTACTCATATGCAAGAGTGTTTGCTTCTGGTCTGCATCTATGAATACTAAGGCATCAGCTGTATCATCAGCAAAAGAATGTATCCAGTATACGCTGTCTCTTCCTGGAACACCAACTGACTCCCTTATCTCTCCTTGTTCCAGTTCTCCAGTAGGAAGATTCAGAGCTTCATCTACATTCTTCATAGCTTGAAGAATATTCCATTTCTTCTCTATTAGCTCTGGTTCAATCTTCACATTATCAAGAGGGTTTGGAGCAATGACATCACACTTCCACACCTCATTGCTCTTCTTGAATATGGCACTTTCAATGATCTTCACTGATTTATCTTTAAGCTCAGAAGCGAATCCCTTACCCATCATTTGTCTACAGACGGCTTTAAGAGATTCCACTGAAAGTTCCATTAAGTCCTTTTCCTCCAAGCTCACCCTCTTCAATTTACTGTCAACCACCATCCGAACAACATTTGGATATGCTGAGAATTCTGGACCCTTGTCCTCTGCTAGCTGCATTAACTGATCCCTATACAGAATGCTTAGATTCTCAGAATGAGAGTATTGAATTTTTGTTGCTAGCAAGAACAACTCTGATGCAGATCTTCTCGTCATGAATTGGTCATCCACATACAGGAAAGACATTGGGACTTCTTCTGTCAAAGACAAAATAACCTGCCACTCCTTTTGCGTTGCATTGTATCCAACCCTGACTTTAGAAATTAATCTCTTTAAAGCACTCATGTAGTCAGCAGCCATTGGATTCTGCAAATTTAGGTTGTAGAACAGATCATCTGCCTCCTTGTTATGAGCTCCTTTCGTACATGGTCCCATCAATATCTTCCTTGCATCATCCCACTTCTGCCCTAACCTTCTATTGTCCAGATCAATTTGAGGATCAGCTAGCCTTGCAAGCTCATAATCATACTGCTTCCCTTGTAGCTCCGCTTTCTTTTCCTGAAACACAGCACGATCTTGCATTGCCTTCATTTTAAAGAACTCAGCTTGATCTAAGGCTAACTGTTGAGACTTCAGGGTTTCCTCATCAACAGTAATTTCTTCAGGCCTTCCGACAGACATCCCAGCACCTCCACCTTGATCTTTCAATGATCACTTTATAGCATGTTCCAAAGGTGCGTCTTCCATATCGGAATCTGAGTCAAGTACCACCTGTACTTTTTCTTGATAACTCAGGTCAACGAATGGCTCATCTTGCTCAATCGCTATGGCCTTACCCTTTTTCCTTCTCAGAGCCTCTTCATCAATAGACGGCTCAAATTCTATTTCTTTTACAAGATCAGCTTGTTCTGGAATTTCTTCGATTTGAACTCCCTGCTGTCTCGTCTCCTTTATACTCTCCCCCTTAGGTGAGTTATCCTGAACTCCACCCTGGTCTCCAGATCCACCAGCTGCATAAAAATCTTCAAACCCAGAACCATAGGCTCCTGCTCCAGTAGCACCACCTGTACCAGCATCGGGGGGGGGGGGGGGGGTTGTTGCGGCGCGAAACACTCCTGGGGCACAAAACTTCTGATTGCGAACATCACTCTACTGATCTCCACAGCCAGAGTATCCATTGTAATCTCCATTGCTCCCATCCTCTCATTCAGAGTGTTTCCCAAGACACCACCAGCATGGCCCAAGTCATTTACCTTGTTTGTCAAATCATTAAAAGCTGTAGCTTGACTTGCCATTCGTGCTGCGTAGTCATCAAGAGCCCTTTGATTGTTTCCAATATTCATCCCTAACTGCCCCATCGTCTGCCCAAACTGCTTCATTTGATTTTCCATAGAAGTCATACGAGTATCAAGATTTTCAATATTAAGGGACGGTGTTTGGTTTAGGTGACCTCGCTCTAATACTTGTTCTGTTGGTATTTGGCGCTCGGTTTCGGGCCTTAAAAATGAAGGTCCCTCTCTCCCTAACCTCTCACACACACTCCCTGTCTCACGCTCGTGTATGTCTTCAATAAATGATCCAAAATATGAAGCAGTACCTGCAGAAACTGGATAAGCAATATAATTTGCAGTTATGGGATCAATTGCTGTTTGTTCCTGAGTTGGAATCTCAGGCTGAGAGGCTACAAAGTGTTCTTGTACGACATCAGAACCGATCCTCTTTGCAGCATCAGTACGTACCGGTGAAGGTACGGCTGAAGCTTTTAAAGCTTCATGTCCTCTTGAAGCAACAGTATCTTCAAGAGGTACATAATCATCATCAAAATCCCTATGTGCAGATTGTTCAAGGGGTGAACCACTCTCGTGAGGTGGAGTGGTTGCGTGTGACACGCTAGGGTTTGACTGAGGTTTAGAAGTAGCAGCATGAGAAATTTTGGCTTTCTTTCGAGTAAGAGGCTGCTCTTCGGGGTCACTCTCCTCATCATTTCCTACATCTATATGTGCTGGCTGTTTGGATTCCGGTGACATGGGTGACAAAGAATTAGAAATATAGCTCTCACCCTGGGATAGATCCTGCGGGCTAGCAGTCTCTTGGGTCTGGGAATCAGAAACATAGGAAGAGGAATGAGTAGTATGCAGAGAGAGATTACCTGATTCATTACCTTGTTCGTCACCGCTTTGCTCATCAGGAATCTCTTCAAATGCCTCAGCATGAGCAGACCGATTCTGAGCATGTGATGAAACTTGCGAGAATTCCATCAAAGTGGTAACTCCCTCATCATAGGTAAGCCACTGTTGTAAGGTATCAGGAATAGACATCGGTTTTCCATGATGTTTATTCTGATTATCAATTGTTGAAAGTGACTTAGTGCCCATCCCTAGTGGTGCAGTTGTTTGACTTCTGGCAAAACTCTGTTTAACTGCAAGAGCATCCTTCGGTATTAAACCATTAATCAGCATCTGTAGGAACCGAGGAAACCAGCAGACAACATCTGTTGTGTTGAGGTCTCTGCTTGCAGGAGATCCCATTACACCAACTATCTCCGAGAGAACTATGCGTCCATAATTTATGTCCAGTTCTCTTGCTAGGGCAATTCCAAGGTTTTGCATGGGAATGGAAATTTGATGGAAATCACTTTCTCGTGCCCGAAAACATCTTGTGATGGCCTCGAAAAAGTAATTCCATTCCACATGAAAGAATTGTTTTTGGATGTTTCCAGTGATCCGGCCAGACGGAGGATAACATCCTATTTCTTCAAAGAAACTGAGGCGTTCTGCAGCTGTAGGTTCTGGATCATAAGCATCTTTAATGGGGAATCCCAGAACCTTGTTGACAATTTGTTCAGTCACCTCATATTCCTGACCCGCTAAGGTAAACCTGAAACCAAAGGGGGTTGATTTGCTCCCAAAAGAAACTGCACTAGTCCATAATTGCTGTAAAGCATCATGTACTAGTGTAGGTTTAGCAGTAAAAGCATCGCTAGCTTTGGAATACAAATTGAGAAATCGTATCCAAGACTTAAAGCGCGGGAGTTGATCACCAATTTCCGTAGAAATGTTATAAAAATTGTTTTTGGCAAGTGAAAATTGGTGAGCCATTTTAATTAAAAGTTTTTCTTTTAAAAGATGTGAATATTAATTTTAATTTCTGAAAAACAATTAATTTTAGAATTAACCGTTATATCCCTTTTAATTTGTCAAGAACAACAAAAGTCCCTTTTTGAGAATTTAAACTACGGGATCCAATTAACAGTTAATGGAAGGCAAATTTCAATCAAATAACTAAATCTGCTTTAACAGTGAAGTGCGTGTGTGTGAAATCGTGTTTGTATAGATCTGTGAAATTGTGTGTGTATATACGTGTGTATATATCTCAAGAAAGATGGACCGTTACACAAACACACAAGAACAGAGATTAATGATAACACACAGATGATAGCAGTCTAAAAATGGGCATTAATTCGTGGTCTGTATGAGTTTTATCACAAAAATCACGAACAATGGTTGTAAGTCGAAATCGCCTGTATGTATATGGGGCGGCTGTAAAACTCAATTAGGTAAAAGTGAAAGATTAGATCGAGTTAAAGATGTATATATAGACATTAATGTGAAATGACTAAAGTGTCCCTGTTAAAAAGTATGAAAACTCTAAGTACATACAGGGAGAACCCAAGTCGAAATCTATCTCGAAGTTTAAGTCGAAGTCTATCTCGAAGTCTATCTCGAACATTTTAAGTCGAACTTCGAGATAGAGTTCGAGATAGATGTTAACTCGAAAAACTTACCATTTAACTATTAAAGACCATGTAAACAGCACAAACCACCAACATTACTAGGGAAACCTATCTCGAAATTCAAGTAGAAATTCGAGATAGACTTCGAGTTAGGAGTTAACTCGAAAAATCCCCTAAAGACCAACTGAGAACTCTATCTCGAACATCAAGTCGAAATTCGAGTTGAGTTTCGAGATAGAGGATAACTCGAAATTATTAACTAATTCGAAGTTACTCTCAGATTATTTAAAAAAAAAATATCCCCTGTAAAATAGACATTAGATGGAATATTTTGAATAAGGAAATAGGCACACTGGTAACTCAAATTCGAACCCTAAGTCGAATTTCGAGATAAATTTCGAGATAGAGGCTAACTCGAAATTTTTCCCAGACTTAGAATTTTCAAAACTTCACTCTGGAAGCTCAAATCGAAATTCAACTAGAATTTCAAGATGAGTTTCGAGATAGTGATTAACTCGAAATTTTGAAGATACTTAGATTAATTTGACAATTTTTCTTTGAAAAACTCAACAATTAATTTTGCCAAATTAATATAAATATCAATTCAAGGATTTTTAATATATGACATAATTAAAACATTCATTGATAATTCTAAGGCCTCTAATTACATGAAAAACACAGGTAAATTCATCTAAAAATCATGCAAAATTTAGAATATTATGAATTTAACTCCCCCTATGATCATGCAATCTAACAAGCATAAATTCAAAGATTTGTGCTATAAAAGACACTTAAAACACACTGAATTCATGCAAAATCACACTATATGCACCCTATAATAATCATTAATTAGGCATTTTAAAGCCTAAACACATAATGATTAAATAGCTTGCATATACAAACATAAACATGGATTTTACAGATAGAAGGCTTTACTAACTTGTGTTAAGCATTCCCAATTCACCAACCAACCTATTGAATGTTACTTCATCAAGAGGTTTGGTGAATATATCTGCAATTTGTTGCATTGTGGGCACAAAATGTAGCTCCACAGTCCCCTCCTCGACATGTTCTCTTATGAAGTGATACCTGATGTCAATGTGCTTGGTTCTTGAGTGATCTACAGGATTGTTGGTTATGGCAATGGCACTTGTGTTGTCACACATAATTGGAATTTTCTTGTGCTCCATGCCATAATCCTTCAATTGGTTCCTCATCCACAGTATTTGAGCTACACAGCTTCCAGCAGCAATGTACTCAGCTTCAGCAGTAGAAGTAGATACTGTATGTTGCTTTTTACTTTGCCAGGACACCAATCTTCTGCCAAGAAATTGAGAAGCACCAGATGTGCTTTTCCTATCAATCCTGCAACCTGCATAGTCTGAATCCGTATAGCCAATTAGATTAAAACCTGTATCTCTTGGGTACCAAATCCCTAGATTTGGTGTGCCCTTGAGATACCTAAAAATTCTTTTGACGGCTATGAGATGTGATTCTCTAGGATCCGCTTGGAATCTTGCACATAAACAAGTCGCGAACATTTTATCGGGTCTACTTGCAATTAAATAGAGAAGTGAGCCAATCATACCTCGATAGCTTGTGATGTCAACTGATTTACCTGATTTGTCTTCATCAAGCTTCGTGGCGGTTGCCATGGGAGTCTTAGCTGCTGATGCATCTTCTAGATTATACTTCTTGAGTAAATCTCTGACGTACTTGGATTGACAGATAAAGATACCATCTTTTCTCTGACTGATCTGTAATCCAAGGAAGAAGGACAGCTCTCCCATCATGCTCATCTCGTATTTCTCTTGCATTAGCTTAGCAAATTTCTCGCACAAGCGCTCATTCGATGACCCGAAGATAATATCGTCCACATAGACTTGAACAAGTATTAAATCATTCTTCACATTCTTATAGAACAATGTTTTGTCAATTACTCCCCTAGTAAAACCACTTTCAATTAAGAATACGGATAGGGTTTCATACCAACATCTTGGGGATTGCCTGAGGCCATAGACAGATTTGAAGAGAAGATACACAAAATCTACAAGTTCTGGATCAATGAAGCCAGGCGGCTGTTCCAGATACACCTCTTCTTCTAACTCTCCGTTCAGGAAGGCACTTTTCACATCCATCTGAAAAACCTTGAAGTTCTTATGTGCTGCAAATGCCAAGAACATCCTGACTGCCTCAAGTCTTGCAACCGGTGCATAGGTCTCATCATAATCAATTCCTTCTCGCTGAGAATAACCTTTTGCAACCAAACGAGCCTTGTTTCGTGTTACAAGTCCGTTTTCATCCATTTTATTTCTGAATACCCACCTTGCTCCAATTACTGATTTGTTCTTTGGTCGGGGTACCAGTTTCCAAACTTTCTGCCTTTCAAACTGATTGAGTTCCTCTTGCATTGCAATCACCCAATCAGCATCACCAAGAGCTTCTTCTATTTCTTTAGGTTCAAGCTTGGATAAGAACCCAGAATATAAGCAAATATTAGCCAGGTCAGCTCTTGCATTTCTTCTAGTAGACACACCAGCATCTGGATCACCAATAATTAATTCAAACGGATGGTCTCTATTCCATACCCGTTCTCTTGGAAATTGTCTTGATGATTCAGCATGACTTTCTGAGTTGTGGTGCTGACTACTTTGATTACTTTCACTAACTCCCCCTGAGTTAGTACCAGCTCTTACAGAACTAGAGTCAACTCGACTCGAGCCTTGAACAGTAGTCCTTGAGCTGCTATTTACTCCCCCTGAGTTGTTGCCGGTTCGTACTGAAGAAGTCTCTCCTGATCTTGTAGAATTAGCTTGTTCACTAGACTCAGGTTCTTCACGTACACTTGGAACATTTAATGGGACAACCAACTCAGGTTCATCTTCAAGATCTTCTAAGTCCAGATTCTGAAATTTTAGGGACTCGGGTTCACTAGAATCTCTTGAAATTGATGAGAGTTTGGTATCGTCGAATCTGACGTTGTAGCTTTCAGTCACTTTTCGATCATTTACTAAGAACACCCTATAAGCTGCTACATCATCTATAAGTACATAGCATTTTGCTCCGAAGACATGAAAGTATTTGATTGTTGGTCTTCTGCCGTTCATTAGCTCACATGGTGTCTTTTCTTTATCTTTTATGATCAAGGATCGATTTTGAGTGTAACACACGGTACTCACTGCTTCTGCCCAGAAATACAGAGGAAGTTTCGAATCACACAACAAAGTTCTTGCTGCTTCAACCAATGTTCTATTCTTCCTTTCAACTACTCCATTTTGTTGTGGAGTTCTCGGGGCTGAATACTGACGACGTATTCCCTTAGATACACAGAAGTCATTTAGCACTGCGTTTTTGAATTCAGTGCCATTGTCTGATCTAATCGTCTTCACAGTAAGTGTTGAAACATTCTCAATTTGAGTGATGTGATCAATGATTAGGAAAGGTACTTCGTCTTTCGTCATTGCGAACAATACCCATGTATACTTGGAGAAGTCATCCACGATTACCAATGCATATCTTTTCCTAGACAAAGATAGGACATTCACTGAGCCAAACAAATCCATATGAAGAAGTTGCAGAGGCTCAGTGATACTAGAAATTTCTTTGCTTTTATGCGATGCTCGTTTCGACTTTCCCATTTCACAGGCTTCATAGAGTCCTTTCGGAGCGAACTCCATTTGAGGTAGATCTCTCACCAATTCTCGCCTCGCGAGAGCATTCATCGTTTTGAAGTTTAAGTGAGATAACTTTTTGTGCCATAACCAGCTTTCATCATCCGAAGCTTTGCTGTAGAAACAGGTGACTTCATTCTGATTTGCTGAATCCATGTCTGCAACAAAAAGATCTGCCTTTCGAACTCCTCTCAAAGCCAGTGAGCCTTCCTTGATGTGAGTGATTGATACACCTTTCTTGTTGAAAACAATTTCGTAACCTTTGTCACAGAATTGACTGATACTCAACAAATTGTGCTTTAATCCCTCAACATAGGAAATATCTTCAATGATGACATTGCCAGTTTTCAGTTTGCCATATCCCTTTGTCACACCTATGCTGTCATCTCCAAAGGTAACATAAGGGCCAGCCTTCATAACCAACTCTGTAAGCAGGGACTTGTTTCCAGTCATATGCCTCGATGCTCCACTATCCAGCACCCATATGACTTTATTTCTATTTTGCTTAATGCCCTGCAATGACAGATTGATTAGACTTTCTTCGGAACCCAACTTTGATTGGGCCCGGCTTTTCGATAAGATCGATAATCAACAGATTTAACAACAGGAGATGCACTTTTCTTAACATTACTAGAGCTTTCGACTTCCTCCTTTCCTTTCTCAGACTTGACATGTTTATCAGTCCTAGGAGAAGGTTTGTCACTCCTAACTTTAGGAGGACTGACAGTCTTGGCTCTCACATGCTTTTTCTTGATGTTTGAACTAGCAGCAGTATTTAAGCATGACTGGCTAGATGCATTCATTAAATTTACAAAAGTTTGCATGACATTAAAAGTGCATGGCATACAATTAGGTTGACCACACTGTGCATGATTCGGATGCAGATTATTCATTGTGTGTGTGACAGGCATGGCATGTGCAGCAGGAACATTTATGTTAGCTTTACATGCATAAGAAAGATGTTCAGTAGATTTGCAGTGATAACATGCTTTCTTTATTCGTTCAGCCTTAACCTCTTTTATGACTTTCTTCCCTTGTTGTTTAACAGCCTTAGCTCCTAATCCTAGTCTAGATTCATCTCTAGGAAAATTGATTTTAACTTGTTTGATAGGAGTTATGGGTTGTGCGTTCTGGCGATCTTCCATCTCAATCTCATATCTAGCTATCAATTCAGTCTCTTCTTCTTCTATTCTAGGAACAAGGTGTTTGTAGATGGGTTTGACAGAAGGTTTAAAAATGCTAGGAATATCATTTTTAAGGTCACTGGAAGTAGTGTCGATAGGTCTCTTCCCTTCTTTCTTAGAAAGGTTAGAATAATCAAGTCCTACACCTACTCCAGTTATCTTCTTAAATACGTCATTATCTACATACACTTTACTAGCAGCTAGTTTGTAAGCTTCACATTTAGTTTCTAACTCAGCTAGTTTGTTCCTTAAACATGATTCTATTTCTGCCTTAAGGATGAGCTTGTGTTCCAAAGATTTAATAAAATCTCTTAGGGAAGTATCTACAGTGCAAGCAGCCTCTAACTCTTCCACTTTTGCCTCAAGCATTCTGCTTTTGGCGACAAGTGTTTTCTGTTCCTTTTGAGAAGTGTCTAGGCTTTTGCACAACATGTAGATCTCTTCGCTAAGAGCCCCGTTCTGTTCCTTATAATCATCAATAGACATTTCTACTTTAAGGGTTAGAACTGGTACCTCTGGTTCCTCTGATGTCTCAGCCATGAGTGCAAAGTTTGCTACATGAGTAACATCTTCCTCATCTGAATCATCCCAAGCTCTTCCTTCTGTTACTACTAAAGCTCTTTTACCATGTTTTTCTTTCACCAGCGATTCATACTTGCTTTTGAGGGCTTCAAATGTCTCTTTTGGATAAGTCTGTTTAGGCTTTTTGCAGTCCGAGGCAAAATGTCCAGGTTCACCACAATTATAGCAATTGAACTTCATTTTGAAATCCAACGGAGATTTGTAGCTGGTACTCTTGCCTTTGCTTTTGTAGCCTGACGAACTACCACCACCCTTAGCAGCCCGATAGTAAGATGAAGAATTTCTCTGTGGTCGGTTGCTCTTTCTAAATCTCATGTTGCTGAACTTCCTTGCCATGTATGCCACGACACTATCGTCCATGTTGTCCAGCTCTTCTTGGGTGAAGTAGTCATCATCACTGTTAGATGCGCACTCGTCATCATTATCAACTTGTTAGATGCGTAGACCCTATGTTCAATGCTCTTTGGCTGGTTCCTCAGATATCTCGTATTGGTTTCAACCATGGGGAGAGTTACACCTCTCAGATTCAAATCCAATACCAACTGACTGAATCGTAGATAGACGTCTGTTATGCCTTCTCCTTTTCTTATTCTGAAGGTGTCATACTCCATCTTGAGTATAAGTGTCTTGTTGCTTCTAACCTCTGCAGATCCTTCCATGACAACTTCTATCTTGTCCCAAATCTTCTTTGCTGTATTCAAACCTTTGACTATGTTGAACATTTCATGATCAAGAGATTCCATCAAGGTTTGTCTTACAGAAGTATCATAAGCTATTTGCTCCTTGTCAGCATCCGTCAAGTCCGCTGCCTTTTTAGGCTCAGACCGAGCAGGTATTACCTCCTCTCCTTCCGTACGCTCAGGAATAGCTTTCATTGGAACGAATTTACCCTTTTCAAGGACTTCCAGATACTCAGGGTTAATAGTCTCTAAGTAGAGTCTCATTCTGAAAACCCATTCTTCATAGTGATCTCGGTTGAACATTGGTATCTTGAAAGAGTTTTTAGGAGCCATTTCAAATCTGGTCACTAAAAGTTTCTAAGTACCCAAGACTAGGCTATGTAGAATATCTATGTAGAACTTCTGCCAAGTCGAAATTTCTCTAAGTAGAAATTTTGCTCAAGTCGAAATTTCACCAAGTAGAAATTGTCCAAGTCGAAATTCACCAAGTAGAAATTGTCCAAGTCGAAATTCTATGTAGAAAATCTCAAGTAGAAATTCTATGTAGAACTTTTTGTCCTTAGAATAATTTTCTGCAGATTACTTTAATATTGAATAAACAATATCACCTTTTTGACTTTTGATACTTTACACACCGAAAGCAACTAACCCACTTGCTAGGCACTGAGTATGTCTTGTTACACTTTCGGCCAAGGAATATTTATCAAATCAAAAGTACAAAAACACCTTTTTGACTATCTTATTTGTTTGAAAAAGGAGATCAAAAAGTTGTTGGGTTGTCTTCTTTGATAAGAACAGATGATGAACACTCAAGAACACCAAATATCAATTAACCCAGATTAATTCACAAAAATTAATTAAAATACACCCAAGCTAAATAATCACACCTGGAGTATTTAAATAATTTTTCCGGATGAGTTTTCACTAGAAACGAATTAAAGCACACTTTTCGAGAAAATGAAAAGTAGATCTAGAAAATGAAAACTCACGATTCTTCTACCAAACACAAGGATCTATGTTTTGTATGTTAAACATCCGCTCTGATACCAATTGTTAGGTCCAAATGTGTTGTAGAGGGGGGGTGAATACAACTTTTCGAATATGAGAAGCAATAAATACGATGCAATAAATGAACACGCAGATTCAAGGAATATATTTCTTTATATATAACTTGAAAAGGTTGCTACAACATTCATTACAAAGTATAACAGAAGTTCAGAGAGAAGTGAATGATTCTAAGCTCTGTGAATATACTCTCTCTCTTTTTCTTGTGTTTTTCTCAATATTGCTCACTAACTAAAAACATTACACAAGTGCTTCTATTTATACTACATGTAATCTATGTCCTGTAGTCTTCAAAGACTAAGATGTACGTGGCCCAATGATGTCCACATAAATCTTGCCTTATCTTGAAAGCTTGGAAATCTGCCAATCAGAAGATGCCATGTGTCATGTTGAAGCTGCACTCTAAGTAGAACTTCTACTTGAGAATTTCTACTTAGCCATCTCGAAATTTCTAAGTCGAACTTCTACTTAGAAATATTCTACTTGGCCATCCAGAACATTTAGTACTTAGAAAATATTCTGGTCTTCAACTTGAAACTTCAATGCACATCTTGAGCTTGTGATATCTTCATGTCTTCTTTATTCTTCAGCAAGCTCTTGAACATGGATCTTTATTACTGACATAAACTTGATATCAATGTCCTGACACTTGATGCACTGGTCTGGTTCATAAGTGACTAGTCTTGATAGTGTTTCTGTTTCTTGAATAAATTACCATATTCACTTAGTAACTTGGCTTTCCAATATTCGCTTTCCTTCTCGTTCACTTGAAATCAATTGGTCTTGTTGATACTGATAGTTATGATCTTGATTCTCAAATTCTCAAATCACTGAGGCATGAACAACTTTGACTTGAACTTCTCTCAATGATTTCTTCTTGGCTTGATCATAGTTAACATGTTCAATTGTATCAATTACCTTGTCTTCATTTAGTGTTGATTTCTTGTGACTTCTTGTTCTTGATTGTCTTCTGGTTAAGTATCTTTTCTTTTAATTGAGTTACATTAGTTATAGTGTTACAAGTTAATACACTCTGCTATTCAATTTGACTTAAATTTGAGATAAAACATCCAACCAGGAACAACGTTATTTACCTTGATTACTCATATTCCTTCATTACTCATACCTAAACAGTGTATGACAATTTGATAAAAGATGCAAACACAACATATTCCTTCATTACTCATACCTAAACAGTGTACCTAAGTAGATGTTTCGATTCTGTAGTAGAATCAAAGCAGTGTTTATTTAAAAAATAATTTGCAGCTCTGAAGTATATTCTACAGTTAAGCACACACATTTGCAGCTTGGATCTGGAGGTAATCATAAAAGTTGCACCTCCAACACAATATGTACTACTAAATCTAGCTAACTAGTTGAACACAATATGTACACAATATGTGTACCAAGTTTTATAACAATTACATACAGTTTCATAATAATAATTACTTACAGTTTCAGGTGCAAATTTGCATTCCCATTTTCTTACTCCATTTCCCATGTAAGTCTCCATGTGATTCATTGGAAACACTCCAGACTCGCTGTTCTTGTTTTTGGTTTGCCATTTCATTTCTAAGAGTGTTATTGGAGCATTCCTTATTTGCTGTGTCTTCCATAGGCTGTGATCTTCAAAATACTTAGAAAGATTTTCACGCTGAAATTTTGTAGTATTAGCATTAGTTAACAGGATGAAACAATTTAATTTTAATGTAGTTTTTAAGGCCAGAAAATTACCAAAGTCTCGGGGATTGTATCATATAATAAAAACATATCTTGCCCAACTCTGTTGTCAATAATCTCAATTACAAATTTCTTCAAATTGCAGCATATAACATAGTGATGGTTTGCATTGTAGACGGGGAAGAAAATCTACGCATAAAACATAATTGTTAACGAGTGACTCAGTGAATTTACTCTCGACTAAAAGAACAGACAGACAACGACTCATAAGAACCAGTGTTGTCTATAAAAATCCAGTAGACTCAACAACAATCAGAAAACAATATTTCGACAGCTAATTACAATAAAAAAAACTACAAACACATAAATATGCTTCAACAGTAGAATCAAAATCTAGTCACAACACATGCACGTGATTAAAAGGCTGATACTCATGCGATTCTACTATACAAGTTATAAACAGCTACAAATTCAAACATGCTTGTATGTAGAATCAAAAACTACAAGTACACAAATAACCTTCACTATCAACAAAACAAAAATGACACCAAAGAATATCAACATAAACATGATTCTATAGTAGAATCAAAATACACAAAGTAAAAAAAAAACATCAGATCTGGTTCTAATCTACTGTAGAATCAAATTATTAGCAATCATCTATTAATTTCGAATTCTAGTATATAATCGTTTTGTTGTGATTAAACAACTATTTATATTACAGAACCACAAAGGAGCTGTACTCAAGCCCTTGTCAAAGTGGCAAGGACAAAGGAGCTGTACTCAAGCCCTTGTCTTTTTTAGAGCTATATGATCAGTGAACGACCTTAAAAATGAATGCATTAGCCTAAGCTGTTCATACAGACATATGTGGCTGTAAGATTTTAACTTTCGAATATGTCAAATTTTGGTATGATTTGATTTGTAGAACTATCATCTTAATTTCTCCCTATCAGAATTTTAGTAACCATCTCCTGCTTCTCTTGCAAATACTTGGTAATCTTATAGCCACATTTTAGTATCGAACTACTTAATATCCACAACTTGGTATGTATAGTCAGCATGTGACAGAACTTTACGACATAAATAGATCATGTCAGCCTTGGATATTATTTCCAAGGATCGCTAAGTTCATGACTTACAAGCACATGCAACAAAAAGAAACAGTACCTTCAAATTTCAGAAGCACCTCATTGTTGACAAAGAAGAAAGACACATCAAGTAAATACAAAGACTAGCAAAGAACTTTATAACAAAACATTCGGGTCTTAGTGTTCAATTTATTCAGATAAGGCAATAAGGTTACTTACTAAGCACAATTCAGTATGTATCACGACTTTAAAATATTAAGAGACTAAAAGACAGAGTGAGGAACGAATTATACATCACAAGATATGTAACTAACCGAGCTAGATTTAAGATCAGCAGAAAATAGAAAGAAGAATGATGTGCAACTGGCACAACTGAGACATAAAAGAAGTGATTCTTTACTAAACTTCTATGTGCATAGTGTTAGAAATGATTGATGGAAACAGTGTTTGGAAGCTAAAGTCAGAAAACAGAGTTTAGCTGGAAGCAGTCAGAGTTTAGTTAAACACTGACTGGAAGCGCAAACAGAGGTTGTTAAACTCTGTAGCGGTATTGTCTGAAGAGTCAACAGTGTTTGAAGATTGATTTGAGATAAATATGGAAGCAATATCTTTGAAGATTGGAAAGCTGTCAAAGAGATTGAGTTGACTTGGAAGACTGAAGCAATCGTGATTGATATCAATTGTATAGCTTAATTATAGGAGAATCAATTACTGATTGTACGAAGCTGTATGTTCTATAAATACAGTTAGGTTAACCCTAAAAGGGTAGTCGAACATTGAGAAATCTTTTGATTGTAACCTAAGCAGCTCTCTGTGATATTTACATCACCGAGAGAGGAATTATTAATTCCAAACAGTTTTTAATTGTTAAACAGTGTGTTCTTGTTAAGTTACTCATACAGTATTTGATTACTTATTGTGTATTCGACCTAACAAGTGGTATCAGAGCCTAATCTGTTACTTTATTACAGTTAAAGATCCAAACAACACAAGAGTAATCAATGGCAGAGATACCTCCACCATCTGAGAAAGCCCCTACTACTGTTAGTAGGTATGAGACAATAAGAGTTCCTATACTTAGGCCATCAGAGTATGCAATTTGGAAGGTGAAAATGACCATGTTTCTGGAGGCTACAGATCCAGAATACCTTGATAGAATTTATGAAGGTCCTCACAAACCAACAAAATTATCTGCTGCTGCTGCTGGTGAGGAATCAAAGGTCATTCCAAAGGAAAAGAAAGATCTAACTGCTGAGGATCTTTCATCTATTGCAAAGGATGCAAAAGTAAGACATTTACTTCACAGTGCATTAGACAATGTTATGTCTAATAAAGTGATTAACTGCACAACTGCAAAGGAAATATGGGATGCACTTGAGGTTAGGTGTCAAGGAACTCCTGCAATCAAGAAAAACAGAAGAAACATACTCACTCAGGAGTATGAGCACTTTGAGGCAAAGTCTGATGAAACCATGACAGAAACATTTGACAGATTCTGTAAACTGCTCAATGATTTGTCATTGGTTAACAAAGAGTATGATTTAGAAGACTCAAATCTCAAGTTTCTTCTTTCTCTACCTGAAAAGTGGGATGTGAAAACAACCACTATAAGAGATAATTATGAAATTGGTGAAACAGAGATTGATGAAATTTATGGACTGCTCAAAACCCATGAATTGGAATTGGAGCAGAGAAATAAAAGATCAAGTAGAAAGTCAAAGTCTGTTGCACTTAAGGTTGAGGAGAAACCATCAAAGAAGGAGGCATCAAGGAGAAAAGCAAAAGGGAAAGCCTTAGTCATACATTCAGAGAATGAGTCATCAAACACTGATGTTGACTCAAACACTGATGGATCATCTGATTCTGAAGATGATGAAGAGATGATGCAAATGGCTGCTTTGATGGTAAAGACCTTCAAGAAGATGGGATACAAGAACTTCAAGAAGGGAAAGAGATTCTCCAGGGACTACTCAAAGTCTGACAAGAAGAATTTCAAGAAAGCTGAGGGAAAGGACTTCAAATCTGGTAAGAAAGATAAGTCTGAAATTCAATGCTACAAGTGTAAGGAGATGGGACACTATGCTCCTGAGTGCAAGAAGGGTAAAACTGAAAAGGCACTCTACACCAAAGGCAGAGATTGGGCAGACACTTCAGATTCAGATGAGGAAGTCAACTATGCTCTCATGGCTACTACTCAGACTGAAAATGATGATCTCAAGGTACCTCCAACTACCTATGCTTATAACACTGATAATATAACTGAATTGAGAATTTATCTTAAAGCATTGCATATCAGTTATAGGGATCAGACTTTAGAAAATGAGAGGATAAAGTCTGAGTGTTCTCAACTCAAAGAAAGAAATAAACTTGTTGAGGAACAGCTAGAGAACATGAATAAAATTCAAAAAGAGAGAGATGATGCAGTGTTTATTGAACAGGAGTTGCTAGGTAAGTATAAGCAACTAGAATATGAATTGGAGGATACTAAACACATCATTAAAACTTGGACACACTCTGGTAAAGACACTCAAGAAGTGTTTCAGTCAGATACAGTAGGTCTAGGTTACTCTGTAGGAGATGAACTTAGATTTGAAAATCAGGTAAAGGTTAGACCACATTGTTCATCTGAGGGAAATGTCATGGGAACAGGTGGACCTAAGACTGAAGCACAGAAAAAGGCTGTTAGAGAGTCATATGCTAAAACTTTTGTTAAAGAGGCTAACATTGGTTTAATGACAGATAAACAACTCAAGCATAAGCTTAAGGAGATAAAATCTGTCAACAAACAGAGATTGCCTAAGAAAAACAAAAATGGAAAAGTAGGCATCACATCAGGAATTAAGCCAATGCTTGCTTCGTTAGCTCCTAGAAAAACATGCTTTAATTGTGGTAGCACTAATCATCTTGCTAGTTTCTGCAGTAAGAATAATAACATTAATTCTTTGCCCTCTAAAACTGCAGTAAAGAGTGATTATGTGAGAACTAGACCACAGACTTTATGCAAACACTGTGGAAGTACTTGGCATTCTATTTACACTTGCAGAGATTATCATGCTATTTACTATAATTACTATGAACCCAAGCCAAATTTGAAATGGGTTAAAGTAAACTCTGCAAATGTAAACTCTGAAAAAGTTAGCTTAAACTCTGTTAATGAAAATTCCGCTGCAAAAGCTAACAGAATTAAGAAAGCCAAAGGATCCAAGCAAGTCTGGATCCTTAAAACTAATAATCAGTGATTGTTTGTGATTGCAGGGCACCAGGGTTAGTACCCTAGTTGTGGACAGTGGATGTTCAGGACACATGACAGGAAATAAAGCCCTGCTATCAGAGTTTGAGGAGAAGGCTAGCCCAGAAGTTTCCTATGGAGATGGCAACATAGGACATACACTGGGATATGGCAATATTAATCTTGGAAATGTCATCATCACAAATGTAGCTCTGGTTCCAGGACTCAAGCATGATCTGCTATCTGTGAGTCAAATCTGTGACAGAGGATATCATGTGGATTTTCAGCCTGAATATTGTCAAGTGATCAGTAAATCTACAGGGAAAGTTGCTCTAGTTGGAAACAGACACAATAACATCTATGAAATCAAATTGTCAACAAACACTGATGGCAAAGCAGTGTGTCTGTCTACAAGGATGTCCAGTGAAGAGAGTTGGAAATGGCACAAGAAACTCTCTCATTTGAACCTGAACAACATTAATGAGCTAATCAAGAATGATCTTGTAAGAGGTCTACCAAAGTCCTTGTTGAATGTAGAAGGACTGTGTGATTCTTGTCAAAAGGCTAAACAGAGAAAAGTCTCCTTCAAAAGCAAATCTGAGTCTTCAATTGTTGATCCTTATCATCTACTACATGTTGATCTTTTTGGTCCAGTGAATGTAATGTCTCTTGGAAAGAAGAAATATGCTCTAGTCATTGTTGATGAATATACCAGGTTCACATGGGTATATTTTCTTGCAAAGAAGGATGAAACTGCATTAACACTGACAGAACATATATTACAACTGGAAAAAGGGTCAGAGAATCAAGTGAAGATAATCAGAAGTGACAATGGAACTGAGTTCAGGAATTCATCTATGGAAGAATTTTGCAAGAGTAAAGGGATAAAACAAGAGTTTTCTGCACCTGGTACTCCACAGCAAAATGGTGTAGTGGAGAGGAAGAATAGAACCTTGATAGAAGCTGCCAGAACCATGCTAGATGAAGCAAAGTTGCCAACATATTTCTGGGCAGAAGCAGTTCAAACTGCTTGTTTTACTCAAAATGCAACACTGATCAACAAGCATGGTAAAACACCATATGAAATGGTGAAGAAGAAAAAGCCAAATCTAAAATATTTTCATATTTTTGGATGCAAATGCTTTGTGTTGAAGACTCATCCTGAACAGTTGACCAAGTTTGACCTAAAGGCAGATGAAGGAATTTTTGTTGGCTATCCACTGTCAACAAAGGCATTCAGAGTTTATAATCTGAGAACTAGAGTGATCATGGAATCAATTCATGTGTCATTTGATGACAAGAAAATAACTGGACTTGACGATGTCAATGAACATGATCAACTGCACTTTGAAAATGAAGATTTATTCTCTGAAAAAGTAAACTCTGATCAGACTGATTTGACAAACTCTGTTGATCTAAACTCTGAACCTCTACTGGTAAATACTGAAGAAACACTTCAATCAGAAACAAGGGAAGAACCAGTTGAGGGGGAGCATGAAGAATCACATCATAGTGATAATTCAAACACTGAAAGTGACTCAGTTGATGATTCTGAATCAAACTCTGTTGATTCAAACTCTGTTGATAATTCTGAGAAGTCACATTCAGGGGGAGCATCAGAAAATGAAGAAAGACACCAAGAAAATCAGGAGAGCATGGATCAAGGGGGAGGATCACATGATGACAGAAGCAATCTGCCTTCTGCAAGAAAATGGACTAAATCTCACACACCTGATTTGATTATTGGTGATCCAGATGCAAAAGTAAGGACAAGAAGTGCAACAACAAATGAATGTCTGTTTCATGCATTCTTGTCACAAACTGAGCCAAAGAAAGTGGAAGAAGCTCTTAAAGATGCTGACTGGATAACAGCAATGCAAGAAGAGCTAAATGAATTTGAAAGAAATGAAGTGTGGACACTTGTACCAAGGCCCAAGAACAGATCCATTGTTGGTACTAAATGGGTTTTTAGGAATAAAACTGACAGTGAGGGTGTTATCACAAGGAACAAGGCAAGGCTGGTTGCAAAAGGCTACTCACAACAGGAAGGAATAGACTATGATGAAACATTTGCTCCAGTAGCTAGATTGGAGGCAATCAGAATCTTTCTTGCATATGCCTCTCACATGAAATTCAAAGTGTTTCAGATGGATGTAAAAAGTGCATTTTTGAATGGAAAACTTGAAGAAGAAGTGTTTGTGGAACAACCACCAGGGTTTGTAGATCCAAAATATCCAGATTATGTCTACAGGTTAGACAAGGCACTCTATGGACTTAAGCAGGCACCAAGGGCATGGTATGAAACCCTTGCCAAATTTCTACTAGAAAGTGGATTTCACAGAGGTACTATTGACAAAACTCTGTTTTACTTCCAAAATGGTAGTGACTTGCTTTTAGTTCAGATATATGTGGATGACATTATTTTTGGGTCTACTAATGATAAACTCTGCAAGAAGTTTGCCAAACTCATGCAGTCAAGATATCAAATGAGTATGATGGGAGAGCTTAGTTATTTTCTAGGCCTACAGGTGAAGCAAACAGATGATGGAATTTTTATAAATCAAGCAAAATATACCAGAAACCTTCTCAAGAAATTTGGTATGCTTGATTGTTCATCTGCAACAACTCCCATGGCAACTGCAACAAAATTGGACAAAAATGCAGGGTCATCAGTAGATATGACAAGTTACAGAGGAATGATTGGTTCTTTGCTCTATTTGACAGCTAGCAGACCTGATATCATGTATGCAACTTGTTTGTGTGCAAGGTTCCAGGCAGATCCAAGAGAACCACATTTAACAGCAGTAAAGAGGATATTCAAGTACCTCAAGGGCACTATGACTTTGGGGCTATGGTATCCAAGAGAATCAGAGTTTAAACTTCTTGGTTACTCTGATGCAGACTTTGCTGGATGTAAGATAGACAGAAAAAGCACCAGTGGAAGTTGTCAATTTCTGGGTGACAGACTTGTTTCCTGGTACAGCAAGAAACAGAAGTCAATATCTACATCTACAGCTGAAGTAGAGTATATTGCTGCTGGTAGCTGCTGTGCACAGATTTTATGGATGAAGAATCAACTGCTGGATTATGGATTAAGGTATACCAAGATACCTATTTACTGTGATAATCAAAGTGCTATTGCAATGACAGGTAATCCAGTGCAACATTCAATGACAAAGCACATCAGCATAAGGTATCACTTCATCAGAGAGCATGTAGAGGAAGGCAACATTGAGCTTCACTTTGTGTCTACAGAACAACAACTTGCAGATATCTTCACCAAGCCATTGAGTGAAGCTACATTTACAAGACTGGTCAATGAACTAGGAATGGTCTCTAGTTTTGACTAGAGATGTTGGTTAGACTCAAAAACTTATTTCTAAAATATGTTGCTCATGTTTCTGCAAATTGTTAAGTGCTATGTGAACCTTTGTATTAAACTCTGTTATGCATGCTTATATTTAAAACTTTTTAAACTCTGTTAAGCATGTCTGTCTGTTAAACACTGTTAACATGTTAGATACACTCAGTGAATTCAGAATTGATTATTGTCTGAATGAAAACACCAATGAAGAAAATTGTATGAAGCATGATTCTCAGTAAATAAATCATGATTCTTTCTGAGTCACTGTAATCTAATCAGACTTTGTGCAGTAAATCAACACAGCATGATACTGTTTCATATTTATAGCATCTCTTAGTTTATTCAGTCCTAAACTCTGAGTCTATGAATATTGTGTGCATTACCTCTCATAAATAATTTTGGTTATTGATGAATTCTAAACTCTGATAAGTGACATTCTGTTTCCAAAGGTATGGTTCATGATGATTCCTTGTTTGTACTTGTGAAAACCATAAAACTTGAGATGTGTCATTGAATAGTTTGGTGAGTTCAGATTCATGTCTACAACCTGTGAGAGTTTGAGCCAAATCAGTGATTGATATATTTTCTATCAATCAGTATTTATTGTTGTGTGATATTCATCAGATAGTATGTTTCTCTAGAACTTGTATTAGACCATTTTGAGACTACATGATATGTGTGTGCATGAAAATGATAAAGGCAATAGGATTCACCATTTCTTCAAACACTGTTCAAAAATTCTTTTGAACTTTGTTCAAACACTGTATAAACACTGTTCATAAATTCCATCCTTAGTAAACCCCTTTGAGCCTTATTAACTGCTCATTTTTCTTATACACTGAAGTGTTAAGAGCAGTTATATTTTTTTTCTCAAACAGATGAGTGTTTCTCAAGAAAAGAAAAGTTTACTCAGTATATATGCTAAATAAATAAAAAAAAAAAAAAAAAAAGGGGCATATATACTGATCTTGTACAAATATTTACTAACAGTGTGACTGAACACTTTGATCTATTGAAATGTTCAGCTTGATATTCACTCATGAATAAAACATCTCTTTTCATCTGTTTGATCTTACTCCATTTAAACCCTGAATAAAGTCCTTTTGATTTGTGAATACATGTACTCAAAGTAGTGTAGAATTGGTGGACATTCAAGCATATGGTAGATACTGCTATGTCTGATTGAATGTGAGTGTAAACACTTCACCTAAACACCTGTGTGTTTGAGAGTTTGTAAGATTATCCAGTTCATGACTGTTATTCACTGAATGAAACTCTGATTTCAATCTCTTGATATTTTTGTCTTTAAAGACTGTGTGCTTTCTTGGATAATCATGGACATCAAAGGGAATGGAAGTTTTCAGATTTCTGTATTACAGTAACTAAAGAGTTTAGCATTCATCAAACAATCAGTGTTTAATATGAGAGTTTGTGCATTCAGTGTTTATTGATTCATGTTATGGATTTTATGAAATATTAGATGCTCTAAAAATTGATTTCAGTAAACTCTGCTTCACACACACTTAATTCACACCTGTGCAATTTTTGAAAGGGTTTAAGTGATAAAGTTGGATAATTGATAAACACTGTTGAGTTGTGTTAAGTACTCTGAGGTAAAATCTCATTGAGATGATTTGACTATTTTGCAGTAATTGGGGTAGTTGACAACTGTTAATTAGTGTACGTGTCGTGATTATAGGAATGACAGCGGTAATTATTAAGTAATCCATTGGTTGTTTGACACGTGTCCCATGATTGTGTCCCACTCACACACTACTCTACAACAGTTGCGCGCTTTTACTAAATAAACGATTGAGTTTTAATTTTACTCAAATCGTCTTTAGTCTCTTACTCCATATCGATTCACACTCATTCACTCACAGTTACTTGCATATTCATTCACTTTCACTCTTCTCATATACTCTCCTTCACATTTTGATAAACACTTACAGTGCATACACATCTTTTCTCTGAATATCTTCGTATCACTTTTTACTAATGGCAACAAAAGCGTTTGATGCAGCAGGGTTAGTTTTTCTCCCTAGTAACTATGCAGCACCGTTGGAGACTGTAAATGCTCCAGAGGCGTTTCATGTGTTCCAAAATTTCTTGAAAGACTCTGAAATAGGGAAGGCTCTAACAGCACCACCTACACTATCTGCTTCACAAATTGCTACTTTCTGACAAACTCTGAATATGATGATGGAGGAGAGTCTGGCACTCCAACAATCATTTTCACTCATGAAGAATCAGAGTATATTATTACTCCAACTACTGTTAGGGATGCTCTAGATTTTGAGACACACACTTCTTACAGTGTTGTTGGTCATGATCGGTTGAGGACAATGTTGGAACAAATTGGATGTGCAGGAAACTTGAACAAGATAGGGTCTTTGAGACGGCCAAGTTTGAGAAAGGAATGGAGTTTCTTTTTCGATTGCATAACAAGGGCTTTTGGAAAGAAGACAACAAACTGGGATGCACTTCCTCTGGATACTCTCCAAATTGGTCATGCTCTACTATATGGAGGTAACTTCGATTTTGGTAGACTAGTACTAATGAACTTGGGAGAGCGTTTGTCTGAGTCTACTACTGTTTATTTTGCTCATTTTTGTCAACTGCTATTTACTGCCTGTGTGCCTAACATTCCAATTGATGAAGCTGATGTTATTCAGTCTTTTCAAGTTGCTAAGAGAATGTTTTCTGATTTGACAAACAAAGATATCACTAAACAGCAAATACCAGATATGTTTATGCCTTTAGCCTTACAAAACTATGTAAACCAACCACAAGACTCTCAATCACCACAACAAATGCCTGAACCAATAGACACTATAAACTCTGAACCAACACTTACAACACCCATACCCACTGTACCAACTACATCTCATCAACCACAAACAGAACCAATAAATTCTCCACCCTTAAACACTGAACCCTCAAACACTGAAAACTTAAACACTGAACCATTAAACACTGACACCTTAAACACTGAAACCTTACACTCTGAGCCAGCACCTACTGAACCATCCAAAACCAAGCCAAAAAGAAAGAAACACACTGCCCAAAACACTAAACACTCAAAGGCTAAACAAACAATACCTGGAGCTGTTTATACCAGAAGGAAGAAACAGAAAGCAAACAGACCTTCACTTT
Organism: Kitagawia praeruptora; assembly: GCA_037693485.1. Taxonomy (NCBI): domain Eukaryota; kingdom Viridiplantae; phylum Streptophyta; class Magnoliopsida; order Apiales; family Apiaceae; genus Kitagawia; species Kitagawia praeruptora. The sequence continues at coordinate 84,204,862 of CM075347.1, read as the reverse complement.
CACCACCAAGAGAGAGCTCAAGTGAAGATGAAGAGGAGAATGTGGTTCCTCCAATCAAGAAGAGGAGATTAATTCTTTCTGATTCAGATGAAGAGAATGTTGTTGAAACTCCAGAGGTGGTTTCACAGCAAACACCTACTGTTGAGATTACAGTGAATGTTGCTATACCTGCAGAGGATATTATCACTGACAAAGTTGAAATACCTGCAGAGGTTGAAATGCCTGCAGAGGATAATGTTAATGTTCCAATGCCTACAGAGGATAAAATGCCTGTAGAAGAGGATAACAGAGATGGTTTTTCACCAAGGGATAATATATTTGACTCATTTAAACCATTCTCTGATCCTATCTCACCTATTGTTCATACTGAAGCTCCTGGTGTAGCTGATGAGCCTGCAGTACATGTTCCTGAAGCTGCAGCATCACCCACAGAGCTGGTATCTTCTCCAATTCAAGACAAAGGTGATGAAGTTGATCAGGCAACAAAGATAATTTCTGAATCCATGTCTGTTGAAGCTACAAAGGCAAACTCTGTTGCAGAGCCTGTGCAACATGAGGTGATTATTGAAAAGGTTGCAGCAGTTATTGAAGAAACTGTGGCTGACACTGCTCAGCACAGTGGTTCTTTAAAAGATGATCAATCTAAGGATGCAAGTGCTGAAGATGAATCTGCTAGTAGTGCAAACTCTGACTCTTTTGTGAGTGCACCTGCACAGACAGATAATAAACATACACCTTTTGCTCAGCCTTGTCCATCTCATGCAGTTGAAGTAGAGCATCTTGCTAAATCTGCTGAAAATTGGTATAAACAAGATTGCATTTTTCCAAAAGGAAGAGCATCTGAGTTTGTTAAGCAAACTGCAAAGCAAATTTCAAATCCAGAGATCTTATCCTGTTTAAAGGCAACTGTGGTGCAAGTCAAGACTCTGGAAGGAAATTTTGCTGAAACTAAACAAGAAATTGCTTCCTTGAAGACTGAGATTCAGTCAAGAGAATTGAAGATGGATAGAGAGTCTAAAATAAAAGCTGTTCAGCTGTCTAAAGTCCAAGACACTCTCTTTGCCAGGTTAGGAAAAGTTGAAGAAAATCAGACTGCTTTATTTGCTAAGGTTGATTCCATTGCTAATTCTTTGGAGCTCATTACATCAATCCTTATTCCTGATGATGTCAAAAAGGGGGAGAGAGTTGCTAAGTCAAAATGCAAAGTTTCTCCAACTCTGATTAAAAAGGATGATGCTGGAGATGGAGGGGCAAGTGATAAGAGCAAGGTCTTAAACTCTGAGAAGCAAACTCTGAGATCTGGCAAATCTTTTAAATCACAGTCTGTTGGAATAAACACTGAAACTCAAGGTACTTCAAAGACCAAGAGTTTGGAATTAACATCAAACCCAAAGACTGATGAGGAGTTAGCTGTTAAGCTTTTTATGGAAGAGAATGCAGAAGGAGTGACCATAGAAGATGCTAAAGCTGAAGAGAAGAGTTTACAAGAAAAGCATCTGAAAGCTCTAAAGTCTGTAAAAGCAAAGAAGAATGTTAAAGTTGCTGAAGCTGCAAAGCCTGTTCTTAAAGGCATTCAAATCAAAGAACCTGTTGGTACAAATCAAAGAATGCAAATATTCAGAAAACCAACAGATGCAGAAGCCAAGCAAAAGCTGAAAAGTATAGTTACAACCTCTGTTGATACACATGTTGTACAGAAGAATGAAGACACAACCTCTGTTGCTGCACAAGTTGTGACCACACCATTATTGTCTTCTCAGTTGAAATCAACATTTAAGAAGGGTGCTCCTCATGATCCAAGACTAGAAGCTACAATTCCAATGGATTTCACTGATGGTAGAGCTTTATCTGGTAAAGTTGGATACAACAAAGAAGGTATAGGCTCACACAGAGATAAAAGGCAATATGTTGGTCCTAGAGATCCTTCTTCACTGTCTGTTCCAGGTCGTGGTGTCACTCAAGAGAGTTTGGACAAACTGGAGTCAGTACAGCTTGTATATCAGAAGAGTCTAGAAAAGGATTTCTTGCTATATTTCATGGCTGAAGGAACAGTATTTAAAGTCTCTGAAAAGGATATCGAATTAAAGTATGCTGAGGAACTTGAATATGTTTTGTATATTTTCAGAGTAAGAAATCAAAGAGCTCAGTCAGTTGCAAATGTGCTTCAACAAAGAATGATTCAAAACCTTGCAAGAAGGCAAATGAAATTCAACAGCAAGTATGTTCCTAAATACAGAGATTGGAATGGCAATCTGATTGAAATGGAGAAGGGAACTACAAAACTGAAGACTGATCTTGGAATCACTGTTCTAGATTTTAATGTGAAATCTGAGGAAGTGAAATACATAAGGTTGGGAAATGAGATGAGAAGAAACAAAATCTACGATCTTAGAGCTGCTATCTATCAAACTGATGAGAATGATCCTCAGTTGAGAGAAATCAAAGAAGCTATGCAGATAGAGCTTGAAAATGCTGAAAGAAGGTTGCTTATAGACTATCTCAGAACAATGCCTGATCTGCAAGAGATTAGAAATTAAAGTCTGTAAGAATTTTCTTATTTTCTGTAGAATTTGTTAAGTAATAGCTTAAACTCTGTTTGTATGTTAAACACTGTAAAACTTTGTATTTGTTTTGACATCATCATTTACTGTAAACTTGTACATTCTTGCTAATGGACAAGTTGGGGGAGATTGTTAGAAATGATTGATGGAAACAGTGTTTGGAAGCTAAAGTCAGAAAACAGAGTTTAGCTAGAAGCAGTCAGAGTTTAGTTAAACACTGACTGGAAGCGCAAACAGAGGTTGTTAAACTCTGTAGCGGTATTGTCTGAAGAGTCAACAGTGTTTGAAGATTGATTTGAGATAAATATGGAAGCAATATCTTTGAAGATTGGAAAGCTGTCAAAGAGATTGAGTTGACTTGGAAGACTGAAGCAATCGTGATTGATATCAATTGTATAGCTTAATTATAGGAGAATCAATTACTGATTGTACGAAGCTGTATGTTCTATAAATACAGTTAGGTTAACCCTAAAAGGGTAGTCGAACATTGAGAAATCTTTTGATTGTAACCTAAGCAGCTCTCTGTGATATTTACATCACCGAGAGAGGAATTATTAATTCCAAACAGTTTTTAATTGTTAAACAGTGTGTTCTTGTTAAGTTACTCATACAGTATTTGATTACTTATTGTGTATTCGACCTAACACATAGCATTAGACACGGTTTGATCTATATGGATCGACAGCTATAATCAGTAAATACAGAATTATGACTGCTTACTGCCAGGAGACTCAAAAGGTTGAACCTAAAAAAAATCTATTTATAATTGTGATGCCTGCAAACATCAAAATGAAACTCAGCATTATCAAAACAGGACACCACTGAACTCAGAGTTCGACAACAACTAAATTTATAAATACCACTGCCATAAAAGAACAGACAGATAGCTACTCGCATCATCAAAAAAATAGACTCAACATCAACTCGACAACAATTTAACTAAGAACTCACATAGCAACTCAGTGAACTAAGAACTTACCAGATCAACATTTTTGATTTCAACTTTATGTTTGAAAAGTATCAAATCCAATTGATCACGAAACTTCATAAATACCACGTTGCTGTCTTTACTCTCGTCCCCAACTTGATTTGATTTGACTACGTTTCCCAACTACACATAAAGAGAAAAACTCAGCAGTTCATAAATTGTAATTTCTACGATTAAATCAGGGATGTTTTATGGAATTTACCGTTACCAATGTGTTGCAAAAGAATCTTAAAGGAGACTCAGTTGATTTGTATTTTTCATCCTCATTCAGAATACTTGTATAGGCATCCACGACATTGAAAAGTATTTCATTTCCAAGCCTTAAACTTTGAATGTGGTGCCTATAGCAAACGGTATTATTCCAGCGAAAAATTTCATCCCTACAGAGTTGTACAAGTAGAGAAGGACAGTGCAGTTTAGTATAAGTAGAGAAAGCTTCTACAGTACAATCAAAAAACCACCCACACATAAATATGCTTCAATAGTAGAATCAAAATCTAGGCACAACACATACACGTGATTAAAAGCCTGATACTCATGCAATTCTACTATACAAGTTACATACAACTAAAAATACAAACATGCTTGTATGGTAGAATCAAAATATGCAAAACAAAAAAAATACATCATATCTAGTTCTAATCTAGTGTAGAATCAAATTATTAGCAATTACATATTAATTTCGAATTATACTATAGCTTCATTTTGTTGTGATTAAACAACTGGTTCTATTATAGAACCACATGTACAACAGAAATTTTGGTTCTAGCACAAAAACAAAATGAACCGAACCAACAACTAAACATCACAATGAAACTTAGCATTATCAAAACAGGACACCACTGAACTCAGAATTCGACAACAACTAAATTCATAAATACCACTGCCATAAAAGAACAGAAAGACAGCGACTTACATTCCTCCTCCTGGTCGATCTGTAGAAATCCATTTCCAAACTTCATCTTCCTCTTTTGTAAGTTTTGGCTTGTTCAAATCAATTGTTCGACTTCTGAATGGTGATTTATGTAATTCCCCCACCTTCTGCACCCTTCTTATTTTGTTATAACCAAACTCTTGTTCCACTCCGGATTTCCTATGAATTATTTTGCTAAAAATATCACCATCAACAATTTCACCACCTATTTTTAATTCACCTAAGAAATCATCTATATCGATCAACTTATTATAAGCCCTGTCATGTTCTGGAAGCATTAATATGTCGATTGTTTTCCAATCACTGGTTGTGAAATAAGGCCATTCCTTTTCAATACTGTTTTGAACAAAAAAATTGGTTGCTAATAAGTTATATCTACATTTGTTGCAAGTACAACTTTGTAACATATTATGTAACTAAATCAATTTGAGTAAATTTTTATACCTTTGCTCTGTGCCGGCTCCCAATCTTTCTTTATATTCTTTCACCTTTTCATTGTTTGGGAAAAGTTTCTCTGCCATTTCCAAACTGTCACCAAATGCTTTCTTCATCCTTTCCAGTTCAACAAATTCATTCTCCAGTTTTGACATGATATCCTAGTGTCACACAATTATTTGAATTAGTGCACAATGATATGACAATGTGATAAGTTTCAGTCACTATTTATAAACTGAATTTTACCTTTTCTGTAATTGTATCACTTGTACTGTGTTTATTTTGAACATCTCTAGCAATGGACAATATAGAATCATTGATTGAGTTGTCTAGAGAGACCACTGGACTGCAGGGTACTCCTTTAATTGTCTCTTCTGGGGTGTTGAAATTGTCATTGCCTCCAAATTCCTAACATAATAGAACCAAATAAATATTCCCTCGACTCTATAATGTGACCAAATTAAAAAAGTAAAGGTTAAATTTGTAGGAATTACTTCTGCAGGATAAAAAAGACCAAACATTCTTTTCTAGAGTGTAGAAGATGCTCCTTAACTAAGAAAGAAATTATTGGTGGTGCTCATTCGAAAGAGAAGTTGATTAATTTCCAAAGGAGTTTTGGAAGTTAGTCTACAACTCAACAACGAAATTATTGGGGTGTTTTAGTCAATCTGCTTTAATTGAAAGTGTCATGCAATTTATTGTATCTTAATTTGTCAGTTATATAGACAAATACAACTATGATTTTGTAGCATAATCAAAATACCCAAAACTGGTTCTATTACAGAACCACAAATACATCAGAAATCTTGGCACTAATTTAGAAACACAATTTATTCCTTACAATATAAACACAAAATTGGTTCTATTACAGAACCACAAATAAAACAGATGTAGTTACACATGAAAATAATTATAAACTCGCATTCTACTACCGAATCAATGTTATAACCATTAAAAACCGATTCTATTAAAAATAAAACAGATTAAACAATAATAGTAATTTGAACCACAAATAAAACATATTAAACAATAATAGTAATTTGAAAAGGAACAGAATTAAATTTACCTTGCTAAATGTTCCTTGATCAATGTTCTTAACTGTTCCTTCATCACGTCCCTCTTCCTCTTCAGCAAAATCACCATCAACGTGAGTATCTCCAAGTTCCTTTTTTCAAATTTTGCATGAAATTTGTCAGCAAGTTGTATTGTAATGTTATTCTACACACCAATACCTTAATTCTCTAATCATTCATTTACGTAGAACCAACTTTATGTTTTACTCATTCCCCTTAATAGAAGTTAACCGAAATTTCTGATTCTACAATGCAATCAAAACTAACTAGAATTATCCTATAAATAAACTAAAACCTTCGATTCTATGGTAGAAGCAATTTATGACATAGGTAATTTTTGGTTCTGTAATATAATGGAACCAAAACTAACAAAAAATATACTACATCATGAACTACAGCCTGCTACAACTATAATTAAATTTTACATGCTCAACAGGTTCTTCATTATCCTTCTGATTAACAAGTTCTTCATCATCCTGCTCAAAATTTTTTGGTTTCTCGATCTCAATCTGCATTATTGTGTTTTTGAAAATGATTAACATGCAGATATCAGAATTATTCTAAGTAAATAATCTTTTGAACCAGAAAATTACACTTACGATATCTCCTTTGCCAAAAGTATGGTCAAGCATTTCAGCTCTGTTTCTATCCCTTACCCTTGAGTTAAGCCATCCAAGGAAAGCTGGATATGTCTTTTCTACGGTTACTACTAGACGATTCTCTGTCCGTGTAAGGTAGAAATACTACAAAGTACAGACAGGACACTAATGCATTAGCTCACATTACAAATTAAAAAGTGCTTTAAACTAATTAATCATACACCAAAATGATTTTTACTCACCAGTAGGAATACTACGGAACCGGTGTAGAACTGAGTATTTGGATTTTCCCACCAACTCTCATGACTTGATTTCAAATTTTCTATAACTGGTTTGCACCAGTTATAGTTCTTCGCATCGTCGTAATTGCCGCAGAACTTCAAAACTTTTGGGCACACAAAGGATGTTTTGTTTGATTTAATGAACAGGTTTGTCATAAGCACCATGAAGTTTTGCTTGAAGTGGTCGTCCGCCACCATCGATGCTTCAATTTTCTGACGGACGTCCTTCTCGGTAATCCTACTTGCTGACTTCCCCTCAAACTGCTTTTTCCATTCCCCCATCCTTTTGTTCTCACCTTCGAAAGAAACCTCGAGTGGTCCTCTTGGAAGACCTAGGACGTCAACTACGTCTTCTTCTTTCACTTTCAGTTTACGGCCAGGATGTAAAGCCATATATCCCAAATTATGGTCATACCACCATAAACAGCTCACTGCCAGAAACTGCGGGAATGATTTGCCCTCCATTGAGAAAGACAACAAGTGACCGAATCCTGCTTCTTTAACCCATTCTTTTTGAGCAGCGGACATCCCTTCAACCACGGCTGTGAATGTAGATGGGTAAGCTTTCAAATTAACTTTCTTTGGGTTTTCAGAATTGTTTGCATTTACCACATCTTTCTTTGGCTTCTTGACATTTTTATGACTTCCCTGATAGAAAGAAAAAGGGGAAAAAAACAATTTTTAGTTTGCATTTTTTCTGACATCAATGGAAATGCATGTATGAGCTATCTTAAATACCTGTACTCTAGCTTTTCTTTTTTTCGGCAAGGCTGTCCGTCTTTCCTTCTTAGGTAGATTAATTTCAAAATCACTATCATCATCATCATTAATGATAGTAGACGATTTCCTTTCTTTTTTGCTGCTGGAGTTGGTTTACCCTGATTAATGATGTGAAAAAAATGTCATTGTATATCAGTTATACTTTATTCTACTATAGATCCAAGTTTTTTTTTTATTCTACTGCAGAACCATAAGCATAAAAATATGTAATCATAATTACTGCATAGTTTCAATACCTGGTCTTGTTTTTTCCTTTTCTTCACTTTAGAAATTTAACGATCTGTATCTCATCAACTTCAGCATCTACCTTTTCTTCCATCTCGATTGGCTTTTTCCCTTTTCCCACATCAGAAACATCAATTACGTCAATGTCATTAGCTTTAGCTGCTTTTCTTTTATCCTGATGGGATCCAAAGAAAGAAAAATAATTGAAATAGGTACCAATTATGAAAGTTAACATATTATGTCACAAAGGGAAAATAGCCTTAGCAATTACCTCAGGGTCATCAGCTTTAGCGTGAAAATCAGAAACTCCAATTACCTCAGGGTCATCGAACTGATTATCCACTGAACCTTTTCTTTTATTTATTCTTGGAGTCTTTGTTGCCCTTACTTTCCTTGGCCGTTTTTCAGGAGGACTTTGTTCCAATTCAGTTTCATCATCACTTTCTTGTTCTTCAACTCTTTCTTCATCTTCGAATATTTCTGGTTCTTCAACCCTAATGGCTTCTTCATGTTCTTCGGGCATTCTCATTAGCCTCGGTGATTTCCTCTGTTCTTCACCCAACTTTGATTCATCACAATCAAAAACCTCTTCATTTTCTTCGCGCACAGTCATTAGCCTTGGCGATTTCCTTACACTTTCAGATGTTACAAGTTTCATTCTAGTACTCTCAACAGAAACTGGATTAATATCTTCTTCACCTATTAACAAAATAAATCATGTGATACACAATAATATAGAAAAATTTAACTGAAATAACAATAAACAAACTGCCATTCAAAATGAATCCTTACATGTAGGTGTTGGCAACACTTGCGAGTCTTGTTTTTCTTGTGAGCTCTCTGGTGTGTATAAAACCAATGCACGAAGAGCATCACTTGCTAGATCCGGTTTAGTAGCTGCTGGGCTTTGGATTAAGTCATTCTTGGCTTTGTAATATTTGTCAATTCCACCTGCTCCATCTAGAAAATTGAGATTTTTTAGTATGCAGTTACATTATGGTGTACTAAAGTTAAAAATTCACCATCAAGGACTTCATTTAACCTTTGTCAGTTGCTTTTAATGATGGTCAATAAAGATAAATCTGTGATACCTTTTTCATCTTCTTTTTCCAAGTCTTTGTCCTCGTTCTGTAGTATAGGACTGTCCACTTTGTTTTGTTTCTGTGAGCTTAATGAATCAGGAATATCAATGAACTCTTCTTCCAAATTTCTATCTGCACATCCATCACAACAACAGAGAATATATTACATATAAAATGGGAACATGAAAACGTCATTTTAATAGAAAATATATTTTTCCACACCTTTGTCCTTGGGTCTGAATCCAATTTTGAATCTCCTATGTTTCTTCTTTTCAACTTGTCTGTCAACTAAAATCACAGAGTCTTCCAAACTCCCATCATTGGACTTCAAATCCATATCTGTTGCTTTTCTTTCATCCACCAGAATTGATTCTTGTTCTGAAAACATTCCTTCATAGAATGACTTGAGTTCAGCGTCATCAAACCAGTCCTCGTTCATCTGTTAAGAGTGTAGTTTATTAGAAAACAAACAAATACGAAGTTCTAAAACGAAAAAGAAAATAATGTAATCAACTTACAAATCCCGGGTAATGTTCAGTTATGTTGAAATGAGCAGGACACTCTAACAGGAATTTATACAAATAATACAGGACATAATATCCACACTTGGTACCATCTTTTTGTTGAGGAATTTTTGGTATGAAGAGAGGGATACCAATAATTTCATCAGATTCTTCCTTCTTTGCAATTTTGAATAAATCAAAAATGAACCTGAACAAATAAAATTTATTAGTTAACATCTAAAATTATAGATAACAGAGTACATTAAATAATTCCAAGTATTCCATACTTACTGTCTTAGCAAGGGCTCCTTTTTATTTGGTCCTATTCCATGTAGTGAGTCCAACAGAAGCATACAAGGACTCCTTAGTTCAGAACCCATTTTCTCACCGATATTACAGATAACAAGTAAATTCCAGTGGTTTCTATTATTAAACAACAATAATTTTTGTTAGAACTAATCAAGACTCTGAATGCTACGAATAACATGCCAAAATTTTAACTAATACTTACGCTTTACAAATTGGAATAAAGATATATCTGCTTTGGAAAATATTTCCAACAGATTTCAACTTCATTGCTTTCTCTCTGCTACCTGAACTCTTCTTTTTTCCATACTTAGCAAACCATAATGGGTCAAAGCAGATGCATTCTAATTTTTTTTCACTCGGTATTTTTTCCCATAAGAGTCTACATAAAATGATGAGATGAACATATTAGGTATAAAAAAGACATATGAGATGAACATGATAAGATATAAAACAGTTACACAGACATAAAAAAGACTGATTTTATAGTTTTATTACCTTTTGTATTCTTCGAAATTAAGTGTGCTTAATTCTTCATCCAAATTAAGCGTGCTTAATTCTTGTTTATCAATAGGAATGGTCATCCTTGACTTTGAACCCCTTGCTTTGAATATAAATTTGCCCCGCAAGCGGTTGTTAGAACGTGAACCTAACAAATTTTAATGACAACATTTATATATGTTTCGACAGTAGAATCAAATGGAAGCATATATTCTAAATATATGTATACATTAATTTCTCGGTTCTACTATGCAACCACATTATAACACATCATATCAGAACATATAGATCGGAACATATAGACCATATTGGAACATCAGATCGGAACATACAAATGTACACAGACATTGAAATCTACAAATAGTTGTTCTACTGTAGAACCAACTTTCATACCACCAAATATACATGAATCTATAAAACAATCTTAATCAGTCAAATCTACTAAAATTTGGTTCTATGTTAGAACTTTAATTGTAAAACAAATTATAATACCTAATTATTAGCAATGTAGTCTAACTTTCAACAGCCAACACCATTACCGAACGACAAGTACACTACCTAATTATTAGCAGCAGATGAAGAGACAAACCTAGTAAACTTTGGTTCCATTACAGTTAGAGTACATTGTTGTTCTGTAATAGTACACTATCTAATTATTAGCGAATAAAATTCAATTAGCTATTAAATTAGCATTCTACTACAGAATCAAAACTTAAGCAAGAAAAAATGACTTTAAATTGATAACCCACAAAGTTGTATAAGTAGAGAAGGACAACGCATTTTAGTATAAGTAGATAAAGCTTCTATAGTACAATCAAAAAATCAGAAACACATAAATATGCTTCAATAGTAGAATCAAAATCTAGGCACAACACATACATGAGATTGAAAGCCTGATATTCATGCGATTCTGCTATACAAGCTATATACAGCTACAAATACAAACATGTGTTGTACGGTAGAATCAAAAACTACAAGTAGACAAATAACCAATAACCTTCTGTAGTAGAATCAGAAATTCACACAAAACAAAAATGAAACCAAAGAATATCAACATAAACAAGATTCTATAGTAGAATCAAAATACACAAATTATTACCAATTACTTATTAATTTCGAATTCTACTATAGAATCATTCTGTTGTGATTAAACAACTGGTTCTATTACAGAACCACAAATACAACAGAAATTTTTTAACTATTACAGAAACATAATTTATTCCTTACAATCTATACACAAAATTGGTTCTATTACAGAACCACAATATTATAAGATAAATTTTGATACTATTATAGAAACACAATTTATTCCTTACGATTTATGCACACAAATGGTTCTATTACAGAACGAAAACATTACAACAGATGTAGATAAACATGAAAATAACTGTAAACTCGCATTATACTACCGAATCAATGTTATAATCAACAAAGACTGATTGACATCAACAAATAACTATAGAATCACTATAGAACTAGATCTATTTAAGCATGCATATACATTTTTTAAAACAAAAACAGCTAATAATACCTATTCTTCTCGGAAACATTTTTATCTATATATCCGATGAAGATTAACCTGAAAATTACAATTCAAAACCCTAAATTAACGAATTGAAGAAAATAACGAATTGAAGTTGAAAGAATAACGAAGAATCTAAGAAAAATAAGAACCTTCCTTTGATGAATAGCTCGAATCTGAAGTTTTAATGGCGTAATCGTGCTGTTTTCTGTCGATTTCTCTCTCTCTCTCTCTCGATGAGCTCTGGTCTGTGTGTATCGGTGTGTGTATGTATCGTTGTGTGATTTAATTGTTTTGTTCCGTACAACCGTTACTAATTTATGACACTTGTCCGAACTGTCTTTCTATTTTAAAAAATATCCTTAGTTTTTAGGTTAATTACAAAAATGCCATTGATAATTTTGTACTGTTGGATTAAATGGAAGGCTAGGATGATGGTTCTCTCTAATTCTCCATGTAACAATTTCTCCCTAGAAGGGGACTCTATATATATACTATTATAAACGGAATATGGTATATTTGATTGGTATGGTACACTTTTTTTTGTACGCTCAATAGCAATTTAAACCACTATAAAAATTTATATGTATAATGTTAAGTGTATCTTGTTAACTCCTTTATTAAGTTTGAGAAATTTCATCCTATGCTAATTTCAAGTGATATAGTTATTTTCAAATTACCCTAATGTAGTGAAAATATTGTGGATGTATAAGCATAAACACAGATGATAAGTTTAAATATTAAGTCCATATAGGGTAAACATAACAAATAATATGTATAGCTAGAAAGGAGTTTTATTTCCTTTAGAGCTTCATTGATAGTTGATACATTACAGAAAATGAACACAAGGTGTACATTGTAATATAACTAGCACCCAATTTTTTTTGTTAGAAGATGAAGTAACAAAGGCAAGAATTCCGTCTTGTAATTCTTGAGCTTTTGGTACATAGATCATCATTATTATTGCTACTGATTTGGTGGTGATTCTTCACCTGAGCTTTAGATCTTCATCCTGTGTGGTTATCATCAAGCGAAAAAAGGGGAATAGTTAATAAATGACATGAATGTCGCTTCACTAGCAAATTCATTGACTTTAAGTATACCTAGGTTCCTCTGACATGTATTTGTAATATGTTGCATAACATAATGTGTATGTGAACTGTGAAGTATAAAGATGATCCTACTATAGTATTTAAAAACAAAGACCATCCCCATTGATAGAAGAAGTCTGATGGGAGTAAAACCCTGTGAGCGAGGAAGGCTTTTGATGTACAAGGAAGACAGGTTGACATCTTCATGTTCAATTGATCGTTGGAAATGATACATTGGTCGTTCTTTGAATTGAATTTTTTGTCTAACGTTTAGGTAACACTGGAGTATTTACTGCATGGTTTTTAGAAGAGTAAGGAAATAAACTTCCTTATGGAATGGTTTGCTAACATGTTTACTCACATAATGCATTTATTTATGAGAGGTGGTAGCTATATTTACGTTCACTTGTATTTAGTACTACTACTTAGTCCTAGGCTACAGAATATAAGGAAAATCTACAGCTCTTCAGTACCTTGTTAATTACCTCTAGTGGTACGGTAGTTGGGAAAGGGCACATTGCCATTCTCAATACGCTTCACATCTGCCTCAAGGATTTCATAATGCCTCTTCACCTCCTCTGCTGTCTTGCCATCAACGGCTTTGGCAACATTGTACCAACGATCTGGAGTGTCTTTGTCATACTTAGCCAAAGCCTTTTCAAAGGCTTTGTTTTGCTGAACAGTCCAAAATCCATGGGAGGACATGGATGCCATGCAAGTTAATAGTGAGGAAATTATATGAAATGGTTAGGAGCAGAAGATGTGGCAAAAGAAATGGATTAGAGTTGGAAGAAAAGCAAAAAAGAAGAGTCAAGGATATCAAGGTCAGTGAGAGATTTCTTTAAGCCTGAGATGATATGTGCATGGGCCATAGAGTTTGTAATGCATCTTCTTATATAAGCTCGGGGAGTAAAGGAAGTGAGGTAGGGCCGTGGCAGTTGGCCTATAGAGCTTGAATCTTTTTGAAAATTGTAGTGATTTGTCTACTTAAGAACCACAAATAAAGGAGGATCGACAAGGTATAGCAGAAGGTCTAAAAATTACTACAACCGGTGTTTTTTTTTTGTAGTTTCTGTCTTATAATCCAAGAAGCATATATTCATTTCTTGTCCTATTCATTATACACCACAAGTCGCTCGTTTTTTGTTACTGAATGTAAAAAATGAAACGAGCCAAAAATTTTGTTTGATATCAACATTTTTGAACATGGTTTACTTTTACTGAATCAAACTCATGTTTAATTAGGCATTGGTGATTTCAGAGCCATAGGCTGATATCTTCTCACCCAAAAAGCAGGTGGGCAATAATTTGCCAGCAACTTAGAATAAACTTCCGCAGGTGGGCATTGGTGATTTCAACCCCTTCTCTTTCTCCTAAGTAAACCTCACAAAACTGGCCATAACAAGGTCGTAGAAGAGTTTACAAGCAGTAAATTTAGTCTTATTGCTCCATACGTACTTGAGTCATGGATGTTATCTTGTGCATTAGTACTGAAGCCATGTTGCTGGCTAGATGACCTTTTTGTAGAAAGATAATGTGATGTTTTTTCTTAGAAAGGGCGGATTGTACTGTGTACTAATCAGGGATCCTGTGGTTTTTTTTTAGCAGCAGTTACTACCATATTTTACCACTTAGGTCCCTCTCTGCGGCGGCATAGATATTTTAGCCCAAGAAAAGAATATTTTCTGTCCATTATCCAATTATGATTTTGTACTGTGTTTGTGTGATAGTTATATTCTCATATCATATTTTCTATGACATCTGTATCAAATCCTTCAAAAGATATTGCATTATCCAAGTCCAGTTAAATTTTTGTCCGTGTTCTCAGTTTTGCCAAAGTAAAGTCATGGGCAAGTACTCCTGCAAGAATCTTTTCTGAGCACGTTACAGTATTCTCTATATCTTGTTCACTTGGCTAAATTTTACCCTCTGGTGTCTTTGGTTATATTCTGCGACAAATTGTCACTCACGAAATTTTTTTCATATCCGATTCATATGCTTTTAGTATGATTACAACCAAGGTGAAGCATTTGTTTCGTGCAAGTGATCAAGCATAGTAATATCGCTTTTGGAAATTAGTCCCATTATATGTGCAAGTTTCAATGACTATAATCATCTTCTTCTTGAATAGGAGACCATACTGTCAAATGATTTGATTGGCATTTGGATACTAGTTTACCTTTAGTATGTCATAAAACCTGTGATGTACTTTACTATTGTTTTTTTTTTTTAACGGATTAACTATTTCTCTCTGTTGACTAGTTTAAAAGCTTATATAATCTTTGAAAAGTCTTAAGTGTAGAGCTTTAGATGTCTAAGCGGCTGAGATGACTGACATATAGACCAAAGTGGTAATCCCCGAAATGTTCTTAGGCCCTCACTATGTCTATATATGATAGTTCTTTGAACAGCATAATGACAGAGCTTAATTAGCTACAAAGTTTATGAATGGAAGATGAGACGAAGTTTGTTGGCACCACCCACGTACAATTCATATCTAATTAGGTTAATACTGATAATACATAGATGCATCATGCATCTTAATGCAGGTAGTGGACTAGAGGAACCCCCGCATGTGAGCTATTTTCGGACAAGATCTTCCGGATGTAGAGGCTCCAGTATAATTGACTTAATTTGATCGATGACGTGAAAGCATAAAGGTGTTTTTGTGGTTTTTCTATGGGACGCGTAAATGAGTTGATATTACTAACAGCCTGTTTGGCTACACCTCCTTTAAGGAGTTTTTGACTTTCCGGAGAAATTGAGCTGTTTGGGTACATGGGCTTTAAGCCCGCTTTAAGTTAAAAAACTGCTTTAAGTCATAAGTTCCATTTATGTACTTTTGACTTATGACTTATGACTTATGGAGTTTTTTTTTTTTTCAAAAATCTTCCAGAACTCTTATAAAGTTTAAATAACATGAATTTATTTTTTTTTTAAAGTCAAATTTTATTTTAAGTCAAATTATTAAACTCACATTTAACTTTAAGTAAACTTACCCAAACACATTCATTCAACTTAAAGTAAACAACTTTACTTTCTCCTTTAAGTTAAAAACACCTCCATTAAATCATAAGTAACTTATTTTAAGCAATCCCAAACGGCCTCTAAATTAGGATTCCTTATCCTAGGTTCAAAATTGGATTTTTTTTTTTTTTAAAACTATTTTTTTCCTTGCCAAGTAGAATTGGTTTTTATTAGCACATTATTATGACAGCAGACTTTGAAAACTATGAATATATCCCTCTACGACCAGTGACGGAACCAGAACCTAAATCTAACCGGGGCTGAAATAGGTTAGTGCCACCGGCGAAAAAAATTTCTGGATCCGACACTGTTGTCATCGACGGGAATTTTTTTTTGATCCGATAATGTTGCCACTATAAATGACTTATTTTTACTATTTGGACTATAAATGACTTATTTTTACTACTTGGACTATAGTTTTGATGTCAAGAAACAATCAAAAGAAAGCAGAGAGTGAGAGTGGGATGAGAATGTTGAGCTTGTGACTTATTTTTACTATTTGGACTATAATTTTGATGTCAAGAACAAAGCACAATCAGGTCATCATCCGGGGGGCTAAAATAGTTTTGATGTTAAGAACAAAGCACAATCAGGTCATCATCCGGGAAATACCCGGGGCTAAAAAAAAAAAATTTACTTGATTTTTTCGGTTCGACCGGGGCTAGCTAGCCCCCCTTAGTTCGGCCCCTGTCTACGACCAAGTTGTAAGAGTCATATTCGTCAACCTAGGCCACATCTTAATGAGGCTGTGCTAATCCGTAGTTGAGAACTACGTGTGCCCTGGAATCTATACAATATTCAAGGGCAGTAGTTGGAATCCTTATCACTTGGTAATATTTATAGTGTATCTTTCTCTTCTTGGTGGTCCTTCCAAGTTGAAGCAACTGAGAGACACAAGGATTCTCTGTGGTCCAATTGTGTTAGAAAGCTAATGCAATTTGAGCAAATTTTATTTATCCGCTTACAAAGAAATTATCTTTGGAAAAAGTCTTTGTTTGTTGTTTAGTTGTAAGACCAGTTTCTACTGATTCATAACAAGTAACTTGTCATTTCATGAACTTGTTATAATTGACTGTACGTACCCATAGTTCCCCTGTATCGGGACTATAGGAAATTTGTACTATGTCTAATGTCTATAAGATTCTTTGGTTGGAGGTTAATATTTTTTCTTTATTGTAATGCTTTTCATATAAAGCTCATACAAATGGAGTAAACATTTCTAAATGTTTAGTTACAATTTTGAATCAAAATAGACGTCAAAATTATGTGGGACAGAGATTCTCATATAGCAGCTCATGTACTTGTCTCAACTCTGAATGATGAACCCTTTTTTTCAATTTTAATCTTAATGCAAGTCTTTTTTTTTTTTTTTTTAATAATTAGCTTACATGGCTTATAAATAGGTATTTGTTCTAATAAATTTAGGGGGTGAGCGAGAATGGAACTCAGAACTTGGGACTAACAGTTAATGCAAGGTGAACGTTCATTAAATCAATGGAAGCATATCAGGAGCAAGTAATAGTTAATTACAATGCAGCATATGGGTAGGAAGTAGGAACTATTTTTTTTATCCCACCTTATTCATTAACTTGAATAGTTCACCTTATGCTAATTTCAGTACATAGCTAGATTTACTTTGTTCAGTAAAGAACTTGCACATCTAATAATCAATGTGCATAAATTTTTTCTTCCATATAAGAATATATATTACACAGGAGGGTACATATAATATATAGCTAGAAAGGAGCATTGTTTATTCAAAGCTTCTGTGTACACAGGATACATTAATATATAGCTAGAAAGGAGCATTGTTTCCTTGAAAGCTTCTTTGATAGTTGATGACAAGTACATATGCTAGAAAATGAACGAACACTAGGTGTTAAATTTATATCACCTTAGGGGAAAAAAAAAAAGAACTTTCAAGAGAAGTAAGTGATGCATTGCTTCTTGTGATTCTTGAACTATTGTTGCACTGCTTGATACCTCTTTATTTGTTGCTACCTCCGTTTTAACAGAGCTTAAGATTTTTCATCCTGTGCAAGTCATCATCAAACGCAAAACCAAATAAGGAAACATATTATTAGTGACATGAAATTTCACAAGCAGAGGCGACTTTAGGCCTACATGTTCCTAAGTTGCTTGACGATTTGATGTGTACGTGAAAGTACAGTAGATTTGATATACAAGAATCCCAGTTGATAGAAGAGGCACCATAAATAAGGTTTCTAGGTATAAAGATGTGTGTAATTTATGTATGTGAGAAAGACTTTTTATGTTCTGAACACAGGAAAAAGTGCTTGCTGGTAGGCAGATGAGGACATCTTGGCGATCATTTGGAAGGATACTTTATTTGTTCTGCGACTTGAAATATTTATTCAACTTATAACTAGAGCAGATATTATCTATAATTTTAGAGTATTTACTACATAATTTCAAAAGATTGTGGGACAAAATTACTCAAAATTCTAACATGCATGTTTAGGCACAATATGGTTTTTTTACCTCCAGTAGTGCGGTACTTGGGAAAGGGCACATTGCCATTCTCAATGCGCCTAACGTCTGCAACAAGGATTTCATAATGCCTTCTCACCTCCTCTGCTGTCTTTCCACCAACGGCTTTGGCAACATTGTACCAACGATCAGGAGTGTCCTTGTCATACTTGGCCAAAGCCTTTTCAAAAGACTTGTTCTGCTGAGCAGTCCAAGATGCCATGATGCAATTAAACAGGGAGAGAAGTGTGTATTATAGTTAAGAACAGAAGTGAGTATTAAAAGACTTGAGGAGTGAAAAAAGAAAAGTGTGAAGGAACCAACTAAGAAACCAGTGATATTTTGTTAAGCATGAGATGTTGCATAGAGGCTGGATTGATTGTTCTTAAATAGTTATACAATCTCCAGGAGTAGAGGAAGTGAGGTAGGGTCATGCCAGTTGGTCTATGGAGCTTGAATCTTTTTGAGAAATTTAATGATTTGTCTCCTTAAGAACCACAAAATAATGCCAGTAGATTTAAAATGTAGAATGAGACGGTAATTATGTCTTTGCGAACTAGTTAAGCAAGATACTCCCATATTAAGGCATCTTATTTTCTTATTTACAGACACTAAGTACCAACCTTAAATTAACATTTTCCCACATGGTTTGAATTTTACTAAGATAACTCACTCATGTTTATTGTTTGATTAGGCATTGCTGGTTTAGAGCACCATAGGGGATTCAGAGGAACACGTACTCTATCTACAGTACAAGTCTCCGCATCTGTTATGTGAATTTAGCCTTCATTTTTGTCTTTCTTGCTATTGAAAAGAAATTATCTTCTTACCTAATAATTATAGAAAGTAAAAATAAACTTCCGCATTACGGACTGATAGTTTTTTTATAACTTTTTCTGAAGATTGGGAATGGATTTTCAGTTTCCTTCCTTGTTTTTCCTCCCAATTAAGTAGCACTCACTCACAAATAGGCCATAAAAATTTCCTTGAAGAGTTTGCTAGCAAGCACTAAATAGAATCGTATTGCTCTATATTTATGAATCAGAAAATGTCATCTTTCTGTACAAGTACCGTGTCCTGAACAACATTCCAAGCCATATTGCTACCTGTAGAATGATTTGGTAATGTTATGTTTATTTTTTCCTAAAGAATGGCAGAATATTTCCTACTCCGTGTCATCATTCATCAGGGACCCTGCAGTGGTGTTTAGAAACACACTTACCTCTTTGATTAGGTGTTCTACAGTGTACATTTTACCACCAAAGAGTCATTCTTCCGCATATTATCCTATTTACCACCAAAGAGTCATTCTTCCGTGTACATTTTACCACCAAAGAGTCATTCTTCCGCATATTATCCTATAATGAGTTCTGTACTGTGTCTGTATCATACATATTTTCTCACATCTCATTTTGACATTTTCTGTAACATGTGTTTCAAATCCATCACAAGAAATGCTATATTCAAGCCCAGTTAAATTTTGTTTAGTTGCGACTGGAGGGAGGAAATCTAGTATTTATCGACACATATTCCTTAACGTGGAATTCGCTTAAGGCTGGAAAACTAGTATTTAGGATTTTTCAAGTTAGTTTTACTAAGACTCTAAGAGGACATGTTTTGTTAAGCTTGCTCAAGTTCGATAGTATTGAACAATCACCGGAGATACAGAGTGACTCTGGAATATGCTAGGCGATTTAGAATACCTTACAAATTTAAAGAAGAGTAACACATAATTCACTTTTTTTTTTATTTTTTTTATTTCAATTTCCGAAATATTAACCTCATCCTTACATGTGTTTATGTCCTTGGACTGTCTTTACAATTTAAATTGCTTAAGATGATCGAGATTGCAAAAAATTATATGCTTATGAAACTAAAGTCATGGGCAAGTACTTCTGTAAGAATCTTTTCTGTGCTGGTTGCAGTTCTATCTTCTGTAAGTACTTATGAAACTAAAATGGCTTTATGTAGCTAGTGGACTAGAGGATCGGAGCCCCAACCTATGAGCTATTGTCGGCAAAGATCTTCCATATAGACTCCAGTTGAGTGAATCACAATCAAATTAAGGATAATGGGTGCGAAAGAGAGACTTTAGCACTAAAAGGATGCTACATGATTCTCATATACATATTATATATGTTTTTGAGGTTTCTCATGTGACGCGTATATGTTGTTGACATTACTAAATCAGGATTCCTTATAGGAGGTCCAGGTTTGGTCTTTTACGAGCCATACTAACAGTTACCTTTGATCCCTCTGCAGCCAAGTTGCAGGAGTCGTATTCCTCCGACCTTGGCCACATACTTAATGTGGCTGTGCTGATCATTAGTTGAGAACTACGTGTGCCATTTTTTTCAGGAATCTGCATGAATAGGCGTAGGAAAAATGAAAGGGTAGTTTGAATCCTTATCATTTGGTATAATTTAGTAGTGCATTGCTCCTTTTCTTCTTGGTGGTCCTTCCTCCAAGTTGGAGATCGAACCACGGAGACTCAGACTCCCAATGGTCCAGTTATGTTAGGATGCTGATGAAATTTGAGTGAATTTCATTGATCAGCTTGGAAATTTTAATGCTCAGAAAAAGTTCTTATCTATTGTATAGTCCGTGAAGCCAGATTTTAGCAAGTCTAGATAAGTGACTGGAGTCACTAGCCATTTCTGGTTCTACATGGATTACTCTTCGGTTACAGAATCTTGAAATTTTATTTGTTACGCATGTTTTATAATTATAGCCTAACATAGCTTCCCTGCATTAACACGGTCGTTTTTGTTTTCGTCAGATACGTGGACTTGAGTCCGGTGGACATACATTATAGCTTGAGTTCAGTTATTTGAAAAAGAAGATGAGTTGAGCCAGGTTCCAAGTACAGCGAGTTTAAAAGTAAGAACAGTGCAGAATAAGATTTTATCTTGAAAGGGTACAGAAGATGATGTTTATTCAAATGGTGGTAAAAATCTAAGGAATTTCATCCCTCTTGGAAGATAATGCTTCAACACAGCCTACTAGCTAATGGGACCTTATATGAGGTGGGGTACCCGCTCAATACTCATCCCTCTTTTACATTGTTCGTTATGAGATTTCTGATTTCTCTTCTCAATTTTTTTGGTTTCTAATATTTTTTAAAAGTGGTACTCCCTCCGTCTCAAAAAACTCTTCCCATTTTAAAAAACACGTTTGTCAACGCACACTTTTGATCGTTAATATGTTCAATTTCGTATTAGTACTAAATATAAAAACTTCACTGTATTAAAGTACTTATAAATACGAATCCAACAAGATCACTCATGACTATATTTGGTCTTATAGATTATACGTAAATTAGTAATTTGTCTCATGTTATGAACAATAACGACATTGGAAAGGGGAAGATCTTAATGAGACAGAGGGAGTAAAGTTTTAGTAATTTCAAAAACCAACTAGACTCACAGTTTTACTCCACATTTTTAAGAGAAAATGACCTAAATAACTCAAAATGGCCTGGGTCCAAATTACGGATGGTTGAGAAATCATTCCAATTTAACCAACCATATTCGCATATGGTTTATGCGTATGTGGTTTTTACTTTTTCTTCCCTTTTCCTGTCAGCACCGTCACTTCCCTAAAGCACAAGACTAAGAGGGTGTTTGGGATTGCTTAAAATAAGTTACTTTTGACTTAATGGACGTATTTTTAACTTAAAGGAGAAAGTGAAGTTGTTTATTTTAAGTTGAATGAAAGTGTTTGGGTAATTTTACTTAAAGTTAAAAAGGGGTTTAATAATTTTGACTTAAAGTGAAATTTGACTTAAAAAAATTTTAAATTCATGATATTTAAGCTTTACAAGAATTGTGAAAAAAAAAAAGAAAAAAAAACTCCATAAGTCATAAGTCATAAGTCAAAAGTACCTAAATGGAACTTATGACTTAAAGCAGTTTTTTAACTTAAAGTGGGCTTAAAGCCCATGTTGCCAAACGATTCATTTTCTACTTAAAGCCATGTTGCCCAAACGGGCTCTAAATCATATTTCATTTGGGATACATTGAATAAATGTAATGCTAGAAATACTATCCCCTCAAAAAAAAAATGCTAGGAATACTATCAATTTTTATTTATTAAAATATTTAAATTATTTATATATTAAAATTTTATATATTATTTTTTTAATTTAATATTTAAATTTTATCGATATTTCCTTTAGGGTTAAATACTTTTTATTTGGGATTCAATGAGTTCCATTTGGGATTTAGAAATAGAATAAATTTTGATTTACACCCTTATACACTACTAAATAATTTAGAAATATGATTTTCTTCCCTTTTCCTGTCAGCACCGTCACTTCCCTAAAGCACAAGACTAAATCATATTTCATTTGGGATACATTGAATAAATGTAATGCTAGAAATACTATCCCCTCAAAAAAAAAATGCTAGGAATACTATCAATTTTTATTTATTAAAATATTTAAATTATTTATATATTAAAATTTTATATATTATTTTTTTAATTTAATATTTAAATTTTATCGATATTTCCTTTAGGGTTAAATACTTTTTATTTGGGATTCAATGAGTTCCATTTGGGATTTAGAAATAGAATAAATTTTGATTTACACCCTTATACACTACTAAAACACTACCTAAATTAGAGGATTAGTATATTATTTTATAATTATATTTTATAATGTTTTTTTCTTAAAATGGGCCCCGCGAGGGGCACTTTTTAATATTAATAGTATTTTAGTAGTGTATAAGGGTGTAAACCAAAATCTGATAGATTTAATTAATTAATCTTAAAGAAATTTTGTTAAAGAATTTGGTGTCCTTCCTTCCTTCGCATAGTATGTATGCGTATGCTGAAAGCAATTAAAAAAATAAAAAATAGACTACTGACCAACGCATGTTACGAATGCGTAATCTGAATTTTATATAAAAAAAATGAACTACGCATGTAGGCAATGCGTAGGTTAATTAAAAAAATTAAAAAAAAGAAACAACACATGCCTGAAATGCGTGTTCAATCCTGCGCATGTTCAAAATGCGTATGGCTCTGATCATTTTGGAATCTATTTCCGCGCATGGTCATTTTGGGCAGTGTGGTTTAAATTTTGGTTATTTAGGACTTTCACCCCATTTTTAATCCACTACTTTATTTGTTATATATTAATTAATTTCATTATTTAATAGTCTTTTCTTCTCAATTCTTAATTTCCGTGATCGAATTCAAATAGTAATTGAGAGACAGGGGAGTTTCTCTTCTCGGAGAGATGAAGCACGCACCTGTCTCAAGCTCTACATCCATGCTCACCTTCTCATATTTTTGGTTATTCCTTCATATACAATTTAACATTTATAATTGGAAGCAGAGTGAGATTAAGAAGAGAGGATTGTTCAGATTCAGAATAAAGGTTTTGCAGTTTTTTAAAGAACTCTAATAAATCAAGAGGCTTCATCTTCGTTCATATTCCAGGTTCTTTCTGCCCCAATCTTAATATGTATGTATAATTATGGTGATATAATGATTAGCTTAATTAGATCAGGTATCTCTCTATCCCTCTCTCTCTTTCTATTTTTCCATGTGTGTTTAAACCAGTGTTCCAGAAATTGTTAGGCGGTTCAGGGCGGTTGGGGTATCGCCTAGCGCCTATTCGAGTAGGCGGGGATTATTCGGTTAAATCGGGGATTTTTAGAACAGAGGTTTAAACATGCGCATTTTATTTGTATATCTTTAGATATTATTTATAAATGTATGTATGTGCATACATGATACTTGTATCTAGATGCGGAGTTTTAGAGATTATCTTTCTTTATTAATATGAATTGCTGAATAGAACCCACCATCGTCTCCATTAGTTGAGAAATTGTGTTAAAAATTGTGGTGTAAGTTGGGCTGTATATTCTAGCAAAGTGCAGAGGTAGTTTGTCATTGGAAAATTGCTATGAAGAACAAAAGATGCATATTTTGACATTTTGTCATGACAATTACCAAAATGTAGATTTTTATTATGTTTGTTTATCGATTACTGTCTATTGTTAGTAACATGCAGATTCAATTGTATCTAGTTTATAATTCATTTTTCACACAAGTTTGTGACTACAATATGTGCTTTTTAGGATGTTTGATGTTACAAATGCTTGCTGCTACTTCTCTAATTTCAAGTTGCATATATTTTTCAGTTTTGATTTCAGAATTAATTTTGTTTAATGTGATTATTAATATTCATTTAATGTGATTTATTATGTCAGTTTTAGTTTGACTTTTAAGGAATTTTTTGAACTACTAATTTGATTGTGATTTTAATTTCGGAAATAGACAAAAAGGGCTTTAATCAAGTTGATTTGTATTTTTGAGTAACTGATAAAACGGGTTTTAATTGAGGCGATGAGCATTTTTTAGTAATTAATTCTCCGATGATTTTGTTTAAAGGAGTTTATATTTTATGTTTTGTAATTAATTGATATTCATTGATATTTTAAAAAACTATTTTGTAAAGTAAGGTTTTAATTTCTATCCATTTTTAAATATAGCATTTATTTTTCAGTTTCATAAAATTGAATTTCAATTAATTATCATTTTAATGCTTTAATGACAACATTTATTTCTTTCATTGATTAGTTTTAATTGATTTTATTTTTTTATAATCTTAAATTAGTAATTATTTTTCCTAATTTTAGTTTTAACATTTGAAATTTGAATTTTCTTGGAATAAATGTTTTAAATTTTTTAATAAATGCTAGTTGATGCTTGCTTAATTTGGTACCAATTTTATTGACCTTTTTTTATGACTAAAATCTTGGACCCTAAGTGGTTTTTTCTAGTTTTTTTGTACCAATTTTGGTGGCCATGATTGATGGCATATATTATGGGCTTTAAAGAGGTTATTAGGTTTGTTGTACCCATTATGAACGGTCATGATTGATGGCTAATATTTTGGGCGTTTTAAATATTAAACAGTTTTGACGTATCTAATCAAAGGGATCTCCTTTGATTATGATACTATTGTTGAACCATAGATGATTATAATAGAAAATGTTAATCAGAATATATAATTTAATGCTAATCATAATATATAGGACCCGTTTGGGAAATCTTATTTTTCAGAAATAAGTTATTTATTTTGGAAAAAAGTTAGGAAATATGTACTTTTTTTTTGAAATAAGTAACTTATTTTCGCAAGATAACGAATATTATACTCCCCATACACATTTTTCTCTAAAATAAATATGTAAATACGATATTTTTTCCGAAATAAGTAACTTATAAGTTGCTCTTAAGATTTGCCAAACGGGCACATAATTTAATGCACTGGTTTTAATTTCTCAGGTTACTTCATTTTTTGACATAGAATCAAGGTGCTAAAAGGGAGAGGTAGCCAAGAGTAAGAGAAAAGAACAAGTTCTTTTTAATTACAGGTTTGAAGGTGCTATTACCTAAATGGTTGGGGACACTGTGCGAGTTGATCAAGGAGAGGTTAAAGTTCTATAAGTTATTTTATGGTATTTTGGATGGTTGGAAAAAGAAGACATAAGAAGGAAGGAGGTTATCGGTGTATGAACCAGTTTTATAACTAATATTGATGGCAGCAGAGATACTCTATAGCTACAAGGAGTCACCAATTTTTATTCCAATCCCTATGTTAACGATGTATTTTTGTAGGGCACTCTTTTTCCCCCTTGAGTTTTTGTCCCATAGGGTTTTACTCTTGCGGGGTTTTAACGAGGCCTTTTTTGGTGGGTTTTCTATTCAGACATTAAAGTTATATTGTCTAAGCGTCCGGAAGCAACTTGCGTGCTTTTCGGTTAGATGATAAACTTTCTTGAATGAAAGAAACTCTTTCTCCGGCTATACGGATATTGTACTTTGATACAATTCATTAATTAAAAAGTTATTTCTGACAAAAAAATAAAAATTTAACATTTATAATCGTAAAATCTGCAACTTAAATAAATGATAATCGTTGGATATTATACTAGTAAAAGTTGTTATTTGTAAAGGTTTAAAATTCGAATCCCGCCGATAACATTTTAATTTAAAAAAATGTTATATAGAAAGGTTTAAGGTTCGATTCCTACTAACAACATATTAATTTGGATTTAAAGATTTAAAGTTTGAAATTTTCCAACAAAATATTAAAAATAATATTTATAATATTATATATATACTATACTATAAGTAAATTAAAAAAAAAAGTAACCCGTACTTTGCACGGATTATAAGCTAGTCTATACTATATTATAACAAGCGAAAGGGGTATAATTTGTAGTTTGGTTATCCCTCATTCATGACCGTTAGATCATCAACTCAAATAGATCATGATCGTTAGATATAACAATACTAAAAGTTGTAGATATAACAATACTAAAAGTTGTTATATACAGAGGTCCAAGGTTTGATTTGTTGGGTTTCGAGGCATAAAACGCAGCGGAAAAAAGTAAATATAACAAAATTTCGGAACCCAAACTCAGGATCCATGTATAATATTAGACAGATTATGGTGAAACAGAATCATACCCTTAAAAAGCTTTACTTTCACGAACTCAACGGAGATCCTAGCTTGTAATCACCACACAACCTTTGCGTTAAGATCTGTGTCTCTAAATCGTCCACACGAACGTCCGATCGTCCAACGATCCAAGGAGCAGGTACTAGCCAAATAAAATTGCCTTCTCTCTCTTTAGCCTCTCTTTGATATTAGAGCATCTAGGGTTTTTTCTAAAAACGAATTCTGATAACCACACCCTAAAACAACACATCATTATGTATTTATAGGGCAAAGAGATTGGGCCTAACCCTAATCAGCTTGGGCTTCAACTAAACCATTATGATTTGGGTTTTTAATGAATTAAATTCGAAATACAATTTAATTAACTAAGTCCAACTCAATTAATTAATTAACCAATTTCGAATTTATAATCATTTAATTAAAAAAATGAAATCTGATTCCCTAATCAATTTCGAATTTTAATTATTTAATTTAAATCTGATATTTAAATTAAAACTCCTTTTAAAACGTTTTTATTATGTAACCCTTTAGGTTATTATTACGTTGGCAATAATTTTAATATCCAATAATAAAATTATAAACAATGAGTGGCATCTAGTAATACATCATTGCTACCCAAGTAATAATAATTGGTGATCCAATTAAACCTTTCGTGATTAATGTTTCCATGTAATATAATCCCTTTAACCAAATATTATAGATTAAACTCGAGGCATGTATTTAATCATCCTGTTCAACATTTAATCCGGGTTGACTTGATCCATGAGTAGACTATTATAAACAAACCATTATTTGAGCACGACCAAGCATTTTATAGTCTCACTCAATCAAGAGGCCAATAATATCTCTCCTAATTATAGGAGGGTTGAATCCTTTATCTATCATTCATATTTCTCATACGACTCATGATATACCCGATGTCCACTTTTATCATCACCTGGTCAAAGGTAACTTTTAATGTAGTCAAAGTATATTAATCCTCGTATAGAAATATAATGATCTCAAGTGATCAAAGGATCATTACACCATTATCACTGTGAGTCTTTCTTATGACTTTATTAAACATGAAGAATCTCACTATGGGTCTGTCCAGCACCATGTACTCCTACATGTACCTATGTATTGACTTTAGTATCTCTATACTTATAACCAATGAGATGTGGTTATCTATCAAACAACATACTAGTCTATTTATGTATTATTATTGTCCTATGTATAATAATACTCGACTAGGGACCTTTTAAGAATATGATATATTATATAATCTCAAGTTCAAGTCATGTACTTAAACTATACAATATGTATCATGATTCTAAGAGCATTTATTATGCTAACAAATATATCGCAATAATTAAAGTTATAATAAATACGTTTATTGAATAACCAAATGACATAAAGGTTTATTAAAAGAAACAATGTATTGCCTCTAGGGCACCTACACTAACAATCTCCCACTTGCACTAGAGCCAATCACCCATGTATCTAATACCCATGGAACTAGTGTGACCATCGTGCTTCTGCTGCGACAAGCCTTTGGTCAGTGGATCTGCAATGTTATCATTTGTGTGCACTTTACATATGTGTATATCACCCCTTTCATTAATCTCTCGAATAAGGTGAAATCTCCTGAGTATATGTTTGGATTGGGAGTGTGATCTAGGTTCTTCAGCCTGTGCAATGGCTCCATTATTATCGCATTATAGATCAATGGGATCTGCGATCGATGGAACCACTCCCAAATCAGTAATGAATTTTCGAATCCAAACAGCCTCCTTCGTCGCTTCACAAGCTGCAATGTACTCAGCCTCCATTGTAGAATCAGCTACTGTTTCTTGCTTTGAACTCTTCCAGCTTACAGCACCTCCGTTTAGACAAAACACAAAACCAGACTATGATATAGTATCATCCCTGTCTATTTGGAAACTTGCATCAGTGTAACCTTTTACAACCAGTTTCTCCTCTCCTCCATACACCAAGAATGAATCTCTAGTCCTTTTCAGGTACTTTAGAATATTCTTGACTTCCGTCCAGTGACCTTCACCTGGATTAGACTGGCAAAAACTTGATATGTCAAATTATACCTAACCGCAAGCGCACGGTGTCTATTGCTAGTACAGATGGCAAGCGGGTCGAATCCACAAGGAGACAGGTTCTACTAATTCCTTTTCAGTTATCGCTAATTGTTTCAAGGGTCATACGAATATGTGAAATTATTAATTAACTAATTAAACTAAATTAACACTAATTAAACAGATGATAAACAAATTATTTAAAACCTAGGGCAATCAGGTCCACCATGCTTACACAATTAGCTCTTAAGCTAAAGCAATCAATGTGATCCTATAACTAGAGTATGTTAATCTCTTTCAAGCATTAACACTCTCGAAACATTCAACACAATTAACCACTTTTAGTAATTCAATCAATCAGGTAATTAGAGTCAAGTTAATCTCTTCCAAGAATTAACGCTCTCAGAAATCCAATGATGCTTCCGCACTCAAATTCAATTCTGCTAATCGTATGTGTGCCTCTAGTAAGTAAATCTCTCGATCCATACCCCTATTTGCATATAATTAATCCATGATATTGGCCAATTACACAAATTAATGATTAAAACATATCAATCAGAATTAACCATAACCAATCAAACCACTATGAAAATCATGCCAATATTAGTGCAAACATGGCTTCCCTTTAAGCCCTAGAAATAACTACTCGCTAATAATTAAACAAGTAAAACAACTAGTAAAATAAGAAAACATAAATAAACTAATAAGAACAAAGAAAAGATTAAGAGAACAAAACCTTCAAACTTCAATGTTGTCACCCAAAAGAAGAGTCATGGTGTTTCTCTACATCTCCAATTAATAATACTAATCTACTCTAAACTATATTATCTGATCTAATATTACATCCTTCATAATGATGTGTCCCAAGATGTGTTTATATAGCCTCTTGAAGTCTTGCCCAGCAAGAAAATACCAAAACAGAATTATAATAGAATTTCTGCAAAATACGTTTCCTAAACTGATTCTGTTTTTAAGGAAAATTCGTGGCTGACTTTTCTTCAGATATTCTGGAACGTTCCAATCGTATTTGGACCTCTGGAACACTTTATAATGATAGAGAATCTCGTTAGCTTCGCGTGGACTGCTTATGGGCCTCAAACGGAGTTGTAGAACTCAAGATATGGCCAAAATAGTAAAAACTGTAATTTTTCAGCACCGCGCGCGTGCAACCTGCGCCCATCAGTCTGTTATTCGCGCAACCTGCGCCCACCACCCGCAACCTGCTCGTGCAACACCTATCCCATATTATAGAAAATCTCCCAAGCTTCACGTGGGCAGTAAGATCGCTGAAAACGGACTTCTAGAACCCCAGATATGTCCAAAACAGTGTAGACTGCGCAACCGTCTCAGAAATCCGAATTTTAATCAATTTATTCTCCAAAAACGATAGAAGCATCAACCTTAATCAACATTCTCGTAAATCTGCACAACTAAACAAAACACATCAAAACCACCACAAACTTGAGTCCAAGACAATCAATTTAAGCCGATATGGAACGCTCCAAGTGGATATAACTCCACTTACACTACAAGAAAAAGTTCAATAGACATCACACTTTAGACATCAGTTGTAAATGCCGTTGATGTTAAAAGATGTAATAACATCACCCCGAATTAAACTGATGTCTTTGCTATTTGTAAACATCACTTTTTTTAAAACTGATGTCTAAAGTCAGTCTTTAAAAAATAAAAAAGAGCGCCCTTCTTTTTGTTTCCCCCTTAACCAAAATTTTAGCCTCTAAGTCAAAATTCCCCCCCCCCCCAAACCAAATATTTCCCCGCCTATACACAATTATTTCCCCTTTTCAGACAAAACTAATTAAACAAAAACAAAAAACTAACACACACAACTCTCATCTCTCTCGCGTCTAAACTCTCTCTCCCTGAAACCCTCTCTCTCATCTCTCACCACCACAACTCATCTCTACCACCACTCACCTCTGCTCTACTCGCCGCCGCCACCACTACCACTCACCAGAGGCTCTACTCACCTCCATCTGGCCTACTCTATTCACCACTGCTCTCATCTCTTCTTTGTTGATCTTGTGCAAATTGGTGAGCTTTAATTTGGGTCTTCTCTGCTCGAATAGGGTCTCCTCTGTTATTTCTAGGGTTTTCTATGTTGAAATTGATAAGCTTTAATTTGGGGTTTTTTTAAAATCAAAACCCTAATTTCTTAAATTTGGGTTTTTTAAATCAAAACCCTAATTTCTTAAATTGGGTGTTGTCATCTACTTGGTTATACCCTAATTATTTTGAATTTGTGAAACAAATGGTATGTCTAAGTTCTTGTGGGTTGACAATGGAGGTACTATATGTCTATGCAGGGGTGGGAAGAAGGCGAGGGGATTGGGAAAGACAAGCAAGGGATCAAAGGTCATGTTAGGGTCAAGAACAAGCAAGACACTGCCGGTAATTTTACTTCCATGACCTGGTATATAATGGACTTGATATTTTTGATTTGGTCCATGTATAATTTTTTACTTTTTAAGTTGCAAGGCAGAATAATAGTTTCGTTTTTAAAGTAACACTATATCAGGGATGCAGCTCTGTATACATCTCGGACTACTTTGTATTTTAAAAGGCTGGAACAATCTCTGCAAATGACGAAAGAGAGATTGGTGAATTAATTGCAAAGGTAATGGAGAAAGTTTAGATTTCTCTGGTATGGGTATGTTTCTGTTTTTAATTATTTGATGTCTAACTTACAAAGTTTAGATTTTTATGGGTTCTGGGTGTTTTATTTACTTTTTAGTTTGTTATGTTTGTGAATTTTGGTAACAATTAACAAAGAAAAGAACTACTATATATTTTTTTGATCACCTAGGTTTGTGTCTATATTATTTGATTTAATTATGTCATATTTATTCATTTAGTCATTCTTGTGAGGTTCTATTGGATGTTGAACTAGTTACTAGACTAGTGACACAATTTGTGAACTTGGACGAGACTTTTAAAACTGGCGCTGCATTGATTAAAGTGGGAAAGCTTGTGGATTCTTATCTTGCAGAAGTTGCGCTTGATTCCAGACTGAAGCCACCAGAATTTATCGTGCTTGCTGGAGCTATACCAACACATGGACGTTCAGTAGATGATGGTTTATACCGTGCCATCGATACTTACCTCAAAGTAAGTACATCTCTACTACTTGAGAGATACTCTGATGCATTTAGAAGTTCATCAATTTCTTAATGAAGAAAGAAAACACATGATAGATACATCAATAATGAAAATCAATTTATTTGCTTCTTCATGGCATGCCGTAAACCTTTTTTACATTTATATATGTATAAATCTTAACCTTAGACTCATGCCTTAACCTCTACAGCAATAAGAAAGTAGCAGCAGCAACTAGATCATGGCTGTCATCTTCAGTCTCCTTCCCACTACCGAGTTCAGACAAGTCTGAATCAATACTTTATTAATCGCACAAGAAAGCAGTGCATAAAAATCTAGTCTTGATTTCTTCTATCCACAAATATAAGTTTTACATAATTATATAAGGCAAAAGTCGGACTCCGCCTGTACATTTCTGCATAAACTCTGTTATCCTCGATCATATATTTCAAGCACGAATAACTATTTTTTGATGAAAAGATGGTACCATCATTCACTGAATAATACTTATAAATAAGTGTACCATAAACCATATTCAAATAATACATAAACATTACTATAAAAAATTAGAGATGTTCAAAAGGCAAAACGATATCACTGGAGAAATATGGTGTTGGTTCTTGCGGTCCTCGTGGCTTTTATGGAACGATCGGTATGATCTAATACTCGCATGTGTTGCAATCTCGTAGCACTGCATGATTCTCTGGTAGTTCCACCATGTGAAAAAGCTTACAAAACAACATTTGTGATGATTGAGGAAGGATCATGTGATCGATGTTTGAGTTTAATTTTGAAATACTTTATACATTTGACTGTTTACATGATAAAACTCTGATGTTGATAACTCTGGTTTGTGTAGATGTTCACCTTGACTGTGAGGCCAAAATAACCAATTTTTTGGGAACTCCGGATTCCATATTATACTCGTATGGACTTTCCACCATGTTCAGTGCAATTCCAGCATTTTGTAAGAAAGGGGACATCGTGATAGCGTGAGTTAACTGATTTCTTAAGTATTAATGAGTGAAGTAGTTAGCCACGACTCTTTCACAATGGTTTTATCTGTTTTATTCAGGAAAAAAATCACCGGTGATAGAACTATCTCAAACTTGTACTTTTTCCTTCCAGGGATGAAGGTGTCCACTGGGGAATGCAGAATGGCCTTTTCCTGTCTAGAACTACAATCATATACTTCAAGCACA
This sequence comes from Kitagawia praeruptora, assembly GCA_037693485.1. Lineage (NCBI taxonomy): Eukaryota > Viridiplantae > Streptophyta > Magnoliopsida > Apiales > Apiaceae > Kitagawia > Kitagawia praeruptora. The sequence goes on along the minus strand of CM075347.1, from coordinate 84,171,597 downwards.
ATAATATGGAGTCTTTACGAGATACTTTAGAGAAAGTCACTCGTGATAATAAGCGAGCGAAGAAGCTAAGGCGCTACATCGTGGTTGAAGCTGTATATCAGGTAACTTCTATTCAGTATGTTTTATTTTGTGTGTAAAAAGTTTCTGAAATGTAGACATCATCCTAATCTGCGAGAAATGAAAACTTCTTGTTCCTCGCTTCAGATGTAGCAATTTACGTATTTTAATGGCGGTATTGTGGTAAACAGTATGGTGGTAAATTATTTAGAGCCTAGAAGCACTAGGTTAGATGTTAATAGGATTTACAAGTCAATTGGTATTACATTTAACATAGTAATTTATGTAATTTCTGATTTCTTTTAAAAAAATCACTGTAGTTAATAGTGCACACAGTTTGTACAAGTAAAATAATACTTTTATCACTGACTTGAAGTGAATTTTCCTTTAATTTACTTTCACTCAACTTTATTACTTTTGAGTAAACAAAGTGCGCTTTTAATTATTAAGCAGATGGAATATCTCGACAGAATACCTGTTATGTCCATCAAAATGTTGAAACTAGCATTTATAGCTTTATTATTACTATTATTGATATTATTATTACAAGCTTTGCGATATCATCTAATATAAAGGCACTCTGTCTGTTCCGAAATGGGAACTTAAATATTTTTTTTCCTTTCGTGGTACATGTTGACTTTTTTCTCAGGTCTGTTTCCTGAATTGTCTTGCAATGTTAGACTACTAATAAATTTTTATATTAGTTTTATGAAGGGGTAACTTGCTTCTATAGGTAAGATGTCAACAAAAATCATTTCCATGTGAAGGAAATATGCATAGATTTTAAAATCTGACTTATTTACAGTTCATTAATTTATATCTTTAAAAAGTACATATGAGAAGTAAGAGTGACATGGGTGATCTAACTTGTAGTGTGTAGGAAGAAAATAAAAATAAAAATCACCGGCCATCTCTTCTCCTTAAGTCCTAAATTCACCTTCTTAAGCTAGGGATAAAGTTTGTTGCTATGATAAAGTTGCAGAAACGGAATTGGATATTGTGACATAATCTTTCTTTTTGGCTGTTGAATATATTAAGTAGTTCTTATGTGATGCAGAAGTGCATTGTTTAATTATATTCTTCTGGCAAATATGCAGAACTCTGGTCAGATTGCTCCACTAGAAGAAATTATCAGACTTAAAGAAAAATATTTATTCCGTGTGGTGTTAGATGAGAGCAACTCAATTGGTGTGCTTGGTAGTCCTGGTAGAGGCTTAACAGAACACTGCAGGGTTCCGGTATGTTTAATGATGCTCTTGGTTGCATTACTTGATCAAATATCTATTGTGGTTTTATAAAGGTACAATGTTGTAGATTGAGAAGATAGATATCGTGACTGCTGCCATGGGAAATGCTTTGGCTACAGAAGGAGGATTCTGCACAGGGAGTGCTAGAGATGAGCAGAGGTGAGTGGTTGTAGAGATGAGCAGTGGTGGTGACCGCAAGAACCAACACCATATCGCAGACATAGTTATTTGACTAGGACTAGTTAAGCAGGTTATGTACTTTGTTTTGTGGATGAGTACTTTTATGAGTTTAGTTCATTTTGTGGATATGTAGTCATATTTACTTGCCTTGGATTTGGTACTTCGGATATGCAGCTTATGTAATTTGGATGTTGATGACATTGATTTTAATTTTGTCAATGACAATTGAGAAATTCTTATCTATTTTTGGATGAGTTTATTTTGGATGATTATATTTATTCAATGCAGCAGGTTATGTATAAACAAGAAAAAGACAACACTTTAATTAATTAAAGGGATGACTATAACAATAAAAGAAAACAGTTAATATGAAGAAAGGTGATGTAAAATATCAAATACAACATCAGTTTAATAATTTAACATAGATGTCTAAGAGAACAATATAAATCAGTTTTTTTGTGAAAAAACCGATGTTTATAAGTACATTAGACATCAGTCTAGGATGATGTCTAAGGTCACTATACACATCGGTTTTTTTATAAAGAAACTGATGTTAATAAGAACATTAGACATCAGTCTGGGATGATGTCTAAGATAACTATAGACATCTTTTCCAAAGAAAGGAAGTGATGTGTATGTGAAAAATAACTTAGTTTATTATATGTTTTCTAGAATATAAGGCATGCAAGTTGTTTATAAAATTAATTATATCTAACCTATTTTGTAGAACAACTGATGTGTATTGAATGAAAAACTAATGTCTAGAATAGACATCTCCCACCTAGACATCACATCCAAAATAACATAGACATCGGCCAGAAACTGATGTCTATTAACCATTTTCTTGTAGTGTTATCATATCTGCTCGTCATGCTCAAGGCATACGAAACATCTGGGCGAGTACATACCATTGCATACATGATAGATCCAATTGCTGATGCATATGGAACCTTACTCATGTGGTCCTTCTCATCCAATGATTTTGGACACTGGTCTTTAGAGATCGTTATCCCTTGAGACACGGGGACATATCCCCTTTTTGCATTTTGCATACCAAAACGATGCAAAACCTTATCAATGCATGTACTCTGACTTAGACCGATCATCCTTCTAGATCTATCTCTATATATCCTCATTCCTAGAATGTAGGTTGCCTCTCCTAAGTCTTTCATAGAGAAGTTGCTCCCTAACCAAGTCTTAACAACCTTTAGAGAAGGTATGTCATTCCCCATTAGTAGTATATCATCAACATATAGTACTATGAATGCCACATGACTCCCACTAACCTTCTTGTAAACACAAGGTTCATCTTCGTTTTGAACAAAGCCATACTCTTTGACTGTTTCATCAAAACGGATATTCCATCTCCTAGAGGCTTTCTTCAATCCATAAATGGATCGACGTAATTTACATACTTTGCCAACATTCCTTGGATCGACAAAACCTTCAGGTTGTGTCATGTACACATCCTCTTCAAGGCTTCCATTAAGGAAGGCTATTTTCACATCCATTTGCCAGATTTCATAATCATGGAATGCTACAATGGCAAGCAAAATCCTTATGGATTTGACCATAGCCACTGGTGAGAAAGTTTCATCATAGTCAATACCATGAATTTGTTTGAAACCTTTTGCAACCAGCCTTGTTTTATAGGTCTGAACATTTCCATCCAAGTTAGTTTTCTTCTTGAAAACCCATTTTCACCCTACGGGTTTTACCCCTTCAGGTGGATCAACCAAAGTCCATACTTGGTTTTCGTACATGGAATCCATCTCGGATTTCATGGCTTCAAGCCATCTCTTAGAGTCTGGACTGTTCATAGCATCTTGGTATGTGAGAGGCTCATCTTCATCTATGAGCATCAAATCACCACATTGAGTCAAGAGAAATCCATATATCTCTGGCTCGTGGCAAATTCTACCAGATCTACGAACAACCTGTGTTTGTTGAGCATTATCATTATCATGCTCTTGTTCCACTTCAGGTTCAATGCTATTTTGTGGTTCTCGATCTTCATCGAGATCTATAGTTCTCCCGCCGTTTCTGTTGGAAACAAAATCTCTTTCCATGAACACAGCATCTCGAGCAATAAACACTTTCTGCTCAGAAGGACTATAAAAATACGCCTTTGTTTCATTAGGGTATCCCACAAAATTGCACTCTTCGGATTTAGGTCCAAGCTTGTCAGATACTTGACGTTTCACAAACGCATTGCATCCCCAAACTTTCATAAAGTTCATGCCTGACCGTTTCTCCTTCCATATCTCATATGGAGTCTTTTGAACCTTCTTAGTAGGAACACGGTTAAGTGTGAAAGCCGTTGTTTCTAGATCGTAACCCCAGAAACTAATTGGAAGATCTGCATGACTCATCATCGATCGTACCATGTCCAACAGGGTGCGATTTCTCCTCTCTGAAACTCCATTCCATTGAGGTGTGCCTGGCGGAGTGAGTTGTGATACAATACCTATAACGGCAACGCCTTAGAAATTTCGTAATTATTATTATTATTAAATGTGAATTATATGAGGTGAAATTTTTTTAGGATTGAATGTATGTGATACCATGTTTGCGTGCTTATATGATGATGCATATGTGGGATGTGGGTCCGTGAAATTTTATTTGAATTTTGACGATTTAAATCTATTTAAATTATGCATTATTGATCCTCTGAAAATTTTATAAATCATCGGAGTCTTTAAAAATACCGAAATCTTTTGTATTATTATCTTTATGATATTATTAGTTTTTAAAATTATCGGGTGAATTATTTTAGGGTGTTTCAGTATTTTAAAATGATTTTAAAAATTATTTTATATTTTAGGGATTTAATATTGTAAAATTCATATTTATTTCATTTTTGATCCTAAAATTATTTTAAAAATATGGGGAGATAGCTAATTTTATTCTCTATATTTTAAAAATTAGTTTGAAAATTTTCTCAGGTATTATTTATTTAATTTCCATTTTATTAAGTGATTTTTAGTTACCTTAAAACAGAATTTAAGTAGTACATATACTACTATACTTTTTCCCCAAATTCCTTAATATCTTTAATCCCTAATTCAGTCCACCAGTTCTGTTTTTACGCTGCTTCTCTCGACCATTCTGGAAGTCTCTCTCTCTCTCGAGGTTATCTCCCTCTCCACACACTCTTCATTTTTCTCCCTCCCTCCCTTCAATCTCTCTCTATCACTCTCTCCCTCTTTCTCCGTTAACACCCCATCCCTTTTAATTTCAACCCCGACTTGATTTGTTAGAGCTATGTTCGACTGGGTCTTGGTGGTGCGAGTTTGTGGGTGTTCAGGGGAGGGTGGAGGCGTGCGTGGTGGTTGTGTGGTGCCGAGTGTGTGATTAATGTAGGGGTGAGGATTTTTATGGTCAATTAAACTCCCCTTCCTTCTCCTATGTTTCGTTCCTGCTGCCCTGTTGTGTGTATTGCTGCGTAGTGGTGTTGCTGTGGTGGTGCTGGTCGTGTGTGTATATCTTCAATAAGTTCGTATGTGTGTGCTCAGTGATGGTGGGTGTGGCAAGCTGCTGTGGGCGATGTGTGTGTGCGTCTGTGTCTAGTGTGTGTGTGTGTATAGCTTAGCAGGTGGGTTCGAATGTTGTGCTCGAATGGGGGGTGTCGTGTGTGGGTGCTTCGTTGTGTTGTTGTGGCTGCGTTACTGGTGTATGTGCTGGTGGCCTATAGGAGTCGATGTGGTGTGTGTGGATTACAGGTGTGTGTATGTGTGTTACCGATTGTGTATGAGTTGGTAGTGCTCGATTGCTACTGCTGGGTATCAATGAGGTTGTAAGTTGTTGCTGATTGTGTACTACTATATTCCCAGTTGAAAGCCGAAAGTGATTTCAGTTTTGTCTGGTGTCAATTCGATGTTTATGATGAACTTGAGTCCCCTAGCTAAAATCTTTATTTCTCGTTATTTTCGTAGTTATGATTGGTGCTTTTGAATTTGAAAATTTTCGATTCTTGTTGAATATTGATATTCGGTTTTACCAAAATTTTTGAAAAGGAATTGTTGAATGTTGGCTCGTTAATTACGATTGTTAGTTGGATTCGATTGTTTAATATGTAAGCCTATGGACTATTTTGTAATGGTTAGTTTATATTGGAGTCAAGGTTAAAGTAAAGGGTGATATGTATGTATTGAGATTGATACAGGTTTATGGCTAAGTTATGGTTACAGGGGAAACTCTGTCGAAATTTCTTTAGAGCTTAATAACAGTTCTAAATTAATTTCGATAAGAAGTTCTTCTATAACTTATTTGTGTGATGTAATTATATATGTTAAGTGTGTAGTGTAAATCGTAAAGGGAGCATGTTTTGTGTTAAAGATTAAATATGAGATTTTGTGATAACTAGTAATGTATTTGAGTTTGTAATTGAGTAGTGAGATGGATATAAATTCATTTGTATGATTCAGCGATGGTGAACGTGATTAGTTGGAATTTGTGGCGTGAAGAGCATATGTGAATTTCTTGGATAGTTAGGAATGTTTTAGCAGCTTGTATTGGTATAACAATTGTAGATTATGAGTTTTGACTTAACGAACAGTGGATAAAAGGATTGCTTGTTTGGGGTCGGTTGTGTCCCGACAGGTTAGGTCATTTTATGAGGGAAGTGTTGTCAAATTTTTGTTAAAATTATTTTCTAGTTTATATAATAATTTGATAAGTATTATTTGTGAATCGATGTGCTAATGTGTGCTATGTGTTTACCTGACTTATACGAGTATGCTATAATATTTTATAAGTATAACCCTATGTGATATATGTGTTATATTTGTAAAGCGAAATAGGACACGATTGGGTAGAATAGAATCAGATAGTTAAGGTTATACGCGTACTGAAGTAGTACCTTACCTGTATATAGGTACGCATAGGAGGCCAGCTAAGAGCCAGCGCAAATGTAGAGGGAATTCTGAGGAATGGAACAATTATCGGAGTTGATGTGTGTGCTCGCATAGCAGCTGATAAGTAATAAAAAAAAGATGAAAGTATGATCGAGTAAAGGCCAGTGAATAAGAATAGAGACAGATGTACAATGATTAAAGAATTGAGATATGGAAATGGAAACTTCGTGTACTGAGGCAATTATACTAACCCTCACTTATCGTTCAAGTGATGTGAATCATCTTGTGTTAATTATATATATTCTTTCGAATCCTTTCTTGCAATCATCTATACTTTTCATATTAGTCTGAATGGTGCGAACCTGTTCTATTAATTGTAAGGTTGTCTTCTAAATCATTTTGCTAGTATCTGTACCCCTTGATTTGGTTTAAGTGACATTCCCTTCAATTAATAAGTAATTAATTATTCTCAGATTATTTTAAATTGTTATTCTCTCCACCTATTGTTCAGGTGTGGATTCTTTTAAGATTATTTTCACTATGAATTATTGCACAAATTAATTCGAGGTTTAAATTGTCGTTGGAGCATGTGTTGCTCAATGATGGTTATAACCGAGAATGACTTGAGATCTTCTGATTTACTCAACTCATTATTGTCAGGCCGGTTTTGGCAGCTAATGCATGTAAATGCTTAGTCGACAAGAGTGAAGCTTGAGTAATTGAGAATTTCTTGAATATTCGTTTTAAACTTCTTAAATCTCCCTTTGAACTTCAGATTTCCTTCATTTCACGATTACTTGATAAATTGCTGTTTAAATTCTAGAATCTTAATAATTGTCTTGTTCTTTATTGATTAATTATACCTTGTTGATTTATTATTCTGTCTTGCTTAACTGTGCCGTGCTTAGTTCAATATTCTTGCTTTGCTGTTATGATTCTTTATATCCAATGCTTCCCTGATCTTCAGTCTTCTATTAATTCTCATTAAAATGGATTTATTAATTAAAGATGATTTTAAAATTTCCTTATACTGGGCTGGTCTTTTGCCAGTGAGTTTAAGGATTGAAAAATGTTTTAAAATGTTTTTAAAGGTTTTATAGATTGGAGAAGCGTAAGAGGCTGGGGGAGTGCCCAGTCCAGCATTTTTAGTGTAAGAGGCTGGGGGAGTGCCCAGTCCAGCATTTGAAAGGCCAATGTGTTGCCTAATTGGGAACCCAATTTCAAAGGAAGGGGGACTTTACGTGGCTGATCACCCGTATTGTCCGGTGTCGTGGAAAAACTCCAATCAATTTAATTTTTTTAAAAAAGGTTTTATGAAAAATATGTTTCAAAGATAAAAAGGTTTTAAACAAAAGAAAGTTTTAGTGAAAAGTGATGAAAGAAAGGAACGTTTTTTTATAAGATATATATGTTTCAAGGAAAATGATCATTAGTTTCGAAATTGTGGATATCAGAGTTAGTTGTTTCTATCTTGATTAAATGTGGGAACTCAGTAAAACAATGAGATTAAGGATGGATAGAAGTTTCCCAGTTATTCCCTTCGCGAGTAACATTGTACGTTGAAAGTGGAGTAAGAATGATTGGGGGATTTCTGGATATTCTTTTCTCAAAGTTTTATCTGAGGCAATGATGGTTTGTAGTAAATGGAAATTTTTCTCTATGATGGAAATTGATTAATCTTTTGAGATAAAGTATTCATTGATATTGTTCATCATTGAAATATTCATAAATTGTCGTTTACTATATTATAAACTTGCTGAGCGTTCTTTGGCTCACTCTTGCTTTGTTTTACCTAACCCTTTGCAGTTAGGTTTAAGGATGATCTAATTATATTTTCAAATGCGAATGAGAGCGAGGAGGATCCTATTCGGAAGAGATTTCAGAGCTAACGCGGGCGAGCACAGTTTTGGATTAAGCTACAGATTAGACGGTATAGTGATTTGTCTTTAGAGTTGAGATAGAAATTGTAATAATTTGAATTAGTTAGATTCTTGTTTCATACCATAACCTGGAGTCGATCCTCGGTGAGGAATCGTTGGTGTATTAAGTTTTAATTGTATTTGTTAAATTGGAATTTGGTTGAGTTGAATTACAGGTGGATAGTCCGATTTACGAATACTTCATGCCGGAATTTTCTAAAATTCCCCTATATTAAAGTCTATTTTATTATAAAAAGTATATTTTCAATACTGGGAAGTCAGGGCGTTACAGGTTGGTATCAGAGCAACAGGTTATGGTCACTGAAACAAGTTAGGATGATTAAGTATACGTATTTAAGTGGGACGTTAGATAGAACGATTTAGGATAAGATTTGCTTTAGGTTATTAGGACAACGGTTGCGACGATAGTTAGTATTTAGATATATCGCGTGAGCCAGAATTCGATTTATTTGAAGGTACGATTTTGGACGTGGAAGTTGATTCGGCGCCGCCTACGTTAAATAGACGACTGAAGTTACTAGCTTGGAGGATGCTACGTGTAGACCTTCGTGTATGTTCTAGAATTTCCTTTGCGACTTTAGTTACCCCGTGAACGACATAGAAAGTGCGAAAGGACGGTAAACAAGATGCGAAATGTGATTACTGGCATGGGTTGGAGGAATGGCGTGGTTATTCATTACTAGCCGTTGATTTCATTTAATTTACTGGTTAAGGAGATTTAACCTTTCTTTCTGTTTCTTCTTATTTTGATAATACCCCACCACCTTTGATAATCAACTATATTTCAATTGATGACGAATTTTTTTTTTCAGATTCATTTAAACACATTCCTATTTTTCAAAGATACCTCTATTTTCCAGGGGATCACTTGATTTAACATGATGCATGTAAATTATTGAGATCCTTGAATTCTTTATAATTTCCCTGAATATTTGCTATTCCTTATTCAACATTGTATATCTATAAACATTTTGAAACTTTTGAATTCTTTTGTTTCTCTTTGAATACTTAACCTTATTTATTCTGACTGGGATGAACAACCCTATGTATATAGGGGATTCAGGGACATCTTATCTATGTGATAGAAGTCTGGTGGGACGCCACTGATTGTATTTGTCATGAAAGTACAGAAGGTTGGCCCCCTTCTTGTGCTATGGTGGTTGACCTAAGTGATAAATGCAACCTGAAATTAGTTTAATGATCATGTTGATCTCTCAGTTAAATTCTTTTATAAAATTTTTATCAAACAAAACTCATCTTGTACTCATACATGTTAACACCTGTCTATTCTATTGATTCATTTTGCTATGAACCCTTATGAATTCTAAAGTTACCAGTGACGGAAAACGGTAAAGATGGAAACGATAACATTCTAAGTGGTCCGAGTTATAAATACGTCGACGAAGAATTAGTTTGTCAGGTTTCAGAATTTCTGCTAAAAGAAGGATTTAATATCAAGTTAGATTTCTCCTTGGGTTGACAACACGCGTAAAAGATTCGATATTACAAAGAACTGGATATGAATAAGGAGCTGATAACCAGGAACGCGGGATAAGATAGTCACCGAAAGAATATGAATTAGCAACGATGATAAGACCTCCATTATCAGAAGGAAGTAATTCAAAAGGAAGCATACTGGAGTTGTACTACGCTAAATATGGAAAGCTAGGAGAGTAAACGGAAAGAATGGTATGGTAGTGAATGATAGAGTTAGAAGCCAGAAGTGGTACGCCATAAGCGCGAGAAGATAAGACGTTTTGTCGAGGATTGCATCATGTCAGTTCCAACGAATACTACGATGAGAGCCACAAGACCCTCTCCTATTAATCGCTCAAGAGATAGAGGAATCGGAAAAAAAAAAAACTTCGAATGACGTTATTAAGTGTGGATATGATTACAGTTAGGAAAATAAGGTATGATCCTAGGATCGAATCGATTGACCGATTACAAGGTGCAAGCAAGGTATAACGACAAGAAAGCAAAGTTATGATTCCTAAGGAATGTAGAATTTGTCTTTCAAGACCGAGGGCAGACAATGGAGTTTTAAGATCACGCCGACCAAGAGATTATAATGACAAGATTCTAAATTTTATCGTACACACATGGGAAAGAGACAATTAAATTAGAGAAGATTTCAGTGGTTAATGACTTTTGGATGTATATATGGATGATTGGGTCAGTAATGGAGGCGGTGTGTATAGGGCATAGTCCATTATACGAATAGGTCGTATCCGATTTTCGATAGAAAAGGGATCATCACGTGCGAGTGATCAGTATCTATAGTTAACGAGACATGCAAATCAAAGGATTAAGTTTATGCTGGAATTTTCGGGCTTACAAGACGAGCCTAGCGAGATATGAAATGATGTAAAGGAATTCTCGAATGAAAGAAATGATTTGAAATTTGAAAGAGAAATGTCTGAGAATACTGTCATATGTTTTCTTACGGTCGATTCTGAGGACAGAATCCTATTAAGGGGGGAAGGATATAACGCCTTAGAAATTTCGTAATTATTATTATTATTAAATGTGAATTATATGAGGTGAAATTTTTTTTAGGATTGAATGTATGTGATACCATGTTTGCGTGCTTATATGATGATGCATATGTGGGATGTGGGTCCGTGAAATTTTATTTGAATTTTGACGATTTAAATCTATTTAAATTATGCATTATTGATCCTCTGAAAATTTTATAAATCATCGGAGTCTTTAAAAATACCGAAATCTTTTGTATTATTATCTTTATGATATTATTAGTTTTTAAAATTATCGGGTGAATTATTTTAGGGTGTTTCAGTATTTTAAAATGATTTTAAAAATTATTTTATATTTTAGGGATTTAATATTGTAAAATTCATATTTAATTCGTTTTTGATCCTAAAATTATTTTAAAAATATGGGGAGATAGCTAATTTTATTCTCTATATTTTAAAAATTAGTTTGAAAATTTTCTCAGGTATTATTTATTTAATTTCCATTTTATTAAGTGATTTTTAGTTAACTTAAAACAGAATTTAAGTAGTACATATACTACTATACTTTTTCCCCAAATTCCTTAATATCTTTAATCCCTAATTCAGTCCACCAGTTCTGTTTTTACGCTGCTTCTCTCGACCATTCTGGAAGTCTCTCTCTCTCGAGGTTATCTCCCTCTCCACACACTCTTCATTTTTCTCCCTCCCTCCCTTCAATCTCTCTCTATCACTCTCTCCCTCTTTCTCCGTTAACACCCCATCCTTTTTAATTTCAACCCCGACTTGATTTGTTAGAGCTATGTTCGACTGGGTCTTGGTGGTGCGAGTTTGTGGGTGTTCAGGGGAGGGTGGAGGCGTGCGTGGTGGTTGTGTGCTGCCGAGTGTGTGGTTAATGTAGGGGTGAGGATTTTTATGGTCAATTAAACTCCCCTTCCTTCTCCTATGTTTCGTTCCTGCTACCCTGTTGTGTGTATTGCTGCGTAGTGGTGTTGCTGTGGTGGTGCTGGTCGTGTGTGTATATCTTCAATAAGTTCGTATGTGTGTGCTCAGTGATGGTGGGTGTGGCAAGCTGCTGTGGGCAATGTGTGTGTGCGTCTGTGTCTAGTGTGTGTGTGTATAGCTTAGCAGGTGGGTTCGAATGTTGTGCTCGAATGGGGGGTGTCGTGTGTGGGTGCTTCGTTGTGTTGTTGTGGCTGCGTTACTGGTGTATGTGCTGGTGGCCTATAGGAGTCGATGTGGTGTGTGTGGATTACAGGTGTGTGTATGTGTGTTACCGATTGTGTGTGAGTTGGTAGTGCTCGATTGCTACTGCTGGGTATCAATGAGGTTGTAAGTTGTTGCTGATTGTGTACTACTGTATTCCCAGTTGAAAGCCGAAAGTGATTTCAGTTTTGTCTGGTGTCAATTCGATGTTTATGATGAACTTGAGTCCCCTAGCAAAAATCTTTATTTCTCGTTATTTTCGTAGTTATGATTGGTGCTTTTGAATTTGAAAATTTTCGATTCTTGTTGAATATTGATATTCGGTTTTACCAAAATTTTTGAAAAGGAATTGTTGAATGTTGGCTCGTTAATTACGATTGTTAGTTGGATTCGATTGTTTAATATGTAAGCCTATGGACTATTTTGTAATGGTTAGTTTATATTGGAGTCAAGGTTAAAGTAAAGGGTGATATGTATGTATTGAGATTGATACAGGTTTATGGCTAAGTTATGGTTACAGGGGAAACTCTGTCGAAATTTCTTTAGAGCTTAATAATAGTTCTAAATTAATTTCGATAAGAAGTTCTTCTATAACTTATTTGTGTGATGTAATTATATATGTTAAGTGTGTAGTGTAAATCGTAAAGGGTGCATGTTTTGTGTTAAAGATTAAATATGAGATTTTGTGATAACTAGTAATGTATTTGAGTTTGTAATTGAGTAGTGAGATGGATATAAATTCATTTGTATGATTCAGCGATGGTGAACGTGATTAGTTGGAATTTGTGGCGTGAAGAGCATATGTGAATTTCTTGGATAGTTAGGAATGTTTTAGCAGCTTGTATTGGTATAACAATTGTAGATTATGAGTTTTGACTTAACGAACAGTGGATAAAAGGATTGCTTGTTTGGGGTCGGTTGTGTCCTGACAGGTTAGGTCATTTTATGAGGGAAGTGTTGTCAAATTTTTGTTAAAATTATTTTCTAGTTTATATAATAATTTGATAAGTATTATTTGTGAATCGATGTGCTAATGTGTGCTATGTGTTTACCTGACTTATACGAGTATGCTATAATATTTTATAAGTATAACCCTATGTGATATATGTGTTATATTTGTAAAGTGAAATAGGACACGATTGGGTAGAATAGAATCAGATAGTTAAGGTTATACGCGTACTGAAGTAGTACCTTACCTGTATATAGGTACGCATAGGAGGCCAGCTAAGAGCCAGCGCAAATGTAGAGGGAATTCTGAGGAATGGAACAATTATCGGAGTTGATGCGTGTGCTCGCATAGCAGCTGATAAGTAATAAAAAAAAGATGAAAGTATGATCGAGTAAAGGCCAGTGAATAAGAATAGAGACAGATGTACAATGATTAAAAAATTGAGATATGGAAATGGAAACTTCGTGTACTGAGGCAAGTATACTAACCCTCACTTATCGTTCAAGTGATGTGAATCATCTTGTGTTAATTATATATATTCTTTCGAATCCTTTCTTGCAATCATCTATACTTTTCATATTAGTCTGTATGGTGCGAACCTGTTCTATTAATTGTAAGGTTGTCTTCTAAATCATTTTGCTAGTATCTGTACCCCTTGATTTGGTTTAAGTGACATTCCCTTCAATTAATAAGTAATTAATTATTCTCAGATTATTTTAAATTGTTATTCTCTCCACCTATTGTTCAGGTGTGGATTCTTTTAAGATTATTTTCACTATGAATTATTGCACAAATTAATTCGAGGTTTAAATTGTCGTTGGAGCATGTGTTGCTCAATGATGGTTATAACCGAGAATGACTTGAGATCTTCTGATTTACTCAACTCATTATTGTCAGGCCGGTTTTGGCAGCTAATGCATGTAAATGCTTAGTCGACAAGAGTGAAGCTTGAGTAATTGAGAATTTCTTGAATATTCGTTTTAAACTTCTTAAATCTCCCTTTGAACTTCAGATTTCCTTTATTTCACGATTACTTGATAAATTGCTGTTTAAATTCTAGAATCTTAATAATTGTCTTGTTCTTTATTGATTAATTATACCTTGTTGATTTATTATTCTGTCTTGCTTAACTGTGTCGTGCTTAGTTCAATATTCTTGCTTTGCTGTTATGATTCTTTATATCCAATGCTTCCCTGATCTTCAGTCTTCTATTAATTCTCATTAAAATGGATTTATTAATTAAAGATGATTTTAAAATTTCCTTATACTGGGCTGGTCTTTTGCCAGTGAGTTTAAGGATTGAAAAATGTTTTAAAATGTTTTTAAAGGTTTTATAGATTGGAGAAGCGTAAGAGGCTGGGGGAGTGCCCAGTCCAGCATTTTTAGTGTAAGAGGCTGGGGGAGTGCCCAGTCCAGCATTTGAAAGGCCAATGTGTTGCCTAATTGGGAACCCAATTTCAAAGGAAGGGGGACTTTACGTGGCTGATCATCCGTATTGTCCGGTGTCGTGGAAAAACTCCAATCAATTTAATTTTTTTAAAAAAGGTTTTATGAAAAATATGTTTCAAAGATAAAAAGGTTTTAAACAAAAGAAAGTTTTAGTGAAAAGTGATGAAAGAAAGGAACGTTTTTTTATAAGATATATATGTTTCAAGGAAAATGATCATTAGTTTCGAAATTGTGGATATCAGAGTTAGTTGTTTCTATCTTGATTAAATGTGGGAACTCAGTAAAACAATGAGATTAAGGATGGATAGAAGTTTCCCAGTTATTCCCTTCGCGAGTAACATTGTACGTTGAAAGTGGAGTAAGAATGATTGGGGGATTTCTGGATATTCTTTTCTCAAAGTTTTATCTGAGGCAATGATGGTTTGTAGTAAATGGAAATTTTTCTCTATGATGGAAATTGATTAATCTTTTGAGATAAAGTATTCATTGATATTGTTCATCAATGAAATATTCATAAATTGTCGTTCACTATATTATAAACTTGCTGAGCGTTCTTTGGCTCACTCTTGCTTTGTTTTACCTAACCCTTTGCAGTTAGGTTTAAGGATGATCTAATTATATTTTCAAATGCGAATGAGAGCGAGGAGGATCCTATTCGGAAGAGATTTCAGAGCTAACGCGGGCGAGCACAGTTTTGGATTAAGCTACAGATTAGACGGTATAGTGATTTGTCTTTAGAGTTGAGATAGAAATTGTAATAATTTGAATTAGTTAGATTCTTGTTTCATACCATAACTTGGAGTCGATCCTCGGTGAGGAATCGTTGGTGTATTAAGTTTTAATTGTATTTGTTAAATTGGAATTTGGTTGAGTTGAATTACAGGTGGATAGTCCGATTTACGAATACTTCATGCCGGAATTTTCTAAAATTCCCCTATATTAAAGTCTATTTTATTATAAAAAGTATATTTTTAATACTGGGAAGTCAGGGCGTTACAATACCACACTCTTTTAAATACTCTTTAAATTCGGTGCTTAAGTATTCACCCCCACGATCGGATCGTAAGATCTTAATACTTGCACCTCCGCCTGTTTGCTTCTCTACTTCAGCCTTGTATTCTTTGAACTTTTCAAAGGAATCAGATTTATTCTTCATAAGATGTACATATCCATATCTACTGAAATCATCAGTAAATGTTATGAAGTAGTAGTAGCCTCCTCTAGCCATCACATGCATTGGGCCACATACATCACTATGTATTAGCTCTAGACGTTCAGTGGCCCTTTGACCTTTACCAGTGAAAGGGGCTTTAGTCATCTTACCAAGCAAACAAGATTCACATTCTTGGTATGATTCAAAATCAAACTTATCCAAGTATCCATCATTATGTAATTTGGATATGCGTTTCTCATTTATATGGCCTAGACGACAATGCCAGAGGTATGTTTGATTTGAGTCATTAACTTTAAGTCGTTTGTTTTCTATGTTACAGACAGGATTATCTAAATCAAGAACATATAAACCATTAAACAAACGCGCAACACCATAGGTTAAATCATTCAAAGCAAAAGAGCAAACTGTTGTTCTTTATTGTAAACGAAAAACCTTTCTTGTCCAAACAAGAAATGGAAATAATGTTTTTGTGAATCGCAGGCACGTAAAAATAGTCTTCTAGTTCTAAAACAAGCCTAGAGGGCAAAGATAAATAATAAGTTCCTACAGCTAAAGCAGCAACTCTTGCTCCATTGCCTACTCGTAGGTCCACTTCTCCCTTAGCCAAAGTCCTACTTCTCTGCAGTTCCTGCACATTTATACAAATGTGAGAAGCACATCCAGTATCCAATACCCAAGATGTAGAAATAGACAGATTGACTTCTATAACATAAATACCTGAAGTAGAAGCTTGCACAGCCTTCTTCTTCTTCAGATCCTCCATGTAAACTGGACAGTTTCTCTTCCAGTGACCAGTTTTCTTACAGTAGTGACATTCACCCTTATCAACCCCACCTTTAGGCTTTAAAGCCCTTTTGGGACCTGACTTTGGCTTGGGTGTAGAATCAGATCCAGTCTTCTTCTTACCCTTTCACTTGCCTTTCCCTTTGGCCTTATCTTTATCGCCCACCATCAGTATGGGAGCAGGTTCAGCTGTTTTCATGTTGGTCTCAAATGTTCTCAACATAGCCAACAATTCAGTAGGTGTTTTGTCAAATTCATGCATATTTTAGTTCACGACAAACTGAGTGAATTTGTTGTTCAAAGAATTCATGATTAGGTCAATACCAGTTTCCGCAGCTATGGGGAAACCCAAAGTAGCAAGGTACTCAATGTAACCAATCATCTTCAGAACATGTGGGCCAACTGGTTCACTTGCCCCTTGTTTGCAATTAAAGAGTAACTTACTAGTATTGAACCTTTCTTGACGAGTTTAGCTTGCAAACATGCTTTGCAAGTGCTCATTGATAGTATATGCATCCATATGCACATGCTGTCTTTGAAGCTCAGCACTCATACTTGGCAACATAAGACATGCAACATCATTTGCATCATTCTTATCCCTTGTGCGGGCCGCTATTTGCTCAGCAGTAGCGTCCTCAGGAAGGGGGCCTGGCAGAGGGATATCAATGCAATGAAGCTTGCGCTCCTGCCTGAGGACAATCCTCAAATTCCTCTGCCAATCTAGGAAGTTGTTTCCTCCTATCAGCTTGTCCTTCTCAAGGACTGATCGTACGGATAGTGTGTTTGTGTTGTTTGCCATTACTTAGTATCTACAATGATAAAAGCACAAAATAAACATTCGAGGTCGAAGTTATTAATTATTATGTTCAAATGATTATGATATATTCATAATATATCTCCCACTATTTTTATCAAATTGATAGCCCTTATTATTAATTCGGAAAGAGTATCCCATAAATCTTTCTAGTGAGCCAAGATCTATATTTCGACATGTCCTAAGTCAACCACTGGTAGTTCTTAAAACGTGATTATTTAGGTAGACAACAATTGTCAATTATATCATATATAATTCTTGGATAGTTTGGTGAACAACAATTGATCTTATCTATCAAATAGATTTTGAACCAAACTCTATGCTTCTAAGTTCATAATAGTTGAATATAACCTTTTATTTTCACCTTATTATGACGACTCAGTTAAGTTAAACCCAATGATACAACGGCCGAATATAATCGTTTATATTCGTCGCATCTCACCATGATAGAAAGGAGTCCCCTACCACTGGCAGCCCTTTCCCTTATCGATCTAGGATTCAATGAGTGTTCATTCATTGGAAAGCATCTGATTAAAACTTAATATTTTGTTAAGGGGTTTAGAAATTTTGTAACGATCATGATCACATCATAAAGAGATCCTCAATTTTTCCTTGAACCAAATATTTCAATTTGACATCTTAAATTGTTCATTTCCCAGGTAGATGGAGGATCCCAATGGTCACACTTAATACCAATTAACCTTACGAATACGCATATCCGCTTTTGTCAAAAAATCCCAATTTTCTATATAAAAAATCCATATTTAATTCCGTGTTTTAAAAATCCATATTTCATAAACACAAGAATCTCATGATCGTTTGTTCATTTTAAAATCTTGAATCGTTACAGATTTTATCTTGTTTAGCATGGTAAGCATGGCATGGGTGACGTATCTAATACATGCATCCATCATTAATCTAATTAAAGCATGCATCTTCTATTCTACACATTCATTCCATACATCATATGTAAAGTGTGTAAAGTAAACGTGCAATGGTTATGGCCCAATCCTATGTGATCTTTTCAAGCTAATGAAAAGATCAAGGTCAATCTATGGGGTAATAAATAACTATTACATATGTCTTCTCTATTGCTTCCAATGACTCCTTAGCCTCCATGGAATGCCTCATTGTTCCCCTTGTCCTTCTTGGATGTTACATTAATAACTATATAAATGAACTTACAAAAGAACTCGAGTTACATTCGAGATTATCAATTTCAAATAGAAAACGACATGCAAGTCGTATTTATTACAAACCAAAAGAATAAACCATGCAAAATCAAGTATCAAAATACATGCAAATCATGTATCAGAATACAATTCCAGAAGCATATATCAATATACATGCGACCTTGATTCCAGTTACCAGAAACATGTATCAGCATACACGTAACCCTAATCCCAGTAAACAGATCGTATCCGTTTGCATCCATCCGACAGTTTATATCATCATACAAACCAAGCAGCATACATGTAATAACAGATCGCATACAGATGAGTCATGGCAAATTCTAAACATACTAATATCATCATATCAGATTATACAGATTCATTATATCAATCATATAACATAACTGTATCATGGAAGATTCATCAAACATGCATACTCGTAAAATACAGTAAACACGTAACCATAATCAGTCCCTTATACACGTAGCTCTGATGCCATTGTTGGGTTCCGAGGCATAAAACGCAGCGGAAAAACGTAAATATAACAAAATTTCGGAACCCAAACGCAGGATCTATGTATAATATTAGACAGATTATGGTGAAACAGAATCATACCCTTAAAAAGGTTTACTTTCACGAACTCAACGGAGATCCTAGCTTGTAATCACCACACAGCCTTTGCGTCAAGATCTGTGTCTCTAAATCGTCCACACGAACGTCCGATCGTCCAACGATCCAAGGAGCAGGTACTAGCCAAGTAAAACTGCCTTCTCTCTCTCTAGCCTCTCTTTGATATTAGAGCAGTTAGGGTTTTTTCTAAAAACGAATTCTGATAACCATGCCCTAAAACAACACATCATTATGTATTTATAGGGCAAAGAGATTGGGCCTAACCCTAATTAGCCTGGGCTTCAACTAAACCATTCTGATTTGGGTTTTTAATGAATTAAATTCGAAATACAATTTAATTAACTAAGTCCAACTCAATTAATTAATTAACCAATTTCGAATTTATAATCATTTAATTAAAAAAACGAAATCTGATTCCATAATCAATCTCGAATTTTAATTATTTAATTTAAATCAGATATTTAAATTAAAACTCCTTTTAAAACGTTCTTATTGTGTAACCCTTTAGGTTATTATTATGTTGACAATAATTTTAATATCCAATAATAAAATTATAAACAATGAGTGGCATCTAGTAATACATCATTGCTACCCAAGTAATAATAATAATTGGTGATCCAATTAAACCTTTCGTGATTAATGTTTCCATGTAATATAATCCCTTTAACCAAATATTATAGATTAAACTCGAGGCATGTATTTAGTCATCCTCTTCAACATTTAATCCGGGTTTACTTGATCCATGAGTAGACTATTATAAACAAATCATTATTTGAGCATGGCCATGCATTTTATAGTCTCACTCAATCAAGAGGCCAATAATATCTCTCCTAATTATAGGAGGGTTGAATCCTTTATCTATCATTCATATTTCTCATACGACTCATGATATACCCGATGTCCACTTTTATCATCACCCGGTCAAAGGTAACTTTTAATGTAGTCAAAGTATATAGGAGTTATCCACATGTCTGTTAGAGCTATATATATCCGTTCTCCAACAATTTAGGAGGCTGCTGGGCCAAATCCCGCGGACTGTCGGGGTACGAGTGTGAACCCCTGCTTGGAAGCCCTTCACCTGCACGAACCCCTATCAGGCCTCCCACACAGCAGTACCTCCATCTGGGGTTCAGACACCTGAACCTCTCCATGAATGAACCCCGAACCAGATGCCAGAATCTTCATCTTTTAGTATATTTCCAAGGCATATTGGGTCAAAACATCTATACCTAGTCCAGCCTTCCATCCATATCCACCTTACTCAAACTCGTGACCTTAATGGGCCTTAAATCAAGCCCAAGGCAGATTTTGGGCACAACAACTACCCCCCGGTTCTTTGTAGCTTTTTAATACAAAAGGAACCAAAGTATGACATGATCTAATCCTTCCTTATCTTCCTCAGAGAAATACATAGCTTCCACATCATGCTTCCAAGCTTACATGAGCTAACTCGGCGTAAGAAACAGGAAACATAATGCTTCCACATAAGTACCCCATCTGAATCCTTAAATGAACTCCTTACACATACCTTAGACTATGCATAGCGTACCAGTTTCAATCATGAGATTTTTATCCTTATCACCTGAACCTACCAACTTCCGGCATTCTTCCTTGAAAACCATAGCTTGACTTCTCGATATATTTCTTTTCCTTGTGAGGTTGGCCTCCATGTGTGAATCCTTGTGGGTGAAGCCATGAATCTTCCGCTGTTGCTTATAGGCTTCAATCTTCCAGAACCCTGTGCTACCAAGACAACTAGAAAAAGTGATTAGTAACATGAGCTAAGCAGCTCACATATATAATGCACATAGCACATAGATATATAATGCATAGATGCAAATATGATTATGCGAGTGCATATGATTTTATGTAAATAGACCCATTACTGCCTTCACACTCATGTAGAACCTTGGCGAATGCACTCCTCAAGACATATGCCACAACATTTAGAGATTTCCATGAACCCATCACAATGGACCTCTCAAGATGTTGTTAAGTTTTTCGAGACTTCAAGAACATGTGCCCATAAACCATAGGACTTTTCCAAACCGTGCCCATAAACCATTGGACTTTACCAAACCATGCCCATAAACTATGGGGCTTTTCCCAAGTGAACCTATAATCCATATGATGCAGATGATCTTATATGCGTACCCCAAGAGGGACCAAGGTAAGGCTATAGAAACCTCCTCAACTGTAAATATGTCTTTCCAAGTGGTTACGTTATGAGGCATATAGTATGCCTAAGTACCTATCAGCCAACAAGTTCGAAAATAATTTTGAAACTCATGCATAATGTAAGTAAATATATGTCATGATGACCCTTTGTGTATAAATCCATGCAAGTGTGAAATCATGTGATACACACATCCAGATGAACATGAATTAATGTGCGATAGAAGATAATGATCCATTTGAAAAGATGAACTTCACAATGATGTTTTTGGCTAGATGCTAAATAAATTTCCTTGTATGCATAGAAAACATGTGTGATAGAGAATATGTAAAAGAATGAAAGTAGAACTTACCTTTTCTTTTAGCACGTCAATCCAAGTTAGGGTTCAACCATTGAACCCATAAGGTTGGGGATGCCACCCTTTGAGCTTAAGATGAGGACCTCATTCCATTATGTAAGCCCTTCCATGGTGAGATGTTGAATTACCCCCCGAGGATTAGATTTTCTTCACGTACGATAAGTAGGCCTTCCTCCACTTGAATCCTTGAACCTTTGTTCGTGCGTATGCCATGTGTATAGTAGTCTGCTTAGGGGTACGTTCAAACCCTAGGGGTTCACCCAGTTGTACCCTTGAATGTTTTATAAATATCTAGGCTTCACGCAATAGCCTTAACTTGTATATATTTATTCACTACTACCTGTCAAGGGTTCACGTGGGCTCACCACACTACCTGTGAAGGGTTTATGTGGGCGTAAGATTGATAGGAGCTTTGCTCACCAAGGATACCTAGGGTCAATGCGAACCCGAAAAGAAGGTTCCACTACCTATTGAGGGTTCACGTGGACCTAGCCACACTACCTATCGAGGGCTTACGTGGGCTTGAAGCTGATATGAGCATTGTTTCGTACTCATAATGTAAATAATAAGAGGACACCACCACCTGTTAAGGGTTCACGTGGGCCTGACCACACTACCTGTTGAGGGTTCACGTGGGTCGTAGATTGATGGTAGCATTAATGCATTCCCATGATATAAGTAGTGAAAGGGCACCACTACCTGTTGAGGGTTCATGTGGGCCTAACCATACTGCCTTCCAAGGGCTTACGTGGGCTTTAAGTTGATGGGAGTTTCGCTAGCCTAGTGTCCCTAGGATCGACGCGAACCCATGACATGCATAATCCATACATGTTAAAACCTACTCATGCATAATCCATACATGAGAAATCCAATCCATGAAATCCAAATCCAATCCAAATCCAAATCCAATCCAAGTCCAATCCAAATCCAAATCCAATCTAGAGCCAAATCCAATCCAGATCCAATCCATACTCCTAGAGGAAGCCCGTACCTAAGAGGTTCATACCTAAAAGGTTCATACCTAACAGGTCCATACACGTACTACCCCTAGAGTTCTTTGGCATAATCTATTTTATATTAAAGAACTAGGTTCACGTAAACAATAACACATTAACACATAAAGAAGGCATGCAAACATAAGATATGAAGCACATAAGTACACATAGCACACAAAGCACATAAGTACACATAGTCATTCACAGTAGTTAAGAAAATAAAGGTAAAGATAAAGTGATCATAGTTTCATTAAACCAAGTCATAAAAAATATTTCATAGATAAGCGCTCATGCCTTACCCCCCGGGCTTCCACTAATATAAGCTAGATCCTCTTACCGACTGAACCCTAATCCTAGACCGATCTACGGGATCAGACCTAGAGTGCATGAAGAATTCCCATTAACGAGGTTCCATCATAGGAGTTTCCCTTGACCAGGTTCCATCCTTAGAGATTTCCTCAATGAGGTTCCATGTGATTTCCTCACAATGCTAATTTCCTTACGATGTTAATTCCCTCACGATGTTAATTTCCTCACGATGTTAATTCCCTCACGATGTTAATGATGAATCCTTAAACTTTACTCACCCAGTTTCCCTGGGGTCGTGGCGAAGCCGTCTGCCATCCAATGTGATTTCCTCACACCGCTTAAATCCTTAGCGTTCCAATTTCCAAGAGTTAGACCTCACTCACCCAGTTTCCCTGGGGTCGTGGAGAAGCCGTTTGCCAAACTGTACGTAGCTTCCACGGCTGTACATAAGTCCCATAACGGGGTTGGTTGTCCACCAACATGATTACATGGAAGTTTATCGTCGTTACGCCTTTTCAGGGTTCAAACAAGTGAACCTTCATATAGGGGAACTTTATGGCCCTAGTGTCCCTAGGTCCAGCCTGCCTTGAGGTTCCCATCCATTCATATGTAATCCACATGTGGTGCATGTATAATCCATACATATTTCTTCCTTGATTCATGTATAATCCATACATGTGCCTGCCTTGATTAATGTATAATCCATACATGTGCCTGCCTTGATTCATGTATAATCCATACATGTTCCATATAGTCCATGTAATCAATTAGCACATAATCCATGTGCTTCCAATCCTGCCTTGTGCACGTAATCCACATGCAATTCATGTATAATCCATACATGTTCCTTTAGCATATAATCCATATGCTATAAATCCAGCTCATGCATAATCCATACATGAGAAATCCTCTCCATACATAATCCATACATGAAAAATCCTTTCCAAATCAATTCATGAAATCCAATCTGCATATGCTCCTTGATCTAGCTTCCAGGGGTACCTCGAATTAGATTCCATTAGGGGTTCGCATACCAGAACCTCAAGAATCTCATGGTCCTGAGCCCTGACCCATTCATTGTATAAAAGTTCTGTTTACTTAAAAATTTACCATTTTCAAGATACCATCACGACAGTATACCATCCACTACCCCCCGGTTCCTTGTAGCCATTACATGTAAGAGGAACCTTATGTAATCCGCAATCAGGTTCAATCAACCTTCACCCTGAAAGTATAAGCTTACGTGAGCGTACTCATTATAAGAAACAAGGGGTATTATAGGTGAAGCGGCTACTGCTTGTAATATTCCTTCCAAGAAAGACCATGCTATTTTTTTCTTAATGATGACTCCATAAATTCTATTCTTGAACCTCCGGGATTCGATTATCGTACCCCTTTATCGTGGTTGCCTCAACTTGATTTCTGGCAGCTTATGTCTGATGCACGTATGCCGACACATACTTGCCATCCTTACACACTTCTACATCCTGATGATTATATCCATGCCACCCGATATGGTTTTCCAATGATCTCCTCCATGTTTCAAGTTTGAAACCATATTTCACAACCCTCCTTTGTACCAAAAATTCATATAAATCAAGCTTCCCTGAGTTCAATTGACTAAACCTCCCGTGAATATAGTTGTGACCACCTATAAATCCAACCATGTTGATTGCTGAAAAATTGTGTTTTATGCCGAGTGTTATCACTGTAACCCAGTAAGGGGTTTTGAGGCTGAAGGTCGCCAAGGGTTCACGAACCTGAATCTCCTTTGTACATCTTCTCATTTAAAAATAGGGTGCATCTTAGAAATCCTCCATGTAGCCTGGTATCCACTACCCCCCGATTCCTCAGTGTAGTTTGTCCATGGCCAATATTGGATCATATTCAACTTCTTATCCTCTTTGAGGAGAAGTCTAAATGGACATCCGTAAAGCTAGGTATACATGTCTCACCGTAGTTTCAACTTATTTTTTTAATCCATGTGGGAAGCCATGCTCCTCCTTATAAATGCGAGGTATGTAACCATTTTCTTTGTCTAGATGGTACGTAACTATTTTTTCTTTGGCCTCCGCTTAGGTGCTTCAACTAGTACCCCCCCAGTATGCCTTTCACCTTTATTCATATTTCTTCCATCCTTAAGTGGGGAAGCCGCTAGCAACAGTGTCTTGGTGGAAGCTACCCCTGATTCTTTTTCATCTCCTTGGTGTATACAAACCCAAGTCCATTCCAATTGAGGTTCCGTTATTAGCTTTGTTGTTTCCTTAAGCTTTTGCAGCTTCTAGTTTTTCCTTTAAGGGGTTCGCGTATGAACCTCGCAACCATCTCTTTATTGATCGAGAGGTCATTCATACCTCATTCCTTGCCTAGTAGAATCTTTTCCATAATTCCATCGAGATTATAATCCTCAGTTCCTTTCGTAATTCCTTTCTTGAGGTATATCTGTGTTCCGACTTCTGATGTCTAGGGGCTTATAGCAGAGGAACCCCAATGTGGGAAACCTTCTAGCTTCTGGTGCGTGAGGGGTTTACAGTATGAGAACCTTCATAGCCATAATATAAATTAAGTCCACCATTTGCCTCTCCTTCAGAACGGGTCATCCTACCATAGTGTTGTAGAATACGCTCTCAACCATAACTCCTTCCAAGGGGGTGGATAAGAGGGGTTCATCCTTCAATACTACCAGTGATATTTTCAGTTCGTGAGAGATTCGAGTCCACCTTCAACTTCCACGATAAGCTTTTTGCTAGAGCTTCATTTAGGCCATTGCTTGGGACCCAACGCTCTTAGCTGGATATATATTTCAAATTTCCCCCTTCCACTGTTAGTGAAGTTTTCACCGTGAGAACCTTTATAAGTTGCTTTTGCCTTTAGTGGGGCAACCTCATTTCTCGGGGCTTCATTGATTCATTTTTTTTTGAAAAGCTTCTCAACTACTGCTTCTACATGTTGCATTCTGCCTTCATAATCCTCCATTAGAGCAACAATTTACATCAACGTAATGGGTGGTGCTACCCCCCGAAAAACTGGAACCACTTTATAGGGTTCCATCAGCAGGGCTACTGGTAACATGATTCCCCTAGTATCCTGAACGGAGCTTCCATCGTATCCGTACAGTGAGGTGTCCACTTTTAACCATTTCCTTGATTTAACCATTTGAGTATACCATACCAGTTGTGTAACGCCCATTTTTTGCATAAGAGGCCAAACATGGCCAAATTTGTTTTTCTTGATGAATCCCCTTTAGGCACTAATTAATTCTTTTGGGGTCCTCATGTCGAGTGACACAACTACCATGGTGGAACCCCTACATTGAGTTCCAATATTTTCCATTTTGGCTTAAAGCCTCTGAATGGGATTTTCCATGCTTAAACCCTTTTCCAGGTTGCTTCCCAGGTTCTTCTTGCTTATTGCGGGCCTTCTCATTATTCAGCTTCTTGCTTATGAGCAAGGGGCCTTCCATTATCGAACCTATCGTATACGAACCCCATTTCTTGGAATCTCTTTTCCGGGGAGTCCTTTTTACCAATCTTTTCCACATTTTAGTTTGATAAGCTTCATAATAAGCTTCCTGCCCAGTCTATTGAACATACTCGGCCTTCTATTAAGTGAAGCCTCAGGGTTCTAGGGCTTATTTTCCTTGAACCTGTCATCATCGAACCCCTATCCGGGTTCCTCTCACCAATAAACCTCCTTTTCATGGAAGCTTTCTCATCTTGCTCATTCGTGTTCTCATGATCAATGTTGACGGGAAACCTTCGTACCGAATATGTGAATTATCAATAAGACACCTCTAAGATTACATGAGCTAGCTCATTGTAAGAAACAAGAGGTATCTAAGAGGATAATGTAAAATATTTCTGATAGCTCACCAATGAGGGAATTCATATCCTTGCCATCATCCAGGTTTACCTACTGATCATTAATTATGGGGTTCGCATCCCTGCTTCAATTTGGGTTCACCCGTACCCCTTCAATCAGGAGGGCCGTACCCTTATCTGCACTGGGGTTCACCTGTTACTTATCTATCAGGAGGTTCGCACCTTTATCTGCGCTGGGATTCACATACAGCTCATCAATCATGGTGTTCGTACCCCCATCATCATTCAAGTTCACCCATTTACTCCCTTCATGGATTGTGCTCCACAAATTTTAATGGAAACTCCTGGACTTGTTTAACCCCTGAATTGTTGAAGGGGGAGCCTTGATAGACCTTAACCTCCAAGTGGTTGAACCCTTAGATTGATATTCTCCACTTTTCGACTATAAAAGCCTATTTGTCGAATGCCAAAATTATGTATTTGGGGGTTCATCTGCGAGAAACCTTCTGGTTAAGAAATTGGGGGTTCATCTGGATCCGAGTGCCTTCTGTCATGTGTGACTGCATCTGAAGCAATATCTGATAAAACCCGTTGTCTAAGTTTTACAATAGTTTTGAGAACCATTGTAAGACGATCTGTTAGACAACACCACTTTCAAAAACCGTTGTAAAATGTATGTCTATTTTGATCTTCTAGACGACAGTTTCTAAAACTGTTGTTAAGTTCATGATCAGACAATGCAACGAAAAGCTTGAAAAAAAAAACCGTTTTGTGAAATTTTCAGCCAACGCTTTTTCGTCGAAGTGTCGTCTGATTCAAAAATTCTTGTAGTGGAATCCCGAGGCTTCATTTAACAGAAGCTCGAGTATGTTCAATAGACTAGGCAAGAAGCTTAATATGAAGCTTGTCAAATTAAAATATGGAAAAGATTGGTAAAAAAGGACTCCCCCAGAAATGAGCTTCCTAGAAATGGGGTTCGCATACGATAGGTTCGGTGATGGAAGGCCCCTTGATTATAAGTAAGAAGTTGAATAATGACAAGCCCCCACAATAAGCAAGGAGAACCCAGGAGGCAATCTGAAAAAATGGTTTAAGCAAGGAAAATCCCATTCATAGGCTTTAAGCCAAATTGGAAAATATTGGAACTCAATATAGGGGTTCCACCATGGAGGTTTTATCACTCGACATAAGAACCCCAAAAGAATTAATTAGTGCCTAAAGGGGATTCATCAAGAAAAAACAATCTTGGTCATGTTTCGCCTCTTATGCAACAAATAGGCGTTACACAACTGGTGTGGGATACTAGATGTAATATCTGGGAATTTCGTACTCTATAAATTATATTATTTGGAATTAAAAATATGTGTTCTGTGCATAATTGCTAGATGTGTTGACGTGAATTTATATTAAATTTTTGCATATCTTTTAAATATTAAAATATGATTTTTAATTCATTTAAACAATTTTGTAAAATTCTCGGAGTTAGTAAAAATCATGAAATTCTTGTTTTATTATCTTTATGTATTTAAAGACTTTTTAAAAATTAAATTTTAATTTATTTTCGAATTAAAATATTTTACAAGGATTTTTCTATTTATTATTCTTTTTAAAATATTAAAACTTGTAAAATCCAAATCTTTTTATAAAACAATTTTTAAAAATGTTTCAAAAATATATTTAGGAAGAAAATTTTATTTTTTAAATTGATGTGTCAATAAATTATTTTTGAATCCAAAATATCTTGTAAATAGGACTTTTATAAGTCTTTTATTAAAAGATGTATCATTAAAATATTATTAAACTACATGTGTGTGTGTGCTAGACAAAACAAAACCCTCCCCCTTCTTTTTCTTTTCACGCGAGCAGACCCCCCCCCCCCCCCCGGTGTCTCATCTCTCTCAAAAACCTCTCAAAATTCCTCATCTCCATTAGAGCTCAAGCTCACTTTTCAAGGTATATCTCCATTAAAATCTTATACTATTATACATAAAAATACTCCCCTTTCAATCCTCTACAACCCTATGTTCTTGGATTTCGATTTTCTTCATTTTTCTAATTAGGGTTTTTCCGAAAATCAAGGATCGAGGTAAGTTTTGTGGATGGTTGTGATGAGTATACTCCTTGGTAGAGACCCACGAATTTTCGGGCTCTCCGGAGAACCCCAAACCTTCGGCCATGATCGAAAGTGAGCCAAGGGTTTGCATGTAAGTGATTTGTGATTGCATGTAAGTTTTTATAACTTTTTAAATTGATTTTGTTGATGGGTTTGAGTTTTTATGAATCTGCAAGATATGGGTATGATTGTATTGATGAATTGATAATTGTTAGTATCCTTTTTATTAAAAAGAGTTAAGATTTTGATGGTAGATGATATAAAATTTGATGGGTTAAGTTTATAAATTGATTTTAGCATGAATTTACAAGTTAGATTTGGTGGGTTATTGTGATATTGAATTGTTAATCAAAATATGTGTGTAAGTAGTTGTTGTGGGTTTGTGTGTGATTGGTGTTGTGAAGGAGGGAGGCCGAGAGAGAGATTGATGGAGAGGGAGAGAGACCGAGAGGGAGAAGAGAGGGAGAGAGAGAGAGAGGGAGAAGCCGAGAGAGAGATTGAAAAAGAGAGAGAGGCCGAGAGGCCGAGAGAGAGGGAGAAAGAGAGAGCCGAGAGGAAGAGAGGAGAGATTGTGGTGAGGTTGTGTGATTACTTGAGAGTTAATTGCTTAATGTTATGAATGTTACTTGATTGATTTGCTACTTGAGTTGTTGTCATACTAAGATAGTATATCTAAAGATGCCTCTTTGCTATCATGGTGATTGTTGCCCAGTAAATAACAATTGTAGAAGGGGGTTGAATACAATTGTATAAGATTTTCGACTTTAAACAAATAACACAAGTATGAATCAATAACAGCTTCATTAATTCTGATATAAAACTGTTACAAAACTCTCTTAAGAAATTCTTATGTTCTTAAGAGCTGCTAGGTTACAAGATAAATCGTGTAAGCGATTACTTAATGTAAAACCTAAAACTGTGTTTATATAGAGTACACAGTTACACTATCAATTACAAGATATTCTAAATCAATTACATATATCTCTGAATGCATATCTTGTATGATAGCTGCATTCCTACAATCTAGGAACCGACATATCAATCTTCCTTGATCTCTGGTCTGATGAGAATCTTCATCAAATACTGACCAGCTTCTAATCCTGATGATAGTCCAATACTGACATTGTATTACTGATGACGTCAGCATCAGTATCTGATTAGTAATGCCCAGATCCTGATCATCACTTGAATCAATATCTAACAATCTCCCCCAATTTGTTCTTTATAAAACAAAGCACAAATTCCTTGATTCAAAGATGTCAAAAACTCAAAACAAAATACCTTCTAAAAATCATCAGGAACAGTTTCAGAAATTCTTTGATAAAACAGATTCAACCTCAAGAATTCAGATAACAATTCTTCTTCCTTGCTTTCAAGAATTTGAATCAGTTTCTTCTTCAGATTTTTGAATTCTTCATCTTCCTCATTAATCTGATAGATAGCTGCCCTGAGATTCTGAATTGAGTTTCTTGGAAGATCTAATTCACCTAGCAACACATACACAATTTCCTTCCCATCTGGATTTAGAGACAGTTGATCCATGCCTAGATACACTTCTCTAACAGCTGTACCTTTCTTCATTTCAACCTCTATGTTTCTTAAATTTAAGTACATAGGAATATAATTGCCATCATACCTCGTTCCTCCATCCATGAATCTCTGTCTAATTTTCCTGTAAATCATGACAAACCAATTGTAGTAAACTTCTCTTTCACTAACCTTGATTCTTTTACTTCTGAGAAGATACAGAATATATTTCAGCTCTTTTGCAGATTTACACAACAATTCATGAATAGGAATCTTCTTCACACTTCCATCTTTCATGAAGTACAACATCTTTTCTATTTTCTTTGCATCAGCATGACAATCAGCAATGATAGCAACAGCTTCAAGTTTCCAGAGATGATCAACAGTTAACTCATCCCCAATCTTGTCAACTAGAGCATGTTGATCAGTTTGTGCAATGAAAATAATCTGTGCATGACTATACCCAATTCCTCCTCTTGTGCCAGGTTCCAATCCTTTCAAACCAGATTGCATACTTACCCATTTTGGTGGATTTTCAGCAACAAATGTAGTAGACTCTGATTTAACAATCAATAAAGATTCATTAATCAAAGAAGACTCTGTTATCAGTCCTGCTGATCTGAAAACAACCGGTTTCCTATAATCACACTTATTCTTCTCCTCTTTCTTACTCTTCTTCTTCTTCTTCTCATCTGTTGGATAATTCTGTTGATGTTCAGGAACAGATTTATCTTTATCATACCATAACTTCCTGTCTGATCTATGAACATTTCTTAAGTAATCTCTGGTTGTTATCCTTTCTGCTTCTCTGGCTTTAGCTCTGATTTCACTTTCTCTTTCAAATCTTCTGAAGTTCTCTTGTTCATACTCCAGTGTATCTTCAAAAACTTCCATATTGTGAAATTCAACCACAACCTTAAGAATCATAATCTTAAGTTCTTTTAAAATTTCAGCTTCTTCAGAATCAGAGACAACATTAGGAATTGAACCAAAGACTGACTTCTCATTAGATGCAGTAGATTGAACAGCTACCTTACTCTTTCTTTTTAAAGGCAATATCTCCTCTTCAATTTCTTCAGGAGCATTGAATCTGTTGTCTGGAGTTAATGCAAGAGATAGTGGAGTTTTCTTCTTTTCATTTTCAGAAACATCTTTCAATTTGATTCCACTAGATCTTGTTTGCCTTGTACTTGTTTGAGCAGATAATCTTCCTCTACTTTTGTATCTTCCTCCTCTGCCTCTTCCTCTTCTTGCAGCTGGAGCTTCATTTTGTTTTGCAATCTCTTCAAAGATCCTGTTCTGTTCTTATAAGAACTCATCAGTAGTCATGTTTGGATTTTCTCCAGTAGATAAGATAAGTGCTTTCTCAGCATGATACTGTTGAACTCTTTTGTCTTTATGAAACAGTTTAAGAACACGACCATCCCCTGTGTCAAGTTCATGAAACAGACTAGCAGCATCTTCATCCTGTTCCACATACACATCATCCTCAGGAATGGTTGACAGAGTTTGACCAGGTGTCACAAACTGTTCTTCTTTTGGATTCTGAGATTGCATCATTGTTGTCACTGTCGTCTTACCAGATCTAGAAACATGAGTTGACTGCTTAGTTTGAGTATCAGCTCTCTTTGTTACTAAAGCAGCATCAGAGGTTTCAACTTTATGATGTGACTTAGCACCACCATCATTTCCAGAATTATCATCATTCTTTTGTACAACTGGATTAGGTGAGCATTTTATTTTGACTATCTTCTCCCCCTTTTTGACATCTGCATCTTCCTCAATGAAGAAAGACAAGATAAGCTTGAGGGTTTCATCAATATTATCAACTTTTGATTCCAAGACAGTCATTCTGGAATCCATTTTCTTGTCAAGTGCTTTAATATCATCAGCAAGAAGACGTGCTTGAGAAGCAGTAGCAGATATAGAAACAGATGTTTGAATACCCGCTTGAAATTTATCAGTTACAGCCTTCATAGAGTCAATTTCACTCTTCAATCCCTTTGCTAGAAGAGCATTTGTTTTGAGAAGAGCCTTGAGTTCAGGAGTTGGCATCCTCGTGGCAATATGACCAGAATGAAAAAGAACATTTTGAAAATTTATCTCAGCATTCGGTGCATTCCATTCAGTATCCCATTCATATCCCCTTGCAGCTCGAGTATCAGGAGGAAGAATTGAACTGTACTCCCCTCTGAATTCTTCTTGAGTAACAGACTGCATGTATCTACTCGAAGACCCATAAGTAGATAGGAGACTTGCTTTTATCGCTGCCTGCATTTGGATTGTCTCAGGATCAGCATTAGCATGATCATCATCATCATCATCAGAGCTATCACCAGCCTCAGGAAATTTATTATCAACATTATCATCAGGATTCATAACACCTTTCATTCTCAAATCACCAGTAGATACAGCTGGTGAATCCTGATGCCCTGCAGACAGATTAGTAACATTTCCTAAATCTCTCATTTCTTTTAAAGTGATCTCATCACTTCTCACAATGTTACCTAAGTTACTTTCAATAGCAACTTCTACCTCACTAGAAGTTAACAACTTCTCACTCTTTTCTACCTCTCCTTTTGCCAGTTCAGGAGACTGCCTCTCATCACTCTTCTTTTTCTCTAAATGTTCACTCTCAATCTCACAAGAAAGGTTCTGGCTCATTAAATGTGAAGAAATAAGAGGTGGCTGAGAAGAGTGGTCTGAAGTCATACAAATAGAGGTGTCCCTTTTATCAGGT
Source organism: Kitagawia praeruptora (assembly GCA_037693485.1). NCBI lineage: Eukaryota > Viridiplantae > Streptophyta > Magnoliopsida > Apiales > Apiaceae > Kitagawia > Kitagawia praeruptora. The sequence continues at coordinate 84,138,627 of CM075347.1, read as the reverse complement.
CTATCTGTAATCATACTATCAGTAGTAAAAGAAGTAGAGATAGAGATGTTACCTGATGAAGTAGTTAAAGAATCCATTGGCCTTGCTGAAATTGGCTCAATAAGCAATGGAATAAGCGGATCAGTAGTACTTATATCAGGATTGACCACTGCAACTATAGCATGACTTGCATCAATATTAACTACTGATGGTTCTTGTGTAGTCTGAGGTTTTGAAGCTTCTTCAACACTTTGAGTCAAAGGTTCTTGTGTGCTTCCCTCAAATGCAGTGTCAGCAATCACTTCATCACATTCAGCAATGTGCAAATCATGAGCAGCTTTATCTGCCAGACTTCTAGCTATTTCAATTTCAATTTCAGAAGCCCCTTGAGCATTGTCAGGAAACTCCCCTGCTGATGTGATTTTGCCAGCATCTTCACTTTGGGAAGATGGTTCTTGTGGGGCAGGAATATCCTTGTCTTCACCTTCCCTTTGAGAAGATGGTTCTTGTGTGACTATTCCTTCAGAAATGTCTGCACCTACACTTTGAGTAGGTGGTTCTTGTGTGACTGGATCTGCAATAGCTTCTGAACTACTTTGAAGTTCAGGTTCTTGTGGGCTAGATCCTCTCAGAGATGACATAGCAGTCCTCTGTTTCTTCTGTCTGTGGAAGACGTTTGCTTCAACAGTTTTCTTTTCAAGTGGTGAAGGTTTAAGACCCAACTGAGCAGCAATAGCATTTACTTGATCGACAGACACCTCAATAATTCTTCTCTTTGGAGATGCAGATGCTGGAGAATCAGAAATCTCAACAGTCTTCATAGGTGAATTATCAGGAGTAGAGATGTCAGGATTAGCAGTAGCATCAGGAACTGATGATCCATCCTGAATAAAAACATCAGGATTGCCTTCCATAGCATCAGTAAGATTCAGAAATTCTGTATGATCAACAAATTTGCCTTTGCTGATTAATCTTCTTCTTTTCTTCAACATTTCAGAGACAGCCACTTCTCTTGTATCAACAACATCAATCTTCTTTTTCTTCATCAAGACTGATATAGGCATTGTGTCATCATCAGAATCAGAATCAGAAATAGCTCTTTGATCAACTTTCCTCTTCACTCCTGTTTCTTTACTCAGACCAGATGTTTCAAGAACCCTTTGTTCACCCCCTTGTGACTTCATTTGAGAGTGAGTTAGAGTGGAGAAATCCTTTGATCCTGATTGCCTCTTAGACACATCAGATCTAGCTAATTTCTTTGATTTTACAACTGATGCCTTTTGTGAGACACCAGAGTTGGTTGACTGTTTAGATAAGTGTTTAGGTTGTGTGCTTGTGTCAGGAATAGGATGTGTAAGGTCCTGTCCCATAGTACCAGTTGCTGGGCCATATTGAATAGGCATTCTCTCTCTTAAAAGAGACCATACTTCATCAGGAATGTATGGAGTTCCATCAAACTTATTTGCTTTATCAGAATTGATTAGACTCTTTATATTGTTTTCTGAGATTTTACATATAGGCAAAATTGTATCATTCTCAAAAACAACATGAGGACATAAGTGAGAGAATATTAATTGAAAAAATCTAAGAAAGCAAACATAACCACATTTATCTACTTTTCTTTCACTTAATGCCTTTAGTATAAAAGACCCATAATCAAATGAGAGATCATGAATTAGAGAATACCCAATTTTGGCTGAACCTGTGGGTAAGGCATCAAAGTTTAACACTTTATTCAAGAAACATCTGCTGATGGTGTCGAAGAAGAAATTCCATTCCTTCTTAAGCTTTGTCCTGTAGAGCTCTCCAAACTTCTTTGGCGTACCATTGTAACCCAAACTTACAACATACTCAAGGAGTTTTGAATCAGGAACTTTGAATACAGGCTTACCAATGATTGATGGTAAGTGTAGGGCTTCAGTGACAATCTCAGGAGTCACATAGTATGTAACATTATCATACTCAAAGCTCATCTGAGGCTTTTATGATGGAAGACCTTTCCCAAAAACACTTGTGTTCCAAACCTGCATAACAGACTTAAAAGATATCTTGGCAGGTTGGGTTAGAGCATAATTGATTGGGCTTGAGGCCAAAAAGTCCTGAATAATGTGGAAATCATTGGGCAAGTCCTGATGATCTAGAACTGTAGTGAAGTTATTTGTGTTAAAAGTAACTCCATTGATTACCACCTTGCTGTTCATGAAAGATGAATTCTCCATTGGAATTTCAAACACAAAAGTTGTGCTAATTTTGAAATTAGGGTTTGAGAGTGCAAAGACAGAGAGAGACGATGTTTTACCGATGGTTTGAGAATAATAAATCAATTAGAAAACTAAATTGATATTTGGACAATACTTATGATTTCTCAAAAATAGGTGTCAGTAAACCATTCGTTTATACTGAAGTAATGGACCAAATTACGTGAGAGAGTGGTGATGATTGCACGCGTCACGACTTACATCTGTAACTGTATGTAATAATCGAGTGAAACACACGCGCTTGTATTATTCGAGAAATAAGATTGTGATAAAAATAAAACATGGTAATTTTGTTTTAAATAAAGAAATTTAAAACATCACAATCGAATAATACCTGGTACTTACACCAGTAATATGAATCGTTTCATATTCTCGTTCCACCCTTCTCTATTTAATCTTAGAGACTTGTCCACTTACTTCCTTAACCCGTCATTCTCTCCTGAAAGAAAAGTAAGAAAAACCCTTCACAGCAAAAAATTTTACAATGTCGAACCTTACAATCAAAGAGAAGAATCTCCATCTCTTAGAGAAAAGAGACATATTTAGTGTAACGCCCCAAATCCGGGGTCAGGGATTTGGTCGTCACGCGGAAATCCTTAACATCAAATTACCTGTTTAACAACATTAAACCATCTGTAATCATTAAAACTGAAATATAACTCTGCGACCCCAACCACCAAGCATCTTTTAGGTCATAGGGCTAGAAACAAGAACTAAAATCTTTACATCTTTGTTACATCCATTCTACTACATCGCACTATGCCTTAAAAATCTTATACTACTAGTATAGCTTCGTTGGGAAGTACACCAGCAACTAGTACTACTCAGTACAAAGTAATATATATTACACATCAATGTACTTACATATAACTTATTCCAGCTATAACTTTTCTGGATCATATCATCTTCATAAGGGCGTACTGCCTGCTTCTTCTGAGCCATGCAGATAAGCCTCAATCACCTACCTTCCTCTGAAAGGTTAATATTTAAAACAAGCAAGTATGAGCGAAAGAATTGCCCAGCAAGTATTAATAGAGCACAACAAAATATATCAGTATACACATGGAGTTTTTGAAATATAACGATACTTAATATCAATTTCGAAATATTTACAACAATGAAACCTCGGTAGGGAATATATGACATTTCGAGTAACACCAGATAAATAAAGTAAGTTCATGTCAACAGTAGTAATCCTCATACCTTAGCGAAATAGTGTACACTACCGTATTGCTAATCTTTTATAAAGCTTTTAAAAATACGCAGTTCAATATGCTGCTAAGATAGTTATTACCACCCTTCATAAACCAAACCATTATAAAGTTCCCTTTTTAATACTCCTCAAGTTTGTAAGTATATACACATGAGTATATCATTATCATCAAAACACCTTACAGTTCAAGATTCTGTACAGGATATAAGTTCGTTACCACTTGATAAGTTAAACTCAGAAATAACTGATAGGAAGAGAGTCAAAGCTCTTGAAGCAAAACATTTGGGATTTAACATCAATAACCGATGAACCATCTTTCATCTTTTGAATAATTGCAAAAGTGCACAAGTACGTGCCATTATTGTTAGAATAATCTTGCAGTTCTAGATACTGCATGAATTCATCATCTTTCAAAATCGAAAACACTATCGGCTACTTGGCACTTAGGCCTAAGAAGCAGTGTTTGAGTATTTTTCCAAAGTGGAGGATGGGACTTAAAGAAAACATAAAAACCTGACAAGGATTGACGATGATCAGTCGCCACATCCAAGTCCAATAATCCGCGGGTCTTCTCTACCGGTAGAAGGATAGAAACTACATCCGTAACTATCCCTGGGTGAAAACTACATCCGTAATCACCCTCGATGAAAACTACATCCGTAATCATCCTTCGGCAACACCTGGGCCGGAATAATAATTGATGGGCCGCCTGGCTCACGGCCGCTTACACATCCCGGGAATCGTTCGTCAACGATTCCCACACCTGCCAGAGTCCCCTTTTTCTTTTCTTATCAAAATCATTTTGATAGAAAACTTGAGTAGTTGAAGTTCGACTTCAGTCGACCGATAATTTCTTGAAAAACGAGCAAGAGAGTAAAACCTGACCGGGAGTTTTCGAAAATGTTTTGAGTTCAAAAGAGTTCAAGTATAGATATACACTTGTACTGTTCGCACTTATTCACGCAAGAGAACGTGGTCAACAAGTAATATAGAGTAAATAGGATTCGTTCCCACAGAGACTCAAATTGTTCGTTATGTTCACTTATGCACCAGCTTATGATTTACACTCACTGCTAAGACAATCATAATATTGGTTTTGATTTAACTAATGATTAATTACCAACTAAGCCAATTACGAGAAAATAACTTAAGAATTAATTTATAAGAAACAAACATGGGATTTCAATTTCATTAACCACTTCATCTAGAATCTTATACCCTTTAGCCTAGCATGTGACAGAGTTGATTACTGATTAGATGCACTAAACTGATACACACCAACTTTCGTTGTGCATATACCATCCTACTGATCATCCACAATTGATAGAAGTCAAGTAGTCACCAAATATGTGTAGTTCCTATATGTCTATAGCAATTGAACACATACCGGTTAAAAATCAAGCATCCATTAAACCACATAGTCAATGCAAGACGGTTAGAATTACACCACAAATTAATACATGTTCTTCACATGCAAAAACCTATGCTAGCATGAATTGTTCTAAACCCTAGATCCACTTTCGCATTCACCAGGATCAAACACACAATTACAGATCGACTCACCCATAACGAATAAGCATAATCATACTAGGAAATCAATTCAATCCATCACACACCAAGGCATAAATAACACTCAATTACTAGAATCCATAGAAAAATCCATTAAAATCCCATGATAACTAATTAGCCCATAATTGACCTAATCGCCATCATGGGTTCAATTGATAACATAATCCTAGAACAACAAATAATTAAAAGAAGAGAGAAAATAAGGTTCAGAAATAACTCCCCAAAGTAGAAGAATACAAAAGTTCCAAAGATTACTCCTTGCTTGTCACTAGCTTGGAGATGTATCTTGAAATTGTTCTTGGCTACAATGTTGATGATAAAATAAACTAGAGATTGCTACTCGCTAGATAGATGTGTTTTTAGGGTTTTCAACATATATATAGCTGCCCAAAAATAAATAGGCCCAACAAGTTTTGACCCGGTAGAAAACGACCCAACAGGCATGCACCACACGGAGCAACAACGCCCCAACAAGCGCTAGAGGGCCTGAAAACGTGCAAGAGCGCCTCCAACTCCCTATCTAGAATTGTAGAGCTTTCTCTCCTCTTCGCGTGGGCTTTTGAATCGCCCAATTCCGATGTCTAGAACTCAAGTTATGACCGAAACAATTTCTGGAACAATGCTGAAAATATTCTGACGCGCACGGGCGCCGCTGCGCCTTGCCTAGCGCAATTGCGCCTCCTGAACCCGCGCAACAGCGCCCTCTGGAGCACAGCTGCGCTTGGCTGTCCCTGGAAGCCTCTCCCTTCGAGCGCTGTTGCTCCAAAATGGCGCGCAAGAGCGCCTCAACCTTCCTGGACTTGCTCACAAGCTTCTTCTACTTGACATGCTAATTGCTCTGATTTTCTTCCACAAGCTTTAAATTAAATTCACACCACCATAACGTCAATTTAGCACCATAATGCCTTCACGATTAAACCTACACAATTTACATAAAAACATATTAAATGACAACGAAACTTGAGAACTTGCAAACGATTAAAGTCCAAACGGAAGGTAAATAGTGGATATAAAATCCACTTATCAAACCCCCAAACTTAAACCGTTGCTTGTCCTCAAGCAATGCAAACTCAACCTAAAATGATGCATGAATAAAACTAAAAATGAAATGTCATGATACTACGAACATGTCCTAATGCAATGATCCCACAAAAGTTACCAAATCCAACTCAACAAGCAAACGCCTCAAAGAATGCAACAACTCCAAACAGAGCTCGACTAAGGCCCCGTATACTAACAATACATGCTCGGAAACGTGGTGTGTGCATTTCTCACTAGATATACTCTTGAAACTATATCAAAGGCATAACCAATTCTTCGCCAAAACAATCACATGTTTATAAACAGAATAGACTTTAGACACTCCATGACTCAAAGACACCGCCATCATCATTTAAGGTAGACAAGGACTCATGCTTTACTACCTAAACACCACAAAACACAAAACACACATGCTTTTGACTGTGCAATGGGTGAGACCCCTAAAGGCTTATACAATAGCACCCTTGTAGCGAGCGTTAGGTTAGTGGATCCCAGACCGGAAAAGTCTTAGGTCACTAGGCATAAAATCCCCTCGAACTTACTTGCTCGAGTACTAAAGAGCTCACCCTAGCCAATTAGCATACACACACTCTCACAATCCCTCATTTTTTTATTCTCACAACTCTTTTTTTTTATATTTTTTTTTCTTTTTTTTTTCTTTTCTATTTTTTTTTTGACTCTTTTTCTTGCCTTTTTTTTTCACATGGGTGCACTATCTCACCCCCCTAGACTACTCATATCAAATATGAGCCGGCTACTAGCCATTTGACACCTAGCCATTATTTAACAATTAATACAACTAGCATGAAATCCCTGTTTTCCCCCAAACTTATACTTAAGTGCTCCTACGCCATCAAGGGAATAACAAAAATTCTAGATATAAATAAGTGATTAATTCTCAACAGCCAAACAAGGTATGACTCAATCTAGCTCAAAAGAAAACAGTGAGACCGTGAAAAGATTGTGTTCCCGACACACGCAAGTCAATTTCATAAGTACTTAAATCAACCCTCTATTCATTGTCATCACACCCCAAATTAACGTCGACCTATCGAGCCAGAAACAGACACTCAAGTGGAATCATATGAAATGCATGAACAACATGATATTACACTCCTAAATAAACTATGTGACATGGCATCCTAAATGCAATCTAAATGGCATGGCAAAACTAAATGCAAAATTACTAATATGACTAGCATGAATATACAACTATATGCAATGCAATGACTCTTGATACCCTAAAATCACCCCCAAACTTAAAAATTGCAATGTCCTCATTGAAGGTAAAATTAAAGGGTACAAGAGATACTCCCCTAGTCGTCGGCATCTCCACCCTCCTCGGGTGGTGTGTCTGGTGGTGGATAGATGTGGTGTGCTCCTGCGCAACTGTTGTTTTATTCGAAAGCAAAAAATCATGGGTTGCCTCCCACGAAGCGCCTTTCTTTAACGTCTTTAGCTAGACTTGGCCACGATTTTCATCTTGAAAATTTACTGCACCGCATCTCTATAAGGCCATTTAATGATCTTTTCTAGAGCGACATCTTCAACGAAAAGCTTTACCCGTATTCGCTCCTCACAAGATCTCTTAACAACATTCTCCCGCCTACCTGAAAAGTTAGCAGCAATAACAATAGCAAGCAAAGGAGATGAATTACAAGAAACATACCCCAGGTGAACTAGCAATGTTTTGAGCTCGAGTTCGGGAGCTCCTTCAAATGATGGCTTAAGGCGCACCTGAGAATTCCAGAGATCTTCCACTCCAAGCAACTTATGTGGAATACGTAGCCCCATTAACCAAGGCACTGTAATCCTCAGTTGGCCATGCTTTGCCTTCTCCTTCTCCGTGTCATACTTTTTACTCTGCCCTGTATCAACCAATTTCAAGCTAAAACACTCCTCATCCTCCGCCGTCAAATTCATGGCTAGAGTTTGCTTCTGAAGCCTCTGTGGATATGGAGGAGGAAAATCGATTTGGACGATCTCTGTAGTCTTCTCCGGAGTAGATTTGTCAACATGAGTGATGCTCTTTTCCTCTTCGGCCTCCAACTGGTCGAAGTCAGATTGCAACGGAGCGGCATTCAACAACGGAGCGGCATTCAACAACTGAACATGCTCTTCTAATTCATCATCTTCCACACTGAGACACTCTTCATCCTTCGAAGGAAATAACATAGCCGCTTGAGCCTTGGAATTTTCTTGATCTTGGGCTGATTCTTCAAAATTTTGAGATTGCAAAGGAAGTGGTTGCGGCTGATTATTCAGAATCGAATTTTCTGGACATTCTGAATTTTCTGATTGGTTTGCCTCCGGCTCTGCTTCCTTATCAACTTCATGTTCTGCTTCTTCCCCATCTTTGCCCTCAGACTCTCCTTCCTGAACTTCGATCATGGTCTCACCCGTGGCTAAGAAAGGCCAGTCAAGACTGATAGGAAGGTTCTTGTCCTCCTCCTCTACAGCTAGGCCTTCTGTGTCACTTGCAATTTGATTCAATGTTTGTAATGCATTTGCAATTTGACCAATCTGATCTCCTATTCTCTGGAGAGACAATGCATTGCTTTTAGCCATCAACCTCAATTCTTCTAATTCAGCTTCTTCGGTCGACTGTTGGTTAGACCAAGTCTGAAATTGCAGCTGCTGAAATTCAGGAGGTTGAAAGTGTTGATGCACTGGGGCATACTGATGCTGAAATTGTTGCCCCTGTTGCTGCTGAATTCCCCCTGGATTGTATGGCTCATCTTCAAACTGCTGATTTTGGAACGGGTAGGATGGATATTGGAATTGCTGCATACCACTCTGATTGTAGTCCCAGCTGAAATTTGGCCGGTTTCTGTTATACTCACATTGATGAGTGTAATGTCCACCTGCACACAGCTCACAAACAATTACAAATTCCTGCTCCCAATAATCCATCAAATAAAAAGAAAAAAAAAAAAAACGTCTGAGTCAGTGAATTTAACCCAAATTGATGACAAGATCATAAACTAAACAAACAATGAACCGAGTCCCCGGCAGCGGCGCCAAAAACTTGTTCGCACTTATTCACGCAAGAGAACGTGGTCAACAAGTAATATAGAGTAAATAGGATTCGTTCCCACAGAGACTCAAATTGTTCGTTATGTTCACTTATGCACCAGCTTATGATTTACACTCACTGCTAAGACAATCACAATATTGGTTTTGATTTAACTAATGATTAATTACCAACTAAGCCAATTACGAGAAAATAACTTAAGAATTAATTTATAAGAAACAAACATGGGATTTCAATTTCATTAACCACTTCATCTAGAATCTTATGCCCTTTAGCCTAGCATGTGACAGAGTTGATTACTGATTAGATGCACTAAACTGATACACACCAACTTTCGTTGTGCATATACCATCCTACTGATCATCCACAATTGATAGAAGTCAAGTAGTCACCAAATATGTGTAGTTCCTATATGTCTATAGCAATTGAACACATACCGGTTAAAAATCAAGCATCCATTAAACCACATAGTCAATGCAAGACGGTTAGAATTACACCACAAATTAATACATGTTCTTCACATGCAAAAACCTATGCTAGCATGAATTGTTCTAAACCCTAGATCCACTTTCGCATTCACCAGGATCAAACACACAATTACAGATGTTCGCGACTCACCCATAACGAATAAGCATAATCATACTAGGAAATCAATTCAATCCATCACACACCAAGGCATAAATAACACTCAATTACTAGAATCCATAGAAAAATCCCATGATAACTAATTAGCCCATAATTGACCTAATCGCCATCATGGGTTCAATTGATAACATAATCCTAGAACAACAAATAATTAAAAGAAGAGAGAAAATAAGGTTCAGAAATAACTCCCCAAAGTAGAAGAATACAAAAGTTCCAAAGATTACTCCTTGCTTGTCACTAGCTTGGAGATGTATCTTGAAATTGTTCTTGGCTACAATGTTGATGATAAAATAAACTAGAGATTGCTACTCGCTAGATAGATGTGTTTTTAGGGTTTTCAACATATATATAGCTGCCCAAAAATAAATAGGCCCAACAAGTTTTGACCCGGTAGAAAACGACCCAACAGGCATGCACCACACGGAGCAACAACGCCCCAACAAGCGCTAGAGCGCCTGAAAATGTGCAAGAGCGCCTCCAACTCCCTATCTAGAATTGTAGAGATTTCTCTCCTCTTCGCGTGGGCTTTTGAATCGCCCAATTCCGATGTCTAGAACTCAAGTTATGACCGAAACAATTTCTGGAACAATGCTGAAAATATTCTGACGCGCACGGGCGCCGCTGCGCCTTGCCTAGCGCAATTGCGCCTCCTGAACCCGCGCAACAGCGCCCTCTGGAGCGCAGCTGCGCTTGGCTGTCCCTGGAAGCCTCTCCCTTCGAGCGCTGTTGCTCCAAAATGGCGCGCAAGAGCGCCTCAACCTTCCTGGACTTGCTCACAAGCTTCTTCTACTTGACATGCTAATTGCTCTGATTTTCTTCCACAAGCTTTAAATTAAATTCACACCACCATAACGTCAATTTAGCACCATAATGCCTTCACGATTAAACCTACACAATTTACATAAAAACATATTAAATGACAACGAAACTTGAGAACTTGCAAACGATTAAAGTCCAAACGGAAGGTAAATAGTGGATATAAAATCCACTTATCATGTACCGATATCAATCTCGACACAGGGTTTTGTGATCACACATGGAAAATGGTACGCATAAAGCTTGTAACCACAACAGGGTAATTCCATATGTATATAAGTTCTTGAAAAGTAACTTACCTAGATAAATTCAGAATATAATAGTGTTTTATAACCTTCAAAACACTTAGAGTATTTAATAAATATTTGACTACTATGTAACAAATAATAAATATTCAATAATCCCTTTTTTAAAAGAATACTCAAATTAATATTCATTTATTAAGTAATATTCAAATAATATTTACTATTAATAATGGAATATTTAATAACCTCAAAACACCCAAATACAACTCTTGGAATATTTCAATCAAAATCAAGACACAATCTCTCCAGCAGTCTCCAAACTTTAGCCACTTTATCAATAACTACTACTGACTCTCGGTCAATAAGAAATAATTAATAAGCATGAAAATCCTTCTTCTCTTTTCTTTTTTTTTTTGTTCCTTAATGAATATTATAATTAATATTCATCGAATTAAATAAGCATTCAAATAACATATATCGATATCAATCTAGCTGTTTTAAGCTGAAAGTAACCAATTTATAACCATTGGAATATCTTTAATCCGTATTGAAAATAAACTATCTCCGATAAATAATATACTAAATAGAATCACTCCATTAAATTGTTTTATTATTTCTCCGGGACAAAGTGATTTTAAGAAAGCATTTTGAAAATGATATTCATCTAATTAAATAAATTTAATTAGGCGAATGAGGTTTATTTAATTAGTAAATGCTTTCAGGAGCATCCATTAATTAAATAAACACTGGGTTATTGGTGATGTTGCCTTTAGGTTAATTATTGCGAATTTTTTTTTTTTTAAAAGCTTTGCCCGGGTTTTCGAAAACATACGATACAAATAACCCCGACACGCGGGCTAAGTTCGATAATTCAATACACGCTCTACCCTTGGAGCCTTTCTTATTCCGATACATAAATATAAACCTCATAACATATAGTCCACTTCCCTAGTACGAAAAGTTTATAGATATATATATATATACCGTATAAATCAAGATATAGAGTCATAAAAATATCACTGCCCATCAACAGTATTATAAGCCATGGGGTTTTTGGTTATTGCACGAGCAGGATTTAATATTGTTGGCAAAGCAAGGAATACAATGATTTGGGAGAAGAAGTACAAGGTTGGAAAAACTCGCGATTATGGATTGAAAACTTATTTAACACATTTCATATGTTTAAAATAAATATACTCTGAACAATAGAGTATGCATAGTAAACTTGCCTCTGGTCCTTAGCAGAAAATAGAAACCGCGAATAAACCTTTCGCACTTCGTCCAAGCAATTCCCTGGAGGTAGCTTACCTTTCTTTATACGGCGCCTCGATCTTCCCTTTTTGATGCACATCATTCCAACTCGGTTATGCCCTAATGGTACTGAAATAGTTACGAGTACGTGTCAGTCCCCCCTCGTATCTCGAGTAGACACCACTCGGAATTACCACTAAGTCACATAAAGTCAAACTATGGATGTCCCCTTATATAAAGTGAACATTTCCTAGTACCAACATATCATAACCCTATACCACCATTTAGTCAACTTCACTTAACCTATACATTTATAATACCATTGACCTTCTACGACAAAACTTGATTAATAGCTAATCCTCAAAACACAATTAATCCTCGAAACACATAAATCCTTGAATTAAATCACTTAGCACATAAATCCTCGAGACAACAATTACCCTCGAATTAATTCACTTAACACATATACACATAAACAGTTAACACCCAAATCATACCTTTAAACCCTTGAAATCAAATAAGTTAAATAAATTAAAATGCAGGGGATTTTTAGAAAATTTCGGCATGTAGTATTCGTTTATCGGACTATGGGCTCAGCCCCTCCATGCCAAACAAAACAATTTATAACCCTGCTTTTGATAAAATAAAAGCTGCCTCAACTTGCAGCAAAGTAAACAAGTAAGAAAAGTACCCGCCCAGACATGCGGCAACTAGCACATAAGGAAAAGTACCCGCCCAGACATGCGGCAACTAGCACATAAGGAAAAGTACCCGCCCAGACATGCGGCAACTAGCACATAAGGAAAGTAAACTAAGTTTATCCACATTTAAGCCAACACCACGTAATTGGCACTTATACTATCAACATATACTATAACTTGATTCATACCATCTAGCACATAGACATTTACAAGTTATCCAACTCTTATGACTACATTATATGGCGATAACAATTAGTACTTAGCACTTAGCAATTAACAATTTCAATTGGAAACTAACAATTAGCAATTAGCACTTAACAATTACTTGACAACTAACCCAAATATATTATCTGACAATTAATAATTACTCACTAACAATTAACAATTAGCAATTTAACAATTAACAATCACTAACCCGAACCTTTAATCGGACTCATAATTAAACTCAACAATTATAATTACAAACATACCTTCCGAATTAAATATCGGAAATTCAACCAATAATCATAATCTTACAATTAAATCTAATTTAATTACCACAATAATCTCACAATTTAAAATCAATTAAATTACCACAATTTACAACTAATTAAATTACAACCATTAATTTATATCAAAATTTACAAATAATGCAATACGAAAATTAAATAAATAAAATGCGAAATTATACCATTTCGCTTTCCGCTTCGATTCGTCGGAAAAATCCATTTTTCCCCAAAATCTCTCTCCTTCCTCTCTCTCTCTCTCTCTCTCTCTCTCTCTCTCTCCCTCTCTCTCCCTCTCCTGCGCTGCAACTCGTCACTGCCAGGCCACCGGCCACCTCCCTGCGCAGCCACGCCGCCACCAGCCTCCGCCGGACGTCCGTCGCCGCTGCTGCAGGTCCGACGCCGCCCACGGCTGCTCATCCTCGCGAACACCATCACCCACACACTAAACACACGCTATACATACACACATATATCTATACATACAAACCCCCAATCCATTTCTCTCTTCCTCCCCGCTAATTTCTTTCCCCCTCCCCCCCCGATCTGATTTTGTGCGGCTCCCTGTGTGTTGGTGCGTGTATTGTATGTATGTACGTTGTGTTTTGTGTGGGTTAACCTAATGGGCCTAAGCCCAATAACAATTTTAAAGCTATACCAATTAATACTACATACCTTAAATAATATTTAGAGTTAAAAACTCTAATTTGTAAAAATAAAATTTCTAGCATAATTAAATACTAGAATATTTTTAAAGACTTTTGGAGAAAGAATTAGAATTAAATCTCAATTTTCTAAATTGATATGCATTTTACAAATCAATAATAATTTATAAAAACAATTCATAGAAATAATAATTGTGATTCATAATTCACAATTTACAGGGCTTTATAAAAATACTACAAACACTATTGTTTTAGTAAAATCTCAAATTCTCGATATTATAAATTAATCGAGTAATTTCTGCAAATCCTCAAATAATTAAAATAATCATTTTCTAAGGATTTTAAAATCTCTAAATTATTCAATAATTTAAAATAAAATCTTTACTGAATAACTTCACATTCCAAAATAAAATCTTTATCCAAATAATTTATTGACTCGAGATATCTACTTGGTCCATAAAATTTTTTAAAAAGGGTCCCGGTTCCACTTAACCGAAAATAATTAAATAATTAAATAATAAAAAAAAATCCTCCTCATTTTAGGAAACAATATTATTATTATTGAAATAATAATATATTCATTTCTTGAAAAATCCGGGTTATTACAGTCTACCCTCCTTAAAAGGATTCCGTCCACGGAATCAGCTAAGGTCACTACTGGGATTCCTTAACTCTTTCATAATCAACACTTATTCTGCCAAACCGGAGATAGTGTCCATTTGTAAACAACTTCTCCGAAACCTCAATCCAACCATAGGATCTCTATTTGACACAGTTATCATTGGAGTCTTACCACGTTATTCCTTTCACACATCTGTCTTGACCAACTTTCCATTATCATACTATCCTTGAGAGAGAGTTCACTGATTCTATTCACATAACACTTTTGAGAGAGAGAGTGCACTAATTCCATTAACATAATATCATTGAGAGAGAAAGAATTAACTGATTCTATTGATACGTCACTGATATTCTATTCGTTTTGGAATTCGCTCCTGCTCTTGGCGATTCCGTTCGAATCCAGTTTTTGATCAGCAAATTTACGACTTGACCGACCTGGTTGGCATCCCCTTCAAATTTATTAAAGATAATAAGAATGATGAAACTTTGAAAAGATAGCTGTCATATCAAGGCCATTGTCACACACTGGTGATCATAAGGTTATGAGTGTTAAAGTAACCCTTGTTTGAAATAAGAGAATTTACTGAGAGATCAATATGATCATAAGAACTCACGTTGCGTGTCTCAGTTGAGACATTACTAAAGGTAGTTAGCCTTCTTGTATTTCACAACACACAAGTGATGGCGTCCCATCAGACTTCTATCACACAGACAGCTGGTCCTTGTGGCCCCTATAAATATAGGGTTGTTCGTCTCAGTGGAAGTTGTTTAATGTGAAAGCAATTCAAAATCGAGTTAATGATTATCATCTTTTGATAATTAATTCATAAAAGGGGCACCTTGGGCCAAAATTGAACAGATTCCAAGGTGAGATGTCAAAAAGAAAGGATAACCAGAAAGATACTGGTATACAACGAGCAAGTGGTGTTACTTCACCATGGGATTATCCACTATTGAAGGAGAGTGGAAGTTTTAAAATAACATCATTTGACAGGGCTTCGAAAACCTGAAAATTGGTATAGTGACAGCCTCTGGCACAATTAGAACTAAATATGATTTGGCACAAGTGTCATTAAAATAACTTCGAAGAGGGAGTTTATCTTTTATCAAAATTCTCTCTTGGAGAGATGTCAAGATAGATCATAGACTGGGGAGGTAATTAAAATAATTTATGCACGAGGAGGTGTCAAATAATTTACATATTGGGGAGGTAATAAACATAATTTGCAAATGGGGAGATATCAAATAATTCAGACTGGGGAAGTAATCAAAATGATTCATAATTGGGGAGGGTAATGCCAAGGTCTCCACGGATGCCTTTCATGTCGGCTCCTCTGACGGATAATTGTTCGATTGTAGCGCTCTTCTTTTCCACGCACACCCTAAGGTGCTCGATAACCGACGTCATCGTCGACTCGTAATAGTCGCTAGAGATTCAACCATCGGCATTTTACAATATTAAGGAGTTCTATTCGACTCGGCGCAAGCATCTCACGCAAGCTTCTATTTTTTTTTTTTTGAGAAGACTTCGATACCGTTGTCGCCCCTAGCAACGACAAATTCCACGTGTCGAATGGGCGATATTCTGGAACATTGCTGGAAATACATACTTAGATCCAGTCACCATTATAACCGTATTTATACCACATGTTCCTGTCCTCATGTCAATTCCGTGTGCAACTTAAGCTTATCCCTTTTTGGCATAACAACCTTCGTACTAGTCTCTCTCAGACTTTCTCAGTCCGTCTTGATTCTTAAAACATTTCATCTTTATTGATCAATCTCATCTTCACCCTTTTTACTTCTATAATTTTGAGACAATCGGTGTCTATCCACCAATCCATTCATAATATTACCATAGACTCTATCAAGCTCGAGAGGGTTTTAAATACCCGCAACTTCGACTGATAACCTTTCATAGTGATCTTGTTTTACTTCCCTTTTTGGAATTTTAACAGTACGGATACTATCTCAACTCATCATTGTCATAATACTGGATTCCAGCTTTCCATCCTTCATCATCATATTGAAATTTCCTATCATTCAGGGAATACATAACTGCCTACATGAATCCCCTAAAATCATCTTAAATTTAGGCCTCGGGCGCTCTATGCCGCTGCCAACTAACACTTGTCTCTAAGAGTTCTTTAGCAGACATCCATCACCACAAGAAGTGAAGTCTACCTCAACATATTCCTCAAAATCTTATCTTAATCATTGGTACTATATCCAATAGTCCAACATGAACTCTACATGAGTTTTGACGTTCTCACATAACTATACCCACTCCTACTCACTCTCGTTTCTAGTTTACTATAAACTCAGCTCTGATACCATTTCTGTAACTCCCCAAATCCGGGGTCAGGGATTTGGTTGTCACGCGGAAATCCTTAACATCAAATTACCTGTTTAACAACATTAAACCATCTGTAATCATTAAAACTGAAATATAACTCTGCGACCCCAACCACCAAGCATCTTTTAGGTCATAGGGCTAGAAACAAGAACTAAAATCTTTACATCTTTGTTACATCCATTCTACTACATCGCACTATGCCTTAAAAATCTTATACTACTAGTGTAGCTTCGTTGGGAAGTACACCAGCAACTAGTACTACTCAGTACAAAGTAATATATATTACACATCAATGTACTTACATATAACTTATTCCAGCTATAACTTTTCTGGATCATATCATCTTCATAAGGGCGTACTGCCTGCTTCTTCTGAGCCATGCAGATAAGCCTCAATCACCTACCTTCCTCTGAAAGGTTAATATTTAAAACAAGCAAGTATGAGCGAAAGAATTGCCCAGCAAGTATTAATAGAGCACAACAAAATATATCAGTATACACATGGAGTTTTCGAAATATAACGATACTTAATATCAATTTCGAAATATTTACAACAATGAAACCTCGGTAGGGAATATATGACATTTCGAGTAACACCAGATAAATAAAGTAAGTTCATGTCAACAGTAGTAATCCTCATACCTTAGCGAAATAGTGTACACTACCGTATTGCTAATCTTTTAGAAAGCTTTTAAAAATACGCAGTTCAATATGCTGCTAAGATAGTTATTACCACCCTTCATAAACCAAACCATTATAAAGTTCCCTTTTTAATACTCCTCAAGTTTGTAAGTATATACACATGAGTATATCATTATCATCAAAACACCTTACAGTTCAAGATTCTGTACAGGATATAAGTTCGTTACCACTTGATAAGTTAAACTCAGAAATAACTGATAGGAAGAGAGTCAAAGCTCTTGAAGCAAAACATTTGGGATTTAACATCAATAACCGATGAACCATCTTTCATCTTTTGAATAATTGCAAAAGTGCACAAGTACGTGCCATTATTGTTAGAATAATCTTGCAATTCTAGATACTGCATGAATTCATCATCTTTCAAAATTGAAAACAACACTATCGGCTACTTGGCACTTAGGCCTAAGAAGCAGTGTTTGAGTATTTTTCCAAAGTGGAGGATGGGACTTAAAGAAAACATAAAAACCTGACAAGGATTGACGATGATCAGTCGCCACATCCAAGTCCAATAATCCGCGGGTCTTCTCTACCGGTAGAAGGATAGAAACTACATCCGTAACTATCCCTGGGTGAAAACTACATCCGTAATCACCCTCGATGAAAACTACATCCGTAATCATCCTTCGGCAACACCTGGGCCGGAATAATAATTGATGGGCCGCCTGGCTCACGGCCGCTTACACATCCCGGGAATCGTTCGTCAACGATTCCCACACCTGCCAGAGTCCCCTTTTTCTTTTCTTGTCAAAATCATTTTGATAGAAAACTTGAGTAGTTGAAGTTCGACTTCAGTCGACCGATAATTTCTTGAAAAACGAGCAAGAGAGAAAAACCTGACCGGGAGTTTTCGAAAATGTTTTGAGTTCAAAAGAGTTCAAGTATAGATATACACTTGTACCGATATCAATCTCGACACAGGGTTTTGTGATCACACATGGAAAATGGTACGCATAAAGCTTGTAACCACAACAGGGTAATTCCATATGTATATAAGTTCTTGAAAAGTAACTTACCTAGATAAATTCAGAATATAATAGTGTTTTATAACCTTCAAAACACTTAGAGTATTTAATAAATATTTGACTACTATGTAACAAATAATAAATATTCAATAATCCCTTTTTTAAAAGAATACTCAAATTAATATTCATTTATTAAGTAATATTCAAATAATATTTACTATTAATACTGGAATATTTAATAACCTCAAAACACCCAAATACAACTCTTGGAATATTTCAATCAAAATCAAGACACAATCTCTCCAGCAGTCTCCAAACTTTAGCCACTTTATCAATAACTACTACTGACTCTCGGTCAATAAGAAATAATTAATAAGCATGAAAATCCTTCTTCTCTTTTCTTTTTTTTTTGTTCCTTAATGAATATTATAATTAATATTCATCGAATTAAATAAGCATTCAAATAACATATATCGATATCAATCTAGCTGTTTTAAGCTGAAAGTAACCAATTTATAACCATTGGAATATCTTTAATCCGTATTGAAAATAAACTATCTCCGATAAATAATATACTAAATAGAATCACTCCATTAAATTGTTTTATTATTTCTCTGGGACAAAGTGATTTTAAGAAAGCGTTTTGAAAATGATATTCATCTAATTAAATAAATTTAATTAGGCGAATGAGGTTTATTTAATTAGTAAATGCTTTCAGGAGCATCCATTAATTAAATAAACACTGGTTTATTGGTGATGTTGCCTTTATGTTAATTATTGCGAATTTTTTTTTTTTAAAAGCTTTGCCCGGGTTTTCGAAAACATACGATACAAATAACCCCGACACGCGGGCTAAGTTCGATAACTCAATACACGCTCTACCCTTGGAGCCTTTCTTATTCCGATACATAAATATAAACCTCATAACATATAGTCCACTTCCCTAGTACGAAAAGTTTATAGATATATATATATATATACCGTATAAATCAAGATATAGAGTCATAAAAATATCACTGCCCATCAACAGTATTATAAGCCATGGGGTTTTTGGTTATTGCACGAGCAGGATTTAATATTGTTGGCAAAGCAAGGAATACAATGATTTGGGAGAAGAAGTACAAGGTTGGAAAAACTCGCGATTATGGATTGAAAACTTATTTAACACATTTCATATGTTTAAAATAAATATACTCTGAACAATAGAGTATGCATAGTAAACTTGCCTCTGGTCCTTAGCAGAAAATAGAAACCGCGAATAAACCTTTCGCACTTCGTCCAAGCAATTCCCTGGAGGTAGCTTACCTTTCTTTATACGGCGCCTCGATCTTCCCTTTTTGATGCACATCATTCCAACTCGGTTATGCCCTAATGGTACTGAAATAGTTACGAGTACGTGTCAGTCCCCCCTCGTATCTCGAGTAGACACCACTCGGAATTACCACTAAGTCACATAAAGTCAAACTATGGATGTCCCCTTATATAAAGTGAACATTTCCTAGTACCAACATATCATAACCCTATACCACCATTTAGTCAACTTCACTTAACCTATACATTTATAATACCATTGACCTTCTACGACAAAACTTGATTAATAGCTAATCCTCAAAACACAATTAATCCTCGAAACACATAAATCCTTGAATTAAATCACTTAGCACATAAATCCTCGAGACAACAATTACCCTCGAATTAATTCACTTAACACATATACACATAAACAGTTAACACCCAAATCATACCTTTAAACCCTTGAAATCAAATAAGTTAAATAAATTAAAATGCAGGGGATTTTTAGAAAATTTCGGCATGTAGTATTCGTTTATCGGACTATGGGCTCAGCCCCTCCATGCCAAACAAAACAATTTATAACCCTGCTTTTGATAAAATAAAAGCTGCCTCAACTTGCAGCAAAGTAAACAAGTAAGAAAAGTACCCGCCCAGACATGCGGCAACTAGCACATAAGGAAAAGTACCCGCCCAGACATGCGGCAACTAGCACATAAGGAAAGTAAACTAAGTTTATCCACATTTAAGCCAACACCACATAGTTGGCACTTATACTATCAACATATACTATAACTTGATTCATACCATCTAGCACATAGACATTTACAAGTTATCCAACTCTTATGACTACATTATTTGGCGATAACAATTAGCACTTAGCACTTAGCAATTAACAATTTCAATTGGAAACTAACAATTAGCAATTAGCACTTAACAATTACTTGACAACTAACCCAAATATATTATCCGACAATTAATAATTACTCACTAACAATTAACAATTAGCAATTTAACAATTAACAATCACTAACCCGAACCTTTAATCGGACTCATAATTAAACTCAACAATTATAATTACAAACATACCTTCCGAATTAAATATCGGAAATTCAACCAATAATCATAATCTTACAATTAAATCTAATTTAATTACCACAATAATCTCACAATTTAAAATCAATTAAATTACCACAATTTACAACTAATTAAATTACAACCATTAATTTATATCAAAATTTACAACTAATGCAATACGAAAATTAAATAAATAAAATGCGAAATTATACCATTTCGCTTTCCGCTTCGATTCGTCGGAAAAATCCATTTTCCCCCAAAATCTCTCTCCTTCCCCCCCCCTCTCTCTCTCTCTCTCTCTCTCTCTCCCTCTCCTGCGCTGCAACTCGTCACTGCCAGGCCACCGGCCACCTCCCTGCGCAGCCACGCCGCCACCAGCCTCCGCCGGACGTCCGTCGCCGCTGCTGCAGGTCCGACGCCGCCCACGGCTGCTCATCCTCGCGAACCATCACCCACACACTAAACACACGCTATACATACACACATATATCTATACATACAAACCCCCAATCCATTTCTCTCTTCCTCCCCGCTAATTTCTTTCCCCCCCCCCCGATCTGATTTTGTGCGGCTCCCTGTGTGTTGGTGCGTGTATTGTATGTATGTACGTTGTGTTTTGTGTGGGTTAACCTAATGGGCCTAAGCCCAATAACAATTTTAAAGCTATACCAATTAATACTACATACCTTAAATAATATTTAGAGTTAAAAACTCTAATTTGTAAAAATAAAATTTCTAGCATAATTAAATACTAGAATATTTTTAAAGACTTTTGGAGAAAGAATTAGAATTAAATCTCAATTTTATAAATTGATATGCATTTTACAAATCAATAATAATTTATAAAAACAATTCATAGAAATAATAATTGTGATTCATAATTCACAATTTACAGGGCTTTATAAAAATACTACAAACACTATTGTTTTAGTAAAATCTCAAATTCTCGATATTATAAATTAATCGAGTAATTTCTGCAAATCCTCAAATAATTAAAATAATCATTTTCTAAGGATTTTAAAATCTCTAAATTATTCAATAATTTAAAATAAAATCTTTACTGAATAACTTCACATTCCAAAATAAAATCTTTATCCAAATAATTTATTGACTCGAGATATCTACTTGGTCCATAAAATTTTTTAAAAAGGGTCCCGGTTCCACTTAACCGAAAATAATTAAATAATTAAATAAAAAAAAAAAATTCCTCCTCATTTTAGGAAAACAATATTATTATTATTGAAATAATAATATAATCATTTCTTGAAAAATCCGGGTTATTACATTTAGCTATACTCGTGAAGAGTTTGATGCTTTCGACTGGGAAAGACAACTTGAGACTCTCTGGTTGCAGATGGATGCAGGTCTCGAAGAAATCGAGAAGGAAAAACCTGCAAAAGTGATCGACATCGATGCTGCCCTCCAAAAATAACCTTATCCCTGTCAACTTCCACCCAAACAAAGTGGCAAAGATGGGATCTGGGATGGCTACAAACAATGGAGTGGATTGGTCTTTTATTTCCTGTTGAATAGATTAGTAGATAGAGAACAAAAAAGATGTAATCTTTGAATGTAACCTCTTTCTTATTATCAATGAAAAATCTAGTTTCTCTATTCTATTCAATGTTTTCCTGATTTATCATGTTATCTGAGAATAAATATGAGGACTAATTAAAGTGATCACATTATCAGGAGTTCAATAACATTAATCATAGCTTGAATCAGGAAATTGAGATAAAACGAAGACAGTTAGATTCTGAACAAAATACTGATGATCGAATCGCTGCATCAGGATTCGACGTTGACCACTGTCAGGATTGACTTTCCATTAGTATTTGCAAGTTGTCAGTATCTGATGACTTCTTTCTCTCAAGTACTGCCATAGTTTACCATTCCAAGTTCATTCACCAACTTTGTAAAAGTAGCCTCAGATAATGGCTTGGTGAATATATCAGCTAACTGTTGATCAGTAGGAACAAAATGAAGTTCAATTGTTCCTTCCAGTACCTGTTCTCTTATGAAGTGATACCTGATACTGATGTGCTTTATAAGAGAATGTTGAACTGGATTTCCTGTCATAGCAATAGCACTTTGGTTATCACAATAAATAGGTATTTTTGAAAATGACAAACCATAGTCCATTAGCTGATTTCTCATCCACATGATCTGAGCACAACAGCTTCCAGCAGCAATGTACTCAGCTTCTGCAGTTGATGTGGAGATAGACTTTTGCTTTTTACCAAACCAAGAAACTAGTCTTCCTCCAAGAAATTGACAACTGCCTGAAGTACTTTTCCTGTCTATTTTGTATCCTGCAAAATCAGCATCTGAATAACCACATAAACTAAAGTCTGATTCTCTAGCATACCAAAGGCCAAGAGAAGAAGTGCCCTTTAGATATCTGAAAATCCTTTTCACTGCAATGAGATGTGGTTCCTTAGGATTTGCTTGAAATCTTGCACATAGACAGGTTGCATACATGATATCTGGTCTGCTAGCAGTTAGATATAAGAGTGAGCCAATCATTCCTCTGTAGTTGGTTACATCTACCTCAGTTCCTTGATCAGGATCAAGCTTTGTAGCTGTAGCTATATGAGTTAAAGCTGTAGAGCTGTCTTGCATGTTAAACCTTTTTAGTAAATTCTTTGTGTACTTTGACTGATTGATAAAAATCCCATCATCAGTCTGTTTAACTTGCAGACCTAAGAAATAGCTCATTTCTCCCATCATGCTCATTTGATATCTAGACTGCATTAGCTTTGAAAACTTCTCACACAATTTAGTGTTAGTTGACCCAAAAATGATATCATCAACATATATTTGAACTAACAGCAAATCCTTACCATGATTCAAATAAAACAAGGTTTTATCAATTGTACCTCTATTGAATCCACTTTCCAGTAAGAATTGAGCTAGGGTTTCATACCAGGCTCTTGGAGCTTGCTTTAGTCCATAGAGTGCTTTATCCAGTCTATAGACATGATCTGGATATTTGGGATCAATGAAGCCAGGAGGTTGCTCAACATATACCTCCTCTTCTAGTTCTCCATTGAGAAATGCACTTTTTACATCCATCTGGAATACTTTGAATTTCCTGTGAGCTGCATATGCCAGAAAAATTCTGATGGCTTCTAGTCTTGCAACAGGAGCAAAAGTCTCATCATAATCTATTCCTTCCTGTTGAGAATACCCCTTTGCTACTAGTCTTGCTTTGTTTCTCACAATTGTGCCATCTGAATCAGTCTTGTTTCTGAATACCCACTTTGTACCTACAATAGACCTTCCCTTGGGCCTTGGTACTAGTTTCCAGACTTCATTTCTTTCAAACTCATTCAGTTCTTCTTGCATTGCTGTCACCTAGTCAGCATCCTTAAGTGCATCTTCAACTTTCTTAGGCTCCTCCTTTGACAGAAAGTTATTATATAAGCATTCATTCTGAGTTGCACTTCTTGTCTTAACACCTGCTTCAGGATTCCCAATGATTAAATCAGGAGTATGACTTTTAGTCCATTTCCTTGCTGATGGTAAGTCATTTCTTGAACTGGATGCTCCCCCTGGATTGGTGTTTTCTTCAAAAGAACTAGAATTGCTAGAAGCTCCCCCTGAGATAGTGCTATCTCCTTCTAATATACTGTCATGATTGTCACTTGAATCAGTTTCTGATGAGTCTCTACTTGATGTTTGAGTTGTATCAGTACTGGTGATGTCTCGCTCTTGCTCCCCCTCAACATTTGCATTATTTGAGTCATCATCAGTAACAGGTGTTCGATCAGGAATTGATTGATCGTCAGGATCTGACAGAGTATCAGTATCTGACATGACTTCATCAAAATTCTTGGTAGCTTCATTTGCAAAAATCAAACTATCATGAGAGTCTTCTTTTATGCCTGTTATCTTTCTATCATCAAAAGATACATTAATAGACTCCATGACTGTCTTTGTTCTTAGATTGTAGACTTTAAAGGCTCTTGTTGTTGGATAGCCAATAAAGATGGCCTCCTCAGCTTTTGTCTCAAATTTTCCTAGCTGTTCTAGATGAGGTCTAAGAACAAAGCACTTGCAGCCAAACACATGTAAATGCTTCAAACTTGGCTTCTTTTCCTTAATCATCTGATAAGGAGTTACACCATGTCTGTTGATTAGAGTAATATTCTGAGTGTAGCATGCTGTGTTGACTGCTTCTGCCCAGAAATATGTAGGTAGTTTAGCTTCCTCCAACATAGTTCTGCCAGCTTCAATAAGAGTCCTGTTCTTTCTTTCAACTACTCCATTTTGCTGAGGTGTGCCAGGAGCAGAGATTTGTTGAACTATTCCTTTGTATTTGCAGAACTCTTCCATTGCTGAATTCTTGAATTCAATCCCATTATCACTTCTCAGAATCTTGACTTTGTATTTTGTGCCAGTTTCGATAAGTCTCACATGGTCCAGCAGTATTTCAGCAGTTTCATCTTTTCTGTGAAGAAAATAAACCCAGGTAAATCTAGTATATTCATCAACAATGACTAGAGTATACCTTTTCTTACTGATGGACATAATATTCACTGGTCCAAACAAGTCAAGGTGAAGCATGTGATATGGTTCATCAATTGAGGATTCAGATTTACTTTTGAATGATGTCCTTCTCTGTTTAGCCTTCTGACAAGCATCACAGAGTCCATCAGGAGTATATAGAGCCTTTGGTAATCCTCTTACCAAGTCTTTCTTAACCAACTCATTTATATTGTTGAAGTTGAGATGAGAAAGCTTCTTATGCCAATTCCAACTTTCATCTACAGAAGCTTTACTGATGAGGCATGTAGTTGGATTTTCAGTATTAGTGTGAATGTTGGCTTCATAAATGTTACCATGTCTTTGACCTGTTAATGCAACCTTTCCTGAAGATTTGCTGATAACTTCAAAATGAGTATCATTAAAATTGACACGATAACCTCTGTCTGTGATTTGACTGACACTCAACAGATTGTGCTTGAGTCCTTTCACCAGAGCTACTTTTTCAATGATGACATTTCCAATTACAATACTGCCATATCCCAAAGTTTGTCCAATGTTGCCATCTCCATAAGACACAATTGGGCCAGCCTTCTCCTCAAATTCTGATAGCAAGGTTTTGTCTCCAGTCATGTGCACAGAGCATCCACTATCCATGACTAACACATTTTTCTTTTTACCCTGCAATCAGAATCACAAAGAACTCAGTTAGAATTTTTAAGAACCCACACTTGTTGGGTTCTCTTTTCATGCAATTTAACATTTTTAGCAGCAGAAGATTTTCTTGTAAAGACACATTCATCAGGATTAACTCCATCAGAATTAATCTTTTTCTTAACAGATGCATGATTAGTATTCAAGTTCTTTGTTTTTCCAAAATTTGCACTTTTATTGAACTTAGGCAAAGGCTCATAATAATTATAGTACAAATTATGGTATTCTTCACATGTATAAATAGAATGCCATTTACTGCCACAATGGAAACAAGGATTTTGTGGTTTATAGAATACTAATTTATTCCTAATGTCAGACTTAGGAACTACAGTTGGCTTCTTTTTACTCCTCCTGCAATCAATAGCAAGATGATTAGAGTTACCACAATTAAAGCATACTTTTCTTGGTGCATTTGGAATATACTTATAATTATTCTCCTTGTTTATTCCAACTTTACCATTCCTGTTCCTTTTGACAGTTGGAACTCTCTTACTATCTGTTACATCACAGATTTTATCCCTTAATTGTTTCTTGGACAAGAGACCTACATTCTTGTTTTTGACAGTTCTAGACTCAGAATGATGTGTAGAAGTAGATCCCTTTTCTGAAGTAGATTTGGGAATTTCTGGGTACACATAATTAACAGGTTTTAATTTGGTTTTAGTACTGTCTGTAACATATCTGTAGGTTTTTGGATTTGTTGAGTCATCAACTATAACTCTTCCTAGATTAGATGAAACAACCTTTTCTTTGTCCTTTTTCTAATTTTCTGGCTTATAACCTAGACACTCTTTCCAGTTTTTATCAGTAATAATTTCATGAGTTTTTGTACCAGAATGTGTCCAGGTTCTGAGTTTTTCATTTGCCTCTTTAAGTTGCATTTCAAGTTCATTACATTTAAACTCTGTTTCAAGTTTCATGTGTTTAGCATTATCACATTCTGCTTGAACTTCCTGCAAGAAAATTAACTCAGCTTCTAGATGATCATTTCTCTTAACAACCTCTGCCATTTCAGATTTTATTCTAGTATTTTCAAGAGATTGACTCCTAAAACTAATATGCAGAGATTTTAAAAAAGATCTTAGCTCAGAGACATTATTAGTATCAAAATCAAACAAAACTTCAGATACCTTATTTTCACCAGCAGAAGCCTCATCAGTTTTAGCCATCAAAGCATAATTCACTTTTTCTTCTTCAGAGTCAGATGATGAGTCCATCCAATCCTTGCTTGAAGAAATGAGAGCTTTGGTTTTGGTCTTCTTGCACTCAGTTGCAAAATGACCCATTCCATCACAGTTATAGCATCTGATTTTTGACTTGTCAAATTTGCTGCTTTTACCTTCTTTCTTCTTGTACCTGTCTTTGTCAGCATTGAAGGTTTTCTTCTGAAATTTCCCTTGCTTCCTAGCCTTTCTGAATTTCATCTTTTTGAAACCCTTGACTATCATAGCAACCATTTCCATCATATCATAATTAGTAGAGTCATCATCAGTAGCAGGATCAGACTCAGTATCAGTATCTGATGATGAGTCATCAGGAATTGACTCTTCCACTCTACTCTTTCTGTTAGAAACCTCCTCAGCTTTTCCCTTTGATTTTGATTCAACATTCAAAGCAACAGCTTTTGCTTTGACATTTTTCTTGTTCTTCCTCTGTTGAACCTCAAGATCATGCGTTCTTAGCATCCCATAGACTTCATCAAGAGACAGCATCTTCAAATCATATTGATGCCTTATGATTGAAGCTTGAGTATCCCACTCCTCAGTTAGAGCTCTGAGAAACTTGGTATTTGAATCCTCTGGATCATACTCTTTGCCAACTAGTGATAGATTATTCAGTAAAGTCAAGAATCTATCATACATATCAGTAAGGCTTTCATCAGATTTAGCATCAAACTGCTCATACTCCTGAATCAACAGAGCCCTTCTGTTTTTTTTGATAGATTCAGTACCTTGGCATTGAGTTTCCAAAGTATCCCAAATTTCCTTTGCAGTCTTGCATGCTATTACCCTGTTAGAAATGACATTATCAAGACTGTTATGCAAAATATTTTTTACCTTTGCATCTTTGAGTACTTGAGCCTTTTCCTCTGTCGTCCACTCACTCTTTGCCTTAATGACATAGTGTTCAGCAACAGTCTCTGTTCTTGCAACTAGTCTAGTTGGAAGAAATGGTCCATCATTGATCCTGTCAAGATAGTCAGGATCAGTTGCTTCCAGATACATCATCATTTTCACTTTCCAAGTTGGATACTCAATCTTCTTGAGAATTGGAATTTTGATGCTTTCATACTTGTTTGTCGACATCTTTAGATCGTTTCTGATTAAAATTAATCAGTTTAGCTCTGATACCAATTGTTGCCCAGTAAATAACAATTGTAGAAGGGGGTTGAATACAATTGTATAAGATTTTCGACTTTAAACAAATAACACAAGTATGAATCAATAACAGCTTTATTAATTCTGATATAAAACTGTTACAAAACTCTCTTAAGAAATTCTTATGTTCTTAAGAGCTGCTAGGTTACAAGATAAATCGTGTAAGCGATTACTTAATGTAAAACCTAAAACTGTGTTTATATAGAGTACATAGTTACACTATCAATTACAAGATATTCTAAATCAATTATATATATCTCTGAATACATATCTTAATGATAGCTGCATTCCTACAATCTAGGAACCGACATATCAATCTTCCTTGATCTCTGGTCTGATAAGAATCTTCATCAAATACTGACCAGCTTCTAATCCTGATGATAGTCCAATACTGACGTTGTATTACTGATGACGTCAGCATCAGTATCTGATCAGTAATGCCCAGATCCTGATCATCACTTGAATCAATATCTAATAGTGATTTAGTTATGAAATTGTTTAATTGAGTTGAATTGTATTGTCATATATATAGCGTGATGGTTTGGACCGGTTATATTCTGGTATGGTTTGACGATTATACAAAGGAGATGCCGCCGAAATTTCTAAAAATTTATAAGTATGATTTTCAAAACCTTAAGGCACATCTCCAATGTTAAGTCGTAGTGTCATTATAGTACTATGCCATACTACATTATGTGTTAGGTGATTTACGTGCTATGTGACTTATGTGATTACATGTATATAAAAATATATGCGTATATAGTTATAAAGTCATCGATGGGGCGTTAGTATTATTAGGATTGTCTTGTGGTATGTAAACAATGAGGGGAAAATAAGATGTTGCTTATATTATTATAGGTCCGAGTAGGAGGCCTGGCAAGGAGCCAATCGAAGAGGAAGCTATTTAGTGCAATCTCGTGATTTAAGGCAAGTAAACTACCCTAATCTTGTTGTTAACTTATGATGAATGCCATGAGATATCGAATTGTTAAGTTGTCACAAACTAGTACCATGTTCTTTCCGATCTTATTATTGTCATATACCTTGTGATTGATTTCATATCCCTTGAACTTGACTTGACTTGTTAATCGATGACCATATTACTTAAACCCTTTCGTATTTTCGTGAACTCTTGAATCCTTGAAACCACTATACAAACAACCTCGTGTATGATGAACTCTTTTCCACCTTAAAACACTTATTGATTCTTGATTTATTTTCTTGACTTAACCAAATTACACTAAACAGAATCCCAACTCCCAAGAATCCAAAATGATTGATTTTCTTCACTTTGCCTTGTCATTTATTCGAAATTTGAGAATCCTATTCTTGTTGATCAGCAACTTGTTATAACATTGTTATTCTTGTTTCTTTGAGATGAATTGAATTTGACAGACTTTGTTTGACCTAAAAGAAATTGGATGGAATGTTACTTTGACCGAGGTGCCGGTCCAAATTAGGTTATTATTATAGGCCAATGTGTGCCTGGGATCCCCTCATATTTGAGAACACGTATTGGATATACGGGTTCAGAGCTCTAACGTGGGCTGATCACCCAGATTTGCTCGTAGCGTCTTATCAGATATTCCAATTCCTACTCATTTTATTTTGACATTAATTCAGTTGATACCTTTCATTTGCAGATTTATATATCTTGCATTATATTTGATTATTTTGTCAGTCTTATATTGTTGGTTTATGCACTTGCTGAGCAATTGGCTCAATTATTTTATTTCCTTAACCTTTCAGTGAAACTCGAAGATGGTAAGGACTCTTGAGACTGCGCGTAAGAATTGTGGTAGATCCGGTATAGCCTATAGGAGGCAGTTCCAGGTAGAAGGGAGAGACGATCTTATGGTTTCTATTTTGTTAGAACTTTGAACTCAGTCTGTAATAATTTTTGAACCTAGAATAATTGTGGTTTGTAATAATGAATGTTTTAAAGTTGTAGTTTTATATTGTTTCAAACTCTTACCTGTTGGCGATTTAGGCGTGGGATTGGTAATGTTTAATTAATTATATGCATGCTTTACCATTATTTAGTTAAATATAATTAAGGGATTTGGGGCCGTCACAGGTTTGGCATCAGAGCCACATGTTTGAGTCACTGAACAACATAGGTTTAGGTAACAAGATAGATCACATTTTTAATAATCACAAAGGATTAAAATAGAAACTCACTTAGAATGAAAATAGTATGATATTTATAAAAGAGTATGATTGATTGACCCCTATTATCGAGAGTGTTTAAGTAGTATGTTTCTAAGTTATATCTGACGCTTTATATATATATATATATATATATATATATATATATTATTGGCAGCGACAGCAGGCACCTGGACCCTCAGAACCACCCCTTCAGATATTCCAGCTACTGTACCCTTGTCTGTTTACCAGGAGTTGCTTACGGAGTGTGAACGCCAGTATGGTGAGAATATTCAGCTTCAGAGGAGGATTGATGTACTGTTCAATGATAAGGACAAGATTCGCGAGAACCATGACGGAACCCTTACCTCTAGGCTTCAGGTACTTACCCGGATGGCTAACGAGCGACTTTGTGAGATGGCACCTCATAGTGATTGGGAGAGTCATACGATGGTTCAGATGATGGTGGATGAGCTCCAGCGTGTGATCAATAAGTTGTAGGATGACTAGTTTTATGCTTTGGGTTTTGTGAGATGGCGTATAGTATAGCCATTTTGTTATCAGACTTGTGTTGTTAGACTTTATCGTATTTTCAGTTTCCAGTATTCGTACTTTATATTGGTTGGTACTTTGAACTTTCTGATTTGGGATATCGATGGATGTCATCGGTATTGTTATCGTTTAATTACTATCGTTTTCCCCTATCGTATTATTTGACCACGTGAGATTGTTTAAATTTTAGGTCGTACTTATGCCATATTAGAACTGTTAGTCTATATTATGCCATGTTGCGGATAGATGTATACTTGTGGATAAATAGATGATTGTTATTATTCAGAAAGATGCCTTTAAGAAGGAGCAATACTAGAGCTAATAAAAATAGGAATCAAGATGATCAGAATAGAGATGATAATCAAGGTAATCAAGGCAATATGGATATGGCCCAACTTCTGGGACTTTTGCAATAGCACACGACTACGTTGGCACAGCAGCAGCAGTTACTCCAGCAATAACATCAACAGTTACAACAGCAACAAGGACAGTAACCACCAGCTCAACTTGCGGTAACTTTTAAATCTTTTCAGGCTGTGAAACCCCCAGATTTCCAAGGAACAAAAGATCCAGTTGAAGCCCAGATATGGCTTAAGGAAATGGAGAAGGCCTTAGCACTGGTGAAGGTTAGTGAAAGGCATATGACTCAGCCTATTTGTAGTTCGAGGATCCAACTCAACTTAAAGTAGATTGTAATAAGTAAATAATATTAACTGTCACAGGAATCTCAGAAGATGCTATCTATCAGAAGGAACAAATCTACAAGTCAATCTATAGTTTTGATATTTTACACTGGAAGAAGTTCAGTCTACTGATCAAGCCTCAGTGTGGTATTCAAAGTCATGGATTTAATCCAGAAGGACAGAGATTTCTACAAGTGACAAGAGACAGTATCAGTACAGAATATTTAAAGAAAGTTGAGAGAAGAAATTGACCACAGCTTAAAGTCAAAATGAAGAACAGAAGTTGAAGTTAGTCGTTCATGAACCAGACCGTGCATCGAGCGTCAACAAATATTCAGTGGAGGTTCTTTATTTATTTCAGTGGTTTAAAAGTGAAGGTTAGACTATCAAATGAATTATGTTAATTCTCTATTAATTAATTTAAAGTATTTAGTTAACTTAATTAATAAATTAATTCTTCAAGAATTAATTTATTTATTAAGTTAATTATTGAATTAATTAATTTAGAATTAATATAGATTGCTAAAAGACTATTAGAAGTGTTTTAGACTATGGTTTTATTATTAAAAGACTATTTGAGATAGTCTAGGAGATAGTTTGCTCAGCATACTCTGTCCAGTTTGATAGTCTGCTAAGGGATTGTCTACCAGGAAGTCTGCATGGTAGTCTGCCAGAAAAATCATGTATTAAAGACTATCAGGATAGTCATTCTGATAGTCTGGAGAAAGAATTGGGTAGTCTGCCAAGCCAGATAGTCACACCGGTAGTCTGCAAGAGAAAGGATAGTCACACCGGTAGTCTGCAAGAGAAAGGATAGTCACACCGGTAGTCTGCAACAGGTCAGATAGTCACACCGGTAGTCTATGTGTTCCCTGGATAGTCTGCAAGCCTTTAGACAGTCTGTGGATAGTCTGTTTAAGTGTTAAAATAGACAGAAGATATTTTCAACATAACAACTACAAAAGAGACAGAAGCCAGAATACACAGACAGACACGAGACATGTTTTAAAGACAGAAGACAAATATTACATCTCTCTCTCATCTTTAAAGCCATTGATTATCTCAGTTAATTCACAGAAAATCAAGTTCAACTCATTTGTAATATTTGATCCGATAGAACTTAATTATTTGTGACTCTTGTATTACTAGCGAATTAAGTTTCCTAGTTCGTATCTCGATTTTTATTAACTAAATTAGAAAAGTTCATGTCGAATTTTCTAATTAGTTTTTATTAACGTGATAATACTCTGTACTGATTTTGTAACAACCATCAAGTTTAATATATCGTTATATTTAACTTGAATTTTGTTTCAATTAATTCCGCTCAAATTTGTCTAAACTAAATTTTATTTAACGGACAAATTTCGATAAAAAGATATAGATTGTATTCAACCCCCCCCTTCTACAATCTTAACGGACCTAACAATTGGTATCCGAGCCGTTTGATTGATATACAAATCAAGATCCTATTCTTATTCAATTAAAAATCAAGCTCGAATTTTTAACTCTCTTAAAAATTCATCATGACTTCTAAAGCCATTGTTAAGATACCTATCTTTGACAAAGATAATTATGATATGTGGAAGAATAAGATGGAGTTGTTTCTGGAATGTACAAACGTTAAATATTTGGTTGTTTTGAAAACCGGACCTAAAACTCCTATGGTCTATGAAGATGAAGTTGAAGCTGAGGGTAAAATTGTGATTCCTGCTAAATCTTATGAAAAGGACCCTGCTACCTATACACCTGAGGAAAAGGAGGATGCAGGGCTTGATAAAAATCTCAGACTCATTCTAATAGATTCCCTGGATGCTGTGATGTATAGCCATGTGATGAATTGTAAAACTGCCAAACACATGTGGGAAACTATTGAAACCATTAATGAAGGAACCGATGAAGTCAGGGAGAACAGACTTCAAATCTTAACCTCTGAGTATGAACACTTCAGAGCTGGCCCTAATGAAGGCATTCAAGAAGTGTTTGAAAGGTATAATAAAATAATCAACAACTTGCAAATCCATGGCAAGAACTATACACAGAAGGAGATTAATCTGAAGTTCTTACTGACTATGCCGACTCACCTGGAACACAGGATAACAGCAATAAGAGAATCTCGTGACTTGAATAAAGTTAGTCTTGAAAAACTCTTCGGTATTTTAAAAACCTATGAGTTGGAACAAGTCCAACAGAAAGAGATTCATGGTAAAGGTAGAGTTGCAAGTTCATCTACAGCATTAGTGGTTGAGGCTCCTAAGGAAGTGGAAGCTAAGGTTGTTCGACCTTACAGCTCAGACAAGGAGCAGACTGAAGTGGAACATGGTCAGACACCAGCTACTCAGGATGGAAGTGAGTTTTACTCATTAGAAGAATTGGATCAGTTGGAGGATGAATCCATGGCACTCATGGTTAGACAGTTTGGCAACTTTAGATTCAGGAGAAATCCTAAGTTCAAGTTCAAGTCTAATAACAGATTCCAGAGAGGAGGTTCCTCATCCTCCAGTAGCAGAGGTGGCTACAAAACTGGAACTGTTGATAGAAGCAAAATTCGTTGTTATAATTGCAATGAACTTGGACACTTTGCCACTGAGTGTCAGAAACCCAAACAAGCCCAGAAGAGAGATTATGTTCCTGAAAAGAAGAAACCTGGAAAAGCCTATGTGGCTGCTGGTAAAAGCTGGGATGACACAGATAGTGAAGATGAAGAATTTGGAAATCTTGCACTAATGGCAAATGGTGACATGCTCACTGATCCTAAACCACAGGTAAAACTTACTGACTCTGAGTTGGTTCGTCAGTTAGGTGGCTCCTTGGCTAATGCACAAAAACACATTGCTAGATTAAATCTGTTAAACACTGAACTTGAAAATGAAGTGTTAGAACTTAAAAAGGTGCATGTTAATCAAGATCAACAAAAAGAGGAAATAGCACGACTTAATAGAAGAGAGAAATCCATTCTAGAAGTAGTGACTAAACAACTTTCTAAAATTGCTGAACTTGAAACCAAGGTTAGTGCTTGCTTTAATTCTGTTAAACTTTCTAAAGAGCATTTCAATAAACAAGCTATAGAACGAACTGTAGGAATAGGGTTTGGTTATAACGAAGCTGTTGGATTGTTAGGCATAAATACCCCTAACCTTGTTAGTGCTAAAGAGAGGGGTATACCACATGTGCTTAAGAAGGTTGAAGATCCGCTCTTTAAGAAGTCGATTGCAGAACCTCCAAACTTCACTTCTATCATTATTCAAGAAGAGATGCGTAATGAGGACAGTGCAAATGGCATTGTCCTTGATAATGTTAAATCTGTTAAGAAACCAGTTAAGGTTGTTTATCCAACCAGTTCATCTAAAACTGGGTTAAGTGGTGATAAGTTGAAAAAGAACAATAACATGTCTAACATGCATACCATGCCTACCATTGATATTTATCATAAAGCTTGTGGTGTTGTCAATTGTATGTCTTGTGCTTTTAATGTAATGTATGCTTACTTTAATGGTAATCAAGCATGTGCTGGTAAGACTGCTCCTCGACAACACATGAATAAGAATAAAAATGTTAGATCAAAGACTGCTAGTCCTCCTCAAGATAGGAGAGAGACATTTGTATCAAAGCCTAAACAGACTTTTGGTAAGGCTGCTTACAAGGTCAAATGTCCAGTCAGTGAAACAAACGTCATTGCTGCTAAAGAAACATGGATACCCAAGATAAAACAAAAGATTGTCAAATCTGTTTATAGGGTTAAATGTTTGTTGGTTAGTGGTGAAAATGGTGTCAATGTTAAAAATGTTGTTTTGCCTGACAAAGGCCAATTCTTTAAGTATTCTGGACCCAATCAGGTTTGGGTTCCGAAGAAGGTTTAACCTATTTGTCATTGCAGGGTGTGAAACAGGTTGATCGAGTGACCTGGATCTTGGACAGTGGATGTTCAAGGCATATGACTGGAGACAGAACCCTGCTGACAAATGTGGTTGAGAAAGCCGGCCCAGTGGTTACCTTTGGAGATAACAGCATAGGTACAACTGATGGATATGGCAGATTGGAAGCTGGAAATGTTATCATTGATGAAGTGTCTTTTGTGAAAGGACTTGAGCACAATTTGTTAAGTGTCAGTCAATTTTGTGACAAGGGATTCGAGGCTTACTTCAACAAGAAGAATTGTCTAATCTCACACAAGAGACATGAACAACCATCTCTTACAGGAGTCAGAAAAGGAAATCTGTACGTGGCCAATATGAACACTGGAAGCACTGAAGAAATCAACTGCTTTTATTCTAAAGCATCTACAGATGAAAGTTGGCTATGGCACAAGAAACTCTCCCACCTTAATTTCAAGACAATGAATTCTCTAGTTAAAAGAGAACTGGTGAGAGGTTTACCTTCAATGGAATTCACTCAAGAAGGACTCTGTGATGCCTGTCAAAAAGGCAAATTGAAAACAGCAACTCACAGGAGCACTGACACATCATCAATAACTGAACCTCTACAACTGTTGCACATGGATCTGTTCGGTCCAGTTAATGTGATGTCTATGTCAAAGAAAAGATATGCTCTCGTGATTGTTGATGACTACTCAAAGTACACATGGGTTTTATTTCTGAATTCCAAAGATGAAACTCCACAGTTAGTGATTGATCACATCAAGTTGATTGAAATGGAGTACAAGAAACCAGTTAGAGCAATAAGGTCAGACAATGGAACGGAATTTAAGAATGCAGTTCTAAATGATTTTTGTACTGAAAAGGGAATAACAAGGCAGTACTCAGCCCCAAGAACTCCTCAGCAAAATGGGGTAGTAGAAAGAAAGAATAGAACCTTGATTGAAGCTGCACGTACTATATTAAGTGAATCAAAGCTTCCCTTGTACTTTTGGGCTGAAGCTGTTAACACTGCATGTTATACCCAGAATCGAACTTTAATCAACAAAGACTTGATGAAGACCCCCTATGAAATTATGTATGAAAAGAGACCAACACTCAAGTACTTTCATGTATTTGGAGCAAAATGTTTTGTGCTTAAAGATGGAGATGATCGTGGTGGAAAATTTGAGGCCAAAGCACATGAAGCAATTTTCATTGGTTATTCAAGAAGAGCTTACAAGGTGTATGTGATTGATCATCAGACAATGCTTGAAAGTGTCAATGTATCATTTGATGACACTAAACTTCCTAGTATCCAAACGGAGGATTCATCTGAAAAGTTATCTTTCAATGATATGACAGACTCCGATTCAGATGGAGACAACCAACCTGATGTTGCTGCTAATGATAACAGTAATAATGATGATAATGATCAGGGTGGTGGTGGTGGAAACAATGATCAGACTGGAGATACCACTGACACTCCTGAACATTCATCTAATCAAACTGGCAACAACCCAGGGGGAAGTGATGAAGGATCAGCTGGTCATACTCAACATCATAATGAAGAACAAGGCGAATCATCAAGGTCAAATCTTCCCAGACAGACTGTGTGAAATAGAGCTCATCCTTTTGAGTTGATCGTTGGTGATCCAGATGTTGGTGTAAAAACTATAAGGAGCTATCAAAATCAATGCAATTATTCTGGGTTTCTGTCTGCAATAGAACCTAATAAAACAGAAGAAGCTCTTTCTGATCCTGATTGGGTGATTGCTATGCAAGATGAACTCAATCAATTCAAACAACAAGAAGTATGGAAGCTGGTACCCAGACCTAAAGACAGGAAAGTAGTTGATACCAGGTGGGTATTCAGAAACAAACTTGATGAAGATGGCATTGTAACTAGAAACAAAGCAAGACTGGTTGCTAAAGGTTATTCCCAAGCTGAAGGAATAGATTATGATGAAACCTATGCACCAGTGGCTAGACTTGAGGCTATAAGGATATTCTTGGCATTCGCAGCACATTCAAACTTCAAAGTTTATCAAATAGATGTCAAGAGTGCCTTTCTGAATGGCAAGCTGGATGAAGAGGTATATGTAGAACAATCCCCTGGCTTTGAAGATCCAGAATTCTTGGATTTTGTCTACTTTCTCTTCAAGGCAATTTATGGTCTTAAGCAAGCTCCAAGGAAATGGTATGACACTCTTTCTGAATTTTTACTTGAAAATGGATTTGTTAGAGGTGTCATAGACAAAACTCTCTTTACTAAGAAACATAAGAATGATACTATATTAGTCCAAGTCTATGTGGACGATATAATATTTGGGTCTACTAATGATCTTCTGTGCAAGAAATTTGCTAAGCTAATGCAGGGTAAATTTGAGATGAGCCTGATGGGTGAACTGAAGTTCTTTCTTGGATTACAAGTAAGTCAAAGGACAGATGGAATTTTTATTTGTCAATCCAAGTATGTCAGAGAGCTCCTCAAGAAATATCAAATGGAGGACTCATCTTCAGCAAGAACACCATCATCAACAGCTGTGAAATTTGGAGCTTGTGAAAATTCTGCTAAGGTGGATATCACAAGCTACAGAGGTATGATAGGTTCATTACTTTACCTTACTGCAAGTAGACCTGATATTATGTGTGCTACATGCTTGTGTGCAAGGTTCCAAGCGGATCCTAGAGATGTGCATCTCATTGCTGTTAAACGAATCTTGAGATATCTTAAGGGTACACCTAACTTAGGTATTTGGTACCCTAAAGAATCTGGTTTTAACCTTGTTGGATATACAGATTCAGATTATGCAGGAAGTGTTGTAGATAGAAAAAGCACCTCTAGGAGTTGTCAATTCCTAGGTGGTAGGTTGGTCTCCTGGTACAGCAAGAAACAACAAACAGTTTCCAACTCAACAGCTGAAGCAGAATATATAGCTGCTGGAAGCTGTTGTGCTCAAATCTTGTGGATTAGGAATCAGCTACGTGACTATGGCTTTGTACTTGACAATATTCCAATTCTGTGTGACAATACAAGTGCCATAGCAATCTCCAACAATCCTGTGCAGCATACGAGGACCAAGCACATCGACATCAGGTATCATTTTATCCGAGAGCATGTCATGAATGGTACCGTGGAGTTACATTTTGTACCCACGGAAGAACAAACAGCAGATATTTTTACTAAGTCTCTTGACGAATCCACATTCACCAGAATTGTTGGTGAATTGGGTATGTTAAATAGTCCTAGTAATTAAACTAGTTAATATCTGAGGTTTGATCTTTAATAATTTACAAGTGATTATCTTGTTAATATTTGTTGATTAAAATCACTTGTATAATTATTTTATCAACTTACCTTGTTACTTGTTAATGTTCAAATCATTGCCATTATCATCTTAATATATCCCTACTTACTTCTTTTCAATGTTAAAATAATTCATTTTCCTTAAAAATAGTTTTCTCAAATTTTACAAGTTGTAATTTATGAGAAACTTATTTTTCTTGAAAATTATATTTATGATGGTTTAATAAGTCATATTTTCTTTTTAAATAATTTTCTATTAGAAATTTATTTTATTAGAAAATATATAGATTTATTAATCTACCATGAATAAATATGTAAATAGTTAATAGTTTATTAATTGGTTTGTAGTGTTTGTCCTTTTGTTATTAATGTTTGATTTCATAAAAGGGACTACATATGATTGTTTTTATAATTTTTATTCGATTTTATAATTTTAGTGTAAATTATTTTGCTATTTTATAGCTTGTTTTAATAATTAAATTTGCTTCATTGTTAGAATTGCTTCATGTAAATAATCTGGTACATATTCTGTTAATACTTGATTTTTAGAATAGTTATATTGGTCCTCATCTCGAACTTCGAGATAAAGTTCGAGATAGTCAGTTTCGAGATGAAGTTCGAGTTAGTGAGTTTCGAGTTGAAGTTCGAGATAGTCATTAACTCGAAAATCTAAGTCTAGTTTCGACTTGAAGTTCGAGATAGTCATTAACTCGAAAATCCAAGTCTAGTTTCGAGTTGAAGTTCGAGATAGTCACTAACTCGAAAATCTAAGTCGAGTTTCGAGTTGAAGTTCGAGATAGTCACTAACTCACTAACTCGAAAATCTTCCCAGACGTAGAATTTTCAAAACTTCACTCTGGAAGCTCAAATCGATATAGGACCTAATATTTGTGTGTTGTTGTAAATATTATTGTAAATTAATTAGTATATACTCAATAGTCTGTAGTGTAAATTAATAGTCTATACTTATAGTCTATAGTCTGTTAGA
Organism: Kitagawia praeruptora; assembly: GCA_037693485.1. NCBI lineage: Eukaryota > Viridiplantae > Streptophyta > Magnoliopsida > Apiales > Apiaceae > Kitagawia > Kitagawia praeruptora. The sequence continues at coordinate 84,098,606 of CM075347.1, read as the reverse complement.
CAATTTTTTGTCTACTCAGACTACCGGGCAGACTATCCAGCCAATAGTCTATAGTCTGTTAGACAATTTTTGTCTACTCAGACTACCGGGCAGACTATCCAGCCAATAGTCTATATAGTTAGTCTGTAGTGTACATTAATATATATAGATTGTGTGTGTAGACTATCAATAATCTAATTTTAGTCTACGAGTTAAGTCTCTGAGTACTCTTTCTCTGTTCGTTTATATACATACGATACACACAACGAACCGCCGCCCAATTTTCTTCAAGAATCGACCTTGTTTCTCAACCAAATCACGATCTGAAAACACCATTGTTCCGATCTCTTCAAGCCCATTAATTTGATTGGTTAATCTTTCGATTTGGTAGTGTTTTAAGAAATCGTAATTTTCAAGAACTTCGTCGAATTTCTTGAATAATCTGGACTTTAAGGACGATTTGATTAAAACTAAAAATAGTGGTGTGTTTGTGTGAATTCAGAGATCAACATACATTAATTTCAGAATTTTCTGTGAAGTTTCGATTTTACTGATTTTCTGGTTATTTGAATTAATTGTTAAAATCCCTAAAATTCGAATTTGGGCAAATTAATTCAGTGTGTTGAAGTTAAAATGGCTGTTAATATGGAAATTATCAATCACAATTTTGTTGGTCATTTTAATCCCGATAATTGTACTCTCGAGAGGGTTAAACCTTGGATTCGATTTTTAAATGAGCATTCTCTTATTCGTCATGCCTTGATTCTCGATGCTCCTTTAAAAGTTGATTCACTTTTGGCAATGTGTTCTACATTTGTTCTCTCGACAGACTCTAGTTCTTTCACTTTTACCGTGGGAGACACACCTTATGTTGTGGATGACTCAACTGTTAACACCGTTCTACGACTTCCAACAAATGACTTTGTTGATGTTCCATCTGAAGCAGTGCTGACACAATTTTTCCATGACATCCATTATCAAGGAGAAGTTGATCTTTCTAAGTTGTCTAAAAGTAACTTCATGGCTGAGTGGGATTATTTCTTTGACACAATTGCTAAGGTGTTTGCTAACACTAAAAAGAATAATTTTCACAATATTCCTACTTTGCTTCAGAGAATTGGTTATGCAGTTGCTAATAATCAAAGGGTTAATTTTGGTAAATTAATTTTTGATGCAATGGTAAGTCGTCTCATAACTGCCAAGAACAATCATGATTTGGGTAGTAAAGTTGATTGTTACTATCCAAGGTTTTTAACTATTATATTTAATCATGTTGTTTCTGATGTTCATCAAAGATTGTTTGCTAACTCTCGTACTGAAGCATCAGGAAAATCACATAAAAAATTCTTCACCAGGTTAGCAACAATGAAGAAGTTCACAAATGTTCCAGTGGTCATTACTCAGTATATGTCCAACTTCATAGAACTGCCAATCATACAAGAACAACCACCTCAACAGCAACCTGAGCATGTTCCTGAGCAACCAGAACAAGAAGCAGCAACTGCTCCTGAACCTGAACATCAACTTCAAGTGGCTCAACCCACTATTGCTGGGATTTCTGCAACTGCTACTGAACAGGTATTCTCATCTTTCCCTGAAACTACTTCTGGAGCCCAAGTGGCTGATAGGTTAGACCAAGAGGTTGTAGAACCACAACTTCTATCCCAGGTCTTAGAGCCAAACACAGTGTCATCTAAAATCTCAAAACCCAAATCCAGAAGTAAATTAACAGTGAAAAGACCTAAAGTAAGAAGTAGTGATATGAGTGATCCCACAGCTCTGCCTCCACTAAAGAAGCGAAGAAACTTACTAATTGAGGCAACTGTCAGCCCATCCATATCCTCCCAAAAGGATACGGACATTGAAATGGCACATGAACAGTTACTGGAACCATTCTCTCAACAGGATGAGTCCATTGAAATTTGCCAGTCGGCCATGGCACCCTGTACAGAGTCAAGCACACCCCTATTACTCACAATGGGGGAAAACATAACTGTAGAATCTGATGTGGCTAGGGACAATGAGCAAGGAGAGCACAATAGGGTTGATACTGAAACAGTGCCTACCATAGTCACGGTAGAAGAGCCTTCACAGGTTAATGAGGGAAATCTTGACTCTCAGCCACAAATAATAGAGTCATCATCTCCCCTCCCAGGAGGAACATTCCTGGCTCCCTCAAGGGATTTTCCACTCGCAGTTTCAACTGGAGAAAGTGGAAGGCAACTCGATCTTTCTGTCACTGAAGAAATTCAGACATCAATTCCAAATGAGATGACAGAAATGACTGAGGAAAGGGATTTGCGAACTCCATTGCACCACCACTGACCTTCCAAGAGGAGGCTAGGGTGATTTTATCTGCAGGTACACATTCTGGAGCAGCTAAGGAAATAGTGAGGAGTGATGTGAGGAACACCACTAAATTGAGTGAAACACATGCACTTCAGATGAGTGAAACTAAGAGTGATATTCAGGTGAGTGCACACACTGACACATACACTCGTTCATTGGAAGAAAAGATTAAAGCTCTAGAAAAGGAACTTGAGGCCAGTAAAGCTGAAGCAAAATTACTTCGAGCACAAGTGGGTGAACGGTCTTCTTCATCTACCTCTGTCAAAAATCAGCTTGCTGTGATAAAGAATGACATCACCAAGATGAAGACAACATTCACAAACAAGTTCAACACTCTCGAATTATCTTATGAACAGGCACTTGATGATGCTGGAGAGGTTACTGTTACTCAAGATAAACTCATTTCTGTAATCTCCGACAAAGTTGAAAATCTTCAAACAGCATTGATTAAGAGTCAATTGTCTACTGAACACCGTCTTGATGAGATTGAAAGGCAGAATGCACAACAAGGTCAAGGGATCAAACATTTGTTCAATATGATTAGCAGAACTCACACACCCACAGCAGAAGAAAGGGAATTCTTTGAAGGAAAAGGTGGAGATGGTGATGAGCGAGACCTTGGAGATGGTGCATTTCACACTTCGGTTGAGGATTCCTCAATTAAGGGGGAGAAATCAAGAGAGGGAACTAGTAAAGACTCTGGAAGAGATAAATCTCAAGGTGAACAAGGGAGAGATAAGGGGAAGAAGATAGCAGATTCTCAGAAGAGTGCTGAAGTCACAGAAGACACTGAAGGGTATTACTACACAGGTGAACCAGACAACTTTGATGTTTTTGCTGATCTAAAGTTCTCTGATGTGGGTGAAAAAATACCAGAACCAGATTTTAGCAGCTGGGAAGATGAAGTGCCAGTTGACCCTGAATATGAAGCTGAGCAAGCAAAACTGGATTTTGAAGTTGAATTAGAAGTTGAAAGGCAAGAAGCAAATCTCAAATTGCGAGATGAAAAGCTTCAGAAAACACTAGATATGCTTGCACACAAAGAAAGACTTCAAAAAGAGGAAGCAGAAGCAAGGCAACGGGAACATGTACTTAAAGTTCAAGAAAGGAAGTTATACGTCAAGTTTAAGAGTGGTGAGAAATGGGAACGTGCTCAACGAATGATAGACTCACATCAATCTCTTGATAATGATGATTGTCGACTTCTTTCTATCTTTGAAAGACTCAAAGAGCTTAACCCAACACACGATATGTACATGAGAGCCCTAAGAACAGAAGTTGTGAGAATAACAACTGCAGGTGAAACGAAAACAGATGAGCTCTTAATATTTGTTGATTGTCATGAGTTTGGAACACAAAGAGTTTCAATTCAGTTCTTCTATGACAAATCATTGACAGAAATCTGGGTTCTTAGGCCAAAGGTAAGAACTTCTTCTGAGTTGGGTGTACTACTTCATGAGAAATTCAAAGAGTTTGCTGAAAGAGCTGGTCCAGAAATAGTTAAACTGCCTAGACAATTGAAATTCCTTAAAGGTGAGGTGCTTCATACAATCAATCTTGAGAATGAGGAATTGTTCACACACTCTGCCAGGCAGTTGGTCTATATTGAACATGTTCTGAGAAATCAAGGATTTTCTACTAAAGAGAAGTTAGAAATTGCTGATCGTATTAAATCCTATGCAGAAGTCAAATTTTTTAAGGATTATGAGAAGTTCAAAGGTCAGTTGAGAAAGGCACTTGGAATTCCTCTTGTTCGCCCTACAGGATTCTCATCAAGAAAAGAGTTGCTAGTTGATGCAGAATTGCACAAAAATCTGCCAGAAATGGATGATCCAGAAGATGGAGAAATAAGGAAGGAAGACAGTCAGAAATGAAGAACAGCTCTACATGTAATATCTTTAGAGTTAGATAGATCAAGATAGGATAATGTTTAATATGATCAGGCTAGAGGATCATCTATCTTGTATTTATCATTATGTTTGAATCTGGAAATTGTTATAAATACCAGAACTTTATCATTATTTACTTGCTATTAATGTTTTATCATTTACTAGTTTAAGTTGAGTTAGTTGAGTTATCCTCTAGGAATTTGCTTGTTAATTTATAACAAACAAATAGGGGGAGATTGAAAGGCATATGACTCAGCCTATTTGTAGTTCGAGGATCCAACTCAACTTAAAGTAGATTGTAATAAGTAAATAATATTAACTGTCACAGGAATCTCAGAAGATGCTATCTATCAGAAGGAACAAATCTACAAGTCAATCTATAGTTTTGATATTTTACACTGGAAGAAGTTCAGTCTACTGATCAAGCCTCAGTGTGGTATTCAAAGTCATGGATTTAATCCAGAAGGACAGAGATTTCTACAAGTGACAAGAGATAGTATCAGTACAGAATATTTAAAGAAAGTTGAGAGAAGAAATTGACCACAGCTTAAAGTCAAAATGAAGAACAGAAGTTGAAGTTAGTCGTTCATGAACCAGACCGTGCATCGAGCGTCAACAAATATTCAGTGGAGGTTCTTTATTTATTTCAGTGGTTTAAAAGTGAAGGTTAGACTATCAAATGAATTATGTTAATTCTCTATTAATTAATTTAAAGTATTTAGTTAACTTAATTAATAAATTAATTCTTCAAGAATTAATTTATTTATTAAGTTAATTATTGAATTAATTAATTTAGAATTAATATAGATTGCTAAAAGACTATTAGAAGTGTTTTAGACTATGGTTTTATTATTAAAAGACTATTTGAGATAGTCTAGGAGATAGTTTGCTCAGCATACTCTGTCCAGTTTGATAGTCTGCTAAGGGATTGTCTACCAGGAAGTCTGCATGGTAGTCTGCCAGAAAAATCATGTATTAAAGACTATCAGGATAGTCATTCTGATAGTCTGGAGAAAGAATTGGGTAGTCTGCCAAGCCAGATAGTCACACCGGTAGTCTGCAAGAGAAAGGATAGTCACACCGGTAGTCTGCAAGAGAAAGGATAGTCACACCGGTAGTCTGCAACAGGTCAGATAGTCACACCGGTAGTCTATGTGTTCCCTGGATAGTCTGCAAGCCTTTAGACAGTCTGTGGATAGTCTGTTTAAGTGTTAAAATAGACAGAAGATATTTTCAACATAACAACTACAAAAGAGACAGAAGCCAGAATACACAAACAGACACGAACGAGACATGTTTTAAAGACAGAAGACAAATATTACATCTCTCTCTCATCTTTAAAGCCATTGGTTATCTCAGTTAATTCACAGAAAATCAAGTTCAACTCATTTGTAATATTTGATCCGATAGAACTTAATTATTTGTGACTCTTGTATTACTAGCGAATTAAGTTTCCTAGTTCGTATCTCGATTTTTATTAACGAAATTAGAAAAGTTCATGTCGAATTTTCTAATTAGTTTTTATTAACGTGATAATACTCTGTACTGATTTTGTAACAACCATCAAGTTTAATATATCGTTATATTTAACTTGAATTTTGTTTCAATTAATTCCGCTCAAATTTGTCTAAACTAAATTTTATTTAACGGACAAATTTCGATAAAAAGATATAGATTGTATTCAACCCCCCCTTCTACAATCTTAACGGACCTAACAGTTAGTGATGAGCAGAAGGTAGAGTTTGCTAGCTATTTTCTTAAAGGTGAATCTAACTATTGGTGGGAGTCGGCTAAGGCCCTAGAAGCAACAGAAGTGATTCCGTGGGATAGATTTAAAAGGATTTTTCTCGAGAAGTATTTTCCTAGGTATATGCAGAATCAGATGGAGTTAAAGTTCTTTAATCTTAAGCAAGAGAATATGAGTATTGATGAGTATGAGAAGAAGTTTACAGAATTAGCAAGGTTTGTAGGAGATTACGTGGATACAGATGAGAAGAGAGCGAAGAGGTTTCAACAGGGATTGAAGCCATGGTTGAGAAGCAGAGTTGCAGCTTTTGAGATAAACTCATATGCAGAAGTGGTTCAGAAGGCAATGATAATAGAAGGTGAGAGTGATCAGAATCAGAAGGAAAGGGGCAATTTAAAGAGGAAAGTGGAAGCAATAGAAAGGAATCAGGATCAAGGAAAGTCAACAAATCAAATGGAGAGAAAGCCCGGATTTCAGAACCAGGGAAGAAATTTTAAAAGAAATGTGCCCAAAAACAGAAACTCAGAAACCCTTCCTCAGAACCCCAATCAACCAAGATTTCCCCGACCCTTTATACCAGAGTGCAAGATATGTTCTAAGAGGCATACCGGAGCGTGTGTGAAAGCGGATATTGTTTGTTTCAAGTGTAACTCGAAGGGTCATTATGCTAATGAGTGCCGGAATTCGAAATCGAATGTGACTTGTTACAAGTGTGGTAAAGTGGGACATATGGCTAGAGAGTGCAGATCGCCTGTTCCGAACAACAACTTGATGAGATTGACTACCTCTACCCCAGTGAACCAAATGGCAACTTCTCAGATTCCAACTCAGATTCTAAGTCCACCTCTACTTCAGCAAGTTCCAGCCCTTCAAGCTCCAAGTTATCAAGCTTCAGCCTATCCAATTCGTGCCCGGACCTTCAACATGAACATGAACGACGCAGTGAAAAGCTCGGATGTGGTGGCAGGTACGCTTTCCGTGAATGGCACTAGTTCAAAAGTGTTAATTGATTCGGGTGCTACTAGATCGTTTGTCTCTAAAGATTTTGTGAATACGTTGAAGTGTGATACTCGTATGTTAAGGGAAGTTTTGAATATTGTGTTAGCTAATCAGGATCAGATACCAGTAGATAAATTATGTTCACCATGTGCAGTAGAGATTTCAGGACATCTTTTTCCCGTCACCATGATACCTTTTCACTTAGGAGATTTTGATATAATTTTAGGAATGGATTGGCTTGCCGAGTATGATGCACATGTCGATTGTAAGAGTAAAAGAGTTACGTTGAGATCTCCAGAAGGCGATAGAGTTATCTTTAAGGGGCGTAGGCAGGCTAGTACATTTTTTACCATGATGCAAACCAAGAGATTGTTAAGGAAAGGATGTGAGGCTTATCTTGCTTATGTGATAGACAAGAGTCGAGAAGAAGTGAAATTAGAGGATATTCCCGTAGTTAATGAATTTCAAGATGTTTTTCCCGAAGAACTACCAGGATTACCTCTAGATCGTCAGATTGAGTTCGCGATTGACTTAGCACTAGGGACTGAACCTATTTCCAAAGCTCCATACAGAATGGCATCGTCTGAAATGAAGGAACTCGCCAGTCAACTTCAGGATTTATTAAACAAAAGAGTTATAAGACCAAGTGTATCACCCTGGGGAGCGCCAGTATTGTTCATAAAGAAGAAAGATGGAAGTATGAGACTTTGTATCGACTATCGGGAGTTGAATAAGTTGACTATCAAGAATAGATACCCGTTACCGCGAATCGATGATTTGTTTGACAAGTTGAAAGGAGCGACATGTTTTTCGAACATAGATTTAAGGTCAGGATATCATCAGTTGAAAATCAAGCTAGAGGATATACCGAAGACTGCTTTTCGAACGAGGTACGGTTACTACGAATTTTTGGTTATGGGTTTTGGATTGACAAACGCACCAGCAGCATTTATAGATTTGATGAACCGAGTGTTTAAGAAATTTTTGGATAATTTTGTGATAGTCTTCATCGACGATATTTTGATATACTCTAAGACGGAAGCGGATCATGCAGAACATTTAAGGATAACATTGGAAATATTGAGAAAGGAGAATTGTATGCCAAGTATTCTAAATGTGAGTTTTGGTTGAAGGAAGTCCAATTTTTGGGACATATTGTGAGTAAAGAAGGAATTCCAGTTGACCCAGCAAAGATTGAAGCAGTTGTGAATTGGGAAAGACCAAGGACACCGATGGAAGTAAGAAGTTTTATGGGACTAGCAGGATATTATCGCAGATTTGTTAAGGATTTTTCTAAGATTGCGGTACCGTTGACTAAGCTGACGCGGAAGAATGAAAAGTTTGAATGGACGGAAAAGTGTGAAAAGAATTTTCAAGAGCTTAAGCAAAGGTTGGTAACTGCTCCAGTGTTAGCATTTCCAGATGATAAAGGAGAGTTTGTAATCTATAGTGATGCTTCTCATAAGGGCTTAGGGTGTGTATTGATGCAACATGGAAAGGTGATTGCGTACGCTTCGAGGCAACTGAAACCTCATGAACAGAGATACCCTACCCATGATCTCGAGCTAGCAGCGATTGTGTTTGCATTGAAATTATGGAGACATTATCTTTATGGTGAAAAGTGTGAGATATTTACGAATCATAAGAGCCTAAAGTACATTTTTACTCATAAGGAACTCAACATGAGACAACGAAGATGGTTAGAGCTGATAAAGGATTATGATTATACCATTAGTTATCACCCATGGAAGGCAAATGTCGTAGCTGATGCGCTAAGTAGGAAGGAAAGGTTGAATACGCTGACAATGACTCAAGAATTGTTTAGAGAGTTTGAGAAGTTAGAGATTGAAGTTTATGCAACAGAGATGCCAATAGAGCAAGTCTATACCATGACATTTCACCCAGCATTATTGGACAAAATTCGGAAATGCCAAGAAGAAGTGATGAATCAGAGATTGAATGAGTTAACTGGAGAAGAAATTTGCACGCAGAAAGATAAACAAGGTATTTTAAGATTTTCCTCAAGAATATGGATTCTTGATGTGAAGGAGTTAAAAGAAGAATTGTTGTGTGATGCCCATAGTTCTAAGTTTTCATTACATCCTAGAAGCACAAAAATGTATCAAGATTTGAAGAAGAACTTTTGGTGGCCAGACATGAAACGAGAAATTGCTGAGTGGGTAAGTCGTTGTTATACATGCCAAAGAGTGAAAGCGGAACATCAAAGACCAAGTGGATTGATTTAACCATTGGAAATACCTGAGTGGAAGTGGGAGCACATTGCAATGGATTTTGTAGTAGGTCTACCAAGATCGAAGGCTAATCACGATGCTATTTGGGTTATAGTTGACCAATTGACGAAATCAGCTCATTTCTTACCGATTAACGAAATATTTTCGCTAGACAAGTTGGTGCATTTGTATTTGAAAGAGATTGTGACTCGTCATGGAGTTCCAGTATCTATAGTATCTGACAGAGATCCCCGTTTTAACTTAAGATTTTAGCGACAGTTTCAAGAACATCTCGGAACACAACTCAGAATGAGCACTGCTTATCATCCCCAGACAGATGGTCAGAGTGAAAGAACGATTCAGACGATTGAAAACATGCTTAGGCCTCATTTGTTAACAGCTGGACATAACTGAATGGGCCGTTTTACTGGACGACACCTTCAAATAAGCTGTTTGTTAGTAACTTTTTTTTACTGGATGAGTCAAAATTTCACTGAATCATACCTGCTAAAAATTTTATCCGGACCATCCAGAACATATTTATGATACAAATTAGAAGCAGAGGATGGTGTTCCTCCAGGACCTTAACTATTCATTTATTCATAATATTATCCTCGACGTCAAAAATATTACTAATAATGCTATATTAATTAATTTTTAGCATAAATAATAATACATAATTAGATTTATATTCTAAATTGCATTAATTGTTGCTCTACTTATTTTAATATATAATATTTGTTTTTTTGAAACCAATATGTAATATTTTTCAAACATTACATATTCATTTTAAATATGTTATGTATTCCCTTAGTTTTCCTTACTCCTCCCAATTCTTTACAATTGGGTTAGACGTTAAGAAATGTAAAGAAAATAGCAGAAAGTGAGTAAATTACAGGTTCAATCATTATTTAAGTGATAGATTAGAAAGATGGAGATAAGTAGCGGATCCATTTTATTTAAATTATTAATATTTCATTATTTATGGAAAGTTTTAATAAATATAAAGAATTGGAAAGAAGATTTAAAAAGGAAACATGCAAAGAATTGGGAGGAGTGGAAGTGGTAAATTATAATAATAAAATTTTATTTTTTACTATTTACGGTGGTTCAGAAAAATATTTTACCAAATGATTTTAATGTTAGGAATAATTCATGAGTTGTGATGTTAAGAATAGAATTTTACTTATACTTCTTGTATATCCTAATTTATAAAGGATTTAGCACTTTGTATAGGAGATATGTGTAAGACAGTAATCTGTAGAATTAAGTCAGGAATAGTGCATTGAGTACTACATGTCAGGAATTGAGATTGAATCCTGATATGTCAAGTCAAATACTGATCAAGTACTGATGGAATGGTCAGATCCTGATGCAAGATGGAATCCTGATATCAGTCGTGTTACTGATGATGTCATTACGGATGCTACAGAAACTGGCAAGTGCTATAAAACAGGATCTTTGTTTGAGGAACAAGCAAGAAGATTTTATGAAGGAAAGAATTTTCTATTGATGGAAACTATCAACTGGACGGCAGAACATTGTCATGTATAGATTATCTTTCTGTGATTAGTTGATGGGTAGCATTATAAATACTCTCTCTATATCATTGTAAAAAGAGTTCGGATGTGAGAGGAATCGTGATTTTGTATGCGTAGCTCTGTATAAGGTTTGTATTCGAAAGTTCGAAACAAACAGAGAGAGAGATTTATTTTGTCAGCAGCTGCTAAAGATATTTGTACACCTGTGGTAGAGTTTGTATTTGATCTTATTAATACAAACAGTTTGATTCATTCGTTTATTCTTGTTTAACTAATCAAGCAAAATCATACACGATTATATAACTTGTATTCAACCCCCCTCCCCCTTCTACAAGTTATTCGAGTTAACAATTGGTATCAGAGCAGGTTGATTTCGAATAATCATAAAGATCTGCAATCATGTATGGTTACAAGGATGGGAATACTAAGATTCCTATGCTCAAGAGAAACGAATATACTCTATGGGAAGTAAAGATGTTGCATCATCTGGAAGCAACAGATCCTGATTATCTTGACAGAATCAGAGATGGACCTTTTATCCCAACGAAGGTTGTTGGACAAGCAACTGTTGATGGTCAAGTTGTTCCAGAACATACAGCAGAGAAGCCAAAATCTGAGTGGTCAGATAAGGACAAGGAGAATGTTCTTAAAGATGCTAAAGTGAGAAACATATTATTCAACAGTCTTGATTCTGTTTTCACTAACTATGTTCTCTCTTGTAAAACTGCTAAGGATATATGGGACAATCTTAAGGTTCACTGTGAAGGAACTAAGCCTATCAGGAAGAACATGAGGACACTACTTATACAACCGTTTGAGTACTTTGAATCCAAGTCTGGTGAGTCACTTACAGATACCTTTGATAGGTTTACAAAACTCATCAATGAGATGGCCATGCATGGTAAATATTATGACTTGGAGGATATGAATACTAAGTTCATGAAAGCCTTGCCTGATTTCTACAATGAGAAGATATCTACAATTGAGGAAGCTAATTATCTTGATGAGATATCATTAGAGGCTGTGTATTGAAAACTGAGAGCTTATGAACTTGACAAGCAGCAAAAGAAGAGCAGGAGTGAAGGAAAGATAAAAACTGTGGCACTTACTGCTCAATCTGAATCAAAGAAGCTTCCAGAGGAACAACATGTTGAGCCTGCTGAAAAGAACTCAAGGAAGAAGAAAAGCAAAGAAAATTCTGAGTCAGAGACTACTGATATGGACTCTGACAACAATGATTCTGAATCTTAGACGCAGGAACTCTTTGCTATGTTTGCTAAAACTTTCAAGAAAGGAAGATTCAACAGGAAAAGATTTAGCAAAGGACCTTTTCAAAAGAAGGAGGAGAAGAAGGGTGACAAAGGCAAAAGTACAGTTGTCAAGCTTGATAAGGCCAAGATCAAGTGCTTTAACTGCAGCGAACTTGGACACTTTGCTAGTGATTGTAAGAAGCCTAGGAATTCAGGAAAGGGTAATGCACTTATGGTCACACAGAAGGATTGGGCTGATTCCAGTGATTCTGAAGATGAATTGGATTATGACAACATTGCACTGATGGTAAATGTTTCAGATAAACCTGGATCTCTAAAGAAAACTTCTCCATCCTCTGTTAAGGTATCACTTCACTCTCTTGATTCTTTTGATAGCTTAAATTCTTATGAAATTAGATCTATCCATGCTGAGTTTAAAAATTTGATGAATAATTTTAGAATTCTTACTTGTGAAAGAGATGAACTTAAGGTTAAGAATGATAAATTAGTTGATAGAAATAATTTTCTTGAATCTGAGTTAATTCAAATGGAAGAATACAAGTTAAGTTCTGATAAAGCTAAGCATGATTACAGTGTTATTCTTGAGGCTTATGACTATGTCAGAAAAGAACTAGAAGAAGAGAGAGATGTGATTAAGACCATTAATATTTCTGGTAAAAAGACACAAGAAATCATCGAAAATGGAATTCATGGTAAGGTTAATGGTTTAGGTTTTGATAAGGCTAGACAAGAAGAAAAAGTAGCTATTGTCAATAATGATAGTAAAATAGAAGCTAGCACATCTAAACCTGAAGGTAAGAAATTTTTTTCTGAACCTATTCATGTTAAATTTGTTGATTCAAAAGGAACCCCTGTTGTACACTGTTAGGAATAATTCATGAGTTGTGATGTTAAGAATAGAATTTACACATTATACTTCTTGTAATCCTGATCTTATAAAGGATTTAGCACTATATATAGGATTTATGTGTAAGACAGTTATCTGTACAGTTTAGTCAGGAATGAACAGTGTATCGGAGACTACATGTCAGGAACAAAGAGCAAATCCTGATGACGGTCTGATACTGATGATGATCAGATACTGATGCAAGATGAAATCCTGATATCAGTCTTGTTACTGATGATGTCATTATGGATGCTACAGAAACTGGCAAGTGCTATAAAACAGGATCTTTGTTTGAGGAACAAGCAAGAAGATATTATGAAGGAAAGAGTTTTCTATTGATGGAAACTATCGACTAGAAGGCAGAACATTGTCATGTATAGATTATATCTTTCTGTTATTAGTTGATAGGTAGCATTATAAATACTCTCTCTATATTATTGTAAAAAGAGTCGAACAAGTGTGTTGTGAGTTCGTGTGCGTAGCTCTGTATAAGGTTTGTATTCGAGAGTTCGAAACAAACAGAGAGAGAGAGATTTGTATTGTCAGCAGCTGCTAAAGGTATTTGTACACCTTTGCTAGAGTTTGTATTTGATCTTATTAATACAAACAGTTTGATTCATTCGTTTATTCTTGTTTAACTAATCAAGCAAAATCATACACGATTATATAACTTGTATTCAACCCCCCTCCCCCTTCTACAAGTTATTCGAGTTAACAATTGGTATCAGAGCAGGTTGATTTCGAATAATCATAAAGATCTGCAATCATGTATGGTTACAAGGATGGGAATACTAAGATTCCTATGCTCAAGAGAAACGAATATACTCTATGGGAAGTAAAGATGTTGCATCATCTGGAAGCAACAGATCCTGATTATCTTGACAGAATCAGAGATGGACCTTTTATCCCAACGAAGGTTGTTGGACAAGCAACTGTTGATGGTGTGGTTGTTCCAGAACATACAGCAGAGAAGTCAAAATCTGAATGGTCAGATAAGGACAAGGAGAATGTTCTTAAAGATGCTAAAGTGAGAAACATATTATTCAACAGTCTTGATTCTGTTCTCACTAACTATGTTCTCTCTTGTAAAACTGCTAAGGATATATGGGACAATCTTAAGGTTCACTGTGAAGGAACTAAGCCTGTCAAGAAGAATATGAGGACATTACTTATACAACAGTATGAGTACTTTGAATCCAAGTCTGGTGAGTCACTTACTGATACCTTTGATAGGTTTACAAAACTCATCAATGAGATGGCCATGCATGGTAAATATTATGACTTGGAGGATATGAATACAAAGTTCATGAAAGATTTGCCTGATTTCTACAAAGAGAAGATATCTGCGATTGAGGAAGCTAATGATCTGGATGAGATTTCATTAGAGGCAGTATATGGAAAATTGAGAGCTTATGAACTTGACAAGCAGCAGAAGAAGAGCAGGAGTGAAGGAAAGATGAAGACTATTGCACTTACTGCTCAATCTGAAGTAAAGAAGCTTCCTGAAGAACAGCATGAAGAGATTGCTATAAAGAATTCAAGGAAGAA